>OY725320.1:80021891-82521891 GCA_963242795.1 Inga leiocalycina | reverse complement strand
GATCTTCACCATTTGACAAGTGAGGCATGTAACCCCCTCACATTAATTATATCCGAAATACGTGATTAAAATAAAATAGAGACCAATAATAAACAAAACTCATTTAAGATCCCACCTTCACAATGGGGCTTTCACAAATACCTTTCTAAATCACTTACACCTGGTCTCACATTCAAATTCCGAATACAATTACTACGCGAAGATAAATCACATTCATATAAATATCAAAGTGCACAACATAACTCCCGGTAATTCCGGGTTATTACCTTCGCTAAACAATTATAGGGCACATTCGCCCATACAACTCCTCAAATAAGGATTACACAACCTAACTTGAATACATATAAAAATACCCAAATAATCAATCCAAATACATAAACATAAACCTAACAGAATGGATAACCAACTACCAACTCTCATCTCGAAGGAGTCCTAGTCGCTCCCTCCACGAGCCACTTGCCCTATCTAAATTGTTGGTAGGGAAGGGTGAGATTCGAGAGAATCTCAATAGGGAAACATTATCAATATGAAGGCAAGATAAGTGTTTAATGCATGACATGCTTGCATCACATAACTCATGCACACATACAATGACAAATCTATAAGCTCAATGCTTTGAACGATACACATATGACCATAACATATATTGAAACATGGCTTTAAATCATTCATACATGTTCCACATAATCAAGCAAAGCAATAACATGCATCAACACATTGATACAGTTATTAGAGCATGCAGGAGAGATAAGTTCCCTACCTTAACCCATTTATGCCTCGCAATGTGTGCCTCAATCTACGTGCAAATAGCTCGGGGCTTCATATTCGATCCTATAATGTCAAATGTACTATTTAGACACTTCCATAGTGTTTTTGGGGGTTATATGAGGCTATATTAAAAATTTACAAAAATGCCCTCGGGGACTTGGCCCGGCCCCATTGTACCCGGTCCAGTTATACTTTTCCCGAAATTTTAACATGGGCTACTCTAGTATATTTTTGCCCAAGGAATCCATTTCTGAACTTGAAATTATCAAATTCATTATCAATTACAAAATTACCCTTGGCAGCCCCACTTTAAGGGTTTCAGGGGCATTTTCGTAATTATGTTTTTTCGGCCTTTTCCGAAAAAATGCCCAACTATAACCCCACCTAATTTTCCCTCTTGAACTCAATGGAATCATCAAATCATTGAAAATCCAACTCTAAGACCCATTTCTAAAGCTAGATGAAACTTATAAGAACTCCAGGGAAAATCGGGGTTTTTCGGTTTTGGCTCTATAAACACGTTTCTTTGATCCTAACCACTTTATTGACTATTCCATTAGGTTACAACTACCATTTAGTACCAATTTGGGCAGCATAACCCCTAGGAAAATCCATTTTCCATTTTTACAACCAAGGACAATCCGACGAAATTTCATCGATTAAATTTTCCACATTAGCCAGAATAGTCAATATACAAAGGTTTGGAAGTTACCTCAAGTTCCCACTGGCTCTCCCTTGATATGGCTAAAAACCTTAGGTGTTTTAACACCAAAAGAGGAGCTTCCAAACCTTAAAGAACATAAAGGAGTAGCTTAGGATCATAGTTATACGCGTTAGGAGCTAGATCGTCGGAGAAATCGGCTTACCTTGCGAGTTCTCTTCTCCTTTTCTCCCAAAACCCTCTCAACTCTTTTTCTTTATTTAGGTTGCAGAATGGCGTCAAAATTCTGTAGGAGAAAGATGATGTTTCTTTAATAATCTTATTCTTATGTCATTGCTTATGTCATCACAATTAGCAAATTTCCAAAAATATTGACTTTGTGCGCACACTTCCTATCTACATGAAAGCCCATACAATGCAACTAATATTTCCCTCTTCAAGTCAGCCATATTCACGTCAGGGGTCTAAGTTTGTGCCAAAATGGGCTGATCATAATTTATCTCATAATTACAAAGTTACCATCACAAATTTTCCATTTTCGGATTTTTCAGAAATTCTGGCAGATTTCTGCCCAAATTTTGAAAAATCATAACTAATTCTAGAAAAATCTAATTAGAGTGATTCCAAAGCCAAATGAAAGGTATTTAAGTCCTCGTTATAGAAAAAATATGGTCCATCACCCAAAATTCCATAATTACATAAAACTCATCACTGCCCCAAAACAGAGTTCAGTTTCCATCCCAAACTTTGGACAGTCATATCTCTTAACTCACGAAATGAAATGACACAAATTATATATCCATTTTGAAGCTTGGGATGTGAAATTTAAGACTGGAAAGTTTCAGAATATTTAGACACCATTTGGTCATTGAAAATGTTCACACAAACTGACTGCCCAGAATAGAGTTTCACTGGACAGAATTTCAGATTTTGCATCTTTGCTTCCAATGGTCCCATTTTCATACCAAACATCATTCCCACATAAATTTTCACAAGGAATCCATTGGAAATATCAAATCAATCAAATTCACATCACATTGACATGTTTTCACAAGAATCTCAACATATCAACACGATTCACATTTCAAAACCTAACATTGCAACTTTTCCATTCCAAAGTTCCAAACCAATTTCAATGACATCAAAACACACTATGACACCATTTCCAATACAATACTCCATTCAATTCTTCCCTCTATTCTAAGTCAATTTGAATGTTAATCCACAATTGAACTCAAATACAGGGTTTTGGCGCTACTCACAACACACACGAATCACATTCGAGTGCCAAATCACATCATATTCTCCAAAAGGGTTATTTATCACTAACCACATCCACTTTTGTAGTCATTAACACTTAATCACTATTTGGGATCTTGCTAAATCGGGGCTCTGCAATCCACTAATCTTAGGCTTATTCTCTAAGCTCAAGTCTCAAAAGTCGGAGTATTACAAGACATCGTGCAACATATTTAGTCATGTCGCTTTTTAGTCCTGGTCATTAATATTCAAATTTCAAATTGTGGTACATCTTGATTGCCCCTGGATGGAGAGTGTATTTACTCTTATGTTCTTTATCTAGGATTTTTGGCCTTAGATCAGCATTTGGTGGAACATATATTCATTTCTTGTATCTGACTAATCCACATGGCGAAAGATCATAATCCTGAGCCTTACCTTTTTCAATCATCTCTCGAATAGACCTTACTCTCCCATCCTATATATGAGCTTCAAGCCACTTTCTTCTTGACTAACACTAAAGTTAGCAAGTAATATCTGATTTGACAAGCTTATATCTCTAAATTCTTCTAATAATTTCTGTTCTTGTATCATCACAGTTGCCACTTGCACCGCCTTTTTACTCAAAGCATCAGCGACAACATTTACTTGACCTAGATGATATTTGATCTTCAAATTGTTATCTTTTGGAAATTCCATCCATCTTCGCAATCTCATATTCAGTTCCTTTTTATTGTATAAGTACTTGAGACTTTTGTTGTCGTAGTACAGCTCCATAATGGCACCATATAGGTAGTGTTGCCATATTTCTAATGCAAACACAATTGCTGCATGCTCCAAATCATGAGTGGGATAGTTCATCTCATGAGACTTCAGCTGTCGAGAGGCATACACCACCACTCTACCCTGCTGCATAAGGACACTTCCCAACCCTTGATTATTAGCATCACAGTAGACCATGTAGGTCTGACTAGGATCTGGGATAATTAGTACTAGAGCGGATGTCAACCTCTCCTTTAGCATTGTGAAGCTCCTCTCATATCTGTCATCCTACACATAAAGTGATTCTTTCTTGTGAGCTTCATCAATGACATGGTGATTCAGGACAAATTCTAAATAAATCTCCTATAGTAACCAGTAAGACCCAGAAAACTGAGTATTTCAGTTACTATTTCTGGCCTCTTCCAGTTCCATACTGCTTCCACTTATTGGGATCCATAGAGACCCTTCCTGTGAGATAACATGGCCTAGGAATCTGACTTATGTAAGCCAAAACTCACACTTGCTCAACTTGGCATAGAGTTCATTCTCTTTCAGAATGTTCAATATAATTCTTAGATGTTTCTCTTGCCCTTCTTTACTCTTAGAGTATATCAGAATGTCATCGATGAAGACTACCACGAGCTAATCCAGGTATTGGCAGAAAATCCTGTTTATGTAGTCCATAAATACTACAGGTGTATTGGTCAGTCCAAAAGACATCACCAAGAATTCATAATTCCCATACCTAGTTCTGAAAGTAGTTTTTGGTACATCCTCAGCTCTTACTCATAGCTGATGATAGCCTGATCTCAAAGTGATCTTTGAAAACACACTAGATCCAGATAATTAGTCACGAAGGTTATCAATCTGAGGGAGTGGATAATTGTTTTTGACAGTCACCTTGTTTAGTTCTCTGTAATCAATACATAATCGGAGGCTCCCATCCTTCTTCTTAACAAACAATACCAACGCTCCCTACGGTGAAACACTGGGTCTTATGAACCCTTTCTCAAGAAGTTCTTCAAGTTGCTTCTTCAGTTCTGCTATTTAATTTGGAGCCATTTTGTAGGGGCTTTGGACATAGATCCGACTCCAGGCAGGATCTCAATCGAAAACTCTACTTCTCTTTCCAGAGGTAGTCCATTAATGTCTTTTGGAAATACCTCAAGAAACTCATTTACCAAAAATGATTCCCAATCAATAACATGATAGCAAGCATAATTTCATCAAGCACATCAAAAGATATATATCAAAATGAACATCAAGATACATCATCCAATAAAAACTACAATGATCAACCCACATGGATACATAACAGCAATCCAAGTCTTAAAACCACAAAATGATTAACCTAAACAAGGAAATCAAATATATAGTCTAAGCATAAGATTGAATCAAAGAACTCCCCTTTATAAGCACAAGTGCTCAAGCCACAAATCTCCATCACCAAGAAGCAAAAGGATTAGCCTCTCATATCTACTGTCATAGCCCAATTCAAAATTATCTCACAAACAGCCTTGAAACCATGGAGAAGCTACTATCCAAAATGTATGAATGAAGACAAAGTGGAATTGAATAGGAAAAGAAACAGAAACTATGGATCTCTTGGAGAATGAGAATAAACCGAAGCTAGAGGGTATATGGAAGGAATTATGATGGTGCTGGCTAGAGATCAAGAAGGTTCAGTGATGATGGTTAGTGGAGGAAGAAGACAGAGGGACGACGGTGGTGGTAGACGAAGCTTGACGAAGGTAGTGAAGGAAACTAAGAGATGTGGTGTTGGTAAAATGAAGAGAAAGGATGACGTTGATGAAGTGCAGCTCCACGGTAGCTCAGGTGCCTCAGACTCCCAGCTTAACTCTGTCTCCCTCAAGCTTTCTCTCTCTGTCTAGATCTCCTCACACTCTCGGCTGTGATATCGAGCTCACTCATGGCCTCCAACTCTCTATTTTCGGTTTGCCTATCTCAGTGTTGCAGCCGCTCATCCTGCTCTCTCTCTCCTTTTTCTTTAATTCTCTGATCTCTCTCTGCTTTCCAGCACGCTCTTCAAGTTCTTATCTCTCTCTCAGCTTCCCTTCCCTGTCGAGTCCTGCATGTCCGAATTGCATGTCCACCGGTCCTCTCTTTCTGTTTCTCCAATCACTCTCGGGTCTGTGTGTGTTTTGGGCTTTTTCCTAAATCCAAATCCCATATCCACCAGCTGATTTAGAACCTCCATTTCCCAAATCTCATATCATTCCATGCTCCTCTGCCCAGTGTTTCTGTCTCTATTTTTTTGGTCTTTCTTTCAGCAGCCCAAATACCACTGGATCTGTTTCTTTTATATATATATATATATTGGGCTTGCTTTATTGTCTCATTTTCCAGACCAGTTCCAAAAATTAATGTAGGCCTTGTCTCTTCTCTTAGCCTAAGTCACCCACAGCACCTCTCAAATCTCAACATTAGCCGAATTCCCTTTAAATAATTAATTTGAACCTCCAAAATCCTCAATTTCTTCTTTAATACCTACAATGCAAAATTAAGCACAAGGTAGCTTCAAAAGTTCAAGGGACAACTGTATAAAAATAATTAATAAATTGTGACTATTTTACCCCTAATTACCATTAATTCAAAACAATTGTCTCTAACCAAAATTAATGCTTAATAATGCGATAATGTCCCATAAAATCCATTAAAAATCCCAATTTAATTATGAAATATTACATAAAAATATGGTTCAATCAATTCCCCCACACTTAGACTTTTGTACTCCTGAACAAAGGTAATGAAGTACAATTTCTAAATTCAAATAATCAATGCATGTGAAAGATGAGCAAGTTCATAATTAGAAAGCAATGGATCAATTAATCAAATTCCTCAAGCCAACACTAGTCATAGTCAAGCAATGTAAAGAAATTAGCTAATTGCACAATTCAAAATATTAGAATAAAGCACAAGAGACTCTCAAGGTATTAGTGTTTCACTCATCTCACCTCATTGGGATAATTTCACTCTAATTCACTTAACAAACACCTTACCAGCATAGGCTTGTAACAACTCTAACTTCTCCACTACTAATAGCAATAAATGTAATGAATCAAGAGGGCTTTAAAGGCTTATAATGATGGATGAAGGCTAAATAGAATGGATTAATTAAATAAAAGAAATAGTTGATATGCAAGTTAAAAGTTAAAGAATAAGCTCATAGCACTCAAATAACTTGAAAACTCTTACCAATTCTTTTTGAAATTCATAAATAAATGCCTTCTTGGTATTTCTTTTGCTTTTCTCTATCTTTTTTTTTTCAATATATATATATATATATTTTCAATTCAATTCTCTTCTTTTTTTTTCTTTTTCTTTTTTTTTTCTAATTCAAAATTTTTTTCCAACTATATATAAATATTTTATATACATGGCATTTCAATATACACATTGTTCAACTTTCTATTAACAAACCACTTTGATTTTAGAATACTATGAACACTATAAATAACATGACATGCATACAACATAGGCATGGCTCAAAGGGGTAAACAAATGGTGATGAATGGGGGCTTGAGTTTGGGTGAAAGGGTTTAGAATAAATGCCTCTTTTATTTCCATCACACTAATGCAAATGCCATTTTGAAAAAGAGTTGAAACAAGTTCTAGAAGATGAAAGATTAAGTAAACATGCACACCTAGAAAGAATTCAAGGCTCAATTAACCTTCCAACAAGGTTTCTCTCTAATACTCACTCCAATACAATCAATTGCATAGGAAGCTAACCACAATGCATTTAATTCACTATTCTTAATGCTAACCTTACAAACATAATCAATCAAAACATTGCAATCAATTATAAGAATGCTCAACTCTTAAAAGCACTAATGATAGAGAAACTTTTGATTTCTTAAAAACAAGGAGTAAGCCAAAAATCTAATTGTGGGTTCATTTCTCTTCCCATTCACTTAAAAAGAACAAAAATGTGGTTTCAAAAAGTTGCCAAAACACTAGAACACATGAAATCTCAAAGAATTTCTTACAAATCACACTCCAAAGTGGTAAATGCGACCCTTTACCACTTTAACATGAATCAAAGTAAGTCATTCTTCAAAAATATTTTGAAAAATTTTCTATTTTAAGGCATTTCTCATTTATAAACAACCAATAAACGGGATTCAAAATGTATTCCCCTCCCCCATACTTAATCAACACATTGTCCTCAATGTGTAAAACAAGTCTATTAGTCTAACTTGTTCCTGAGTGAAGTGGAAAGTGTTGAAGTCCAATTGCAATTGGAGCACAACACGTCAATCATCACATAAAGAGGGAGAAGGAGAAACAAGTCACAATAACAAAGGAAATCGAGATGAAAAGGCACAATGGCGATTAAGTAGGGTAGTGGCCACAAATGCAAAGCTTATAAAAGGAGTTCTTATTCTAATTACTAAGCTATACTACTTCTACTTTTCCTACTAGAATGCCCTTCCCCCACACTTATCTCAAACAATTAGTCAAGTATATATAACCACCAATCCAGGAATATTGAAAGTAAAAGATTGTGAAAGGAGAAGAAGCAACATGGCCTTAAGGGGGCTTTGATGATGAATCACAATAGAGCTTGAGGAGGTGTCCATTGACCTGGAACTCCTTTCCAGTAGTCTCATCAAGCAACTCTACCATGCCAAATGAATGCACTTTGGTGACGGTGAAAGGCCCATACCATTTATCTTTAAGCATCCCATTCAATAACTTGAATCGAGCCCTATACAATAGCACATGATCACCCAGCTTGAAGTACTTTCTCAAGATCTTCTTATCATGAAGCAGCTTGGTCTTTTCTTTGTAAATGCGGGAGCTCTCATAAGCATCCATTCGCATTTCCTTAAGTTCTTGTAGTTTCAACTTCCTTTCCAAACCGCTTCTTGCACATCCATACTGCATAATTTCCCTGCCTAATAGGTTTTATGCTCCAATTCCACTGGAATATGACATGCTTTTCCATAGATAAGCCGGTAAGGAGACATCCCTATC
Source organism: Inga leiocalycina (assembly GCA_963242795.1). Lineage (NCBI taxonomy): Eukaryota > Viridiplantae > Streptophyta > Magnoliopsida > Fabales > Fabaceae > Inga > Inga leiocalycina. The sequence goes on along the minus strand of OY725320.1, from coordinate 82,513,460 downwards.
GTCGTCTTGAAAGCGGTTCTATAGACCTATAGTGCTTCCTTCAACCTTGAGCTCCAATCCTTCCTTGAAGGCTTGACTATCTTTTCTAAAATGTGTTTGATCTCTCAGTTGGAAACTTTTGCTTGCCCATTTGTTTGTGGATGATAAGGAGTGGACATTTTATGGGTTACTCCAAGCTTAGAAAATAGGTTATCGATAACCCTATTACAAAAGTGGAAACCTCTATCACTTACTATAGCCCTCGGTACTCTAAATCTACAAAAGATGTTAGACTTGAGAAACTTGGAAACCATTTGGGCATCATCTTTCCTAGTGGGAATGGCTTCTACCCAACTAGAAGGGTAATTTACGGCTAGCAAGATGTAGGTAAAGCCGGATGATGGTGGAAAAGGACCCATGAAGTCTATACCTCAAACATCAAATACCTCACAAAAGAGCATGGGTTGTTGTGGCATCTCATCCCGCTTACCTAAGCCCCCAAACCGTTGACATTTATCACATGCCTTACAATACAAGTATGCATCCTTAAACAGGGTAGGCCAGTAAAACTCAGCATCTAACACTTTCCTATAGGTCTTGTTAGCACTAAAATGTCCACCACAAACCATTGAATGGAAAGCAAAAAGTTTGTCTTTGGACTCGGTCTTTAGAATACACCTCCTGATCACTTGATCATTACATAGTCTCCATAAATAGGGCTCATCCCAAGTGTAGTGTTTAGCTTCTCGTTTAAGTTTCTGAGCTTGAAAGGAAGACATTTGCTCAGGGATGAGACCAGTTACAATATAGTTAACAAGATTAGCAAACCAAGGAACATAGACAGAGATAGACATAAGAGAAGAATCAGGAAAGTGATCACAAACAAAGTCAGAATCATTCCCCTTGTTCTATCTGGTAATCTACTCAAATGATCCGCTACAAGGTTCACAGTTCCAGGCCTATCCTTAATGCTAATATCGAACTCTTATAGCAACAACATCTATCTAATGAGCCTTGGTTTTGATTAAGGCTTGGTGAAGAGAAACTTCACAACTGCATGATCTATATACACAACCACTTTGGAATTGATCAAGTATCGTCTGAACTTATCTAATGCAAATATCACAACAAATAGTTCTTTTTCAGTGGTTGTGTAATTCCTTTGTGCACTATCCAAGGTTTTGGATGCATAGGCATCACATGCTAATTCAAAAGGTAAGGTCCAATCTGGTACACTTAGGATAGGAGTAGAAATCAAGTGTGCTTTCAATTCATCAAATGCTTGTTTACAAGGATTATCAAAGACAAAATCAACATCCTTTTACAATAGTTTGGATAATGGTAGAGCTATTTTACTAAAATATTTTATAAATTGTCGGTAAAAACCCACATGCCCTAGGAAAGAACGAAGTGCTTTAACACTAGAAGGGTAAGGCAAGGAGGAAATCACCTCAATCTTAGCTCTATCAACTTCAATGCCCTTGCTAGATATCAAATGACCAAGTACTATTCTATGAACAACCATGAAATGACACTTCTCATAATTCAAAATCAAGTTTTTCTCAATGCATCTAGCAAGAACATTATCTAAACTAGCTAAACAAGTATCGAACGAATTGCCATACACTGTGAAATCATCTATAAAAACCTCCATGCAATTTTCAAGAAAATCACAGAACAGTGACATCATGTAACATTGGAAAGTACTAGGTGCATTACACAATCCAAACGGCATTCTCCTATAGGCATAGTTACCAAATGGACAAGTAAAAGTGGTCTTTTCCTTATCTTCAGGAGCTAAAGGGATTTGGAAATATCCTGAATAACCATCTAGGAAACAATAGTGACTCTTACCCGCCAACTGCTCAAGCATTTGATCAATGAAAGGCAAGGGGAAGTGATCTTTTCTAGAGGCTTCATTCAATTTCCTATAATCTATGCACACTCGCCAAGCATTTTGCACCCTAGTAGGTATCAACTCATTGTTTTCATTCTTTACTACAGTGATCCCACTCTTCTTAGGCACTACTTGCACTGGACTAACCCACTCACTATCAGAAATTGGGTAGATGATACCCGCACTTAATAGCTTGGTCACTTCTTTCTTGACCACATCTAGAATCAAGGGGTTGAGTCACCTTTGGGGCTGCTTAAGGGGTTTGGAATCCTTATGCAAGAGGATCCTATGGGTACAAATAGCCAACTAATCCCAGGAATGTCAGCCAAAGTCCAACCTAGAGCTTTCTTATTCCTAGACAAAACAATAGACAAAACATCAATCAACCTCTCCTCCTCACTCAGACACAGAATTTGAGATAATTACAGGCAATTTCTCATCAAAAGTAAGAAAAGCATATTTCAAATGAGAGGGGAGAGGCTTAAGCTTTAAATCAAGAGGTTGAACAATAGAGGGAATTAGTCTAGGAAGATCAAGGGTAGCAGAGATACTCCCCTTTGTAGATGAAGGCAATACATGACTTGTGCTAAGCTCCTTTGATTCCACCACTTGTGCTTTGGTCTTCCCAAGTGTTGAACCAATATTTGGTTGGTCTATAGTAGCAACAGACTTGGGGAAAGTAGCTTCCTTTATACCTACTTCATAAGGAGTGATTAGCTCATTTAAAAATAGTAAGGTATGAGGAGTATTCTTAGTTATAGGATTAAGTGATGAGTTATGAAGTGGCCCTTTAACCACATAGTGAGGCCCAAAGTGAGTCACATAAGAGGATGTCTTAGTCGGTGTGAGGGCTATTCCCTTAGAGATCAAATCATCCAAGTCTTGGCTACCGACCTCGAACTCAGCTTCCTCCACTAGTTTGTGCCCTAAAACATTAACAAAAGCACCTTCCTCACAAGAATCATCACTCAAGCATGTGTTAGTGGAAGAATTAATCTCAATGAACTAAGAGAAGTAAGTAAAAAGTCACTGAGGGAGGATAACCAACAATCAATCTTCACTAAGTCAAGGTTAGAAATCTTAGTCCCACGTGAATCAAAATCATCAACAGAAGGAGAAGAGAATTGTTCATTACATGAAGCCAATGCAATACCACAGTTAAGATCATAATCATCAGTGTGCAATTCAAGCTCATATTCATTAACCACATCATCAAGTACTAAGTCAATTGAATTCACACCTAATAAAGAGTAATCTTCAAAAAGGTGCTTCTTGGCTTCATACATGTTAAAACTAAGCTTATGGTTACCCACTTCCATAGTGATTGACCCATCTCTCATGTCTATCAAGGTACTAGCGGTTCTCATGAAGGGTCTCCCTAAGATAAGGGTGGATTTACTAGACTCTTAAGACATGTCTAACACATAGAAGTCAGCCGGGAAAACCAAATCCTTAACTTTGACAAGTAAATCCTCAATGATACCTTGTGGTTCCCTAGTGGTCCTATCAGCTAGTTGGAGAACCACACTAGTCCTCTTAAGCTCCTTGATACCAAGAGACTTAAAAATGGCACTAGGCATGGCATTAATGGCTCCACCTAAGTCTAACAAGGCTTGAGCTACATGCACATTACCTATGGTATAAGGTATAGTGAATGAGCCGGGATCCTTGCACTTAACAGGGATTTAGGGTTTGAATAGGGCAGACACATTAGAGCTAACTTAAACTCTCTCATTAGGCCTAAACTTCCTCTTGTTAGTCAAAGCTCTTTCAAGAATTAGCAATAACTAGGCATAAACTTAACCAATTGGAAGAAAGGAATATCGATATGCAACTTACTAAACAAATCATACATTTCTTTTTTAGTTTGTTCCTCATGCATTTTTTTGCCTTGAAAGTAAGCTTTAGGGAAAGTGAGTTGAGAAATTTTTACCTCCTTACCATTAGTATTGGATAAGGTGCCTTGCTCGCTTGACTCGCCTTCCTCAAAAGTGCTTCTTTCCTTGGAGCCAACCTCTCTTAGAAGTGGTTGTTGTTCCACTTAAGGTTGCTTAACCACTTTGTCCTTCTTCTTGTCAAGAGTAGCCTTCTCTTTATAGCTCTCAGAATCAGGAAGCTTCATTGGGCTCAAGGGTGAACTTTCAACTTCTATCTCCTCATCCACCTCAATGTCAATCTCTTCAAGGAAGTGCACCTTCTTGCCACTCTTCAACTCAATAGCATTCAGGGACTTGGGATTGATAACCATGTTTAAAGGAATAGAACCACTAGTCTTAGTATGCACATCACTCAAGGAATTTGAGAGTTGAGTTAAGTGGGATTGAACAATGTCATTCTTCAACTCAAACTCTTCTAACTTCTTGAATACATGAGACAGTTGAGTTTTATCATTTGCTCTATCACTTTTGAGCTTTTGTAGAGTTGAGCCAATAGAAGAAAATTGACTCTGATTTAAAGCTTTTTCTTCTATCGTCCGGTTGTCAATACTAGTAAGTGGAGCGACTATGCTCTTCAACAATTGATTATTCTTATAACCTTTAGACTCTTAAAGTGACACCATTTGCCCACGGTTTGACCCATATGGTTTGACTTGATGAGATGATCCTTCTTGATTCCTCCAACCAAAAGTAGGGTTAGGTCTTCTTTGTTCATTGTAGGTGGTAGTGTTAGAGTCCTATCTTTGTTGATTAGGCCTTCCTTGGTACATAGCATTGACTTCTTCATGAAGATTAGGGCATACACTTGAAATGTGCATAACTGAACCATAAGATTCACAACTAGGTGCAACAAGAGCTTTTGAAGTAGGAGAGGAAGTTGCTTGGTGGATACTCAAATGATGAAGCTCAGATGTGATGAGAGAAAGTTGTGAGGTGACCGTATCCATCTTTGACTCAAGTGCAAGCATCCTTTGGTTAGATCCAATATCACATACTCATTTAATCTCTCACACATTGTATTGTTGAGTATTTTGAGCTCTTCTTTTAATTTGAGCCCACGCTTCCTTAGCAGTACAATCTTCTAAAGAACCCCTAGCTGAAGCATCAAGAATTCCCTTCTCATTAGGTAGAAGACCATCATGAAAGTACTGGATCAATTGTTCATCACTGATTTGATGATGTGGACACTTGGCCAAAAGCTCTTGAAAGCGAATCCAATACTCATAAAAGGATTCCAATAGATCTTGCTTGATAGAGTAGATCTCCTTCTTAAGCTCAGCAATCCTAGCATCGGGAAAGTATTTGTCCAAGAATGCTTTCTTCAAGTTAGCCCATGAATTAAGGGCATTATTAGCATGTGTAGGAAGCATCATGTACCACTCTTTCACTTTTCCTTCCAAAGTGAAATAGAACACTTTTAATTGCACATCTTCAAGGTGAGCACCAATAGGCTTCATGTTTGAGCTAGCCAAGTGTAGTGCATTGAGATGATTGTAAGGGTCTTCCTTATCAAGTCCATGAAAATGAGGTAGTGCAGCAAGTAAAGGACCCTTAAGCTCAAAATTAACCTTAAGGTTAGGGCATGCGATGTTGAAAGGATCATAAGTAGCATCCGATCTTGTCACATCCTTTATAGTTCTCCTTGGTGGTGGATTTGGACCATTTCCTGCCAAAGTTTTACCTTGAGAAACACAATCAGTTAAGTCAATGACAAATTCAAAATTAGAAGAATGATCAAATGCTCTCTCAAGTTGGTCGAACATACAAAGCTAGCAAACAAGCAATGGTCCATGAAAGGACAAAATTATCTTGCACACAAGCTCAAGCAAAAAGGTATGAAGTGGGAAGAGTGCAAGTGTGTGTGAGAGTGTATGATATGTATGGACAAGTATGAATGCTCACAACCCAAATGGAAAAGGTATATCATCAAAATTGTGACTTGGAGATTGGAATCATGCACCAAATGGCATCAAAAGCAAGGTATCAACAAGCAATCCGAATGCAATGAAACCAATATGCAGCAACCAAGCATAAAGTAAGTGAATTCAAGGGAGAAATGCAAAAGCAAAGAAAATCAAGATATTTGGTTGGTTTTCTCAAAACTTTTAATGCAAGACACTTTACAAACCTAGAAAAACTATGGAAAAGTGTTAAAAAACCTATGAAGAAAAATGGAAGAAAACCTAATAGGCTCATAAGGACAAACCCCGGTCAATCTAAACCAATTGACACTTAGTAAACCAAAGGAGTCAAAATTGACTCCCCGACAACAGCACCATTGATTCAACACAACCTTAGCCGCCTCAGGGTCAAATCAAAAATTATAACGAATTAAATATAATATAGTGCAAACAACTTGGGATCGTTCTCTTATTAATAAGGATCCATTTATTTTGACTACCCTAGGAAAAACTAAGTGCAATAAACATGGTTAGAAAAGGGATTTCTGAAATTGGTTTTTCTAGAAATTAAAATTTATGAAAATAAAACTATTCCTAATTTTTTTTTGTATTTTGGAAAATAATAAAGAAATGATTTGGATTAAAAAGGGATAATATAATGAAATGAATCTTGGTGATGAAGAAAGTGGCAATCCTTGCTAAACAAATCATAAGAGTTCAAATTTCATTAAGTCTCAAGAACAACCTCAAGATAACACTTAAGTCCAATATTCCTAATTAATAGTAGCTCCTACAAATATAGCTAACTACTACCTCTTGAGATATTGTTTAAACCCACTTAATGTGTAATTAAAATTGGAGTGATGCAAATTGTTCTTCTCAAATTGAATGTTCTAACGAACCATTCAAGAGCTAAAACCAACTATGATTACCAATCAACAACATGATAGCAAGCATAAATTCATCAAGCACATCAAAAGATATATATCAAAATGAACATCAAGATACATCATCCAATTAAAACTACAATCATCAACCTATATGGATACATAACAACAATCCAAGTCTTAAAATCACAAAATGATTAACCTAAACAAGGAGATCAAATATATAGTCTAAGCATAAGATTGAATCAAAGAACTCCCCTATATAAACACAAGTGCTCAAGCCACAAATCTCCATCACCAAGAAACAAAAGGATCAGCCTCTCATAGCTACTGTCACAGCCCAATTCAAAATTATCTCACAAACAACCTTGAAAACCATGGAGAAGCTACTATCCAAAATGTATGAATGAAGACAAAGTGGAATTGAATAGGAAAAGAAACAGAAACTGTGGGTCTCTTGGAGAATGAGAATAAATCGAAGCTAAAGGGTATATGGAAGGAATGATGATGGTGGTGGACAAAGATCAAGAAGGTTCAGTGATGGTGGTTAGTGGAGGAAGAAGACAGAGGACGACGGTGGTGGTAGGCAAAGCTTGACGGAGGTAGTGAAGGAAACTAAGAGATGTGGTGTTGGTGAAGTGAAGAGAAAGGATGACGTTGATGAAGTGTAGCTCCACGGTGGCTCAGGTGCCTCAGACTCCTAGTTTAACTCCGTCTCCCTTAAGCTCTCTCTCTATCCAGATCTCCTTACACTCTCGGCTGTGATATCGAGCTCACTCACGACCTCCAGCTCTCTATTTTCGTTTTCCCTATCTCAGTGTTGTAGCCGCTCCTCCTACTCTCTCTCTCTCTCCTTTTTCTTTCATTCTTTGATCTCTCTCTGCTTTCCAGTGGCGCTCTTCAAGTTCTCATCTCGCTCTCAGCTTCCCTTCCCTATCGGGTCTTGCATGTCTGAATCGCATGTCCACCGGTCCTCTCTTTCTGTTTCTCCAATCACTCTCGGGTCTGTATGCATTTTGGGCTGTTTACTATATCCAAATCCCATATCCACCAGCAAATTCGTATCCTCCATTTCCCAAATCTCATATCATTCCATGGTCCCCTACCTAGCTGCATTTCTGTCTCTATTTTTTTTGTCTTTCTTTCAGTAGCCCAAATACCACTGGATCTATTTCTTTATATATATATATTGGTCTTGCTTTGTTGTCTCATTTTCCAGCCCAGTTCCAAAAATTAATGTAAGCCTTGTCTCTTCTCTTGGCTCAAGTCACACACAGCTCCTCTCAAATCTCAACATTAGCCCAATTCCCTCTAAATAATTAATTTGAACCTCCAAAATCCTCAATTTCTTCTTTAACACCTACAATGCAAAATTAAGTACAAGGTAGCATCAAAAGTTCAAGGGACAATTGTATAAAAAGAATTAATAAATTGTGACTATTTTACCCCTAATTACCATTAATTCAAAACAATTGTCTCTAACCAAAATTAATGCTTAATAATGCGATAATGTCCCATAAAATCCATTAAAAATCCCAATTTAATTATGAAATATTACATCAAAATATGGTTCAATTAGGAGAAGAATATAAAGAACCTTTGGCTTCCTTTCTGTAGACATTTCTTAGCTTTCGCTACTGAAAGAAAATTCAGATTTACACTTGCATTGACATCTTTCTGTGGGTTAAGATATACAAGCCTCTTATTACCACAATCCAATAGCACATTTTTTGATGTCAGCCAATTTAGGCCTATAATGACCTCGAGCTCATGGAGAGGCAAACAAATTAAGTTTATTGTAGACTCATACCCTATTATAGTTATCATGCAGTTTGAACAAGCATAGGCAGTAATAGTCTTGACACCCATAAACGTTGACATGATAAAATCATAAGGTAGTTTATGGGTACTTAGCCCTAGGCGTCTAGCACAGTCATATGCATAAAAGAATGACTAGCTCCTGAATCAAATAACACTTGTAATGTATTACCATAGAGAAGGATAGACTTGGGATCATTTCTAAAGATTGTCGTGCCTCCTCATAGGTCATGGCGAAGACTCTGCCATGGCTTTGATGCTTGGCCTCAGCTGCTCGTTGCTTGCAGTTGCTAGCAAGTAACCATTTGTTGATAGGTATAATAGATACCTATCCATTACATGTCTAGTCGGTCTGCATTTGACCACATCGAGCACATGGAGGAGGTGTAAAGGGTCTCTGGTTCCCATAATTCTCAAGTCAGTAGGGTTTCTTATTGTTTCTCTTAGATGAGGACCCTTGGCCCTTCCATTTCTGGAAAATGTTTCCCCTGCTGGGTTCACTGTGGTTATTGGTATTCTTAGTTGGATATCAGTCCTGTAGGTTGTTAGCATTTCTGTTCGTATGCAATCTCAACAAGTTACTTTCTGTCAGCCAGTAGACTTTCACCACCCTGTTGAATTCTATGAGCTGCCGAGATACTAATTTCTCTTCTATCTTAAGCTTTAGTGCCCGAATCAGCATATCAGAGCTCTATTCCTCATCATTCTTGAACCTTAGATAGGAGGAGTAATGGGACAAGTGGATGAACTGAGACAAATATTCATCAAAGGTCTCATTGTCACCCTGCTGTATAGCCAATAACTCTTTCTCCTTCTCGAGTCTCACAGACTTTGGGAATTATTTCTCATTAAACTTTTCTTGAAACAACTCCCAGGTCAGTGGAGTGTTATGGGCCTGCAGAATTATTATTGTATTCTTCCACTAGTGGTCTGTATCTCTCTCCAGCTTATATAAGGCCATTATAGCCTTCATCTATGTAAGACACTCTAGTACTTCAAAGATTTTCTCCAATCGGAACAGCCAGTCCTTAGTAACTTGTGGATCAAATTTTCCTTTGAATACTGGGGGTTGGTATTTGCAAAATCTAGGCATCAAGTACTAGAGATTCTCTGCTTTATGAGCCTAAACAATAGGAGGCTCTTGGTTCAATCCAAGCAGCTGTGAATGCTTATCATATAGAGGTTGTTCTTCCTCGTGATTTACCTTAGTGTTCTTAGGTTGTAGCCTGCCTTCATTCTGATTTTCCTTCACTTCCCGAAGTTCCACTCTCAACTCATGGATCCTGGTCTGCTGCTCATCAACATGTTGAGGATTTGTTGCATGGGATCAAGTCTTTCTCCACCAATACTGGGCCCTGTCCTTCCTCCTCTTAGATTGACCATAATTTCCTTTCAATATCAAGACAAAATTTTGTCTTTATCATATCTTGTATATATTAATCCATGCAACTTACAACATACTAGATGCAACTTTTATCACTAAGTCATCATACGAACAGAGAATTTTAGCCTATTGCCAGAATCCTTACTCTGATACTAAAAATGTAACACCTTAATTTCCAAAGTCTTTAGATGAGTTTGACCTTCCTTGTTAGAACCGGCTGACACCTAAGAAGGGGGTGAATTGGGTGTAAGATAAAAATCTTAAGAACTTTGAAAATCTTTTTGCATCTTAGAGGAAGAAATAAATATGAAAATAATGAATCATAAATCAACAGTTAATATATGCTGGAAATATAAGAGTTTAAGGAAGAGAGTATGCAAACTGTGATTTATCCTGGTTCGGTCCAATCTGTGATGGCCTACGTCCAGTCCCCAGGCTCCTCCTGAGATTTTCAAATCCACTATTTTCTTGTTTAATGCAGGCACAAGAAAAGCCTTTACAAAGTTCTTACTAAGATACTCCCCCTTACAGTAAGTCTTATGAGTAGAGCAATCCCAAAGATCTTTCCTTCCTGCTTACCCATGCAAGTCTTACGAGCAGCAACATTCTCTCCTGCTTACACCTCTGTAAGTCTTACAGGCAGCAACGTTCTCTACCGCTTGCACCTTATAAGTCTTACGAGCAAAAAGTTTTACCGGCAATTCTCTCTACACTTGCTCGTAAGGAAATCAACCCACTCAAGGTCCCTCTACCTTGACATCAATTCAGAAATACAATTGAAAGTGTTTACAAACTCTCTCACAGAGTAGATATGATGAACATTGAAGTACACTACAAAAACTCTCTCAAATATACATGATATGGAAAATAGATAAGAACAGAGAGTATTCGGGTAGAAGTGGATGATTCATAATCTTATCATGTTATATGTTGTTGTCGTCTGCTTGAATCTCTTGTATTTATAGTTGAGTAGGATATAACCGTTGTGAGTATTTCAACCTATCCGTTGAGTCCTATTGCTTCATTTGGTCGTTCTTCACATTTGAAAAACTAGCCATTAGAACGTTGACGTTCCGCTTCCGTAAATTCACCTTTTGACTCTTCACATCATATCTTCATTGTATTCCTAGAGAAATACATTAAACACTAATACAATGAAGTGTTAGAGTGATTAGAAGCAAGAAGAATGAGTTATATGATCATTCCATTGATTTCCAGAATCTTCGGGACGTTGTTCTGTTTTCCTGGGAAGCATTACTCTAGTGCTCACTCGAGTGGCCATCAAGTTTCTTCACAGGTTACTCCAGTGGCCTTCCATTTTCTGCATAGCTTACTCGAGTAGTAACTTGAAGTTCTCTTCCAAATAACTCTACATACTCAGGTAGTAACTTGAAGTTCTCTTCTAAATAACTCTGCATACTCGGGTAGTGCCTCAAGTGAAGTAATAATAGCATTTCAAGTTATTCAAGTATTACCTTCAAGTTTTGCTTACCATAGTGAGTTACTCGAGTAGCTCCTCGAGTAACATTGGTAGGATTGAAATGCCGAGAGCAACTGCAAGTCTTTCTCTTGGTTACTCGAGTACTTACTCGAGTAACGTTGGCAGGTTACTTGAAGGTTGACTTTGGTTACTTCAAGTTTCTGTCTCTTTACTCGAGTACTGACTCGAATAACGTTGGCAGGCCGAGAGCAACTGGAAGTTTTCTATCTGATTACTCGAGTACTCACTCGAGTAAAGTCTTTTGTTATCAACTAGTTACTCGAGTAGTGCCTTCAAGTGAATTCTTGATTTTGACTCGAAACGTGGAAAATTATATATCATCGGAAAGCCCTCATTATCTACATTCCAATGCAACAAGAATCAGCTCCAAACACGTTATATACTGAAAGTTATGATCCAAAGAGTATCTACTGTTCTTAGACCATTTCTGAACTCACGAGCTATCACGAGCACCAACTTCCAGAAATCATAGCTCTTAGGATATAGCTTCAAATGTGACAAATTATATATCCATAGAAAGCTTTTTGACTATACTTTGATATGGCACCGGTTTTGTTGCAATCCGATGTGTAGTTTGGGAGTTATGTCCAAAATACCAAAGCTGTCCAGGAATATGATGCCGATTCATGTGTCAATTTTCAAAGCTTATATCTCTCTCATCTGAACTCCTTTGAATGTGATCTTGGTGTCAAAAGTTCGTGTTGGAAGTCTAGTTTTATATGCCACCAGTTTTAGTTTAATCCGACATGTGGTTGGAGAGATATCATCAAAATACCGAACCTCTATTCTGCAGTGTGAAAACAGAGTGCCCATTACTTCAAGTGCCACCTCGAGTGATTCATCAAGTAACCTGGCAGATTACTTGAGTAATCACCTCCAAAATGAGGCAGTGCCTTATTACTCGAGTGATTACTTGAGTAATCATTCCCAGAGGCACCATAACTTCCGTATACATCATTTTAGCTTCGTATTGACCCATTCCAACTTCTATTTGACCATAGAAACCTCTGATATCACTTCTAATAGCTTGGATCTTGATATTCTCATGTGATCTTGCAAGTTCTTCTTTCTTTAATCTCTTTCTTCTTGTTTTGCCACTTGATGATTATTCTTTATCACCCAACTTCAACCTTCTTGATGAATATCTTCAATCTTCATCTTTCTTTCTTCTTTCTTCAATTCCTTGCCTCTTGATTTTCTTCTTAATGATTGTTCTCCATTTATGAGGCATTATAACATCAACCCACCATTGGGTTTATGACTAATCTGCAAGATATACAACATTAAATATGGTAGTTAGTCAATGTAGAAGATAAGTATATTATACAAACTTTTTGCTCATATTTGACATCTATATTTGACATCATCAAAACTATTCATATCTAACATTCCTTTCCTTCCTTGCCTTTGGAGTTGGACGCATTTGTTGTATATCATTTAATAAAAATAAAGGGTGAGATTCAAAAGAATCTCAGCAGTACACAAATTACTCATATGATATGCAGAATACTAAGATGTGAAGCAATCATCAAAGCAATAACACTTACAATATGCAGCAAACAAAGGACCTAACTCGCCTCTTACCATAATACCACAGTGCTTGGCGATTTTGATCTAGCAGCCTAGGGCCTCTGCCCCATACAAGGTGTACTCACTGGCTTTCTGCCTCAAGCCTACCTAGCTCAAGATGCCTCCGGGTTATTCCTGGTACAACTTGTACTTACGGGTCTTACTCTAAGGACTACCTGTTCCACTCATGCATATATGACAGAGAATACATACAGAGCAATACATATGATATAAGGGATAGGGTATTATCTGGCAGTCTTTCCAAATTGGGTTCTTTTTCCCAGTCTTTTGGGCATCCCAAGCAGATGTTATATCCTATCCGTTTAGAATTTACAGACGATGAGTTAATACTTGTTCCAATTCTTGATAACTCATAATACTTAGTTGGTTATCATTTGGGTTAGTGCTTAGGCCCAATTAATTAATTAATGTGGTTACACTAGGCCCAAGTACTAATTCTTCATCCTTAAAGTTCACCTTTCCTACTTTTATCCCAAAGCCCATTAAATTTGCATGGGCTAAAGGTTGGCAGAATTTTTCACCTAACTTTGAAAAATTATAACTAATTCTAAAAATATCCAAATTGAGTAATTCAAAGTCCTATGTAACCCTTATTAAGTCTACTTTAAAGGAAAAATATTTGTCACATTCAATTACAAGGCTATATTTTCCAAAATCATCGAAAAAAATAACTGGTCCAGAAAATATTCTAGATTTAATGCCTAACTTCAAAAATTCACATCTCTCAATCTACAAACCCAAATGACACCTATTATTTATCAAATTAAATCTTAGGATGTATACTTCAAATCTGGAAAGTTTCATGGCCATTAAATAAGATTTGATCATTCGATAGGTCACCACCAACTTACTGCCACAGATTTCTTTCTAGAATCAAGGTCAAAAAGTATGACTTTCAATATACTAGTCCAAAGGGTTCATATTACCTATCAAATTAAATCCCATGATGTCTATTTTGATCCCATAAAATTTCAAAGCATTTGGACTACGTTTGACCGATCAAAAACACGTCACAAGCAATCTGTCTCCCAAAAACGTCACCTTGGTAGCATTATACTCAAGTTCCTATTTTAATATTTTCATTCCAACAATCCAAAATTTATAACCATGCCTTAACCCCCACACTGTTTTTGGTATAGAATTGAATGGAAACCTTAAAAATATCAAAATCACACTCCCTCTCTATGTTTTCTTTTTGACAGAACAACAACCCCAAATTAGCTAAAAAAAACCAAGTTTCAAGTTTTACCACTAAACTTCTCTAGAATCATGATTTAGCAGTCCGGGTCACTATGAAAGAATGTATCTATGGTTGTTCTGCCTCCTCCAAGTTCTCTTGCTTCTCTTGAACACCAACCTGCAATATAATTAATTTCATTTCACTTAATTCCAAATCCATACAAAGCACACAATATATAAATATATATCTGTGTGCGCGCGCGCTTCTGTCCTTCTCCCTCCTGTCCTAAATACAAGGCATATTTCAAAAGTTATATACTCCCTTCGATCCCTAATATAAGAGCCAAATAACTAATTTACTGATACTAAAGAAATTAGTTAAGTTAGTTATTTGTAATAAACATGTGTTAGTTTTCTTGGAATACCTTTTCCATTCATGCGCATTGTAATTACCTCTTAATGGAAACCCCTAATTACTATGTCCAACCAGTAGAGATACTTTGAGAAAAAATTTATTAATTTGGAAATAAAGAGGATTAAATTCCTAAATTTTTATAACCAAAATAATAAACTCCTCGTTTAGCTCTTAATTATATCCATGACCGGAGGCAGTATTTGGTTCAAAATGTAAGCCATCTTGTGTTGACTTTCTCTTTGTCAATATGCATGGTTTAGAAACTCTGCCATTAATGTGGTTGATAAGGGTAAAATTGAAAATGACAGACATTCTTTTAAAGATCTATGAACTAGTTATGTTTGAAGAATTGTAATACTATGAATGAATTACTTTGGATGAAGAATATCATCTTGAGGGTTTAATTTGTAATACCATGTTTGGACGTCTTTTGATTATTCTAAATCACACATGAGTGACTTGACATATATTTTAGGGAATGGGGACAAGTCCATCACTTTATTATGGTATTTCAAGTTCACTTAATTAAATACCAAGCATAACTTATTGGGAAAAAGACAAAAAAAATACCATTTTAACTTGGAGAACCCTAAAAGGTTTGATGAAAAAGGGAAAGGACAGAGAAATGATTGGAGAGGAATCTGGGTTTTTGAAGTTTGGCTGTTTTTACCAAAATGCCCCTCAAATTAAACAAAAGAGCAAGGACCCTTGCCAGCCACCGAAGCTTCGTTGGCGGCTCCACCCTGCTAATGGTTGGAGCTCAAGTGATAACTTGAGTAAAGTGATTAACCATTTGGTATAGATATTGACAACTTGAGCTCTCCAAATTGTCACTCTGCGTACCCAAGTTGCTAATTGCTAGTATGAAGTTTTCATTATCTATACTCAGCTTGTCAATAACGTCTGATAAGGATTGTTGACAACTTGAGTATAACAATTAGCAACTACCCCTATTACACGTCATTGACAACTAAAGTATAGACAATTAACAACTTGGATATAGAGATTGATAACTTAAGCTCTCCAAGTTGTCAATCTCTATACCAAGTTCCTAATTGCTACACTCAAGTTGTCATTACATATACTCAAGTTGTTTATGACACTTGATAGGGTATATCCCTATCAGACGTCATTGAGTATACTGAATGACAATTTCAGAGTAACAATTAGCAACTTGATATACATAATGGCAACATGGGGAGCTTAAGTTGTCAATTTCTATACCCAAGTAGTTAATCGCTTTACTCAAGTTGTTGTCACTGGAGCTGTGGCTATCGGGTAGCAGGCGAGATGGTGCCGGCCGGCGATCGACTAGGGTCCTTGCCCTTATTTTAAATTTGAGGGGCATTGTGGTAAAAACACCCAAACTTCAAAATATTAGTTTCATCATTGATGACCTATATGTTCTTTTATTAATTCAGTAGACATTTTGTTGTTTTGGTAATTCAAATAGTATTTTCCGTCATTTTCTCTAATTTTTTATTTTATTATTATATGATTGCGATAGTGTGTAATATCATATATTTTATGTCCATAAAAAAATATCACATATTTTACATATGGAACAAAAAGGCAAGAATTATTGTTGATAGGAGAATCTCTTTTAGAGTGAAGACTGTATAAACTATAAAGTCGCTCATCGATGGCGACATGAATTTCCTGTTTTTAAGGAACAATTATTGAATGAAGTAGGGGTTAGGGCTGTGGGGCGAACAAAATTGGTATAATTTAGATAAGAATAGAAAAAATAGGAAGTTTGATAAATAAGTCTTACATTAAGGATATTTAAGGACATCATAGGAATATTTTGGACCTTTTGTTGTTGTTAGTTTTTATTAAATGAAATATAATATTTCTTGTTGGCAAAAATAAAAAACTCCTCGTCTCTTAATGGATGATAATTAATAGGGAAAAGCTATCTCACAAATATCTATTATTTGTTCTCATTTTTTATTTTGGTACACATATTTTTTCTCTTTATTGAATCCTTTAACTTTGTTTTGTAAAAGCTCTTATAGGGCTAACGTTCCTAACACAACAAAGTTATAGAGTTAACAATGCTAACATAATAAAATTAAAAGATCTAATAAAGGAAAAAAAAAGATATATATCAAAATATTTTTTCCTTAATTAAGATTTTCATATTTGTAATTTTTTAAATCAAATATATCCATAACTTAATTTTTAGTAACATTTTTAAACCTATATCTTATTAAATATATTTTTATAAATGTCATCTCTCCCATTCTTCAATATGAGGATCACGTGTTTCAAAGTAAAATAACGAGCGTGTCTGCATTTGTAATATCTTCGGTCCGCATATATTTTTGTCCAAAAAATTGGTCGCATATAAGCATTGGCTACTTTCAATCAATAATTTTGAATGTTGGCAAACAAAAATTACAAGTATTAAGAATGACAAAAAGGAGTTTTAAGTTCTAACCAGCAATTTGTTTTTTTAACCTGAAGTTTTAACTAGAAATTTACTACCTCAAAGTTTCCACATATATCGCTTTTCGGGTGTTATGCTCCGAATTGGCCCAATTAATGTGTCACTGGCTCTCGACCTGGTGTGAGCTTCTTTCTCTCTCTCCTCTAGAATTTCTTGAGCAATGAGAGTCCTTCCCTTGCTTGTGGGCGAGCTTGTGGTACGTTGTCTCCCTCCCCGGCGGTTTCAGTTGGCGGAGGACGATCGTCGTTTGTTTCCCTTTCTTTGTTGTTGGTTTTTTGGTGGTGGAGTGTTATGTTTTTCCGGCAATAAGCAGATATGTGGAGATCTTTTGTGTCACCTCTTGCTTTAATGGTGGGTCGAAGATAGGAAGATCGAATCTTGATTTGGTGACTTGGATCTGCGTTTTTGGGGGAAGGGTATTGTTGATGGGACTCTCTGTTACCATATATTCTATCTCTCAGAGGACCATTTTTGGGTCTGCTTGATGGTGGCAAATCCAAGGCGTTGATGAAAGGTATGTCTATCAACAAGTGGTGGTGCTCGATGGGTGGCAGTTGGTAAGTTCTTTTCTTTTCACGAGGCTGTTTTGTTGGTTGGCGTCTACGGGTTTTTTCTGCATCCATGGGTTTCTCCACTCTTGCTTCTTTGACCATAAGTGGTGAATCTTTAGCCTACAAGAGGGATTGGTCCTTTGGGATGGGTTTTTCAAACCACCAACCCTTTGGCATTGTTGCCTGCAACGGTGACTTTCTCTCTGTAGACTTTGACGAAAAAGATGGTGACCCTGACTGTGAACTTGTCGGTGATGGCTTCCTTAGTACTGTTCCTATGATTTGGATTTATGTTTTTGGGCTGTTAGTTGTTTGGTTTTATTTTGATGGCCCGCTTATATTGGGGTTTGTATTTTCCTGTCTTTATATTAATGAAAAATCATATTATTTGGCAAAAAAAAATTAATGTGTCACTATTTTTTAAACTTTTTTGTAATATTCAATTAGTCAATTATTACTTTGTTTCTTTCACTCTTCAAAACGAAACAAAACAAATCGTGTTGGTATGTGTCTTATTAATCAGCCCCCACATATTTTTGACCAGAAAACAATTGGTCCACATGTATATTGTACACGTCAATTTTATATATATATATATAATCATGTCAGAAAAGGAGTTTTAATCTAGTTTGACTTAATTTAATAAAAATAATAAAATTAGAAAAATAGATGGAGTGAAAGAAGTAGAAGGAAAAATTTCATATAAGGACCACTGTAGCAAATTAAGTGAAAAGACAACAATAACCCTTTCAAAATCAAAGGAGAAAGAAACTAATTTGCTAGTGGCGAACACATCATGAACAAGTGAAATTAATTTATTAACAATAACAAATTGGAGCATCATCAAACAGCTTGTTGAGAGGGGTAGTCATGAACCTTGAATCAGATACCAGTAATGATATAAAAAAAACCAGCTTCAACATTAATACTTTACTACCATTTATTATTAGAACAGTATCACCTTTTAATGTTTCATTTTCACTTAGCTTATTTCTTTCTTGACTCTAAATAATACCAATTTTAACACAATCCAACTAAGAACATTTTAATAAGGCTTAATAGATATTGTTGAACTTTGGGTCCAGGTCCGCCCTTGATGGGCCGAACTCTTTGATTAAGAAACAAGTAGCCTTATCAAATAAGAAACAAATCAACATTACTTTTGGATTTGTTAATTGAAAAATAAGTAATTGTACATTAGAAAATTAATCAAGAATTAATTTCCTGATTATTACTTAGAGGGTAAGTAAGAGTGCACATAACTTCCTAATTAGTGGTCTCCCTAGACCTCTATAAATAAGATGTGCCTCTCTGAGTTAAATCTCACCGCTGCCATTGAGCTATCTAGCAATCTCTCTTCTCTCTCACCATCTTTCTTGTTCTGGTGAGCATTAGTCTATAGTTGTCTAATACTTGCGTGAGTATTATTATGTTTGAGTTATGGAGCGTTGGAGCTTTGATCCGGATCCAAACATGGATTCGTCCTGATATGCAAGTCCATTCCCTCTCCTAATTTTCGTTCAGATATATATATTGGTTAAAATATTAGACTATGAGGAAATCAACTTCGAATCATCTGGCAAACATATATAACATAACAATATCCTTTTATCTAGGCTGAGACAACTTCTACAAGTAGAATTGAAGTTGTTTTATTTCACGGTACAACAAAGCTGGGAATGAATCACACACAAACACATCACCTTTATTATAAATATTACTACCTCCAATGCTTGATATAAAATCTCCTTCGAACAAAATCTTATATTAAGGATTGACGGTAGTACTATTTTGACACTCTGGAGATATATGTATAGCTAGGATGCCCAGAGATGTTTATTCTTCAGGATTCACAGTTCAGACCACCATTTATATATCAGAGGAACCAAAATCGTCACTGGTTTTTTTGATGAACTTGAGGACCAATGGATTTACTTTTTCATCTTCTGTGACAACCAAACGGTTGCTGCCATGGCTATCAGTCTTGACACCAGCATGTCCACACTTACCATTTTCATAACAGAAGACAAGCTTATAGTGAAACTTAGCAGAATCATAGGGCTTAATAAAGTTATAGAGTTAACAGTGCTAACAGAATAAAATTAAAGGATCTAATAAAGAAAGAAAAAATATAGATATATATCATAATATTTTTCCTTTTTAATATATGCACAATTATATCTGCCAAAAATAGTTCCTTATTTTTAATTAAGATTTTCATATTTGTAATTTTTCAAGTCAAATATATTCATAACTTAGTTATTAGTAACATTTTTAAACCTATATATTATTAAATAAATTTTTTGAAAATGTCATCTCTCCCATTCATCAATTAGAGGATCACGTGTTTCATAGGTAAAAAAAGGAGCGTGTCTGCATTTGTAATATCTTCGGTCCCCATATGTTTTTGTCCAAAAAATTGGTCCCATGTAAGCATCGGATGCTTTCAATCAATAATTTTAAATGTTGGCAAACAAAAATTACAAGTATTAAGAATGTCAAAAAGAAGGAGTTTTAAATTCTAACCTGCAATTTGTTTTTTCTTTACCTGAAGTTTTAACTAGAAATTTACTACCTCAGAGTTTCCACATATGTCGCTTTTGGGGTGTTATGTTCCCAATTGGCCCAATTAATGTGTCACTCTTTTTTTAAACTTTTTTATGATATTCAATTAGTCAATTATTACTTTGGTCCTTTCACTCTGCAAAACGAAACAAAACAAAATGTGTCTGTATGTGTCTTATTAATCAGTCCCCACATACTTTTGTCCCGGAAACAATTGGTGCACATGTATACAGTACACATCAATTTTATTTTTATATATATATATATAATCATGTCAGAAAAGGAGTTTTAATCCAATTTGATTTAATTTAATAAAAATAATAAAATTAGAAAAATAGATGAAGTGAAAGAAGTAGAAGAATTTTTTTAAAAAACAAAGGAAAATTTTCATATGAGGACCTGGTAGCAAATTAATTTCTAATAGCTCCCAAAGAAGTATGAATTTTCACTGCAATCAAGTAAAAAGACAACAAGAACCCTTTCAATATCAAAGGAGAAAGAAACTAATTTGCAAGTGGCGAACACAACATGAATAATCGAAATTAATTTATTAACAAAAATACATTGGAGTATTATCAAGCCAAATTCCATTTGTAAGTAGCGACCACATTACGAACAAGTGAAATAGTCCTCTGTACAAGTGAAATTCTAGTTTTCTACCAAGTACCATTCTAAAATTGTTCACAAGTCTATTCCACTTATTCATAGGAGTATTCCACTTATTCATGATGCGTTCGCCCCTTGCAAATCAAGTTGTTTCTCCTTTGATTTTTGAAAAGGTTATTTTTATAATTTTACATGACAAATTAATTTCACTGCAGACCCACCAAACCGTAGTGAAATTTTCGATTTCTTTAGGTTCTAATAGGAATTAATTTACTAGAATAGTCCTTATTTGAAATTTTCCCTTAAAAAAGTGGCCCATTCTTGCTGATTTTTTTTTTGGACCTGGACCCATTCTTGCTGATTAAAGGAGTGACTTTACTATCAACTTAGATAAACTAATACTAGTAGTAGAGAGAAGCAGATCGTCTTTGTCTTTTTTCTTCTTTTCTTCTCATAACCTTATCTTCACCCTTAAATTAAAACATGAATTATTCTAATTTAATATAGGGTAAAGGGGCATCCAGCACCCTGATATATTTTTGAAGGTACAATCAGCACTTTAAAGTATTTATCAGCACCGTAAACTATTTTTTGAGGTGAGATTATCACTCTAAAGTATTTAAGGGTGCAATTACACCACTGCACTAACAAAATACTAACTCTGTTTGCTGACACACTCTTTCCTTTCCGCTTTCATCGATCTTAAAACCCAAACCTTGAGTTAATATTCTGTTAGCGAAGGGGTGCAATTGCTCCATTTTTAATACATTAGGGGCAAAATTGCACCATTAAATACTAAAAGAACGGATAAACATGTTGAAGATCGATGAAATAGGAAAGGAAAGAGTGTGTTAGCAAACGAGGTTAGTATTCTGTTAGTGAAAGGGTATAATTGCTCCATTTTTAATACATTAGGGTGGTGATTACACCTCTAAAAATACTTTAGGGTGCTTATTG
The DNA here is from genome assembly GCA_963242795.1 of Inga leiocalycina. Classification (NCBI taxonomy): domain Eukaryota; kingdom Viridiplantae; phylum Streptophyta; class Magnoliopsida; order Fabales; family Fabaceae; genus Inga; species Inga leiocalycina. The sequence continues at coordinate 82,491,841 of OY725320.1, read as the reverse complement.
CACCTCCAAAAATAGATTGGGGTGCTGGATGCACATTTATCCGTTGATATATTATAAAACTATCACGCAGTAACTTAATCAAGTGATTCAGATTTAATATTTTACTCACTCTCCTATTAGAGCAAGCGTTTCACCATAGAGGGGGTGAATTGGGTGATACTAAAAATTTCATTGCAAATATAAACCTTGATGGTGAATATAAAGCAGTAAAGAGTAAGGAGAAATATCACCGAAGTGTACACCGGGAGTTATATTGGTTTGGCCACAACCACTTTGACCTATGTCCAATCCTCAGAGCTTCTTTGAGAGTTTTACTATAATTTCCAAGATTCAGTCGGTTCTTGGCACCTCGGTACAAGCAAGTTCCTTCGCCTGGACACTCGCTCCCCCTTACAAGTTGTAATCCAATCCCAACTCAAGGTTCCACAACCTTAAGTTACCTCAATAACAAATATTGAGTTTGAATGAAATATCTCTCTTACAGAGTGAATAAGAATCACTTAAGTATAGAATTACAAGTATGTGTAAAAACAGAGTATTGAACTTGATAATGCGTTCGTGTGTGTTCTTGTTGTAATCTCTGTTTGGATGTTCCCATATATATAGATGTGTTGATAATGACTGTTGGAACATTTTCTTCTCGCCCGTTAGAGTGTGTGTAGCCACTGTTAACTTTTCCATATTTTGAAAAATATCCGTTTGCGGTAGGTGGCGGTAGGTAGCATTTGAATGTTGCATTTGACTTTCCTTATTTGGTAAGATCTCTTCATTGTTTATCTGCAAATATGCTAAGAATACTAATACAATGAAGGGTTAATCACATAGGAAACAAATCAATGAACGTTGGAATGATTTCTGAATTTCTAGATTTTAATACTCGAGTAGTCCCTCAAGTATTCATTAAGTTTACTCGAGTGGTTACTCGAGTATCTTCGTGTAAGTATTGATAAAGAGCAAGTTAATAAATGAACATCACATTACTCGGATAGTTCATGGAGTAAACAAATTTACAAACCTTGGAAATACCTGTTTACTCGAGTACTTACTGGAAGATAGTACAATTTTCTTCACAGGTTACTTGAGTGGCTACTCGAGTAGTCTCTCAAATAACCTTCAGATTACTCGATCCTTCACTCCAGTAATGAGGGCAGGATTACAAGGCTGAGAGCACTTCAAGTTTGCTTACCTCTTTACTCGAGTACTACCTCGAGTAAACATCTATTTTCTACATAGCTTACTCGGGTAGATACTTCAAGTGCATTGTATATAAATCTACAGATTACTCGATTACTGACTCGAGTAATCTCGTTCAAGTCTTTGACAAATTAATAATTTAATACCTACATACTTGAGTGGTGCCTCAGTGAAGTGTGATTAGAATATTTCAGATTAATCAAGTGTTACCTTCAAGTTTTGTTTACCACAGTGATTTACTCGAGTGGCTCCTCGAGTAATATTGGCAGGATTGAAAATGCCGAGAGCAGCATATTTCTTGAAGTAGGGGTCTCGAGTACAGACTCGAGTAACGTTGGCAGGCCGAGAGCAACTGGAAGTAATTTCCTTGATTACTCGAGTACTTACTCGAGTAACGTTGGCAGGCCGAGAGCAACTGCAAGTGATTTCCCTGGTTACTCGAGTACTTACTCGAGTAACGTTGGCAGGCCGAGAGCAACATATTTCCTTGTGGCAGGTTACTTGAGGGTTGACTCTGGTTACTTCAAGTTTCTGTCTTATTACTCAAGTTCTTACTCGAGTAACCCTTTAGAAATTTTGCCACTGATGATGTTTCTTAGCTTTTTCTCTTGACCTTTCTTCATTGCTCCAGTGCTTACTTCAAATGATGATTTTGCTTTATCATTACTTTGTTCAAACTTATTTGTTTATCAAGTCTTTTTCACACCCATTCTTTGTTATCATCAAAACATGTGAGATCTAACATTCTCCCCCTTTTTGATGATGACAAAACTTGGTGATTTTGAACAAATTTTTTAAAATTGAGTTCTCAAATAAACACTTGTTGAAATTAATTGTAACTTTGAAATCCTTTTTGAAATAACTTGTTAAGTGTCAATTCAAAGTGTTTTAGAAAGTTTTGAAAACATAACATATTCACCTTGCATACATAATAAACTCATTAGTCCTACAATGTAATTAAATGAACTTGAATTGAAATTGAACTAGAATTGTTTTACAAATATGAAAAGCTCCCTAAATCCCATGTACATCCATATACCCAAAATGAAATAAGCTCAGTCAACCACAAAATCACTCAAGCAAAATCACTCAAGCTCTTCTCCCCCTTTTTGTCTTCATCAATCAAGTGGAGGACTGGAAGGCTTGACTGCAGATATAGGCTTGATAGGAAGGACCAAGGAACCATCTAAACTAGAAGAATCAAAAGAGGAGCTGGAAGATTTTGGTTCAGGAAGGTTGAGTTGAGGGATATGAATGTCATCTTTTGGAGGGATTGGAGATGCCTGACATGCAACAATAGAGGTGGTCTCAACCTCTTCTGTGGCACCTGGAGAATGATGATCAGAGGATAAGGAAGAGATCTCCTCTGTATGAGTAGGGGAAGGAATAGGTGTGGGTATGGGTGCAAGCAGAGCTCTGGCTAGTGAATCCTCAATTGTGATGTGGATAGTCTCATTGGTTTCAGGATCATCCACTAAGCATAGAATATCTCTAGGAAGAATAATGAGGATTTTGAGTGTAGAGTGTCTAGGTTTAAAGGGGCTAAACTCTGGAAGTTTGGGAAAAGAGATCTCAAGGATAGTTGGCTTAACCTTAATATGATGATGCTTTGAGGGGATGTTCTCTGGAGGTGAGAATGCCTCAGGAACAGATAATAGACCAGCAGAAGGTCCAGGACCCATAGAGTCTAATCTAGCCAGAATCAGCCTCAGAGTCTCACCTTGGGCACGCTGCTCTGCTAATATCTCCTCGTGCCTCTTGTCCATCCTCTCAACCAATTCAGCCATCTTGTTATTTATATGGGTTACCAATTTGGCATTGGTATTTGCAATGTCAATATGAAATCCCTTTAGCATATTCTCTATGAAATGTTGAAGTGTGGCATTAAGGAATGAAGGTGAAGAAGTAGTGGCAGCTGGAGCAAAGGACTGAGTATCATCCATTTTGCTTGTCTCAGTCTCAGTCTTCTTCTTCTTCTTAGGACCAAACTCCATAGGGATCTTGAGGGGAATTTCAACATTAAGCTTCCCAATCTGGTTTCTTCCAATTGGAGTGATCCTCTCAATGGGCTCCTTATTCTCCAAATACCATATCTTGTTTTTCTTTAGAATAAGAGAAATGATCGAGGATATGGCATAGGAGTAGTTGCTTTCCCTTCTATTTTGTACCTCTACATCTCAGAGAAGATGTATTCTCCCAAGTCCTTTTGTTCCTTCAGGAGTAGAGAAGCAAACCACCTATAGTCCCGGTCAGAGAAATGGGTGTAGTTATTGGCTTTGTTCCCAAGGGATCTAGAGTAAATATACCAAAGAACCCTGTGATGGTCACACATGTCACTCGGGTTAAAATTAAGAGGACCTACTAGCTCACAAGGTTTAAGGACAGTGAAAATCTGGTTAGGTTCAAGCTTGGAATAGATGTCATCAGGGGGATTTTCTATTCCTAACCAAATATTGATCCTAGAGGGTGAGATAAGGATTTTCTGGTCTCTAACTGTTGTGGTCATTTCTTCCTTTGCAGAAGTCCTATTAGGTTCATCTAGGATTTCTAGGTTGCAGCAAAAATGAGTGACTATTTTAGTGCAAAAGGGAAGTTTAATTGACAGCCAAGGCATAAAAGGTTCAAGGAAGGGACTTAGGTCATACTTCAATACCTCCTGAAGAATCTTGAGATCCACACTGTGAGTTTTACACACCTTCCTTCTTGAGAATTGTGTTAAGTACTTCTGAGATTCCTCCAATTTGTTGACATTGAACCCTTTTGGAGGTTTAGTGATTTCTTCTTCTGGAAATTCTGTCTTTTTGGAGGATTGGCCCTTCTCTAATTGATCAAGGATCCCAGCCATAGCTTTGGCAACATTCACATCATACTTTGGCTTTTTAGAGGGTTTCGGAGTAAAGAGGGAGTGGAAGAATTAGAAGGTAAAGGAGAAGGAGACTTAGTGCTTTTGCCTCTCCCAGTTGAGGTGCTTTTCTTTGATTGAGCCCTTGTGACCATTGGCTCTTTGATCACAACATCTCTCTCCTTTGGTTTAGGTTGAGGTTTCGGTTGGATTTTGGCTTTTGATCTTGGAGTGAGCCTTCATCTTTTTCTAGGAGGAGAAGAAAGAGGGTTAAAGGGTTATGGATATCTAGAAGAGTCTGTAGGAGTAAGATTCTTGGTTCTAACCATCTTGACTTAGAGAAAACTGAAATCTCAGAAAAATAGAGTGAGAAGTCGTGAGTTAGGGCAAAGAGAATCTGAGCAAAATAGGAAGTTTTTGAAGCTGAAATTTGATGGGTTTTGACAGAAATCTAGCAAGGAAGAGATTGTGAAAACTTTTTGTGAGAGGACAGGGTGATTCACTCAAGGAGATTTTGTGGAAATGACTGAGTTTGCGACTGTTAAAGACCCAGAACCCAACATTACTTAAGGCCCTACTCTAGTAATTATCAAGTTTACTCAAGGCTCTACTCGAGTGATTATATAGAAAATTCTAAAATAATTCATTTAAATTGCGTACCTGGCATGAATAATATTGTAATTATCCATGTATGTTTCCTCGATCATTTAATAGCCACTTTAGAACATATTTGAGTTGATTCTCATCAAATTTGTGATCTGGACCTGCAGTCACTCGAGGCCTTACTCGAGTAAAGTTCAAGTTTACTCAAGGCATCCCTCGGGTAATCTATCTTTTCTCCTCTTGACTGTTCATTTTCCACCAAATGAACCATTTGATTTAAATTCCATGTGACTTGAGACTTTACTGCCAGTTTTTGAAGTCCAGTACTCGAGTGCCCACTCGAGTAATGTGCCCATTTACTTCAAGTTGTCCCTCGGGTAATGCTGTACTGTCAGACATTACTTGAAGTTGGCACTCTAGTGATGGTGTCCTCTGATAACCTCTGTTTTATTTCTTAAAAACAGAGTTCAATCTTCTTGTGAAACAAGTTTCTACATACTACGATGCTTAAGTCAGTAATCATCAAAACATTATCAAATAACATTATCTAACATTATGAAAAACCGAAATAACTTTCAATTTATTGGGATTTGCCATTCCCAAATTCTCTTCTAATATATAGAAATTGATATTTTGCAAGAGGTTTTATGAAGATATCAGCTAGTTAAAGATGAGTAGGAATGAATATCACTTTCACATCTTTCTTTTGGACATGATCTCTGATGAAGTGGTGTTTGACATCGATATGCTTGGTTCTCTAATGTTGAACTGGATTCTTTGCCAAGCTTATCGTACTAGTATTGTCACAATAGATTGGTATTTCTTTGAGATAAATACCAAGATCTTGTAGTTGTTGTTTTAGCCATATCACTTGTGCACAACAACTTGAGATTGCAACATATTCGGCTTCCGTTGATGAAAGAGACATTGTATTTTGTTTCTTGCTGAACCATGATACAAGAGATCCTCTATGAAATTGACCTTGTCCGTTGGTGCTCTTTCTGTCTGTCTTGTATACTCCATAGTTAGAATATGAATATACAACAAGATATTTACTTCTTCCTTTAGGATACCACAGACCCAATTCTGGTGTGTCAGCAAGGTATCTAAAGATTCGTTTGACAGTTTCGGCATATGATTCCTTTGGTACTTATTGATATCTTGTACATATGCCCACACTAAATTGGATGTCCGGTCTGCTTGCCGTGATAAAGAGTAATAATCCAATCATTCCTCTGTATTTTGTGATGTTGTAGTCTTTCCCTTTGACATCAGTATCAAGCAACATAGTTGAGCTCATAGGTGTGTCCGTTCCATTTGCTTCATCCATTATATACTTCTTCAAAAGCTCTTTCAAGTACTTTGTTTGAGATATGAAGATTCCATTCTTTCTTTGTTTGATTTGCAAACCGAGAAAGAAATTCAATTCTCCCATCATTGACATCTCAAACTCTCCCTGCATTATCTCAGAAAATTCCTTACACAGAGATTCATTAGTAGCACCGAAAACAATATCATCAACATATAGTTGAACAATTAAAATATCATCGTGTTTTCATTTTGTAAAAAGTGTTGTATCAACTTTTCCTCGTATAAAACCTTGATCAATGAGAAATTTACTGAGCCTTTCATACAATGCTCTAGGAGCTTGTTTTAAACCATATAAAGCTTTTACAAGTTTAAAAACATGGTCAGGTTTGGTTCTATCTTCAAAACTAGGAGTTTGATCTACATACACTTCTTCCATGATATAGCCATTTAGGAATGCACTCTTTACATCCATTTGATATAGTTTGAATCCTTTGATGCATGCAAAGGCTAAGAGTACTCGTTTAGCTTCCAATCTAGCCACTGGAGCATACGTTTTCTCATAATCAATTCCTTCTTCCTGATTATAGCCTTTGGCCACCAATCTTGCCTTGTTTCTGACAATAATTGCGGATTCATCAAGTTTGTTCTTGAATACCCATTTAGTGCCAATGATCGGATGATCCTTGGGTCGGGGTACCAAATACCAAACTTGATTTCTTTCAAATTGATTTAGTTCTTCTTGCATTGCTATAACCCAATCATTGTCTGATAGGGCTTCATCAATGTTAGAAGGTTCAATTTCAGAAATGAATGCAGAAAAACTAACTTCATTAAAGATTCTATTTCTAGTTTTAATCCCTTCATTCACATCTCCTATGACTTGATCTAAGGGATGACTTTTATTATATTTCCAGACTTTAGGTTGCCTAGTGACTGCTCTTTTTCCTTGGTTTCATCAACTTCTGGAATAAGAGATTTAGAAATAGTTTGACCATTTTCTTGATTTAAAACAACTTCCTACTCTTCATCAATGGTTTTCTCGGAGGATTCAAATTCATCAAATACAATATGAATTGATTCTTCAACAACACATGTTCTTTTATTGAAAACTCTATATACTTTACTTCGGTTAGAATATCCTAAAAAAATTCCTTCATCAGTTTTATAATCAAATTTCCTAAGTTATTTTTACCATTATTATGAATGAAACACTTACAACCAAAGATGTGTAGATGAGCAATGTTTGGCTTCCTTCCTTTGTACAGCTCGTATGGTGTCTTTTCGAGTTTTGTTCTAATATAGGCTCTATTTGATATATAGCATGCTGTGCTCATAGCATTAGCCCAGAAAACTTGAGACACGTTCTTTTCATTTAACATTACTCTAGCCATTTCAGTGAGCACTCTATTCTTATGCTCCACGACTCCATTTTGTTGAGGTGTCCTTGGAGCAGAGAAATTGTGATAATTGCCATTAGTATCACAATATTCTTTAAAGGCTTGATTTTCAAATTCTCCACCATGATCTGTCCTAATACATGCAATGGACATACCTTTCTCATTTTGCACTTTCTTGGCAAAAACAATAAATTCTTCAAAGGTTTCATCCTTTAATGATATAAAAATAACCCATGTAAATCTGGAGAAGTCATCAACAATGACCAATGAATATAAGTTGCCACCAAGACTCTTTACTCTTGTTAGGCCAACTAAATCCATATGCAATAATTGTAGTGGTCTATTTTTTGAAATCTTATTTTTTAATTTGAAAGATGATTTAGTTTGTTTACCCTTTTGACATGCGTCACAAATCAAATCATTTTTAAAATTTACTTTGGGTAATCCATGAACTAAATCCTTTTTAAGTAGTTTGCCTAGTTGAAGCATGTTGACATGAGCCAATCTCTTATGCCATAGCCAACTTTCATCGGCATTACTCAGAAAACAGTTTTCAGATTCATTTCTACTAATATCTAGAGTATAACAGTTACCTTCCCTTTTTGCTCTGAGCTTAACCTTGATATTCTTCTTATCAAGTAGTAAGTCTTTCTTGTTGATAATTAGACATTCCTCTGAGTCAAATATTACCCAGTTGTTTTTGTCTGCACTTTGACTCACACTCAGCAAGTTATGGCACAATCCTTCGACATAGTATACGTCTTTGACTTGTATGCATTTTTCATTTTTTATTTCACCAATTCCTACTATCCTTCCTGTTTGATTTCCTCCAAATTTTACCTTTTCACCTTCTTTAGGTTGCAATTTGGTAAAACTTTTGAAATCATCGGACATATGTCTAGAGCATCTACTGTCTATGTACCACTTGTTGTTTTTGGATGCTTTGAGACATATCTGCAATTAAATACGATTAAGTCTTAGGTACCCACTTCTTTTTGGGTCCTTTTGGGTTAGTACAAGAAATTTTTGAAACATATGATCCTTTAGGTACTTATTTGTAGGTTCCTATCATTCCTTTCTTCTTATGAATGTATGAAGAGGTATAATGACCTTTTCTATTACAGTAATTACAAAATGCAAAAGGATTTGATATATGCACAGAATGCTAGAAATAATTCAAATATGACTTACCTCCTGCTTTCTTTCTACCTTTCTTTCTATCTGATTTTGGATCACATCCAATACTTGATCGGTAATTTACAAATCGTTGAGCTTTTAAAATCATACTTAGTATCTCATTTCCTTTAGTAAATTTTTCAAAAGTTTTTGTGAGATCAGTGTTTTTCTTTTTCAAAGAAGAACAATTTTCACAATCCTTTTCTAAACTTTCTTTAAGTTCAATTTCAAGAGCTTTGTTTTTCTTTTTGAAAACAACTAATTCTTTAACTACTTTGATGAATTCAGAATGTAAGGCATTATATTCAGAAAGTAATTTATCATAGGTAGAATCAGAATCATTTACCTCTTCTTCTGTTTCTTCTTGAGCAACAAGACATATATTAGCTACTTCTTCTTCATCACTTTCTTCGCTAGAGGAACTATCACCCAATATAGCAGATGCGAAGGCCTTCTTTTTGTTGAAGAATTTACCTTTTCTCTTTTATTTGCTCTTTTGGTTCAGCTATGAACATTCTGATTTGATATGTGCTGGTTTTCCACATTCGTAGCAAATGATATGATCTTTGCTACTAGTTCCTCCTTTTTGAAAATGTTTGAATCCTTGACCTTTCTTATAAAACTTTCTGAATCATTTTATGATTAGGCCCATTTCATCATCGTCAAACTCCTTATCCTCATCTTGATTTTCTTCTTTTGCTTTTAGTGCTAGGCCTCTCTTCTGAAAGAGGCAAGCTTCACCCAAGAGGGGGGTGAATTGGGTGATGTGATAAATTTTTCGCTTGATGTGGTGATATGAAAATAGATGAAGACAGAGTAGAGTAGAGAAGATTAGAACACAAAGACTTATACTGGTTCGGCCTAAAAACCAGGCCTACGTCCATTCCTCAGAGATCAAGATCTACTGATATTTTTACTATTCTTCCAAGATTCAATGAGCTCTCAGAATGCCACAAAATAACAATTGTCCTTGAATGGACTACGAGCAGAAATATTCTCACACTAAGAAATTTCTCTCCCCCTTATGACAAGTCTTACGTGCAGAAAAACAACCTATGACCTTTCCCACTTGCTTACGTATACAAGTCTTATGAGCAGCAACGTTCTCTCCTGCTTACACCACTGTAAGTCTTACGAGCAGCAACGTTCTCTACTGCTTGTTCTTATAAGTTTTATGTGTGGATGGTTTAACTAGGAATTCTCTCAACTGCTTCTCTCGTAAGGATATCTACCCTCTCAAGGTCCCAATACCTTGAGATCAAATGAAAATAGAATTTGAAATGTATATAGACCCTCTTACAGAGCAAGTATGATAAACAATGAAGATCAATATGAATACAAAGAAAATATGAATAACAAAGACTCGTGAATTTGCTTGTGAATTCTTGTGCTTCGTTATCTTTGATGATCTCTGGGACTCTTTATTTATAGACATTCGTTTTTGCCCGTTTGAATAACGATCATTGAGGAGCGTGGCATGTTACTGTGGAACGGCATGCGTATGTTTGGAAACTTTGAATGTGGTAGGTACATGTTTGTCACGATGTTGTCTGCCGTTGTTTGACTTCCTTCGCATCTGTTTATTTCAACGTTCATCCTCTTGTATCACACTTATAATACATTTAAAATGATGTTAAATAATAATAATAAGTAATGATAAGATAAATAAATATCATTAAACCATATTCGGATTGAATGCTGTAAGACTGGTGCATATTGTCTTCTGGCAGAGTATCACTCGAGCATGGATGGGCTCACTCGAATGAATACACATATTTTCTCCTTGTTCTTTAGTTTTATGCTTGTATTAGCACAGGATTTCAGAGTTAATTTTCTCACTCGTGAGTGATGTGGGGCCTTACTCGAGCACAACTCCTTCTGCTCGAGTGGCCTTGCTTATTACACTATGAGACTTGTCTCTGGACAACACTCGCATACCATTTTAGCAAGAGTGAGATTTTACACTCGCAGGTGATGTGGGCCCTTACTCGAGCACACATACTCCTGCTCGAGTGAGAAGAATATTCTCATGTAATATACTCTTGTTATCAGCACTTGCATTAGAATTAGAGAGAGTTAGATTTCTCACTCGTGAGTGCGATGTGTCACTCGGGCATATGAAGCCTCACTCGAGCATACTTGTACTTCTTTAACCTTTATGACTCTCGACCAAATACTTGCACTTTCTCACTCGCTAGTGCTCGAGTACAAACAGCTTCATGCTCAAGTATTGATTACAATGCTCGAGTGCATCAGTAAGGATGATAGGAATTGCTCTCAGCCAAGCATTCGCAGTCCTTCACTCGCATGTACTCGAGTGAGAAAGAGTCTTCTGCTCGAGTGCATCAGTAGAAATGACAGTAGTTTGCTCTTGGGCAAATACTTTCTAGCTATCACTTGCATCTGCTCAAGTACAAAAGAGCTCCATGATCAAGTACTAGTTCTTACGCTCGAGTACATCAGTTAAATCTGACAGCAGTCATCACAGAACTTTGCCATATGCATTTGGTAACTTTGTAATCATTCCTTAGACTTATAAAACTATGATTTGCACATAATTGCCTTTTGTTATCATCACAACTTGGGATCTAACATCTTCTTGTCACCGATGTCATCTAGTTCTCATTTGAACTTTAGTTTACTTTTATATTCAGAAAGACTTCCAAATAGAGAAGCAACTGATCTCATTGATTCTCCTTTTGCTTCTTCTATCGCAGTGACTTTGGCCTCCCACTTTTTAGAAAGAATATTCAAAATCTTTCATACTTGGGTATGTTGATCATAGACTTTCCCAAGTGTTGCAAGTTGATTAACAAGATGAGTATATCTCAGTTCGAATTTAGATATTAACTCACTTGATTTCATTCGAAGTAAATCGAATTCAGTGACCAAGGTGTTGATCCGATTCTCCTTTATTCCTGAAGTTCCTTCATGAGCTATTTCCAGAGCTTCCCACATTTCCTTTGCTGTTGGGAGTGTGCAAATTCTGAAGTATTCACTTTGACTCAAAGCACTTTGTATCATCATAATTACCTTACTGGTGAGAGTGATAAGTTTCTTGTCATTCTCATCATATTCAGCTGGCGTCTTGGGAATTTTCTGAGAATCTACAATCTTTGTAGGTTGACAGTTTCCACTCTCAATCACATCCCATAGTCCATATTCAGTAGCCATCATGAATACTCTAAACTTTGCTTTCCAAAAAGAAAAGTGTTCGCCACTGAAACCTGGAGGTCTAGTGATGGATGCTCCATCGGGAAGAATTCCTTCACCCATGCTTGCCATTGGATCCTTCTTAGGTTGTTATACCTTAACAAGAAGACCTACGCTCTGATACCAAAGTTAGAGCAAGCGTTTCACCTAAGAGGGGGGTGAATTAGGTGATACTAAAAATTTTGTTGCAAATATAAACCTTGACGGTGAATATAAAGCAGTAAAGAGTAAGGAGAAATATCACCGAACTATACATCGGGAGTTATACCGGTTCGGCCACAACCACTTTGACCTATGTCCAGTCTTTAGAGCTTCTCTGAGAGTTTTACTATAATTTCCAAGATTCAGTAGGTTCTTGGCACCTTGGTAAAAGCAAGTTCCTTCGCTTGGACACTCGCTCCCCCTTACAAGTTGTAATCCAATCCCAACTCAAGGTTCCACAACCTTAAGTTACCTCAATAACAAATATTGAGTTTGAATGAAATATCTGTCTTACAGAGTGAATAAGAATCACTAAAGTACAGAATTACAAGTATGTGTAAAAATAGAGTATTGAACTTGATAATGCGTTCGTGTGTGTTCTTGTTGTAATCTCTGTTTGGATGTCCTTATATATATATATGTGTTGATAATGACCGTTGGAACATTTTCTTCTCACCCGTTAGAGTGTGCATAGCCACTGTTGACTTTTCCATATTTTGAAAAATATCCGTTTGCGGTAGGTGGCGGTAGGTAGCATTTGAACGTTTCATTTGACTTTCCTTATTTAGTAAGATCTCTTCATTGTTTATCTGCGAATATGCTAAGAATACTAATACAATGAAGGGTTAATCACATAGGAAACAAATCAATGAACGTTGGAATGATTTCTGAATTTCTGGATTTTAATACTGAGTAGTCCCTCGAGTATTCATTAAGTTTACTCGAGTGGTTACTCGAGTATCTTCGTGAAAGTATTGATAAAGAGTAAGTTAATAAATGAACATCACATTACTCAGATAGTGCATGGAGTAAACAAATTTACAAACCTTGGAAATACCTGTTTACTCGAGTACTTACTGGAAGATAGTAGAATTTTCTTCACAGGTTACTTGAGTGGCTACTCGAGTAGTCTCTCAAATAACCTTCAAATTACTTGATGCTTCACTCCAGTAATGTTGGCAGGATTACAAGGCCGAGAGCACTTCAAGTTTGCTTACCTGTTTACTTGAGTACCGCCTCGAGTAAACATCTATTTTCTGCATAGCTTACTCAAGTAGATACTTCAAGTGCATTATATATAAATCTGCAGATTACTCGATTACTGACTCGAGTAATTTCGTTCAAGTCTTTGACAAATTAATAATTTAATACCTGCATACTTGAGTGGTGCCTCGAGTGAAGTGTGATTAGAATATTTCAGATTAATCGAGTGTTACCTTCAAGTTTTGTTTACCACAAGGATTTACTCGAGTGGCTCCTCGAGTAACATTGGCAGGATTTAAAATGCCGAGAGCAGCATATTTCTTGAAGCAGGGGTCTCGAGTACAGACTCGAGTAACGTTGGCAGGCCAAGAGCAACTGGAAGTAATTTCCTTGATTACTCGAGTACTTACTTGAGTAACGTTGGCAGGCCGAGAGCAACTGCAAGTGATTTCCCTCGTTACTCTAGTACTTACTCAAGTATCGTTGGCAGGCCGAGAGCAATATATTTCCTTGTGGCAGGTTACTTGAGGGTTGACTCTGGTTACTTCAAGTTTCTGTCTTATTACTTGAGTTCTTACTCGAGTAACCCTTTAGAAATTTTGCCACTGATGAAGTTTCTCAGCTTTTTCTCTTGACCTTTCTTCATTACTCCAGTTCTTACTTCAAGTGATGATTTGCTCTATCATTACTTTGTTCAAACTTATTTGTTTATCATGTATTTTTCACACTCATTCTTTGTTATCATCAAAACATGTGAGATCTAACATCTCCTACTTTAATATGTCGGAGGAGATTAGTCTGTTAGAACCAGCTGACACCCAAGAGGGGGTGAATTAGATGTAAGATAAAAATCTTAAGAACTTTGAAAATATTTTTGCATCTTAGAGGAAGCAAATAATATGAAAATAATGAATCATAAATCAACATTTAATATATGTTGGAAAAATAAGAGTTTAAGGAAGAGAGTATGCAAACTGTGATTTATCCTGATTCGGTCCAATCTGTGATGGCCTACGTCCAGTCCCCAGGATCCTCCTGAGATTTTCAAATCCACTATTTTCTTGTTTAATCCAGGCACAAGAAAAGCCTTTACAAAGTTCTCACCAAGATACTCCCCCTTACAGCAAGTCTTACGAGCAGAGTAATCCCAAAGATCTTTCCTTCCTGCTTACCCGTGCAAGTCTTACGAGCAGCAACGTTCTCTCCTGCTTACACCTCTGTAAGTCTTACAAGTAGCAATGTTCTCTACTACTTGCACCTTATAAGTCTTACGAGCAGAAAGTCTTACCGGCAATCCTCTCTACACTTGCCCGTAAGGAAATCAACCCACTCAAGGTCTCTCTACCTTGAGATCAATTCAGAAATACAATTGAAAGTGTTTACAAACTCTCTCACAGAGTGGATATGATGAACACTGAAGTACAATACAAAAACTCTTTCTCAAATATACATGATGTGGAAAATAGATAAGAACAGAGAGTATTCAGGTAGAAGTGGATGATTCATATTCTTATCATGTTCTGCATTGTTGTTGTCTGCTTGAATCTTCTGTATTTATAGTTGAGTAGGATATGACCGTTGTGAGTATTTCAACTTATCCGTTGAGTCCGTTGCTTCATTCGTCTATTGCTTGAATTTGAAAACTAGCCGTTACGAACGTTGACGCTCCGCTTCTGTAAAGTCAGTTTTTCTCTCTTTACATCATCTCTTCATTGCATTCCTGGAGAAATACATTAAACACTAATACAATGAAGTGTAAGAATGATTGGAAGCAAGAAGAGTGAATTACATAATTAATCCCATGATTTTCGAAAGCTTCAGAATGTTGCTGGTATTTCTGGGAAGCATTACCCGAGTGGTCACTCGAGTAAGCCTTGGTCATTACTCGAGTGAGCCCTCGAGTAATCCCATTGAAAATCTAGCCAAGAGCATTTCCTACTTCATTACTCGAGTGATCCCTCGAGTAATGTTTCTTTTTCATATCCGGTTACTCGAGTAGTCCCTCGAGTGATGTGAGTCATTTCTTGGCTGAGAGCTACTGGAAGATTTCTTCTCTGGTTACTCGAGTGATCCCTCGAGTAAGCTCTTAAATAACTTTGCAAATTACTCGAGTGGTCCCTCGAGTGATATCGTTCAAATCTTGGAAATACCTGATTACTCGAGTGGCTTTCAAATAATCCGGCAGATTACTCGAGTAAGCCCTTCAAGTGAATTCTTGATTTTGGATTTAAAACATGGCAAATTATATATCATCGGAAAGCCCTCATCATCTACATTCCAATCCAATAAGAATCACCTCCAAACTCATTTTGTACAGAAAGTTATCATATAAAGAATATCTTATGCATTTAGACAAAGTCTGAAATCACGAGCATCAATATCCAGAAGGCATATCTCTTAGTGTATAACTTGAAATATATCAAATTATATGTCCATTGAAAGATCTTTAAGTCTACTTTCATATGGCACTAGTTTTGTCTCAATCCGATAAGTATATTGAGCGTTATATCCAAAATACCAAACCTTGTTCTGGTAAAAGACGCTGATGCATGTGTCAACTTCAACAGATCATATCTCTTTCATCTGAACTCTTTTGAATGTGAGCTTGGTGTCCATAGTTCATGTTGGGAGTCTCGTTTCATATGCCACTAGTTTCAGATTAATCCGACGTGTGGTTAAAGCGATATGCTCAAAATACCGAACCTCTGTCTTGACACTTGAAAAACAGAGTGCCATTACTCGAGTGCTCACTTGAGTAATCTTCAAGTAACTCTGCAGATCACTCGAGTAGCCACTCGAGTAATCACCTCCAAAATGAGGCAATGCCCTATTACTCGAGTGATCATCCCCGGAGGTCCCATAACTTCCGTATACATCATTTTAGCTTCATATTGACCCATTCCAACCATCGGTATCACTTCTAAGAGCTTGAATCTTGATATTCTCATTTGATCTTACAAGTTCTTCTTTCTTCAATCTCTTTCTTCTTGTTTTTCCTCTTGATGATCATTCTTCATCACCCAACTAGATATCTTCTTGAATTGATGATCATTCTTCATAGCCCAATTAGATGTCTTATTGAATATCTTCAATCTTCTTCAATGACCCTCACAAGAAACATAGGTTTATAAATTTAGGAGGCTCTTCCTTTTTATAATTAACTAGTCTTTTGAAATTGGGTCAACCTTTGTATATATGTGTGTTGACGGCAATATGGTTATAAATGATTGATCTGTCGTAGGGTTTTAGTCACGTGAAAACTGTCAGCCGGATAAGAATGCCACCTAGCTACCCCATAAAGTGACAATAATATATTTAAGGTTCAATGATTCTACCTCCTTTAACGCGTAGTACGTACTATCTTATTGAGTAACATGGGACCACTTTATTTTTATTATTATTTGTTTTTTATGTCAACCAATGGGACCACTTTATTGATGAACGATTCTTATTGATTTATGTCATCATCAACAGCTTCTTCCCATGTGCCTTGCCGGAACCCAACACTAATTTAGAGCATCTTTTGACATGCAATAAGCAATGTGATGAAATAACATGTATTTAGATTATTTAGGGGTTTTAGGTTTTTCTAAATAAATTGGAATACCTAGATTACTCTCTCGGTATCATATTGTCTTTTGAATTTCAAATTAGGATTTAGATTGCAATTTAAATTTAAACTAGGACGAAGGTGTAATTTTATCCATAAATATTTCTCGAAAGGGTTACCAGCACAATAAACATTTTTTTGGTTAAAAAATACTCATAAACATCAAAAAGTAGACCGATCATATCAATGTTGTTAACTTTGTCTGACTGTGTTACTTTTAGGTTAAAACAATAGGTGGGCCCATATGAACAAAAAATTAACACCGTTAGCCCAACTTAACGGCATTGGCATTATGCATCTACTGTTTGATGTTTATGGGTACTTTTACACTCCAAAATTGTTTACTGTGCTGGTAGCTATTTCAAGAAATATTTATGGGTAGAATTGCACTTTCGCCCTTTAAACTATTATTTATTATTTTTAAGCTCTATAAATATAGCTAGGGTTTTCAATTAAGGGCCAGACTTGAGTGTTTAATATTGAATTACTATTTTTCAGCTTCCTCCTCCTCCCCCATTCCCAACTTGTTTCACATCAATTTTGTATTTGAGCCAAAGTTGTCGTACCCAATCTAGCTACTGTACAGTTTTTTCCTATACAACATCATTTCGGGGCTTGTGAATAATAATAATTCAAGAGCATCTTTAAAAAAGAATGCCGTCGATTTCATATATGGCTGCATTGTGAATAATAATAAAAGAGGAATTATTGGAAAAAAAAAATTAAAGCTTCAGACATGTGGGTAGGTGACTTTTATATACATGACCATCGCTATTTATTTAATTTCCTCCCATTACTATATTATATTATTGAACCATATTTTTATAAGCTTTTTCATGATTAATTTTGGATTTTTAATTCATTTTCTAGGACATTATTATATGATTAGGCACTTATTTGACTTAGGGACATTTGTATTGAACTAACTGTAATTAGAGGAAAAATAGTCATAATTTGTTAATTATTCATACAAATGATTTCTTGAAATTTTGGATGCTAACTTTGCTTAATCTTACACTGTGGGTGATTAAGAAGAAAATTTGAGATTTTGAAGGGTCAGAATTAATATTTTAAGCATTGGGAATAATTACATAAAGGGTCCCTAGAATTTTGGGAATTGCAAATAAATGAAGAAAAGGGACTGGGAAAAGAACAGAAACTGGCCCAATTTGTTTGGAAATTACAGTTACTTGCAAATGTTTCGAAAATTTGCGTTTGTTGACCTCCTCTAGAACTTTTGAAAATTTCAGATTGGTCCCTGGTCAAAATAGGTTTTGACCAAGGACCTTCTTTCTCTTCATGGCGAAAAAAAGAAAACACAGGGACGACCGTGTAGCATCGCGAGAGAGCATCTAGGATCTTCAACCTTGCATCTCACTTTCTCCACCTTCACTCTCTCACCGCACAGCCAAACATCGGCTTGCACCTTCTACCTCCATCATTGCCAGCGTCTCTCAGCGCCGGAGAAGCGCCGTTAAAGCCGTGAGCTCAGAATTGGCAAAAGAAAACCAGATACCTTCACAGCGTCTCGAGTTCGGACCGGAGAGAGTTTCAACCACCGAACCTTCTCTCCTCCATCGTGCTTCGTCGTTCTCACCACAGAGAGAGGGCACGCAGGGAGTTTTTCGCCAGACCAAGAGCTCGAGACGGGAGAAGCCGCGAGAATCTCCATCAGATCTTCACTTTTCTCCTCCACCGGCAACCTTGAAGAGCTCGGAATCATTCCAGAATGCAGACTCGTCCTTCCCGTATGCTTTCCAGTGTGTTTATGTAATTTCCTGCGGTTTGTCCAGATTCCGGCGAGCTTGTTTCCAATTTTAATTTAGAGAAATCAATTTCAAAAACACCTTCCTAACCAAGTTTTTAGCACTTAGTTCAACCTAGGGAATTCAAAATAAAAGGCTCCTTGATAAGATAATCATCCCGAGTTGTTTGCCTTATATTATATTTTAATTTGTGGTAAAATTTGTGATTTGACTACAAAATAGCTAAGGTTGTGTCACATCGTTATATATGACATTGGAGAACCGGAAAAATAAAATCAAATATAGATGAATAGTGAAAATTGTGGTTACAAAAAATTCCAACCAAGAATCTTGGTCTCTTTTTAAATTTTCGAAATTTATAAATTAATATTTTTAAATGGTTTGTAAATGTGGTTTGCCCCTGAATTATGGATACGTCTCAGCTGCAAAAAGACCTTTGAGGGGTTTAGGCTGATCATCTGTATTTAACAAGAAAACTTAATGTGCGTAATTTATATAGGAATAGAGAAATTAGCTATTAGGAACTAAGTAAAAAATAAGTCTTATATACACAAATTCAATCATTTATACCACTAATTGTAACTATATTCTAAATCACACACGAGTGACTTGACATATATGTTAGGGAATGGGGACAAGTCCATCACGTTATTATGGTATTGCAAGTTCACTTTTTTAAATACCAAGTAAAACTTATTGGGAAAAAGACAAAAAAATACCATTTTAATTTGGAAAACCCTAAAAGGTTTGATGAAAAAGGGAAAGGACAGAGAAGTGATTGGAGAGGAATCTGAGTTTTTGAAGCTTGACTGTTTTTACCAAAATGCCCCTCAAATTAAACAAAAGGGCAAGGACCCTTGCCGGCCACCGAATCTCCTTTGGCAGCAGCACCCTGCTAATGGCCGGAGCCTAAGTGATAATTTGAGTAAAGTGATTAACTACTTGGTATAGAGATTGACAAGTTGAGCTCTCCAAATTGTCACTCTACGTACCCAAGTTGCTAATTGCTAGTATGAAGTTTTTATTATCTATACTTAATTTGTCAATAAAGCCTAATAAGGATTCTTGGCAACTTGAGTATAACAATTAGCAACTACCCCTATTAGATGTCGTTGACAACTAGAGTATAGGCAATTAACAACTTGGGTATAGAGATTAATAACTTAAGCTCCACAAGTTGTCAATCTCTATACCAAGTTTCTAATTGCTACACTCAAATTGTCATTGCATATGCTCAAGTTGTTTACGACGCTTGATAGGGTATATCCCTAACAGACGTCATTGTGTATAGTGAATGACAATTTCAGAGTAGCAATTAGCAACTTGATATACATAGTGGCAACCTGGGGAGCTTAAGTTGTCAATCTCTATACCCAAGTAGTTAATCACTTTACTCAAGTTGTTGTCACAAGAGCTCCGGCCACCGGCCAGCTGGCGGGGTGGTGTCGGCCGGCCTAGCTTAGCCAACTAGCTAGGGTCCTTGCCCCTTTTTTAAATTTGAGGGGCATTTTTATAAAAACACCCAAACTTCAAAATCTCAGTTTCATTATTGATGACTTATTTGTTCTTTTATTAATTCAATAGACATTTTGATGTTTTGGTAATTCAAATAGTATTTTTTTCTGTCATTTTCTCTAAGTTATTTTATTATTATATGATTGCGATAGTACGTAATATCATATATTTTATGTCCATAAAAAAATATCACATATTTTACATTTTGAGATATGGAAAAAAAGGAAAGAATTATTGTTGACAGCAAAATCTCTTTAAGATTCAACGACTGGTTTTCAAAACCAATCGTGGTTAATGTTTCAACGACTGTTTCTTAGGAAACAGTAGTTGAAACTCTACCATATAATCCCCAAATCAGACCATTCTCAACTTTGTTCAACTCACATTATGTTGCACCGCTCCTGTGATGAGCTCACATTGTGTCGTGCCTCCTTGCCTGACCCAGACTTCCCCTCTACCTCTTGCTCACACATTGCTCTCCAACGACTTCTCCGGCCATCGTCCTTGCTCTCTGCTCTTCACCGTCCTCCATTGGTTTTTTGAGTGAGGCTAAAGGCGTGAACTCTTAGTTTTTTGAGTCGACTTCTCTGAGGAGATGACTAGGGATCTTCTCAACAATGATCTTTACAAGTAAAAGGTCTTCTTTTTTTCAATTTAATCTATGGATGAAGTATCTATTTGTGATTCTCTCCATATCCATCGCCTTGTCTTATGCAATAGTGCCGCCTCTTCCTTTCAGGTATTCTCTGTTTTACCTTCTTATTCAAAGTGTGTTCTCCTGCCTCCTTTTATATTTCACAATTTAGTGATATCCCTTTCTTTTCTTAGATGAATAAATTTGCGCCTTGCTTATCAATCTTCCTGCTA
Source organism: Inga leiocalycina (assembly GCA_963242795.1). Taxonomy (NCBI): domain Eukaryota; kingdom Viridiplantae; phylum Streptophyta; class Magnoliopsida; order Fabales; family Fabaceae; genus Inga; species Inga leiocalycina. Next base: position 82,471,162 of record OY725320.1, on the reverse strand, counting down.
TCTAATCTTTATTTGTTCCCAGAATGCTTGATATATAGATTGGGGATTCATGCAATTCCTGTTTGCTCTGCCTTATTTTGTTGAGAAAAACTACTTTTTGGGAGCCTCTTGCCACTTTAATTCTTTGGGTGAAAATCCTGGTATTTTTTATTCATGTGCTCTATCTGGGTTTTTTAATAGTAGTTGGCTCCATCAGTTCAACAGGTAGAGAAAGAATGAATTTTATTGATGAATGTCATTTTTATTGACATGTATAATTGTTTTAACCAGGCTTCTTTCCCTAACTATTGAATCAAACCAGCATGCCAAGAAAAAGGGTGCTGATGGTGGACCATGTTTTCACTCCTTTCATTGCAAATCTAACTCCAAATCTAACTATTGTGTGAGATGCCTCTTAAATAGAGGGAGGCGTCTCTGTCATTGTTATTAAAATGGATCTGTTGGATCCTACTACAATGTTCGTCATTTATCTACTTTATTGCTAATGAGAAAACACAATGCTATCACTCCAATGTTCCGAGTATCTTTGATCCAATATGGTCAAAATGCGTTCTAGAGGAGGAAGTTGAGAAATAGAAGCTGACCTTTATGTAAATGAAACAAGATAAATTAAAACATTTGCTATTGACTGTGATTTCTTCCCAAATACTAGTAGTGTTATTTTTTTGGATGCTTTCTAATCTTACATAGTATTTTATTTTATTATTATAAACATGTAATGTTACTTATATCACATGGTCTTTTTCCGTGTTCACTTGAATAATATACCGCCTTTGTCCATTTTAAGCTTTGTATATGCTTTGAGCTTTTAGCAACTTTGTTTTATGTCCTTGAGAAGTGGAGACTTGAAAGATCAAATTTAACATTCTATATTGCTGAGCTTGATGAAACTTCCTTCCTAGCTACATTGCTCTATGACATCCTTGTTTTACAAATGCAAAATACACTTGGGGATGGTCTCTTGTTAAACCAATGGGTAATCACTTATTTTTCTTAATGCGCCCCAGGAAGATATATGGCAGAGCTTGGGTATCACAGAGAAGAGCTCAAAAGTTGGAGACTCAATTGGTGAGATCAACAAGTATCTTGGAGCTGATGAAAGCTTAAAGATTGCAGTAGAGGATGGAGGCATAGCTGGGAAACTTAGTCAGGAGATAGAACTTGTTAATAGAGAACGTGTTGTTGCTAATCATAATATGTTTATATAGATTTTGGGCACACTAAAGTTGAGTGTTTTTGTGATGCGGATCATGCAGGATCTAAGGCTACAAGACGATCTACTATGGGTTACTGTGTGTTTGTTGGTGGAAATTTGGTATCTTGGAGAAGTAAGAAGCAAGGGGTTGTGTCAAAATCAAGTGTAGAAGCAGAATACAGAATACAGAGCCATGTCACAAACAGTACAAGAAATTGTGTGGGTACTTCAGCTTTTGAAGGAAATTGGCATTGTCACAACATTACTTGCAAAACTATGGTGTGACAATAAGGCAGCACTTCATACAGCATCGAATTCTGTGTTCCATGAACGAACCAAACATATTAAAATTGATTGTCATTTTATTCGTGACAAGATCAAAGAAAATATTGTATCTGCAGGGCATGTGTGGTTCGACGACCAACTGGCAGATCTTCTGACAAAAGCCTTGAATGGGACACAGGTTGAATATCTTTGTAACAAGTTGGGCATGATCAATATATATGCTCCAACTTGAGGGGGAGTGTTATGAGTCAAAGACACTATCCCTCACTGACAAGAGTATCTTTGAATTGTATAGGATTAGAAAATATATAAACGATTTCACACTGAACTAATTGTATATAAATATGTACTTGTACATTACATTAATGTGAACTTAATTTTTTGTCTGAGTACAAAAAGGAAGAGGTAAAAAGATAGAGGGAAGAGAAAAGGTGAGGTTCCTATCCCCTTAAGTGTACTAAGGTTTATATTCAAGGGATTTCCCCTCCTGATGCACTAGTCTCTTGAGATTAGGCTCTCACTTTAGATTTATGCTGATAACATTTATTGTTCTGAGTACCATATCAATGATCCTCACAAGAAACGTAGGTTTATAAATTCAAAAGGCTCTTTCTTTTTATAACTAGCTAGCCTTTTGAAATTGGGTTCTTGCTGTATATTTGTGTTGATGGCCATTTGCTTATAAATGATTGATTTGTTGGACGATTTTAGTCACGTCAAAAAATTTCAGCAGCAAAAGAAGGCCACCTAGCTACCACATAAAGGGACAATAATATATCCAAGGTTAAGTGATGCTACCTCCTTTAACGCGTACGTACAATCTTATTGAGTACAATGGGACCACTCTATTGAATAATGATCCTTATTGATTTATGTCATCATCAAGAGCTTCTTAGCTTATTAGTTTCACTTCTTGGTGATGTGTTCGCGATTTGCGAATTAGTTCCCTTCACCTTTAATTTTGAAAGGGTTTTATTGTTGTCTTTTTACTAGATTGCGGTGAAAATTCATATTTCTCTGGTAGCTAATGGAAATTAATGTTATACAACGGTCCCTAGTAAATTTGTGATTTTCAAAAATTCGGGGGCCCTTTTTTTAATTTTCCATAGTTCTCAAAATATTAATTTTGACCCTCCAAAATCTCCAATTTCTTCCAAAACACCTGCAATGCAAGATTAAGCACAAGGTAGCATTAAAAGTTCAAGAAATCATTTATATGAATAATTAACAAATTATGACCAGCTTGCCCCTAATTACGCTTAATTCAATGCAAATGTCTGTAAGTCAAATTAGTGTTTAATGATGCAATACTGACCCAGGAAATCATTAAAAATCTCAATTTAATTATGAGAAAATCATATAAAATTATGGTTCGATCAAAATGATGTCCGTAAAGGATAGTCGGTAGTAACGTAATCCGTGGAAAGTTTAGATTCAGTTATTATTGCATTGCCGTTATTGTGCAATAACGTTTGCACTATAGCAAGTGAGCATGAGCCATCAGGATTTTCAATACTAGCACCTACAATTGCTGCACCTGTGGAATCTTGTGGCAATAAGTAGTATATGCCTCTGTAGGCTACTAGGTGACCTTCTGAGCCGCACACAAACTCAGCTCTAGTGGAGGCAAAGAGGGCGATCAAGAAGAAGAAGAAGAACGCAAGGAGAGCGCGTTAGTCTTCATTGTTTGCTAGGGCTGTGGATGACTTTATGTTAGGGCGGGTTTTTGCTTTGTGTGCGCGAAACTGACAAGCAGGAGCGTCTATTTATAGAGCCAACCACATGAAGCTATGGGAGAAGATGTGGAACTGATTCATATTTTTTAATCATGCTTTGTTTCATGTGAAATATATAATATCTTTAACAAGAACAAGGTTAGGACATTATATTCTTCCACCCATCACGTGTTACTCATACAATGCTACATACTATGCATGCAAAGACAACTCATACAGAACAACACCTTGCAAATAACTAAACTAAATAAGTAACTAGTGGACATACAGTTTGCAGATAGATAAAATAAATTAACAACTATTGGGCATCCCCTTGACAGATAACTGCATTGAATATATAACTATCGCCCAATAACTAGGTAGAGTGAAAATATGTGTTCCTTTCTTTGATCAATCCATCATGCATCTTATTATAATATTGATTTTGGTGCCCCGAGGCTAATAGACAATGATAGCCCTAGTGGAGATGGTGAAAGGATTTAACTTATTTCTGGCAGCCTATTACAATGTCCCTTTCATTATTAAATTAAATGAATATAAACCTATTAAAGAAAACAAAACAAAACGAGTGAATTACCACACTTGAATAATTTTAATTTCATTAGATTGTGTCCAACGTCTTGGAATGACATGCGTGGATATGAAACTAACCACATGAAGCAAAGCGAGAGATGTGGAAATGATCCATATGTTTTTTAATCTTGGTTTGTTTCACTTGAAATATATAATATTTACCAAGAAAAAGGGTGCCACATTCTTCACCCTGGCTAGCTAACACGTATGGTGAAATTATTTTTCCATTCTTTTATCGAAACATCATGTGTCTTAAATCAATATTCAGGTTTTGAACTTTGAATAAACCATTGGTACGTTAAGCTAGCACTTCGTGCTGGTTGGTAGTGAAAATAAATATTCAGGGGTAGAAAGGTCATTTCGATACAATCTTACTTTATGAAATATAATGTTGCAGAGATTAGTTCATTTCTAATATAGATATAAAAACCTAGCATTTATATATGTATAAGAGTTGGTTATAATACTCGTACCACATTCACAACTTGACAAATTCTTCTTACTATCCTATCTTTAAACAAACACTACCCCTAATTTAAAGTGGTTCATCATCATCTTGGACAAAGTTTATATACATACTCCCTCTGGTCCTAAATATAAGACCCAATTGACTTTTTTTTTCAGAGATTAAGGAAGCTAAATAAGTTACTTGATTATATCTTACCCGAGGAAATCAATGTCATGAGTCGCACATAACATATATATAACAAGAGATTTTTATTCAGGTTGGGACAACTTGGACATGTAGAAGTTGTCGAGACTACAACAAAGCAGGGAATTGATCACACACAAACACATCATTTTTATTATTGATAACGTTATTATTATTCTGACTCTCCGGAGATAGATAGCTAGGAAGGCCAGAGATGTTTAGTTATTGTGAAGGTCCGATCAGACCACCATTGAGACGTGAGAGGCAACGCGGTCACCGGATGATTTGACCAACACGAAGACAAACGGCTCCACAGCTCCTTGTTCATCTGCGACAATCAAACGCCTGTTTTCATAGCCATCAGTCTTGACGGAAACAGTTCCATAATGGTCTTCGCTAAATTTGAAGACAAGATTATATTGATGCCTGGCAAAATTATGGGTCTTGAAATAGAGCTGACCAGAAACAGGATAGGGAAATTGACTTTCTTCTCCAACCATCACGGCATACTGTCTAAAGTCTTCGTCCTTCGTGACGAGCCATTCGGGATGTATGGTGCATTGGTTGGGTGGCAAGGGACTGAATGATATCTGTACAGCATTGTCGGTAGTAATGGAACCCGTTTTCTCTCCAGATTCAATTCTTATTGCATTGCCATTAGTGTTCAATAACTGCTCCACCACAGCGAGTGAGCAATCATTGCCAGCAGTACTGTCAATACTAACACCGTCAATTGCTGCACCTGTGATATCTTGTGGCATTAAGTAGTATATGCCTCCGTTCGCTACGAGGTGACCTTCTTTGTCGCGCACATACTCAGCTCTAGTGGAGGCAAAGAGGGCGACCAAGAAGAAGAAGAAAACCGCAAGGAGCGCGCTAGTCTTCATTGTTTGCTAGGTTTGGCTGCTAGGGCTATGGATGACTTTACGTTAGGGTTGGTTTTTGCTTTGGTTGTGAGAAACAGACGAGCAGGAGCATCTATTTATAGAGCCAACCACATGAAGCTATGGGAGAAGATGTGGAACTGACTCATATATTTTAACCATGGTTAGTTTCAAACGCAGACACGCTCGTTTGGTTACCTATGAAACACGTGATCCCCGAATTGATGAATGGGAGAGATGACATTTACAAAAATATATTTAATAATATATAGGTTTAAAAATGTTACTAAAATTTAATTTATGAATATATTTGATTTAAAAAATAACAAATACGAAAATATTAATTAAAAATAAGGAAATATTTTTTACAGATATACTTTATCCCATCCCTTTTTCATAAGCTCGAAGCCTACACTTTTGAGCCATAGGCATAAGTGGCCTACGACCGCTCATCCCTAAATCTGTAAGTAAATTCAATATATATTTTATCTGACACATCACAATTCCCTTCTTAGACTTAGCAATTTCTATTCCAAGAAGATGTTTCACAAGGCCCAAGTCATTAATTTTGAAGTTACTATGCAGATACTCGTTTCCCTCCTTTATCTTTCTTTTGAAGCACCAGTTATTAGCAAATCATCTACATAAATAAGTATGAATACCATACCATCGTTGTACTTCTTGAAGAAGAGAGAATAGTCATGCTTATTCTGAGTAAAACCTCCAAGTATCAATGCATTCGATAACTTATTGTTCCATTGCCTTAAGGCTTGTTCCATTACCTCCCTGTGTCAACACTTCAAGAATAAGTGGAATACTCTTATGAACAAGTGGAATAGTCTTGTGAACAATTTCAGGATGGTAGTTGGTGGAAAAGTGGGATTTCACGTATTCATAGGACTGTTTCACTTATTCGTGATGTGGTCGCTACTTGCAAATGGAATTTGGCTTCATGATACTCTGATGTGTTATTGTTAATAAATTAATTTTATAGTTTGAAAAGGAAGAGGAAGAAAGATTGAGGGAAGAGAAAAGCTGAGGTTCCAATCCCCCGAAGTGCACCATGGTTTACATTCAAGGGATTTCCCATCAAGATAGATTAGTCTCTTGATATTAGGCTCTCACTTTAGGTTTATGCTGATGACATTTATTATTATGAGTCTCATATCAAAGAACCTCACAAGAAACATAGGTTTATAAATTCAAAAGGCTATTCTTTTTATAACTTGCTGGTCTTTCGAAATTGGGTTCTTGCTTTATATCTGGGTGATGGCCATGTGCTTATAAATGATTGACTTGTTGTAGGGTTTTAGTCACGTGAAAAATGTCAGCCGGACAAGAATGCCACCTAGCTACCCTATAAAGTGACAATAATATATCTTAGGTTAAGGGATGCCACCTCCTTTCACGCGTGGTGCGTACAATCTTATTGAGTACAATGGGACCACTCTATTGATCCTTATTGATTTATGCCGTCATCAAGCGCTTTTTAGCAAATTAGTTTCTTTCTGCTTTAATTTTGAAAGGACTTTATTGTTGTCTTTTTACTAGATTGCGGTGAAAATTCATATTTCGTTGGGAGCTAATGGAAATTAATTTGCTACAGTAATGGTCCTTATACAAAAATTTCACCCCCTTATTTTTTTAAATTCTTCTACCTCCGTCCCTTCATCTATTTTTCTAATTTTATACTTTTTATTAGATTAAATCAAACTGGATTAAAACTCCTTTTCCTACATGATTATATATATGTATATACATTGATAAAATTGATATGTTGTGTATACAAGCGGACCAATTGTTTTCTGGACAAAAATATGTGGGGACCTATTAATAAGACACATACAGACACTTTTTCTTTTGCTTCGTTTTGAAGTGTGAAAGGAACAAAGTAATAATTGACCAATTGAATATTATTAAGAAGTTAAAAAAATAGTGACACATTAATTGGGCCAATTGGGAGCATAAGTGCATAACACCCCAAAAGCCATGGATGTGGAAACTGAGGTAGTAAATTTCTAGTTAAAAATTCAGGTTAAAAAAAAAATCAAATTGCAGGTTCGAACTTAAAACTCATTCTTTTTGACCTTCTTAATATTTCCAATTTTTGTTTGCCACCAATCAAAATTATTCATTCAAAGAAACCGGTACTTATATGGGAACAAGTTTTTCCACAAAAATATATGGGGACCGAAGATATTAGAAATGCAGACACGCTCGTTTGGTTACCTACGTGCGTGATCCTCCAATTGATGAATGGGAGAGATGACATTTACAAAAATATATTTAATAATATATAGGTTTAAAAATGTTACTAAAATTTAATTTATGAATATATTTGATTAAAAAATTACAAATATGAAAATCTTAATTAAAAATAAGGAAATATTTCTTACAGATATACTTTATCCCTTCCCTTTTCACAGGCTCGAAGCCTACAATTTTGAGCCGTAGGCATACCAGACCTACAACCACTCATCCCTGAATCTGCAAGTAAATTCAATATATATTTTATGTGACACATCACAATTCCCTTCTTAGACTTAGCGACTTCTATTCCATGAAGATGTTTCACAAGGCCTATGTCTGTAATGTTGAAGTTACTATGCAGATACTCGTTTCCCTCCTTTATCCTTTCTTCTGAAGCACCAGTGATTATCAAGTCATCTACATAAACAGGTATGAATACCATACCATCATTGAACTACTTGAAGAAGAGAGAATAGTCATGCTTACTCTGAGTACAACCTCCCTGTATCAAGGCATTCGAGAACTTATTATTCGATTGCCTTAAGGCCTGTTCCATTACCTCCCTGTCTCAACAGATCAAGAATAAGTGGAATACTCTTATGAGCAAGTGGAATAGTCTTGTGAACAATTTGAGGATGATAGTTGGTGAAAAAGTGGAATTTCATGTAGTCATAAAACTGTTTCACTTGTTCGTGATGTGGTCGCTACTTGCAAATGTAATTTGACATGATGGTGCTCCAATGTGTTATTGTTAATAAATTAATTTTATAACTTAAAAATGAAGAGGAAGAAAGATTGAGGGAAGAGAAAAGGTGAGGTTCCTATCCCCTCACGCATACGTACAATCTTATTGAGTACAATGGGACCACTCTATTGACGAATGATCCTTATTGATTTATGTCATCATCAAGAGCTTCTTAGCTTATTTGTTTCACTTCTTGGTGATGTGTTCGCGACTTGGGAATTAGTTTCTTTCACCTTTAATTTTGAAAGGGTTTTATTGTTGTCTTTTTACTAGATTGCGGTGAAAATTCATATTTCTTTGGGAGCTAATGGAAATTAATTTTATACAACGGTCCTTAGTAAAATTGTGTTTTTCATAAATTCTGGGGCCCTTTCTTTATTTTTCCATAGTTCTCAAAATATTAATTTTGACCCTCCAAAATCTCCAATTTCTTCCAAAACACCTGCAATGCAAGATTAAGCACAAGGTAGCATCAAAAGTTCAAGAAATCATTTGTATCAATAATTAACAAATTATGACCAGCTTGCCCCTAATTACGCATAATTCAATGCAAATGTCCGTAAGTCAAATTAGTGTTTAATGATGCAATATTGACCCAGGAAATCATTAAAAATCTCAATTTAATTATGAGAAAATCATATAAAATTATGGTTCGATCAAAATGATGTCCGTAAAGGATAGTCGGTAGTAATGTAGTCCGTGTAAAGTTTAGATTCAGTAATTATTGCATTGCCGTTATTGTGCCATAACGTTTCCACTATAGCAAGTAAGCATGAGCCATCAGGATTTTCAATACTAGCACCTACAATTGCTGCACCTGTGAAATCTTGCGGCAATAAGTAGTATATGCCTCTGTTGGCTACTAGGTGACCTTCTGAGCCGAACACAAACTCAGCTCTAGTGGAGGCAAAGAGGGCGATCAAGAAGAAGAAGAAGAAGAAGAAGAACGCAAGGAGAGCGCGTTAGTCTTCATTGTTTGCTAGGTTTGGTTGCTAGGGCTGTGGATGACTTTACGTTAGGGCGGGATTTTGCTTTGTGTGCCCGAAACTGACAAGCAGGAGCGTCTATTTATAGAGCCAACCACATGAAGCTATGGGAGAACTTGGAAAACTTGGAGTTGCACCAAGCAACATTCCCATGGTTTCAAATCCCTTCCTAGATCTTGTTGCTAGTATGTTTGATGAGCTTCCTGATGATTTGAAGAAGAAGATTGATCCAGAAAAATTGAAGCCGTTTCCATTTCTTGAGAGATATAGAACACTCATTGGGAAGCTGAATTATCTAACAAAAACTTTTCCTGATATAAACTTTTTAGTAAATAGGCTTAGCCAATTCATGGCATCACCAACAATAGCGAAATGGGAAGCTTTAAAACATATCTTGTATTATTTGAAAGGTTCTCCAGGTCTTGGTATTCTTTATATAGATTTTGGGCACACTAAAGTTGAGTGCTTTTGTGATGTGGACCATACAGGATCTAAGGCTACAAGACGATCTACTATGGGTTACTGTGTGTTTGTTGGTGGAACTTTGGTATCTTGGAGAAGTAAGAAGCAAGGGGTTGTGTCAAAATCAAGTGTAGAAGCAGAATATAGAACCATGTCACAAACAGTACAAGAAATTGTGTGGGTACTTCAGCTTTTGAAGGAAATTGGCATTGTCACAACATTACTTGCAAAACTATGGTGTGACAATAAGGCAACACTTCATACAGCATCGAATTCTGTGTTCCATAAACGAACCAAACATTTTGAAATTGATTGTCATTTTATTCGTGACAAGATCAAAGAAAATATTGTATCTGCAGGGCACGTGTGGTTCGACGACCAACTGGCAGATCTTCTGACAAAAGCCTTGAATGGGACACAGGTTGAATATCTTTGTAACAAGTTGGGCATTATCAATATATATGCTCCAACTTGAGGGGGAGTGTTAGGAGTCAAAGACACTATCCCTCACTGACAAGAGTATCTTTGAATTGTATAGGATTAGAAAATATATAAACGATTTCACACTGAACTAATTGTATATAAATATGTACTTGTACATTACATTAATGTGAACTTAATTTTTTGTCTGAGTACAAAAAGGAAGAGGAAAAAAGATTGAGGGAAGAGAAAAGGTGAGGTTCCTATCCCCTTAAGTGTACTAAGGTTTATATTCAAGGGATTTCCCCTCCTGATGCACTAGTCTCTTGAGATTAGGCTCTCACTTTAGATTTATGCTGATAACATTTATTGTTCTGAGTACCATATCAATGATCCTCACAAGAAACGTACGTAGGTTTATAAATTCAAAAGGCTCTTTCTTTTTATAACTAGCTAGCCTTTTGAAATTGGGTTCTTGCTGTATATTTGTGTTGATGGCCATTTGCTTATAAGTCTAAATTCAAAAGGCCATGAAGTTTTGACGAAAGTTGTTTTGTAAAGAGTTGTTATGGTGACTGCCCAGCCATTAGTGTACATAGCTGAAACCACAGCGAGAGAGCACAAATTTGTATAAAATCAAATCTGAACCATTCAAATGTTGATCTTATAGTTTTAAAAGGAAGTGGAAGAAAGATTGAGGGAAGAGAAAAGGTGAGGTTCTTATCCCTTAAGTAAACTATGGTTTACATTCAAAGAATTTCCCCTCCTGATACACTAGTCTCTTGAGATAAGGCTTTGACTTTATATTTATATTCATAACAATTATTGTTACTAATCTCACGTCAATGACCCTCAAAAGAAACATAGGTTTATAAATTTAGGAGGCTCTTCCTTTTTATAATTAACTAGTCTTTTGAAATTGGGTCAACCTTTGTATATATGTGTGTTGACGGCAATATGGTTATAAATGATTGATCTGTCGTAGGGTTTTAGTCACGTGAAAACTGTCAGCCGGATAAGAATGCCACCTAGCTACCCCATAAAGTGACAATAATATATTTAAGGTTCAATGATTCTACCTCCTTTAACGCGTAGTACGTACTATCTTATTGAGTAACATGGGACCACTTTATTTTTATTATTATTATTTTTTTATGTCAACCAATGGGACCACTTTATTGATGAACGATTCTTATTGATTTATCTCATCATCAACAGCTTCTTCCCATGTGCCTTGCCGGAACCCAACACTAATTTAGAGCATCTTTTGACATGCAATAAGCAATGTGATGAAATAACATGTATTTAGATTATTTAGGGGTTTTAGGTTTTTCTAAATAAATTGGAATACCTAGATTACTCTCTCGGTATCATATTGTCTTTTGAATTTCAAATTAGGATTTAGATTGCAATTTAAATTTAAACTAGGACGAAGGTGTAATTTTATCCATAAATATTTCTCGAAAGGGTTACCAGCACAATAAACATTTTTTTGGTTAAAAAATACTCATAAACATCAAAAAGTAGACCGATCATATCAATGTTGTTAACTTTGTCTGACTGTGTTACTTTTAGGTTAAAACAATAGGTGGGCCCATATGAACAAAAAATTAACACCGTTAGCCCAACTTAACGGCATTGGCATTATGCATCTACTGTTTGATGTTTATGGGTACTTTTACACTCCAAAATTGTTTACTGTGCTGGTAGCTATTTCAAGAAATATTTATGGGTAGAATTGCACCTTCGCCCTTTAAACTATTATTTATTATTTTTAAGCTCTATAAATATAGCTAGGGTTTTCAATTAAGGGCCAGACTTGAGTGTTTAATATTGAATTACTATTTTTCAGCTTCCTCCTCCTCCCCCATTCCCAACTTGTTTCACATCAATTTTGTATTTGAGCCAAAGTTGTCGTACCCAATCTAGCTACTGTACAGTTTTTTCCTATGCAACATCATTTCGGGGCTTGTGAATAATAATAATTCAAGAGCATCTTTAAAAAAGAATGCCGTCGATTTCATATATGGCTGCATTGTGAATAATAATAAAAGAGGAATTATTGGAAAAAAAAAATTAAAGCTTCAGACATGTGGGTAGGTGACTTTTATATACATGACCATCGCTATTTATTTAATTTCCTCCCATTACTATATTATATTATTGAACCATATTTTTATAAGCTTTTTCATGATTAATTTTGGATTTTTAATTCATTTTCTAGGACATTATTATATGATTAGGCACTTATTTGACTTAGGGACATTTGTATTGAACTAACTGTAATTAGAGGAAAAATAGTCATAATTTGTTAATTATTCATACAAATGATTTCTTGAAATTTTGGATGCTAACTTTGCTTAATCTTACACTGTGGGTGATTAAGAAGAAAATTTGAGATTTTGAAGGGTCAGAATTAATATTTTAAGCATTGGGAATAATTACATAAAGGGTCCCTAGAATTTTGGGAATTGCAAATAAATGAAGAAAAGGGACTGGGGAAAGAACAGAAACTGGCCCAATTTGTTTGGAAATTACAGTTACTTGCAAATGTTTCGAAAATTTGCGTTTGTTTACCTCCTCTAGAACTTTTGAAAATTTCAGATTGGTCCCTGGTCAAAATAGGTTTTGACCAAGGACCTTCTTTCTCTTCATGGCGAAAAAAAGAAAACACAGGGACGACCGTGTAGCATCGCGAGAGAGCATCTAGGATCTTCAACCTTGCATCTCACTTTCTCCACCTTCACTCTCTCACCGCACAGCCAAACATCGGCTTGCACCTTCTACCTCCATCATTGCCAGCGTCTCTCAGCGCCGGAGAAGCGCCGTTAAAGCCGTGAGCTCAGAATTGGCAAAAGAAAACCAGATACCTTCACAGCGTCTCGAGTTCGGACCGGAGAGAGTTTCAACCACCGAACCTTCTCTCCTCCATCGTGCTTCGTCGTTCTCACCACAGAGAGAGGGCACGCAGGGAGTTTTTCGCCAGACCAAGAGCTCGAGACGGGAGAAGCCGCGAGAATCTCCATCAGATCTTCACTTTTCTCCTCCACCGGCAACCTTGAAGAGCTCGGAATCATTCCAGAATGCAGACTCGTCCTTCCCGTATGCTTTCCAGTGTGTTTATGTAATTTCCTGCGGTTTGTCCAGATTCCGGCGAGCTTGTTTCCAATTTTAATTTAGAACACCTTCCTAACCATGTTTTTAGCACTTAGTTCAACCTAGGGAATTCAAAATAAAAGGCTCCGTGATAAGAAAATCATCCCGAGTTGTTTGCCTTATATTATATTTTAATTTGTGGTAAAATTTGTGATTTGACTACAAAATAACTAAGGTTGTGTCACATCGTTATATATGACATTGGAGAACTGGAAAAATAAAATCAAATATAGATGAATAGTGAAAATTGTGGTTACAAAAAATTCCAACCAAGAATCTTGGTCTCTTTTTAAATTTTCGAAATTTATAAATTAATATTTTTAAATGGTTTGTAAATGTGGTTTGCCCCTGAATTATGGATACGTCTCAGCTGCAAAAAGACCTTTGAGAGGTTTAGGCTGATCATCTGTATTTAACAAGAAAACTTAATGTGCGTAATTTATATAGGAATAGAGAAATTAGCTATTAGGAACTAAGCAAAAAATAAGTCATATATACACAAATTCAATCATTTATACCACTAATTGTAACTATATTCTAAATCACACACGAGTGACTTGACATATATGTTAGGGAATGGGGACAAGTCCATCACGTTATTATGGTATTGCAAGTTCACTTTTTTAAATACCAAGTAAAACTTATGGGGAAACAGACAAAAAAATACCATTTTAATTTGGAAAACCCTAAAAGGTTTGATGAAAAAGGGGAAGGACGGAGAAGTGATTGGAGAGGAATCTGAGTTTTTGAAGTTTGACTGTTTTTACCAAAATGCCCCTCAAATTAAAAAAAAGGGCAAGGACCCTTGCCGGCCACCGAATCTCCTTTGGCAGCAGCACCCTGCTAATGGCCGGAGCCTAATTGATAATTTGAGTAAAGTGATTAACTACTTGGTATAGAGATTGACAAGTTGAGCTCTCCAAATTGTCACTCTACGTACCCAAGTTGCTAATTGCTAGTATGAAGTTTTTATTATCTATACTTAACTTGTCAATAAAGCCTAATAAGGATTGTTGACAACTTGAGTATAACAATTAACAACTACCCCTATTAGACGTCGTTGACAACTAGAGTATAGGCAATTAACAACTTGGGTATAGAGATTAATAACTTAAGCTCCACAAGTTGTCAATCTCTATACCAAGTTTCTAATTGCTACACTCAAATTGTCATTGCATATGCTCAAGTTGTTTACGACACTTGATAGGGTATATCCCTAACAGACGTCATTGTGTATAGTGAATGACAATTTCAGAGTAGCAATTAGCAACTTGATATACATAGTGGCAACCTGGGGAGCTTAAGTTGTCAATCTCTATATCCAAGTAGTTAATCACTTTACTCAAGTTGTTGTCACTAGAGCTCCGGCCGCCGGCCAGCTGGTGGGGTGGTGCCGGCCGGCCTAGTTCAGCCAACTAGCTAGGGTCCTTGCCCCTTTTTTAAATTTGAGGGGCATTTTTATAAAAACACCCAAACTTCAAAATCTCAGTTTCATTATTGATGACTTATTTGTTCTTTTATTAATTCAGTAGACATTTTGATGTTTTGGTAATTCAAATAGTATTTTTTATGTCATTTTCTCTAAGTTATTTTATTATTATATGATTGCGATAGTACGTAATATCATATATTTTATGTCCATAAAAAAATATCACATATTTTACATTTTGAGATATGGACAAAAGGGAAAGAATTATTGTTGACAGCAGAATCTCTTTTACAGTGAATACTATATAAACTATAAAGTCGCTCATCGATGGCGACATGAATTTCCTGTTTTTAAGGAACAATTATTGAATGAAGTAGGAGTTAAGGGTGTGAGGCCAACAGAATTGGTGAAATTTAGATAAGAATAGAGAAAAGAGGAACTTATGGTAGTTGAAATTTGATAAATAAGTCTTACATTAAGGATATTTAAGGATATCATAGGAATATTTTGGACCTTTTGTTGTTGTTGTTAGTTTTTATTAAATGAAATATAATATTTCTTGTTGGCAAAACTAAAAAGCTCCTCGTCTCTTAATGGACGATAATTAATAGGGAAAAGCTATCTCACAAATATCTATATTATTTGTTCTCATTTTTTTTTATTTTAGTACCTATATTTTTTCTCTTTATTGAATCCTTTAACTTTGTTTTGTAAAAGCTCTTATAGGGCTGGCGTTCCTAACACAACAAAGTTATAGAGTTAACAGTGCTAACAGAATAAAATTAAAAGATCTAATAAAGAAAAAAAAAGGTATATATCAAAATATTTTTCCTTTATAATATATACACAATTATATCTGCCAAAAATATTTCCTTATTTTTAATTAAGATTTCATATTTGTAATTTTTTAAATCAAATATATCCATAACTTAATTTTTAGTAACATTTTTAAACCTATATATTATTAAATATATTTTTGTAAATGTCATCTCTCCCATTCATCAATTTGAGGATCACGTGTTTCATAGGTAACAAAACGAGCGTGTCTGCATTTGTAATATCTTCGGTCCCCATATATTTTGGTCCAAAAAATTGGTCCCATATAAGCATCGGATGCTTTCAATCAATAATTTTGAATGTTGGCAGACAAAAATTACAAGTATTCAGAATGTCAAAAAGAAGGAGTTTTAAGTTCTAACCTGCAATTTGTTTTTTTAACTTGAAGTTTTACTAGAAATTTACTACCTCAAAGTTTCCACATACATCGCTTTTGGGGTGTTATGCTCCCAATTGGCCCAATTAATGTGTTACTGGCGCTCAACCTGGTGTGAGCTTCTTTCTCTCTCTCCTTCTCTAGAATTTCTTGAGCGGTGAGAGTCCTTTCCTTGCTTGTGGGCGAGCTTGTGGTACATTGTCTCCCTCCCTGACGGCACTACTATAAAAAGATGACTCAACGACACCAATTCATTACCGTTTTGAAAAAACAGTAGTAGAAAATAATGCGGTGGCATGGTTGTAAATATGGCACAAGGATTCAACGACTGGTTTTAAAAACTAGCCGTTGTAAGTGGGATTCAACGACTAGTTTTGAAAACCAGTCGTTGAATCTTTAAGATTCAACGACTGGTTTTCAAAACCAATCATGGTTAATGTTTCAATGACTGTTTCTTAGGAAACAGTAGTTGAAACTCTACCATATAATCCCCAAATTAGACCATTCTCACCTTTGTTCAACTCACATTATGTTGCGCCGCTCCTGTGATGAGCTCACATTGTGTCGTGCCTCCTTGCCCGACCTAGACTTCCCCTCTACCTCTTGCTCACACATTACTCTCCAATGGCTTCTTTGACCATCGTCCTTGCTCTCTGCTCTTCGCCGTCCTCCATTGGTTTTTTGAGTGAGGCTAAAGGTGTGAACTCTTAGTTTTTTGAGTCGACTTCTCTGAGGAGATGACTAGGGATCTTCTCAACAATGATCTTTACAAGCAAAAGGTCTTCTTTTTTTCAATTTAATCTTTGAATGAAGTATCTATTTGTGATTCTCTCCATATCCCTCGCCTTGTCTTATGCAATAGTGCCGCCTCTTCCTTTCAGGTATTCTCTGTTTTACCTTCTTATTCAAAGTGTGTTCTCCTGCCTCCTTTTATATTTCGCAATTTAGTGATATCCCTTTCTTTTCGTAGATGAATAAATTTGCGCCTTGCTTATCAATCTTCCTGCTATCTAATCTTTATTTGTTCCCAGAATGCTTGATATATAGATTGGGGATTCATGCAATTCTTGTTTGCTCTGCCTTATTTTGTTGAGAAAAACTACTTTTTGGGAGCCTCTTGCCACTTCAATTTTTTGGGTGAAAATCCTGGTATTTTTTATTCATGTGCTCTATCTAGGTTTTTTAATAGTAGTTGGCTCCATCAGTTCAACAGGTAGAAAAAGAATGAATTTTATTGATGAATGTCATTTTTATTGACATGTATAATTGTTTTACACTACAAAAAAACATCCCATTAGCCACGGAAATTACCCACGGAATTCCGTGGGAAAAATCAATCCAGACGGACATTTAAGACGGAATTCCGTCGGTAAATAATTATCGACGGACTTACCGACGGATCAAAATCCGTGGGCAAAAAAACCGTGGCAACTATCTCTTGGGACGGAAAATGAGTCCGTGGGTGATTTAAGACGGACTTACCGATGG
The DNA here is from genome assembly GCA_963242795.1 of Inga leiocalycina. Taxonomy (NCBI): domain Eukaryota; kingdom Viridiplantae; phylum Streptophyta; class Magnoliopsida; order Fabales; family Fabaceae; genus Inga; species Inga leiocalycina. The sequence goes on along the minus strand of OY725320.1, from coordinate 82,453,688 downwards.
AAATTTCCGTCAATAATTACCCACGGAATGCCGACAGAAATTTCCGTCGGTAATTTGGGACGGAAGTGCGTGGAAAATTACCCACGGATTCTAAGACGGAAGTACATGGCAAATAACCCACGGAATTCTGAGACAGAAGTCTGTGGTAAATTACCCACGGAATTCTGAGACGCAATTCTGTCGTAAATTACCCACGGAATTCTGAGACGGAATTCCGTGGCTAATTACCCATGGAATTGCGTCTCAAAATCCGTGGGTAAATTTAATTTGGCAAACAAATTTGACAGTATCTGTTTCTGCGCCATTTTTTTAATAATTTCCATTACATTAATTTTTGGAAAACAAAATTTAAAATGCTCAGCAAAGTAACCTGATCATTGAAATAGAAAGTAACCTGATCACTTAATTAGGCAATATGTCACAAGTTCGAAGTCATGAAATAGTAAAAAAAAGTGTGTCTAGAACTTAACATTAACAAGTGTACGGAAACATAAGAAAGCTACAACAAGTTCTCAACTCTAATTTTCATGTTCTTCATTTGCATTGGTAGTAGAGGGGCCCGCAGCATTAGCATTATTAGAGAGATTAGGCAATTGAATCCCCATTCCTTGCAATGCAGTCATAATCATATCAGTTGCTTGTTTAAGATGTTGATTTTCTTGTTTGAGATATTCAGTCTCTTGTGTAAGGTGTGTTATCCTCGTGTGCAATTCTTGAACGTTAGAATCCCCAGTTGAGTTGATGGAAGGAGGTGAGATAGAAGAAACAATATTTTGATTCTCAGATCCAAGCCCATAGATTCGACCCTTCTTATTCTTACCACCGGTAACCTCTAACCACAGATTAAGTTCATCATGATTAGATTGGACACTGCCTGTCTCAGAACTAATAGATGCCTTTAGTCTCAAAAATTCATCCTACAAAAAAAAGTACATAAAATAAGTACATCATAACATATTTATTTCCATATCAGATTTATCATATAATTCTGCTCGTTGGAACAATTCTATAATTCTACATCATATATACACATATATGTATCGTTCTCATCTGATTTATATTATTCATCCCAAAGCCAAATCATTGATCAGACATTGACATTATTACTGCTACTACTACCACATTATGTGTAAAAGCAACACCAAAAAGCTGGTATATATGCGCACTTTCATTGAGTATAATTATGTGAATGTGAGCCTCTCTTTTCTCTTCTCTGTTCCTGTACTGTTCGTTCATTATCCACTATCCTGGGGGGCATCTCTGTTTTCTCCCATATGCTCCAAACAACATGCTGACAAATTCCATTTACTGATTTTTTTGTTTCAGCTTTGAGTACGTAGCATCTTTAATTTATGTTCCCCCCTCTTCTCCACAAATATGCCTCCAACAACAACAAACACTCACACTCACAACCCTCTCTCGTTTTCTTATCCCGGTAAGGCAACTGTTAAATAAAATGACACACTTTCTGTAATTAACACACACACACACACACACACATCATAGCTAGTTTTGGTGCCCTGCATGCATGTATGGATACAAAGCATATTCCAATCTTTGTTGCCAATTTCATGTATTTTTTTTCCTTTTGGCCAAAGCCAATTTCATGTATTGGAACCGACATGTATATACAGAAGAGGCGAGCTGTGTGTACTATTAGATATAAATATAGAAGACATATATATACACATATATACATGCATTGGAATCATTCTTAGAATCATTCTTAGAATCACTTTTATAACACATATAGCTATAGAATTCACTAACCCATGCATGCATCACGCAACTTTTTTTTTGTTTCCTGGGTCTTCCATGACCTTTCTTAAAATGTAAAAATGATGAATCAATATATAGAGATGGGCTAGAAAATCAAACAAGATTCTAAGAATATATATACAATCAATCAAAGCCTGTGCTGTCAACAACATTGGTATCCTTATAAGTAGGTTCAGACCCTCTTGACTTGTGGGAATTGCAAGACACAAACAAAACTAATATTCTAAAACTCAATCTTGTCGCATGGGAAGTGAGTGATTAAGTCTATTGTACAATGCCTATGAAACTCTTCGGCAATAGTACAAAAATATACATAAAGTGCAGTAAAACAAAGGGTCATTCTCATATATATATATATATATGTATATATAATAGGAAGTCATTGTCATTTCAATTCTCTAAAATCTAAATGGTTTTTGACCCAACAATTAGGTGAGAGAACTAAGTGATCATTATTAATTCGACAATATGTTGCTCTTTTCAACCTTAAATTCAGCATTTACTTTGACTAAAGAATGTATCTCAATTGTAATTGGGTTTTGGGCATGTCATATGTGCAAAGCATGGCTAGCTGGTATAATGGCAAGGGTCGCAACAAATATCTACTAAAAATAATGTTCATCCATATGGAATGGGCAACCATATACTTACATGAGTTGCAGCTGCACGATGGTCCGCAAATTCGCCAGTTTTCTCATTATAATGAGTCTTTTTGAACAATTCAAACACAGAAGGCTCTCTTCCCAAATCTGCAACCTGCAGGTATATATAAAGATGTATTATACAAAGCATCAAATAAGTAATGACTGAACCATTTGGAGATAAATTCTTACCATCCTTCTCTTGTGCTCAGTATTAGGGATACTGCCCCCTTTGTGTTAAGTTCCCCCTTTGCTAGATGCTCGATTGGTCTTTGCTATCTCACACTTGCTCAGATATTCTGGTGTTGTCCACATTCTCTCCAACTCATTCATCACTTCGTGTGGAATCTACTTAGGTCTAACTTGCTTCTGAAACAACTCCTTCCGGATAGTATGCATTGTACCTCTCAATATTTCTGAACACTTTGCATTCCATATTCTCTTAACTTCATCATCAAATTGTGGCAGCCATTTATATTTTCTCTGCATAAATGAGAAATGAAAGAGATAAAAAATACAAATATAATGAGGAAACTACTAGACATAATAGTGATAGAAGTGGATGATCAAGATTTACTCACATTAAAGTGTTTTTTTTTTGTTCAAAATCCAAAATTTCAATCCTTATGGTTTCCTGGTCTAGTGATTTTTGGTTCAAAATCAATTTTAGTGCATTGAATCAGAAGTGCTAGATTATACAAAGTTTAGCAAAAATTTCAAAATGCAATAAAGAAATTTCAAGATGCAACAAAGATGCACTTTGCCAAGTGACAAGAAATCACAATTTCAATGGACCAAGAGTAATATACAGTTCAAAGTGGAGTCCCTTTGCAATGCAAGCACCAGTTCGACCAAGTGTCATTTCAATAGCTAAAAGTCAAAAACCATATACATAAGGTTTCAGCTAATTCTAACATGCACCATTTGAAACTAGTCTTGTTTCAGCAAACCAATAACTGACAATCAGACTTGCAGCAAAAGAGATCACCAGAAAATCAATAAATGATCAGCTGATTTGAGTCTAAAATGATATCAACAATATTCATTGGTCTAAATTCCTGAAGTTTCACAGCTAAAATTCAATGAGTGGCTGTGCACACACTAAAACGGAACTTTTAATGGCATTGCTCCAAGCCAAATTTCATAAATTTAGTCCGTTAAAAATTTTCTGGCACAGTGAAGTAAAGTTCCCAAACTCAGATTCTCCAACATATTTAAATGAAGCATGTAAAATAACAGGGATGCACAAGTGAGAGCAATATTAGATATGCAGATTTTTTTTTTCTAGAATATGTTAGCACAAAACACCTAGATTCCAACCACCTATAACAACGACTTGGGGAAGTGCTATTTCCAACATGCAATTAGTTCTCACCAAAACTTTATGCAAGTGTCATAATTTGGAGTCCTCGCAGCTAGTTGGTTGGAACAAAAATAGTTACATCCACAGGATTTAATGAAGTACCGCAACAATGCACACTTGACAATATTCAGACTTCAACAAATTCAAAGAAGAATCACTTCAAAAACATGGTTTCACACCAACTCAGTTTAGAAAATTCAAGTGAACACTCTCAGGTTAGATTTCCAAGTGTATTCAACAGGTAACTGGACAAAATGTTGCCTATCAATTAGATTTGGATGTGAATTTTCAGAATAGAAAAGTGCTCAAACATGTGTACAGAAATTTGGATAACACTAGTAGCAATAAATCATAATTCATACAAATCTAAGATATTGGAAACTCGTTCAAAACACAAATACCCAATGCAACCTCAGATTTCATAAAACATGTTTAGCAACAAGCATTTGATCACTTCTGATACAGAAAAAACAGAACAAGGGAGAAGAGAAACACATAATTCACTCCAAATTTCAGAGAACAAGGGAAGCTCAGTAGTTAGCACTTCTCACTCTTGGAACAATAAAACTGAACAAAGAAAAGGAAGAAGATATCATATACCGCCCATTCTTCAAACCACATTTTCCTATAATTGGCCGGTGTTGCTTTCCAACTATGACATGGATAGTCAAATTTTCCTTGAATTACTGGAAGAATTTGCCGTATAGAACAAACAACAGGATTGAACCTAATAACAATTTTAAAAATATCATTGTCATTATTAGAATGGCTTTAAGATATACTAAATAAAGATACAAATTACAGCAAGCTTGGTAATGACTTACGTGTTTTTTTCAGGATATATCCATGTTCTACCATCAATGGTATCACGTCCCCAAGGTGATAATCTACCACGTTGTACCTGTGGAGAGAGGGGGTGCGAAGATTCTGTTCCAGGAGATGGTATTTGAGGAGATGGGACTGGAGATGGAGAGGGGCTAGGTGATAATGAGTGTCCTCCGATTGATTCATGCAATTGTGGAAGTGAGGGTTCACCTGAGTCATGATGCATTTGGATGGATAGTGTGGGTCTCACAATTGGAGTAAGGATTTGAGGTTGTAATGAGGGTTGGAAAAGTGGTTCACGCAATTGAGGAGCCAATACAAATGACAATGATGGTCTAACTACCTTTGGAATAGACGAAATAGAAGTAGTTGTCTGAGGAAGAGACAACTTAGGACGTTGATGAGGAAGAAATGATTGTGGGGTACTCGATTGGCTATTATCATGCTTTGAACCACGGCTTGACATCTACATATTCATTGTGAGACTTGAGTTAATAATAAAAAATACATAAATGATGACAAAATTAAATCAAAATAAAAACAAAAAAGATTAAAAGTCAATGCAAGCAAAGGTAAAGGCAAAAACTTCATTACAACAAAATGTCTAAACATTAATCTTCTTCCTCATCATCGTCTTCGTCTTCGTCTTCGTCTTCGTCTTCTTCCTCATCCACATAAACATCTTCAACCTCATCATCTGTATCTTCTTCTTCATCGTCATCATCTTCTTCCTCATCATCTTCTTCTTCATCTTCATTTTCTTCATATTCCATGTTAGGCACCGGCATATCTACATCTTCATAGCGAATTTCAGTTGCAAGAGTGTCAACTATTGGCCTTGGGATTTCATTATCATCGACAATTATTGGTAGTATGACTTCAAGGTCATCCACTTGAAATGGCCCCACATTTACTTCAGATGCAGGAGAGTCAACTATGCTACGAGCCTTGATCTTAATAACAGCTAACCAATTTTCCTTTTGACGGCAACAAGGGTAAGGCATGTAGTAGACTTGCATTGCTTGTTGGGCCAAAATAAATGGGTCATATTTGTTATACCTCCGTGATACATGAACTTCAACAGTCTCGTAATGCGGATGAACCTTGGTACCACGATTCGGTGTTGGATCAAACCACTCACATTTAAATAATACCACTCTCTTCACAGGGACACCCATATATTCAAGTTCAACAATCTCGTGTAGAATGCCATGGAAGTCATATTCTGCTTGTGCATGTCAGTTCCCTTAATGCATACACCACTATTATTGGTTGATTTATTAAGGGCAACTTCTGCTGTATGAAACTTGTACCCATTCACAAAGTATATTGGCCATGTTCTCGCTCTTCTCTTTGGACCCCAAGAAATGTCATGTAAAAATGAATCCTCAATATTGTTGGCAGGATTTTCAACCTACGTGACATAATAAGAATCATGTCAAATAGTTTGTTTAGGTATTTCATTCATAATATTAAGTACTTACATGATCTTTAAACCATGCTACAAATCTATCATTGATATGAGCTTCTATCTCATTATCTATAATTTGAGGGTGAGCTTCCTTTAATTGCTGTACAAAAAAACTGCAAGTTGTGTTAACCATCATATATTTGGTATAAATTTTATTTTATCAAAATTTAACATCACTTACTTCATATATGGTTGCACCTCATCACAATTCATTAGAATAAATGTGGTCGCGGCTTTCATGTCTTCATCCCCCAAGAAACGAGATTTATAAGCCCCAGAAGGTCTTCCTCGATGATTAAAAATTGAAATAGTTGGCAAATTTGGTTCTCCACCATCGTCATTTCTGATAGGTCTTGTTATTCTTGGTGGAACACCTGGCTCAAAGTAGTGCGAGCAAAATATGGCAGTCTCCTCAGCAATATATGCTTCACATATAGATGCTTCAACCCTAGCTTTATTCCGCTCCTTTTGTTTTAAGGTATAAAGGAACCTATATATAGCGACGTATATTGCTCAATTATTGTATACAATTATCATATATTTTTTGTCAACTCTCATAAAACAATATTCAGTACCTTTCAAATGGATACATCCATCTATATTGAACAGGCCCTCCAACCTTAGCTTCATATGGAAGATGGACGGGTAAATGCTCCATTGAGTCGAAGAACCCTGGGGGAAAGACTTTCTCCAACTTGCACAATGTCACAACAATATTTTGATCTAACAACTCTAGTTGATCTCGCAACAAGGTTGTGGAACAAAGTTGTGTAAAGAATTGACTAAGCTCTACTATAGGATTCAAGACATTTTCCGGCAAAGTCGCAAAGGCAATGGGAAGCAAGCGTTCCATGAACACATGGCAATCATGACTCTTCATTCCATACAACTTTGCTTCCTTCATGTCCGCACATATATTTAGATTAGATGCATATCCATCAGGAAGCTTCAAATTCTTCACCCATTGAAAAATATGTCGTTTTTGTTCTAAATTCAAGGTATATTTTGTGATCGGTTTCACCATTCTCCCTCTAATTTCAACAAGTTCATCGTCCTTCCTTCGACAATACTCTTTCAGATCCATTCGAGCTTGTGTATTATCTTTTGTTTTCCCCTTTGTGTCCATAACAGTGTGAAACACATTATCAAAGACATTTTCTTAATGTGCATGACATCAAGATTATGTCGAATAAGATTAGTTTTCCAATAAGGCAATTCCCAAAATATGCTTTGTTTTGTCCAATGATGAGTAGCATTATACTCTTCAATTGGTACATTTTCCCCATACTCAGTGACCTTTGGGAGATTTTTAACTCTTTTCCAAACTTCCTCTCCACTAAACCGAGGCGGCGGCACTGATTTCTCGACTCTGTTCTTCAAAAAAGATATTTTATTTCTCCTAAATTGATGGTCAATGGGAAGGAATTGACGATGGCAGTCAAAGAAACATGTTTTTTGCCCATGCTTCAGTTGGAACGCTTTTGAGTTCTCCATACATATAGGACATGATAGTCTCCCCATAGTCATCCAACCAGACAACATACCATAAGCTGGAAAGTCGTTTATTGTCCACAATAGTGCAGCACGCATAGGAAAGTTTTGTCGTAAAGAGGCATCATATGTTGACACCCCCACACCCCACAATAACTTTAATTCATCTATCAGTGGTTGCAAATACACATCTATTTTTCCCTTTGGATTATTAGGACCAAGGATAATCAACGTCAAGAACATATATTCTCGTGTCATGCATATCTCAGGTGGTAGATTATAGGGAGTAACTATCACAGGCCAACAAGAATATTGTCTTCCAGATTGGCCAAATGGCGCAAATCCATCCGCACACAATCCAAGCCTCACATTTCTTGGATCATATGCAAAGTCTGGATATGTTCTATCAAAAACCTTCCATGCTTCACTATCAGAAGGGTGAGAGAGAACATTGGAACCTCGACGATTCTCAAAGTGCCATCTCATTTCCTTTACCGTTTTTTCAGAAGCAAATAGTCTTTGTAATCTTGGAATGAGAGGTAAGTAAAACAACTGCTTCCTTGCAACTTTCTTTTTTCTTCTTTGACACTTCTTAAAGGAATATCTTTCCTTACAACAGAACTTACATTTTGTTGTATTAGCGTCATCTTTATAATACAACATACACCCATTCACACAACAATCAATCTTCTTATAATCTAGACCTAACTTCGATACTAACTTCTTTGTTTGGTACAAGTCAGGAAGCATAAGGGTGTCTTTAGGTTGCGTCCTTAGCATGAGTTGGGAAACTAAATTAAAGGAATGTTGAGACATATTTGTTGTTGCCTTAATACTTAATAACTGCAATGTTGTTGAAAGTTGAGACTCTTCACAACCCTCCCACAATGGTTTTTGTGCAGCACGTAACATGTCATAAAAGTCTCTTGCTGTAGTATTTGGCATCTCTTCAACACCTTCATGATAGTGATCCCTAAAACTAGGCCCAGCTGCATCCATCACTATCATCTCATATGGACTTGGATGGGTTCCAAGTGCCCTATGTGAGGCACGTGGTATTGGCGACATGGACAGATGATTTTCTACTCGTGTTTCACCATGACTAGTCCATACATAATAGTCCAGCATGAATCCCCTACTATATAAGTGTACCTTAACGTCATCAAAAGGTAGATAATATCTACATTTACATTTCACACATGGACACCTAAGCTCTCCCCATTTTTGAGAATATTGTGATTGATTTGCATATGCAAAAAACCCATCAACACCTTGCTCGAACTCTACCGTCACCCATTTAGTACTCTGATTAATTATGTTATACATCCATCTTCGATGTTCTGGGACTTCCATTCTAAGAAACAAGAATTCTAAGTAAATACTAACTAAGATTTGAAGCAGACAAAATTGCAGACAAAATTAAATTCTAATTCACAATTTTATTGCAATAGGCATGTATATGATGTTGCCATGAAAACTATTTCTATCAATATAAAGTGATAAAGAAAACTATGGGAATATGTATGTGAAGTCATGATAATGTATGCAACTGAAATGGTGTACCAGTAATTTACCAGCTATTTGAATCAACAAACTAATGTCAAGAGAGCATCAAGAAGAGATAAAACATTTACATAACACTGATATTTTCTGAAACTTAAGAATTAAATAACATATGCGAAGGAACTACCTCAACAGCGCTGTCGATTTAAAATTTAAGTCCCCACCACGTTCACTCACTCAGATTCAACCTAACATCAACAAACAACTTATCACAACAATAATGGCTGAACATATGAAGTACAAGTTTTTGGAGGATATTCATAGTTCAAAGTACTTGACTGCTGTATTTTCACAACAAAAGACAATTAAAATGTAGAACCCTTTCAGCTCTAACAAGTATGAGAATGTGACAGCAAAAGGGCCCAAAACTCATGGGAAGAAATTCACTATTTTCCATGTTACGCAGCTTTATTATATTTCAGAATTTGAATGGTGGGAGACATATCCTAAAGGATAGTGGTAACCAAGAAAGTAGAAGTCATTAAAATATCAACAAAGTATGTAGAAAGTTTATGAGCCTAGGCATTAGCAAGTATGATAATCAAAAAAATATTTCTCAACAAATTATGAACAACTACCAATCTAAATAAAGACTATTATATGCATGCAAAGAATAATTAAATATCCTCATACACCACATGCCAAGTCATGCATGCATTCTTTAAACCACCACACACATATATGCGAATAGAAAAAATTTATACCACCAAATTTTATTCTAATCGATTTTTAACTTTCTAATATGTCAAAAATTTATTAATTTTGATATTAGAGTAGAGTATTTTACTCTCAAGAATAAAATTTTAAAAAGTTATCCAAAAAAGAAAAATAGAAACACATTTTTTGCCAACAAATACATTAATTAGAAGGAAACAGATTATTCAATACTTTTAAGTCAATGTAGAAAAAAGCATACAAATTATTGGCAACTTTAATATAATTGCCGAAATTAACTAAATTCCCCAATTCTTTTGAAGTGACTAAAAGATTCTCATATATTGAAGCAAAGAGAGTACAGTTAAGAGAGATACAAAAGCATGAGTCTATATATAAGTATATAACCCACTTACTCTTTATCCAGAAACAACCAAAACCTAAGTTCAAAAAAAAAAAAACTGACCAATCTATATATCATATAAACATCCTAAAACCTCAGTATTTTTTTATATACAAAAATCACACTATTTACAAGTAATGAACTGTGAAGGTTATTTTTCAAAATAGGACATTATTCAATCCCCCTGGCGCTTTTGTATTATTTTTATTTAAACAACAAATGTATTTTTCCCTTGAAATTTTTTCCCTCGATAAACAATCAATTTAGAAAGAAAGAAAAAGAATTCTTGTTAATACTAAATTCAAACCCAAGAATTTAATTAATCATATCAAACATAAGGAAAGAACACACTAACTAAAGCCTAAGGCAGCAAATCCTGAAACAAAACATGGAAATCTGAAAATATGGCTCTAGGCAAAAGTAAGAAGCTCTGCAGCGAACCAACAAAACAATAATAAAATGTGGTTAAATAGTCCTACTATCAACTAATCCATAAATGGCGATATAAATAATCAAGGAATTCCATAGTGAAAAATTAAAGAAGCCTCACACTACCTTGCATTATATCACGGCCAGCCCACCAAAGGAAAACACCAAGACCAACTATTGGCACTAACACAGCAAAGATCTGCATTAAGGGGGGAAAACGATCAGATTCATTTACAAGAGGACCATCCAAGAACAAATGAAAGTTCTTTCTACAAGAGGAAAAACACAAGAGAACATATCTACCAAAAAGAACATGGACCATTCTATTCACTAGTATAAGTAGCATTATTCATTTTACTGGAAAATAACAGTAATGAGAGATTAATCAATGAAGTTAATCCCAACCTCTTGAACTGGTGAAGTATCAACTTAAGACCAAAATATTAATCACCAGAAATAAAAACATATCAAGCACTTTTCTCCAAACAATAAGAAATTAGTATATTGGCTTTCAATTCAGCCAGTCTCTGCCAAGGCAAGTAGCATGAAGGGTTGGAAACTCTCATACTTGATTCTGCTGTCACATATCTGCCTTGTCTTGTCCTAAAGTAGCGTGTCATTTCATGAACTGAGAATGTGTGTGAGAACTGAGAATGATATTAAAAAAGTTTTGGAGAAATATTTGCTTAAAATATTTGTATTTTTGTAGATGGAATCTTTTGATAATACTAATCAAGAGGGTGGACCACCAATCTTACAACATGAAGCCAAACCTAAACCAAAAAACAGGGCCCTTTCTCTCTCTCTCTCTCTGTCATATTTACAGAGATTATAATGTTTAAACTGATAAGCATGAATATTACATAGAACAATCAGCTTACTCATCAGTTATTTGGTATGGTGTTTCTATGAGCTATCAATTTATATTTCAATTTTCTGTCTTTCTTCTATGGCTCTTGTTCATTATTATCTCTCTCTCTCTCTCTCCGTCCAGCTTATTTCTTTGTAACCAAAAGATATATTTTTAGTCAAAGCTCTTGTGTTTAGTTATTGGCCACAGAGAGAGAGAGAGGGGTAGCCAACTATTGATTGAAAATTTGCCATTTTCTTTGAAAACCTCTCTCCAACTAGGCTGCAAATTCAGGTGTATGCTTCTGGGTTTTAGTCATAATTAAGATCATCTATAGTACTTATGCCAAATCATACCTCTGCAATTTGCTAGTGCTCTCTCTATCTCTCATATATATATTGTGTACGTTGACTATATCTATGTATTATATAAATATTGAGAGCATATACTAACTAACTAAATGAATGTGTGTAAACGATGACAGGGCTACAGGCATTTGAGATAATGGGAATAGCAGTAGTGGGGAAGTATCTGATAACATACATGATAAATGAGATGCACTTCTCATTGGCAAAGTCAGCAAATATTTACTTTTAATGATTGACAAAGTCTTAATTCAGAATAACAGCAAGGTGGAGGATGATGACAGGTACAAAAATAAACATCAATCATCTATAAATCTAGCCTAAGAATTATCAAAACTTATTTGCTTTTCCTTAAACAAAATTAGTAGAGACATGCCAATTCCTTAATATCAATTTTTAATATTTCATAACAATCATGCTTAAGTATAAGCTCAGTATATTCTAGATTAAACAGAAATAATGTCAAATTGATTATCTTAACCATAAATCAAGCCTTAAACTAGCTAAAGATAAAAACCCAGAAGCCAAAAGTTGTGAAAATATTTACACAGAGCAGCAGGGCACATCAAACTACCACTCATAACAGGCTACAATTAGGTCCTTTACCTTATTTGTACTTTTTCACTTAATCAACATTTAAATGCCATCAGCACCTCCAAATTTCTACCAAGGAAACATTGTAACCAAGCATCACTATACTGTATAACCAAATAAAGGCAACAACACACAGTTAAAACTCAACATTTAGATGATAGAACATTCGGTTCTCAAATTAACAGAAGCGGAATTACTCTTCTTGGACCATGCCTAAACAGCTACAAAACCTCAATCACTTTTGATTACATTCTTGTTAGGAAAGTATCCATCCTCACTTGCCTATAGCTACTTTGCCTTCTAATGATCATAAATAATGCAAGACCCAGGAATTATAAAAAAAATACAGCATGCATAAAGTTGGATTTTGAACATTTTCCTTCCTGAGAAGGTGCCTTCATCAACTTTAGCAAATAAAGGCATATCACTTTGTTGCTTACAACCATAGTCAATGAGTAGCATATTTTGAATAACACACCTCTCTAATATAAACTTTCACTTCTACTTAAAAAGCGGAGGAAAAAACTTATGCATAGATTTTCCCAAGACTATAACAATTGATTACAATATGTTCTAAAGTGAATACTCCCTACCTAATCTGACTTTATGATAAGAAAAATGTAAATATGAATGCTTACTGAATTCATGAATCCACATGCAACCTAAAAAAGCATGGTCAGAAAAAAAACACAAAACTCAAAGGTAATCTGAGACAATTTACACCAGCAAAGCAAGCGACCTTTAGTTATTGAATAAGTTATAGTCAAAGAACCAGCAGAAGCCAGAATTATTTTCTGAAGCACAAAAAATTGATATATCATCATATACCAATCCCCTTTCAAATTAATACATACAAAGAAAGCCAAATCTACAAATGTCGGTTTACTTTAGAACAATCACAAACAACCCCTGAAACCATAATTGTTAAACATGTTTAAGTTTGTATAAGTACAAGAGGCCTGCGTCATGTCCTAATTAACAAGTTCTGACCTCAAATTCCAAGTTCTTGAAGAACTTACCAACTTATGCAATATTGGCAACAAGAACTGACTTTACGTGACCAACAAATCTGACACTGAACCCAACAATAAAGGATTCTGGTCTACTGATATTCCTTCATCAGACATGGAAACAACCATGTGCCCTCAGCTACCTCCCATAATGCAGAAATTACAGAAATAATTATACACAATTCTACATCCAAATTGAGGTTATCATGCAATACAGCTCAATCATTAACCGTTATTCCTACTTTCAAGCATCATCTTGATGCTGCTCCTCATTTAATGCCAAGGGCAACCAAAACGCCTCCATAGAAAATATTTCATGAAAATGTTCAAAGCCATTGAAACAAGTCACAAAAGAATCCAACCCACTATTATGAAAAAAAATCTACTCCACCAACAATTGCATTCAGCTATGCAAAATAACGTAATAATCGATGAGGGAGTATACACTAAGGACTCACCGATTGAGCACCAATGACGGAGGGAGGGAGGGAGGACGGAGATATTGGAGACAGCAACAAAGTAAGGAGGAAGCAACCATAGACACTCAGAAAAAGGCAGGGCTTTCGGATGACACCCGTCTCGCGCGTCACCTTGGCTCACAGAACCTTAATCTTGCCGTCTCCATAGAGGAATCGAGGGAGTGGCCGGTTGAACTTGTAGAAGGAGGTACAAATCACCGATGGCCTTTGTGGGAGCACCAAATTGAACTTAGAAAGGGTTAGGGCTATCGCATAGGAGGGAAATTTTTTGGGTGAGGAGGGAAAAATTTAGCACTTGAAGCATTTGCTAATCTGACAAAGCATATCAGTGACCGACGAGCCTACCCACTCAATTCCGTCGCCAAGTTTTTCTGATTTATTATCATATCGAAAGAAACAATCCTCAACAGAGTTTTGTTGGCATTTCGTCAGAATTCCGTATAAGATTATCGACGGAATTTATTCGTCAGTGAATTCCATCGGTAATGCTCACTCGCTGACGCCTCTGCTGACGTAAAGTTTCCGTTGGTAATCAATGACGCCTTTTCATCTACAAATCCGTCGGCAATTTTACCGACAGAATGTCCGTCCCTGTTCCCTCTGCAATTGCCCACGGACGATGTTCTGTCGTGATTTCCGTCTATGATATCCCCTTTTTTTGTAGTGTTAATCGGGCTTCTTTCCCTAACTATTGAATCAAACCAACATGCCAAGAAAAAGGGTGCTGATGGTGGACCATGTTTTCACTCTTTTCAATGCAAATCTAACTCCAAATCTAACTATTGTGTGAGATGCCTCTTAAATAGAGGGAGGCGTCTCTGTCATTGTTATTAAAATGGATTTGTTGGATCCTACTGCAATGTTCGTCATTTATCTACTTGATTGCTAATGAGAAAACACAATGCTATCACTCCAATGTTCCGAGTATCTTTGATCCAATATGGTCAAAATGCGTTCTAGAGGAGGAAGTTGAGAAATAGAAGCTGACCTTTATGTAAATGAAACAAGATAAATTAGAACATTTGCTATTGACTGTGATTTCTTCCCAAATACTAGTAGTGTTATTTTTCTGGATGCTTTCTAATCTTACATAGTATTTTATTTTATTATTATAAACATGTAATGTTACTTATATCACATGGTCTTTTTCTGTGTTCACTTGAATAATATACCGCCTTTGTCCATTTTAAGCTTTGTATATGCTTCGAGCTTTCAGCAACTTTGTTTTATGTCCTTGAGAAGTGGAGACTTGAAAGATCAAATTTAACATTCTATATTGCTGAGCTTGATGAAACTTCCTTCCTAGCTACATTGCTCTATGACATCCTTGTTTTACAAATGCGAAATACACTTGGGGATGGTCTCTTGTTAAACCAATGGGTAATCACTTATTTTTCTTAATGCGCACCAGGAAGATATATGGCAGAGCTTGGGTATCACAGAGAAGAGCTCAGAAGTTGGCGACTCAATTGGTGAGATCAACAAGTATCTTGGAGCTGATGAAAGCTTAAAGATTGCAGCAGAGTAAGGAAGCATAGCTGGGAAACTTAGTCAGGAGATAGAACTTGTTAATAGAGAATGTGTTGTTGCTAATGATAATATGTTTAATGTATGAATTTGATTATTCCTCTACAATTAAAAAGAAATCTTTCTAGGAGTCTTGGTGATTAATTGTGTGTATATATATAGTTGAATCTAATAACCCATGAAAAGCAAACAACATTTTAAAAAAAAAGAGGGATACAACAACAGTTTTATTAAAACAGTCGTTGTAACCCATGATAAAAATACCAGATGGCTGCTCATGGATGACATACAATGACTGTTTTTAAGAAAATAGTCATTGTATCTCAACATACAACGACTACTTTTGGAAAAATAGTCATTGTATGTTGAGATACAACGACTGTTTTTGAAAAAAACAGTCGTTGTAACTCTATTACAACCACTGTTTTAAATCGGTTGTCTATTTCAAAACTTTCCACAACTCTCATATACACATCCCTCTGAAAATGGTCGTTTAAAGAGTATAAAAACGGTCGTTAAAAGTGCCTTCTATAGTAGTGCGGTTTCCGTCAGCAGAGGGGACGATCGTCGTTTATTTCCCTTTCTTTATTGTTTGGTTTTTGGTGGTGGAGTGTTATGTTTTTCTGGCAATAAGCAGATATGTGGAAATCTTTTGTGGCACCTCTTGCTTTCATGGCAAGTCAAAGATAGGAAGATTGGATATCAATTTGGTGACTTGGATCTGTGTTTTTGAGGGAAGGGTATTGTTGACGGGCCTCTTTGTGACCATATATTCTATCTCTCAGAGGACCATTTTTGGGTCTGCCCGATGGTGGCAAATCCAAGGCATTGATGAAAGGTATGCATATCATCAAGTGTTGGTGCTCGATGGGTGGCGGTCGGTAAGTTCTTTTCATTTCATAGGGCTGTTTTGTTGGTTGGTGTCTACGGGTTTTTTCTGTATCTATGGGTTTCTCCATTCTTGCTTCTTCGGCCATAAGTGGTTGGTCTTTAGCCTACAAGAGGGATAGGTCCTTTAGGATGGGTTTTTCAAACCACCAACCCTTACTTTGGCATTGTTGCTGACAATGGTGACTTTCTCTCTGTAGACTTTGATGAAAAAGATAGTGACCGTAACAGTGAACTTGTCGGTGGTGGCTTCCTTAGTACTATTCCTAGGATTTGGATTTATGTTTTTGGGCCGTTAATAGTTTGGTTTTTTTTATGGCCCTCTTATATTGGGCTTTGTATTTTCCAGCCTTTATATTAATGAAAAATCATATTATCTGGCAAAAAAAAATTATGTGTCACTATTTTTAAAATTTTTTATAATATTCAATTAGTCAATTATTACTTTGTTTCTTTAACTCTTCAAAACGAAACAAAACAAAACATGTCGGTATGTGTCTTATTAATCAGTCCCCACATATTTTTGACCAGAAAACAATTGGTCCACATGTATATAGTACAAATCAATTATATATATATAATCATGTCAGAAAAGGAGTTTAAATCCAGTTTGATTTAATTTAATAAAAATAATAAAATTAGAAATATAGATTGAGTGAAAGAAGTAGAAGAATTGTTTTTCAAAAACAAGGAAAAATTTCATATAAAGACCACTGTAGCAAATTGCTTTCCTTTAGCTCCCAATGAAATATGAATTTTCACCGCAATCAAGTAAAAAGACAACAATTACCCTTTCAAAATCAAAGGAGAAAGAAACTAATTTGTAAGTGGCGAACACATCATGAACAAGTGAAATTAATTTATTAACAATAACACATTGGAGCATCATCAAACAGCTTTTTGAGAGGAGTAGTCACGAACCTTGAATCGGATATTGGTGATGATATTAAAAAAAAAAAAACCAGCTTCGACATTAATATTTTATTACCATTTATTATTAGAACAATATCACCTTTTAATGTTTCATTTTCACTTATTTCTTTCTTGACTCTAAATGATATCAATTTTAACACAATCCAACTAAGAACGTTTTAATAAGCCTTAATAGATATTGTTGGACATTGGGTCCAAGTTCGCCTTTGATGGGCCAGACTATTTAATTAAGAAACAAGTGGCCTTATCAAATAAGAAACATATCATCATTAATTATGGATTTGTTAATTGAGAAATAAGTAATTGTATATTAGGAAATTAATCAAGAATTAATTTTTTGATTATTATTTATAGGCTAAGTAGGAGTGAACATAACTTCCTAATAAGTGGTCTCCCTAGACCTCTATAAATAGGATGTGCCTCTCTCAGTTAAACCTCACCCAGCCATTGAGCTATCTAGCAATCTCTCTTCTCTCTAACCATCTTTCTTGTTCTGGTGAGCATTAGGCTATAGTAGTCTAATAATTGCGTAAACATTATTATGTTTGAGTTATAGAACATTGGAGCTTTGATCCGGATCCGAATATGGATTCGCCCCGGACGCAAGTTCATTCTCTCTCCTAATTTTCCTTCAAATATATTGGTTAAAATATTAGACTATGAGGAAATCAACTTCGAATCATCTGGCAAACATATATAACATAACAATATCTTTTTATCTACGCTGAGACAACTTCTACAAGTAGAAGTTGGTTTATTTCACGGTACAACAAAGCTGGGAATGAATCACACACAAACACATCACCTTTATTATAAATATTACTACCTCCAATGCATGATATAAAATCTCGTTCGAACAAAATCTTATATTAAGGATTGACGATAGTATTATTTTGACACTCTGGAGATATATATATAGCTAGGATGCCCAGAGATGTTTATTCTTCAGGATTCACAGTTCAGACCACCATTTATATATCAGAGGCGACAATATCGTCACTGGCTTTTTTGACGAACTTGAGTACCAATGGATTTACTTTTTCATCTTCTGTGACAACCAAACGGTTGCTGCCATGGCTATCAGTCTTGACACCAACATGTACACACTTACCATTTTTATAACAGAAGACAAGCTTATAGTGAAACTTAGCAGAATCATAGGGCTTAATAAAGTTATAGAGTTAACAGTGCTAACAGAATAAAATTAAAAGATCTAATAAAGAAAGAAAAAATATAGATATATATATCATAATATTTTTTCCTTTATAATATATGCACAATTATATCTGCCAAAAATATTTCCTTATTTTTAATTAAGATTTTCATATTTGTAATTTTTCAAATCAAATATATTCATAACTTAGTTATTAGTAACATTTTTAAACCTATATATTATTAAATAAATTTTTGTAAATGTCATCTCTCCCATTCATCAATTAGAGGATCACGTGTTTCATAGGTAACAAAACGAGTGTGTCTACATTTGTAATATCTTCGGTCCCCATATGTTTTTGTCCAAAATATTGGTCCCATGTAAGCACCGGATGCTTTCAATCAATAATTTTGAATGTTGGCAAACAAAAATTACAAGTATTAAGAATGTCAAAAAGGAGTTTTAAGTTCTGACCTGCAATTTGGTTTTTTTAACCTGAAGTTTTAACTAGAAATTTACTACCTCCAAGTTTCCACATACTTTTGGGGTGTTATGCTCCCAATTGGCCCAATTAATGTGTCACTATTTTTTAAAATTTTTTATGATATTCAATTTGTCAATTATTACTTTGTTCCTTCCACCCTTCAAAACGAAGCAAAACAAGACGTGTCTGTATGTGCCTTGTTAATCAGTCCCCACATACTTTTGTCCAGAAAACAATTGGTCCACATATATACAGTACACATCAATTATATATATATATATATATTCATCTCAGAAAAGGAGTTTTTAATCCAATTTGATTTAATTTAATAAAAATAATAAAATTATAAAAATAGATGGAGTGAAATTAAAGAAGTAGAAGGAATTTTTTTTTAAAAAAAAAGAAAATTTTCATATAAGGACCACTATAGAAAATTAATTTCTAATAGCTCCCAAAGAAATATGAATTTTCACTACAATCAAGGAAAAAGACAACAATAACCCTTTCAAAATCAAAGGAGAAAGAAACTAATTTGCAAGTGGTAAACACAACATGAATAAGTGAAATTAATTTATTAACAATAATAAATTGGAGCATCATCAAGTCAAATTCTATTTGGAAGTAGCTACCACATCACGAACAAAGGATATAGTCCTCTGAACAAGTGAAATTCCACTTTTCCACCAGTTACCATCCTGAAATTGTTTACAAGACTATTCCACTTATTCATAGGAGTATTGTAATACCCCAACATGTACTCAAGGGCTAAGATTTTCTCTTGAAAAGTAAAGATAATGATGAAGAAGCTTAAATTAATTTCTCTTCCTTCACCCTTGATAAAAAAAAACGTTTAAGACCAAAGCAAAAAGGAAAGAGGATTTAAATGATATACCTCTCCATCTTTTCCATTTTAAAAGTCATTTGGGCTAAAGAGAAGGACCTTAGGACGTCATTTTTTGGATGGATCAAGAGGGAAAGGAATAATTGTGAGAAATATGCAAAAGGTTGGAACATTTGTAGTCAAGTAAATGAAAAGTTGAAAAGTCAGTATATGTGATAAATTGCAATTAATAATATATTTTAAGAAGGTGAAAATGGCTTAATCAATAAGCCATTTAACTCATCCAAGACCTCTTATGGACGTCCAAATTCAAGAGAAGGAGAGGAGGTCTAGTCAACATGCCACACACACATGCAAAAAGGCAAGACTTGGCCAAATTCACTCACTTCTCCTTATTTATATTGGGACGTCCAAATCACAAAAGAGAAAAGAAGAGCATTAAGTGAACAATTATTCCTCTTAGTCAATAATTTCGGCTAACGTAAAGGAAAAGGAAGAGGTAATTGAATAAAATATATATAACCTCACCTTTTATTCTTGGAGTCGGTCAAGAAGCTTTCTTTTGGTTACTTTAAGGGCTATATTCGTATGACATGAAGGAAGGAAAGAGAAAGGTGGTGAATGATGATATTTATTAAAGTTCTTTATCTCTTCCTTTGTCCAACTTTTCGGTCAGCCTTTGAATGAGTATTTTGACATATATATAATTCTGCCCTGATTTTGTCCAAGTTAGGGTTTGGAGAAGTCATGGTGTTTTGGTCATGTATTTGGTGTTTTATGATGATTAGAAACTATATGACACAAGTTTGATGCTCAATTTGGAAGTTTGGTAACTTCTGGAATTTTGTTGATTTTTCTGCCAAAACAAAACAAGGGGAATGAGTGAGAATTTGTTCATTTGATGTTACCATTGTGTTCTACACAAAAAAATGTGTGGGTATAGCCCCGGGTTTAGAATTTTGGGTCATTGAAACTCAAAATGCAAAACTGGTTTTTTTGCTGAACAGGATTTCAGCGAGGTACCCTAATTGTGTGGTGTTTTTGGATAACAAAATGATCTTTAAAAATTCTGAAGCTTTCCAGTTAAATAGTAGACATATCAAGCTTTAATTTGATAGGTCATTTTGCGATATTTCGATTTGTACTCTTGGGGTTATGAATTTTTGAAATTAGGTCATGAAAACGAGGTTGAATTCTAACAATTTGCCATAAATGAAAATTCTGGGAATGCTGTGTATCCAACTAGCTGTGGGTGATATTTTTTCTTGAAAATAGACTAAATAAGAGCCACATAGCCTTTGGAATCACCCTATCTCAAGTTTTATAGATTTAGTTATGATTTTTCAAATTTGATGAAAAATGCAGGCAAATTTGGTCCCTTATGCGAATATTGAAGATGTAATGGCATAATGTAGTATTGTTGAACTCTGATTTTAGAAATTGGTCTTTTGGGTTAATTAACCACTTTAGCTCCTTAGTTGACTCGATTAAATGACCATAGCGATAACCAACCCAAGTAGTATGAGCTATTAAAGAATCGGAATAGGTAATAACTCGTCACCCTTGATTATGATTTATAGAATTCGACATTTGCCCTGTGCATAAGAAACTGGTGTCCGAGCAGGAACGGAAAGAACAAGATAGTGGCCCTCTCTCTTATATTTTGTATGATGCATTGTATGCATGTCTTATCATTAAAACATGCTATTGTGAAAATATGTCGTTGTAAAACATGATGTTGTAAAATATCCTGTTGAGGAACATGCTGTGGTGTAACATGCTGTTGTGAAATATGCTGTTGTGAAACATGTCATTGCGAATACAGCGAAAGCTATCGCAAAAATGCCGTTGTTGTGTTGTGCTTGTGATTTGCTTACATGCTTTGTGATTGTACATGTTATAAGTGAACTGTTACTACTGGGATTCTTTCCAATCTCATTCTTTCCAATGATTAACCTACAGCAAGGGCAAGCAGTTCAAAGGAAAAGCAAGTAACGAAGGGCGGTTAGAGCTCTTAGCTAGGAGTTTTAATTTTGGTAGTTGGTTGTGATATTTTATTGGGGATTAGTTATACATGTTGTATCTAATGCGTGGTGTAGTGGAATCCCTTGTATAGGAAACTGTAAATGGGCAATGTGCCATGTAAACCCTTTATTAAGTAAATGAAACCCAAGTGTTGTAAGGAATTGTTGGTTGCACTCTAATATGTTGAATGAAACCGAACTGCACAAGCCAATTATATTCAAAATGTGAACGTGAGACCGCACTAAACAAGTTTTGGAAAAATTTTAAATTAACCGTTGGTCTTTATTTCAACTTAATGACGTATTCTCAAACTATAAATTGGGCTATTAAGGTTGGGGGTTACATTTTTTATATCAAAGCTATAGTTCCTGGCAAGGGTAGGATTTGCTAGGATAGTTGCCGTAGTTTGTTGCCTTAGTCATAAAAGATGACTTATGATTGTTTGTGGTATACACTTGTGTATTTTAGCTGGTTGCTGATATATACAAGTTTTAAGGACTATGTGTATACATTTGTTATGATACTGACATGGTGAATCATTGTAGAATTGAAAGACACAATGGTTCACCTAAGAAACAGAAGAGTAGAACCAGAAGTGAAGGTGGTGCTTAATGACAATCCACCAGATCCTATACAAGAGATTATGGATTTGATAAGGGAACAAAGAGACATGATTAATGAGCTAAGAGAAGAGCTCAGAGAGGAAAGAGCAAAACGCAATGAAGACCATGGTCAGTCTACTCACAAAGAGACTCAAGAGGACACACATCATGGAGAAACCATTGAAGGGTCCATTTGACCTCTAGAGTCACCTTCTCACACCGAACTGAACCCAGAGTCACATGGAGTACCAGCCCACGACGAGAGAGATCTGCAGTATTGGGTCTCTAAATTCTGCAAACATCTACATCCGGTGTTCAAAGGGAGGTTTAAACCTCACGCAGTTGAGGATTGGTTGACTAGTTAGAGAAAATTTTTGAAGTCCTAGATTGTCCAACCAAGGTGAAGGCACGTTTAGCCGTGTATAAGTTAGAGGGGGATTCGACCGGTGGTGGCAGAACATCGCTCTTATACTGCAGAACCGAAATGTGCTAGTGACTTAGGAATTGTTTCAAGAATAGTTTAATGAGAAATATTTTCCGAAATTAGTGAGGCGAATCTGAGTTCCTATCTATCAAGCAGGGGGATGTAGAGACATTCGATGACTACCTGTGTCACTTCATCTGACTGGCCAGATACTCCTCCTATCTGTGTCGTATGGATGATGAGGAGTGGAGTTCCGACATGCTAGTCCAGGGCTTGAGATGTGAGCTGAGGAAGACACTAGCCACCCACCAATTCATTGAATTCAACAAAGCGGTAGAGGAGTGCAGAATCACCGAAAACAACCTAAGGGATATGTACCCAGCTAAGGGTGGTAACAGTCGTAGTGAGCCTAGTAAGGGGAATACTTCCCAAAAGCAGAAGGGATAAGGGTTCTTAGCTAAGGATAGTAGTAAGAAGCCCTATCAATCTAAAGGTCATAATAATCAGAAACCCTTAACAATATTGACATGCGCTCGTTGTAGAAGGGCACATATTGGTCGAACATGTACGGGACAAGTAGTATGTTATAACTGTAACATTCGGGACATATTGCTACTGAATACAGATGGATGTTGATAAAGCAAAGGCCTAGGAATCAAGGCAGGGTGTTGCCATGACACATGAGGAAGCCTAGAAGTCCCCCGACTTGATTCAAGGTCAAATCTTTCTTAATGGTAGTTTACTGCAAGCTTTATTTGATTCGGGTGCAAGTTATTCCTTCATTGCCTATGACTGTATAAATTGCCAGGGATTGCAAGTTCATAAATGTCCATTTGATTTGATTGTGTTGACGCCGATGGGTGTCAAGGCTGTGATGGCTGAGGCTTGTTTGAACTGTGTAATAACCATTGAGAGGTATGAGTCTACTATTGATTTGATTTGTCTGCTGCTCTACTAATTAGAAGTCATATTGGGCTTTGATTGGTTGACGGTGAATAATGTATTGCTGGATTGTGGAAACAAGAAAATAGTGTATTCTACTTCCCAGAATGATGATAATGCAAATTCTAGTTTGAACTTCCTCTTAACGGCTAAAGCTGAGAAATATCTAGAGAAGGGGTGCCAGGGGTATATGGTATTCTTTTCCATGCAGGAAGAGACAGAAGAAACTTTAGAAAGGATACCAATGGTAAGAGAGTTCCCTGAGGTATTTCCGGACGATCTTAGAGGATTACCTCTAGAAAAGGAAGTGTAGTTTCCAATTGAAATTGTGCCTGAAGATGGTTCTATATCAAAAGCCCCATACCGAATGGCCCTAAATGAAATGGCAGAGCTAAATAAACAGATTAAAGACTTACTTGAAAAAGGGTTCATTCAACCCAATGTTTCACCGTGGGGAGCTCCAGTATCATTTGTCAAGAAGAAAGCTAGGAGTCTGAGGCTGTGTGTGGACTACAAAGAATTGAATAAGATAACTGCCAAGAACAAGTATCCACTCCTAAGAATCGATGACCTTCTAGATCAACTGTCTAGTTCTTATGTATTTTCAAAGATTGATCTAAGGTCGGGTTATCATCAGCTACGAGTAAAAGTAGAAGATGTACCGAAGACTGCCTTCAGAACTAGGTATGGGCACTATGAGTATCTGGTAATGCCTTTTGGCCTAACCAATATACCTGTTGTATTCATGGATTACATGAATCATGTCTTTCGACAGTACCTAGACAATTTGTAGTGGTGTTTACAGATGACATTCTGATATACTCTAAGAGCAACAAAGAGCATGAACACCATTTGAGAATAGTATGGAGTTATTGTGTGAAAAGTAGCTCTATGCCAAGTTGAGTAAGTGTGAGTTTTGGATTTCAGAAGTTAATTTTCTGGGCCATGTTATCTCACAAGAAGGGTTCTTCATGGATCCCAGTAAAGTGGAAGCAATACTAGATTAGAAGAGGCCAGAAATTGTTACTAAGATACTTAGTTTTTTAGGTCTTGCTGGTTACTACCAGAGATTTATTCAGAATTTCTCCCGGATTGCCTTGCCGATAACCAAGCTCATGTAGAAAGATCAATCATTTCAGTAGGATGAACATTGTGAAAACATTTTTGTTGAGCTAAAGGAGAGGTTGACCATGGTGCCAGTGTTGATTATACCTGATCCTAGCTTGACTTATGTTGTGTATAGTGATGCGAGTAAGCAGGGGTTGGGGCGTGTCCTTATGTAGTAGGGATGAGTGGTGGCCTATACCTCCCATAGTTAAAGCCGCATGAAATGAGCCATTCTACTCATGATCTGGAGCTTGCGGTGATTGTGTTTGCATTGAAAATATGATGACATTATCTGTATGGTGTAACGGTAGAACTATATTGTGACCACAAGAGTCTCAAGTATTTGTATGATCAGAAAGAGTTAAATATGAGATAGCGTTGGTGGATGAAGTTACTAAAAGATTACAACTTGGAGATCAAATACCATCCGGGTAAAGCTAATGTAGTCGCAGATGCTCTTAGTCGAAAGACGGTGCTAGTAGCAGCAATGATAATTCAGGAGAGAAAATTGATAGAAGATTTTGGGATTTGAATTTATCAAACCGGATCTTATGTGCTAATTACAATGTTTCGTAAGGTGAAAGTGATCTGAGAGCTAAGATTAAAGAGGCTCAAATGCAAGATGATCAGGTGCAGTCCATTTGGACCATGATCGAGTAAGGAGAAACTCGGGACTATGATTTGTCACCTAGTGAATTGGTTTGATACCAAAAGAGAATATGTGTTCCACTAAAGGCTGAGCTGAGGAAGAAAATCCTAGATGAGGCGCACAAGAGTCGATGTACTCTTCACCTTAGAATGACCAAAATGCACCACTGTTGGAAATCTACGTATTGGTGGCCAGGATTGAAGAGTGATGTGACCAAGTATGTGGCATGGTGTCTTGTCAGAAAGTGAAGATTGAACACCAGAGGCTGCCAGGATTACTATAGAGTCTTGAGATTCCAAAATGGAAGTGGGAAAGTATGACCATGGAAAAAGAAAATAATAACCCTTTCAAAATCAAAGGAGAAAGAAACTAATTTGCAAGTAGCAAACACAACATGAATAAGTGAAATTAATTTATTAACAATAATAAATTGGAGCATCATCAAGTCAAATTCCATTTGTAAGTAGACCACATCACGAACAAAGGAAATAGTCCTCTGAACAAGTGAAATTCCACCTCCATCCTGAAATTGTTTACAAGACTATTCCACTTATTCATAGGAGTATTGTAATACCCTAAAATATACTTAAGAGCTAAGATTTTCTCTTGAAAAGTGAAGATAATGATGAAGAAGCTTAAATTAATTTCTCTTCCTTCTCCCTTGATAAAAAAAAATGTTTAAGACCATAGGAAAAAGGAAAGAGGATTTAAATGATATACCTCTTCATCTTTTCCATTTGAAAAGTCATTTGGGCTAAAGAGAAGGACCTTAGGACGTTATTTTTTGGATGGATCAAGAGGGAAAAGAATAATTGTGAGAAATATGCAAAAGGTTGGAACATTTGTAGTCAAGTAAATGAAGAGTTGAAAAGTCAAAGTATATGTGATAAATTGGAATTAATAATATATTTTAAGAAGGTGAAAATGGCTTAATCAAGAAGCCATTTAACTCATCCAAGACCTCTTATGGACGTCCAAATTCAAGAGAAGGAGAGGAGGTCTATCAACATGCCACACACACATGCAAAAAGGAAAGACTTGGCCAAATTCACTCACTTCTCCTTATTTATATTGGGACGTCCAAATCACAAAAGAGAAAAGAAGAGCATTAAGTGAACAATTATTCCTCTTAGTCAATAATTTCGGCTAACGTAAAGGAAAAGGAAGAGGTAATTGAATAAAATATATATAACCTCACCTTTTATGCTTGGAGTCGGTCAAGAAGCTTTCTTTTGGTTACTTTAAGGGCTATATTCGTATGACATGAAGGAAGGAAAGAGAAAGGTGGTGGATGATGATATTTATTAAAGTTCTTTATCTCTTCCTTTGACCAACTTTTCGGTCAGCCTTTAAAGAGATAAGGGAAGATAAATATGATCATTTAATCACTCTCTCTCTCTCACTCTCCAAGTCAGTTGCTGCAGCTCCAACAAAAGAGAAAGAAGAGCAAGGTAAAGGTGAGACTTTCTACCTTGATTTTCACCTCCTTAACCTCATCTATGACTCAAGTATCCTTCATAAACATTGTTCCTCTTGATGAGAGCTTCATTTCAATGGTTTTAGAATTTCAAAAGGAGGTGTTTTGAACCATCATCCAAAAACAAAAGCTGAAAAACCAAAGAAAAGAGCTAAGGAGAAGAAAGAGGTGAGTATTGGCTTCAATTTGAGCTATTGGTTGTGTAGGTTGAATGAGTATTTTGACATATATAATTCTGCTCTGATTTTTTCCAAGTTAAGGTTTGGAGAAGTCATGGTGTTTTGGTCATGTATTTGGTGTTTTATGATGATTAGAAAATATATGACACAAGTTTGATGCTCAAATTGGTAGTTTGGTAATTTCTGGAATTTTGTTGCTTTTTCTACCAAAACAGGACATAGGGAATGAGTGAGAATTTGTTCATTTGATGTTACCATTGTGTTCTACACAAATAATTGTGTGGGTATAGCCCCGGGTGGTGAATTTTGGGTCATTGAAACTCAAAATGCAAAACTGGATCCTACTTAACAGGATTCCAGCAAGATGCGCTGATTGTGTGGTGTTTTTGGATAACGAAATGATCTTTAAAAATTCTAAAACTTTCCATTTAAATAGTAGACATATCAAGCTTTAATTTGATAGGTCATTTTCATCATTTTGATTTGTACACTGGGAGTTATGAATTTTTTAATTTAGGTCATGAAAACAGGGTTGAATTCTGACAGTGTGCAATAAATGAAATTTCTGGGAATGATGTGTATCCAATTGGCTATGGGTGATATTTTTTCTTGAAAATAGACTAAATAAGGGTCACATAGACTTTCGAATCACCCCATTTTTATTTTTATAGATTTAGTTATGATTTTTCAAAGTTGATGAAAAATTCTGTCAGATTTGGTCTCCCTTGCGCGAAAATTGAAGATGTAATGTCATAATGTAGTATTGTTGAACTCTGATGTTAGAAATTGGTCTTTTGAGTTAATTTACCACTTTAGCTCCTTAATTGACTCGATTAAATGACCATAATGATAACCAACCCAAGTATTATGAGCTATTAAAGAATCGGAATAGGTAATAACTCGTCACCCTTGATTATGATTTTTAGGATTCGACATTTGCCCTATGCATAAGAAACTGGTGTTCGAGCAGGAATGGCAAGAACAAGGTAGTGACCCTCTCTCTTATATTGTGCATAATGCATTGTAGGCATGTCTTATCATTGAAACATGCCGTTGTGAAATATGTCGTTGTAAAACATGGTGTTGTGAAATATCCCATTGAGAAACATGTCATGGTGTAACATGTTGTTGTGAAATATGCTATTGTGAAACATGTCGTTGTGAAGGGTAGTTTGAGCTCCTAGCTAGGAGTTTTAATTTTGGTAGTTTGTTGTCATATTATGTTGGGGATTAGTTGTACATGTTGTTTATAATGAGTGGTGTAGTGTAATCCTCTGTATTGGAAACTCTAAATAGGCAATGTACCTTGTAAACCCTTTATTAAGTAAACGAAACCCGAGCGTTGTCAGGAATTTTGGGTTGCACTCTGATATATATGAATGAAACTGAACTACACAGGCCAATTATATTCGAAATGTGAATATGAGACCATACTAAACAAGTTTTAGAAAAGTTTTAAATTAACCGCTGGTCTCTATTTCAACTTAATGACATATTCTCAAACTATAAATTGAGCTATTAAGGTAAGGGGTTACAAGTATGCCACTTATTCATAATGCGTTCGCCCCTTGTAAATCGAGTTGTTTCTCCTTTGATTTTTGAAAAGGTTATTTTTATCATCTTACATGACAAATTAATTCCACTACAAACCCACCAAACAGCAGTGAAATTTTAGATTTCTTTAGGTTCTAATAGGAATTAATTTGCTACAATAGTCCTTATTTGAAATTTTCCCTTAAAAAAGTGGTCCATTCTTGCTGATTAAAGGAGTGACTTTACTATCGACTGAGATAAACTAATACTAGTAGTATAGAGAAGCAGATTGTCTCTACTTTTTTCCTCCTTTTCTTCTCATAACCTTATCTCCACCCTTAAATTAAAACATGAATTATTCGAATTTAATATAATTTAAAGGTGCATCCAGCACCCTGATCTATTTTTGGAGGTGCAATCTGCATTATAAAGTATTTAAGGGTGCAGTCAGCACCCCAAACTATTTTTGGAGGTGCAATCATCACCCTAAAGTTTTTAAGGGTACAATAAGCAGCTTGAACTATTTTTGGAGGTGCAATTAGTACCCTAATGTAATAAAAATGGTGCAATTACATCACCGCACTAACAGAATATTAACTCCATTTGCTAACACACTCTTTCCTTTTCTCTTTCATCAATCTTAAAACCTAAACCTTAAGTTAATATTCTATTAGCGAATAAGTGCAATTTCTCCATTTTTAATACATTAGGGGCCAAATTACACCCTTAAATACTAAAAGAATGGATGAATATGTTGAAGATAGATAAAAGTGGAAAGGAAAGAGTGTGTTAACAAACAGAGTTAGTATTCTGTTAGTGAAGGGGTATAATTGCTCTATTTTTAATACATTAATTAGACTGCTGATTGCACCTCCAAAAATACATTAGGGTGTTGATTGTACCTCCAAAAATACTTTAAGGTACTGATTGCACCCTTAAATACTTTAAGGTGCTGATTGCACCCTTAAATACTTTATGGTGTTGATTGCACCTCTAAAAATAGATTGAGGTGTTGGATACACCTTTATCCTTTGATATATTTATAAAACTATCAAGCAGTAACTTAATCAAGTGATTCCGATTTAATATTTACTCACTCTCCTACTTTAACAAGTCGGAGGAGATTAGTCATTATTACAAGTATAGTTCATTAATTACTATCTTTAACATATAAGAGCTTCTTTTATGACCAGCTTAGAATTAATATATACACTAACAAAAATTCTAACCTTCTTTTTTCAAATCTCAGTAGTTTTATAAATGTGTGAAATTATCATATATATGTGACTCATTTGCTTATTTAGTTTAATTTCCTATTTTATCTATTTTTATCTAAATTAGACACAAAAAGTTCACAATCGACCTTAACCTCTGTAAAGAATATTTTGCAGCTATATGTTGAAAGAGGCAAGCTTTACCCAAGAGAGGGGTGAATTAAGTGATGTTATAAATTTTTCGGTTGATACGGTGATATAAAAATAACTGTAGATAGAGTAGGGATGAGAAGATTGGCACACAAAGAGTTATACTGGTTCAGCTCACAATCCAAGCCTACATCCAGTCCTCAAAGATCAAAACCTACTGACATTTTCACTATTCTACCAAGATTCAGTGGGCTCTCGAAACACCACAAAACAAAAATCGTCCTTGAATAGACTATGAGCAAAAATATTCTAACACCTAGAAATTTCTCTCCCCTTTACGACAAGTCTTACGTGCAGAAAAACAAACTTATGACCTTTCTCTGTTGCTTACGTATACAAGTCTTATGAGCAGCAATGTTCTCTCCTGCTTACACCACTGTACATCTTACGAGCAGCAACGTTCTCTACTGCTTGTATCTTGTAAGTCTTGTGAGCAGAAAGTCCTACTAGGAATTCTCTCAACTGCTTCTCTTGTAAGGATATCTACCCTCTCAAGGTCCCTGTACCTTGAGATCAAATGAAAATAGAATTTGAAGTGTATACAGACTCTGTTACAGAGCAAATATGATAAATACTGAAGAGAAATATGAATACAGAGAAAATATGAATAACAGAGACTTGTGAGTGAATTTTCTTGTGTGAATTCTTATTCTCAGTTCTTGTTTGATGCTTTCTAAAACTCTGTATTTATAGTCAGAAGATTTTTTACGTTGAATGATAGTCTTTGTGGAGCGGATGTTTTACTGTGGAAAAGTATGCATACGTTTGAAATCTTTGAACAAAATATCGTGGTAGGTACGTGCTTAGTTGGTTGTAATGATTCTGTTTGTTATTATTTGACTTCCTTTGCCTTTCTAATTCAAACAATCAAACTCATGTATCACACTTGTAATATATGTTAAATAATGTTAAATAATAATAACAAGTGGAAATAGAATGATTAAATAATATTAACCATATTCGGATTGATCGCTGAGTCAATGACATTTTGGCTTCTGACAGAGGATCACTCGAGTGCAAATAAAGCTCACTCGAGTGGAATACTATGTTTTCTCTTCTTGCTTCAGCTTTTCACTTGCATTTCCATGTGATTTTGAGAGAGTGCATGTTCACACTTGCGAGTGATGTGGGTCCTCACTCGAGTGCACTTATATTTTACACTATGAGCCTACGTCTCTCGATAACACTCGCATTCTATTTATCAAGAGTGTGATTTTGCACTTGCAGGTGATGTGGGGTCTCACTCAAGCATACTTACTCTCACTCGAGTGGACATCATATTCTTCTATAAGATACTCTTTGGCTTTAGCACTTGCATCAGAATGGAGAGAGTTAGATTTCTCACTCGCGGGTGCTGAGGTATCACTCAGGTGCAAGAACTCTTTGATCGGGTGCACTGGCTCTTCTATACTAGCTGACTCTCAGGCATGCACTTTCTATTCCTCACTCATTTGGACTCGGGTGCACTGCTGATCAGCACTCGGGTGTCATACTGAGTGCTCGAGTAAGCCTTGTATATTCAGCTTGCTAGCTCTCGGGTAAGCACTTCTTGTAGCACACTTGATGAGACTCTGGTGCACTTGAGGTTATCACTCGAGTATAGAGTCTGTGCTCGAGTAAAGTGATGATATCCTATCTCTGTGATTGCTCTCTGCCAAACCCTTTCTGTTTAATACTTGCTTGTACTCGAGTGCAAAAGCTCTTAATGCTCGAGTTCTAGCTCCATCACTCGAGTGCATCAGTTAAAAGCACAGTAATGACCTCTGAACTTTTGTGATATGCATTTGGTATTTTTAAACCATTGTCTAAACTTGCAAAAATATAAATTTCTTACCATAACACAAAATAATCTTTTGTTATCATCAAACCTTGGAATCTAACATTCTCCCCCTTTGTGATGAGTTTTAAAAAACTTGATTAGAGTGAAAATTTTGAAAATATTTTCAACAGTACCAAATGCATATTTCACCAAAGTTTAGACTGATTTTCATATTTTTGTACTTAATCTCATGTTTCCTGCAATACTTCAAATGGACACTTAAAGCCAAGATAAGTCATAATACCATTATATTTGCACAGAAACCATTAAATCTGAACATAAAAACTTAGCAAAATTTAAAATGATCATTAATGAACTTGTAAAGTACAATATCAGCATCTACCCATAAAACCCCATGTACAACCATGTCAGCAAAATTAAACTAAGAAAGCCAAAAAAAAATCTCCCATATCAGACCATCAGATCAAAAACTCAAAAACCATAATAGATCCTTCTCCCCCGTTTTGTCAATATCAGAAGGGGGCTGAGGAAAAGTGAGATCACATGGTGGAGTAAAGATCACCATGGCAGTGGAAGGATCAAATGGCTCAGGCTCAAAAAGTAGAGATGATGGCTGAGGAATAGTGCTACAAGTGGTGGTGAAGTCGGCCAGTTATAAGTGACATCAACATTGGAATGAGGGTCTATGAAGAAAACATGAGTCTGTGTCTGAGGAGGTGAGGCCGTGGTATGAGTAGACTTAGGAGGCACTTCACAAGAAGCAGTCGGAAGATGAGTGCGCAAGAAGATTTCCATATCAGTGATTCTTCTCAACATATCTTCTTGAGTCTTGAACATCAAGTCAAAGTTGGTATTTTCCTTGTCCACTAACTTTGAGACTTGTATCTCCATCGTGTTTACCAATTTCTCATACTCACTCATCAATTCCTTTTTCAGGCCAGTCACTGCTTGATTTACCACTTCGGCCAGATAGGTTGATAGTGATGCATTCAGGAAGGAAAGAAGTGGAGTAGGACCTTGTGCAAACGACTGAGCTTCATCACCTCTAGAAGGAGAGGCTTTTCTCTGAGATGTAGCCCTAGTTTGGCTCACTGGAGGATTGATACCCATATGTGTCAATTGAGTCTTGCCAAACCTCGGAATAGTACCCTCTCAGTTACCTCCAAATACCATACTTTGTTATGCTTGAGAATGAGAGACACAAGTTATGGATATGGAATTGTGGCAGATTTTGATGAAGAAAATTGAAATCTTCTCATCTCACCAAAAATAAGTTCCCCCATATTTCTTCGTTGACTGGCAAGAAAGGAGGCCAATAAATAGCAATCTCTTTGGGCAAAATTGGTATAGTTTTTGGATTTGTTGACAATGCTACGAGAGTATATATAATGAAGGGCATGAATGTATTCAGGTATGTCAACAGGCTTAAAATTAAGAAGGCCTATAGGATCATTTGGCCTTAAATGCTGGAAGGCTTCATTAGCAGTAAGTGTAGGTGGATCAGAAGGGGGTGCAATATATCCAAGGATATCATTAATGATAGTAGCAGATATCATAATACATTGCTCTCTAACAGTGGTAGATACTACTTCCTCTATCAACTCTCCGGCCCTAAAATATATATTATTGACTTTCATGTTGCAATAAAAGGTTGTCACAATAGAAGGTGAATAAGGGAGATACACATTTAGCCAGGGATCATAAAATCCAAGAAAAGGATGAAAATCCAAACTACAGCTTTTCTTCAGATAATCTAAGTCCATATAAACTATGGGGTAGAAATGTCTATGAGCAAACTTAGAGTCATGTACCTTCTGAATAAGTGCCTTCAATTCCTTAACATTGAATCCTTCTAGAGGATTTGTGTCTTATTCTTCCTCTGGAACCTGTGAAGTAGAATGTGCTCTTGAAGCAGCTTGACTTATCTGGTCAATATGATAAGAACTTGAGGCATCAGCTTGCAAGGCAATATTGCCAATCAAGGTGTCAATATTGGATTTTTCCATTGTTTCTCTTAGGTGTATGTTGAATAAGTCATCAGAGGAAGAAGATTGTTATGGTTGTTCTGTGTCCTTCTTCTTTCCTCTTCCTTTGACTTCTTTCGTTTGAGACCGAGTGACAACCAGTTCCTTGAAAACCACTCGCTTCGGCTTCATATGTAGAGGTTGATCCTTCTTAGCCATCTTACACTAGGATGAGGTTTCTTGGCTAGAGTTCTTTTCTTGGTGGTTTTGGATTTAAGAGGAGGTGTTGGAGTAGAAGATAGAGAATATGTTGGAGATGAAGATGTTGCCACTGGAGTATCTGAAGCACTAGAAACAGATTAAGTAGGTGAAGGTGAATGGGATCTTTGGGATACAACAGGCATCTTAGTTTTAGCCATTTAGAAACAAAATAAGAATCAAAAGAGTTGATAAGGGCTTGAAGAAAGATTTTCAAAAAATCTCTTCGGTTAGGACATGAAATGAGAAGCTAAAAATGATAAATCTGACCTTGTGAAGATGATTGAAGAGTTGTAATAGAGATTTGAATCAAACTAAGGCATTTAATCGATGGGTAACGGTCATAAGTGAAGAGGTATGTCTTTTGAGTGATGCGACGCTTCGAGTGAGAAGAGGAAGTGTGATGGTTTGAGTTATCGTGTAACTGATATAAGTGCCAGCACTCGAGTGACAACCCTAGTGCTCGAGTATTGTTCATAGAGTGCTCGAGTGATACAATTTTATGCTCGAATGATACTTAAAGAAATTTAATAAAGCATGTAATAGCGCGCCTGATTTAAATGTATCTTATTATATTTTTCATTTTTGTACTCAAATCCTCCAAGATCATTTGAGTAACCATGCTTTGGACTAGATTTTGTATATTTCTTTCTTATCTACTCGAGTGCTCTTGCTTTACTTTATGTATGTTCTTACTGTGCTCGAGTGACTAGAATCCTCACTCGAGCGAGAGCCATCCTACCCGTTGTATTTGAGTAACCTCTTAGTACTTTTATCTCCTTTATTAACCCTTGTTTTACAAGCTTAGAAACAGAGTATATGATATAGTTCTTTACTTGAGCATTTATCTTTGACTCGAGTGCAACTGCACTTGTCACTTGAGTAATACATCTAGTGCTCAAGTGATAGCCTTGTAAAAACAATTTCTACATACTCTGATGCCTAAGTCAGTATGGTTATCCTCAAAACTCATATTAAACATAGTAATTATCAAGAAAAAACTTATAACTCATTTGGATTAACCATTCCCAATTCTCTTCAAATATATAAGAATTGATCTTTAGCTATCAGCTTTGTGAATATATCAGCAAGTTGAAGATGTGTCGGTGTGAATTCTACTTTGACATCCTTCTTTTACATGTGATCTTGAATGAAATGATGTCGAATATCTATGTGCTTGGTTCTTGAATGTGTTTCATGATTCTTGCCCAAGCTGATGGTGCTTGTATTGTCACAGTAAATAGGTATCTCCTTCAAGTATATCCCCAAATCCTGTAGTTGTTGCTTTAACCATAATACTTGGGAACAACAGCTTGCTGCAGCTATATATTTAGCTTTGGTGGAAGATAATTATACTGTGTTCTGCTCCTTACTGAACCATGATACCAGAGAGCCTCCAAGAAATTGACATTATCCACTGGTACTTTTCTGTCAATTTTATATCCTCCATGATCTGAATCTAAATAGGCCATTAAATATTCATTTCCTCTCTTTGGATACCATAGGCCTAGTTTTTCAGTGTCTCCTAGGTATTTGAAGATTCTTTTTACAGTCTCTGCATGTGATACCTTAGGAGCAGATTGATACCTTACGCATATTCTAACACTGAATTGTATATCCGACCTGCTTGCTGTTAGATAGAGTAATGAACCAATCATTCCTCTATATTTAGTAATGTTGAAGTCAGGGCCTTTTACGTCAGCATCTAATAATGTTGTAGAGCTCATTGGAGTATCAACTCTATTAGCATTGTCTATTCTATACTTCTTCAATAATTGTTTAAAATATTTTGTTTGAGATACAAATATCTCATTCTTCCTTTGCTTGATATAAAGTCTAAGAAAGAAGTTTAATTCTCCCATCATGGAGATTTCAAACTCTCCCTGCATATTGACAAAGAGA
The DNA here is from genome assembly GCA_963242795.1 of Inga leiocalycina. NCBI lineage: Eukaryota > Viridiplantae > Streptophyta > Magnoliopsida > Fabales > Fabaceae > Inga > Inga leiocalycina. The sequence continues at coordinate 82,417,679 of OY725320.1, read as the reverse complement.
TTTGTTAGTAGCACCGAAAATAATATCATCAACATAAATTTGAACAATTAGAAGATCATTTTTGTTATGTTTGATGAAAATATTTGTATTTACTTTTCCTCTAACAAATTTTTGATCAAAAAGAAACTTGCTTAGCCTTTCATACCAAGCTCTGGGTGCTTATTTCAAACCATATAAAGCTTTCTTAAGTTTGAAAACATGATCAGGTTTTGTTTCATCTTAAAAACCAGGAGGTTGTTCAACATATACTTCCTCCATAATATAACCATTTAGAAAAGTATTTTTCACATCCATTTGATAGAGTTTAAGACTTTTAATGCAAGTAAAGGCTAAGAGTACTCATATTGCTTCTAATCTTGGCACTGGAGCATATGTTTCCTCATAATCAATACCTTCTTCTTGATTATAGCATTTGGAAACTAATCTTGCTTTGTTTCTTACAATGATTGCTGATTCATCAAGTTTGTTTTTGAAAACCCATTTGGTTCCTATAACTAAGTGATATTTAGGTCGAGGAACCAAATCTCAAACTTGATTTCTTTGAAATTGATTTAATTCTTCTTGCATAACAATTACCTAATCATTGTTAGATAAAGCTTCTTTAATATTAGAAGGTTCAATCTCAAAAATAACAGCAGAAAAAGTTACTTCATTAAGAATTCTATTTCTGGTTTTGACACCTTCATGAGTATCTCCAATCACTTGATCAATTGGATATTCTTTAATATATCTCCATGCTTTTAGTTGAGCATGATCATCGACATCTTCTTTATTTTGAAAATCATTTGTTTTAAAATCATTTTGATTTGAAATAGTCTTGTTTTTCTTTATCAAATCTATTTCTTCTTCATCAAAATGCTTCATCTGAGAATCAAGTTTATCAAACACAACATGAATGGATTCTTCAACAGTACATGTTCTTTTATTAAAGACTCTATATGCTTTACTTCTATTAGAATATCTTAGAAATAAACCTTCATCAGACTTTGAATCAAATTTACCCAAGTTTTCTTTACCGTTGTTGTAAATGAAGCACTTGCATCCGAAGATGTGTAGATGAGCAAGATTTGGCTTTCTCCCTTTGTAGAGTTCATATGGTGTCTTTCCAAGTGACTTGCGAATATATGCTCGATTTGAAATATAGGATGCAGTACTCATAGCATCTGCCCAGAACACTTGTGACATTTCTTTTTCATTGAGTATTGCCCTTGCCATTTCAATGAGAACTCTATTCTTCCTTTCTACTACTCTATTTTGTTGAGGCGTTCTAGGTGCAGAAAAGCTTTGATCTATTCCCTCGTTGTTGCAAAAATCTTCAAAGAGTTGATTATCAAGTTCTCCTCCATAGTCTGTCCTGATAGAAATAATAGAAATACCTTTCTCATTTTGGACCTTCTTAGAAAACATAATAAATTTGATAAATGTGTCATCATTTGAAGTAATAAATATAGTCCATGTAAATCTTGTAAAATCATCAACAATTACTAAAGTATATATATTTCCTCCAAAACTTTTTACTCTCGCTAGACCTACCAAATCTATATGAAGTAGTTGTAAAGGTTTAGAAGTAGAAATCTCATTCTTTATTTTGAACGAAGATTTAGTTTGTTTGACTTTTTGACATGCCTCATAGATCATGTCGTCTTTGAATTTAAGTTTGGGAAGACCAACAACTAAATCTTTTTTAATCAGTTTGTCAAGTTGGTTCATATTAATATGAGCTAAACGCTTATGCCATAACCAACTTTCCTCTGATTTGCTAAGAAAATAATTTTAAGGAGAATTTGAATTTAAATCAATAGTATAATAGTTACCATCCCTTTGAACTCGGATCTTTGCCTTGATGGATTCTTTATTAAGAAGGAGATCCTTCTTATTTACTATCAAGAATTCTTCTGAATCAAAGATCACCCGGTTATCTCTGTCAATACTTTGACTTACACTCGGGAGGTTATGGCATAATCCTTCAACGTAATATACATAATTGATTTGAACACTATCAAATTTTCCCACTTCACCAATTCCAGCAATACGTCCAGATTGGTTTCCTCCAAAAGTTACCTTTCCTCATTCTCTAGTTTCTAGCACGGTGAACTTATTTCTATCACCAGTCATGTGTCTCAAGCATCCACTATCAATGTACCACTTGTTTTCTTGTGATTCCTTGAGACATACCTAGAGTAAAGTGATCAAGTTTTAGGTACCCACACTTTCTTGGGTCCTTTGTGGTTAGTATGCATTAATTTTGGTACATGTGTCCCTTTCGGAACCCATTTATATATACCAATGACCTGTCCTTTTTTAAAATAACATGATGAAGTATAATGTCCTTTCCTATTACAATAACTATATGATACAAATGGATTTGATGTATGCACAGGCTTCTTAAAATATTTGAGATAAGTTATACTGCCATTTTTCTTATTTCCTCTGTTTTTATCTTGATCAGACTTATATCCAATTCCAGATTTATCAAAGGAAACTTTCTGAGATTTTAGAATAACTTTAAGAGTTTCACTTCCTTTAGTAAATCTTTCCACAATTTTTGTTAAATCACTTATTTTCTTATCTTTTTCTTCACATAATGCACATGATGATATGACAGTATTTTCTAATTCTTTTACTTTCTTCTTATAACTAACCATTCCTTTAGCAACCTTGATGAATTCAGTATGCAATGCATTATATTCAGATAATAAATCATCATAAGTAGGTTCAGAGTCACTTACCTCAGAATCCGATTCTTCTTCTTTAGCTACCAAGCATAGATTTGCAACTTCATCGTTGTCGCTTTCCTCATCTGATGAGCAATCACCCCATATAGATGAATGTATACTTTCTTCTTCTGCTTCTTCTTGTCTTTGTTTTTGAAGCATTCATATTTGATGTGTCCAAGCTTCCCACATTCATAGCATACTATCTGTTGCTCCTTGTTTTCTTTCTTGCTTGGTCCAACTTGATAATTCTTGAAATTCTTTTAGCTTCTTCTATAGAACTTCTTGAATTTTCTCACGATCATTCCCATATCATCTTCATCAGGGACATCTTCATTTTTGGAAGACTCTTCTTCCTTGATAGCTTTAAGTGCAATTCCTCTTTTCTTTTTATCATCAAGCTCTTCTAGTTCCTTCTTGAACCTCAACTTTCCTTCATATCCAGAAAGACTACCAAAGAGAGCAGCTACGGGTCTCATTGACTCTCCTTTAGCTTCTTGATAGTTGTTACTTTTGCTTCCCATTCTTTCGTAAGAATATTAAGGATCTTTCTTACTTGGGAATTTTGGTCAAATGATTTACCAAGTGCAAATAGTTGATTAACAAGATGAGTATATCTGAGTTCGAATTCTGATATTCTTTCTCCATGTTTCATACGAAATAGATCATACTCTGTAATTAGAGTATTGACTCTATTTTCTTTGTTTCTGGAAGTGCCTTCGTGAGCAATCTCAAGAGCATCCCATATATCTGTGGCTGTTGGTAGAGTGTAGATTTGAAAATATTCCTTTTGACTGAGAGCACTCTGTATCATTAAAATAGCTTTACTATTTAACATTACTAACCTGTTGTCATCTTCGTCAAACTCCTCTGGGCTCTTTTTAATGACTCTATCTTCAATTTTCTTCATTGGAACATAGTCACCATCTTGTATCACATTTCATATACCATATTCGTTAGCCATCACGAACACTTTGAACTTAGCTTTCCAGAATGAAAAATGTTCTCCAGCAAAACCAGGATGTCTACTGATAGAAGCTCTATCTGGAAGGATGTTCTCACCTATTGTTGCCATTTACCAGATCCTTCTCAAGCTGTTAAGCTCTTCAGAGAAGACCACGCTCTGATACCAAATGAAAGAGGCAAGCTTCACCTAAGAGTAGGGTGAATTGGGTGATGTTGTAAATTTTTCAATTGATACGGTACTATAAAAATAACTGTATATAGAGTAGGGATGAGAAGATTGACACACAAAGAGTTATATTGGTTCAGCTCATAATCCAAGCCTACGTCCAATCCTCAAATATCAAGACCTACTGAGATTTTCACTATTCTACCAAGATTCAGTTGGCTCTCGAAACGCCACAAAACAACAATCGTCCTTGAATGGACTACGAGAAAAAATATTCTAACACCTAGAAATTTCTCTCCCCCTTACGACAAGTCTTACGTGCAGAAAAACAGACTTATGACCTTTCACTGTTGCTTATGTATACAAGTCTTATGAGCATCAATGTTCTCTCCTGCTTACACTACTGTACGTCTTACGAGCAGCAACATCCTCTACTGCTTGTATCTTGTAAGTCTTGTGAGTAGAAAGTCCTACTAGGAATTCTCTCAACTGCTTCTCTCGTAAGGATATCTACCCTCACAAGGTCCTTGTACCTTGAGATCAAATGAAAATAAAATTTGAAGTGTATACAGACTCTATTACAGAGAAAATATGATAAATACTGAAGAGAAATATGAATACAGAGAAAATATTATTAACATAGACTTGTGAGTGAATTTGCTTGTGTGAATTCTTGTTCTCAGTTCTTATTTGATGCTCTCTAAAACTCTGTATTTATAGTCAGAAGATTTTTTACGTTGAATGATAGTCTTTGTGGAGCAGATGTTTTACTGTGGAAAAGTATGCATACGTTTGAAATCTTTGAACAAAATATCATGGTAGGTACGTGCTTAGTTGGTTGTAATGATTTTGTCCACTATTGTTTGACTTCCTTTGCCTTTCTAATTCAAACGATCAAACTCATGTATCACACTTGTAATATATGTTAAATAATGTTAAATAATAATAACAAGTCGAAATAGAATGATTAAATAATATTAAACCATATTGGGATTGATCACTAAGTCAATGACGTTTTGGCTTCTGACAGAGGATCACTCGAGTGCAAAGAAAGCTCTCTCGAGTGGAATACCATATTTTCTCTTCTTGCTTCAGTTTTTCACTTGCACTTCCATGTGATTTTGAGAGAGTGCATTTTCACACTTGCGAGTGATGTGGGTCCTCACTCGAGTACAACTTCCCTCACTCAAGTACACCTATATTTTACACTATGAGCCCACGTCTCTAGATAACACTCGCATCCCATTTATCAAGAGTGTGATTTTATACTCGCAGGTGATCTGGGGTCTCACTCGAGCTACTTACTCGTACTTGAGTAGACAACATATTCTTCTATAAGATACTCTTTTGCTTTAGCACTTGCATCAGAATAGAGAGAGTTAGGTTTCTCACTCACGGGTGTTGAGGTATCACTCGGGTGCAAGAACTCTTTGCTTGGGTACACTAGCTTTTCTATGCTAGCTCACTCTCAGGCATGCACTTTTTGTGCCTTACTCGTTTGGACTCGGGTATACTTCTGATCAGCACTCAGGTGTCATACTGAGTACTCGAGTGAGCCTTGTATATTCAACTTGCTTGCTCTCAGGTAAGCACTTCTTGTACCATATTTATAGGACTCGAGTGTACTTGAGGTTATCACTCGAGTATAGAGTCTGTGCTTGAGTAAAGTGATGATATCCTGTCTCTGTGATTGCTCTTTGCCAAGCACTTTTTGTTCAACAACTGCTTGTACTTGAGTACAAAAGTTCTTAATGCTCGAGTGCTAGCTCCATCACTCGAGTACATCAGTTAAAAGTACAGCAATGACCTCTAAACTTTTGTGATATGCATTTGGTATTTTTAAAGCATTGTCTAAACTTGCAAAAACATAAATTTCTTACCATAACACATAATAATCTTTTGTTATCATAAAAATTTCGAATCTAACATATGTGACATCCATTAACTAGAGGATCAGATATGTGTGGTTGAAAGAACAATTAAGACATGAAAAAATGAAAAAAAACATGCATAAATATATGCTCCTACTTCTGAAATACTCTAACATTAACCAACAATCTGTTGGTTAAGGTGGTAAGCGGCCTCACCCCATAAGGAGGAGAACACAAGTTCGAATCCCGGGAAGTGTACTTGTCAAAAGAGGTAAAAAAAACCTTTACGCTCTAAGCATCGAAAGGGTAAATCTTTCATATTATCAAAAAAAATGAAGAAAGAAATACTCTAAAATTGAAAGGAAAAATACCATAAAAATTGTGAAACTATGATTTTTAAAAAAATTGTAAAATAATTTAGACTTGAATAATCTCATGCCTAATCAAAACTTCACTCACTTTACATAAAATATAATAATTAAAAGAAAAAAGGAAAAAATATTCAGGAAGTGGGGCTATTAGAGAGAGGTACTATAGTAGCTTAGACTTATAAACCACATTTCACTTTTAAAAATCTCCGATATGGGACTTATGACACATTCCCTCAGGATTAGCTCTATAAATAGATGCTCCTACCGGCAATTCCTCACAACCAAAGCCAACCCTAAAGTCATCCAAAGCCCTGACAGCTAAATGTTCGCAACCGCAAGTGCATGTATCGCGTCAAGTAATAAAGTGATAAATAAGATCGTTCCCTTGAGGATTTGAGTAACAAATTAGTCAAGTAAAAGGCTTAGTGAATTCGATTAAGTTGAGCCAAAACATGTTGTTGGTGTAGATAAAGAAGTTTCAAAGGATATTTCCTTGGAAAAACTAAGGATTGCTAAACAAAAACTTGATTCTTGTGATTTCAATAGTTGTAATAAACCCAGGATTGTTCATCAGCTTTGTATTTCATAAACTTGATTTATTTCCTCTCCAACAATCTTTCCATGGGATATATATATGTTAGTCTAAGGTTCATAAGTGTTTGATTAAGCTCTCTCAAGTCATAACCAACTTCGTATCTTCAATTAACATGTCCAATCTCTTGCTACAATTAAGAGAAAATACTCATTAGGCACCAACCTTAATAAGACAATGCTAGGCTAGTAACTATATCTCTATGTTACTAACAAACCATCTATTTAGCTCCTAAATTTCAAGTCTAGCATAATTTTACCCAAGTTATACAATTAAGTTAACTCTCTCAAGCTTAACTTAGTTGAACAAATCGTCCACAGTAATGCCCAGTCACGAATAGCATTGAAAACAAAGTAAAATCAACAACATATGCCATTAGATACTTAAAGAGAGAAGGAATCAAGTTTAATCCATACAAAGGTTCATAAACAATCCTAGAATGAAAGTTTAGCTGCTCATGTTCAAGAAATGAACACAAAAATACAGAGCATGGACTACCATATCAACAAAGTGAAGAATAAGGGGCAAGAAATCAGTATAACCAAGGAAAGCCAGCTCAAATCTCTGCAAATCTTCAATCCCCACTTGATTTCCCTTGCTTTATAGCTAATCCCAGCTCAGAGGAGTGTCACAGCCACCTCTCTAGGTATTTCCAGATCAAGATCCCCTATTTCAATCTCTGGTTTCAGCTTTTATACGCCCTACATGTCAAAACGCATAGCAGCTGTATCGAGAGTTAGCCATGGCCAGAAGAAATGTAGGCCGTGGCCAGTGAACTTCTGTGCTTCCATTGGCCATGGCCAGTGAGTTACTAACCACTTATTGGCTGCGGGCCAAAAATACTTGGTCGCGGCCAGTATGTTTCTGACCTTCTATGGACCGTGGCTAATGAATATGTTGGCCGTGGCTAGAAACCCTACAGTGCAAATTTGTCCCTTGCCAAAATCTGTTCTCATCCCTTCTTGCATTTCCCTGGCATGGTTAATAGCTTTAACTCCATTTCATCTTCTTTTCATTGACTTTGGCTTTCTCTGGCTCCAGCTGTGACTGAATTTCTTTCCTTTCAACACAAAGAACTCATAAAGGATCATGGTTTGGAAATCATAACAGATATTCACATATTTACCCCACATTTATTCTCTTTCTGTGCCAAGTATATATAGAACACATGTCCTCTACTTCAGCACTCCCAAATGCCCATTAGTACACCCAAAATGAGGAAGAAATAGGAGGAAATGTGCAATTTTGACAAGAATTTCATGAGGTTAACACTAAAACTAGCAAAAAATGAACAATAATGCACTCCTTATATTCTTCTTCTTCTCCGCCGCTCTCTTTTCCATCACCACGGCTGAGATAGTGTATGACTCAAAAGGTAACCTCCTAAAAAATAGAGACAATTACTACTTATTGCCACCTGATTTAGGAGATTAGGTAATTAAAGGTGCCGATATTCATAAATGTGATGGCTAGTGCTCACTAGGCGTCGTCAGCAAGTTGTTGTACAAGAAAGGCTGGCTAAGAAATATTACATCTCCATATCTCATGCTTCACATTACTACAAATTATCCTTGGAGGATATCATTTTCTCAATTGCCATTAGGCACATGCACTAAGAATCTCCAGTGGGTGGTGTAACACCTTAATTTTCAAAGTCTTTAGATGAGTTTGAACATATAATGACTTCAAACCTGAGCCTAATGTTTATTTGAAAATAGTTGAATTCCTAACTTTAATATAGGGTCGAACCTGCACTTAACTGGGTTTTCAAAAACTTTTAAAAACATTTTAAGTATGGTCTCAATATGGTTTGCTAATTCATTATAACTTATCAATTCCTAATTTCTTTTATTAAAATCAGAGCACTCTCAGTCCAAAACCCTCATAGTGGTGGTTAACTTATGGGCTTTTAGTGTTTGGCTGTCCAATTCTAACTCATTTATCATGTTTGGACTTGAAGAAATAAAGGCTTTGTCGGCTTTTTGCCTTGGTAACCTCTTCAAAAATAACCAAGGATTGCAATATAGGGTACAATTCCGGATCGTCTCTCGAAGAGCCTTTTATTAATTACCTAGAAACTAAGTGCAATGATTGACATAAAATGAGTTAAAAATGATCTTTGAGCTTCTTATCTAACAACTAAATTGCAATTAAACTAAAATGATTTTAAAACTAATATTTTTGGATTTTTTTTTGGAATAAAATTGAAGAAGGAATGAAAATTGGTTAGAAATGCAAGTGATGAAGATGCTCTTAGAAATGATTTTCAATGGCTATCTTTGCTCAATTAAGATATTTGGGGAGTTAATTCACTAAGTTTCTAATATATCGAACCTCAATTACCATTGAGTCTAGCATCACATGAGATGAATCCCTACCCTTGAAATGCTATTAAGCCCTCTTAGTGTAATGAGTTTCTCTAAGTTTTCTAATATACCAAACCCCAATTACCATTGAGTCTAATGCTTAAACTCATGAACCCATTTATTTAAGCATTATTAAAACCCCTTAGAGAGTGATTATGGAATAAGCAATGCATTTAGGTTCAACTACAATTCCAATTCAATCAAACTATCCAACATGTTGGACTTTGGGTCCAAGTCCGCCCTTGATGGGCCGGACTATTTGATTAGGAAATAAGTAGCCTAATCAAATAAGAATAAAATCAGCATAAGATGCAGATTTGAGAATATTTAGCAATAATTATGGATTTGTTAAAAGAGGAACAAATCACCATAATTAGGGAATTAATTGAGAGACAATTAATTCCTGTCTTGGAGGGCAAGAAGGAGTGCACACGTTTCCTAATTAGTGGCCTCCATAAACCACTATAAATAGGGTGTGCCTCCTCAATTGCAACTCACCCCGCCATTGAGTTTTCTGGCAATTCTCTTCTCTCCTACCATCTTTCTGGTTCTGGTGATCTGCTGTGCAAATCACAATTAGGCTCTAGTAGTCTAATAATTGTGTGGGCACAAGTATGGAGTATTGGAGCTTTGACCCGGATCCGAACATGGATTCGTTCAGGTACGCCTGATCTCCTTCTTAGTTATAAACATTTGTTTACTACATTGGCATCAGAGCCATTTGATCCTTGAGGCTGTGATTTATTCTATGTGAATAATAGTATGATATAATTTTGTTTATATCTCAATTTTTTTTTTCCGCTGTGCAATCATATATATGAGATTATATGATAAAATAATATATGTCTGGCATTGTATGTATACAACGTTTGGCTCTGTAAGAATTCTTAAGTCTCGTTTCACTCATGATCTATGTGTATGTCTCTGCCTCCATATATATATGCGTGTCTGTCTGTATGCTACCGGAAACGTGAAAATATATACATATTGCTTCTGCATATTTTAAAGCTCCAGACATGATATATATATTTGTTGCTGTGTGTTTATGAATGCGTTCTCTGCTCCTCTAACTATTATATACATATGCGCATGTATATATGTATATACTATGGCACAAAATTCCTTCACCTTCTCCTCTCTTCTTCGATTTCTTAAAGTTGCGTTTTTGGAACCTATGTGGAACCAAAAACAAGAGACTTTTAACTCTCAAAGGTTAGGAAAGCTTTTGAGATACACAGAGACACACATCCGATCGGTTTACGTCGCGCCGACAACGTCGAGAAAAATTGGGTGTTTGAAACTCAGTGTTTTTGCCTAAAGTAAGGACATGGATGTGTAGAGCTCGAAGAGACGATTCCAACGATGCTTAGAACGCGTTAAACGGAGTCCGGATGAGGGAGAAACAAAGGAAAGAAGTTCGCGGGTCGTTAGTCGTCACCGCAACTTCACTCGCGATTTGATCAATGAAACAGGGGTTTTAAGATCAAATAAATGCCATGGATTTGTAGTTCGCTGAACAACGATTCCAACGACACCAAGAACGCGAAAAACGGAGCTAAAACGAGGGAGATATGGCCTCCCGAAGTTGGAGGGTCACGATGACCCATCGGAGCTCCAACCGGGTCGGGTTGACCCGGCTGGAGGTTGAAGACGATGACGTGGCAGTCAACGCCACGTCATCGGTCAACCGATGGCACGTGGCGCCAATGAGAGGTCGCCACGTCAGCGCCAACCGCCACGTCAGCCGCGGTCAACGAGGCCACGTCATCCGTTGACCAGCCACGTTGACCGAGACACGTCAGCGCCACATCACCGACACGTCATCGGTGACGTGTCACAGTGACCAGTCAACATTGACTGATCAACGGTCAACGTTGACCGGTCAACGGTCAAACAGTCATCCGTTGACTGTTGACCAAAAAAAAAAAAGGGACACATGGCGCGTGGGGACCACTGGGGTCTCCGTTTGACACGTGGCAAGCACCGTTGGAAAGAGGACGGCGCGTGGAGTCGTTTGTGCCGGCGCGTGTCACCGGCCGGTGCCCGCAAGGCGGCGCGTGTACGTCACGCGCCGCCTCTGAGAGTGGCCAATTCTGGATTTTTCCATTTTTTCAGGATTTTTCCATCCAGATACCTTCTAGGGGCGCGTGAGAGCGCGTGGGACCTCCTATTGAGATGTGGTTGGTTCCTAAAAATCCCTAAATTCGAGAGCTTCAATTTGATATATAATTTGCATATATTTGAAGCACGTTTGGATATGATTTGAGTCAAAAAGGTGCTTATGTGCGCTTAGAGATTCCCAAAAATGTTGGAATTGAATCAATGTTGGTTCAATTATTTTTGGGACATGTTGGCTTGTTTTTAAGAGTAATTTCAGCTGCAACATAAGGTTAATGCTGAAAGATTCTTTAAAAGTATGGGATTATTCAAATGAGTTTTTGAATATAAAATCCTATCCAATCTTGACTCAAACTCTTAGAGATAAAACCTGAAAAATTGCAGCAACTTAAAATTATTCAATGATTATTGAATAATAATAAGTTTTCCCAAATGTTGAAGCAATGACTTCTAAAAGTCAACCTTTTATCACATGTGTTGTGACAAAGGACAAGAGAGATAGAGATGTAAGAATCATCTCATCAAGTGGGAGGTATGCTGCAAATACATCCAAATGAGTGGATGTACACATGGCAAAGAGGAGCTTGACATTGTAGCTAGATGCTACATGAGTTAATATGGTCAGAAGGGCCTATGAGAAGGAGAACCTAGTTTAGAGACAATGATATGAGGCTTAAATTTTTGAATGTTCTTGTTTTTCCATTGAATTTAAGATTAAATTCTTTGTTTGTTTTTAGAATTGAATTCGGTATATTCTCTTCTTGTTTTCTTGAACATTCATGCTAGTTAGATGATATTGTGTTATTATCTTGTTAATATAACTGCTCTTTGATTGAGTGGGAGTTTTTTCTGGAATACGTCTAGAAATCCAAAGGGGAAAGTGTTCAAATGAAGACTGTGGTTAAAAGGGTGATGAGCTAACTAGTATGATTGGGATGGGAGTCAACATAGTTGTCTCCTGAATATGAAACTAGTGAACTTATCATCTAATTATCCTTTGTCTTATTTGAACAACTAAGATTTGTATACCATAATCGTCTGAGTGACCAATTATGACCAAGTCTATTTGACTGAGCTTATGAAGACAAGCTCAATAGAGATATCTGTGGAGTTAGAAACTCTCAAATCTCTTTCATTCAAGAAGAATGAGATGTCAGGGACATACTACCAACTAGTCTTCAGCATTTAGAGGCTGAAGCAATTGAAGGATACAAAAGGTTTATGCTATCAAGCATAGAAAGAACAACATTGCTTAAACTTATGTTGGTATGAGCAATGTAACCTTATCCAAGCCATATGGATAGTGTTGGAAGATAGTGAAATAAGTGATCTTTTTTCCATAAAGTTAAAACTAAGTTAAGTTTTAACATAGTGTACTAAGTCCTAACATGTTGTGATAGGCAACACTTGAGGCAGATGTCAAACAAGAAGTTGAGACAAACTAAATGCCAAGTTCTTTCTAACAAACAACAAGTGTATGTTGTGATGAGACATCTCCCAGTGAGTGGGAGGAAGCTATGTCTCCCAGTGAGTGGGAGTGAGCCATGTCTTCCAGTGAGTGGGCATATACAATAGTATATATTGCCCCTGATATGCATATTGTAACCTTCAGCAATGTGATTCACCACATTGAACTTCAGTGTGAGAGACTGAAGGATCCAAGATCGATCAGTCAGACGAACTTAGCTAAAGAGTGGGATGATTCATCCTCTAAGCCCAAGGGCAAGGAACCTATGAGGAAAACTTGATCTAGAAAAGATCAAATGGTTTCTGCAAAAGATGAAATGCTACATTGATTAACCATTAAGGGTTGTAAAAGTAGCAATCCACATAAGTTGTGGATGTTTCAAATGAAGCATATGGCTTTATGTCAAATGCAAAGCGATGAAGAGAGAGAATCAAGGGATTGGAACTTGCACGTTAACTCTGCATAGATAAACCACCCTGATTCACTCCATGCAATTACAACTGACAGAATCACATCTTTGCTATCTCTTTAGTTAAGGATCGATGGGACTATGATTCTCAAATCCTTTGTTGGATTTTTGATGTTTCTTTCCTAGGGATAAAAGATTCCATTTCTTGCCACATATACACCTTGATCAATGGGAATGATCAAACTAGCAAAAGAGTATTTGCTAAATGACGTGTGTCAAAGGGTTAATACCCTTATGAATAAGTTTAGAACTCATTCTGCCTGGCAAGAAAGACAAAGAAACATTTTTCTGAGAATATCCACTGCAATTGGCAAATTATGACGTTGGTGAACCAATAAACGTGAGGGCAAAACACAAACAGCTTGGTGTTTCGTTAACGTTGTGGACGTTTACTCGAAATACAGTAATGTTTACTTGATTTTTGGCAAGTGTGAAGCTGTTAGATAATGGCTGAACTAGTCAGGAATCAGTAAACTGAAAGGATAAGACCTTTTGAACTAACAAGGGTTAAAGACACTCATGTGCTTAGTTCAAGCTGTTTTGTGTACAAGAAAGGCATTGTTAGGCAACTATCAATACCTAGAACTCTTCAACATAATAGAGTTGTTGAAATGGAGAGATAGACCTCTCCTTGTTTTGGTTATGAACATAATGGCACCAATGAGGCTATCAGCCATATGTTGGTAGGTGGACTCATAGCTATTATATTTACACTTAACCAAATGCCCTCTATGTCAGTCACGACCTTACCCTATGAATCATGGATGGGTCTTAGACTAGGACCAAGTTTGTTAAGACCATAAGGGTCATCAACTTTATATTCATACTTCTTCCTATGAGTAAGGAAGATTGGGGTCAAGGTAAGCAAAGTATCTCTTTGTGAGATGACATGAGAATTTGACATGACACGTCTTCATTAGTGAAAATGATGACGGTTCAATGACTGAGAGAAAATCATGGGATACAACGTTCATAAAACCAAGATTTCCTAGCAGGAAATGAGCATTAATCACAATAAATCTCTTCAAGAGGTTCACAAGTGACAAGGAATAACCAAGTGTTCCTAAGTTCACTGATCCGAGTGGGAGGATTGAGACCATTTTCACAATGAAAGAGGTAAGAGGTAAGTTACGAGAGAATTACCTCACTCATACATAGGAAAAGAATCCTATGAAATCCACCTTGGAGCAAATTGTCATCTAGTGAATGACTATAAGGGATAGATTCCCTAATGGATTGAATGCTCTCTTCATCATTTAGAAAGTGATGATAAGTACCTATAAGTGTCTGAAAGACACTAGAAGGACCTGCTAAGATGAATTGCAAAGTGTCATGCAGGAGGATTTGGATTCCTTTTAAGCCAAATACGTGTTTGGGTAATTTGTCACCTAGCCAAGAGGCGATTGGGAACAAGTAGGTTCTCAAATATGTTGGGGGCATGTAGAACCTAAAACACTTAGTGGCTAGGAGGTAATACAATGGAAGGTTGTCCATTGTGTGTTTTAACTCTGAACTTTGGCTATGACAACAAGCTTAGTCTTGAAAATTGCATCAAGATGATGTAAAGACCACCTTCTAATTTGGAATTTTGGAAATTGGATGATGAACTCTACACTGAAGCAGCTTAAGGGCTTCGTAGAAACAATCACTTAAATAGTAGTATATGAAGTTTTCACAAGGTGAAAGCCTCACCAACTTCGAAATAATCGAAGAACACTACATAAGTTCCAAATGGTCTAGTGATGATTCTTTGTGAAGTCATCCTTTGTCAAGTGACAAATGAAACAAGTGTCAAGGGAGTCAAAGGAATAAAGGATCAGAGAATCCTTAAATTCTGAGTTAAGAAAGTCACGGGTTGAACAAATATCTTGAATGACAAGATAAACGGAGTTGCACAAGAAAGATATAGTCTTTTCCACCTAAGACATGTACAAGTGTACTCCTTAGATATCTTAGGATGTCAAACTGCAAACCCATAGACACCCCTAAAGTCAAGGGCATAAACCTAAAGAGGTTACATGTCCTATGAGGAATCCAACATTTGAAGGGTGGATAGAGTCCCATGTGAGACTATAGTTGGTAATGTGAATGTACATATTGGTGTACATAAGACCAAATGTTTTTGGGTCAGACTTGGAAGATGCTTTTTGGTCCTGCTGTGAAATGGGTTATGAAAATAACCATGGATTAAGTTGTTAAGACAAACAACTTTCCTTTGAAAGGATACTCCAATACAAGACCTAGGCAAAATGGTGATGGAGTAAGGAAATATACATGGTATTTTTCCTGTTATCCGTGGAAATAGAACGCAGGGCGTGTTCTGCCATCATTCAAAGTGCCATATGGCTAAAGTAATTCCTATGAGAGATTGGGAATGAATGGTGGATAGAAGGATCCAAACGATAACATCTTATGATAAGGATCCTAAGTATCACAGCAAGGCGAAACATACCTTTTTGATACATCTCTATGAGAGATATGCTTTCAAAGAGGGAAAGCGATAGTTCAATACCTTCTACTGACAAGATGTTGGTAGATCCCCTTATTGAGCCCATAGCTTGATTTTCATTGAGTTAATGAAAATCTAGGGGCGCAAATAAAATATAAGGTCGTGAACTTCTTTTATATAAAGATAAAAGAAATGGTATGTATGTTATGAGTAAATACATAAAGGTATACAGCTTTGTATGTTGTACAGGTTAAAAGAGGTTGGTTCACTCACACGAACAACCATCTTCCCATGTTTTTGCAGGGGCATGGGAAGGTAAGACGAGCAAATGATCACCATGAAATGGTTGAGAAGAATCTTTGCGTTTGAGTCGCCTCAGTTAGACTGAGATGAGATCTACATGTGTGCATATACACAGAAAATGGATCGAAGCATGAATATAGACCTGTAGCCAGGCAAAGAACCCTTTTTTTCACAAATAAGAGATATTGTGAAAAAGGAAGTTCTGGTTCGAATGTTGAGTACATTTTGGAACTAATGTCTGTACGGTGAAAGATAAAGAAATCGACGTACACCTCAGACCATTCACCGTAGCATGCAATTCATACTGCATGTGCTTGAGAGTTAAACTGCAACACGGGATGTGGGTGAAAGATCCCTAGTTCACCACAGTGTGAGTCCCAGGAAGGAAGAATAATTCCACGATGCCCTTAAGACTTAGGCGGCATCATGAAAGCTTGGTTTGGTGACAGCTACTTTAGCTGAAGCTCCATGATCACACTCGATTCGGTCAGACGAGTGAAAACTAGGAAAGCGACCAAGTCAAGATGGACTGATGTTTAGTCAAAAAGGAAGATTTACTCCTAGATACATAAGATGTACAAGTATCTGTGGTCGACCCCTTACTAGCTCTATGTGTAGCTAGTAAGTGCGGATGCTATGTACGTGGAAGGCAATCTGAGTTAATCAACATATTAACTCGAGAGGGATTAGATATGCCATGAGTAATATGTATGGGAGAATCTGGGGCATATGAGGCAATGAACATATAACTTACGGTTATATATGAAGGGTATCCTTAGATGCTGGTCCGATATAAAGGATTTCTAGTATCGCAAGCACCAAATCTGAAAGACATTTTTGCCCACGCAGTCACGGCAGACGCCAAGTATGAAACAAGAAAGAGTAATGCGCGCACGATGGGAGGCCCATCAAGTGCGAGTGGGAGATGTTGGACTTTGGGTCCAAGTCCGCCCTTGATGGGCCGGACTATTTGATTAGGAAATAAGTAGCCTAATCAAATAAGAATAAAATCAGCATAAGATGCAGATTTGAGAATATTTAGCAATAATTATGGATTTGTTAAAAGAGGAACAAATCACCATAATTAGGGAATTAATTGAGAGACAATTAATTCCTGTCTTGGAGGGCAAGAAGGAGTGCACACGTTTCCTAATTAGTGGCCTCCATAAACCACTATAAATAGGGTGTGCCTCCTCAATTGCAACTCACCCCGCCATTGAGTTTTCTGGCAATTCTCTTCTCTCCTACCATCTTTCTGGTTCTGGTGATCTGCTGTGCAAATCACAATTAGGCTCTAGTAGTCTAATAATTGTGTGGGCACAAGTATGGAGTATTGGAGCTTTGACCCGGATCCGAACATGGATTCGTTCAGGTACGCCTGATCTCCTTCTTAGTTATAAACATTTGTTTCCTACACAACAAAACCATGTTAAATAGATAGAAAGCAATAGAATCATAGGAAACATATATATAACCATATATATTGATGAGCACAAATCCTCATTACAAATTCCCAATCACAACAACTCAATCCATAGCAATTATAACTCAAATCATAGTCTCAATATATAAATGAATTCTTAAACCTAAGAAATCACAAATATAATGAACTATAAATAAAATAAACTCCCCTTTGAAGCATATGTAAGCTCAAGTCATCTCCAATTCATCTCCAAGAGCATAAAATTCCCTAGCTTATCATGTGAATAGCTTCAAGAAAAATACTAAACTCTGATTCAAATACCCAGCCATAAAATCAAAGATTAAAATAACCAATCAACACTGAATCAATTTAATGCAAGGGCTGGATTTGAATCAAAGCAGAACAGAAAAAGCCACTAGGACGAGTTCAGAAACAGAGGAAGCTCGGTCGTGACCAATGGAAGGTGAGGCGAGGATGGTGGTTGCTGTGGGAGGCTGTCGGCGGTAAAGAAATGGAGGTGAACATTGGTGGTACCGTGGTGCGTTGAAGGTCTGCGATGCTACCTCTCCCTCTCAAACCCAAACCGTGATCTGAGCTTCTCAATTCTGCTTTCTAGTTCTCTGAAACTAACCTCACCGGCGACGGAAATAATGGAGAAAAGGGAATGAAGATCGCCGGTGAGGTTTAGAGATATGCAGATGATGAGATGATGATTCCTGGATCCTCCTCTTGTGCGGCGCTATCTGTAATGTATATATTCAGCTGCACTCGTTTATCTTCGGGTCTTCACCATGTCTAGATGCCATATCTACCTGCATATCCACCAAGTGCAACAAGTCGAGTCTGCCATTTCAGCACCAAGCAGCCCAACACAATGACCCAAGTCCCTAGTTAGCATCTTGGGTACTCCTCCCACCTGAGGCCCAAGCATTCATGTCTCTCAGCTTGGATCGGTTCTCTGCAGAAGAAGGAGGCCCTGGTCAAAATGGGCTTTGACCAGGGACCTCTCTGAAAAGATGAAATGTTTTGAGCAAGGACTAAACCGAAAATTTTCAAATATTTTTATAGGCTGAATAAAATTCCCAAAGGTTTTGGGCCTTTAATTGTGAGTTTCTCTGGACCCTTTTCTTCATTAAATTGTTATTTCCTGAAATGATATGGCCCTTTTATGTAATATCTCCCAATCTTCAAAAATAATAATTCTGACCCAAATGCATTTTGTTTTTCAAAAATCTCTAATTTTCTTCTACAACACCAACAATGCAAAATTAAGCATAAAATAGCATTAAAAATCCAAGAAACAATTATACATAATAATTAATGAATTTTGACCATTTTGCCCATAATTCCCATTAATTCAAAATAATTGTCCCTAACCAAAATTAATGCTTAATAATCCAATAATGTCCCAGAAAATACATTAAAATCCCAAATTAATCATGGAAAATTCATATAAAAATATGGTTTAGGATCATTTGTCAAGAATATAATGTATTGGATACAACTGGTACGGTTACTGCTACTATAGCTGGTACTTAATTACATTCATCTATTATATAGTCATTCAAAATAAAAGATAACCAGATAGTCCATAATTAAACAGTGTTTCTTCGTCCGTCCATATTACCTTACTTGCCCTTAGAGCTGGACGCCTATGTTGTATGTTATTTGTTAAAAATAAAGGGTGAGATTCAAATAAATCTTAGTAGTGCACAGATAACTCATATGATATACAAAATACTAAACATGTAAAGCAATCATCAAAGCAATAACACTTACAACACGTAGCGAATAAAGGACTTAACTGGCCTCTTACCATAGTACCACAGTGCTTGGTGATTTTGATATAGCAGCCCAAGGCCTTTACCCCATACAAGGTGCACTCACAGGCTTTCCGTCTCAAGCCTACCTGGCTCAAAACGCCACTAGGTTACTCCCGGTGTAGCTTGTACTTACGGTTCTTACTGCCTAAGGACTAGCTATTCCACTCATGCACAGATGACAGAGAATACATACAAAGCAGTACATATGATATAAGGGATAGGGTGCTGCTTGGCAGTCTTTCCAAATTGGGTTCTTTTTCCTAGTCTTTCGGCCATCTTGGGCAGATGTTATATCCAAACGGTTTAGCTCTATTAAAAAAAGAGCTCTCAAAAAGCTCCACTAATTAAAAAAAAGAATATAGATAATATCAAGGTACTAAAAACCAGATTGGTCAATGAATCGGTTGAAGCAGTGATTTAAAGGTAAGTCAGTCAGATTAGGGGTCAACTCAAGCAAACTGATGGTAATTAAGTTAATATAATTTAATTAAAGTATGTAGAAATATTCATATGACTTTGAAAAAAAATAATAAATCTTATTTAACATAAACAAGCTCTTGAATGGGAACTTACACAGTGTTTTTTGACCTAAAACTTACATAGTGTTTATGGATATAAAGTTCATCCCTCTTTTTATTTCTTTACTTTTTGGGTTAATATCATCTTTGGTCCATGTAGTTTACAATTATTTTGGTTTTGGTCCATGAAATTTCAAACATATGATTTTGGTCATTCAAGTTTACTCAGTTTCAAATTATTATTAGTCCCTGTAATTTGAAAAGGACCTTGATGGCGTTAAGTTTGATGACATGACATTAACACAATTAAAATTGCTTCCATGGGCGGCTGATGGGCAAGATGCATGAATAGGTAATTTCGCTAACTAGGTAATGACATGAACATATAAAATAAAACACAAACAAGATATATTTGGAACCAAGGATCGGATCGATTCCCAGAGTTTCTTCAATGGAGAAACCAATCCAAGTCAGAAATTACTATTCTCTGCTGGGGAGGCAACCACGAGGCAGCATCCTGCTACCATGCACTGGGCTTTTCCTAGTGTTCTAAGAGAAGGAGCAAATATGGCCGCAAATATAGTTCAACCGGCCTTTCTCAATCAGAATTTTGAGCTTTGCTTCTGGAAATAATACTAATACAGATTAGCCCAACTTCAATTTCTAGTTCTCCTCAACATAGAAACTTGAAAAGCAACAACTACTGCCATGTTCCATTTGTTTCATTACATGCAGATTCATCCCTAAAAGTTGCTCTGTTTTTCTATTACTAAAACAAGGGAGGCCTTCCCAATACAAATATAGTGCATATATAAAATAGCGATCGTGGCACATGTAAGGACCTTCTTCGGTTTCTTTTTTATTTCTTTCCTCACAAATAGAGATGTTGGGGTTGTGGACTTAAGCCTCGCTGACTCTATATATCACTTGCATTTTCATAATTTTTTAAAATAAAAATCTAAATAACAATTATATTTTATATAATTATCGCGAAATGGTGACCTGTAAGCATATTTTAGAGAATTTGGTAGAGAAAACAGAGAAAAGAGGATAATTTTGTGGTGTGAGATATAAGAGGGGCAAGGTTGGTCCCACGTGCTTTGTTTTCTAACAAGATAAAATACCTGTGCGTTGCACGCAAACATTAAATTTAAATGGTAAGATTATATATAGTTGTTAGAAGGAATATAGTTAAACACCTTAAATCAGACACAATATGTCTTAATTTGTCAAAAGTTAGAATTATTCTTACTTCTTTTGTTGATTATTGATACAAAAATTTATATCCCAACATTGAAAACACTAAGTCCTAACTTATCAAAAGTGAGAACCAACTTTTCTTTTTACAATCATCATTGTTGCAATAAATTACATCCCTAAAGTAGAATAACTCATTGTTTGACATTTTATAATGGGTTACGTCCCCCTCGCGAGTATACAATGCCAGGGATTGTTTTACTTCTATAATGGGTTGTTCCCCGAACCAATGCGATACGAGGTAATCTTTCTCTTCTATTTAAGACAAAACTTAATTGTATGTACATTAAAAAAAACATACTTTTTTGTAATTAAATAACTTGGTTAAGCATCCCCATCATAATTGGTTCAGATTTTGCATTCCCTTTCAATTTTTAAAACAAAATGAATCTCAAACATTTTTAATAATATCAATGCCTTTATAATATCAGAAACTGAATTATATTAAAATATTAATTGAATTTTAAACTCAAAGTACTATTATTTACTGATAGCAAGTTAATACTTGTTCCAACTCATGATAACTCATAATACTTAGTTGGTTATCATTTTGGTTAGTGCTTAGGCCCAATTAAGTAATTAATGTGATTACACTAGGCCCAAGTACTAATTCTTCACCCTTAAAGTTCACCCTTACTACTTTTAGCTTAAAGCCCATTAAATTCGAATGGGCTAAAGGTTGGCAGAATTTTTCACTTAACTTTAAAAAATCATAACTAATTGTAGAAAAATCTAAATTGAGTGATTCAAAGTCCTATCTTACCCTCATTAAGTCTACTTTAAGGGAAAAATATTTGTCACTTCCAATTACGGGGCTATATCTTCCAAAATCAATGATAAACATAACTGGTCCAGAAAATATTCCAGATTCAATGCCTAACTTCAAAAATTCACATCTCAAAATCTACAAAGCCAAATGACACCTATTATTTATCAAATTAAATCTTAGAATGTATACTTCAAATCTGGAAAGTTTCATGGCCATTAAACAAGATTTTATCATTCAAAAGCTCATCACCAACTGACTGCCACAAATTTCATTCCAGAATGAAGGTCAAACTTTGAAAAGTCATGACTTTCAATATACTGGTCCAAATGGTTTATATTACCTATCAAATTAACTCCACGATGTCTATTTTAATCCTGTAAAATTTTATAGCATTTGGACTACGTTTGACCAATTAAAAACACGTCACAAGCAATCTGTCTCCCAAAAATGTCACCTTGGCAGCACTATACTAAAGTTCTATTTTAATATTTTCATTCCAATGATCCAAAATTTATAACCATACCTTAACCCAACACCATTTTTCTTATAGAATCCAATGGAAACCTTAAAAATATCAGAATCACACACACTCTCTCTCTATGTTTGCCTTCTGACTGAACAACAGCCCCAAATTAGCCCAAAAAAATAACCAAGTTTCATGTTTTACAACTAAACTTCTCTGGAATCATGATTTAGCACCATATTTTCCCATTTACAAGACCGAAGCAACATGAACCCTATTTTCTTGGAGGAGACTAGAACTAAGACAGAAAAGGAAACCAAAATACTCCACCAATCATCACAACACCTACTTCAAAATAAAGCTCTTACTCACCTCTTTCACTTTCAAAAATTTATTCTTTGATCTTCCAACTTTGATTCTTGGTTGAGGGCTCAAAACACCTCCCCTTGAAAACTAAATACCATAGAAATGTAGCTCTCATCAAGGGGAACAATGTTTATGAACAGTCTAAGAGCTAGAAAGGTGATTTGGAAAGTGAAAATGAGCAAGAATCACTTACCTTGCTTCTTTGTTCTTCAAGTTCACCACCGTCTCTCTCTTTCTCTATTTTCTTTTCTGTTTTTCTTACTCTCTCTCATCTAGCCGAATTGAAATTAAATGAGAGAGAAAGGTGTTTCAATTAAATGGCCAAGTGTGTGTATAAGTGGACAGAAAAACTAATGGTACTAGTGTCTTGCTTTTTTTGCTTGAAGTGTGCAATGTGTCCAATTGTTGCTTTTTCCCCCCTCTTTGGCCTGACTTGCAGAAATGAATGAGAGTGAGGGAGTGTTTATTGATTAAATTAAAAAAAAAAACCCAAACTCCTTTCCTTGTGTTCGTCCTTTATTGATAAAAGGTTGGGCATTCAATTGATTAAATTGTCCATTCCCTCTATCCTCCCCTTTAACCGATTTGCAAGAGTGTGTGGATGAGGGAGTTGATGTTTAAATAATTGATCCTCATCTTCTCAAGTGCTGGCCGAAAGTTTGAGAAAGTTGGGAGAGAAAAGATGAGATGATGTTGTGTCTAATTCTTATGTCTTCTTGCAAAAAGGTGAGTTGATTTGTTTAAGTGTTTGTGGTGTAGTGTGGGTAGGTGTGTATGTTATGTGAATGTTGTCCAATTTGCCTCTTGAAATCATGCTTTTCAAGGATAAATCTTAGCCCTTGATCTTGGTTTCCAATGCTAACCTTAAGATCAAATGGTAGATGTCCCTTTTGCCCTTGATTATGGCAATATTATTTAATTTGCCATTAGGTACTCTTGCTTTTTGGGTCATTTAACCCTTGAGTGAAGTTTGCGATATTACAAGTGGTCACAAAGGTCCTAGGGTTTGGTGAACCTGTGATGGTCGAAGATGCCAATGAATTTCCCATTCCTCTTTTTGGTTGGTTCTCTATTAAGCCCTATGATTCTGTTAAGTTTCACTATAAGCTTTTCTTCTGTTATGAACATGTTGGAGTCAAGACTGATAGCCATGGCAACCACATTTGCACTACAAAAAAAACTCAATTTCCAATGGAATTTTCTGTGGCAAATTTAGCCACGGAATTTCCGACAGAATATTTTTCCTGACAATTTCCGACGGAAATTTTGTCGGAAATTTTCCGACGCCAAATTCTATCGGAAAGTTTTCCTATGGAATTTCCAATGACAATTATGGTGGCAAATTGCCAATGAAATTTTTCGTCGGAAAAAATTAAAATTTATTAATTTTTTTGAAAAAATAATATTTATAAAATTAAAATACTAATTAATAAATAATTCTATTTAACCTTAATTATTAAAATTATGTTATTATTTATTAATATTATATTTAAAATTTTCTACTAAAATAATATTTATGACATTATTATTATATTATTTATTATTTTATTTTATTTAAAAATAATATATATGTTATTAATATTTTATTTATAATTTTATATTAAAAATAATATTTGTAATATTAAATTACTATTTATTAAGTAATTTTAATTATAAAATTTTTTAATTAAGTATATAAATATTTTTTTACGTTTTTATTATATTTTTCATTATTAATAATAATAATATATTTAATTAATAACTAATTATATGTATATAATTAATTAATTATATGTATGTGTATTTATATATGATAATATTATATATATTATAATATGTAATAATATGACACAGGTTCATTTCATCGCAACTGGTAAAGACTCACATGCGAAGGCGTCATCGCAACTGGTAAAGACTCACATGCGAAGGCGTCGGTAGCCTGAGGTTGTGGGTTTCAATGGGAGGAGAGGCATTTTCCAAAATTATAAGGTGCGGACAAGTGGCAGCCAAGGGAGGGGAACACATTGCGTACTGAGGAGCAAACAAGTGGCATTTGGAAATTTAAAAAAAAATATTTGAATTTATTTTAGAAAAACATTTTGTGTCGAAAAGGAATCCCATCGGAAATTTCTGTTGGAATTTCCAATGGAATTCCGTTCTGTTGGAAATTCTGTCAGAAATTGAAATTCTGTCACAAATTTGTTTGTAATGCACCTATTAGCAATGGAATGGAGTCTGTCGGAAATTCCGTCAGAAATATGGTCCGTCAGAAATTCCGTCTAAAAAGCTAACTCCATGGCAAATTTCATCAAAAATTCAATGTTTTTTTGTAGTGTTGGTTGTCACAGAAGACAAAAAAATACAACCATTTGTAATCAAGTTCGTCAAAGAAACCAGTGATGAGGTTGTCGCCTCTGATATATCAATGGTGGCCTGAACTGTGAATCCTACAGAATAAACATCTCTGAGCATCCTAGCTATATATATATCTCCAGAGTGTCAAAATAATACTGTCGTCGGTCCTTAATATAAGATTTCATTCGAACGAGATTTATATCAAGCATCGGAGAATAATAAAGGGGATGTGTTTGTGTGTGATTCATTCCCAGCTTTGTTGTACCATGAAATAAAGCAACTTCTACTTGTAGAAGTTGTCTCAGCCTGAATAAAAAGCTATTGTTATGTTATATATGTTTGCCTGATGATTCGATGTTGATTTTCTCAAAGTCTAATATTTTAACCAATAAAACTAGTAAGGCTTATTAAAATGTTCTTAGTTGGATTGCGTTGAAATTGATATCATTTAGAGTCAAGAAAGAAATAAGTGAAAATGAAACATTAAAAGGTGATACTGTTCTAATAATAAATGGTAGTAAAATATTAAAGTCGACGCTGGTTTTTTTTATATTAACATCATTGTCCGATTCAGGATTTGTGACTGCCCCTCCCAATGCAAGTGTTTTCTTTGAGACTTAAACTCGAGACCTAGAGGGATCACCTTACTAGACTAACTCTATGTTGGTCGTCGAGGCTGGTTTTATACGTATATACAACTTTATATATTCGCCAACATTAATTCCCAATTATGCCATGTAGCTTTAAATAAGTCAATATGCTTTCACAATATGAGATTTAAATGCACGATTTTTAATTAACTGAAATATTCTTATATTGTAGTTTGTATAAACTAATATTTGTAATTTATTTTCAGAAAAAAATATAATACCTAATTTTTAATATATGAATCTTTTAGGACTTAAGCTAAGTCTCAATATATTAATATTTTAGGACGACTTTAAGTTGTACCATATAAACAACCTCTACATGGAGAGAAGTTGTCTCATAGAATTAAGTAGTTTATAAAGTAGGTAAATTTATCATTTAAGTATAAACAGTTGAAGTACTAAACCAGTCATCAATCAAATAATTTCGTGTTAATGAAATAGTGAGTTTTAATCAATGTGAAAGAATGGCTTTTCTGGGGTTCAATTTAGACCATGAAATATGCTTGACGATAGATATAAAATTTACTTGATAACTTGATATTCACAGTTTAAAGAACCAGGATAGTTAATTGTATTGGATTGTATATATCCCCAAAGAGGATATATATTTACACTTGGAAAATCCTCGCCTCTTAATTTATAAGGCTATATAAATAGATGCTCCTAACCGTCAGTTCCCCAAACCCAAAGCAAAAACCAACCCTAAAGTAAAGTCATTCATAGTCCTAACAGCCAAACCCAGAAACAATGAAGACTAACGCGCTCCTTGCGTCCTTCTTGGTCGCCCTCTTTGCCTCCACTAGAGCTGAGTTTGGGCGCGACTCAGAGGGTCTGTTTCGTGCAATGTTTTAAAAGCCGGACCGGACATCTAGTCGGAAAGGTCAGCAGGTTATAGTTCAACTGGTTGGAACGGTTGAGCCGTTTAGCCGGACCGGTGACATAATAATTAAATTTAAAATAATATTTATTACCATATAATTTAATAAAAGGTTAACAAGTTCACCATATATGCTCAATAAAATGAAATAATTAAAAATAGTACAGTAATAAATCAATAATATGTTTAAATTAATCAGCTGAGATAAAAAAATATGTCTTAATTATATGTCAATTATTTTACATAAAAATAAAATACCAAAAAATATTTTGAATTAGATTTATTCATATTAATAAAATTAAATAAAAACTATAATTATATTATAGCATATGTAATATAAAAACGAGATAGTATTAATAAAAATTAGCATGTCAGGCAAATGTCAGGTGTACCGTATATGGGGTTGTATTATAAAAAAAAAAGTGCATATATATAATATATTGGGTCTTAAATATAAAATACAGTTATTTAAAGAAGTAAAATAAATTACTTTAAATTATTTATTTTTATTGATTTTTCCTCCAAACTAATTTTCTCGACTTATAAAGTAATATATAATCTAATGATGCACAATATATACTCCTTTGGATCCTAAATATAAGACAGATTTGATTTTTTGAAGAGATTAAGGAAGCTGATTAAATTACTTTAAAATATTTACGTTTTTCATTTTTTCTCCAAACTATTTTGCTTAACTTATAAACCGACATATAATTTAAGAATATACAATATATGATATGATTAAGTCATTTATTTAGCTTCCTTAATCTTTAAAAAAGTCAAATTTATATTATATTTAATATCAAAGTGAGTACTATGTTTTAATAATTTATTTAGTTTTCTTAATCTTTTTAAAAAAATTAATTAGGCCTTATATTTAATATATGAGATAGTATTTAAGACTAACCTATTTATAAAAAATTAATAAAATCAAATGTGTAAAAACAATTTACAGCTCTTATGGAAAAAATATTTATAGCACCTAAAAGGTCTACTCAATAGCCTTCACTTCACGCCAAGGGTTATGCAATTTTCAATACTTGATTAGTTGATTTCAAAAAGCAAAGTCACAAAGGGGCAGTGTTCCAGCACTTCATCACAGTATCACGCGCGAGATTTTTTTTCTCTCACTTCTTTCATCGTTTTTCACTTTTTCATATTTCTCTTTCCTTCTTCTTCGTCATCTTCGGTCGATGCTTTCCTCTTCTTTCTGTCTTCTTCTTTCAAGCTGACTGGTTCCAAGATAGATCTATAGCGGCAGATTTATTAATTGAGATAAGGATATTAGATCTACATACTTCTTTCTTCTTTTTTATTTTCCTTTGGCCGACTTCATCTTACTTTTTTTTTCATCGGAGTTCGACCCACGCGGTTATTGAAAAGCCGCTCCGGTTCGCCGATTAAAAGCGATTCCCGGCTGAAAAGTCGGCCTGAGGCGGCCCAAAACGGCTGAATGCTGAAAATGGCCAAACCTATCGGAACGACCCGATGTATCCTCCGGCTGACGATCTAATCGGCCGGACCGTCCGGTCCGGTCCGGTTCTTCAAACATTGGTTTGGTGTGAGGGATTTGGAGGGGAAGGGAGGGGAGGAAAAATTTTTATGAGTTGAATTTTAAAATATTAAAGAAGTGGGGTAATAAATTTTTAATAAAGAGAAAATATAAGATAAAAGAGTAAGAAAAATTAATTAAAAATTTTTAACCCCACTTCTTTACTTTTTTTAAATTCAGCTAACAAAAATTTTCCCTCCGCCCAATTTCCCTCCCCTCCCCTCCCCTCAGACCAAACAAGCCCAAAAGGTCACCTCACAGCCAACGGAGGCATATGCTACTTATTGCCACAAGATTTCACAAGTGCAGTAATTGTGGGTGCTAGTATTGAAAATCCTGATGGCTTGTTGAAGATAGGCATTCTCGACTTTGTGTCTTAGTAACCTCTTCAAAATTTAACCAAGGATTGCAATATAGGGTGTAATTCCAGATCGTCTCTTGAGGAGCCTTTTATTAATTACTTAGGAACTAAGTGCAATGATTGGGATAAAACAAGTTAGAAAGGATTTTGAGCTTTTTAAATATCAAATAGGTTGTAAGATAATGTAAACACCTACACTACAATATTTTTGGTATTTTTGGATATAAAATTGGAATGTAATGGAAATTGGGTTTGAAAGGTATGATAAAACCTCCTAGAACAATGAATTTCATCTATCATTTGCTTCAAAATATTTTTTGGAGTATGCTAGTTTGACAAAAATGCTCAAAAAATCCTTTGAGCTAGCTTGAGTTAAGTGAATTAAATCTCCCGCACCAGGCAAGACTTAATCCCTCTAACCGAAACTCAATACAAAACACTAGCAATTGCAATCAAAGTTTCTCAAAATACCAAACCTGTAATGTCCCAAATTATGATTAAGGACTAAATGTACAGAATAGATGGTGGGATAAATGACAAAAGTACCCCTGAAAAAGGATGACATAAAAGTCAAAGTAAACATGTGTTAAATTGGCAATTGAAATAATATCAATTAAGGAGGTGTAAGAGGATATTTTTGAGAGCTCATTATCCCCTTCCAAGAAGCTATTTTCGTATATCATGAGGCAAGAAAGAAAAACAATTAGATGACCAAGTGAAGATGAAGACTTGGTCAAAAATATCATGCTAAGTCCTTTATCACTCTTCCTCTTCTTCATTTCGGTCAAGAAAATGCTAAGAGAGATAGAGTAAGCATTTAATAAATATACTCCCTCACCTTTTGCTCATGTGGTACATTGGGACAAAGAAAGAAGGAAGTTGGTCAAAGACATACCAAAAGGAAGAAGAAAATATAAGTTAAACAAACCCCTCCCTCTTTGTCAATAATTACGGCTAAGAAGAAACAAGAAGAGTGAATGAATTGAAGCAATTAATTCTTTATCAAATATCTAAGGTAAAGTCGGCGAAGTGAGGAAGACGTAGGAAAGAGGAAAAAAAACAAATCAAACATATTGGAAATTATCATTGGATTTCACCAAAAAAGAATACATGTGGACCACATATTTTTCTCTCCTTTTTGTCCAACTTTTC
The DNA here is from genome assembly GCA_963242795.1 of Inga leiocalycina. Lineage (NCBI taxonomy): Eukaryota > Viridiplantae > Streptophyta > Magnoliopsida > Fabales > Fabaceae > Inga > Inga leiocalycina. The sequence continues at coordinate 82,388,281 of OY725320.1, read as the reverse complement.
GGTCAAGTTTTCAAGTGTTAAGGGAAGGGAAAAACTGATTATTATTCACTCTCTCTCTCTCATTCTCTAAGTCAGCCAGCTGAAGCACAAAAAGAACAAGTGAAGAAACAAGTTTAAGGTAAGGGTTTCATCTTGAATTTTCACCTTCTTAACCTCATCTATGGCTCAAGTGTCCTTCACAAACTTTGTTCCTCTTGATGAGAGCTTCATTTCTATGGTTTTAGAATTTCAAGAGGAGGTGTTTTGAGCCATCATCCAAGAACAAAAGCTGAAAAACCAAAGAAAGGAGCTAAGGAGAAGCAAGAGGTGAGTATTAGCATCAATTTGAGCTATTGGTTGTGTTGGTTGAATGAGTATTTCGGCATTTGTAAATCTGCCCTGATTTTAGCCAACCAAGGGTTTGGGTAATTCATGATGTTTTGGTTGTGTTATTGGTAGTTTATGATGATTGGAAACCATTTGACATAAGTTTGATGCTGAAATTGGAAGTTGGTAATTGTTGGAATTTATTTTGAATTTTCTGCAAAACAGGACATGGAGAACAAGTGGGAATTTGTTAATTTTGATGTTACCATTGTGTTCTACACAAAAAATTATGTGAGAATAGCCCCGGGTTGTGAATTTTGGGTTATTGAAACTCAAAATGTAAATCTGGGTTTTCAGCCTGAACAGAATTCCAGCGAGATACTCTACTTGTGTGGTGTTTTTGGATAACCAAATGATCTCTAAAAATTATGAAAATTTTCAGTCTTAACATTCACATTCCAAGCTTCAAAATGGACATATGATTTGTATCATTTCGTTTTTTGAGCTGGGAGTTCTGGTTGCCCAAAGTTTGATATTAAAACTGGACTTAATTCTGGAGCAGTGTGGGATTTTGTGTAATTCTGGAATTGTGTGGTGATTTCCGATAATGATTCATATTTTTCCTTTGAATAGGACTTCAATAGCTTTCCATAGCACTTGGGATCACCTCATTTCAAATTTTGTAGAATTAGTTATGATTTTTCAAAGTCTGGAGAAAATTCTGGCAGATTTAGTCCCTTATGCGAAAATTGAAGATATAATGGCATAATGTAGTATTGTTGAACTTTGAGGTTAGGAATTGGTATTTTATGTTAATTGACCACTTTAACTCCTTAGTTGATTTGATTAAATGTCCCTAATAATAACCAACTTGAGTGGTTGAATTAAAGAATTGGATTAAGTAATAACCTGCAATTGAAATTCTAATTATAGGATTTGACATTTGCCCTGCAGCACGTGATAAACCAGTGCCAGTGCACGAGCGGAAAGAATAAGGTAGTGACTCTCTCTCTTATTCTGTGTATGATGCCTTGCATGTATGTCATTTTATTGAATATGCCGTGATGTAACATTGCCGTTGCGAAATTTTGTTGTTTTTCTGTTGTGAAACATGCTGTTGTGAAATATGCCATTGTGAATGCAGCGAAAGTTGTTGCAAAAATGCCGTTGTGTTGTTGTTGTTATGATTTGCTTATATGCTTTGTGATTGTACATGTTATAAATTGTTACTACTGAGATTCTTTTGAATCTCATTCTTTCCAATGATTAACCTACAGTAAGGGCAAGTGATTCAAAGGAAAAGCAAGTGATGAAGGGAGGTTAGAGCTCCTAGCTATGAGTTTTAATTTTGGTAGTTGGTTGTCATATTTTGTTGGGAATTAGTTGCACATGTTGTATATATTGAATAGTGTTGTGTAATCCCCTGTATGGAAAACTAAGCGTTGTAAACCCTTTATTAAGTAATGAAACCTGAGTGTTGTCAGGAATTTTTTGTTGCACTTTGATATGTATGAATGAAACCGAACTGGATAGACCAATTATATTTGAGATGTGAACGAGAGACCGCATTAAACAAGTTTTGGAAAAGTTTTAAATTAGCCACTGGTCTCTATTTCAACTTAATGACGCATTCTCGAACTATAAATTTGGCTATTAAGGTAGGGGGTTACAAAACCTCAAACACCGTTGAGTCTAATGCATTAATCAATGATTATTCCTAGACCTAGAAAATAATCATTTCTTAAAACACTATTAAAAACCACTTTGTATGTAATTCATGAAATCACTAAGTTTTCTAAAATAACAAACCTCATCAACCGATGAGTTTAACATCAAAAAAGAGGAACCCCTACTCTAGAAATGCTTTTAAGCACTCTTAGTGTGTAATTATGAATTAGTTAATTCAATTGGTTCCAATGCAATAAAAAATCAACTCAATATCCAAACAATACCATACAAGAATAGAGAGAATCAAGAGAGTTACAATAAAACATATATGTTACCACATATATTGATGATTACAAAATTCAACATCAACTAATTCAAATCACAAATTTGGTTCAAACAAATATTAAACCACAAATATTAGTCTTAACTACAAATTACAACTCCTAAAACCATGAAAATCATAAATATATAGTCAAGCTAATAAATTAAAACTAAAACTCCCCTTTGTAACTTCAAACATCAAGACTCAATACATTACTCCAGGAGAAAAGGAAATTAGCCACTGCAATTTGCAATCAAAATTTCACCAAAAAATTTTCCAATTCCAGCCATGTAAAATACTAAATAAATTAACCAATATGCACAGCATTAAATCAATAAGGCTCCGGGGCTGAATTTTCCACACAAAAACAGAGTACAGAAAGCCAAGTCTGGACGAGAGATGTTGCCGGCGGTGAAACTGGTGAAGTGGCAGAGCAGAGGAATGGTGGAAGAACTGAAGGCCGACGTTGGTGGAGGTGAACGACGGTGAAAGAAAGAGGTGGTGATGAAGAAACGGCCTCTTCTCTCTCAGCTCTGTTCCTATCAGCTCCAATCCACTCAGCTTCCTTCAATGTCGCGGTGTCTGTGTAGTTTGAGGACGAAGAAGAAGAAGCTCCGTTGAAGGACGGTGGTGGTGGTGGAATGAAGAAGGTTCGCCAGTGCACTTCCCTCTCGACCTTCTCTCTGTCTCGCTGTGGGTTCTACTTCTGCCTTCTGTGGTGAAATGGAAGATTGCCGGCGACCAAGAAGGAATGATGATGAAGATAGAGATCGAAGCTTTGGGAGGTTCTCTCTGTTCTCTCTTTTGCGGCTGTGATCTCCTGTGTCGTGTATGCACTCTGCCATTAAATCAGAAAAACTGATGAAAGAGCTAGCCTAAGGGCAGCCAAAACGCTGAGTTTTGGCGAGGCTAAATTGTCATTTTGTAATTTCATAATACCAAACTGTCATTTCCTAAATTCAAACCCCAAATTGCCATTTTCAGATTTAATCCAAAATTTCAAGGACTTTCAATTAAAAACAATTAAACCAATGTCAAAACCTCCTAAGAATCAATGATTAATAGTAATTGTGATTATTTTGCCAATTTTATCCTTTTTAGTCCTAATTAATCTATTTATTGTTAATCTCAATTTATCTCCAAAAATGTATTTTAGGTTAAATAATTATGACAAAATCTCTAATTAAAATAAAAAATATATATAATAAAAATAGGGATTTGTCATTTGTCCTCACTCACTGTGGTGGAGAAGTTATTGCACAATAGCGGCAATGCAACAATAATTGAATCTAAACTTCGCGCGGCTTACATTACTACTGACTATCCTTTACAGATATCATTCCATCCCTTGCCATCCAACCAATGCACCAAACATCCCGAATGGCTCGTAACGAGGGACGAAGACTTTGGACAGAATGCTGTGATGGTTGGAGATGATAGTGGATTTCCCTATCCTGTTTCTGGTCGGCTCTATTTCAAGACTTATGATTCTACCAGCAATCATTGTAGTCTTGTCTTCTTTTTTTTGGTAAAACTGTAGTCTTGTCTTCTGTTTTGACCAATATAGGTGTGGACCTTGATTTGACATAACCTTAACCTTGGGGTTAAATCACAAATTTTACCATAAACTAAATATAATATAGTACATACAACTCAAGATCAGTCTCTTATTAAGGAGCATTTTATTTTGATTCCGTAGGCTAGACTAAATGCTAAGAATATGGTTAGAAATGGGGTTTTGAAATTGGTTTTCTCTAAATCAAAATTCATTAAAAAAAATTATAATCTTTTTGGTATTTTATTTTGGAAAAACAATAGAGAAATGCTTTGGATTAAAAAGGGTGATATGATAAAATGAGTCTTGGTAGTAAATTTGGTGACTTTCCTAGCTTCTTAAAATATTTTTGAGAGTAAATTTTGTATCAAGTCAAGTTAAAAACGTTAAGCAATTGCATTAGGTCCAATCTACCTAATTAATGACTAACTAATCCTACAATCGCATTTATAGTAATCTCTTAGATAAATTGTTAAAAACTAATTGATGTCTGTTTGAAAATCATTTTAATGCACTTGCTTCCTCTTAAATGAGAGCACCATCACAACACTCAAATTGAAATAAATCCATCACACACATTAGTAATCACATAAAATGCATAACTTCATTAATTCAAAAGGAAATAAGTTCAACAAAATCCAAGTGCACCAATGCCAAATTCAACATAAGAGCAATTCATCATAGACAAATAATCACTTATCTAAGTCTAAAAAAAAATCATATACCAATACAAAGTTAATCCAAACAGAATATGATACATGAATTGAGCTAACGAAAAATTACGAACTCCACTTTATAGGACATTCAAGCTCTAACCACTTTCTTCGCTACTAAAACTCAAGCAGTTTAGCCTCTCATACTGTTAAGCACAGATACAGATTCTTCAACACTTAACCCATGGAATCAGTTTGGACAAAAACCGAATTAGATGGAGGAAGTTAGAATGGGTTTGTCTTCACTTCTTCTGCTTTTCCTTTCATGAATCAAGTGGAACTTATTATTAATATCCTTTGTTACGATTTCATGTTATCTACAAGTGTGTCAATTGAACCAGCTGGCTTTACTTTGTCTTCACTTCTTCGGCTTTCCCTCGGATGTCTGACCCCTTTATAGTAGTGTTTTTAAACAGAGTTTTTTCACAGATTTTTCTAATTAAAACATCATTTGAAAACTCTATTAAAAAAAGAGCTCTCAAAAAGCTCCACTAATTAAAAAAAAAAGAATATAGATAATATCAAGGTACTAAAAACCATATTGGTCAATGAATCGGTTGAAGCAATGGTTTAAGGTAAGTGGGTCAGATTAGGGGTCAACTCGAGCAAATTGATGGTAATTAAGTTAATATAATTTAATTAAAGTATGTAGAAAGATTCATATATGACTATGAAAAAATAATAATAAATCTTATTTAACATAAACAAGCTCTTGAATGGGAACTTACATAGTGTTTTTTTACCTGAAACATACATAGTGTTTCTTTACTTTTTGGGTTAATATCATCTTTGGTCCATGTAGTTTACAATTATTTTGGTTTTGGTCTATGAAATTTCAAACAGATGATTTTGGTCCTTCAAGTTTACTCAGTTTCAAATTATTATTAGTCCCTGTAATTTGAAAAGAACCTTGACGGTGTTAAGTTTGATGACGTGACATTAACACAATTAAAATTGCTTCCATGGGCAGCTGATGGGCAAGATGAATAGGTAATTTCGCTGACTAGGTAATGACATGAACATATAAAATAAAACACAAACAAGATAAATTTGGAACCAAGGATCGGATCGATTCCCAGAGTTTCTTCAATGGAGAAACCAATCCAAGTCAGAAATTACTATTCTCTGCTGGGGAGGCAACCACGAGGCAGCATCCTGCTACCATGCACTGGGCTTTTCCTAGTGTTCTAAGAGCAGGTGCAAATATGGCGGCAAATATAGTTCAACCGGCCTTTCTCAATCAGAATTTTGAGCTTTGCTTCTGGAAATAATACTAATACAGATTAGCCCACCTACAATTTCTAGTTCTCCTCAACATAGAAACTTGAAAAGCAACAACTACTGCCATGTTCCATTTGTTTCATTACATGCAGATTCATCCCTAAAACTTGCTCTGTTTTTCTATTACTAAAACAAGGGGAGGCCTTCCCAATACACATATAGTTCATATATGCAATAGCGATCGTGGCACATGTAAGGCCCTTCTTCGGTTTCTTTTTTATTTCATTCCTCACAAATAGAGATGTTGGGGTTCTGGACTTAAGCCTCGCTGACTCTATATATTACTTGCATTTTCATAATTTTTTAAAATAAAAATCTAAATAACAATTATATTTTATATAATTATCGCGAAATTGTAACCTGTAAGCATATTTTAGAGAATTTGGCAGAGAAAACAGAGAAAAGAGGATAAGTTTGTGGTGTGAGATATAAGAGGGGCAAGGTTGGTCCCACGTGCTTTGTTTTCTAACAAGATAAAATACCCGTGCATTGCACGCAAACATTAAATTTAAACGGTAAGATTATATATAGTTGTTAGAAGGAATATAGTTAAATACCTTAAATCAGACACAATATGCCTTAATTTGTCAAAAGTTAGAATTATTCTTACTTCTTTTGTTGATTATTAATACAAAAATTTATATCCTAACATTGAAAACACTAAGTCCTAACTTATCAAAAGTGAGAACCAACTTTGCTTTTTACAATCATCATTGTTGCAATAAATTACATCCCCATAGTAGAATAACTCATTGTTTGACATTTTATAATGGGTTAAATCCCCCTCGCGAGTATACAATGCCAGGGATTGTTTTACTTCTGGGTTGTTCCCCGAACCAATGCGATACGAGGGAATCTTTCCCTTCTATTTAAGACAAAACTTAATTGTATGTACATTAAAAAAACATACTTTTTGTAATTAAATATGAAAAATTCCTTAACCACTTAAAAATACTTGGTTAAGCATCCCCATCATAATTGGTTCAGATTTTGCATTCGCTTTCAATTTTTAAAACAAAATGAATCTCAAACATTTTTAATAATATCAATACCTTTATAATATCAAAAACCGAATTATATTAAAATATTAATTGAATTTTAAACTCAAAGTACTATTATTTACGGATGGCAAGTTAATACTTGTTCCAACTCTTGATAACTCATAATAATTAGTTGGTTATCATTTGGGTTAGTGCTTAAGCCCAATTAAGTAATTAATGTGGTTACACTAGGCCCAAGTACTAATTTTTCACCCTTAAAGTTCACCCTTACTTTTTTTAGCTTAAAGCCCATTAAATTCGTATGGGCTAAAGGTTGGCAGAATTTTTCACTTAATTTGAAAAATCATAACTAATTATAGAAAAATCCAAATTGAGTTATTAAAGTCCTATCTTACTCTCATTAAGTCTACTTTAAGGGAAAAATATTTGTCACTTCCAATTACGGGGCTATATCTTCCAAAATCAATGATAAACATAACTGGTTCAGAAAATATTCCAGATTCAATGCCTAACTTCAAAATTCACATCTCACAATCTACAAAGCCAAATGACACCTATTATGTATCAAATTAAATCTTAGAATGTATACTTCAAATCTGGAAAGTTTCATGGCCATTAAACAATATTTTATCATTCAAAAGCTCATCACCAACTAACGGCCACAAATTTCATTCCAGAATCAAAGTCAAACTTTGAAAAATCATGACTTTCAATGTACTAGTCCAAATGGTTTATATTACCTATCAAATTAACTCCCACGATGTCCATTTTAATCCTGTAAAATTTTATAGCATTTGGACTACGTTTGACTAGTTAAAAACACGTCACTAACAATCTGTCTCCCAAAACCGTCACTTTGGCAGCACTATACTCAAGTTCTATTTAATATTTTCATTCCAATGATCCAAAATTTATAACCATACCTTAACCCCACATCGTTTTTCTTATAAAATCTAATGGAAACCTTAAAAATATCAGAATCACACACACTCTCTCTCGATGTTTGCCTTCTGACTGAACAACAGCCCCAAATTAGCCAAAACAAATAACCAAGTTTCAAGTTTTACAACTAAACTTCTCTGGAATCATGATTTAGCAGCATATTTTCCCATTTACAAGACCGAAGCAATATGAATCCTATTTTCTTGGAGGAGACTGGAACTAAGACAGAAAAAGAAACCAAAATACTCCACCAATAATCACAACACCTACTTCAAAATAAAGCTCTTACTCACCTCTTTCACTTTCGAAAATTTATTCTTTGATCTTCCAACTTTGATTCTTGGTTGAGGGCTCAAAACACCTCCCCTTGAAAACCAAAAACCATAGAAATGTAGCTCTCATCAAGGGGAACAATGTTTATGAACACTCTAAGAGCTAGAAAGGTGATTTGGAAAGTGAAAATGAGCAAACATCACTTACCTTACTTCTTTGTTCTTCAAGTTCACCACCTTCTCTCTCTTTCTCTATTTTCTTTTCTGTTTTTCTTACTCTCTCTCATCTAGCCGAATTGAAATTAAATGAGAGAGAAAGGTGTTTCAATTAAATGGCCAAGTGTGTGTGTAAGTGGACAGAAAAACTAATGGTACTAGTGTCTTGCTTTTTTTGCTTGAAGTGTGCAATGTGTCCAATTGTTGCTTTTCCCCCCTCTTTGGCCTGACTTGCAGAAATGAATGAGAGTGAGGGAGTGTTTATTGATTAAATAAAAAAAAAAAAAAAAACCCAAACTCCTTTCCTTGTGTGCGTCCTTTATTGATAAAAGGTGGGGCATTCAAGTGATTAAATTGTCCATTCCCTCTCTCATCCCCTTTAACCGATTTGCAAGAGTGTGTGGATGAGGGAGTTGATGTTTAAATAATTGATCCTCATCTTCTCAAGTGCTGGCCGAAAGTTTGAGAAAGTTGGGAGAGAAAAGATGAGATGATGTTGTGTCTAATTCTTATGTCTTCATGCAAAAAGGTGAGTTGATTTGTTTAAGTGATTGTGGTGTAGTGTGGGTAGGTGTGTATGTTAGGTGAATGTTGTCCAATTTACCTCTTGAAATCATGCTTTTCAAGGATAAATCTTAGCCCTTGATCTTGGTTTCCAATGCTAACCTTAAGATCAAATGGTAGATGTCCCTTTTGCCCTTGATTATGGCAATATTATTTAATTTGCCATTAGGTACTCTTGCTTTTTGGGTCATTTTTGTCTGCAATGAAATTAATTTGTCAAGTAAAATGACAAAATAACCCTTTCAAAAATCAAAGGAGAAACAACCTGATTTGCAAGGGGTGAACACATCATAAATAAGTGGAATACTTCTATAAACAAGTGGAATAGTCTTGTAAACAATTTCAAGATGGTATTTGGTTTAAAAGGGGAATTTCACTTGTTTATGATGTGGTCGCTACTTGCAAATGTAATTTGACTTGATGATGCTCCAATATGTTATTGTTAATAAATTAATTTCACTTGTTCATTATGTGTTTGCCACTTACAAATTAGTTTCTTTCTCCTTTGATTTTAAAAGGGATATTGTTGTCTTTTTACTTGAGTGCTGTGAAAATTCATATTTTTTGGGAGTTAATGGAAATTAATTTGCTACAGTGGTCCTTGTATGAAATTTTTCTTTTCTTTTCTTAAAATTCTTCTACTTCTTTCCCTCAATATACTTTTCTAATTTTATTATTTTTATTAAATCAAATCAAACTGGATTAAAACTCCTTTTCTGACATGATTATATATTTAAATATATATATATACACATATATTAATAAAATTGATGTGTACTGTATACGTGTGGACCAATTGTCTTCTGGATAAAAATATGTGGGGACTGAATAATAAGACACATACAGACATATTTTGTTTTGTTTCGTTTCGTTTTGAAGAGTGAAAGGAACAAAGTAATAATTGACTAATTGAATATTGTAAAAAAGTTTAAATCATAGTGACACATTAATTGGGTCAATTGGGAGCATAACACCCCAAAAGCGATAGATGTGAAAACATTGAGGTAGTAAATTTCTAGTAAAAACTTCAGGTTTAAAAAAAACAAATTGCAGGTTAGAACTTAAAACTCCTTCTTTTTGACATTCTTAATATTTGTAATTTTTATTTGACAACATTCAAAATCATTGATTGAAAGCATCCGGTGATTATATGGGACCAATTTTTTGGGCAACAATATATGGGGACCGAAGATATTACAAATGCAGACACGCTCCTTTTGTTACCTTTGAAACATGCGATCCTCTAATTGATGAATGGGAGAGATGACATTTACAAAACTATATTTAATAATATATAGGTTTAAAAATGTTACTAAAAATTAAGTTATGAATATATTTGATTTAAAAAATTATAAATATGAAAATTTCAATTAAAAATAAGGAAATATTTTTGGCAGATATAATTGTGTATATATTATAAAGGGAAAAAAAATATTTTGATACATATCTATATTTTTTCTTTCTTTATTAGATATTTTAATTTTATTCTGTTAGCCCTGTTAACTCTATAACGTTGTTGTATAGGTACTGTTAGCACTGTTAACCCTATAATTGAAAGCTTTTACAAAACAAAGTTAAAAGATTTAATAGAGAGAAAAAATATAGGTACTAAAACAAAAATGAGAACAAATAATATAGATATTTGTGAGATAGCTTTTCCCTATTAAAAATTGGTGGCCATATGGTTATAAATGATTGATTTGTTGTAGGGTTTTATTCACGTGAAAAATGTCAGCCGGAGAAGAATGCCACCTAGCTACCCATAAAGTGACAATAATACATGCCAGGTTAAATGATTCTACCTCCTTTCACGCGTAGTGCGTACCCATAAATTTTTTTATTTTTATTTTTATTTTTTTGTGTCAACCAATGGGACCACTTTATTGATGAACGATTCTTATTGATTTATGTCATCATCAAGGGCTGCTTCCCATGTGCCTTGCCGGAAAATTACTCGTTCCACCACTACTTCTTTTCTTCAACAACGAATCTTCAATTTATCCATATTGGATTTATCAAAGATATCAAGATCGAGCGCAGGAGATCATTGTAATTAAATATTTAACTATGATGGGAAAGGTTTTTTTTTTTGAATTATTATGCTTTTCAATTATATTTAAATTAATGCGGTGGAAATGCAATTTTCTTGAATCAAAGATAGAAAGTGGGCCTTATGTGATAATGCATCTGTGGCTTATGTGGATATGGTTGAAAAAATAGGCACCCCACTACAACTATTGATCCATCCGTTAAAATTGGTACATATGGCTATTCGTAAATACAAATTAGTTTTTACTAAAAATGCATCTTGCACCATATACTTTTTAGAGATGTAAGAATACATATGAACATCTAATATGGGAGCAAAAATGACAATATAACCTAACACCGTTATATATACATATGCCAAAATAGTGTATGTCCACCACAAAAAAGTAATGGTGTTATGTTATATTTAACGGCTCTAATATTTTTACTCACATTTTGAAAGTTTAGAGGTATTTTTTGCCCCCTTCAAAAGCATACGGTGTTGGATTGAATGCATTTCTGATAAAAAACCTTATGAGTACTTTTGTACATGAACTATTTTTTTATAAGTATATATATCATTCTATCGTATGCACTCAAGGTGCATGTTTGTTTTCGTTTTTTAGAAGTGTTTTTACGATTTATGAGATAAACTTGTGAGAGGCGTTTTATATTGGCTTACATAAAAGGGCTTCTGGAAATACGGTTGGTTGTTTCCCAAACAAGCACCATACACTCTCAAATTTTCCCTAATCATGGTTTGACTTGAAAATCATGATTTTAAGGTTGAAAAACATATTTTTCGAGAAGATATTTTTGTCCTACATTTTCAAAAGCTATTCCTCAAAATCTATTAACTAAAATCAATTTTTTACTTTTTCCCTACAAGTTATTTTCCAAAAAGCTAATTGTAACATCCAAAATTTTATTCACCAAGAATATATTGTAATTATTATATATATTCAATGAAATGATGAATATTTAAGGCCAAAGGAATTAAATATTGAAAGTTGAATAGTGTTTTTAGTGAAATCACTTGCGAGGCAGTGAGATTGTCATATTGTTTTGGAAGACCAAATGATGACCAAAAATTATGAAATTTTACAGGGTGAAAGTAGACATCCTAAGCTTTAATTTGAGAGGTCATATGACTCAATTGAAGCTATGTACAAAAATATATGAATTTTTGAAGTTAATCCAGAAAATCTGGAAAGTTTCTGGAGCAGCGGTCAAAGATTGAAAATCTGGGAATAATATGATCCTATCCAGTAAAATTCCATATTTTTCCTTGAAACTAGACTCAATGAGGGTTTCATAGGCTTTGGAATCACCTCGAAACAATGTCTACAAAATTAGTTATGATTTTTCAAAGTTAAGATAAAAAATCTGCTAGAATTGGCATTATTCCGAAAATTTAAGAAATAAAGTAATCTTCCTTTTTTCTCTTAATGATTTTAGAAATTAAGGGATGAAGGAGGAGAAGACAAGTGTCAAAATCCAATGAGACCAAGTGTCAACACCACATGAAAGATGATGGAGATAATTGTTGTGTCATAAGTCCTTACTTATGTCATAAGGTTAGGTGGCCAACTTTTACACCAATTGACTTGAGTAAATGGAAGGAACACTTGATTTAGTTGGAGCATAAGAGGGAGCACGTTTTTGGCCAACCAAGGAAGAAGGAAATGATAATCAAGGTTGAGTATACACAAAAGGGAAGTATGGCAAGGTTGAGTGCACACAAAAGGGAAGTATGGTGCAAGCATGGAGGCAAGTATGGTGGTTGGCATGTGTCACTATAACAACCTTAGATGAGATCAATGGTTGGGAATCAAGGGAGCATTTTTATGAAGGCTTTCTCTTCCCTTCCCTTCATGCATTTTCGTTCAACATAGAGAGGGAGAGAGTTTGGAGAAACTTTGAAGAGTTAGAGGGAAGAGGAAGAAGAAATCTTAAGGTAAGAGTTGATTCTTAAGCTTTCATTGTAACATTTCCCCTAGATCTTTCTCTAAACCATGTTTCTTCATGAATCTATGATCTTGAAGACACCATTTTTAGCTCAAGAAGTGAGAGAGGAGATGCCTAGAGAAAGAGGATTCAAGATCTCAAGAGGTAACCTCACAAACCTTAGATCTAAACTAGTATGGTGTTGTTGTTGAGGTTTGTATTTGGTTTTGGTGATTTTGGTCAAGTTTGTAAATTTGGAAAGCTATAACCCTAAGGGGTTATGCTGCCCAAATTTCTTTGAATCATGATTAAGAAGTGTTTATTTGAGTTAATAAAGGATTAGAAGTGGAAAAGTACAAGTTTTAGAAGCTAAAACACAAAACTCCATTTTTTCCAATTTTTGACCAATATTTCGGCCAGCACAGATTTGAGGGAAGGAGTTGGATTTTCATAAAATAAATGGTTCTATTGGATTTAGTGGGTAAAGATATGTGGGGTTACAGTTGGTCACTTTTTCGGTAGAGGCCGGAAAAGCATAATTACGAACACGCTACTGAAATCCCTAAATAGGGGCCGTCAAGGGTATTTTTGTAATTTGACACTGAATTTGGTGATTTCGAGCCCGGAAATGGATTCCTTGGGAGAAAATATGTCAGAATAGCCTTAGTCAAAATTTTGGGAAAACGTGCCATCGGGCCGGGTACGACGGGTCCGAGCCGAGGTCCCAGGGGCATTTTGGTAAAATTTCACCATAAACTAATATAACCATCAGAAACACTATGGAAGTGTCTAAACTGTACCTTTGATGTTCTAGGACTGAGTAGAGAGCCCAAGGGAATTGGCACGCAAATCGAGGCATGTTATTCGAAGATCAGAGAAGGGCGATTAAGGTAGGGAACTTACCTCTCCTGCATGTATTTGATATTTGTGCTGGTGTATTGATGTATGTTATTGCTTTGCCTGATGATGTGAAACATATATGAATAATTGAAGCTCTGTTTCTATTTATGCTATGGCCATACGTATGTTGATTGAAACATTGAGCACGCAGATATGTCATTGTGTGAGCATAAGTTATGTAATGCAAGTATGTCATGTATTAAGCACTTATCTTGCATGCATATTGGTATTACTTTCCTAGTGAGATTCTCCAGAATCTCACACTCCCCTACCAACAATTTAGACAGGAAAAAACAGAACGTATGGTGAGAACAATAAAGAGAACCGTACAAAGTGGATTGCAGTGGTGGAATGAAGACAAGAAGATGTCTCCGTTCACTGAGACGTGTTGAGACACCCATGTAGCGCTGTGAGGCTACGTTAATTGTAATTATCAAGTACGAACCCGTATGGGACATTTTCGTAATCGCGCACATAATATTAGTATATCTATGTTATTCCTGTGTTGCCCGTTGAACTGCGTATCATTTCCGCAAATACTCTAAAATAAGTGAAAATAAAATGAGGATGTGACACTAATCCCAGGCTACTCTAATAAATATGATACTTCTCCCCGTCGGTTTGCCACGTTGCGCTTGATTCAATCCTACTTAGTGGGGCGCAATGTTTAATAAATATGATCATGCACGTTTTGTTCTGTACCATTTGGTTTTATCTTTCACATAAGTACTACAGAAACGCTATCCTGTTAATTAGTGGCGCCCAATTTTTAATAAATAGAAACAATTCATGTCCGGATTAAAAAAAATAAAATAAAATAGTCCTTTTAAATATTAAAATTACATTCAAGTCTCGTAAAACTTTTTTATAATAAATTTAATACTTATTGGTAGGGCCCAATTTTAAATAAATATAATAATGGACGTTTTGCTTTGTACCGTTTGGTTTGCCTCTCCTTTACCCAAAACACTGCCGTTTTGGGTTAAAAAGGGGAGGTTGGGTCCTTTTTTAAAAAATATATATATATGTAACACCCTAAAGTATTTTTTCAGTACCACTTAATATTATAAAATAATTTTTCATACACTAATTATCCTCAAATATTTTTTTAGTAATAATTACTATCTAGCAAACTACACTTTAAAATATTGTTTTAGTAACACCCAGTACCATAAATTAGTTTTTAACTCACTCAGCACCTTAAATAATTTTTCAATAGTAACTATTGTTTAACAAACTACATTCTAAAGTGTTTTTTAATAACATCCAATATCATAAATTAATTTTTAACTCATTCAGCATCTTAAATAATTTTTTCAATAATACTCAATATTTTAAAATATTTTTTTTTGCATATGATCCCTAAAATATTTTTTTATCACCACTCTGTATCTTAAGTTTAGACTATTCGTTGCAATTAGAAAAATATTTTACTATGCTAAATACAAAAAACATTATTTTATGATATTAAGTGGTATTAAAAAATACTTTAAGGTGTTACATTTTTTTTTTTTTTATAAAAAAGGACCCAACCTCCCCTTTTTAACCCAAAACGGTAGTGTTTTGGGTAAAGGAGAGGCAAGGGACGGGAAGCGCCTGGGAGAGAAGCCGGATCCTTATCTTTCACATTCAGTACTGCGGAAAACTCCATCGCATGCATGCACATACGTGTATACACACACACATATATATATTATGTGTGTGAGAATTATGTGTGAGAGACATATATCACTACAAAAAAAAAGACTTTCAGCGGCGACAAAAGTCTAAAAGTCGCCGCCTATGCGACTGTCGCTGAAAGTTTTAGCGGCGACAATTTTTGTCGCCGCTAAAAGTATACTTTCAGTCGCCGCTGAAGGTATAGTTTCAGCGGCGACTTTGGTGACTTTCAGCGGCGACTTTTGTCGCCGTTGAAAGTGTTAATTTTTTTAAAAAAAAATTCAAAAAATTAAATTTTTTATTAAAAAAATTCGAATTTTTTTTTAAAAACTATAATTTACAATTGCCACGTCCCTGTGCTACCACGTGTCGCTTCCCCGTGCTGCCATGTGTTGCCTCTTCATGCTGCCACGTGTTGCCTCCTCATAATTCCTCCATGTGACTCTCCTCCAGTTCGAACCCGCGACCTCAGAGAGCCGATGCCTTAGTGCGCGAATCTCTACCAGTTGTGCCTGAATGAACCTATGTCATATTATTACATATTATTATATATATATAATATTATCATATATATAAACATACATACATATAATTAATTAATTATATACATATAATTAATTATTAATTAAATATAATATTATTAAAAGTACTGAAAAATTAAATAAAAATGAAAAAAATATTGATATATTTAAATTTAAAATTTTTTTAATTAAAATTACTTAATAAATAATAATTTAATATCATAAATATTATTTTTAATAAAAAATTATAAATCTAATATTAATAAATAATAATATAATTTTAATAATTAAGGTTAAATAGAATTATTTAATAATTAATAGTTAAATTTTATAAATATTATTTTTTAAAAATATTAATAAAAAAAATATGAAAAAGACTTTCAGCGGCGACACTAAAGTCGCCGCTGAAACTCACTTTCAGCGACGACTTTTAATAGTCGCCGCTGAAAGTGTTTTAAATTTTTTTTTTTAAAATTTTCGAAAACCACTTTCAGCGGCGACTTTTAATAGTCGCCGCTGAAAGTGTTTAAATTTTTTTTTTTTTTTTTCGAAAAAAACTTTCAGCAGCGACACTAAAGTCGCCGCTGAAACTCACTTTCAGCGGCGACTTTTAATAGTCGCCGCTGAAAGTGTTTTAAAATTTTTTTTTTTAAATTTTCGAAAAACACTTTCAGCGGCAACACTTTTGTCACCGCTGAAACTCACTTTTAGCGGCGAAAAAACAATGTCGCCGCTGAAAGTCTGACTTTCAGCGGCGACAAAAGTGTCGCCGCTGAAAGTGACACCTTCAGCGGCGACATTAAAAGTCGCCGCCAAATGTCGCCGCTGAAAGTGATTTTTTTTGTAGTGTATGAACGTTTTGTTTTTTTAATGTATTTTGTGGCTGTCCCTTTCACTATTAAATGATATGAATATAAAAATGTGCTATTGTTGTTGTTGTTGTTATTGGCAGCAGCGTGAGCCCAATGTGTTTCCGAATCACTTTCTTGTAAAACCAATCATTATCTTATAAATTATCGCAAATACATTTTTAGGGACTAAGAAATAATTAAATAATCTAATTTTTCTAAAAAAAACAATCTATTTTTTTTTTCTAAATTGCCTCTGGTATTCTTTAAATAAATACTGTTTTACCATTAATGGCTTTCTAAGTATAATTTCAAAACAAAGATTAATTTACTTAAATTCTTAAATTTTAATTTATATCCCCCTTCTTTGCTTTCAATAATTAAACTTTAACCTTGATTAAGTGTGTATTTGGATTCATTTTTTGTAAGCTAAAAGGACACTACTACAAAAAAGTGGTTTAGTGGCGCAGCTCTTATGACACTTTTTAAAAAAGCACCAAAGATAATTATTTATTTAAAATTATTTTGATGCTTTGGTGCTTACAATTATAAGCGTCATAGTAGACGTTAACCTTATATGACGCTTTCATGTACAAGCGCCAAACAATGTCTTCAATTTGTTCAAAAAAAAACAATAAGAAGCTTTGGCGCTTTATGTGGAAGCGCCAAAGCTTCTTATATTTTCAAAAAAATAAAAAATAAAAATATAATAGGAAGCTTTAGGAAGCGCCAAAGCTTCCTATATATTTTTAATATATATATATATATATATATATATATATAAGAAGCTTTGGCGCTTTATGTAGAAGCGCCAAAGCTTCTTATATTTTTAAAAAAATAAAAAATAAAAAAATAATAGGAAGCTTTGGCACTTCCTAAGGAAGCGTCAAAGCTTCCTATATATTTTTTTGTAAAAAAAAAATTGATCCACACTGGTTTCATATATGACATAGTAAAGGAAACTAATACTTAAGAGTACATGTTTCCCATCAAAATCAATTTAATGTGTTTAGCTTTTCTTAATATATTATTTATTATATAATAATTCTTATTATTATAGAATAAATAATATGATTACTATTTTGTAGGGAAAATTACTCATAAGTGTCAGATAAAAAAATTAAAAATAAAAAAAGAAATATTATAATAGAAATCTTTGGCGCTTTCTAAGGAAACGTCAAAGCTTCTTATAGGAAGCTTTGGCCTTTCCTAAAGTAGCGCCAAAGCTTCTTATGTATTTTTTTTTTAAAAAAAAAGGTTCAGTCAGCTTCTTCGATTGTGTGTGTATCTAGCTATAAAGTAATTTTAAATTAAGTGTTTTTTTTTTCACTTGGGTCATTATATTATTATACATTTATCATTGTTAAAGGTTTAATAGTTACAATCAACGTAAAGTTATATGATATGTTTGTCATACTTTTTGCTCTTTCTTTTTATAGATCCAAATTATCTGCTTGAATATATTGTTGTCACTAGTATTAACTTACACTTATAATGAAGCATAAAACTGAGTAAGCTCCATGAAGTTCATCAAATTTTTTTATAATGAAGCGTAAAAGTAGTATATACTTGACCATTGTTAGAAAAAGAATCAACACATAAAATATAGTTAAACTAACTAATTACATAAACACAGTGCCAAAACTTCATATTGAAAAAATAAAAAATAAAAAACACAATAGAAGCTTTGGCGCTTCCTAAAGAAGCGCCAAAGCTTCCATTTTTTTTTTAAATTTTATTTTGAAAATGGGAAGCAATGACATTCTTTTATGAAGCGCCAAAGCTTCCCCTGTTTACAAAATTTAAAAACCCCGCCATTGACATCCCGCCATTATCACTCTCCCGCTTGTCACTTCCCATAACTTCGATCCATTACTCTCTCACTTTATTGGTCTACTAGCTTTTCTTATTCGTTATCCCCATTCCATCCTCTCTTTGATGGCAGCAAGTAGAAGTAGGAGATCCCTAACTTGTAAGCATTGTTTTTTTAAACATTTGATCCATGTTTTCTTTTTTTTTCTTTTTGGTTAAAATTTGCAATGACTCTTATATGTTTACTCATATTTTTTATTTTTTAAGTATTGATTTGAAGTTTCAACTTTGTCAACTTAAACTTCCTATATATTGTTATTTTTTTAATTTTTAAACTTACAAATTAATAATATTGTAGTAATTTTGTTGTAATACAAATCATTGTAGTTAATGTTTTGTATTTTTTACCATTATATTGTGATTTGTTTGTTTTATCAAAAAAATAAAATAATTAAAAAAATGATCATCATCATTTTATATTGTAATTTACCTACTAGATGAAATGTATAGTCATTTACTTGCTAAAAAATTATATATGATTATCAGGCATTTATTTTTAAATTACACCGTAAAGAAAAAAAAATATTTAAAAAAATTATTTAAAAAATAAATAAATATCCAAAGGAGGCATTGCCTCCTTTGGCATTTATATTACAAACACCAAAGGAGGTGTGTTCACCTCCTTTGGCGTTTGTAATATAAACACCAAAGGAGGTGAACACCTCCTTTGGCGTTTTTTTGATAAATGCCAAAGGAGGTGTCAACCCTCCTTTGGCGTTTATTTTATAAACGCCAAAGGATGGTACCTCCTCCTTTGGCGTTTTTTTATATTGAAAAGCGTTATAGGTATTTTTAATGACGTCAAAAGCTTTGGCGTTTTTTAAACGCCAAAATATGTTTTAAAATAAGCGCCATTATACCAGTTTTTTGTAGTAGTGGGACTTTATAGAAAACAGACTTTCCTTAACTGATGTTTGCTTACTTTTTAGGCAAGGATGCAAAATAGAAAAGGGTTAAAGGCCATTTTTGTCCTAGAAGTATTGGCTCAGGAGCATTTTGCCCAAGAAGTTTTAAATGTGAGGCAATTTCATCTTGACCGTTATCGCAGTTGAATTTGACCATTAGTTGACCAAATGTAGGGGCAACTTTGCTCCAAAGTGAAAACTTCCATGGCAAATTTGCTCATAAGTTGAAACTTCTAGGGCAATTTTGTCATTCATGTCATTTTTGTGAAGGTGCAGATTTACCCTTAAAGTTTTCACTTTTGAGCAAATTTGCCTCAACATTTGGTCAACTAATGGTCAAACTTAACTGTGATAATGGTCAGGGCGAAATTGCCACACATTTGAAACTTTCAAGGCAAAATTGCCCCTAAAGCAATACTTCTAGAGAAAAAAAAGCCTTTAACCCAATAGAAAATACACTTGAAAAGTCAGTTTTGTGAACACAAATTACAGTGACTTTTTATTCCAAATGTATTTTATAAACTAAAGTTTAGGTAAAATTCAATTAGTGTAGTGTAAAATAATTTGTGTTCAAATAGGAAGCATGTACTACATAACTCAATAATATCTATCTTGGACCACAATATCCCTCCATTACAGGAAGGAAAATTACTCGTTCCACCATTATTTTTTTCTTGAACAAAGAATCTTTAATTTATCAATATTGTATTTATGAAAGACATCAAGATCGAGCGCAGGAGATCAATGTATTTAAATATTTAACAATGATGCGAAAGGTTTTTTTTTTGAATTATTATGCTTTTTGTTATGAAAGTATATGTGATAAGAGAGAAGATTGATAGAATCCAGAGAAAGGATTATAGAATTTCTAGAGAGAAGTTAGAGAGAAGTTCTCATTTAGTTCAACTGAAACAATCGATTACAGCCCTTTATATAGAGTCAGAAATTTAACCCTGGTTGCCTAACCATGGTTATATCTAACTCTGGTTACATGACCATGGTTACTTTATATCTTCTTTATGTCCTTGTCTTCTTTTGCTTTTGCTTTGTGTCATGTCTTCTTTTCTTCTTTATGTCAAGTTGACTGGAAGATTAATATGAGTCAATGGACATCCACATATTTAATATTCATAACACTCCCCCTTGGATGTCCATTATGAATGTGCCTCATTAAAAACTTTAACTAGAAAAAACCCAGTGGGATAAAAACCTAGCCAAAGAAAAGAGTACATCATTCATTGATACACTGTCGAGTGCTGCCTCATTAAAAACCTTTCTAGGAAAACCCAGTGGGACAAAACCTAAATAAGGGAAAAAAGAGTACATCGTGTATCGACTCCCCCTCTTGATAATATCAGTTGAAATCTTTGAATCTCCGAAGACCAATATCATGAACAAGTTTTTCAAAGATTGTACCTGGGAGTGACTTGGTGAATAAATTTGCTAGATTTTCACTTGAACTGATTTGCTGGATATATATTTCACCATCCTTTTGAAGGTCACGAGTGAAGAAGAATTTTGGTGAAATATGCTTTGTTCTATCGCCCTTGATATAGCCTTCTTTAAGTTGAGCGATACATGCAGTATTGTCCTTATATAGGATTGTTGGGATCATTTTGCCGGAAGATAAATGACAAGTTGTACGTATATGATGTATCACTGACCTCAACCACATACATTCTCGACTTGCTTCATGTATTGCTAGAATTTCTGCATGATTAGATGATGTGGCTGATATAGTCTGTTTCACAGATCGCCATGAAATAGCTGCACCTCCACATGTAAATAGATAGCCCGTTTGTGATTTACCATTATATGGATCAGACAAAAATCCGGCATCTGCATAACCAACTAGTTCATGCTTGGATACATTTAAGTAGTATAACCCCATGTCTGTAGTACCTCTAAGATAATGAAGAATATGCTTTATTCCATTCCAATGCCTTCATGTTGGTGAAGAACTATATCTTGCTAATAAATTAATAGCAAATGATATATCAGGACGTGTGTGATTAGCAAGATACATTAGTGCTCCAATAGCACTAAGATATGGTACTTCTGGACCAAGTAGTTCTTCATCACCTTCTTCACTGATTTCTCGGGGTCGAAATGGGTCTTTATCTACTTTCATAGATCTTACAATCATTGGGGTACATAATGGATGAGATTTATCCATGTAAAATTGCTCTAGGACCTTCTTTGTATAAGTTTCTTGATATACAAAGATCCCTTTCTTGAAGTACTCGATTTGTAATCCAAGACAGAATTTTGTTCTTCCCAAGTCCTTCATCTCAAATTCTTTCTTCAAACAATTAATTGCCTTTTGAAGCTCTTCAGGAGTTCCAATGATGTTGATATCATCAACATAAACAGCAATTATAGCAAATTCACTATTAGATCTTTTCATAAAGATGCATGGGCATATCGGATCATTTTTGTATCATTCGTTCAACAAATATTCATTAAGACGATTATACCACATGCGCCCTGATTGCTTCAGGCCATACAGGGACTTATTTAACTTAACTGAGTATTGTTCTTGAGAACTTGAATTGGATGCTTCTGGCATCTTAAGTCCTTCAGGGACTTTCATATAAATATCACTACCAAGTGATCCATATAAATAGGCAGTCACAATATCCATTAGATGTAAATCAAGTCCTGCATTTACTGCTAGACTAATTAAATAACGAAAAGTAGTCGCATCCACTACTGGTGAATACGTTTCTTCAAAATCAATGCCAGGTCTTTGTGTAAAACCTTGGGCTATTAGACGTGCCTTATATTTAGTTATTTTGCCCTTTTCATTTCTTTTTCGTATAAAGACCCATTTGCATTCAACTGGTTTTACATCTTCAGGTGTAAGGACTACAGGTCCAAATACTTTTCATTTTGCCAATGATTTTAATTCTGCATTAATAGCATCTTTCCATAGGGGTCAATCTTTTCTTTGTTGGCTCTCACTAATGGATTTTGGCTCATGATCCTCATTATCATTCATTACATCATATGCTATATGATAAGCAAAGATGTCATCAACGTTGACTTCATTTCTATCCCATCGGATTCCATTCATAACATAATTTATTGAGATCTCATTATTTTCACATATATCATGTACCTGGGTCTCTTCTGGGACTACAATGTTCTCTTCTGGAGATAATATCTCTTCAGGAGATGGCTCTTCTGGAGCTACTAATTTTTCTTCATTATCCTCATCCTGACCATCTATATTCTTTGCTCCTTTTCTTTTTTGAGGATTTTTATCTTTGGAACCGATGGGCCTGCCACGCTTCAGACGTGTTTTGGATTCATTCATAGCTGGTTGTCCTTCAGGGACATCAATTTTAATAGGAGCATTAGCAGCTGGGATATGTGACTTTGTCACTTTCTTTGGGTCAGTAAATGCTTCTGGCATTTGATTAGCTAAATTCTGTAAATGAATTATCTTTTGAACTTCAAGTTCACATTGTTTTGTACGAGGATCAAAATGAGCCAATGATAATTCATTCCAACTAATTTCTTTTCCCAGCTGCTTGTTTTCTCCCCCTAATGTTGGGAAAAATGATTCATCAAAATGACAATCGGCAAATCGTGCCGTAAATAAATCTCCTGTGAATGGTTCTAACCATTTTATAATTGATGGAGATTCATACCCAACATATATTCCCATCTTGGTGCGTTGTGGTAGTGCTACAGGCACATATACCACACACCCAAAAATTCTTATATGGGAAATATTAGGTTCCTGACCAAAAACCATTTGTAAAGGGGAAACCTTTAAATAACTTGTTGGCGTAATGCAAATTAACATTGCTGCATGCAAAATGGCATAGCCCCAAGCAGAAATTGGTAGATTAGATTTCATAAGTAAAGGTCTTGCAATTAATTGCAACCTTTTAACCAATGATTCTGCAAGTCCATTTTGCGTATGAACATAAGCTACAGGATGTTCAACATCAATTCCAAAGGACATACAATATTCATTAAAAGTTTGTGATGTAAATTCACCAGCATTATCAAGACGTATTTTCTTGATAGGATAATCAGAGTAATGTGCTCTTAATCTAATCAATTGAGCAAGTAATCTCGCAAACGTCAGGTTGCGAGAAGATAATAAGCAAACATGCGACCATTTAGTTGATGCATCAATTAAAACCATATAGTACTTAAATGGTCCGCATGATGGGTGTATTGGCCCACAAATATCTCCCTGTATCCGTTCTAGAAATGTGAGAGACTCACTTTCTACTTTGCTTGGTGAAGGGCGAATAATTAACTTTCCCTTGGAACATGCAGCACATGAAAAATCATGGGATTGTGGTATTTGTTTACACTTCAAGGTATGTCCACATGAATTCCCAATTATTTGTCGCATCATGATTGAACCGGGATGGCCTAACCGGTCATGCCAAACATTAAATTCATTAGTAAACTTCTGGTTTACATTATCAAACTGCTGGTTTGAATTGGTAAACTTTTGGTTTGCATTATCAAACTGCTGGTTTGAATTCGCAAACTTCTGGTTTGCATTGGCAAACTTCTGGTTTGCATTATTGAACTTCTGGTTCTCAATAGTATGTGTTTCAATTGTACTTATACATGTGTAATACAAACCAGAAGAAAAAATAGGAAAACTTTCTAATATGCATTTTCTACCAACAACTATATTTGTAATGATAAGATATTCCTTATTATTTTTAGTTGTTGTTTCTAAATGATATCCATTTTTGCGGATATCTTTGAAACTCAGTAAGTTTCTTTTAAACTTGGTAGAATAAAATGCATTATCAATGCATAATTTTGTTCCTTCAAGTAACAAAATACTAGCTCTTCCGGAGCCTTCAATTAAATTTATACTACTAGATATAGTCTGAACATTGGCTTCTAGTATTACCAAGGAAGAAAAATATTTATCATGTCTGAGTATGATGTGGGTTGTTGCACTATCAACGAGACATAAATCTTCAGGATTGATGCCAATAGGATTCATTCTTCAAAAAAACATAAATAAAATTAATACATATGATAGAAACAACTTTAAATAAATATAACATTTCAAATTATATTAAGAAATCTGCAACATCCAAATAGTTATTATCTATATTGCCATACTCAAAATTCTCACCCTGATCAACATGATTAACTTCAACATTTGATCTTTTACCAGTATTTTTAATTGATTCTTGGTAAAGATCAACTAGGTGCCTTGGTGTACGACAGGTACGAGACCAATGGCCCTTGCCACCACATCGATAGCATGGATTATCAGCATATTTGTTATGCCTACTGCTTTCCCCTTTTTGGTTCTTATCAGTCTTTTCCCACTTCTGATAGGAATTTGAACCTCCATGATATCAACCACGGCCACGCCCAAGGCTGTAGCCACACCCACGTCCACGTCCTTGTCCACGTCCATGTCCTTGTCCACGTCCACGGCCACAATAAAATTCATTAGTTACTACATTCACTTCAGGGAATGGAGTTGAGCCTGTTGGACAGGATTCATGATTTTTTAATAAAAGCTCATTATTTTGTTCAGCCACAAGGAGACAAGAAATTAACTCAGAATATTTCTTTAAACCTTTTTCACGATATTGCTGCTGCAGGAGCAAATTGGATGCATGAAATGTGGAGAATGTCTTTTCTAACATATCATCATCAGTAACATTTTCTCCACATAATTTCAATTTAGAAGTAATTCTGAACATAGCTGAGTTATATTCGCTTATAGATTTAAAATCTTGCAAGCGTAAATGCATCCAATCAAAATGAGCTTTTGGAAGAATGGCCATCTTCTGGTGATCATATCTTTCTTTCAAATTGTTCCAAAGGACAAGTGGGTCCATCACTGTCAAATATTCAGTTTTTAAGTCCTCATGTAAATGGTGGCGAAGAAAAATCATGGATTTGGCTTTATCTTGGTTGGATGCCTTATTCCCTTCTTTAATCGTGTCTTCCAGACTTTTGACATTCAAGTGAATTTCTGCATCCAACTTCCAAGATAAATAATTTTTCCCGGTAATATCAAGAGCCACAATTTCAAGTTTTGCTAGGTTTTCCATTCTTCAAACTAATTAAAGAAATAAATTAAAATAATTAAAATATGAAATGTAAATATGCAATATAATAACTGTAAATTCATAAAGACAATAAATAATTCATAAGGCAAGATAAGAAAATTAAAACATGTATGGCTTCGGGCCATTTAATCTCATGACTTCAGGCCATGTATGGCTTCGGGCCATTTAATCTCAAGATGAGGAATTAACTATTATCTTCATGATAAAAATTGTACATGACTTCTGACCATACAATAAGATAAAAGATAAAAATATATATAGCTTCTGGCCATATAATAAGATGAAAAATGTATATAGCTTTTGGCTATATAATAAGAATGGATATGGCTTTTGGCCATATTATAAGAAATTAAAACATTATGACTTCTGGTCATAATTTTAAGAATCAGATGTGTATGGCTTCTGGCCATAATAACAATAATAATAATATAAAAGAACTTGTAAATAATATATAAAAACAATAACGATCTCCAATCTTAGCCATGGAACCCGATGTTATATAACAATCGGTAAAAGTATCTCTCTAATTCCATATAGTGGCTCAGATTATCCCAGATCTATAAAATAAAACAAGAGATATATAATCATTAAAGAAACCATAAGAAGATCATACCTTCTTTTAGAGCTTCGTGCTGATAACGTGTTATGTAAGTATATGTGATAAGAGAGAAGATTGATAGAATCCAGAGAAAGGATTATAGAATTTCTAGAGAGAAGTTAGAGAGAAGTTCTCATTCAGTTCAATTGAAACAATCGATTACTGCCCTTTATATAGAGTCAGAAATTTAACCCTGGTTGCCTGACCATGGTTATATCTAACTCTGGTTACATGACCATGGTTACTTTATATCTTCTTTATGTCCTTGTCTTCTTTTGCTTTTGCTTTGTGTCATGTCTTCTTTTCTTCTTTATGTCAAGTTGACTGGAAGATTAATATGAGTCAATGGACATCCACATATTTAATATTCATAACACTTTTCAATTATATATGAATTAATGTGGTGGAAATGCAATTTTCTTGAATGAAAGATAGAAAGTGGGCCTTATGTGATAATGCATCTGTGGCTTATGCGGATATGGTTGAAAAAATAGGCACCCCACTACAATTATTGATCCATCCGATAATATGGTCCCAATTTTTTTGGCTATTCGTAAATACAAATTAGCTTTTACTAAAATTGTATGCAGCACCATATACTTTTTAGAGGTGTAAGAATACATATAAACATTTAATATGGAAGCAAAAATAACAATATAACCTAACACCGTTATATATGCATATGCCAAAATAGTGTGTCCACTACAAAAAAAATTATGTTAAGTTATATTTTCCTGCCATTACATTTTTACTCTCATTTTGAACGTTTAGAGGTATTTTTTGCCCCCTCCAAAAAGCATATGGTGATGGATTGGATGCACTTTTGATAAAAAGCTTATGGGTTCTTTTTCACCTTAACAATTTTTTTATAAGTATAGATATCATTCTATTGGATTCACTCAAGGTGCCTGTTTGTTTTCGCTTTTCAGAAGTGTTTTTAATGATTTACAAGGTAAGCATGTGAGAGGTGTTTTGTATTGGCTTACAGAAAAAGGCTTCTGAAAACACGGGTTAGTTGTTTTCCAAAGAAGCACCAAATACTCTCAAATTTTCCCTAATCATGGTTTGACTTGAAAACCATGATTTTGTGGTTGAAAACCATATTTTTTCCGGAGATATTTTTTTTCTACATTATCAGAAGCTATTCCTCAAAATCTATTCTCTAAAATCAATTTTTTTACTTTTTCCGTATAAGTTATTTTCCAAAAAGCTAATCTCAAGCCACTCTAATAAATATGATAATTCTCCCCGTTGGTTTGCCACTTTGCGCTAGACTCAATCCTATTTAATGGGGCCCAATTCTTAATAAATATGATAATACACGTTTTGTTTTGTACCGTTTGGTTTTATCTTTCACATAAGGAAGGCAGAAACACTATGACCGCGTTGAGTTACATCAATGTGTTATCTGTCATAAGCGGCCCAGTGGCCCATGGACTATCGGCCCATTTACTATCAGTCCCCCATATGGACAATAAGATTACAAATAATTTTTTAGTTTGCTTCTAATAGTTTTAATCACTGAATGAAACTAATCCTTAGCGTTATTTTGTTGATGGAAAAGAAAGAAGAGAGAGATCCTCTGATTAATTTACCACTGCAGTCCGTCAGTGGTCTTCCACCATTCTAAGCATAGACCGTCGGTGATCAACGGTGGTCTTCCACCGTTCTAAGCTCAGACCGTCGGTGGTCTTCCAGAGTCTTAAGTTTCAGTTTCACCGTCGTCCCCGTCCTGAGCTCTGTTTGCAGATGATATCGTTGCTCCAATTTTTACTGATATTGTTTAGATCAGATCTGCTCAGCCAGTCGTTTTCTCCGACCTGCCACAACATCACCGTCGACAGCGGCTTGGTGATTTTGATATACCATTGGAGCTAGGGCTGTTGTTTCGGTCAAATTCTTTTAACTCATTCCCTTTTGTTTCGTTGATTATTTCTCTTTTTTCTGGTATTGTGATTGGGGTTGGGTGTGAAAGGATCTAGAAAGAGTTTTGGAAATAATAGAGAGATCTAGCTTTTAAAGAAGATCCAGTAGTATATTTCACTGTGTCGTGGGTTCCACTATTAGAGAACGAGTAATAACGCGGTGATCTGTGAAACCACCTCTGAAGGAGGTGGAGGACAATCTAAGGAACAAGACGATATATTAGGGCTTAGCATGAAAAAAAGATGCCTAAGGATACCCAAATGCAAGATGCAGAAATGAGAGAAAGTGATGCGAGGAACTCTCAAGCGAACCGGGATTCAAAAATGCTACCTAGAACCCAGATTTCTTATAAAGCAAAGCTGTTGGGAAATGAAGAAAAAGCTTTTGACAAGAGTCTTGAAGAAAGATGGAAGGAATGCTTAAGAGAAGAAGAGAAGACAACGCCGGAAGTTACTAAAGAACAGAAGAAGATGATAGGAATGATCCCAAAGTTAAATGTTTGAGACGGAAGATTAAAGGAACTTTGCAGGCCATATAAGGATGCTCTTTATTTTAATGGTTTTAGGCAAGAAGACCAACCTGGTTATGATGAAAGATAGAATCAAATGGTTATTAGGTCTGATAATTTTGAGCTTATTGATCTTCCCAATAACTATTTTGTTTTTAGAACAGCAGATAAAGGCCTATGCAATAAACTTTTATTTGATGGACCTTGGATTATTCAAGCGTACTACCTGTATGTTCAGAGGTGGAGTCCAAATTTTAACCCACACTGTAATAAGGTACGCAAGGTTGCAATTTGGGTAAGAATTCCCCCCTTCCTATGCACATCTACTCGGAGGAATGTATTATGGAGATAGGCAATCTTATTGAAAGAGCTCTCAAAGTTGATATGCATACTTTAGCTCAAAAAGAGAACCGTCAACATATGGTGGAAATAGGGAAGTTTGCTAGAGTGAGCGTTGAAGTAGATTTGAATAAGCAACTTTAATCTAGATTTTGTCTCTGGAATCTTGTATATCCGGTGGAATAAGAAGGCCTTGATACAATATGTTTTACTTGTGGTTTATACGGACATACATTGGTACAAAATTTCCTTTTTAGATCACCATATTTAGACCGGTTATAGCGGATAAGGTCTAAAAAATTTGACCGGTGACAGTTTTGTAATTATATAGAACTTCTAAGACCGGTTCTCAAAAAAACCGGTCTTAAAAAAATTATTTAGACTAGTTATAAATAAAACCGGTCTAAAAATATCAAAATATTTTAAAAATTAAAAATTTTAAACTTTTAAGACGGGTTATTAATAATAACTAGTCTTAAATATCAAACATTTAAGACTAGTTTTAATAAAAACCGGTCTTAAATATGAAAAATTTGAGTATCCGCAATCGATTCTTCATTGTAATCCCTTCTACTCATCTGTACGTTTGATTACAAAAAAAAAAGGCCCTATTTATTTTTTTTAAACAAAATATCACTTTTAAGACCGGTTGTTAAAATAACCGGTCTTAAAGTATTTTTAAGACCGGTTATTTTAACAACCGGTCTTAAAAGTGATATTTTTTAAAAAAAACAAAAAATAGGGCCTTTTTTAAAAAAATATCAAAATATTTAAAAAATTAAAAATTTTAAACTTTTAAGACCGGTTATTAATAATAACCTATCTTAAATATCAAACATTTAAGACTGGTTTTAATAAAAATCGGTCTTAAATATGAAAAATTTAATTTTTTCCACCCTTTTAAGACCGGTTTTATATATACCCGGTCTAAAAAATCGACCCTAAAGTTTTGAATCTCCTCTTTGTCGCGCCTAAATTTTGCTCTTTAAATTTGAAACCTCTCTTCTTGGTGCGATTACTCTGTGAGCTTGGTCATCTTCGCTTGATCTCATTCTCATGTTTGTTGCTGCGGTGCTCTCACCCTTGCACTGAATGAGTTTGTCGACGCCACAACCTCGCTTGCTCTGATCTCCTTCGTCGTGACTTTTCTCTTTCCCCGTGACATCCATCCTTCATCGCAACCTACCTTGGCAACCTCACTTCTTTGCTGCCATAAGCTACTTGCTCCTTTGCTTTGACCTATAGATGCGTAAAAAAGATGCAACCTCACTTCTTTGCTGCCATAAGCTCCTTTGCTTCTTTGCTGCCATAAGCTACTTGCTCCTCTTTCAATCATTAAATTCTACATAAAATGAATGACATTTTGATATCTCATGGGCAAAAGATGGTGCAGTTTTCAATTTGAAAATTGGAAAAAAAATTGAAAAATACACTAGTTTTTGTCTTTAAGATATCAAAATGTCACTTGTTTTATGTAGAATCTAATGATTAAAAAAAATACAAAAAAAATAAAATTTGGGGATGACCCCAAATTTGAGGGGCAGCCGAGGGCGCAAGAAGTATTTTCTGTTTAAACTCATTAATTTCTCGACGTGATTTCTCCTTTTGATGAGAAAATTAGGAGGAATGAACGTACAATATTTAAGTGAACTTTTCATATGTCGTGCACGTTTTTTGTTTAGTTTCCTTTTGTTTTATATGTCACATTCTATGAAACACAATATATAAATACGTGTTTTTTTTTTTTGGTAAAAATATAAATACGTGTGTTTGTGTGTGTGATCCTCCTACTTGGGTAGAACCCACTTAAGTATTTTAGTTGCTAAACTAAATTAAATATGAAAATAGCTAAAAAAAATAGTGGTATAATAATTATATTTTTCATTCTTAATTTTGGTCATTTATTACATTGAAAGGAAAAAATAAAAAGATAAATGTATAAACTACCATTGTTCAAGAAGCATAATTAGGACCAGAAAGGGTAAACATTACCTGAGGGATATATAGAAGAGTAAAATACATCAATCTCCCCTCTATTTACTCTAAATACAAAGGCTTCCCGTCTATTTTGAAAACCTACATGAATATCCCTTAAAATCAAAATTTATGTTGCACAAACCTCTTTTCTAGTTTTGTGATTCAACTTTTATATCCATTCACTCATTAACTATTAAATCATAACATTGACCTGTTATTTTGACTAAAAAGCTCCTCTTAACATAAAGTATTTATTAATAATCATTTTATCATATATCTTTATCCAAAATTAGAAAAATAATTTTAATATATTTTCAAATTTTTGTCATACGGTTAAATTGATTACCACATTACCAAGTTAATTAGTTTATAATAATTTTTTGATAATTTTAAATTTTTAATCATTGATATATTAAAAATTAATTTAAGCATATATGAACAGCACAAATTAATTTGCAGTAGTCGAAGCTCCGGCTGGCTGAAGCCAGAGCTTTGATGGCCTGTCGTCGGTGGCCGTTTGGCCTGCAGCTACTAGTGACTCCGGTGACGATCAGACCTTCTTTTTTTAATTCAAAAAAAAACAATAAGAGGTTTTATTGTCTTCTTACCCACAAAAACTAATTTTCATTTTGGTCTTTGAGGACGCAGTAAACTTTCAAAATTTTATGATTTATGAGGGTTGACTGAAATAAATTTGGTACTGTGGGGTTAAACTTAATTTCTCCCTTAATTAAATGAAATGAACACAAAATCACGAAAGAAGAGACAAAACGTGTGTGTCACGGTTGATTGTGGAACACAATATCATTAATTAATTTGAGTCTAATATTTCTAGATTACTCATAGACGAAACAAATAATAAATTCGTAACCTTATAAATTAAGAGACCAGTATTTTTTTCAAGTATCTAAAATCCACTGCAATCAATTATTCAAATTCTCTCCAACTGTGAATATCAAGTTTCCTGGCCAACCTTTCACACCCTAAAACTACGAGTAATTAGAGGTAAGTAATCTTTCTTTGGCACTTCACTTAGCCTCCTAAACGTCAGAACCTTCCACAAGTAACATTATGTGGTTGGATGTGATGATAGCACCATTGTGATGAAATGGCTATAAGTCATTGGAAGAACCATATCCTAAGTTAGTTGTTGAAATTGGAAAGTCCAAAACCTTCTAAGATCCTTTCTACAAAGTAACATTCTTGACATGGGGTCATGACTGATTTGACAAAAACCTTAGCGGCCTCACACTAGTGGAAAAAGGGCTTTTTAGACTGGTTAAAATTGAATTTTTAAACCGGTTCTGGATCCGGTCTTGATCCAGCCGGTCTTAAAAGTATGTCACTTTTGAGACCGGTTTGGTAACCAATCTTAAAAGTCTCACTTTTAAGACCGGTTGTATTAATAACCGGTCTAAAAGAAACAATTTTAAAACTGGTTTTCATGAGCACCGGTCTTAAAAAAACTCTTTTGTAAGGTGATTTATGTAACATTTTTAAGACCGGTTATAATTATAATCAGTCTTAAAAGTTATTTTAAGACCGGTTTTATGTATAACTGGTCTTAAAAATTAATCCGGTCTTAAAATAACTTTTAAAACCGGTTATAATTATAACTGATCTTAAAAGTGTTATATATTTTTTTTAATTGTTTGTGATTAGGTTAGTTACCAGAACGCATCCTTGAATTGCTACCTCTAATGCCATACTTATTAAGTGCCATATGGTGTTCAGTTTGCTTCCACTTACCATTTCCTTTTGCTTTAACCTTCTCATTGAATTGGGAACTTTTAACATGTCATATATCCTCATGTATAATGTTTTGTTTAAAACCATCATATATATATGCATAAATGGATTTAACCATGTCATATCATACAACCAACAAGTCAATTCATCAAAACATACAAAAACCATGTTAAAACCAACAAACATGTCAAATCATGCAACCAACAATATTTGCAACCAACCAACATGTCAATTCATCAATATACAAAACAATTCCTCAGTTTTACAAGAACTCATTGTTGTAAAAGTTCATAAATGAATTCAGCACAACAATTACGAATGTGCTCAATATCTTTTTCTGGAAAGGGGTTAGCAAGTTCAAACATCTGAAACACCAAAGCCAGGCAAAACATTAACTTCACTTAAAAAAATAAAAGTAATACAAAATTTTTGAAATATATATACATTTACCTCTTCAGTAAGTTCTGTCATGCCTAGGGTAATTGTAATACCCCGAATTTTGAGACTCAAGGATAGAGAATAAGCCTGAGATTAGTGGATTGCTAAGCCCTGGTTTAGCAAGATCCCAAATTGTGATTAGGGGTTAATGACTACAAAAGTGGATGTGGTTAGTGATTAATGAACCCTTTTAGAGAATATAAAGAGGATTGTAGTCGCTTGTGTTATGAGCAACGCCAAAACCCTGTATTTGAGTTCAATTGTGGATTAACATCCAAATTGACTTAGAATAGAGGGAAGAATTGAATGGTGTATTGTGATGGAAATGGTGTCATATTGTGGTATTTAATCATTGGAATTGATTTAAATTAGATTGGACACATTGGTTGCAAAATTGGAAATGCTGTCCAGTATGAATTCTGTCTGGGCAGTCTTCTCGTGTAGACGTTTTTACTAGGCAAATGATGTCAGACAATTATGAAATTTTCCAGTCTTAAAGATCACATCCCAAGCTTCAAAATGGACATATAATTTGTGCCATTTCATGTTGGGAACTGAGAGATATGACTGTCCAAAGTTTGAGGTCGAAAATGGACTCTGTTTTGGGGCAGTGATGAAATTTGTGTAATTCTGGAATTGTGTGGTGATTTCTAGTATTGGTAAATATTTTTCCTATAAATAGGACTTAAATAGCTTTCATTTGGCTTTGGAATCACCTCATTTCGAATTTTCTAGAATTAGTTATGATTTTTCAAAGTTTGGGCAGAAAAACTGTCATAAAATCCGAAAATGGGATTTATGACATCAGCATAATAAAACATGACATCATCCTAATGTTAAATCACTTTTTATTCATCTTTCTCCTTCAGCATTCCGACGCCATTCTGCAACCAAAGTAAAGAAAAGGAGTTGAGAGGGTTTTGGGAGAAAAGGAGAAGAGAACTCGCTAGGTAAGCCGATTTCTCCGACGATCTAGCTCCTAACGTGTATAACTCCGATCCTAAGCTACTCCTTTATGTTCTTTAAGGTTTGGAAGCTCCTCTTTTGGTGTTAAAACACCTAGGGTTTTCATTCAAGTCAAGGAAAAGCTATTGGGAGCTTGAGGTAACTTCCAAACTCTTGTATATTGACTATTCTGGCTGCTGTGGGCAATTTAATCGGTGAAATTTCGCCGGATTGCCATTGGTTGTAAAAATGGAAAATGGGTTTCCCTAGGGGTTATGCTGCCCAAATTGATACTAAATGGTAGTTGTAACCTAATGGAATAGTCAATAAAGCGGTTAGGAGTAGAAAGGAACGCGTTTATGGAGCCGAAACC
Source organism: Inga leiocalycina (assembly GCA_963242795.1). Classification (NCBI taxonomy): domain Eukaryota; kingdom Viridiplantae; phylum Streptophyta; class Magnoliopsida; order Fabales; family Fabaceae; genus Inga; species Inga leiocalycina. The sequence goes on along the minus strand of OY725320.1, from coordinate 82,353,825 downwards.
GAAAAACCCCAATTTTCCCCTTAAAACCTATATATTTCGGCCAGCATTGTAAATGGGTCTTAGAGTTGGATTTTCAATGATTTGATGATTCCATTGGATTCAGTGGGCGAAAATAGGTGGGTTTACAGTTGGGCACTTTTTCAAAAAAGGCCGAGAAAGCATAATTACGGAAACACCCCTAAAACCCTAAAAGTAGGGCTGCCAAGGGCAATTTCGTAATTTGACATTGAATTTGATAATTCTGAGTACGGAAATGGATTCCTTGGGCGAAAATATGTTAGAATAGCCCATGTCAAAATTTCGGGAAAAGTACAGCCAGACTGGGTACGGTGGGGCCGGACCGGGTCCCCGGGGGCATTTTAGCAAATTTTCAATATAGCTTCATATGACCCTCAGAAACACTATGGAAGTATCTAAATAGTACATTTGACATTGTAGGATCGAATGTGAAGCCCAGAGTTGTTGGCACGTAAATCGAGGAGAAAAGACTGGAGGTAGGGAACTTATCTCTCCTGCATGCTCTGATAACTGTATTAATGTGTTGATGCATGTTATTGCTTTGCTTGATTATGTGGAACATGTATGAATGATTTGAAGCTATGTTTCAATATATGCTATGGCCATATGTGTATCGTTCGAAGCATTGAGCTTATAGATTTGTCATTGTATGTGTGCATGAGTTATGTGATGCAAGCATGTCATGCATTAAACACTTATCTTGCCTGCATATTGATAATGTTTCCCTACTGAGATTCTCTCGAATCTCACCCTCCCTTACCAACAATTTAGACAGGGCAAGTGGCTCGTGGAGGGAGCGGCAGGACTCATTCGAGATGAGATTGTGTAATCCCCATTTGAAGAATTGTAATGGGCAATTGTGCCCTGTATATCTTTAGCGAAGGTATGTACCCGAGATTGCTGAGATGATTATGTTGTGCACTCTGATATTTATATGAATGTGATTTATCTTCGCGTAGTAATTGTATTCGAAATGTGAATATGAGACCGAGTTTATAAATGATTTCGAAAGGTATTTTTGAAAACCCCATCATGTGATGGGTTAGTAAATGTTATTTGATTATTATTGGTCTCTATTTCATTTTAATCGTGTATTTCGGATATAATTACGGAGGGGGGGTTACAGTAATATTATACATGTGCCTCAGAATATACATCCCACACAAGTTGGACCCTGGTGGTTGCCTACGGGTCTAAAAAATAATATGATATCATTAAAACAAGTATAAAATTAAAGCATGGCTTATTATTGAATACATTCTTAAAACAAATCAATATGTAACTAACCTTTGGCAAGATCCATATAGGGTCTTTTACCTCACGCATAGGCCTACCACAAGCAGTGTGTTGGAATGTTCGCATAGCCCTATATCATCAAAATCACAAAGGTTACTTATTTTACACAAATGCCATAAATTGTGCACACGAAAGGTAATTAATAATGCAAGAAAACGTATGCATTCAAGCTCTTCTTCAATTCACTAGTTGGCTTACTGAGGTAGAGGGAGCATAAGAGGATGACAAAATAACTCTTCATGCACAAAATAGCCTATTGCCAATGATCACTGAAAAAAGGGAAAACTTTTAAGAAAATATAAAATATTATGTATATTATGAAATATAAATTTGTTTCTTACCCATGCAAATATGGCGCCAGGAAACACTCAATTGAGGTTTCACTAAGCCTATGCGATATGTATGTGTGTCTGATAGAAGCATTGGTCCCTTTGTCATAGAGTTGAATTGGGCATAGGAGTCCAAATTTATCGGTTTTGCCAGAGTCAACCAACCTACGATGCATGCACCTACAATAATTCAAGCAAAGACATTAAATCAAAGTTTAACGGTGTAATTTGTAAAATATTAACTTCCAATTTGAGAAGATACTTACATAAAAAAAAGCTGGACAATCAAAATCGTAAGCTGTTGTAGAGGAGCTATGAAGGACATTAAATCATCTCTCTCAAGATAGCATTGCGCCCCTAACTTGCCAACAGCTGACTCAGTAGCCCAATCTCTTGTTGTAAAAGAGGTATCCCCATCAAAATCACTTGCTGCATGACATTCAAGGGAGGCTGTGAAACATCTTTAGTGGAGGGATGTGGAGGTGGCAGGGATTCCTCAGCTCGATCAGAAACAAGGCTCTTTGGCCACAAGATGAAAGAGTTGATGACATTGCCCACAACCTTGAAGTCATCAACAGGGATAGGGAGAGGTGCATCTGCAACGATCACCTCTTCAACTACCACTCTGACTTGATCATCCTTTATTTCTTGGTGGTAGATAATTGATCCTAAGTTGTGCACGCTCCCCTGTGAAACCAATCATCTCAGAGGATCCTCCATAAACAAGTCATAAGGCTCACCATTTTCTTTTCCAGGACCCTCTGATGACTGACCAATGCAACTCCCTTTAGTGCTCTATTTAGAGTTTAGGGAATGAGCCTGAGGAGCACTGGTATCTGCTTGTCTTGTGCTCGTTATGACCATCCATTCCCCCTTCACTTGCTGAACCTTTCTTCAAATCGTGCATCAAATGTTACTTCTGCCTCGGCCTTAGCTTTCGCCCTCACAGTGGCCAATATACTCTCTATCTCCTCCCTAGTCACCATACTACTTTGAGGAACGGCGTGGGGGTGCTCTAAAGTAATCCCTTATGCCTACCCCTCCTCCAATCCCCCTGACACGGCCGAGATGCTCAGGTTTTCCTGTAGCTAGGGTCAGGATGTAATTCCTCCCATCCGACCTAAATGATCCCTCGACTTGTTTTTTTTGAAGCTCCTCCTATAAGACACAGATGACAAATGTTAGTAATGAAATTTGTTTACTAAATAATTAATAACAACAAGTCAACAACAATACTTACAATTTTCTCACCAACTATACGAGATTGTCCACTCGTATAAGACCCGCTCCTCTTTTGGTGAGCGAACAACCACTTCTGTTCGCGACGTATCGGAGATGGTGGAGAAAGAAGAACAGAAGGATCGGATTGAGCTGCTTCTTCCAATCTCTTCCGTTTGGCCGCCAACAAGTCTTTTTCAGCCTTCGCATACCCCCTACGAGACATTGTATGGGGGTAATTATTCTTTCTACCACTCTCTTGGGCCTTTTTCCTATTTTCATGTGAATAAGAAATCAAAATTAAGTCATTGTAAATCAATAAAGACAATTCATAATTCATAAGCAAATCAATTGCAAAATAAGTCAACTCATCAATGCTTCTGGAGTAGTCCGAAGCCGTCTAAATTATTGCCAAGTCTATTCGTCAAAAAAAGAATACTGATCGCACGGATTAGGAAGAGGCTGACCTTCTTCCACCTCGATATGCACGTAATTGTTGGCTAAACTTATCTTAAACTTCCTCCAGCGTTCATCACAATACGTCATTGTCTTGTTATACAAGACTTCACTCTTAGGAATGTCGTAAGTGAGCTGGATTTTTCCCAAATATGTCACTTCACACCTTTATTGACATTTCTCCACTGCTCTATCAAGATGCTAGACTTGTTGTGTGCTAGGAGGCTGACAAAACTCATATACCGTTGGGCTTTAGGCCCAATTGGTTTCCAATAACTATCAAACTCAATCGGAATCTTTTCCCCGGTATTCCGATTGAGAGGAATGTCTCTCAATCGGGTGGCTCTCCTACCCCTTCGTCTAGGCCGGTTACTTGGCTCATTGTGTTCCTGGCTAGGAGCATTGCTAGGCTCACTTTGATTTGGATTAGTTGGATCGGGAGTACCCTCACTAGGATGACTCATTGTCTAAAAACACTTTAAGGACACTATTTAAGGATAGCTAGTGATGGTTTAATGAAATTTTGCTACACGGCACTATCTACAAATTAAGGCATCGTTCAAAAGCAATTCCCAAGTTATGCAAACATGAAAAAATAATTAATTGCAATGCACAAGTTGAACATACATGCAAAAATAGGAGTTAATGTCTGTTATGGAATGTATAAGGGTAGCTTGATAGGGACCTAAGTGAATAAACTAGATTAGTCTAAATAAGGACTTAAGTGCAAACTCACATAATTGGATAGTTATTAGTGAATAATGTGCAAGGAAGTTAGTAGCCGTTAGGAGATGTCGGCTATTATGTTATAAATAGCCTATGCACCCTCCATTGTATCAGTTTTGACCTGAGTTGTTCATTGAGTAATATTCTAAAAGAACCTTTCTCTTCACTACTCTCCTTTATTTCCCTCACTTTCTGTTCTTCTCTCTTTCTCTCTTTCTCTCTTTCTGATTTCTTATCAGGTCAAAACTAATACAATTATGTGAGTTTGCACTTAAGTCCGTATTTAGACTAATCTAGTTTATTCACTTAGGTCCCTATCAAGCTACTCTTATACATTCCATAACAATGTCAGCACAAGTTGAACATAAATGCATTAGGAGGCAAACTCAGAAGCAACACCAAAGTTCATATCAAGCAATATCAGTACTACCTTATCCAGAGTTTTACTATATTGAACATGCAAAAATATAGAACCAAAATTGAACCCTTCTCATACACAACTAAAAAAACCCAGGTCCACAGAAGCATAAGGAAATTAACCTCAGACATACAAGCATTATGTAAAACTCTTTAGAATAATTAAAGGTACCTTCAACCTTTGCTTGAGGATCCTCTTCTTTCTCTGGATTTGAACAGTTTTTGGCCACTTTACGAATCCAGTAAGGTCTCTCTTATAAGGCAATGGACGCTTCTGAAAAGTGCGTTGACAACTTGCTGCAAGAATCAAATAAAGAAAATGGAGATTTCAATGAAATACCCAAAAACGAAACCATTTATTTAATTGAATGCCTAGCAACTGAAACACAAACCTGACAATAAAAATGAGCTTGAGAACGAAACCAATCGGAGAGAACAAACGACGATAGCCTTACGGCAATGTATTCAACCGTAAATCTCCGTTGACGGCGGCAAAGTTAAGGACGGAGGAGAGAAGGGGAAAGGAGGAGCTGTCGCGAACAGACGCAGGGGTTTCGCTGATGTGCTTGAGTCTTGAAATGAAATTTCAGAGTCAAAATTAGGCGCGTTTTGAAATCTAGGTCAGTTTTAAGACTGGTTTTAATTAGAAACCAGTCTTAAAATTAATATTTAAGACCGGTTATTAATAAATAACCGGTTATTAATAAATAACCGGTCTTAAAAATAGAAACTTTTTAAAACAGGTTATTAAATAATAACCGGTCTTAATTTTTTAATATTTAGGACCGGTTTTCATGTACAACCGGTCTTAAAAATAATAACGATTTTATTTTTTTAATTATCTTTAATTCAGATAATATTTTCTAGACCGGTTATATTTAAAACCGGTCTAGAAAATATATTACATATATTTATTTTTTTAATTGTATATATTTTAAGACCGGTTTTACAACCGGTCTTAAAATTATTTTTAAAACCGGTTTTAAATATAACCGGTCTTAAAGGTATTTTTAAGACCGGTTATAACTATAACCGGTCTTAATATTTCATCACAATTACAAAAATGCCACCGGTCATATTTTTAAGACATTATCCGATATAATTGGTCTAAATATTCCGGTCTAAAAACCCTTTTTTGTACTAGTGTTGGGATCAAATAAAAAAATTTACCAAGAATTAAAATACAATATAATGCAAATAACTCGGGATCATTCTCTTATCAATGAGCCTTTTATTTTGAGTTCCCTAGGTTAAACTAAGTGCTAAAAATATGACTAGAAAAGGGGGTTTTGAAAATGGTTTTCTCTAAATGGAAATGCATAAAAATAAAATGATTTCTTATCTTTTTGGTAATTTTGGGAAACAATGAACAAATTCTTTGGATTAAAAAGGGTTATATGATGAAATGGATCTTGGTAGCAAAGTTGGTGGCTTTTCTAGCTTCTTGAAATAATTTGGGGTTAAATTTACATCAAGTTTAATTGAAAACCTCAAGCAATCACATTAGGTTCAATCTACCCAGTTAATGACTAATCCTACGATCGCATTCATAATCATCTCTTAGATAAATTGTTAAAAAACACTTAATGTGTGTTTGAAAATCATTTTAATGCACTTGTTTCCTCTTTGATGAGAGCACAATCATGACACTTAATTTGAAATAAATCCATCATATACACTAGTAATCACATATAATGCATAATTTCATTAATTCAAAAGGAAAGAAGTCCAACAAAATCCAAGTGCACAAATACAAAATTCAACACAAGAGTAATCTATCATAGACAAATAAACACTTATCTAAGTCCAACAAACATGTACCAACACACAAAAAAAATCCAAATAGAAGACAATACATGAATTGAGCTAATGGAAAACTAATAAACTCCCCTTTGTAGCACATTGAAGCTCTAGCGACTTTCTCTAATACCAAGACTAGAGAAAAATCAGCCACTCATGCAATAAATTTTAACCACAACTTCTTCAAAATAGCACGAAAATCCCATTGAAATTGAAGGTCCGAATCAAAAGAAAATGGAGAATGGGGTCTGTTGGTTTTTAATGAGAGAATGAAGGTGCAACAAATCTGTTGGATCTTGTATTTGTGCACTTGGATTTTAATGTATAAAAATCTTAATAATGAGAGAATGAAACAAGTTAGAAGTAACTTATAAATTAAAATTCGCACAACATCTTAATTATACAAACTAATAAAAAGAATTGGGGTTAAAGGATATTTTTGCCCTGAAAGTTTTCACCGAGAAGCAAAATTGCTAAAGGAGTTTTGACAAATCCCTATTTTATTATATATTTTCATACTTTATTTGAAGATTTTGTCATAATAATTGAGTTTCAAATGTCTCTTTTGTGCTTAATTGTGATTAAATGTCTTTAAATGAAATTAAGGTTTAAAAAAAAGGCAATAATGTCATATATTTTATGATTTACCTTAATTGATTAATTTTTGGAATATAAGGTATTACATCTTGGGTTTATTTTAATCATTGTACAAAAAACCGGACCGGACTGGCCGGTTCAGACCGGAAACCGGCGAACCGGCCACTTGTCCGGTCTGGTTCACTGCCTGACTCGGATGGAGAGCAACCCGGAACAACCCGCCTGAACCGGCACAAACCGGCTGTAACTCGGGTAACCCGCCGAGTTAGGGGGTTACCCGGGCTAACTAAAAAAAATTTCAAACAAACACTCACAATGGTGCCGGAGTTTCTCGCTGGTCCGTAAACGATGCCGGAACTTTGAAACCAAACGCCCACTTCTTGTGGAGGTGTGGGGCTGTGTCTCTCTACCTCTTCTCGCGTCCTTTAGTGAAGAGAAAGAAGTTTCTTTGAAGTATTTTAGAAGAAGCCGTTGTCTTCTTCATCGGCATCACACTAAATTGTCGAAGCATTAGCATCTTAGGAACAGAGAGCGTCTAGATGAGAAGGTTTTTTCATTTGCTCGAAAGGCAAAAACTGAAGAGGATGGGAGAAGTGGGTTGAATTAATTAAAATGGAGTTTCTCGAGGTAGAAAAGTTGGACATTGGGGTTGAAAAAAGTCAAAAAGCAGCTGTATGATGGGAGATGACAAGAAAGTTCATGTCTCATCTCACGTTTTCCCAATCTAACATAAATCGTAAATATGTGAGGGCCTGATATCTAATATCTAGTTTTCTAGCTTATAAGATTATCCTATAAGTCTATTACTCAAACATTTGGCATTTATTTAATTATAATAAAATTTAAGTAAAAATATTTTAATATTGATTGTTTTCTAATTTTATTTTTTATTTCAATTTTAAATATTTATTTAATTTTATTGCCATGAATTGATTTAAAATATTATTTTGTATAGTTAAATATTAATATTTTGTATATTTTAATTAAATTATATTACTTTAATTATAACCGGTTTGACCCCGGTTTGACCCCGGTCTGACCCACTGACCCTTAAACCACTATCTCAACTGGTTCAATAACCGGTCCGGATTTTTGAACCTTGATTTTAATTGCAGATCTGTTTGGAAAATATTTCAGAAAAGAGCCCAGAATTTCTGGGAATTGCAAACATTTGGAAGAAAGGAATCAGAAAAAATATCAGAAAACGACAAAAATTTTTTAAAAATCATGTTTGGACCCATCAAGATTTTCAGGTGTTCACATTAGTCCCTCCTGCAAGGTTTTCATTTGTTTCTTTGTAGTCCTTCGGTCAAAACGTGCGTTTTGACCAAGGGTTTAGGGAGACACGGACGAAAGCTGTGAGTAGGAGCTGGAGACAAAGAAAAACAGAATTGGGCTGAGAGACCAGGGAGAGGGGAATCACAGAGAGCTGAGAGTGGGGATTCGCAGGAGCAACGGCGGCAAAACTTCATCCTCTCATCACCGTCGCTGCTCCACAGCCGGCGACCTCCTTCCTTCACACATTGCACCGTTGCTCTCTTCAACTGAAGATAGAGATCACAGCCGCGACAGAACAGAACGGAGGAGCTGGGAGTCGGGATTGAGAGGAACTGCTGCAAGCTTCTGATTCTCTTTACCAAAAACCATACACCGCCCTCATCACCTTCCATCACCAAGCATCCTCACCGTCGCCAGTAGCCTCCCACCTCCATCACCATTGTCCGCCATACTTCCTCAACCTCCGGCGACTAGATCGAGTTTTCAGAGCTGAGAGGAGGTACGCTCAGCCGCGAGGAGTCTTCGGTTCAACACCACCTTCACTTACTCCAACCAATCATCACTGTTCCTTTCCCCATCTCCGGCGAGCCTCAACTTCACCGCCACAAGATCCCCTGTCCAAACTGTGGCTCCCCTGATTTTTATATGTCCAGTGTCAGCTCACCACAGAGTTCTAATTTAATTGCCCATTGATTTTGTCTCCGCTGTGGTTGTTTGTTTTCATGGCTGCTGTTTGGAATTTGAAGATGATTTTATTTGGTGAAGCTGTAATGATGGTTTGCTGTGGCTGAGCCTATCTTTACTTAGAGTAATGGTTTGAGTCTTGATGTTTGGAGTTACCAATGGGAGTTTTAGTTTTAGTTATTCGCTTGATCATATATTTATTATTTCTTTGTTTTAGGAATTGTAATTTGTAGTTAAGACTAATATGTTTGGTTTAATTTTTGTTTGAACTAATTTGTGATTTAAATTAATTTATGTTGAACATTGTGCTCAACAATATACATGGTTACATATATGTTTCATTGTAATTCTCTTGATTCTCTCTATTCTTGCACGGTGTTGTTTGGATATTGAGTTGATTTTGATTGCATTGGAACTAATTGCATCAACTAATTCATAATCACATACTAAGAGTGCTTAATAGCATCTTTAGATTAGGGGTTCCTCTCTTTTGGTGTTAAACTCATCGGTTGATAGAGTTTGGTATTTTAGAAAACTTGATGATTTCATAAATTGCATCCAAAGTGATTTCCAATAGTGTTTTAAGAAGTAATTATTTTCTAGATCTAGAAATAATCATTAATTAATGCATTAAACTCAACGGTGTTTGAGGTTTGGTATTTTAAGGGATTTTAGTTGCGATTGCTAGTGTTTTGTATTGAGTTTCGGTTAGAGGGATTAATTTCTATCAAGTGTGGAGGAATCAATTTAGTTAATTCAAGCTAGCTCAAAGGGTCTTTTGGGCATTTTTTTTAAAACTAGCACACTCCTAAAAATATTTTAAAACAAAGCATAGATGAAATCCATTGTTTTAGGAGGTTTTTATCATACTTTTCAAAACCAATTTCCATTTCATTCCACTTTTATTCCAAAAATCTAAAAATAATAGTTTTTAAAGTATTTTAGTTTAATTGCAATTTAGTTAGATAAAAAACTCAAAAAATGTTTCATATCAATCATCGCACTTAGTTCCTAGGTAATTAATAAAAAGCTATTCGAGAGACGATCTAAGATTGCACTCTATATTGCAATCCTTGGTTAAATTTTAAAGAAGTTACTAAGGCATGAAGCTGACAACGCCTATTCTTCAAGTTTCAAAAAGGGAGCAATTTTACCCTTGCTATTATCCCAATTAATTTTGACTATTAGTTGACCAAATATACTGAGCTAGTAGTCCACATGTCATTCACATTATTTTTGTTAAGGTATAAATTTGCACAAGAAATCCATATGTCATCTACCTCATCTTTTTTTAAAGTTAGATTTAAAACTTTATGGACAAATTTACATCTTAATAAAAATGATATGGATGACATTTTGACTTTCAGTAAAGCATATTTGGTGAAATAACGGTCAAAGTTAATTGAGTTAACGTCCAGAGCAAAATTGCTCCTTTTTTATACTTCCGGGACAAAATTACCCCCATAACCCAAAAAATTGCATCATTTTCATCTTTTCATGAGTCATAATCAGGACTCAGAACGCGTGGGATGAGTAATTAATCTGCAGTAGATTATAATTATATTACGTATTATCTTTATAATTAAATATATATGATTTATAAATTAAACTATCATAGACTGAGGATAAGGCATCTTTTGTCCCGAAAATATAACCCTTCGTTTTGGTTTCCTGGGATCTACAAGGTTGTCTTCGCTTCTAGGGCTCTTCCTGTTTCATGAATCACGTGGAACTTGAAATTAGACGATGGATGTGGAAACTGAGGTAGTAAATTTCTAGTTAAAACTTCAGGTTAAAAAAAAAAAAAATTGCAGGTTCAAACTTAAAACTCCTTTTTTACCTTCTTAATATTTGTAATTTTTATTTGCCACCATTCAAAATTATTGATTGAAAGAATCCGGTACTTATAAGGGACCAATTTTTTGGACAAAAATATATGGGGACCGAAGATATTACAAATGCAGACACGCTCGTTTGGTTACCTATGAAACACGTGATCCTCGAATTGATGAATGGGAGAGATGACCTTTACAAAAATACATTTAATAATATATAGGTTTAAAAATGTTACTAAATTTTAATTTATGAATATATTTGATTTAAAAAATTACAAATATGAAAATCTTAATTAAAAATAAGGAAATTTTTTTTACAGATATACTTTATCCCTTCCCTTTTCATAAGCTCGAAGCCTACAATTTGAGTCATACGCATACCTGGCCTACAACTACTCATCATTGAATCTGCAAGTAAATTCAATAGATATTTTATCTGACACTTCACAATTCCCTTCTTAGACTTAGCGATTTCTATTCCAATAAAATGTTTCACAAGGCCTAAGTCTTTAATTTTGAAGTTGCTATGCACATACTGTTTTACCTCCTTTATCCTTTCTTCTGAAGCACCAGTGATTAGCAAATCATCTACAAAACAAGTATGAATACCATACCATTATTGTACTTCTTGAAGAAGAGAGAATAGTCATGCTTACTCTGAGTAAAACCTCTATGTATCAACGCATTCGCGAACTAATTGTTCCATTGCCTTAAGGCTTGTTCAATTACCTTCCTGTATCAACACATCATGAATAAGTGGAATACTCTCATGAGCAAGTGAAATAGTCTTGTGAAAAATTTCAAGATGGTAGTTGGTGAAAAAGTGGAATTGTACTTATTCATAGAACTGTTTCACTTGTTCGTGATGTGGCCGTTACTTGCAAATGGAATTTGACTTGATGATGCTCCAATGTGTTGTTAATAAATTAATTTTACAGTTTGAAAAGGAAGAGGAAGAAAGATTGAGGGAAGAGAAAAAGTGAGGTTCCTATCCGCTTAAGTGAACTATGGTTTACATTCAAGGGATTTCCTCTCTTGATAGACTAGTCTCTTGAGATTAGGCTCTCACTTTAGATTTATGCTCATAACATTTATTGTCATGAGTCCCATATCAATGAACCTCACAAGAAATGTAGGTTTATAAATTCAAAAGGCTATTTCTCTTTATAACTGGCTAGTCTGATCTTTTGAAAATAAATTACAAATATTAGTTTATACAATATAAGAAAATTTCAATTAAAAATTGTGCATTTAAATCTCATATTGTGAAAGCATATTGACTTATTTAAAGCTACATGGTATAATTGGGAATTAATGTTGGCGAATATATAAAGCTGTATGTACGTATAAAACCAGCGTCGACAACCAACATAGAGTTGGTCTAGCGGGGCGATCCCTCTGGTTCTCGATTTTGAGTTCCATAGGAGATACTTGTGTTAAGAGAGATATCCCCAAACCCTGAACTAGATACCAGTGATAATATCAAAAAAAAAAAAAAACAGTGTCGACGTTAATATTTTACTACAATTTTTCATTAGAACAGTATCACCTTTTAATGTTTCACTTTCACTTATTTCTTTCTTGACTCTAAATGATATCAATGTCAACACAATCCAATTAAGAACGTTTTAATAAGCCATAATAGATATATTGGTTAAAATATTGGACTCGGAGAAAATCAACTTCGAATCATCAGACAAACATATATAACATAACAATAGCTTTTTATTTAGGCTGAGACAACTTCTACAAGTAGATATTGTTTTATTTCATGGAACAACAAAGCTGGGAATGAATCACACACAAACACGTCACCTTTATTATTAATATTACTACCTCCGATGCTTGATATAAAATTTACGGTAGTATTATTTTGACACTCTGGAGATATATATATATATATATAGCTAGGACGCCCAGAGATGTTTATTCTGCAGGATTCACAGTTCAGACCACCATTGATATATCAGAGGCGACAACCTCATCACTGGTTTCTTTGACGAACTTGAGTACCAATGGTTCTGCATTTTCGTCTTCTGTGACAACCAAACGGTTGTTGTCATTGCTATCAGTCTTGACACCAACATGTCCGCACTTACCATGTTCATGACAGAAGACAAGCTTATAGTGAAACTCAGCAGAATCATAGGGCTTAATAAAGAACCAACCAGAAAGAGGAAAGGGATATTGATTGGCGTCTCCGACCATCACAGATTCACCAAACTCTGAGACCCTTGTAACCACCCAACGAGGATTCTTAATGCATGATCCTAATGGCAACTGAGAAAATGATATCCACAAAGGAGATTCGGTAGTAACGTGAAGCGTGAGATTTGGGGATGCAATCCTTGTTAGCCAGCCATTATTGTACAACAACTTCATGACGACGGCGAGTGAGCACGAGCCATCACTTTTATGAATGAAGGCACCTTGAATTGCATTACCTCCTAAACCAGGTGGCAATAAGTAGTAATTGCCTCCATTGATTAGGGGGTCACCGTGTGAATCATACACTATCTCAGCCGTGGTGATGGCAAAGAGAGCGGCGGAGAAGAAGAATAATGCAAGGAGTGCATTAGTCTTCATTTTTTGCTAGGTTTGGCTGTCTGGGCTTTGGAAGACTTTAGGGTTGGCTTTGGTTGTGAGGAATTGAGGAGTAGGAGCATCTATTTATAGAGCTAATCCTGAGGGAATATGTCATGAGTCCCATATTAGAGATTTTTAAAAGTGAGATGTGATTTATAAGTTTGAGCTACTGTAGTACCTCTCTCTAATAGCTCACTTCCTGAATATTTTTTTTTTCTATTAATTATTATATTCTACATAACATGAGTGAAATTTTGATTGGGCATGAGATTATTCAAGTCTAAATTATTTTAAGATTTTTTTAAAAATCATAATTGCACAATTTTACAATATTTTTTCTTTTAATTTCAGAGTACTTTTTTTTTTTTATAATATAAAGGGTTTCCCCTTTCGAGGTTTAGAGCACAAAAGGTTTTTATCTCTTCCAACAAATGCACTTCCCGATATTCGAACTTCTGTTCTCCTCCTTATGGGGCAAGGCCGTTTATCACCTCAATCAACAGCTTGTTAGTTAATTTTAGAGTATTTCAGAAGTAGGAGCATCTATTTATGCGCGTTTTGTTTTGTTTTGTTTTGTCTTGTCCTAGGCGTTCTTTCAACCACACATATCTAATTCTCTAATTAACGGATGTCACGTATGCTGCAAAATAGTCTTTCCTGAGGTTTAAGGTCGATCGTGAACTTTTTGTGTCTAATTTAGATAAAAATTGATAAAATAGGAAATTAAACTAAATAAGAAAATGAGTTACATATATATGTTAATTTCACTCATTTATAACACTATTGATATTTTAAAAAAGAAGGTCAGAACTTTCGTTAGTATATATATAAATTCTGAGCTGGTCATAAAAGAAGCTCTTCTATGTTAAAGATAGTAATTAATCAACTATACTTGTAGTAATGACTAATCTCCTCTAACATGTTAAAGTAGGAGAGTGAGTAAAATATTAAATCTGAATCACTTGATTAAGTTACTGAATAATATTTTTATAATATATTAAATTTGAATAATTCATGTTTTAATTTAAGGGTGGAGATAAGGTTATGAGAAGAAAAGGAGAAAAAAGCCAGAGGATCCACTTCTCTCTACTAATAGTTTTAGTTTGTCTAAGTTGATAGTAAAATCACTCCTTTAATCAACATGAATGGACCACTTTGTTTAAGGGAAAATTTTAAATAAGGACCACTGTAGCAAATTACTCCTCTGGTCCTAAATATAAGACAAAGTTGCCTTTTTTTGGAGAGATTAAGATAGCTAATTAAATTATTTTAGAGTATTTATATATATTTTTCCTTCAAATTAATTAGTTTGACAAATAAACTAATATATAATCTAAGAACGCACAATATATGATATGAATAAGTAACTTATTTAGCTTCCTTAATCTCTCCAAAAAAAAGTTAACTTTGTCTTATATTTAAGACCGGAGGGATTAATTCCTATTAGAAACTAGAGAAATCTAAAATTTCACTGCAGTCTGGTGGGTCTGCAATGAAATTAATTTGTCAAGTAAAATGATAAAATAACCCTTTCAAAAATCAAAGGAGAAACAACCTGATTTGCAAGGGGTGAACGCATCATGAACAAGTGGAATACTTCTATAAATAAGTGGAATAGTCTTATGAACAATTTCAAGATGGTATTTGGTGGAAAAATGGAATTTCACTTGTTCATGATGTGGTCGTTACTTGCAAATGTAATTTGACTTGATGATGCTCCAATGTGTTATTGTTAATAAATCAATTTCACTTGTTTATGATGTGTTTGCCACTTGCAAATTAGATCCTTTCTCCTTTGATTTTAAAAGAGATATTGTTGTCCTTTTACTTGAGTGCGGTGAAAATTCATATTTTTTTGGGAATTAATGGAAATTAATTTGCTACAGTGTTCCTTGTATGAAATTTTTCTTTTCTTTTTTTAACTATGATGGGAACGGTTTTTAATTATTTAACTATGATGGGAACGGTTTTTTTTTTTTTTGAATTATTATGCTTTTCAATTATATATGAATTAATGTGGTGGAAATGCAATTTTCTTGAATGGAAGATAGAAAGTGGGCCTTATGTGATAATGCATCTGTGGCTTATGCGGATATGGTTGAAAAAAGAGGCATGCCAGTACAATTATTGATCCATCCGTTAAAATTGGTACATATGGCTATTCGTAAATACAAATTAGATTTTAGTAAAAATGCATCTTGCACCATATCCTTCTTAGAGATGTAAGAATACATATGAACATTTAATATGGGAGTAAAAATGACAATATAATCTAACACCGTTATATATACATATACCAAAATAGTGTATGTGCACCACAAAAAAGTAATGGTGTTATGTTATATTTAACGGCCCTAATATTTTTACTCACATTTTGAATGTTTAGAGGTATATTTTGCCCCCTTCAAAAACATACGGTGTTGGATTGGATGCCTTTCTGATAAAAACCTTATGAGTACTTTTGTATCTGAACTATTTTTTTTTAAGTACAGATATCATATTATCATATGCACTCAAGGTGCATGTTTGTTTTCGTTTTTCAGAAATGCTTTTACAATTTATGAGATAAACTTGTGAGAGGCGTTTTGTATTAGCTTACAGAAAAAGGCTTCGGGAAATATGGGTTGGTTGTTTCCCAAACAAACACCATAGACTCTCAAATTTTCCCTAATCATGGTTTGACTTGAAAACCATGATTTTAAGGTTGAAAAACATATTTTTCGAGAAGATATTTTTTTCCTACATTTTCAGAAGCTATTCCTAAAAATCTATTAACTAAAATCAATTTTTTACTTTTTTCCTATAAGTTATTTTCCAAAAAGTTAATCCCAGGCTACTCTAATAAATATGATACTTCTCCCCGTCGGTTTGCCACGTTGCGCTTGATTCAATCCTAATTAGTGGGGCCCAATGTTTAATAAATATGATCATGCACGTTTTGTTCTGTACCATTTGGCTTTATCTTTCACATAAGTACTACAGAAACGCTATCCTGTTAGTGGCGCCCAATTTTTAATAAATAGAAACAATTCATGTCAATATGATAAAATAATCTCTTTAAATATTAAAATTGCGTTCAAGTCTCGTAAAAATTTTTTATAATAAATTTAATACTCATTGGTAGGGCCCAATTTTAAATAAATATAATAATGGACGTTTTGCTTTGTACCGTTTGGTTTCTTTATCTTTTACATTCAGTACTGCGGAAAAACTCCATCGCATGCATGCACATACGTGTATACACACACACATATATATATTATGTGTGTGAGAATTATGTGTGAGAGAGATATGTGAACGTTTTGTTTTTTTAATGTATTTTGTGGCTGTCCCTTTCACTATTAAACGATATGAATATAAAAATGTGCTATTGTTATTGTTGTTGTTGTTATTAGCAGCAGCGTGAGCCCAATGTGTTTCCGAATCACTTTCTTGTAAAATGAATCATTACCTTATAAATGATCGCAAATACATTTTTAGGGACTAAGAAATAATTAAATAATCTAATTTTTCTAAAAAAACAATCTATTATTTTTTCTAAATTGCCTCTAGTATTCTTTAAATAAATACTGTTTTACCATTAATGGCTTTCTAAGTATAATTTCAAAACAAAGATCAATTTACTTAAATTCTTTAATTTTAATTTATATCCCCCTTCTTTGCTTTCAATAATCAGACTTTAACCTTGATTAAGTGTGTATTTGGATTCCTTTTTTGTAAGCTAAAAGGACTTTATAGAAAACATACTTTCCTTAACTAATGTTTGCTTACTTTTTAGGCAAGTATGCAAAATAGAAAAGGGTTAAAGGTCATTTTTGTCCTGGAAGTATTGGCTCAAGGGCATTTTGCCTAAGAAGTTTTAAATGTGAGGCAATTTCATCTTGACCGTTATCGCAGTTGAATTTGACCATTAGTTGACCAAATATAGGGGCAACTTTGCTCCAAAGTGAAAACTTCTATAGCAAATTTGCTCCTAAGTTGAAACTTCCAAGGCAATTTTGTCATTCATGTCATTTTTGTGAATGTGCAGATTTACCCTTGAAGTTTTTACTTTTGAGCAAATTTGCCTCAACATTTGGTCAACTAATGGTCAAACTTAACTGCGATAATGGTCAGGGCGAAATTGTCACGCATTTGAAACTTTCAGGGCAAAATTGCCCCTAAAGCAATACTTCTAGAGAAAAAAAAGCCTTTAACCCAATAGAAAATACACTTGAAAAGTCAGTTTTGTGAACACAAATTACAGTGACTTTTTATTCCAAATGTATTTTATAAACTAAAGTTTAGGTAAAATTCAATTAGTGTAGTGTAAAATAATTTGTGTTCAAATAGTAATTATGTACTACATAACTCAATAATATCTATCTTGGACCACATTATCCCTCCATTACAGGAAGGAAAATTATTACTCGTTCCACCACTATTTTTTTCTTGAACAAAGAATCTTCAATTTATCAATATTGTATTTATGAAAGACATCAAGATCGAGCGCAGGAGATCAATGTATTTAAATATTTAACAATGATGCGAAAGGTTTTTTTTTTTTTGAATTATTATGCTTTTCAATTATATATGAATTAATGTGGTGGAAATGCAATTTTCTTGAATGAAAGATAGAAAGTGGGCCTTATGTGATAATGCATCTGTGGCTTATGCGGATATATGGTTGAAAAAATAGGCACCCCACTACAATTATTGATCCATCCGATAATATGGTCCCAATTTTTTTTGGCTATTCGTAAATACAAATTAGCTTTTACTAAAATTGTATTCAGCACCATATATTTTTTAGAGGTGTAAGAATACATATGAATATTTAATATGGAAGCAAAAATAACAATATAACCTAACACCGTTATATATGCATATGCCAAAATAGTGGGTCCACTACAAAAAAATTATGTTAAGTTATATTTCACTGCCATTACATTTTTGCTCTCATTTTGAATGTTTAGGGGTATTTTTTGCCCCCTCCAAAAAGCATATGGTGATGGATTGGATGCACTTTTGATAAAAAGCTTATGGGTTCTTTTTCACCTTAACAATTTTTTTATAAGTATAGATATCATTCTATTGGATTCAATCAAGGTGCCTGTTTGTTTTTTCTTTTCAAAAGTGTTTTTAATGATTTACAAGGCAAGCATGTGAGAGGCGTTTTGTATTGGCTTACAGAAAAAGGCTTCTGAAAACACGGGTTGGTTGTTTTCCAAAGAAGCACCAAATACTCTCAATTTTCCCTAATCATGGTTTGACTTGAAAACCATGATTTTGAGGTTGAAAACCATATTTTTCCGAGAGATATTTTTTTTCTACATTATCAGAAGCTATTCCTTAAAATCTATTTTCTAAAATCAATTTTTTTTTACTTTTTCCGTGTAAGTTATTTTCCAAAAAGCTAATCCCAAGCCAATCTAATAAATATGATACTTCTCCCCGTTGGTTTGCCACTTTGCTCTAGATTCAATCCTATTTAATGGGGCCCAATTTTTAATAAATATGATAATGCACGTTTTGTTTTGTACCGTTTGGTTTTATCTTTCACATAAGGATGGCAGAAACACTATGACCGCGTTGAGTTACATCAATGTGTTATCTGTCATAAGCGGCCCAGTGGCCCATGGACTATCGGCCCAGTTACTATCAGTCCCCCATATGAACAATAAGATTACAAATAATTTTTTATTTTGCTTCTAATTAGAGCCGGGAAAATGGGCCGAGTCCGTCGGGCCGACCTTTTTAGGCCCTGACCCTTCAAGGGCCAGACTTATAAATTGGAGCCTCAAAAGGAAGTCGGGCCTAAAAGGGCCGGCTCTGTAGAGCCTCGGGCTTAAAAGGGCCAGCCCTGGAGGGCTTCGGACCGGCCCTTTAGATCCATTTATTTTTTATTTTTTTTTTACTTGGAAAGGAACCATGTTACATTTTTGAATTACCTTATTGAATCTATATGTCATTTTGTCCTCATATTGTATAGAGTATGATTTTTGAGTATATTGTTTTGTCTAATTGAATCATATTGTGATTTTTGAGTATATTGTATGTTCTGCCTATTTAGACTAAAATCATATTATATACTATTCTGCCTGATAGAGTATGATTTTTGATGGAGGTTGTGATTATTTGACTACTTGAACCTACTGCTCAAAGTGAAACACAATCAAATGTCCTTGAAATTGATGATAGTGGCGAAGAAGGTGAAAATGATAGTCGTCATACTCATGTTGTTTAGAGGTTAGAGTATTTATCTTCTTACCTACTTATACCACTACTACAAAAAAGGGGCTTTAGTGGCGTAGCTCCTGTGACATTTCTTTAAAGAAGCGCCAAAAATAGTTATTTATTAATTTAAAATCAAAATTATTTGAAAGATTTGGTGCTTACAATTATAAACGTCATAATTGACGTTAACCTTGCATAACGTTTCTCTGAACAAGCGCCAAACAAGGCCTTCAGTTTTTTTTTTAAAAACAATAGGAAGCTTTGGCGTTTTATGTGGAAGCGCCAAAGCTTCCTATATTTTGTTTTTTAAGAAAAAGAAAATATAATAGAAAGTTTTGGTGCTTCCTTACTAAGCGCCAAAGCATCTTATATTTTTTTAAAAATATATATATAATAGGAAGTTTATGATTCCAGATTTCACAGTCATGTGGGCTGTAGAGGTAGATTGATATTTATAGAAAACCGAAGCTTTGTCTCTGTCCAAACCAATCATGCACATCTTAAGGGTGTAAACAGGGTCACATGCGTTCACTGAGTCAGCACAAGCAGAGTCTAACTTATATATTAAACGCCAAAGCTTCCACATATATATTTAGAAAAAATAAAGGATATGAATCACATGATCATTGCAGATTTTTTTTGGATCAAGATGGAAAGCTTTGTTTTGAACAAACAAAAAAAAAAGATGGAAAGCTTTGGCGTTTTATAATAAAACGCCACAGCTTCCACTATAAAAAAAAACTAAGGATAAGGCATCACTGCAGTTGATTTTGGAGGGGAAGCTTTGGCGTTTTGGAATAAAACGCCAAAGCTTCCACAATTACAAAAAAAAAAAACGAAGGGAAGCTTTGGCGTTTTGGAATAAAACGCCAAAGCTTCCACAATTACTAAAAAAAAACGAATGATAAGGCAGGGGAAGCTTTGGCGTTTTGGAATAAAACGCCAAAGCTTCCACAATTAATAAAAAAAAACGAATTTGGAGGGGAAGGTTTGGCGTTTTGTAATAAAACGCCAAAGCTTCCACAATTATTTAAAAAAAAAACAAAGGGATCATCTTTACCGAAGGGAGAAGAATCACGTGAAAGCTTTGGCATTCATTGAAAAGTCAAGTAAAAAAAGAATCAACACATAAAATATAGTTTAAACTAACCAATTACATAAACACAGTACCAAAACTTCATATTGAAAAAATAAAAAATAAAAAACACAATAGAAGCTTTGGCGCTTCCTAAAGAAGCACCAAAGCTTCCATTTTTTTTAAAAAAATTTTATTTTGAAAATGGGAAGCAATGACATTATTTTATGAAGTGCCAAAGCTTCCCCTGTTTACAAAATTTAAAAACCCCGCCATTGACATCCCGCCATTATCACTCTCCTGCTTGTCACTTCCCATAACTTCGATCCATTACTCTCTCACTTTATTGGTCTATTAGCTTTTCTTATTCATTATCCCCACTCCTTCCTCTCTTTGATGGCAACAAGAGTAGAAGTAGGAGATCCCTAGCTTTTAAGCATTATTTTTTAAACATTTGATCCATGTTTTCTTTTTTTTTTCTTTTTGGTATAAATTTGCAATGACTCTTATATGTTTACTCATATTTTTTATTTTTTAAGTATTGATTTGAAGTTTCAACTTTGTCAACTTAAACTTCCTACATATTGTTATTTTTTTAATTTTTAAACTTACAAATTAATAATATTGTAGTAATTTTGTTGTAATACAAATCATTGTAGTTAAATGTTTTGTACTTTTTACCATTGTATTGTGATTTGTTTGTTTTATCAAGAAAATAAAATAATTAAAAAAATGATCATCATCGTTTTATATTGTAATTTACCTACTAGATGAAATGTATAGTCATTTACTTACTAAAAAATTATATATGATTATCAGGTATTTATTTTTACATAACACCGTAAAAAAATTTAAAAAAATTATTTAAAAAAAAAAGTAAATGTCCAAAGGAGGCAATGAACACCTCCTTTGGCGTTTATGATATAAACGCCAAAGGAGGGTACCTCCTCCTTTGGCACTTGTCAAATAAAACGCCATAAGTAATTAATTAATTTATTTAATTTGATAAAGTAATGTATGGCGTTTTTATAGATTGAAAAGCGCCATAGGTATTTTTAATGGCGTCAAAAGCTTTGACGTTTCTTAAACGCCAAAATATGTTTTAAAATAAGCGCCATTATATCGCTTTTTTGTAATAGTGTACTTTGGCCTTTGTGTGAGTTATTTATGGACATAATTTTACCTTTGATTATACATTAATAACTGTGTTTGTTTGTTGCAAGAGACTTGTTATTTAAACCTTAATGTTGACAACATTTATGTATTAAATTAGAACTTTAATCATTGTTATTTACTAATTATATCTCTTTGGGAAAAATACGCAGGAAAAATAGTTAAATATTGTGAAAAGGATTTTCTGGCCCTGCGGGCCGGCCCTGGCCCTAATGCTCTCGGGCCGGGCCTTGAAAAACTACAATTTTCCTGACCCCGAGCCCTTTAGAGCCAGCCCTGTTAGGCCCTGGCCCGTCAAGGGCCAGCCTTGTAGGGCCAAGCCGGCCCTGATTCCCGCTCTACTTCTAATAGTTTTAATCACTGAATGAAACTGATCCTTAGCGTTATTTTGTTGATGGAAAAGAAAGAAGAGAGAGATCCTCTGATTAATTTACCACTGCAGTCCGTCAGTGGTCTTCCACCATTCTAAGCATAGACCGTCGGTGATCAACGGTGGTCTTCCACCGTTCTAAGCTCAGACCGTCGGTGGTCTTCCACAGTCTTAAGTTTCAGTTTCGCCGTCGTCCTCGTCCTGAGCTCTGTTTGCAGATGATATCGTTGCTCCAATTTTTACTGATATTGTTTAGATCAGATCTGCTCACCCAGTCGTTTTCTCCGACCTGCCACAACATCACCGTCGACAGCGGCTTGGTGATTTTGATATACCATTGGAGCTAGGGCTGTTGTTTCGATCAAATTCTTTTAACTCATTCCCTTTTGTTTCGTTGATTATTTCTCTTTTTTCTGGTATTGTGATTGGGGTTGGGTGTGAAAGGATCTAGAAAGAGTTTTGGAAATAATAGAGAGATCTAGCTTTTAAAGAAGATCCAGTAGTATATTTCACTGTGTCGTGAGTTCCACTGTGAGAGAACGAGTAATAACGCGGTGATCTGTGAAACCACCTCTGAAGGAGGTGGAGGACAATCTAAGGAACAAGACGATATATTAGGGCTTAGCATAAAAAAAAAGATGCCTAAGGATATACCCAAATGCAAGATGTAGAAATGAGAGAAAGTGATGCGAGGAACTCTCAAGCGAACCGAGATTCAAAAATGCTACCTAGAACCCAAATTTCTTATAAAGCAAATCTGTTGGGAAATGAAGAAAAAGGTTTTGACAAGAGTCTTGAAGAAAGATGGAAGGAATGCTTAAGAGAAGAAGAGAAGACAGCGCCGGAGGTTACTAAAGAACAGAAGATGATAGGAATGATCCCAAAGTTAAATGTTTCAGACAAAAGATTAAAGGAACTTTGTAGGCCATATAAGGATGCTCTTATTTTAATGGTTTTAGGCAAGAAGACCAACCTGGTTATGATGAAAGATAGAATCAAATGGTTATTAGGTCTAATAATTTTGAGCTTATTGATCTTCCCAATAACTATTTTGTTTTTAGAATAGCAGATAAAGGCCTATGTAATAAACTTTTATTTGGTGGACCTTGGCTTATTCAAGGGTACTACCTGGCTGTTCAGAGGTGGAGTTCAAATTTTAACCCAACTGTGACAAGGTACACAAGGTTGCAATTTAGGTAAGAATTCCCCCTTCCTATGCACATCTACTCGGAGGAATGTATTATGGAGATAGGCAATCTTATTGAAAGAGCTCTCAAAGTTGATATGCATACTTTAGCTCAAAAAGAGAACCATCAACATATGGTGGAAAGATGGAAGTTTGCTAGAGTGAGCGTAGAAGTAGATTTGAATAAGTAACTTTAATCTAGATTTTGTCTCTGGAATCTTGTATATCCGGTGGAATAAGAAGGCATTGATACAATATGTTTTACTTGTGGTTTATTCGGACATACACTGGTACAAAATTTTCTTTTTAGACCGCCATATTTAGACCGGTTATAGCGGATAAGGTCTAAAAAATTTGACCGGTGGCAGTTTTGTAATTATATAGAACTTCTAAGACCTGTTCTCAAAAAAACCGGTCTTAAAAAAATTATTTAGACTAGTTATAAATAAAACCGGTTTAAAAATATCAAAATATTTTAAAAATTAAAAATTTTAAACTTTTAAGACGGGTTATTAATAATAACTAGTCTTAAATATCAAACATTTAAGACGGGTTTTAATAAAAACCGGTCTTAAATATAAAAAATTTAAGTATCCACAATTGATTCTTCACTGTAATCCCTTCTACTCATCTGTACGTTTGATTACAAAAAAAAAAGGCCCTATTTATTTTTTGTAAAGAAAATATCACTTTTAAGACCGGTTGTTAAAATAACCGGTCTTAAAGTACTTTTAAGACCGGTTATTTTAACAACCGGTCTTAAAAGTGATATTTTTTTAAAAAACAAAACATAGGGCCTTTTTTAAAAAAATATCAAAATATTTGAAAAATTAAAAATTTTAAACTTTAAAGACCAGTTATTAATAATAATCGATCTTAAATATCAAACATTTAAGATTGGTTTTAATAAAAATCGGTCTTAAATATGAAAAATTTAATTTTGTTCCACATTTTAAAGACCGGTTTTATATATACCCGGTCTAAAAAATCGACCCTAAAGTTTTGAATCTCTTCTTTGTCGCGCCTAAATTTCGCTCTTTAAATTTGAAACCTCTCTTCTTGGTGCGATTACTCTGTGAGCTCGGTCATCTTCGCTTGATCTCATTCTCATGTTTGTTGTTGCAGTGCTATCACCCTTGCACTGAATGAGTTTGTCGCCGCCACAACCTCGCTTGCTTTGATCTCCTTTGTCGTGACTTTTCTCTTTCCCCGTGACATCCATCCTTCATCGCAACCTACCTTGGCAACCTCACTTATTTGCTGCCATAAGCTACTTGCTCCTTTGCTTTGACCCAGAGATGCGTAAAGAAGATGCAACTGATGTTATGAGGTTTGAATAAACTTTCCTTTTAAACGCTTAATTAATTTGTAAACTAATTTTTGAGTATCTACTGCAAGGTGGCGATACATGAAAGAGGAAGAAGAAGGTGCAGAGCGAAGCACCTCGGTTAAAACAATTCCTTGTTTGCTTTCTTTACCAAAGGAATAAGGGTCACGAAGAGAAGAGAGATCCTTATGGATGTGCCTGAATTTTGTTACAAGAGATGTTCATTATCTTTCTACGTTGTTTGATGTTCTTAGTGAACGATATAGGAATTCAGGTTTTCAGAAATTTTAGTAGCGGGATTCACAGGGAAGGTGTTTTTGTAAAATCTGGTGGTGGTAATTTGCTTGAAAGGAATCGATTTTTCACTATAATCCCTTCTACTCATCTGTACATTTGACTAAAAAAAAGGCCCTATTTTTTTTAAAAAATATCACTTTTAAGACCGGTTGTTAAAATAACCGGTCTTAAAAGTACTTTTAAGACTAATTATTATAAAAAAACGGTCTTAAAAGTACTTTTAAGACCGGTTATTTTAACAACCGGTCTTAAAAGTCTTGATGCCACAAATGATGCCACAAAAGACGGGTCGTGGAGGCCGATCCAACTCAAAAGGGGCGGGCCTTTCATTTCTCACTTATTTTTTGTGAATGATCTCATTTTATTTGGTGAGACTTCAGAAGGATAGGTTGAAGGTATGTTGAGATGTTTAGAAACTTTTTATAGGGTGTCTGGACAATTGATGAATAAGAATAAAACTAGAGTTTGTTTCTCCAAGAATGTTAATGGTTTTAGAGCACTAAGTCTTAGCAAAAGTACAGGGGTTAAACTTTTAAGAGATTTGGGCAAGTATTTAGGGATACCTTTGATATATAAGAGAGTATCTCTTGTAACTTTTGCATCAATATTAGAGAAAACCCGAAAGAAATTGTTAGGGTAGAAACGTGGATGCTTGAACCTCACTAGGAGGACTACCCTTATTAAATCGGTGATCAACGCCTTGCCTTCCTATTATATGCAAACTATGCTATTACCAAAAGGTTTGGTAAAGGAATTGGAAAAGAAGAGCAAAAGTTTTTTATGGGGTGATGACGATATGGGCAATAAGCTTCATTTAGTATTATGGGAGCAAGTGACTAAGGAAAAGAAGGATGGTGGCTTAGGAATAAGGGACTTGTGAAAACAAAATGAGGCTTTCTTGATGAAATTGTGCTGGAATCTTTTGAACAATAGGGAGGCGCTTTAGGTAAAGGTGCTTCACAGCAAATGTAGGTGTGGGTAAGCTTTCAACCTTGAAATTAAAAGAAGGTAGAGGTTTTCATTACTTGGAGAGGAATATGTACTATCAGGGAAAAGTTTCAGAAAGGGGTTGGAGTCAAGATTGGAAATGGTGAACGGTGTCCTTTTGGTTTGAAAACTGGTCTGAAATCAATAGACCTCTTATTAATCTTATTTTGGGTCTTGAAGCGTTAGAAGATTTGAATGATAAAATTGTTGATTATGTTGATTGCTGGGGAGAATGGGACAAAAACAAATTGAGTAGATCGTTCTAGCCGCAAGTTATTGATCGAATCATGTGCACTCACCCACCCAGGGAAGAAAGAGGGAAGGATATTTATATCTAAAAACCTTCATCTATTGGTCATTTTTCTATGAAATCTGCTTATTAATTTCTGTTTGCAGCTACACATCCAGAAAATGAATCTGTCTGGAAGATGCTATGGAGATGGGACATACCAAAGAATATTAAATCTTTTATGTGGATATTTGTACATGGTAGAGTACACACATCGTAGCTAAGAGTTCAAAGAGGTTTGGAAGAGTATGCCAGATGCCCATTTGGATGTGAGCATGAGGAGGATTTGATGCACTTAATAAGGGATTGCAGCAATGCGAAAGAACGATGGATCTCTGGAGTGGCCTCGACCTAATGGGAAAAGTTCACAACCCTCCAGGGCACGAAATGGCTGCAGTGGAACCTCAATCATGAAGCAGGAAGAATTTTCACAATTCAATAAGCATCACTATTTGGCTATATCTACTGGGATATTTGGGCAAATCGATGCAAGAAACTCTTTGGTGAGCAGATCACCATAGACAACACAAATGGGCATGATAGCCTTTTCAGGGCAAGTTGGGATGGGGAATTAAGAGCAAATTGCAAATTCTATACTAACCAGAATAGTGCAGGTGCAGGAAGGAGTAGCCAAGATCTTCAATAGGGTTACATCACCCTAGCGGTGGATGCTTCAATTCTGGAGTCTGGGAGAAGCGACTGTGGGGGCAATATTAGTGGAGAAGATGGTCGCTGGATATGTGGATTCTTGGGTAAACTTACAACAGTTCCCTCGACAATAGCAGAGATCATTGCGGTTATCCAAGGTCTTCAGATATGTTGGAATAAAGATTACAAAAGGGTCATCGTATTATCATATTGTACCGAGGCTGTGAATGTTTTTACTAGGGGTTGTGATATTACTCACCCCTTCAGAGATATTATAGATGTTCCAGGTTGTGGATATCAAAGAATTGGCAAGTGTTAGTTAGTCATATTCCTAGGGAGCAAAATAACTTAGTTGATCATTTAGCTAAGTCTACCCATAATATCAAAGATAGTTTTTGTATCCTTGACCACCCACCACTTTCGTACCAGGAGGTAGTGTTAGGTGAAGGATAGTAAGTTGGGGTTTGTTTTCTGTTTGTATTTGTATTTGCTCTTTCGCGTTTTATTAATGTGATTCCTGTTTTCATTAAAAAAAATGATCCTTATCTTTCTCAATATAAGATCGACTTTTCTTTTCTTTTCCCGAAAAATTTTATAAACGAAAACTAATTTCATCTCATCTAAATATTAATATAATTATTTGAATAATATTTAACACATGTTTTAGCCATGAGCAGTAACTGTCAAACACTTTGTTTAGTCCGCACCAATCTTTCCCCATAAGACTCACAAGACTCCTATGAATTTGACACAGCTTTAGAAAGATTACCCTCTTAGTTCACCCAAAAGACACCTGAGCAGATTGAATCAGATGCCTTGGATCAAACTAAAAGAATGGTATGGGAATGGCAAAGCAAGTGCACCAATAAAAGGAAAACGAAATAAGAAAAAAGATGCTCCAATTTATCTTATGATCAAAAACCTATTTACAAGTCTAATTGGCAATTTACCCTTCAGATAAGCATCCACTATCACAAGAAGAATTATAAAAGTTGGCATAGTTTGAAAAATCATTTGTCAAGAAAACTTGAAAAATGCTGATGTCATCATTATGTTTTGTCTTGAGGTGAAGCATAATAAGTGTTTTGAAACTTGTTTGTCAGGATTATGTCTTGATAAGAAGTGTTGTATTTTGTGATATATTTGTCTTGATTTGTCATAAGGGTCTTGTAACTTGTTTTGACTAGGTGTAAAGTGTCATGAGTGTCTTGTTAATTGTTTTCGTAACTTTTGTGCCTATCAAACCCACTAAAGATGCCCTTTGTGAGTCTATATAAAGAAGGGGTTGTAAGAGTTGGAGGACAACCAAACAAGTTTGTATGAAAGTTTGATAATAAAAGTTCAATGTGTTTTCTCATCACAAGTTCTCTCTAAAATATCTCCATTCTCTTGGAAACTTGAAATAATATCTTATTTTTGTTTCTAGCGATTCAAACATGCTCTGCACTTGCCTCATTTAAGGATTTTGGGCATAAGAAGGAATATGACCATAATCTGTTAGAATTATAAGTTCAGTGTGTTTTTCCATCATGAGCTCTCTATAAAATAATTCCATTCTCCTGAAAACTCAAAGTAATATCTTTTGTTTTTAGAGATTCAAACATTCTCTATACTTGCTTCCTTTGAGGATTTTGTGCATAAGAAAGAATGTGATCATGATCTATTAGAATTATAAAGGGTTAAAATATTGGTTTTAGTGGTTAGGGATTGAAGTCCTAACACGGCTAAGTATAATGAAATTTTAATGAATTTATTTGAAATGTTAATGAAGCCTTAACACTTTTTTGAATTCGAACTTATAGTCTCCTCCTTAAGGGGTGGACCTTTTACCACAAAAACCAATAAGTTGTTGGTATTCAAAAATTGATTTTTGAAAATGTTAAAAATGAGTATTAAAAATATAGCAGATGAGAACTGAAAATATAAAAAACAAAAAAACAACTTAACATAAGTGTGCTACTTGGTCTAGGCAATTGATTGAACCATATTTTTATATGATTTTTCATAATTAAATTGGGATTTTTAATGCATTTTATTATGATTAAGCACTAATTTTAATTACTGACATTTGTATTGAATTGAGTGTAATTAGGGGCAAAATGGTCATTATTTGTTAATTATTCATGCAAATGATCCCTTGAACTCACAACAAATAATTAAATGTGGCATTTTAGAAAACCAACATTTAAGCTACAAATTAAAAATTCAATTAATTTATTATTACTCCCTCCATTTGTAAATATAAGCTTCAGATTTGAGAATATGTTGTCCCAAAATATAAGCTTCATTTCAATTTTGTTTCAACATTTATTGCTTTTTTCCAATTGTTGACTACTGCATAGTTTTTTGACCAGTAACTATGCGAATTACATTAATTAAGACGGTGGGTGAGAATTATATTTATGAGGGAGGGCATAGTTGGGGAAAAAACATATTACTCTCATATTTTTGTGCTTTTAAATACTTTCATGATAAATAAAAAAATGTTATTTGAAGCTTATATTTAGGAACGAATGGAGTACTTAGTAACAAGGGTTAAAGTTTGAAAGTAATGATTAATTATCGTGTCAACCTCTTATATTTTAGACCAAAATTTCCTTCTAAAAGACTTGTTATAATTTGTATAGGAGGGAGTACCACTCCAGATTTTAATATAATGATTTAGCGTCTTCTCTCCTACGACAATGGCTGAAAATTGAACGGTCCAAGGTTGCTTTTCAAGAGAAGGAAACATTCAAATTTTTTCCATAGCATTTCTTTCAAGCAATACACCTTCGTTGTTATGAGTTTTCACATCATTTGTAGACGAGGAAGTTTTATTTTGGAATATTTAATGTTGGTCCTTAATAATGGAATTTCGGGAGCTTCTTATCTTGGTCATTTTTTCCCTTTAAATATTGTTTGCAGAATACTGATTGTTTTTCTCAAGATTTGGCCTAGATATAATAATGAAAATAATGTCAAATCGAAAGAGAGGGAGGGGGGTTGTGCAGGTGAATGACGGAATCAGTCATTATTTGGGAAGCTAATCATGCAAGTTCGAACCTAGGTTTAGAACTGAAGCGAATATTTGTGTACATGTAGTTAAAATAATTGCCGAGTCAGCATTTTTCATTAGTGACAGTCAGAATACTGATTGTTATAACTCATTCTCACATGCCAAGAAAAGTTTAGTCATTAAATATTTAATTGTGGAATTTCCTAGTTTTAGCATGCAAAGAAGACTACTTTTCTTACGAGAAGAACCAAAGTATAAATGAAGTAGGTAAGCTTTTTACAGGTATTAATTTGTCGGCGTGGTATAACTGAGTATTAATATAGGCGGATATATAATCAAGTTGTATGTGTATGTTGTAGAACAGAGAAGAGGAGGTTGGGGGGCAAAACAAAGAACAGAGAAGGGGAGAAGGAGAGGAACCCACGTGCGCTGCACATGAACATTTTATCTCCATTTAATTATCATCAGAACGAAATCACTTTTTAATGTTTTATTTTCATTTTTTCCTTTCTTCACTTTAAATGTTATCAATCTCAATCCAATCCAGCTGAGAACCGTTTAATAAGCTTAATAGGTAGGCTACTGGTTGAAGTATCAAACTCTGTTAAAGTCAACGTCATCACTAGCACATAATTTTATAATACTCTTATAATCCTTAACGTTAGACATATATATTTATCTAATTTGAGTAGATTAAAGAAGTTAAATAAATAACTTAATTATAACAGATGTGACATAATCTCTCTAAAATACTTATATATAACATTATATTATATATCAGTTCATAAGTTAGGTAAATTAGTTTGAAAAAATAATGACAAATATAAGAGATAATTTTTTTTTTGAAAAAAAAAAAAGTCTTATATTTATGATTAAAATATACTCCCTGACCAGGTCTTATATTTAAAGCATGAAGAGTAGCTTTTATATTCAGGCTGAGACAACTTCTACATGTAAAAGTTGTTTACATGGTACAACAAAGCTGGAGATTAATTAATTGCGCACAAGCACATTATTTTTTATTTCAATATTTTTACACGTAGAAGTTGTTTATTAATCATAGAGACAAACAGTTACATGTGCCACAAGTATGCCTCACATCATTATCACCACCATTGTTATCTATAACTTCAAATGTGCAGAGTTCAGACCACCATAGATAGATCAGAGGCGAAGCCTGTCCTCCAATCCTTGCGAATCGTAAAAACCAGTGGCTTGTCATCAGTGACAACCAAACGACGGTGGTTTTCACCGTCGACGAAGACCCCAACATCTTTACACTCTTTTTCTTGCTGGCAGAAGACAAGCTTATAGTAATGCCTCTCTGAAACAACCTTGACGCTCTTGATAAAGAACGAACCATGAACATAAGCATCACCAAATTCTTCAGGACCACCGACCATCACAGGATTTCCAGTGGGAAGCGACGGCCTAGTGACAACCCAGTTGGCTTTGTCGGCACACATGTTGGATGGTAAATCAGCGAACTGTAAGTTTATGGGAAAGTTTGTACCGAGGAAAGGTATTCTTAGTGGAGTGAACAGGATTATTTCTCGTCCTCCGTTGAAGGGATCATCAAACACAGCGAGTTCGCATGAATCTGCATGCATAATGGGACCATATATAATCCCACTGCCTCTAACATGAGAATTAGGGTTTAAGTAGTATCTTCCGGCATTTCTCACTATGTCGCCGTCTGTGTCGATCAGTACCTCGGCTGTTCTGGTTGCTGTGGCAGCGGCAACAAGAAGAAAAAAGAAGAATGGAAATAATGTAGTAGGCTTCATTGTATTAGGTTTGGGTTTGGGTGTGTGGGTAAATGAGGAAGAGAAGCATCAATTTATAGAGGCAAGCATGAGAGAACAAAAGCTCAAACATGGTGGAAAAAAATGAGAGACTTTGTTGAGGGTTTTAGTCACGAGTTAAAGATGAGAAGGATAAGGATGCCACCTACCCCAAATGAAGACAAATATATGAAGTTACAAAGACGATTCCTTCATCTTATGATGGAGATAGAACTTAAAGCCACAGACAAATCTATTACTGGGGTGAGAAAAGGGAATTAGGGGACCATCTGGGAGGGTGTTCTTTTGTTGAATTATGGCTTGTCACCCTTGGTAAATTTGTCTAAGTCCATTAAGCCATGGAGCTAAAATACAAATACTTTTCCAGTCCTTAATCTAAGACGTATTTACCGAATTTGTTGATTAAAAGTTAGTTAAGTTGGTTAATATGACATGTATTTTCTAAAATACCCTAATTACCTTCCTTAATTCCCTTCCTCTCTCCTACTTGATTATTGTTGAGGAAGCATCAATAGGGATAAATTAGAAAAACAATGACAAATATGAAAACTATGTCTTATATTTAGAACCAAGGTCAATCCTCAAATATGTCTTATATTCAGAACCGGAGGAGTAATATTTATTGTGGGTCACTAGCTTTGATATTTTCTTCATATCTAATGTGTATGAAGAAAACAATTGTGTACATTGAGTTACATAGAGAGGCCATAAGTTTTTTTGTTCTCTTAATGAAACCATAACTCATCAAGTTATATGTTACACGATGAATGAACTAGTGTGTGTGTGTGTGTGTGTGTGTGTGTGGTTCTTTGACATACGTCGAACAAGACTCTCAAGTCTCTCTTCTCCTCCTAGAAGTGGTCTATTTGCTATGTATCCTTAACCGTGTCTAACTGTGATCCGGTTTAGTATGGGTATTCGATGTAATATATCGCAATTCAGGTATGCCCATAATCTCACATGTGCTTTGATCATTATATATATATATATATATAATGGTATAGTTTCCCCTAATTATTGATAAATTCAAGAGGAAGAGGAGTAAAGAATTGGAGAAAGGAGTACAGAATTGGAAAAAAGAAAGACAAGAGAGAATACTTTTGCCAATGACATTGTAGCCTTGTGGTATGAAAACTTCCTTATCAATGGAGGTCACGGATTTGATTAAGCTTATATCCTCAAGCCGCTAGTGCCAGTCCTCTAATTGAGAAACAAAAACAGAGAGAATATTTCTCATTGACTTTCAAGGAGCTAAGTACATTACACAAACCATTTATTTATAGGCACAATTTTATAGATAAAAGACTTCATCATATTAAATATAAAATAATGAAATATAAAAAGTACCAATTAAATGAATTTAGAAGTGAAGAAACACATTATAAATTTTTTTGGAGTGACACACGAGAGCAAATTAAAAGCTCAAACATGGGGGATGAGATATTTTGTTTAGGGTTTTAGTCACGAGTTAAATATGTGAAGGATAAGGATGCCACCTAAAACACCCGGCGACAAATACAACTTGTAAGCCACAGACAAATCTTTTACTCGGGTGAGAAGAGGGAATTGGGGACCAGGGAGGGTGTTGGTCCTTGATATATATATATATATATAATGGCATAATATCCCCTAATTAATATACTCCCTCCGGTACTAAATATGAGACATGGTTGACTTTTAGTAAAGAGATTAAGGAAGCTAAATAAGTTGCTTAATCATATCATATATTCTTTCTCATTGGATTATATATCAGTTCATAAGTTAGACAAATTATTTCAGTAATTTAATTAGCTTCCTTAATCGTTTCAAAAAAGTCAATTGAATCTTATATTTAGGATCAGATGTAGTATCTTGTTATCTAGTGGCTTGGTTCAAGAGGAGTAAAGAATTGGAGAAAAGAGATATTTCTGCCAATGACTTTATAGACTCTATGACATGAAAGCTTCATTATAAATGAGAGTTCATGGGTTTGATTCACCTGTAAATTTAGGCCGCTAGTGCCTGACTTCTGATTGAAAAGAAAAGAATGAAAGAATATTCGGTTAAGATGCAATTTTACCAGCAAGGTTTTTTCGGAGGAGCGTCTGACACAAATAAATTTTAGAAGGGACAAAAATATCAATAAACAACTAAAATGGGTGCTAATTCACTAAAACCGTTAAATTTGATCAAATGGCCGTTAAATTATATTAGAAGAAAACTCTAATGGCGTTTGGTGAAGTTTAACGGTTTTGGTGAATTTGCACCCTTTTAAATTGTTTAGTGGTATTTTTGCTCCTTTAAAAACTTATTTGTGCCAGACGTCTCTCGGGAAAAATTTTATTAGTAAAATTGCACCTTAACCCATAATTTTTCATTCACTTTTAATGTGCTAAGTATATATATGTGCGTGCCCTGTATTTATTTATGGGCACAATTTTATAACTCAAAAATTTCATCAAGTTAAATATAAAGTAATAATGGAACATAATGAACAAAAAAGTGAAAAAAAAAATGAATTACAAGAATTATAAGAGCTACATTCCTTTAAAAAAATTTTGATGTGGCATGAGAGATATACCATATGGCCATTACATTCTCGAACAATTTATTGAATGATCTTTTTATTTTTGCGGATTTGGGTAGTGGGGACAGCGAGCTGAGATTAGTACATATTGGGGACCATTTTGAAATATTATACACATGTTATGCACGTTTTGTTTTGTTTCGCTTTGCTTTGATTTTTCGCATTCTTTGAAACTCACACATATTATTGTTCAAAAAGAAAAAAAAAATCACACATATCTAACATCCTCGTAATCAATGGATTTTCGTTTTAGGTTCATGAGCATAGCGAATTCATCAGCAGGCCAATTTGGACCATCTAAATTGATTTTAGACAATCTAGATTTAATTTTATATTCTAAATAACTTTTAATTTAATATATATAAAATTCAACTTATAAATATTCTTATAACTATTATTTATCAGAAACATTATCATTTGAAAAGACACATATTAAAATTCTTAAATTTCTTTCATAAAAAATTAAATTTGGGTTGTTCATATTAAATTTGTACGATCTATATCTCATCACATCAATTAGCACTAAATAAGGGAACTTGTTTCGGTGCTCATCACTTCAGTGAGATCTACTAAGTTCAAATAGAATAGTTTCAATGGTTTAGAGTTTAAGTTTTTAACTAATGCTTTCAAATAAAAAATCATATTTTTGAAAAACTAATTAACCATCAGGAGATTGTTTTTATTTTATATTCTGTACACATTAAAATAACATTTTTTTTGAAAAAAATAGGAAAAGTTAAAAAAAAAACTCAAACTGAATCATCAAAATTTGATCTAAACGGTTTCCAGAGGTGATTAGTTTTTTGTGCTTATCATTGTAATGAATACAGAAACTGGTTTCTTGAATAAAAACCCTTCTTTATTATTCTAAATACGCACGGGTTGCTCGACTCATTATTGTAGCTCAATCCCACTTCAATTGATGACCAAACCTTGCGACTAATTCAACACGTTAGCACGTAATAGAGTGAGGCCTTGTTACACACACTAAATAAATCACCTCATAAAAGGTCACCAACTTGAGGTCTATACTGTTGAGTGAGGTGAATTAGTTGTGGGTTGTTGGGTTGTTATTGGGCCGTTATGGGGCCTGGTTAATTGTCCCATTGTATTTGTAGTTTTGTGTTGTATTTGTTGGTAGGTTTATAGTGTAATGTATAATGTATAAATAAGGGTCATGGTCTTATTGTAAAGTAGCTTAGAATGTCTTAGTAATAATAATTCAGTTTCGAGGTTTAACATGGTATCAGAGCTCTAACCATGACAACCTTTGAAATAACTTGGATTGATGATTTATTAATAGATTTGGGGATCAAAAGAACACAGCCTGCTGCTGTTTTCTGTGACAGTGAAGTGGCAATATACATTGCAAGATAAGTTAATTAATTTGCATCATGTGAGGTCTCATTTACAGCTTGCTGATACATTGACAAAGGCACTAGGGTCTGATGCATTTCACGGTTTATTAAGAAAGTTGGGACTCTACAATGTGCATACAGTAATACCTTACATTTCTGTCCGTTTATTGCTTACATGGAAGTGTTGACTTGTATTCTCTTAGGGGATTATTGCTCATTTCTGGCTGTTGAGCCATTATTCTTATCAACTATTAGAGTTCATTCTTATTCCGGTTCTTATGCTTAGTTATATATAGTGATCTTGACTACCGATTAAATTTTAATTCGTGTATTCATTCTATTATACATATTATTCATATAAATATTTGTTTCGTGCAATTAATTTACATATAATAAATTAATACACATTCTTCTACAATTCTTCATCATTCTTCCTTTGGTAGGTGGGGGAGGGTGAGATAAAAGAAAATCTCAGTAGTAAACAGTACTAAAATGCATATAAGATAAATGCTAGTGCATGATATGCTTGCCTTATATAGGCTCATGTTCACATGATGACAATTATGCATGCTCAATGTTTCGTGTAACATACTTATGGCTATAGGAAAAATAGAAATAGAGCTTCATTCATTCATACATGCTTCACATAATCAAGCAAAACAATACTGCAAATCAATACACAACAAACACATCAAATACATGTAAGTAAGAAAGTTTACTACCTTTTGGACTAATGTCCTTCTTCTTGTCCCTTTTTCTTCCAACCCTTGAAGCTTGTTGAAAATTCTTCCATTCCTCTTCTTTCTTGGCTTCTCATAGCCCTAGATAAATACCACATTATTAGTGCCACGAAAAGTGAATTCTCAATGGGTTACATTACTAGTGCAAAAAGTTAATTTGGCATCAGTTAAAATTGCATTTTCGTCACAACATTTAGGGTGCAGCAAAATTAGCCGTAACGAAAAATATATATTACGATGTCACTTGCTTAAGATATGTCGCCATATATGAATATATTACGGAGTTAGTTGCTCAAGATGTAACGCCATAAATGAATATATTACGACATCGCAGTGTAACTAAACCGATGCCATAATAGATGCGTAACAAATGAATTTCCAAATCCATTGGATGTTTTTTTTATTTTTAAATTTTCAAATACCACATGTCACGTTCGTAGGAGGCCACCTCATCGTTGGTTCAGCCACGTGTCTCCTCCTTGCACTACCACGTGTCACCTCCTACCACTGCCACGTGTCCACTCTCCTCGCAGTGCACCACATGTCCCTCCTCGATGTGCTCCAAGTGTCTCCTCCTTGCACTGCCCCATGTCACCTCCTACCACTGCCACGTGTCCACCCTCCTCGCAATGCAACACGTGTCCCTCCTCGAAGTGCGCCAAGTGTTACCTCCGAGCGCTACCACATGTCACCTCCTATCGCTGCCACCTGTCCACCCTCCCCATAGTGCACCACTTGTCCCTCCTTAAAGTGCGCCAAGTGTCACCTCCGAGTGCTGCCACGTGTCTGTGCCTCTTAAATCTTGAAAATGTCTCTCCTCCTATTTGAACCCGCTCCCTTATGCTCTTGGTGCCTTCGTGCTCGAGCCTTTGCCAGTTACGCCAAGATGAACTTGCGTCATTTTACTACATAATGTTATATATATAATATTATCATAATATAAAATTATATATATATATATATGGGAAAATCCCTATAAAATATGCTCGAAATCGTTAAATTCCATTTCAGTGTAGCGAATTCCAAAAACCTGAATTAGTCATGTGTCAGTACGGAATGAACAGTACAGGGGTGCCAAAAAACGATTTTGCCCTTCAGCCCTCATTCTCGCCACTTTCAAAATAACAACACGAGCCTCTTAATTAACAACTTCATCTTCTTGATTAACAACTCTAGTTTTATCTTTTTTTCTTTCACAATAACAATACCGGTCTTGTTATTAACAACATTATATTCTGCATTAACAACTCTCATTTCTTATTTCACAACTTCATAATTTAAGTTTCAGGGCCAATAACAACACTTCTTTCTTTATTAACAACACTATATTTTGAAGATGCGAATATGTAAAAGAATAAAGTAGAGTTGTTAATCAAAAACCCAAGTTGTTAATTAAGAGGCTCGTGTTGTTATTCTGAAAGTGGCGAGAATGAGGGCTGAAGGGCAAAATCGTCTTTTGGCACCCATGCACTGTTCATTCCGTACTGACACATGACTGATTCAGGTTTTTGGAATTCACTGCACTGAAACGGAATTTAGCGATTTTGAGCGTATTTTATAGGGATTTTCCCTATATATATATATATATTATTAAAAATAAAATAAAATAAATTAAAATTCTAAATATATATATATACTTATGATTAATTAATTTTGAATTCAATAAATTTTAAATCTTTAATAAATATTTTTAAAATTATATTTTAATCAACTTTCTAAATCTAAATATATTTTTAATTTAAATTACTTAATAAAAAAATAATTTAATATTATAAATATTATTTTTAATATAAAATGATAAATATAATATTAATATATAATAATTTATTTTTAAATTAAATTAAATAATAACTAATAAAATAATATTAAAAATATGATTTTAGTCAAAAATTTTAAATATAATATTAATAAATAATAATATTTTATTTTTAATTAAAATTATTTAATAATTAATTTTATAATATTATTTTTAATATGAAATTTTAACTTTTTGCTACGGAATTTTCCGTGGCAAAAAATTTTTCTATAAAATTTGAGACGGAATTCTGTGGCTAATTTAGCCACTGAACTTTTTTGTAGTTAATTCCGTGACAAATTTAGCCACGGAAAAATTCCATCGAAAAAATTTTTGATGGAATTTCTGATGGATTTTCGACAGAATTTGCTGCGGAAAAAATTCTGAGCAAATTCTGTCAGAAATTGAGTGTTTTTTTTATAGTTCTCTATTTGGAAGCCGCTACGTCAATAGCGATGAAGGGCAATTGCGAAGTTAGCAGAGCGAAATTCATATAGAGAAGTCGTAAAGTTAGCAGAATAATGGAGGTTTTTGTTGAAGGCATTAGGGTGTCGGGTGGAATGGGGACCGACACAATATTTTCTTTTCTTTAGAAAAAAATAGTTAATATATTTCTAAGACATCCTTAGAGCCATGTGGGTTATAATTAAGGCCTTGGTTTCCTATAGGACTTGATGCTATAAGTAAGCTAGGTAAATAAATTATAAATTATGGGTCAAGTTCCACCCATAAATTGATCATCCATTTTTTTAAATAATTAAATAGGTATAGTTCAGTAGTTAAAAGAAATTCACTAATCTCTATCATATGGTCTTGAGCTATAAATGACCTACTTAAAAAAATTCATTTATAATATAACTATATTATAATTATATTTTAGGAAAAAAAAGTTTTTTAAAATTTATTTATAGTATTTAATTACAGTTATGACATGTTATATTTCAAATTTATTTATTTCACAATTAAATTCCAAAAATTTATATTAATTATGGCTTCTGGTGCTAAATAAACTGATTTCATAATTATTATTGTTATAGCATCTTAATTACGGCATCAGTTGAATATACAATCGATGCCATATTATACATTACTGCGTCAGTTACACTTTAAACAGAAGCGAACTTATGTCATTTGAATTATCACTTCTATTCTTCAAGTAACTGATGTCATATTGTACATTACAGCGTTAGTTACATGTAAAACAGAAGCGAAATTATGTCACATGAATTATCACTTCTATTCTTCAAGTAACTGATGAAAAATCATGTAGTTAAATTAGTATTTTGCATTTCTTACTTTCACCCTTAGAGTTTATACAAATTACATTTGGCCCATTCTTTCTTAAATTCGCATGGTAGTCAAAAGTTGCCAGCATTTTAACCAAACTTTGAAAATTCATAACTAATTCTATAGAAATCCAATTGGGGTGGTTCAAAGTCCTACTTAAAGCTCTTTGAGTCTATTTTATAAGAAAAATACTACTCAGAGCCAATTCCAATTCCAGCCACAGAATTCCAGACCTGTGACTAAAGCCTCACTGCCACAAAATTCATTCCAGATTGAATACCTAACTTCAAAAAATTCTTAATTCTTAGTGTACTAATCCAAATGGTACAAATGACTAATCAAATTAAAGCTGATAAATTTCCTTTTAAACTGGAAAGTTTCAAAGCCATTAGACAACATTATATTACCCAAAAACACAATACATTCTAACTGCCACGCAGGAAATCCTAGTTGGCAGCAAATTCCACTTCTTGAAATTCAATTCCATGCTTTCTAAAATCATACCAATAACCTATTCCTACACAATTTTACCTAAGGAATCTATTGGAGACCTCAAAGTTGGCAAAATGCTTCTCCTTATACCTACCCTGTTCTGACCAAAATTTAGGTCATAAGGCAACAATCCACCAATTCACAATTTATTTAACATTCTAGGTTCATATGCTTCCCAAATCTCATATAACCACATGTATATGAGCAAAGCATGATGAAACCCCAAGAATCCTAAATGACCGAAAATAGGGCAGCAACACAAATTCCGAAATTCCCAACCAATCAACACAATATGTAGCTCAAAATGAAGCTTAAGCTCACCTCTTGCTCTTTCTTGAGCTCTTTCTTTGATTCTCCAACTTTGGCTCTTGCTAGAGGACTCAAAACATCTCATCTTGAAATTCTAAAACCATAGAAATGAAGCTTTCATCAAGGGGAACAAGATTCATGAAGAGCTTTTGAGCCAAAGAAGTGGTTTGCAAGGTGAAAATGCAAGTAGCAGATCATACCTTGAAGTTGTCTTCTTTTTCTCTTTCCTTAAGCCTCTTGTACGAAATATGAGAGTGAGAAGAAGAGGATATGATCAGTTTTTTTTCCTCTTTCCTTGCCCTTGTTTACTTGGCCGAAATTGGCCAAAAGAAAGAGATAGAAAGCTTTAATAAATATCATCATCCACCTCCTTTAATATATAGTATTTTATTATATCAACATGTGCCAATTGCTTGATATCATCATCTTTTTTCTTTCTCCTTCATATCATACAAAAACATGGCCCCTTTTTATTCAAGACATCATCTTTTGTTTGGCCTACAATTGTTGACCAAAATATTAGCTATTGAAGGAGAAAAAGAGCTTCTTACTTTATCATACTTCACCTCCTTTCATATTGCTTTTAGCATGAGAAAGTTGATCTTGTTGACCTTAGTCATCTTTTTTTTCTTTGCCCTTATTGTGTCATATACGATTGTGTCCCTTTTTGGAGGAGGAAATATCTTGTTGAAGCATTGCAAATTGCCTCCTCAAATAATATTGTTTTAGCTGCAACTGTTGATCAAGTCATCATCCTTTTATAACTTGGTCAAATTATCTTCTCTTGCTTTCATTTTGAGCAAAGTATTATTCCCTCTTGCTTTTTCTCATGTCTTGCACGAAAATATGGCTCTTTGAAGAGGAAAAATGATCTCTTATAATATCTCCTTGAATAATATAGTTTAATGTCAAATAAGCATATGTTAATTTGACTTGTTGACTTCACCTTTTTGTGTTTGGCTAAAAATGCTTCCATGTGTCTCATATTATGGCCAAATTAATATTTTCCCCATATTTCTCTTTCTTAATTCTTTCTAGACACTGTTTCCCTTTTCCTTTGGGTCCGAGTTAGGTTTCATGTCATTCAGACACATCCTAAAGGAATCGGGTATTTTCTTTTGGCTACTTCGCACCAAAATTCATATAATTTATTCTGAGTGCGGTTTCTACTAGTCATTTTATTTCTTATTCATTCCCGGCTCTCTTACCAAAATAGGCTTAGTAGTCTACTTTATTTAGGTTTATTCTTTAGTCTCTAGTCTCAAAATTCAAGATATTACATATATTGCCAACTTGAGGGGGAGTGTTGAGTGAAGTGAATTAGTTGTGGGTTGTTATTGAGCCGTTATGAGGCCTGGTTAATTGGCCCATTATATTTGTAGTTTGTGTTGTATTTATTGGTAGGTTTATAGTGTACTGTACAGTGTATAAATAAAGATCATGGTCCTATTGTAAAGTAGCCCAGAATGTCTTAGTAATAATAATTCAGTTTTGTGGATCAACATATAGTAGCATTGCATGTTCACACTTTTAAATACCGAGCATAACTCATTTTCTTTTATTATATGGTTGCCATAGTGATATCATTTTCCTTTTAAGATTAAAAAGGGTAAGAAATTAAATATTATTTTCACTAAATACAAGTTATATTCCTCTATTCCTTTTTATAAGTCACTTAAAATATCTTTCATCATGACTAAGAAAAACAATAAACATCATTAATTCTACTAAATATTTAACAATTTTTCAAATTTATCCCTATTTAATATATAATTTATCCACGGGAACGAGAAAACTGGGAAACATGTTTCTAAAAATCAAAGCTAATCTTATAAATTTATAAGATGTATCAATAGAAGATGCTGATAAATATTTAAAATTTTAATTAAATAATTATAACATGACTTTAAATATTTAAATATGCTTTAAGAATCCTACAGACATTTGCT
Organism: Inga leiocalycina; assembly: GCA_963242795.1. Taxonomy (NCBI): domain Eukaryota; kingdom Viridiplantae; phylum Streptophyta; class Magnoliopsida; order Fabales; family Fabaceae; genus Inga; species Inga leiocalycina. The sequence goes on along the minus strand of OY725320.1, from coordinate 82,311,718 downwards.
TTCTCCAGCGCCCAACTCAACCAAATTTGACAACTATTGCCCCTATCCAACTTAAGCTAAAAGTGGCCAAGTCAACAAAAATTTTAATATTTAATTGTTCGTGTTAGGTTGAATATTAAATTTAATGATATTCATTTCGGTGCTTTAGGGTGTGTCTGGTTTGAGGAGAGGGGGTGGGAGGAGGTGGGAGGGAAAACTAAATTTTGGCTTTAATTCCCTTCCCTTCCTTTAAACAAAACAAAGGATTCTCTCCCCTTCCCTCCCTCTCCTCAAACCAAACACACCCTTAAGGATGTAAGGCGGTAGCAAATATGGACAAGATTAATGGCTTCCTTACGTCTATTTTAGTGTCCCTTTCATTAATAAATAGTATGAAAGCAAAATTACGAAAGAAAACAAAGCAAGTTACTCAGTAAGGTACCATGGGCCACTTTGTTTGGATGTTTGCTGGGACATTTCGGTGGCACGATGCAGGAAGCTATTTGGGGAGGAGATTGATACTGAGATTGCTAATACACATTCCAGTTTATTTAAGGCAAGTTGGGATAGAGATCTTCTTTCAAAGTGTCAATTTTACTTTCCCCAGAGATGTACAGGACAAGTAAGGCAGGAACAATGTCAATGTTTTATCACTCTGGAGGTGGATGCTTCAGTTCTTGACTCAGGTCAAAGCGGATGCGGGGGAGTTATTCGCGGAGATGACGGGAGATGGATTTGTGGGTATATGTGCAAACTTACAATAGTACCCCCAGCAATAACAGAGATCATTGCGATTATTCAAGGACTACAATTATGTTGGAATAATGGATATTCGAATATTGACATCCTATCTAATTGTATTGAATCCATTAACTTTTTGTCTAGGGGTTGTGATCAATCACATCCCTTTAGGGACATCATAGATGATGCCAGCCTATGGTTATCTAAAAACTAGCAGATTTTGATTAGACATATCCCCAGGGAGGATACCACTTTAGCGGATCTTTTAGCTAGATTATATCATAGCATAGTAGGAAACTTTTCTATCCTTGATCACCCACCACTTTTTGGTAAGGAGGCGATAGTTGATAAGGGATAGTTGTTTAGATTTCTTTGTATTTGTGTTTGTGTGTTGGAATTATTAATGGAATCCAGTTTTTCACTCAAAAAAGATCCTGCGACACAAAATATCAATAAGTTGGTCCCATGCCTCGTAATCATAGCCACTCATGTATATACGAAACAATATACCGCTTTGGTCCTATTTATATCTTTTTTAATTAATTCTCACATACCAAAGAGAGTTAGTTAGCTCATTAACTATGGGCTAAATTTCCAATTTCACCCTTATCTATGATTAGTTTCAAAAGTCAACATAAATAAATTCCTTTTATTTATTGCAATTAATAGGGGTAAAAAAGTATAAAATGTATTTACTATCATGAAATTGGACTTAAAAATAGGACCAAATTTTTTTGATAAAAAAGGGCTTATAAATAGAACCAGAGTGGTAAATACATATATACGTTTTCTTGTCTTTAATGTGAAACCTATTTATCTAATTTGATTAAATTAAGAAAGTTAGTTAAGTTAGTTAATATTTTATTTCTAAAACACCCTAATAATCTTTTTTAATTCCTTCATCCCTCTTTTATTTGATTATGGTTGAGAGGTCAACAATATGAGTAAATTGGAAAAAGACTGACAAATATGAAAAATAGGTTCTACATTTAAGATCAAGACCAACACCATAATTAGTACCACTCCAGTCCTATCTATAAGTCCTTTTTGACAAAAAAATTTGGTCCTATTTATAATTCCAGTTTAAATTTGGTAAATGAGATTGTGACAATTTTGCCCCTTTTTATTGTACTAAAGAAGAAATAATTTAAAGATAGATAGGGAAGAAAGAGTTGAAAAGTACCTAATCATAAATGAGGACATAGTTAAAAATTTACTCTATAATCATTGAGTTAACTACCTCTCATTGGTATGTGATATTTAGTTAAAAGGGACTTATAAATAGGAGATTTGACTATGTCTTTGCGTCTTGGGGTCAAATGCAAAATATTTCATTCAATAATTGTAGTACAATGCAAGACTCGGGTCGTCTCACTTAAAGAGCCCTTTTATATTGATTTCCTAAGTAAAACTAAATGTCATGCAAATTAAATATGCAATAAAACAAGGGAAATTGATTTTTGGGTATTTTTCAAATGGCTAAAAAAACAATTATTATTATTATTATTATTTTTGGGTATTTTATTAAATTCATGCAATTATTTCCTCTACTCTAAAATGCACAAACATTCCCCTCAAATTAATTCAAAACATAAGGAAATAGATACATATATATAAATCCAACAACTAAAAATCCAATCACACAAATTCAATCTACAAATTATTCAAACAATACTCAGGTTTCACACAAGATATATAAATGAGAAACAAGAATAAAATTAAATAACTCCCGTGTGTTCGCTGGACTCGAGCATAAATTCTCATCACCAAGAATTCTCATAATTGCCACGATCATAACAGATGCCGACGGTGTGCATGGCGAAGAACAGAATCAGAAACAAGGAGATGGAGTGCTGCTTATCGATGGCGTCTCTGTTCTGTAAGATCTCTCGGTGCTCTGCTTCTCAGCTATGGTGGTTTTCCGGCACTGAAGGCCGCCGGAAAACAGCAAACTCTGCCGGAAAGTTACTAGCTTGCTGGAATAACACAAAAGGTGGCCTACGAGACTGAGTTAATGGTGCTTGGCGGGTGAAAACAATGGCAGTAGTGTGAGAAACAAGGAATAGAGGCCGCCGGAATGAGATTCGCAGGAGGTGGGGGCCGGAAAACTGAAAATCACAGAGAACTCTCCGACGGTGATCTGGAAAGAGAAGGAGTACGCTGATGATGGTGATGATACTCGAGAGAAAATCAACGGAGACTCTCGCTGCTGTCAACGTTGCAACTTTGGTGACGGTGGTGCATTCTTCTCCTCTGGTTTCACCGTCGAAGCCTCAAAACACGGTATTCAATCTGGAATGGTAGAGGTTAGGTTGATGATGCTCCCCGTTAGAAGAAGAAGAAGAACGTCGGTGGTGGCTGTGCTCTTAACTGTCACGTTCCAGCTCTGCTCCACTGGTAACGGAGGACGTTGTGGTGGGGAGAGAGAGAGAGAGAGAGAGAGGCAGAATAACTGTGAAGTAATGGTGGCACTGTGGTTCCAACGGAGGTGGAAGAGGGCGAGATCCGATACTGTGGTGAGGATGGAGGAAGTCGATGATGCTCTGTGATCTCTCTGTTTCCTCGTCTCTGTGCTCTCTCACAACGTAGATGAGCCACCGGAAAGTGGTGTGGGGACGTCGGCGGTGGTTGTGAGAGTCAGGAGGCGGCGGTGGTTATAAGATAAGGGCACTGACGGGGATAAGGAAAGTGAAAGTGATGGTCGGAGATGAAAATCCTCCCTCCCTTCTCGGTTCCGTCTCAATGTTCCCTCCGGTATGAATCACAAGGACACTGCCGGAAGTTGCAGAAACGTCGGAGGACGATGGAGTTGATGGTGATGCTATGGTGAAGACGGTAGTCGGTTTCTGAACTTGTCTGGCTCTCACCTAAACTCCGATTAATGGTAAGAAGAAGGAGAGGGTGGTGATGTCCTCTGCATGTTGTGGTTTTTGGTGATATAAGAATGTTGCAGAAATGAGAGAAAGCTGGAACGTTGCTGTTAGTCAAAGAAAGCTTCTGCAGCTTCTGTCGACACACACACGCCTTCACACACGAGTTGATGAAATTGTACAGTGTTAGAATTAGGTTCCATATTATGATTCGTTGTATATAAATATGTAGTTTTACATTTCATAAATAAGAATGAAGTTTGCTTAAATAACATAGTACCAGAGCCTTGTTAAGATATTCCTTCTGACTTCATTTGGTTTTCCGGTGACCTCCATTTTTTCCGGTGAGAAGCTTATTTCAACCTTCAGATCTCCCTTCTTCGGTGCGTTTTCTTCATACCCGCGCCACCCCACCCTGTTCCTTGACCACCGATCGGCCTATTCCTGAAACGGCGTCCCAAGACGACGGCGCGTGTAGCCACACGCGCCCCTACAAGCTCCGCTGCCTGAACCACGCGCCGGCGCGTGGGGTGGTTTCCGGTGAGCTTTTCCGACGATCTTTAGGTGCTTTCTGATCGATTTTGCGAGCCCGTTCCATTCCCGGTGGCGATATCCTTCAGTTCTACACTTGGTGTGTCGGGTACCTCTCACTATTTGCTTCATTTTTTATATACTTTGAGCTCCTTGTTTATTACACTTTGAGCTACTTTGGTTGAGTAGATCTGTGACAATTATTTTGTCTTCTATCCACGGTGGTGTGCTTCATTTTGTCTTCTTGTGGCTTGGTCTTGATTGGTTGTTCTTATACTTCTTAAACTTTATATTAGTTTAAGATTTATTTGGTTCCATTTGTCTCGGACATTTTATTCCGGTAATATAATTTGTGACTATCGTCTATATGGCTGAATCTAAAACCTCTGATATGTTACCTACGTCTGGTAAGATCACTGCTTCATAGTTGAATTGGACAAATTACAATGATTGGAACAAAACTATTAGAGTCTATTTTCTGGGAATTGAAATGGAAACTCATTTAACTGAGGATCCTCCTTCTGGTAATGAAACAAAACTTTTGACTTGGCAAAGAGCGGATGCTTGACTTCTGTTTCAAATTCGAAACTCTATTGAACCAAGGATTTTGTCTTCAGTTAGTCACTGCAATTCTGTTAAAGAAATTATGCAGTACCTTGAATTTATGTTTTCTGGTAAAGGAAATATCACTCAGATTCATGAGATCTGTAAAGGCTTTTATCGCTCTCAACAACAGGGCTGTCCCTTAAAGGACTTCTTTCTCGACTTCAAGCGGTTGTATAAAGAAATGAAAGTACTTATGTCTCCACAGGCAGATCTTTCAACTCGTGTTAAGAATCTAGAACTTCAGGCAATTATCAGCTTTCTTGAAGCTCTTGACCCTTCATATGAAACGATTTGTTCCCAGATTTTGTCTAGTCAAGAGCTTCCTTCTCTTGAAGATGTTTTCTCCCAGGTTCTTTGTGCTGATAGCTTGATTCACTCTTCTGTAGATCCAACTGCAGGTGCTCCAGCTGGACATGGTCCCTTTGAGAACAGGAATTATGGGTACAAACAAAATACTCATTCTCATACAATGACTTCTGGCAGTATCATTTGCAATTATTGCAAGGAACCTGGACACATTAAGAAAAATTGTCGAAAATTGCAAAATAAACAGCTACGTGATCAACAGCGTGGCCTTGCTCATGTTGCCCATACACCTGGTCTCCCTGATTCTGGATCTTCTTCTGCTGGGGCACTAGCCACAGGTACTCTGTCCTCTGGTCTTACTACTGCTTCAACTAAGTGGATCATTGATTCTGGTGCCACCGATCACATGACAGGTAATCATCACTTATTCTCTTCATATGCCCCCTATACCAACCCATCATCCATATTTGTTGCCAATGGTTCTCCCGTACGTGTTACTGGCTCAGGCACTGTTCAACCAACTGCCTCCCTCTCATTATCCTCTGTTCTTAACGTTCCAGATCTCACCTTTAACCTTTTATCTCCAAGTAAACTCACTCGTAAGTTAAACTGTTTTATCTCATTCTTCCCTGATCATTGTTTAATTCAGGATCTATCGACGAAGCAGATTATTGGTAGAGGCTATGAATCTGGTGGACATTACATCCTTGATGATCAGGTTCCACGTTCTGTTGCTTGTTCTAGTGGGTCGTCTTTGTTTGAAGTTCATTGTCGTTTAGGTCATATGTCGCTTTCGTCTCTCCGAAAAGTGTACCCTCAATATTCTTCTGTGTCTACTTTAGAATGTGAGTCCTGTCAGTTTGCCAAACATCATCGTATTCATTTGGCACCTCGTGTCAATAAACGGGCTGCGTCCCCCTTTGAGTTAGTACATTCTGATGTTTGGGGTCCTTGTTCAGTTATGTCTTAGACCGGTTATCATTATTTTGTCACTTTTGTTGATGATTTTTCCCGCACCACCTGGCTTGACTTAATTAAACAGAGTTCTGAATTGTTTACTCATTTTCGTAATTTTTGTGTTGAAATTCAAACCCAGTTTAATACATCTGTGAACTTTTTACGAAGTGATAATGCAAAAGCATATTTTTCCGCCCAATTCACGGATTACATGCAAATTCATGGTATTCTTCACCAATCCTCTTGTGCTTATAACCCTGCTCAAAATGGTGTTGCTGAAAGAAAGAACCGACATCTCTTAGAGACTGCTCGAGCTCTCATGTTTCATTCCTCAATCCCTAAACGTTTTTGGGCTGATGCTGTCTCTACTGCTTGTTTTCTCATCAATCGCATGCCTTCGACTATTCTTGGTGGGGATATTCCATATTCTGTTTTGTTTCCCACATCTAAGCTGTTTCCTGTTGATCCTAAAATCTTTGGCTGTGTTTGTTTTGTTCGGGATGTCCATCCTAGTATTAGCAAACTTGATCCCAAGTCCCTAAGATGTGTTTTTCTTGGTTATTCTAGAATTCAGAAAGGTTATCGGTGTTACTCTCCGGATCTCCATCGTTACCTTGTATCTACCGATGTTATGTTTCATGAGTCCTCTTCTTTTTTCAAGACTTTGTCCGTCTCTGAGTCTCCCTCTATCATGGATAATTCAGATGATATCCTAGTTTATCCTGTTCTTCTCTCACCAGTACAGGCTGCTGTTCCAGAACCTGACATCGTCAATGATGCTGATGTTACTAATGATTCACCTCCGCCACCTCCTGCTTCGCCAATTGATTCTGTAGATGTCTCCCTCGTTCCTGCCTCTGTTTCCGCCAATCCTCCTCTTGCTGTTACTGAACAACTTGTTCCTGCTTCTATTGGTACTACTTCTGATGACCAACCTATTGCACTTCGTAAAGGTACACGTCCTCATTGTCCTCCCAAACGATATGCTGACTGTGTCTACCCTATATCATCTTTTGTCTCTTATCAGTCTTTATCAACTGTTTCATCTTCTCTTGTGGCCACTCTTGATTCCATCTCCACACCTACTACCCTTCACCAAGCTCTAGCTCACCCTGGTTGGCGTGCCGCAATGGAAGAAGAACTCTTGGCATTAGAAACAGCTGGTACTTGGACTCTTGTTGATCTCCCTCCTGGAAAGAAAGCCATTGGATGTAAATGGGTATTTGTTGTTAAGACTAAGGCAGATGGTTCCTTGGAACGACTCAAAGTTCGCCTTGTTGCCAAAGGATATGCCCAAACTTACGGTCTTGATTACTCCGAGACTTTCTCTCCTGTAGCCAAACTCACTTTAGTTCGTCTTCTTGTTTCTTTGGCAGCTACATATCATTGGGAACTGCATCAATTAGATGTTAAAAATGCTTTTTTAAATGGTGATCTTCAGGAAGAAGTTTATATTGAGCAACCACCTGGGTTCGTTGCTCAGGGGGAGAATAGGAAAGTGTGCTACCTCCGGAAGTCACTGTATGGTCTAAAGCAAAGTCCTCGAGCCTGGTTTGATAAATTCTGTAATGTGGTCAAGAAGTTTGGGTTACATCAAAGCAAGTGTGATCACTCTGTGTTCTACCAACAATCTGATACAGGCATGATTCTTCTTGTAGTATATGTTGATGATATTGTGATTACAGGAAGTAATTGTTCTGGAATCTCAGAACTTAAAATCTTTCTGAACTCTCACTTCCAGACAAAAGATTTGGGATCATTAAAGTATTTCCTTGGTATTGAGGTTTTGAGAAGTAAGAAAGGTATTCTTTTGACTCAAAGAAAGTATGTTCTCGATCTCTTAAAGGAGACTGGAAAACTTGGAGCTGCACCAAGCAGCATCCCCATGATTCCGAATCCTTTTCTAGATCTTAATGCTAGTATGTTTGATGAGCTTCCTGATGATTTGAAAAAGAAGATTGATCCAGAGAAATTAAAGCCATTTCCATTTCCTGAGAGATATAGAAGACTTATTGGGAAACTGAATTACCTAACAGTAACTCGTCCTGATATAACCTTCTCAGTTAGTAGGCTCAGCCAATTCATGGCATCACCAACAGTGGCACAATGGGAAGCTTTAGAACATATCTTGCATTATTTGAAAAGCTCTACAGGTCTTGGTATTCTCTATACATATTATGGGCACACTAAAGTTGAGTGTTTTTGTGATGCGGATCATGCAAGATCAAAGGCCACAAGACGATCTACTACAGGTTACTGTGTGTTTGTTGGTGGAAATTTGATATCTTGGAGAAGTAAGAAGCAAGGAGTTGTGTCAAAGTCAAGTGCTGAAGCGGAATACAGAGCCATGTCACAATCAGTACAAGAAATTGTGTGGGTACACTACAAAAAAAACGTGATTTAGTAGCGGTTAAAAATAGGTATTCGTAGCGGTTCTAACCGCTACAAACTAGGTTAGTAGCGGTTAGAAAAACCGCTACTAAATCGTACGTTGCAAGCGGTTTTGTAGTGGTTTTATAAAACCGCTACTCAATAAAAAATAATCGCTACAAACTTTGTAGCGATTAATAGTAACCGCTACAAAATCAAGAGATCTTTGTAGCGGTTATATAACCGCTACAAATATAAAAAATTTTATTTACAGCTTTAAAAAGATTTTTTTTTTGTAGCGGTTAAAAAACCGCTACAAATATATAAAAATGAAAATTTGTTAAAAATGACTTTTTTTATTTGTAGCGGTTAAGGAACCGCTACCAAATTTGAATTTCATGAAATTAGTAGCGGTTCTTAAAACCGCTACTAATTTCATGAAATTCAAATTTGCAGCCAAAAAATTTAAATTTACCTTTAAAAAGGCGCGTTATTTAGTAGCAGTTTAATAACCGCTACAAATATTTAAAATTTTTTTTTAAAATATACGTTGATTTTTTTTCTTTTTTTTCAATATTATATTAAATGGTTTAATTTGTTATTATTTTATCTATTTCAATTAGTTTATTATTTAATAGTTTAAATTATTAATAAATAAAAAAGAAAAAATGTAATTGAATATGATTAGTATAAAATTATATTAATAATATTAATAACGATAGTTAGGTAATAAGGAATTATTATGTTTTATAATATAATGTAATTGTATATGAAAAATAGATGAAAATGAGATAGAATTAAGATATATCTAGAAAAAAAGATGTTTAGAATAAATTTTATAGAAAGGAAAGAAGTATTCTAAAAGAAATTGAAAATCTTGTTACCATATTTGATCGTATTATTCAGCTCCTCTACTCATACGAAAGAAGTTGTAAATGAGAGGAAATGAAAGAAGGGTAAGGTGAAAAGAAATTGGGGAGTGTTTGAAATGAGTTGTGATAAGGGTATTTATAGGGATTTACGTATTATTTGTAGTGGTTAATGTAGCGGTTAATGTAGCGGTTACTAATTAGTAGCGGTTATTTATATTTTTGTAGCGGTTTAATTATTTGTAGCGGTTAATGTAGCGGTTATTATTTAGTAGCGGTTATATATTTTTTTGTAGCGGTTTAATAACCGCTACAAATATTATATTAATTTTTTTTTAAATTTTTTTTTAACACAAATTTTTTGCATTTTTTGTAAAGAAAAATTTTTTACACTTGAATTCTACAAATATTATTTTAATTTTTTTTTACATTTTATTTTAACACAAATTTTTTGCATTTTTTTTAAAGACAAATTTTTTACAATTGAATTTGATCACTCATCGTCGCCATCCCTACAGAAATTTTGTAGAAAAATTATTGTTATTGATGTATTATTAAATTTAAAAAATTTAATTGAAATGACGTGGACTTAAAAAAACTCACCGCAGTAGAGGTAAATTGTCATCGCCTTCAGGGAAGTAGTTTTCAAAATCAGCTGGCTGAAATGGCTCACTCTCGTAGGCGATGTTATCGCCTTCACCCATGTCGTAAAGGTCTCTTGGCTTTAAATGAACGACCATGTGCCAATCCCTATGCCGCTCGTCCTCAACATAATAAACCTGATGTGCCTCTGAAGCTAGAATATACGGCTCATCATCTTGAGAAATACCAGTATGAATCGGGCGTGAGAAATTGACTGATGTGATCCCTAGGTCATCAGTTGTCAGTCCTCGAGAAGTCGTGGTATTTGCCCACAAACACTTGAACAGCGTCACGGTGAAACGGCCTTGATAATTAAGCTTGACCACATCAAGAAGCTTGCCATAGTAAGGGACCCCTCCGAACTGCATGTTGGCGTCACTGCTGCTCGCATAACTCCTTGTCCCAAATGTGCCATAAACACCCGAATTCTGTGTTTGCAATCCCTGATCCCATGAAACCGTGCAAAACTTAAAACCATTGACATTGTATGCTGTAAACCGTTTTGCATGATCAAGAGGGCCGATTGCGAGAGCTCTGAAATCCGGTGAGTGTGGGTTGTGGTCATTTAGTATTATGCGAGCAAACCAGCCCGGGAATTCTCTGTGGACCCTCCTATCAACTTCTGAGGATGTCTGTGTACGGATCCTGAGCTGACGCTTGACATGACTTCTGAATTCCCTGTAATTAATAATGGAAAGGCGTTAGTGAAATAAAAGTGAGAAATGTTACGAAAGATATAGATCGAATAACATACATGTGAGTGTACAATTCTTACCGTATGAAAGGCTCAACTTGAGTGCAATTAATCAAGACATGTCTATGTGCTTGGAACTTCTCAGTTGCCGTTAGTTTGAAGTTCTCAGTTGCTCCAACTGGTTTACCAACACGAGGGATAAATTCTCCTGATGTCGGCACAGGTTCAGGACAATCGTCAACACGAGGCGGGCGGTTGAAAGCCGTCTCAAGATCATCAAAGTACCTTGAGCAAAAATATAGCACCTCATCCCCTATATAGCTTTCAGCTATAGAACCTTCTGGCCACGCCTTATTCCTCACGTAAGATTTTAATTTCCCAAGGAACCTACGAAGTACATAAGAGAAAATTGATATAAAATGATGAAAAGGACGACGAGCAAACATTAAATACGGACAATAAATGAAAGCACATATTTAAAATGAGTACCTCTCAATCGGATACATCCAACGATATTGTACTGGTCCAGCGAGCTTTGTTTCATGAACGAGGTGGACTGTGAGGTGAACCATCACAATAAAAAAGGACGGAGGAAAGATCATCTCCAAGTGACAAAGCGTAAGAATGATTTTCGACTGCAGCTGATCGAGCTCCTCAATGATCAAAACCTTAGAACACAACTTCCGAAAGAAAGAACAAAGTTCCACCAAAACGATGGAAACATCGGGAGGAAGTGTATTCTTTATAGCCAGAGGGAGTAACTGCTGCATAAGAACATGTGAGTCGTGACTCTTCAGGCCAGCAACCTTTTGAGCCTGCAAGTCGACACATCGAGAAATGTTGCTTGAATACCCATCAGGAACTTTTATTTTCTTCAACGTCGCGAGGAACACATCCTTGTTCGGTTTTGTGAGGGTAAACTTTGCCGGTGTAAATCTGTCATGCTCATATGGCCAAGCATCTTCACGAACTCCCATGTCGAGTAAATCTTTCCTAGCTTGAAGGTGATCTTTTGTCTTGCCGGGTTCGTTAAGCAGCGTATACAGCACATTGTCGCAAACATTCTTTTCAATGTGCATTACATCAAGACTGTGGTGAAGTAAATTAGATCTCCAATACGGAAGCGTGAAGAAGATACTTATCTTCTTCCACTGCTGAGGCGCCGAAGTCCTGCATGTCTTTCGGCGAGTTTGTGCTGAATCGTCGCTTTTTCCAAACTCGACGTCAACATGCTCAAGCTGCTGTAAGATATCTGTACCGGACAAAGTCTGAGGTGGTCCTCTTTTCTCTGGTTTCCCATTGAAGCGATTCCGTTGCAATCTGAACTTATGCGTTCCATCGAGAAACCTCCGATGCCCCATAAAGCACCACTTTCAGCTGTGGGGAAGGCATAGTGCGTCAGAGTCAAAATTGCAAGCCGGACACGCGGACCCAGTGTGCACATTCCAACCAGATAATGTGCCAAGGCTAGGAAAGTCACTGATCGTCCACATCAAGGCTGCACGCATGTTGAACAAAGTCTTGCTGTGAGCGTCGTACGTCTCCAAGACGACATTCCACAGGTCAAGCAATTCCGCAATAAGCGGTTGGAGATATACATCGATGTCATTGCCCGGTGCCTTTTTTCCTGGAATGATCATAGACATAATGAAAGAGCTTTATTTCATACACATCCAGGGGGTAAGTTGTAGGGAACTAAGACTACCGGCCAAATGCTGTAACTTGTGCTAAGATTCCCGAAAGGATTGAAACCGTCGGTCGCCAACGCAAGCCAGACATTTCTGGGGTCAGTCGTAAAATCTGGAAAGTCGTTGTCAAATGTTTTCCAAGCAGCTGCATCCCGCGGATGTCTTAATTTACCGTCTTCATTTTTATCAACGGCATGCCACCTCATGTGCTCAGCAGTTTTAGACGACATAAATAATCTTTGTAGACGAGGTTTCAAAGGGAAATACCTGAGAATCTTTGCAGGTTTCTTCTTCTGCTTTTTCCCCTTCCGAATTGTCTTGTACCTCGATGTGTGACATCTCTTGCACGTCTCCCTGCTGGAATCGTCTCCCCAATACAGCATACAATCATTTGGGCACGCATCAATCTTTTGATAATTCAACCCCAACCTGTTGATGATCTTCTTGGCCTCGTAGAAGGTTGTGGGAATCTCGGCGTCGGGGAATGCATCTTGTAATAAGTCGAGCAACATCGACATTCCCTTATCCGTGATCCCACACAAGCACTTGATATGATACAATTTGATCAAGAAAGATAATTTAGAATATTTGCGACAACCTTGATATAAAGGACGATCTGCCTCATCCATCAAGCTGAAAAAATCCCGAGCTGCTTCATTCCCCATAAAAGCCGGCTCAGAGCCGTGCACTTCTTCGTTGAAGTTGTCGCCTTGAAATCCAAACGCATCACGCACAGCATCATTCACAGGATCATCTTCATCTACTTAAACGCCTACTTGAGAACTTCGAGGAAGAGCCTCGTCATATCTAACGCCGGCCTTCTCACCATGAACTGCCCAGAACGTATAGTCCTCAGGGAAAGGCTTCACAAGCAAATGTTCCTTCACAACATTTCGTGGATGCCACTTCTTGAACTTGCATTTCCGACACGGACAGACGATCTTGCCGTTACAGCTGGCGTGAGTGAATGTGAAATCTAAGAAACTGTTTAATCCGTACAAATATTCAGGAGAATTGCACGGCAACCTTATCCATGATTTATCCATAGCTACAAGTGAGAGAGAAGAAAGTATAGAGAAGAAGATGAGTGAGAAGATAATGACGAATGCCTAGAACCTTATATTTTGAAAATCCAACGTTTATAACTTTGTAGCGGTTATTAAACCGCTACACCAACCGCTACAGAAATTCCAACGTTTATAATTTAGTAGCGGTTACATATATAAAACCGCTACTAATATTCAAGCCGTTAATTGGTAGGAAATTCAAAATGTACTTGTTGAGTATTAGTAGCGGTTTTATATATATAACCGCTACTAATTTTACACGTAGTAGTAGCGGTTATATATATGAAACCGCTACTAATATTAAAGCCGTTGGACATTAAATATAAAAATAATTTTCTAATTTGTAGCGGTTATACATAAGATAACCGCTACAAATGTGCACAAAGGCGGCAAATTTCAAAATTCAAATGATTTGAGTGTTTGTAGTGGTTATTTGTGTGTAACCGCTACAAACATATATATTTGTAGCGGTTTCTGAGTTCAAAACCGCTACAAATATACATTTATAAATTATTTAGAAATGTATATATAATTTTTTTTAAAAAAATATATTTAAAAAAATAAATTATATATATATTTAATTTATAAATTATTTATAAAATTATTATATATTTGTAGCGGTTATGTACTAATAACCGCTACAAATCTATACATTTGTAGCGGTTTTAGGTTAAAACCGCTACAAATATTTATATTTAAAAATAAATTATATATATATTTGTAGCGATTTTAACCTAAAACCGCTACAAATATATATATAATTTATTTTTTTTTAAATTTAGATTTAAATCATTTATAAATTATTTCAATGCGATATAATAATATAAATATAATTATATAAAACACAATAAGAAAATTCTGAAATAAAATCTCATAAATATTTACAAATGTTTAAAAGAAAAGAAAACGTCCTAAACTAAGGAGCTGGGGGCTGATCCTCTGGTGCTCCCTCAGGTGGGGCTCCCTCAGATGCCGCAGGATCGGGCCGCTGCGCAGACTGAACCGCACCATCGTCATCAGCAGGAGGAGGAGCAGTAGGAGGAGGAGCAGTACTCGGGACGACGTAGTGAGGGACAGGGGGAACCGCTGGATGCTGCTCGTTCGGGAACAGGCGACTCCATGCTCCCTCGAGCATGGTGTTCGCGATCTCACGCCACTGCGTCTGCTGAGCGTACATCGTATCTGCGTGCACCTGCAGCATCTGCTGCATCTGCTGCTGCTGCTGCGCCATCTGCTGCTGCGTCTGCTCCAAATCTGACCGCAGCTGGTCAATCGACTCGTCCCTCCGACGTCTGACCCCTCTAGAGCTGCCAGCCTCAGAGGCGGCGCTCCTGCCGTAGATCATGCTGGGTCTGGCGCCTATCCCCATCCCCCGCACTCGTCCGGGGTGCTCAGGCTGAGCCAAACCCGCCTTCAGAGGAGCCGTCGGGTCCACTGACCCCTGTGACTCCTCAGGCTGGGTCTGTCGCAGCTCAGCCTGCGACAGCTGCATCCGCTCCTGCCATTTTATGAAACAATTAATAATTACCATTTTTCATTATTAACTTGGTTTTATAAAAAATATAATAATAAAATAACTTACAATCGCCGCCTCTGCCTGCTGAGAGGTCGCAGTCCCGTCACGGTGTCTGTGTGTGATGGCGTACAGCTCCGCATTGTCCGTCTGACGGTTCTCCTGCTGTGCCCTCGTCTCCTGAAACAATTACAAAACAATTAGTATTATGAAATAATCAGCTAAAAGTAAGTGAAGCACTTGAAAAGTTACTAGCTCGCTGTAGGTCACAGCAAAGGTCTTCGATCCTGCTGTGTGGGGGATCGTCTGTTGCGCCCGGATCGCGGCGTTCCTCTGAGAAAGCTCCTGGAAAAATAAATAATTAAATGTATTATAAAATTTGAAATTAAATACAAATTAAATTGAAATTATAATTTAATATTTAACAATTAGAAAATTATATATCAAAAATATAATAAATACATTACCTGCGCCTGAGGGCTCCTCTTGAACTGGACGAAACTCGCCCAGTCGTTCGGCGGCACGCCGTCCGGGACGCTCTCCTGCAGCTGCTCCAGAGGCATCGTCCCGTCCCCGTCCACACTGTGGAAGAGACGGTTCCTCCTGTTCCTCCAGGCGTCGCCCATCTTCACGAGGGCGTACCTCTTCCGGTTGGCCCAAACGGCAAACCGCAGCTGAAAAAAATACATTTAAATATCAATAATACTAAAAATCATAATTTAAAAAAAATAATTAAATAGAATTAATTACAAAAGATATTAATTAAATAGTTTTAATTACCTGAACCACCTCCTCCCAAGCCTGGTCCTTCGGCCCCTTCGGAATGTGCCTCCACGTCGGGAAGTGAAGGGGGAAACGCATCCAATTCGATCCCAGGTCGCTCAGGAAGCGGTTGAGCAGGTGACCCCCATTGTGGATCGGCTGGTCAGTGCCCTCGTTCCACGGCACTACAACTCGCAGGGACCGGTCCATGCTGTTCAGACCGGCCACATCCAGCCTCCTCGTCGACACGTTCCCCTGCTCATCTGCACAGTTGACCGCACATTAGATAAATTATAATTCAAAGTTAAAAAGTTAAAAAATTAAAAAATTAAATAATTTACCTTCGACCTGCACCTCAAACCCAGTGGACCGCGAAGACGACCCTCGTGGGTTGTTCTGCTCTCGAGCCTCTTCCTCATCGAGGAACTGCTCCATCTCCCTGAACCCACTAATCGGGATCTCGAACTCCTCCTCGTTGAGGAAGTCCTCAACGATAATCTCTGGCACCTCCACCTCAGGCACCTCAGCTGTGGTCGTCGCCTGTGGGATCGTCTGCGGTTCCTGTGGAGGGATGGGCTGAGATGCCTCGGTAGCCCTGCCTGCGCGCTGCCCCCTCCCTCTGCCCCCTGCCCGGCTGCTGCCACCCCGTAAAGTCGGTCTGGGGAGCACAGGGGTCTTCCCCTTATCCTGTCCTGAAGCCATATCAACTGTACAAATTAAAAAAAATTAGTCCATTATTATACAAAAATATAATAAAAATACGTGTTATATACGTACCTCAAGTGTAAATACTGCGGAATACTGACCAAAAACTCCTATAGACTCGTCTGAACGCTCAAATATCGAATAAACCACTCAGAGAAACCTCAGGAAACAAAATGAGCAAAATGAGAAATGGAGGAGGCGAGGGGTTTAAATAGGCCAGATATTAGTAGCGGTTATTTAAAATAACCGCTACTCTAACCGCTACAAATAATTAAATTTGTAGCGGTTCTACAATAACCGCTACAAATATTCACAACGTTTGAAATTCTGTAGCGGTTATTGCCCAGAACCGCTACAAATTTGGAGTCTCTTGAAATTCTGTAGCGGTTTTCAGTAAAAACCGCTACAAAATTCTGACCTTTGATATTTTGTAGCGGTTTATGTGCATTAACCGCTACAAGTTTTGGCGGGAATTTCGCGCCAAATTTGTAGCGGTTTTTTGTAGGAAACCGCTACAAATATTCTTGCCGCTACAAATCCTATAATTTGTAGCGGTTTAATATAACCGCTACAAGTGCACCGCTACGAAATACCTTTTTTTTGTAGTGGTACTTCAAATTTTGAAAGAAATTAGCATCGTCACAACATTACCTGCAAAACTATGGTGCGACAATAAAGCAGCACTTCATATAGCATCGAACTCTGTGTTTCATGAAAGAACAAAACATATTGAGATTGATTGTCATTTTATTCGTGATAAGATTAAAGAAAATATTGTGTCTACAGGGCACATACGGTCTGACGATCAACTGGCAGATCTTCTAACGAAAGTCTTAAATGGAACACGGGTTCAATATCTTTGTAACAAGTTGGGCATGATTAATATATATGCTCCAACTTGAGGGGGAGTGTTAGTCAAAGAAAGCTTCTGCAGCTTCTGTCGACACACACACGCCTTCACACACGAGTTGATGAAATTGTACAGTGTTAGAATTAGGTTTCATATTATGATTCGTTGTATATAAATATGTAGTTTTACATTTCATAAATAAGAATGAAGTTTGCTTAAATAACAGTTGCTGTTGATGATGAAGGCGTTGGTGGTGACAATAATAAAAGAAGAAAGGAAAGAAGATGATGAAAGTGATGAAATGAAGGGGAGGAAGATGCCGAGGGTGGTCAAAGTGAACGGTGGTGATGAAGAGAAGAGGTCGGTGGTGATAGTGTTGACCTCTTTCTCACTTCAACTCCTCATTCTGTAGTTTTTCGGTAAGGAAAATGAAAGAAGACTGAAGGTATAAGGGAAGGCTCTGTGTGATATGAGCTATCTTTGATGATGCCTCTGCGTCTGATTTATAGGGAGGAAAAAGATGAAAGTGATGATGATAAGGTCTCTCTCCCCATGCTCCATTCTTATCATTCTCCACCCTCCCAAAAGCCATTGTCGTGTGTCTGCCATTGGTTCCTGGTGCTAGCTCCATCCAGCTCACAGACAAGCTCCCTCCACCATTCATGTCAGGTCCAGTTGTGCTGGCAGGAGGAAGGAGAAGCCTGGTCAAAACGCAAGTTTTGACCAGGGACATTTCTGCAAATGTGAAAATTTTATGAGGAGGGACCAAATGTAACTTTTTCAAACTTCTAGAGGCCAGAACTAAATTTCTAACAATTATGGGTTTTTATGTAATTTTCTCTGGTCTTATTCTTCATTCACTTGTAAATTTCACCAATTATAGGGACCGTTTTCTGTAATTTTCCCTGACTTCAAAATATTATTTCTGAACCTCCAAAATTGCCAATTTCTTTCCAAAACACCTACAATGAAGAATTAAGCACAATATAACATCAGAAATTCAAGAAATCATTTGCATGAATAATTAATAAATTATGATCATTTTGTCCCTTAATTTAATGTAAATTTCTTTTACTCAAAGAGTGTTTAATAATACAATAATGCCCCAGAAAATGTATTAAAATCCCGCTCGGGAATCATGACTCATGGTCCACCTCACTCCCTGAGTGAATAAAGAAAAATGTAATTCCTTACTTGAACTTAAAGGCAGAAGGGACGCATTCTAAACTCAAAGCAAAGGAAATTAACACTTCTACCACCTCATTAGATCCATGCCACCTCATTAGATCCTGATTTAATTATAAAAAAATATATAAAAATATGGTTCCGGCGGTATGTATCGAGTATACATAGCCTTACAAATTAGGAAGCGAGAAATTTTTAGTATCTGTGTATCCTGTACAAAAGACCTTTCTTGTGACCTTTTTTTGTTTTTTAAATATGATGTTGTGGATTATGACTCTCTGTAGATAAGTTGGATGGAGGGAAAATTCCAGAATTACAATTAAAAATGAGAAAAAATAAATTGATGCTGTGAATTTATAAAATATTATGTCAGAATTGAAGAAGGAATATGAGATTTCCAATTAGGAGCAAATGACTAAATTGCCGTAAGTTCAATTGTGAAACATGAAAGTGAAGTCGTTAATGTAAAATCTGATGTTGTTAATATAGATACAAATGTTATTATTGGCCTCTGAAACTTGTGAACTAAACTAAGGGCATTTTGGTAATTTGGTCATAATTGGAAATCCTAAATTCCTACTTCAGTTCTGACTTGGGATTTGATAAATTTGCAGCACCAATTTATCTTTTTCCATTTTTAATTATATTTTTCTGAAAATTTCCCTTGGATGTATGGGTCAAATTGAAACCAAAAAAAAAAAAAAATCTTTCTTTCACCTTGATTAAAATTCACTATTTCATTAATACAAAATTATTTTATTGATGACTACCCGTACTTTTAGTATTTCATCCGTTCATTTTTCATATGATAAATTTACTTACTTTGCATTACTGAGAAAATTAACAAAAATCAAGAAAATTACTCCATCCGTCCGTCCTTAATTCTATGAAACAACTTGAATTTTTTTGCATCCCTTTCTATATATATACACAAACACACACACGACAATACACCATAAAAAGATCTAGAAGTAATTAAAATATTTTTTTCCCTTAAATATCTCTATACCCTAAGCAATACTAGTAGTAGTTCATAAAATGAGTTGGCCGGCCTGCTTATTAAAGAAAATGGTACAATCGAGGGAAAAACTTGGCAGAAAAAATGAATTTTTAGAAAGGGAGAATTATCCAAAAATACCTTGGACGCAAATTAATTGCTGATTGCTACCATGAAAGATCTATTACACATAACGGAAGCTATTTTCCACACAACGGACGATTGTTTGCACATTTATACTGAAGATTTTTGCACACACGGAAGATCACTTGCACGATTGGTAGCAATCAGCAATTAATTTGCCTCCAAAATATTTTTGGGCAATTCTCCATAAAAATTAACTAATTTATTTGGTATATGTAAATTAGGGAATTGTCCCTTATAGTAATTACATATGGAAGGAGTAGTTGATTTTTTTTTTTTAGTTTTCTGATCTTTCTAGCTATAAACATCCTTTATTAATTACCCCTTGTCTCAAAATCGAGAGAGGGGCCTCTCCATTTCCCTTACCCATCTACTTCCCTCCACTTCTTTATTTTCACCATTAGATTAACTCTGAATGGTTAAGATTCAGCATTCTATAAAAATATTATTATAATATTAAATAACAAAAAATGTATATAACTAAATTTAAATCATTAAAATTTGATATAATTAGTTCATATCTTTATACTTTTATTAAAGTATGATATATATATATATATATATATATATATATATATATATATATATATATATATATTTATTTATTTATTTATTTGCTTTTTATAGAATATTGAATCTCAACCGTTCAGAATTAATCTAACCGTGAGAATAAAGAAGTAAAAGGAAGTAATGGTAAAAGAAATGGAGAGGCCCCTTTCCCTCTCAAAATCATCTAAAGAACTCTTTTCCAATAGCATTTTAGGAAAACATCTTATTAATGAAAATATTAAGGACTTGTTTGTTTCGTATTTTCAAATCAATTTTTTTTTATTTTAAAAATAAAAAAATTGCTTAGTAATTAAATTTCAGTCAAATTTTTTGTGAAAAATATCTGTTTTTTTTTTTAAAAAAACAACCTTTATCTGTTTTTAATTTTTTTTTTTTGTTTTGTAAAATTGGACCATAAGTGCAGAGCCCTATCTTCCTTTTGTACTTGACGGCTTGAGCTTTTGCCTCTCAAACTCAAACTTGCTGCATTGCAGTCTCAGTCTGCATGCCATGACCACGCTCTAGTTTGCTCGGTACTCATCGAAGTTGATTTTAAGAACAATTATTTCAAACAAGTTTTTATATTTTTTCGTTTTCAAATATTAGTATTCAGAACAATCGTCCAAACGAAATTTTTTATGTTTTCTTCCCAATATTTTTTTAAAAAAACTATTCTCAAAACCAAAAAAATTAAAACTGAATCAAGCGTAAATCTTCTAAAAAGTGTTATATAAAGAAACAGAAGTAGTACTGATTAAGGATATTTTGATCATCGATTGATTCAAATGAATGAGGTCATTTGTCTTTTTCATAATTTACTGCAAATATCATGGAAAATGAGCTAAAAATTGTACTCGATCCCTTTAGTCAAACAAATCAACGTCATAATCAGTCTCAAATAACATATCAAATAACAATAGCTATTTATTCACTTAGAAGTTATTCACACTCAGCAAAACTGGGAATTAATTAATCACAAACAAACACATTATTTTTATTATTAACATAATATTTTTCACACTCTGGAGATATATAGGTAGGATTTACGCCACCGTTAATATATCAGAGGCGACGTCACTGGTTTGTTTGACAAACTTGAATACCAATGGTTCTACTTGTTTGTTTTATGTGACAATCAAACGCCTTTTATTATGGCTATCACTCTAATCAGTCTTGAAGCCAACATGTTCACACTTATCTCTTTCAAAATAAAGGACAAGCTTATAGTGATTATCTTGACAGAATCATAAGTTTGATATACCCAAAAAAAAAAAAAACAGTGCATTAACGACGTAATTTTAAAATTCCTTCACAAATTCCACCATCATTAAATAATTAGGACGGAATACTGTCACTAAACTGATGAATGATAGAAATTCTGTCACCAATTTGCTGTACTTTTATAATATATATAGAACCAGCCAGAAAGAGGAGTGTTAAATTGCTTAGCATAATCTAAGACCATCACACCGTCTCCAAATCCTACGACCATTTTGATGAGCCATTGGGGATTTTTGGTTCATGTTGTATTTAAAAATGGTCTGTATTTAAATTATATAAATATCTAATTATTTATGAGGGAAAGTCCAAATAAAATCCAACTGAAATAATTAAAACTGAAATCAGGGGCCATTTTGGTCTTTTAATCACATTCAAAAATCCTAATTAGGCCTCTTGATTATGAATTTTTTAGAAGTGTAGGCCTGATTTTGAATATTAATATTTTAACTAGAATTTTCCCTAAGTTTTTAGACATTAACCAATTTTAATATTTGGTATTGGTAAATTAGGTAACGGTCCTTTATAATTAGGTATGGAAGGAGTAGCTGACATTTTAATAGTTTCTCATCTTTTTACAAATATCCTCTACTAAATACATCACTCTCTCTCATAATCATTTAAAAGTACTCTTTTTCAAGAGCATTTTAGGAAACCGTCTTCAAATGGAAACGTTAAGTCTTCTAAAACAAAGCCTTATAAAAATAGGGTTAAAGTATATATTTGCTCCTCTAAATTTACATCAAATTTTAGTTTATAGTCTTTGAACTTTATGTAGTGTATTTTTATTTTTTAGTCTCTTAATATTAATATCGTTAATTTTATTTAACTAAAAGTGCCGACTCAGCATTCGCAATTTAATATTGACAAAGTACGCTTCAATTTTATGTCATTTTCACAATTTACTATAAATATCATGGAAAATGAGCAAAAAAATTGTACTCCAATTTAGTCAAACAAATCAAAGTCACCTTCATATCAGTCGCACATAACATAATAATAGCTTTTTATTCACGTAGAAGTTGTTTGCACGTTCGACCAAAAAAAAAAAAAGTTGTTTTCACGGTACAACAAAGCTGGGAATTTCATCAAACACAAACACATTATTTTTATTATTAACATACTATTTTCCACACTCTGGAGAGAGATATATATATATATATAGCTAGATGATTCACACCACCATTGATATATATGTCAGAGGCCACGTCACTAGTTTGTCTGACAAACTTGAAAACCAATGGTTGTACTTGTTTGTTTTCTGTGACAATCAAACGCCTGCTTTTACCGCGATCAGTCTTGACACCAACATGCCCACACTTATCTTTTTTAAAACAGAAGACAAGCTTATAGTGTTTCTTAGCAGAATCATAGGCCTTGATATAGAACCAGAAAGAGGATCGGGAAATTCCTTTGCATCTCCGACCATCACAGCATCCCCAAACCCTAGGATCCTTGTGACGAGCCATTGGGGATTCTTAGTGCATGGGATCGGCACACGAGCGAATGACATCGTTAAAGGATTGTCAGTAGCAATGTAAAGCGTGAGATTTGGAGTTGCAATTTTTGTTAACCAGCCATTGTTGTGCAGTAATTTTTGGACGACGGCGAGTGAGCACGAGTTATTACCTTTTTTTTAATGCTAGCACCTGCAAATACTTCACCTCCAATATTTGGTGGCACTAAGTAGTAATTGACTCCATTGTTGATGATGACATTGGTTGTGTCGTACACAGACTCAGCTCTGGCGATGAAGGCGAAGAGAGCGAAGAAGAAGAAGAATGAAAGTAATGTGCTATTAGTCTTCATTGTTTGCTAGGTTTGGCTAAATATGGTTGACTTCACGGTTGATTTTGGGTGTGAGGAACTGAGGGTTAGTGGGAGCTTCTATTTATGGCTAGGTAGATCATTAACCCATGAAGCAATAAGCATGAAAACTTTGCACGTGAAAATGATATGTATATTTTTTAATGGTTGGTTTACATGAAAAATATAATACGAGTATCTAACAAGATTTAGGATGGCATATTCTTCAACCTATTAAGCATGGTGAAAATGTTTTATTTTTTATTTTTTTTATTTTTTTGCATTTTATCAAATCATAGTATATTTGAAAATTATGTTGGACTTCGACTAATATAGACTAAGTTGGGAAGAATCACATGGATAGAAAAACACTCACAATGCGTATTTAATGTATATTAAAAAAAACAGTGGATTAGCAACAGCAGTTGATGATTTCATTGTCACATTGATTATCACTAATTAATCAGTGACAAAATTCTGTTGCTAAACTAATTTAGCGATGGAATTCTGTCCCTCAATTCTCTTGCTAATATTTTTATAGTATTGTAACCACATATGTACACACATATATACACACTCGAGGTTCGAACTAGATACTAGTGATTGAGGTAGCATGCAACTCCTTACTAAGTTGAACTACATTCTTATTGGCAGTGAAAATGTATATTCAAGGAAAGGTCATTCTAATACAACCTTTATAAAATATAATGTTGTATATATGAGTTCATTTTCAAAACAGATATAAACTATCTAAATTAGTGAGTGTTTAGGAAACCACAAAACCATGGTTTCATCAGCATTTTTTCTGCAAGTTGAGATAAAACTCCTCTCACATACGTACATCGTAAATCATAAAAGCTATTCTCCAAAAGCTAATTTCAGTCTGTAATACCCCGAATTTTGAGATTTGAGGCTAGAGAATAAGCCTGAGATAAGTGGACTGCTAAGCCCCAGTTTAGCAAGCGCCCAAATTTATTCTCTAATAATTCGTATATCTTTGGGGTATTAAAGAAAGTAAAATGGTGAATTTTGGAGAATATAATGTGAATTGGATTCAGATGTGTTATGAGCAGTACCGAAATCCTATTTTTAAACTCAATTATGGATTAGCATTTAAATTGACTTAAAATAGAGGAAGGGCGCATTTTGTGGTGAAATGAAAAGATATGATGAGTTTGGTGGTGATTCAGTGAGAATCACCATAATTAGGGGCAAAACAGTAAAGTTACCGACCAATTGGTCAGTTACCGAAGAGAACACTCATTGGTAACTTCAAGATCAATGGTTAGGATTGATTTGTGCAAGAGATCAAAGGGTGGAATCATATGTGCCCGCGCCTATGTGAGCTCATGGGAGATGTGATAAGAGTGTGACACATGGCACTTTTTGGGCCCTTAGATCTTGACTAATTTGTCAAAGCTTTCCCTCTCTCCTCTCCTCTCTTCAAGGTTGGCCAAGAGGCCTCTTGGATGCCCAAAATCTAATATCACTCCCTCTTTCTTCATACTCCATGAACGCCCAAGCACAAGGAAGAAAGAGAAAGGAAGAGTTCAATTTTTAGGAGAGATAATGTCCTCTAATGCACTAATACCCTTCTCTAATGTTGTTCCTAGTGATGAGAGCTTCATTGCTATTATTTTAGATTTGTGAAAGAATGTGTTTTGAGAGCTTGTAGAAACTTGAAGTTGGAGGAATCAAAGAATAAGTTTGAGGAAGAGGAAGAGGTGAGTATTTGATGCATTTTGACCTAAGTTTTGTGGTTGTTGGTTGATTTTTGTGAATTTAGAATTTTGCCCTGATTTTCATGTGATTTTGAATTGGAAGAATTGAATGGTGAATTGTGGTGTAATTGGTTTCATATTGTGTTTTGGTGTCATTGGAATTGATTTGGAATGTGAAATGGAAAGACTTGCATTGTTGAAGTTTATGTTGTGAAATTGTGTTGACATGTTAGGGCCATTGTGAAACATGTCAATGTGATGTGAATTTGATTGATTTGGGGTTTCCAATGGATTTCTTGTGAAATTTTGTGTGAGAATGATGTTTGATGTGAAAATTGGACCATTGGAAGCAATTGAGCCAAAGCTGAAATTCTGTCCAATGTGAATTCTCTTCTGGGTAGTCTGGTTGTATTGACATTTTGAATGGGCAAATGATCTCTAAAAATTCAGAAAATTTTCAGTCTTAAATTTCACATTTCAAACTTCAAAATGGACATATAATTTGTGTCATTTCGTTTTGTAAGCTGGGAGTTATGATTGTCCAAAGATTGATGTTGAAACTGGACTTGATTCTGGAGCAGTGTGGATATTTGTGTAATTCTGTATTTCTGTGGTTGTGGACAGACTTGATTCATATTTGTCCTATGTAGAGAACTTAAATAGCTTTCAATAGGCTTTGGGATCACCTCATTTTGATTTTTCTGGAATTAATTATGATTTTTTGAAACTTCCCTGGTTGCAGCCAAAAGTTCTTGGTTGCAGCGCAAAACTTCCTGTGCACGTTTTGGCCGCATCCAAAAAATCTTGGCTACAGCCAAAAACCTTCTGTCCTGTTTTTGGCTGTAGCCAGAGAATTCTTGGCTACAGCCAACCCCTGTTTTCAGCACTTTGTGATTTTGAAAAGTGGTTTCCAACCTAGTACTTCCCAATCCTTTTAAGCTTTCATTGAGCTTATTATTAGCCACTTAAGGGACTCAAATGATAACAAACTTTAAGTGTTATGAAAGTGAGAATTTGGAATAGAAAATAACTCTATGTCCTTGATTTGGTTTATAGGGTTCAGTATCGCCCTGATTGTGAGTAGCCGGTGTGGAGCACACATGGAAAGAACAAGTGTAGGGAACTTACCTCTCCTGCATGCTCTAATATTTGTGTTAGTGTATTGATGTATGTTATTGCTTTGCTTGATTATGTGAAACATACATGAATGATTGAAGCTCTGTTTCAATTTATGCTATGGCCATAAGTATGTTGTTCAAAATGTTGAGCTTGCAGATTTGTCATTGTGTGAACATGAGTTATGTGATGCAATCATATGTCTTGCATTAAACAATTATCTTGCATGCATATTGGTATTGTTTTCCTATTGAGATTCTCTCGAATCTCACCCTCCCCTACCAACATTTTAGACAGGGTAGGTGGATCAAGGATGGCGCAAGTGACCAAAGGCGACGAGGACTTCTTCGAGTTGTAATTTTGGTAGTTGGTTTTCATTGTAGTTGGGACAACTGTACATGTCTGGATGTATACATGGTTGTATAGGTTGTAATGTGTATTTGGATATGTGTTTGAAATGATATTGTGTAATCCCCGTATGAGAACTTGTATATGGGCGAATGTGCCCTTTGAAACTCATTGGTGAAAGGTATGAACCCGGGACTGTCAGGATTAAGTTGTGCACTCTGATGTATACTAAATGTGATATATCCGTGCGAAGTAATTGTATTTGAAATGTGAATATGAGACCATGTGTATTAAATTTTGAAACATATTTGTGAAAACCCTATCTCAAGGATGGGGAATGAAATGAGTTTTGTTGATCTGATGATCTCTAATTCACTTTAATTTTGTATTTTGAATAATATTTATGTAGGGGGTTACACAGTCAAAATCAAAAGTTTCCAGCTTGGCAAGCCTAATGCTATAATATATGTGTGAGTTGTTTGTTGCTTGTGATTATTCATTCTGTTTTTTTATACAACGGAAATAATTTTATATACATAATGTCTAGTGCTTGAATCATTTGGTACAAATTTTCGTGAGTATGATGTTTTTATATTACTTGTCACATCTACTTCTTGTTAGGTGGGAAAAGAATTCTGTGCTTTAATATATATGTATATATATAATCAATTTGCCAGACCCTCTAATTTTAGTGTGCGTTTGGAATGGCTTATTTTTATCCAAAACATGTTTATAATTCGTGATTCACGGTATACGAGGTAAGTATGTGAGAGGAGTTTTTTCTCGGCTTGCGTAATAAGTGCGTTTTGACTGTTCAAAACGCTGACACAAACACACACTTATTAGATTTTGAATTAGGTCTTCCTACTTTTATTTCTTTTTATTAAATGCCCATGGCTAGTTAACTCTGTTAGAAGTACAAACACGTTTAATGCATGATGATAGAGGGTTACATGACGGTACTTTCTGTCTCCTCAGTAAACTCGTGGCAAAAGTATGCAGTTTTCGTCTTTTAAATTTATATAAAATATAAATTTGATCTCTTAATTTTATATAGTGTTTTTTCAATTAACAAATTCAAATTCATTGTTTTATAAACAAAAAAGCATCGATAATAAAAATTTAAATATTAATAAATTATTTTCAAATGTTAGCACGTTGAGTTTAGTCCTTTTATAAAATGTAAGGACCAAACTAATTTTTTTTAATAAAATTAGAGGACTAAAAATAAAATTTTCCTATATTATATTGTACTTCCATTTTTGTTTATTGAATGTGACAAATCCCTATTTTATTATATATTTTTATATTTTATTTTAGGGTTTTGTCATAATAATTGAGCTTAAAATGTCTCTTTTATAATTAATTGTGATTAAATGTGTTTAAATGAAATTAAGGTTGAAAAAGGTCATATATATTTTATGATTTACCTGAATTGATTAATTTTTGAAATATAAGGTATTACATTTTGGGTTCATTTTAATTACAGATTGGTTTGGGAGCAATTGCAGAAAAAGAGCCCAAGATTTTTAGAAAATACAACTTGATGAAGAAAAGATTCAGAGATAGTTTAGAACAGAACCCAAATGTTCTAAGAATCATGTCTGTACCCATAAATTGTTTTCAAGTGTTCAATTTAGTCCCTCTGCAAAAACTTCTAAATATTTCATTTTATCCCTTGGTCAAATGCAGATCCGAAACAGTGGACCCGACTTGGTCGTTTGGTGATGAGATGAGATTCGGACATGGAGATATATAGAAAACCACATAGCCGCAACAGAGAACCAGAGCAGCGACGCGAAACCAGAGAGTGCAAGCCGCAACCCACAGAACCAGCGGCTAGACCTTCCTCCACCGATCACAACTCCACCTTTGTCTTCTTCTCTACTCGCCGGTGACCTTAGCTTCACTGTCACCATCCATCTTCGTCGCCGGAGAGCTTTAGAGTGAGGCAAGACCAGAACAGAAAGGGGCCCAAGCTGAGAACAGAGAGGAGTCGAGAGAGCTGCGGCAAGCTCATGTCGCATCACACCGCCCCTTATCCACCATCATCACCTTGTTGAAGAATAATTCAAAACTCTTTTTTTTGTGTCTTCCGTATTTTTCTCTTTGTTGATGTGTTTATTTTATTTTATTTTATGGAGTTAGTTAGTGATCCTTTATTTTCTCAACATTTAAGTAGTAGGATTTGATAATGCTCATAATGGTTAGTGTTAGCAATTTTTTTGGATTCCATTATTTTCTTTTCTTGCCTATATATACGTAGGTTAATCTCATTGTATCTATCCCTCTCAAGTTTTTTATCAATTGAATAAAGGCATTATTCAAAGCATTGCTTTTCTCTTTCTGTCACGTCATTTGCTCTCTCCTCTACTTTATGCCAATTTCATTTTTTAGCTAAGTCACCAATTTCGTCTTTTAGCTAACAAAAGTGGCATCAGAGCCTTCTTTGATCCGCTGGGCAATAGAGTGAAAGTGAGGCTTGGGTCCATTGGGTATTTGTGTGAAACACTTTTTGGGTTGAGCAAACATTTTCTTTGCTTTGAGTGTCTTGTGAGCTCGGAAACCCCTGTGAGAGAGTGAGAATAGAAGAGCATATGGTGACGCCTACTAATGCTATTTCTTCTTCTTCTTACCAGCCACTCATGCCTATTTTTACAGGCAAGAAGTATGAGTTTTGGAGCATCAAGATGAAGACACTGTTCATATCTCAAGACCTTTGGGACTTGGTGGAATTTGGCTTTGTGGATCACATTGATCCAGATGATGAAACAGCAGAAAGATTGAAGGAAACAAAAAAGAGGGATGCCAAAGCTTTGTTCTTCATTCAGCAAGCTGTCCATGAGATGATTTTTTCCAGAATTGTGGCAGCAACAACGTCATTGGAGGCTTGGCAGATATTGAAGAAAGAATTTCAAGGCTCCTCAAAAGTGGTTACGGTAAAATTGCAAACTTATTGTCATGATTTTGAAACTTTGCTTATGAAATATAGTGAATCTGTTCAGACTTATTTGTCTAGAGCTTCTTCTCTTGTTAATCAAATGAAGTCTTATGAAGAAATTATTTTTGAAGAAACTATTGTTGCAAAAGTTTTAAGGAGTCTTACTCCAAAGTTTGAACATATTGTCGCTGCGATTGAGGAAGCCTATGATTTGTCTGATTACTCATTTGATGAACTAATGAGTTCTTTGCAAGCACATGAAGAACGTTTGCTCAGGTCTAGTGAAAAGCATGAAGAAAAAGCTTTTCAGGTGAAGGCAGAGACGCATGAAAACTCTGCTGTTCGTGGTCGTGGGAGACATGGAAGAGGTCTAGGAAGAGGTCAAGGAAGGGGAGGTTCTAATGAAGAGAAGAAAACCTTCCAATGCCATTACTGCATAAAGCCCGGTCACAAAGAAGCCTTTTGTCGGAAGAAGCAGAAAGATGAGAACAACCAAGCCAACTTTGCAGACAACAAGGATGCTGAAAGCAAGCACTTTATGGCCCTATTCTGTGAAAAAGAAAAAACTAATAATGTATGGTTTGTGGATAGTGGTTGCTCCAATCATATGACAGGAACAAAGTCTTTATTTAAGGAACTTGATGAGTCCCAAAAATCAGATGTAACTCTTGATGACAACAAGCATATTCAAGTTGAAGGTACTGTTAGCATTAAGACCAGTCAAGGTAATGCTAAAATTGTACATGATGTGATGCATGTTCCTAGTCTATCTCATAGTCTGCTTAGTGTTGGACAATTAATGGATAGTGGCTATTCAACTCTATTTGATGATAATTGTTGCACTATTAGAGATAAAAAATATGGACAAATTATTGCTAGAGTTCCTATGTCCAAAAATAGGATGTTTCCATTGGATATTTCAATGCTTGAAAAATATGCTTTGGTTTCTAGTAATGATGATGAGACTAGATTGTGGCATTTACGATATGGGCACTTAAATATCAATGGCTTGAAGTTGTTAAGTCAAAAAGAAATGGTTTTTGGTTTGCCAGAACTTGATTCTCTTGACTTCTGTGAAGGTTGTGTGTATGGAAAACAGAGTAAAAGACCTTTTCCTGTAGGTAAGGCTTGGAGAGCCTCTGAATGTCTTGAATTAATACATGCAGATTTGTGTGGGCCTATAAGTGTTGAATCTCTTGGTGGTAATCGATATTTTTTACTGTTTACTGGTGATTACAGCTGTATGTCTTGGGTTTACTTCTTGGAAAACAAGTCTGAAGCTTTTGATAGATTCAAGAAGTTCAAAGCTTTTGTGGAGAGAAAAAGTGGTCTTCAAATAAAGACACTAAGAATAGATAGGGGAGGTGAATTTGTCTCAACTGTGTTTACTAATTTCTGTGAGGACAATGGAATATTGTAGCACCCAAGAGCAACTGGCTGATATTTTGACGAAGGCTTTATCAAAGGAGAAATTCTGCTATTTCAGAGGATTACTTGATGTTTGCAGTTTTGAATCAAGGGGGAGTGTTGAAGAATAATTCAAAACTCTTTTTTTTGTGTCTTCCATATTTTTCTCTTTGTTGATGTGTTTATTTTATTTTATTTTATGGAGTCAGTTAGTGATCCTTTATTTTCTCAACAGTTAAGTAGTGGGATCTGATAATGCTCATAATGGTTAGTGTTAGCTATTTTTTTTGGATTCCATTATTTTCTTTTCTTGCCTATATATACGTAGGTTAATCTCATTGTATCTATCCCTCTCAAGTTTTTTATCAATTGAATAAAGGCATTATTCAAAGCATTGCTTTTCTCTTTCTATCACATCATTCGCTCTCTCCTCTACTTTATGCCAATTTCATCTTTTAGCTAAGTCACCAATTTCGTCTTTTAGCTAACACAACTCTCCCCCACCGCCGTCGACCTATAACCATTTCACCATCCAAGTGTGATCTCCAGCTACGAGTTGAGAGTAGAACGGAGGGAGCTGGGACTCTCTCATCACTATCCCCTATTACCTTCATCCTTTTTCTCCATTCCGTTCACCACTGAGCTAACTAGCGACCTTCACTGATTTTTCCCATCTGTCTAAAATCATTGCAGACTGTAGCTTCCTCTGTGCTAATCGTGTCTCCCCTGTTCTGTGGCTCTATTAGCAATTACTGATTTACTTATATCCATTGTTAATCTATCAAGTTAATTGGTGGTTTTACATGGCTGGGCAATTAATTCATACAATGACTATGCTATTTTTGGAGGCTGGTTCTATGGGTGTTTGTGATTAAGCTTTCCAATCCCTTGTAGCAAAAGGCAATGGCATGAACTTGATGCTTTAATAGGTGAGTTTTTGCTCTTTCATTTCTCTAATTCTACATTATAATTGTGATTCCTAGATCTTAGGATGAATTTTATGATGTTGAATTGATTTATTTTATTGTACTTGGAGAATTGGATATGGCTTGAACATTTGTTAGATATTTGACATTATGCTTAATTAGCTTAATTATCATTTCTTTGTGCTGGTTAGTCATTGAATTGATAATTTTTTAAACATCTTGTGCTAATTTCAAGGTGGCTTGGTTAGTGGATCAATGGTGTCTTGCATTTGCATTGATTAATTGAATATGAATTTATCAATTATATTTAGCATTGGGCTTTAACATCATTAATCTTGATTTTTCATATGGGTGGCCATTGTTAAATTAAGATTAATGAGAAAATTAAGTGATAATGCAAGGTGGCTCAGTTATTGGATTAAAAGCTAAATATGATTTTTAAGTTCATTTAATTGCTAGAGTGCTTAATCAACCTAATTTAGAGAGATTAATATGCAAGGTGGATTGGTGTTAATCAATCTAAGTTATACTTAGTCTATGGGGTGGCCTTTATAGTTATTTTGGAACTAGCATGATTAATTCTTCCATAATCATTTTAAGTGAGGATTGCTTGCACCCTTACTATGAGGGATTGCTTATTCCATTGTTGATCTTCTTATTTTTTTCATTTCATTAGTTCCATCATCATTCCATCTCATATTTTCAAGAAAAATTCCAAAAAGAAGTAATTTAGGACCATTTTAATTCTAGTTGCAAAAGTAGTTTTTCATAGATAAAAGACCAAACCATTTTCTCCATTTTTTAGTCAATTTTGATACTTAGTTTACTTAGGAATCATTTTTTATTTTTTTGGCTCCATAAAGTGAATACGACCCAGATCATGCTTCTATATTGTAGTATTATTCGGTATTTGAACCCCAAGGCGGCTAAAGGGAGTTTCAGAATGATAAAATCCGTATATTCTTCTACATATCACTTCTCATGATTGTTAATTCTTATCCTTTGTTGGAAAAAAACTAGCACCTGAATATGGTCTATTTTTTAATGCAATTTTAGTTGTCATATGAGGCAAGAACAGCGCATACGTAAGACAAAGAAGATTAAAATTTAATAATTGTTAGAGCTATGGGCTTCTAGGTTGGAATTTTTCATGATTAGTTTGTGTAGTGGCCAAACCCAAATACCCAAAGACTCTCAAATGAGATAAATCTGGTTGCTGACTGTAAAGTATCTCATATGGAGTTTTGTGGCTTAAGGTCTTAGATGGTGTTCTATTTATGAGGAAAGTGGCTGTTTTGATGCTCTCACCCCAGAATTTAATTGGGACCCCTGAATGTATCATGAGACCCCTAGCTACATCTAGTAAATGTCTATGTTTCCTCTCAACTACCCGATTTTGTTGAGGTGTATAGGGACAAGTGGTTTGGTGTATAATTCCTTTTTCATTTAAAAACACTTTCAATTCATTATTGACAAATTCTAAATCATTATCTGTCCTTAGTTTCTTGACATTAGTAGAGAACTGTGTTTGAACATATAGAATACAATTTCTTATGAAAAACACACTTACACTTTTATTGATCATCAAGAATGTCCAAGTACATAGAGAGAAATCATCAACCACAATTAGAAAGTACCTATGGCTTGATGAGTAGGGATCTTGTATGGTCCCCATACATCCGCATGTATCAATTCAAAAGAGCATACAATAGTAGATTCAGAAATAGCAAAGGGTAATCGGGTTTGTTTAGATTGAGAGCATACATCACAGAAGTACTTTGGTGATCCTATAACCTCTTGCTTTATACTATCTAAGTGTTTAAGGACTTCTAAAGGGGTATGACCTAATCTATAATGCCATAGTTCTGAAATTGGCTGGTTATCTTGCAAATTCAAAGTTCGGTCCATCTTTTTTGTTGTTTCAAGTAGATATAAACCATCATGATGTCTACCAATCACATGGCATTTCCCAGTGAGAACCTCCTGCAAGGTGCAAAAATCTGGGTGAAATGTAATACTGCAATTAAGTTGTTTAGTCATTTTAGAAACAGATACTAAGTTAAAACAACATTAAGAGGTATAGTAAACATCAATCAGTATGATATCATGAAACAAGTTGACAGTTCCTACGTGTGTTACTGTGATTTTTTGTCCATTAGGTAATTTAATCATCCTATGAGGTCCTGTGTAAGTTTTAACAGAGCTAAGCATACTAGGGTTTCCAACAACATGATATGTGGCACCGGAATCCAAAATCTAGCTAGATCTACATAAGGCAGTAGGGATAGCATTTACTAAACCTGATACATTTTCCTCAATATAGTGGTTTGCACCAACATCAATTTCTTCTGTGTCCTTACTAAGCAGCTATAGGATCTTGTCATATTGTTGTTGTGTGAGAGGGGATTGAGAACTGTGAGAGGCATGAGATGTCAGATTAACATTTGAGCTGAGTGCCACTTGGGTAGCTTGATTGGGTTGTGATTTACAGCTACGAAAGTTAGTAGGATACCCAACCAATTCATAGCAAGTGTCACGAGTATGCCCTCTGCGATTATAGTGAGAGCATTCCAGATTTGATCTACCTCGTCCTCTTCCTCTTCCTTGGCGCCCCCTTCCTCTTCCAGCAACTACAGCAGTCTCCAAAGGGTCAAATGAAGAGTGGGAGGCTATCACACGATGCTCCTCATCTTGACATATCATTGAATACGCTTGATTGACAGTAGGTTAAGGAGACATGATGAGTATCTGAGATCTGGCTTGCTGGTATACATCATTTACCCCTATGAGAAATTGAAAAAGGCGTTGTTATTGAGCAACATTAACATAGTCCTTTGATACGGGGCACTCACAAGAAGGTAGAGGAACAAGTAGGCCATACTCATCCCATAGTTCCTTGAGCTTGGTGAAATAGCTAGTGACAGTAAGTGCCCCTTTCCTAAAGGAAGAAATAGACTTGTGTAATGAATAGATTTTATAACCATCAACTTCATTAAACCTTTCTTGTAAATCAGACCAGACATGTTGAGCACTATCAGAGAAAACCATTCCATTGGCAATCTCCTTGTTGACTGAGTTAATCAACCAAGATAAGACCATAGCATTACACCTATCCCAGTGATCAACCAATTTGGGATCCCTATCACGTTTGAGTGTGCCATCAATAAAGCCCAATTTATTTTTGCCACGAAGAGCCAATTTCATAGACCGACTCCAAACTGTATAATTGTGGAAACAAATTAAAAAATGAGGAACAAGACTAACCAATTGAATGTCTAATGGATGAAGATAGAGAAGGTGTGAGGAGTCGACCGTTGAAACCGGAGAAGACTTAATGAGTTCGTGACGATAGAGATACTTGCCAAAGAGAGATCATATTCTTGATGATAAGAAGTTTTGGTTGTTCACAGGGACGGTGAAATGCACAATCTCAAGATGATATGAGGATTGACTAAATTCTTTTACAAAATCAGAGTAAAAGAGCACAGACAGCATCTTGTGAGTACAAATGAACAGAACTACGATGTCTTCGGCGCTTATGAACGCAAATTCTTGGCTACTAAATTCTTTCACAAAATCAGAGTAAAATAGCACGAACGGCGCGTCTTGTGAGCACAGATGAACAAAACTGCAATGCCGTCAGCGCTTTCGGACACAAAGTCTTGGTGAACTATAAGGACAACACCGGCTTTGGAATTGAGATCCATGATTATATAGCGAATCAACTGATGCTAAACGACGGTAAAGATTCAGATGAATTAAGAGATCAAGATTGATGATGGTATGGCACCGCTTCTTCACGATCTGAGACAAAAACGGTGAGACAACTCTGGTCATGATCTGAGACGGAGACGGTGAGATGGATCGTGATCTGAGATGAAGACTGAGAGACGGGTGATCGCGAATTGAGACGAAGACTGAGAGTGATCTAAGACGAAGACTGAGAGATGGATCTAGAATGATGATATTGTTATCATCGACCTACGTGGCGAGATATGAGTCTAATGCACTGACCATGAACTGAGACCGCAGTGGTAAAACAAGAACAAGCAAGAATGGGCTTGTACACAAGACCAAAAACATTTAGGGGTTTCAGGGATTAACTTGTGCGCTCTAATACCATGATAATCAGTGAACATAGCCTAATAGGTTTAAGCAACAGGATCAAAAGGCATTGATCCCCATATCTCTTATTTATACAAAAATCAGTATTTACAGTACAAAGAAAAAATAAACACAGTAAGAAAGATTATCACAATTACAATCTTGAAATTACTAACACATAAAACTGTGACTACTCACTAAAGCCCAATACTAGAAGCCCAGAAGCCCATATCTCTAACAATAATGATGACTAACTAAAATATTTATAACTAACCACTCTAACATTTAGTGTAGGTTTTTACTTATATGCCAAGAAAGATTATTTATATCGTCCTTTGGGTTCGTGAGGGGATGTCCTACCACAATATTAGCATTGCATATATCTTATATATTGGTTATTGATTGAACCATAATTCTATATAATTTTTCATGGTTAAATTGGGATTTTTAATGTATTTTCTGGGATATAATTGCATGATTAAGCACTATTTTTAATTAGAAACATTTCTATTGAATTAATTGTAAATAGAGGAAAAATGGTCATACATTTGTTAATTATTTATACAAATATTTTCTTTGACTTTTGATATTATTTTGTTCTTAATCTTTGCATTGTACGTCTTCAAGAAGGAAATTTGAGATTTTGGAGGTCAAATTAATATTTTGAAGATTGGGGAAATATCATAGAAAGGCCCCCGTATTTTTGTGGAAATTATAGTTTATGAAAGAAAAGGGCCTAGGAAAATTACAGGAAATGACCCAAGTCTTTAGGAATTATAGTTGGCCTCACCAAGGTTTCAAAACTGTGCACTTGACTCCCTCCTCCAAAGTTTTCAGGTTTACAAATAGGTCCCTGGTCAAAACTTGCGTTTTGACCAGGTTCCTATGGTACTATAGAGCTTGTTAATCAGAAAAAGAAGAACACAGACCCGAGAGGAGGGCGCCGCAGAGCAAGTCAAGACAGAACGAAGCTGACGGGCGCCGCAAGCTGGGAATCGGAGATCTTATCTCCTATCGCCTTCAACCTCATAACTCTATCGCCGGCGACCTCATCTCTTCCACCATTATCGCCGGCGAGGTCTCTTCAGCCTTCACCATCCACCATTACAGAGGGAGCTGGAAACGAGAATGCAGTGGACTGAAACCATCGAGGAGGAACCGGAGCTTAGAACTTGGTTATGGTTTCTGGCAGGAAGGAGGAAGAAGACCACACCATCATTCCTTCTCTGTTCACCATAGAGCCGTTCGACCAACACCACCATTACTCCGTCTTCACACCGCCAGTTGGAGCTCTAAACCAGATAGACGAACAGAGGAGCTTCGGGACGAGCTTGAACCATAGAGTTCTTAAGTTCGAACCGGAGTTGCAGACCGGAGAACCAGAGACACAGTTGTAGACCATCAAACCACCACTGTCATCTCCGTCTCTCTCTCTCCCTACCACTATCTCTCTGACCTTCATCTTCTTCCTCTGTTTTGATATTCACCTCCGGTAGCCTCCTCTCCTACACACAACCACCGACCACCTCCTCTGCCTCCCCTGTCTCCAACATCATTCCATCACATTATACCATTTCCTTTTCTTTACTCACCAACGTCCAACACCCTTCTCCATTTCTTCTTCCTCTCCACCATTTTCCTCACCAACGTTCAACATCACTATGATTGCCAGCTGCCTCCTCTGTCTTCACTTTCAATTTCTATGGATTCTACAAGTTTTGAATATGCTGTGATTACTGTTGGAGACATGAGTAGCTGATGTTGCTTGCTTCTTGGTGATGATGATATGTGCTTGAGCTTCAAGAACTACATAGGGGAGTTATCTAGTTCAAATCATTTTGTCATTTGTATATTTTCATTACCTAAGTTTTAGGATTATGTCTTTATACTGTTGAGACTTGATTACCGTTTGGATTATCTTGTGAATTGAATTCATGTGATTGGATTGGATTTTTATGGCTTGTTGTGTAACACCCCGAATTTCGAGACTCGAGGCTAGAGAATAAGCCTGAGATTAGTGGATTGCTAAGCCCCGGTTTAGCAAGATCCCAAATTGTGATTGGGGGTTAATGACTACAAAAGTGGACGTGGTTAGTGATTAATGAACCCTTTTAGAGAAAAGTGGATTGTAGTCACTTGTGTTATGAGCAACGCCAAAACCCTGTATTTGAGTTCAATTGTGGATTAATATCCAAATTGACTTAGAATAGAGGGAATAATTGAATGGGGTATTGTGATGGAAATGGTGTCATGTTGTGGTATTTAATCATTGGAATTGATTTAAATTGGATTGGACACATTGGTTGCAAAACTAGAAATGTTGTCCAGTGTGAATTCTGTCTGGGCAGTCTTCTCGGGTGGATGTTTTGACAAGGCAAATGATGTCAGAAAATTATGAAACTTTCCAGTCTTGAAGTTCACATCCCAAGCTTCAAAATGGACATATAATTTGTGCCATTTCCTTTTGGGAACTGGGAGATATGACTGTCCAAAGTTTGAGGTCGAAAATGGACTCTGTTTTGGGGCAGTGATGAAATTTGTGTAATTCTGGAATTGTGTGGTGATTTCTAGTAATGGATCATATTTTTCCAATGAAGAGGACTTCAATACCTTTCATTTGGCTTTGGGATCACCTCATTTCGATTTTTCTAGAATTAGTTATGATTTTTCAAAGTTTGGGCAGAAAATCTGCCAGAAAATCCGAAAATGGGAATTATGACATCATCTCATTAAAAGATGATGTCAGCATGGATTATTAATCAAATTGCTCATCTTCTTCAGCTCATTTCTGTCGCACACAGCAGCTGAAACTTGTGAGAGAGAGTTGAGAGCTCTTAGAGAGAGAAAGAGGAGAAATCTCGCAAGGTAAGCCGATTTCTCCGACGATCTTGCTCCTAACGCGTATAACTCCACTCCTAAGCTATTCTTCTATGTGATTCAAGGGTTGGAAGCTCAAATTTGGTGTTCAAGAGAGCTAGGGTTTCAGCCATCTTTGAGAAAAGCTAGTGGGAGCTTGAGGTAACTTCCAAACTCTTGTATATTGACTATTCTAGCTACTGTGGGCAATTTAATCGGTGAAATTTCGCCGGATTGCCGTTGGTTTTAATTTATGGAAATGGGTTGTAGGGGCTGTTATGCTGCCCAAATTCATACTAAATGGTAGTTTTAACCTAATGGGATAGTCAATAAAGTGGTTAGGAGTAGAAAGGAACGCGTTTACGGAGCCGAAACCGAAAAACCCCAATTTTCCCCGGAGTATTTGTATATTTCGGTCTGGGCTATAAATGGGTCTTAGAGTTGGATTTTCAATGATTTGATTATTCCATTGAGTTCAGGAGGGAAAATTAGGTGGGGTTACAGTTGGGCACTTTTTCGGAAAAGGCCGAGAAAGCATAATTACGGAAACGCCCCTAAAACCCTAAAAGTAGGGCTGCCAAGGGCAATTTCATAATTTGACATTGAATTTGATAATTCCGAGTCCGGAAATGGATTCCTTGGGCGAAAATATGTCAGAATAGCCCATGTCAAAATTTCGGGAAAAGTACAGCCGGACCGGGTACGGCGGGGCCGGGCCGGGGTCCCGGGGGTATTTTGGTAAATTTTCAAGATAGAATCATATAACCCCCAGAAACACTATGGAAGTGTCTAAATAGTATA
Source organism: Inga leiocalycina (assembly GCA_963242795.1). NCBI lineage: Eukaryota > Viridiplantae > Streptophyta > Magnoliopsida > Fabales > Fabaceae > Inga > Inga leiocalycina. The sequence goes on along the minus strand of OY725320.1, from coordinate 82,272,389 downwards.
TTTGACATTGTAGGATCGAATGTGAAGCCCCGAGTTGCTGGCACGTAAATCGAGGAGAAAAGACTGGAGGTAGGGAACATATCTCTTCTTCTTGTATTTGATATATGTGTTAGTGTGTTGGTGCATGTCTTAGCTTTGCATAATTATGTGTAATTTGAAGCTATGTTTCAATTTATGCTATGGCCATAGGTATATTGTTCGAAGCATTGAGCTTGCAAATTGTCATTGTGTTATCATGAGTTGTGTGATGCAAGCATGTCATGCATTAAACATCTATCATACATGCATTTTGATATTGTTATCCTACTGAGATTCTCTCGAATCTCACCCTCCCCTACCAACAATTTAGACAGGGTAGGTGGATCGAGGATGGAGTAATCAATCAAAGGCGACGGGACTCGTTCGGGTTGTAATCTTGTGATAGGTGGTTATCAATGCATGATTGGGATTAAGTATATTTGGATATATAATTGTGTAGGTTGGAATGTATATTCGAGTATGTATTTGATATGAGAATTTGTGTAATCCCCATATGAGGGCTTGTAGGGGCGAATATGCCCTATAAGGCTTTGAGTTAATGTATGGAACCCGGGATTGCCGGGATTATATTGTCTACTCTGATTTCCCATGAATGTGATATTCCGCGTAGTAATTGTATTCGGAATGTGACTGTGAGACCAAGTTATCAATGATTTTGAAAGGCATTTATGAAAACCCCGTCTGGTATATGGGTTTGCAATTTGTTATTTGCTTATTATTGGTCTCTATTTCACTTTAATCGTTTATTTCGGATATAATTATTGAGGGGGTTACATTTTGGTATCAGAGCTGCCGTTCCTGGCAAGTAAAGGATTTGCTAGGATAATGGCAGTAGTTGCTGCCTTAAGTCATAGAGAATGGCTTTGTTTGTTGTGGTATACACATTATGGTCCCTGCTGGTTGTGGATATATGTGATTTATGGACTGTGTATACATTATTTGTGTTGTGGATATGGTGAGTCAGTATGATTCACCCGAGAATTAGATGTGTAGATTCAGAGGTGGAGGTAATCAGACCCATCGTCTGATTAAAGAACTAAGGAAAATGATTTCCTAGATGTGTGATATTGAGGTTTTAGGTTTCAGTATGAACCTAATGGTGGGGTGAGAAACCCTAGGTGGTATGATGTTACATGTAGTGACGTCATACAGAGCTTGTGGGTGTAAAGGCCTTAAGACCTAGGGGACCGGTGTGCCTTAGGCGGGCAGAGATATTTGAATTTGGGTAGGAGTTATAAAGATGCTCCGTAGAAATGATGAATTTGAGTTGGAGTTGATGATGCTCTGTGGATTGGAGGGATGTGATTTCCCAATTCAACTGAGGTTGAAGGTTTGAAAGATGAATTGTGATCCAAGGATCAGACTCAATAGTCAAGCTGGTCCTTAGGAGGTTGATATGACCTATATGGTCCGTGGTACTAGGATGTGGTACTAGATTGGCATTAAAATGTGTATCAGGTATCTTGAGGTTGCTAGTATTAATTTGGCACAGGGAAAAGTGATTCTGTGGAGAATTTGAATTTGAAAGAGTTATCTATGAGGATTCGAAGTGGAGAAGGCAACCTACGGGGAGTTCTGATCGGAGAGGGCTACCTACGGCGACGTCTGATCGGAGCGGCTATTTGTGTTCTTATTACCTGCGGCCCACTGGGGGTGTGTATGGCACACAGTGGGAGGACCGTGCCTTCGGGGCGGTGGTGATACGGGGAATATGTGAGTCCTGGGTGAAATGTGAGTAACCCAGCTGCCTGCCAGGCTCAGTGTAAGGGCCGGCCAGCGGAGCCCTGGTATGTAGTTGATCAGGGGGGTGGGCACTCTAAAGGGGTGTGACAATATATAAAAAAAAAATTTGTGACAGCCGCCGTGACGACAAACCCTAGTGTGCAGCTGCCGTGACGACGAACCTTAGTGTGCAATCGCCGTGACGTTGAATCGTAGAGTAGAGCTCTGGGAACGTTGGGAGTATGGGATCTCAACGATGTGTTGGTTATGGCTCTGAATGATTCGAGTTGAATTGAGCCAAGGTCTGGCACAGATTATGTGTGTGGACAGGCGTAGTAGGAGATTCCTATGGGACTCCTATTGAGTCACCCTGACATTGTGAAGGCACAGATGAGGATAAAGACCTCAGAGTGTGCAGCGGAAGCGTGGTGAATGTGATGTTTGAGAATTGTGTTGAGTAGAAGCTCGAATTTGCAAAAAGTGCAATGCGTTAGTGATGGCTTCGAGAGGTAAAACTTCGGGGTCAAGTTGTATTGTGAAAAGGGGCCTTGAAGGATCCCAGTACGTGAAAAGAATTCACAATGTGGAAGGTGAAGTTGTTAATATGCCTGGTTCCAGCTTGTTACGATTGTGTACGGTGAGTCCATCTCCCTGGTTGGGCCGGATCGGTTTGGTCTGGTGGGCTGCGCCTGATAGGCATAGGCTTAGGATGTGACTGATATTTGTGAGTCTCTCACCTGCGGCCACATGGGGTGATTCCTATGGCGGAGGACCGTGCCTTCGGGGCGGTAGTTACTGGGGATTGACTATTTGTGAGCCGCGAGGCTATGTATATGCACTGCTATGCCAATAGTCCCTGAGTAGCTAGCAACGGTTCGGGTAAAGACTGTGTGTCTTCCCGGCGGAGAAAGGGGATGAGGGTAGGGTGTGATTGTGAATCTACTATTGTGAGCCTAAATGGCTATGTGTGTGCACTGCCATGTCAATAGTCCCTGAGTAGCTAACAACGGTTCGGGTAAAGACTGTGTGTCTTCCTGGCGGAGAAAGGGGATGAGAGTGGAGTGTGATTGTGAATCTGTGACAGTTGTGGATAAGCTGGGACTGAGGTATAGTTGTCAAATAGAGCAGAACTGATTCAGCTTATGGCTAATTCGACTACATGATCGGGGGTTCTCTATTCTGAGGGCACTACCCTGGCATGGCCAGCCTGGCTAGCCACCACATTGGTTGCACCGGTGTTGACCCAAGGCCGAAAGGCGGTGCATAAAATTAGAATCTGCAATGTACGTTTGATAAGGAAGTGGATTTTCCTGTGAGTCCTGGGTAAAATGTGAGTAACCCAGCCACTGTCACGGGGCATCCCCAGCGGGGGGTAAAACCGGGGTGGGCACCACCAGCACGGGGCATCCCTAGAGGGGGTAAAACCGGGGTAGGTGTAACAATAATTGAGTAGCCAGCCACTGTCGCGGGGCATCCCCAGCGGGGGGTAAAACCGGGGTGGGCACCACCGGCACGGGGCATCCCTAGAGGGGGTAAAACCGGGGTGGGTGTGACAATAAAAGGTGCCTGGATAGAAGAGACTGAGACTCTAGGTGGGCCATTATGGTAGGGTGCTTCGGATAGAAGAGATTGAGATTCCGGAGTGACTTGATGCGATTGTGGTTGAGACCCAAAAGTCCCGGTTACCACTAGTGGAGTCACTGGTGGGTGTACGGGTGAGGGCGACACCATGAAAGTTGATACAGATGAGATATTGTTGTGAATTCCCAAAAGTCCCGGTTACCACTAGTGGAGTTACTGGTGGGTGTACGTGTGAGGGTAAAGCTGTGAAAGTGGATATAGCAGAAGCTGAATGTTTGTGTATACAGCTGAGGCTGTCGTTTGATGTATTGAGGTTGTAGGGTTACTCCCGAAAGGGGTAACTAAATTGAGTTGAGTAGAGTGGTGGCCTATGCTGTCCAACCGCCAAGATCTTATGATATGGCTCATGAGTTAGAGCCTCCGGACATCGAGATGCACTAGCCACTCATGAATTGGGGGGCTTGCGGTGATTGTGATTATGTGATGATGGTTTTGTGGCAATCGTGCGTGGAGGCGATTGTATTTGTTTGACACCATGTGGTGATTATGTTTGTGCGGCAATCGTGAAATGGGCCGATTGCAATTTGTGGCAATTGAGTTGCATTCATTGTTTGAGATTCTTGTGAGAATCGGATTTGTGGATTATCGGTTGTGTGTGGGTGATCTAGAGGAGACCATCCAATGTGACATGAATTGTGAAACGGAAGCTGTCGTTAAGAAGCATCCGTAGTTTGTGGATTAAGTGGTTCGACAAATTTCGAGGACGAAATTTATTGAACGGGGGGAGAAATGTAACACCCCGAATTTCGAGACTCGAGGCTAGAGAATAAGCCTGAGATTAGTGGATTACTAAGCCCCGGTTTAGCAAGATCCCAAATTGTGATTGGGGGTTAATGACTACAAAAGTGGACGTGGTTAGTGATTAATGAACCCTTTTAGAGAAAAGTGGATTGTAGTCACTTGTGTTATGAGCAACGCCAAAACCCTGTATTTGAGTTCAATTGTGGATTAATATCCAAATTGACTTAGAATAGAGGGAATAATTGAATGGGGTATTGTGATGGAAATGGTGTCATGTTGTGGTATTTAATCATTGGAATTGATTTAAATTGGATTGGACACATTGGTTGCAAAACTAGAAATGTTGTCCAATGTGAATTCTGTCTGGGCAGTCTTCTCGGGTGGATGTTTTGACAAGTCAAATGATGTCAGAAAATTATGAAACTTTCCAGTCTTGAATTTCACATCCCAAGCTTCAAAATGGACATATAATTTGTGCCATTTCCTTTTGGGAACTGGGAGATATGACTGTCCAAAGTTTGAGGTCGAAAATGGACTCTGTTTTGGGGCAGTGATGAAATTTGTGTAATTCTGGAATTGTGTGGTGATTTCTAGTAATGGATCATATTTTTCCAATGAAGAGGACTTCAATACCTTTCATTTGGCTTTGGGATCACCTCATTTCGATTTTTCTAGAATTAGTTATGATTTTTCAAAGTTTGGGCAGAAAATCTGCCAGAAAATCCGAAAATGGGAATTATGACATCATCTCATTAAAAGATGATGTCAGCATGGATTATTAATCAAATTGCTCATCTTCTTCAGCTCATTTCTGTCGCACACAGCAGCTGAAACTTGTGAGAGAGAGTTGAGAGCTCTTAGAGAGAGAAAGAGGAGAAATCTCGCAAGGTAAGCCGATTTCTCCGACGATCTTGCTCCTAACGCGTATAACTCCACTCCTAAGCTATTCTTCTATGTGATTCAAGGGTTGGAAGCTCAAATTTGGTGTTCAAGAGAGCTAGGGTTTCAGCCATCTTTGAGAAAAGCTAGTGGGAGCTTGAGGTAACTTCCAAACTCTTGTATATTGACTATTCTAGCTACTGTGGGCAATTTAATCGGTGAAATTTCGCCGGATTGCCGTTGGTTTTAATTTATGGAAATGGGTTGTAGGGGCTGTTATGCTGCCCAAATTCATACTAAATGGTAGTTTTAACCTAATGGGATAGTCAATAAAGTGGTTAGGAGTAGAAAGGAACGCGTTTACGGAGCCGAAACCGAAAAACCCCAATTTTCCCCGGAGTATTTGTATATTTCGGTCTGGGCTATAAATGGGTCTTAGAGTTGGATTTTCAATGATTTGATGATTCCATTGAGTTCAGGAGGGAAAATTAGGTGGGGTTACAGTTGGGCACTTTTTCGGAAAAGGCCGAGAAAGCATAATTACGGAAACGCCCCTAAAACCCTAAAAGTAGGGCTGCCAAGGGCAATTTCGTAATTTGACATTGAATTTGATAATTCCGAGTCCGGAAATGGATTCCTTGGGGGAAAATATGTCAGAATAGCCCATGTCAAAATTTCGGGAAAAGTACAGCCGGACCGGGTACGGCGGGGCCGGGCCGGGGTCCCGGGGGTATTTTGGTAAATTTTCAAGATAGAATCATATAACCCCCAGAAACACTATGGAAGTGTCTAAATAGTATATTTGACATTGTAGGATCGAATGTGAAGCCCCGAGTTGCTGGCACGTAAATCGAGGAGAAAAGACTGGAGGTAGGGAACATATCTCTTCTGCTTGTATTTGATATATGTGTTAGTGTGTTGGTGCATGTCTTAGCTTTGCATAATTATGTGTAATTTGAAGCTATGTTTCAATTTATGCTATGGCCATAGGTATATTGTTCGAAGCATTGAGCTTGCAAATTGTCATTGTGTTATCATGAGTTGTGTGATGCAAGCATGTCATGCATTAAACATCTATCATACATGCATTTTGATATTGTTATCCTACTGAGATTCTCTCGAATCTCACCCTCCCCTACCAACAATTTAGACAGGGTAGGTGGATCGAGGATGGAGTAATCAATCAAAGGCGACGGGACTCGTTCGGGTTGTAATCTTGTGATAGGTGGTTATCAATGCATGATTGGGATTAAGTATATTTGGATATATAATTGTGTAGGTTGGAATGTATATTCGAGTATGTATTTGATATGAGAATTTGTGTAATCCCCATATGAGGGCTTGTAGGGGCGAATATGCCCTATAAGGCTTTGAGTTAATGTATGGAACCCGGGATTGCCGGGATTATATTGTCTACTCTGATTTCCCATGAATGTGATATTCCGCGTAGTAATTGTATTCGGAATGTGACTGTGAGACCAAGTTATCAATGATTTTGAAAGGCATTTATGAAAACCCCGTCTGGTAGATGGGTTTGCAATTTGTTATTTGCTTATTATTGGTCTCTATTTCACTTTAATCGTTTATTTCGGATATAATTATTGAGGGGGTTACATGTTGGATTTACATATGTATTTCCTTGATGATTCAACGATATTATGTTATCTATGTGTTATTGTTAGATAATATTATTAATTTGGATCAATTGCGTGTCGTGTTATCGCATTCATATCAAGAGGAAGCAAGTTGCATTTATCCATTTTAATTGCACATTAAGTGGTTTTTAACTCCCATAATCTTTTTGAGCAAGGATTGTCATTTCTTCATTACCAAGAGCATTCTTTATTGATATTTTCCACTCCATACCATTCCATTCAATCTTATCCATCCCATTTTTATAAGAAAAATACCAAAAACAAACGTTTGGCATTTAATTAATTTGCATCTTTCATTCAATTATTAATTCAAAAAACCAAAACCCATTTCCCCTTGCTTTTATTGCATTTGCATGATAATTAGATTACTTAGGTAGCTCAATAAAGGCTCCTCAAGAGAACGACATGAGTGTTGCATTGTATTGCAATTCTTGGTTATAAATATTTTGCATTTGACCCTAAGGCGTAAAGACACGGTCAAATCAGTTATCATTTACAAAACTTAATGTATGATAGTGACATCTTAGGCTTCAAAGATGATTTATAAATATGTGCGGAACCGGTCGATACTTAAACCGATCAAGACGAGAAGAGAGGAGAGAATCATCACTCGGCGCAAACCTCCCCAGCATTGTGTGGCATTACATTGTGATGGTGCTAAGAAAGGTAATGATGCGATGCAAAAACCAACCTCCCCAGCATTGTGTGGCATTACATTGTGATGGTGCTAAGAAAGGTAATGATGCGATGCAAAAACCACTAGTTGTCTCTTAAAATTCAAGTGATATATCTTCAACTTCAAATGAGTCTTTACAAGTTTCAGCTACACCATTCATAAGAGCACAAGCTAAAAGATTTAAGGAAGCATTGATTGGGTTAAGTCAAGAAACTTTTACAAAGCAATTGGCAAATGGATCAAGATATATGGACAAGGATGGTGAAAACGTCACTAATTTCATCTAGGTTGAAAATAGAGCTACTGATCAGATTTTGGACTTGGAGATTTCAAATTGAAGAGCTTGGACCTAGTGCAACATATGGGAGGACTCATTTAGGCCAAGATAATCACATTCTGGGCTTTAAATGCTAATTATATTTTGTTTATTTTATTTGTGTGAAAATTATTATTGGTTTGCATATGTGACTTTTGGGTCCCTAGTTCAATGAAGCAAATTTTAATTTTAATTTTCTAGGTTGCATTTAATGCTTTTTAGCTTAGATTTTTCAATGTAAACCCCTCATTTTGTAACAAGACTTGAGACTTGACTTTTGGAATGAAAAGTTGCATTTCTACACTTTATAATTTGAGAGTGGATTCTCTTTAGGTACTTCATTGAACTAACAGACTTATTAAAGCTTGATCAACCTTATGGCATCTTTCAACACTTCAGGTCCTTGTTCTTACATGCTCAAGGGTTCAAGTGGATCACTTGATCTTTATTTACTGTACTTAGGGTGAGTCTATCTCAAATTGGTTGTGAGTTCATGGGATCTTTCCCTTATGTGGGTTTGCACCGCCTTAGAAATGAAGTGCTATCCATTGTAGTAACAACTTAAGCTAGTAGTAGCGGCGCACCCTAATTTCTTTAATCTAGATCAAATACAGGCCCCCTAGTCCACATTGACTTTAGGTGCCGGCTGGCTGAACCTGATCTATGCCCCACAAACACAGGATGTGTCATTCCCTCACTCTTAAAGGAGGTTCAACCTCGAACCTATTTTTGACGGAAGTGGGATTTGAACCTATGCTGGCTATGATATCAAACCTTAAGAATGAAGTACCAACCATCATGTTAAAAGCTTAAGCTGGTAGTAGAGGCGCATTCCAATTCCTTTACAAATCAGACATGGCCTCAAGTCTCTGTCAACTTTGGATGCCACTTAGCCAAACCTGATCCACACTCCCAAACTCGGAATGTATCTAGCAACTCAGGGAATGTCGGGGCGGGGAAAGTTAGTTGCAACCACGATCGGCTGTGGCTCATGGGTTGCTGCCGCCATAGCATGGGCACCTATCATCTCTATAGGCCAAGCTGTGGTTGTTAATGGATGGTTTAAAGCTGGCATTGTCAAAAGGCTATAATCATGTGAAGGTGGAAGTGGACTGTTTGCTAGCTTTGGACCTACTAAAATGAGAAGAGGATGCCGCTAATGCAAATAGAAAGAAAGACATATAAGAACTAAGGAAATATGGAAATCTTAAAATGGTTCTTCGAAATGACTTAATTTTTATTAAGTTCTGAAGAGTTAGTATGTCATCTCAAATTTTGGGGTACAAAGTTTAAGAAGTAGCCTAAAATAAGCATGTTACTCTAAGCCTATTTAAATAGAACTCTCATGAATGCTCACAAAGGATAAAATGATAGTAACACTCAGCGTTCCTGAATAAAGGCTAGCGCATAATTGAAGGTGAGTCAAAGGCCAAATAAAACAGTAGACTCACCAAACTAACATTGTATATCTACCGTCCCGTGTTTGAGCAAAAACGTAATTTCTGAAAATTACGAGTGAATAAATTTGAAAAATTACTCCTGAAATTTCAGGAAAAATGACAGGAGGCCCAAGCATTGGCAAAGATATTATATTAGGTGTATGTGTGTAAGACCAGCGTCATTCATGTACCGCAACGACCAGCTATGCACATATTTTACCATTTATCGTTTTCACTTCCTTCTTTCTAAACACAATCCAACTTAGAACGTGTAAACATTTAGGAAATGGGACAATTACAATGAAGTCCCACACAAGAGAAAAAATGAAAAAATGGTCCCTGAAGTTGTTAATGACAAGTCGAGGAGCATCTATTAACAAGTCGAGGAGCTTACACTGACAACTTCAGGGACCATTTCTTCATTTTTTTCTCTTGTATGGGATTTCATTGTAATTGCCCCTTAGGAAATCAATGTCAAGAGTTGCATATAACATATATAACAAGTGGTTTTTATTCAGACGCTGGGACAACTTGTATACGTGATGTAGCAGTTGTCCACATGCATGGTATTTAACAAAACAAGGAATTGACCACACACAAACACATTATTTTTATTATTAATAATAGTTGACACTCCATGTGTGATTAGTTTATTATGGGAAGTTTTAGGATAGAAAAGAATACTAATTTATCTTAATATAGTATTGTTTTTGGTGTCACAAAGCGAATAGATAATGCAAGACGTAGCGGACATGATGAAAGGATCAACCCATTTCTTCGCACGTCTCATAATATTAATATCATTAAATTGTGTCCGAGGTCTCATAACACAGTCTGTATATGAAACAAATTATAAATTCACGAGCTATATACTCTTATAATTTCTTGGTCGAGTGTATATATATATAGTAGCGTGATAAATTAAGAGGAGATGAAATTTTAGTATTTATATACACTGGGGACATGAAAAATCCACTGCAATCAACCAAACGAATCTCTTAAGAGACCGTGAAGTTTAAGTTCTCTAGGGAACTTTCATCTCAATCCTCCAATTTATTTATTTTTTATTTCCTTTAAAAAAGAAAAGTGTCATCACACCTTACTTTAGGTCACTTATCAGAACGGTTTAGTCCTTTAATAACTACTTCCGACTCAAATAGAACCCTTGGATAAACTAGAATCTTAGCTTGAAACCTTTCTTAAAGCTTGGGTCAAATAAAGAATTTTCCTGATTTTTAAAACAGTGTTATACCTACTAACTAGCATGTGGTAACAGCTAGCGCATGCACACTTTGTCATTCCCACTAGTTGCACATATTTGGGCTATTGCAACGCTAATCTTCTCCTTATGGTAGGTATTTAGATGCCAAAATATATAATATACAAAATTAGCTTCATTTTCAAAAGTAAACTTATCTGCACATATAAATAAAAGATTAATTAAATAACAAAATCACATGCTTCCTTAGCTCCTTCTACCTTTAATCTTTACCAACCACTATGCCCTTTCCATTGTAAGTATTTGTCCTCACAGTACATTATGGAAAAAATGGGTTAGATTCGGGGAAATCTCAGTAACAAATAATTTCATCATGTTAGTCATTCAAGGGTATATACTATGTATGCAAAGGTAAGTCACAGAGAACACCTTGCAAGTAAGAGGACTACACTATTAGAGTACATGCTCCGATGATTGAATACAACAAGTTGGCACAAACAAGCATGCAACAAATATTCCACAATTTCATGATAGGAAAAGAATTGCTGCCACTGGTATTTTCTTCCATATTAGCGTCTCCCTACTTCTCTACTTGATGATTTCTTTACGGGCTTGGGCAAATATCAAAACCTAACATTTATATATGTATAACTCATACCTTTAATAACCTAACTGATTAAAAGAAAAGATATAGATAATATTAAGGTACTAAAAGCCAGACTGGTCAATGAATCGGTCGAGTCAGTGGTTTAAGGGTAAGTGGGCCAGACCAAGGGTCAACCCGGGGTAAACTAGTGGTAATTAAAATAATATAATCTAATTAAACTATGTAGAAATATTCATATATGACTATGAGAAAATAATAATAAATCTTATTTAATATAAACAAACTCTTGATTGGGTACTTACATATTGTGTTTTCACCGGAAACTTACATACTGTTTATGGATATAAAGTTCCTCCCTCTTTGTATTTCTTTATTTTTTTGGTTAATACCATCTTTGGTCCATGTAATTTACATTTATTTTGGTTTTGATCCATGAAGTTTCAAACAGGTGATTTTGGTCCCTTAAATTTACTCCATTTCAAATTGGTAGTCCTTGTAGTTTGAAAAGGACCTTAGCTGTGTTACGTTTGATGATGTGGCATTAACACCTTTAAAATTGCTTACATGGGTGGCTGATGGGCAAGATGACTAGGTAATGACATGGACATATAAAAAAACACAAACAAGATAAATTTGGAACCAAGGATTGGATTGATTCCCAGAGTTTCCTAAATGGAGAAACCAATCCAAGTCAGAAATTACTATTTTCTGCTGGGGAGGCAACCACGAGGCAGCATCCTGCTACTATGCACTGGGCTTTTCCTAGTGTTCTAAGAGAAGGTGCAAATGTGGCCACAAATATAGTTCAACCACAAATATAGTTCAACCGGCCTTTCTCAATCTGATATTTTGAGCTTTGCTTCTGGCAATAATACTAATACAGATTTGCTTCTCCTCGATGTAGAAATTTGAAAAGCAATAACTACTGCCATGTTCCATAAATATGCAATAGCGATCGTGGCACATGTAAGGTCCTTCTTGTGTTTCTTTTTTATTTCATTCCTCACAAATAGAGATGTTGGGGTTGTGGACTTGAGCCTCGCTGACTCTATAAATTACTTCCATTTTCATAATTTTTTAATATAAAAATCAAAATAAAAATTATATTTTATATAATTATCGCGAAATGGTAACCTGTAAGCATATTTTAGAGAATTTGGTAGAGGAAACAAAGAAAAGAGGATAAGTTTGGGGTGTGAGATATAAGAGGGGCAAGGTTGGTCCCACGTGCTTTGTTTTCTAATCCCTCCTGTCCTTAATATAAGATATATTTGAGGAGCTAATTTTGGTACTAAATATAAGACATAATTTTTATATTTGTCAATCTTTTCCTAATTTACCCATATTGATATTCTCTCAATAATAATCAAGGAGAAGTGAGAATAATGGGATTAAGAAAAATGACTAAGATATTTGGATAATAAAGAAATTAATGACATTTTTACCCGTTTTATCAACTAATTCACGCACTCACTTTTAATCCCAATTAATCATGACAAATGCATTTTTTGCCCAAATAACATGATAAAATTTCCAAATAAAGTATTAAAAAATATGATAAAATAGGGATTCATCAAAGATATAATCATCTACTCGAAGCAGTTTGCAGCAAATTACAAATATAGTCTTTCACCAAACAGGGGGTCGACGTTCTCGTATTGATTTGCAAGATGATGCAGGTTGGGAAACAACCCATCATCTCGCATAACAATGGGGGGTTGTCATCCCTTCCCTCATCTCCATCATGCCATTGCAAATCGGAAAATTCACCATTTTTATTTGCTGAATCAAAATCAATAAAATCATACCAAAACATATTCTGCAGATCCCCACTCAATATCACTTGGTTCCCATTGTTGCTTTCCCTAAAAGGGGACCTTTCTTCCAGAAAGTTAACATGTCAACTTACAAATAAGTTCTAGCTATTCAAATCAAAGAGTAGAAGCCCTTTTGGTTATCACAGTAATCTAGAAATAAATATGGAATGGAACAGGGTTTTAACTTGTCACTTTCCCTTAGATTAGTAGCATATGCTAATGACCCAAACACTCTTAGGTTCCCCATATCTAGCTCAACACCATACACCTTCTCATAAGGTGTTTTGTAGTCTAAAATTTTAGAAGGAATTATGTTTATAAAAAATACAGCCATCCTAATAGATTCACCCCAATACCGAATGGAAATACCTGATTGTAGTATCAAGCTTTGAGTGATCTGCATTATTGTTCGACGCTTCCTCTACACAATTCCATGATGCTCTGGAGTGTATGAGCAGGAAGTTTTATGAATCATTCCCTTTTGCTGAAAAAAAGATCTCAACTCTTGATTAGTAAACTCAGTTTCATTATCACTTCTTATCTTCTTAACATTGATAGAAAACTGTTTTAACACATAGACAGCAAAATTTTTGATATGCATCACAGTTTCATTCTTGTTTTTCATTAAAAATATCTCTGTGGCTAAAAAAATCGTCAACCATGGTACTAGAGCCCAGATGGGCTTTTCTTTTCAAGGTAAAACCCAGTAAGTCCAAGAATCATGTCTCCTCCATGCATTGCATCTCATCAGATCAAGGAAGATCATTGGGGCCAAAATCCAAGAAGGAGCCCAAAAACGATAACCCAAATATCAGGAAACCATACTAGGACTCACTTCTCTAATCAGACGATCAAGATTGCAACAAAAAAAGAACGTTTGAGATTTACGCAGAGAGCATCGCAGATTCTCTCACTATCGGAAAATCAAGAAGCCACAACAGGTCTCATTTTTCTGATAAGACGATCAAGATCACAACAGAAAAGGAGCGTTCGAGATTTACGCAGAGAGCATAGCAGATATTTTTTTTTCACAATCGAACGTTCAGTTTTATTTCTGAAGACAGGGACACCTCCTATCGCATGTTCATTTTTATTTCACAATCGCAGTTCTTCGACATCTTGTTGAATTTGCGATTTCGCGAAGATTTTGCAATTGAACCATAAATCCCATCATGTTCGCGATCATGTGAGAGCTACACCTCGATGTTGGTATCTCTTCTTCTCAAATTACACTTCGGCGTAGCAGCACGATGGTGTTCACGATCGTGCAAGAGCAATATCTCGACGGAGATCTCGACATCGCTACCTTCAATGGCAGAGCCAAATCGACCACCGGAGAAGCAATTTTGTTCAATCACCCACTTTTTTCTACACCCATCTGACACTTAAGGGGTTTCTATTATCTCACATGCGCTTGTCAGTGCTAAGAATTACACGGTCTGGAGTAGAGCCATAACCATCGCTCTTCGAGGTGAAAATACATTGGGGTTCGTTGATGGGAGCTGCAAACATTAACACAGGAGTAATCTCTCCGAGAGCGATTGGACAGATGCGGTACCATAGTTTTCTCTTGGCTCTTGAGCACTTTATCCAAGGAATTAGCAAATGATATTATCTTCTTTCCAAGCTCTCATCATGTCTGGGTAGATTTACAGCAACGATTTGATCAAAAGGTCTGGATCCCAAATTTTTACCTTGCATTGAGGAATAAATTGCCTTCGGCAAGTAACTTCATCGGTTACAGTATACTACTCCAAACTTAAAGAGCTCTGGGCAGAGTAATCCTCTTTGGTGAAGATACCCTCTTGTACCTGTGAGACTTCAAAGGCTTATGGAGAAGTTGTACAACAACAGAAACTATTGCAATTTCTGATGGGTCTCAATGAGGCTCATTCTTAGGCAAGGAGTCATATTTTACTCCTCCTACCTCTCCTATTTGTTAATGATGCATATAATATGATTGTGGAAGATGAAGCCCATCTTCAGCTTGCTTATTCTGATTCTCATGCCTCCCCTGAACGAATTGCAATGGCAGCAAGGATAGAGGTGGTAGTAAAGGCAGAGGTCATGGACAAAATACCTCAGTAAGTGCTCATTGTAATAAAAAGGGACACTTGAGAGAGAACCGTTAGCAGCTTATTGGGTGTATCCACCCAATTTTCATGACAGTAAAGGGAAACAAATAAAGGAAACAGGCCAGACATCAAGTGACTTTGTGTATGCTGCTGAGGAGTATCCCAAGTCTACCATGTCTGTTGCGCCATCTTTTATGCAGGAATAGTACCATCAGATATTAGAACTCCTGAAGCAATGTGCTGAACCAGTTGTGCATGCACTGACCTGACCTGTATAGTTTTGGCTATCCCTAGTTCATTAGAATATTCATACTCTAAATGGATTTTAGACTTAGGTGCCACCATTCATATGGTGGTTGATTTAAACATTTTAAATAATTGTAGAGAATATGAAGGACCAATATATAACATCAGTTAAGATACCGAATGGGAACTTTATAACTATTGACCACAGCGCTGGTCGTACGTGTGGGCTTAGTGCCCCACCCCCCTACCCAGTTTGACCCATGCCGTTGTAAACCCAAAAAAAAAAAGAACTTTATGCGTATTACACATGTAGGCACAGTAAACATTGAGGGCAATATAAAATTAACTAATTTTTTATATGCTTCAGGCTTGAAATTTAATTTGATATCCATATCCTGGCTGACTACTGACCATATAGTCTCTTTTTCCTCTGATCATTGTTTTGTGCAGGTCCCTCCGGATGGGAAGAGGAGGCTGATTGATAAAAGAATTGCAAGACTCTACATTTTGGGAAATGAAAACCGTACTAATGTGTTAAATTCCATTTCTTGTAATAATGTCAAACATGAGCCTTTTGATGTATGCCTATGGCACTCTAGGCTAGGACATGCACCTCTATCTATAATGAAGCATTTAACTATACCCACTTAACACAATACACAGACACGTCCCATTGGGCCTAACTAACTATTAACTATCATTTCCTACACTTCCCCTCATGTTGGGGCTGAAACATGTTAAAAGTCCCCAACTTGGATAATAAATTCCTCTGCACATGTCCTCCTACAGCCTTATTTAGCAGGTCCGCTTGCTGATTTCTCGAACTAACGGGCCTCAAATCTATCTCCTTTACTTCTCACCTTTCATGAACGAAGTGACAATCAATTTTAATAATTTACTTGTGTGAATGTATAAGTGTATTCTTTTGGTTTTTTTTTTTTTGTAATGAATGTATGTGTTTTCTTTGATTTTATGTTTCTTTGGACAAAAATACGTGACGACTGATTAATATCCATGCAGACACATTTTTTTTTTTGGTCCTTTTGCGTTTTGTTGATTTCGGAAGAATGAGACTTAAGTCCTAAAAAATTAAGATATAAAAAATTAGGTGTTAGAATTTTTTCCCGAAAAATAAATTACTGATATTAGTTTAGATAGTTGTAAATATAAAAAAAATAAAAATTGTACAGTTAAATCCCATATAGTTAATAATCTTCAGTTATTTGCAATTAAGAAACCCATGTTTGCTATATGAACTGCTACTTACAACTCATTTTTAACAAATTAAATTAAATATTAAATTTATCATAACAATAGTATTGATTTTGGTACCACGCGAGGCTTAAAGAGAATGTAATGCGGTAACGAATGTGGTGACAGGAATAAGGTATTTCTTATCCTCTGTTTCAGCTTCCTTTTCATTATTAATGAAAGGGAAAAAGACAAATAAAAATACTATTGTTATACTATTGTACTTAATACTTATGTATATATTGTCCGAGTACATATAGCCTTATAATTTAAGAGGCGAGGAATTTTTCAAGTGTGAGTATATATATATATATCCCCTTTGGGGATATATACAATCCAATACAATTAACTATCCGAGTTCTTTACACTGTGAATATCAAGTTATCACGTAAATTTTATATCTATCGTCAAACATATTTCATGGTCTAAATTGAACCCCAAAAAAATCATTCTTTCACATTGATTAAAACTCACTATTTCATTACCACGAAATTATTTGATTGATGACTTGTTTAGTACTTCAACTGTTTATACTTATATGATAAATTTACCAACTTTATAAACTACTTAATTCTATGAGACAACTTCTCTCCATGTAGAAGTTTTTTATATGGTACAACTTAAAGTCATCCTAAAATATTAATATATTGAAACTTAGCTTAAGTCCTAAAAGATTCATATATTAAAAATTAGGTATTAGATTTTTTTTCTGAAAATAAATTAAAAATATTATTTTATATAATATAAGAATATTTCTGTTAAAAATCGTGCATTTAAATCTCATATTGTGAAAGCATATTGACTTATTTAAAGCTACATGGTATAATTGGGAATTAATGTTGGCGAATATATAAAGCTGTATGTAGGTATAAAACCAGCGTCGACGACCAACATAGAGTTGGTCCAGCGGGGTGATCCCTCTAGGTCTCAAGTTTGAGTCTCATATGAGATACTTGTATTGGGAGAGGCATCTCTGAACCTCGAACCAAATACCAGTGATAATATAAAAAAATAAATCCAGTGACTACGTTAATATTTTACTACCATTTTTCATTAGAACAGTATCTCCTTTTAATGTTTCACTTTCACTTATTTCTTTCTTGACTCTCAATGATATCACTTTCAACACAATCCAACTAAGAACGTTTTAATAAGCCATAATAGATATATTGGTTAAAATATTAGACTCTGAGAAAATCAACTTCGAATCATCAGACAAACATATATAACATAACAATAGCTTTTTGTTTAGGCTCAGACAACTTCTACAAGTAGAAGTTGTTTTATTTCATGGTACAACAAAGCAGGGAATGAATCACACACAAACACATCACCTTTATTATTAATATTACTACCTCCGACTTTTGATATAAAATCTCGTTTGAATGAAATCTGATATTAAGGACTGGCGGTAGTCTTATTTTGACACTCTTGGGATATATATATAGCTAGGATGCCCAGAGATGTTTATTCTGCAGGATTCACAGTTCAGACTACCATTGATATATCAGAGGCGACAACCTCAACCGGTTTCTTTGACGAACTTGAGTACCAATGGTTCTACTTTTTTGTCTTCTGTGACAACCAAATGGCGGTTGCCATCGCTATCAGTCTTGACACCAACATGTCCAGACTTACCATGTTCATAACAGAAGACAAGCTTATAGCGAAACTTAGCAGAATCATAGGGCTTAATAAATAACCAACCAGAAAGAGGAACGGGATATTCATTGTCATCTCCAACCATCACAGGTTCACCAAACTCTAGGACTCTTGTGACCACCCACTGGGGATTCTTAGTGCATGTGCCTAATGGCAACTGAGAAAATGATATCCTTAAAGGATAGTAGGTAGTAATGTGAAGCGTGAGATATGGAGATGCAATATTTGTTAGCTAGCCTTTCTTGCACAACAACTTCATGAAGACGGCGAATGAGCACGAGCCATCACTTTTATGAATGCCGGCACCTTGAATTGCCTGACCTCCTAAACCAGGTGGCAATAAGTAGTAATTGCCTCTATTGTTTAGGAGGTCACCGTTTGAGTCATACACTATCTCAGCTGTGGTGATGGCAAAGAGAGCGGCGGAGAAGAAGAAGAAGAAGAATAATGCAAGGAGTGCATTAGTCTTCATTTTTTGCCAGGTTTGTTGTCTGTCTGGGCTTTGAAAGACTTTAGGGTTGGCTTTGGTTGTGAGGAATTGAGGAGTTGGAGTTTCTATTTAAAGAGCTAATCTTGAGGGAATATGTCATGAGTCCCATATTGGAGATTTTTAAAAGTGAAATGTGGTTTATAAGTTTGAGCTACTTGATAAGTAAAATATTTACATATTTATTTTTCCTTATATGATGATTTTATGGATGATATTTGTGCTTAATTTAATGAATTTGGGTGTAATTGATAAAGAAATGATGATTTTAGCATAAAACAGAATTTATTGAAAAATACTAAATTTGATCTTGTTTCATTTTTTAGGCAATATCTAGAGCTCTAAATATCGGATTAGAGCATTCTTTATATAGATAAAAAGCAAAGAAAAAGCTCTATAACTTTTATGTTGAGCCCAAAACCCAGTTCTGCTTTCAAGGGTTTCGAATTTTGCTTGGAAGTTGAGAATGTGAATTTGTCCCTGATTGACCTTTGCCCACTAATTTGACCATAACTTGAGCTCCAAATGTCAAAATGGGGAGCTTCTAGTTGTGTCTTCAAGCTAAGATCCAAAGCTACAACTTTCATGAAGATCACATGTTGAAATTCCACTGTCTTGAATGTCAAAATTAGGTAGCAATCAATAAGTTTGGCAGCCACAAAGTCAATGTTGGAGGCACAAGGTCAAGATGTATGCCTAACTTTCTTGGAAATTTTTGCACCCCCTCCATCTACAAATAGAGGAGCTCAAGACACAAGAAAACACACCATCTTAGAGTTAATCTCATGCATTATATTTGCTTTTTGCATGCCTTCTTCATAAAAGGCTTAGGTAGTCCTCCTTTATGTATAGTATAGGTTGCTACCTACATGGAAGGTTTTGCCTCCTATATGGAAGGCTAGATTTTTCCAGTTTCATGCACCTTGTAGTTGTAACTTTGTGTTTTAGAATTTAATAATTGAGTTTCATGCACTATTTATGAAGTTTTTAATTTATTTTGGTTTTGTTTTTAATTTCATTATGAGCTAAATTTTCATTTTCTTAGGGTGACGTTGTAGCTTACTAATGATGGATTGAATCTTAATTTATTAAAGCTAGTTTTAATTTTTCCTTCATGATTGAGTTTTGATTATTATTCTTAATGCTTTTAATTGATTGGCCATCTTTTGAATGATTTCAATATGCATGTTGAGACCGGAAAGAAATGCATATATATAGACCCTATAATTAAAACCATAACTTGCATATGAAATAGGAATACATTCATATAAGTTGTGTAGTCTTAATGAGTTCCATAAATCTCAATGCATGATTAATTGTTTTAATTCATATAGGGATATATTGGATTAGTAATTAATTACAGAATTGCATGATCTTGGAAGAGGCTAGTAATTAAATTAGGGAAACTCGGTTATCAATCATATGGAATAAATTAGATTAGAATAGATAGTTGATTCAATCTGAAATTTGCTTAGTGAAATATAATCCATAGGACTTTTTCTCATTGTTGTTTTCATATCATTTGCATTTTTATTTAATCATTTTTAATTTTGTAATCTCAATTACCACCTAATCGATCGACCTAATAGAATTAAGATTATTAATTTTGATATTTAGTGATCAATCCTTATGGAAACAATACTCTACTCACTTGTATATTACTTGTTTACGATGGTGTACACTTGCACTTTTTAATAGATCATTTATACCCATAACACTACTGTAGTACCTCTCTCTAATGGCCCCACTTCTTGAATATTTTTTTTCTTTTTTCTATTAATTATTATATTCTACATAAAATGAGTGAATTTTGATTGGGCATGAGATTATTCAAGTCTAAATTATTTTAAGATTTTCTTAAAAATCATAATTGCACAATTTTACAATATTTTTTCTTTTAATTTTAGAGTTTCTTTTTTATAAAATGAAGGGTTTCCCCTTTCGAGACTTAGAGCACAAAGGGTTTTTACATCTCCCAACAAATGTGCTTCCTAAGATTCGAGCTTGTGTTCTCCTCCTTATGGGACGAGGCTACTTACCACTTCAACCAACAACTTGTTAGTTAATTTTTGAGTGTTTCAAAGTAGGAGCATCTATTTATACATGTTTTGTCGTGTCTTAAGCGTTCTTTTTTTTCTTCCTTTTTTTTATCGATATCTTAAGCATTCTTTCAACCACACATATCTGATCCTCTAATTAATGGATGTCACATATGCTGCAAAATAGTCTTTCCAGAGGTTTAAGGTCGATCGTGAACTTTTTGTGTCTAATTTAGATCAAAATTGATAAAATAGGAAATTAAACTAAATAGGAAAACGAGTTACATATATATATGATAATTTCACTCATTTATAACACTATTGAGATTTGAAAAAAGAAGGTCAGAATTTTTGTTAGTATATATATTAATTCCGAGTTGGTCATATAAAAGAAGCTTTTCTACGTTAAAGATAGTAATTAATGAAATATACTTATTGTAATGACTAATCTCCTCCAACATGTTAAAATAGGAGAGTGAGTAAAATATTAAATATGAATCACTTGATTAAGTTACTGCATAATATTTTTATAATATATTAAGTTTGAATAATTCATCTTTTAATTTAAGGGTGGAGATAAGGTTATGAAAAGAAAATGAGAAAAAAACAGAGAATCCATTTCTCTCTACTACTAGTATTAGTTTATCTAAGTTGATAGTAAAGTCACTCCTTTAATCAACATGAATGGACCACTTTTTTTAAGGGAAAATTTTAAATAAGGACCATTGTAACAAATTAATTCCTCTTAGAACCTAAAGAAATCTAAATTTCACTGCATTCTAGTGGGTTTGCAGTGAAATTAATTTGTCACATAAAATGACAAAATAACCCTTTCAAAAATCAAAGGAGAAACAACCTGATTTGCAAGGGTCTAACACATTATGAACAAGTGAAATGCTCCTATAAACAAGTGGAATAGTCTTGTGAACAATTTCAGGATGATACTTAAGGAAAAAGTGGAATTTCACTTGCTCTTGATGTGGTCGCTATTTGCAAATGTAATTTGACTTGATGATGCTCTAATGTGTTATTGTTAATAAAATAATTTCACTTGTTCATAATGTGTTTGCCACTTGAAAATTAGTTTCTTTCTCCTTTGATTTTAAAAAGGATATTGATGTCTTTTTACTTGAGTGCAGCGAAAATTCATATTTCTTTGGGAGTTAATGGAAATTAGTTTGCTACAGTTCTCCTTCTATGAATTTTTTATTTTTTTAAAAAAATCTTCTACTTCTTTCCCTCCATCTATTTTTCTAATTTTATTTTTTTTAAATTAAATCAAACTGGATTAAACTCCTTTTCTGACATGATTATATATATATACACACATATATTAATAAAATTGATGTGTACTGTTTACATGAGGACCAATTGTCTTCTGGACAAAAATATGTGGGGACTGTTTAATAAGACACATACGGACACGTTTTGTTTTGTTTCATTTTGAAGAGTGAAAGGAGCAAAGTAATAATTGACAAACTGAATATTATAAAAAAGTTTAAATATTAGTGACACATTAATTGGGCCAATTGGAGCATAACACCCCAAAGGCGATAGAGGGGGAAACTGAGGTAGTAAATTTCTAGTTAAAACTTCAGGTTTCACTACCAAAAAAAAAAAACCATATTACTCACGAAAATTACCTACAGAATTTCTTTGCTGAAATCATTGCAGACAGAAATTATTGACGGATTAGGGACGGAAACGTAATTACTGACGGAATAAGTTCCATCTCTAAAAGGTACGTGGCAAATTGATTTACCGACGGAATTTTTATTCCTTCGAAAATTACCGACGGATTACCCACAGAAAAATTCTGTCGGTAATTTTCTGTTGGAAATTATGGAAAGATTTCTTACGAAAACTTTTCCGTCAGTAATTACCGACGGAACAATTCCATTAGTAATTCTCGATGGAATTTTTCTGTGAGTATCCGCTGGTAATTTAATATTATTTTTATAAAAAAATCCACGTGACTACCTTAAAAGAGGCCAAGTGAACATTATCGGAGGCCCCCCACAGCTAGCCCCCGCATCCGGCCCCGGCGGCCCCCAAGTAGGAGCCACATGTCCCTCTAACCTTGTGCCATGTGTCTCTGTGAGATAATTGTTGCATTTTGTGACAAATGTGAGATTCGAACCTTGGACCTCTAGTATGTGTTCTGATGCCTTTGTCAGTTGAGCTGCTCTAACCTTGCATTATTTATTCATGTAATAATATATATAATGTAATAATTAAAAAAATGTAATATTAAAATAAATATATATAATTTTTAATATATATTTATATATAATTATATATTCCTTTTTTTAATATAAAATTTAAAATTTTTTAATTTCTTATTTCGTTTAAATATTAAATATTAATATAAATAGGGAAAAAGACAGAAAAATACCATTTGAACTTTAAAATCCTGCTGACAAGAATGGTAATGGGATTGATAAGAATGGTAATAAGATTGACAATGTAAATCTTTGTCAAAGGACTAATTTAGGATTTTGAAGTTCAAGTGGTATTTTTCTGTCTTTTTCCCATATAAATATATATAATATTAAATATATATTTATATATCATTATATATTTTGTTTTTATGATATAACGTTTAAAATTTTTAATTTCTTTTTTCATTTAAATTTTTATTTGTTATAGATTATTTTTATTTTTATTATTTTATATAAATTCTTAAAAGATAATAAAAAAATTATTAATTTTACCTACGGATCACCCATCTATCGGTAATTTCTCATTAAAATTACCTATGGAATTCCGTGCGTAAATCGTTGATAATTACAGATAGAAAAAAAATTATGTGGGTAATCTGTTAGTATTTACCGATAGAATTTTTTCCATCTTTAATCAATCGGTAAATAGCTACGGATTACCCACGGAAATTCGTTGGTAATTTCTTGTTCAAATTACCCACGGAATTCCATAGGTAAGGCATTAATTGTTAATTCGTAATTACCGTACAACTAAATAACAGATCGATCAAACACTAACCTGAATGAAGACCAAGGAGTGAGCTTCAACCCAAAGTCACGGTAGCGTTGACTGAGGTTAAAATGAAGTCTTCAAATTCACGGCACTGACAAAGGGAAGTCAAATCAGAGGAGAATGCTCACTGCGCTGCGGAGATTAGAAGTCGCAGCGGAGAAGACTGACGATAATCAAAGAACAGCGACAACGAACACAGCAACGGAAGCGGTAATGACGGAGGAGACTTGAGCAAATGAGGGACGGGACGCCATGGACGAGTTCAGAACAAGCATGGACAGAGGTCACAGAGAAATGGCAAAGAGAGAAGAAAGGGTTCACAGAGCGCGCGATCTGGGCGCGGGAGGAAAAATAAGTGTGAAAAATCTTACTTTTAAGACCGGTTTTTATTAAAAACTGGTCTTAAAAGAGGGAAAATTCACATTTAAGACCGGTTTGTACAAAAACCGGTCTTAAATATAACACATTTAAGACCGGTTGTGAGAACAATCGGTCTTGAATGTGTTACATTCAAGACCGGTTGTGGTAACAACCGGTCTTAAATTTAACACATTAAAGACCGGTTTTTCCCACAACTGGCCTTAAAAAGTTATTGCATTTTGAATTTAAAATTTTTAACATTTAAGACCGGTTTACATATAAACCGGTCTTAAATGTTAAAAATTTAGACCGGTTTTAATACAAAACCGGTCTTAAATATTTAACATTTAAGACCGGTTTATATTTAAACTGGTCTTAAATGTTAAAAAATTTTAAAAGCGTAAAATTTTAAGACTTTAAGACCGGTTTTTTTTTTATAACCGGTTAAAATAAATTTTTTAAGGCCGGTTTTTTTAAGAACCGGTCTAAAAAGTTCAATATAATTACAAAACTGCCACCGCGCAAATTTTTAAGACCTTATCCGCCAAAACCGGTCTAAATGTGGCGTTCTAAAAAGGGTTTTTTCCAGTAGTGATTGGTAATTACCGGAAAAAAAATTCCATGGATAATCTATCAGTATTTACCGACAGAATTTTTTCCGTCTTTAATCCGTCAGTAATTAGAGACAGAATTTTTTTCCATCGGTAATTCCATCGGAAAATTTATTTTCAGATGGAATTTTCCAATGAAATTTATGGATAAAATTTTTTTGTCAAAATTCCGTTGGTAATTTTTCCGACAAAAAATCTGTCGGAAATAATTTTGTGGGTAATTCTGTCGGTATTAGCATATTTTTTTGTAGTGTTTAAAAAAAACAAATTGCAGGTTAGAACTTAAAACTCCTTCTTCTTGACATTCTTAATGTTTGTAATTTTTGTTTTCCAACATTCAAAATTATTGATTGAAAGCATCCACTGCTTATATGGGACCAATTTTTTGGACAACAATATATGGGGACCGAAGATATGACAGATGCAGACACGCTCGTTTTGCTTACAGTATTAAGATGGGTGGGCCACTTAGTTTATTTTCTTTTTCGGAAAAAATTACATTAGTAAAATTCCTTTTTTTTTTTTTTTGGCTAACATTTGTTAAATTATTGTTTATATGGGGACCATTTTTTGGATAAAAAAAATATGCGGACCGAAGATATTACACATCCAGACACGTCTTTCCCCCTTTTGTCTTGTATAGATGAAACACGTGATCCTGTCAATTAATAAATGGGAAAGATGAAATTTAAATTCTAACAAGCCCATTTAATAATATTTAGGTATTAAAAAATTTATTAAAAATTAATTTATAAATATCCAATTTAAAAAATTACAAATATGATAATCTTTGTTACGGAGCAAATTATAAGGGAGAAATTGTTGAAAATCCTCTTATTATAAAATTTATTGGCCAAAAGTAGATAAAGACCTAAGCCTTTGAGCCGGTTTTGTGTAACATATATTTTTTTCAACTGTGTATAACATATATTGAGCTATGTGCAAATGTCTACATATCTAAAGATACGTTGCTCATATATTTTAAACAAATTTTCTGTACCTTTGGATAACAAATTTTATTTGGGAGATTTTTCAGCAATTTTTTCAATTATTGATTCATACCCTTATACTTCCTCTAATCCTTAATATAAGAAATATTTGGGGAGTTAATCTTGGTCTTAAATATAACACATAGTTTTCATAATTATCAATTTTTTCTTAATTTACCTCTATTGATTCTCTCTCAATAATAATCAAAGAGGGGAGGGAATTAATAAAAAAATTAAGGATGATGACTAGGGTGTTTTAAAAATACATATCATATTAATTAACTTAACTAACTTCCTTAATCTAATCAAATTAAGTAAATATGTCTTATATTATGGACCAGAAGGAGTAATTTTTTTGGCCAAGATATGTATATATATTTCCTGATATATTAAGAGACGAGGCGTTTTGACATTTGAGTATCTGTTGTATATATCCTCTTTTGGGGATATATATATATATATATATATAATCCACTACAATCAAATGTTGGGATTCTCTGAAACCGTGAATATCAAGTCTTCCAGCGAACTTTCATCTCGATCGTCACATTTATTTTATGATCTAAATTGATTAAAACTCATTGGTTTTCTTTAATTATTAATTCACCATTTAATTAATAAGAAACACTCTCTTTAATTATTTAATGATAAACATAATAACCATCAAATCACACACAAACACTTTATTTTTTATTATCAATATTATTATTTTAACACTCTGAAGATAGCTAGGAAGCCCAGAGATGTACTTATTCTGCAGGATACACAGTTCAGACCGCCATTGATATATCAGAGGTTTCTTTGACAAACTTGAATACCAATGGTTCCACTTCTTCGTCTTCTGTGACAATCAAACGCCTGTTTCCATGGCTATCAGTCTTGGCACCAACATGTCCACACTTTTCAGAACAGAAAACAAGCTTATACTGAAACTTGGCAGAATCATAGGGCTTGATATGGAACCAACCGGAAAGAGGATTGGGAAATTCCTTATTATCTCCGACCATCACAGAATCTTCTCCAAACCCATCAGTAGAGTCCCTTGTGACGAGCCAATAGGGATTCGTGGTGCATGGGATTGGCAAATGAGCGAATGATATCCATAAAGGAAAGGTCGTAGAAATGTGAACCGAGAAATATGGAGATGCAATATTTGTTAACCAGCCTTTCTTGTACAGTAATTTTTGGACGACGGCCAGTGAGCACGAGCCATCACCATTTTCAATGCCAGCACCTACGATTGATTGACCTCCGTAACCGGGTGACAATAAGTAGTAATTAAATCCATTATATAGGATGTCGCCGTCAGAGTCATACACAGTCTCAGCCGTTGTGAAGGAATAGAGAGCGGCGGAGGAGAAGAAGAAGACGAATGCAAGGAGTGCAATGGCCTTCATGTTTGTTTGCTTTTGGCTATGTTGGGGCTATGGATGACTTTTGGGTTGGTTTTGGGTGTGAAGAAATGAGATGTAGGAGTATCTATTTATAGGGTGGCCTAGCGTCTTAGAATGAGCCCCTTATCGAGAAAGCTAATAAGTGAAGTGTGGTTTATAAGTTTAAGAGAGTTTGCCCATCCAACATATTAATCTTTGGGAATCGGCTTTCTCTTTGAATTTGTGCTTGCAACATCTTCATGAAGAGGGCTATCCACAAACTCTTCTGACTAGTAAGAAGCCAACAGAGAGAAGATTTCATCATCCTCATTATTCAGGTTTCAATTACGCGCGCGCGCACACAATTCACATTAAGTGAAAGAGATTAATGTAGCATTAGGGTGAAGTCCTAGATTTTTTTTTGATATTATTATCCAGTATTTGGTTCGGGTTTGTGGCTGGCTCTCCCAACATATGTGTTTCCTTTGGGACTTAAACTCAAGATCCAAAGAAATCTAGCAGGGTCTTATACTGCTAGACCAACTTTATGTTGGTATCCTAGATATTTGATGGGACTTCACATATGGAGAGTCACATGTTTTGCACATTTGTTTTTTGGATTACACATGTTATGTAGGTTTTGTTTTGTTTCGTTTTGTCTTATCTTTGACATCCTTTGAACCACACACATCTTATCTTCTTAGCGAGTGTTTGGGCAAGCGATTGTGCTGCCCAATCGTGTGATTGGAGTCCCAATCAGTTGATTGCCAGCTTTTGGTAAAAGCTGCAATGTTTGGTTCAGTGATTGAGTAGTTGGGCTTGTTGCAATTGAGAAGGTGAATCACATGATCAAAATAAGCTAGAATTTGGAGCTTTTAGCTTCAACAAAATGGCTTCTTGGCCTTCTGCATTTCATGTGTTCTGCAGTTGCAAAAGCATATGAAACAATAGGCATGATTCCTAGAGAGAGAAGAGAGATGAAACAAAACAAAACAAAACTTAATGGAGAGATTTAAGTATGTTGCAGAGAGGAGCAAAAAAAGATTGAGTTTTGAAGGAGAAAGATATTGGAATTTTTTATTTTTTTAATTGTGGGGTTGGCTTTGTTTGAACTGTTAGGTGGGCTTGTATTAAATCATCATCCTAGCATACCAGCTTTTTGAATTCGGACAACATGTAAGCTGAACTTGATATGCTTCCCAAGTGCTCAAAACAAGGAAGCAAAGCTTGTATGATGATTAAGAGATAGGAAATTACCTATTTCCACTTGATTGTATAAGTATTTCCTTTCTTTTTCTTCTTCTTCTTCCTTCTTTTCTCTCCTCTTCACCCTTACTGCTCTCTATTTTTGTTTCCCGCAGCTCATTTTTTTAGCCAACCCACTCCTGATGTGTTTTAGGACTTTAGATGACTTTCATCCAATTATTAACACAATTGGAAAATTGTTTCAATTCCATTTCCTCTAGAAATATTAATTTAACGGTTGCCAAAGATCAAATGGCTCAAATTCTTCTTTCCTTCTCTCATCCATAAAATTACACCACCTATGTCCTTTAGATGGTCAGGGATTGCTTACCCCAAAGCCTAATTGTACCATTAAATTTTAATTTTTGCAATTCATATGGGATTAATCTTCAACAATAGTGTAGATGAACAGTCTTCTGCGATAAATTTTGGTAGGCGAGCTTTCTCCCAAATGAATCATATTCATGACTCAATTAGAGACCAAATTGTAAGGGACATGTGATCCAATTAGTTATGTAATATTATTTCATCAAATTGTGTATTTTCTTATTGCCAAATTTCCCAACTTTAACTTTTATAATTTTTAATTTAATTTCTCTCTTACCATTATTACAAAAGCCATTTATGCTAAAGCCAATCCAAAAAAATTCAACTTTTGTAAAAGTCAATTATACAACCGTCAATCCAAACATAATCATATTACACAATTTGACTTTTATCCAAAAATCAGATTGTAAAATGTCAGATTTAAAAAAATCACTTTTATAATCGTTGTTCCAAAGACACACTTAATTAATAAATGCCTTAGCTAATAAAAGTCTTTTGAGAGGTTTCGGGTACCCGCAACCCCTGTATTTACCAAGTAAACTTATTCAGGGTAATTCTTTTTATTGAGTGTACTTTAGATAAGAGTAGAGAAAATAGGAAACCTAAATAAGGAAATAAGTTACATATATGACAATCAATTTCAATTCATTCATTTATATCACCATCGAGATTTAAAAAAAAAAGGTAAGAATTAGGAAGAATGATAGAAAAAGAATTTTAAAATTGCAAAATCTTAAATCAAGTATTTTTCATCAAATGAATTGTGAATTACCTATTAAGTCTCGTTATTACTTTATCACCACTTCGTATACCAAACCTGAATTGGAATTTTGTAATTTTAAGATTTTTTTTTTCTACCATTCTTCCTTTATTGTTAGTATATTAATTTTGAGTTACTGACAAGAGAAACTCTTCTAAAATGAAGATGGTGATCACTACAAAAAAAAAAAAGACTTGTCGCCGCTGAAAGTCTTTCAGCCGCGACAAAAAGTCGCCGCTGTTGCGACCATCGCTGAAAGTTTTAGTGGCGACAAAAATTGTCGCCGTTGAAAGTATACTTTCAGTGGCAACTTTTCTGTCGCCATGAAAGTATAGTGTCAGCGGAGCCTTTTGTCGCCGTTGAAGGTGACTTTCATCATTTTTTTGTCGCCGCTGAAAGTATTAATATTTTAAAAAAAAATTCAAAAATTTATTTTAAAAAAATTCGAATTTTTTTAAAAAAATTTAATTTACAAATGCCACGTGTCTCCTCCCCGTGCTGCCATGTGTCGCATCCTCATTATTCCTCCAAGTGACTCTCCTCCAGTTCGAAACCGCGACCTCAGGGAGCCGATGCCTTAGCGCTCGAGTCTTTGCCAGTTGCGTCGAAATGAACCTATGTCATATTATTACATATTATTATATATATATATATATATTATATTATCATATATATAAACATACATACATATAATTAATTAATTATATACATATAATTAATTATTAATTAAATATAATATTATTAAAAATAATGAAAAATTGAATAAAAACAAAAAAATTATTTATATATTTAAATAAAAATTTTTTTAATTAAAATTACTTAATAAATAATAATTTAATATTTTGAATATTATTTTTAATATAAAATTATAAATATAATATTAATAACATATATATTATTTTTAAATAAAATAAAATAAAAATATCAAAAATATTAATTTAGTAGAAAATATTAAATATAATATTAATAAATAATAATAGAATTTTAATAATAAATTTTAAATAGAATTATTTAATAATTAATATTTTAATTTTATAAATATTATTTAAATATTATTTTTGAAAAATATTAATAAAAAAATGTAAAATTGACTTTCAGCGGCAACTTTAGTTGTCGCCACTGAAAGTGTAAGTTTCAGCGACGACTTTTGATAGTCACCGCTAAAAGTGTTTTAAAAAAATTAAAATTTTAAAAAATTTCAAACAAGACTTTCAGTGGTGACACTAAAGTCGCCACTGAAATACCTTTTCGGCGACGACAACAAAATGTCACAGTTGAAAGTGAGTTTCAGCGGCGACTTTTGAAAGTCCCCACTGAAAGTGTTTTAAAAAACAATTTAAAAAAATTTCAAACAAAACTTTCAGTGGCGACACTAAACTCGCCACTGAAACACACTTTCAGCGGTGACAATAGAATGTCGCCGCTGAAAATCATACCTTCAGTGGTGACAACACAATGTCGCCGTTGAAAGTTAGACTTTCAGCGGCGACACTTTTGTCGCCGCCGAAAGTCTAACTTTCAACGGCGACATTAAAAATTGCCGCTAAATATCACTGCTGAAAGTCTTTTTTTTTTAGTAGATCTCACTCCACTTTTTTTTTGGGTATTATTAGGATTATACTCTACTAATAGAGTTGGGTAATCTCCTCTCACTGTTTAAAGTAAAGAGTAAAATCTATACCAACTATAGCTTGCTACTACACAAGGTTGGGCTTCCAATCTCTAACTATTTGCTTAAGTGTCAATGGCCCTTATCGCTGATGCGAAGGTAACTCGGTAGTAAAGTGAGTCCTTCGATTAAGGTGGGAGGGCCACTTATTTTACTTTTGCTAATAGAACTTTAGTTTTTAAAAAAAAAAAATTTGCAGGATTAAGGTGGGTGGGCCACTTATTTTAAATTTTTTTTTTGGAAAAAAAAATACATTAGTAAAATTATTTTTTTTATTTTGTTGGCTAACATTTGTTAAATTATTGATTGAAACTTGGTGTTTTTATATGGGGACCATTTTTTGGACAAAATATTATGCGGACCGAAGATATTACACATCCAGACACGTCTTTCCCCCTATCTTTTTTGATCGGCACGTCTTGCCTCCCTTTCGGCTTGTATATACTATGATGAAGCACGTGATCCTGTCAATTGACAAATGGGAAAGATGACATTTAAATTCTAACAAGGCCATTTAATAATATTTAGGTATTAAAAATTAATTTATAAATATTCAATTTAAAAAATTACAAATATGATAATCTTTGTTACGGAGCAAATTATAAGGGAAAAATTGTTGAAAATCTCCCATTATGAAATTTATTGGCCAAAAGTAGCTAAAGACCTAAGCCTTTGAGCGGGTTTGAGGGCAAATTGTTTTTAACTATGTATAACATATATTCAGCTATATGCAAATATCTTCCGTTTTGTACATAATTAGAGATACGTTGCACACAACTGAAAAAAATATGTTGCTCATATATTTTTAAACAAATTTTCATGTACCTTTGGATAATAAATTTTATTTGGGAGATTTTTCAGCAATTTTTTCAATTATTGATTCATACCCTTATACTTCCTCTAATCCATAGTATAAGAAATATTTGGTGAGTTGATCTTAGTCATAAATATAAGACAAAGTTTTCATATCTGTCAATTTTTTCTTAATTTACCTCTATTGATTCTCTTTCAATAACAATCAAGGAGAGAGAGAATAAAGGAATTAAGGATGATGACTAGAGTATTTTAGAAAATAAATATTAACTAACTTAACAAAAAAAATACATATTATATTAACTAACTTCCTTAATCTAATTAAATTAGGTAAATATGTCTTCTATTGACCAGAGGAAGTTTTGGCCAAGACATATATATATATATATATATCCTGATATATTAAGAGACTAGGCGTTTTGACATTTGAATATCTGCTCTATATATCCTCTTTTGGGATATATAAAATCCACTACAATCAACTGTTGGAATTCTCTGAAATCGTGAAAATCAAGTTTTCCAGCGAACTTTCATCTCGATCGTCACATTTATTTTATGGTCTAAATTGATTAAAACTCATTGGTTTTCTTTAATTATTAATTCACCATTTAATTAATAAGAAACACTCTCTTTAATTATTTAATGAAAAACATAATAAACATCAAATCAGCCATAGTCCACCTTCTGCCTTATATTATTTACACTACAAGTATGAAGCCTTAGGTATGACCTTTTCTGTTGCAATAATATTGGCACAAAAATAAGCTGAACATAATAATTTAAAACAACTTTTAATTAATCAGACTGAGACAACTTTTACGTGTAGAAGTTGTGTACAAGGTAGTACAATAAATAGCTGGAAATCATGCACACACATCATTATTTTTTTAGACTTAACTAATTAAACTTTTAGAATCAAATTGTCATTAATTCATCCATCCATTAATGAATGCCATAGACCCATAGCTGTAGACAAATGTGTATAAAGCAGTGAAATTAAAGGAGTTAAAAGTACAGATCAGGCAGCTTGATTACAATTATATAATTAATTGTCCGACTAAATTCGTATCACTCTGTTTTTTATTATAAGTCTAATTTGACCAAATCTCACATAACTATATAATTTACTTTTCTAAATTTACCCTTATTTAATAATAACTATTGAAAAGAAGGCGTTATTGATACATTTTCTCTCACTTATTCAATTGAGATATAAATATGGAAAGTAGTCATTAATGATTCTCAATGTTGACTTCAAAATTTTTTCACCAATTAGACTTATAACAAGGATCAGGGTGATAATCATTTAACAAGAAAGAACAACCAACAAGTAGAGATAAAGAAAGTACAATTAATTAAAGAAACAAGTAGGACTACTTGAGTTGAACCCACTCAAGTCTTATTTTCATGGCACACCAAAGCTGGGAATCTCTCTCTCTCACACACACATTACATTTTATTGTTATTTTCACACTCCGAAGATGGCCAGTTCACTATATCAAGGGAGTCCAGAGATGTTTATTATGGATATTGTCAAACCCCCATTGATATGCCAGAGACAACGTTGTCACTTGTTGCTTTGACAAACTTGAATTCAAATGCTTTTACGCGTCTGTCCACTGTGACAGCCAAACTGTAGTTGCTATTGGTATCAGTCTACAAAGCAACATATTCACAATTATCTTTATTGTAACAGAAGGCCAACTTATAATTCGACCACGTCGAATCGTATATAGCTTAATATGGAAATAACCAGAAAGAGGAATGGGAAATTCTTGGAAATTCCCAACCATGATAGGCTCTGAGGTGGTAGTGACACTTGTGACAACCCAATCAGATGTGTTAGTGCAAAAGTGTGACGGCAAAGTAGCGAACGATATGTTTGAAGGATGGTCGTTAGTGATGTAACTCAACGGAAATGGAGTTGCAATTTTTGCTGCCTAGCCTTTATCGTCGGATGATTCAACTGCAACGACGGCGAAGGAGTACCAGCTACTTTCACTTCCGCTGATGGAAGCATCTTTAATTGTTGTAGCTTCGGAACTAAGTGCCGATATGTAGTAATTGAATCATATATATATAATCAGCTCTGCTGAATCCAAAGAAAGCGAACAAGAAGAAGAATCCAAGTAGTGCATTAGTCTTGCTAGGTTTGGCTATTAGGGTTGGTTTTGGGTGTGAAGAATTGACAAATAGCTAGGAATTGAACATGTCTATAAAGTTAATCTTCTGTGTCAGCCAAAGCTCAAACATATGCTTCCTAGGGTTTTCGATTTACGTGAAAGTTAAACATAAAGGGCTGTTTGGTGTGAGGGATTTGAAGGAAGGTAACGGGAAGGAAAATTTTTTGAGTTGGATTTGAAAAAATTGGAGAAGTAGGGTTACAAAATTTTAATAAAAAGATGTAAAATTAAAGAGTAAAAGAAATCAATTAAAAAATTTTAAACCCATTTCTTTAATTCTTTGAAATCCACCTCCCAAATTTTTTCCTCCCCTCACTTTCCCTCCTATAATGACAAATATATAAAGTTACGTGACTCTTCACTTTTCAACCATACATTTACTCAAAATCATTGTTTTCATAATTAATATATATATATATATATATAATACTATTCTTGACACTACATATTTGTTTCTATAGAATTCAAAATGAGTTACTCATTATCAGTATGTTTCCTTGGACAAAAATAATTAAAAAATTGTGCATTTTTCTCATATATATTATATAGTTAAAGTGGCCAACTTTGTATTGTTTTGTTTCATCTTTCACATTCTTTGACCCACACATATATGATCCTCTTAATTAATGGATATCATAGCTACAAAAAGCCTTTGGAGGTTTTAGGTTCATAGTGATCTGTGTTTGCCAAGTAAACTTTTTGTGTGTAATTTAGATAAGAATGAGGGAAAATAGGAAAACTAAATATGAAAATGAGTTACATATATACGATTACTTTACTAATTTATATCACTATTGAGACTAAAAAAGGTAAGAATTATCATGTAATAGTATATTAATTCTGAGCTGATGACAAGAGAAAGAAGCTCTTCTACAATAAAGATGGTAGGGTCACTTCGTTTTTTTTTTTTTTGTGGTATAAGGATTACAGTACACTAATAGCAATGACTAATTTCCTTGTATGTGTTGAAAGTAAAGAGGAAACTCTTACCAACTAGGTTGCTACATATATAAGGTCAGGATCCGAATTTCAAACGGTTAACCCATACTTTATTAAGTGATGAAAGTCTCTACCACTCATGATGAGTCGAGAGTAAATTAAAGTCGCCCATTTGATCAACATATGGGCGGAACACTTCCTTTTACTTTCTTCTTAATTCTATCTTCTTTTCCCTCCTTTATTTTTTTTCTAATTTTATTATTTTTATTAAATTAGAAATGGACCTAGATGTTGTATGAATTGTCACATGCCAAAGTTTAACTCGTGAATTAATGGTACATCTACTTGTAAATTAAGTTGTGGTATAAATATATAGGAAAACTATTTGTTAGGTATTTATATTTTCCCTTAATTTTAAATTTAGTATCTTTGTGTTTCTCTTAATTAAATTGGGAGAAAGTATAGGTATATACAAAATGAATTTCCTTAATTATATTATGATAGATGTTTAATTTTTAATAACAGTATAAAAAATAATAATAATTTGACTTTAAATGTTTTAAATATTTCTGGGCTGGGCCAAGAAAGTTACTGGATCCAACCCGGTTAATGTGGCCACTTCAAACCGGATTTATGAGACCACTTGACAGCAGCATATAATGATCCAGATAGTGCAAATTTTTTGATAGTAAATGAAAACGCCTTTTTTTTTCACATGATTATATATAAAAATTTATTCTTAAAATTTATGTATCCTGTATACGTATAGGAATCAATTATTTTATGGACAAACAGATGTGGGGACCGAACCAATTAATGCACATGCAGACACGTTTTTTCTTGTAGCTTAGCTACAACTTTTATTAATTAACTGAGTAAGTTTGTAAACAGTTGGCTAGCTAGAAGTAACAACCAGCAAGCAAAAATTTAAAAACTACTCCCTTGTGTCTCTTTTGTGAAGTATAAATAACTTAGTTTACCAAAAACATATAAATAACTGAATTATGCAGATAAAAAGTTGGTTAAAATTGATTAAAAAAATAAATTTGTAAAAAATGTAAATTATTTTTTAAAAAAAACACCCTTATTTAAGTGAGTGAGTGAAAAGAGAGTGAGTGGATGGGAAAAAAAAAATAGAGAGAGTGAATGAGAAAATAGTTAATTAATATCCGGAGAGTATTCAATAATTAAAGGGAGTAAAGAATATAAAAATCTAGTCAAGTTGAATACTCAAGTATTACTTGCTAGAATATTAGGAAAATGTAAAAAAAAAAAAACAGTGACAGATTAATTGAGCTTTTTTTCTTTTTCTTTTTACAATGACAGATTAATTGAGCTAATTGCCTAATTGGTAGCATATCACCCCAAATAGCAATGTGAAAATTTTAGGTAGGGTTGTTCACGACACGCGTCCCACCCCAGAAAAGGACATCCACGTCCTGGCCTTTTTTGGACAGGTCATGACTGAGGTAGAGACGCCTTGTTTATTATTTTTTTTAAAGAACTTGGACTTGTTAATGGGCTTTTTTATTCTTGTTTATCTGTAAAAAATTAAAACTTATAGATATGGGCTGGACGTTGGACGTGGGTAATTGAAAATATATAAATTAAATACGTAATTATCCTCCACTATTAATTTTATAGCTAAACATAATAAAAAATAAGAAATAACTTAATTAAATAGTTATCTTTCCAACATTTGTAAAATTATTGACCGTTGAATGAACGTACTTTGTGTTTATATGGGGACCGAACCAATTAATCACATTCGCTGTTTCCGACACGTCCGTTTTGTTTTTTCCGTTCTGTCATATCTACATTATGAAACACGTGAACTTCTCGATGAATGGGAAAGATGACATTTAAATTCGTGCCATTCGAGCAGATATCAATTGATGAATTGGAACAGAATATATCGAGTTTGAGTGTGAGTTTGAAATAATTTATTTTTGGATAATAAATGTTTATAAATCGTGATTCACGGTATAAGAAGTAAGTATATGAGAAGAATTTTATCTCGACTTATATAATAAGAACTTATTATATAAAAATAAGTGATACCAAACACAACCTGAATATTATAGACAAGAGGATAATTATGAAGTTGATATCCTTGCGAAACAAACACTCACGTTGGCTAGTTTCTTTACTTCGGATCTGTTGAAGACCTCTTAATTTTCTGAATATAATGTAGGGTAGTCTTTATTGCTTTCTCCTCTCATGGAAAAAAAAAAGATGACATCTAAATTCTAAAAAAATAATTTAACAATATTTAGGGAATATCGTTTAAAAAATTCCCTATCAAATGTTTTTGTCCAAATGTAGGTGAAATTTGTTATAAGAACATAAAGTTTTAAGTGGGCACAATGCAACTGATCATCTTCATTTATTGCAATATATCTTTACTTTTGTATCAACACATCAAAGCTCTTACCATAGTCGTCTTCCTCATTACCCATTAGCTTAGCTTTATATGAGATTTGACTCTTGATCGGAGCCTTCTTACTCTGCTTCAGGTGGATAGGTGTTACATGTAAACCCAGTTCAGTCGCATCCTCCATCAACGTACATCTGAAATTCAGTCCCTGAACCTCCATACTTCCCTTCTCTCGCAATGTGCCTCCTGTGAACATCTTCTTAATATTTCTTCCTAATAAATCATCCTCTTCCTTTCATTTCCTGCCTCCTCCATCAACGATGGTTCCATTCCCATTTGAACGATCATTATGCACACTCTTTCTCTCACTAGAATTCTCTTTCATCTCTCTCGTGAGATTCCTGAATATCAAGTTTCCTGGCCAACCTTTCACACCCTAAAACTACTAGTAATTAGAGTTGGGAGTAATCTTTCTCTGGCACTTCACTTAGCGTCCTAAACGTCATAACCTTCCACAAGTAACATTATGTGGTTGGACGTCTTTTAATGATAGCACTATTGTGATGAAATGGCTATAAGTCATTGGAAGAACTATATCCTAAAAGCTAGTTGTTGAAATTGGAGAGTCCAAGAACTTATATATCCTTTCTACAAGGTAACATTCTTGACATGGGGTCATGACTTGATTTGATAAAAACCTTAGCTGTCATGGGGTCAAATCACAAATTTTACCATAAATTAAAATGTAATATAGTGCAAACAGCTCATGATCGTTCTCTTATCAAGTAGCCTTTTTGTCAAACCCCTTAAGAAACATAGAGTTACTAACTGAGTCCTTTTTAAGTTCCAATATCCATCCTATATTCTTGTTTCGGCTCGAACTATTTCAAATTCCTATAAAAATTAGAGTTACAAGTAACTGATTATTATTTATACTATTACTGCCTTTAAATCAAATTCTATTAGTTATCTAATAGAGTTACAATAGTTTCTACACAGTACAATTCTGCAAATTGCAGTTTCACTGTTTTCAAAAATTGGCAGATTTTCAGTCAACTTTGGAAATTCATAATTAATTCTAGGAAATTCCAAATTGATTGGTTCTAAAGCCTAAGTGAAGCTATTTAAGTGTATTTTTACATAAAAATACTAAAGTCTGGCCAGTTTAACCGCATTATTCCCAGAAATTCACCAAGCTTCCACTGTTCCAGATTGCATTCCAGAAACAGGGCTTAACTTCAAAAATCCATTTCTTGTAATCTACTAGTCTAAAAATTATGTTCTACCCATCAAATTAAAGTTCTAAATGTCAACTTTAATTTGGAAAGTTTCATAATTTTTTGTCAAGGTTTAGTTTTCCAAAATTTTGCCACAACCAATCTTACTTCCAGAAACATAATATGACAGCAACTAATTTCAAAAATTCATATTTCTTAATATACTGATCTAAATAACACTTATTATGTATCAAATTAAAGCTTAGCATGTACACTTTTGTTCTGGAAAGTTTCATGGCCATTAAACAAGATTATATTATTAAAAAACATAACAACCAACTGCCAGAACCTGAAAGTCCAGAATTTCCCCTATTTCTGACTTAAATTTCAAAAATCATAACTTTCGTTCTAGGTATCCAATTGACACATTCATGGACTCATTTAAAAGCTATGGATGTCTACTATTTCGTTGTAAAATTTCATAGTCATTGGATAAGATATGTCTGGTCAAAACTCTATGAAACTGACTGTCTTCCAAAAACATCAGTTTTGACAGTCTGAGTTTAAAAATCAATAACTCATTCATTTTCACTCCAAATTGTACTCTTCTTGATTCTATCACCTACTACACATCCTCAACTTTCTATACCAAAAAGATCCAGACAAAAACTCCATCTATAGCCTATGTTTATGCCTCTACAACTTTCCAGCAGGAACTCTGTTTTCCGCCGAACAAAATAGGGTGAAGAAAAACTAACATGGTGTCATGGATTTGCCCTTTAATCTCAAAAATTTTAACTCTGCATACTCTTACACATGTTCCCTATGTTTGGTGACACATTTCTAGAACCAAAGAGACTAGAAATCCCACACAAAATTGACATACAACCTCCATTTTAAAACTTATCGGTTGACAGAAATTTTCCAGTGAATTTTCTCACTTCCAGCCACCCAAACAGCCCAGAAAATCACTCAAATCCAATAGGAAAACAAAAATAAATGTATAGGAAACCCACCTATATCAGAATATGGAGTTACATGTATGATTTGTAGCCTCTTCTTCCTTCCTTTGATGGCACCAATCTCTCTCTCTCTCTCTCTCTCTCTCTCTCTCTCTCTATCTCTGTGGTAGACTTGGTGAATGGAGAGGTGAGTGAATGTCTAATTAAATGGCTGAGTGTGTGCGGGTGTGAATCATTTGGCTGGATAAAAGTGAGGTGAGGTGTTGAATGTTTGTCCACATAAAGGTGTAAGTGTGAGTTTGCAAGTAGATCGTGCATTTTTTAATGATGGAAGCAAATTGTATCCAAGGTAGGGGCTGTTAATGTGCTCTTATAAAATGCCAAAGTGTGGTATTTGTGTGTCGGTGTTTGGGTGTGTGTGTTTTTATATATACATAGGTATATTTTTATCCTATTAATTATACATATTATGCCCTAATTTTTCGCTTTGTCTAATTTAAAGTTCCTTAAATTTTGTAGATTCCATAATTTGACTTATTATCTAATTCCATAAATCAATCCTTAATAATATTTAAGGATTCTCTTCTTTAATTAACTTCATAGAGTCTTAAAATAATTTCTCAAAAATTCCCAAGTCAAATTATGATCTCAAATTATTGTTCATCAAATTTTTTCAGGAAAATAGGCCTTTAATTCCCAAGATTAATCTCTAACACCATTTAAATTTTCTTTTTGAAAAATTTAACCTTTTACTAAATTTTTGGGATATTACATTTCTCCCCTTGTAAAAATAAATTTCATCCTCGAAATTTGTTACATCTAGGGGACATAAATTCTAGGTAACGTCTCTTCATTTCTTCTTCAACTTCCCAGGTTGCTTCTTTATGAGATAACCCCTTCCATACTACTTTTATAAACAAGATACTCTTGTGTTTAAGTTGTTTTTCCTGCCGATCAATGACGTGACCTCATACATATGATCATCCCGCATGTCTACCTCCTCGTATTCAATCACATGTCCCAGGTCGGGTTGATACTTCTTCAGCTATGAAACGTGGAAGACATCATGTAGACTGCTAAAACTTAGGGGTAAAGCTATTTGGTACACTACTAACCCAATCCTTGATAAGATTTCAAATGGACCAATGTACCTAGGGCTTAGCTTCTTCACCTTTAGCGCCCTACCAATACCGGTGATAGGCATAACCTTCTTAAACACATGATCTCTGACCTCAAATTCTAGAGGTTTCCACCTATTGTCTACATAACTCTTCTGCCTACTATGAGCAACCAACAGTCTCTGCTTTATCAACTTGATCTACTTTGTTGTCTGATCAATTATATTTGGCTCATATAACTACCTCTCAGACATATCTATCCAGCATAAGGGCAATTCACACTTCCTTCCATACAACGCTTCATATGGAGCCATTCAAATGCTCAAATGATAACTGTTGTTGTATGTGAATTCTGCAAGTGGAAGGAATTGATCCCAACTGCCTTTGTGATGCGCTTCACAAGTATAAGAGTTGGGCCAAGTAATAAAGTGATAAGTAGAGTATTGCCCCACGAGGAATCAATTAATTAATTTTTAGGTATTAAAATTTCAATTTCTTTTAAGTTAAATGAATTTAGTTATGAGTAAATTCAAAAGAAATTAAATGACGAACACTATCAATGTCAAACACAACCTAGAATCACTACTCACTAATCTCTCACTAGCTCCCCAAATCTTATATCCATTTAATTAGTTAATCTAAAATGTTAATTTTGTTAAACTCAAGTATAAATAGTTATAAGTACCTGTCGGTCCACTCACAACCCTCTCTTAAGTATAACTGTTATGTCTAACCTAATTACTCAAGAGCCAAGATAACTCAAACACACTCTTCAACAATTATATGGGGCTGTTAGGTATATGTCTATCCTAATCACAAATTAAATTGTAATCTAATTCCATATTACTTAATCTCATAGCCTAATTAAAATCCCCTTTATCAAGGTAAATCCTAATGCTCAAATTCATATTCAATGGTGGCCAATCATCAAACGGACAT
Organism: Inga leiocalycina; assembly: GCA_963242795.1. Taxonomy (NCBI): domain Eukaryota; kingdom Viridiplantae; phylum Streptophyta; class Magnoliopsida; order Fabales; family Fabaceae; genus Inga; species Inga leiocalycina. The sequence continues at coordinate 82,231,002 of OY725320.1, read as the reverse complement.
AACAAAACAAGATTAAGTAACCAAAATGAACATAAATCATAACTAATAAATTATGGATATAAAATCTAGTTTACTAGTGAGTTCATAGTTTCTCAAGGTTTAAAAAGAAAATAGCCACTTATGACTAAAATAAAATTCATAATGAAATAGAGAAATTCAAATTCAAAGAATAAAAAGAAAGAAGAAAAATAATCAAATTTATTGAATTTCATTGTTGCCTCTCCTGGTTCTTCGACTTTCTTCCTTTCTCTCCATTATGATGTGTGCTGTTGCTGTTCAAATATCTCCAAGAACTTTGCCTCCTACTCTATTTATAACTTTTGGTCTTTTGATGCCTTGCGCACCTGTACCTTGCTGCCCATTCTTGACTCAATTCAAAGTTTCAAACCTTTAATTGCGGGGTCCACGTCTATGTCTATCTGATCCAAATTCTCTTATTTTTAAATATATATCAAATTAGTCTTGTAGATATATATATATATATATATATATATATATATATATATATTTAAATATTTGATGCCAACTCATGCCTCTTGCTCCCATTAGATTTTCTTCTTATATATATGTGTATATATCTTTATCTACCCATATTTTGTGCTGATTTGTGTCCGTACATCATCTCTTTTTGTTGAGATATTCTTTTAGCTTATATTCTCCAAGAAAATAAAAAAAGGTGTAAGTATTATATCAAAGCCTATTTTTATCTTATAATTAATTAAAGTATAGACAAATATATAAAAGATAATTAAATAGGTATAAAATATTAATAAATCTATTCAAATATATCCTAAAATATGCATCTATTTAATTATAAAATATATATTTATCAGACTTCCCCACACTTGAACATTTTGCTTGTCCTCGACCAAAAAAAAAAAAGAATACTACTACAAAAAACATAAGCTGTGGCGCTTAATTTAAAGAATACTATGGCCCTTGGGAAGCGTTGCAGCTTCCAACGTCGTTAAAACAAGCTACAACACTTCTTGAATATATGGAAGCGACATAGCTTGATTTATATTTAAAAAAAAAGCACTTCATACGGCTCTTCTCCACAGAAATGTTGTAGGAAGTTATTTGACTTCCTATGGCTCTTTCCTGGAGAAGTGCCGTAGGAAGTCTTTTATTTTAAAACATAATAATTTTTCATAATTATTTTTATTTTTCTGATGAAAGCCTCCATTTATAATCCACAATCCACAGCAAAATGAAATAACATAGCACGTATCTTTTGCAATATTGAGTCTTCATGTATCAAGTATAAAGGAACTCCAACATTTAAGTTGCTTAAACTTAAGTCATACACGTTACTTCTACAGAGGATTAAACTAAGTATTATTATATTTGTAAGCTCAAAAATTAAAAAAATTACAATGTATAAGAAGTTCAAGAAGATAGAGTTGAAACTTCAAATAAATACCTGAAAAAAAATTATGAGCACACATATAAGATTCATGACAGATTTTAACTAAAAGAAAACGTGAACCAAATATTGAAAAAAGAGAAACACTTACAGGCTAAAGAGCTTCTGAAGGAGGCCGAGATAAGAAAAAAACATATGGGAGAGGAAGCTTTCTATAGCAACAAAGTTCTGGGAAATGGGGGAGATAGAGAGAAAGTGAGAAGATAAAAATGAAAATGGTGGGTTATGAAAATTAAATTATAAAGTGGGAGAAGCTATGACGCTTTTTGTCAAATTAAAACGCCAAAGCTTCTCAATTTTAAAAAAAAATTGATGGCCAATTTAAAAAAAAGACAGAAACTACGGCGCTTTTTCTCAAAGCACTAAAGCTTCTTAATTTAAAAAAATTGATGACCAGTTTTTTTTTTAAAAAAAAATTATTGACGACGGTTGATTACCAAGGGCCATCTAAAACTGAGCCTTGGACAGTGCGTGAAATCCAAACGCCTTCCAAAATCCTTAAAATATCAAGGCACACATAGTGCCTTGAATTTTCGAAGCACCCCTCTTAAATATTCAAGGCACCACGTGATGCCTTGAATTATCAAGGCGGTGCCTTGATAATTTAATGCCTTAGTCGGCGCTTTTTTTCAAAGCACCGGCTAAGGCCAACCTTGGACAGCACTTCATTATGAAGCACGCGTCCAATGGTTTTTATAAAAAAAATTAAAATCCTTTTTTAAGCCAGCACTTTGTTTCATAGCGCCGTCTAAGGTCACATTTGGGACAGCCGTCGAAGGGCTTTTATTAAAAAAATAAAACTTTTTTAAATGAAGATGATTTATTTTTAAGTTTTGACCTCTAAACAGATTCTTAAATTTAATTTTTCTTTCTTAGTATAGATAAACTTTCTCAAGAAAGCATCTTATTATAGTAATGGAGCTTTGACACTTACGGAATTTCTATTATTTCATAGTTGCCACACTTTTTTTTTATAATAGTAGTAAAAGGATTATTTTTTTTAAAAAAATAACCCCTTATATGGCTCTTTCTCATGCAAGCGCCATACAATATATTAAACAACTATGGCACTTTCCTACTCAAGAGCTGTAGCTGTCACATGTATTTTTTTTTTAAAAAAAATAAGAAGTCTCCTCCGGCGCTTGGTTGAAGAAGTGCCATAAGATTGGCGCCGCTAAATCCATATTTTGTAGTAGTGTTATGAAATTCCTAAATAAAGAGCAACACACTACTACACTTAGATCATTTTATCAAATTCTATTCAATTTAATGTCTTATAAGAATGGGTCACTAAGCCAATAGCCTTAAACAATTGTAATGATCTCTTAACATCCCATGATCAAAGAATCGACAAGTAATAAATGCAACAATAAGATTAGTAAAGAAATATTATGCTACTAATTAAACTTCTTTAGAAAAACTTAGATGCCCCCACTTAACTAAGCTTTCCATTTAATTTACTAAGGATCCTCAGGTAAAAAATTGCTTCATTTATTTTCTTCTTATTTTTTTTTATCTTGAGCTTCTGTAGGTCCCCTTTTGATATGACCCTGCACATAGGTGATGTAGCACCGGTTACACAGTGACTCCAACATATACCTCAAGAGGCTTTTAGCCTAAATCATAGTCGTATTTGACTTAACCGTTTGACGTGAGTGCCAACATTGGTGATAAAGTGCCCCCGGTTACTAAGTTAGGTCTAGAGAAGCTATTGGAGTTGTGTTTATTATTCTTTGATTTGTTTTTTTTTTCCTTTTTTTACATCTGAGTCATTTCCCTAAACAAAATGTTACTTAGCTAGCAAAGGTCATAATCTAATTTCCTAAAGAAATTAAGTAGCAAAATATTCAAAAACTAATAATTTGTTGATCATATTACAAACTACTCCCTATTCTTATAGTCCATCTCAAGATTTATACCAAAAAAAAATCAAAGCTTAGGAGCTTAATTGAAACATTCTTTTTGAGCTTAATTTTTTTTTTCAATAACACTCTCCAAGATAGGGAAGATTCAAAGTTAGGGTCAATCTTAAGCAATGCAAAAATTTTCAAAATTTGAAAATCTTGCCAAAAAAATTTCTTTTCAATTGCATAAGGACAAGCACAAGAAAAAGAAAAATCATATCCCTCCCCTATACTTAAATCAAACATTGTCTTCAATGTTGCAAAAATCAATAAAGAGGGAAAGGCACTAGTACTCCCTTGGTTTAAGTCTCTGATTCTAATGTGAAGTTATTCCTCTAGTAACTTCAATGATGTTTCAAATTTTGAAGGAGGAAATGGAGCATGAGTAGGAACTTATAGCCACGAGAGGAGCGATCACCTTAAAACCTGAATATAAAAATGAGAATAAAATACAAAATAATAAATGAAAACCAATTATTGGGTTGCCTCCTAACAAGCGCTTGTTTTATAGTCTTCGGCCTGACTATGTCAGAAGGTCATGGAGGTTAAAACAAGTAGTGCCAATGTATCGTAGGGAAGAATGCATAGGTGTTCAAAACTTGCTCACTTTGCCTATAAGCATTCTCCACAATATTTTTCTAACAAATATAGTTGTTTTAAGGAGATCTTTAGTGGCAAATGAATCAAATTTAGCTGGATTGAGGTCATCCGTCACAACAACCCTTGCACATTGTTTAAAGTCATTTTGACACTCTATTGCTTTATCCCTCTTAAACTTGACTTGCTCATCACCAAGTTGTAGAATTATCTCTCCTTGTTTGACATCCACCAATGCTCTTGCAGTAGCCAGGAATGGTTTCTCAACAATGAGCGGAATCTCTTAATCCTCTTCCATGTCAATAACAATGAAGTCAACAGGATATATAAAAGAGCCAATTTTCACCAGCATATCATTAATTATACCATATGGATAAGAGAAACTTTGATTAGCTAGCTTGAGTGTAACAGTTGTAGGATTGGTCACCCCCAGTTGAAGCTTCTTAAAAAGAGATAGAGGCATAAGAGTCACAACAGACCCAAATCACAAAGTGCATAACCTTCAAATTTGTTGCCAATAACGCATGGAATAGTGAAAGAACTGGGATCTTTACACTTTAAATGAATATTAGGCTTAATGACACTAGTGATCTCCTTGGTCAGTGCTAAACTTGCAAACTCAGCAAAATGCTTCTTCTTACTTAACATCTCTCTTAGGTACTTAGCATACTTAGGCATTTGCTCCAAAGCTTCTATCAATGGGATGTTAATGTGTAATTGCTTGAAGATATCCAAAAACTTCTTGTATTGCTCATCAAATGCCTTTTTTTGAGATCTTTGAGGAAATGGTAGAGGTGGTCTCCATTTGGGAGTCTCAATAGTTGTCACCTTTTTCTTTACCTCCTTTGTTTGGGAGTCAATGTCCTCATCTAATCCCTTAACCTTTTGTGTCGACCCTTCATCATTTTCTACAAGAACCTCGAGAGTTTCTTTGCCATTAAAACTTGAAGGCTTTGTTGTTGGCTGTTGCACTTCAAGTAATTCTTTACTACTTTTAAGGGTAATGGCTTTACATTCCTCTTTTCCATCTCTATGAGGATTAGCCACGGTATTACTTGGCAATTCTCTTTGTTGTAATGCATTCACAGCAATTGCACATTGTCTCATTTGAATCTCAATATTCTTGATGGATAATTCTAATCTTGCATTAGTAGCAGCTTGAGGACGCACAAAAGACTTCTAAGTGCCATACTCCACCAGAGACTCGCCCACCACATACCCCTCCATATGAACCACCCTTTCCACCATGCCACGAACATTCATCCCAAACCTCTACTTCTCATGATTCTCCCATGTCTACTTGCTCTTTTATTGGATAAAGTGTTTTTGAATCTTATGCTATTGAATTGAATTTGAAATCACTCTTTCCCATCCCAACTGTTGATGATCGAGTGCATGCTTTAAGGGAAGCAAATAAAATGTTGGATACAGAACATCAATACTTATTTGATGCTGCATTAGAGTCTGGCACTTTGAGGGGGCAAATAGATATGCTCAATGAAATGGTCGACCTCTCTAATGCTATCATGCATCATATATGGTAGGAGAAATCTAGAGGTGAAGAGGGAGCTTTAATCTTTTCAAAGTTGCATGTAGAGCAAAAGGGGAGTGCTGAAAATGTTCCCATGTTCACTCAACTCCAATCTTCCCAGAATTTGGAGTCTTATGAAGTGCCACCTAATGTTGAAACCAAGCTAGAACAATATGACATTCTCTATCCAGAAATTTAAGAGCAAGGAGTATAAGTTCAAGAATCACATACCACTTCACAAGTGGAAGATTTTGAACCTCCAATGACTACTTCCACACAAGCACAAGAAGTAGAGCAAGTTCAAAAGAGCATTGAAGAGTCTTCCTTACGATTTGGTAATGATGCTATCCTTGTAGAAGTAGACTCTCCTACTACTTTAACTTGTGAAGCAATTAATTATTTGAGTGATGATGAGGTGGATGAGGAAATCATTTTTGAATCCCCTCAAATGTTTAAAAATGTAATTGCTCAACCTATTAGTTCTAGTAGTAGTGATTCGATTGTACTTATTGATGAATGTACTCCTACTTCTTTATGTGATGCCTTAATTGTTGAAAATGCTTCTCTTCATAGTACTAGGGATGATTGTGATCAATTAGATGATATATTTTCATGTTCTTGTTTAGTAGATCAAATATGTGTAGACTGTTGTCATGAAAAATACCACTTGTTTGTTGAGTTTCGAAAGAAAGCATCTAGTGAAGTGGTTGATTCTACCATTAATCATAACGCATCCTCTTGTACTATTGATGATTGGAAGCATGACACTTGTGAAAATATTGAATCTTGTATGAATGCCATTGTGGTTGATGTGAGAACAAAAGACCATAGCCTAGAAAAAGATCTTTCTCTTGATTCCAATGAATTTCTTGACAGTGTCATAAGGGAAGATTCAACTGTTTTGATTGATGATATTGAAAATGAAAATGAATCTTTCCAATGAATTTGCCACCCGATATAGAAAAGGAAAATAATTCTATTGAAACTTCAAAAGTTTGGGGAGGTAATAACTTAAAAAATTCTCTTCCTTCTTTCACTCTTTTGCCTTCTATCTCTTGTGATTGCAATGATGATGTGGTGTACCCTAACACTAAGTTGGATTACGCACCTTCTACTTTGCAAACACAAGAGAATTTTAAAAATTTAATTGTTTGTTTAACTCCTATTGATGGGAGTACTATTGATTTCCTTGGATGTGATTGTTACTTGGAGACTTTGGAACTGCATATGCCTTTATTTCACTTGAAAGCTCTCCATATTTCTATTTTTGGATGGGATACTGTTGTTTGCTTGTCTCCTTTGTAGGAACATTCTTGGAAAGGTCATCAGAGGAACTAACATCCACCGTACATTTTTAGACCTCTTCCGATTGATCCTAAGCCACCTCCAACAAGGAAATTCAATGCTGGAGAAGTTGTTTTAAAAGACAATTGCATGTTGCTCATCAGCGATGAGAACTTCTCCTTCAAGCGACTCAAGATACTCTAACATAGGTTTTCTCTTTCCTCACTTGTTTTTTTCCTAATTCCTATGATTCTTTGGGTTTAATTGTTGTATGAGGAAGATAAGTGTGGGGGAGGGACACAATCCAATAGAAAAAGGTAGAAGTAGTTTAGTTTAGTACAAAGAATAAGAACCCCCTTTGTATGCTTTGCATTTTTTGCCACTACCATACTTAATTATCATTGTGCTTTTGCATCTTGATTTCCTCTATTATTATGACTTATTTATCCTTTTCTCTCTTTATGTGATGTTGACGTGTTGTGCTCCAATTGCAACTGAACTTCACAACTTCCCACTTCACTAAGGAACAAGTTAGAATAATAGAGTTGCTTTACACATTGAGGACAAAGTGTTGATTAAGTGTGGGGGAGGAAAATACCATTTGAATCCCATTGGTTGTTTTAAATAATCAAATGCCTTAAACTAGAAAATTTTTCAATTTTTTTTTTCAAGAATGACGTGCTTTGATGCATGTCCTAAGTGGTAAAGGGTCGCATTTACCACTTTGAAAATGTGATTTGTGAGAAATTCTTTGAGCTTGCATGTGATTTAGTGTTTTGACAACCTTTCAAAACCATGTTTTGCTTTTCAAGTGAATGGGAAGAGAACCCACAATTAGATTTTTGCTTACTTCTTGTTTTGAGAAAAGAAAGCTTCCATATCATTAGTGTTTTTAAGAGTTGAGCATTATTATAATTGATTGTAATGTTTTGATTAATTGTGTTTGTAAGGTTAGCATTTGAATTGGTTAAGCAAATGCATTGTGGTTAGTTTGTTACTCAATTGATTTTATTGGAGTGAGCATGAGGGAAAAATCTTGTTGGAAGGTTAATTGAGCTTTGAATTCTCTCCATGTGTGCATGTTCAATTAGTCTTTTACCTTCTAGAACTTGTTTCAATTCTTTTTCAAAACGACATTTGCATTAGTGTAATGAAAATAAAAAAGATATTCAATTTTAAATCCTTTCAACCAAACACAAACCCTCATTTATCACCATTTGCTTACCCCTTTGAGCCATTACTATGTAGTATGCATGTCATTTTATTCATAGTGTTCATGGTATTCTAAAATTAACGTGATTTGCCAATAGAAAGGTGAACAATATATATATATATTGGAAATGCCATGTATATAGAAAAGAGATAGAAAGTTCAAAAATAAAACAAGAAGAAGAATTGAAAAAAAAAGAGAGAAAAGTATTGAAAAATTAAAGAGTGAGTATAGTTTGAAAAAAAAAGAAAGAAAGAAAATAAAAGAATTGTTTAAAAAAATAGTATTAGGAAAAAAAAGAATATCAAGAAGGCACTTGTTCATGAATTTAGAAAAGAATTGAAAGAGTTTTAAAGCTATTTAGATGCTATGAACTATTTATAACTTTAACTTGCATAGCAACTATTTCTTTTCTCTAATTAATCCATTCCATTTAGCCTTCATCCATCATTACAAGCCTTTTAAGTCCTTTTGATTCATTACATTTATTGCTATTTGTAGTGGAGAAATTAGAGTTGTTGCAAGCCTATGGTATAGTGTTGATTAAGTGAACTAGAGTGAAATGACCCTAATGGGATGAGATGAGTTAGACACTAATACCTTGAGAGTTCTCTCGTGCTTTATTCTAATATTTTGAATTGTGTAGTTAGCTAATTTCTTTGCAGTGCTTGACTATGACTAGTGTTGCTTAAAGGATTTGATTAATTGATCTATTGTTTTCTTATTATGAAGTTGCTCATCTTTCAATTGCATTGATGATTTAAATTTAGAAATTGTACTTAATTGCCTTTGTTTAGGAGTACAAAGGTTTAAGTGTGGGAGAATTGACTGAACCATATTTTTACATGATTTTTCATGATTAATTTGGGATTTTAAATGCATTTTTTTGAAGCATTATTGTATGATTAAGTACTAATTTTAGTTAGGGACAATTGTGTTGAATTAATTGTAATTAGGGGCAAAATGGTCATAAATTTGTTAATTATTATATGCAATCGTTTCTTAAATTTTTTATGCTATCTTGTGCTTAATTTTATATTGCAGAGATTTTGGAAGAAAATTTGAAATTCAGGAGGTCAAAATTAATATTTTCAGGTATGGGAAAACTTACAGAAAAAGTCCCCAAATTTTGTGAAATTACAAAAATGTGAAGAAAATGGCCTGGAAAAATCACAGCAAAAACCTCGAGAAATTTTAGTTGAGCCTTGCAAACATTTCAAATATTTTCACTGTAATCCCTCATCAAAAGTTTTCAAGTTTGCAAATGCGTCCCTGGTCAAAACGCAAGTTTTGACTAAGGCCTAGGTCACTGTGCACCTTCTTCTTCAGCTGGAAAACATATCCAAAACAGGGGCGCGAGACGCAAGCTTAAAGTGCAGTCGCCGCATCTGACTACCTTCCCTTCACCTCTTCCTAGAGTCGCCGGCGGACTCCATTCACCATTACCGTGCTGCGACTTGGGCGCTGAGATAGACTCGACATTGAGACCTGGGAGACGCAATTGAGGGAGAGACAGGGGGACCTAGAGGGAGCAGAGAGTGAGAGAGAGCACACCGCAACCATCAGACCACCGTCATCTACCACAGATTCGGCGGCCTTCCTCCGTTGTCCACCAAACCACCGCCGAAGAGCTTGAGAGAGAGAGAGAGAGAGAGAGAGAGAGAGAGCACCATAGGACGTGAGCACTGGGAAGAGCTCAAAAGCAGATCTTCGGAACTGCACTTCACCACCGCCAATGCTTCTCTGCTCGGCATCACATCACCTCCGTCACACCATTGACACCACCAGCCCTTAACCACCACCACTTTCAGATTCTCTCTCTCTTCCTTCTCACCTAGCCTCCTGTTCACCACCGTGTCTCTGTCACAACCACTGTCCCTCTTCACCATTCTACTACCTCCTCTGTTTTGATCTTCACAACTGTCATTTACCACTGTCAAGTTTGCCCTACCCTCACTTTCGTCATGATCACTCTGCTGCCATTGACTCCCTTTTCCCAACATCATTCCACCACCATTATCACCATTCCTTCCTCTTCCAGATTCAATTTTGTTCCTTCAATTTCCATGGGTTCTGGTGTCATTCTGAAGAAGCTCTGTCCATGCTTAACAGAATGAGAGGCTGATTCCTTTGTGCTTCTTGGTGATGGGGATTTGTGCTTAAGCTTATTGGACTATGTAGGGGAGTTTTTCTATCATTCCATTTGTCTAGGATTATATATTTAAATTGTCTAGTTTTAGGAATTATTGTATATGATTCTGGAACTAAGATTGATGTTACTTGTTTCCATTGGTTTGATATTTGTGATTGGATTGGATTTTTATAGCTTGTGGGATTTATATATTTGCACTTCCTTATTGATTCAAAGGTATTATGCTTTCTACGTGTTACTGTTAGATTGTATAATTGAATTGGATCCATTAAGTGTCATGTTATCACATTCATATTAAAAGGAAACAAGTTATAGTTATCCATTTCAATTGCACATTAAGTGGTTTTTAACAATATCTCAAGAGATAGTAGTTAACTATGTTTGTAGGAGCTACTATTAATTGAGATTATATTGGACTCAAGTGTTATTTTGAGGTTGTTCTTAAGACTTAATGAATTTTTAACTCCCATAATCTCTTTGAGCAAGGATAGGCATTTTTTTCATTACCAAGAGTATTCATTATTCATACTTTCCACTCCATACTATTCCATTCACTCATTCTCCATTTTTTATGAAAATACTAAAAAAATATTAGTCTAGCATTTTCTTTTAGCTATTAATTTGAAAATCCAAAAATCCATTTCCCCTTGCTTCATTGTATTTGCATGGCATATTAGATTATTTAGGATTCAATAAAAGGCTCCTCGAGAAGAGAGAACGACCCGAGGTTTGCCTATACACAATCCTTGGTTAATTTTTTATACAAAAATTATGCATTTGACCCCAAGACACAAAGACATGGTTAAATTAATGGCGCCGTTGCCGGGGAGCTAAGTAATTGGCTTCTTAGGTAATCTAATTGTCAAATTCATTTTTGACAAGGGGTCACTCTGGTGAAGCTTGTTAGTTTTTTTTCATTGCATAAGTTTATGATTTTTGCATTTAGGTAGCTTGCATAGCATTCATTGTATTTTTGCCTTAATTTGACTTGGCAGCTTTTGTGTGGTGTTGTTTGCATTAAATTTGATATGATTTTGAGCTCATTTATCTGAATTCACCATGTCTCCAAGTTAATTTATCGCATACTTGCATCTTTTGTCATTTTGAAACTTCTCTTTCTTTTTCATTTGTATTTGTATTTTCTTAGATTCTTTGTCTTAGTTCTCATAGTTTTTAGTTAGATAGTTATCTCCAAGTTTGCATAATGAATGAATGGTTTTGTTGGCAAGATAGAGATATAATTGTCAACCTTGCATAGTCACATTAGGATTTGTGCTTGAAATTGAGATATCATTAATTGTAACAAGATATTGAGCAATTTGTGAAATTAAACACTTGTTCCTAACTTTAGAAAGCTTTTACAAATACTTTTTAAATCTTAGACTAACACATATATTTATCAAGAGCATTTATGTGAGGGGGAAAACGGGCAAAAGAAAAGTGAGGGGGATAAATAATCCTAGAGCCCATTTTTATCCTTGAAGTCTAATAATCACTTGTTTATATTAATTTTTAGTTTTGATATAGGTTTATTTCATAGTTTCTCTTCACTCAAGAAATTTGTATTACTCAAACTGGGCAAAAGTGTGATAATCGATTGTTGACTGAGTTTTGGAACCAGATCCTCATAGGAATGATATTTAGTTATTATTTTATTACTTGGCGTAACCCGTGTACTTGGGGTGTGGGCACCTCTTCTAGTGGGATTCAAATTTTGGTTTGCCGCTAGCTCCTTATATTAGACTTAACCCCGTTGATAATTCAGTAAGCTTAATTGTGATTAGGGAACGCTTAGGAACAATTAAAATGGGCTAACAATGAGTATTGTGTTATTGGGCTTAGGAATTTAAGAGAAAATTTCGAAAATCCGTTTCTGTACAGTTTGCCGCCACAGAGATTCGTTGGCCTAATGGAACACACGAAAATTTGCATAGCCTATGTACGATATATAATTCAACTAATCGAATTCTCTTATTAACTACGTATCAATATTTCTAGTGAACATTCCTCTCAATCTTCAAGTTTATTTTATGGCCTAAATCTAGACGGTTCAGATATGTGATGAGCATATACAAAATGGATTCCTGCAAAGGAAGCTGCACATAATACAACTTGTTTAATTTACATGGTACCGCAAGGCCGGAAATCCCACACACACAAAACTATTTTCATTCTTTATTATATTAATGAATGATAATCAAGATAGTTAGGATATTCACAGGGAAATAAGTAACGGGGATGTGTAGCCTGCCATACCTAGCTCAACTATGAGGTGAACGTCAATCATTTTTCTTTTGCTTAGTAACATGTGAGCTCAGAAAGCAACAATGAACATGCCAGTTCAGAAAATTAAATCATTTTATCCTGAAGAGACTTTGTGAGAATGATGACGAGTGGAATTAATGCATATCATAGTGGAAATTAAACAATGAGAAAGGGAAAGAACGAGAGTGACAAATCCTTAATTTTATTATATATTTTTATATTTTATTTAGGAATTCTATCATAATAACTGAGCTTAAAATACCTTATTTGTGTTTGATTGAGATTAAAAGTAAATATATTAACTTGCAACTAAAGAGGGCAAATTTTTTATAAAAATTGTAATTACTCTTAATCTGTTATAAAAATGAGAAAATATAAGAGATGTCAAGCAAGAAATGAAAAGAGATAAAGAGGGAACTAGAGAGAAAGATGGAGGAATATGTGACATCCAAATGAATAAGATGTTGCTCCATCTTTCTCTCTAGTTCTATCTTTCTCTGTAGTTCCCTCTTCATCTCTCTTCATTTTTTGGAATAATTGTATTCACTTTTTGCTCTTGTCATTGTAATTCAAAAAAAAAACTATATAACTACTATTAGAAATATCATAGTAAACATTATCAACATTAGGAATGTGAGGGGATTCATCTACCTCATCATCACTCACAATATCAAGAATAATAGTAAGAGGAGGGTTAATCTCTTCAAGAAGAGGAGGAATAGTACCATTGTTTGGAAGTGGCTCCTCCGGTAGTTGAGAATGTAATTGCTTCTTCGTTACATCTTTTGTGGGACTAGACACTGGAGGTATGAAATCTTCCACTTCTGAAGTGCATGTAGCTTTTGCTCTTTGGTTCCCTCATCCTTGGAGTCATTAGCCTGTAGTGCTCCGTCTTCTCCTCCAGTCTTTATCCATAACACATGATCAACAAACGCCTTGATAAAGCCTTCAATCTCCTCCATTTGCTCTTTCTGCTCCTTGGAAATCACATTTGCCTCAATAAACATCAACAACAAAAAGTGTTCAACCTTGAGCTCATCATACATTCTTCTCAATGCACGAGTTCTATCATCCATGCTTGGCAAGGTGAGAAAAGCATCAAATCCACTAGGTTGAGGTGTAGGAGATTGTGGTAGAGGTTCAAAGAATAATGGAGAAGGTGGTTCATAGGGAGTTCTACATGGCATGGACGTAATGGGAAATAGTGGAAAATAAAATAGAGATGATGGTTCTTGATAGAGTGAAGTTGGTGATTCTTGATGGAATGGGTATGGTGAAGAAGTATGGTTAAAGTGGGATTGGGGTTGTTGGAAGGTGGATTCATGGTCCAAATAGGGGGTTTGTGGACAAGATGGTGCACAATGTTGATGGAAATACTGAGGATGTTGAGATTCAGAGACTCTTCCTTAATAATTTATGTCTGCATGGAGGGAATCCAATTCATGTTGAATCAAATCAAGGTTTTGAAAATATGTAAGATCAGAAAATTCTTCATGTCTCCAAGTGCCATAAGATTCATCCAAGAATTGAGAGCTTGAGGTTCATTCATTCCTTAGAAAAGAATGCATTGGAGAATTAGTGTAAAACCTGAACTTATGATCCTCATTGAACCAAGCCATTCAAATTACAATCAATTTAGATCTCAATGAATCCTAAGTCCTAAAAAAGCAAATGCAAAATGAAAGAGAAATGAAAGAATGAAAATGCAAAAATGAAAGAAAATCAAGAAATCTGTTGGTATTTTTGAAAAAAATTTCTATGCAAAGATGCAATATGTTATGAAAAACAAGTAACACTATCTAAACTAACTAAATGCAATCTAAACTATGGCTAAGTATGTAAAAATCCTAAAAGCTCACCCCAGTCAAAATTACTTGACACTTAGTTACTAGGAAACCAATTTCTTGGCTCCCCGGCAATGGCGCCACTTGGAATAGCCCTTTTTAGTCACCTCGAGGTTATCAAGAATAAAACCAAATTAATGCAATATAGTGCACAACTCGGATCGTTTCACTTTGAGGAGCCGATTATGAAATTAATTCCTAATAAACTAAATAATTACAATGCAAATTTGACAAGGATAAAACATGTATGATTGATTTCAAAATTATGAATTGAATGCAATTAAAATAAATATTTTTGGAATTTTTCAAATAAGGAGGAATGGAAATGTGCTAAGAATGCAAATGATGAAATTGCTCTCGAAAATGATTTTCAATGGCTATCTTTGCTCAATTAAGATATCTGATGAGTTAATACACTAAGCTTCTAGTATTATATTCTAAACCTCATTAACCAATGGGTCTAGCATCACAAGAGCGGAACCCTGACCCTTGAAATGCTATTAAGCCCTCTAAGTGTAATGAGTTTCTCTAAGTTTCCTAAAATACCAAACCTCAATTACCATTGGGTCTAATGCTTAAACTCATGAGCCTATTTATTTAAGCATTTTTAAAACCCCTTAGAGAGTGATTAAGGAATAAGCAATACATTTATGTTCAACTACAGTTCTAATTCAATCAAACTATCCAATAATCCCATGTTAAATAGATATAAAGTAATAGAATCATAGATAAACATATATATAACCATATAAGCATATATATATTGATGAGTACAAATTCTCATTATAAATCCCAAATCACAAGAACTCAATTCATAGAATAAACATAACTAAACTCATAGTTTCAATATATAGATGAGTTCTTAAACCTAAAAAACAACAAATATAATGAACTATAGGCAATTTACACTCCCTTTTGAAGCACATATGAGCTCAAGCTATCTCCAATTCATCTCCAAGAACACAAAATTGCCTAGCAACTCATGAGAAAAGCTTGATCACACTCTGATTCAAATATCCAGCCATAAAATCACAAATTAAAATGATCAATTAACATTAAGCAGTTAAATTCAGAGGTTTGATTTGAATCAAAAACCAAGCAGAAAAGAGGTAACCATAGCTGACATGAATCAGAATAGAGGAAGATGCTAGCAACCTGAATAGTGGAGATCGGTGCAAGCTCTGAAATGAGAAATTGGAGCTGCGAAGTGGAGAGAAAGGATGAGGTTGATGAAGATGGTGGAGTGAGCAGGGAGAAGGCGATGGTTCAAATATGAAATTTCTTAGCTATCCTCTCTTGATTTAAGAGCTCCACTGGCAGTAATAGAGGAGTTGTGGTCGAGCTCCGACGGTGGTCGAGAAGGTGAAAGAGATGGGGATGAAGGTGGTAAATCAAAGCTCTCAGCTCTGTGGGTGACTATGGAAATAGAGTGAAGGTGAGAATGAATACAGGGTCGCCGGCGACGGTGGATAAAGGAAAGGAAGTCACCATTGACCGTTGTTGAAGTTGGAGATGAAGATTGGAGGTGATGAGATACAGCTCTGCGGCGCCATACTCTGTTACAACATCACAAAATATAGAGGAATAATTGGAATAATTGTTGGTTTTAAGATGATTTTTGTATATTTTCATGAATTCACTAGCTTGTTGGTTGCATGATATATATGACATGGTTGAATTCATTTATGCCTACTGAACATTGTAAGTGGAACTGGTAAGTGGAAGGATAAAGCAAAAGGAAATGGTAAGCAGAAAGTTAAAGCAAAATGACATTGTAAGTGGAAGCAAACTGAACACCATATGGCACTTAACAAGTATGGCATTGCAGGTAGCAATTCAAGGATGCGTTCTGGTAAAAACCTAATCACACACATTTAAAAAAAAAATATAACACTTTTAAGACCGGTTATAAAAATACCCGGTCTTAAAAGTTAAGACCGGTTGTTGAAAAAAACCGGTCTTAAAATTAAAATTTTTAAGACCAGTTAGTTTTAGAACCGGTTTTAAAATTACTTTTAAGACCGGTTATTTTTAACAACCGGTCTTAAAAATTTCTCTAAAACCCCTTCCCCCAGAGGTCTTTTAAGACTGGTGCTCATGACAACCGGTCTTAAAATTGTTACTTTTAGACCGGTTATTAATATAACCGGTCTTAAAAGTTAGACTTTTAAGACCGGTTTCAAAACCGGTCTTAAAAATGACATACTTTTAAGACCGGCTGTATCAAGACCGGATCCAAAACTGGTCTAAAAAGTCTATTTTAACCGGTCTAAAAACCCTTTTCTGTATTAGTGTTTCTTGAATGAAAGATAGAAAGTGGGCCTTATGTGATGATGCATCTGTGGCTTATGCGGATATGGTTGAAAAAAGAGGCACCCCACTACAATTGTTGATCCATCTGATAAAATTGGTACATATGGGCCCAATTTTTTTTTTTTGGCTATTCCTAAATACAAATTAGCTTTTACTAAAATTGCATATGACACCATATACTTTTTAGAGGTACAATAATACATATGAACATTTAATATGGGAGCAAAAGTAACAATATAACCTACACTGTTATATATGCATATATTAAAATAGTGTGTCTACCACAAAAAACAAATGTAAGGATGTTAAGTTATATATTTAACGGCCATTATATTTTATTCTCATTTTGAATATTCAGAGGTATTTTTTCCCCCCTCCAAAAAGCATATAGTGTCGGATTAGATGCATTTTTTATAAAAAGCTTATAAGTACTTTTACACCTTAACTATTTTTTTATAAGTATAGATACCATTCTATTGGATGCACCCAAGGTGCTTGTTTGATTTAGCTTTTTAGAAGTGCTTTTACAATTTACGAAGTAAGAATATAAGAGGAGTTTTGTATTGGCTTACGGGAAATGGCTTCTGAAAACACAGGTTGGTTGTTTCCCAAACAAGCAACAAACACTCTCAAATTTTCCTCATTCATGGTTTGACTTGAAAACCATGGTTTTGAGGTTAAAAACCATATTATTCCTGAAGATTTCTTTTTCTATATTTTCAGAAGCTATTCTTCAAAATCTATTCTTTAAAATCAATTTTTTTTACTTTTTCCGTGGGAGTTATTTTTCAAAAAGCTAATCCCAAGCCACTCTAATAAATATGATACTTCTCCCCGGTTTGCCACTTTACCCTATATTCAATCCTATTTAGTGGGGACCAATTTTTAATAAATATGATAATGCACGTTTTGTTTTGTACCGTTTGGTTTTATCTTTCACATAAGGACGACAAAAACACTAAGCCCTGTTTGGTACGTGGTATTTGAGGACAGGGAGTGGGATTGGATCAGGGATTGAGTCAAAATGTGTCGTTTGGTATGAGGGACTATGGGTAACCAGGGATTGGGAATACCACGAAAGTGGGATTGCTGCAAAGCCACCTCCCCCCTAGTATTGTGTTTTGAATCCCGGGATTGCAAAATTGTGAAGACAAAAATACCCTTAAATAAAATATTTCTAGACAAAAATCACCCCAATCATAACCTAAAATCCCTCTCAAATATTCACTACCTCTTTTTTTCCCCTCACCATCGACGTCTCAACTTCACACGGTTTCCCTCACCGCCGCTCACTCCATCGCCCACTTCGTCGCCTCAGCACCGATCACTTTTCCCCTTTCTCTCCGTCGAAGATGTGCATTGTTGGCTATTAATTAGCGATTTGATTGCGATATCGAGATGTCTCTCATCTCTATATCAGAAGTCAAAGCCACGAACCTATTAGACGAGAGCTCTTTAATGTTCGTTAGCTTCGCAAATGGGTTTTTATTTATTTGTTTGGTCACTTTGAATCCATAGCCTTCTAATTTTCCTGTTTTGCTGATTTCATGGCAATAAATATACCCTGTTTACTTGGTTCTTCAGAAATATATTTGAATTTTTTACTAGATGAACCTTTCCAATTTTGACGATCGCGACGATGAGTTCAACACTGATTTTCCTGAGGATTTTGTTGATCGATCAAGTTTGGGATTAGGACAGGGTATATAAGTCTTTTTATAATTAGTACTTGTTTATTAAATAGGATTGGTAAAATCATTCCCTCTAATTAACACCTCATACCAAACATATTTTTAAAGCATCAATCCCAATCCCAATTCCTATCTCTATCCCAATCCATCAAAATTCAATACCACGTACCAAACAGGGCATAAGAGCGTGTTGAGTTAGGTCAATGTGTTATCTGTCATAAGCGGCCCAGTGGCCCATGGACTATCGGCCCAGTTACTATCGGGCCCCCAAATGGACAATAAGATTACAAATAATTTTTTATTTTGCTTCTTGTAGTTTTGATCACGGAAGGAAACCGATCCTTATCTTTCTCAATACAAGATCGACTTTTCTTTTTCTTTTTTGCGAAATATTTTATAAACAAAAACTAATTTCTTCTCATCTAAATATTAATATAATTATTTTAATAATATTTAACACATGTTTTAGCATGAGCAGTAATGAATTTGACACACAACTTTAGAAAGATTACCCTCCTAGCTGCACCTAAAAGACATATGAGTAGATTGAATTAGATGCCTTAGATCAAACTAAAAAAATGGCATGGGAATGCCAAAGCAAATGCACCAATAAAAGGAAAACGAAATAAGAAAAAAGATACTCCAATTTATCTTATGATCAAAACCTATTTGCAAGTCTAATTGGTAATTTACCATTTAGATAAGCATCCACTATCAGAAGAAGTATTATAAGAGTTGGCGTAGTTTGAAACATCATGTGTGTCAGAAGACTTGAAAACTGTTGATGTCATCGTTATGTTTTGTCTTTGAGGTGAAGCATTATGAGTGTTTTGAAACTTGTTTGTCATGATTATGTCTTGATGAGAAGTGTTGTATCTTGTGATATATTTGTCTTGACTTGTCATAAGTGTCTTGTAACTTGTTTTGTCTTGGTGTAAAGTGTCATGAGTGTCTTGTAAATTGTTTTTATAACTTTTGTCACAATCAAACCATCTAAAGACACCCTTTGTGAGTTTATATAAATAAGGCGTTATAAGAGTTGGAGGACTACCAAACAAGTTTGTATGAAAGTTTGATAATAAAAGTTGAATGTGTTTTCTCATCATGAGTTCTCTCTAAAATATTACTATTCTATTGAAAACTTGAAATAATATCTTATTTTTGTTTCTAGAGATTCAAACATGCTATGCACTTGCCTCCTATAAGGATTTTGTGCACAAGAAAGAATTTGACCATATTCTATTACAATTATAAGTTCAGTGTGTTTTCCCATTGTGAGCTCTCTCTAAAATAACTCCATGCTCTTGAAAACTCAAAGTAATATCTTTTGTTTTTAGAGATTCAAACATGCTTTACACTTTCCTCCTTTAAGGATTTTGTGCATAATAAAGAATGTGACTATGATCTGTTAGAATTATAAAGGGTTAAAAGATTGGTTTTAGTGGTTAGGGATTGAAGTCCTAACACAGCTAAGTATAATGAAATTTTAATGAATATACTTGAAATGTTAAAGAAGCCTTAACGCTTTTTGGGATTCGAACTTATATTTTCATTCTTTAAGAGGTGGAACTCTTACCACCACTACAAAAAAAAATGAAAATTAGCGATGGAATGAATCCGTCCCTAATCCCTCACAAATTCCGTCACTAAAATTAGCGACGGAATTTTTTTATCACTAAATTAGCGACGGAATCACATTCCGTCGCTAAATTCCGTCCCTAATCCGTCTCTAATTCCATCCCTAAAATTAGCGACAGAATTTTTCCGTCACTAAATTCATGAAGGAATAAAGACGGAATCACATTCCGTCGCTAAATTCAGTCCCTAATCCGTCTTTAATTCCGTCATTAAAAATTTTCCGTCGCTAATTTAGCGACGGAATAGAGACGGAATTACATTCCATAGCTAAATTCCGTCCCTAATCCGTCTCTAATTCCGTCATTAAAAATTAGCAATGGAATTTTTCTGTCCCTAATTTTCGTCTCTAATTTCCATCACAAATAATTACTTTTTTCAATAATTATATTTTTTTATAATTATAAATTTATAATATAAATATTAAAATAAATAAATAAAATTATTAATTCAAATTTAGTTTTAAAATTGAAATTATAATATAATAGATTTGAATTTTTAATAATCTATTATATACAAATAAAAATAAAAATTTTATAAATGCAAACAAAAAATAAAATATATCATAAAATGAATAAAAACGATATTAATAATAAAAATTTAGGAAGAAAAATTACATAAAATAAAATAAGAAAACTAAATTCAAATATTTAATAATAGACTAAATTTTGTGTTTCTAATTTTGTTCACAAAGCAATATATATATATATATATATATATATATATATATATATATATATATATATATATATATATATATATATATATATATATATATATATATATATATATATATATATATATATATATATGATTTTGCATTTAAATTACACAGGTTTTTCTTAGCTCAATTGGTAAAGGCATTGGCACACCTTGAGAGGTCAAGGCTTCGAATCCCAACTTGGTCATAAAATGCAACCAATTTGTTATTTGGACACGTGGCGCGTGATGGAGGGTGACACGTGGCGGTTGATCGGGATAGGTGGAGGGCGAAGGTGAGGTGGCGGCGGCTGACGGGGACATGTGGCGGCCGCCGGCGAGGTACATGTGGAGGCTCGTTGTGAGGACATGTGTCAATTTAAATTATATAAAAAAAATATTTTGCGACGAATTAGAGACGAAAATTCTGTCAGTAATTAGCGACAGAAAATTCCGTCGCTAAATTCCGTCTCTAATTAGAGGGAATTCACCAATTAGTGACGGAATTTTCCGTCTCTAATTTAGCGATGGAAAATTCCGTCTCTAATTAGAGATGGAATTTGTTGTCGCTAAACCCTAAATGGAATTTTCGTCGCTAATCCGTCTCTAATTAGCGGCGGAATTTAAAATTCTATTCCTAATTAATTAGTAACGGTCTTTTTACCAACAGAACAAATTCCGTCGCTAATTTGATTCTGTCACTAAACTAATTAGTGACAAAAATTCCGTCGCTAATCCGATCTTTTTTTGTAGTGCACATCAACCAATAAAGTTGTTGGTGTTGAAATATTGATTATTGAAAATGTTAAAAATGAGTATTAAAAATATAGAAGATGAGCACGGAAAATATATATAAAATAATTAACATAAGTGCGCTACTTAGTCTAGGCAATGCTCAAATATGATCCTATCAAATGAATATATATATATATATATATATATATATATATATATATATAATTAACATAGGAAATAGTTTAAGAGAAAAATTGCATTAAAAATTAATTTAGGATATTACATTATATTAAGAAAATAATTTAGGGTACTAAATATACATTAACTCTAAATTTGTAGACCCCACAAACCACTTTTTGGGAGATAACTAAAATTGTAGTATTCTCTAGGCGATATGATGTTGGATGGAGGGAAAAGTGGCATGACAAAAAAAGAAGAAAAAAAGGTTAAAAAAATAAAATAAATAAAAATTATTTTTAATTGAAAAAATCACACCAAGATCCTAATTAAGAAAAATAATATTAGAAAGGTCCCATAACTTATCGATGGTTGTTCTATCACTTGTCATTAACAAGCTATAAGACTTTCATGATATTATTTTCTTGGTTGGAACCTTGGTGTCATTTTCCCTTTTTAATTTTTAGTAGTTTTCTCCCTATTATTATTTACTTCCTAACTTTTTCTTCATCCATACATATAGCATAAATTAAGAAAGTAAATTTTCTGTTTGACAAAAAGGGAAAATGACATAAAGGTCCAAACCAAGAAAAAAATAATTAAAAAATTTTCATAACTTATTAATGATAGCTCTTTCAATTGTCAATAGTTATTCTTTCACTTGTCATTAATAATCTATGAGACTTTTTTATTAATATTTTTCTTGGTTGGCACCTCGGTGTCATTTTCCGAAAAAGGGGAACACTAATATGGAGGTCATTATAGTTTCCTTCAGTTTCAACTAAGGTCCTTAAACTTTTTTTCCTTTTTATTGGGTCTTTTTATGTTTGTGCACTTAGATCAGTTAGTCCCTGCTGTTAAAAAAAAAAATACTAACACTGTTAATAGTTCCGTTAAAATGGGCTGATGTGGCAAGAACTTTGATGACTTTGCAAACATGGAGTTTGACAGAGATTAAAAGTGCCTCATGGAAAAAGAAACACAAAAAATGAAAACTGAAAATCGTATTGGAAACCCTCACTCTCGCATCATCGAGCGCCATTGTCATTTTCTCCATCTGCATCTCATGAATTCCACAATCACACCCTCTTTTGTGGCCTTATCCGTCTCAAATCGCAATCTCACTATTTGGCCCCCTTTCTCTCCCCCTCACCTGAAAATAATTTGATCAATTATGAGCTGCTAAAGTTGAACTATGCCTGCTGCAATATCATTGTGAAGTTGCAATGTCACTTGCATGTTTGAATTAGTTTTTAAAGAATAGTTTTTACGATTTACGAGGTAAGTATCTGAAACCATGTTTTTATGATTTCCCAAAAACTCATTTACTGTTCTTGCACTGAGCTTACTTGTGGAATCCTTCAGTTGCACATGGAGAAGATTAAAATGGCAGCATGCGAGAGTGAGGGTTTCCATTTGATTTTTAGTATTTCTTTTTACACGTGGCACTTTTAAGCTCAGCCAAACTCCATATTTGCAAAGTCATCAAATTCTCATCACATCAGCACATTTTAACAAACTAGTCTTTTTGTAACTGCAGGCACTAACAGATCTAAATGCACAAACTTCAAGGACCGAGTAAAAAGGAAAAAAAAGTCTAGGGACTTGATTCAAATACGAGGAAAACCTATAAGGGCCTCTAGATTAGTTTTTTATTTTAAAAAAAAGAAATTAAATTTGCTGCCAAAGAAATACTGAAGGATCGTAAGGGCAGGGGTGTCAGCCATGCCTACTCAGCTGCGTCCCTTGCTGTGCCTCAAAGTTGGGGCCATTCCCAAATGTTTTTTTGTGATTCTTTTGATCATTAGATTCTACATAAAATGGGTGATATTTTGATATTTTATAGGCAAAAAGCGGAGTTGTTTTCAATTTTTTATGATTTTTTAAAGATTTATGCTGTCAAAATTATGCAATTTTTTTTTTAAATTTAGAGTTTTAATTTTTTAAAAAAATTGTAAAAGAATTAAAAAAAATCCATTTTTTACCTATAAGATATCAAAATGTCACCCTTTTTATGTAGAATCTAACAATAAAAAAAGAACCATAAAAAAATATTTGTTAATAGCCCAAATTTGAGGTGCAGGGCCAGCAGACACCCAAATTCGTAAATTTACTTCGAAGTCCAAACACTGTGACCAGAATATTCTTGCTTAGCATCTCTTTGCTGCAAACGCCGTTCGAGTAACCTCTGAGCGTGTCGTTCCCAATCTCCGGCGCCCCTTTGGGTTTTACGCTCTGTCTCTTTCGTGTTAAACTTGGTTGAATACTTCTCTGACTTGGTTGTTTGACATGAAAGCGCCGATTTTTGCAGACTGATGGAAGGAAATGAGAAATTGACTGATTACAAAGTTGGCACTCTGCCAACTGTTCTATACAACTTCATCACAGATAATGAAGAGAATTTGTTCTCAATAAATTAGACCCATTTTCGTTCCTAGTTGTCTTTTCCCAGATGTGTCAACGCTTAGTTCAAATATCTAACAAATAATTGTCAAACATAACTTGTGAGAGAATTAAATTACTTGGTATGCATACACTCACAGGTAAGGCATTGTTTGGCAAAATCACACCTTTCTAATGGACCCAAACCCTAAAAAGTCTCAAATAAGTAACCACCCAGGCCTATTACCATTTAACAATTCCCGTATATGGCCTTTAGGGATTGAAATTTATTGGAACTCATCAGCTATGGGTTGTCCCTAAGCAGAATTACTTTGTTCTTTAAATTTATTCGAGGTTGGCGTAGACTGAGGCTCAGTACTTTCACTCCTATTAATTTCAATTTGCTTTTCTTACCTATGTTCCTTGGCAGGTGGTGTGGTGCATGAGAAGGGACTTCTACCTCAAGCTTGTAAGTCAGAAAAACCTGCTTTTTTTAATCTTAACTGGAAATATGCATGCTATACGGTAGTCATTCTTGCCTGTTTACATGCGTGCGCGCACACACATGAACACTGACCAATGAGCACTTCGTTTGGACCTGTCATACATAGAAATAATAAGAAATCTGTTTTAGCCTTTTGACCTGGTGAAACTTGCGTGTTCATAATAGGAAAGGTTTGTGTGCCTACAATAGTGATTTTATTTCAATTTATTTTGTTGTTTCCACGAGTTATTGTTTCAGTTGTTAGAAGTATCTTTTATGATGTGGGTCTTATCATTGCTGTGCTATTGGGTTTGTACCTTTTATGCATTAGTTGGGAAAATGTTGTGTTGCTGAACTGTGAAGATAATCCAACAAGTATATATTAATCTGCATGGCTTTAGTTTTTTTGTTTTTGAATTTGTTTTAATCACTGAAGGAGAGGAAGAAATGACTATACATACTCAACTTCCTAATGGATCAATCATATAGGTCGTTTTGCTGCAAGTAATTTTAAATTTGCTACTGTTTATAAATGTCCTGCTGATATCACAAGTTCTGTCTCTCTCTTGCAGTGCCTCCTTGGTTAACAAACCTCACCCAGAAAATATATGAACAAACAGGACTATTCCCATCAGCCATCAATCATGTTCTAATCAATGAATATCTATCTAACCAAGGCATAATGGTTTGTGCTGAGCCTCAACCCTTTCTTTTGGCCATTCATTTGTATTTCCTCCTACCCTTTCCTTCAGCATTGAATTATACATTGTAAGTTTGCATTAAAAGTTTCATTGATGATTGTTTAACCCTGTTGAGAATAGAAAGTTTAATAATAGAATAATAAATATTATTCGGATTAGATATGAATATTTTATTATTATGATTTGATTAGATTAGATTATTTTCTTGGGTTAGGGTTAGTCTATTAGTTTGTCTATATAAAGGTCTCTTTGTATTCTCTTTATTCACGAATCAATAATATTAGTATTTTCTCTATGTTTCAATGTGATCCTTTAATCTTTACATGGTATTAGAGTTTTACGGTTTTCTTCTCTTCCCTGGTTTCTTTTTTTGTCACAGCTGGTACAGTATAGAGAAAGAGAGAGTGTTCGCTGCCAGAATTTTTCAGATGGCGCGTGGTTGACGATCTTCGGCTGCAATTGAAGTCAGATGTTGAGAGCCAACAATGTTCAATCAGGTTTATTTCACAAGGAAAAATCCAGGCATAGTGGGCTCAGCTCAGTTTTTTTTATTTATTTCACAATTCACCTTAGTTCATCATAATCAATTAAGTTCACAACTTGCAACCTAAAAAAATTCAGCACAAGAATGCAATGATTTCAGAAATTCCAAGAGAGAAATTCAAATTCAATTCTCAAGAAGACAACAAGTTCAGTGAAGTCATAGTGTAAGAATGATAGTGCAGTAGTGAGAAACTTCCAACAAGTCAAAAGGTAAAAATTTCAGCAATTTATTTCCAAAATTCCACAGTTTACTTCCTTCAAAGTCAAAACCAGTCTTACAATTATCTAGTAAATGTAGCAGCAAGAGTTAAGAAACTGACAATCCAGATCAGCAGCAAAGAATTCTGTTGCAGCAGAACGTGTCTCAGCAAGAGTTCAAGAGTTAACTCAGCAATTCAGGGCAGAATTCAGGTTTTAAAATCAATGCACATCAGTTCAGCAAGTTAGAAAGCAAATGAGACCTCAAGTTAGCAGCAACAAGTGTATCATGGCAGTGATTAATTGAAAACTGAGTTTGTGACAGAAAATAACAGTGTTCGTGACAGCAACAAAAAAAAATGAAGTGCTAGTCCAACCTTGAATTTCAGCAACAACCAACCAGAATTTCAGCCAACAATTTCATAACAAGGCCTGTGAAGTCACAGTTCAGCAAGAGCGACCTCAGTTTGAGATTCCAAATATAACTGATCAGCCAGCAGAGAAATATTCAGCAGAGTCAAATGTTGTTTTTATGCAAATGGCAAAAATTGACATTGACAACTACTATTAAAATTCTCAATTCCAAGATTTTTGTTTTCAGCAGCAACTCTTGACAGAAAATTAATGCCCAAACTCTAAAACTTAGCACGGTTCAGCAAGAATTCAGTTTCAGTCAAGTTCCTTCCTCAATAAAATTACAAAGTGCAACAAATTCAGCAAAATATCTGAATTATGTATGGAACAAAAGCAATGACGCTGAGCAACTCAGAACTGATTCAAGAGAGTAGAAATCAGATTTTGCATAGCATATATATGCAGTCACCCCGTGACAATTCCCCCAATGCAAATTCAAGCAAAAAGGTACAAAGTACTACCAAGACACAAGTGACTGAGATTTAATAGGACAAGTGCAGCAGCAAGACCACAACTGATCGTAAAAGCTCATGAAATCCAGAGATAAAGTTACAAATGCAGCATCAAAAGTTTCAGAGTATAATGCAAAAATGCAGAACAGAATTGATTCTCAATTTCTGCAAGAGTAACTCAATTGGACATCACTTAAATTCCAAACAGACCACGAAACTTAGTCCAAATCCTCAAAGTAATTTTGGACCAGGTTCAAGCCAATATATGAGAGTACTCAATGACCAACTCACAAATGAGCTCACATTAGAACTTTCCTTATAACATGAATTAACAACAACTGGTTTCACAAGCTTTTGGCACAAATAACTAGAAACCAAAATTTCAGCGGGTAAGCTGACAGTAACAACTCCCAAAATTTGCGTGCAACTTAGTGACTAATGGTAATGAGTGCAGTTTTGAGCTCAGTTAAACAAATGCTCCAGGTTACAGCACATTTTCAATAATCAAGTCCCAATTTCCAGTTCAAAATTCCTTTCTTCAGCAAAGCTTAAATCACAACCAACAAACGCAAATTAATCTCCAAAAAAGATGGCAGCGGAGAAATAATATGCCTAATGCAGCAGGAGATTACCAATTCCAGACACAAACTACATCATATTTCCACTACCAAACACTTAACAGAACAAGATAGTAGCTTACAACCAGCAATGCTCACTAACAACAGCAACATTCAATTCTCAATTCCAGGTTTTTCTGCATTTATTTTCAGTATATGAACAAAGCAGATCAAGGCTAACTGAATGCATAAATTGCTGTCACAAAATTTGAGAGATGAAGAACAATTCCAGATCTGAGAACTTTGACCCACAGCAGCAAAAATTCATAATACACTCAGATTTTTGTAAAATTCATGTGCAGCACAGAATTTCAGCAAAGTCCCAACACAATTTGGAAAACAAACTTGTAAGTATGAAAGCAGGACAACAATGGTAGCAACTCAAATTCTTAATTTCATACTTTCAAGATCAAATTCCTTGTAATTAATAAGATGCAAGTGACAGTTAAAAATACGACAGCAAGATGAAGACACAATTGAATTCCAAAGATTCAGCAGCAAAGAAATCAAGTTTGACAGCAATTTATCTCCCAAAGGAAAGAAACCAATAACCAAATTTCCCAACTCCAAAACAGTGCAGTAACTTCACAATAATAGGTCACAATTGGGTTCCAATATTGCAACGCCCAAAGAGTACTCCTTGTTATTCCTGAATTCAAGGTTTTCAATTCAGCCTCTTTGTCACAGCAAAATTCAGAACACAGCAGCAATTATTTAGGACAGCAAATATTCCTCAGGAGACTATCAGTTTCACAATGTTTGCAGCAATTTGAAGTTTAGGAGCAAACCAATCAAATCCGTAAGGCAGTCCTTCAATAATAGGAGTCAAGATATTCCAATAACAGTAAGCACATTCACAGTTCCAAAGCAACTAATTTCAGCAACCAAAGTCTCAATAGCAACGTACATGTGAAGTATTTTTATATGAATCACATTTATGATAAAAAAAAACAGATCAATACCAAAATATTTATTTGGCTTTTCACAAATTTTTTTATTAAAATGAAGGAAAAACAAAAAGGATCCCTAACCTACACAAACTATAGCCCGGTTGAAATGATATTAGAGACATGATTACCAAGGAGCTAGGCTCCCCTGCAACGGTGCCAAATTTGAAGAGCCATATCGTGGGGCTATCAAATAAAACTAAGCTAAATGCAATATAGGGCAACTAACCTAGGTCGATCTCTACGTGGAGCCTATATTTAGTTCTTAAGTAATCTAGTGTAAATAACAAATTAATCTAAGAGTATGGGATGTGAGTTTCATCTACATAATTAAACTAAAGAGCTACTTGTTTATGAATTTTTCAATGTATAAAGTGAGTGAGTGGGTGTAAATGCAAGAGATGAATGTCCTAGGTGATTGAGTCCACTAAACATCCTTGTCCAATTTTAATTTTGAGTTCTTTCCTTAACTAAGCACAAAGACTAGTAAGAACCCTTACTAATCAATATTCCTAACTTCTCAATTTAATCTAAGCATAGACTTAATTGATCAATTAGGAATACCTTGAAGTACCTAGTTTATGATAGATTCATAAAAGATCCTCTCTACCACCAATTGATTCCTAGAAACCTAGTAAACAATTGATTTCAAGAAAATATAGGAAAGAAATTGAATAACAAAAGAGTGCTATAGTCCAATCACAATTCATAAGTACAAATCTAACACAAGTATCATCATCCAGATTACATCAATCTATCATAATCCTCAGATATATGAACAAATTATAACATCTAGCTACCTAGAATTATAATCTGCATATATAGAGAGTAGAAGATGAAATTAAGATACAAAGAACTCCCCTAGTTGCTCAAGGACTCAGGTTAGCTTCATCATCACCATCAGATGAAAGATTCTAGCCTCTCATGATTCGAAAATCAGCTCCTCTAGACCTCTCAACTATCATGTTGCGTCCAGATGCGAGAAACCAGAGAAGAGAGGGATTTTTGCTGGAAGTGGAAGGAGGAGGAGAAGTGGTGGTCAGTCATGAAGGAATGATGAAAAAAATGCCATGGAGAAAATGAGAGTAACTCCAAAAAAAACCAGCTGCAGCCTAAGATGAAGCACTGCTGAAAAACGTGAACTCCCCCTGCTGATAACTATCGCACATTTTGGATCTCAATCTCTAGTCCAAGGGCATGTTTGGAAACTGATAATAATGTGAGAGATCTTAAGGCCAAGAGTAGATCATTAATTCAAGCCACTGAACAATGCCTAACTCCTTTCTTATGCCTATTAAAATCAGGAAATTAGGAATTAAAAATCTGCACATATGCTTCCATATTTGCCCTCCATTAAGCTTCAAAGTACCATGTCATCACCTACATTTATGAGATGCACAAAGGTAATATCATATGTTCATAACTAATTAATAATGGGAATAACAAACATTACTTTAAATATATCAATTTAGCCAATTTAATTCCCAAATTACCTTTGCACTCAACTCTCACATTAATACCTAATTATGCCCAAAAATAGCTAATCAAATCCCACAAAAGCATAAGGTTAATCACTAAAAGATATATGAGTATTTAGCTCTATCAAACGTCAATTTGCTAGACCTTTTGTGTTTGTCCCTAATGAGATGTTTGGAGTGTTGTTTGGCCCCTCGTGACACCTTTTGTGGTTGCTTTGATCCTTTATGAGGCTGTTGGTTGTTGCTTTAGTTCCTTGTGAGACCTTGGGTTGGTTTGGTCCCTTGTGAGACCTGTTGTTCAGCTCCTGGTGAAGCTAGGGCATGACATTTGGTTAAGTTTTCTTGAATGTGCCTGAACTTGCTCCAGGATTCTGGATCTTACTATGAAGAAGATTATTGGTAGAGGCTATGACTTCGGTATCCATTATTTCTTTGATGATAAGTTGCTGCTCACTTTCAAACTCCTTCCAGCTTGAGGGGATTATTGAGAATAGAAGATTAATATCAAAATAATTAATATTATTAGGGTTGATTATTTAGTATTTATTAGGATTAGATATGAACATTTTGTCATTATTATTAGATTTGATTAGATTAGTTTCTTGGGTTAGGGGTAGTATATTAGTTTGCCTATGTAAAATCCTCTTTGTATTCTCTTTATTCAAGGATTAATAATATTAGTATTTTCCATGTGCTTCCATGTGATCCTTCAATCTCAACAAACCCCAATTTTCATTTTGAAGATTCTTGCACTCATTTATCTAACAATTTTCCATCTTTTACCTCTAACCTGATTGTGTCATTTTATCTATAGTTTTGAGGGTTGCTATCAATTTATCCCCTTTTAGCTATTGTCCTTCTGGGTTTAGATATTTTTGTTAGTTCTTGGCTTCTTGGTGATGCAAGAAACATAGATGCTACTTTGGATTCTTACATTTGTCATGTGACACTTTCTTCACTATGTTTATATATATATACAAACCAAGTAGCCACTTGAGGCTACCAAAATACCCAAGTCTAATAAAAATTAGTATAAAGATAACCAACATAAATTATTTCTTCTTCTCCACCTTCTTATTCTCCAAAATCACTACCTGCTTGCCCTTTGAGCAGATTGCTTTTGCTATATGTCATTTAAGGGAAAGGGTGAGATTCGTGAGAATCTCAGTAGTAACAGCAGTCAGTCATAAGATATGTAAGTTCATAAAGTATGCTAAACAAACCATCATATGATTAAGCATTTAGCAATTAAGATGCAACACAACATCAATCATAGGAATCAACAGTCCAAAACAACACAACTGGTATAATAGGTCATACAGCCCTAGGATACACCTCATGCAACAATGCACATTGGGTCTTATAGCCTTAGGGCACATAGTCCCTTTCAACATGGATTGCACAGTAGGTCTTACAACCTAGGGATACACCCCAAGCAACAATGCACATAAGATCTTACGGCCTTACTCTGAATACGTATAAGGTCTTACAGCCTAGGAAAACACCCCATGCAACCATGCACATTGGGACTTATGGCCTCGAGACATACAATTCAAACATAATTCCATATATTCAAAAATGAATATAATCAATGATAAACACATACATGCAAAACAAATAAATATTATATGAGAGAAAGAGTTAATAACTAACTGTCTTTCCTGGATTTTACCTTCTTTAATTTGCGTTCTCTTAGGGTTTAAGCAAATATCGTATCCTATAATTTAAAATTTATGAAGAGAGGGGTCATTACTCATTCTAATTTATCAACATAATAAAGATTATGTTATTCTTGACCCGCTCATAATTCTTGTTCTTTATTTTGAATTAGTTGGTTATCTTTAATACTCTTTTGTGCTTATGCCTAAAGTGTTCCTAATTTTGGACATCCTATATGCTTTTCACTCCTGTAATTTAGGTACTCATTGTGGTTCAATTGGTCTCTCAAACATGTCCCTACTCCTCAAATTATCCCCTAATCACATTTCCCTCAAAACTGAAAATTCCAGAATTAAACCCAAATCTACCTCAATTTCTAAGTAACATCAAAAAATCATATCTTAGGATAGAAAATTCAAAATGAGGTGGTTCAAGCTTTTATGTGAAGCTCTTGAAATCCCATGTATAAGAACAACATTATCTAGTATTCATTTAATGTCCTAAGTTCCCAAAATCCAAGACCAATCTAACCACCTTATTAAGAAACTCAGAATTTTTCGGATTTTATATCTAAATTTTAAAAATTCATAACTTATGATTTACACATCAAATTCCTATGTTATAATATTCAATTGAAAGCTATAAATGTCTCATTTAAGTGAAATATAATCACATAGCCAGATTACCAAATTAATCTCATGAATTTCGTCCATTTTCCCACTATCAGAATCCTAAAACCCAGATTGTTCTCTATTTTCCAAAAATCATAATTTTCACTCTAGATATCCAATTAATTAATTCTAGACTCATTTTAAATCTTTGGATGTTTACTATTTTCCTACCAAATTTCATAAACATTGGACAAGTTTTGGCTCATCAAAACATAGCGTGAAACTGACTAACTCTATGGAAAACACAGATTCAATAGTTTGAATTCATCACTCATGAACTCTATCATTTTCACTCCAAATTGTGCTCTCCTTGATTCTATTACCTACTACACATCCTAAACTTTCAAGACCTCAAAGAAACCAAAGAAAATTCCACCTATGAACCCTGCTTAAGCTTCTGCAACATTCAGGTAGAACACCCTGTTTTTCTGGTGATTGAAAGAATTAGAGAAATTGACATGCAATCATGGTTTTGAACTCAAAACCTCAGCCATTTTGACCCTACATACCCCTACTCATGTGCTCTATGTTCAATGACCCAATTACAGAACCAAAGAAACCCCAAAAATCCCCCAAAACCGACATGCATTCGCTGGTTTTAAAGCTTATCGGTGACAGCTTTCTCTTTTCAACGACCTCACACTTCCAGCAAGAAAACAACCCAGAAAATCCACTCAAATCCAGTAGAAAAACTTGGAAATAGGTGAAGAAGACTCACCTATATACGTTTCCGGTGTTGCATGTGAGATTGGAGCCTCCTTCATCTTCTTCTCTGGTGATATCTTCCGGTCTCACTCCGTCTCTCACTCTCGCTCACTCTTCTCTCTATTTCTTTTTTCTTTCTCTGTGTTTCTGGCCGAATATTGCTAATGAGATGGAGAGGTATTTTGTTTTAAGTGTTGGTGTTGGGTGGTGTTATGGGTCGGGCTTGGGGAGGATCCAATTTGAAACTAAATGTGTGTGTGAGAGTGAAGTGTCCGTGTGTGTTTGTGGGTGTATGAGCTGGAGTGTGTGTTATATATCTATAGGTATACTTTATCCCATTAATCACACATACTAGGTTCTAATTTTTTCCCTTTATCTAATTAAAGATTCCTTAAATTTTTTAGGTTCTATAATTTGGCTTACTTTTAGCCTAATTCCAATTTTCGGGTCTGAATAATAAAGTTACTAACTTTTCTTAATTTCTAAATCAGTATTGGCTCATTTTTCTAATTCATAAATTAATCCTTAATAATTTTTAAGGATCTTCTTCCTTAATTAGCTTCATAGAGCCTTCAAATAATTTTTCTAAAATTTTTAGCCAAATTTTGATCTCTAACTATTTTTCCTCAAATTTTTGGGAAAATAGGCCCTTAAATTCCCAAAATTGATTTTATCAATATTTAAATTTCATTTTGGGAATTTATCCCTTTCTCCAATTTTAGGGATGTTACAGTCCAAGTCATCACGACAAAATGTATCTACGGTTGTGCCTCCTCCTACTTCTCTTCCTGCTCTTGATCACCAACCTGCAATATATAATTAATTTCATTTCACTTAATTCCCAAGCCATATACAAAACACGTTCATATATATTTGACCATATATATATATATATATATATTTGCTACTATACTTGTATGCTCCCTTCAGTCTCTAATATAAGAGCTAGATAATTAATTTACAGTTAGAAAAATTAGTTAAATTAGTTATTTGTAAGAAATATGTATTGGTTTCCATTGAATATCCTTTATAATCATTTGTAACTTCTCCTTGATGAAAATCCTTTACTATATACAATCAATAGGGATATTTTAAGAAAATCTATAAATTTGGGATACAAAGTGAAAGGTCTTATATTTAGGATTAAAATAAACCCCTTGTCCAGCTCTTAAATATTTAAGACTGAAGGTAGAATTTGGTTCAAATTGCACTAAGGAGTTTGAATAATTGTATATTGTGAATGAATTAGTGTGGATGAAGAACATCATCGAGGGCTTAATTTATAATACCATGGTTGGAGATCTTTGACGATTTGAATTTATGACATTCAATTGAATTAATTGTTTTGGATTTTTGAAATCTATTGTCATTAATACAAATAATTCTTATACATGCATATATGCATATTGATTGGGATTGTCCACAGTAAAACCTTAGTTGTATTTTTTGGGCTTGGGGTTTCAATATGGTAACTAAATATATATTCAATTATAAATTGTGGGGGATTTTTTAGATTCCATATAAAACATGATTGATTTTAAGAAATAAAAAATAAATGTCCCAAAAAATTCTTATGTTTTTAGTCTGAACAAATAACATCCGACATACTCCCTCCGGTCTTATTTATAAGTAACTTTCTCTCTCATAGGGTTGGTCCCTTTTATAAGCAACTTTCACTTTTTGTCTGAAAATGTAAGCTTCTTTTTCCTATTTTACCCTTATTAAATACGTATTTCTCTCTCATATCTTAAACTCAATTATCTCTCATAATTTTTATCTATTCTCTCTCCTACACTCTTTTTATAAATAGGGGCATATATGGAAAAAAAATATGGCATTTTTGACACACTTATTACTTTTAATTGCCAGTTCGTTTTGCGCAATCAAGAGAAAAGTTGCTTATAAATAGGACCGGAGGGAGTATGAAATAAAGACTAAAATATACTTTTGGTTCTTTAAGTTTGCATGAGGTTGTCCTTTAAGTTTAAAGAGTGCATTTTTAGTCCTTAAAACTTAACACTATTAATTTTATTAATTGCAAAAGCTAACTAACTCAAGTTAAGTGGTGATAGTGCAAGCGAGTAAGATTTTTTAAACAAAAATGTAATTTAAATATTTTATTCCTACATGGCATTAACTTAAATTACGTGCTGTTTAAAAAGCTTAAGGGACGAGGGTTGGGAGGTCATGGTTCCAAAGAAGAGGATGATCTTTTAGCACGTAGTAGAAAGAAGGTCCACATAAGAACAAAGGAGAATGGTGAGGAGGATGCTAATAATACTGATGTATATACAGAAAAACCTGTCTCATACAGGGATAAGGTTCTGAACCTAGAAGAGAGGGTTGAGCAAGCCTTAGATAGGGGCAGTTCTATGATGGACGCTGCATAGAAGGATTATATCGATGGGTTGAAAGGGTACTTTACTAGTCCTGAATCTATATGAAGTCCTCTCGGTTTCATATAAAAGATGGGAAACGTCATGATGGATGCCCTTCACTTAAATTTACTCAAGAAGAGTATAAAGCCTAGTGTGCACCATGGAGGAAGTCCTTGTTCATTAAACCATTGGGCATTAACATCCCGCTGTTTCATATGCCTCAAGAGCTAGAAAATCTCTGGAAGTTTGAGACAACTTTCAAACTTTTAGATCTGGAGAATGGCTATTTTATAACGTCTTTTACATTTGATGAAGACCTAAATTTTGTTTATTAGAAGGGTCCTTGGATGGTTGCAGATCATTATTTACTGGTGCAACGGTGGAGGCCAAATTTTGACCCATGAAATGCGAGGAACCGACAGAAAGTTGCAGAATGGATACGTATTTGAATAGCGCCGGTAGAGTTTTATAATTATGAATCATTGTTTCGGTTAGGTGGTATGATTGGAAGAACTCTTAAGGTTGATTTGGCTACGTTAATAAGCTCACGAGGAAGGTTTTCTCAAGTCTGTGTTGAGATAGACTTGTGGTTAGAATTGCTTTCTACTCTACAGATTTTTGGCCAGACGTTTGTTCTTGAGTATGAAGGTTTGCATTTGGCCTATTTCAACTGTGGCATCTATAATCATCGCCAAGAGGAGTGTCCTTTGTTATTGTTTGCTCATTTAGATACTTCTTAGCAAATGGCAAGTGCATGTCTCGTCGGTAGATAAAGTGGGCCATGCACGTAGTGTAAGCGTGAATGTAGTTCCATCTGAGATGGCAGGGGAGAGGTTGAGCATGATGGGTTGAAGTCTGACTCCTTGAAGCGTACACGGGGGGAGTGTGATTCGGAGAAGCAGAAGGGGCTGATCAACAGTGACTTTGCTGCGTCAGAGATCAAGTTTGGCCCAAAGAATCTTCATAAGCATCAGGTTTGGAAACGATTTCCTAGGTCTGAAAATCAGGGAGTGAAATCTGCTTCACTCATAAATAACATCAAATCAACTGCAATTGAAGGAATGAATCGACTTCTTCATGATTTTAGGAGAGTGGGTGACGAGAAAGGATTAGGACGTCAACAAGGATCTCGTGAGTTTAATATTAATGCAGTGAATAAATGTGATGAGGCGAAATATTCGCTAGAATTGGATTTCGGGGCGAGAATTTCTCTGGGGAAAGATATTAGTGCGAAAGGGAAGGAGTATAAGGTGCAAAAAATAGGTCGTGGCTCTGGTAAAACACCCAATGCGTAGAAGGTTTGGGTTCCTATTGGGCCTAAGCCAAATCATTTGGGCAAAAAGGGTGTTAAAGGAAAAGCACAATGAAGTGGGCTGATTAAAAGTGCTGGACCCATTCAGCAGGTTTCTTTACTTAAATCTCCACCAAGTATTGCCATAATGAATCCTTTTAATGCATCAAATGATTTAGAGGCTCAGGATATTGGGGGCACTTCTACCGAGGCCATGCATGTAACCCCCTGCCGTAATTATATCCGAAATACGCAATTAAAGTGAAATAGAGACCAATAATAAACAAATAACAAATTGCAAACCCATCTACCAGACGGGGTTTTCATAAATGCCTTTCAAAATCATTGATAACTTGGTCTCACAGTCACATTCCGAATACAATTACTACGCGGAATATCACATTCATGGGAAATCAGAGTACACAATATAATCCCGGCAATCCCGGGTTCCATACATTAACTCAAAGCCTTATAGGGCATATTCGCCCCTACAAGCCCTCATATGGGGATTACACAAATTCTCATATCAAATACATACTCGAATATACATTCCAACCTACACAATTATATATCCAAATATACTTAATCCCAATCATGCATTGATAACCACCTATCACAAGATTACAACCCGAACGAGTCCTGTCGCCTTTGATTGATTACTCCATCCTCGATCCACCTACCCTGTCTAAATTGTTGGTAGGGGAGGGTGAGATTCGAGAGAATCTCAGTAGGATAACAATATCAAAATGCATGTATGATAGATGTTTAATGCATGACATGCTTGCATCACACAACTCATGATAACACAATGACAATTTGCAAGCTCAATGCTTCGAACAATATACCTATGGCCATAGCATAAATTGAAACATAGCTTCAAATTACACATAATTATGCAAAGCTAAGACATGCACCAACACACTAACACATATATCAAATACAAGCAGAAGAGATATGTTCCCTACCTTAACCCTTTTCCGCCTCGAAACGCGTGCCTCGATCTACGTGCAAACAGCTCGGGGCTCCATATTCGATCCTACAATGTCAAATGTACTATTTAGACACTTCCATAGTGTTTCTGGGGGTCATATGATTATATCTTGAAAATTTACCAAAATGCCCCCGGGACCCCGGCCCGGCCCCGCCGTACCCGGTCCGGCTGTACTTTTCCCGAAATTTTGACATGGGCTATTCTGACATATTTTCGCCCAAGGAATCCATTTCCGGACTCGGAATTATCAAATTCAATGTCATATTACGAAATTGCCCTTGGCAGCCCTACTTTTAGGGTTTTAGGGGCGTTTCCGTAATAATGCTTTCTCGGCCTTTTCCGAAAAAGTGCCCAACTGTAACCCCACCTAATTTTCCCTCCTGAACTCAATGGAATCATCAAATCATTGAAAATCCAACTCTAAGACCCATTTATAGCCCAGACCGAAATATATGGGTTTTCTAGGGAAAATCAGGGTTTTTCGGTTTCGGCTCCGTAAACACATTCCTTTCTACTCCTAACCACTTTATTGACTATTCCATTAGGTTAAAACTACCATTTAGTATCAATTTGGGCAGCATAACCCCTAGGGAAACCCATTTTCCATTTTTACAACCAATGGCAATCCGGCGAAATTTCACCGATTAAATTGCCCACAGCAGCCAGAATAGTCAATATACAAGAGTTTGGAAGTTACCTCAAGCTCCCAATAGCTTTTACTCAATATGGCTGAACCCTAGCCCCTTTTAAACCATGAAAATTGAGCTTCCAACACCTTAAAGAACATGAAAGAGAAGCTTAGAAGCAAGGTTGTACGCGTTAGGAGCTAGATCGTCGGAGAA
The DNA here is from genome assembly GCA_963242795.1 of Inga leiocalycina. Classification (NCBI taxonomy): domain Eukaryota; kingdom Viridiplantae; phylum Streptophyta; class Magnoliopsida; order Fabales; family Fabaceae; genus Inga; species Inga leiocalycina. Next base: position 82,192,786 of record OY725320.1, on the reverse strand, counting down.
ATCGGCTTACCTTGTGAGATTTCTCCTCTTTCTCTCTCTAAGAGCTCTCAACTTTCTCTCACTAGTTTCAGCTGGAAATGGCGTGAAATGGCTGAAGAAGATGAGCAATTTGATTAATAATCCATGCTGACATCATCTTTTAATGAGATGATGTCATAATTCCCATTTTCGGATTTTCTGGCAGATTTTCTGCCCAAACTTTGAAAAATCATAACTAATTCTAGAAAAATCGAAATGAGGTGATCCCAAAGCCAAATGAAAGGTATTTAAGTCCTCTTCATTGGAAAAATATGATCCATTACTAGAAATCACCACACAATTCCAGAATTACACAAATTTCATCACTGCCCCAAAACAGAGTCCATTTTCGACCTCAAACTTTGGACAGTAATATCTCCCAGTTCCCAAAAGGAAATGGCACAAATTATATGTCCATTTTGAAGCTTGGGATGTGAACTTCAAGACTGGAAAGGTTCATAATTTTATGACATCATTTGCCTTGTCAAAACATCCACACGAGAAGACTGCCCAGACAGAATTCACACTGGACAACATTTCTAGTTTTGCAACCAATGTGTCCAATCCAATTTAAATCAATTCCAATGATTAAATACCACAACATGACACCATTTCCATCACAATACCTCATTCAATTATTCCCTCTATTCTAAGTCAATTTGGATATTAATCCACAATTGAACTCAAATACAGGGTTTTGGCGTTGCTCATAACACAAGTGACTACAATCCACTTTTCTCTAAAAGGGTTCATTAATCACTAACCACGTCCACTTTTGTAGTCATTAACCCCCAATCACAATTTGGGTTCTTGCTAAACCGGGGCTTAGCAATCCACTAATCTCAGGCTTATTCTCTAGCCTCAAGTCTCGAAATTCGGGGTGTTACAATGCAAACTGAACACCCTAACCCAATTGCTTTTATTGTAGTGGGGTCTAGTACTTCAAGTCAAATTGGGGAAAAAGCTCGCAAGTTCAATAAGATGGAAGAAGAAGCAATTGTGTGCGAAGATATCGAAGGTTCCAGGAGCTGTGAAGCTTAGCTTACTCCTACTGGTTGCCAATGAATTACATCTTTTGGAATAGTAGAGGACCGGGGCCTTCTTTTCCTGGTTTAGTTCGTGAACTGACCAAGAAACATAGTATTGATTTCCTTGATATTCTTGAAACATAGAGTGGTGGAGAAAAGGCTAGAAAAATTGCAATGAGTCTGGGTTTTGATAATTTCACAGTGGTTAATACCCAAGGATATAGTGGTAGCTTGTGGGTACTTTGGAAAAACAATAATTGGAAATTTGAAGTTGTAGGCACTTATGATCAGTTCATTCGTATGAGTCTTAATATGGAAAATAGGACTTGTTTCATTACAGCTATATATGGGAGTCCTAATCCCATCAAACGTCGTGTGTTGTGGTCGGGCCTTCAAGATATGAGTAGTTTAATCTCAGGCCCTTGGTGCATTGGCGGAGACTTCAACAGTACCCTTTATATGCATGACCATCGCTCTACTCATAGAGTTGGTAGTAGCATTGACAGAGATATGATCAAGGGTGTTGAAGATATGGGATTGTCAGACTTGTGATGCCAAGGTCTTATTTCATATGGAAGAAGGATGGTAGTGAAAGTATATTGGTTAGAATCCTAGTAAACTCAGCTTTCCCTCAAGCCTCGGTGATTCATTTTCCATTTTTTAAATCTGATCATCGACCTGTCCTTCTTCATATTTCTGAAGCTCAAGGCAGGGATGTCAATAGAGAATCCCCTTTTCGTTTTGTGGCCTCTTGGATACTTCATGATAAATTCGCTGATTTTATGAAAAATTCCTGGCATGAGGAGTGGCATCTACTTGATAATATTTCCCATTTTACAACTGATGTCACAACTTGGAGCCATGAAGTTTTTAGTCATCTAGGCTGTCATCGATGCCACCTCCTGAACAGATTGGAGGGTTTCAATATGACTCCCCGTACTTGTTTAAATGAGCAATCCCTTGATTTACTTCTCTAACAGCTCTGGCAAGAAATTGAGGAGGTTCTAATCTAGGAAGACCTTCTTTGGGTTCAAAAGGCTAAGTCTAATTGGTACATGTTGGGTAATTGTAACTCTAAATATTTCCATGCCAAAGCAAATGCAAGAAGGATGTTATTCTCTGGAAATTCTTGTATTTCATCACATTTTTCTTATATATTTGTGGTTTTAAACTAAAATTGTGCATAATCTTTATACATATGAAGGAAAATGTGATGTGTTGAAAATACTTTGAAAAGTGCAAATTTTGAGCTAAATGTATAGGGTTTTAGATTAAAATGAAGAAAATTGGAAAGTTCATAAAATCCTTCTCTTTGTAGGAGGATGAGGACAAGAAATAGAAGCTTAAATGGATCCTTGGAGGTGGAGAAAAGAAGAACAAAAGCCAAAAAGGAAGATCAAAGTAGCTTGAAGGTGCCCCCGGTTGCTTTTGCTACGCCACAGCGAAGCAAAAGCGAAAACACATAAAAAATAGGCACTTCTGACTTCGTATGCTGTGGGTTCGCTATAACGAAGCGAAAGCAAAGTTGCGATACTGCAACTGTGCGTTTGGAAAAAGTGAAGCTTCAGCTGTGTTTTTAACCTAATGGGGGCACCGAAATTGAGGATTCTACACAAGGAAGAGCTCAAGAACCACAAGGAGGCTTCTTGGAGTGCTTGAGGAGGATTTTGGTGCTTCTTGGAGGAGATTCTTGGAGAAATTCAAGATTTTCTTCTCTTGTTCTGGTTTTCCCCCTCTTCTCTTCCCATTTGCTGATATGGTTATGAGTTTTATGTTGAGTTGTTGGTTTGTATTGATTATGAGTGGCTAAAACTCTCATTTAGGATTACTTCTACTCATTGTATGGATTAAAACTACTATCTTTTCTTGCTTTTGCTAGTTGTTGAGAAAATATGCTGATTTTTCTCCATGCTTAATTACTATCTTGTGCTTGAGCACCACATAATTAGTTTGGTTCAATTGAATGATGCTTGAGAGAGCTATTTTGGCTGTAGAACTTGAGAAAAATCATGCTAGACTTGAAGTTTAAGGATTAAATGGATGGTTTGTTGTTAGAATAGAGATATATCTAACAACCTAGCATAGTTTAATGAAGAATTGCTTTGGGAAAGATGATTTTCATTAATGATAGACAAGAGATTGAATATTGTTAATAAAGATTAAAAATCAATCTTGATTTGAGAGAGCTTGATTGATGATCTTAGAATCTTTGACTAGCATATGGACTCACACAATTAGCATAAGTGAATCAATTGCATAGTTTCATGAAATACAATGAGGAAGAAGTAATCCTAAGCCTTTAAACCTTGAAGTAGAATCAATTTTACAATCACTTTTGTTTTACCTTATTGTGTTTAGCAAATTTCCTTAATTGACATACTCACTTTCAAATGATTTCATTCAACCTTAAGAACATAGTTACAATAATTAACTCACTTTCATCATAGTCCTTATGGATCGACACTTGTTTACTCACTAAATTATTACTTGCAACCCGTGCGCTTGCGGAAGCTAAATGGCGAACAAAGGAAAAGGAAGATAATTGAAGCTTTGCTATATGATAATGATACCTAGCAGTATGACAAAGAAGGTATTAAGAATATTGCATTAGCTTATTATACTAATATTTTTGTAATAATGACCCTAGGTTGTCTGCTACAAATTGGAAATTCTCATATCCGGCAATTGATGAAGAACTGTTAGGCTCTATGGCTAGAGAAGTTACAAATGAAGAAATGAAAGGGCTCTTAAATCTCCTAGTCCTAATGGACTGAATGCTCATTTCTTTCAGAGCCAATGGAACCATGTTGGCAAGTTTGTGAGTACTTTTATTTAGGAGGCCTTTAGTGACCCATCCATCATTGATGATATTAATGGGACTTGTATTGTTCTTATTCCCAAGAAAGATCATCCAGAACACATTCAAGATTTTTGCCCTATTAACTTGTGTAATGTTGTTTATAAGACCATTACAAAAATTATTGCAAACAGGATCAAGGGTATTCTTCCTGACATTATTTCTCCTAACCAATGTGGAATTGTGCTTGGTAGACTGGGATCGGATAATATCATTATTACTCAGGAGGTTATTCATTCAATGCGTAATATGTAGAAAAAGAAGGGCCTCATGGCAATCAAAATTGATCTTGAGAAAGCATATGATAAACTCAATTGGGGATTCATTATTGATTGTCTTGAGGAGATGCGCTTGCCTCCTTACCTTCTCAATGTGGTTTGTCATTGTATAACTTCTATGGCTATGCAAATCCTATGGGAAGGTAGTAAAACATGAGTTTTTTCCATCGTGTGAGGTTAGACAAGGTGATCCTATTTTTCCTTATCCTTTTGTTAATTTGTATTGAGAAATTGGCTCACTTAATATAGGAAGAGCTTCATAGTAGGAAATGGAAACCTATTCATCTTAGCAAAGATAGGCCCCCTCTTTCTCATCTTTTCTTTGCTGATGATTTAATCTTATTTACTGAGGCATTTATGGAGCAAGTCGAGGTAGTGAAAGGTTGTATTGAAAAATTTTGCATCCTTTTAGGTCAGAAAGTAAGTTTAACTACGACATGAGTATTCTTTTCCAAGAATGTAAATCATAATAGGCGGACTCAACTCAGCACTAGTTTGGGTTTTGATAGTATGTCAGATTTTGGGAAATATTTGGGAACGCCATTGCATCATGATAGAGTTAGGGGTGATACTTATCAGTATGTAGTTGACAAGGTGAAATCAAGATTGAACAATTGGAAGGCTCATACTATTTCTTTAGTAGGACGTCATACTCTTATCTCTTTAGTGGTGCAATCTATCCCTTTATACCCTATGCAAACATGTCCGCTTCTTGTTGATGTCAGCGATGAAATTGATAAAAAGGCCTGTGGCTTTCTCTGGGGCTCAACTTGTGAACAAAGGAAAGTGCATTTAGTTGCATGGGACAATGTTTGTCAAGAAAAGTGATGAGGGGGTCTTGGGTTACAACATTCATGACTCCCTAATAAAGCTTTCATGATCAAATCTGGGTGGGGTCAAATAAAGAATCCTGAGTTTCTTAGGGCACGGGTTGTTTGAAATAAATATCATTGTGGAGAGGATCTCTTGCCTAATATTAATGCTCGGTGCCCAGGTTCTTGGTTATGGGTGGGTATCCATGGCAATTGGGAAAAGGTATTGGAAGGAACAGAACGAGTAAGGCGGCCTAATGGAGACAAAATAGTGACATGGAAGTTAGAGAAGCATGGTAACTTTTCTCTCAAATCTGCTTATAATATGTTGCAGGGTAATGGTCTTATTGGAACTCAAATATGGAGTAGAGTTTGGAAGTTAGCTGTTCCACAGTGATGTCAGACTTTTATGTGGTTGACTCTTCACAATAAGCTTCTGACCAATGATGAATTGAGGAGGTGGGGCATGTATGTCTCAGCTATATGCGTTTGGTGTAACCAAAACTTTGAGTCTTGTCTGCATGTGTTATGGGATTGTTCAGCTGTCTGAAAAATGTGGGAGAGTATTTTAAATCCAAGTTGTAAGCATAGTTTCTTTCACTGCAATCTCTAGGAATGGTGTACTATGAATCTCTCAAAGCATATGGGTCTTGGCAAGGAATCGTGTAAGGAATTGTTTGTGTTGATTTGTTGGCTCTTATGGACATGTTGCAATGAATGTATTTTTAACCACTCTGTTTCCACGGCTAACAGCATTGTCAGTAGACCCAAGGCCACTCTTTTAAGTTACATGTCTGCCACGATAAAGTTGCAGAATGTGCGGATTCAAGACACGCAAGTTGTTGTAGAACGTCCGCATGATTTAATGGAGGAGGGCTCCATTTGTGTATTAGTGGACGGAGCCTATTCTTTCACCAACATGTTGGCAGCTTGTAGGGGGATCATGAGGGCAAGCCAATTGAGTCTTTCATGTTTCATATGGGACAAGGGGATCCTTTGTGTGCGGAATTGTGGGAATGCCTAAAGGGATTATAAAGAGCTTGGGATCGTGGGTTTAGAAAGATAATTGTCAAAAGTGATTGTTCTCACCCTGTGGAGCCGATTCGACAAGGTTCTGCTGCGCTTTATACTTATGAGAATATTATTGTGGAAATCAGCAGTATGTTGCAGCGACAATGGACTGTGAGGATTGATACATGCAGTCGAGTGGTGACCCAAGAGGCTGACGCACTTTCGAAAAGGGCTCTAGTATGTTCTCCTGAACTTCACTTTGCGCCGCTACTTGAGGAATCTCATATTGCTTGTCCAGTAGAGTAGTCGTTTTCCTTTCCCCTCTATCAAAGAAAAAAAAGGCTTAAGGGAGAATTCTAATTAAATCCAGTTGAAAAACCAAAATCCAAATTTAGGCCTACATTTTCAACAAATTCCTAATTGGGACAAGAGGCCTAATTCGGGATCTATGAATGTTATTAAAAGACTAAAATGCCCTTTTGAAGTAAAAGCAAAAAAAAATTCTGGTCAATGGTTTAAAAAGAAAATTGAGGATTGATGTAGGTCTGATTTCGGTTTTAATTATTTATGTTGGATTTGATTTTCTCCATGCTCTTAGTTTTTTTTATTTTTTTTTCATGTTTTTAGGTAAAGATGGGAATTTAATAGGAAATTGTGAGGAAAGATAAAAATATGGAAGTCTGTATTCTCACATCCCATAAAAGTCAAGTCCGTTTATCATATGCTTTCATGGCTTGTTTATGTTTGTGTCTCTTTGATTGAATGCATGACTGCAAAAAAGTAATTTTGCCAGAAAAGATGAATGAATAGATGTAGGCGTTCATTGCCCCTTAAACAAGACCAAAGCCAGCACAACCATGGGTAAGAGGTTGGGAATTGGGATGATGTAAAAAAAAATTGAGATGGTCTTGTAGCTACTTCTTGATGGGTTGGGGTTGTTTGAGTTTGTTTCTATGTAAGAAAAGAATTGATATATGCACTTAGAAGCATACGATAAACGTGAGTTGACTTCCATGGGATGAGAATTCAGACTTCCATTTCTTTCCATCTTTCCTTCTCGTGTTTGCATACAAACATAAAATAAATAAATAAATAAATAAATAAAATAAATGAAACTCGGGAGCAAATCTAAATTAAAATAGGTAAATTAAATTTGTACCCACCCTCAAGTTTCCTTTTTAACTACACAGGGGCATTTTAGTCTTTAAACAACATTTATAAATCTGTAATTAGGCATCTTATCTTGAGTAGAAATTTGTTGAAAGTGTAGGCCTAAATCTGGATTTTGGTATTTCAACTGGATTTAATTAGAATTCTCCCAAAACTTAATTTACATTATGTTATTTTTAAACAAAAATATAATTTAAATAAATTATTTTAATCAATTTCTTAATCCCTTTCTCTCATATAATTCTTCATCATCTAACTCTAACCTACTGCCACAACACCCTTCTTCATCTTCATCTCCATACTTTCTTCCAATTCTTACTAATCCAAGACATGCTGATAAGCTTCGATCAGTGTATAGCAGTAAAGAAAACGAATGAATTCTTGGGAATTCATACGAGTTTTGAACATCAGTTGAAGCCTTTGACAGGGGACAACAACTCTAATGTCTACGAACTATTACTCATCAGAGCCTAACACCATTCATCTCCAACTTTGGACTTTTACTATGGAATGGTGTCCTGTTCTCCGCGGCGTAAATCAAATGTATGTGAGTGAATAAAATAATTTAGTCAAAAGGAAAGTAGCGAGAAGAGCGCAAAAAGGCATGGTATGGCAATAACGGTGACAAGTTACCAGAGTTATAGTCTAGGACTGTGATGCTTTAATGTGTAAATAAGAGCTGTAGTTACTTTAATGAGGATGAAGATGAAGAAGGATGTTGCGGCATAAGGCTAGGGTTAGAAGATGAGGAAAAAAGAGACAGGGATTAAGAAATTGATCAAAATAATTCATTTAAATTATATTTTTGCTTCAAAATAAAATAATGTAAATTAAGTTAATGCCAATTAGGATTGAAATTAAATGAGTTGTTGTATTGCAAATCTAGCTTGCTTCGTCAGCATTGTACTGTCACCACTTAACTTTTCTTAGTCAGCCTAGCTTTGCCATTAGTAAAATTAATGATGTTAAGTTTTAAGGACTAAAAATATACTTTATAAACTTAAAGGATTAAAATGAAATCTCATGTAAATTTAAAGGACCAAAAACATACTTTAGCCAAAAAAAAAAAATATAGCAAGAATTAGTGCGAGTGACAGAGCGTAAGGCTTTTTTTTTCTTTTGTGTGGATGCAAGTACGTAGGATTATTTTACTTCTTACTGTTTTTTTCTTTAATACTGAATTTGTTGCCAGGTGAAAAGAATGAGCGAACAGAGAATACAGGGCTGGCATTGTGACCGTCGGATCGATTCTCTGCAAAGAAAAATTATTGTGCTTGTAACAGCCTGGTGTTTACCTAGTTCCGAGCTACTAATAACCCATTTGATAACAAAAAAAGCTGAACTTTTAAAATATTTTCTTTTACAGGAACGGGATTTTCTAAAAACTTGAACATTTTTAACCAATTCATTTCAAATCTAAACTCAGTGGCACATTTTCAGATTAAACATCTTAGGAAACCTTTTGAAAAACAAATAAGACCCGGGTTCCTTTCTAATTCACTTAATCCGTCAAATTGTAAGGTCTTACTCTCTCCGGTCTTTAATATAAGATATATTTACTTAATTTGATTAGATTAAAAAAGTTAGTTAAATTAGTTAATATGACTTGTATTTTCTAAAACACCATAGTCATGTTCCTTAATTCCCACATTCCCTCTCCTCATTGATTATTGTTGAAAAAGCATCAATAGGGGTAAATTAGGAAAATGTTGACAAACATGAAAACTTTGTCTTATAAAAAAAAGATCAATTTCCCAAATATGTCTTATATTAAAGGTCAGAGGAGTATATCATATACATATAACTTTCAAAACTATTGGTCATAAAATACTAAACTACTTGCCCTTTTTAAAGACTTGGAACTTATTGCTTTGGCATGTAAACATAGGGCCTCGTTCATACAATTTCCCTGACTTATAAACAAGATTGTATCTAGCTATGCTACTCTCTGAGCATGCATTCATAGATGCAACTATAATAATTATATAGAGATATACTCTTGCCAACGCCACATATGATACTTATCTTTAGACCATTGTAGTTTTAGCTCTACTCCTCCTTATGAAGGTATTTACATGCCAAAATATATAAATATGTATTTATATATATATACATAACTCACTTCATCAAAAGAGATGTGTGAGAGAGAGGGAGGGAGGGAGGGAGGGAGGGAGGGAGTATGAAGTCATAAAATCAAGTAAATAACAAAAGTCAAGCTTCTTAGCTTCAACCACGTTCAGTGTTCACCAATCACTATGCCATTACCCTTAGAAGTACCTGCCCTTACTTTAAACTTGTGTAGCATGGAAGAAAGGGTGAGATTCAGGGAAATCTCAGTGGTAACCAATTTCTTTATGTTAATAATTCAATATAAAAACTAAGTATGCAAACTAAGCCATAGAGAGCAACACCTTACACCACATGTATCATCAATGATGCCCTTACATTATAAGATAACTTAGCTAATGGCTACTTGGTGCGCATACATAATTAGATGAATAACTAACTGGCACACAATGCCAAACCAAATAATCTCATGCAACACAACTTACAAGTTCTCATACACAATTAACAAAATGGCACAAGCAGACATGGAACAATCAATGCACAATAACTTGAAAGGAAAAGAGTTACTACCTCTTTTGCCTTCTTCCAGTTTACTTTCTCCTTGCTTCTTTGTTTAATAGTTCCTTCTTGGGCTTGGCCGTTGGAGCAAATATCGAATCCTATAATTTTTATATTTATCTAAGGGTAGGTTAATACTTTTACCATTCTTAATTCATAACTTCAACTTTATATCTTAAAATTCTACACTACTACAAAAAGGTTGAAAGGTGGCGCACATATTGTGGCACTTCCTTAATGAAGTGCCACAGCTGCTCATTTATTATTTTTTTTTATATTTTATGTTTTTTTTTACCAGCTGTGGCGCCTCAGAGGGTAGGTGTCAAGTGTGGCGCCTGGCCAGGCAGGTGCCACACTTGACCAGGAGGTACCAGCTATGTGCCAGGCGCCACACTAGCTAATGGTCAGGTGTGGCGCCTGTCTGGCCAGGCGCCACACCTGACCCATTTTTTTAAATTTTTTTTTTTTTTGTCAGGGGTGGCGCCTGACCAGGAAGGCGCCACCCCTGACCTTTTTTTTTAAAAAAAATTTTGTCAGGTGTGGCGCCTGACGAGACTCATTTTTTATAAATTTTTTTTTTTATTTTCGTCAGGGGTGGCGCCTGCCTGGTCAGGCGCCACCCCTGATCTTTTTTTTTAAAAAAAAATTTGTCAGGTGTGGCGCCTGCCTAGTTAGGCGCCACCCCTGATCCCTTTTTTTAAAAAAAAATTTGGATTTCCTATCCCTTCCCCACCAATCAGAACCCATCCCGCCCCCACCCCCTTATCCTTTTGTTTTCCCGCCTCCCCCCCAATCACTTTCCTTTTCCCGCCTACACCCCCCATCTCTTTCTTTACCCTTTTCTCTATCTTTAATCATTCCCTCTCTCATTTTCACTTTCATCTATCTATGTGTGTTCTCCCCTTCCTTCCATTTTCTTATCTTCACATCTTAAATCTACACCCACACGCACACACGTTTTTGTTTTTTCCCAACTGCCAACCCCACTCCTTTCCCTATTATTCCCTTTTCTTTGTATTGTCTACAACTTTTTGGTCCCCACTCCATTTGGTAGCTCAAATTTCTTCCTTCCCTCATTGAAGATTGCATCACCAATGGCAATTACGTGGTCCCCCACTCCACTGCACTGATCAACCTATAAGTTCAACTTGCGTTTTCTTTTTATTAATTTTTTTTTCAGGTTGTTCTGCTTTTTTTTTTTTTATGGCATGCTTGCATTTTCTTTTTATTTAAATTGGTGCACATTGTTAACTTTATACATGAAGATTTTATCCAAACACGGTTTGTTTAGGGTCTCTCTTGTTATTGGGATTTGAGTTTGGTTCTATCTCTGTGGATAGACGTGGGAAAATGCGCTAACAAAGGCAAGCTTAGGATGAAGTTTGTGTATATTAATATTATAAAATTAAAAAAATATCTTTGTAATTTCAACTATATTTAAAGGAGTTCTTTATGAGAAAAGTCTGTGCACTTTTATAAACAATGGTAGTATTTATGCAGTGTGAGTGAATTTTAGAAGAAATTTATGTAGATTTTAGAAATTTCTTAAAAAAAATTAGACATGATTTTAATTAATTTTCAACTAAAATTAATACCTTCAGCATCAATAATTTTTAGAAGTAAATAGTTAATTGACAGTGAAGCAAACATAAACATCTACACCAATAAATAAATAATTGGTTTTATTTTTCTGTCCCCAAGCGCTCTCTCTCTCTGTCAGATTTTTCTTTTTATGTGGGTGGACCATCTCTAGTTTTGTTTCTTTGCTCTTTACACAACACCTCTATATATATATATATATATATATATATATATATATATATATATATATATATATATATATATATATATAAAATATACAAATGTGTGTGTTTTTTGTGCGTGTATACTATATATATATTCCTATTACTAGAGACTTATCCCCATTGTAGGCGTGTGTATACTGTGTTTTAGCTCTTACTAGTTCTAAGAAATTAATGCAACAAGTTACAAGAACAATGAAAGAATTGAATTTATATGTTATGTATAACCATAAATTTGAACGATAGTAATTAATATACAAGTGACTTGAAATTAGATAATCAAATTAACTTTTAATAATACTGCATGCTATTTCTTTTTAAACTTCTTCAAATTATTTGTTTTCCAAAAATCAAAATCATTTATTTAATATTATTTCACGTATTTAATATATATTTGTGTTAGTGCTATTTTGTAGAGGTAAGAAAATAATTTTTTGTATTATCTTATTAAACTATAATAGAGAAAATCCCATCTAAACCCAAGGAAAATAGGGAAAATTGAAATCAGGATAATAAATTGAATAATTCGTTAATTGAGTCATTAACTTATTTAATAATTTTAAAATATGGATAAAATGACTTTAATATATCAATATATATCAATGTTAATATTTAATAAAATAAAATATAATTTGTCTATTGTTTAACTTTAAATATATTAACTAAAACCGTAAAGGGAAAAACATACAATAAGGAGATAATTAATGTTGGGAATATGCTTTCTTTTTCATTTTATTTTATTTTCTTTATTTTTTTTTTCTGAATCATATTTTTTGAAATAAGCTAATCATATTTGATTTTATTATATATTGATGTTTATTACACATATTATTATTAAAAAAAATAACTTAGAACCTCAAATATTTTATTGATTTTTTTATGTTTAATTTGTGTTTGTAGTTTCACTTCATCAGTCTATTGAAGCTTCTATTTACGGTATGTTTTTTAAATTTTGAGCTTACAAATGTGATTTTAGTTGAATTTAATAGTTATAATTTGTAGGTGTTCTAATGATTGTTATTGATTAATTGCATAAGCAAAATAATTATTTATATATTCTTAACACTTGTATTTTATTTATTGACTTGTAATGTTTTCTAATTTAACTATGATATATTGTGGCAAATATGGTTTCTTTTGTTATGAGTTGTAAAAAATTATTATAATACCTGGGAATAATTAATGAATTATTTGGAAATTTAAAAATTCAGTTTAAGACTTAGAAAACTTCAATTATGAAGATTCATGTGGTGTATGTTATTTTAAATTAAAATTGGTAAGAGAATATAAAAATAATTAGTAAATGCAATAGTCATACAACTAACCACGTACTTTTTAAAAAAAATAGATTGAAGCCCATAGATGGATCGTAAATGGATGTCATCTAATTGATGTCCAAGGGAATATATAGATGGGGTGAAGGATTTTATTACATTTGCAACTGAGCACACAAAAGATCCTAGCAAAATCTTATGTCCTTGCTTATCTTGTTGTTTTGGAAAGTGGATTAGTCAACTTGATTTGCTAGATCATTTAGTGTGTTATGGTATTGATCAAACATATATACGATGGACAAGGCATGGTGAGACCAACGATGGATATAGTGATCGGGTGCATACCACGGGTGGTGCCTCGGATGAATTTGATCAATGCATGTTTGATGAAGATGATGGTTTTGAAGAAATGGTAAATATGGTTGAAGGGGTGCTTCATAACTGCCCTAACGAATATGAGAAGTTGAAAGGTGATGCACAATTCACCGTTGCCCGATAACACACTCCGGGTGAGGGTTGACGTATGCACGAACGAAGACGCCCTCTTACCGATCCCGTCTCGGGATGAGCAAAATAAGGTGGCAAATGTTGTAGGTGGCTATGTTGCTTGGCCAATAGGTCTTATCGAGCCATGTGAAAAGGTCGTTCATTCAAAATTTCCTGCACTTTTTCTTCGAACTTTCATCTCAAACTGTGATTTAATTTTCTGATTTGTGCAGGGTAAGATTTCAAAGTCTTCAACAACACAACCCAAGTCAAAAGCATCGGCTAGCCAACAAAGTAGAAGAAGACAGACCTCATTTCTCGATCAATTAATATCGATTGCACCACAATTGATCGGTGAGGGAGTAGTGCAATTACGTATTCCAAGACATATCTACAGTGTTGGTGGTCTAGTTGATTATGTTACTACCGAGGTCGTGTAGGACATATGTGCTCGTGATTGGGTTAGTGCTTCGGCTATCAACATCTGGATAAGGTACTTCACTATCATCGTTTATCACTGTTATTAATATATCTCGTTCCATTTCTTTTGTTTCTCATGACACTGTATGTTTTATACTAGGCATTTGGACCAGGACGTTTTAATGGATACACACAGGGTCCAATTCGCATTTGTCAACCCTTTTTTTCATTGGTCATCATGATGGTAAAGTAGATGTAACTATGCAGTCTAATGAGCTGAAAGATTACTTTAGCAAGAAAGCGACAGCAAATACATTATTTTTAGTGCCGTATAATACGGGGTAAGTTATTATTGGTTCAATTTTTGTTTTTATTGTTTAACTTCTATCATAACATGATTGTTCAAAAAAAAATTTTAAAATATATTTTAGGCGCCATTGGATATTGATCATTATCAATCCAACGGAACCTTCAGGCCCTCGCATTTATTATGTGGATCCTCTAAAAAATGGTCTTCCATAAGACCGTTTTGATATGTTGCTATTGATCAGTAGGTAAGTATACGTGCCTATGTATAAATATTTGCGAACGTGATTGAATAACCAAAAGTAATCATTTTCTATTTCTTTTGTTAGTGCATTGACTGCGTATCGGTCGTCTGTCTCGTTAAACTATTCTAAAGCTACTGACCCCCGCCTTAGCTATCCTTGGAAGAAGATATAAGTATTGATATTTGACTTTACTTAGACTTTATTAGTAAACACTTTTTATTCATGAACAGAGTTAAATATTGCATTATATTTTTGCAGTGCCCTTTCCAACCTAATGACAATGATTGTGGGTACTATATCATGAAATTTATGAAGGATATTATTATGCATGATCAACCATTTATTCCTCAAAAAGTAAGTCATTTAGTTGCACTTCATATTGTGTTGTAATGAAATTGAATTAGTGCCTGACAATTATGTTTTATTGATTTTAATTCGTTCTAACTTGTGTCTGATTGTATATATCTGTAGTATTATGAAGATCAACGTTGTGACGCTTTGACAGACCATCAGGTTAATGAAGTGATCGAGGAATGGTGTGAATATGTGTTTAGGCAAATCTCTAGGTAGCTATATATACTATTAAATTTATACTATTAAATTCGCTAGCTGGTCTTTTTTGTGTTGTTTCTAATTGCCAACTGTTGTGTCATGCATATTTGTTAAAGTTGAATTTGTTGTATTATATTTCATTCATCTAGGTTTACAGTATATTGTATAACAATTTTCAGTACTACTTTAGCTAATCAATCATTTGTTGGTATCATTTTAAAGTTATCTATTATTGTTGTTATTAAACCTTGCAGACTATAATTATATATGCATGGGAGATATATATGAAGAAAAAATATGCTAAAAAAAAACCAATACAAAGAATCCAAAAAATATGAGGAAAAAATATGCTAAAAAAAAAAGCAATACGAAAAATTTTAAAAAAAAAACACCTCCTGTGACGCCTGGGTAACCAGGCGCCACAGGAGATGGTGGACTACTGTGGCGCCTGGCTGGAGGTTATTTTTAAAAAAAATTTTAAAAATCTGTGGTGCTTCCAAGCGCCACAGCTTTTTTTAGTAGCGTCCAGATAGGTGGCATTTCACTAGCGTCATAGCTAATGCAATTATAAGCGCCACATCTTTGCTTTTTTTTAGTAATGCTAGCTTTAAAACAAACTATACCCTTAATTTTTCAATGAATTTTGAAAAATTACAACTTAATCTAGGAAGCTCAAGATTAAGTGGTTTGAATCTCTATTTAAAGATCTTTTAATCCTATACAAGGGAAAAATAACATTGAGCATCAACTCATGGGCATAAGTCCAAAATTTCAGCGTGAACATCCACTGCTCATTTGGAAAAATAGGATTTTCCAGTTTTCCTGCTAAACTTTGAAAAATCATAACTTTCAATGTACACATTCAATCAAAGTGTTCTAGGACTTAGTTTAAAGCTTAAGATGTCTACTAAATTGTCACCAAAATTCATGGGCAGAAGAGGTTATTTGCACTGGTTTTACCTCACTTAAACATCACTGCTCCAAGTTATAAACTTCCATTTCAATAAAATAGGACAGCACCTCTTGTATAGTGTGTTTGGATGGGGAGAAAATTAGGAGGAGGAGAAAATGGAGGGGGAGAGAAGTGAAGAGATAATAAAATCCCTCCTTGTGGTTGGATAGAAGGGAGAAAAGAGAAGGAGAGAACACATTTTATTTACCATGACAATAATGCCCTTATTTAATTTTTAATACATGTTTTCAAGTAACTCCATGAAAAAAAAAATTTAAATTAAAAAAAAACTAACACTGTCAAATTAAATATTAAAGTCAAATTAAGATGAACTTATTTTTAAAATTTTAAAAAATATTAAGCCAAATATATTTTCTAACAAACTATAATAATAAAAAAGTGAAAATAAAATAATCACGTCTCAATGATGACAACATCTTTATATCCTGATTTATTAAAATCAAAATCAAAATTTCTTTTAGAAAATTCAAGCTCTTTTTATTTCATTTATAATTTATAATTATAATAGTATCATTATTGATAATAATGTAAATTTAAAATATGATATAAGAATATCGTGTTATCACGGAATAATATGATCCACGCAAATGAGAAATAAGAGATAGACAATAAATTAAGAAAACATACAGTGGATTAATGGGTCTTCCATTAAAAAAACGTAAATCCTTTTACATAAAATAAAAAATAGAAAAAAGCATCTGCAGTGAAATTTGTAATAACAGGTGAGTGGCTGATGACTGACGATGATCGCGCGGGGAAGGGGCTTGGGGCAAGGGGCAAGGGGCAAGGGCAGGGGACAAAAATCGCATCTCTTATCCAAAATCTCTCCATCTTTACTTCTTTAGGGAGAAATTTTAAGGGAAAAACACGAGACCCACACCATTTTTTTCCTCCCACCCTTCTTTTCTCCCTATTTTCTCCTCCAATCCAAACGAGGGAAAATGAATTTTCTCCTCCATTTTCTCCCTTACTTTTCTCCTCCGCTAATTTTTTCTCCATCCAAACAGGCTATTAATGCACTGGAAATTTTCTAACTTTATAAACATCTAATAAATTATCATATATATGTCTCTAACCATAATTTAAGAATCTAAAACAATTAAGAAAGCATAAATCAGCAATTCATAACCAACTTTCCTGCTTCATTATCTATCCAACGCCCAAGGACATCAACAACATAATCCTTCTAAATCTCAGTTCTTTTAAATTCAACTTCAAAACACTAATTTACTCCTCATTTAGGAACATTTTGACAGCCAAACGCATACACAGGACCACCTTTTTAACTGTGGAATTTTTCAGCTACAAAGAACAATGTTGAAACCTTTGTTTAAGAGTCAATAGACATGGTTTGGCCATCAAAAAGAATTATACAGCACTTGGAGACATTAAAACATTGAGTTTAAATCAGTTGCTAGCTTCATAAACTCTTAACCACTCCAGACAGTTTCCCTTTTAAATCTAAAATTCTATAGCTTTCATATTTAGATCATCATTCTAATACTCTTAAACATAATTTTAGCCATCTAAAACAGTGGCCAACAGTTCAGAGATAATAAACAGTAAGCATGAATAATTTTAGAGCCTAAAAAATTCATCCAATCAAATCCTGAATTCACTTACGCATGTGTTGGGAGGGGTATCCATGAACCCCAAACTGAATACTAGATGATAATATAAAAAAAAAAAGCTTCAATTTGTTTTACGGACAATACACGCACATATATCAAGCTCATCATTGTAGCATTTAACCTTAGTCCAAGATCAGCGTTAATTGCGTGTGGGATTGATGATCTTCTTCCCTTCCATCTCCTCTAGGTTCTGTGATCTTCAAGATCGCTCTCACACCCTGCTTATGCTCTTCTGATTGCAAATGAGGTAGAGGGGTTAGGGCTGGTGAGATATACTTGGTGTTGAGATCATTTTGCCCCTCAATCAACTTTTGCTTTCAACTCAGTCCCTTGTTTAGTATACTAAAAATATTAAATAATTTCTAGAAATTAATCCTTAAATCCTTATTTGGATTTTCTTCCTTGATTAGCTTATTTGGCCCAGAAAATAATTTTGCTAAAATTTTCAGGCCAAACCATAACATCTAACTATTTTTCTTGAATTTCTTGAGAAAATAGGCCTTTAATTCCAGAAAATAGTTTGAAAATTATCTGTAACTCTTTTTGGGAAACAAATTTCTCCATACAATTCTTTTTTCCCAAAATACACATCTAGAATTTTTTGTTAATTATTCAAGGCCTTTATATATGTTTATTAGTTGTTTCCCTATTTACTTTCCCAAAATTCTGGCCTTAAAATAAGATTTTGACTAAATAATTTACTTTTGACGCTTTTTAAATTTTAGATAACATCCACAGATCTTAAATAACCCTGATAAATCTCTTCTAAAATTTTTGGGATGTTATGATACTCATCCGATTCTAAATATAAAACCTAATTTGGGATGAATTTTGATCCTAAATGTAAAACTTTTTTTTTTTTATTTTATCTCTTGTATTTATCTCTCTCCCTCACGCACATAACATGCAAAGGAGAGAGTTCAGTGTACCCGGAGAAACTGAAATGTAAAAAGTCTGAAGCATCTGAAAAAATTTAGCTGATAATGATGTAATATTTATTACCATGACCAACAACTACATTAAAGCAGTGGTCTGCGAAGGGCCAACTAGATGTCACACTCACATTATTAACTAATTACGTTATCATCATCGTTATATTATTGTTGTCATTATTATATATCTCCAGCTCTAGAGGTCCGTACAGTGCCGACTTTTCAGACCACCATAGACAGATCACAGTTGGAGTGTCCTTTAACCTTATCAAACTTGAAAACCAGGGCCTCTTTATCAGTAACAACCAAACGACGTCGGTCTTCACTATCAAGCTTCACTCCGATGTTTCTACATTCCTCTTTACCTTGCTCACAGAACACGAGCTTATAGTGATGCTTTTCTGTATCATAGGTCTCGATAGAGAACGAGCCAGAAACAAAGGTATTACCAAACTCCTGTGCATCACCAAGCATTACAGCCTCTCCTAAACGACGAGACTTTACGACGACCCAGTGTGGCGAACTGGTGCAAACGTTTGGTGCTAAATACGCGAACTTTAGGTTCAAAGGCCATGAAGTTTTGATGAAAGCAGCTCTGTAAGGAGATGATAAGGTGACAGCCCAGCCATTAGTGTACATAGCTGAAACCACAGCGAGTGAGCACAAATTATCTCCATGCCTAATGGGAGCAGATATAATGGCTCCTCCTCCAATAGGAGTAGCGGGTGACAAGTAGTATTTGCCACCATTTCTCAACATTTCGCCGTCGGAGTCAACCACCACCTCCACTGAGATGGTGGAGGCGATGAAGAGAAGGAAGAAGAGGAAAGAAAGCAATGATGCCGAAGGCTTCATGGTTTGGTTTTGGTGTGTGGTGTTATATATGGAAGATTAAGGTTTTTGGTTTTGGGTGTGTGAGTAAACGAGAATTTGGAGCATGTATTTATAAGCGTAACATGGGAGTGAGATGAAGCTCGAAGAAGTGTTTTGGGTCCCATATCGGAGAGCCTCGTAAATGAGGGGAGGACCCTCTCCTTTTTCCTTCCCATCATCTTTCCTTTTTTATAATCATTGGATCAATAAATGGTTTAGATTTGATCTATTGCAAAATTATTATAAAAAATGTTGAATTAAAAAAATAAAAATAATTAAATAAATTTAAATTGCTAA
The DNA here is from genome assembly GCA_963242795.1 of Inga leiocalycina. Taxonomy (NCBI): domain Eukaryota; kingdom Viridiplantae; phylum Streptophyta; class Magnoliopsida; order Fabales; family Fabaceae; genus Inga; species Inga leiocalycina. The sequence goes on along the minus strand of OY725320.1, from coordinate 82,173,196 downwards.
ATTTTGATATGAATAATATAATACTTACTAGAGTTAAAAAAAACAAAAATATTTGGGAAAATCGCAATATGGTCCCAAGGAATAAAAAAAATATATCAAAAAAGCCTCAATATAGGATTTACTATCTAAAAACTCCCGAGGGACCTCAATGATATAGATGTGAATAGTGAAATTGCATGTTTGCCCTCATTGACAAGTCAAAGTGTTACCATTGATAAGTCTATCTGTTGACAAGTGTATGTGTTATATTAACAAATTATTGTGTTACTCTTGACAAGTATATGAACCATATTGGCAAATCATAATATTACTATTGAAAGTTTATATGCCATATGGACAAATTGTAATCTCACCGATGACAAGTTTATGTGGCACATTGGCAATAGGGGTAAACAGGTAATTTCACATTTTGGATCTATATCACTGAGGTCCCTTGAGAGTTTTTAAATAATAAATCATATACTGAAACTTTTTTGATATTTTTTATGTTCTTGGGGACCATACTGCTATTTTCCCAAAATATTTTGCATAAAGTAAGATGAAGAAAGATTGAGGGAAGAGAAAAGGTAAGGTTCCTATCCTGTCAAGTGAACTTAGCTTACATTCAAGGGGATTTTTCCTACTAATAGACTAGTCTTTTAAGATTAGGCTCTCACTTTAAATTTATGCTCATAACATTTATTGTTATGAATCCCACATCAATGAACCTCAACGTAAGTTTATAAATTCAAGAGGCTCTCCTCTTTATTGCTGTCTAGTTTTTAGAAATTAGGTTCTGGCTTTATATTTGTATTGATGGCAATATGCTTATAAATGATTGATTTGTTGTAGGGTTTTAGTCACGTGAAAAAATGTCGGCCGGATAAGAATGCCACCTAGCTACCCATAAGGTGACAATAATATATGTAAGGTTAAATGATCCACCTCCTTTAACGCGTAGTGCGTACTATCTTATTGAGGACAATGTGACCACTTTATTGATGAACGATCCTTATTGATTTATGTCATTATCAAGAGCTTCTTGTCATTTCCCTTCCAGGGACCAACACTAATTTAGGGCATCTTTTGACATGTAAAAGGCTAGCACTTGTTTGAGTTGGCTTTTAGGTCATTAAAACAAAATTTTTGATCTCAAACAATTAATTGAAGCTCAAAATGATGTTTAGACATGATTTTGGGGATAAATAACTTTTTGGCCAATACTTTTGGAGCTTTTAATTTTTTCCTTTTATTTTTTTCTTTAGATTTGAAATTTCAGAAACTAAATTTTTTTAGAACACATATAACAATCAGTATTAGGGTTAAAAAAAGTTTCCTGCCCCGCACTAATTACTGACTTAACATTGATCGTTTGAAAAGGACAATATTATTTTATGGATTTTGAAACATTACATACACTACATTGATCCATGATTTTTTATGGATACCCTTAGCTCTTCCCGACAATAATTTCAAAACAAAGATTGATTCACTTTAATTCTTAATTTTTAATTTATATTCCCCTTCTTTGCTTTCAATAATCTGACATTAATCTTGATTAAGTGCATATTTGGATTCCATTTTTATAAGCTAAATGGACTTTTTAGAAAATAGGCTTTTGCCTTAACTGGTGATGTTTGGTCACTTTTTTTGGTGATAAAGCAAAATAGAAAATACACATGAAAAGTTAGTTTTGTAAACACAAATTAATTGAAGTGAATTTTATTACAAATATGTATTTTGTAAATTATTGAAATTGGGATTAAAGTCAATTAGTATAATATAATTTATATTCGAACAGTAATTATGTCATACAAAACTCATCAATATCTCTGTCACTTCATATTCCATCAAGAAAGGAATCTTCAATTTATCAATATTGGATTTATCGAAGACATCAAGATCGAGCTGCAGATCATTTGTATATAATTATGATTCGGATGATTTTTTACGTGGTAATGCATCTGTGGCTTATGGGGAAATTATTGAAAAAAGAAGCATCCCAGGACAATTATTGATCTGTCGATAATAACACTAGCGGCCCAACTTTTTTTATAAATATAAGTATTTATTTACTGGAGGTAATCATTGGTAGGGCACAATTTTAAATAAATATGATAATGGAAATTTTGTTTTGTACCCTTTTTTTTTTAATATTTGACTTTTAGTACCGCGGAAACTCTCCACCGCATGCATGCACATATATACATATAGATATGATAATGTATTTTGTCTTTTACATGGTTGTCCCTTTCATTATAAAATGATATGAATACAAAATTGTGCAATTATTATTGTTGTATTATGATTATTGTTAGCAGCAGCTTGAGTCCAATATGTTTCCGAATCACTTTCTTGTAAAACGAATCATTCCCTTATAAATTGTCACAAATACATTTTTAAGGACTAAGAAAAAATTAAATAATCTAAATTTTCTAAAAAAAAAATCTAATACTTTTTCTAATTTGCCTCTAGCATTCTTTAAATAAATACTATTTTACCATTAATGGCTCTCTAGTTATAATTTCAAAACAAAGATCAATTCACTTAAATTCTTAAATTTTAATTTATATTCCCATTCTTTGCATTCAATAATCTGACTTTAACCTTGATTAAGTGTGTGTTTGGATTCCTTTTTTTAAAGCTAAAAGGACTTTATAGAAAACAGACTTTCCTTAACTGATGTTTGCTTACTTTTTAGGCGAGGATGCAAAATGGCAATTACATTGATTTTTTATTCCAAATGTATTTTATAAAAAAAAATTTAGATAAAAGTCAATTAGTGTAGTATAATATAATTTATGTTCAAATAGTAACTATGTACTACATAACTCAATATCTATCTTGAACCACATTATCCCTCCCTTACAGGAAGGAAAATTACTCGTTCCACCACTACTTTTTTTCTTGAACAAAGAATCTTCAATTTATCCATATTGCATTTATCAAAGACATCAAGATCGAGCGCAGGAGGTAATTGTCTTTAAATATTCAATTATGATGCGGAAGATTTTTTGTTTTTTGAATTATTTTGATTTTCAAATATATGATCATCAATGTGGTGGAAATGCAATTTTCTTGAATGATAGATAGAAAGTGGGCCTTATGTGATAATGCATTTGTGGCTTATGAGGATAAGGTTGAAAAAAGAGGCACCCCACTACAATTATTGATCCATCCGACAAAATTGGTATATATGGGCCCAATTTTTTTGGCTATTCACAAATACAAATTATCTTTTACTAAAAGTATATTCGGCACCATATACTTTTTAGAGATGTAAGAATATATATGATCATTTAATATGGGAGAAAAAAATGGCAATATAACCTAACACCGTTATATGCATATACCAAAATAGTGTGTATCCACCACAAAAAAGTAATGATGTTAAGTTATATGTAACGGCTCCGACATTTTTGCTCTTATTTTGAATATCCAGAAGTATTTTTTGCCCCTCCAAAAAGCATATGATATTGGATTGATGAAAAGCTTATGAGTACTTTTACTCCTTAACTATTTTTTTATAAGTACAAATATCATTCTATTGGATGCACTCAAGGTGTCTCTTTGTTTTAGCTTTTCAAAAGTGGCTTTATGATTTCTGAGGTAAATATGTGAGAAGAATTTTGTATTGACTTACAGAAAAGGGCTTTTGAAAATGGATTTGGATCCTCTCCTTTTCCATTACGGTTCGCTCCCATCCTTTTCTCTCCAAATGCACTATTTTGGTGCAAAATACACAAGCTCCTCACCTTTTTTTTTTTTTTGAAAAACAACATTGATCATCCTAAAGTATTTTTTAAGTACCAGTTAGTACTCTGCAATATTTTTTCAGTGTTATACAGTATCCTGAACTAATTTTTTAGGATTTTGAAAAAATATTTTAGGAAACTGATTGGTATTTAAAAATACTTCAGGACGGTCAATGTTGTTTTTCAAAAAAAAGAAAGGGACAATTACAATGAAGTCCCACACAAGAGAAAAAAATGAAAAAATGGTCCCTAAAGTTGTTAATGACAAGTCGAGAAGCTTACACTGACAACTTCAGGGACCATTTCTTCATTTTTTTTCTCTTGTATGGGATTTCATTGTAATTGCCCAAAAAAAAAAGTGAGGAGCTTGTGTATTTTGTACTAAAACAATGTATTTGGAGACAAAAGGACGGGAGTGAACCATAAGAGAAAAGAAGAGGATCCAAATCCTCTAAAAAACATGGGTTGGTTGTTTCCCAAACAAATACCAAACACTCTCAAAATTTCCCTAATATGGTTTGAATTAAAAACCATGGTTTTGAGGTTGAAAACCATATTTTTCTAAAAAAAAAAAAATTTCTACATTTTCATTTTCAGAAACTATTCTTCAAAATCAATTTTCTAAAATCAATTTTTTCACGTTTTCTCTATAAGTTATTTTACAAAAAGCTAATCCAAATCCACTCTAATAAATATGATAGTTCTCCCCGTCGGTTTGCCACTTTGCGTGAGATTCAATCCTACTTAGTGGGGCCCAATGTTTAATAAATATGATAATGCACGTTTTGTTTTGTACCGCTTGGTCTTATCTTTCACACAAGGACGAATGAAACAGTCATGAGCGTTGAATTATATCAATGTGTGATCTGTCATGAGTGGCCCAGTGGCCCAGTGGCCCATGGACTATCGGTCCAGTTACTATCGGGCCCCCAGATGGACAAGAAGATTACAAATAATTTTGTATTTTGCTTCTAGTAGTTTTGATCACTGAATGAAATTGATCCTTATCTTTTTCAATACAATATCGACTTTTCTCTTTTTTTTTTCCCCGAAAAATTGTACAAATGAAAACTAATTTCATCTCACCTACATATTAATATAATTATTTTAATAATATTAACATATGTTTTAGCCTTGAGCAGTAATTGTCAAACACTTTTTTTAGTCTGCACCAATCTTTCCCCACAAAACTCACAAGACTCTTATGAATTTGACACAGCTTTAGAAAGATTACCCTCCTAGCAGCACCCAAAAGACACCTGAGTAGATTGAATCAGATGCCTTGGATCAAACTAAAAGAATGGCATGGGAATGCCAAAGCAAGTGCACCAATAAAAGGAAAATGAAAAAAGAAAAAAGAAACTCCAATTTATCTTATGATCAAAAACCTATTTGCAAGTCTACTTGATAGTTTACCCTTCAGATAAGCATCCACTATCAAAAGAAGTATTATAAAAGTTGGCATAGTTTGAAACATCATGTGTGTCAAGAAAACTTGAAAAATGTTGATGTCATTGTTATGTTTTGTCTTGAGGTCAAGCATTATGAGTGTTTTGAAACTTGTTTGTAGTGATTATGCCTTGATAAGAAGTGTTGTATCTTGTGATATATTTGTCTTGATTTGTCATAAGGGTCTTGTAACTTGTTTTGTCTTGGTGTAAAGTGTCATGAGTGTCTTGTCAACTGTTTTTGTAATTTCTGTGCCTATCAAATCCACTAAAGACACCCTTTGTGAGTCTATATAAAGAAGGGGTTGTAAGAGTTGAAGGAATATCAAACAAGTTTGTATGAAAGTTTGATAATAAAAGTTCAGTGTGTTTTCTCATCATGAGTCCTCTCTAAAATATCTCCATTCCCTTGAAAAATTGAAATAATACCTTATTTTTGCTTCTAGAGATTCAAACATGCTCTGCACTTGCCTCCTTTGAGGATTTTGTGCATAAGAAAGAATCTGACTATGATCTGTTAGAATTATAAGTTCATTGTGTTTTCTTATCATGAGTTTTTCTCTAAAATAACTCCATTTACTGAAAAAGTTCAAAGTAATATCTTTTGTTGTTAGATATCCAAACATGCTCTTCAGTTGACTCCTTTGAGGATTTTGTGCATAAGAAAGAATGTGACCATGATCTGTAAGAATTATGAAGGGTTAAGTATAATGAAATTTTAATGAATGTATTTAAAATGTTAATGAAGCCTTAACGCTTTTTAGGATATGAACTTATATTCTCTTCCTTAAGGGGTGGACCTCTTACCACATCAACTAATAAGTTGTTTGTGTTGAAAAATTGATTATTGAAAATGTTAAAAATGAGTATTAAAAATATAGAAAATGAGCACTGAAAAAAAAAATATATATATATATATACACATATAAGACTTGACATAAGTGTGCTACTTAGTCTAGGCAATGCTAAAATATGATCCTATCAAATGAATATATATATATATATATATATATATCTATAAACTTAACATAGGAAATAATTAATATTTTAAGAGAAAAATAACATAAAAAATTAATTTTGGATATTGAGTTATATTAAGAAAATAATTTAGGGTACTAAATATACTTAACTCTAAATTTGTAGGCCCCACAAACAACTTTTTGAGAGTTAATTAAAATTGTAGTATTCTCTAGGTGATGCTTGGATGGAGGGAAAAGTGGGATGACAAAAAAGGAAGAAATGTTAAGAAGAAAAACTAAAAAAAAAAGCAATAAATAAAATTTATTTTTAATTGGAAAAATCACATCAAGGTCCCAATCTAGAAAAATAATATTAAAAAAGTCATATAACTTGTCAATGGTAGTTCTTTCATTTGTAAATGGTTGCTCTTTCACTTATTATTGATAAGTTATGAGACTTTTTTGATATTATTTTTCTTGGTTGGGACCTTGGTCTCATTTTTCTTCTTTAACTTTCAGAAGTTTTCTCACTATTATTATTTACTTCCTAATTTTTTCTCCCTCCATGCATATAACATAAACTAAGAAAGTAAATTTGTTGTTTGAAAAAAAGCGAAAATGACACTAACGTCCAAACCAAGAAAAATAATATCAGAAAATTTTTATAGCTTGTTAATAATAGCTCATGCACTTATCAATGGTTGCTATTTCACTTGTCATTAACAAGCTATGAGATTTTTCTATTATTAAAAGTGCCACATGGGAAAAGGAACAGAAAAAAGGAAAACTAAAATTGTATTGGAAACCCTCACTCTCGCATCACTGCTCGCCATTTTCATTTTCTCCACCTACAACTCATGAATTCCACAATCACACCCTCTTTTGTGGCCCTATCCGTCTCAAATCGGAATCGCACTATTTGGCCCCTTTTCTCTCCCCCTCCCCTGAAATAATTTGATCAATTATGAGCTGCTAAAGTTGAACTCTGCCTGCCGCAATACCATTGTGAAGTTGCAGCATCAATTACAGTTCTCACACTGAGATCACTTGTGGAATCCATTAGTTGCATATGGAGAAGATTAAAATGGCAGTGGGTAATGCGAGGGTCAGGGTTTCCATTTGATTTTCTGTTTTTATTTTTTATTTTTCTTTTTCCATGTGGCACTTTTAAGCTCAGTCAAACTCCATGTTTGCAAAGTCATCAAAGTTCTCACCACATCAGCACATGTTAACGGACTATTAACACCATTAGTCTTTTTGTAACTGCAGGCACTAACGAATATAAATGCACGAACTTAAAGGACCCAATAAAAAGGGGGGAAAAAGTTTAGGGACTTGATTCAAAACTGAAGAAAACTATAAGGACCTCTAGATTAGTTTGTTTTTTTTTAAAAAGAAAGTAAATTTTCACTATGCTTAAAAAGAAAAATAATTGTCTTATGCTTTTTGTTGTTTTAAAAAAGTTCTTGACCACTGGACCTGGAGCTCCTGTGGCCGGCTAGCCACTGGTGTCTCTGGCGAACGTGGCTTAGAATTTTTTTCAAATCTTGTAGCCTCTTTTCTTTTTACACCAACATTGATCATGAGAATAGATTTGAGATTTTGAAAATTGGTGTTACCTTTTTTAAAATGTAGAAATTCAAATGATATTTTTTTTAGGAATTTTCTCTTTGAAACATTGACGTTAAAACAAACAAGAGTTATGTCCTTGAAAATCCCAAAAAAATTGGGAAAATGGTTGAAAAGTCCATCTTTAAAAATTGTATTGGCCATGAGGACATGATATATTTTTACATAAAGAGTATTAGTACTATGCAAGATTTTATACACCCGAAAGTGTCAGTACTTAAATTTAGGTTCTTCTTATTACCAAAAAAATTTTTAAACACGGACTTTTCACCAATTTTTCAATAAAGATCTTTTCTGTAATATCTCCATAAACCATCAAAATTAGATTTGATGGACGGCTTTGATTGAAATGAGTATGCATGTATGTATCGATATATAAAGTGCAAAGGAGAGAGTTAATTAGGTGTACGTGGAGAAACTGAAATGTAAAATGCTGAAGCATCTCAAGAAATTTAGCTGATGATGATGTATTATTTATTACTATGACCAACAACTACATTGAAGCAGTGGTCTGCAAAGTGCCAACTAGATGTCACACTCACATTATTAACTAATTACATCATCATCTTCGTTATATTATTATTGTCACTATTATAGATCTCCAGCTCTAGAGGTACATACCATTCCGACTTTTCAGACCACCATAGACAGATCAGAGTTGAAGTTTCCGCTAACCTTATCAAACTCGAAAACCGAAGGCTCTTTATCAGTAACAACCAAACGACGTCGTTCTTCACTATCAAGCTTCACTCCGATGTTTCCACATTCATCTTTACCTTGCTCACAGAACACGAGCTTATAGTGATGCTTTTCTGAATCATGGGTCTCGATAGAGAACGAACCAGAAACATAGGCATCACCAAATTCCTGTTTATCACCAAGCATCACAGCCTCTCCTAAAGGAAGAGACTTTACGACGACCCAGTGTGGCGAATCGGTGCAAATGTTTGGTGCTAAATACGCGAACTTTAAGCTCAAAGGCCATGAAGTTTTGATGAAAGTTGATTTTTAAGGAGATGATATGGTGACAGCCCAGCCATTAGTGTACCTAGCTGAAACCACAGCGAGTGAGCACAAGTTGTATCTCCATGCCTAATGGCAGCAGATATAATGGCTCCTCCTCCAATAGGAGTAGCGGGTGACAAGTAGTATTTGCCACCATTTCTCAACATTTCGCCGTCGGAGTCAACCACCACCTCCGCTGAGATGGTTAAAGCGATGAAGAGAAGGAAGAAGAGGAAAGAAAGAAATGATAGGCTTCATGGTTTGGTTGGTGTGTGGTGTTATATATGGAAGATTGGGTTTTTTATTTTGGGTGTGAGTAAATGAGAATTTGGAGCACGTATTTATAGGGGTAATAAGGGAGTGAGAAGAAGCTCGAAGAAGTGTTTTGAGTTCCACATAGACAGCCTCATAAGTGAAAAGTAGGAGGAAACTCTTTTTTACCCTTCTCATCCTCTTCCTATTTTATAAATATTAGATCAACGTATGAACGGTTTAGATTTGATCTTTTGTAAAATTATTACAAAAAATATTGAATTAAAAAAATAAAAATAATTAAATAAATTTAAATTATTAAATTTTGATATGAATAACATAATACTTGCTAAAGTAAACAATAATAAAAATAATATTTTGGAAAATCATAATATGGTCCTAAGGAATAGAAAAAATATCAAAAAAGTATCAGTATACAATTCACTATCTAAAACATGTCCTAAATGATATAGATTTGAATTGTGAAATTACCTGTTTGCCCTCATTGACAAGTTATAGTGTTACCATTATTGATAAGTACATCTATTGATAAGTGTACGTGTCATATTAATAAGTCATAATATTACTGTTGATAAGTTTATAGTCATATTGACAATAGGGGGGATCAATTAATTTCACAATTCGGATTTATATCACTGAGGTGCCTTGGGATTTTTTAAATAATAAATCATATATTGGGACTTTTTTTATATTTTTTATGTTCCTTGGGACCATATTGCTATTTTTCCAAAACATTTTGTATAAAATCAAATATGAACCATTCAGATTTTTTATATTTTTTATGTTCCTTGGGACCTTATTGCTATTTTTCCAAAACATTTTGTATAAAATCAAATATGAACCATTCATTCAGATGTTGATCTTATAGTTTGAAAAGGAAGAGAAAGAAAGATTGAGGGAAGAGAAAAAGTGAGGTTCCTATCCCTTTGACTAAACGATGGTTTACCTTCAAGGAATTTCCTCTCCTAATAAACTAGTCTCTTGAGATTAGGCTCTCACTTTAGACTTATGCTGATAACATTTATTGTTACGAGTCCCATATAAAAGAACCTCCCAAAAAATGTAGATCTATAAATTCAAAAGGTTCTCCCTCCTTATAAATGGCTAGTCTTTTTGAAATTGGTTTCTTCCTTTATATTTGTGTTGATGGCAATATGCTTATAAATGATTGATTTGTTGGCGGGTTTTAGTCGCGCGAAAAATGTCAGCCGGATAAGAATGCCACCTAGCTACCCCATAAAGGGACAATAATATATGCAAGGTTAAATGATTCTGCCTCCTTTAACGCGTAGAACGTACTATCTTGTTGAGCACAGTAGGACCACTTTAGATGACCTATCCTTATTGATTCATGTCATCATCAAGAGCTTCTTTCCATGTCCCTTGCCGGGACCAACACTAATTTAGGCCATCTTTTGACATGAAAAAGGCCATGTAATGAAATAACATCTATTTAGATTATTTAGGGTTTGTAACAAATTAGGGTTTTTAGATTTTTCAAATAAATTGGAATATCTAGATTACTCTCTCAGTATCTTATTATCTTTTGAATTTCAAATTAGGATTTAGATTGCAATTTGAATTAAGCTAGGTCGAATGTGCAATTCTACCCATAAACATTTTTCGAAAGAGCTATTAGCACAGTAAACATTTTTTGGTTTCAAAGATACCCATGAACATTAAAAGGTAGATCGATAATGCCAATTTTGTTAACTTCATCTGACTGTGTTACTTTTTGGTTAAAACGTTAGGTGGGCCCCACATCAACAAACAAGTGAAACCGTTAGCCCAAGTTAACAGAATTGGCATTATGGGTCTACTTTTAATGTTCATGGGTACTTTTGCATCCCAAAATTAATGTTTAATGTACTAGTAGGTCTTTCGAGAAATGTTTATGGGTAGAATTGCACATTCACCCTTCAAACCCACATAAGACACCCATTGTGAATCTATATAAAGAAGGGGTTGTAAGAGTTGGAGGACTACCAAACAAGTTTGTATGAAAGTTTGATAATAAAAGTTCAGTGTGTTTTCTCATCATGAGTCCTCTCTAAAATATCTCCATTCTCTTGAAAACTTGAAGTAATATCTTATTTTTGTTTCTAGAGATTCAAACATGCTCTGCACTTGCCTCTTTTGAAGATTTTGTGCATAAGAAAGAATCTGACTATGATCTGTTAGAATTATAAGTTCACTGTGGTTTCCCATCATGAGTTTTCTCTAAAATAACTCCATTATCCTGAAAGCTCAAAGTAATATCTTTTGTTTTTGGAGATTCAAAAATGCTTTACACTTGCCTCCTTTGAGAATTTTGTGCATAAGAAAGAATGTGACCAAGATCTGTTACAATTATAAAGGGTTAAAAAATTGGTTTTAGTGGTTCGGGATTGAAGTCCTAAAGCGGCTAAGTATAATGAAATTTTAATGAATGTATTTGAAATGTTAATGAAGCCTTGATGCTTTTTGGGATTCAAACTTATATTTTTCTTCTTAAGGGGTGAGACCTTTAATCACATCAAGCTTTCCGTTTTATTTATTTATTTATTTATTGGTCTCTCAAGATATATGGAGCTCCTTCGACAAAGTGGAAGTCATTGAAGAATAGAAGGCTTCAGAATTGGGGTATGCCTATTTTAGTATTCTACTACGTTTTCCCTTCAAATATGTAAGTATAGATTCAGGAATGACGTGTATAGGATAGGGTGTAGGATAAATACTATAGCACCTGAATCTGGATCTGCACTAACAAATTAGACCCATTTTTCCTAGTTGTCTTTTTCCAGATGTATCAATAGCTTGGTTCAGATATCTAACAAATAATTGTCAAACATAACATGTGAGACAATTAAATTACTTGGTACGTATACACACACAGGTAAGGGATTGTTTAGCAAAATCACACCCTTATAATGGACCCAAACCCTAAAAAGTCTCAAATAATTAACCACCCAGGCCTATTGCCATTTAACAATTCCCGTATATGGTCTTTAGGGATTGAAATTTATTGAAACTCATCAGGTATGGGTTGTCCCTAAGCAGAATTACTTTGATCTTTAAATTTATTCGAGGTTGGCCTAGACTGAGGCTCAGTATTTTCACTCCCATTAATTTCAATTTACTTTTCTGACCTATGTTCGTTGGCAGGTGGTGTGGTGCATGAGAAGGGACTTCTACCTCAAGCTTGTAAGTCAGAAAAACCTTCCTTTTTTAATCTTAACTGGAAATATGCATGCTATATGGAAATATGGTAGTCATTCTTGCCTGTTTATGTGCGCGCGCGCACACACATGAACACCGACAACTGAGCACTTTTGGACCTGTCCTATATTGAAATAGTAAGAAACTTTTTTAGCCTTTTGAGCTAGTGCAACTTGCGTGTTCATAATAGGAAAGTTTTGTGTACCTACAATAGTGATTTTATTTGAATTTTTGTTGTTGTTTTCCACCAGTTATTGTTTCAGTTGTTAGAAGTATCTTTTATGATGTGGGTCTTATCATTGCTGTGCTATTGGCTTTGTACCTTTTATGCTCACTACTACAAAAAGGGAGGGTGGCGCACATTTGATCACAGCTTCTATTAAATTTTTTTTTTTAAAAAAGCATATACAAGTGTGGCGCTTACTTGAGTAAAGGCCACAACTTGTGGGGCCCCTTATATACCAGCTGTGGCACTTGGTTGACTAAATGTCACAGCTGGTTGGGTGCCTAGTGTGGCATTTGGTCAAACAAGCGCCACTCTAGGCACCACGTTTGGCGCTAAAATGTGTCAAAAGTGGATTTCTGATCCACTTCCACCCAATCATACTCTCTTATCCTTTCCTCCTCCCTCTTTATAACACTACCTTTCCCCTTCCATCATTGTCTGTCGTCCCCACTCCCTCCACTTTTTATTTCCTTTTTCCCATCTTGCTCCCTTTTCCTCCTACTATCGTCCCCACTGTTGTCCTTTTTGTTTCCTTTTCTCCTTGTCTTTTAGTCCACACTCCAATATGTAGCTCAATTGAAGGTGTAAGTACATATATCCTTGGTCCCCACGTGCTCTCCTCATTGTAGCTCATATTTCCTCCTCCTCACTCACTCACTCAAGCATCAACAATGACATCACCCACTTTTTTGCTTTGGTCTTGCACTGTGCAAATATGTAAGTACCACACGTATGCCGTTTATCTTTCTTTCTTTCTTTCTTATAATTTTTAAAGATGCAAGCTGTTATAAAAGTATATGTGATAAGAGAGAAGATTGATAGAATTCAGAGAAAGGATTATAGAATTTCTAGAGAGAAGTTCTAATTCAGTTCAACTGAAACAATCGATTACAGCCCTTTATATAGAGTCAGAAATCTAACCCTGGTTGCTTGACCATGGTTGTATTTAACTCTGGTTACATGATCATGGTTACTTTATATCTTCTTTATGTCCTTGTCTTCTTTTGCTTTTGCTTTGTGTCATGTCTTCTTTTCTTCTTTATGTTAACTTGACTGGAAGAGTAATATGAGTCAATGGACATCCACATATTTAATATTCATAACACTCCCCCTTGGATGTCCATTATGAATGTGCCTCATTAAAAACTTTAACTAGGAAAAACCCAGTGGGATAAAAACCTAGCCAAAGAAAAGAGTACATCATTCATTGATACACCGTCGAGTGCTGCCTCATTAAAAACCTTTCCAGGAAAACCCAGTAGGACAAAACCTAGATAAGGGAAAAAGAGTACAGCGTGTATCGACTCCTCCTCTTGATAATATCAATTGAAATCTTTGAATCTCCGAAGACCAATATCATGAACAAGTTTTTCAAAGATTGTACATGGGAGTGACTTGGTGAATAAATCTGCTAGATTTTCACTTGAACTGATTTGCTGAATATCTATTTCACCATCCTTTTGAAGGTCACGAGTGAAGAAGAATTTTGGTGAAATATGCTTTGTTCTATCGCCTTTGATATAGCCTTCTTTAAGTTGAGCGATACATGCAGCATTATCCTCATAGAGGATTGTTGGGATCATTTTGCCGGAAGATAAATGACAAGTTGTATGTATATGATGTATCACTGACCTCAACCACATACATTCTCGACTTGCTTCATGTATTGCTAGAATTTCTGCATGATTAGATGATGTAGCTGATATAGTCTATTTCATATATCATCGTGAAATAGCTGCACCTCCACATGTAAATAGATAGCCCGTTTGTGATTTACCATCATGTGGATCAGACAAAAATTTGGCATCTGCATAACCAACCAGTTCATGCTTGGATACATTTGAGTAGTATAACCCCATGTCTGTAGTACCTCTGAGATAACGAAGAATATGCTTTATTCCATTCCAATGCCTTCGTGTTGGTGAAGAACTATATCTTGCTAATAAATTAACAGCAAATAATATACCAGGACGTGTGTGATTAGCAAGATACATTAGTGCTCTAATAGCACTAAGATATGGTACTTCTGGACCAAGTAGTTCTTCATCACCTTCTTCACTGATTTCTCGGGGTCGGAATGGGTCTTTATCCACCTTCAAAGATCTTACAATCATTGGGGTACATAATGGATGAGATTTATCCATGTAAAATCGCTCTAGGACCTTCTTTGTATAAGTTTCTTGATATACAAAGATCCCTTTCTTGAAGTACTCAATCTGTAATCCAAGACAGAATTTTGTTCTTCCCAAGTCCTTCATTTCAAATTCTTTCTTCAAACAATTAATTGCCTTTTAAAGCTCTTCAGGAGTTCCAATGATGTTGATATCATCAACATAAACAGCAATTATAGCAAATTCATTATTAGATCTTTTCATAAAGATGCATGGGCATATCGGATCATTTTTGTATCCTTCTTTCAACAAATATTCATTAAGACGATTATACCACATGCGCCCTGATTGCTTCAGGCCATACAGGGACTTATTTAACTTAACTGAGTATTGTTCTCGAGAACTTGAATTGGATGCTTCTGGCATCTTAAGTCCTTCAGGGACTTTCATATAAATATCACTATCAAGTGATCCATATAAATAGGCAGTCACAACATCCATTAGATGTAAATCAAGTCCTGCATCTACTGCTAGACTGATTAAATAACGAAAAGTAGTCGCATCCACTACTGGTGAATACGTTTCTTCAAAATCAATGCCAGGTCTTCGTGTAAAAACTTGGGCTACTAGACGTTCCTTATATCTAGTTATTTTGCCCTTTTCATTTCTTTTCCGTACAAAGACCCATTTGCATCCAACTGATTTTACATCTTCAGGTGTAAGGACTACAGGTCCAAATACTTTTCGTTTTGCCAATAATTTTAATTCTGCATTAATGGCATCTTTCCATAGGGGCCAATCTTTTCTTTGTTGGCACTCACTAATGGATTTGGGCTCATGATCCTCATTATCATTCATTACATCATATGCTATATGATAAGCAAAGATGTCATCAATGTTGACTTCATTTCTATCCCATCGGATTCCATTTATAACATAATTTATTGAGATCTCATTATTTTCACATATATCAGGTACCTGGGTTTCTTCTGGGACTACAATGTTCTCTTCTGGAGATAATATCTCTTCAGGAGATGGCTCTTCTGGAGCTACTAATTTTTCTTCATTATCCTCAACCTGACCATCTATATTCTTTGCTCCTTTTCTTTTTTGAGGATTTTTATCTTTAGAACCGATGGACCTGCCACGCTTCAGGCGTACTTTTGATTCATTCATAGCAGGTTGTCCTTCAGGGACATCAATTTTAATAGGAGCATTAGCAGCTGAGACATGTGACTTTGTCGCTTTCTTTGGGTCAGTAAATGCTTCTAGCATTTGATTGGCTAAATTCTGTAAATGAATTATCTTTTGAACTTCAAGTTCACATTGTTTTATATGAGGATCAAAATGAGCCAATGATAATTCATTCCAACTAATTTCTTTTCCCAGCTGCTTGTTTTCTCCCCCTAATGTTGGGAAAAATGATTCATCAAAATGACAATCGGCAAATCGCGCCGTAAATAAATCTCCTGTGGATGGTTCTAAATATTTTATAATTGATGGAGATTCATACCCAACATATATTCCCATCTTTCTTTGAGGGCCCATCTTGGTGCGTTGTGGTAGTGCTACAGGCACATATACCGCACACCAAAAAATTCTTATATGGGAAATATTAGGTTCTTGACCAAAAACCATTTGTAAGGGGGAAACCTTTAAATAACTTGTTGGCCTAATGCGAATTAACATTGCTGCATGCAAAATGGCATGGCCCCAAGCAGAAGTTGGTAGATTAGATTTCATAAGTAAAGGCCTTGCAATTAATTGCAACCTTTTAACCAATGATTCTGCAAGTCCATTTTGCGTATGAACATAAGCTACAGGATGTTCAACATCAATTCTAAGGGACATACAATATTCATTAAAAGCTTGTGATGTAAATTCACTAGCATTATCAAGACGTATTTTCTTGATAGGATAATCAGGGTAATGTGCTCTTAATCTAATCAATTGAGCAAGTAATCTCGCAAATGCCAGGTTGCAAGAAGATAATAAGCAAACATGCGACCATTTAGTTGATGCATCAATTAAAACCATATAGTACCTAAATGGTCCGCATGGTGGGTGTATTGGCCCACAAATATCTCTCTGTATCCGTTCTAGAAACGTGAGAGACTCACTTTCTACTTTGCTTGGTGAGGGGCGAATAATTAACTTTCCATTGGAACATGCAGCACATGAGAAATCATGGGATTGTGGTATTTGTTTAATGTCCACATGAATTCCCAATTATTTGTCGCATCATGATTGAACCGGGATGGCCTAACCGATCATGCCAAACATTAAATTCATTAGTAAACTTCTGGTTTACATTATCAAACTGCTGGTTTGAATGGGTAAACTTCTGGTCTGCATTATCAAACTGCTGGTTTGAATTGGCAAACTTCTGGTTTGCATTATTGAACTTCTGGTTCTCAATAGTATGTGTTTCAATTGTGCTTATACATGTGTAATACAAACCAGAAGAAAAAATAGGAAAACTTTCTAATATGCATTTTCTACCAGCAACTATATTTGTAATGACAAGATATTCCTTATTATTTTTAGTTGTTGTTTCTAAATGATATCCATTTCTGCGGATATCTTTGAAACTCAGTAAGTTTCTTTTAGACTTGGTAGAATAAAATGCATTATCAATGCATAATTTTGTTCCTTCAGGTAACAAAATACTAGCTCTTCCAGAGCCTTCAATTAAATTTATACTACCAGATATAGTCTGAACATTGGCTTCTCGTATTACCAAGGAAGAAAAATATTTATCATGTCTGAGTATGGTGTGGGTTGTTGCACTATCAACGAGACATAAATCTTCAGGATTGATGCCAATAGGATTCATTCTTCATAAAAACATAAATAAAATTAATACATATGATAGAAACAACTTTAAATAAATATAACAGTTCAAATTATATTAAGAAATCTGCAACATCCAAATAGTTATTATCTATATCGCCATACTTAGAATTCTCGCCCTGATCAACATGATTAACTTCAACATTTGATCTTTTACCAGTATTTTTAATTGATTCTTGGTAAAGATCAACTAGGTGCCTTGGTGTACGACAGGTACGAAACCAATGGCCCTTGCCACCACATCGATAGTATGGATTATCATCATATTTGTTATGCCTACTGCTTTCCCCTTTTTGGTTCTTATCAGTCTTTTCCCACTTCTGGTAGGAATTTGAACCTCCATGATATCGACCACGACCACGCCCACAGCTGTAGCCACGCCCACGTCCACGTCCATGTCCACGTCCACGGCTACGGCCACGGCGACAATAAAATTCATTAGTTACTACATTCACTTCAGGGAATGGAGTTGAGCCTGTTGGACGGGATTCATGATTTTTCAACAAAAGCTCATTATTTTGTTCAGCTACAAGGAAACAAGAAATTAACTCAGAATATTTCTTGAAACCTTTTTCATGATATTGCTGCTGCAGGAGCAAATTGGATGCATGAAATGTGGAGAATGTCTTTTCTAACATATCATCATCATAACATTTTCTCCACATAATTTCAATTTAGAAGTAATTCTGAACATAGCTGAGTTATATTCACTTATATATTTAAAATCTTGCAAGCGTAAATGCATCCAATCAAAATGAGCTTTTGGAAGAATGACCATCTTCTGGTGATCATATCTTTCTTTCAAATTGTTCCAAAGGACAAGTGGGTCCATCACTGTCAAATATTCAGTTTTTAAATCTTCATGTAAATGGTGGCGAAGAAAAATCATGGATCTGGCTTTATCTTGCCTTATTCCCTTCTTTAATCGTGTCTTCTAGACTTTTGGCATTTAGGTGAATTTCCGCATCCAAATTCCAAGATAAATAATTTTTTCCGGTAATATCAAGAGCCACAATTTCAAGGTTTGCCATTGTTCAAACTAATTAAAGAAATAAATGAAACTAATTAAAATATGAAATGTAAATATGCAATATAATAACTGTAAATTCATAAAGATAATAAATAATTCATAAGGCAAGATAAGAAAATTAAAACATGTATGGCTTCGAGCCATTTAATCTCATGACTTCAGGCCATGTATGGCTTCGGGCCATTTAATCTCAAGATGAGGAATTAACTATTATCTTCAAGATAAAAATTGTACATGACTTCTGGCCGTACAATAAGATAAAAGATAAAAATATATATATATAGCTTCTGGCCATATAATAAGATGAAAAATGTATATAGCTTCTGGCTAATAATAAAAATGGATATGGCTTCTGGCCATATTATAAGAAATTAAAACATTATGACTTCTGATCATAATTTCAAGAATAAGATGTGTATGGCTTCTAGCCATAATAACAACAATAATAATATAAAAGAACTTGTAAATAATATATAAAAACAATAATGATCTCTAATCTTAGCCATGGAACCCGATGTTATATAACAATCGGTAAAAGTATCTCTCTAATTCCAGATAGTGGCTCAGATTATCCCAGATCTATAAAATAAAATAAGGTATATATAATCATTAAAGAAACCATAAGAAGATCATACCTTCTTTTAGAGCTTCGTGCTGATAACGTGTTATAAAAGTATATGTTATAAGAGAGAAGATTGATAGAATTCAAAAAAAGGATTATAGAATTTCTAGAGAGAAGTTAGAGAGAAGTTCTAATTCAGTTCAACTGAAACAATCGATTACAGCCCTTTAAATAGAGTCAGAAATCTAACCCTGGTTGCCTGACCATGGTTATATTTAACTCTGGTTACATGACCATAGTTACTTTATATCTTCTTTATGTCCTTGTCTTCTTTTGCTTTTGCTTTGTGTCATGTCTTCCTTTCTTCTTTATGTTAAGTTGACTGGAAGAGTAATATGAGTCAATGGACATCCACATATTTAATATTCATAACACAAGCAATTTTATCTTTCTATTTTTGCTTTTCTAACTAATATTTCTTTCTTCTTTTTCATGTTTGTGCTTATAGTTTCAACCCACTCTATTGAAGCTTCTATTCATTGTAAGTTTTTTAATTTTGGATCGGAGCTTATAAATATAATTTTATTAGAATTTAATAGTTTAATTTGTTAAATGTCTTTTATATTTAATTTATTATGAAATCTAAAAAAAAAATATTCTCAAAAAAATGTGATAGACATGGCTATTATAGTAATAATGCTTAAGCAATTTCTTAAATAATTCCATGTTTAATGTTTTTTGCTATTTATTACTAATTCCATGTTTAATTTTTTTGATCTATGTAACTTACTTTACTATAATGTTACTATACTTTACTATAACGTTATTTTATTTTATTGAGTTAACTATTTGATTATATTGCTATAGTGCTCTTTCCAACCCTATAATAATGATTGCGGGTATTATATCATGAAATTTATGAAAGATGTAATTACTCATTATTAGCCTTTTATTCCTCAAAAAGTAAGTTATTTAGTTACAATTCATATTGTGTTTTAAATTTATTTGATTAGTTCCTGATAATTAAGTTTTAGTGATTTTAATTCACTGTGTGCATGATTGTACGTATATGTAGTTTTATGAAGATTAATGTTGTGACAGTTTGATTGACCATTAAGTCAATAAAGTGATCGAAGAATGGTGTGAATATTTGCTTAGACAAACCTCTAGCTAGCTACTATTTAACTAGCCTAGGTGTTGTTTCTTGCTAATTGTTGCGTTATTTATTTAAGTTGAATTTGTTGTATTTCATTCACAATTGTTGTAAATATATTTAGTAGTGATTTTGTTAATTAGTTATTTTTTTGTATCATTTTGGAGCTATTTCATTGTTGTTTTCTTTTCTTCATTTTGTTGTGGATATAGAAATTTTTGTTTAAAGCAATCCACTATTGTAATTATATGGTTATAAATTAAAAATATAGAAATATAATTAAAAAAAAACTTCCTGTGGCACTTCCTTAAAAAAGGGCCATAGGAAGCTCAAACTTCTTATGAGGAAGTGCCACAGGAGGTGGTATTTTAAAATAATATATATATATACATATATATATGCTGTTGCACTTGGAAATGCCACAACTTTTTTTAGTTGCGTGTGGATACATGGTACTTCCTAGGCGTCACAGCTAGTTTAAAAAAAAAGTGCCACAACTACTCTTTTTTGTAGTAGTGGCTTTAGTTGGGAAAATATTGTGTTGTTGAACTGTGAAGATAATGCAAAAAACTTTTATTAATCTGCATGACTTTATTTTTAATTTTTTAATTTTTTTTGAATTTGTTTTAATCACTCAAGGAGAGGAAGAAATGAATATACATATTCAACTTCCTAATGAATCAATCATATAGGGGAGTGTTTGGTACAGCATTTTTGAGCCCAATAAACCCGTTTTCAGCGCAAAAAGCCCAAATAAAATTGTAACCCGTTTTGTGAGTGTTTGGTACAGCGTTTTCGCAAAAAAAAAAGCCTGATTTCGCTGACTTATTGATAAGCCCGAAGTTGAGGCTTTTTTTTTTGAAAATAAGCTGCGTTTTTTGGCGAAATCTGAATCTCACGTGGGGCCCAATAAAATAGTGTCAACTTTATCTCTTGTTATATAAAGAGATACGTGGGGCCCACGAATTTTCTTTAGCATACGAATTTTCTTATCATCAACGATTTCCATCTCTCTTCCAATATTTAAATATAATATATATTATTATATATATAATAATATATAATATATATATTATATATTATATAATAATATATATTATATATATATTATATACGATGGCAAAATATATATATATATATATATTATATACACACATATTGAATATCACATATATGATCTATCTAAAATTTGAAAAATATACAAATACCCTTCAAGTTTTTATTTTTAAAAACGCACTTATACAATCGCTAATCCAAACACGTTTTGACTTATGAAAAATCACTTATTCAACCGCTCATCCAAACATATTTTGACTTATGAAAAATCACTTATTCAATCGCTCATCCAAACATAAATCATGAATCAAAAATTTAATTTTTTTTAAGTCATTTTTAATAAGTCAGAATTACAATAAGTCATTTTTCCTACCGCTATCCCAAACACACACTAGGTCGTTTTGCTGCAAGCAATATTAAATTTGCTACTATTTTTAAATGTCCTGCTGATTTCACAATATCTGAACTCTCTTTCTTGCGGTGCCTCCATGGTTAACAAACCTCACACAGAAAATATATGAACAAACAGGACTATTCCCATCAGCCATCAATCATGTTCTAATCAATGAATATCTACCTAACCAAGGCATAATGGTTTGTGCTGAGACTCAACCCTTTCTTTTAGCCATTCATTTGTATTCGTCCTACCCTTCCTTTCAGCATTGAATTATACCTTGAAAGTTTGCATTAAAAATTTCATTGATGATTGTTTAACCCCGTTAAGAATAGAAAGTTTAATATTCAAATAATTAATATTGTTAGGGTTGATTATTTAGCATTTATTAGGATTAGAGACGAACGTTTTATTATTATGATTTAATTAGATTAGATTAGATTAGTTTCTTGGGTTAGGGTTAGTCTATTAGTTTGTCTATATAAAGGCCTATTTGTATCTTCTTTATTCAAGGATCAATAGTATTCATATTTTCCCTATGCTTCAATGTGATCCTTCAATTTCTACATGGTATTAGAGTTTTAGGGTTTTCTTCTCTTTCCTGGGTTGATCTTTTTCTGTCACAGCTGGTACTGTAGAGAGAAAGAGAGAGAGTTCCTTGCCAGAATTTTTCAGATGGCGCAAGGTTTACGGTCTCCAGCTGCGATTGACGTCAATTCACTAGACCTTTTGTGTTCGTCCATGGTGAGACATTTGGAGTGTTGTTTGGCCCCTAGTGACGCCTTTTGTGGTTGTTTTGGTCCTTTATGACACCGTTTGTTGTTTCTTTGGTTCCTTGTGAGGCTGTTGGTTGCTGCTTTTGTCTGTTGTGACGCCGTTCGTTGTTGCTTTGGTACCATATAGAAAGGAATCTTCAATTTATCACTATTGGATTTATCGAAGACATCAAAATAAAGCTGGAGATCATTTGTATTTAATTATGATTTGGATGATTTTGTTTTAATTAATATGCTTTTCAATTATGAATTAATGTGATAGAGATGTAATTTTCTTGAATGAAAAAGATAGAAGTGTGCCTTATACGTGGTATTGCATATACGTGGCTTATATGGGCCTGATTGAGAAAAGAGGCATCCCAGTACAATTATTTATCCATCCGATAAAACTAAAACATATGGGCCCAATTTTTTTGCTTAAGGTAAATACAAATGATCTTTTCCTAAAAATGCATCAAGCACCATATACTTTTCAGAGGTGCAAGAATACCTATCAACATTTAATATAGGAGCAAAAATGCCAATATATATAACCTAACACTATTTTATATATGTCCATATGCCAAAATAGTGTGTCCATCACAAAAAAGTAATAGTGTTAAGTTATATTTAACGGTCATAGTATTTTTAAGAGAATATTTCAAAGTTATTAATATGAAATTCTATATAAAGTAAAAAAAATTAAATTATTTTTTAATAAAAAATGCTGAACCCATTATGGGTCGAACGGACCGGTTCGACGGTTTTCAGGTCAAACTGGGTAGTCCGGTCTAGGTTTAATAACATTGGTTCTATGCTTTTTGTAGTTTTAAAAAAGTTCTTGACTGCCATAACTGGAGCGGCAAGCTCGCCACTGGTGTAATACCCCAAATTTTGAGATTTGAGACTAGAGAATAAGCCTGAAATAAGTAGATTGCTAAGCCTTGGTTTAGCAGGATCCCAAATGTTGATTAAGGGTTTAATGACTCCACAAGTAGATGCGGTTTGTGACAAATAACCCTTTTGGAGAATATAATGTGATTTGGCATTCGAATGTGATTCGTATGTGTTGTGAGCAGCGTTGAAATCCTGTATTTAAGCTCATTTATGGGTTAACATCTAAATTGATTTAAAATATAGGGAGGGCGCATATTATGGCTAGAAGAATGAGAAAATGTATTTGGCGGTGATTCAGTGTGAATTGCCATAATCAGGGGCAAAATGGTAAAGTTACCGACCACTTGATTAGTTGCCGAAGAAGAAACTCATTGGTAACTTGAAGATCAATTGTTGTGATTGATTTGTGTAAGAGATTAAAGGGTGGAATCTCATGTGCATGTGTGTACGTGAGCTCATGGAAGATGTGGTGAGATTGTGACAAGTGTCACAATATGGACCCTTGGATCAAGTCAAATGTTCAAAGTTGTTTTTCCTCTTCCCTTTCTCTTTTAGGTCGGTTTGCATGCTCCAAAATTGATCTCATTCTCTCTCTCCTTCAGCCTCCACGGAAGCTCAAGACAAGGGAAGAAAGAGAAAGAGAAAGGTGAAGTTTTAGCTTTGATCTTATGTCCTCTTTAGCTTAAACACTTTTCTATAATGTTGTTCATAGTGATTCTTTGTTCATAGTGATTCTGTCTTTGTTTTACACTAGATTCTATCTCAAAAGACAAAGTACTTACCCTTTCTTGACCTCATCAACTGCTCAAAGAGTTATATAAAACAAGAAACTAAGAGAATATGCAAAGATGAACATCTTATAGATTCAAAATATGCTTTTCAAGAATTTCTAAGTGTGTGTGAACGGAGTCAACATGTATTCCTTTTGAACTTTGTCAAAGTTATAAGCCACACTTCAAGTCATATACCCATGTTCAAACAATCAATTACATCATTCTCTAATTTCTTTCCTTCTTCCTCTAATTTACTCTAGTTGACTCAAAAATCAAAGGGACTTTTCGTCTTGTAACGGGGTCAGGGGTTAAGGTATTTAAAAGAAAAGGCAAAGGATAATCAACTAATACCTCAAGATAGATGATAATCACTCAAGGGGTTTCTTCCTTTCCTCATTAAACATACTCCCCCAAACTTGATATTGAGTTGGTTTTGGATTACTTTGGAACCAATTGCATATATTAATGTATAATTATACACTAAGAGTGCTTAATAACATCTCTAGAGTAGGGGTTTCTCTCTTTTGGTGTTAGACTCATCAGTTGATAGGGTTTGGTATTTTAGAGAACTTAGTGATTTCATAAATTGGATACAAAGTGGTTTTTAATAGTGTTTTAAGAAGTGATTTATTTCTAGATCTAGGAATAATCATTGATTAATGCACTAGACTCAACGGTGTTTGAGGTTTGATATTTTGAGGGACTTTGATTGCAATTGCTATTATTTTGTATTGAGTTTCGGTTAGAGGGCTTAAGTCTTGCCTTGTATGAGAGATTTAATTCACCTAACTCAAGCTAGCTCAAAGGGTCTTTTGAGCATTTTGTTTAGACTAGCACACTCCCATTATCTTATGAAGCAAATGATAGATGAAATTTATTGCTCTAGGAGGCTTTATCATATCTTTCAAAACCAATCTCCATTCTATTCCACTTTTATTCCAAAAATCCCAAAAATATCTATTTTAGTTGCATTCAATTCATAGTTTTAAAAATCAATCAATCATGTTTATCCTTGTTAATTTTGCATTGTAATTACTTAGTTTACTAGGAATTAGTTTTATAATCGGCTTCTCAAAGTGAAACGACTTCAGTTGTGTACTATATTGCATTAATTCGGTTTAATTCTTGATAACCTCGAGGTGACCAAAAGGGCGATTTCACCATGTCAAAGAGTGTTCAGTACTATATTGATTTGGTCGTGTCTTTACGCCTTGGGGTCAAATGCAAAATATTTATAACCAAGAATTGTAGTACAATGCAACACTCGGGTTGTCTTACTTGATGAGCCTTTATTGAGCTATCTAAATAACCTAATTATCATGCAAATGCAATAAAAGCAAGGGGAAATGGGTTTTGGTTTTTGAAATTAATAATTAAAAGAAAGATGCAAATTAATTAAATGCTAAACTATTGTTTTTGGTATTTTTCTTATAAAAATGGGATGGATAAGATTGAATGGAATGGTATGGAGTGGAAAATATTAATAAAGAATGCTCTTGGTAATGAAGAAATGATAATCCTTGCTCAAAAGATTATGAGAGTTAATTCTCTCTAAGTCTCAAAAG
Source organism: Inga leiocalycina (assembly GCA_963242795.1). Lineage (NCBI taxonomy): Eukaryota > Viridiplantae > Streptophyta > Magnoliopsida > Fabales > Fabaceae > Inga > Inga leiocalycina. The sequence continues at coordinate 82,147,575 of OY725320.1, read as the reverse complement.
CAAAACCCCAAACGATTGCTCGGGTCTAGTATTCTTAATTAATAGTTACTCCTGTGAACGCAGCTAGTAACTATCTCTTAAGGCACTATTAGGAACCGCTTAGAGTGCAATTAAAATGGATAACTATAACTTGTTTCCTCTTAATAGGAATGCAATAACATGACACTCAATTAATCCAATTCAATTATACAATCTAACAATAACATGTAGAAAGCACAATATCTTTGAATCAATAAGGAAATGTATATATATAAAAATCCCACAAGCTATAAAAATCCAATCCAATCACAATTATCAAATCAACAGAGATAATTAACATCAATCTCAGTTCTAGAATCACATATATAAAAATTCTTAAAACTAGGCAATTCAAATATATAATTCTAAACAAATGGAATGATAAAAAAGAAACTCCCCTTTATAGTCTATGAAGCTCAAGCATAATTCCCCACTGCCAAGAGCATAAAGTTACCTAGCTACTCATGAGATTAGCTTCAAGAAAAATTCTCAAACTCTGATTCAAACACCCAACCATAAAATAAACAGCTTAAAATAACCAATTAGCACTAAATCAATGAAGGATTGAGGCTGGATTTTGAACCAAAACAGAGGAAGCCACGGTTTAAATGAATCAGAACAGAGGAGGATACTACGGTCTCTGAAAGTTGGAGAAAAGAAATCAGTGAAGGTCGCTGGTAGCTTGAGGGGAAAGTGACAGTGGTGAACTCCACAGATGGTGGTGGTGAGTTCCTATGGTTGGTGTCAATGGAGAATGGTGAAGGGTTGAACTCACTCCGGTGGTGAAAATCAAGGGGCCGAGGATGGTGGTGTTGGTCGGTTTTGGTGTGATGAACAGGGACGATGGTCTCGTCTTCTACTCTGTTCTGAGCTCTGTTCACGGTAGTGACTTTGTGAACGTCGGTGGTGGTGAAGACACGGCACTCTCCTCTCTGAAACTCTCAGCTCACGTATCTCTTCCTCATAGCTCCGGCTTGGTGGCAGCATGGTTAAGAGGCAAAGCTCGCCTGATCTGTGTTGCAGCGTGGTGGTCTATCGGAGATGGAGGAAGGAAGGTGGTGAAGACACGGCACTCTCCTCTCTGAAACTCTCAGCTCACGTATCTCTTCCTCATAGCTCCGGCTTGGTGGCAGCATGGTTAAGAGGCAAAGCTCGCCTGATCTGTGTTGCAGCGTGGTGGTCTATCGGAGATGGAGGAAGGAATCTCACCGGCGACCATGGTGGAGAACTAAGTCGCCAGCGAGGCAAGAAAAAGAAGAGCAGAGGTGGATGATGAGATGATGTCCGATGATCAAGCTGATGTGATCGTCTTGCGGCGCTGCTCTCTATATCACTCCCACTCTCAGCTGATATTTTTCGGGTCTTTCCATGTCCATATAGCATATCCAATTGCCATATCCACCAGCAAGTCGGATCCTCCGTTTTCAATGGGCCTGTGTTCCTCTTTTTTTTTTCCTTTTCAGCTGATAATGGGTATGGGCTTCAGCTCCTTGGGCCTGTACTCTCTCTTGTTTTTTTTTCTCTTTCCACTTGACCTAATAATTTGAACCTCTAAAATTCTTAATTTCTTCTTTAACACCTACAATGCAAAATTAAGTACAAAGTAGCATCAAAAGTAATAATTAATAAATTATGACCATTTTGCCCCTAATTGCAATTAATTCAAAATAATTGTCTCTAACTAAAATTAGTGCTTAATTATCCAATATTGTCTTAGAAAATGCATTTAAAGTCCTAAATTAATCATAAAAAATCATGTAAAATATGGTTCAATCATATATGTTGGCTATGTGGAAGAACCGATGCAGTAGGGCTCTTGAAGGGAAAGCTGATAATCCAAAATAGGTAGTTCATAAATGCTTGTATCATCTCTTGGAAGGAGTGGAAAATGGCCGTTTCCGTCATCAAATATTTCAAATACCAGAATGGGGGACAGATCACTAACAACCTCTTGATCTGGGTTATGTACATGTGGATGTGGATGAATCCAAAGACAGCAGAGGGCATGCGGCCTGTGGAAGGGTTATACGGGACCATCAAGGCAATTGGGTGTGTGGATTTCAACAGAAGTTAGGTCATAATACCTCGACTGTTGCGAAAATCCATACAATTCATACAGGACTACAGTTATGTAAACATATGGGACTTACCAAGATTAGGCTATATACAAATTCCTTACAGGCTATTCATTTACTATCCATAGATTGTGGGACTATTCACCCACTATACGACATCATCTTGGATACTAGACCTTTTATCTACATGGACTGGGACTTGGAGATCTCACACGCTTAAGGGAGAATATTCGGTGTGCCGATAGCAAAGAGGGCTTAGTTGAGTAATCAGGAGTATTTGGAAATAAGAACATCCCCAGTGGAATGCAACGAGCTTTTTGTGATGGAATGTGGTGGTATACCACAAGATCATCTTGTGATGCAGATTTCCTAGCATTTTTTTGTAGTTTACAAGCTTTGCTTGCCACTGTGCTAAGAAAAATAAAAGGGTTCTTGACCACCGGAACTGTAGCTCTTGCGGCCAGCTAGCCACTAGTGTCTCAGGCGAAGGCGGCTTAGGATTTTTTTTTTCCAACTCTTGTAGTCTCTTTTGCGAAAATGAATTGATATCCAATGTGTTATTTGAAAAAAAAAAAAAATAAGGCGCAAAATTGTAAAAGCACCAACATTGATCATGAGTTTTTTTTTTGTCAAATAATGAGTATAGATTTGAGATTTTGAAAATTGGTGTCACCTTTTCTGAATTTAGAAATTCAAATGATATTTCTTTTAGAATTTTCGCATTGAAGCATCGACTTCAACATAAACAAGATTTATGTCCTTGAAAATTTCAAAAAATTTGGGAAAAAGTTTGAAAAATCCATATTTAAAAATTGTATTGATCTACAGACTACAGGACATGGCATATTTTCACATAAAAAGTATCAGTACTCTACAAAATTTCATACACATGAAAATATCGATACTTGAATTTAGGTTCTTCTTATTATCGATGAAATTTTCAAACTTCTCACCAATTTTCCAATAAAGATCTTTTCTGTAATGTCTCCCTAAACCATCAAAATTCTATTTGATGGACGGCTTTGATTGAAATGTGTGTTTTTCTGTGTGTGAGACGTGCAAAGGAGAGAGTTAATCAGGTGAACGTGGAGAAACTGAAATGTAAAAATGCTGAAGCATCTCAAGAAATTTAGCTGATGATGATGTAATATTTATTACTATGACCATAAACTACATTAAAGTAGTGGTCTGCGAAGTGCCAACTAGATGCCACCCTCACATTATTAACTAATTACATTATCATCACCGTTATATTATTATTGTCATTATTATAGATCTCCAGCTCCAGCGGTCCGTACCATGCCGACTTTTCAGGCCACCATAGACAGATCGGAGTTGAAGCTTTCTTTAACCTTGTCAAACTTGAAAATCAGGGCCTCTTTATCAGTAACAACCAAACGACGTCGGTCGTCACTATCAAGCTTCACTCCGATGTTTGCAGATTCATCCTTACCTTGCTGACGGAACACAAGCTTATAGTGATGCTTTTCTGTATCATGGGTCTCGATAGAGAACGAACCAGAAACAAAGGCATTACCAAACTCCTGTTTATCACCAAGCATCACAGCGTCTCCTAAACTACGAGACTTTACGACGACCCAGTGTGACGACTTGGTGCAAACGTTTGGTGCTAAATACGCGAACTTTAGGTTCAAAGGCGATGAAGTTTGGATGAAAGCAGCTCTGTTACGAGATGATATGGTGACAGCCAAGCCACTAGTGTACCTAGCGGAAACCACAGCGAGTGAGCACATATTATCTCCATGCCTAATCGCAGCAGATATAATGGCTCCTCCTCCAACAGGAGTAGTGGATGATAAGTAGTATTGGTCACCATTTCTCAACATTTCGCCGTCGGAGTCAAGCACCACCTCCCCTGCGATGGTGGAGGTGATGAAGAGAAGGAAGAAGAGGAAAGAAAGAAATGATGCAGAAGGCTTCATGGTTTGGTTTTGGTGTGTGGTGTTATAGATTAAGGTTTTTGGTTTTGGGGGTGAGTAAATGAGAATTTGGAGCATGTATTTATAAGCGTAACATGGGAGTAAGATGAAGGTCGAAGAAGTGTTTTGGGCCCCACATCAGAGAGCCTTATAAGTGAGGAGAAAGGGCCTCTCATTTTCCCTTCTCATCATCAATATTTAAATGGTTTAGAGTTAATCTTTTATAAAATTATTTTAAAAAATATTGAATTATAAAAAAATAAAAATAATTAAATAAATTTAAATTACTAAATTTTTATATGAATAATATAATATTAAAAAATTATTTGAAAAAATCACAGTATGGTCCCAACAAATAAAAAAATATAAAAAAAGTCTCGGTATATGATTTACTATCTAAAAACTCCCAATGGACCTTAATGATATAGATGTGAATAGTGAAATTACATGTTTGCCCTTATTGACAAGTCATAGTATTACTATTGACAAGTTCATCTGTTGAAAAGTGTATGTGCCATATTAACAAATCATAGTGTTACTCTTGACAAGTATATGTGCCATATTGACAAATCATAATATTACTGTTGACAAGTGTATGTGTTATATTGACAAGTTATAGTATCACCGTTGACAAGTTTATGTGCCACATTGACAATAGAGGTGAACAAGTAATTTCACAATTCAAATCTATATCATTGAGGTCTGTTGGGATTTGTTAAATAGTAAATCATATACTGGGACTTTTTTAATATTTTTTATGTTCCTTGGCATCATACTGCTATTTTCCCAAAATATTTTGTATAAAATCAAATCCAAACCATTTAAATGTTGATCTTATAGTCTATAAGGTAAGAAGAAGAAAGATTGAGGGAAGAGAAAAGGTGAGGTTCCTATCCCTCAAGTGAACTATGGCTTACATTCAAGGGGATTTTCCCTCCTAATGGAATAGTCTTTTGAAATTAGGCTCTCATTTTAGATTTATGCTCATAACATTTATTGTTTCGAGTCCCATATCAATGAACCTCAACGTAGATTTATAAATTCAAAAGGCTCTTTCTCTTTATAGCTGACTAATCTTTTAAAATTGGGTTCTTCCTATGTATTTGTGTTGATGGCAATATGCTTATAAATGATTGATTTGCTGTAGGGTTTTAATCGCGTGTAAAAATGTCAGTCGGATAAGAATGCCACCTAGCTACCCATAAGGGGACAATAATATATGTAAGGTTAAATGATTCTACCTCCTTTAACGCGTAGTGCGTGCTATCTTATTGAGGACAATGGGACCGCTTTATTGATTAACGATCCTTATTGATTTATGTCATCGTCAAGAGCTTCTTGTCATTCCCCTCAGGGACCAACACTAATTTAGGGCATCTTTTGACATGCAAAAGGCTATGATCTTGTTTGAGATGTTTTTAGGTCATTAAAACTAAATTTTTGAACTCAAAAAATTAGTTGAGGTTCCTAATGATGTTCAGACACAGTTTTGGGATAAATAACTTTTTGGCCAATAACTGATTTTTGAAGCTTTTAACTTTTTTTCTTTTAGTTTTTCTTTAGATTTGAAATTTCAGAAACTAAATTTTTTTAGAATACATATAACAATGTACATAAATCTCAACCTTTGAAAGTTGATGTAATGGTAAATACACTTAATGGAGAGTAAATGGAGAGAAAAATCAATGGAGACACCTCTCTTCCAAATTTAATACCCATTGGTAGGACCCAATTTTAAATAAATTTGATAATGGACGTTTTATTTTGTATCGTTTTGTTTTTTTATTTATGACATTTAGTACCGCGGAAACTCTCCACCGCATGCATGCGCGCGCGCATATATATATATATATATATATGTGTGTGTGTGTATATTTGTATGCATGTATGTGTGACAAGAGATATATGTATATTTACATGGCTGTCCCTTTCACTATTAAATGATATGAATACAAAAATGTGTCATTGTTATTGTTGTTGTTGTCATTAGCAGCAGCGTGAGGCCAATATGTTTCCGAATCACTTTCTTGTAAAACGAATCATTATCCTATAAATTGTCACAAATACATTTTTAAGGACTAAAAAATAATTAAATAATCTAAATTTTCTAAAAAAACAATTTAATACCTTTTCTAATTTGCCTCTATTATTCTTTAAATAAATACTATTTTACCATTAATGTCTCTCTTAAGTATAATTTCAAAACAAAGATCAATTCACTTAAATTCTTAAATTTTAATTTATATTCGCCTTCTTTGCTTACAATAATCTGGCTCTAACCTTGATTAAATGTGTATTTGGATTCCTTTTTTGTAAGCTAAAATGACTACATAGAAAACAGACTTTCCTTAACTGATGTTTGCTTACTTTTTAGGCGAGGATGCAAAATAGAAAATACACATGAAAAGTCAGTTTTGCAAACACAAATTACAGTGACTTTTTATTCCGAATGTATTTTATAAACTAAAGTTTAGGTAAAAGTTAATTACTGTAGTGTAATATAATTTATGTTCAAATAGTAATTATGTACTACATAACTCAATATCTATCTTGGACCACATTATCCCTCCCTTACAAGAAGGAAAATTACTCGTTCCGCTGAGATGGTGGAGACGATGAAGAGAAGGAAGAAGAGGAAAGAAAAAAAAATGATGCAGAAGGCTTCATGGTTTGGTTTTGGTGTGTGGTGTTATATATGGAAGATTAAGGTTTTTGGTTTTGGGTATGAGTAAAATGAGAATTTGGAGCATGTATTTATAGGAGTAACAGGGGAGTGAGATGAAGCTCGAAGAAGTGTGTTGGGCCCCACATCGGAGAGGCTCACAGGTGAGGGGATGAGTCTCTCCTTTTCCCTTCCCGTCATCTTCCATTTTTTTTTTTATAATTATTAGGTCAATATTTGAATGGTTTATATTTTATTTTTTGTAAAATTATTATAAAAAATGTTGAATTAAAAAAAAAGAAAATAATTAAATTAATTTAAATTTCTAAATTTTGATCTAAATAATATAATACTTACCAGAGTAAAAATTTTTTTAAAAATATTTAGAAAATTCACAGTATGGTCATAAGGAATAAAAAAATATAAAAAAAAAATCTCAATATATGATTTACTATCTAAAAAATCCTAAGAAATCTCAATAATATAGATGTGAATAGTAAAATTACATGTTTGCCTATATTAACAAGTCATGGAGTTATTATTAACAAGTCCATCCATTGACAAGTATACGTGTCATATTAACAAATCATAATATTACTCTTAACAAATATATGTCTTACACTACATAATATTACTGTTGACAATTACATGTGCCAAGGGATGTGATACATAAACCTGTCAGCGTGAAAAAATGTCAGCCGGATAAGAATGCCACCTAGCTTCCCATAAGGTGACAATAATATATGTAAGGTGAAATGATCCCACCTAACGAGTAGTGCGTACTATCTTATTGAGGACACTGTGACCACTTTATTGATGAACGGTCCTTAATGATTTATGTCATCGTCAAGAGCTTCTAGACTTCTGGTCATTTCCCTCAGGGACCAACACTAATTTAGGGCATCTTTTGACATGCAAAAGGCTAGGACCTTCCTTGAGATGGCTTTTAGATCATTTTTTTTTATAGTACATGGAAAAACTACAAAACATCTCAGAATCTATCCTCCTGAGTCAACATAAGATCTTGAGCTATAATGATCAGTAAGTAATAAGTTCGTAATTACAAACGGAGGCGATTCAGTGATATGAAGATCTATCGGCATATTCCAAGCTTCCTTTGCCATAGCGTCTGCAACTGTATTGGCATCTCGATTACAATGTAACATTTCAACTTCCCAGTCACGATCCATCAACTCTCGAATCTCCATGATAAGATGAAAATCTGGATGTTCTTGAGACACCGTTGATTGAATAAGTTCCATAACTTCACTACAATCACTTTCAATCAAGATTTGTCTGTATCCTCTATCCCAGGAAATTTTAAGACCCCACAATACACCCCAAGCTTCTGCAGAGACCACCGTCCCTTGGCCAATTCGGTACATGAACCCCAGCAAAAACTCACCATTTTGATCTCGCAGTACACCACCACAAGTGCACATCCCTAAGTTGTCATTCCTGGATCGATCAGTATTAATCTTCACCCACCCAGGCGGAGGTGTTTTCCAAAGTGTACAACTCTCTTTCTCAATATGGTTTTTACACAGGCTTGTATTACCCCATGTTAAGCATGCACGAGCACGGGCTAAAATGGCATTTGTACTCCAAGTATTGTTATTAAAACATCGATCATTACGAGCCAACCAGATATATCTGCATAAGACGGTAAACCAAAGATGAAATTCGAAACCCTGTACAACCTCCTTTCTCTCCATACACCATGCAAGCCAGTCATTTCTATCCAATATGCCAAAAAATAGATCCCGCCAACCCGGCGATAAGAAACTATTCCAGAATTCAGAAATGGTCGGACAATCCCGTAGCACGTGGAGTATTGACTCACGTGCATTATGGCATACTTCACAATTACCCGTCGGATGACTACCACGATGGAACCGTTCTATGTTCGTCATTAAACGACCATGAAAGCACAGCCACAAGAAAGTACGATACCTTTGAGGAACCTTCATTTTCCAAACACATTTCCATCGGTATTTAGTGTGAGCCCGTGGGATACCCACCATGAATTTGTAAGCAGAACTAATGGAGAAATTTCCGTCAAAAGACCATCTCCATGCTGGGAAGTCCTCCCCATTTAGCTGACGGATATTAACCCTTCTGATAGCGGTACATACATGTCCTGGGAGTAGGTGATCAAACTTACTCATATCCCACTATCCGGAGGGAGTAATGCAGTCAGCTACTCTCCATACAGAAGCATCTCTAGGCAATTCTCGAGTTACTAAATTCTGAAGCTTATCCAAATGTGGCACCCATACATCATTCCAGAAAGAAATATTCTCTCCATTTGCTACTCTCCATGTAATACTATCATTGACCTTCTCCTAATTGTTACGAATACCCCTCCACGTGCTTGACTCCGACCGACGCTTTTCAATTTTAGGAATAATATCATTGCCGGCTTTATACTTTTCACGTAAAAACCTGACCCAGAGCGAGTCTTGTCTAATAATCATATTCCATCCAAGCTTCATCATGAATGCCTGGTTCTGGTGACGAGCTTTCCTGAGACCAAGGCCTCCATTTTCTTTACGTGCACACACCAAGTCCCAGGAGACCAGATGGGGTTTTCTACAAACTGAGCTACTACCCCAAAGGAAATTACGACATCTTTTGTCAATTTCATCACAAGTTCCCAAAGGTAGAGGCACTGTTTGCATAGCATAAGATGGCATAGCTGACATTACAGAGGACACTAGAGTATGCCTAGCTGCCATCGATAGCATGTTGGACTTCCAATTCGCCAGATGAGCATCCATCTTATTCAGGAGAAAATTATATGTTGCCTTTGAGCTCCGTTCATGTAATATAGGCATTCCCAGGTATTTTCCCAAATTCGACGTCGGAGTAAAATTAAAAAACTCACTGATTTCTTTGCTCCTGATATGATTCACGTTCCTAGAGAAGTAAATATGTGACTTTCCAGGATTCACTTTCTGGCCCGAAATGTCGCATAAGTCATCTAGGACGGCCTTCACAACCCCTGCGTGATCAAGATCTGCTTCTGCAAACAAAATGAGATCATCAGCGAAAAAAATATGAGAGACAGTAGTACCTCTTTTGGAGAGCCTAAAAGGTTTCCAGTCACCCTCATCTACCGCTGTTTGGATGAGATGCCCCAACCTTTCCATCATGATAACAAAAAGATACGGCGATATTGGGTCACCCTGTCGAACTCCACGGGAAGGGCAAAACATATTAGTAACTTTTCCGTTCCAATTGATTTGCATTTTAGACGTTGAGATACAAGCTTGAATAACTCTAAGAAGATAATCAGGGATCTTTAGCTCTCTTAAGCAGTCGGAAATAAAACTCCATCTGACCCGGTCATAAGCTTTCTCCAAATCGATCTTAATGGCCATAAAACCCTTTTTCTTCTTTAAGGACTTCATAGAGTGAATGATCTCCTGAACTAGGATAATATTGTCCGAGCTCTGGCGCCCTTTCACAAAGCTGCACTGATTCGGGGCTATCACTAAAGGCATGACTGCCTTAAGTCTATTTGATATAGCCTTCGTAACTATTTTGTACACAACATTACAAAGACTTATGGGACTGAAATTTTTAATTGTCTCAGGATGTTCCACTTTCGGTATGAGTACAATTTGAGTGGCATTGATTTGTCGTATCCTCATTGGATCATTAAAGACTTTTTTAACTAAGTCAATCACTGACGATCGCACCGTTTCCCATTGGCTCTGATAAAATAACGGGTTGAAACCGTCTGGTCCTGGTGCTTTCAGAGGCCCCATATCAAACAAAGCTCGTCTAATCTCATGATCTTCAATCGATCTCCCCAGAGTACGCATATTTACGTCATCAATATCAGGATAAGTGCATCCAAAAACGAAAGATCCACTATATATCTGGGTCTCCATATATAAATTTTCAAAGAACTGGCTTCCCAATTTCATAATTTCAGCCTCATCATATGTCCACTCCCCAGAGTCAAGCTTTAAAGCCTCTATTTTATTCCTTCTACGTCTGCTGTTAGCCATTGAATGGAAATATTTGGTATTACGATCCCCATCCACATACCAGTTAACTAGAGAATATTGCAACCACATGACTTCTTCCTGTATCAAGAGTTTCTCCAGCTCGCCCCAGAGTTCCCCTCGTAACTTTTCAAGAGATTTGGAGATACCAACCGAAGCTATCTTTGCATTAATCCCATCTAATCGTCGATATAAACTTTCTTTTATATAAAAGATGTTACCGAAAACTTCCTTATTCCATAACTTCAAATCCTCCGTGAACTGATCAACGGAACTGCGCCAGTCGTCCCCCACCTCCCAGTGACGCTGCACAAAATTCTTGAAATCTTCATGCATAACCCAGGGAGCAAAAAATCTAAAAGGCCTTCGATTCCTTGCAGTAAGAACATGAGATTCAGTATCAAGAAGCACTAGACAATGATCGGACTTATATTTAGGCAAGTGTGTCACAGTTGCATTCGGATTCTCTGTAAACCAACAATTATTCACCAAGGCCCTATCAATTCTGCTTTGGGTAATTGAATTACCCCAAGTAAATTGAGGACCACTAAAACCAATATCAAATAACTCGCTACCCAATAACCAATTTCGGAAGGACCTATCAATACCTGTATTCTCCTTATGTTTCTTACTCCAGCGCTCCTCAGGGCATGAAACAGCATTGAAATCTCCAATCACCACCCAGCCTTCAACAATCGATTGTTGAATACCCTCAAGAATGGGCCAAAGCTGGCGTCGAATAACCATATTTGGATTCCCATAGACCACAGTAAGAGACCACTCTGCACTAGTGCCTTTATTAACCATACCATGAACAAATTGATCACCACAACAAGTCACCGAAAAATGATACGTAGAATCCCAGAATAACCATATACCTCCACTAAATCCTCGAGCTTCTACAATGTGCATATTTGTCCATCCCAATTTCCTTGCAATGAGCTTGGCTTTTATCCCTTGCTGTCTAGGTTCTAACAAAGCAAAGAAATTAACACCATGTCTGACAACAACATCATTAAGTAATCTGTTAAAAGAGACACCACAGGCACCTCGGGTATTCCAAGACATAATAATCATAAAAAATTGATAAATATGAATAAGAGCACAACCAAACTAAACATTATTGAGACTTATGTCCTTCCTGCACCTTGTCAACACCATTCATCACCACATCAGCAACATTCCCAAGTGGATTAGTTGGAATTGCAAAATTCTCCCCTCGTTCTGCACCTGGGTCAAGAGGATCTGTGGCTTCTAGACGGATAGTAGTGGAATTAGGGTTTATTTGAATAAATTTTTTTTAATTCGTAACCCATCCTCCCCACTTGAATTATACGACGATTCGGCTTTATGAGTTAACTTGTGAGAGTTCAACAAATGAGAGTCCATTTGAGTTCTTGTTTGCTGCATTTTTACGCCCATACTCAAGGTTCCGTGGGAAGCTCCCCCCTCAATCCCTTTCTTCTTAGCTGTCTGTATTGCACGTGTTTTATTCAACGTCTTCAAATGGCCAACACTATCCGCATTCTCACAAATTCTCTCCTTTTTTTCCAACATTCAGATTATCCGATCCCTTATTCCCCTTACTCCCTTTACTTATTTCAATTAGCTGACCAGAGTTCCCTTTTGATTCACGCGATTTTTCTCCTAGCTTTGAACTGACACGAATCTTGCCTTAATTTGCACTATCATTATAACCTCCATCATTAATTCCCATATCTTCAACATGAAGAGCCTCAAAACGTGATCCTCCTCCCGTATTTCGAGAACGTAAATCACTCCTAGACTCACGTCCATAATTACCATTCCCTGTGTTCGAGATCCATTGTCCTCTTCTACGACTCGGTGCGACCATCCACTCCCCATACACCCTGGCTTCGGTCTCAGAGCATGTAGACTCTTGTGTTATATCTGTGGAAGCCGACGGTTTCGACATGCATGGCGACTTTAACGTGCTTATAGCTTGATTATTAGGGCAATGCGCCGTGTCGTGGCCATACCGTCCACATGAGAAGCAAATCAAATGCAAACCCTCATAAACAATCTTCTTCTCTTTCCCATTAATCATCAATGACGGAAGTAAAGGTGCACTCAGATCGACTTCAACACATATATGGGCAAAACGACCTTTGGTTTTTTGAAGGGTGTTTGTATCCACTTTTAGAACCCTTCCAATTTGGTTACCCACGACATATAAAATACCCTTATCATAGAAATCAACTGGGAAATTAGGAATTCTCACCCAACTAAATTTTTGAACTCAAAAAATTAATTGAGGCTCAAAATAATGGTTAGACATGGTTTCGGAGGCAAATAAATTTTTGCCCAATAAGTGGTTTTTGGAGCTTTAAATTTTTACCTTTTAGTTTTTCTTTAGATTTGAAATTTCAGAAACTAAATTTTTTTAGAACACAGATAACAATTTTTTTGAAGACATATAACAATCAGTATTAGGGTTAAAAAAAAGTTTCTCGGCCCACACTAATTACTGACTTAACATTGATTGTTTGAAAAGGACAATATTATTGCATGAATTTTGAAACATGACATACACTACATTAGTCCATGAGTTTTTAAGGATACCCTTAGCTCTTCCAAGAATAATTTCAAAACAAAGATCGATTCACTTTAATTCTTAATTTTTACACAGGAAAACTAAAGTCAGTTTTGTAAACACATCACAAATTAAAGTGACTTTTATTACAAATATATTTTATAAATTATTGAAATTGGGATAAAAATCAATTAGTATAACATAATTTATGTTAGAATAGTAATTATGTACTGCATAACGATTAATATCTGTGTCTATGACCACTACTTTTTTCTTGAGCAAGGAATCTTCAATTTATCAATATTGGATTTATCAAAGATATCAAGATCGAGCGCAGGATCAAGATCATTGTATTTAAATATTTAATTATGATGCGGAAGTTTTTTTTTTTTTGAATTATTATGCTTTTCAATTATATATGAATTAATGTGGTGGAAACCAATGTATTAAAACTCGGATCGGGCATTAAACCGGTCGGGGTATTGGGTTAAGGGTCAGTGGGTCAAATCGGTGCCAAACGGGAGCTAAACCGGGACCAAACCGGTGAGAAATTGAAAATTTTAGACTTATAGTATGAAAATTCTAAAGGAAAAATATAAATTTTTTTTTTAAAAAAATGTGAACCCGGACCGGACCGGTTTACTGACCGGTTCACCGGATTTCGGGCCTAACCGGCCAGTCCGGTCGGGGTTCAGCAACCATGGTGAAAACACAATTTTCTTGAATGACAGATAGAAAGTGGGCCTTATGTGATAATGCATCTGTGGCTTATGAGGATATGGTTGAAAAAAGAGGCACGCCACTAGAATTATTGATCCATCCCTTTGGTACATGTGGCCCCAATTTTTTTGGCTGTTAGTAAATACAAATTAGCTTTTATTAAAAGAGCATCCTACACCATATACTTTTTAGAGATGTAAGAATATTTATGAACATTTATGGGAGCAAAAATGATAATATAATCTAACACTATTATATATGCATATACCAAAATAGTGTGTGTCCACTGTAAAAAAAAAAAAGTAACGATGTTAAGTTATATTTAATAGCCCTAAGTGTAATTTCAAAACAAAGATAAATCCACTTAAATTCTTAAATTTTAATTTATACTCCCCTTCTTTGCTTTCAGTAATCAAACTTTAACCTTGATTAAGTGTGTATTTGGATTCCTCTTTTGTAAGCTAAAAGGACTTTTTAGAAAACAAACTTTCCTTAACTGATGTTTGCTTACTTTTTAGGCGAGGGTGCAAAATAAAAAATACACATTAAAAGTCAGTTTTGTAAACACAAATTACAGTGACTTTTATTCCGACGCCATGTTGTAAATTACTAAACTCGGGATAAAAATCAATTAGTATAGTGTAATTTATATTCGAAAAGAGAATAACTAGATATCTAACAGAAATTGGCTAAATATATATATATATATATCCTTACATAAAGTAAAATTACTCGTTCCATCACTACTACTTTTTTCTTGAGCAAGGAATCTTCAATTTATTAAAAATATTGGATTTATCGAAAACATCAAGATCGAGCAGGAAATCATTGTACTTAATTATAAAGAGGAAGAATTTTTTTTTTTTGAATTATTATGCTTTTCAATTACTAATTAATGTGGTGGAAATTCAATTTTCTGGAATGAAAGATAGAAAGTGTGGCTTATGTGGTAATGCATCGGTGGCTTGTGTGGAAATAGTTCAAAAATGAGGCATCCCAGTACAATTATTGATCTATCCGATAAAACTGGTACATATGAGCCCAATTTTTTTTAAAATGTTAATATAAATCAGCTTTTACTAAAAGTGTGTCCGGCACCAGGTGCTTTTAAAAATGTAAGAATATATATAAATATTTAATATGAGAGCAAAAATGCCAACATAACTTAACACCGTTATATATACATATGCTAAAACAGTGTGTTCACCACAAAAGAGTAATGGTATTATGTTATATTTAATGGCCCTAGCATTTGTACTCCCATTTTTAATATTTAGAGGTATTTTTTGTCCCTCCACAAAACATATGATATTGGAATGAATGCACTTTTGATAAAAAGTTTATGAGTACTTTTATACCTTAATTATTTCTATACAAGTACCTATATCATTCTATCAGATGCACTCAGCGCAAGGTTTGTCTCAACTTTCCAAAAGTGTTTTTATGATTTATGAGGTAAGTATGTAAAAAGAGTTTTATATCGTCTTGCAGAAAATGACTTCTGAAAGATACAGATTAGTTGTTTCCCAAACAAGCACCAAACACTCTCAAATTTTCCACAGTCATAGTTTTTCAAAAGCTATTTTTTTCTACCTTTTTAATTCTATTCTTTAAAATCTATTTTCTAAAATCAATTTTTTTACACTTTTTCTCTAAAAGTTATTTCCCCTCTCCCCGTCGGTTTGCCACTTTGCGCTAGATTGAATCCTATTTAGTGTTTTTGAGGAAAAAAAAAAGAATCCCATTTAGTGGGGCCCAAGCTCCAAGGTATTGGAAGAGGGTGGTGCTGGCACTGGAGGAGTGAGGAAGGAAGTGTTGGTTGTGTAAAAATAGTTCCACATCGGTGGGATTATATTGATGAGGGGGGGCTTCATGTTATAAAATGTTATAAAAGGGAGTCCTCTCCTTTTCTTTCTCTTCACCTCTGAACGTGTCTATTTTTTTCTATAAGGTATTTTGTATCTCCTCTTTTCTTATAGTATTTCACCTGTAAATTATTTAGAGTGAAATTAGATTCTGGTATTTCCCTTATTATTATCCTATTTATTATTTATTAGTTGTTATTAGATATAGTAGTTGTGATTTATTGTATTATTAAATTACGTCTAGAGACTTTGTTTTTAATTTTTGATTTTTTTAGTATAATTGGTTACGCTCTATATATCCCGCTTCCGCAATAGGAAGGTGGTGCAAGATGAGACGTAAGAGAGGGAGGATGAAGCTCGCCGGCGACCTTGGTGGTGAAAGGTTCCTCCGGTTAAAGAAGAAGAAGAAGAAGAAGAAGAAAAAGGTGATGGTCGTGTCTGATGGTCGATGATAATATTGTGATGTTGTTCTTAAATAAAGAAAAAGGTGAAAGTGATGATGATGGTGATGGTGATGGTGATGGTGAAGGAAGAAGAAGATGGTGGGATGATAATCAATTTTTTTTAGTTTAATTATAACCAAATTTTAGATACTAAGTCCTATTTATAAGTCCTTTTTAACTAAGTCTCACATACCAAGGAGAGTTAGTTAAATAAGACCAGAATATTTGGTACATGCTAATGCAAAAAACAAAAAACAAAAGAGTTAAAGCGACAAATATGTGAGTGCTTATTTTGAATATTCAATGCCTTCGGTAGTTGCAGTCTCTCCTTCTTCTTCTTTTAATGCTTCACATTATATACACTATAAAAATTATTATATTTTTTTCTAGGAAAGTGACAGATATGTTTGGACACATGTTTAAAAAAGTTAAAGTGGAGTAAGTGGGTTTCACAATTAATTATCAATGAATTATAATAATAAAATAATGTGCCATGATGACACTCGTGACGGAGAGAAGCAATAATGGAGAGTATTACCAATAGCACTTGATGCTTAAATTTCTCTAACTTGCTATACCTCTTTGTTTTCCCAATCAAACCAACCACAACCAATGCTAAAAGTTATATTTGACTTCGACTAAAATGTATCGAGCGAAATATGAATTTGTTTGATCATTGTGTTAATACAATATTTGATTTTTTTAAGTTTGTTTTGATTTTGATTATAATCTTTCAATTTTTAAGTCATAAATTTTGATCATGAAACTTTATTTCATTTAAAACATTAATTGGTCCATTAATAAAATAAAAATTTGGATATTTTATCCAACCAAAATATTATATTAACTCTAGAATATTCTTTATTCTTACATCAGATAGTGACACCTCTTACAAAAGCATCTGTAACTTGTGCTCCTACTTTTCCTACTCTTGCACTTGTTTTAATGGATAGGGATACATGCTTCATCAACCCAAAATTTCAACCCACTGAAACCCGCCATTCTTCCATGCAGATTCCTAGCTCATGGCAATCTTTTTTGATGCCATGAAGAGAATGTTCAGTTACCAGTTTGGGTCAATAATTGATTGCCCCATTGTCCTGTCGATAGCCATTATTATAAATAAATAAATAAATTGCAGTTCTCTGCTGTCCCATCAACTGCCCTTTTTCTATTAATATTTGAAATTTCCCTTTTCTCATTCTCTCTCTCGTCCTCATTTGAACTTTTCTCTATTTTATACTAACTATATTAATTAAATCACTCATGAATCTCTCTGTATGCATAAAATATTTATTTATAAAAAATAAGAAGCTTTTTTATATCACATGCTCTGGTTTGGCCAATAACTGATTTTTGGAGCTTTTAATTTTTGCCTTGTAGTTTTTCTTTAGATTTAAAATTTGAGAAACTAACTTTTTTTAGAGCACATATAACAATCAGTATTAGGGTTAAAAAAAAGCTTCTTGGCTCGCACTAATTACTGACTTAACATTGATCGTTTGAAAAGGACAATATTATTGCATCAATTTTGAAACATTACATACACTACATTAATCCTTGATATTTTAAGGATACCCTTAGCTCTTCCCGAGAATAATTTCAAAACAAACATCGATTCACTTCAATTTTTAATTTTTAATTTACAGTCCCCTTCTTTACAGGCTTTTGCCTTAACTGATGTTTGGTTACTTTTTAGGTGAGAATGTAAAATAGAGAATACACATGAAAAGTCAGTTTTGTAAACACATCACAAATTAAAGTGACTTTTATTATAATATATTTGAAAATTATTAATATTGGGATAAAAACAATGTAGTTTATGTTCGGAATGTAATTATCATAACGATCAATATCTCTGTCTTGGACCACTACTTTTTTCTTGAGCAAGGAATCTTCAATTTATTATTGGATTTAGCGAAGACATCAAGATCGAGCTGGAGATCATTTGTATCTAATTATGATTCAGATGATTACGTGGTAATGCATCTGTGGCTTATGGGGAAATGATTGAAAAAAGAAGCATCCCAGTATAATTATTGATCTATCGATATAATAAAACTAAAGGCCCAATTTTTCTTTTCTTTTTTTTTTTTATAAATATAGGTATGAGACAATCATGTTTGAAGACTAACTGACATTAAATAGAGACGTTTCTCCAAGTAGAAATCTTAATCTTGATTTACCACGACGTTGAGAATCGCAAAATTTAAGATCCATTGGTAGGGCCCAATTTTAAATAAATATGGTAATGGACGTTTTGTTTTGTACCGTTTGGTTTCTTTATCTTTAACAATCAGTACTGCGGAAACTCTCCACCGCACGCACGCACGCACGCACGCACGTATAAATATAAATAAATAAATATATATATATATATAATGTGTGTGAGAAAGATATATGAACGGTTGTTAATGTATTTTGTCTTTTACATGGCTGTACCTTTCACTATTAAATGATATAAATACAAAAATGTGCCATTATTATTGTTGTAGTAGTTATTATTATTAGCAGAAGCGTATCACTTTCTTGTAAAACGAATCATTGCCTTATAAGTGCTCGGTTGGTGGTAGAAATTGCATTTCTGATATGATTTACAGTATATAAGATAAATATGTGAAATGAGTTTTACATTAACTTACATAAATGTGTTTCTCCAACGTTAACCCAAACGGGCCTTAAATTGTCACAAATACATGTTTAAGGACTAAGAAATAATTAAATAATCTAATTTTTCTAAAAAAAAAAATATAATACTTTTTTCTAATTTGCCTCTAGTATTCTTTAAATAAATACTATTTTACCATTAATGGCTCTCTAAGTATAATTTCAACACAAAGATCAATTCATTTAAATTATTAAATTTTAATTTATATTCCCCTTCTTTGCTTTCAATAATCTGACTTTAACCTTGATTAAATGTGTATTTGGATTCCTTTTTTGTAAGCTAAAAGGACTTGATAGAAAACAGACTTTCCTGATGTTTGCTTACTTTAGGCGAGGATGCAAAATAGAAAATACACATGAAAAGTCAGTTTTGTAAACACAAATTACAGTGAATTCTTTTTCCAAATGTATTTTATAAACAAAAGTTTAGATAAAAGTCAATTAGTGTAGTGTAATATAATTCATGTTCAAATAGTAATTTTGTACTACACAACTCTATCAATCTTGGACCACGTTATCCCTCCATTACAACAAGGAAAATTACTCGTTCCAGCACTACTTTTTTTCTTGCACAAAGAATCTTCAATTTATCCATATTGGATTTATCAAAGACATCAAAGATCGAGCACAGGAGATCATTGTATTTAAATATTTAATTACGATGCCGAAGTTTTTTTTTTTTTTTTGAATTATTATGCTTTTCAATTATATATGAATTAATGTGGTGGAAATGCAATTTTCTAGAACTCACGATTGTTGAGGACAATACAATGATAAGCGTCCATGTGCTTTAATAAGCGTGTCTATATGCAAGCAAGGGAGGGAGTGTACCAAAATTATTTTTCCTCCACAAGAGTAATGAATATATTCATATCTGGCCACATCATATATGATTTTCCTCTTCAAATGCAAGCTAAAATTAATAAAGTGGCAAGTTGATATCTTAGATAATAAAGGTTAATGAAAGGTAATCCTGAAGAATCTTGTGCCTGATAGTTTAATGGAACCTAAGCTAAATAATTTTGCTCTATATGCCTCTATTTTCTTTCATGGCAGTAATATAAAGTGAATTAAATAAAAAAAAAAATCTATAGCATGTGTTTTTCTTTAACTTAATCTAATTAATTTAAAACCATTAAAAAAAGTAAACTACAAATTTTATAAGTAAGAAAAAAGTTTACATAAGATTGGATTAATAGAAAGGAAATGAATGTCAATAGAACTAGATACTCCACATTCTTCAGGCACATTATGTTACTTTTCATTGTATTTTTGTTTTTGATAAACCTTGTATTTTATTTTATTTTTTAAATATGTGAAAGGTCGTAATGATATATACATAACTTCCATTATTATTTGTAGGGGAAGAAAGATCTTTATTGATACATGTATATTACCCAATTATGTATTATAAAGCTTGAACTCATTTTAAAGGATCTTAATTATATTTATGTGAGAACTATTTTTTTTAATTGTAATGAAAATATTAAAACTTCAAATTTATAAGCTTCCTAGGGGAAGCACACGCTAAGATAGGCAGCTTTATTGCTGTTTCTTAATATACAATTATTCATTTCCTCTATTGCATCTGTTTGTACCCAAATTTTACTCAGACTGAGATAATCATTGAAGAGCGAATTTGTAACATTAACAATGGAATTATTCCACAAGTACAATCACCCCATGTAACGTCATCCAATTAAGCCTAAATGGAGGTTCTGGTACAACCAGACCAGTGACAACCATGATGTAAGAAACTGTGATTTAAACAATGTAGTATTTCACACACTTGATATTTAATCCATTTTTTTCTCTATTCTTTATATTAGTACCCAAATTTTAATTTCAATATAGTTTATTATTGAACATGATCAAATATACTATATTAACAATTGAATTATTCTATAAATACAAGCACCCCATGCAACACAAGGGAGAAGTACAATCTAATTTTCCAAAAGTTAATTCAAACTCACTCTCCCCCTTGGTTTGCCACTTCTCCTTGTCGGTTTGCCACTTTGCGCTAGATTGAATCCTATTTAGTGGGCCCAAATTTTAATAAACATGATAATGCACGTCTATTCTCTAAATAGTAAATATGATACTTCTCCCGTTGGTTTGCCACTTTGGGCTAGATTCAATCCTAGTGGGGCCCAATTTTTAATAAAGATGATAATGCACGTTTTGTTTTGTCCCATTTGGTTTTATCTTTGACATAAATACTGCAGAAGCACTATGAGAGCATAGAGTTACATCAATGACAACAACTCGAGGTCTGATTTAGAGAAGAACTTGAGCAGCACAGGGAAGCTTATGGTCTAGTCTATTCCAACACCAACTCGAGACTAAGTTTGACTAGACAAGGTCTGGTGAACTACCTGAACTGGTCCAGATAGTCCAGGACCTAAATTTTATTTTATTTTTTTCCTCTTTTGAAGGTCAAAATTTGAACCTATTAAATATAATTAGGACCACAAAAATACCTATAATAATATAAAATATGTCATATAAAATTAAAACATCATAAATCTATAAGAAGATCCAACAACATTCAACAACAATAAAAAAAATATGTTGGAAAAAAAGATTTAAACATGATAAATACAATTAAGATAATAAAAATACCTATAATCATATAAAAATCATCATAAAAAATAAAAATTAATTACAAATCCTTAAAAAAAAAACTCCAACAACATTAAATAAAAAATAAAAAGTAACATCTAAATTATGAAAATATTTTTTAAAAAATTGGCCTAGATCACCCCTAGTGTTATCTGTCATAATTAAGCAGCCCAGTAGTCCATGGACTATCAACCTAGTTACTATCGGGGCCCTGGATGGGCAATAAGATTACACATAATTATTTATTTTGCTTCTAGTAGTTTTGATCGCTGAAGGAAACTGATCCTTATCTTTCTCAATACAAGATCGACTTTTCTTTTTCTTTTTTCTAAAAAATTTTATAAATGAAAACTAATTTCATTTCACTACTACAAAAAGGGGCTATAACGTCCCAAATTTGACACCTTTAATGTCCCAAAACGGGGTGACGTATATACTGGGGGCGTAGTAAGTTATAAGAAAAGACGTTCCAAATAATAGGGATGTCTAAAGTGAGACTTTAGACGTCCCAAATTGTAATTTGAGACGTCTAAAGTTCCCCCAGGGCGGGACTTTAGATGTCCCAAATTGTAATTTGGGATGGCGAAACTGGATTCAGATTGTCATCGAAGTCTATATGTAGCCTCTCCTATTGATGTTCATGACGTGCAACCAATGCTCCCATCTTTGTACAGCCTCTAACCCTCCTTCTTGCAGGGGGTTCAACTCTAGGCCTTTCGTCATTGCTAGAGCTTTCGTCATCTCTATGCCTCTCGTCATCACTAGAGTTGTCCATATTCCTGTTAACACAAAAAGCATCATCAGAAACGTAAATAAATTGCAATAAAACCGAAGTAAACTAAGCGGGAAGTAAAACAGAAAAAACACACAGTTCTCGTTTATAAATTAAGGTCTTACTCTATATTGTTTCCTATAGTCCTTCACCATGGTCATTTCTTACAGCATATTCATCATCATCTACCAATTCTACTTTATGACATCAACATCCCGTCGACTCTCATTCAAACAATTGACACAAGGATAAAAATACTTCCCATTTTTTGCAGGAGCATTCTTTTTAGCGAATTCAATAAATTCTTCCACCCCTTCCTCATATTCTTCACTAGTTCTCAAAGCATTCATCCAACTATGATCCATTTTGTTACCACCTAAGGCATTCCCAATAACATTCACACGTTTAGTACAATTGTCAACGACATATGATGGGATTGCCTAATTAAGTTATCAACCCAATTTAGAATTTTAAAATATGGGCTTAATAACTTTATTGCCCCCTCCTAGCCTCCTCTCTCCTCTTAAAAGGGTTTCAGTGCTATGTAACTTATTTTTTTAATAAGTATATGTATATAAAATTAATGTATAATAAAATAAATACAATAAGATTAAATTAAAGAATTTTTTTGAGGTTTGGAAGAATTAAAAAAAATGAGTTTCATATTAACAAAACAATTTTAAGTTGAGTTCTTCCAAAAGTAAAATTTTTTTATTGAAAATATTTACATAAAAATCATTTAATGAATATTGGGGTTATGGTTTTCTTTTTAGTTTTGGCTTGAATTATTCTTCATAATTCATTTGGAATACAAGAATTTCTTTAATTTAAACAAATCATATTTTATTTTATTATATATACTAATTAATGGTAATATACACTAGTAAATTTATATTTAAACAAGAAAATAAACAATTGTTTTATTTTAGTATATATTTAAATATATACTAAAAGTGTTTTATTGAAAATATTTAGATAAAAATAATTTAATGAATATTGGGGTTATGATTTTCTTTTTAGTTTTGGCTTGAATTATTCTTCATAATTCGTTTGGAATACAAGAATTTCTTTAATTTAAACAAATCATATTTTATTTTTTATATATACTAATTAATGATAATATACACAAGTAAATTTATATTCAAACAAGAAAATAAACCATTGCACTAGAGTTCCGGAATACATGCAATTTAAGCAATATAAGCACACCAAACACACCAAGCTAATCTCAACCATCTCAATATAAGCAATATATAAGCACAATCTCAACCATTTCAAGTAAATTTATATTTCAAAAACAAAATATACCATTTTGTTACAAAAAAAAACAAGAAGAAAATAAACCAACCTGATCAGGGGAGCCCACTAGTATGCTGGAGAGGTAGAGAAGACGTTGGAGATCCACGGTGGTGTGCACAACAATGGAAGGAAGGAGGTGGAGGAGAGCAAAAATCTACACACTGTGGAGGAGGTGAAGTTGCAGCAGGGTCCGACTGGTTGCGTGCGTTGAAGAAACAAAGAAACAAAGAGGAAGAAGAAGGGAGGAGGGAGGAGTTGAAGAAAAACAAAGAGGAAGAGTGCCAACGGTGGGTGGGGGAGGAGGAAGAGTAAAGTTATTGTTGAGAAGACATGTGAGGAGGGGTAATAGATGAGAAGACGCATGTCAGACAAGTGTCTGACATGCGCCTAGGGAACGCCTTTAGGCTTCCCAAATACCATTTGGGACGCCTAAAGTCTGGGTTTAGGCGTCCCAAAATTATTTTGGGACTTCTAATCCCAGCTCTAGGCGCTAAAAAAAATTTACGAAATTTATATTTCGTGCCTGGAAGCACTTTAGACGTCCCAAATTCAAATTTGGGATGCCTAAATGTTTCCCTATATATATAATTACGAAAATGCCACTGCCTCCCTTTTTAACCACCCAATTTTCAATTTGGGACGTCATTGGGGGTGGTTATATCTCAATTCTGTAGTAGTGTTTCATCTAAATATTAATAAAATAATTTTAATAATATTTACACATGTTTTAGCCAGGAGCAGTAATTGTCAAACACTTTTTTTAGTCAGCACCAATCTTTCCCAACAAGACTCTTGTGAATTTGACAGACAGCTTTAGAAAGATTACCCTCCTAATTGCACCCAAAAGACACCTGAGAAGATTGAAACAGATGCCTTAGATCAAACTAAAAAAATTGGCATGTGAATGCCAAAGCAAGTGCACCAAT
Organism: Inga leiocalycina; assembly: GCA_963242795.1. NCBI lineage: Eukaryota > Viridiplantae > Streptophyta > Magnoliopsida > Fabales > Fabaceae > Inga > Inga leiocalycina. The sequence continues at coordinate 82,122,993 of OY725320.1, read as the reverse complement.
AAAAGGAAAACGAAATAAGAAAAAAGATACTCTAACTTGTTTTATGATCAAAAACCTATTTACAAGTCTAATTAGTACTGTAATTTACCTTTCAGGATAAGCATCCATTATCACAAGAAGTATTATAAAAGAATGCATAGTTCGAAACATCATGTGTGTCAGAAAACTTAAAAAATGTAATGTATGCAATGTTGATATCATCATTACGTTTTGTCTTGAGGTGAAGCATTATGAGTGTTTTGTAACTTGTTTGTCTTTATTTTGTCTTGACGAGAAGTGTTGTATCTTGTTATATATTTGTCTTGTTTTGTCATAAGCAGGATCTTTGTAACTTGTTTTGTGTAAAGTGTCATGAGTGTCTTGTAAATTGTTTTTGTAACTTTTGTGCCTATCAAACTCACGTAAGATACCCTTTATGAGTCTATACAAAGAAGGGATTGTAAGAGTTGGAGGACTACCAAACAAATTTATATGAAAGTTCGGTAATAAAAGTTCAGTGTGTTTTCTCATCATATGTTCTCCCTAAAATATCTCCATTCTCTTGAAAACTCATTCCGGTAAATTTAATACCCATTGGTAGGGCCCAATTTTAAATAAATATGATAATGGACGTTTTGTTTTGTACCGTTTGGTTTCTTTATCTTTCACAATCAGTACTGCGGAAACTCTCCACCGCATGCATGCACGCACATATATATATATATATATATATATATATATATATATATATATATATATATATATATATATATATATATATATATATATAAAATGTGTGTGAGAGCGATATTTGAACGGTTGTTAATGTATTATGTCTTTTACATGACTGTACCTTTCACTATTAAATGATATGAATACATAAATGTGCCATTATTATCGTTGTTGTTATTATTATTAGCAGCAGCGTGTCACTTTCTTGTAAAACGAATCATTGCCTTATAAGTGTTGTGTTGGTGGTAGAAGTTGCATTACTGACATGATTTACGGTATATGAGGTAAGTATGTGAGAGGAGCTTTACATCGACTTGCATAAACTTGTTTCTCCAACGCTAACCCAAATTGGCCTTAAATTGTCACAAATACATTTTTAAGGACTAAGAAATAATTAAAGTGAATTTTTTTTTTGATAAATACAATAAACGCAGTAAAATTATCCCTTATCCACCAGCAGGAGCCTCATCAGCTCAGGTGATGCTTGATGGATCATGTGAAAGCCTGGGGCAATAGCCAAGCTCGCTTTGGCGAGATAGTCGGCTGGTTTATTTAGTTCCCTGCTGATCTTCTTCACGTCGACTTGCCAATCCCGATTCAGCATTCCCTGGGCTTCAGCGATGATCCCATAATCTTCATGCAGCTCAAGTTCACCGCCAAACAGTAAATCGTATGCTTCTATAGAGTCGGTCTCCAAGATAACATCCCTATAGCCCATGTCCCACGAAATCTTCAGTCCATGCAAGCAACCCCATAACTCAGCTGTAAGGGCATCTCTGTCCTCAACTCGGCACATGAAGCCACGAATCATATTTCCCTGGTCATCACGAACAACCCCCCCACAGGCTATAGTATTAAAGAGAGAGGAAAAGGCACCATCCACGTTGACCTTAATTGCACCCTGTCTTGGACGTGTCCAACATTGTTGTGTACTACTCACGCTGACTCCCCTGTTGCTTGAGTTGGAGAGCTTCTCACAGGCCTCATGGGTACTTGCCACCATTGCCCGAACACTAATCACAAGACTAGTATATGCGAGTGGTTTTTCCTCAAACACCAATAGATTACGTCGTCTCCAAAGCCACCAACACGTCACGGTGAAGGTGTCGGCCCATCTGTTTTGCCCACTCGTGGGCAGATTTGCCAAGTTCCAGTGAAGCCAGGAGGGAAGAGCGAGAGAGTTGAATTTTGCCATCAGTTCCGGCGGTACCAACTCCTTCCAGACGGTTTGAGCAAACTGGCAGTCTCGAAGCAAATGCACTATATCCTCTGCATGGTCTGGGCATATCAGACATCCATCATGATTAGTTAAACCCCGAGCTTTCCTAGATGCGTTGGTCAGGAGACGTTTCCGCAAGGTCAGCCACATGAAGTAACGACATCGTTCGGGAACTCGCAACCTCCAGATCTGCTGCCATAGTGGATCCTGATCTCTTGTTTCCTTAATGAGAGATGCATAGGCCGATTTCACAGTGAAGTGGCCATCTTTGGTGCCTTTCCAACGAACGTCCCCTCCTGGTACTATTTCCATTCCCTGTTGAATCTGTGGCCAGGTGGCTTTAATTCCCGACCATAGGTTAGAGCCCATTCTCTTAGACTCAATTTTTGGTAGAAGGTCGGTTCCACACTTGTACTTATCCCGTACTACCTTCACCCATAACGCTTCTCTTTTCTTAATAAGGTTCCATCCTATCTTCATGAGAAAAGCGTGATTTTGGTATTTCGCATGACGTATACCAAGACCTCCTGTCTTCTTGGATTTGCACACCTCCTCCCATGCTACAAGATGGATCTTTCTACGTTCCTCGGATCCCCCCCATAAGAATGTTCGGTTTTGCTTATCTAGATCCTCCCAAGTAGATGCTGGCATGTATAAAGTCTGCATTACATAACTGGGGATGGCCGTAGTGACTGACTTAATCAACATGGTTCTTCCCGCCGTAGACAAAGAGTTAATTTTCCATGATGCAAGTCGCTGTTTCACTTTGTCGACAACATCCGTAAAAGTCGCTTTAGACACCTTTTCATGATGTAAATTCACACCAAGATATTTCCCCAAATTACCAATGACATTGAATCCAAGAGCCTCACTAATTTCGGATCTAACTGTGTGGTTGATATTGGCAGAGAAAAACACTCATCTTAGATATATTAACCTTGAGGCCCGAGCTCTTGGTAAACTATCGATACAGTGCCTCATTACACTCGCCTGGTGCATTGATGCTTCAGTAAAAAGAATAATGTCGTCCGCAAAGAATAAATGTGAAATTGGAGGCCCAGTCTTGGTTAGTCGAATTGGCTTCCATGTCCCTTTAGAGATATGCATCTGAATGAGATGGGCCAATTTTTCCATGCATATCACAAAGAGGTATGGGGATATAGGATCACCTTGGCGCACACCTCGAGTCGTGAAAAAAGTTTCAGACTTATCCCCATTCCACAGAAGTTGCATACTCGAGGTGGACACACAGCTAGAGATAATCTCAATCAGGTGCTGAGGGAGCTTCAACTCGTCAAGGCATTTAATGAGGAATTCCCAACTTACACGGTCGTAGGCCTTTTCCAAGTCAATTTTTACAGCCATAAAGCCCTTCTTCCCTTTCATACTACGCATAGAATGGATCACCTCCTTTGTAAATAAAAATTAAAGTGAATTTTATTGCAAATATATTTTGTAAACTATAGTTGGAAGTGAAAATCAAAATGTAATTTATTTTCAAATAGTAATTATGTACTACAGAACAATCAATATCTCTGTCTGGGACCACACTATCCCTTACAGGAAGGAAAATTACTAATTCGACCACTACTTTTTTCTTGAGAAAAGGATCTTCAATTTATCAATATTGGGTTTATCAAAGACATCAAGATCGTGCAGGAGATCATTGTATTTAAATATTTAATTATGATTCGGAAGCTTTTTTTTTCTGAATTATTATGTTTTTCAATTATATATGAATTAATGTGGTGGAATGCAATTTTCTTGAATGAAAGATAGAAAGTGGGCATGATAATGCATCTGCGGCTTATGCGGAAATGGTTGAAAAAAGAGGTATCCCAGGACAATTGTTGATCCATCCAATAAAACTTGTACATATGGGCTGTTTTTCGCCAAGGTAAATACAAACGAGCTTTAACTAAAAGTGCATTGGGCCCTGTATACTTTATAGTACTGCAAGGATACATATGAACATTTAATATAGGAAGAAAAATACCAGTATAACCCAATACCGTTATATATGTATTAAAATAGTGTGTTCACTGCAAAAAGTAAGTGTTATGCTATATTTAACCACCCTGACATTTGTACTCCCATTTTGAATATTTTGAAATATTTTTTGTCTTTCCAAAATGTATATGATGTTAGATTGGAGCTTTGATAAAAATATTATAACAATTTTTGCATCTTAACTATTTTTTTTTTGTAAGTGCAGGTATTATTCTATTGGGTGCACTTAAGGTGCTTGTTTGTTTTTGAATTGGCTTACGGAAAAGGGTTTCTGAAAACACATGCTGATTTTTTCCCAAACAAAAACCAAACACTCTCAAATCTTCCACAATCATAGTTTGACTTGAAAACCATGCTTTCCGGAAGATATTTTTTTCTACATTTTCAGTAACTATTCTTCAAAATCTATTATCTAAAATCAATTTTTCTATTTCTTTTTTGGAAGTTATTTTCCAAAAAGCTAATCTAAAGCCTCTCTAATACTAGATATGATACTTCTCCCTGTCAGTTTGCCACTTTGCACTAGATTCAATCCTATTTAGTGGGGCCCAATTTGTTGGACTTTGGGTCCAAGTCCTCCATTGATGGGCCGGACTATTTGATTATGAAATAAGTAGCCTAATCAAATAAGAATAAAATCAGAATTAATTGCAGTTTGGGGAATAATTCAGCAATAATTATGGATTTGTTAAAAGAAGAACAATTCACCATAATTAGAGAATTAATTGAGAGACAATTAATTGTTGTCTTGGAGGGCAAGAAGGAGTGCACACGTTTCCTAATTAGTGGCCTCCATAAACCACTATAAATAGGGTGTGCCTCCTCAATTGCAATTCACCCCGCCATTGAGTTTTCTGACAATTCTCTTCTCTCCTACTATCTTTCTGGTTCTGGTGATCTGCTGTGCAAATCACAATTAGGCTCTAGTAGTCTAATAATTGTGTGGGCACAATTATGGAGCATTGGAACCTTGACCCGGATCCGAACATGGATTCACCCAGGTACGCCAAATCTCCCTTTAGTTATATTTTTCTTACATTGGCATCAAAGTGTTTTGATCTTGTGGTTGTGATTATTCTATGTGATATAATTTGTTTATATCTCTCCATCATATTTTCCACTGTGCTACTGTACTTTTTTTTTTTTCAAGCTTTATATCCATAGCCTCTATTGCTTGAAATTTTGTTGGATATGCATGTTCTCTGGTTCATATGTGAATACTTTTGGGAATATGGGCGTATGTTTTTCCAAAACGTGAACATGTATATATATGTATATATTTTGCTTCTGCATATTTGAAAGCTTCAGGTGTGATATATATATTTGTCGCTAGGTGTTTTTTAAATATATATTGAATGCATGCTAATATCATTTGCTCCTCTGGTTATCTTATATATATATATAATATGTGTGTGTGTATATATATAATTCATGGCTCAAAGCTTTGTTTCCTCTTCGTTCATATTAAAGGTGAGTCTTTTGGGACCTATGTGGAACCAAAAACAAGAACCTTTAACCCTGAAAGGCTAGGAAAGCTTTTGAGATACAAAGGACACACATCTAGGTCGGATTACGCCGCGCCGTCAACGTCGAGAAAAAATGGGGTGTTCAAAACTGAGTGTTTTTGCCCTAAAAGAAGCCATGGATGTGTAGATCTCGAAGAGATGATTCCAACGATGCTTAGAATGCATCAAACGGAGTTTGGATGAGGGAGAAACAAAGGAAAGAAGTTCGTGGGTCGTTAGTCGACTTCACCACTTCACTCACGATTTGATCAATAAAACAGAAGTTTTAAGATCAAAAAAATGCCATGGATTTGTAGTTCGCTGAACTATGATTCCAACGACACCAAGAATGCGAAAAATGGAGCTAAAACGAGGGAGATATGGCCTCCCGAAGTTTGCGGGTCGCGATGACCCGCCGGAGCTCCAATTGGGTCGTATGGACCTGAATGGAGGTTGAAGATAATGACGTGGCAGTCAAACTACCACATTATCAGTCAACCCAACCCACGTGGCGACAATGAGAGGTCATCATGTCAGCGTCAAGCGTCACGTCAGCATCGGTCAACGAGGCCACGTCATCCGTTGACTAGCCACGTCGACCTAGACACGTCAACAGTGACGGGTCAAGGTTGACTGGTCAACGGTCAGCACTGGCAAAAAAAAGCGGAGGGAAATTGACAAGTGGCGCGTGGGGCCCACTGGGACCTCCGTTTCACATGTGGCAAGCACCGTCGGAGAGGGGACGGCGTGTGGAGTCGTTTGAGCCGGCGCGTGTCGCCGGCTGATGGCCGCAAGACAGCGCGTAGAGGTCAAGCGCCACCGTCGAGAGTGGCGAACGCTGGAATTTTCCAATTTTTCAGGATTTTTTGATCCAGAGACCTTCTAGGGGTGCGTGAGAGCGTGCGGGACCTCCGATTGAGACGCGTTTTGTTCCTAAAAATACCTAAATTCGAGAGCTTCAATTTGATATATAATTTGCATATATTTGAAGCACGTTTGGATCTGTTTTGAGTCAAAAAGGTGCTTGTATGCACCTAGATACTCCAAAAAATGTTGGAATTGAATCAATGTTGGTTCTATTGTTTTTGGGATATGTTGGCTTATTTTTTTAAGAGTATTTTCAGTTGCAACATAAGGTTAAATGCTGAAAGATTCTTTAAAAGTAATGGATTATTCAAATGAGTTTTTAAATATAAAATCCTATCCAACCTTGACTCAAACTCTTAGAGATAAAACTTGAAAATTGCAGCAACCTGAAATTGTTCAATAATTATTGAATAATAACAAGTCTTCCTATGTTTTTAGCCACATTGATTCAATTGGGATTGAATCAGTGACTTCTAAAAGTTAACATTTTATCACATATGTTGCGACAAAGGACAAGGCAGATAGAGATGTGAGAATCATCTCATCAAGTGGGAGGTATATGCTGCAAATATATCCAAGTAAGTGGATGTAAACATGGCAAAGAGGAGCTGAACATTATAGCTAGATGCTACATGAGTTAATATGGTTAGAAGGGCCTATGAGAAGGAGAACCTAGTTAAGAGACAATGATATAAGGCTTAAATTTTTGAATGTTCTTGTTTTTCCATTGAATTTAAGATTAAATTCTATGTTTGTTTTTAGAATTGAATTTAGTATATCCTCTTCTTGTTTTCTTGAACATTCATGCTAGTTAGATGATATTGTGTTATTATCTTGTTAATATAACTGCTCTTTGATTGAGTGGGAATTTTCTGGAATGCGTCTAGAAATCTAAAGGGGAAAGTGTTCAAATGAAGACTGTGGTTAAAAGGGTGATGAGCTAACTAGTATGATTGGGATGAGAGTCAACATAGTTGTCTCCTGAACATGAAACTAGTGAACTTATTATCTAATTATCCTTTGTCTTATTTGAACAAATAAGATTTTGTATACCATAATCGTCTGAGTGACCAAGTCTATTTGACTGAGCTTATAAAGGCAAGCTCAAATAGAGATATCTATGGAGTTAGAAACTCTCAAATCTCTTTCATTCAAGAAGAATGAGATGTCAGGGACATCCTACCAACTAGTCTTCAGCATTTAGAGGCTGAAGCGACTGAAGGATACAAGAGGTTTATGCTATCAAGCATAGAAAGAACAATATTGCTCAAACTTATTATGGTACGAGCAATGTAACCTTATCCAAGCCGTGTGGATAGTGTTGGAAGATAGTGGAATAGGTGATCTTCTTCCATAAAGTTAAAACTAAGTTAAGTTTTAACATAATGTACTAAGTTCTAACATGTTGTTTAGGCAACACTTGAGGCAGATGTCAAACTAAGAAGTTGAGACAAATTAAATGTCAAGTTCTTCCTAACAAACAACAAGTGTATGTTGTGATAAGACATCTCCCAGTGAGTGGGAGGAAGCTATATTTCCCAGTGAGTGGGAGTAAGCCACGTCTTCCAGTAAGTGGGCGTATATAAAAGTAAAGATTGCCTCTGATATGCATATTGTAACTTTCATCAATGTGATTCGCCATATTGAACTTGAGTGTGAGAGACTGAAGGATTCAAGATCCATCAGTCAGACGAACTTAGCTAAAGAGTAGGAGGATTCATCCTCTAAGCCAGAGGGCAAGAAATCTATGAGGTAAACTTGATCTAGAGGAGGTCAAATGGTTTCTACAGAGATGAAAAAGCTACATTCATAATCCTTAAGTGTTATAAAAGTAGCGATCCACATGAGTTGTGGATATTTCAGAGAAGCATATGGCTTCATGTCAAATGCAAAGCAACAAAGAGATAGAATCAAGGGATTGGAACTTGCACGTTAACTCTGCATAGATAAACCACCATGATTCACTCCATGCAATTGCAACTGACAGAATCACATCTTTGCTATCTCTTTAGTTAATGATCGATGGGACTATGATTATCAAATCCTTTATTGGATTTTGATGTTTCTTTTCTAGGGATAAAACATTCCATTTCTTGCCACATGTACACCTTGATCAAAGGGAATGATCAAACTAGCAAAATAGTATTTGCTAAACAACATGTGCTAAAGGGTTAATACCCTTATGAATAAGTTGAAAACTTATTCTACCTGGCAAGAAAGACAAAGAAACATTTTTTGAGAATATCCACTGCAATTGGCAAATTATGACATTAGTGAACCAATGAACGTGAGGGCAAAACACAAAGAGCTTGGTGTTTCGTTAACGTTGTGGATGTTTATTCAAAATACAGTAATGTTTACTTGATTTTTGGCAAGTGTGAAGCTGTTAGATAATGGTTGATCTAGTCAGGAATCAGTTAAACTAAAAGGATAAGACCTTTTGAACTAACAAGGGTTAAAGACACCAATGTGATTAGTTCAAGCTGTTTTATGTATAAGAAAGGCATTGTTAGGCAACTATCAATACCTAGAACCATTCAACATAATAAAGTTGTTGAAATGGAGAGATAGACCTCTCCTTGATTTGGTTGTGAACATAATGGCATCAATAAGGCTATCAGCCATATATTGGTAGGTAGACTTGTAGCTATTATATTCACACTTAATCAAATGCCCTCTATGTCAGTCACGACCTTACCTTATGAATCGTGGATGGGCCTTAGACTAGGACCAAACTCGTTAAGACCATAAGGGTCATCAACTTATATTCATAATTCTTCCTATGAGTAAGGAAGATTGGGGTCAAGGTATACAAGGTATCTCTTTGTGAGATGACATGAGAATTTGACATGACACGTCTTCATTAGTGAAAATGATGGCGGTTCAGTGACTGAGAGAAAAACGTGGGCCACAACGTTCATAAAACCCAGATTTCCTAGAAGGAAATGAGCATTAATCACAATAAATCTCTTTAAGAGGTTCACAAGTGATAAGGAATAACCAAGTGTTCCTAAGTTCACTGATCCAAGTGGGAGGATTGAGACCATTTTCACAACGAAAGAGGTAAGTTACGAGAGAAGTACCTTACTCATACATAGGAAAAGAATCCTATGAAATCCACTTCGGAGCAAATTGTCATCTAGCGAATGACTATAAGGGATAGATTCCCTAATGGATTGAATGCTCTCTTCATCATTTAGAAGGTGATGATAACTACCTATAAGTGTTTGAAAGACACTAGAAGGACCTGCTAAGATGAATTGCAAAGTGCCATGCAGGAGGATTTGGATTCTTTTTAAGCCAAATATGTGTTTGGGTAATTTGTCACCTAGACAAGAGGCGATTGGGAACAAGTAGGTTCTCAAATCTATTAGGGGCATGTAGAACCTAAAACACTGAATGGCTAGGGGGTAATACAATGGAAGGTTGTCCGTTCTACATTTTAACTCTGAACTTTGGCTATGACAACAAGCTTAGTCTTGAAATTGCATCAAGATGATGTAAAGACCACCTTCCAATTTGAAATTTTTTGGAAATTTGATGATGAACTCTACATGAAACAGCTTAAGGGCTTCGTAGAAACAATCACCCAAATAGTAGTATTTGAGGTTTTCACAAGGTGAAAGCCTCACCAGCTTCGAAATAATCGAAGAATACTACATAAGTCCTAAGTGGTCTAGTGATGATTCTTAGTGAAGTCATCTTTTGTCAAATGACATATGAAACAAGTGTCAAGGGAGTCAAAGGAATAAAGGATAAGAGAATCCTTAAATTCTGAGTTGAGAAAGTCATGGGTTGAACAAATATCTTGATTGACAAGATAAATGGAGTTGCACAAGAAAGATACAGTCTTTTCTACCTAAGACATGTACAAGTGTAATCCTTAGACATCTTAGGATGTCAAATTGCAAACCCATGGACACTCCTGAAGTCAAGGGCATAGACCTAAAGAGGTTACATGTCCTATGAGGAATCCAACATAAGAAAGGTGGATAGAGTCCCATGTGAGACTATAGTTGGTAATATGAATGTACACATTGATGTACATAAGACCAAATGTTTTTTGTCAGACTTGGAAGTTGTTTTGGTCCTGCTGTGAAATGGGTTATGAGAATAACCATGGATTAAATTTTCAAGACAACAACTTTCTTTTTGAAAGGATACTCAAATACAAGACCTAGGCAAATGGTGATAGAGTAAGGAAATATACAAAGTATTTTTTCCTATTATCCATGGAAATAAAACACAGGGCATGTTCTGCCATCATTCAAAGTGCCATGAGATATTGGGAATGAATGGTGGATAGAAGGATCCAAGCGATAACATCTTATGATGCGGATCCTAAGTATCACAGCAAGGCGAAACATACTTTTTGATATATCTCTATGAGAGATATGCTTTCAAAGAGGAAAAGCGACAATTCAATGACGTTCTACTGATAGAATGTTGGTAGATCCCCTTAATGAGCCCATAGCTTGATTTTCATTGAGTTAGTGAAAATCTTAGGGCGCAAATAAAATGTAAGGTCATGAACTTCTTTTATATGAAGATAAAAGAAATAGTATGTATGTTATGAGTAAATACATATAAGGTATACAAGTTTGTATATCGTACAGGTCAGAAAAGGTTGGTTTGCTCACATGAACAACCATCTTCCCATGTTTTGTAGGGGCATGGGAGGGTAAGACGAGCAAATGATCACCATGAGATGGTTAGGAAGAATCTTTGCGTTTGAGTCGCCTTGGTTATACTGAGATGAGATCTACATGTGTGTATATACACAGAAAATGGATCGAAGCATGAATATAGACCTGTAGCCAGGCAAAGAACTCTTTTTCACAAATGAGATTGTAAAAGAGATATTGTGAAAAAGAAAGTTCTAGGTTCGAATGTTGAGTATATTTTGGAACTAATGTCTGTAGGGTGTAAGATAAAGAAATCGACGTACACCTCACCGTAGCATGCAATTCATACTGCATGTGCTTAAGAGTTAAACTGCAACACGGGATGTAGGTGAAAGATCCCTAGTTCAATATAGTGTGAGTCCCAGGAAGAAGAAAAAAAACCTTCCGCGATGCCCTTAAGACTTAGATGGCATCATGAAAGCTTGGTTTGGTGATAGCTATTTTAGCTGAAGCTCCATGATAACACTCAATTCGGTCAGATGAGTGAAAACTAGGAAAGCGACCAAGTCAAGGTGGACTGATTTTAGTCAAAAAGGAAGATTTACTCCTAGATATATAATATGTGCTAGTATCTGTGGTTGACCCCTTACTAGCTCTATGTGTAGCTAGTAAATGCGGATACTATGTGCGTAGAAGGCAATCTGAGTTAATCAACATATTAACTCGAGAGGGATTAGATATGCCATGAGTAATATGTATGGGAGAATCTCTGAGGCATATGAGGCAATGAACATATAGCTTACGGTTATATTTAAAGGGTGTCTTTGGATGCTGATCTAATATGAAGGATTGCTAGTATCACAAGCACCAAATCTTAAAGACGTTTTTGCCCACGCAGTCACGGCAGACGCCAAGTATGAAACAAGAAAGAGTAACGCACGCACGATGGGAGGCCCATCAAGTGCGAGTAGGAGATGTTGGACTTTGGGTCCAAGTCCGCCCTTGATGGGCTGGACTATTTGATTATGAAATAAGTAGCCTAATCAAATAAGAATAAAATCAGCATTAATTGCAGTTTGGGGAATAATTCAGCAATAATTATGGATTTTTTAAAAGAGGAACAAATCACCATAATTTGGGAATTAATTGAGAGACAATTAATTGCTGTCTTGGAGGGCAAGAAGGAGTGCACACGTTTCCTAATTAGTGGCCTCCATAAACCACTATAAATAGGGTGTGCCTCCTCAATTGCAATTCACCCCGCCATTGAGTTTTCTGACAATTCTCTTCTCTCCTACCATCTTTTTGGTTCTGGTGATATGCTGTACAAATCACAATTAGACTTTAGTAGTCTAATAATTGTGTGGGCACAATTATGGAGCTTTAGAGCCTTGACCCAGATCTGAACATGGATTCGCCCAGGTACACCAAATCTCCCTTTTGTTATATTTTTCTAACACAATTTTTAACAAATATGGTAATGCACGTTCTGTTTTGTGCCGTTTGGTTTTATCTTTCACACAAGGACTACAAAACACTATGAGCGCGTTGAGTTATATAAATGTGTTATCTGTCATAAGCGGCCTCGACCCAGTTACTATGGGGCCCCCGGATGGACAATAAGATTCTAAATAATTTTTTATTTTGCTTCTAATAGTTTTGATCACTTAAGGAAACAGATCCTTATCTTTTTCAATACAAGATCAACTTCTCTTTTTCTTTTTTCTGAAAAATTTTATAAAAGAAACTAATTTCGCCTCATCTAAATATTAATATACTTATTTTAATTAATATTTAACACATGATTTAGCCATGAGCAGTAATTGTCAAACACTTTTTTTGGTCTACACCAATCTTTCCCCTCAAGACTCAGAAGACTCTTATGAATTTGACACACAGGTTTAGAAACATTACCCTCCTAACTGCACCCAAAATACGCTTGAGCAGATTGAATCAGATGCCTTATATCAAACTAAAAGAATGGCATGGGAATGCCAAAGCAAGTCCACCAATAAAATGAAAATGAAATAAGAAAAAAGATACTCCAACTTATCTTATGATCAAAAACGTATTTGCAAGTTTAATTAGTAATTTACCCTTCAAGATAAGCATCCACTATCACTTGAAGTATTATAAAAGTTGGCATAGTTTGAAACATCATGTGTGTCAGAAAACTTGAAAAATGTTTATGTCATCATTATATTTGTTTTGAGGTGAAGTATTATGAGTGTTTTGTAACTTGTTTGTCATGATTTTGTCTTGATAAAAAGTGTTGTATCTTGTGATATATTTGTCTTGATTTGTCAAAAGGGTCTTGAAACTTGTTTTGTATTGGTGTAAAGTGTCATGAGTCACGTAAATTGTTTTTGTAACTTTTGTGCCTATCAAACTCACGTAAGATAGCCTTTGTGAGTCTATATAAAGAAGGGTTTGTAAGAGTTGGAGGACTACCAAACAAGTTTATATGAAAGTTTGATAATAAAAGCTCAGTGTGTTTTCTCATCAAAAGTTCTCTCTAAAATATCTCAATTCTCTTGAAAACTTGAAATAATATCTTATTTGTGTTTCTAGAGATTCAAACATGCTTTGCACTTGCCTCCGTTTGAGGATTTTGTGCATAAGAAAGAATCAAACTATGATTTGTTAGAATTATAAGTTTAGCGTGCTGTCCCATCATGAGTTCTCTCTAAAATAACTCAATTCTCTTGAAAACTCAAAGTAATATCTTTTGTTTTTAGAGATTCAAACATACTCTACACTTGCTTCTTTTGAGAATTTTGTGCATAAGAAAGAATGTAACCATGATAAGTTAGAATTATAAAGGGTTAAAAGATTGGTTTTAGTAGTTAGGGATTGAAGTCCTAGTGTGGCTAAGTATAATGAAATTTTAATGAAACCTTAACGTTTTTTGAGATTCAAACTTATATTCTTCTCCATAAGGAGTGAAACCTCTTACCACATCAACCAATAAGTTGTTGGTGTTGAAAAATTGATTATTGAAAATGTTAAGAATAAGTATTAAAATTAAAGAAGATGAGCACCAAAAATATTAAAAAAAGGGGGTCAATATAATTTTTGGTCCCTGAAGTTTGACCCGATTTTGGTTTTGGTCCTTTTAGTTTACTTTGTTTGTAACTGTTGGTTCCTCAAGTTTGAAAATGACTTGATGGAAACCCTGATCGGATGGGAAAAAAACTATGTTTTTTTCAAACTTGAGGGCCCAACAGTTATAAATGGAGTAAACTTGAGGAACCAAAACCAAAATCGGGTCAAACTTCAAGGACCAAAAGTTGTATTAACCCTAAAAAAAACTTAACATAAGTGTGCCACTTAGCCAGGCAATGCTCAAATACAATCCTATAAAATGACTATATAAAAAAAACTTAACATAGAAAATATTTTAAGAGAAAAATTGTATTAAAAATTAATTTAGGATATTGAGTTATATTAAGAAAATAATTTAGGGTACTAAATATATATTAACTCTAAATTTGTAGGCCTCATAAATAACTTTTTGGGAATTAATTAAAATTGTAGCATCCTCTAGGCCAGGATAGAGGGAAAAGTAGGATGACGAAAAATGAAGAAATGCTAAAAGGAAAAACTCAAAAATATAATAAATAAAATTTATTTTCAACTTTTGAGAGTTTTCTCCCAATTATTATTTACTTCCTAATTTTTTCTCCATCCATTCATATAATACAAACTAAGAAAGTAAACTTGGTGTTGAAAAAAGAAAAAAGAAAAATGACACCAAGGTCCAAACCAAGAAAAATAATATCAAAAAAGTCTCATAACTTGTAAATGATAGCTCTTTCACTTGTTCATGATTGCTCTTTAACTTGTTATTGACAAGCTATGAGACTCTTTTGATATTATTTTTCTTAGTTGAGACCTTGGAAGAATAGACGTTGTCAACTTTTTGTCTTGGTAACCTCTTCAAAAATTAAACCAAGAATTGCAATATGTGATGCAATTCTGGATCGTCTCTCAAAGAGCCATTTATTAATTATCTATAAACTAAATGTGATGATTGGCATAAAATAAGTTAAAAATGATTTTTAGCTTTTTATCTAACAACTAAATTGCAATTAAACTAAAATGCTTTAAAAACTAATATTTTTGGGTTTTTGGAATAAAAGTGGGATGTAGTTAAAATTAGTTTTGCAAAGTATGATTAAGCCTCCTAAAATAATGAATTTCATCAATCATTGCTTCAAAAGATAATGAGAGTGTGTTAGCTTGATAAATTTGCTTAAAAGACCCTTTGAGCTAGCTTGAGTTAGGTGAATTAATCCATCTACACCGGGTAAAAATTAATTCCTCTAACCAAAACCCAATTAAAACACTAACAATTGAAATTAACAATATGTAAGACATAAGTAACCAAGAACCCTTCCATTACAAGCATAATATATTCATAGCATTCCCAAACACAAGCTTAACCAAGTCATTACACAAGAAATTGCTACTAAGTAAGTTCAAAGTGTTAAATGCACAAAGTTAAAACCAAATACATATTTAATCTCAAGAATTATATGGAACCCCAATACAAAATTCTAATCCAATTTACTAATTAAATTCTAAACCTAGAATTCAATTAATATAAAAGATTAAAAATAGATATCAGATAGTAGAACACTCCCTTTTGAAGCTTCAAAGCTCAAGAATTAATCCATTGCTCTAGGAGAAATGGAAATTATCCACTGCAATTTGTCATCACAATTTCACCAAACAATTTCACAATTCCAGCCATGTAAAATACTGAATGAATTATCCAATTAGCACTAACCAATGAAATCGGGGGCTGAAATTGTGACACACAAAATCAAAAATATCTAGTTGAGCCCGGGCACGGAGAAAAATAAGTGTGGAGGATAAGCAGCCGAGCTCTTGTCCTCTACTCGTTAGGGTTAGCAGCTATTGATATTAGGAAACCAGAGAAACAAAATGAAAGCTGCTTGATGTTAAATTGACTGAAGATAGTTGGTGACAGCTCCCTCGTTACAACTCCACACTCACAGCAACTTTGCTTCTCTGCTCTCCCTTCGCTGCAGCTCGAACTTGCCAGTGGAGGGGTGACGATGATGGTGGATGCAAAGTGAAGGATGGTGATCAAGAGCACGGGTGGTGTTGAGAGTCAAGCTTTCCGGCCGCCCTCTCTGAATCCACACTCCTCAGCAGCAAGTCACCGCCTCCGATTCAAGTCTGCAGCTCCTACTCCCCAGCTGTAATGTGCTTCTCTGCCGCAGCTGTGCATAATGCTAGGCCGGCAAAAGACGGTAGTGGGACTACGTTGGACGGCGATAAAGAAGGAAGGTAAAGGTGAAGTGGGGCGGTGATGAAGATGATCGAAGCTTGCGGCAGCTCCTCTGGTTCCCGTCCGTCTCTCACTTGCGGCCTTCTGTGGTGAAATGGAAGGTCGCCGAAGACGGTGAAGGAAGCAAAGGTCGACGGCGACCAAGAGAGAATGGTGAAGTGTAGGAGAATCAAGATGAAGGTGAGGGAGAAGGTTCAAGATTTGCACCGCGTCTCTGCTTCTTTTTGTTCTGTTCACCGTTCAGTGTCGAGTTCTCCCAGCTTTTTCAATGAGAAGATGACTCAAATTATTCAGATTAACCTAGCTTCAAAACGCTGCAGTTTCACTTGTCCCTTTTGTGTCATTCCATAATTTCAGGTCCTTAGCGGTAATTAATTCTAGTCCTTTTCTGGTATTTCTTAAATTCAAACCCAAACTGCCATTTCCATGTTTAATCCAATTTCTTCATGCACCTACAATTTAAAACAATTAATCCAACATCAAATGTTCTAAGAAAATTAATGATTAAGAGTAATTACAACTATTTTGAAAATTTTACCATTTTTAATCCTAATTTAATGTATTTACTCTTACTTTTTATTTATCACATTAAAGCATTTTAAACTTAATTAATATAACAAAATCCACAAATACAGTGTAAATATATATAAAAAAAATTAGAGATTTGTCAGTGTCATTTTCCAAAAAAGGGAAAACTAATCTAGAGGTCATTATAGTTTCCCTCAGTTTTGAGTAAGGTCCCTAGACTTTTTTTTTTTCCTTTTTCTTTGGTCCTTTTAAGTCTGTGCACTTAGATCCGTTAATCCCTATTGTTTGAGAAATACTAACGGTGTTAATAGTTCCGTTAAAATGGGCTGATGTGGCAAGAACTTTGATCACTTTGCAAACATTGAGTTTGATTGAGATAAAAAGTGCCACATGGAAAAAGGAACAGAAAAAAGGAAAACTGAAAATTGTATTGGAAACCCTCACTCCCACATCACCGATCACCATGTTCATTTTCTCTGTCTGCAAGTCATGGATTCCACAATCACACCCTCTTTTGCAGCTCCATCCACCTCACATCGCAGTCTCACTATTTGGCCCTCTTTCTCTCCGCTCTCTCCTGAAATAATTTGATCAGTTATGAGCTATTGAAGTTGAACTTTGCCTATCGCAATACCACTGTGAAGTTGCAGCGTCACTTAGTGCACATTTAGATTAGCTTTTGGAGAATAGTTTCTATGATTTACGAGGTAAATATGTGAGAGGAGTTTTATCTCGATTTGCAGAAAATGGCATATGAAACCACGATTTTGTGGTTTTCCAAACACTTACTGTTCTCGCATTGAGCTCACTTATGGAATATCATTAGTTGCATATGGAGAAGATTAGAATGGTAGTGGGTGATGTGAGAGTGAGGGTTTCCTTTTGATTTTCAGTTTTTCTATTTTCTTTTTCTTTTTCCATGTAGCACTTTTAAGCCCAGTCAAACTATCACACTCTTATCTTATTTTCAACTATTTCAGAGTATTTGGGGAAAACGATATGCAGTTTGATAGGCAACATAGGAATAACATAATTATATTGATATATTGATACTTAATAATTATAAATGATGTAGCCACACAGGGCTACTATGGTGTCTAGACCCATTTCAGTGAAACACGGACACCATCGTCTTCTTTTCCCCATTGCATCCCTCTCATGCGTTGCTCTTCTTTGTTGCTGGTATGCCTTCTGTATACACCTGTCTAAATTATTGGTAAGGGAAGGTGAGATTCGAGAGAATCTCAATAGGAAAATAGTACCAATATGCATGCAAGATAAGTGCTTAATGCATGATATGCTTGGGTTACATAACTCATGCTCACACAATGACATATCTGCGTGCTCAATATTTCAAACAACATACGTATGGCCATAGCATAAATAGAAATAGAGCTTCAATCATTCATATATGTTTCACATAATTAAGCAAAGCAATAACATGCATCAATACACCAATGTAAATATCAAATACATGCAGGAGAGGTAAGTTCCCTACCTTAACTCTTTTCATCCTCAAAACGTGTACCTTATAAATCTTGTCAATGACTGGTCTCTTAACTTGTTCCTACAATTCCAAACATACCATTTAGACACTTCTATAATATTTATGGTGGTTATACAAGTCTATATTGATAAATGACCAAAAAACCCCCGAGACTCCGCCCGGCCCCACCATACCTAGTTCAACTGTACTTTTCCTAAAATTCTAATCTGGGCTATCCTAACACATTTTGGCCCAAAGAATCCATTTATGGATTCATAATTATCAAATTCACTACCAAAAGATGAAATTGCCCTTTGCAGCCCTTACTTCAGCGTTTCAGGGGTGTTTTCATAAAAAAGTGATCAACTGTAACTACACCTAATTTTCCCTTTTAAACTCAATGGAACCATCAAATAATTGAAAATTCAACTCTAACCCTCAAATCTATCCCTGGCCAAAATCTTGGTATCCTCCAAGAAAAATCAGGATTCTGTGATTTCGGTTCCGTAGACGTATTCCTTTCTACTCCTAACCACTTTATTGACTATTCTATTAGGTTACAACTACCATTTAGTACCAATTTGGACATCAAAACCCCTAGGCCATGTCATTTTCCAATTTCACAAACAAAGACAATCCAGCGAAATTTCACAGATTAAATTGTCTACAGTAGCCAGAATAGTTAATATATGAAGATTTGAAAGTTACCTCAAGTTCCCACTAGCTTTTCTCAACTTGGCTGAAAACCCTAAGCTCCTAAGACTAAAATTTGAGCTTTAAAACCTTAATCCACATAGAATAATAGCTTAGGAGTGAAGTTATACACGTTAGGTAGAGATTTACCGAATAAATCAACCTACCGTACAAGTTTCTCTTCCCTTTCTCTCTCTAGAAAATTGATGTACTTCCTCTCTCCTCCGGCTGAACTTCACGTTTGTTTATGAGAGCAAAAGGTAGGAGATGAAGTTTTATTTCATTAGCTTATGTACATGTAACTTTGCTTATATTTCATTTATTGACTAATTTCCAAAAATTACCAAAAACCAATTTGTGTACATAAACCTATATACATATAACTTTGCTCATTAAGCCAAACCAAAATTTCCTTCTTCATACCACATGTAGGAGACACTTAAAGGTCCTACCCTTTGGTCTCAATTGGCTTCACAACTTGTTCCGGTTACGTATATACGCAAAGTCTCAATTTTGGTCAAAATTACACTTTTGCTCAAATTTTTCATAAATTCATATTAAATTGACCAGAATATTCTAAATATATTTTTTCCATTTATTTTCCTTAATAATTGAAATTAACTTCAATTAATTAGAAAATAATTAATTTAGCACTTGTTTCACAAAATTACAAGTTTGCCATTATATTTTTTCCTATTTTCAGATTTTTTGTCAGTTTTTTTGCTGTAACTTTGAAAAATCATAACTAAATTTGTAGACATCAGTTTGGAGCGATTCTAAAGCCTATAGAACCCTTATTGAGTTTAGTTTGAAGGAAAAATATAACCTTTTACTAGCTGAAAGCATATTATTCCCAAATTTTAAATCTTTGCATGTTGTTTCATAAAAGAATTAATTTTGCTGGGAAAACTTTAAAAATTCATAACTCTTTGTATGTAGCTCTAATTGATCCTATAACCTATCAAATTAAAGCTTAGGATATTTAATTTCACCCTGTAAAATCTCATAATTTTTCCTCATCATTTAGTCTTCCAAACCCTCATGACAAGCTCACTGCCTTACAGGAAATTTCATTAGAAGCATATCACTTTCTTCAAAATTCACCATTTTATTTTCTTTAATACCCTAAAGATATAAGAAATATTATAGAATAGATTTGGGACACCTACTAAACTAGAGCTTAGTAGTCCACTTAGTTTAAGCTTATTCCCAAGCCTCCAATCCCAAAATTTGGGATATTACACAAACTCCATGTTTGCAAAGTCATCAAAGTTCTCACCACATTAGCACATTTTAATCGACTATTAACACCGTTAGTCTTTCTATAACTGCAGGCACTAACCGATCTAAATGCGCAAACTTAAAGGACCCAGTCAAAAGGAAAAAAATGTCTAGGGACCTGATTCAAAATTGAGGAAACCTATAAGGATCTCTAGATTAGTTTTTTTTTTTAAAAAAAAGAAAGTAAATTTTCTATCAAAGAAATACTGAAGGACCATAAGGGTAGGGGTGTCAATTGTACCTTCTCAGCTACACCCCCTACTGCACCTTAAATTTGGGGCCCTTCCCAAATATTTTTTCGTAGTTCTTTTGATTATTAGATTCTATATAAAATGGATTATATTTTGATATCTAATAGGCAAACAACGGAGTTTTTTTCAATTTTTTTATGATTTTTCAAAGATTTATGCTGTTAAAATTGTGCAATTCTTTGAGTCTTAAATTATTAAAAAATTTTAAAAAATCTATTTTTTATCTATAAAATATCAAAATATTATCCATTTAGATTAACTATAAAAAACATTTAAGAAGAGTAGAAAAATTGAGGCACAGCAGGGGCAACTGGAGCACAATTGACAACCAAATTCGTAAATTTACTCCGAAGTCCCAACACCGCGACCAGAATTCTCTTGCTTAGCATCTCTTTGCTACAAATGCCGTTCGAGTAACCTCTGCGCATGTCGTTACCAATCTCCGGCGCCCCTTAGGGTTTCATGCTCCGTCTCTCGTGTTAAATTTGGTTGAATATTTCTCTTACTTGGTTGTTTAACATGAAAGCCCTGATTCATTCAGACTGATGGAAGGAAATGAGAAATTGACTGATTACAAAGTTGGCTCTCTGCCAACTATTGTATACATACCCAACTTCATCACAGATAATGAAGAGAATTATCTTCTCAATAATGTACGGCTTTCCTATTCTTATGCTCACTCTTCTTTTGTTTCTCCTTTCAAGCTTTCCGTTTTCTTTATTTATTTTCTTGGTTCTTTCCAGATATATGGAGCTCCTTCGTCAATACATACCAAATTATTTGTTTCTCCTCCGTTTTCTACTATGTTTTCCCTTCAGATTTGTAAGTATAGATTCAGGAATGACCGTGTAAAGGCTAGGGTGTAGAATAAACACTATAGTACCTAAATCTGGATCCGCACAAACAAATTAGACCCATTTTCGTTCTTTGTTGTCTTTTCCCAGATGTATCAAAGCTTAGTTCAAATATCTAACAAATAATTGTTGAACATAACATGTGAAACAATTAAATTACTTGGTATGTATGCACACACAGGTAAGGGATTGTTTGGCAAAATCACACCTTTATAATGGACCCAAACCCTAAAAAGTCTCAAATAAGTAACCACCCAGGCCTATTACCATTTACCAATTTCCGCATATGGTCTTTAGGGATTGAAATTATTGGAACTCATCAGGTATGGGTTGTCCCTAAGCAGAATTACTTTGTTCTTTAAATTTATTCGAGGTTGGAGTAGACTGAGGCTCAGTGCTTTCACTTCTATTAATTTCAATTTTCTTTTCTGATCTATGTTCGTTGGCAGGTGGTGTGGTGCATGAGAAGGGACTTCTACCTCAAGCTTGTAAGTCAGAAAAACCTGCCTTTTTTAATCTTAACTGGAAATATGCATTCTATATGGTAGTCATTCTTGCCCGTTTACATGCGCGCGCGCGCACACACATGAACACTGACAAATGAGCACTTCGTTTGGACCTGTCATGTATTGAAATAAGAAGAAATTATTTTAGCCTTTTGACCTGGTGCAACTTGCGTGTTCATAATAGGAAAGTTTTGTGTGCCTACAATAATGATTTTAGTTATTTCAATTTATTTTCTTGTTTCCACCAGTTATTGTTTTAGTTGTTGGAAATATCTTTTATGATGTGGGTCTTATCATTGCCGTGCTATTGGGTTTGTACCTTTTATGCATTAGTTGGGAAAATGTTGTGTTGCCGAACTGTGAAGATAATGCAACAATTTATATTAATATGCATGACTTTAGTTTTTTTGTTTTTGAATTTGTTTTAATCACTCATGGAGAGGAAGAAATGACTATACATATTCAACTTCCTAATGAATCAATCATATTGTTCGTTTTGTTGCAAGCGATATTAAATTTGCTACTGTTTTTAAATGTCCTGCTGATATCACAAGTTCTGTCTCTATCTTGCAGGGCCTCCATGGTTAAGAAACCTCACCCAGAAAATATATGATCAAACAGGACTATTCCCATCAGCCATCAATCATGTTCTAATCAATGAATATCTACTTAACCAAGGCATAAATGTTTGTGCTGAGCCTCAACCCTTTCTTTTAGCCATTCCTTTGTATTTCCTCCTACCACTACTACAAACAGTTGATTCAATGACACAAATTAACAACCGTTCTTAAAAAACAGTAGTAAAAGATGAAGTGGTTGTGTTTCAACGACTGTTTCACAAAATCAGTCGTTGAAGTTATTCCTCCCCGACATTCGCGATGGCAGCTGGTTTTTTCTTTTTAAAAAAACTAGGATATAACGACTAGTTTTAATACCAATCGTTGAAAGATCACATACAACGACTAGTTTTGAAACCAGTCATTGTATCTACTCCCCCAACGTGCATTAAAAAAAAAAGCTACAACAACTGGTTTAAAAACCAGTTGTTGAAAGCATATATACAATGACTGGTTTTGAAACCAGTCGTTGAAAATGGCTACAATGACTGGTTTTAGAAAACCAATTGTTGTATCTTGTTTCCATAGTCAAAGATGGTGCAAAGCATGTTAGAGCAGCATAAAGAGTAAAGCTGTTTTGTTTACCAAAGACTCATTTTTTCTCCATTGGCGCCATTTGCATTTCTTCATTGGTGGTTCTCCCTCCTCTTCTCCGTTGAAACCAGAATTGGTTCTGTCTTCGTGTTCTTCGTTCTCCCTCCTCTTCTCAATTCATGGTGGGTTCTGTTGCTGCTAGGTCCATCCTCCTTGTTTTCCCTCTTCTCCGTCCCACGACAAGCTAGGTAAGGCAGAACTTAAATTTCATTTGATTGGGTTCTTCGTTTCATCCTCTGAGCTTGCAATCCTGATTTTTTTCTCGCTTGAAGCTGCATTATTCAAGTTTAAGTATGTGTTTTGTGGCTTTGTTTCATCCTCTGAGCTTACAATCCTTGTTTTCCCTCTTCTCCGACAAGCTATGTTGATTGTTTGATTTTTTTTAATCCGTTTTTGTTGCTTTTTGTCACTCTTAACTGGTAAGTTGCGAGATTGGCATTGCTCATTTGGAACTTCACATGTGTGGACCGTCACTCATTGTTTGAAGGCAACAAGTGGAAAGCTTAAAATTGATTTGGATTGTGAGTTTGAAATTGAAGCTGGAGAATTTTGAGTTTTAAGCGCTGGCTAACTTTTGATTTGGACATATATTTTCAAATGCTAAATCATTGGTGTAGGTGTTAAGACTTGTGTGTTTGAAATTGAAGGCAGAAAAATTGATTTGTACGTAATTGCTATTAGATACTTGCCATACTTAATAGTTATCTGAAATGCATAATACATGTTTGAAGTATTAAAATGGTGATTTAAGCATTGCTCTTTATTTACAAATTTAAACCAAACCAGTTCATTGTAATTAATTCTACAGGAAAAAAAAGAAAAACATATATTCAAAAACATATATTTACAAGCACCTTCGTACAATAAATTTTACAATAGAGGCTTATTCAAATAATTTTCCCTTAAAAAATTATTTTGTGCCATGTACTTATAAAAATAAAACATATATTCAACTTACATATAGATATAAACATTATGTGAGACCAATGGGAAATATATGGCACTCCCTCATGTCATACGTACTTAGTAACTAGATAACTAATTTGCATGTATTGAAAAAGATGATTAAGTTAATTATTTGAAGGAAAAAAAACCCTTCAATCATTCAATTCAATACAACCCAAGCCTTCAAATTTTTATAGATATGCATGGTGTTCTGTGTTTGAAATTTGAAACCTTATTATTAGATTGTGGCAACTATTTATATATATATATAAATAGTGTATTGTATTGTCTGTCATTCTTATTGTTGAATTTAAGCACAAAAGCTACTGACATTTTTAAAAAATGAGCAAGGCATCCCTTTTCTTCATCCATATTCATATCATAATGACAATTGGTCTAAAATTGAGTATGTGAAAAAGGCATAGGTGGTAGTAAAATGGGTCACTCTTGGATGAATGCTTTGATAACTAGTAAAGAATATGAGAATGGGGTGGAAGATTTTATTAAATTTGCTAAAATGAATGCGCCTAGTAAAAATGGGAATATTTTTGCCCATGTGTGAAGTGTTTAAATGAGAGTCTACGAGATATTGATGATATAAGAGATCACTTATTTTGTGATGGAATAAATCTTCGGTACAAAAGGTGGATATGGCATGGAGAGGAAGTAACCGCTTGTGCGTCTCACGAGAAGGAAGTTTTGGAGGTTGGAGATGACGATAGAATGAGGAAAATGATTCATGATGTTGAGGTAGAATGTTTTACACAATCACTTGTATATGATAGTGTGCAGAGTGATGTAGAGACACCTTTATACCCTGGGTGTACTAAGCATACACGCTTGTCAGGTATTTTGCACTTAGTCAACTGAAAGGCAACTTGTGGGTGGACCAATAGTAGTTTCATATTGTTACTTGAATTGTTGTGTGGTATGTTTCCATAGGATAATATACTTCCAAATCGTATGCATGAGGCCAAGAAAATATTATCTACGATGGGTATGGAGTATATAAAGATACATGCTTGCCCTTATGATTGCGTATTATACAGAAATGAGTATAAAGGATTAAGTGAGTGTCTGAAATGTAAAACTTTCAGATACAAAGTGAAGAAAGGTACTAGGTGTGGTGATGAAACAATTAAAAAGTAACCTTTAAAGGTTTTGTGGTATCTTCCAATCATACCGCAGTTCAAATGAATATTTGCTAATGTGAAAGAAGTAAAGAAGTTGAGATGGCATTATGATGACAGAGTATGTGATGGAACATACCTTCAGCACCTGGCTGACTCTCCATAATGGAAGAAAGTAGATGAAATGTATCCCGAATTTGGCAGTGAGTCTAGAAACCTTCGGCTTGGGCTTTACACAGACAGAATCAATCTCTATGGTACTTTTAGTAGTACACATAGTGCATGGCAGGTTCTGCTGGTGATTTACAACTTACCTCTGTGGTTGTGCATGAAACGCAATTATATAATGCTTTCTATGATGATTTCGGGACCAAAACACCTATGGAACGATATTGATGTCTACTTGGCACCTTTAATAGAGGACTTAAAGAAGTTGTGAGAGGATGGCATAGATGTGTTTGATGCAAATAAGCAACAGTCATTTAAGCTACGTGCAATGATTTTCACCACAATTAATGACTTCCCTGCATACGGGAACTTGTCAGGTTAAAGTGTAAAGCGTCACAAAGCATGTACAATATGTGAAGCAAGCATACACTTCCATCAACTCAAGCACGGTAGAAAAATGGTCTACCTTAGTCATAGACGATTTCTTCCTCGGTTTCACCCGTACCGTAGGCTAAAGAAGGCTTTTAACAGTTTGCTAGAGAATAGAATGGCTCTGAAGCCATTAATTGGAGACGAGATTTATAGTCGAGTGGAAAGAATCATCAATGTCACTTTTGGTAAAAATCAAAAGATTACAGGTGAGAAGAACATATGGAAGAAGAGATCAATTTTCTTTGATCTTCCATATTGGCATAGTCTTGATGTGAGACACAGTATTGATGTGATACATGTGGAAAAAAATGTATGTGATAGCCTTCTTGGTACGTTTTTGCACATAGCAAGGAAAACTAAAGATGGAATTAGTGTGAGACTAGACCTGGTTGAAATGGGAATAAGAGAAGGATTGCATCCACAACTAAGAGATGATGGTAAGAGAGCTATATGGAGCCAGCAGCGCATACATTGTCAAAAGCCAAGAGAAGAAGTTTGTGTGGGTGTTTGCACTGCATTAAAGTGCCACAAGGGTATTCTTCTAATATGAGCCGGCTTGTGTCAATGGAAGATTTGAAGTTAATAGGAATGAAGTCCCATGATTACCATATATTGATGCAACAACTATTACCAGTTGCTATTAGAGGCATTATGAAAGATGATGTGCGAAGCACGATAACAAGGTTGTACAGTTTCTTTAATGCTATTTGTAGTGAAGTTGTTGACATTGGAAGGTTAGACGAATTAAAAAAATGAGGGTTATACTATTCTATCCAACTAGAAATGCATTTTGCTACCAAATTCTTTGATATAATGGTGCATTTAATAGTTCATCTAGTAAGGGAGGTAAGACTATGCGGCCCAGTTTATCTAAGGTGGATGTACCTTTTCGAGCGATACATGAAGAACTTAAAAGGGTATTCTAAAACCTTATCGACCTGAAGCCTCAATTATAGAAAGATATGTCGTTGAAGAGGCTATGGATTTTTACAAAGAATATCTATCAAGGTCGAAGGCCCAATCTTGTCATGAAAAGGGCACAAGTAAGGGAACAGGAGGGCTCAAAGTGAAGAGTATGCGTCATGAAGAGGTGTTGCAAGCATACTTGTATATCTTGAATAATACGGAAGAAGTTCAGCCGTACTTAGGCGAACACAAAAAGAGTTTAAAAAAGATATATCCAAGAAAAAATGACATGCAGATAGCTAATGAGAAAAACAAGACTTTAATAAAGTAGTTCAAGGATAACATAGCGCACGAGACCAATGTGTCTGAGACAATCAAATGGTTAGCTTGGGGGCCTTCTTTTGAGGTCATAACTTGGAGTGGTTTTGATATAAACGGGTATTCTTTCTACACAAAAACCAAAGATAACATATGTACTATGCAAAATAGTGGGGTGATGGTGGTAGCCGAATCAATGCACTTTTCTAGTTCAAATGCAAAAACCCCATTTTGGCATCCTTGGTCTATTATGGAGTTATTGAAGACATATGGGAGATAAGCTACACTAAGTTGAGAGTTTCTTTATTCAAATGCAAGTGGGTTAAAAATAATGCTGTTGAAATAGATCAATTTGGATGTACCTCTATTGATCTTGAAAGAGTCGGTTATAAAGATAAGCCATTCATTCTAGTAAGTCAGACAAAACAAGTGTTTTATGTCAGTGATCTAGTAAATGTAAAATTGTCTATTGTACTCCAAGGTAAAAAATAGAAGGATAGTGATCCGAGTTTTAATCTTGATGACATACTGCCTTTAACTACAAATCCACCTATGCCAATTGAAGTAAAATTGGTAGATGATGATGAATATGTAGCTAGAGTTGATCATTGTGAAGGAATTTGGGAAAACACTTAAAGATTTTGAAATGTTTAAAGTGTGCATGCAATTTCTAAGATTTTGAATTGTTTAAAGTGTGCATATAAATTCAATTTACTTATCATATCTCACATTTATTTCTTAGCAGGATTATGACAAGTTCAAATTTGGGCGACTCTACTAGCTCACCTGTTAAGAAAGAGGTTAGAGGAAGCATGAAGCTACGGTCATTGGTCAAATGTCATGAGGAAGAAAAGGCAAGAGTTCACGTGGAATTTGATGCTGATTTGAAACCAATTGGCGAAGAGGGAGACATGTTCATTAGCTATGTTGGCTTTTTGGGTCAAAGTAAAGTTAGCATTCTAATTCCTACCTGGAGGAAAGTTTCAAAGGACACAAAGGCTATGATTTAGGAAAAACTTTTGATATGTAAAGTTGTATTTTTATCTCTATCTTTATTTCTATTGGTTCATATATAACTATTATATATATTTTGTTTTGTAGCAAACCTATGATGTTCCCATATGAAGCAGATGTACAAACATTGGATGTGGGAAGTTTGTGAGTGATGGAAAGATTTCAAGTCCACGCTCACAACCAAGTACATTCAAGGGTTAAAGAGTCATAAAGATCCTTGTAAATAATATTCGTTTCTTTCCCCAAATGATTGGAGGTTGTTTGTGGCATCGCGGCAGGATCCCAAATTCTTGGTATATTTTGTTCATCTTAGTGTTAAACATTTTAGTTGAACTTACTTGATGGTATGACATGTGTAACTAACGTAGGCAAAAGTGAAAAAGAAACAGAGATGGATAAGCAAAAATTAATGCAATGGTATGACATGTGTAACTAACGTAGGCAAAAGTGAAAAAGATTACTACAAATTTCAGACATTCTTTGAGTGTACTCTCTGTTTAGGTTTTTCTTTTGTTGAAATGTTCTGTCTCTTTTTATAATCTCTGTCTTGGATTTTTCTGAATAATAAATATTTTTTTAACCTATTTTACCCCATTCATTATCTTTCATCATATTTTTCTCTTTATTATTTTCTCCTATATCCACTCATAAATAAATGTATATTTGGAAAAAAAAATTTATTTCTTGGTATTTATCACTTTTAATTAGTTTTAACTATTTTTTTTAATGGCTCAATTTGGTTAACAAGACCTTATAAATAAAGACAAAATTACTCCCTCCGGTCTTTTTTATAAACAACTTTATCTCTTTTAGGGTTAGTCCTTTTTATAAGTAACTTTCTCATTGTGTCTCAAAATTTAAACTACTTTCTCATTTTCTATCCTTATTAAATACACATCTTTATATTAATTATCACCCACTCACCACTAATTCTCTTTTATTTACTCATTTATTATATATTTTCTGTCATATTTTATACTCGTAATCTCTCATATTTGTTACTTATTCTCTCTCACATGCTCTTTTCATAAATAGGGTTATATTGGGAAGAAACATAACCTTTTTGACACATTTATTGTTTCTAACTACTCTTAACCGTTAATTCGTTTTGCGTAATAAAGATAAAAGTTGCTAATAAAAAGGACCAAAGGGAGTAATATCTTATAAATAAGACTATGTAACTAGTATACATTTAATGATGCATTTTAATTAAACATTAATAAGAGGAGTTTTTTTTTAAAAAAAAAGAGAGGGACATAATTAACATATGTAACTAATTTAATCAAACATTATGAAGTGATGGTATTGGTCAAAAAAATAATTTCGGCATAAATTTATAAATAATAAATTTAAAATGATCTATACTCCTCTTGTCCTACTTATAAATAACATTTTCTCACATAGGACCGATCATAAATATACCAATAAAGAATAGGAGTTTCTTTAAAATTTTAATACATTTTCTTTTATTTTTATCCTTAATTGATTGCATGTATCGGCAGACACGCTCAAAACCCAGTAATGGCTGGTATAATTCATTTAAAAGCTCTGTAACAGCAGGTACTATTCTTTTAAAGCGCTGTATCAATAGGCACCCTCAAAGCCCTGTATTAGTAGGCACTCTCATAGCCCAGTTACGACTGACACACTTTTCAAAGCCCTATATCGGCAAGCGCCCTCAAAGCCTAGTAACTGCTGGCACCCTTTCAATACCTGTATTAGTAGGAATACTCAAAGCCCAGTGATGGCTATAATCCTTTCAAAGTCCTGTATCGGCAGGCACTCTCAAAGCCTTGTAATGGCTGGCACCCTTCGGCACGCACCCTCAAAGCCTTGTAACGATTGGCACCCTCCAACAAGCACCCTCAAAGCCCTAAAACGGCTAACACCCTTTTCAAAGCCCCATATCAACAAGCACCCTCAAAGCCCAGTAAGGGCTAGCACCCTTTTTCAAAGTTTTGTATCGGCAGGCATCCTCAAATCCTAGTAACGGTTGGCATCATTTTGCAAAGCCCTGTATTGGCAGGCACCCTCAAAGCCTAGTAACTGCTGGTACCCTTTTCAAAGCCCTATATCAGCAGGCACCCTTTTAAGCCCAGTAACGGCTAACACCCTTTCAAGCTCCGTATCGACTGGCACCCTCAAAATAATAATAATAATATTTCTTAATGGTTAGGGCGTAAATATCCTTTAAATTGAATTTCATTTTATAATTTTTATGATAAATTTGGAAACATAAGATTTATATTAAGACAAATAGAATTTATATTTCTCAATGATAGATTGCATTGGATTGCATTACTAAAGAAGCCTGCAATTGAACCAAACTGGACCTTAACCTTATTCAGAATTTCGCTTATTTTGAAGTTGGACTAAATTATTTTTTAAAAGAAGTTAATGAGCTGAATTGGCGGCTCTCTAAGGATTAGACGCCCACCAGTGTAGGATCTTCGACGAATTAAAAGATAAATACAATTAAAAGACATATCAAATCAAATGTATGAAATATCAAGTTTTGTGTAATATTTTTCTTAGCCATTATTACATCTAACGATTTTTAAAGTAATGTTTTCAAGATTGTCACAGAAAGAAAAGGAGAGCATATTTTCTTCTTTATAATTCTGATATTGCTCAAATATAAAAGTGATTAATAAGTATTAGATATTCAATAATAATTATAAAAAAGAAGAAAAATTCACCCCTTGCATTCTATTGTAGAGGAGCTCTAAATGTATTGTCAACAGCTCGAACTTTTTATACAAAAAAAAAAATTAGATGGATATTAACGGTCTATGATTATTAATAGAATGAAATATGTGATCTCTCACTGATAAAATAGCTTTCATGTTACTAAGTAAACTAAATACTTTTTAAAATAACAAGGCACAATGATTTTTATTTGGTAAAATTTCATTATAAAACCAGAATTTCCATTGAATTACGGAACATTATGAATTTACACTCCACTCACTTTGAACCAAAATAAAAAGAAGTTTCAAAGTGAAAAGACTTTATTACCCTTAATGTTTAAACAAAAAATTGTTTTTAAGAGAAAGGATGTTTACAAGTACCGATATACATTTTAACCAAGCAACGAAAAACCGGGCCCGGCAATGAACCAGTTGTAGTACTAGTTCAAGGGTTAATAGGTCAATCGGGGTCTAGCCAGATGTCGGACCGGACATATTAAAATATTATAATTTAATTGACAATAAAAAATAAAAATATTAACCATCATTATAAGTCACAATGGGAATATATTACTCAAATGTCCCACAGGATTTCACTATAAATTAGAGATTTAAAGGTACTTTTAAATTATATTTTGTGTGGTTTGTATGTTAAGCACAATTTGACGGAAAAAAAAAAAGCTTAAGCACAATTTGACAAAAGATAATCCTTTCTTCAAAACCGAAAAGATATTCACATATCTATAATAATTATCTTATAATAATAAATAAATATCTCTGTGGCAGCACTTTTGATGTAACAAGTCCTTTTTAATGATTTTTTTAATAACAAAATGGCAATAGCCGATAGGTGTGTAGACATGTGGTTATCCAAATTCCAAAGTTTTGCCAAAGCAAAAAAGAGGGAGGAGGTAACGTGCTATCTGCAATATTAATAATGATTAACAACAAAATATAACAATAGTTCAATGGTAAGTTGGTAACACTAACTAAATACAATAATATTATTTATAAATTTAAAAAATCAAAATATTTATTTAATATTTTACACATATGAGTATTTAGTGCTAATTTATTTGTGTATAGATTTTAACACTTAACTATGCAAATTAGATTTAAATTGATTAATTTTCATTATCTTACTTGTGTTCTTTTGTAGGTAAATTTATATAAATAATAAAATAAGCAGTTTAAGAATACTTTTGTCATTCTTATTGTTTTAAAAATTATTTATTTATTTTTTTGGGTCATATTTATATTTAATATAGGGTTTGTTGCAAAGGCAAAAAAAAAAATAATATAGGATTTTTTGCATATGGAGTGGCCGACACTTTATTAGGGATTTGAAAGGAGAGAGAAGAAGGAACATAAGGATGTGACGACTGAAGTGAAAAAAAAGAAAAGGAAGAACGAAGAAGACGATCCACTGACCACTTGAAAAACCATATCGTTGGGCTATCAAATAAAACCAAACTAAATGCATTATATGGCAATTAACCTAAATCGATCTCTACGTGGAGCCTATATTTAATTCTTAAGTAATCTAGTGTAAATAAAAAATTAACCAAATAGTATGGAATGTGAGTTTCATCTATCTAATTAAACTAAAGAACTACTTTTTTATGAATTTTTCAATGTATAAAGTGAGTGGGTGGGTGTAAATGCAAGAGATGAATGTCCTAGGTGATTGAGTCCACTAACCATCATTGTCCAATTTTAATTTTGAGTTCTTCCCTTAACTAAGCACAAGGACTAGTAAGAACCCTTACTAATCAATATTCCTAACTTCTCAATTTAATCTAAACATATACTCAAATAATCAATTAGGAATACCTTGAAGTACTTAGCTTATGATAGATTCATAAATGATCCTCTCTACAACCAATTAATTCCAATAAACCTAGCAAACAATTGATTTCAAGAGAATAGAGGAAAGAAATTGAATAACAAAAGAGTGCTATAGTTTAATCACAATCCATAAGTACAAATCTAACACAAGTATCATTATCGAGATTGCATCAACTGATTAAATCCTTCGCCATATACACAAATCATAAACTCTAGCAACCTAGAATCATAATCTGTATATGCTTAGAGTAGAAGATGAAATTAAGACATAAAGAACTCCCCTAGTTGCTCAAGGACTCAGGTTAGCTTATCGGACAAAACAATCTAGCTCATGATTCGGAAATTAACTCCTCTAGACCTCTGGACTATAATGTTTGTTGCATATCCTAGAAAATAGAGAAGAGAGGGAGTTAGTCGGTGGAAAGTGGAAAGAGAAGGAGAAGTGGAGGTCGGTGGGAGTGGAGAAAGCATGAGTGAACTGAAGAAATCCCAATCCCAACTGCTAATCCCCGAAAGTGAGAATCAGCATGAGATGAAGTAGTGCCAAAAACGTGATCTCCTTCCCTGAAGAAAGCAATCGCAATTTTAGATCTCAATCTCTAGTCCAAGGGCATCTTTGGAAACTGATAATAATGTGAGGGATCTAAAGGCCAAGAATAGGTCATTAATTCAAGCCACCAAACAATGCTGACTCCTTTCTTATGCCTATTAAAATCAAGAAATTGGGAAATAACATCTGCACATGTGCTCTCCTTTAATTCCATCTTGGTCCTCTATTAAGCTCCAATGTACCATGTCATCACCTACATAAATGAGATATACAAAGGTAATATCATAGGTTCACAATTAAAGAATAATGGAAATAACAAATATTACTTAAAATATATCAATTTAGCCACTTTAATTCCCAAATTACCTTTGCAGTCAAATCTCACATTAATACCTCATTGTGCCCAAAAATAGTTAATCAAATTCCACAAAAGCCTAAGGTTAATCACTAAAAGATATATGAATATTTAGCTCTATCACCACTGTGAAGCACCAAATCTCTCCTTTCCATCACAAGCAAATGGCTATGCTGATGCTTTCACTACTTCGTCTTCTCAATCTCACCCACTCTCATGATTATACTCATTCTCAGTTTCTTGTTATAGCTTTCATGGAAGGGTTTGCTAAATCTCTTTCATGTGATGGTAGTTTGTAGGTTTTGTAGCCTTTAATTTATGCTTGATTTTACTTTCTCCCTTCGTTTTCTTCTTCTTCTTCCTTACTCCATCATCATCTAATTTAGGGTTCTG
This sequence comes from Inga leiocalycina, assembly GCA_963242795.1. Taxonomy (NCBI): domain Eukaryota; kingdom Viridiplantae; phylum Streptophyta; class Magnoliopsida; order Fabales; family Fabaceae; genus Inga; species Inga leiocalycina. The sequence continues at coordinate 82,089,177 of OY725320.1, read as the reverse complement.
TTAACATTCAGTTAGATATGTTTCAATCTGTGGGCTTGTTGCTGAAAGGGGAAAAAACTATTCAAATCACCTAACCCAGCGGTTTTCCCGATTTATGGCCGGTTCATGCCAGTTCAGTCCGGTTCATACCAAGTCACACATCCTCTATTTCTGCCACCAAACTAGACTGGACAAGTTGCCAGTTCACTGATTTTCCAATTGAACCAGCCGGTCCGGTCCGGTTTTTCATACCTTGTATACACAATAACAAGTGTTGATATAAAAACTTAGGAGTCTTGTAATACGTAAAGGATAATAAGGTTTTTTTGCTTTGAAACTTATTTTCATTTTGGATTAAAAAGATTTCAACCAAAGTTTTTATTCGGTACTGAATGAAAATTAAGTTGCTAATATTATCTTATAATGAGATTCTCAATTTTTATTTTTAATTACTTCAATTTGATCTCGCTTACACCCTCAAGTTATTAGTGTCTGTTGTGTTAATTTAAGGAACCACCACTCAACAAACAGAGAAAAATACAACAACATTAAGAGAGATTAAGAAATTAAACCTAAGGATTGTTGAGAGGGAAACTAGTGTTTGGGAGACATTTACAAACTCATAAACCATAAATACAAACAGGACAACCATAAACTAGTGTTTTAGGGTTTTCACTCACGTGAAAAAAAAAATCATATGGAGAAGAATGCCACCTAGCTACGCCATATAATATTATTTAAACCAATCATAAATTACATGATAATTTTAATTGTAAATGGTTACGATTTGAAAATAATTTTTATATATTTAATAAATTGTTTACTATAAATTAATTTCAAATCGAACAAATCTAAAGACTTAAATGAATATTCTTATAAATATAGTTTTAGGAAATTTTTGAGTTTGAAATTTATTTGTTATTAAAATTAATTCATAACTAATCATTTATATATATTTCTCTGTTGATATGCGTCTGTATTATATTATTTTTTTTTATTTATATATATAATATGTTATTGAAAAAATTACATATATTATATCATAATTTTAAAAATAATTTTTTACATAACCATATGATTATTAATTTCATAATTTTTATTTTTTATAAAATTTATTATTTTTAGTATAAAATTTATTACAAATACTAAATTTTTAATTTTTGTGATTGAATTACTACCAGGATTTGGAACTGATATTAACCACGGAAAAACTCCATGGCACATTCAATTTGCGATGGATTAGTGATGGAATCAGCCAAAAAAAAAAATATTTCTTAGATAATTCTATAAGAAATTGAGTGTTTTTTCTGGTGTTATTTGCACAACTCCACTGTTGAAAATGTACGAGGGGGACATGAAATTTTTGTCAAATTGGTGTTTTAATTTAGCTTATTTTAAGTGATTTTGAAATATACAAAATAAATGTCAGAAAAAATTATCTTGTAAAGCACAAAAGTGATTTTTGAATTTTGAGAATGTTCCCAAACACTATTTTATATTTGAATTAAATTGTTGTTGGAAACAGAAAATAAGATTACTAAAAGGTTATAAGGTGGGAATGTGTATAACTCCATTACTAAGAAGCACCAACTTCACTTTAAAGTTTATCCATTTCAGACCGGGATTAATTGCTTAAAGTTTGAGATTTATGCAATTCCAACACTGAAAGAGTTTAATCTCACTAGAACTGAAAATAAAACTATTCTATGAAATTTATATAACTCCACTACTAAAAAGTATATTAATTTGATTTCACTTGAAGTTGTAATCATTTTACGTTTAGATTATATTATTTTCTTTTAAAAAAAGGGTTTGGTGACCTTAAGGCTATGTTTGGATTGGGAGAAAAGTTAGGGAAAAATAAGAAGGAAAGAATACTATGAAGGAAAACTCTTAAAATAGTAAAAAGAAATGTAAAAGAATTATTATTTTTAGGAGGTTTTTTTCCTAGTATTATTTCGCTCGTAATTTTCTCTTAATCCAAATACAAGGTGAAAAACGAGCAGTTGGTCTTTGTCAACGAGACAGCTGCCAAGGGTGGGTTCCCCAGTACTACTTACGTACTGATGGTAATGTAATAGTAATTAATATGATAATAACAACTACATGAAAAGTAGTGGTGGTCTCCGAAGTGCCAATTAAGTGCAACAAACTATAATGTCACACTCACATTATTAACTGATTACATCATCATCATCATCACTGTTATATTATTATTATCAATTTTATTGTCGGTCTCCAGCTCTAGAGGTTCGTACAGTTGAGACTTCAGACCTCCTTGGACAGACCAGAGCAGAAGGAAGCCTTGCCAAGCTTGAATACCTGTGGGTCTTTATCAGTAGTCACAACCAAACGCTCTTGTTTTTCATCATCGACGTCGACTCCAATGTCTCCGCACTGATATTCTTTACCTTCCTCACAGAACACGAGCTTATAGTAATGGTTTAGAGGATCATAGGTCTCGATAGAGAACGAACCAGGAACATAATCAGCACCAAATTCTTCCGGAGTAACAACCATCACAACAGGCTCTCCTAAAGAAACAAACTTTACGACGTCAGTTCAGCGAATCGTTGCAAATGTTTGGTATATAAGCGAACGATGTGTTCAAAGGAAAGTGGGCTATGATGTAAGGTGCGTAAGGAGATGTCATGGTTACAGGCCAGCCTGATGAGTGATTAGATGAAAATAACAGTGAGCCAGCACAAGTTCGAATCTCCATTCCAAATGAGAGCAAAATGAATGACTCCACCTCCAACAGAAGTGGTTGGTGACAAGATGTATTCGCCACCGTTTTACATCGAAGTCCAACACTGCCTCGGCTGAGATGGTGGTGGTGAAGGAGGCGATGAAGAGGAAGAGGAAGGAAAGGAAAAATAATATTGCAGTAGGCTTCATTATGGAAGACTAGGGTTTTTTTTTTTTTTTTTTTAGTGTTTTGGGTGTGTGAGTAAATGAGAATTCAGAGTATGTATTTATAGGCGTAACAATGGAGGAGTGAGGTGAAGCTCGAAGATGCTTCTAAAATGATTAATTTGTTTTCGGGTTTTTAGTCACGTGAAAGGAAAAAAAAAATCACCTGGATAAGAATGCCACCTAGCTACTCCATATTAAAGTGACAATTACATATGTAAATTACTTTTGACCAAAAAAAATGTAAATTAAAAGGTTCACTGCTTCTTCGTACATTTGATGACCACTTTATTGATGAACGATCCATATTTGATTGAAGCCATCATCAGAGGAACACTATAATTTTGCCAACGGCCTTGTGGTTTTAGTGACATGTCAACTTTCTTTATAAGAAGTCGCAAGCTCGATCTTGTAATCTCAAGTTGTTAGTGGCTACTCCTAAAAATGAAAATTAAGAAGAACACTAATTTAGAGCATGTTTGGTTTACTGTTTACAAAATGAATTTTTGCAACTCTAACTTGTGTTAGCGAAACTGACTGTTGATGTGCATTTTTGTGTTTTGCAAACTAACCTCAAAGTAACCAAAATACCAATTAAGGCAAAAGTCTGTTTTCAGAAAGTTCTTTCAGTTTACAAAAATGAGATCCAAACTCGCACTTAAAAATCAATGGTGTTGGAATATTGGCTAATGTGTAGGGTTAGTCATTTTGTATCAACTCAATGTAAGGCTCTGATCTATATAAAGAGCATGAGAGCTATTCACTTTATTAATCCTCACCTAGAAAGGAAGGTTAACTTGGTTCTCTCTCATTAATCCCAATGGTTTTCGGTTGTTTGTAATCCTTCAATGAAGGATTTGGATACCCTAAAAGGATTAATTGTATCTCATCTGTTCATTAATAAAAGCTTCATCAGTATCCTTTCCTTCTTGTGCTTAACAGATGATTAAAATCTTAAAGTACATTTTTGCTTCAAAAGTACATATGTACCCTAAAAGAATCGTGGATTAATGGGATCAGGGTGGGTGCTGTGCACCTCCCTGATGCGCAGCCGCTGCGCGCCTCATTTGGGGCCCTTCCCAAATGTATTTTTTTTTGTTCCTTATATCATTAGATTCTAGATGAAATGGGCGACATTTTGATATATTATGATAAAAAAATGGAGTTGTTTTCAATTTTATATGATTTTCCAAAGATTCAGTGCTCAAATTGAAAAAAAAAACTGTACCATGTTTCCAAAAAAAATGCACTGAATCTTTGGAAAATCATATAAAATTGAAAACAACTCCATTTTTTTACCATAATATATCAAAATGTCGCCCATTTCATCTAGAATCTAATGATATAAGGAACAAAAAAAAATACATTTGGGAAGGGCCCCAAATGGGGCGCGCAGCAGGCTGCGCATCAGGGAGGTGCACAGCACCCACCCTGATCCCTGGATTAATATAGTATATGTAATATTTCAAAATTGCAGATGCAATAAAATTATCCTTGTTTAACAATCAATCGTTAGGGTGGGCAGAGAAACTTTTCTTAACCCAATTTTAACTGTTATGTACAAGAAAGGCAACATTATACAAGTTTTAAAATATTTTCTAATTTTCTGGAAAGCTCAATTGTTGGGAGATCAGGCAAAAGCCCTTTGTGGTTGAAGTCTCGAAAAGGATTATACCAAGGTTATCAAATCAGGATACGAATTATAAATCAAAAAGCCTAATTTTGGAATCGTAAATCAAAACGTATTATGAATTGTAAGATTCATGATCAATTTTAATGATGACATTAATGTAATTTTTACATAAGAGAATATCAAAGGTTTGTACATATTAGCATTTAAAGGCAAATAACACTTCAGGGGAAAAAAAAAGAAATAAAAAATAGGGGGATAAGTGAGAGGGAATAAGACATAATCATAGAATTAAAAGAAAAAATTTGAATAAATCCAAACAAAATCAGAAAAAGAAAATGAAAAAAAGGAGTTTTCTCGATCGCAAAAATTTCACCTAGAATCACACGAATCACCAATGTCGCGCAATTCCTGTGGTTCTGGCTTGTATCACTTATAGAATCGCAAGATACATGCATAAGTAAAATACACATCAATAGATTTGTATCTTTCCCACTTATTTTTAAATCAAATCATAAAATACGACTAGAGATTCATAGGATTCTAATAACCATGGATCATACCCTTAACCAAATTAAAAAAAAAAAGATTTTGTAATTTCAATCAGTTTGTTGAAACATGGAAATCATCAGGAGATCATTGCATTTACTTGTGTGGAAGATTTTTTTTTGAATTAATATGCTTTTCAATTATATATGTATTGGTGGTTGTTAAACACTCGTTATTTGAAATGATAATTGTAAAAAAGAGGCATCTCAGTACTATTATTTACCTATCAAATAAAATTGGTATACATGGGACCATCAATTTAAAAAAAAAACATGATAATGCACGTTTTGTTTTGTGCCGTTTGGTTTTTTATCTTGAGAGAATTACTATTATGATGTCCTGGAGAAATTCAATTACCAAAATGCCCCGACAACGAGTACATAAACAATTCGTTGGTATGGGTTTTGGTTTTCTGTATGAGATTCTTTAGATACGTTTCCATCTCACTGGGATTTGTTGCAATTTTTTACCTAGCAATTTTCCCCCCTTCATTTTTCACATAGCGATTTGTGTGTTTCTGTTTTATGTACTTTATCTGTTCTTCGTATAACATCCCAAATTTGAAATGTTGGTTAAATAATTTTAGTTGGTGTAAAAGTTGAAAATATGAGGATTTCAATGGTAAATATCTTAAATAAGAGAAAATATTGGGCAAAAGTATAACTATGAAGAAATGCCCAAAAATTGTAGCATTATAATGAAAAAAAAGGGCTCCTGAGGTATCTTTCTTAGGCCTAGAGAAATTATTTAAAGTGAAAATGCATCAAAATATGCATTATTGGCCAAAAAGCCTATTTTAAGGCGAGAGTTTAAGGAAATAAAAGAGAAAATAAGTATTAAAATTATTTAGTGGCTTAGAAAGATTAGCAAAATATTATTTTTGGATTTATAAAATTTAAGAAAATGTTTAATTCCCAAAAAGTAGCTTATATATATAAATCTCAAGTTAAATTTGGGAATTAAGGACATAATTTCTCAAAATAATTCAAGAAAAACAGTTAGAGGTTATCATGTGGCCTAATATTTCAGGAAAATTATTTTATAAGGTAAAGAAGTTAATTAAGGAAGATGATGACTCCACATTTTTAGTAAAATTGAAATATATTTTGGTATATTTGAGAGTCATCAATGCTAAACTCAAGAGATTATTTTTTTAGATTTTGATAACATATCAATTTGGTACATTATTTAGGGATATTATTGTGAATATCATATTTTGAACAAAATAAAAATACTTAAGTTTATGATAACATATAAGAATTATTGAGGTTTCTGAAAAGAAAAAAAGGAGTTATTTTGTCTGTTTGCTTTCTTTCCTTTATATAAGAATAAGTTGATTTTGTTTCTTTTCTTTTTATCTGAAAATGACGTAGAAGCAATAACGAGGAGCACGAGGCCACTAAAAAAAGTAACGATGAGCACGACGGAGACTTAACTGTGGAGACGTAACTATAGAGGATTGAGCTGCAGTTTCATCTCCAGTCACCAAGGCACAATATAATCAAGTTCGAATCTGACAGAAGGAAGAAGCTGTATGAGTAGTTAGTTTACATTAGAATTATATTCAACCTTTGCAGGGATTGAGACTTATAATTACTCTTGTTTCTTTAGTTGTTAATGGCAATTATGTGTTGATTATAATTCTACGTGATTGATCACCATTTGTATTGCTTCAATTCGTTCAATTAAATTAAGCTTGATAAAGTTAATTTAATCATAACATTTAGGTAAAATTATGCTGGACTTGAAGTTTATTAGTTAAATGGATGGTTTGTTAATATGTATATATATATATATATATATATATTAATATAGCTTTGTCAAATTAAAGTTGTTGTTTAATAATTAATTTTTATTAGTTGCTACGGGAGATTGTGCATGTAAATTGAAGATATAAATTTAGTCTTGACTAGATAAAGCTTTATCAAATATTTTAGAACCTTAGACTAACACATTAAGTCATTTAATCCCTAATGGAATGGAAATTATTTAAGTCTCATTGAATGCAATGATGAGAAATAATCATATATTCCTCATGCTTTGAAGTTTCAATTTAGTTTTCATAAAATTATTTCCATTCTCTTAAATACAATTGATTTTTAGAATATAAACTTCTCAAATGGTTTTACCCAACCTAGTTGATGGCATAACTATAACGATTACTCCTCTTTTGCATTACTACCTGTGTGAATGATACTTTTCATCCTACTTGTGACTCATAGGCTTGAATGATCATTTCCATGCTACTTGTGACTCATAGGCTAGAATGATACTTTTCATACTACTTGTGACTCATAAGCTTGCAGATAAGCTAAACGGAACAGAAGAAAATCCTTATAACATATTAATAATTAATTTATAAGATTTATTAGGTAATCAAGAACTAATAAAAAAGGGGGGCAAAATAGTAATTTCATTTACCCAAACCAATAATGAATTTGGGCCAAGATGAAGTCCAATTTCAAAAGCTCAAACCGTGCTACCCATGATTAAGAGGTAAATTAAACATCTCTCTTTATCAAACTTCTTCAGCACGCTGTCCTTACTCTCTCACCCCCCTCTCTCGCGCGCGCAGAGAGAGAGAGAGAGAGAGGAGATAGCATCTAACTACATGCAAGCTTAATTCTAGGTATAGGTTAGCCTCCTAGAAATCATCCTATCCTTATTCATATTTGTGGCTAGTTCCTCGAAAGGAAAGAACGTGTTGGAGGAGGAGTTCTGAAAATGGAGACTATGAGGAAACTATTAGTTATTGTTATTTTGTATACTATTCATATTTGTGGCTGCTTGTATATATATGTGTGCTTAGCTTAAACTGTTTAAGTTTATTCTATTATGTAATACCTAAATTAAATTATGTAATGACATGTACATTACCTCCATAAGGAGGAGTAGAGGAGCTAGGCACTAGCCCAAGGTAAGTGCCATGTAATGATCATAACCAAAATGCATGAGGATTTAGATTGATAATAATAATTGGTGTGATTATTTGAGCTACAGCTTTGTGACTCCCTCGATATAGGGCAATTGTTTGAGTTAGGATATAAAATTGTGTAGTGTTATAGTACACATTCAAAATTTTAAAATGAGTCGTAGTTAATAATTTGTAACTATAAACTCTCTATCAAGCTGCACTCCGATGTCTCCACACTGATATTTTCTTTGCTCACACAGCACGAGCTTATAGTAATGCTTTTAGAAAATTTCTTCATTCATTTTGCAAACTAGTTTTGGTGGTTGAAAATCAAATAAATTCTTCCATTTAATTAATTAGCAATTTTGATAATTAGTCAGCTTAGGACTTAGATGATTAGACTCCACATAGAGATCGACTTAGATTAGCAATGTTTTAGTACATTATTAATATAGTTTTCATTTGACCCAAGACGACATGTGGATTAACGTATCATCCCGTTTAAATATGATTTCTCTCAAGACCATTCCTTTTGTTTAAACATTAAGAGTACCAAGGTGTTTTCTCTTTAAAACTTAGTTTCATTTTGGTTCAAAATGATTGCAACCTTGGTTTCATTTTGGTTCAAAATGATTGCAACCCAAAATTTAAAATGTTTTGGGACTGAATGAAAATTAAGTTTCTTAATTATATAATACTATAATAATGAAATACCCCCAAATAAAAATTATTGTACTATACTTTTGAAAGTATTTAGTTGATTCAAAAGCATGAAAGCTCTTTCGTATTTGTCAGATCCCATGTTTGATTCTATATATAATCTTAAACCATTAATGCCTGGTTATCCAAACTATTTTTTTTTTAAACAAAAGAGCTTTCGACCATGAATTTTTATTAAGGGGTGATTTTTTATTCTTTTTTTATAATTATTGAATTATCTAATACTTATTGATTAATTTTAGATTTGAGCAATATCGAATTATAAAAAGAAAATAAACTCTCCCTTGCTTTTTCTACAAATCTTGAATATGAAACATTACTCTAACAATTGTTAGATGTGATAAATGGCTAAGAAACATATTATACAAAATTTGACATTCAAGTTTCGGAAAACTCCACACATTTGATTTGATATTTATTTTAATTGTATCTATCTTTTAATTATTATTTGTCGAAGATCCACGCCGTTCAATCGTTAGAGACTTGCCAACGATAGACAGTCAATCACCGGAGAACCCACACCAACATTTTTTTTTTAGCTCATTAACTTCTTTCTAAAATAAATTTAGTCCAAATTTTAAATAGATGAATTTCCAAATGAGGTTAAGGTCCTGTTTGGTTTAATTGCAGGATTGCATTACTAAGGAAGCCTGCAATTAAACCAAACAGGACCTTAATCTCATTTGCATTGCAATACAACCCCATCGCATCCAATATGATTAGAACCTAAGCAAGTTCTACTCTTCTTAATATATATTGCATATATCCAAATTTATCTGAAAAAATTATAAATAAAATTCAATTAAAAATATTCACGTATTTAGCGTTCAAATTATTATTATTATTATTATTATTATTATTATTATTATTATTATTATTATTATTTAAGAAAATAGTTAGACTTCTTTGAATATGTCAAAACAAAACAAGCAATCAATTATATGAACTTCCCAAATATTCTCCTCTGATCCTATTCATTGAGAAATATGCTCCTCTAGTCTTATTTATAGGACAAAGAGAAAATGTTTATTTTGATTCTATTTATAAGGCACATCATTAAATTTTTTCACATGAATGGACAATTATACACTTAATTTATCATTATGCTGACTTTGTTTTTATGGGATCTTTGGTCCATTATATAAAAGCCTTCTAAATACTTCACAAGGATTAAAAAGAGTAGATCGTGTCATTGAAATGATAAAAAATCATCACTACTTTCCCATATTATCCCCAATTAAAATCTACCTATCTTAATTACCTTTAGTTTTTTTTTCTTTTACAATATAATCTCTCACTACATTATGGTTAATAAGGGTATTTGTGGAAAAGAAGAATTTAATGCTATTGGCTTTTTGCATAGGGTCTTATATTTTGGACCACAAATATCTTCTAGAAGGGGTCTTATAATATGGACAAGAGGGAGAAGTATTGTATATTAAATAGGGAAGTAAAGTAGGAAGGTTGTTAAATTTTAAGGCAAATTTAATAGTGATGTTTGAGGTTTTTCTTTGCCTATGTAAAACATGCTAGAAGTGATTTAAGAGGAATACTTCCTTGAAAGTCCAGTAATTTGAACCAAGCGACCCCTAATTAAGGAGAGGACAAAAATCTACATTTTTTCTGTGCCAAGTGTCATAAGAAGTGCTTCTGAATAGCATGGGAACAAGACTATATAGGAAGATTGATTACAGAGACAATATATATATATATATATATATATATATATATATATATATATATATATATATATATATATATATATATATAATATTAAGTATCATTAATTAATGTGATGAAAATAGCATCAATTAGAAGTCTTATTTAATAACCACCAGCCAACCAACAGAGCACAATACAAGGATCACATAAGCAGGATTAAGAAACCCTAAGATTAAGGGTTGTTGGGAGGGAAACCAGGGTTTGGGGGACATAGGCAAGTACATAAACCAAAAACACAATGAGGATTACAGGTACCCCAAGGGAATATACAATGTGGAGTACAGTCCTAATCATTGATACAGAATGTATCTATTGTTGTGTCTCCTCCTCCTTCTCTTGCTGCTCTTTGCTCTCGAACACCAACCTACAATATATAACATTAATTTCATTTCACTTCATTCCCAAGCCAAACAAAACATATACATATATCTATATATACCCTCAAATCCCTAATATACGAGCTAGATAACTGATTTACAAATATTAGGAAAATTAGTTAAATTAGTTAGTTATAACATATATATGTTGGTTTTCGTAGAATACACTTTATAATCATGTGCATTGTAACTTTTCCTTGACAGAAATCCCTTATCCTGTGCAATCAATAGGGATATTTTGAGAAAAATTATATATTTGGGATACAAAGCAGAATGAGGTCTTATATTTACCACTAAAATAAACTCATTGACTCTATTTTATATGAATATCTGACTAGGTTAGATTCGAGCATTTTTGGGCACAATCAATTGGGTGTAATTTTTCTAAAGATATTTTCTATATTTAACATATTCAAACTCGGAACCTCATGCTTAAATGGTCAAAACCCCTTCCACTAATGCCTATTGATTTTTCAACTCTTTTTTGACTGAACGGTTGGTTTTTCAACTCTACTGGTGTCATTGTGCATGGTTTAGAAATTTTGCCATTAATGCAGTTGATAAGGGTAAAACTAAAAGCTTGAGTCTCGAGTTCGAATCTCAGAGAAGACACTTGTATTGAGAGGGGAAGCCATGAACCCTAAACCGGATACCTGATAATACAGTCAAAAAGGGTGAAACTGAAAGCAACTTACATTTTTGTTTTAAATATTGATGAAGAAACTAAATTTTCTAAAGATATATGAATTAGTTAGAACTTCATGTCATATATTTAGAACTAGGGGGAATGTTTGTATTCATGTAGTAAACAAATGAAAGATAAAAATGTGTAATGAATAAATTTACAATACTGAGTTACCTGATGTTACGAGAAGTATGAAAACAAAGAAAGAGAAATTAATGGTTGAAGCCTTTGCCATTTGCACCAAAGAGTTCGAAGAATTGTAATATTGTGAATCAATTACTGTGGATGAAGAGCATCAACTGGAGGGTTTAATTTATAATACCATGTTTGGATATCTTTGGCAAATTGATTATGGCACTAAATTCATTTAATTTTTGTGCATTTTTGAAATCCATTGTCATTAATGCAATTAATTTTTATACATAGACATATGCATATTGATTGACGATTGACTGCAGTAAAACCTTAGTTGTATTTTCCGGCCTTGGGGTATCAATATGGTAACCAAATATATATTCAATATAAATTGCGGGTATTTTTTAGATTCCTCGTAAAACATGATTTTGGGAAATAAAAAATACAATTCCTGAAAATTCTTATGTTTTTAGTATGAACAAATAACATTCCGACTTGTGAAAAAATATAGCTAGAATTAGAGCGCACTACCTAGGATCATTTTACTTATTATTGTTTTTATTACTATTTAATATTGAATTTTTTGTCAGATGAAAAGAATGAGCGAGCAAAGAACATAAGGCTAGCAAAGTGACCGTTGGATCGTTTCTCTCAAAAAAAAAAAAAAATAGTGTACTCCTCCGATTCTAAATACAGAACTTAGTTTGAGGGTAAATTATGGTCCTAAATATAAAACTTTTGTCCTTTTGTGTTTTATATTTATCTTTTTCTTAAACTAGTTTACCAAAATTATAAACTGAAGAATTGGTCTTACATTAAGAGCTAGAGGCGTATTGTGCACAAAAAGAAAAATTATTATAACTATGCTTTATGTATTTTAAAAAAGTTGTTGGCTACGGGGTCTCGGAGCTCCAGCAGTGGTGTCTACAACAGGGGAGGCTTAGGATTTTTTTTAAAAGTAAGAGGCAAATTTGTAAAAGCACCAACATTTTACCATCCTTATTTGGTCATGAGTATAGATTTCAGATTTGGAAATTAGTGTTACCTTTTTTGGAATTTAGAAATTCAAATAGGATTCATTAAGGATTTTCCCATTGAAGTATCGACTTCCAAATAAAAAAGAGTTATGTACTTAAAAGTTCCAAAAAAATTGGCAAAATCGTTGAAATTAAAGTTCCGTTTTAAAAACTTTATTGGTCAAAAAAGACATGATATATTTTTTAACATAAAATGTATCAATACTTGACAAGATTTTTTATCTCAAAAAGTGGCTGTACTCAAATTCATGTTCTTCATTCTAACCTCTTAAATTTTTAAATACGGATGACAAATCCCAATTTTATTATATATTTTTATACTTTATTTGAGAGTTTTGTCATTGTTCGCCGTTTAGCTTCCGCAAGCGTACGAGTCGCAAGTAATAAAGTGATAAGTCAAGATCGTTCCCACGAGGACTATGACAAAAGCGAGTTAACTAATTTAACCATGTTCTTAATTAGGTTGAATGAAATCATTTGAAATTGATCAAGTTAAATAAAGAAATTTAATGAAAATAACAAAGGAAAACAGTGAAAATTGGGAAATTGGGTTTAACTTCAAGAGATATTAACTTAGGATTACTTCTTCCCTATTGTATTTCATAAAACTATGCAAATATCCACTTATGTTGATTAAATGAGTCTATATGCTAGTCGAAGATCCTAAACTCATCAACCAAGCTCTCTCAAGTCAAGATCGATTTTTAATCTTCATTAAAAATATTCAATCTCTTGTTTACAATTAATGAAAATCATCTTTCCAAAACAAGCCTTCACTTGACTATGCTAGGTTGTTAGATATATCTCTATTCTAACAACAAATCATCCATTTAATACCTAAACTTCAAGTCTAGCACGAGTTTTCTTAAGTTTTACAATCAAAATAGCTCTCTCAAGCATCTTCCAATTGAACAACTCTAATCATGTGGTGATCAAGCACAGGATAGCATTAAGCTCAAAGAAAAATCAACATATAATACTCATTAACCAACAAAAGAAAGATAATCCAATAGTTTCAATCCATACAATGGGTAAAAGTAATCCTAATTGATGGTTCTAGCTACTCATGGTCTGTAAAAGCCAAAATCTCAGCACAAAATTATAATCCATAACAACAAAAGAGGAAGAAAAGAAGGAAAAACCAGAAAAGGGAAAGAAAACCCTTGAAATTCTTCACAAATCTCTTCCCCAAGCTCCAAGATCACCAAGAGTTCTCTCCCAAGTAGCCTCCTTTTGTTCTAGACCTTTTCCCTGTGCAGAATATGTCCATTTCGGCGCCCCCATTAGGTTAAAATAGCATCAGCAGCGTTACTTTTGCAAAACGCACAGTATCAGTTTCGTGCATTCGCCGTGGGTTTGCTATAGCAAATGCCATAGCGAATTGTCATCAGAACCAAACAGAAGTAGTGCTTTTTCAGGTGGTTTCGCCATGACTTTGGCTACAGCAGATTCCACAGCAAGTGCAGGCTTCTTCTCCATAATGTCCATTTTCCTCTTCCTTTTGCATTCTTCCCTTCCTTCCACATCTTCCCATGATTTTTATGAGCTTTTACAACTTGTCATCCTCCAGCTACAAAGAGGAGGGAGTTATGAGCTCTTTTAACTTTCACAAATAATTAAAACTATGTGCATTTAACTCATGATTCAACAAAATATTGATTTATCTTATGTCCTATCACATTTTCTTCTATAATCTCTTTGTATGCACAATTTGAACCCAAAAATAAGTGTAAAGAGAAGAAAATGTGCTAGAATACTCTTGATTTCTATGAGTTAACAGTCATACTTATAGAGCTTAAAATGCGTTTTTTGTGATTAAATTAGCATTAAGAGTAAATACATTGAATTAGGACTAAAAGGGCAAAATTGTTATAAAAATTGTAATTACTCTTAATCATTTGTTCTTAAGAAGAATTTATATTGGATTAATTGCTTTAAATTGTAGGTGCTTGAAGAAATTGGATTAAGTATGGAAATAGTAGTTTTGGGGTTTGAATTTGAGAAATATCAGAAAAGTATCAGAATTTATTACTGCTAAGGACCTGAAATACTGGAATGACAAAAATGGCACATGAAACTCACCGTTTTGGAGCCTCAAGTCAGATGAGCTGAGAGTAGGAGATTAAAAGAAAAGAAACACAGCTGAGAGCGGATCCGGAGATCACGGCCGCAAAGAACAGAACAAGAGGGAACTCGATCACCACCTTCACCATCACCATCTTTCACTCCATCCTCCATCTCCATTAACGATGTCCTCCAACTTTCATTACTGTCACAACCATTCCACATCCATCATCATTGAGCTGCGATTTTTTGGACCGGAGAAAGAAGAGCAGCTGAACAGAGTGCAGAGAGATCTGATTTCGAAAGTGCAGTAGATATCATCATCATCCATCGGGTTCTCACCATCCATGCTCTCCTTCAACTTTGTTTGGGCACTTAAATCAGTCTCTCTTACCTTCTCTCATCCAAAACAAAAACTGACAGCACCCTTCACTCTGTCATCAAAATCAGTGTTTCATTCATCTCTAATGGACTCTTGGTGTTCTAGACGAGCTGTGTTGATGACAAGCAGTGGCTAAATTTCCCATTCTCTTTAAGAGGGAAGCTAAGGGCTTGATTTCTAAGCATTATAAAGGGGAGTTTTATGTTTTAATCTATTTGTTTAGCTTTGTAATTATGATTTTCTGTCTTGGAGATTGTATTTATATTGCTAGTCCTTTGTTACATGATTAAGTACTTAATTCAGATTAATTTGTGATTTGGATTAGTTGATGTTCAACTTTGGGCTCATCAATATATGTGGTTACATATATGTTTCATTGTAATTCTCTTGATTCTCTATTATCTTGGATGGTATTGCTTGGATATTGAGTTGGTTTTGGATTACTTTGGAACCAATTGCATAAATTAATGCATAATCACACACTAAGAGTGCTTAATAACATCTCTAGGGTAGGGGTTTCTCTCTTTTGGTGTTAGACTCATCGGTTGATGGGGTTTGGTATTTTAGAAAACTTAGTGATTTCATAAATTGCATACAAAGTGGTTTTTAATAGTGTTTTAAGAAGTGATTTATTTCTAGGTCTAGGAATAATCATTGATTAATGCACTAGACTCAACGGTGTTTGAGGTTTGGTATTTTAAGGGACTTTGATTGCAATTGCTAGTATTTTGTATTGAGTTTCGGTTAGAGAGATTAAGTCTTGCCCGATGTGGGAGATTTAATTCACCTAACTCAAGCTAGCTCAAAGGGTCTTTTAAGCATTTTTGTCAAACTAGCACACTGACATTATCTTTTGAAGCAAATGATAGATGAAATTCATTGTTCTATGAGGCTTTACTATATCTTTCAAAACCAATCTCCATTCCATTCCACTTTTATTCCAAAAATCCCAAAAATATCTATTTTAATTGCATTCAATTCATAGTTTTAAAAATCAATCAATCATGTTTTTGTCCTTGTCAATTTTGCATTGTAATTACTTAGTTTACTAGGAATTAGTTTCATAATCGGCTCTTCAAAATGAAACAACCCGAGTTGTGCATCATATTGCATTAATTCGGTTTTATTATTGATAACCCCGAGATGACTAAAGGGCTATTTTAATGGCGCCATTGCTGGGGAGCCAAAGTAATTGGTTCCCTAGTAACTAAGTGTCAATCTTTGATTGATTGGTAACTTGAGCCTTTAGACTTGCATGTAGGTAATTTTGCATTGCATTTAGTATAGATTGCATTTACTTGTTCATAGCATATTTCTTGACATCTTCCCTCTTTCCATAGAAAATTTTGAAGAAATACAAATAGGATGCAATTAACCACAATCTGCACGAGATGCCAAAATCATGTCCACGTCCTCAAGCATGCTATGTCCATCAAAATTTACTTGGAGAATGGGTTCATGCACTCAAAGTAGCACCAAGCAAGATATTCACAAAGCTCAAGAGGCAATGAAAACTCCACTATATAGCAACCAAGTCAAATAAATTCAAAATTGAAACAAATCCAAAAATACAAGAGGCTATTAGCCACAAAACAGGTTTAAGTAAGGGGAAGAAAAAAAACAAGTATGCAAATGCAAAAACAAAGGAAAATCAAAATATTTGTTGATATTTCTTCAAAATTTTCTAAGAACAATGTAAAATGTTATGAAAAACATGCAAAACTACATAAACTAGCTAAAATGCAACCTAAACTATGGAAAGTATGAAAATACTAGAATGGAAAAATCCTAAAAGCTCATCCCGGTCAAGAGTACTTGGCACTTAGTTATTAGGAAACCGATTTCTTGGTTCCCCGGCTACGACGCCACTTGAAATAATCACTTTTAGTTATCTTGGGGTTATCAAGAATAAAAAAGAATTAATACAATATGGTGCATAACTCGGGGCGTTTCAATTTTAGGAGTCGATTATGAAACTAATTCCTAGTAAGCTAAGTAATTATAATGCAAAATTGATAAGGGTAAAGAATAATTGATTATTTTTCAAAACTATGAATTGAATGCAATTAAAATAAATATTTTTTGGATTTTTCAAATAAGGAGGAATGGAAATGGGTTAAGAATGCAAATGATGAAGATGCTCTTGAAAATGGTTTTCAATGGTTATTCTCGCTCAATTAAGATATTTGGGGAGTTAATACACTAAGGTTCTAATATTCCAAACCTCATTAACCAACAAGTCTAGTATCACAAGAGAGGGACCCCTACTCTTGAAATATTATTAAGCACTCTTAGTGTAATGAGTTCTCTAAGTTTTCTAATATACCAAACCTCAATTACCATTGAGTCTAATGCTTAAACTAATGAACCCATTGACTTAAGCATTATTAAAACCTCTTAGAGAGTGACTATGGAATAAGTAATGCCTTAGGTTTAACTACAATTCTAATTCAATCAAACTATCTAACAATACCATGTTAAATAGATAGAAAGCAATAGAATCATAGATAAACATATATATAACCATATATATTGATTAGTACAAATCCTCATTACAAATTCCAAATTACAACAACTTAATCCATAGAATAAATAATAACTAAAATCATAGTCTCATTACATAAATGAGTTCCAAAACCTAAGAAATCACAAATATAATGAGCTAAAGATAAAATAAACCCCCTTCAAAGCACATGTGAACTCAAGCCATCTCCAAGAGCACAAAATTGCCTAGCCAATCATGATAATAGCTTCAAGAACTATAATCACACTTTGATTCAAACACCCTGCCATAAAATCACACATTAAAATCACCAATTAGCACCAAACCAATTAAATTCAGGGGCTGAAATTTCCACACAAAAACATATTATAGAAAGCCATAATTGTAATGAATTCCGAAGTAGAGGAAGCCACGGCCAGGAACGATGGAGATCTTGGGAAGTGTTCGCTACCGCAAGTGCACGGGTCGCATCAAGTAATAAAGTGATAAGTAAAGATCGTTCCCACGAGGACTAAGGCAAAAGTGGATTAATTGTCATGATTATGCTATCAATTAGGTTGAGTAAAACCATTTAGAGAGTTTATATCCTAAAGATTATTTGAATTCAAGAAAAGGAAAACAATTTGACTAAAACTAAATTAAAACTCTAATTGAAGACAAAAGGAGCATAGGATTATTTCTAACCATTGTAATTCATGAGACTTAAGTAATTACCACTCCATTAGAAATTAAATGACATTACATATTAGTCTAAGGTTCAAAAGCATTTGATTAAGCTTTCTCAAGTCAAAACCAAATTTATATCCTCAATTAACATGTACAATCTCTTGCTACAGTTAAGAGAAAATAATCATTAAGTAACAACCTTAATTTTACAATGCTAGGTTAGTAAGTATATCTCTATGTTGCTAACAAACCATCAATTTAATCCTAAACTTCAAGTCTAGCATAATTTTACCTAAGTTCTACAATTAAATTAACTTTCTCAAGCTTAATTTAATTGAACAAAACAATCCAAGTGATGGCCAGTCACATAGAAGCATTAGGAACAAGATAAAATTAACACATAATTGCCATTAACAACTAAAGAGAATAATAATAAGTCTCAATCCTTACAATGTTTTGAAATAATCCTAATGCAAATTAACTAGCTACTCATCATCATAATCAAAATTCATCTCAGCCACAATCAACTCAGAGTTAAAAGTCATAGAAGAGCTCTAAAGATGAGGAACAGGGGAACTGAAACAACAACAAAAAAACAATAGAATATATGTTCTGTTCCAGTAGCGAGAGGAGATGATTCACCGAAGACGAACCCAGATTCCTACTCCCAGAATAGCATAGATGAAGAACAGATTATAGTCATGTCTCCCTCTCTCTTTCCTCTGGTTCTTCTCACCCTTCAAGTCCAGCAATGTTGTCCTCCCCTGAATCAGTTGCTCTCAGCTCTGTCTCTCTTTCCAAGGAAGAAGAATACCAGTCTCTCGCTCCCTCTCCTCTCAGATTTGGTCGAGTTTTCTGGTCTAGCTAGTGCTTGCAGCCACCGTCGACGTCCTCCCTCCTTTCTTGCTCTATCGTTCTAGTTCAGGGGATGAAGAAGACAATGGCTGCCTCCCCAAATCTGATTACTAATATGGAAAACCAGTCAGTTTGCCTCTCAGCTCTTCCTCTGGTCTTTCCCTTCTATTCTTAGCTCGATGAAGCCTCTGCTAATTTTTCCCAGCGATCCTCTCTATTAGCCGCCCCCCAAATCTGTCCGTCCTTCCCTCTTTCTTTTAGCTTTTCGCTCTGTTTGGTTCGAGGGAAATGGAGGGGATGGGAAGGGAGGGGAGGGATTTTGTTCCCCTCCCCTTGATTGGCAAGGGAAAGAATTTAGGAGGGAAAAGAAAAATTTTTGAAATTTTCCTCCCTCCCTCCTCAATTTCCTCCCCCCCCAAATCGGACGGATTTGGAGGGGAAGTTCACTTTTTCATTTTATTGGACTAAAATGCCCTTACTATTTTTGTGAAAACCCAACACTACCCTTGCTCCTTTTTATTTAAAACCAATCAAGATCTTTTGTAAGAAAAATCTACTTTTCCTTTAAGTTCATATTTTAAATCTTTTTACCTTAATAAATATATAATGTTTAAAATAAAGATAATCTTCTAACTTTTATTTTTAAACACTTAAAAATTTATAGGAAAATTACAATTAGGTCTCAGACAAAAGAAAAAAATTAAAAAATGGACATATATTTAAGAAATAGTGATGATTAGTAAAAATAATAATAATTGGAATGGATAGAAATTGACTAAATGTGTTTAACATATGTTAAAATACCTCCCCTCTCCTTCTTTCTAATAAGGGTAAAATTGTCCATGTCAAAATAATTTCCCTCCCCTCCCCTCCTGAACCAAACAAGGTAACATTAAAATTCCTCCCCTCCCCTCCCTTCTAATCAATCCAAACGAGGTAATATTAAAATCCCTCATATCCCTTCCCTTCCCCTCCCCTCCATTAAAATCCCTCCCATCCCCTCCCCTCCGTCGAACCAAACATAGCCTTTAGGTTTACCACTTTTCTTAATTGCCAAAACGCTGTCACATGGTCAGAATTCTCTAATCTTCCATTCACCAAAACGACATCCCATTCACTGATCCTTTAAATCAGCTTTTATATTCATCAAAATCAATTCTCAAACACGATGGCATATACTGCATAAGGGAGAAGAAAAAGAAATTGAAATTAAAAGGTAAATAATAATAAATCATCTTTTCTCTCTCCCTTTTTTTTTACTTTTAATTTATTATAATTTACTTATCTAATCCTAAACTATTCCTATTTAATTTAAAATTATGATATTTTCAATAAAATCCCCTAATTATGCACCAAATTGATATCTTATCAAAATCTCCAATAAATCCCTTTATTTTAGCATTAATGCCTCCCAAAACATATCAAAATATATCTCAAATTCTATTAAAAATGGGGAGTCATCAGGAAGTTGAAGTTGAGGATCGCTGAAGATGGGGAAAGGAACGGTGGTGAAGAGGATGAGCTCCAACCTATTTGTTTTCGCCACAGCTATGGTTTTCAAGGTTGAAGCTCCAGATCCGATGTGTGGCTCTATGGCTTCTGTCTTCTCGAGCTTTGAAGCTCAACGGCGATGATAGACGATGAAGGTGGAATCACAGTACTGGAAGAAATTGAGGAAGAAGGTGAAGGATGGTGGTGGTGGTGTTTGATGAACCTCCAATCCTCGCGGTTGATCTTCGCTTCAGCTCCTGATTTAGAATGATGCAACTCGCCGGCGGCTGTGGTAGTGGTAGAGCCGAAACGTGAGAGGAAGACGAAGGTGATGAAGAGGATGAGCTCCTCGGTCTCTACTCTGTTGTTCTTCTGTCGTGGCGTCTTCCTCTGTAATTAACCTCTCCAAACTAACCTAAAGGCTCCAACCAAAGACGCTATAGTTTTTGGTTCGACGAAACTGGAGTTTCTCAAATTCGTGAGACTAACTGACAGTTATGAAATTCGAGCTCCAAAACTGCCATTTTGATTTTTAATCCCATTTTCCAAGTACCTACAATTGAAAGCAATCACACCAATATCAAATCCTCTCAAGAATTAATGAGTGATTACACTTATTTTGACAATTTACACTTATATTTTTTAGTTCTGATAAATTAGTTGAAGTGACTTATATTATGGACTTGTTTATAAAAGTTTAGTAAATTGAATCAAGGGACTCCTAATCAAAGAGAGGAGAAAAATATTCATTTTTTTCTGCGAAGTGTCATAGTTAAGAAGTGCTTCTGAATAGCAAGGGAGCAACACTATCTATAGGAAGATTGATTACAAAGACAAAACACACACAAATATACATAATTAAGTTTTATTCACGCGATGTAAATATCATCAATTAGAAGTCTTAATTAAGGACAACGACTCATCAAACAAAGCACAATACAATAGCCATAGGCAAGAATACCTGAAACCCTAGGTTTGTTTGGTGTGAGGGATTTGGAGGGAAAGGGATGGGAGGGAAAATTTTTATGAGTTGAATTTTAAAAGATTGAAGAAGTGGGGTAATAAAATTTTAATAAAGAGAATATATAAGATACAAGAGTAAGAAAAATTAATTAAAAATTTTTAAACCCACTTCTCTAATATTTTTAAATTCAACTCAAAAAAATTTTCCCTCCGCCCACTTTCCCTCCCCTCCCCTCACCTCAGACCAAACAAGCCCTTAAGGGTGGTTGTGAGGGAAACCATGGTTTGGGGGACGGGGACATACACCACATATTACAGTCCGGTTCACTATGACAGAATGTATCTATGGTTGTTGTGCCTCCTCCTAGTTATCTTGCTGCTCTTGAACACCAACCTGCAATATAATTAATTTCATTTCACTTAATTCCAAATCCATACAAAGCACACAATATATATATATATATATATGCTACTGTCCTTATATTCTCCCTCTTGTCCTAAATATAGGGAAGCTTTCAAAAGTTATATACTCCCTTCAGTCCCTAATATAACAGCTAAATAACTAATTTATGAATACTAAGAGAATTAGTTAAGTTAGTTATTGGTCACAAATGTGTGTTAGTTTTCTTTGAATACTTTTACTAGTCATGTGCATTGTAATTACCTCTTAACAGAAACCCCTAATTATTAAGTCTACCCAAACAGGCCATCTATGGTAATTCAATGAGGATTACTATTACACACCTACAATGGGATTGAATTAAACAAGCCCCTTAGTTGTTTTTTTTGGGCTTGGGACCTCAATATGGTAACCAAATATATATTTCAATTATAAATTGTGGGCATTTTTTAGATTCCTTATAAAACATGATTTTGAGAAATAAAAAATACATTTCCTGAAAAATTCTCATGTTTTTAATCCTCCATGTCATCCTAAATATAGGATCTACTTACAATAAAGAAATTGGACTGTAACATAGATCTTACATTAAGAATTCAAGAGATTACAAAAAAATAACATTCCTACTAATGAAACAAATAGGTAGAATTAGTGCGAGTGATATTACGAAGGATTGTTTTACTCCTTTTTATTTTTTTTCTTTAATATTGATTTTGTTGCCGGGTGATCGAAAACAGTGAGCGAACAGAGAATGTAATGCCAGCAAAGTGACCGTTAGATCGTTTCTCTGAAAAGAAAATTTCTTTTTTACTATGCTTAAAAAGATAAATAATTGCGGCCAGCTAGCCACTAGTGTCTCTGGCGAAGGTGGCTTATGATTTTTTTTCAACTCTTGTAGTCTCTTTTCTCTTGTGGAAATGAATTGATATCCAATGTATTATTTGAAAAAAAATAAGAGGCAAAATTGTAAAAACACCAACATTTATCATGAGTATAGATTTGAGATTTTGAAAACTGGTGTTACGTTTTTTCAATTTAGAAATTCAAATGATATTTCTTTTAGGAATTTTTGCATTGAAGCATCGACTTTAAAATAAACAAGAGTTATGTCCTTGAAAATCCCAAAAAATTTGGGGAAAAAGTTGAAAAATCCTATTGATCAAGAGGACATGATATATTTTCACATAAAATGTATTAGTACTCTAAAAGGTTTCATACACCCAAAAAGTGTCCGTACTTATAATTTAGGTTCTTCTTGTCATCAATGAACTTTTTACACACGGACTTTCACCCATTTTCCAATAAAGATCTTTTCTGTAATATCTCCCTAAACCATTAAAATTTGATTTCATGGACGGCTTTGATTGAAATGTGTGATTTTTTGTGTGTGTGACATGCAAAGGAGAGAGTTAATTAGGTGTACGTGGAGAAACTGAAATGTAAAAATGCTGAAGCATCTCAAGAAATTTAGCTGATGATGATGTAATATTTATTACTATGACCATAAACTACATTAAAGTAGTGGTCTGCGAAGTGCCAACTAGATGCCACACTCACATTATTAACTAATTACATTAACATCACCGT
The DNA here is from genome assembly GCA_963242795.1 of Inga leiocalycina. Taxonomy (NCBI): domain Eukaryota; kingdom Viridiplantae; phylum Streptophyta; class Magnoliopsida; order Fabales; family Fabaceae; genus Inga; species Inga leiocalycina. The sequence goes on along the minus strand of OY725320.1, from coordinate 82,065,605 downwards.
TATATTATTATTGTCATTATTATAGATCTCCAGCTCCAGGGGTCCGTACCATGCCGACTTTTCAGTCCACCATAGACAGATCGGAGTTGAAGGTTTCTTTAACCTTGTCAAACTTGAAAATCAGAGCCTCTTTATCAGTAACAACCAAACGACGGCGGTCTTCACTATCAAGCTTCACTCCGATGTTTGCAGATTCATCCTCACCTTGCTGACGGAACACAAGCTTATAGTGATGCTTTTCTGTATCATGGGTCTCGATAGAGAACGAACCAGAAACAAAGGCATTACCAAATTCCTGTTTATCACCAAGCATCACAGCCTCTCCTAAACTACGAGACTTTACGACGACCCAGTTAGGCGAATTGGTGCAAACGTTTGGTGCTAAATACGCGAACCTTAGGTTCAAAGGCCATGAAGTTTTGATGAAAGCAGCTTTGTAAGGAGATGATATGGTGACAGCCCAGCCATTAGTGTACCTAGCTGAAACCACAGCGAGTGAGCACAATTGATCTCCATGCCTAATGGCAGCAGATATAATCGCTCCTCCTCCAATATGAGTAGCGGGTGACAAGTAGTACTTGCCACCATTTCTCAACATTTCGCCGTCGGAGTCAACCACCACCTCCGCTGAGATGGTGGAGGCGATGAAGAGAAGGAAGAAGAGGAAAGAAAGAAATGATGCAGAAGGCTTCATGGTTTGGTTTTGGTGTGTGGTGTTATATATGGAAGATTAAGGTTTTTGGTTTTGGGTGTGACTAAAATGAGACTTTTCGAGCATGTATTTATAGGCGTAACATGGGAGTGAGATGAAGCTCGAAGAAGTGTGCGCCCACATTGGAGAGCTGAGAGCATGTATTTTCCCTTCCCATCATCTTCCTTTTTTGTATTAACCATTAGACCAATATTTGAATGGTTTAGATCTGATTTTTTATAAATTTATTATCAAAAATGTTGAATTAAAAAAATAATTAAATAAATTTAAATTTCTAAATTTTGATGTGAATAATATAATACTTACTAGAGTAAAAAATTTAAAAAATATTTGAAAAATTCACAGTATAGTCCTAAGGAATAAAAAAAATATCAAAAAAAAAACCCCAATATATGATTTACTATCTAAAAAATTCCAAGAGACCTCAATGATATGGATGTGAATAGTGAAATTACATGTTTGCCCTCATGACAAGTTATAGAGCTAGCATTGACAAGCCCATCTGCTGACAAGTGTAAGTGCCATATTAACAAATCATAATGTTACTTTTGACAAGTATATGTGACATATTGAAAAATCATAATATTACCGTTGACAATTATATGTGCCACATTGACAAGTTATAATATCACCGTTGACAAGTTTATGTGCCTCATTGATAATAGGGATGAATAGGTAATTTCACAATTCAGATCTACATCACTGAGGTCCCTTAGAAGTTTTTAAAAGTTTATGTTCACAATTCAGATCTACATCACTGAGGTCCTTTATATTTGTGTTGATGGCAATATGCTGATAAATGATGGAAAAAAATGTCAGCCGGATAAGAATGCCACCTAACTACCCATAAGGGGACAATAATATATGTAAGGTTAAATGATCCTCCCTAACTATTATTGAGGACAATGTGACTACTTTATTATGAACGGTCCTTAATGATTTATGTCATCGTCAAGAGCTTCTTGTCATTTCCCTAGCAGGGACCAACACAAATTTAGGGCATCTTTTGACATGCAAAAGGCTAGGACCTTGTCTGAGATGGCTTTTAGGTCATTAAAACTAAATTTTTAAACTCAAAAAATTAATTGAGGCTCAAAATGATATTTAGACATGGTTTTAGGGACAAATAATTTTTTGGCCAATAACTGATTTTTGGAGCTTTTAATTTTTCCCTTTAGTTTTTCTTTAGATTTAAAATTTCAGAAACTAAATTTTTTTCCAACACATCTAAAATCAGTATTAGGGTTAAAAAAAGTTTCTCGCCGCACTAATTACTGTCTTAACATTGATCGTTTGAAAAGGACAATACTATTACATGAATTTTGAAACATTTCATACACTACATTAATCCATGATTTTTTTAAGGATACCCTTCGCTCTTCCCTTGCATAATTTCAAAACAAAGATCGATTCACTTAAATTCTTAATGTTTAATTTATATTCCCCTTCTTTGCTTTCAATAATCTGACGTTAACCTTGATTAAGTGCGTATTTGGAATCCATTTTTGTAAGGTAAACGGACTTTTTAGAAAACAGGTTTTTGCCTTAGCTGATGATGTTTGGTTACTTTTTAGGTGATAATGCAACATAGAAAATACACATGAAAAGTTGGTTTTGTAAACACAAATTAATTAAAATGACTTTTATTACAAATACTCCCTCCTGTCCTATTTATAAGCAACTTTTTCTTTCATAAGGTTGGTCCTTTTATAAGTAACTTTCACTTTTTGTTTGAAAATATAAGTTTCTTTTTTCTATTTTACCCTTATTAAATATTTATTATCTCTCATACTTTTTACTTATTCTCTCTCCTATACTCTTTTCATAAATAGGGGCATATCTAGCAAAAACATGGCATTTTTGACACATTTATTACTTTTAATTACCAGTTCGTTTTCTGCAATCAAGGGGAAAGTTGCTTATAAATAGGACCGGAGGGAGTACGTATTTTGTAAATTATTAAAATTGGGATTAAAGTCAATTAGTATAATATAATTTATATTTGAATAGTAATTATGTAATACATAACTCATCGATATCTCTGTCACTTCATTATCCCATCCAGAAAGGAATCTTCAATTTATCAATATTGGATTTAGCGAAGACATCAAGATCGAGCTGGAGATCATTTGTATCTAATTATGATTCGGATGATTTTTTACGTGGTAATGCATCTATGGCATATGGGGAAATGATTCAAACACGAAACATCCCTGTACAATTATTGATCTATCGATAATAAAACTAACGGCCCAATTTTTTTTTATAAATACAAGTGTCCGTTTATTGGAGGTAATCATGTTTGAAGCACTAACTGACACTAAATAGGGACGCTTCTCTGAATAAAAATCTGAATCTTGATTTACCATGTTTATTAGAGATAATCATGTTCGAAACATTAATATTAAATATGGACACTTCTTCAGATAAAAATCTGAATCTTGATTTGTCACCATGTTAAGAACCACTAAATTTAACACCCATTGGTAGGGCCCAACTTTAAATAAAGACGATAATGGACGTTTTGTTTTGTACTACCGTTTTGTTTTTTCATCTATGACATTTGGTACCGCGGAAACTCTCCACCGCATGCACGCACTCACACACATATAGAATGTGTGTGAGAGAGATATATGGACGTTTCGTTAATGTATTTTATCTTTAACATGGCTGTCCCTTTCATTATTAAATGATATTTTTTTCCAAAAACTATTAAATGATATGAATACAAAAATTCATTATTATTGTTGTTATTATTATTATTATTGTTACTATTAGCTGCAGCCGCGTGAGTCCAATACGTTTCCGAATCACTTTCTTGTAAAACGAATCATTACCTTATAAATTGTCACAAAAACATTTTCTAAATTGCCTCTAGTATTCTTAAAATAAATACTATTTTATCATTAATGGGTCTCTAAGTATAATTTCAAAACAAAGATCAATTCACTTAAATTCTTAAATTTTAATTTATATTCCCCTTCTTTGCTTTCAATAATCTGACTTTAACCTTGATTAAGTGCCTATTTGAATTCCTTTTTTGTAAGCTAAAAGGACTTCATAGAAAACAGACATTCCTTAACTGATGTTTGCTTGCTTTTTAGGCAAGGATGCAAAATAGAAAATACACGTACATGAAAAGTCAGTTTTGTAAACATAAATTACAGTGACTTTTTATTCCAAATGTATTTTATAAACTAAAGTTTGGGTAAAAGTGTAGTGTAATATAATTTATATTCAAATAGTAATTGTGTACTACATAGCTCAATATCTATCTTGGACCACATTATCCCTCCCTTACAGGAAGGAAAATTACTCGTTCCACCGCTGCTTTTTCTTGAACCAAGAATCTTCAATTTATCAATATTGGATTTATCAAAGACATCAAGATCGAGCGCAGTAGATCATTGTATTTAAATATTTAACTATGATGCGAAAGGTTTTGTTTTTTCTGAATTATTATGCTTTTCAATTATATATGAACGAATGTAGTGGAAATGCAATTTTCTTGAATGAAAGACAGGCCTTATGTGATAATGCATCTGTGGCTATGCCGATATGGTTGAAAAAAGAGGCATCCCACTGCAATTATTGATCCCTCCGATTAATTGGTACATATGGGCCCAATTTTTGTTTTCTGGCTATTCATAGATACAAATTAGCTTTTACTAAAAGTGCATCCAGTATCATATACTTCTTAAAGATGCAAGAATACATATGAACATCTAATATGAGAGCAAAAATGACAATATAACCTAACAACATTATATATGCATATACTAAAATAGTGTGTCCACCACAAAAAAAGTAAGGATGTTAAGTTATATTTAATGGCCATTACATTTTTACTCTCATTTTGAAAGTTCATAGGTATTTTTTGCCTCCTCCAAAAAGCATATGGTGTTGAATTGGATGCACTTTTGATAAAAAGCTTTTGAGTACTTTTGCAACTTAACTATTTTTTTTATAAGTATAGATATCATTCTATCAGATGCACTCAAGGTGTCTGTTTGTTTTAGTTTTTCAGAAGAACTTTTATAATTTACGAGATAAATATATGAGAAAAGTTTTGAATCAGTTTGCAGAAAAAGGCTTCTAAAAACACGAGCTGGTTGTTTCTTAAACAAGCAGCAAACACTCTCAAATTTTCCCAATCATAGTTTGACTTGAAAACCATGGTTTTAAGGTTGAAAACCATATTTTTTTTAGAAGATATTTTTTTTCTCCAGAAAATATTCTTCAAAATCTATTCTCTAAATCAATTTTTTTACTTTTTTTCTAAAAGTTATTTTCCAAAAAGCTAATCCTAAGCCACTGTAATAAATATGATACTTCTCCCCGTCAGTTTGCCACTTTGCGCTAGATTCAATCCTATTGCCCAATTTTTAATAAATATGATAATGCCAGTTTTGTTTTGTACCGTTTGGTTTTATCTTTTTCACACAAGGACGACAAAAACACTATGAGCGCGTTGAGTTAAATCAATGTGCTATCTATCATAAGCGGCCCAGTGGCCCTGGACTATCGGCCCAGTTACTATCGGGCCCCCAGATGGACAATAAGATTACAAATTTTTATTTTGCCTCTAGTAGTTTTGATCGCTGAAGGAAACTCTTATCTTTCTCAATACAAGATTGACTTTTCTTTCTCTTTTTACCGAAAAATTTTATAAATGAAAACTAATTTCGTCTCATCTAAATATTAATATAATTATTTTAATAATATTTAACACATGTTTTAGCCATAACTAAAAATTGTTAAACACTTTTGTTAGTGTGCACCAATCTTTCCCCACAAGACTCTTATGAATTTGACACAACTTTAAAAAGATTACCCTCCTAACTGCACCCAAAAGACACCTGAGTAGATTGAATCAGTTGCCTTAGATCAAACTAAAAAAAAAATGGCATGGGAATGGCAAAGCAAGTGCACCAATAAAAAGAACACGAAATAAGAAAAAAGATACTCCAACTTGTCTTATGATCAAAAACCTATTTGCAAGTCTAATTAATAATTTACACTTCAGAATAAGCATCCACTATCACTATAAGTATTATAAAGGGAGAATTACACTGTAGTCCCACGGAAGCTAATATACGAAGAAATGGTCTTGGAAAATTCTGAAATTACTTTCAAGTGTCATGGGACCATTTTGTAATAAATTCTGGGTGAGAAATGTCTGTATTACCCCTTTTTAGATAAATAGTGAAAGGGATGGCAAATGCTATGAAATACGCACATGACGTCCGGAAGAGGTCTGGAGATGGCAGGAAAAATGGAGTGACTATTAGCTTCCATGGTTGAAGAGTAAGGTAGGTATGGTTTTGTATGCTCTGTTTTCTAGTTCATGGTGGTGTGTTTCTGCAATAGAAGAGGTAAGGAATGAAGATGAGGGTGAAAGGTTTGGGGCTACATAACTTGATTTGCCTAGGAAAAAAAGAGTTGTTAATAGAAGCAGCGATAGTTGTCAATGGAGGTTGATTAACTTGTTAATGACAACTATAGGTCATATTTAAATGTTGTTTGTGAGAACTAAATGTTTTTTTATTGATCTTTTTTTTTTATAATAAATTGAAAAAGACTGTTTGATTTTTATGGGCATTGTCCTCCGTATGCTCGCAAACTATAAAGGAAGGCCTAGTAAATGCAATGGATATGTTTTGGCTAAGGTTTCAATGTGTTTGGGTATGGTTTTGTAAGCTCTGTTTTTTTGTTGTCATTATGTTATGTAATCTAGTTCATGTTGGTGTGTTTCTACAATATAAGAGGTAAGGAATGAAGATGAGGGTGAAAGGTTTAGGGCTACATAACCTGATTTGCATAGGAAAAAAAGAGTTGTTAATGGGAGCAGCGATAGTTGTCAATGAAAGCTCCTTAACTTGTTAATACAACTAGAGGTAATATTTAAATGTTTTGCTTGTGGTGTAAAGGTGTTTGGAATGGGTTTGAAATGTTTGCTATGTTTTTTGGTATTTTGTGTTGTTTTCAGTCATTATAAGAGGGATTTAATGAACAAGGTGTGAAATATATGTGGTTGGAAGTCCTGATTATGTAGTAAGAATGTGTTGTTAATAGGGGCTGTGACATTTGTTAATAAGGCTGGTGAAACTGTTAATGACAACTTTTTGATGCAGTAGACAACAGTGATGGCTACAATGTCTGGCAAGAATCTACTATGCAAACTCCATGTTTGCAAAGTGATCAAAGTTCTCACCACATCATCACATTTTAATTGACTATTAACACCGTTAGTCTTTTTATAACTGCAGGCACTAACCAATCTAAATGCACAAACTTAAAGGACCCAGTAGAAAGGAAAAATATGTCTAGGGTCTTGATTCAAAACCGAGGAAACCTATAACGATCTCTAGATTAGTTTTTTTTTTTAAAAAAAAAAAGAAAGTAAATTTGCTGTCAAAGAAATACTGAAGGACCATAAGGGTAGGGGGTGTCAATTGTACCTTCTCAGCTGTGCCCCCTACCGCGCCTTAAATTTGGGGCCCTTCCCAAATATTTTTGTGTAGTTCTTTTGATTATTAGATTCTATATAAAATGGATGATATTTTGATATCTAATAGGCAAAAAACGGAGTTATTTTCAATTTTTTTTATGATTTTTCAAATGTTTATGCTGTTAAAATTGTGCAATTCTTTGAGTCTTAAATTATTAAAAAATTTAAAAAAAATCTATTTTTTATCTATAAAGTATCAAAATATTATCCATTTAGATTAACTATAAAAAAACATTTAAGAAGAGCAGAAAAATTGAGGCACAGCAGGGGCAGCTAGAGCACAACTGACAACCAAATTCGTAAATTTACACCGAAGTCCCAAAACCGCGACCAGAATTCTCTTGCTTAGCATCTCTTTGCTACAAACGCCATTCGAGTAACCTCTACGCGTGTTGTTACCAATCTCCGGCGCCCCTTAGGGTTTCATGCTCCGTCTCTCGTGTTAAATTTGGTTGAATATTTCTCTGACTTGGTTGTTTAACATGAAAGCCCTGATTTATGCAGACTGATGGAAGGAAATGAGAAATTGACTTATTACAAAGTTGTCACTCTGCCAACTGTTCTATACATACCCAACTTCATCACAGATAATGAAGAGAATTTTCTTCTCAATAATGTACGGCTTTCCTATTCTTATGCCCACTCTTCTTCTGTTTCTCCTTTCAAGCTTTCCGTTTTCTTTATCTATTTTCTTTTTTTTTTCTTGGTTCTTTCCAGATATATGAAGCTCCTTCGTCAATACATACCAAATTATTTGTTTCTCCTCCATTTACTACTATGTTTTCCCTTCAGATATGTAAGTATAGATTCAGGAAAGACCATGTAAAGGCTAGGGTGTAGGATAAACACTATAGTACCTAAATCTGGATCCGCACAAACAAAGTAGACCCATTTTCGTTCTTTGTTGTCTTTTCCCAGATGTATCAAAGCTTAGTTCAAATATCTAACAAATAATTGTCAAACATAACATGTGAAACAATTAAATTACTTGGTATGTATGCACACACAGGTAAGGGATTGTTTGGCAAAATCACACCTTTATAATGGACCCAAACCCTAAAAAGTCTCAAATAAGTAACCACCCAGGCCTATTACCATTTACCAATTCCCACATATGGTCTTTAGGGATTGAAATAATTGGAACTCATCAGGTATGGGTTGTCCCTTAGCAGAATTACTTTGTTCTTTAAATTTATTCGAGGTTGGCGTAGACTGAGGCTCAGTGCTTTCACTTCTATTAATTTCAATTTGCTTTTCTGATCTATGTTCGTTGGCAGGTGGTGTGGTGCTTGAGAAGGGAATTCTACCTCAAGCTTGTAAGTCAGAAAAACTTGCCTTTTTTAATCTTAACTGGAAATATGCATGCTATACGATAGTCATTCTTGCCAGTTTACATACGTGCACGCGCGCACACATGAACACTGACAAATGAGCACTTCGTTTGGACCTGTCGTATATTGAAATAATAAGAAATTATTTTAGCCTTTTGACCTGGTGCAACTTGCGTGTTCATAATAGGAAAGTTTTGTGTGCCTACAATAATGATTTTAATTATTTCAATTTATTTTGTTGTTTCCACCAGTTATTGTTTTAGTTGTTGGAAGTATCTTTTATGATGTGGGTCTTATCATTGCCGTGCTATTGGGTTTGTACCTTTTATATATGCATTAGTTGGAAAAATGTTGTATTGCTGAACTGTGAAGATAATGCAACAATTTATATTAATCTACATGACTTTAGTTTTTTTGTTTTTGAATTTGTTTTAATCGCTCAAGGAGAGGAAGAAATGACTATACATATTCAACTTCCTAATGAATCAATCATATTCAAGCGATATTAAATTCGCTACTGTTTTTAAATGTCCTGCTGATATCACAAGTTCTGTCTCTCTCTTGCAGGGCCTCCATGGTTAACAAACCTCACCCAGAAAATATATGACCAAACAGGACTATTCCCATCAGCCATCAATCATGTTCTAATCAATGAATATCTACCTAACCAAGGCATAAATGTTTGTGCTGAGCCTCAACCCTTTCTTTTAGCCATTCCTTTGTATTTCCTCCTACAACTACTACAAACAGTTGATTCAACAACACAAATTAACGACCGTTCTTAAAAAACCGTAGTAAAAGATGAAGTGGTTGTGTTTCAACGACTGTTTCATAAAATTAGTCGTTGAAATAGGTGTTTCAACGACTGTTATAAGAAACAGATGTTGAAGCTATTCCTCCCCGACATTCGCGATAGAAGCTGTTTTTTTTTAAAAAAACTAGGATATAACGATTGGTTTTAATACCAATCGTTGAAAGATCACATACAACGACTAGTTTTGAACCCAATCATTGTATCTACTCCTCCAGCGTGCATTAAAAAATTAAAAAAAAGCTACAACTACTAGTTTTGAAAACCAGTCGTTGAAAGCATATATACAACGACTGGTTTTGAAACCAGTCGTTGAAAATGGCTACAACGACTGGTTTTAGAAAACCAATCATTGTATCTTGTTTGCATAGTCAAAGATGGTGCAGAGCATATCAGAGCAGCGTAAAGAGTAAAGTTGTTTTGTTTACCAAAGACTCATTTTTCTCCATTGGCGCCATTTGCATTTCTCCATTGGCGGTTCTCCCTCCTCTTCTCCGTTGAAACCAGAAGTGGTTATGTCTTCGTGTTCTTCGTTCTCCCTCCTCTTCTCAATTCATGGTGGTATCTGTTGCTGCTAGGTCCATCCTCCTTGTTTTCCCTCTTCTCTATCCCACGACAAGCTAGGTAAGCCAGAACTTAAATTTCATTTGATTGGGTTCTTCGTTTCATCCTCTGAGCTTGCAATCCTGATTTTTTTTCTTGCTTGAAGCTACATTATTCAAGTTTAAGTATGTGTTTTGTGGCTTCGTTTCATCCTTTGAGCTTACAATCCCTGTTTTCCCTCTTCTCCGACAAGCTATATTGATTGTTTGATTTTTTTAATTTGTTTTTGTTGATTTTTGTCACTCTTAACTGGTAAGTTGCGAGATTGGCATTGCTCATTTGGAATTTCAAATGTGTGGACCGTCACTCATTGTTCGAAGCCAACAAGTGGAATGCTTAAATTTGATTTGGACTGAGTTCGAAATTGAAGCTAGAAAAATTGAGTTTTAAGTGCTAGCTAACTTATGATTTTGACATATATTTGCAAATGCTGAATCGTTGGTGTAGGTGTTACGACTTGTGTGTTTGAAATTGAAGGTGCAAAAATTGATTTGTACGTAATTGCTATTAGATACGTGCCATACTTAATAGTTATCTTAAATGCATAATACATGTTTGAAGAATTAAAATGGTGATTTAAGCATTGCTCTTTATTTACAAATTTAAACCAAACCAGTCCATTGTAATTAATTCTAGAGGAAAAAAAAAGAAAAACATATATTCAAAAACATATAGTTACAAGCACCTTCGTACAATAAATTTTACAATAGAGGCTCATTCAAATAATTTTCCCTTAAAAAATTATTTTGTATCATGTACTTATAAAAATAAAACATATATTCAACTTACATATAGATATAAACATTATGTGAGACTAATGGGAAATATATGGTACTCCCTCATGTCATACGTACTTAGTAACAAGACAACTAATTTGCATGCATTGAAAAAGGTGATTAAATTAATTATTTGAAGGGAAAAAAAACCCCTCAATCATTCAATTCAATACAACCCAAGCCCTCAAATTTTTATAGATATGCATGGTGTTTTGTGTTTGAAATTTGAATCCTTATTATTAGATTGTGGCAACTATTTATATATATATATATATATAGTGTATTCTATTGTCTGTCATTCTTATGTTGAATTTAAGCACAAAAGCTGCTGAAATTTTTAAAAAATGAGCAAGGCATCCCTTTTCTTCATCCATATTCATATCATAATGACAATTGGTCTAAAATTGAGTATGTGAAAAAGGCATAGGTGGTAGTAAAATGGGTCCCATTGGATGAATTCTTTGATAACTAGTAAAGAATATGAAAATGGGGTGGAAGAGTTTATTAAATTTGCTAAAATTAATGCGCCTAGTAAAAATGGGAAGTATTTTTGCCCATGTGTGAAGTGTTTAAATGAGAGTCTACGAGATATTGATGACATAAGAGATCACTTATTTTGTGATGGAATAAATCTTAGGTACAAAAGGTGGATATGGCATGGTGAGGAAGTAACTGCTTGTGTGTGCCACAAGAGGAAAGTTTTGGAGGTTGGAGATGACGATAGAATGAGGAAAATGATTCATGATGTTGAAGTAGAATGTTTTACATAATTGCCTGTATATGATAGTTTGCGGAGTGATGTAGAGACACCTTTATACTCTGGGTGTACTAAGCATACACGCTTGTCAGGTATTTTGCACTTAGTCAACTTAAAGGCAACTTATAGATGGACCAATAGTAGTTTCATATTGTTACTTGAATTGTTGTGTGGTATGTTTTCATAGGATAATGTACTTCTAAATCGTATGTATGAGGCCATGAAAATATTATCTACGATGTGTATGGAGTATATAAAGATACATGCTTGCCCTAATGATTGCGTATTGTACAAAAATGAGTATGAAGGATTAAGTGAGTGTCTGAAATCTAAAACTTCTAGATACAAAGTGAAGAAAGGTACTAGGTGTGGTTATGAGACAATTAAAAAGCAACCTTTAAAGGTTTTGTGGTATCTTCCAATCATACCGTAGTTAAAACGAATATTTGCTAATATGAAAGAAGCAAAGAAGTTGAGATGGTGTTATGATGACAGAGTATGTGATGGAAAATACCTTCAGCACCCGGCTGACTCTCCACAATGGAAGAAAGTAGATGAAATGTATCCCAAATTTGGCAGTAAGTCTAGAAACCTTTGGCTTGAGCTTTGCATAGATGGAATCAATCCCTATGGTACTTTTAGTAGTACACATAGTACATGGCAGGTTCTGCTAGTGATTTACAACTTACCTCTGTGGTTGTACATGAAATGCAAGTATATAATGCTTTCTATGATGATTTCGAGACCAAAACAACTAGGGAACAATATTGATATCTACTTGTCACCTTTGATAGAGGACTTAAAGAAGTTGTGGGAGGATGGCGTAGATGTGTTTGATGCAAATAAGCAATAGTCGTTTAAGCTATGTGTAATGATTTTCACCACAATTAATGACTTCCCTGCATATGGGAACTTGTCAAGTTATAGTGTAAAGGGTCACAAAGAATGTCCAATATGTGAAGCAAGCACACACTTCCATCAACTCAAGCATGGTAGAAAAATGGTCTACCTTAATCATAGACGATTTCTTCCTCGATTCCACCCGTACCGTAGGCTAAAGAAGGCTTTTAACGGTTTGTCGGAGAATAGAATGGCTCTGAAGCCATTAACTGGAGACAAGATTTATAGTCGAGTGGAAAGAATCATCAATGTCACTTTTGGTAAAAATTAAAAGACTACAGGTGAGAAGAACATATGGAAGAAGAGGTCAATTTTCTTTGATCTTCTATATTGGCATAGTCTTGATGTGAGTCATAGTATTGATGTGATGCATGTGGAAAAAAATATATGTAATAGCCTTCTTGGTATGCTTTTGCACATAGCAGGGAAAACTAAAGATGGAATTAGTGCGAGACTAGACTTGGTTGAAATGGGAATAAGAGAACGACTGCATCCACAACTAAGAGATGATGGTAAGAGAGCTATATGGAGCTAGTAGCGCATACATTATCAAAAGCCAAGAGAAGAAGTTTGTGTGGATGTTTGCACGGCATTAACGTGCCATAAGGGTATTCTTCTAATGTGAGGTGGCTTGTGTCAATGAAAGATTTGAAGTTAGTAGGAATGAAGTCCCATGATTACCATATCTTGATGCAACAACTATTACCAGTAGCTATTACAGGCATTATGAAAGATGATGTGCGAAGCACGATAACAAGGTTGTGCAGTTTCTTTAATACTATTTGTAGTAAAGTTGTTGACACTGGAAGATTAGACGAATTAAAAAATGAGGGTTATACTATTCTATCCAACTAGAGATGCATTTTGCTCCCACAATCTTTGATATAATGGTGCATTTAATAGTTCATCTAGTAAGGGAGGTAAGACTATGCGGCCCAGTTTATCTAAGGTGGATGTACCTTTTCGAGCGATGCATGAAGAACTTAAAAGGGTATTCTAAAAATTCTTATCGACCTGAAACCTCAATTATGGAAAGATATGTTGTTGAAGAGGCTATGGATTTTTGCAAAGAATATCTATCAAGGTCGAAGGCCCAATCTTGTCATGAAAATGGTACAAGAAAGGGAACAGGAGGGCCCAAAGTGAAGAGTATGCGTCATGAAGAGGTGTTGCAAGCATACTTGTATATCTTGAATAATATGGAAGAAGTTCAGCCATACTTAGGCGAACACAAAAAGAGTTTAAAGGAGATATATCCAAGAAAAAATGACATGCAGATAGCTAATGAGAAAAACAAGAATTTCATAGAGTGGTTCAAGGATAAGATAGCGCACGAGACCAATGTGTCTGAGACAATCAAATGTTAGCTTGGGGGCCTTCTTTTGAGGTCATAACTTGGAGTGGTTTCGATATAAACGGGTATTCTTTCTACACAAAAACCAAAGATAACATAAGTACTATGCAAAATAGTGGGGTAATGGTGGTAGCCGAATCAATGCACTTTTCTAGTTCAAATCACAAAAACCCCATTTTGGCATCCTTGGTCTATTATGGAGTTATTGAAGACATATGGGAGATAAGCTACACTAAGTTGAGAGTTCCTTTATTCAAATGCAAGTGGGTTAACAATAATGTTGTTGAAATAGATCAATTTGGATGTACCTCCAATGATCTTGAAAGAGTCGGTTATAAAGATGAGCCATTCATTCTAGTAAGTCAGACAAAACAAGTGTTTTATGTCAGTGATCCAGGAAATGTAAAATTGTCTATTGTTCTCCAAGGTAAAAAATAGAAGAATGGTGATCTGAGTTTTAATCTTGACGACACACTTCCTTTCACTACAAATCCACCTATGTCAACTGAAGTAGAATTGGTAGATGATGATGAATATGCAGCTAGAGTTGATTATTGTGAAGGAATTTGGGAAAACACTTAAAGATTTTGAATTGTTTAAAATGTGCATTCAATTTCTAAGATTTTGAGTTGTTTAAAGTGTGCATGTAAATTCAATTTACTTATCATATCTCACCTTTATTTCTTAGCAGGATCATGACAAGTTCAAATTTGGGCGACTCTACTAGCTCGCCTATTAAGAAAAAGGTTAGAGGAAGCACGAAGCTACGATCGTTGGTCAAACGTCATGAGGAACAAAAGGCAAGGGTTCACGTGGAATTTGATGCTGATTTGAAACCAATCGGCGAAGAGGGAGATGCGTTCATTAGCTATGTTGGCTTTTTGGGTCAAAGTAAAGTTAGCATTCTAATTCCTACCTGGAGGGAAGTTTCAAAGGACACAAAGGCTATGATTTGGGAACAACTTTTGATATATAAAGTTGTATTTTTATCTCTATCTTTATTTCTATGTGTTCATATATAACTATTATATATATTTTGTTTTGTAGCAAACCTATGATGTTCCCATATGAAGCAGATGTACAAACATTGGATGGGAGAAGTTTGTGAGCAATGGAAAGATTTCAAGTCCACGCTCACAACCAAGTACATTCAAGGGTTAAAGAGCTATAAAGATCCTTGTAAAGAGTATTCGTTTCTTTCCCCTAAATGATTGGAGGTTGTTTCTGGCATCGTGGCATGATACCAAATTCCTGGTATATTTTGTTCATCTTATTGTTAAACATTTTAGTTGAACTTACTTGATGGTATGACATGTGTAACTAACGTAGGCAAAAGTGAAAAAGAAACAGAGATGGATAAGCGAAAATTAATGCAATGGTATGACATGTGTAACTAACGTAGGCAAAAGTGAAAAATATCACTACAAATTTCAGACATTCTTTGAGTGTACTCTCTGTTTAGGTTTTTTTTTGTTGAAATGTTTTGTCTCTTTTTATAATCTCTATCTTGGATTTGTCTAAATAATAAATATTTTTTTAACCTACTTTACCCCATTCATTATCTTTCATCATATTTTTCTCTTTATTATTTTCTCCTATATACACTCATAAATAAATGTATATTTGGAAAAAAAATATATTTCTTGGTATTTATCACTTTTAATTAGTTTTAACTTCTTCTTTTTTAATGGCTAAATTTGGTTAACAAGACCTTATAAATAAAGACAAAATTACTTCCTCCAATCTTTTTTATAAACAACTTTCTCATTGTGTCTCAAAATTTAAACTACTTTCTCATTTTCTATCCCTATTAAATACACATCTTTATATTAATTATCCCCCACTCACCACTAATTCTCTCTCATTTACTCATTTATTATATATTATCTCTCATATTTTATACTCGTAATCTCATATTTGTTACTTATTCTCTCTCACATGGTCTTTTCATAAATAGGGTTATATTGGGAAGAAACATAACATTTTTGACACATTTAATGTTTCTAACTACTCTTAACCGTTAATTCGTTTTGCGCAATAAAGAAAAAATTTGCTTATAAAAAGGACCGAAGGGAGTAATATCTTATAAATAAGACTATGTAACTAGCATATATTTAATGATGCGTTTTAATTAAACATTAATAAGAGGAGGTTTTTTTAAAAAAATAAATGAGGGACATAATTAATATATATAACTAATTTAATCAAACATTATGAAGTGATGGTATTGGTCAAAAAAATAATTTCGGCATAAATTTAAAATGATCTATACTCCTCTTCTCCTACTTATAAATAACATTTTCTCACATAGGACCGATCATAAATATACCAATAAAGAATAGGTGTTTCTTTAAAATTTTAATACATTTTATTTTATTTTTATCCTTAATTGATTGTATGTATCGGCAGACACACTCAAAACCCAGTAATGGCTGGTACAATTCCTTTAAAAGCTCTATAACGACATGTACTATTCTTTTAAAGCGATGTATCAATAGGCACCCTCAAAGCCCTGTATCGGTAGGCACCCTCATAGCCCAATAATGACTGACACACTTTTCAAAGCCCTATATCGGCAGGCACCCTCAAAGCCTAGTAACTGCTGGCACCCTTTCAAGACCTGTATCAGCAGGAATACTCAAAGCCCAGTGATGGCTGTCATCCTTTCAAAGTCCTTTATCGACAGACATTCTCAAAGCCTTGTAACGGCTGGCACCATTCTGCACGCACCCTCAAAGCCCGGTAACGGTTGGCACCCTTCGGTAAGCACCCTCAAAGACCTAAAACGGCTAACACCCTTTTCAAAGCCCCATATCAACAAGCACCCTCAAAGCCTAGTAACGGCTGGCACCCTCTTTCAAAGTCTTGTATCGGCAGGCATCCTCAAAGCTTAGTAACAGTTGGCATCCTTTTTCAAAGCCCTGTATCGGCAGGCACCCTCAAAGCCTAGTAACTACTGGGACCCTTTCCAAAGCCCTGTATCGGCAGGCACCCTTTTAAGCCCTGTAACGGCTAACATCCTTTCAAGCCCTGTATCGACTGGCACCCTCAAAATAATAATAATATTTCTTAATGGTTAGGGCGTAAATATCCTTTAAATTGAATTTCATTTTATAATTTTTATGATAAATTTGGAAACATAAGATTTATATTAAGACAAATAGAATTTATATTTCTCAATGATAGATTGCATTGGATTGCATTACTAAAGAAGCCTGCAATTGAACCAAACTGCACCTTAACCTTATTCAGAATTTCACTTATTTTAAAGTAGGACTAAATTATTTTTTAAAAGAAGTTAATGAGCTGAATTGGCGGCTCTCTAAGGAGTAGACGCCCACCAGCGTAGGATCTTCGACGAATTAAAAGATAAATACAATTAAAAGACATATCAAATCAAATGTATGAAATATCAAGTTTTGTGTAATATTTTTCTTAGCCATTATTACATCTAACAATTTTTAAAGTAATGTTTTCAAGATTGTCACAAAAAGAAAAGGAGAGCTTATTTTCTTCTTTATAATTCTGATATTGCTCAAATATAAAAGTGATTAATAAGTATTAGATATTCAATAATAATTATAAAAAAGAAGAAAAATTCATCCCTTGCATTCTATTGTAGGGGAGCTCTAAATGTATTGTCAACAGCTCGAACTTTTTATACAAAAAAATTAGATGGATATTAACGGTCTATGATTATTAATAGAATCAAATATGTGATCTCTCACTGATAAAAGAGCTTTCATGTTACTAAGTAAACTAAATACTTTTTAAAACAACAAGGCACAATGATTTTTATTTGGTAAAATTTCATTATAAAACCAGAATTTCCATTGAACTACAGAACATTATGAATTTACACTACACTCACTTTGAACCAAAATAAAAAGAAGTTTCAAAGTGAAAAGGCTTTATTACCCCTAATGTTTAAACAAAAAATTGTTTTTAAGAGAAATGATGTTTACAAGTACCAATATACATTTTAACCGAAAAACCGGGCCCGGCAATGAACCGGTTGTAGTATTAGTTCAAGGGTTAATAGGTCAATCAGGGTCTAACCGAATGTCGGACCGGACATATTAAAATATTATAATTTAATTGACAATCAAAAATAAAAATATAAAGCATAATTATAAGTCACAATGGGAATATATTACTCAAATGTCCCACAGTATTTCACTGTAAATTATAGATTTCAAGGTACTTTTAAATTGTATTTTGTCTGGTTTGTATGTTAAGCACAATTTGACAAAAAAAAAAAACTTAAGCACAATTTGACAAAAGATAATCCTTTCTTCAAAACAGAAAAGACATTCACATATCTATAATAATTAAATTATAATAATAAATAAATATCTCTGTGGTAGCACTTTTGATGTAACAAGTCCTTTTTAATGATTTTTTAATAACAAAATGGCAATAGCCGACAGGTGTGTAGACATGTGGTTATCCAAATTCAAAAAGTTTTGCCAAAGCAAAAAAGAGGGAGGAGGTAACATGCTATCTGCAATATTAATAATGATTAATAACAAAATATAACAATAGTTCAATGGTAAGTTGGTAATACTAACTAAATACAATAATATTATTTATAAATTTAAAAAATCAAAATATTTATTTAATATTTTACACATATGAGTATTTAGTGCTAATTTATTTGTGTATAGATTTTAACACTTAACTATGCAAATTAGATTTAAATTGATTAACTTTCATTATCTTACTTGTGTTCTTTTGCAGGTAAATTTATATAAATAATAAAATAAGGAGTTTAAGAATACTTTTTTCATTCTTATTTTTTTTATAAATTTTTTATTTATTTTTTTGGGTCATATTTATATTTAATATAGGGTTTGTTGCAAAGGAAAAATAAAATAAAATAATATAGGATTTGTTGCATATGAAGTGGCCGACACTTTATTAGGGATTTGAACGGAGAGAGAATAAGGAACATAAGGATGTGACGACTGGAGGGAAAAAAAAGAAAAGGAAGAACGAAGAAGATGATCCACTGATCACTTGAAGAGCCATATCGTGGGGCTATCAAATAAAACTAAGCTAAATGTATTATCGGGCAACTAACCTAAGTCAATCACTATATGGAGCCTTTAGTTAGTTCCTAAATAATCTAGTGTACATAACAAATTAACCAAAGAGTATGGGATGAGAGTTTCATCTATCTAATTAAACTAAAGAACTACTTGTTTATGAATTTTTCAATGTATAAAGTGAGTGAGTGGGTGTAAATGCAAGAAATGAATGTCCTAGGTGATTAAGTCCACTAACCATCCTTGTCCAATTTTAATTTTGAGTTCTTCCCTTAACTAAGCACAAGGACTAGTAAGAACCCTTACTAATCAATATTCATAACTTCTCAATTTAATCTAAACATAGACTCGATTGATCAATTAGGAATACCTTGAAGTACTAAGCTTATGATAGATTCTTAAAAGATCCTCTCTACAACCAATTAATTCCCAAAAACCTAGCAAACAATTGATTTCAATAGAATAGAGAAAAGCAATTGAATAACTAAAGAGTGATATAGTTTAATCACAATCCATAAGTACAAATCTAACACAAGTATCATCATCGAGATTGCATCAACCGATTAAATCCTTAGCCATATACACAAATCATAAACTCTAGCAACCTAGAATCATAATCTACATATGCTTAGAGTAGAAGATAAAATTAAGACACAAAGAACTCCCCTAGTTGCTCAAGGACTCAGGTTAGCTTATCGGACAAAAGAATCTAGCCGCTCATGATTCGGAAATTAACTCCTCTAGACCTCTGGGCTGTCATGTTTGTTGCAAATCCGAGAAAACAGAGAAGAGAGGGAGTTAGTCAGTGGAAAGTGGAAAGAGAAGGAGAAGTGGTGGTCAGTGGGAGTGGAGAAAGCGAGAGTGAACTGAAGAAATCCCAATCCCAATTGCTAATCCCCGAAAGTGAGAATCAGCATGAGATGAAGTAGTGCCAAAAACGCGATCTCCTTCCCAGAAGAAAGCAATCACAATTTTGGATCTCAATCTCTAGTGCAAGGGCATGTTTGGAAACTGATAATAATGTGAGGGATCTTAAGGCCAAGAATAGGTCATTAATTCAAGCCACCAAACAATGCCTAACTCCTTTCTTATGCCTATTAAAATTAGGAAATTGGGAAATAAAATCTGCACATGTGCTCTCCTTTAATTCCATCTTGGTCCTCTATTAAGCTCCAATGTACTATGTCATCACCTACATAAATGAGATACACAAAGGTAATATCATAGGTTCACAATTAAAGAATAATGGAAATAACAAATATTACTTAAAATATATCAATTTAGCCACTTTAATTCCCAAATCACCTTTGCACTCAAATCTCACATTAATACCTCATTATGCCCAAAAATAGTTAATCAAATTCCACAAAAGCCTAAGGCTAATCACTAAAAGATATATAAATATTTAACTCTATCACCACTGTGAAGCACCAAATCTCTCCTTTCCATCACAAGCAAACGGCTATGCTGATGCTTTCACTACTTCTACTTCTCAATCTCACCCTCTATCATGATTATGCTCATTCTTAGTTTCTTGTTATAGCTTTCATGGAAGGGTTTGCTAAATCTCTTTCATGTGATGGTGGTTTTTAGGCTTTGTAGCCTTTAATTTATGCTTGATTTTACTTTCTCCCTTCGTTTTCTTCTTCTTCTTCCCTACTCCATCATCATCTAATTTAGACTTCTGTTATTGTAATACCCCGAATTTTGAGACTTGAGGCTAGAGAATAAGCCTGAAATAAGTGGAATGTTAAGCCCCGGTTTAGCAAGATCCCAAATTGTGATTAAGTGATGATGACTCCAAAAGCGGATGTGATTAGTGATAAATGGACCCTTTTGGAGATTATGATGTAAACTGTGATGCGTATGCATTGTGAGCAGTGTCAAAACCCAATATTTAAGTTCAATTATGGATTAATATCTAAATTGACTTAAAATAGAGGGAGGGTGAATATTGTGGCTAAATGGAAAAGTATGATGTGTTTAGTGGTGATTCAGGAGGAATTGCCATAATCAGGGGCAAAACAGTAAAGTTACCGACCAATTGGTCAGTTACCGAAGAGGAAACTCATTGGTACCTTGAATATCAATGGTTAGGGTTGAATTTTTGTGATATTGAGTGGGTGGAATCCCATGTGTGCGAGTTCATGTGAGTTCATTGGAATTGGTTTGAAACTTTGGAAAGTAGAGAATTGCAATGTGAGTTTGAATTGTGACTTGTGTTGACATGTTGTGATTATTGGTGAAACATGTCAATGGAATGTGAATTTGATTTATTTGGTATTTTCAATAGATTCCTTGTGAAATTTTATGTGGGAATGATGTTTGGTATGAAAATGGGACCATTGGAAGCAAAGATGCAAAATCTAGAATTTTATCCAGTGAAACTCTGTTCTGGGCAGTCTGTTTGTATTGATGTGTTGAGCCAGAACATGGTCTCTAAAAATTCTGAAAATTTCCAGTCTTAAATTTCACATTCCAAGCTTCAAAATGGACATATAATTTGTGTCATTTCATTTTGTGAACTGGGAGTTATGGTTTTCCAAAGTTTGATGTTAAAACTGGGTGCAAATCTGGAACAGCAAGGGAATTTCGTGTAATTCTGGAATTTTGTGGTGATTTCTGGTAATGGATCATATTTTTCCTATGAAGAGGACTTAAATATATTTCAATGGACTTTGGGATCACCTCATTTCAATTTTTCTAGAATTAGTTAAGATTTTTCAAAGTTTGGGCAGAAAATCCAAAAATGGGAATTATAACATCATCAAAATAAAAGATGACATTAGCATGGAATTAAAATATTTCCCATCTTCTTCTTCCTCCCATTTCTGTCATGAGGTTCAGCAGCCAAGGAGAGAGAGAGTGTTGAGAGCTCTTAGAGAGAGAAAGAGGAGAAATCTCACAAGGTAAGCTGATTTCTCCGACGATCTAGCTCCTAACGCGTATAGCCTTGCTCCTAAGCTTCTCTTTCATGTTCTTTAAGGTGTTGGAAGCTCAATTTTCATGGTTAAGAAGGACTAGGGTTTCATCCACTCTTGAGAAAATCTAGTGGGAGCTTGAGGTAACTTCCAAACTCTTGTGTATTGACTATTCTGGTTGTTGTGGACAATTTAATCGGAGAAATTTTGCCAGATTGTTATTGGTTTCAAAAATGGAAAATGGGTGTGTGGGGCTGTTATGCTGCCCAAATTGGTACTAAATGGTAGTTGTAACCTAATGGAATAGTCAATAAAGTGGTTAGGAGTAGAAAGAAACGCGTTTACGGAGCTGAAACCAAAAAACCCCAATTTTTCTTGGAGTACTTGTATATTTTGGTCAAGGCTATAAATGGGCCTTATAGATGGATTTTCAATTATTTGGTGATTCCATTGAGTTCAGGAGCGAAAATTAGGTGGGTTACAGTTGGTCACTTTTTCTGAAAAGGCCAAAAAACATAACTACGAAAACGCCCCTAAAACCCTTAAAATGGGGCTGCCAAGGGTAAATTTATAATTTGACAATGAATTTGATAATTTCAAATCCGAAAATGGATTCCTTGGGTGAAAATAAGTCAGGATAGCCCAGGATAGAATTTCAGGAAAAGTACAGCCGAACTGAGTACGGCAGGGCCGGGCCGGGTCCCCGGGGGCAATTTAGTAATTTTTCAATATAGCCTCATCTAACCCCCAGAAACACTATGGAAGTTTCTAAATGGTACATTTGGAATTGTAGGACCCAGTTGAGGGCTCGAGTTGCTGGCACACAAATCGAGGAGAAAAGACTGGAGGTAGGGAACTTACCTCTCCTGCATGTATTTGATATTTATGTTGGTGTATTGATGCATGTTATTGCTTTGCTTGATTATGTGAAACATATATGAACTATTGAAGCTCTGTTTCTGTTATGCTATGGCCATAAGTATATTGTTTGCAGCATTGAGTTTGCATATACGTCATTGTGTGAGCATGAGTTTGTAATGCAAGTATGTCATGCATTAAACACATATCTTGCATGCATATTGGTATCTGTTTCCTACTGAGATTCTCTCAAATCTCACTCTCCCCTACCAACAATTTAGACAGGGCAAGTGCCTCATGGAGGGAGCGGCTAAGACTCCTTCGAGATGAGAGTTTATAGTTGGTTATCAATATGAGTTGGGATGACTATATATGATTTGGATGAGGATTTGTTATGTATTTGAGATGGATTTGTGTAATCCCCATATGAGGGCTTGTAATGGGCGAATGTGCCCTATAAAGCTTGAGTTAATAAATGGAATCCAGAATTGTCGAAATTATTACATTGCGTACTCTGATATATTAAATGTGATTTATCTTCATGTAATCACTGTATTCGGAATGTGAATGTGAGATTAGGTTATAAATGATTTCAAAAGGTATTTATGAAAACCCTGTATGGTAGATGGGTTTATAAATGTTATTTGATTGTTATTGGTCTCTATTTCATTTTAGTTGCTTATTCCGAATATTAATTACAGAAGGGGGTTATAGTTATCATTCAGTTAGATATGTTTCAATCTGTGGGCTTGTTGCTGAAAGGGGAAAAAACTATTCAAATCACCTAACC
This sequence comes from Inga leiocalycina, assembly GCA_963242795.1. Lineage (NCBI taxonomy): Eukaryota > Viridiplantae > Streptophyta > Magnoliopsida > Fabales > Fabaceae > Inga > Inga leiocalycina. The sequence continues at coordinate 82,042,233 of OY725320.1, read as the reverse complement.
CAGCGGTTTTCTTGGTTTATGGCCAGTTCATGTCAGTTCAGTCCGGTTCATACAAAGTCACACATCCTCTATTTCTGCCACCAAACTAGACTGGACAAGTTGCCGGTTCACCAATTTTCCAGTTGAACCAGCCGGTCCGGTCCGGTTTTTCATACCTTGTATACACAATAACAAGTGTTGATACAAAAACTTAGAAGTTTTATACGTAAAGGATTATAAGGTTTTTTTTGCTTTGAAACTTATTTTAATTTTGGATTAAAAAGATTTCAACCAAAGTTTTTATTCGGTACTGAATGAAAATTAAGTTGCTAATATTATCTTATAATGAGATTCTCCATTTTTATTTTTAATTACTTCAATTTGATCTCGCTTACACCCTCAAGTTATTAGTGTCTGTTGTGTTAATTTAAGGAACCACCACTCAACAAACAGAGAAAAATACAACAACATTAAGAGAGATTAAGAAATTAAACCTAAGGATTGTTGAGAGGGAAACTAGTGTTTGCGAGACATTTACAAACTCATAAACCATAAATACAAACAGGACAACCATTTTGTGTTTTAGGGTTTTCACTCACCTGAAAAAAAAAATCATATGGAGAAGAATGCCACCTAGCTACGCCATATAATATTATTAAAAACCAATCATAAATTACATGATAATTTTAATTGTAAATGGTTACCATTTGAAAATTTTTTTTATATATTTATTAAATTTTGTACTATAAATTAATTTCAAATCGAACAAATCTAAAGACTTAAATGAATATTCTTATAAATATAGTTTTAGGAAATTTTTGAGTTTGAAATTTATTTGTTATTAAAATTAATTCATAACTAATCATTTATATATATTTCTCTGTTGATATGCGTCTGTATTATATTATTTTTTTTTTTATTTTATATATAATATATTATTGAAAAATTACATATGTTATATCATATAAAAATAATTTTTTACATAGCCATATGATTATTAATATCATGATTTTTAATTTTTATAAAATTTATTATTTTTAGTATAAAATTTATTACAAATAATAAATTTTTAATTTTTGTGATGGAATTACTACCAGAATTTGCAACTGATATTAACCACGGAAAAACTCCATGGCACATTCAATTTGCGATGGATTAGTGATGGAATTAGCCACACACAAAAATATTTCTTAGATAATTCTATAAGAAATTGAGTGTTTTTTCTAGTGTTATTTGCACAACTCCACTGTTGAAAATGTACAAGGGGGACATGAAATTTTTGTCAAATTGGTGTTTTAATTTAGCTTATTTTAAGTGACTTTGAAATATACAAAATAAATGTCAGAAAAATTTATCTTGTAAAGCACAAAAGTGATTTTTGAATTTTGAGAATGTTCCCAAACACTATTTTATATTTGAATTAAATTGTTGTTGGAAACCGAAAATAAGATTACTAAAAGGTTATAAGGTGGGAATGTGTATAACTCCATTACTAAGAAGCACCAACTTCGCTTTAAAGTTTATCAATTTTAGACCGGGATTAAATGCTTAAAGTATGAGATTTATGCAATTCCCACACTGAAAGAGTTTAATCTCACTAGAACTGAAAATAAAACTATTCTATGAAATTTATATAACTCCACTACTAAAAAGTATATTAATTTGATTTCACTTTAAGTTGTAAACATTTTACGTTTAGATTATATTATTTTCTTTTAAAAAGGGTTTGGTGACCTTAAGGCTATGTTTGGATTGGGAGAAAAGTGAGGGAAAAATAAGAAGGAAATAATACTATGAAGGAAAACTTCTTAAAATAGTAAAAAGAAATGTAAAAGAATTATTATTTTAGGAGGTTTTTTTCCTAGTATTATTTCGCTCGTAATTTTCTCTTAATCCAAGTATAAGGTAAAAAACGAGCAGTTGGTCTTTGTCAACGAGACAGCTGCCAGGGGGGGTTCTCCAGTACTACTTCCGTACTGATGGTAATGTAATAGTAATTAATATGATAAAAAACAACTACATAAAAAGTAGTGGTGGTCTCCGAAGTGCCAATTAAGTGCAACAAACTATAATGTCACACTCACATTATTAACTGATTACATCATCATCATCACTGTTATATTATTATTATCAATTTTATTGTCGGTCTCCAGCTCTAGAGGTTCGTACAGTTGAGACTTCAGACCTCCTTGGACAGACCAGAGCAGAAGGAAGCCTTGGCAAGCTTGAATACCTGTGGGTCTTTATCAGTAGTCACAACCAAACGCTATTGTTTTTCATCATCGACGTCGACTCCAATATCTCCACACTGATATTCTTTACCTTCCTCACAGAACACGAGCTTATAGTAATGGTTTAGAGGATCATAGGTCTCGATAGAGAACGAACCAGGAACATAATCAGCACCAAACTCTTCCGGAGTACCAACCATCGCAACAGGCTCTCCTAAAGAAGCAGACTTTATGACGTCAGTTCGGCGAATCGTTGCAAATGTTTGGTATATAAGCGAACGATGTGTTCAAAGGAAAGTGGGCTATGATGTAAGGTGCGTAAGGAGATGTCATGGTTACAGGCCAGCCTGATGAGTGATTAGCTGAAAACAACAGCGAGCCAGCACAAGTTCGAATCTCCATTCCAAATGAGAGAAAAATGAATGACTCCACCTCCAACAGAAGTGGTTGGTGACAAGATGTATTCGCCACCGTTTTTCATCGAAGTCAAACACTGCCTCGGCTGAGATGGTGGTGGTGAAGGAGGCGATGAAGAGGAAGAGGAAGGAAAGGAAAAATAATATTGCAGTAGGCTTCATTATGGAAGACTAGGGTTTTTTTTTTTTTTTTTTAGTGTGTTGGGTGTGTTTGTAAATGAGAATTCAGAGTATGTATTTATAGGCGTAACAATGGAGGAGTGAGGTGAAGCTCGAAGATGCTTCTAAAATGATTGATTTGTTTTCGGGTTTTTAGTCACGTGAAAGAAAAAAAAAATCACCTGGATAAGAATGCCACCTAGCTACTCCATATTAAAGTGACAATTACATATGTAAATTACTTTTGACAAAAAAAAAAATGTAAATTAAAAGGTTCACTGCTTCTTCGTACATTTGATGACCACTTTATTGATGAACGATCCATATTTGATTTAAGCCAATCATCAGAGGAACACTATAATTTTGCCAACGGCCTTGTGGTTTTAGTGACATGTCAACTTTCTTTATAAGAAGTCGCAAGCTCGATCTTGTAATCTCAGGTTGTTAGTGGCTACTCCTAAAAATGAAAATTAAGAAGAACACTAATTTAGAGCATGTTTGGTTTACCGTTTACAAAATGAATTTTTGCAACTCTAACTTGTGTTAGCGAAACTGACTTTTGATGTGCATTTTTTTGTTTTGCAAACTAACCTCAAAGTAACCAAAATACCAATTAAGGCAAAAGTCTGTTTTCAGAAAGTTCTTTCAGTTTACAAAAATGAGATCCAAACTCGCACTTAAAAATCAATGGTGTTGGAATATTGGCTAATGTGTAGGGTTAGTCATTTTGTATCAACTCAATGTAAGGCTCTGATCTATATAAAGAGCATGAGAGCTATTCACTTTATTAATCCTCACCTAGAAAGGAAGGTTAACTTGGTTCTCTCTCATTAATCCCAATGGTTTTCGGTTGTTTGTAATGCTTCAATGAAGGATTTGGATACCCTAAAAGGATTAATTGTATCTCATCTGTTCATTAATAAAAGCTTCAGAATCCTTTAAAGTACATTTTTGCTTCAAAAGTACATATGTACCCTAAAAGAATCGTGGATTAATATAGTATATGTAATATTTCAAAATTGCAGATGCAATAAAATTATCCTTGTTTAACAATCAATCATTAGGGTGGGCAAAGAAACTTTTCTTAACCCAATATTAACTGTTATGTACAAGAAAGGCAACATTATACAAGTTTTAAAAGATTTTCTAATTTTCTGGAAAGCTCAATTGTTGGGAGATCAGGCAAAAGCCCTTTGTGGTTGAAGTGTCAAAAAGGATTATACCAAGTTTATCAAATCAGGATACGAATCATAAATCAAAAAGCCTAATTTTGGAATCGTAAATGAAAACGTATTATGAATTGTAAGATTCATGATCAATTTTAATGATGACATTAATGTAATTTTTACATAAGAGAATATCAAAGGTTTGTACATATTAGCATTTAAAGGCAAATAACACTTCAGGGGAAAAAAAAAGAAATAAAAAATAGGGGGATAAGTGAGAGGGAATAAGACATAATCATAGAAGTAAACGGAAAAATTTGAATAAATCTGAACAAAATCGGAAAAAGAAAATGAAAAAAGGAATTTTCTGGATAGCAAAACTTTCAGCTAGAATCACACGAATCACCGATGTTGCGCAATTCCTGCGGTTCTGGCTTGTATCACTTCTAGAATCGCAAAATACATGCATAAGTAAAATACACATCAATAGATTTGTATCTTTCCCACTTATTTTTAAATCAAATCATAAAATACGACTAGAGATTCATAGGATTCTAATAACCATGGATCATACCCTTGACCAAATTAAAAAAAAAGATGGGAGAATGACAAAAAAATACCACTTAAACTTCAAAAACCCCAATTAGTCCGTTGACAAAGATTTACGTTGTCAATCCCATTACTATTCTTGTCAATCCCATTATCATTCTTGTCAGCAGGATTTTGAAGTTCAAATGGTATTTTTCTGTCATTCTCCCAAAAAAGATTTTGTAATTTCAATCAGTTTGTTGAAACATGGAAATCATCAGGAGATCATTGCATTTAATTGTGAGGAAGATTTTTTTTTTTTTTGAATTAATATGCTTTTCAATTATATATGTATTGGTGGCTGTTAAACACTCGTTATTTGAAATGATAATTGTAAAAAAGAGGCATCTCAGTACAATTATTGACCTATCAAATAAAATTGGTATACATGGGACCATCAATTTAAAAATAAACATGATAATGCACGTTTTGTTTTGTGCCGTTTGATTTTTTATCTTGAGAGAATTACTATTATGATGTCCTGGAGAAATTCAATTACCAAAATGCCCCGATAACGAGTACATAAACAAGTCGTTGGTATGGGTTTTGGTTTTCTGTATGAGATTCTTTAGATACGTTTCCATCTCACTGGGATTTGTTGCAATTTTTTACCTAGCAATTTTCCCCCCTTCATTTTTCACATAGCGATTTGTGTGTGTTTCTGTTTTATGTACTTTATCTGTTCTTCGTATAACATCCCAAATTTGAAATGTTGGTTAAATAATTTTAGTTGGTGTAAAAGTTGAAAATATGAGGATTTCAATGGTAAATATCTTAAATAAGAGAAAATATTGGGCAAAAGTATAATTATGAAGAAATGCCCAAAAATTGTAGCATTATAATGAAAAAAATGGGCTCCTGAGGTATCTTTCTTAGGCCTAGAGAAATTATTTAAAGTGAAAATGCATCAAAATATGCATTATTGGCCAAAAAGCCTATTTTAAGGCGAGAGTTTAAGGAAATAAAAGAGAAAATAAGTATTAAAATTATTTAGTGGCTTAGAAAGATTAGCAAAATATTATTTTTGGATTTATAAAATTTAAGAAAATGTTTAATTCCCAAAAAGTAGCTTATATATATAAATCTCAAGTTAATTTTGGGAATTAAGGACATAATTTCTCAAAATAATTCAAGAAAAACAGTTAGAGGTTATCATGTGGCCTAATATTTCAGGAAAATTATTTTATAAGGTTAAGAAGTTAATTAAGGAAGATGATGACTCCACATTTTTAGTAAAATTGAAATATATTTTGGTATATTTGAGAGTCATCAATGCTAAACTCAAGAGATTATTTTTTTAGATTTTGATAACATATCAATTTGGTACATTATTTAGGGATATTATTGTGAATATCATATTTTGAACAAAATAAAAATACTTAAGTTTATGATAACATATAAGAATAATTGAGGTTTCTGAAAAGAAAAAAAGGAGTTATTTTGTCAGTTTGCTTTCTTTCCTTTATATAAGAATAAGTTGATTTTGTTTCTTTTCTTTTTATCTGAAAATGACGTAGAAGCAATAACGAGGAGCACGAGGCCACTAAAAAAAGTAACGATGAGCACGACGGATACTTAACTGTGGAGACGTAACTATAGAGGATTGAGCTGCAGTTTCATCTCCAGTCACCAAGGCACAATATAATCAAGTTCGAATCTGACAGATGGAAGAAGCTGTATGAGTAGTTAGTTTGCAATAGAATTATATTCAACCTTTGCAGGGATTGAGACTTATAATTATTCTTGTTTCTTTAGTTGTTAATGGCAATTATGTGTTGATTATAATTCTACGTGATTGGTCACCATTTGTATTGCTTCAATTCGTTCAATTAAATTAAGCTTGATAAAATTAATTTAATCATAAAATTTAGATAAAATTATGCTAGACTTGAAGTTTATTAGTTAAATGGATGGTTTGTTAATATATATATATATATATATATATATATATATATATATATATATATATATATATATATATATAATTATGCTGGATTTGAAGTTTATTAGTTAAATGGATGGTTTGTTAATATATATATATATATATATTAATCTAGCTTTGTCAAATTAAAGTTGTTGTTTAATAATTAATTTTTATTAGTTACTACGGGAGTATATATTAATCTAGCTTTGTCAAATTAAAGTTGTTGTTTAATAATTAATTTTTATTAGTTGCTACGGGAGATTGTGCATGTCAATTGAAGATATAAATTTAGTCTTGACTAGATAAAGCTTTATCAAATATTTTAGAACCTTAAACTAACACATCAAGTCATTTAATCACTAATGGAATGGAAATTATTTAAGTCTCATTAAATGCAATGATGAGAAATAATCATATATTCCTCATGCTTTGATGTTTCAATTTAGTTTTCATAAACTTATTTTCATTCTCTTAAATACAATTGATTTTTAGAATATAAACTTCTCAAATGGTTTTACCCAACTTAGTTGATGGCATAACTATAACGATTACTCCTCTTTTGCATTACTACCTGTGTGAATGATACTTTTCATACTACTTGTGATTCATAGGCTTGAATGATCATTTCCATGCTACTTGTGACTCATAGGCTAGAATGATACTTTTCATACTACTTGTGACTCATAGGCTTGCAGATAAGCTAAACGGAACAGAAGAAAATACTTATAACGTATTAATAATTAATTTATAAGATTTATTAGGTAATCAAGAACTAATAAAAAAGGGGGGGGGAAATAGTAATTTCATTTACCCAAACCAATAATGAATTTGGGCCAAGATGAAGTCCAATTTCAAAAGCTCAAAACGTGCTACCCATGATTAAGAGGTAAATTAAACATCTCTCTTTATCAAACTTCTTCAGCACGTTGTCCTTACTCTCTCACCCCCACCCCCTCTCACGCACAGAGAGGGGGGGGGGATAGCATCTAACTACTTGCAAGCTTAATTCTAGGTATAGGTTAGCCTCCTAGAAATCATCCTATCCTTATTCATGTTTGTGGCTAGTTCCTTGAAAGGAAAGAACGTGTTGGAGGAGGAGTTCTGAAAATGAAGATTATGAGGAAACTATTAGTTATTGTTATTTCGTATACTATTCATATTTGTGGCTGCTTGTATATATATGTGTGCTTAGCTTAAACTGTTTAAGTTTATTCTATTATGTAGTACCTAAATTAAATTATGTAATGACATGTACATTACCTCCATAAGGAGGAGTAGAGGAGCTAGGCACTAGCCCAAGGTAAGTGCCATGTAATGATCATAACCAAAATGCATGAGGATTTAGATTGATAATAATAATTGGTGTGATTATTTGAGCTACAGCTTTGTGACTCCCTCGATATAGGGCAATTGTTTGAGTTAGGATATAAAATTTTGTAGTGTTATAGTACACATTCAAAATTTTAAAATGAGTCGTAGTTAATAATTTGTAACTATAAACTCTCTATCAAGCTGCACTCCGATGTCTCCACACTGATATTTTCTTTGCTCACACAGCACGAGCTTATAGTAATGCTTTTAGAAAGTGTTTTCATTCATTTTGCAAACTAGTTTTGGTGGTTGAAAATCAAATAAATTCTTCCATTTAATTAATTAGCAATTTTGATAATTAGTCAGCTTAGGACTTAGATGATTAGACTCCACATAGAGATTGACTTAGATTAGCATTGTTTTAGTACATTATTAATATAGTTTTCATTTGACCCAAGACGGCATGTGGATTAATGTATCATCCCGTTTAAATATGATTTCTCTCAAGACCCTTCCTTTTGTTTAAACATTAAGAGTACCAAGGTGCTTTCTCTTTAAAACTTAGTTTCATTTTGGTTCAAAATGATTGCAACCCAAAATTTAAAATGTTTTGGGACTGAATGAAAATTAAGTTTCTTAATTATATAATACTATAATAATGAAATACCCCCAAATAAAAATTATTGTACTATACTTTTGAAAGTATTTAGTTGATTCAAAAGCATGAAAGCTCTTACGTATTTGTCAGATCCCATGTTTGATTCTATATATAATCTTAAACCATTAATGCCTGGTTATCCAAACTTTTTTTTTCTAAAACAAAAAAGAGCTTTCGACCATGAATTTTTATTAAGGGGTGATTTTTTATTCTTTTGTATAACTATTGAATTATCTAATACTTATTGATTAATTTTAGATTTGAGCAATATCGAATTATAAAAAGAAAATAAACTCTCCCTTGCTTTTTCTACAAATCTTGAATATGAAACATTACTCTAACAATTGTTAGATGTGATAAATGGCTAGGAAATATATTATACAAAATTTGACATTCAAGTTTCGGAAAACTCCACACATTTGATTTGATATTTATTTTAATTGTATCTATCTTTTAATTATTATTTGTCGAAGATCCACGCCGTTCAATCGTTAGAGACTTGCCAACGATAGACAGTCAATCACCGGAGAACCCACACCAACATTTTTTTTTAGCTCATTAACTTCTTTCTAAAATAAATTTAGTCCACATTTTAAATAGATGAATTTCCAAATGAGGTTAAGGTCCTGTTTGGTTTAATTGCCTAAACCAAACGAACGCTTGGGTCTAGTGTCTTTAATTAATAATTACTCTTACAATCGCAGCTAGTAACTATCTCTTAAGGCACTATTAGGAACCACTTAGAATGCAATTAAAATGGATAACTATAACTTGTTTCTTCTTAATATGATGCGATAACACGATACTCAATTGATCTAATTCAATTATACAATTTAACAATAACAAGTAGAAAGCATAATATCTTTGAATCAATAAGGAAATGTATAAATAAAAATTCAACAAGCCACAAAAATCCAATCCAATCACATAAATTCAACCCACAAAATAGTCCAAACGTTAATCAAGTCTCAATAGTATAAAGATATAATCCTACAACTTAGGTAATCAAAATATACAAATGAGAACAGGAATTGAGCTAGTTAACTCCCCTATGTAGTTCTTGGAGCTCAAGCACATCCTCATCACCAAGAGTTGAGATCAGCTAGTCATCATGTGAGCATATTCCCAATTCGTCCATAACACTGCCAATCCGACGGTGTTGGTCCTCTGTAACTCCGATCAAGGCTCTAAACTCTCCTCTTCAAGCTCTCTCTGTCCTTCGTCCTCCTTACTCTGTCGGAGCTGGTGGTAGTATAGGTTGTCCGACGAGAAATAAGAGAGGCACAGTGAAGGTGGTGGTGTGGGTTGCTTGAGAGAGGGAAGACCGAAGCTGCTCACCATAAAAAATGGAGGATGATGATGATGGAGACGGCGGTGAGGAATTAATGTCCGACGGTGGCTACGGAAAAACAAAGCAGGGATGGTGGTAGTAGGGAAGGGATGCTCGCCGGCGACCGTGGTGGGTGATGAGGCCGCCGGCGAGGTGGAAGAAGGAGGGAAGGAAGAAAATGATGTTCCAGATGATGCGATGATGTCCGCTGATCTGTTGCGACGCTCAACTCTGCCTATATCATTCCCTCAGCTGGTCTCAGGTCTGGCATGTCCATTTCCCATGTCCATCACCCACCAAGTCGGGTCAACTACTTGGGCCGGGAATTCTGTTTCTGTATTTGTTTTTTCTTTCAGCTCAAAGGGCCAAAACTGCAGCCCATGTATCTCCATGCCCTGCCCTTTTCTTTTGACCTCCAGGTTTCAGCTTGCGTTTTGGGCCTGGGCTGATTGTTTTTTGTTTTTGTTTTCAGCTTAAGCCCAAAAATTTCCCATTTTCTTTTTAAGCACTTACAATACAAAATTAAGTATAATATAGCATTAAAAATCCAAGAAAACATTTTTATGACTAATTAACAAATTTATGACTATTTTATCCCTTTTTACAATTAATTCAATACAAATGCCCCTAATTAAAAATGATGTTTAATCATGTAATAATGTTCTAGAAAATGCGTTAAAAATCCCAAATTAATCATGAAAAATCATATAAAATTATGGTTCAATCAGAAGTCTAACTATTTTATTAAATAATAATAATAATTTGAACGCTAAATACATGAATATTTTTAATTGAATTTTATTTATAATTTTTTCAGATAAATTTGGATATATGCAATATATATTAAGAAGAGTAGAACTTGCTTAGGTTCTAATCATATTGCATGCGATGGGGTTGTATTGCAATGCAAATGAGGTTAAGGTCCTGTTTGGTTTAATTGCAGGCTTCCTTAGTAATGCAATGTATTGCATTACTAAGGAAGCCGGCAATTAAACCAAACAGGACCTTAACTTCATTTGGAAATTCATCTATTTAACAAGACTTTAATCGTTTGAGCTTTGCTTTCAAGATTTAGAGAGAATTAATTCTTAGGATTTTATTTGAATTATGATAGCCATTCTTCATTACCAAGAGCGCCCATCATTCATATTTTCAAACACAATTCCATTCACTCCTTCTCCATTTTTATAAAAAGACCAAAAACAATAGTTAGCATTTAATTAAATTGCATCTTTCTTTTAATTATTAATTTCAAAAACCAAAACCCATTTCCCCTTACTTTTATTGCACTTGCATGATAATTAGATTACTTAGGTAGCTTAATAAAAAGCTCCTCAAGTGAGACGACCCGAGTGTTACATTGTACTGCAATTCTTGGATTAAAAATATTTTGCATTTGACCCCAAGGCATAAAGACACGGTTAAATCAACTTCTTTGAATTTGTCAAAACAAAACAAGCAATCAATTATATGAACTTCCCAAATATTCTCCTCTGATCCTATTCATTGAATAATATGCTCCTCTAGTCTTATTTATAGGACAAAGAGAAAATGTTTATTTTGATTTTATTTATAAGGCACATCATTAAATTTTTTCACATGAATGGACAATTATACACTTAATTTATCACTATGTTGACTTTGTTTTTATGGGATCTCTGGTCCATTTTATAAAAGCCTTCTAAATACTTCACAAGGATTAAAAAAAGTAGATTGTGTCATTGAAATGATAAAAAATCATCACTACTTCCCCATATTATCCCCAATTAAAATCTACCTATCTTAATTACCTTTAGTTTTTTTTTCTTTTACAATATAATCTCTCACTACATTATGGTTAATAAGGGTATTTGTGGAAAAGAAGAATTTAATGCTATTGGCTTTTTGCATAGGGTCTTATATTTTGGACCACAAATATCTTCTAGAAGGGGTCTTATAATATGGACGAGAGGGAGAAGTATTGTATATTAAATAGGGAAGTAAAGTAGGAAGGTTGTTCAATTTTAAGGCAAATTTAATAGTGACGTTTGAGGTTTTTCTTTGACTATGTAAAACATGCTAGAAGTGATTTAAGAGGAATACTTCCTTGAACGTCCAGTAATTTGAACCAAGCGACCCCTAATTAAGCACTACAAAAAAAACCACTTTTAGCGGCGACATTTGGCGGCGACTTTTAATGTCGCCGCTAAAAGTTAGACTTTTAGCGGCGACTTTTAAAGTCGCCGCTAAACGTGAGACTTTTGGCGGCGACAAAAGTGTCGCCGCTAAAAGTTACACCTTCAGCGGCGACAACACAAAGTCGCCGCCGAAGGTGTGTTTTAACGGCAACTTTAATGTCGCCGCTCAAAGTCTTATTTAAAATTTAAAATTTTTTTTTTAAAAACACTTTCAGCGGCGACTATTAAAAGTCGCCGCTGAAACTCACTTTGAGCGGCGACTTTAGTGTCGCCGCTAAAAGTTTTAGTTAAAATTTTTAAAAAAAAAATTTTTAAAAACACTTTTAGCGGCGACTATTAAAAGTCGCCGCTCAAACTCACTTTCAGCGGCGACTTTAGTGTCGCCGCTAAAAGTCTTATTTAAAATTTAAAAATAAAAAATTTTAAAAACACTTAATAGTCGCCGCTAAAACTCACTTTCAGCGGCGACTTTAGTGTCGCCGCTAAAAGTCTTATTTAAAATTTAAAAAAAAAAAAATTTTAAAAACACTTTTAGCGGCGACTATTAAAAGTCGCCACTAAAAGTCTTATTTAAAATTTAAAAAAAAAAAATTTAAAAACACTTTGAGCGGCGACTATTAAAAGTCGCCGTTAAAACTCACTTTCAGCGGCGACTTTAGTGTCGCCGCTAAAAGTTTTAGATAAAATTTTTTAAAAAAAAATTTAAAAAACACTTTTAGGGGCGACTATTAAAAGTCGCCGCTAAAACTCACTTTCAGCGGCGACTTTAGTGTCGCCGCTAAAAGTCTTATTTAAAATTTAAAAAAAAAAATTTTTAAAAACACTTTCAGCGACGACTTTAGTGTCGCCGCTAAAAGTCTTATTTAAAATTTAAATTTTTTTTTTAAAATTTCATATTTTTTTTATTAATATTTTTCGAAAATAATATTTATAAAATTAAAATATTAATTATTAAATAATTCTATTTAACCTTAATTATTAAAATTATATTATTACTTATTAATATTATATTTATAATTTTATATTAAAAATAATATTTATGATATTAAATTATTATTTATTAAGTAATTTTAATTAAAACATTTTTTAATTTAAATATATAAATTTTTTTTTCGTTTTTATTTAATTTTTCATTATTTTTAATGATATTATATTTAATTAATAATTAATTATATGTATATAATTAATTAATTATATGTTTTTATGTTTATATATATAATAATATGTAATAATGTGACATAGGTTCATTTCGGCGCAACTGGCAGAGACTCGCGCACGAAGGCATCGGCTCCCTGAGGTCGCGGGTTCGAACTGGAGAAGAGTCACTTGGAGGAATTATGAGGAGGCGACACGTGGCAGCACGCGGAGGAGACACGTGGCAGCACGCGGAGGAGACACGTGGCAATTGTAAATTAATTTTTTTAAAAAAAAATTCGAATTTTTTTAAAAAAATAATTTTCCAATTTTTTTTAAAAAAAATTAATACTTTCAGCGGCGACCTTTGTGTCGCCGCTGAAAGTATTAATTTTTTAAAAAAAAAATTGAAAAATTATTTTTTAAAAAAAATTAATCAGCGGCGACTTTTGTCGCCGCTGAAAGTCACCTTCAGCGGTGACACAAAGGTCGCCTCTGAAAGTCACCTTCAGCGGCGACAAAAGTCGCCACTGAAAGTATACTTTCAGCGGCGACAAAAATTGTCGCCGCGAATACTATTCGCGACAGTCGCATAGGCAGCGACTTTTTGTTGCCGCTGAAAGACTTTTAGCGGCAACTTTTAGACTTTTAGTGGCGACTTTTGTCGCCGCCAAAAGTCTTTTTTTTTGTAGTGAAGGAGAGGACAAAAATCAACATTTTTTCTGTGCCAAGTGTCATAAGAAGTGCTTCTGAATAGCAAGGGAACAAGACTATATAGGAAGATTGATTACAGAGACAATATATATATATATATAATATTAAGTATTATTAATTAATGTGATGAAAATAGCATCAATTAGAAGTCTTATTTAATAACCACCACCCAACCAACAGAGCACAATACAAGGATCACATAAGCATGATTAAGAAACCCTAAGATTAAGGGTTGTTGGGAGGGAAACCAGGGTTTGGGGGACATATACAAGTACATAAACCAAAAACACAATGAGGATTACAAGTACCCCAAGGGAATATACAATGTGGAGTACAGTCCTAATCATTGATACAGAATGTATCTATTGTTGTGTCTCCTCCTACTTCTCTTCACTGCTCTCTGCTCTCGAACACCAACCTGCAATATATAACATTAATTTCATTTCACTTCATTCCCAAGCCAAACAAAACATATACATATATCTATATATACCCTCAAATCCCTAATATACGAGCTAGATAACTGATTTACAAATATTAGGGAAATTAGTTAAATTAGTTAGTTGTAACATATATATGTTGGTTTTCACAGAATACACTTTATAATCATGTGCATTGTAACTTTTCCTTGACAGAAATCCCTTATCATGTGCAATAAATAGGGATATTTTGAGAAAAATTATATATTTGGGATACAAAGCAGAATGAGGTCTTATATTTAGCACTAAAATAAACTCATTGACTCTATTTTATATGAATATCTGACTAGGTTAGATGCAAGCATTTTTGGGCACAATCAATTGGGTGTAATTTTTCTAAAGGTATTTTCTTTATTTAACAGATTCAAACTCAGAACCTCATGCTTAAACGGTCAAAACCCCTTCCACTAATGCCTATTGATTTTTCAACTCTTTTTTGACTGAACGGTTGGTTTTTCAACTCTACTTTTGTCATTGTGCATGGTTTAGAAATTTTGCCATTAAAGCAGTTGATAAGGGTAAAACTAAAAGCTTGAGTCTCAAGTTCAAATCTCAGAGGAGACACTTGTGTTGAGAGGGGAAACCATGAACCCTAAACCGGATACTTGATAATACAGTCAAAAAGGGTGAAACTGAAAGCAACTTACATTTTTGTTTTAAATATTGAAGAAGAAACTAAATTTTCTAAAGATATATGAATTAGTTAGAACTTCATGTCATATATTTAGAACTAGGGGGAATGTCTGTATTCATGTTGTAAACAAATGAAAGATAAAAATGTGTAATGAATAAATTTACAATACTGAGTTACCTGATGTTACGAGAAGTATGAAAACAAAGAAAGAGAAATTAATGGTTGAAGCCTTTGCCATTTGCACCAAAGAGTTCGAAGAATTGTAATATTGTGAATGAATTACTGTGGATGAAGAGCATCAACTCGAGGGTTTAATTTATAATACCATGTTTGGATATCTTTGGCAAATTGATTATGGCACTAAATTCAATTAATTTTTGTGCATTTTTGAAATCCATTTTCATTAATGCAATTAATTTTTATACATAGACATATGCATATTGATTGACGATTGACTACAGTAAAACCTTAGTTGTATTTTCCGGCCTTGGGGTATCAATATGGTAACCAAATATATATTCAATATAAATTGTGGGTATTTTTTAGATTCCTCGTAAAACATGATTTTGGGAAATAAAAAATACAATTCCTGGAAATTCTTATGTTTTAAGTACGAACAAATCACATTCCGACTTGTGAAACTATATAGCTAGAATTAGAGCGCACTACCTAGGATCATTTTACTTATTATTGTTTTTACTACTATTTAATATTGAATTTGTTGTCAGATGAAAAGAATGAGCGATCAAAGAACATAAGGCTAGCAAAGTGACCGTTGGATCGTTTCTCTCAAAAAAAAAAAAACTAGTGTACTCCTCCGATTCTAAATACAGAACTTAGTTTGAGGGTAAATTATGGTCCTAAATATAAAACTTTTGTCCTTTTGTGTTTTATATTTATCTTTTTCTTAAACTAGTTTACCAAAATTATAAACTGAAGAATTGGTCTTACATTAAGAGCTAGTGGTGTATTGTGCACAAAAAGAAAAATTATTATAACTATGCTTTATGTATTTTAAAAAAGTTGTTGTCTACGGGGTCTCGGAGCTCCAGCAGTGGTGTCTACAACAGGGGAGGCTTAGGATTTTTTTAAAAGTAAGAGGCAAATTTGTAAAAGCACCAACATTTTACCATCCTTATTTGGTCATGAGTATAGATTTCAGATTTGAAAATTAGTGTTACCTTTTTTGGAATTTAGAAATTCAAATAGGATTCATTAAGGATTTTCCCATTGAAGTATCGACTTCCAAATAAAAAAGAGTTATGTCCTTAAAAGTTCCAAAAAAATTGGCAAAATCGTTGAAATTAAAGTTCCGTTTTAAAAACTTTATTGGTCAAAAAGACATGATATATTTTTAAACATAAAAAGTGTCAATACTTGACAAGATTTTTTATCTCAAAAAGTGGCTGTACTCAAATTCATGTTCTTCATTCTAACCTCTTAAATTTTTAAATACGGATGACAAATCCCAATTTTATTATATATTTTTATACTTTACTTGAGAGTTTTGTCATACTTATAGAGCTTAAAATGCACTCTTTGTGATTAAATTAGCATTAAGAGTAAATACATTGAATTAGGACTAAAAGGGTAAAATTGTTATAAAAATTGTAATTACTCTTAATCATTTATTCTTAAGAAGAATTTATATTGGATTAATTGCTTTAAATTGTAGGTGCTTGAAGAAATTGGATTAAGTATGGAAATAGTAGTTTTGGGGTTTGAATTTGAGAAATACCAGAAAAGTATCAGAATTTATTACTGCTAAGGACCTGAAATACTGGAATGACAAAAATGGCACTTGAAACTCACCGTTTTGGAGCCTCAGGTCAGATGAGCTGAGAGTTGGAGATTAAGAGAAAAGAAACACAGCTGAGAGCGGATCCGGAGATCACCGCCGCAAAGAACAGAACAAGAGGGAACTCGATAACCACCTTCACCATCACCATCTTTCACTCCATCCTCCATCTCCATTAATGACGTCCTCCAACTTTCATTACCATCACAACCATTCCACATCGATCATCATTGAGCTGCGATTTTTTGGACCGGAGAAAGAAGAGCAGCTGAACAGAGTGCAGAGAGATCTGATTCGAAAGTGCAGTAGATAGCATAATCATCCATCGAGCTCTTACCATCCACGCTCTCCTTCACCTTTGTTTGGGCACTTAAATCAGTCTCTCTTTCCTTCTCTAATACAAAACAAAAATTGAGAGCACCCTTCACTCTGTCATCAAAATCAGCTTTTCATTCATCTCTAATGGACTCTTGGTGTTCTAGACGAACTGTGTTGATGACAGGTAGTGGCTAAATTTATCATTCTCTTGAAGATGGAAGCTAAGGGCTTGAGTTCTAAGCACTATAAAGGGGAGTTTTATGTTTTAATCCATTTGTTTAGCTTTGTATTTATGATTTTCTATCTTGAAGATTGTATTTATATTGCTTGACCTTTGTTACTTGGTTAAGTACTTAGTTTGGATTAATTTGTGATTTGGATTAGTTGATGTTGAACTTTGGGCTCATCAATATATGTGGTTACATATATGTTTCATTGTAATTCTCTTGATTCTCTATTATTTTGGATGGTATTGTTTGGATATTCAGTTGGTTTTGGATTACTTTGGAACTAATTGCATAAATCAATGCATAATCACACACTAAGAGTGCTTAATAACATCTCTAACGTAGGGGTTCCTCTCTTTTGGAGTTAGACTCATCGGTTGATGGGGTTTGGTATTTTAGAGAACTTAGTGATTTTATAAATTGCATACAAAGTAGTTTTTAATAGTGTTTTAAGAAGTGATTATTTCTAGGTCTAGGAATAATCATTGATTAATGCACTAGACTCAACGGTGTTTGAGGTTTGGTATTTTAAGGGACTTTGATTGCAATTGCTAGTATTTTGTATTGAGTTTTGGTTAGAGGGATTAAGTCTTACCCGGTATGGGAGATTTAATTAACCTAACTCAAGCTAGCTCAAAGGATCTTTTGAGCATTTTTGTCAAACTAGCACACTCCCATTATCTTTTGAAGCAAATGATAGATGAAATTCATTGTTCTATGAGGCTTTATTGTATCTTTCAAAACCAATCTCCATTCTATTCCACTTTTATTACAAAAATCCCAAAAATATCTATTTTAATTGTATTCAATTCATAATTTCAAAAATCAATCAATCATGTTTATCCTTGTCAATTTTGCATTGTAGTTACTTAGTTTACTAGGAATTAGTTTCATAATCAGCTCCTCAAAGTGAAACGACCCGAGTTGTGCACTATATTACATTAATTCAGTTTTATTCTTAATAACCTCGGGGCGACTAAAGGGCTATTTCAACGGACATTTCGCTGATTTTTTCTAAAAAAAAATCTTCTTATAATCTCTCCCGAAACCATCAAAATGTGATTTGATGAACGGCTCTGATTGAAATGCGTGTACATATGTATAAGGAGAGAGTTAAGTGTACGTGGAGAAACTGAAATGTAAACATGCTTAAGCATCTCAAGAAATAGAGTTGACGATGATAATGTAATATTTATTAATATGACCAATAGCTACATTAAAGTAGTGGTTTATGAAGTGCCAACTAGATGGCACACTGACATTATTAATTAATTACATCATCAACATAGTTATATTATTACTGTTACTAGTATCGATCTCCAGCCCTGGAGATCCATACAGTTCAAACTTCAGGCCACCAAAGACAGATCAGAGTTGAAGTTTCCGTTAACCTTATCAAACTTGAAAACCAGAGCCTAACAACTGAAATAGTCCTTTAGTTGTCTTGAGGTTATCAAGAATAAAACCAAATTAATATAATTAGTGCACAACTTGGTTCGTTTCATTTTGAGGAGTCGATTATGAAACTAATTCCTAGTAAGCTAAGTAATTATAATACAAAATTGATAAGGATAAATCATAATTGATTAGTTTTTAAAACTATGAATTGAATGTAATTAAAAAGAGTACCAAGCTGTTTGTTCTCGCCGCAGCTCTGGTTTTCCAGGTCGAAGCTCCAGGTCCGATATGTGGCTCCGCAGCTTCTATCTTCTCAAGCTCTGAAGCTCACCGGCGATGATAGACGACGGAGTTGGAATCACGGTACTGGAAGAAATTGACGAAGAAGGTGAAGGATGGCAGTAGTGGTGTTTGATGAACCTCAAATCCTCACAGTTGCTCTCTGTTAGATATGATAGTTTTGATGATGTCAAATATAGATGTCAAGTATTAAGAGCAAAAATTATTTATGATATACTTATTCTCTACATTAACTAACTACTATATTTAATGTTGTATATCTTGTAGATTAGTCATAAACCCGATGGTGGGTTGATATTCCTCATATTGTGGAGAATGATCGTCAAGAAGAAAATCAAGAGACAATGGATTGAAGAAAGAAGGCATTGCAAGAACTAATGGGAATATCAAGTAAAGATTGAAGAAGATTGAAGATATTCAAGAAGACATCTAATTGGGCTATGAAGAATGATCATCAAGAGGAAAAACAAGAAGAAAGAGATTGAAGAAAGAAGAACTTGTAAGATCAAATGAGAATATTAAGATTCAAGCTCTTAAAAGTGATACCGATAGTTGGAATGGGTCAATATGAAGCTAAAATGATGTATACGAAAGTTATGGGACCTCCAGAGATGATTACTCGAGTAATCACTCGAGTAATATAGCACTGCCACATTTTGGGGGTGATTACTCGAGTGGCTACTCGAGTAATCTGCAGAGTTACTTGAAGATCACTCGAATAATGGTACTCTGTTTTTCGCATGATAGGACAGAGGTTTGGTATTTTAGGCATATCTCTCTAAGCACAAGTCGGATTGATCTGAAATTGGTGGCATATGCAACTAGCCTCCCAACACAAACTATGGACACCAAGATCACATTAAAAGGAGTTAAGATGAGAGTGATATGATCTCTTGAATTTGACACATGAATCAGCATCTTTTACCAGAACAAGATTTGGTATTTTGGATATAACTCTCAAAATACATATCAGATTGAGACAAAACCAGTGCCATATGAAAGTAGACTCAGAGCTTTCTAAGGATATATAATTTGTCACATTGCAAGTTATATACTAAGATCTATGCCTTCTGGAATTTGATGCTCGTGATTTCAGATTTTGTCTAAATGCAGAAGATATTCTTTGGATCATAAATTTCTGTACAAATTGAGTTTGGAGGTGATTCTTGTTGCATTGGAATGTAAATGATGAGGGCTTTCCGATGATATATAATTTTTCATGTTTCAAATCAAAATCAAGAATTCACTTGAAGGGCTTACTTGAGTAATATGCAGAATTATTTGAAATCCACTCGAGGGAGCACCCGAGTAACATGTGAAGAAAAGGGAAGGCCACTCGAGTAACCACTCAAATAATGAAGTAGGAAATGCTCTCGGCCAGATTTTGAACAGGATTACTCGAGGGCTCACTCGAGTAATGACCAAGGCTTACTCGAGTGACCACTCGAGTAATACTTCCCAGGAATTCACAACAATGTTCTGAAGCTTTCGAAAATCATGGGATTAATTATGTAACTCAGTCTTCTTGCTTCCAATCACTCTTACACTTCATTATATTAGTGTTTAATGTATTTCTCCAGGAATACAATGAAGAGATGATGCGAAGAGACAAAAGTTGACTTTACGGAAGCAGAGTGTCAAAGTTCATAACGGCTAGTTTTCAAATTCAAGCAAATGGACGAACGAAGCAACAGGACTCAACGAATAAGTTGAAATACTCACAACGGTCATATCCTACTCAACTATAAATACAGAAGATTCAAGCAGACAACACCAATGCAGAACATGATAAGATTATGAATCATCCATTTCTACCCGAATACTCTCTGTTCTTATCTATTTTTCTCATCATGTATATTTGAGAGAGAGATTTTGTATTGTACTTCAGTGTTCAATATATCTACTCTGTGAGAGAGTCTGTAAACACTTTCACTTATATTTCTGAATTGATCTCAAGGTAGAGAGACCTTGAGTGGGTTGATTTCTTTACGGGAAGCTGTAGAGAGATTCACCGGTAAAACTTTCTACTCGTAAGACTTAATACAAGGTGCAAGCAGTAGAGAACATTGCTGCTCGTAAGACTTACACTGGTGTAAGCAGAAGAGAAAGTTGCTGCTCGTTAGACTTGCACAGGTAAGCAGGATGGAAAGGTCTTCGGGATTGCTCTGCTGGTAAGACATGTTGTAAGGGGGAGTATCTTGGTGAGAGATTTGTGAAAGGATACACAAGTGCCCGACTAAACTTGTGAGGTTGTAAAGGCTTTTATTATGCCTGGATTAAACCAGAAGATAGTGGATTTGAAAATCTTAGTAGGAGACTGGGGACTGGACGTAGGCCATCGCAGATTGGACCGAACCAGGATAAATAACATTTTGCACACTCTCTTCCTTAAACTCTTATATTTCTAGCATATATTAACTGTTGATTTATGATTCATTACTTTCATATTTATTGCTTCCTTTAAGATGCAAAAAGATTTTCAAAGTGCTTAAGATTTTTATCTTACACCCAATTCACCCCCTATTGGGTGTCAGCCGGTTCTAACATTTGGTATCAGAGTCGGACTCTTGTTTAAAGGACTTAACCGTCTCAAGAGCTTATAATGGCTGATTTTGGGTGTTATATGCTTTTTGAAGGTTTTGACTATACAATTCCACCTATGTTGAAAGATATTGATTTTTGGTTTTAGAAAGCTAGAATGACTAGTTTTATAAAAGCATCTGATTTTGATATGTGGAATGTTTTTACAAATGTCTTTGCTTTCAAACTGAGAAAGAATTGGACAGAAAGAGAAAAGAAAATGTTTTCGTTGAACATTAGAGCAATGATAATTTTGTATAGTGCTTTAACCAAAAATGATTTTGAGAAAATTAGATTTTTCTCTGCTGCTAGAGATATTTGGGATACTCTTGATTTTATTTATACTTCTAACAATTGTGTTGAGGTTGAAAGCATTGACAGTTCATGTGAAACTATAAGTTGCATATCTACGGTGTATGAACAATTGGAAGTTAATGATGAAAAAGGAGAAATCATAGAACACTTCCATAATCTTGTCAACATAGAAGAACAAGAGGAATATGATTCCCAAGAAGAGCTCATTACTGATGAATTTGATGGATCATCCTCTAGAGCTTAAGATGCACATATGGTAAACAATTCCAATTCTTCTGGAGTTAGTTTGAAAACTGATTTTCAAAGTTTGCATAAAATTGTTTCTCAACCAAGTATTGATTATATTCTAAAAAGCAAAAATGTTTTCAATCATGCTAGAAAGTTTATTGGAAAGAAAGAATGTTCAAATGAAATTTATTCAGGTTTTTACTCTCTTGACCGACACAATACTTGCATAAAATCTCATAATGCATATCATCATATTATTTGCAATTATAGTGGTAGATCAAGTCATATCTCTCATTTATGCTATATTAGGAGAAATTCTAATGTGAGAAATAAATTTGTTTGGATTCCTAAAATGCAAGTGAGTTCAAATGCTAACGTTCAAGGACCTAAAGAAAAGTGGGTACCAAAATTTCCATTTGATGTTTCATTTGTGCAGATTGATTCTAGAAAGAATGGACAAAAGGGAACTAAGAAAATGAAGAAGAGTTCAAGAGTTCCTAATGCATCTAAATGGAGATTCACATCAATTAGGAGAACTCTCGGATCACCCATTGCTGGAACTGCAAAGTTTAACCACAAAGAAAGGCAATGGAGAAAAGGAGTACGTTCCACCTTAAGAATGAACTACCATAGAATAACGTTCAACTATCTTGAGGAGAACAAGAAAAGGAGGATCTTTCAAACATCAAATAAAAGACTCCTAGAGTCTATATTTTTTGAGAGAATGTTGCTAGTACCCAAAGCAAGATATTCAAAGTATCAACATTATAGAAAGATGCAATGGGTAAGAAAAAGCAATCCTTCTATCTAAGGCAAAGGTATACAGTGATAAAACCTCCTATGCTATTGTTGATACTATTTATTGAGGTTTTATATTTTGGAACCTTAGGAATGAGCATTGCAAATGATTTTGAAATTATGATTTTTTATCCCTTAAAAAGCCACTTAATAGATTTATTTATAAAGGGATTGAAATACTCAATAGGTTAATTCTTTATGCATGTATAATGATTTGAAAAGAAAATATTTCTCTTATGCATAAAGACATGTTTAATTCATTATGCTCAATTGTCTCAATTTAATTATATTCTTAGAGCATGTGAATTGTGATTCCTATAAGGTAACCATGAGTGGATCCAAGTAAAACTGGATACCAAAGGAAGAAAAAGATCCTATATGGTTTTGTAGGAAGAAGAAAGAAAGAGCTTAATCTCAAGATTATGAATACATACGATTGAATTCAATTCTTGGGGAAGTTGGACATTGAAGCTGCATTTTTGAATGTGCAAACAAAAGGAGGCACTACTTGAGGCAACACTGCAAGTGCCTAGCTAGCAATGAAGAAAGAAAAGATGCACAGTGAAGCATCACTCAAATAACCAATCAAGTAATCATCATCACTGCGTGACAACTGGGAGTGAATGTTCAAGTGATAACACCAACTGGAAGATTGGAAGGTAAAAGTTAAGGAATTATGCACAAATGAACTTCAAAGGATAATTTCTCAAGTAATTACGAGATTACTTGAGCACGGTACTGTCTTCTTTATTCTTACATGATATTATGCTTATATAAATTATTTATTTGGGTAATGAATAACTTGCTCATTATTGCATACCATTAGCAATCAATCATTTATGGGTTTCAAATTGTTTTTAGATTGCTAAATGGACTGAAAGTGAAATTATGCATAATTTTTATATGTATTTGAGTTTTGAAATGCACATTTAAAAAAATGTACTTAGATTTCAAATTCATCTTGTTTATAAAAATGCATACACATTATTTGAAAATTATTCATAACTTGTTTGCATTTAAATCGGTTTCAAAATTGGAAGTTAATATTTATATATACTGAAAATCAGAAATGCTTCAAATTCATCCATCAGAGTATTTCCCCATCGTTGACATATTGATAATTGATCTTAAATGTGTTATCCAATGCTTGAACTCCTCAACCATTATTTTCTAACAAGTTAACTATCTATATGAGTTTCAAGTATATTTCCTAGAAAAGAATCCAATATGTAAAAGCTTTATGCCTAATGTATAAATCTTTGGTTGGCCATGTTATTCCAAGCATTATGAATGTTCATTAGTGCATTAAATCTTAATGCATTAACCATTATAGTGGAATAATTTGCTAGGATAATATTTTAGAACTCTAGTCATTTGAATCAATGAGTATGTGCTTCATCATCCATAAATTCTTATACTCATCTTGTTGCTCAAATGTATTACCATTTGTCTTCATCCATTTTTCGAGTAACTAGAGCCTTCTATTCAAATTCTTGAGTTGAATATCCCTATTCTTCAAGACACATCCCTAAGAGTCAAGTTTATCTCTTGGTCAATAGCAAAGTCATTGTGTTAATATACATCCTTGAAGCTAAGCCTTTTTGGCTAATTCATTTTCAATATGACTTTTGCTCTTGGGAAAATTCTCAAACATGTCAAATTCCAATGTCTAACATGTTATCTTAGTTGTTCTCTAAAAAGGAAGCTTTTTGGTATATGTATATTTAACTGTTGACTTCCACCATTTTCAACATGAACTTTGATTATAAACATATTTCAAAGATGAGTTTTGCATATATTCAAAATCTCAATTTTACAATGCATTGTTATTATTTGAAATTACATTTGAGATTTGAATCAATTTGCATATTCTTGAAAAACTTGATGAAAACTTTTATGGATATATCTATTACTTTCTTTTGATCTCACTTACATGCCTTGCATGAAAATCTTATCAATGACATATCTTTTAAAATGTATTTACAAATTATCATTGATCTTTGAAATCATCATTCTTGGTATCATTTGTTCGTTACCCTTTATGATTCAATTGCTTGAATTTATTTAATTGGGTAAAATTATATTCGGGTCTTTGTTGATTATTATACTCTTGGCTCAAATATCGTATGATTCAGTTGTATAAGAGCATAAGAGTTATAATATTTGATATTGTATGGACCCAAGAGAATGTTGGGTACCAAAGAGCATATACTTTTGCAAGAATTAATCAAAATGCTCTACTTTTGGATACAAAGATCAAAGGCTAATAGAGGAGGTGTGACTGACAGTGTTGCAATGTGAGTAGAAGCAAAATCTATGGTATCACTCAAGTGACACCACATCACTAGCAAGTAACTAGCAAGAGGAGGAAAATCTCTTAGGTGAATCTAGACGAGATTCATCTCAAAGCAACTCAAGGCCAAGAACAACTTTAGCCAATATGAATCTTTGTTGCCTACCTACCTTCCTTATCGTTCCAAGGTGATCAGAAATTTTCACTGTGATATGGACCCAACTGAGATGTTCAGAGGAAGATGCTAAGATGCACAGAATCATCAAACTTGGTGAGCCTATAGGGATTCTCAATTTCAATCTTAGCTCTATGTGTGATCTTCATGGCATCATCTGATATACATATTCTAGAGCTACGGTGAACAAGGCCCATAACTTCACTTACTTCATCGAGAAGAATTACCACATAATGGCCTATATTATAAGCAAGGAGGAATGGAATACTAGAAAGATCATGTCTCTCAGAGAACAAGAGGTATATATATACTTTTACAGGACTTACTTCAAGTAATCTGAAATTACTTCAAGTAATCTTCAATTACTTCAAGTAAACCTTCAAGTAATTCGCAGTTACTCCAAGTAAATATGAATCTCACTCCAAGTTAACACAAGAGGAATTGAGGATGAGAGATGAGACTTTAAGAATAAATAAGAGACAACACTTTGCTAGAGCTGTCTCCCTGATCCTTCATTCTTTGGTCCATCTGTCCAAGGCTATCTGAGAAGGACCACAACAATCACATAGAGCTTGCTATAGACAATGTTAAGTTCATCACTTCTGTGAATGGCAAGATTAGAACACTCTATGATTTGATCAACCAGAACTTCAAGGCCTTATTCCGAGCTCATCTTGCTATTCTTAAGTGATCACAAAGATTATGCTTCAGAATCCCTCCATACTGATCACATCTACAGACAATGACTAGCCAATGATGCATAAATGGACTTCAGAGGATTATGGTTCGAGTGATTACGATATTACTCGAGTGAGGTATTGTATTCTTTAA
Source organism: Inga leiocalycina (assembly GCA_963242795.1). NCBI lineage: Eukaryota > Viridiplantae > Streptophyta > Magnoliopsida > Fabales > Fabaceae > Inga > Inga leiocalycina. Next base: position 82,016,072 of record OY725320.1, on the reverse strand, counting down.
TTCAAATTCTCTGAGTTTCATCACTCAAAGTGAATACTTGAGTAATGACTCAAGTAATACAAGGTTACAGCCTTTAAACCCTGAATAGCATCATCATTTTCAAAAATTGATTTCTCTCCAAATCTTCATACTTTCACAATTATTCTCTCTACAAAATTTCCAATGTTTTTACTAATCCAAGAGAGTTATTAATTGTATTGCTCATGACGATTTTCTTTTAAACCATGCATTCATTAAGGGGGAGCTTCACATTCACATGTGTTTTATACCTTGAAAGCTGATCTTTATTAGAAGAAAATCCTATTAACATAATCATCTGAATTTACTATCTTTTAATTAGTTTTGATGATGAGTTACTCTTATTTCCTTTCATGATCTCAATTTTTAACATATCATATAAAAAGGATGAATTTGATTTGTGCAATAAATTTAATACTTGATTGCACTAACCATTCTCTTTGCAAGAATGCTTTTATTTATAACAAGAGAATTTATTCTATGCAAGATCATTCCTCAATACACTAAAAGGAGCATATATGATGACATATGCTTTAACAATCAATCAAGGGAGATATATTGGCTGCAATATTCAAAGCAATAAATACATATGCCAATACAAATGAGCATTGAGCATGATGAACAGAAGCTCAACTCAATTGGAGAATCTTGGCAACAACATGAACATACATTAGAGTTGCATAGCAAGACGTGTGGAGAACACAACATCATGAACTAGCATTGCTAAAGAATAAAGCAATGGCCTTCATGGAGTGCTTCATCATTTTCCAAAAACTACATGAGCATTTCTAAACCCTCTCTTTATATTTTGAGCTTACTTTGCCTATCCTTGATTATGAAAGTTTTTCTTGAAAACCTTTCCAAATTGTTTCAAATGTGTTTTCATGAAAACCATTTTTCATTTACATCAAATTATAAATGAAACTTCTTTCAAAACGGAGGAGAGAAACTTGTTTTCCTGATGCATTTATTTTGATTAATGGGGAGAATGACATTTCTCAGTTGATTTCGTATTTACTTCTCTACAAGCATTCCTTCCTTATACTTCAAACTTTTTGCTAATGTCAAATAGGGGGAGAGAAAGGCAAGAAAAATATGTTTTTTTAATTTACTTTTATAACTTATACATATTTTTCTTAAAGGATTTGCCATCAGAATGTTAGATATGATAGTTTGATGATGTCAAGTATTAAGAGTAAAAAGTTTGTATGATATACTTATTCTCTACATTGACTAACTACTATATTTAATGTTGTATATCTTGTAGATTAGTCATAAACCCGATGGTGGGTTGATATGCGTCATATTGTGGAGAATGATCATCAAGAAGAAAATCAAGAGACAAGGGATTGAAGAAAGAAGGCATTGCAAGAACTAATGGGAATATCAAGCAAAGATTGAAGAAGATTGAAGATATTCAAGAAGACATCTAATTGGGCTATGAAGAATGATCATCAAGAGGAAAAACGAGAAGAAAGAGATTGAAGAAAGAAGAACTTGTAAGATCAAATGAGAATATCAAGATTCAAGCTCTTAAAAGTGATACTGATGGTTGGAATGGGTCAATATGAAGCTAAAATGATGTATACGGAAGTTATGGGACCTCCGGGGATGATTACTCGAGTAATCACTCGAGTAATATAGCACTGCCACATTTTGGGGGTGATTACTCGAGTGGCTACTCGAGTAATCTGCAGAGTTACTTGAAGATCACTCGAGTAGTCACTCGAGTAATGATACTCTGTTTTTCACATGTTAGGATAGAGGTTCGGTATTTTGGGCATATCTCTCTAACCACACGTCGGATTGATCTAAAACTAGTGGCATATGCAACTAGCCTCCCAACACGAACTATGGACACCAAGATCACATCAAAAGGAGTTAAGATGAGAGCGATATGATCTCTTGAATTTGACACATGAATCAGCGTCTTGTACCAGAACAAGGTTCGGTATTTTGGATATAACTCTCAAAATACATATCAGATTGAGACGAAACCAGTGCCATATGAAAGTAGACTCATAAAGCTTTCTAAGGATATATAATTTGTCATATTGCAAGTTATATATTAAGATCTATGCCTTCTGGAAGTTGATTCTCATGATTTCAGATTTTGTCTAAATGCATAAGATATTCTTTGGATCATAACTTTCTGTACAAAATGAGTTTGGAGGTGATTCTTATTGCATTGGAATGTAAATGATGAGGGCTTTCCGATGATATATAATTTTCCATGTTTCGAATCAAAATCAAGAATTCACTTGAAGGGCTTACTTGAGTAATATGCAGAATTATTTGAAATCCACTCGAGGGAGCCCCGAGTAACATGTGAAGAAAAGGGAAGGCCACTCGAGCACTCGAGTAACCACTCGAGTAATGAAGTAGGAAATGCTCTCGGCTAGATTTTGAACGGTATTCCTCGAGGGCTCATTCGAGTAATGACCAAGGCTTACTCGAGTGACCACTCGAGTAATGCTTCCCAAGAATACACAACAATGTTCTGAAGCTTTCGAAAATCATGGGATTAATTATGTAACTCAGTCTTCTTGCTTCCAATCACTCTTACACTTAATTATATTAGTGTTTAATGTATTTCTCTAGGAATACAATGAAGAGATGATGCGAAGAGACAAAAATTGACTTTACAGAAGCAGAGCGTCAACGTTCATAATGGCTAGTTTTCAAATTCAAGCAAATGGACGAACGAAGCAACGGGACTCAACGGATAAGTTGAAATACTCACAATGGTCATATCCTACTCAACTACAAATACAGAAGATTGAAGTAGACAACACCAACGCAGAACATGATAAGATTATGAATCATCCACTTCTACTCGAATACTCTCTGTTCTTATCTATTTTCCACATCATGTATATTTGAGAGAGAGTTTTTGTATTGTACTTCAATGTTCATTATATCTACTCTGTGAGAGAGTTTGTAAACACTTTCACTTATATTTCTAAATTGATCTTAAGGTAGAGAGACCTTGAGTGGGTTGATTTCCTTACGGGAAGCTGTAGAGAGATTCACCGGTAAAACTTTCTACTCGTAAGACTTAATACAATGTGCAAGCAGTAGAGAACGTTGCTGCTCGTAAGACTTACACTGGTGTAAGCAGAAGAGAACGTTGCTGCTCGTTAGACTTACACAGGTAAGCAGGATGGAAAGGTCTTTGGGATTGCTCTGCTCGTAAGACATGTTGTAAGGGGGAGTATCTTGGTGAGAGATTTGTAAAAGGCTACACAAGTGCCTGACTAAACTTGTGAAGTTGTAAAGGCTTTTCTTGTGCCTGGATTAAACAAGAAGATAGTGGATTTGAAAATCTCAGGAAGAGCCTGGGGACTGGACGTAGGCCATTGCAGATTGGACCGAACCAGGATAAATTATAGTTTTCACACTCTCTTCCTTAAACTCTTATATTTCTAGCATATATTAACTATTGATTTATGATTCATTACTGTCATATTTATTGCTTCCTCTAAGATGCAAAAAGATTTTCAAAGTGCTTAAGATTTTTATCTTACACCCAATTCACCCCTCTCTTGGGTGTCAGCTGGTTCTAGCACTCTCTGCTTCAGCTCCTGATCTGGAATGATGCAGCTCGTCGACGGTTGTTGAAGTGGTAGTGCCGCCGGCCAGAGAGGAAGACAAAGGTGATAAAGAGGATGAGCTCCTCGGTCTCTGCTCTGTCTTTGGTCTCTGCTCTGCTATTCTTCTATCGTGGCATCTTCCTCTATAATTAACCTCTCCAAACTGACCTAAAGGCTCGAACCAAAAAATGTTGTAGTTTTTGGTTGTACCATACTGGAGTTTCTCAAATTCGTGAGACTAAACTGACATTTTTGAAATTCGAGCTCCAAAACTGTCATTTTCAGTTTTAATCCCATTTTCCGAGTAACTGCAATTGAAAACAATTACACCAAAATCAAATCCTCTCAAGAATTAAGGAGTAATTACACTTATTTTGACAATTTTTCCATTTTTAATCCTAATTTAATGTATTTACTCTTAATATCTAATTATCACAAATAAAGCATTTTAAACTCAATTAATATGATAAAATCCCCAAATAAAGTGTAAAAATATATGATAAAATTAGGGATTTATCAATTCCCCTACACTTAGCCTTTTGCACTCCTGGGCAAAAATAGAACCAATATTTTCAAAAATATGACCAATGTTTGTAATCATCAAGTTATTCAAGAATAGCATTACATAAAGATTGAATAACCATAATCCCAAATCAATTAAAAATCCTAGAATTTTTAATGCAAAGAAACCAACTTGAACCCATATCAAAACCAAGAAAGATAGACATGATAGAGCTCTCAAAGGAATAAGTGTTTTTTTCATCTCTCAAATAATAGGACATTTCACTCAATTCACCTATTCTAGCATCTACCATAAGCTTGTAAAGGTTCTACTATCTCTACTACTAGTTTGTCATGAATCCATAGTCAAGGGAACTTCTTAGGGTTGTAATGTTGAAAAGGCTAAATGGATGGAAAATGAAACAAACACTATGCTTGCACCAAATAAATTGATAGATCACTTAGCACTACTCAACTAAGCTTAATTCACACCTTTTATCATAGTGCTTTTTTTGTTTCTTTCTTTCTCTGAATTTCCTCTCTTTTTTTCTTCTCTTTTTTTTCACTATTCACCTTTTTTCTTTACTTTTTCTCTTTTTTTATTGATTTTCTCTCTTTTTTTACTATTCACATAGAAATTTTTTTCCATATATACAATGGTACTCTTTTTTTTTTCATAAATCATAGTGCTATGAAGAACTTAATAAAGGATACAAATATAGCATTTATATAATGAAATAAAAATGAAAGTTAAGGGCTCAAAGGGGGTAGACATAGGTAAATAATATATGATTTGTGTGTGGGTCAATGGGTTTAGAAATGAATACCCCTATCATACTACAAATCCAAGGTATTAATGTAGCTTTGAAAAAGAACCTAAATAAGTTCTAGAGATTAACTAGAGCATAGTTGAAAACACACACAATGAGAAAATAGAATCAAAGCTCAAGAATCTTCCAACAAGGCTTTTCTCTCATATCAACTTCCTAAAATCAAGCTAGGCATCCAAATTAATAAAATTGCACTAAAGACACTCCATTCACTCAATTGAATCAAGCAGAGGGATTACTCAAGCTTAATGCAATCCTACTTGAACATGCTTAACTTTCACAATGATCATGCATTTAAATGTTCATAAAAACATAATAAGGCATTGCATTAGGAAAGTGAAAATAGGGGTCCATTAAGCACTTCACAAAACCAATTCTGAGGTTCAAAATTTTTTCATTTTTTCTCAAATTTCATGAAACAAATCATTGTGGCTACACATATTGTGACTAGATCAATCCCTCCCCCACACTTAATCTTTACATTGTCCTCAATGTAAATAACAAATAAAAACTAATTTGACTTATTTCTTTGGTGAAGTGGTAAGTTGTGAAGTTCAATTCAAATTTGAAGCCACAACACTTCAACAATCAGCATAAGGGGAAGAAGAAAAAAACAAGTGAAGTGAGGCTAACAATGAAATTCAAACTGTAGTAAAAATTAAGTACAAAGTAAGAATGGCATATGAACATGGAGCATTTATTTACTTCCTAGCAAAAGAAAAACAAAGAAATTTACCTTTTACTAATGGTTTTGTCTCCCCCACACTTATCCTCTTCACATAACAATTAAGCTTAGGAAATATATAAAAATGAGAAGAAAGCAAGTGAGGAAAAAGACAACCTGATGCTTAAATCTTCGTAGACTCTTGTAAGAGAAGTTCTCATCCTGAATGAGAAACATGCATTTCCTTTTTGTAATCACTTCTCCTAGAATGTACCCTCTTGGTAGTGTCAGTTTCTACAAAAGAAACACCAAACCAGTAACGGTATCTAATCCATAACAAGTACATTGAGAGATCTAAAATAAAGCATAGGCATTGTATGAACAAGATTCTCCAAGTAAACTTCACAACCAAGAAAGTCCATTTGGTTCCTGTTAATAGAAACTGAACAAGTGGTTATATTTTGAAAATCCTCTTGTGCTTGTAAGGGGGAATGCGGAATCCAACTTAGTGTTGTGGTGCATTACATCACCTTTGCAATCACAAGAGTTAAGAGATAAAAGAGTGCAAGAAGAAAGAGAATTGATCAAGCTATAACCACCTAAAAACTCAAAACATGTATTTTCATTTGCTATATCAGGTGGCAAATAGCAAGAAAGAACTAAATGGAAATATTCATTTTCATTTACAATTTCATCATTCAAAATCATTGAATCTTTCCTTATTGAACTACCTAAAACATGTAATTCAAAGAGATCAAAAGTTGAGCAATTATCAAGGCTTTTATCAAGTGTAGCATGCATTTGGATGTTATAAATTGAACTAGATGAAGAATCAAGGTCATGTGAAGAAGAAATCCAATTATCAATTTCAAAACAATTAACACATGTCATTTCCCTTTCACACGAACAGATAAAAGAAGAATGTATGCAAGAGGGAAAAATGAGTTCTTCATCAAGTTCAATAGCACCATAAAATTCTAAATCATGCTTACCAACATTTGAAAGAGAAGAATATGCATTATCAATAGAGATAGTACAAGTAACATCATCATTTATACAATTGCTATTGGACACATCATAGTGAGCATTATAAACATTAAGCATTTGAGGGGATTCAACTACAATTTCTTCATCCACCTTATCATCACTCACATTATCAAGAATAGTAGAAGAGGAGAGTCAACTTTTTCAAAAAAAAAAGGAGGAATATTGCCATTGTTTGAATATGACTCCTTTAGTAATTGAGAATGCACTTGCATCATCTCTACATCTTGTGTGGGTATAGGCACTTGAAGTTTGAAATCTTCCACTTGAGAATTGGCATTTGGCTCTTGAGCTTGGACTCCTTGTTCCTCTTCTTGTAGGTCATGGGGCCAAGGGTTTCCATCTTCACCTCCCGTCTTTACTCATAGCATATGATCATAGTATGCCTTGAAAAACTCATCAATGTCTTCTAATTGCTCTTCTATCTCCTTAGAGCTTCCAATTGTTCCTTGATGCAAGAGTAATTGAAAGTATTGCTATTAGAGTGTATCACACTTCCTTATCAAGGTACTTGTTAGGGACTCCATGCTATGGGATGAGAAGAGGGTATCCAATCCACTAAGTTGTGTGTTATGAATATGAGGTGGAGGTTCAAAGTAGGGTGAAAGAGAAGGTTCATGAAGTGGTGTGTAACCTGATTGTAATGAAGGATAGTATGGGAGGTGAGTGGGTTGATGATATGCTTGAAATGAAGATTAGTGGTATGGTTCATGTTTGTGTAGTGGAGAGGAAAATGAAGGTTCATAGGATGGTTTATAGGGGAGATAATCAATGGAATTGGTGTTATAGGTAATAGGGAAAGGATTGTGTATGTGATGGCTTTGGGAATTTCCAAGACAAGGTCCCTCATTCTCAAACCTATATAAACACTCATGTGCTTAAGGTATAGAAGGTTACACTCTAGCATAGTGCATTTGGGAATCCAAAATCGTCTTGACATTTTCCACCTGAAACCGGATAAGATCCTATTTTTGTTCCAATTTGTGAAGTTTTTGAGAAGATGTCTCCTCTATGTAAGTGTTATGCCAAGTATCATTTAGTAGTAAACCAAAGCCAAGACAAGGAACCCAAATTGGAAAACTCAATAGGAAGCAATTAACCACAATCTGCACGAGATGCCAAAATCATGTCCACGTGCTCAAGCATGCTATGTCCATCAAAATTTACTTGGAGAATGGGTTCATGCACTCAAAGTAGCACCAAGCAAAATATTCACAAAGCTCAAGAGGCAAATGAAAAATCCACTATACAGTAACCAAGTCAAAGAAATTCAAAATTGAAACAAATCCAAAAATGCAAGAGGCTATTACCCACAAATCAGGTTTAAGTAAGGGGAAGAAAAAAAACAAGTATGCAAATGCAAAACAAAGGAAAATCAAAATATTTGTTGATATTTCTTCAAAATTTTCTAAGAACAATGTAAAATGTTATGAAAAACATGCAAAACTACATAAACTAGCTAAAATGCAACCTAAACTATGAAAAGTATGAAAACACTAGAATGGAAAAATCCTAAAAGCTTACCCCGGTCAAGAGTACTTGGCACTTAGTTATTAGGAAACCGATTTCTTGGCTCCCCGGCAACAACGCCACTTGAAATAATCCCTTTTAGTTATCTCAGGGTTATCAAGAATAAAACAGAATTAATACAATATAGAGCATAACTCGGGTCGTTTCACTTTAAGGAGTTGATTATGAAACTAATTCCTAGTAAGCTAAGTAATTATAATGCAAAATTGATAAGGGTAAAGCATAATTGATTAGTTTTCAAAACTATGAATTGAATGCAATTAAAATAAATATTTTTTGGATTTTTCAAATAAGGATGAATGGAAATGGGTTAAGAATGCAAATGATGAACACTACCAAAAAAAAGACTTTTGGCGGCGACAAAAGTCGCCGCTAAAAGCCATTCAGCGGCGACAAAAAGTCGCTGCCTATGCGACTGTCGCGAATAGTATTCGCAGCGACAATTTTTGTCGCCGCACTACTACAAAAAAGTAAAGCTGTGGCGCTTATAATTGCATTAACTGTGGCGCTAGAGAAGTGCCACATATCTAGACGCCACTAAAAAAAGCTGTGGCGCTTGGAAGCGCCACAACATTTTAAATTTTTTTTTAAAAAAAATACCCTCCTGTGGCGCTTGTTTGAGAAAGCGCCACAGGAGGGTCCCTTTTTTTTTTCTTTTTTCATCTTCTTCTTCTTTTTTTTCCTGTGGCCCTTTTTTATGCCTCCTGATTGTGAAGTTTTATATAAAATGAGTGGATTTCGTGTTTATCATCTCCACAAATTGTCAATCTTTCTATTTTATATTTCAACCTATTATATATATATATATATATATAATTTTCATATTTAAAATTCAAGTTCCCCAACAATAATGTTCTTACATTAATAGTCTCCAAAGCTAACATAAAAAATATCACAATACAAGAACTTGATATGTGAACACAGTACATCAACAACTAATTAAGTACATTAAAAGATTACTAAAAAACGCAAGCTTGTCGGCAAAAAAATTTAAACAAAGCAAAAAGGCAAACGAAACAAGCTAGGTTTTCATTCTTTCCTATTAAATTAGGAACAAAAAGGCAAACGTTATATTACGGTTTATCTTGACTAAAAAAAATTTAAACAAAGCAAGCTAGAATGAAATAGTCTTCTTCTTACAAATTTATTAATTGACCAGCGCAGGGAGTGGGAGACCACGTTGGTGATGCTAGCTTGAGTGACGAGTGAGCGTGTGGGTGTGTTTTTTAGTGTGAAGATGATAGGAAATGGAGGGAGGGGGCCGACGGATCCACTAAGAAAATGAGAAAGGGAAAGTAGTTTAATGGAGGAGAGAGTAGTTAAATAATTAAAGTGGAGTAATAGTCAAAAAGAGAAGGAATGGGAGGCGGACACAAGACCACTACGCGGGAAATGAAATAATTAAGAGATACAATATCAATTTGAATTTTTTTTTTAAAAAAAAGTGGGCAAGTGTGGTGCCTAAGTAAATAGGCGCCACACATTGCCTTTGATCAGCTATGGCGCCTAATGCATTAGGCGCCACAGCTGATCAAGTCATTATCATGTGTGGCGCCTATTTATTTAGGCGCCACACATGCCCACTTTTTTTTTTTAAAAAAAATAATGCTGCAGCTGTGGCGCTTGGTGGGTTAGGCGCCACAGCTGCTTTAGTGTGGCGCTTGCGTAGGCAGGCGCCACAATAGGCCTCCTCAATTGTGCCACTTAATCTATTAGGCGCCACAGCTGGTACCCAAAATTAAAAAAAAATTATAGAGGTAAAAAAAAAACAGAGAAGCTGTGGCACTTGTTTAAAGAAGTGCCACAAAATGTGCGCCACCTTTTATCCTTTTTGTAGTAGTGCCGCTGAAAGTATACTTTCAGCGGCGACTTTTGTCGCCGCTGAAGGTGAATTTCAGCGGCGACCTTTGTGTTGCCGCTGAAGGTGACTTTCAACGGCGACAAAAGTCGCCGCTAAAAGTATTAATTTTTTTTAAAAAAAATTGAAAAATTATTTTTAAAAAAAATTCGAATTTTTTTTTAAAATAATTAATTTACAATTGCCACGTGTCTCCTCCCGGTGCTGCCACGTGTCTCCTCCGTGTGCTGCCACGTGTCTCCTCCTTGTGCTGCCACATGTCGCCTCCTCATAATTCCTCCAAGTGACTCTCCTCCAGTTCGAACCCGCGACCTCAGGGAGCTGATGCCTTCACGCGCGAGTCTCTGCCAGTTGCGCCGAAATGAACCTATGTCACATTATTACATATTATTATATATATAATATTATCATATATATAAACATACAAACATATAATTAATTAATTATATACATATAATTAATTATTAATTAAATATAATATCATTAAAAATAATGAAAAATTAAATAAAAACGAAAAAAATATTTATATATTTAAATTAAAAAAATTTTTAATTAAAATTACTTAATAAATAATAATTTAATATCATAAATATTATTTTTAATATAAAATTATAAATATAATATTAATAAGTAATAATATAATTTTAATAATTAAGGTTAAATAGAATTATTTAATAATTAATATTTTAATTTTATAAATATTATTTTTAAAAAATATTAATAAAAAAAATATGAAATTGACTTTCAGTGGCGACTTTAGTTGTCGCCGCTAAAAGTGAGTTTCAGCGGCGACTTATGATAGTCGCCGCTGAAAGTGTTTTAATCAATTTTTTTAAAAAAATTTCAAATAAGACTTTTAGTGGCGACACTAAAGTCGCTGCTGAAAGTGAATTTCAGCGGCGACTTTTAATAGTCGCCGCTGAAAGTGTTTTTAAAAAAAAAATTTTTTTTAAATTTTAAATAAGACTTTTAGCGGTGACACTAAAGTCGCCGCTGAAAGTGTTTTTAAATTTTTTTTTTAAAATTTTAAATAAGACTTTTAGCGGCGACACTTTTGTCGCCGCCAAAAGTCTCACTTTCAGCGGCGACTTTAAAAGTCGCCGTTAAAAGTCTCACTTTTAGCGGCGACATTAAAAGTCGCCGCCAAATGTCGCCGCTAAAAGTGGTTTTTTTTGTAGTGGAAGATACTCTTGAAAATGGTTTTCAATGGCTATTCTTGCTCAATTAAGATATTTGGGGAGTTAATACACTAAGGTTCTAATATTCCAAACCTCATTAACCAACAAGTCTAGTATCACAAGAGAGGGACCCCTACTCTTAGTGTAATGAGTTCTCTAAGTTTTCTAATATACCAAACCTCAATTACCATTGAGTCTAATGCTTAAACTAATGAACCAATTGACTTAAGCATTATTAAAACCTCTTAGAGAGTGATTATGGAATAAGTAATGCCTTAGGTTCAACTACAATTCTAATTCAATCAAACTATCCAACAATACCATGTTAAATAGATTGAAAGCAATAGAATCATAGATAAACATATATATAACCATATATATATTGATTAGTACAAATCCTCATTACAAATTCCAAATTACAACAACTCAATCCATAAAATAAATAATAACTAAAATCATAGTCTCATTACATAAATGAGTTCCAAAACCTAAGAAATCACAAATATAATGAGCTAAAGATAATATAAACCCCCTTCGAAGCACATGTGAACTCAAGCCATCTCCAAATCATCTCTAAGAGCACAAAATTTCCTAGCCAATCATGATAATAGCTTCAAGAAATATAATCACACTTTGATTCAAACACCCTGCCATAAAATCACACATTAAAATCACCAATTAGCACCAAACCAATTAAATTCAGGGGCTGAAATTTCCACACAAAAACATATTAGAGAAAGCCATAGTTGTAATGAATTCAGAAGTAGAGGAAGCCACGGCCTAGAATGATGGAGATCATGGGAAGCTGAAGTTGAGGATCACTGAAGATGGGGAAAGGAACGGTGGTGAAGAGGATGAGCTCCAAGCTACTTGTTCTCGCCGCAGCTCTGGTTTTCAAGGTCGAAGCTCTAGGTCCGATGTGTGGCTCTATGGCTTCTGTCTTCTCGAGCTCTGAAGCTCACCGACGGTGATAGATGATGAAGGTGGAATCACGGTACTGGAAGAAATTGAGGAAGAAGGTGAAGGGTGGTGGTGGTGGTGTTTGATGAACCTCCAATCCTCACGGTTGATCTTTGCTTCAGCTCCTAATTTAGAATGATGCAACTCGCCGGCAGCTGTGGTAGTGGTAGAGCCGAAACGTGAGAGGAAGACAGAGGTGATGAAGAGGATGAGCTCCTCGGTCTCTACTCTGTCTTCGATCTCTACTCTACTGTTCTTCTGTCGTGGCGTCTTCCTCTGTAATTAACCTCTCCAAACTAACCTAAAGGCTCCAACCAAAAACACTATAGTTTTTGGTTAGACGAAACTGGAGTTTCTCAAATTCATGAGACTAACTAACAGTTATGAAATTTGAGCTCCAAAACTGCCATTTTGAGTTTTAATCCCATTTTCCAAGTACCTACAATTGAAAGCAATCACACCAATATCAAATCCTCTCAAGAATTAATAAGTAATTACACTTATTTTGACAATTTACACTTATATTTTTTAGTTCCAATAAATTAGTTGAAGTGACTTATATTATGGACTTGTTTATAAAAGTTTAGTAAATTGAATCAAGGGACTCCTAATCAAAGAGAGGAGAAAAATATTCATTTTTTTCTGCGAAGTGTCATAGTTAAGAAGTGCTTCTGAATAGCAAGGGAGCAACACTATATATAGGAAGATTGATTACAAAGACAAAACACACACAAATATTCATAATTAAGTTTTACTCACGCGATGATGTAAATATCATCAATTAGAAGTCTTAATTAAGGACAACAACTCATCAAACAAAGCACAATACAACAGCCATAGGCGAGAATACCTGAAACCCTAAGGTTGGTTGTGAGGGAAACCATGGTTTGGGGGACGGGGGCATACACCACATATTACAGTCCGGTTCACTATGACAGAATGTATCTATGGTTGTTGTGCCTCCTCCTAGTTATCTTGCTGCTCTTGAACACCAACCTGCAATATAATTAATTTCATTTCACTTAATTCCAAATCCATACAAAGCACACAATATATATATATATGCTACTGTCCTTATATTCTCCCTCTTGTCCTAAATATAGGGAAGCTTTCAAAAGTTATATACTCCCTTCGGTCCCTAATACAAGAGCTAGATAACTAATTTATGAATACTAAGAAAATTAGTTAAGTTAGTTATTTGTAACGAATGTGTATTAGTTTTCTTTGAATACTTTTACTAGTCATGTGCATTGTAATGACCTCTTAACGGAAACCCCTAATTATTAAGTCTAACCAACGGGCCATCTATGGTAATTCAATGAGGATTACTATTACACATCTACAATGGGATTGAACTAAACAAACCCCTTAGTTGTATTTTTTGGGCTTGGGACCTCAATATGGTAACCAAATATATATTTCAATTATAAATAGTGGGCATTTTTTAGATTCCTTATAAAACATGATTTTGAGAAATAAAAAATACATTTCCTGAAAAATTCTCATGTTTTTAATCCTCCATGTCATCCTAAATATAGGATCTACTTACAATAAAGAAATTGGACTGTAACATAGATCTTACATTAAGAATTCAAGAGATTACAAACAAATAACATTCCTACTAATGAAACAAATAGGTAGAATTAGTGCGAGTGATATTACGAAGGATTGTTTTACTCCTTTTTATTTTTTTCTTTAATATTGATTTTGTTGCCGGGTGATCGAAAACAGTGAGCGAACAGAGAATGTAACGCCAGCACAGTGACCGTTAGATCGTTTCTCTGAAAAGAAAATTTCTTTTTTACTATGCTTAAAAAGATAAATAATTGCGGCCAGCTAGCCACTAGTGTCTCTGGCGAAGGTGGCTTATGATTTGTTTTCAACTCTTGTAGTCTCTTTTCTCTTGTGGAAATGAATTGATATCCAATGTATTATTTGAAAAAAAAAAATAAGAGGCAAAATTGTAAAAACACTAACATTTATCATGAGTATAGATTTGAGATTTTTAAAACTGATGTTACGTTTTTTAAATTTAGAAATTCAAATGATATTTCTTTTAGGAATTTTTGCATTGAAGCATCGACTTTAAAATAAACAAGAGTTATGTCCTTGAATAATTCCCAAAAAAATTTGGGAAAAAAGTTGAAAAATCCTATTGATCAAGAGGACATGATATATTTTCACATAAAATGTATTAGTCTGCAAGGTTTCATACACCCAAAAAGTGTCGGTACTTAGAATTTAGGTTCTTCTTGTCATCAATGAACTTTTTACACACGGACTTTCACCCATTTTCCAATAAAGATCTTTTCTGTGATATCTCCCTAAACCATTAAAATTTGATTTGATGGGCGGCTTTGATTGAAATGTGTGTTTTTTTGTGTGTGTGACATGCAAAGGAGAGAGTTAATTAGGTGTACGTGGAGAAACTGAAATGTAAAAATGCTGAAGCATCTCAAGAAATTTAGCTGATGATGATGTAATATTTATTACTATGACCATAAACTACATTAAAGTAGTGGTCTGCGAAGTGCTAACTAGATGCCACACTCACATTATTAACTAATTACATTACCATCACCGTTATATTATTATTGTCATTATTATAGATCTCCAGCTCCAGGGGTCCGTACCATGCCGACTTTTCAGGCCACCATAGACAGATCGGAGTTGAATTTTTCTTTAACCTTGTCAAACTTGAAAATCAGAGCCTCTTTATCAGTAACAACCAAACGACGTCGGTCTTCACTATCAAGCTTCACTCCGATGTTTGCAGATTCATCCTTACCTTCCTGACGGAACACAAGCTTATAGTGATGTTTTTCTGTATCATGGGTCTCGATAGAGAACGAACCAGAAACAAAGGCATTACCAAATTCCTGTTTATCACCAAGCATCACAGCCTCTCCTAAACTACGAGACTTTACGACGACCCAGTTAGGCGAATTGGTGCAAACGTTTGGTGCTAAATACGCGAACCTTAGGTTCAAAGGCGATGAAGTTTTGATGAAAGCGGCTTTGTTAAGAGATGATATGATGACAGCCCAGCCATTAGTGTACCTAGCTGAAACCACAGCGAGTGAGCACAAATGATCTCCATGCCTAATGGCAGCAGATATAATGGCTCCTCCTCCAATATGAGTAGCGGGTGACAAGTAGTACTTGCCACCATTTCTCAACATTTCGCCGTCGGAGTCAACCACCACCTCCGCTGAGATGGTGGAGGCGATGAAGAGAAGGAAGAAGAGGAAAGAAAGAAATGATGCAGAAGGCTTCATGGTTTGGTTTTGGTGTGTGGTGTTATATATGGAAGATTAAGGTTTTTGGTTTTGGGTGTGAGTAAAATGAGACTTTTGGAGCATGTATTTATAGGCGCAACATGGGAGTGTGATGAAGCTCGAAGAAGTGTTTTGGCGCCCACATTGGAGAGCTGAGAGGAGGACCCTCTCCTTTTCCCTTCCCATCATCTTCCTTTTCTGTATTAACCATTTGACCAATATTTGAATGGTTTAGATCTGATTTTTTTTATAAATTATATCAAAAATGTTGAATTAAAAAAAATAAAAATAATTAAATAAATTTAAATTTCTAAATTTTGATCTGAATAATATAATACTTACTAGAGTAAAAAATTTAAAAAATATTTGGGAAATTCACAGTATGGTCCTAAGGAATAAAAAAAATATCAAAAAAAAAAACTTCAGTATATGATCTACTATCTAAAAACTTCCAAGAGAAGAACTGTCACAAAAGCGAAGTCAATGTGAAAAACCCCGTAGCGAAGCTCTCTCTTGGAACTCGTGCCAACCAATTGTTTTCTCATTCATGGATCTCTCCGGTGACCGGGATAAGCCGTCGGAGGGAATGACGTACTTTAAGGACCCTACTGTTGTGGTTAGGAGCGTGATGAATGCCTCCAAAAATGGTCGTTCAATGTCTGTTGAAGGGTCTGAATCTCTTGCTCAAAAAACAGAAAATGCAGAGAGCGCCAGGATTGTTTCTCCAACCAAAGCAGGACAGTCTTCTCTGAATAAAACAGGGCAGACCTCTTTGATCACTTCAGAGCATGCATGTTCTTACAAGGATTCTCTTATCAGTTTCAAAGGAACAGAGCATATCGGTGCTGCTCATGCGATCTCCTGCTCTGAGAAAGATGATCTGTTTTCTGACCTCCTGAATAAAACCTGGGACCTCCCCGAACCTTCTGAAGATCTGAAGCAGCTAATGGACATCTACCCATCTATGCAAATGTCACAGGAAGAGCTTAACCGATGGTCAAGACCCTGGAATGCCTCCCTTATCATCACTATCTTAGGTGCAAGGATCAATTTCTATAGATTAAAGGATCATTTGTGTAGGATTTGGCAGACCAGTGGTTTCGATTTAATCGACCTTCCCAACAACTACTTTGTTGTGAAATTTAAAGATCAGGAAAATTGGGAACAACATTATAAGAAGATTCTTCTTGGGGGCCCTTGGACAATTGCACAACACACAATACTTGTTCAGAGATGGTCTCCGTTCTTTGATCCATTCTGCAATCCTCTTGGGAGAGTGGCTACGTGGATCCGAATCCCTCATGTTCCTCTTTTCTGCTATAACAGGGAATGTATGTGGAAACTAGGAGATATGATCGGTAAAACCCTCAAGGTTGATATGAACACATTAGCGAACCCGGAGGACTCAGAAGCAAAAATCAACAGGGGACGTTATGCTAGAATATGCGTAGAAGTGGACTTGCAAAAAAAGCTAATTCCCAGAATAATCTATGGCTCAGCTCTGTTTAATATAGAGTACGAGGGATTAATGCTCATCTGTTTTACCTGTGGCAAGTATGGACACCGAAAGGATCAGTGCCCACAGGCCATGAGCTCTACTGGTGCGTCTCCCGCTGGAAGCGCAAGGACCGCTAATGGATCCTCTTCGATTGGGGACCCAAATCTGATTCAAGCCTCTTCTTCTTCGGTGAAGGTGACACCGGATAATCCTCCTCCGACCAAAGACCAACATTTTGGTCCGTGGATGCTTGTGCAAAAACCGGCCAGAGCGCGTTTCCCGAGACGGTCTGAGAGCAGGGGCAGAGTGGGTGAACTGAGCCATCCCAGTTCTGCCGTTGATAGAGGCGAAGTCAGAATTTCTCAGTCCAGATACGCCGCCCTATCAAGTACGGCCACTGCTGAAGACGGGAATCCCGAGCAGATTTTGAATTTGCCAAAGAATGCTAGAAGAACTGAACAAGGTGACGCAGTGAAGAAGTTAGTTGATGGAACGCAAGGAAAAGGGAAAGAAACTGGACTTGGTCAGAGAAAGAAAGGATATCACGTGGGGAAAGGGAAATGGGTTGAAGGAAAGAAAAATAATGACGTGGAGCAAGCTAGGCCAAGTGAAATCAACGTGCAACACAATATCTCTTCAATGGGCCATTTAGCTCCTCCAAATAAGCCCAAAAAGGAAGCCAAACAAAGGGCCCATAATTTGGTTAGGGGTAACATGCAGCAACCTGGGCCTTTATCACAAAAAGAGATTTGTGGGCTACAAAAGGATACTTCTCAAGCGTTTATTCCAAGCAAGAGCAGTCAGGACCGTGGCCTTGAAGCTGAACTCACCACGTTGGATCTGCCAAGTGACGCTGTGAAGCAAGGGTCGCTGGCTCTCCCAAGTGACTCTGTGAAGCAGGTGACTAATCAGTGCCAAGACCCATTGAACATGGCGTTGGTTCCTCTGAACCAATTAAGTCCCAATCAGGATTTGCATGAGCCTGGGTCTGAAATGCGTTCCGTATCCCAACTTGAAGTCGTTGTCCTCATGGAAGAAAAACCACCAGACAAGTAAGCTTTTGTGCCTATCCGATTTAATTTTGTGGTTTTATGATTATCTCATCTTGGAATTGTCGCGGGGCGGGTGGTTGTTCCTTCCCTAGAGTGTTGAAGGATGTGGTAAATAAATATGGTATTAATTTAATGTGTCTAGTGGAACCTAGAATAAGTGGGAATAGAGCAGATAAAGTTGTTAGGAAATTGGGTTTCAATGACTGGCTGAGAATTGAAGCTACTGGTTATGCTGGGGGTATTTGGGTTCTTTGGAACAATTGGGATTTCCACCTTGAATATATTGCTTCTAGCACCCAATTGCTCCACTGTAAAGTTTCTGATAAAAATTCTTTGAATCCTATGTTTGTTACCTTTGTATATGGTGATACTAGCGTTTTAAAGAGAAGAGATTTGTGGTCGTCTCTGTCTGCCATTAGTCAATCCGTGAATATTCCCTGGCTAGTCTTAGGTGATTTTAATGCTTTTCTTAACCCTTGTGATAAGGATGGTGGCTCTGCCCCCAGCCATAGCTCTATGAACGATTTTCAGAGCTGCATAAATCGCTGTAACCTCATTGAGGTGCCTTTTGAAGGTGATAGGTTCACTTGGGAGAAAATTGGGGTTAAGGAGAGGCTTGACTGGGTTTTTTGTAATTTTGAATGGGAAATCCTCAATCCCCAATCCAAATCCTTTCATCAACTCAAGTTTAAATCTGACCATCGTGTGGTCGTTGTTGCTGATCATTTGGCCAACACTCGTGGTAATAGGGTTAGGAATTTTCGTTATCAGGCTGCATGGTACATTGAAGAAGGTTTCAGTGAAGTGATTAAAACAGCCTGGCAAGGGAAAAATTGGCTCCAAGGTCAATCTCAGTTCGCAAAAGATGCTTCTGAGTGGAACGATAGAGTGGTTGGAAATGTTGCGAAAAAGAAGAGAGAAATCATCCGTAGATTGGAAGGTATTGATCATGTCAGGAGAAGAGAGGGCTCCCAAAATGGACTTTATAAGATTGAAAGAAATCTTTGGGACATGTACCAAAAAATTGCTTTACAAGAAGAACTGATCTGGTTCCAGAAATCAAGGTGTAAGTGGCTAAGCGGCGGTGACAGAAATACGAAATATTTTCATGCCAACGTTATTTTAAAAAGGAAACGGAGTAAAATTGCGGCTCTTCAAGATGATAATGGCAACTGGATCTCGGATGCGAATCTCTTAAAAGATATGGCTTTTGACTTCTTCCATAAGCTTTATTCGGTTGAGAATGCCTCTTCTCCTTTCTCTCCTTGGGCGGCCCGTTTTCCAGCTTTAAACGCTCAGCAACTTGGCCTTCTTCAAAGGCAGGTTGTTCCGGTCGAGATCAAGAACGCGGCTTTTGAGATGGGTGCTTTCAAATCTCCGGGTCCTAATGGCTTGCACCCCCATTTTTTCCAAACTCAGTGGGATTTGGTGGGGCAGAAGATTTGTGATCTGGTAATTAGCATTTTTGACAATCCGGATGAGGTGCGTGCGATAAATCAGACAAACATTGTTCTTATTCCTAAGGTTGATCATCCTACATCCTTGAAAGATTTTAGGCCCATCTCTTTATGCAATGTATGCTACAAAATTGTCAGCAAGGTTATAGCCAATCGTCTTAAGGGTGTCATGAGCTATCTTGTAGCTGAAAACCAATGTAGCTTTATTCTCGGGAGGCAAGCTGTAGACAATATCATCTTAGCTCAAGAGGTGATCCATACCATGAGGAACAAGAGAGGAAGAAAGGGCTTTATTGCTGTGAAAGTAGACATGGAGAAGGCTTTTGACAGGCTTGATTGGCGTTTCTTGGAATTCACCCTTAATAGCTTAGGATTAGGTGCGGATTTTGTCAAGTTGATCATGTGCTGTGTCTCATCCCCTTCCATGAGTATTATCTGGAATGGTATGTCTTCTGATTCTTTCCTTCCTTCAAGAGGAGTAAGGCAGGGTGACCCTCTGAGTCCTTATCTGTTTGTCCTCTGCATGGAATTACTCGGGCAACTAATTCATCAGGAGGTAGAATTAGGGAACTGGCGTCCCCTCCAATTGTGCCCTTCGGGTCCCCGTTTCTCCCATCTCTTCTTCGCCGATGATCTCCTCCTCTTTGGTGAAGCTTCTTCGGAGCAAATGGAAGAAATGAGAAATGTTATGGAGCTGTTCTGTCAGGTTTCTGGTCATAAGATTAATCTTAGTAAATAAAAAATGTTTGTGTCCAAGAATGTCCATTTCAACAGAGCTTATGAGTTGAGCCAGATGGTAGGGATTGGGCTGACGGCTGATCTTGGAAAATATTTGGGTGTTCCACTTCTTCACAAACGTATGGTCAAGATGACTTTTGCCCCGCTTCTTCAAAAGATCAGATTGAAGTTGTCAAACTGGAAGGGTAAATATCTGAGCATGGCAGGCCGGTCGGTTCTCATAAAGTCTGTTTTGTCTGCCATTCCTCAATATCAGATGCAATCGACTTTGGTTCCGAAAGGTGTCCTTTCTTCAATTGAAAAGTTAAGCAGAGATTTCTTTTGGAATCAGCATGATGAAAATAAAAAAATGCACCTGATTTCATGGGATGTTCTCAAAAGGAGGAAGCATGAAAGAGGTCTGGGAATAAAAGATCTTCGCTGCCAAAACAAGGCTTTGCTCATGAAATTGTGTTGGAATCTTATCACAAAACCGGAAGCTATGTGGGTGAAATGTTTACGGGCAAAATACTCTTGTGGTCCATCTTTGGTTCCTCATGTGCAAAGCTGGCGTAATCAATCCGCTGTGTGGAGTGGAATTGTAGCATTTTGGGACGAATTCCAAGGGGGGCTTGGAATGAAGCTCAGAAGTGGTAGGACCACGCAGGCTTGGCAGGCTTGCTGGGCCCCCGTTGATAAGCCTCTAAAATTCTTCATTGAGAGGAACATGCACCTTGTTGATTTGGATGCTCCTGTAAGTTCCTTTATCACACACTCTGGTCATTGGGACAGGGTCAAATGGGAGACCTTTCTGCCTAATTGGGTGGTTGAAAAAATCATGACGCTCTCCCCTCCATTAGGCATTGAGGATGATGTTATTTGTTGGTGAAACGCTCTTGATGGTATCTTCAGCGTGAAATCTGCTTATGAAGGTATCTTCCACCAGCAGAACCTAAGTAATCAATCCCACTGGCGTCATTTATGGCACTGGGGAGTTTCTGAAAGAGTCAAACACTTTATGTGGCAAGTTTTCCACGAGAAGCTCCCAACAAATGAGATTAGAGCGAGACATAACCCTACTACCCTAAACACTTGCCCTTTTCAGTGTGAGATTGAAGAGAGTATCCTTCATGTTTTGAGAGATTGTGAGCAGGCTCAGAGAGTGTGGGCTTCTTTAACTAACCATCTATACTATACTATGTTTTATTCTGGTAGTTTGCAGGATTGGCTTAAATGGAATTCACAGCACTCTCCAGGAAACAAGAAGATGGCTAGATGGTCGTGGCAGAGAGTTTTTAGTACCACATGTTGGCTACTTTGGAAGAACCGGTGTTGCCAGGTTTTTAAAGGTAAAGCTACCAAACCAGAAGAGTTAGTTCACAGATGCATCTATCATTTATCGGAGAGTGTAGAGAGCGGGCACTTCCTTCATCAAATATTTCAAGTTCCTGAGCGAGGGCTACTTTATTGGCAACCACCAGAGGAGGGCTTTCTCCGTATTGATGTTGACGGTTCGACTGCTTGCGATGGTGAATCAGCCTGTGGAGGGGTCATCCGAGACCATCAAGGCAACTGGATTCACGGATTTCAACAGAAGTTAGGTCACTCTTTCCCAACTGCTGCGGAAATCCATGCAATCCAAAGAGGACTCAAGTTATGTATGCAGTTGGGCTTCAAAAAAGTCAGACTGTTTACTGACTCTCTCCAGGCCATTCATTTATTATCGACACAAAGTGGAATTGACCACCCTTTTTATGATCTTATCTTCGAGACCAGGTCCCTTATTTATGCGGACTGGGATTTGCAGATTTCCCATACACATAGGGAGAATATTCGCTGTGCTGATTATCTTGCACGAAGGGCTCATATGAATACCCAGGCTTCTGTTGAATTGGGGACATCCCCTATGGAATGTATCCATCTTTTTGCTTTGGAGTGTGGTGACTGCCACATGAACAATCGGTGGGACTTACCCCGTTGATTTGTAAACTTTCAAGCATTGCTTGCCTTTGTATTCCAAAAAAAAAAAAAAAACTTCCAAGAGACCTCAATGATATGGATGTGAATAGTGAAATTACATGTTTGCCCTCATGACAAGTTATAGAGTTAGCATTGACAAGCCCATTTATTGACAAGTGTATGTGTCATATTAACAAATCATAATGTTACTCTTGACAAGTATATGTGACATATTGAAAAATCATAATATTATTGTTGACAATTATATATGCAATATTGACAAGTTATAGTATCACCATTGACAAGTTTATGTGTCTCATTGATAATAGGGATGAACTGGTAATTTCACAATTCAGATCTACATCACTAAGGTCCCTTAGAAGTTTTTAAATAGTAAATTATATACAAATTCTTTTTTGATATTTTTTATGTTCCTTGGGACCGTACTGCTATTTTCCCAAAATATTTTGTATAAAACCAAATCTGAACCATTTAAATGTTGATCTTATAGTTTAAAAAGCAAGATGAAGAAAGATTGAGGGAAGAGAAAAGGTGAGGTTCCTATCCCCTCAAGTGAACTATGGCTTACATTAAAGAGTATTTTCCCTCCTAATGGACTAGTCTTTTGAAATTAAGTTCTCACTTTAGATTTATGCTCATAACATTTATTATTATGAGTCCCACGTAGATTTATAAATTCAAAGGGCTCTTCCTCTTTATAACTGGTTAGTCTTTTGAAATTAAGTTCTTCCTCTATGTTTGTGTTGATGGTAATATGCTTATAAATGATTGATTTGCTGTAGGGTTTTAGTCGGTTGAAAAAATGTCAGCCGGATAAGAATGCCACCTACCTACCCATAAGGGGACAATAATATATGTAAGGTCAAATGATCCTACCTAACTATTATTGAGGACAATGTGACCACTTTATCATGAACGGTCCTTAATGATTTATGTCATCGTCAAGAGCTTCTTGTCATTTCCCTAGCAGGGACCAACACAAATTTAGGGCATCTTTCATAAGGTTGGTCCTTTTATAATCAATTTTCACTTTTTGTTTGAAAATGTAAGCTTCTTTTTCCTATTTTATCCTTACTAAATACTCATTATCTCTCATACTTTTTATTTATTTTCTCTCCTATACTCTTTTTATAAATAGGGGCATATCTGGCAAAAATATGGCATTTTTGACACACTTATTACTTTTAACTACCAGTTCGTTTTCCGCAATCAAGGAGAAAGTTGCTTATAAATAGGATCGGAGGGAGTACATATTTTGTAAATTATTAAAATTGGGATTAAAGTCAATTAGTATAATATAATTTACATTTGAATAGTAATTATGTACATAACTCATCGATATCTCTGTCACTTCATTATCCCAGCCAGAAAGGAATCTTCAATTTATCAATATTGATTTAGCGAAGACATCAAGATTGATCTATCGACAATAAAACTAACGGCCCAATTTTGTTTTTTTATAAATACAAGTGTCCGTTTATTGGAGGCAATCATGTTTGAAGCCCTAACTGACACTAAATAGGGACGCTTCTCTTGATAAAAATCTGAATATTGATTTACCATGTTTATTAGAGGTAATCAAAACATTAATTGATATTAAATATATACACTCCTCCGGATAAAAATCTGAATCTTGGTTTGTCACGATGTTAAGAACCACTAAATTTAACACCCATTGGTAGGGCCCAACTTTAAATAAAGACGATAATGGACGTTTTGTTTTGTACTGCCGTTTTGTTTTTTCATCTTTGACATTTGGTACCGCGGAAACTCTCCACCGCATGCATGCACTCACACACACACACACATATATAGAATGTGTGGGAGAGATATATGGACGTGTCGTTAATGTATTTTATCTTTTACATGGCTGTCCCTTTCATTATTAAATGATATTTTTTCCCAAAAATTATTAAATGATATGAATACAAAAATTCATTATTATTGTTGTTATTATTATTATTATTATTATTGTTACTATTAGCTGCAGCAGCGTGAGTCCAATACGTTTCCGAATCACTTTCTTGTAAAACGAATCATTACCTTATAAATTGTCGCAAAAACATTTTCTAAATTGCCTCTAGTATTCTTAAAATAAATACTATTTTATCATTAATGGGTCTCTAAGTATAATTTCAAAACAAAGATCAATTCACTTAAATTCTTAAATTTTAATTTATATTCCCCTTCTTTGCTTTCAATAATCTGACTTTAACCTTGATTAATAGTGCCTATTTGAATTCCTTTTTTTAAGCTAAAAGGACTTCATAGAAAACAGACATTCCTTAACTGATGTTTGCTTGCTTTTTAGGCAAGGATGCAAAATAGAAAATACAAGTACATGAAAAGTCAGTTTTGTAAACATAAATTACAGTGACTTTTTATTCCAAATGTATTTTATAAACTAAAGTTTGGGTAAAAGTGTTGTGTAATATAATTTATATTCAAATAGTAATTGTGTACTACATAGCTCAATATCTATCTTGGACCACATTATCTCTCCCTTACAGGAAGGAAAATTACTCGTTCCACCGCTGCTTTTTCTTGAACCAAGAATCTTCAATTTATCAATATTGGATTTATCAAAGACATCAAGATCGAGCGCAGTAGATCATTGTATTTAAATATTTAACTATGATGCGAAAGGTTTTGTTTTTTCTGAATTATTATGTTTTTCAATTATATATGAACGAATGTAGTGGAAATGCAATTTTCTTGAATGAAAGACAGGCCTTATGTGATAATGCATCTGTGGCTATGCCGATATGGTTGAAAAAAGAGGCATCCCACTACAATTATTGATCCCTCCGATTAATTGGCTATGCCCAATTTTTGTTTTTTGGCTATTCATATATACAAATTAGCTTTTACTAAAAGTGCATCCAGTATCATATACTTCTTAAAGATGCAAGAATACATATGAACATTTAATATGAGAGCATAAATGACAATGTAACCTAACACCATTATATATGCATATACTAAATTAGTGTGTCCACCACAAAAAAAAGTAAGGATGTTAAGTTATCTTTAATGGCCATTACATTTTTACTCTCATTTTGAATGTTCAGAGGTATTTTTTGCCCCCTCCAAAAAGCATATGGTGTTGGATTGGATGCACTTTTGATAAAAAGCTTTTGAGTACTTTTGCAACTTAAGTATTTTTTTTATAAATATAGATATCATTCTATCAGATGCACTCAAGGTGTCTGTTTGTTTTAGTTTTTCAGAAGAGCTTTTATAATCTATGAGATAAATATATAAGAAAAATTTTGAATCAGTTTGCGGAAAAGGGCTTCTAAAAACACGGGCTAGTTGTTTCTTAAACAAGCAGCAAACACTCTCAAATTTTCCCAATCATAGTTTGAATTGAAAACCATGATTTTAAGGTTGAAAATCATATTTTTTTTTAGAAGATATTTTTTTTCTACAGAAAATATTCTTCAAAATCTATTCTCTAAATCAATTTTTTTACTTTTTTTTCTAAAAGTTATTTTCCAAAAAGCTAATCCTAAGCCACTCTAATAAATATGATACTTCCCCCCGTCAGTTTGCCACTTTGCGCTAGATTCAATCCTATTTAGTGGGGCCCAATTTTTAATAAATATGATAATGCAAGTTTTGTTTTGTACTGTTTGGTTTTATCTTTTCACATAAGGACGACAAAAACACTATGAGCGCGTTGAGTTAAATCAATGTGCTATCTATCTTAAGCAGCCCAGTGGCCCTGGACTATCGGCCCAGTTACTATCGGGCCCCCAGTGGACAATAAGATTACAAATTTTTATTTTGCTTCTAGTAGTTTTGATCGCTGAAGGAAACTCTTATCTTTCTCAATACAAGATTGACTTTTCTTTCTCTTTTTACCGAAAAATTTTATAAATGAAAACTAATTTCGTCTCATCTAAATATTAATATAATTATTTTAATAATATTTAACACATGTTTTAGCCATAACTAAAAATTGTTAAAGACTTTTTTTAGTGTGCACCAATCTTTCCCCACAAGACTCTTTTGAATTTGACACACAACTTTAAAAAGATTACCCTCCTAACTGCACCCAAAAGACACCTGAGTAGATTGAATCAGTTGCCTTAGATCAAACTGAAAAAAAATGGCATGGGAATGGCAAAGCAAGTGCACCAATAAAAAGAATACGAAATAAGAAAAAAGATACTCCAACTTGTCTTATGATCAAAAACCTATTTGCAAGTCTAATTAATAATTTACACTTCAGAATAAGCATCCACTATCACTATAAGTATTATAAAGGGAGAATTACACTATAGTCCCACGGAAGCTAATATACGAAGAAATGGTCTTGGAAAATTCTGAAATTACTTTCAAGTCTCATGGGACCATTTTGTAATAAATTCCGGGTGAGAAATGTATGAATTACCCTTGTCAGATAAATAGTGAAAGGGATGGCAAATGCAGTGAAATACGCACATGACGTCCGGAAGAGATCTGGAGATGGCAGGAAAAATGGAGTGACTATTAGCTTCCATGGTTGAAGAGTAAGGTAGGTATGGTTTTGTATGCTCTGTTTTCGCTGTCATTATGCTCTGTTTTCTGCTTCATGGTGGGGTGTTTCTGCAATAGAAGAGGTAAGGAATGAAGATGAGGGTGAAAGGTTTGGGGCTACATAACTTGATTTGCATAGGAAAAAAAGAGTTGTTAATAGAAGCAGCGATAGTTGTCAGTGAAGGTTGATTAACTTGTTAATGACAATTATAGGTCATATTTAAATGTTGTTTGTGAGAACTAAATGTTTTTTTTATTGATCTTTGTTTTCATCATAATAAATTGAAAAAGACTGTCTGATTTTTATGGGCATTATCCTCCGTATGCTCGCAAACTATAAAGGAAGGCCTAGTAAATGCAATGGATACTGTACATTTTGGCTAAGGTTTCAATGTGTTTGGGTATGATTTTCTAAGCTCTGTTTTTTTGCTGTCATTATGCTCTGTAATCTAGTTCATGTTGGTGTGTTTCTGCAATAGAAGAGGTAAGGAATGAAGAAGAGGGTGAAAGGTTTGGGGCTACATAACCTGATTTGCATAGGAAAAAAAGAGTTGTTAATGGGAGCAGCGATAGTTGTCAATGGAAACTCCTTAACTAGTTAATACAACTAGAGGTAATATTTAAATGTTTTGCTTGTGGTGTAAAGGTGTTTTGAATGGATTTAAAAAGTTTGCTATGTTTTTTGGTATTTTGTGTTGTTTTCAGTCATTATAAGAGGGATTTAATGAACAAGGTGTGAAATTTATGTGGTTGGAAGTCCTGATTATGTAGTAAGAATGTGTTGTTAATAGGGACTATGACATTTGTTAATAAAGCTGGTGAAACTGTTAATGACAACTTTTTGGTGCAATAGATAGCAGTGATGGCTACAATGTTTGGCAAGAATCTACTATGCAAACTCCATGTTTGCAAAGTGATCAAAGTTATCACCACATCATCACATTTTAATTGACTATTAACACAGTTAGTCTTTTTATAACTGCAAGCACTAACCAATCTAAATGCACAAACTTAAAGGACCCAGTAAAAAGGAAAAAAATGTCTAAGGTCTTGATTCAAAACCGAGGAAACCTATAACAATCACTAGATTAGTTTTTTTTTTAAAAAAAAAATAAAGTAAATTTGTTGTCAAAGAAATAAGGGTAGGGGGTGTCAATTGTACCTTTCTCAGCTGTGCCCCCTACCACGCCTTAAATTTGGAGTCCTTCCCAAATATTTTTGTGTAATTCTTTTGATTATTAGATTCTATATAAAATGGATGATATTTTTATATCTAATAGGCAAACAACGGAGTTGTTTTCAATATTTTTATAATTTTTCAAAGGTTTATGCTGTTAAAATTGTGCAATTCTTTGAGTCTTAAATTATTAAAAAATTTAAAAAAAATCTATTTTTTATCTATAAAGTATCAAAATATTATCCATTTAGATTAACTATAAAAAAACATTTAAGAAGAGCAAAAAAATTGAGGCACAGCAGGGGCAACTAGAGCACAACTGACAACCAAATTCGTAAATTTACTCCGAAGTCCCAACACCGCGACCAGAATTCTCTTGCTTAGCATCTCTTTGCTACAAACGCCATTCGAGTAACCTCTGCGCATGTCGTTACCAATCTCCGGCACCCCTTAGGGTTTCATGCTCTGTCTCTCGTGTTAAATTTGGTTGAATATTTCTCTGACTTGGTTGTTTAACATGAAAGCCCTGATTTATGCAGACTGATGGAAGGAAATGAGAAATTGACTGATTACAAAGTTGTCACTCTGCCAACTATTCTATACATACCCAACTTCATCACAGGTAACGAAGAGAATTTTCTTCTCAATAATGTATGGCTTTCCTATTCTTATGCTCACTCTTCTTCTGTTTCTCCTTTCAAGCTTTCCGTTTTCTTTATTTATTTTCTTTTTTTTTCTTGGTTCTTTCCAGATATATGAAGCTCCTTCGTCAATACATACCAAATTATTTGTTTCTCCTCCGTTTACTACTATGTTTTCCCTTCAGATATGTAAGTATAGATTCAGGAATGACCATGTAAAGGCTAGGGTGTAGGATAAACACTATAGTACCTAAATCTGGATCCGCACAAACAAATTAGACCATTTTCATTCTTTGTTGTCTTTTCCCAGATGTATCAAAGCTTAGTTCAAATATCTAACAAATAATTGTCACACATAACATGTGAAACAATTAAATTACTTGGTATGTATGCACACACAGGTAAGGGATTGTTTGGCAAAATCACACCTTTATAATGGACCCAAACCCTAAAAAGTCTCAAATAAGTAACCACCCAGGCCTATTACCATTTACCAATTCCCGCATATGGTCTTTAGGGATTGAAATTATTGGAACTCATCGGGTATGGGTTGTCCCTAAGCAGAATTACTTTGTTCTTTAAATTTATTCGAGGTTGGCGTAGACTGAGGCTCAGTGCTTTCACTGCTATTAATTTCAATTTGCTTTTCTGATCTATGTTCATTGGCAGGTGGTGTGGTGCTTGAGAAGGGACTTCTACCTCAAGCTTGTAAGTCAGAAAAACCTGCCTTTTTTAATCTTAACTGGAAATATGCATGCTATACGATAGTCATTCTTGCCTGTTTACATGCGTGCGCGCGCACGCACATGAACACTGACAAATGAGCACTTCGTTTGGACCTGTCGTATATTGAAATAATAAGAAATTATTTTAGCCTTTTGACCTGGTGCAACTTGCGTGTTCATAATAGGAAAGTTTTGTGTGCCTACAATAATGATTTTAATTATTTCAATTTATTTTGTTGTTTCCACCAGTTATTGTTTTAGTTTTTGGAAGTATCTTTTATGATGTGGGTCTGATCATTGCCGTGCTATTGGGTTTGTACCTTTTATGCATTAGTTGGGAAAATGTTGTGTTGCTGAACTGTGAAGATAATGCAACAATTTATATTAATCTGCATGACTTTAGTTTTTTTGTTTTTGAATTTGTTTTAATCGCTCAAGGAGAGGAAGAAATGACTATACATATTCAACTTCCTAATGAATCAATAATATTCAAGCAATATTAAATTTGCTACTGTTTTTAAATGTCCTGCTGATATCACAAGTTCTGTCTCTCTCTTGCAGGGCCTCCATGGGTAACAAACCTCACCCAGAAAATATATGACCAAACAGGACTATTCCCATCACCCATCAATCATGTTCTAATCAATGAATATCTACCTAACCAAGGCATAAATGTTTGTGCTGAGCCTCAACCCTTTCTTTTAGCCATTCCTTTGTATTTCCTCCTACAACTACTACAAACAGTTGATTCAACAACACAAATTAACGACCGTTCTTAAAAAACAGTAGTAAAAGATGAAGTGGTTGTGTTTCAACGACTGTTTCATAAAATCAGTCATTGAAATAGGTGTTTCAACGACTGTTATAAGAAACAGTCGTTGAAGCTATTCCTCCCTGACATTCGCGATGGAAGCTGTTTTTTTTAAAAAAAAAAGTAGGATATAATGATTGGTTTTAATACCAATCGTTGAAAGATCACATACAATGACTAGTTTTGAAACCAGTCATTGTATCTACTCCCCCAGCGTGCATTAAAAAATTAAAAAAAAAGCTACAACTACTAGTTTTGAAAACTAGTCGTTGAAAGCATATATACAACGACTGATTTTGAAACCAATCGTTGAATATGGCTACAACGACTAGTTTTAGAAAACCAATCATTGTATCTTGTTTGCATAGTCAAAGATGGTGCAGAGCATGTCAGAGCAGCATAAAGAGTAAAGCTTTACCAAAGACTCATTTTTTCTCCATTGGCGCCATTTGCATTTCTCCATTAGCGGTTCTCCCTCCTCTTCTCCGTTGAAACTAGAAGTGGTTCTGTCTTCGTGTTCTTCGTTCTCCCTCATCTTCTCAATTCATGGTGGTATCTGTTGCTGCTAGGTCCATCCTCTTTGTTTTCCCTCTTCTCCATCCCGCGACAAGCTAGGTAAGGTAGAACTTAAATTTCATTTGATTGGGTTCTTCGTTTCATCCTCTGAGCTTGCAATCCTGATTTTCTTCTTGCTTGAAGCTACATTATTCAAGTTTAAGTATGTGTTTTGTGGCTTCGTTTCATCCTCTGAGCTTACAATCCCTGTTTTCCCTCTTCTCCGACAAGCTATGTTGATTGTTTGATTTTTTTTTAATCTGTTTTTGTTGATTTTTGTCACTCTTAACTGGTAAATTGCGAGATTGGCATTGCTCATATGGAATTTCACATGTGTGGACCGTCACTCATTGTTTGAAGCCAACAAGTGGAAATCTTAAAATTGATTTGGACTGTGAGTTCAAAATTGAAGCTAGAAAAATTGAGTTTTAAGTGCTGGCTAACTTATGATTTGGACATATATTTGCAAATGCTGAATTGTTGGTGTAGGTGTTAAGACTTGTGTGTTTGAAATTGAAGGTGCAAAAATTGATTTGTACGTAATTGCTATTAGATACATGCCATACTTAATAGTTATCTTAAATGCATAATACATGTTTGAAGAATTAAAGTGGTGATTTAAGCATTGCTCTTTATTTACAAATTTAAACCAAACCAGTCCATTGTAATTAATTCTACAGGGAAAAAAAAAAGAAAAACATATATTCAAAAACATATAGTTACAAGCACCTTCGTACAATAAATTTTACAATAGAGGCTTATTCAAATAATTTTCCCTTAAAAAATTATTTTGTATCATGTACTTATAAAAATAAAACATATATTCAACTTACATATAGATGTAAACATTATGTGAGACTAATGGGAAATATATGGTACTCCCTCATGTCATACGTACTTAGTAACAAGATAACTAATTTGCATGCATTGAAAAAGGTGATTAAATTAATTATTTGAAGGGAAAAAAAACCCTTCAATCATTCAATTCAATACAACCCAAGCCCTCAAATTTTTATAGATATGCATGGTGTTTTGTGTTTGAAATTTGAATCCTTATTATTAGATTGTGGCAACTATTTATATATATATATATATAGTGTATTCTATTGTCTGTCATTCTTATGTTGAATTTAAGCACAAAAGGTGCTGAAATTTTTAAAAAATGAGCAAGGCATCCCATTTTTTCATCCATATTCATATCATAATGACAATTGGTCTAAAATTGAGTATGTGAAAAAGGCATAGGTGGTAGTAAAATGGGTTCCATTGGATGAATGCTTTGATAACTAGTAAAGAATATGAGAATGGGGTGGAAGAGTTTATTAAATTTGCTAAAATGAATGCGCCTAGTAAAAATGGGAAGTATTTTTGCCAATGTGTGAAGTGTTTAACTGAGAGTCTACGAGATATTGATAATATAAGAGATCACTTATTTTGTGATGGAATAAATCTTCGGTACAAAAGGTGGATATGGCATGGTGAGGAAGTAACCGCTTGTGTGTGCCACGAGAGGGAAGTTTTAGAGGTTGGAGATGACAATAGAATGAGGAAAATGATTCATGATGTTGAAGTAGAATGTTTTACACAATCGCCTGTATATGATAGTGTGCGGGGTGATGTAGAGAAACCTTTATACCCTGGGTGTACTAAGCATACACGCTTGTCAGGTATTTTGCACTTAGTCAACTTAAAGACAACTTGTGGATGGACCGATAGTAGTTTCATATTGTTACTTGAATTGTTGTGTGATATGTTTTCATAGAATAATGTACTTCTAAATCGTATGTATGAGGCCATGAAATTATTATCTATGATGTGTATGGAGTATATAAAGATACATGCTTACCCTAATGACTGCATATTGTACAGAAATGAGTATGAAGGATTAAGTGAGTGTCTGAAATCTAAAACTTTCAGATACAAAGTGAAGAAAGGTACTAGGTGTGGTTATGAGACAATTAAAAGGCAACCTTTAAAGGTTTTGTGGTATCTTCCAATCATACCGTAGTTAAAACGAATATTTGCTAATATGAAAGAAGCAAAGAAGTTGAGATGGCGTTATGATGACAGAGTATGTGATGGAAAATACCTTCAGCACTCGGCTAACTCTCCACAATAGAAGAAAGTAGATGAAATGTATCCCGAATTTGGCAGTAAGTCTAGAAACCTTCGGCTTGAGCTTTGCACAGATGGAATCAATCCCTATGGTACTTTTAGTAGTACACATAGTGCATGGCAGGTTCTGCTGGTGATTTACAACTTACCTCTGTGGTTGTGCATGAAATGCAAGTATATAATGCTTTATATGATGATTTCGGGACCAAAACAGCTAGGGAACGATATTGATGTCTACTTGTCACCTTTGATAGAGGACTTAAAGAAGTTGTGGGAGGATGGCGTAGATGTGTTTGATGCAAATAAGCAACAGTCATTTAAGCTATGTGTAATGATTTTCACCACAATTAATGACTTCCCTGCATATGGGAACTTGTCAGGTTATAGTGTAAAGGGTCACAAAGCATGTCCAATATGTGAAGCAAGCACACACTTCCATCAACTCAAGCATGGTAGAAAAATGGTCTACCTTAGTTAGAGACGATTTCTTCCTCGGTTCCACCCGTACTGTAGGCTAAAGAAGGCTTTTAACGGTTTGCCGGAGAATAGAATGGCTCTGAAGCCATTAACTGGAGACAAGATTTATAGTCGAGTGGAAAGAATCATCAATGTCACTTTTGGTAAAAATCAAAAGACTACAAGTGCGAAGAACATATGGAAAAAGAGGTCAATTTTCTTTGATCTTCCATATTGGCATAGTCTTGATGTGAGACATAGTATTGATGTGATGCATGTGGAAAAAAATATATGTGATAGCCTTCTTGGTATGCTTTTGCACATAGCAGGGAAAACTAAAGATGGAATTAGTGCGAGACTATACTTAGTTGAAATGGGAATAAGAGAATGACTGCATCCACAATTAAGAGATGATGGTAAGAAAGCTATATGGAGCCAGTAACGCATACATTGTCAAAAGCCAAGAGAAGTTTGTGTGGGTGTTTGCACGGCATTAAAGTGCCATAAGGGTATTCTTCTAATGTGATGCGGCTTGTGTCAATGGAAGATTTGAAGTTAGTAGGAATGAAGTCCCATGATTACCATATCTTGATGCAACAACTATTACCAGTAGCTATTACAGGCATTATGAAAGATGATGTACGAAGCACGATAACAAGGTTGTGCAGTTTCTTTAATGCTATTTGTAGTAAAGTTGTTGACATTGGAAGGTTAGACGGATTAAAAAATGAGGGTTATACTATTCTATCCAACTAGAGATGCATTTTGCTCCCACATTATTTGATATAATGGTGCATTTAATAGTTCATCTAGTAAGGGAGGTAAGACTATACGGCCCAGTTTATCTAAGATGGATGTACCTTTTCGAGCGATACATGAAGAACTTAAAAGAGTATTCTAAAAATCCTTATCAACCTGAAGCCTCAATTATGGAAAGATATGTCGTTGAAGAGGCTATGGATTTTTGCAAAGAATATCTATCAAGGGCGAAGGCCCAATCTTGTCATGAAAATGGTACAAGTAAGGGAACACGAGGGCTCAAAGTGAAGAGTATGCGTCGTGAAGAGGTGTTGTAAGCATACTTGTATATTTTGAATAATACAGAAGAAGTTTAGCCATACTTAGGCAAACACAAAAAGAGTTTAAAGGAGATATATCCAAGAAAAAATAACATGCAAATAGCTAATGAGCAAAACAAGACTTTCATAGAGTGGTTCAAGGATAAGATAGCGCACGAGACCAATGTGTCTGAGACAATCAAATGGTTAGCTTGGGGCCCTTCTTTTGAGGTCATAACTTTGAGTGGTTTCAATATAAACGGGTATTCTTTCTACACAAAAACCAAAGATAATAGAAGTACTATGCAAAATAGTGGGTTGATTGTGGTAGCGGAATCAATGCACTTTTCTAGTTCAAATGACAAAAACCCTATTTTGGCATCTTTGGTCTATTATGGAGTTATTGAAGACATATGGGAGATAAGCTACACTAAGTTGAGAGTTCCTTTATTCAAATGCAAGTGGGTTAACAATAATGCTGTTGAAATATATCAATTTGGATGTACCTCTATTGATCTTGAAAGAGTCAGTTATAAAGATCAACCATTCATTCTAGCAAGTCAGGCAAAACAAGTGTTTTATGTCAGTGATCTAGCAAATGTAAAATTGTCTATTATACTCCAAGATAAAAAATAGAAGGTTGGTGATCCGAGCTTTAATCTTGACGACACACCGCCTTTCACTATAAATCCACCTATGCCAACTGAAGTAGAATTGGTAGATGATGATGAATATGCAGCTAGAGTTGATCATTGTGAAGGAATTTGGGAAGACACTTAAAGATTTTGAATTGTTTAAAGTGTGCATGTAAATTAAATTTACTTATCATATCTCACATTTATTTCTTAGCAGGATCATGACAAGTTCAAATTTGGGCAACTCTGCTAGCTCACCTGTTAAGAAAAAGGTTAGAGGAAGCACGAAGCTACGGTCGTTGGTCAAACGTCATGAGGAACAAAAGGCAAGGGTTCACGTGGAATTTGATGCTGATTTGAAACCAATCAGCGAAGAGGGAGATACGTTCATTAGCTATGTTGGCTTTTTGGGTCAAAGTAAAGTTAGCATTCTAATTCCTACCTGGAGGGAAGTTTCAAAGGACACAAAGGCTATGATTTGGGAACAACTTTTGATATGTAAAGTTGTATTTTTATCTCTATCTTTATCTCTATTTGTTCATATATAACTATTATATATATTTTGTTTTGTAGCAAACCTATGATGTTTCCATATGAAGCAGATGTACAAACATTGGATGGGGGAAGTTTGTGAGCGATGGAAAGATTTCAAGTCCACGCTCACAACCAAGTACATTCAAGGGTTAGAGCCATAAAGATCCTTGTAAAGAGTATTCGTTTCTTTCCCCAAATGATTGGAGGTTGTTTGTGCCATCGCGGCAGGATACCAAATTCCTGGTATATTTTGTTCATCATATTGTTAAACATTTTAGTTGAACTTACTTGATGGTATGACATGTGTAACTAATGTAGGCAAAAGTGAAAAACGAAACAGAGATGAATGAGCGAAAATTAATGCAATGGTATGACATGTGTAACTAACGTAGGCAAAAGTGAAAAATATCACTACAAATTTCAGACATTCTTTGAGTGTACTCTTTGTTTAGGTTTTTTTTTTGTTGAAATGTTCTGTCTCTTTTTATAATCTCTGTCTTGGATTTTTCTGAATAATAAATATTTTTTTAACCTACTTTACCCCATTCATTATCTTTCATCATATTTTTCTCTTTATTATTTTCTCCTATATCCACTCATAAATAAATTTATATTTGGAAAAAAATATATTTCTTGGTATTTATCACTTTTAATTAGTTTTAACTTCTTCTTTTTTTAATGGCTCAATTTGGTTAACAAGACCTTTTAAATAAAGACAAAATTACTCCCTCCGGTCTTTTTTATAAGCAACTTTATCTCTTTTAGGGTTAGTCCTTTTTATAAGCAACTTTCTCATTGTGTCTCAAAATTTAAACTACTTTCTCATTTTCTATCCCTATTAAATACACATCTTTACATTAATTATCCCCCACTCACCACTAATTCTCTCTCATTTACTCATTTATTATATATTCTCTCTCATATTTTATACTCGTAATCTCATATTTGTTACTTATTCTCTCTCACATGGTCTTTTCATAAATAGGGTTATATTGGGAAGAAACATAACATTTTTGACACATTTATTGTTTCTAACTACTCTTAACCGTTAATTCGTTTTGCGCAATAAAGATAAAAGTTGCCTATAAAAAGGACCGAAGGGAGTAATATCTTATAAATAAGACTATGTAACTAGCATATATTTAATGATGCGTTTTAATTAAGCATTAATAAGAGGAGGTTTTTTAAAAAAAAATAAATGAGGGACATAATTAATATATATAACTAATTTAACCAAACATTATGAAGTGATGGTATTGGTCAAAAAAATAATTTTGGCATAAATTTATAAATAATAAATTTAAAATGATCTATACTCCTCTTGTCCTACTTATAAATAACATTTTCTCACATAGGACCGATCATAAATATACCAATAAAGAATAGGTGTTTCTTTAAAATTTTAATACATTTTATTTTATTTTTATCCTTAATTGATTGCATGTATCGGCAGACACACTCAAAACCCAGTAATGGCTGGTACAATTCCTTTAAAAGCTTTGTAACGACATGTACTATTCTTTTAAAGCGATGTATCAATAGGCACCCTTAAAGCCCTGTATCAGTAGGCACCCTCCTAGGCCAATAATGACTGACACACTTTTCAAAGCCCTATATCGGCAGACACCCTCAAAGCCTAGTAACTGCTGGCACCCTTTCAAGACCTGTATCAGCAGGAATACTCAAAGCCCAGTGATGGCTGTCATCTTTTCAAAGTCCTTTATCGATAGACACTCTCAAAGCCCTGTAACGGCTGGCACCATTCTGCACGCACCCTCAAAGCCCTATAACGGTTGGTACCCTTCGGCAAGCACCCTCAAAGACCAAAAACGGCTAACACCCTTTTCAAAGCCCCATATCAACAAGCACCCTCAAAGCCTAGTAACGACTGGCACCCTCTTTCAAAGTCTTGTATCGGCAGGCATCCTCAAAGCTTAGTAACAATTGGCATCCTTTTTCAAAGCCCTATATCGGCAGGCACCCTCAAAGCCTAGTAACTACTGGGACCCTTTCCAAAGCCCTGTATCGGCAGGCACCCTTTTAAGCCCTGTAACGGCTAACATCCTTTCAAGCCCTGTATCGACTGGCACCCTCAAAATAATAATAATATTTCTTAATGGTTAGGGCGTAAATATCCTTTAAATTGAATTTCATTTTATAATTTTTATGATAAATTTGGAAACATAAGATTTATATTAAGACAAATAGAATTTATATTTCTCAATGATAGATTGCATTGGATTGCATTACTAAAGAAGCCTGCAATTGAACCAAACTGCACCTTAACCTTATTAAGAATTTCACTTATTTTAAAGTAGGGCTAAATTATTTTTTAAAAGAAGTTAATGAGCTGAATTGGCGGCTCTCTAAGGAGTAGACGCCCACCAGCGTAGGATCTTCGACGAATTAAAAGATAAATACAATTAAAAGACATATCAAATCAAATGTATGAAATATCAAGTTTTGTGTAATATTTTTCTTAGCCATTATTACATCTAACAATTTTTAAAGTAATTTTTTCAAGATTGTCACAAAAAGAAAAGGAGAGCTTATTTTCTTCTTTATAATTCTGATATTGCTCAAATATAAAAGTGATTAATAAGTATTAGATATTCAATAATAATTATAAAAGAGAAGAAAAATTCATCCCTTGCATTCTATTGTAGAGGAGCTCTACATGTATTGTCAACAGCTCGAACTTTTTATACAAAAAAATTAGATGGATATTAACGGTCTATGATTATTAATAGAATCAAATATGTAATCTCTTGATAAAAGAGCTTTCATGTTACTAAGTAAACTAAATACTTTTTAAAACAACAAGGCACAATGATTTTTATTTGGTAAAATTTCATTATAAAACCAGAATTTCCATTGAACTACAGAACATTATGAATTTACACTACACTCACTTTGAACCAAAATAAAAAGAAGTTTCAAAGTGAAAAGGCTTTATTACCCCTAATGTTTAAACAAAAAATTGTTTTTAAGAGAAATGATGTTTACAAGTACCGATATACATTTTAACCGAAAAACCGGACCCGGCAATGAACCGGTTGTAGTATTAATTCAAGGTTAATAGGTCAATCAGGGTCTAATCGAATGTCGGACCGAACATATTAAAATATTATAATTTAATTGATAATAAAAAATAAAAATATTAACCATCATTATAAGTCACAATGGGAATATATTACTCAAATGTCCCACATGATTTCACTGTAAATTATAGATTTCAAGGTACTTTTAAATTGTATTTTGTCTGGTTTGTATGTTAAGCACAATTTGACCAAAAAAAAAAAAACTTAAGCACAATTTGACAAAAGATAATCCTTTCTTCAAAATAGAAAAGACATTCACATATCTAAAATAATTAACTTATAATAATAAATAAATATCTCTGTGGTAGCACTTTTGATGTAACAAGTCCTTTTTAATGATTTTTTTAATAACAAAATGGCAATAGCCGACAGGTGTGTAGACATGTGGTTATCCAAATTCAAAAAGTTTTGCCAAAGCAAAAAAGAGGGAGGAGGTAACGTGCTATCTGCAATATTAATAATGATTAATAACAAAATATAACAATAGTTCAATGGTAAGTTGGTAATACTAACTAAATACAATAATATTATTTATAAATTTAAAAAATCAAAATATTCATTTAATATTTTACACATATGAGTATTTAGTGCTAATTTATTTGTGTATAGATTTTAACACTTAACTATGCAAATTAGATTTAAATTGATTAATTTTCATTATCTTACTTGTGTTCTTTTGCAAGTAAATTTATATAAATAATAAAATAAGGAGTTTAAGAATACTTTTGTCATTCTTATTTTTTTAATAATTTTTTTTTATTTTTTTGGGTCATATTTATATTTAATATAGGGTTTGTTGCAAAGGCAAAAAAAAAAAAAGGATTTGTAGCATATGAAGTGGCCGACACTTTATTAGGGATTTGAACGGAGAGAGAAGAAGGAACATAAGGATGTGACGACTGGAGGGAAAAAAAAGAAAAGGAAGAACGAAGAAGATGATCCGATCCACTGACCACTTGAAGAGCCATATCATGGGGCTATCAAATAAAACTAAGCTAAATGTATTATAGGGCAACAAACCTAAGTCAATCACTATATGGAGCCTATAGTTAGTTCCTAAATAATCTAGTGTACATAACAAATTAACCAAAGAGTATGGGATGAGAGTTTCATCTATCTAATTAAACTAAAGAACTACTTGTTTATGAATTTTTCAATGTATAAAGTGAGTGAGTGGGTGTAAATGCAAGAAATGAATGTCCTAGGTGATTAAGTCCACTAACCATCCTTGTCCAATTTTAATTTTGAGTTCTTCCCTTAACTAAGCACAAGGACTAGTAAGAACCCTTACTAATCAATATTCATAACTTCTCAATTTAATCTAAACATAGACTCGATTGATCAATTAGGAATACCTTGAAGTACTCAGCTTATGATAGATTCATAAAAGATCCTCTCTACAACCAATTAATTCCCAGAAACCTAGCAAACAATTGATTTCAAGAGAATAGAGGAAAGCAATTGAATAACAAAAGAGTGTTATAGTTTAATCACAATCCATAAGTACAAATCTAACACAAGTATCATCATCGAGATTGCATCAACCGATTAAATCCTTAGCCATATACACAAATCATAAACTCTAGCAACCTATAATCATAATCTACATATGCTTAGAGTAGAAGATGAAATTAAGACACAAAGAACTCCCCTAGTTGCTCAAGGACTCAGGTTAGCTTATCGGACAAAAGAATCTAGCCTCTCATGATTCGGAAATTAACTCCTCTAGACCTCTGGGCTGTCATGTTTGTTGCAAATCCGAGCAAACAGAGAAGAGAGGGAGTTATTCGGTGGAAAGTGGAAAGAGAAGGAGAAGTGGAGGTCCGTGGGAGTGGAGAAAGCGAGAGTGAACTGAAGAAATCCCAATCCCAACTGCTAATCCCCGAAAGTGAGAATCAGCATGAGATGAAGTAGTGCCAAAAACGTGATCTCCTTCCCTGAAGAAAGCAATCACAATTTTGGATCTCAATCTCTAGTGCAAGGGCATGTTTGGAAACTGATAATAATGTGAGGGATCTTAAGGCCAAGAATAGGTCATTAATTCAAGCCACCAAACAATGCCTAACTCCTTTCTTATGCCTATTAAAATCAGGAAATTGGGAAATAAAATATGTACATGTGCTCTCCTTTAATTCCATCTTGGTCCTCTATTAAGCTCCAATGTACTATGTCATCACCTACATAAATGAGATACACAAAGATAATATCATAGGTTCACAATTAAAGAATAATGTAAATAACAAATATTACTTAAAATATATCAATTTAGCCACTTTAATTCCCAAATCACCTTTGCACTCAAATCTCACATTAATACCTCATTATGCCCAAAAATAGTTAATCAAATTTCACAAAAGCCTAAGGTTAATCACTAAAAGATATATGAATATTTAGCTCTATCACCACTGTGAAGCACCAAATCTCTCCTTTCCATCACAAGCAAACGGCTATGCTGATGCTTTCACTACTTCTACTTCTCAATCTCACCCTCTCTCATGATTATGCTCATTCTCAGTTTATTGTTATAGCTTTCATGGAAGGGTTTGCTAAATCTCTTTCATGTGATGGTAGTTTTTAGGCTTTGTAGCCTTTAATTTATGCTTGATTTTACTTTCTCCCTTCATTTTCTTCTTCTTCTTCCCTACTCCATCATCATCTAATTTAGACTTCTGTTATTGTAATACCCTGAATTTTGAGACTTGAGGCTAGAGAATAAGCCTAAAATAAGTGGAATGTTAAGCCCCGGTTTAGCAAGATCCCAAATTTTGATTAAGGGATGATGACTCCAAAAGCGGATGTGATTAGTGATAAATGGACCCTTTTGGAGATTATGATGTAAACTGTGATGCGTATGCGTTGTGAGCAGTGCCAAAAGCCAATATTTAAGTTCAATTATGGATTAATATCTAAATTGACTTAAAATAGAGGGAGGGTGAATATTGTGGCTAAATGGAAAAGTATGATGTGTTTAGTGGTGATTCAGGAGGAATTGCCATAATCAGGGGCAAAACGGTAAAGTTACCGACCAATTGGTCAGTTACCGAAGAGGAAACTCATTGGTACCTTGAAGATCAATGGTTAGGGTTGATTTTTTGTGATATTGAGTGGGTGGAATCCCATGTGTGTGAGTTCATGTGAGTTCATTGGAATTGGTTTGAAACTTTGGAAAGTAAAGAATTGCAATGTGAGTTTGAATTGTGACTTATGTTGACATGTTGTGATTATTGGTGAAACATGTCAATGGAATGTGAATTTGATTTATTTGGTATTTCCAATGGATTCCTTGTAAAAATTTATGTGGGAATGATGTTTGGTATGAAAATGGGACCATTGAAAGCAAAGATGAAAAATCTGGAATTTTATCCAGTGAAACTCTGTTCTGGGCAGTCTGTTTGTATTGATTGTTGAGTCGGAAAATGGTCTCTAAAAATTCTGAAAATTTCCAGTCTTAAATTTCACATTCCAAGCTTCAAAATGGACATATAATTTATGTCATTTCATTTTGTGAACTGGGAGTTATGGTTTTCCAATGTTTGATGCTAAAACTGGGTGCAAATCTGGAACAGCAAGGGAATTTCATGTAATTCTGGAATTTTGTGGTGATTTCTGGTAATGGATCATATTTTTTCTATGAAGAGGTCTTAAATATATTTCAATGGACTTTGGGATCACCTCATTTAAATTTTTCTAGAATTAGTTAAGATTTTTCAAAGTTTGAGCAGAAAATCTGCTAGAAAATCCAAAAATGGGAATTATGACATCATCAAAATAAAAGATGACATCAGCATGGAATTAAAATATTTTCCATCTTCTTCTTCCTCCCATTTCTATCATGAGGTTCAGCAGCCAAGGAGAGAGAGAGTGTGTGTTGAGAGCTCTTAGAGAGAGAAAGAGGAGAAATCTCACAAGGTAAGCTGATTTCTCCGACGATCTAGCTCCTAACGCGTATAGCCTTGCTCCTAAGCTTCTCTTTCATGTTCTTTAAGGTGTTGGAAGCTCAATTTTCATGGTTAAGAAGGGCTAGGGTTTCAGCCACTCTTGAGAAAATCTAGTGGGAGCTTGAGGTAACTTCCAAACTCTTGTGTATTGACTATTCTGGTTGCTGTGGACAATTTAATCGGTGAAATTTCGCCGGATTGTCATTGGTTTCAAAAATGAAAAATGGGTGTGTGGGGCTGTTATGCTGCCCAAATTCATACTAAATGGTAGTTGTAACCTAATGGAATAGTCAATAAAGTGGTTGGGAGTAGAAAGAAACGCGTTTACGGAGCCGAAACCGAAAAACCCCAATTTTTCTTGGAGTACTTGTATATTTCGGTCAAGTCTATAAATGGGCCTTAGAGATGGATTTTCAATGATTTGGTGATTCCATTGAGTTCAGGAGCGAAAATTAGGTGGGGTTACAGTTGGTCACTTTTTCTGAAAAGGCCGAAAAACATAACTACGAAAACGCCCCTAAAACCCTTAAAATGGGGCTGCCAAGGGTAAATTTATAATTTGACAATGAATTTGATAATTCCAAATCCGAAAATGGATTCCTTGGGTGAAAATAAGTCAGGATAGCCCAGGATAGAATATCAGGAAAAGTACAGCCAAACCAAGTACGGTGGGGCCGGGCCGGGTCCCCGTGGGCATTTTAGTAATTTTTCAATATAACCTCATCTAACCCCCAAAAACACTATGGAAGTGTCTAAATAGTACATTTGGAATTATAGGACCCAGTTGAGGGCCCGAGTTGCTGGCACGCAAATCGAGGAGAAAAGACTGGAGGTAGGGAACTTATCTCTCCTGCATGTATTTGATATTTGTGTTGGTGTATTGATGCATGTTATTGCTTTGCTTGATTATGTGAAACATATATGAACTATTGAAGCTCTGTTTCTGTTATGCTATGGCCATAAGTATATTGTTTGCAGCATTGAGTTTGCATATATGTCATTGTGTGAGCATGAGTTTGTAATGCAAGCATGTCATGCATTAAACACATATCTTGCATGCATATTAGTATCTGTTTCTTACTGAGATTCTCTCGAATCTCACTTTCTCCTACCAACAATTTAGACAGGGCAAGTGCCTCGTGGAGAGAGCGGCTAGGACTCCTTCGAGATGAGAGTTTGTAGTTGGTTATCAATATGAGTTGGGATGACTATATATTATTTGGATGAGGATTTGTTATGTATTTGAGATGGATTTGTGTAATCCCCATATGAGGGCTTGTAATGGGCGAATGTGCCCTATAAAGCTTGAGTTAATAAATGGAATCCGGAATTGTTGAAATTATTACATTGCGTACTCTGATAAATTAAATGTGATTTATCTTCATGTAATCATTGTATTTGGAATGTGAATGTGAGATCAGGTTATAAATGATTTCAAAAGGTATTTGTGAAAACCCCGTATGGTATATGGGTTTATAAATGTTATTTGATTGTTATTGATCTGTATTTCATTTTAGTTGCTTATTCCGAATATTAATTACAGAAGGGGGTTATAGTTATCATTCAGTTAGATATGTTTCAATCTGTGGGCTTGTTGCTGAAAGGGGAAAAAACTATTCAAATCACCTAACCCAGCGGTTTTCTCGGTTTATGGCCGGTTCATGCCAGTTCAGTCCGGTTCATACAAAGTCACACGTCCTCTATTTCTGCCACCAAACTAGACTGGACAAGTTGCCGGTTCACCAATTTTCTAGTTGAACCAGCCAGTTCGGTCCGGTTTTTCATACCTTGTATACACAATA
Organism: Inga leiocalycina; assembly: GCA_963242795.1. Taxonomy (NCBI): domain Eukaryota; kingdom Viridiplantae; phylum Streptophyta; class Magnoliopsida; order Fabales; family Fabaceae; genus Inga; species Inga leiocalycina. Next base: position 81,971,842 of record OY725320.1, on the reverse strand, counting down.
ACAAGTGTTGATACAAAAACTTAGAAGTCTTGTAATACGTAAAGGATAATAAGGTTTTTTTGCTTTGAAACTTATTTTCATTTTGGATTAAAAAGATTTCAACCAAAGTTTTTATTCGGTACTGAATGAAAATTAAGTTGCTAATATTATCTTATAATGAGATTCTCAATTTTTATTTTTAATTACTTCAATTTGATCTCGCTTACACCCTCAAGTTATTAGTGTCTGTTGTGTTAATTTAAGGAACCACCACTCAACAAACAGAGAAAAATACAACAACATTAAGAGAAATTAAGAAATTAAACCTAAGGATTGTTGAGAGGGAAACTAGTGTTTGCGAGACATTTACAAACTCATAAACCATAAATACAAACAGGACAACCATTAACTTGTGTTTTAGTGTTTTCACTCACCTGAAAAAAAAATCATATGGAGAAGAATGACACCTAGCTACGCCTTATAATATTATTAAAAACCAATCATAAATTACATGATAATTTTAATTGTAAATGGTTACCATTTGAAAATAATTTTTATATATTTATTAAATTTTTTACTATAAATTAATTTCAAATCGAACAAATCTAAAGACTTAAATGAATATTCTTATAAATATAGTCTTAGGACATTTTTGAGTTTGAAATTTATTTTTTATTAAAATTAATTCATAACTAATCATTTATATATATTTCTCTGTTGATATGCGTCTGTATTATATTATATTTTTTTTATTTTATATATAATATATTATTGAAAAAATTACATATATTATATCATAATTTTAAAAATAATTTTTTACATAGCCATATGATTATTAATATCATGATTTTAATTTTTATAAAATTTATTATTTTTAGTATAAAATTTATTACAAATAATACATTTTTAATTTGTGTGATGGAATTACTACCAGAATTTGCAACTGATATTAACCACGGAAAAACTCCATGGCACATTCAATTTGCGATGGATTAGTGATGGAATTAGCCACACACAAAAATATTTCTTAGATAATTCTATAAGAAATTGAGTGTTTTTTCTAGTGTTATTTGCACAACTCCACTGTTGAAAATGTACAAGGGGGACATGAAATTTTTGTCAAATTGGTGTTTTAATTTAGCTTATTTTAAGTGACTTTGAAATATACAAAATAAATGTCAGAAAAATTTATCTTGTAAAGCACAAAAGTGATTTTTGAATTTTGAGAATGTTCCCAAACACTATTTTATATTTGAGTTAAATTGTTGTTGGAAACCGAAAATAAGATTACTAAAAGGTTATAAGGTGGGAATGTGTATAACTCCATTACTAAGAAGCACCAACTTCACTTTAGAGTTTATCAATTTTAGACCGGGATTAAATGCTTAAAGTATGAGATTTATGCAATTCCCACACTGAAAGAGTTTAATCTCACTAGAACTGAAAATAAAACTATTCTATGAAATTTATATAACTCCACTACTAAAAAGTATATTAATTTGATTTCACTTTAAGTTGTAATCATTTTACGTTTAGATTATATTATTTTCTTTTAAAAAAGGGTTTGGTGACCTTAAGGCTATGTTTGGATTGGGAGAAAAGTGAGGGAAAAATAAGAAGCTATGTTTGGATTGGGAGAAAAGTGAGGGAAAAATAAGAAGGAAAGAATACTATGAAGGAAACTTCTTAAAATAGTAAAAAGAAATGTAAAAGAATTATTATTTTTAGGAGGTTTTTTTCCTAGTATTATTTCGCTCGTAATTTTCTCTTAATCCAAGTATAAGGTAAAAAACCAGCAGTTGGTCTTTGTCAACGAGACAGCTGCCAAGGGGGGGGGGTCTCCAGTACTACTTCCGTACTGATGGTAATGTAATAGTAATTAATATGATAATAAACAACTACATGAAAAGTAGTGGTGGTCTCCGAAGTGCCAATTAAGTGCAACAAACTATAATGTCACACTCACATTATTAACTGATTACATCATCATCATCACTGTTATATTATTATTATCAATTTTATTGTCGGTCTCCAGCTCTAGAGGTTCGTACAGTTGAGACTTCAGACCTCCTTGGACAGACCAGAGCAGAAGGAAGCCTTGGCAAGCTTGAAGACCTGTGGGTCTTTATCAGTAGTCACAACCAAACGCTATTGTTTTTCATCATCGACGTCGACTCCAATATCTCCACACTGATATTCTTTACCTTCCTCACAGAACACGAGCTTATAGTAATGGTTTAGAGGATCATAGGTCTCGATAGAGAACGAACCAGGAACATAATCAGCACCAAACTCTTCCGGAGTACCAACCATCACAACAGGCTCTCCTAAAGAAGCAGACTTTATGACGTCAGTTCGGCGAATCGTTGCAAATGTTTGGTATATAAGCGAACGATGTGTTCAAAGGAAAGTGGGCTATGATGTAAGGTGCGTAAGGAGATGTCATGGTTACAGGCCAGCCTGATGAGTGATTAGCTGAAAACAACAGCGAGCCAGCACAAGTTCGAATCTCCATTCCAAATGAGAGCAAAATGAATGACTCCACCTCCAACAGAAGTGGTTGGTGACAAGATGTATTCGCCACCGTTTTTCATCGAAGTCCAACACTGCCTCGGCTGAGATGGTGGTGGTGAGGGAGGCGATGAAGAGGAAGAGGAAGGAAAGGAAAAATAATATTGCAGTAGGCTTCATTATGGAAGACTAGGGTTTTGTTTTTTTTTTTAGTGTTTTGGGTGTGTTTGTAAATGAGAATTCAGAGTATGTATTTATAGGCGTAACAATGGAGGAGTGAGGTGAAGCTCGAAGATGCTTCTAAAATGATTGATTTGTTTTCGGGTTTTTAGTCACGTGAAAGCAAAAAAAAATCACCTGGATAAGAATGCCACCTAGCTACTCCATATTAAAGTGACAATTACATATGTAAATTACTTTTGACCAAAAAAACAATGTAAATTAAAAGGTTCACTGCTTCTTCGTACATTTGATGACCACTTTATTGATGAACGATCCATATTTGATTTAAGCCATCATCAGAGGAACACTATAATTTTGCCAACGGCCTTGTGGTTTTAGTGACATGTCAACTTTCTTTATAAGAAGTCGCAAGCTCGATCTTGTAATCTCAGGTTGTTAGTGGCTACTGCTAAAAATGAAAATTTAGAAGAACACTAATTTAGAGCATGTTTGGTTTACAGTTTACAAAATGAATTTTTGCAACTCTAACTTGTGTTAGCGAAACTGACTTTTGATGTGCATTTTTGTGTTTTGCAAACTAACCTCAAAGTAACCAAAATACCAATTAAGGCAAAAGTCTGTTTTCAGAAAGTTCTTTCAGTTTACAAAAATGAGATCCAAACTCGCACTTAAAAATCAATGGTGTTGGAATATTGGCTAATGTGTAGGGTTAGTCATTTTGTATCAACTCAATGTAAAGCTCTGATCTATATAAAGAGCATGAGAGCTATTCACTTTATTAATCCTCACCTAGAAAGGAAGGTTAACTTGGTTCTCTCTCATTAATCCCAATGGTTTTCGGTTGTTTGTAATCCTTCAATCAGTTTGTTGAAACATGGAAATCATCAGGAGATCATTGCATTTAATTGTGAGGAAGATTTATTTTTTGAATTAATATGCTTTTCAATTATATATGTATTGGTGGCTGTTAAACACTCGTTATTTGAAATGATAATTGTAAAAAAGAGGCATCTCAGTACAACTATTGACCTATCAAATAAAATTGGTATACATGGGACCATCAATTTAAAAATAAACATGATAATGCACGTTTTGTTTTGTGCCGTTTGATTTTTTATCTTGAGAGAATTACTATTATGATGTCCTGGAGAAATTCAATTACCAAAATGCCCCGATAACGAGTACATAAACAAGTCGTTGGTATGGGTTTTGGTTTTCTGTATGAGATTCTTTAGATACGTTTCCATCTCACTGGGATTTGTTGCAATTTTTTACCTAGCAATTTTCCCCCCTTCATTTTTCACATAGCGATTTGTGTGTGTTTCTGTTTTATGTACTTTATATGTTCTTCGTATAACATCCCAAATTTGAAATGTTGGTTAAATAATTTTAGTTGGTGTAAAAGTTGAAAATATGAGGATTTCAATGGTAAATATCTTAAATAAGAGAAAATATTGGGCAAAAGTATAATTATGAAGAAATGCCCAAAAATTGTAGCATTATACTGAAAAAAAAGGGCTCCTGAGGTATCTTTCTTAGGCCTAGAGAAATTATTTAAAGTGAAAATGCATCAAAATATGCATTATTGGCCAAAAAGCCTATTTTAAGGCGAGAGTTTAAGGAAATAAAAGAGAAAATAAGTATTAAAATTATTTAGTGGCTTAGAAAGATTAGCAAAATATTATTTTTGGATTTATAAAATTTAAGAAAATGTTTAATTCCCAAAAAGTAGCTTATATATATAAATCTCAAGTTAATTTTGGGAATTAAGGACATAATTTCTCAAAATAATTCAAGAAAAACAGTTAGAGGTTATCATGTGGCCTAATATTTCAGGAAAATTATTTTATAAGGTTAAGAAGTTAATTAAGGAAGATGATGACTCCACATTTTTAGTAAAATTGAAATATATTTTGGTATATTTGAGAGTCATCAATGCTAAACTCAAGAGATTATTTTTTTAGATTTTGATAACATATCAATTTGGTACATTATTTAGGGATATTATTGTGAATATCATATTTTGAACAAAATAAAAAAACTTAAGTTTATGATAATATATAAGAATTATTGAGGTTTCTGAAAAGAAAAAAAGGAGTTATTTTGTCAGTTTGCTTTCTTTCCTTTATATAAGAATAAGTTGATTTTGTTTCTTTTCTTTTTATCTGAAAATGACGTGGAAGCAATAACGAGGAGCACGAGGCCACTAAAAAAAGTAACGATGAGCACGACGGAGACTTAACTGTGGAGACGTAACTATAGAGGATTGAGCTGCAGTTTCATCTCCAGTCACCAAGGCACAATATAAACAAGTTCGAATCTGACAGAAGGAAGAAGCTGTATGAGTAGTTAGTTTGCATTAGAATTATATTCAACCTTTGCAGGGATTGAGACTTATAATTACTCTTGTTTCTTTAGTTGTTAATGGGAATTATGTGTTGATTATAATTCTACGTGATTGATCACCATTTGTATTGCTTCAATTCGTTCAATTAAATTAAGCTTGATAAAGTTAATTTAATCATAAAATTTAGGTAAAATTATGCTGGACTTGAAGTTTATTTGTTAAATGGATGGTTTATTAATATATATATATATATATATATATATATATATATATATATATATATATATATATATAAAAATCTAGCTTTGTCAAATTAAAGTTGTTGTTTAATAATTAATTTTTATTAGTTGCTACGGGAGATTGTGCATGTCAATTGAAGATATAAATTTAGTCTTGACTAAGTAAAGCTTTATCAAATATTTTAGAACCTTAGACTAACACATTAAGTCATTTTATCACTAATGGAAAGGAAATTATTTAAGTCTCATTAAATGCAATGATGAGAAATAATCATATATTCCTCATGCTTTGAAGTTTCAATTTAGTTTTCATAAAATTATTTTCATTCTCTTAAATACAATTGATTTTTAGAATATAAACTTCTCAAATGGTTTTACCCAACCTAGTTGATGGCATAACTATAACGATTACTCCTCTTTTGCATTACTACCTGTGTGAATGATACTTTTCATACTACTTGTGACTCAGGCTTGAATGATCATTTCCATGCTACTTGTGACTCATAGGCTAGAATGATACTTTTCATACTACTTGTGACTCATAAGCTTGCAGATAAGCTAAACGGAACAGAAGAAAATTCTTATAACATATTAATAATTAATTTATAAGATTTATTAGGTAATCAAGAACTAATAAAAAAGGGGGGCAAAATAGTAATTTCATTTACCCAAACCAATAATGAATTTGGGCCAAGATGAAGTCCAATTTCAAAAGCTCAAAATGTGCTACCCATGATTAAGAGGTAAATTAAACATCTCTCTTTATCAAACTTCTTCAGCACGCTGTCCTTACTCTCTCACCTCCCCTCTCGCACGCGCCCGGAGAGAGAGAGAGAGAGAGAGAGAGAGAGAGAGAGAGAGAGAGAGAGAGAGCATCTAACTACATGCAAGCTTAATTCTAGGTATAGGTTAGCCTCCTAGAAATCATCCTATCCTTATTCATATTTGTGGCTAGTTCCTCGAAAGGAAAGAACGTGTTGGAGGAGGAGTTCTGAAAATGGAGACTATGAGGAAACTATTAGTTATTTTTATTTCGTATACTATTCATATTTGTGGCTGCTTGTATATATATGTGTGCTTAGCTTAAACTGTTTATTCTATTTAAAATGAGGTTAAGGTCCTGTTTGGTTTAAATAGATGAATTAATTCTATTATGTAGTACCTAAATTAAATTATGTAATGACATGTACATTACCTCCATAAGGAGTAGAGAAGCTAGGCACTAGCCCAAGGTAAGTGCCATGTAATGATCATAACCAAAATGCATGAGGATTTAGCTTGATAATAATAATTGGTGTGATTATTTGAGCTATAGCTTTGTGACTAGAGCTGGGAATCAGGGTCGGCCCTTGACGGGCCAGGGCCTAACAGGGTCGGCCCTAAAGGGCTCGGAGTCAGGAAAATTACAGTTTTTCAAGGCCCGGCCCGAGAGCATCAGGGCAAGGGCCGGCCCACAGGGCCGGGAAATTCTTTTCACAATATTTAACTATTTTTCCTGCGTATTTTCCCCGAAGAGATATAATTAGTTAATAACAACGATTAAAATTCTAATTTAATATATAAATGTTGTCAACATTAATGTTTAAATAACATGTCTCTTACAACAAACAAACACAGTTACTAATGTATAATCAAAGGTAAAATCATGTTCATAAATAACTCACACAAAGGCCAAAGTATAAGAAGGCAAGAAGCTAAATACTCTAACATCTAAATAACATGAGTATGACGACTATCATTTGCTCCTTCTTTGCCACTACCATCAATTTCAAGGATATTTGATTGTGTTTCACTTTGAGCAGTAGGTTTAAGTAGTCAAATAATCACAACCTCCATCAAAAATCATACTCTATCAGGCAGAATAGTATATAATATGATTTTAGTCTAAATAAGCAGAACAATATACTCAAAAATCACAATATGATTCAATTAGACAAAACAATATACTCAAAAATCATACTCTATCCAATATGAGAATAGAGTGACATATAAATTCAATAAGGTAATTCAAAAATGTAAAATGATTCCTTTCCAAGTAAAAAAAATAAAAAAAATAAATGGGCCTAAAGGGCCGGCCCTTTTAAGCCCGAGGCCCTACAGGGCTGGCCTTTTTAGGCCTGACTTCCTTTTGAGGCTACAATTTACAAGCCCGGCCCTTGAAGGGCCAGGGCCTAAAAGGGCCGGCCAGACGGGCTGGGCCGTTTTCCCGACTCTATTTGTGACTCCCTCGATATAGGGCAATTGTTTGAGTTAGGATATAAAATTTTGTAGTGTTATAGTACACATTCAAAATTTTAAAATGAGTCGTAGTTAATAATTTGTAACTATAAACTCTCTATCAAGCTGCACTCCGATGTCTCCACACTGATATTTTCTTTGCTCACACAGCACGAGCTTATAGTAATGCTTTTAGAAAGTGTTTTCATTCATTTTGCAAACTAGTTTTGGTGGTTGAAAATCAAATAAATTCTTCCATTTGATTAATTAGCAATTTTGATAATTAGTCAGCTTAGGACTTAGATGATTAGACTCCACATAGAGATTGACTTAGATTAGCATTGTTTTAGTACATTATTAATATAGTTTTCATTTGACCCAAGACGGCATGTGGATTAACTTATCATCCCATTTAAATATGATTTCTCTCAAGACCCTTCCTTTTGTTTAAACATTAAGAGTACCAAGGTGTTTTATCTTTAAAACTTAGTTTCATTTTGGTTCAAAATAATTGGAACCCAAAATTTAAAATGTTTTGGGACTGAATGAAAATTAAGTTTCTTAATTATATAATACTATACTAATGAAATACCCCCAAATAAAAATTATTGTACTATACTTTTGAAAGTATTTAGTTGATTCAAAAGCATGAAAGCTCTTTCGTATTTGTCAGATCCCATGTTTGATTCTATATATAATCTTAAACCATTAATGCCTGGTTATCCAAACTTTTTTTTTTTCTAAAAAAAAAAGAGCTTTCGACCATGATTTTTTATTAAGGGGTGATTTTTTATTCTTTTGTATAACTATTGAATTATCTAATACTTATTGATTAATTTTAGATTTGAGCAATATCGAATTATAAAAAGAAAATAAACTCTCCCTTGCTTTTTCTACAAATCTTGAATATGAAACATTACTCTAACAATTGTTAGATGTGATAAATGGCTAAGAAATATATTATACAAAATTTGACATTCAAGTTTCGGAAAACTCCACACATTCGATTTGATATTTATTTTAATTGTATCTATCTTTTAATTATTATTTGTCGAAGATCCACGCCGTTCAATCGTTAGAGACTTGCCAACGATAGACAGTCAATCACCGGAGAACCCACACCAACATTTTTTTTTAGCTCATTAACTTCTTTCTAAAATAAATTTAGTCCACATTTTAAATAGATGAATTTCCAAATGAGGTTAAGGTCCTGTTTGGGTTAATTGCCTAAACCAAACGAACGCTTGGGTCTAGTGTCATTAATTAATAATTACTCCTACAATCGCAGCTAGTAACTATCTCTTAAGGCACTATTAGGAACCACTTAGAATACAATTAAAATGGATAACTATAACTTGTTTCCTCTTAATATGATGCGATAACACGATACTCAATTGATCTAATTCAATTATACAATTTAACAATAACAAGTAGAAAGCACAATATCTTTGAATCAATAAGGAAATGTATAAATAAAAATTCAACAAGCCACAAAAATCCAATCCAATCACATAAATTCAATCCACAAGATAGTCCAAACGTTAATCAAGTCTCAATAGTATAAAGATTTAATCCTAAAATTTAGGTAATCAAAATATACAAATGAGAAAAGGAATTGAGCTAGTTAACTCCCCTATGTAGTTCTTGAAGATCAAGCACATCCTCATCACCAAGAGTTGAAATCAGCTAGTCATCATGTGAGCAAATTCCCAATTCGTCCATAACACTGCCAATCCATGGAAAATGAGTGAAAGTTAAAATTGCTAGAGAAAGGTTGTGGGTTCTGACGGAGGTGAGAACAGAGAGGACAGTGGAATTGTGAAGAGGGACGTGGTTGGTAATGAAGAAACAGAATAATTGGAGGGAAAGTGGGGCTGTTCGGTGATGTTGGTAGTGTGAAGGTGGAAGGCAATGATGATGAAGATGGTGTTCAGTGGTGATGTAGAGGACGGTGGTAGTGGTCCTGGTGTCTTCTCCGGTGCTGTGAAAGAAAGGGATCCGACGGTGTTGGTCCTCTGTAACTCCGATCAAGGCTCTAAACTCTCCTCTTCAAGCTCTCTCTGTCCTTCGTCCTCCTTACTCTGTCGGAGCTGGTGGTAGTATAGGTTGTCCGACGAGAAATAAGAGAGGCACAGTGAAGGTGGTTGTGTGCGTTGCTTGAGAGAGGGAAGTCCGAAGCTGCTCACCATAAAAAATGGAGGATGATGATGATGGAGACGGCGGTGAGGAATTAATGTCCGACGGTGGCTACGGAAAAACAAAGCAGGGATGGTGGTAGTAGGGAAGGGATGCTCGCCGGCGACCGTGGTGGGTGATGAGGCCGCCGGCGAGGTGGAAGAAGGAAGGAAGGAAGATGATGATGTTCCAGATGATGCGATGATGTCCGCTGATCTGTTGCGACGCTCAACTCTGCCTATATCATTCCCTCAGCTGGTCTCAGGTCTGGCATGTCCATTTCCCATGTCCATCACCCACCAAGTCGGGTCAACTACTTGGGCCGGGAATTCTGTTTCTGTATTTGTTTTTCCTTTCAGCTCAAAGGGCCAAAACTGCAGCCCATGTATGTCCATGCCCTGCCCTTTTCTTTTAACCTCCAGGTTTCAGCTTGCGTTTTGGGCCTGGGCTGATTGTTTTTTGTTTTTGTTTTCAGCTTAAGCCCAAAAATTTCCCATTTTCTTCTTAAGCACTTATAATACAAAATTAAGCATAATATAGTATTAAAAGTCCAAGAAAACATTTTTATGACTAATTAACAAATTTATGACTATTTTACCTCTTTTTACAATTAATTCAATACAAATGCCCCTAATTAAAAATGATGTTTAATCATACAATAATGTTCTAGAAAATGCGTTAAAAATCCTAAATTAATCATGAAAAATCATATAAAATTATGGTTCAATCAGAAGTCTAACTATTTTATTAAATAATAATAATAATTTGAACGCTAAATACGTGAATATTTTTAATTGAATTTTATTTATAATTTTTTCAGATAAATTTGGATATATGCAATATATATTAAGAAGAGTAGAATTTGCTTAGGTTCTAATCATATTGCATGCGATGGGGTTGTATTGCAATGCAAATGAGGTTAAGGTCCTGTTTGGTTTAATTGCAGGATTCCTTAGTAATGCAATGTATTGCATTACTAAGGAATCCTGCAATTAAACCAAACAGGACCTTAACTTCATTTGGAAATTCATCTATTTAACAAGACTTTAATCGTTTGAGGCTTTGCTTTCAAGACTTAGAGAGAATTAATTCTTAGGATTTTATTTGAATTATGATAGCCATTCTTCATTACCAAGAGCGCCCATCATTCATATTTTCAAACACAATTCCATTCACTCCTTCTCCATTTTTATAAAAAGACCAAAAACAATAGTTAGCATTTAATTAAATTGCATCTTTCTTTTAGTTATTAATTTCAAAAACCAAAACCCATTTCCCCTTACTTTTATTGCACTTGCATGATAATTAGATTACTTAGGTAGCTCAATAAAAAGCTCCTTAAGTAAGACGACTCGAGTGTTGCATTGTACTGCAATTCTTGGATTAAAAATATTTTTGCATTTGACCCCAAGGCATAAAGACACGGTTAAATCAACTTCTTTGAATTTGTCAAAACAAAACAAGCAATCAATTATATGAACTTCCCAAATATTCTCCCTTGATCCTATTCATTGAGAAATATGCTCCTCTAGTCTTATTTATAGGACAAAGAGAAAATGTTTATTTTGATTTTATTTATAAGGCACATCATTAAATTTTTTCACATGAATGGACAATTATACACTTAATTTATCACTATGTTGACTTTGTTTTTATGGGATCTCTGTTCCATTTTATAAAAGCCTTCTAAATAACAAGGATTAAAAAAAGTAGATTGTGTCATTGAAATGATAAAAAGTCATCACTACTTCCCCATATTATCCCCAATTAAAATCTACCTATCTTAATTACCTTTAGTTTTTTTTTCCTTTTACAATATAATCTCTCACTACATTATGGTTAATAAGGGTATTTGTGGAAAAGAAGAATTTAATGCTATTGGCTTTTTGCATTGGGTCTTATATTTTGGACCACAAATATCTTCTAGAAGGGGTCTTATAATATGGACGAGAGGGAGAAGTATTGTATATTAAATAGGGAAGTAAAGTAGGAAGGTTGTTCAATTTTAAGGCAAATTTAATAGTGACGTTTGAGGTTTTTCTTTGCCTATGTAAAACATGCTAGAAGTGATTTAAGAGAAATACTTCCTTGAAAGTCCAGTAATTTGAACCAAGCGACCCCTAATTAAGGAGAGGACAAAAATCAACATTTTTTCTGTGCCAAGTGTCATAAGAAGTGCTTCTGAATAGCAAGGGAACAAGACTATATAGGAAGATTGATTACAGAGACAATATATATATATATATATATAATATTAAGTATTATTAATTAATGTGATGAAAATAGCATCAATTAGAAGTCTTATTTAATAACCACCACCCTAGAAGTATTATATAATATTAAGTATTATTAATTAATCGAGCGCAGTAGATCATTGTATTTAAATATTTAACTATGATGCGAAAGGTTTTGTTTTTTCTGAATTATTATGCTTTTCAATTATATATGAACGAATGTAGTGGAAATGCAATTTTCTTGAATGAAAGACAGGCCTTATGTGATAATGCATCTGTGGCTATGCCGATATGGTTGAAAAAAGAGGCATCCCTCTACAATTATTGATCCCTCCGATTAATTGGTACATATGGGCCCAATTTTTGTTTTTTGGCTATTCATAGATACAAATTAGCTTTTACTAAAAATGCATCCAGTATCATTTACTTCTTAAAGATGCAATAATACATATCAACATTTAATATGAGAGCAAAAATGACAATGTAACCTAACAGTATTATATATGCATATACTAAAATAGTGTGTCCACCACAAAAAAGGTAAGGATGTTAAGTTATATTTAATGGCCATTACATTTTTGCTCTCATTTTGAATGTTTATAGGTATTTTTTGCCTCCTCCAAAAAGTATATGGTGTTGGATTGGATGCACTTTTAATAAAAAGCTTTTGAATACTTTTGCAACTTAACTATTTTTTTTATAAGTATAGATATCATTCTATCAGATGCACTCAAGGTGTCTGTTTGTTTTAGTTTTTCAGAAGAGCTTTTATAATTTATGAGATAAATATATGAGAAAAATTTTGAATCAGTTTGCGGAAAAGGGTTTCTAAAAACATGGGCTGGTTGTTTCTTAAACAAGCAGCAAACACTCTCAAATTTTCCCAATCATAGTTTGACTTGAAAACCATGGTTTTAAGGTTGAAAATCATATTTTTTTTAGAAGATATTTTTTTTCTACAGAAAATATTCTTCAAAATCTATTCTCTAAATCAATTTTTTTACTTTTTTTTCTAAAAGTTATTTTCCAAAAAGCTAATCCTAAGCCACTCTAATAAATATGATACTTCTCCCCGTCAGTTTGCCACTTTGCGCTAGATTCAATCCTATTTAGTGGGGCCCAATTTTTAATAAATATGATAATGCAAGTTTTGTTTTGTACTGTTTGGTTTTATCTTTTCATATAAGGACGACAAAAACACTATGAGCGCGTTGAGTTAAATCAATGTGCTATCTATCTTAAGCGGCCCAGTGGCCCTGGACTATCGGCCCAGTTACTATCGGGCCCCCAGTGGACAATAAGATTACAAATTTTTATTTTGCTTCTAGTAGTTTTGATCGCTGAAGGAAACTCTTATCTTTCTCAATACAAGATTGACTTTTCTTTCTCTTTTTACCGAAAAATTTTATAAATGAAAACTAATTTCGTCTCATCTAAATATTAATATAATTATTTTAATAATAGTTAACACATGTTTTAGCCATAACTAAAAATTGTTAAAGACTTTTTTTAGTGTGCACCAATCTTTCCCCACAAGATTCTTATGAATTTGACACACAACTTTAAAAAGATTACCCTCCTAACTGCACCCAAAAGACACCTGAGTAGATTGAATCAGTTGCCTTAGATCAAACTGAAAAAAAATGGCATGGGAATGGCAAAGCAAGTGCACCAATGAAAAGAATACGAAATAAGAAAAAAGATACTCCAACTTGTCTTATGATCAAAAACCTATTTGCAAGTCTAATTAATAATTTACACTTCAGAATAAGCATCCACTATCACTATAAGTATTATAAAGGGAGAATTACACTGTAGTTCCACGGAAGCTAATATACAAAGAAATGGTCTTGGAAAATTCTGAAATTACTTTCAAGTCTCATGGGACCATTTTGTAATAAATTCCGGGTGAGAAATGTATGAATTACCCCTGTCAGATAAATAGTGAAAGGGATGGCAAATGCTGTGAAATACGCACATGACGTCCGGAAGAGATCTGGAGATGGCAGGAAAAATGGAGTGACTATTAGCTTCCATGGTTGAAGAGTAAGGTAGGTATGGTTTTGTATGCTCTGTTTTCGCTGTCATTATGCTCTGTTTTCTGCTTCATGGTGGGGTGTTTCTGCAATAGAAGAGGTAAGGAATGAAGATGAGGGTGAAAGGTTTGGGGCTACATAACTTGATTTGCATAAGCAAAAAAAGAGTTGTTAATAGAAGCAGCGATAGTTGTCAGTGAAGGTTGATTAACTTGTTAATGACAATTATAGGTCACATTTAAATGTTGTTTGTGAGAACTAAATGTTTTTTTTTATTGATCTTTGTTTTCATCATAATAAATTGAAAAAGACTGTCTGATTTTTATGGGCATTATCCTCCGTATGCTCGCAAACTATAAAGGAAGGCCTAGTAAATGCAATGGATACATTTTGGCTAAGGTTTCAATGTGTTTGGGTATGGTTTTGTAAGCTCTTTTTTTTGCTGTCATTATGCTCTGTAATCTAGTTCATGTTGGTGTGTTTCTGCAATAGAAGAGGTAAGGAATGAAGAAGATGGTGAAAGGTTTGGGGCTACATAACCTGATTTGCATAGGAAAAAAAGAGTTGTTAATGGGAACAGCAATAGTTGTCAATGGAAGCTCCTTAACTTGTAATACAACTAGAGGTAATATTTAAATGTTTTGCTTGTGGTGTAAAGGTGTTTGGAATGGATTTAAAAAGTTTGCTATGTTTTTTGGTATTTTGTGTTGTTTTCAGTCATTATAAGAGGGATTTAATGAACAAGGTGTGAAATTTATGTGGTTGGAAGTCCTGATTATGTAGTAAGAATGTGTTGTTAATAGGGACTATGACATTTGTTAATAAGGCTGGTGAAACTGTTAATGACAACTTTTTGGTGCAGTAGATAGCAGTGATGGCTACAATGTCTGGTAAGAATCTACTATGCAAACTCCATATTTGCAAAGTGATCAAAGTTATCACCACATCATCACATTTTAATTGACTATTAACACCGTTAGTCTTTTTATAACTGCAGGCACTAACCAATCTAAATGCACAAACTTAAAGGACCTAGTAAAAAGGAAAAAAATGTCTAGGGTCTTGATTCAAAACCATGGAAACCTATAACGATCGCTAGATTAGTTTTTTTTTTTAAAAAAAAAAAGAAAGTAAATTTGTTGTCAAAGAAATAAGGGTAGGGGGTGTCAATTGTACCTTTCTCAACTGTGCCCCCTACCACGCCTTAAATTTGGGGTCATTCCCAAATATTTTTGTGTAGTTCTTTTGGTTATTAGATTCTATATAAAATGGATGATATTTTGATATCTAATAGGCAAACAACGGAGTTGTTTTCAATATTTTTATGATTTTTCAAAGGTTTATGTTGTTAAAATTGTGCAATTCTTTGAGTCTTAAATTATAAAAAAATTTAAAAAAAATCTATTTTTTATCTATAAAGTATCAAAATATTATCCATTTAGATTAACTATAAAAAAACATTTAAGAAGAGCAGAAAAATTGAGGCACAGCAGGGGCAACTAGAGCACAACTGACAACCAAATTCGTAAATTTACTCCGAAGTCCCAACACCGCGACCAGAATTCTCTTGCTTAGCATCTCTTTGGGACAAACGCCATTCGAGTAACCTCTGCGCATGTCGTTACCAATCTCCGGCGCCCCTTAGGGTTTCATGCTCTGTCTCTCGTGTTAAATTTGGTTGAATATTTCTCTGACTTGGTTGTTTAACATGAAAGCCCTGATTTATGCAGACTGATGGAAGGAAATGAGAAATTGATTGATTACAAAATTGTCACTCTGCCAACTGTTCTATACATACCCAACTTCATCACAGGTAACGAAGAGAATTTTCTTCTCAATAATGTACGGCTTTCTTATTCTTATGCTCACTCTTCTTCTGTTTCTCCTTTCAAGCTTTCCGTTTTCTTTATTTATTTTCTTTTTTTTTCTTGGTTCTTTCCAAATATATGAAGCTCCTTCGTCAATACATACCAAATTATTTGTTTCTCCTCCGTTTACTACTATGTTTTCCCTTCAGATATGTAAGTATAGATTCAGGAATGACCATGTAAAGGCTAGGGTGTAGGATAAACACTATAGTACCTAAATCTGGATCCGCACAAACAAATTAGACCCATTTTCGTTCTTTGTTGTCTTTTCCCAGATGTATCAAAGCTTAGTTCAAATATCTAACAAATAATTGTCAAACATAACATGTGAAACAATTAAATTACTTGGTATGTATGCACACACAGGTAAGGGATTGTTTGGCAAAATCACACCTTTATAATGGACCCAAACCCTAAAAAGTCTCAAATAAGTAACCACCCAGGCCTATTACCATTTACCAATTCCCGCATATGGTCTTTAGGGATTGAAATTATTGGAACTCATCGGGTATGGGTTGTCCCTAAGCAGAATTACTTTGTTCTTTAAATTTATTCGAGGTTGGCGTAGACTGAGGCTCAGTGCTTTCACTGCTATTAATTTCAATTTGCTTTTCTGATCTATGTTCGTTGGCAGGTGGTGTGGTGCTTGAGAAGGGACTTCTACCTCAAGCTTGTAAGTCAGAAAAACCTACCTTTTTTAATCTTAACTGGAAATATGCATGCTATACGATAGTCATTCTTGCCTGTTTACATGCGCGCGCGCGCACATGAACACTGACAAATGAGCACTTCGTTTGGACCTGTCGTATATTGAAATAATAAGAAATTATTTTAGCCTTTTGACCTGGTGCAACTTGCGTGTTCATAATAGGAAAGTTTTGTGTGCCTACAATAATGATTTTAATTATTTCAATTTATTTTGTTGTTTCCACCAGTTATTGTTTTAGTTTTTGGAAGTATCTTTTATGATGTGGGTCTGATCATTGCCGTGCTATTGGGTTTGTACCTTTTATGCATTAGTTGGGAAAATGTTGTGTTGCTGAACTGTGAAGATAATGCAACAATTTATATTAATCTGCATGACTTTAGTTTTTTTGTTTTTGAATTTGTTTTAATCGCTCAAGGAGAGGAAGAAATGACTATACATATTCAACTTCCTAATGAATCAATCATATTCAAGCGATATTAAATTTGCTACTATTTTTAAATGTCCTGCTGATATCACAAGTTCTGTCTCTCTCTTGCAGGGCCTCCATGGGTAACAAACCTCACCCAGAAAATATATGACCAAACAGGACTATTCCCATCACCCATCAATCATGTTCTAATCAATGAATATCTACCTAACCAAGGCATAAATGTTTGTGCTGAGCCTCAACCCTTTCTTTTAGCCATTCCTTTGTATTTCCTCCTACAACTACTACAAACAGTTGATTCAACAACACAAATTAACGACCGTTCTTAAAAAACAGTAGTAAAAGATGAAGTGGTTGTGTTTCAACGACTGTTTCATAAAATCAGTCATTGAAATAGGTGTTTCAAGGACTGTTATAAGAAACAGTCGTTGAAGCTATTCCTCCCTGACATTCGCGATGGAAGCTGTTTTTTTTTAAAAAAAACTAGGATATAACGATTGGTTTTAATACCAATCGTTGAAAGATCACATACAACGACTAGTTTTGAAACCAGTCATTGTATCTACTCCCCCAGCGTGCATTAAAAAATTAAAAAAAATGCTACAACTACTAGTTTTGAAAACCAGTCATTTAAAGCATATATACAACGACTGGTTTTGAAACCAATCGTTGAATATGGCTACAACGACTAGTTTTAGAAAACCAATCATTGTATCTTGTTTGCATAGTCAAAGATGGTGCAGAGCATGTCAGAGCAGCATAAAGAGTAAAGCTGTTTTGTTTACCAAAGACTTATTTTTTCTCCATTGGCGCCATTTGCATTTCTCCATTGGCGGTTCTCCCTCCTCTTCTCCGTTGAAACTAAAAGTGTTTCTGTCTTCGCGTTCTTCGTTCTCCCTCCTCTTCTATATTCATGGTGGTATCTGTTGCTGCTAGGTTCATCCTCTTTGTTTTCCCTCTTCTCCATCCCGCGACAAGCTAGGTAAGGCAGAACTTAAATTTCATTTGATTGGGTTCTTCGTTTCATCCTCTGAGCTTGCAATCCAGATTTTTTTCTTGCTTGAAGCTACATTATTCAAGTTTAAGTATGTGTTTTGTGGCTTCGTTTCATCCTCTGAGCTTACAATCCCTGTTTTCCCTCTTCTCCGACAAGCTATGTTGATTGTTTGATTTTTTTTTAATCCATTTTTGTTGATTTTTGTCACTCTTAACTGGTAAGTTGCGAGATTGGCATTGCTCATATGGAATTTCACATGTGTGGACCGTCACTCATTGTTTGAAGCCAACAAGTGGAAATCTTAAAATTGATTTGGACTGTGAGTTCGAAATTGAAGCTAGAAAAATTGAGTTTTAAGTGCTGGCTAACTTATGATTTGGACATATATTTTCAAATGCTGAATTGTTGGTGTAGGTGTTAAGACTTGTGTGTTTGAAATTGAAGGTGCAAAAATTGATTTGTACGTAATTGCTATTAGATACGTGCCATACTTAATAGTTATCTTAAATGCATAATACATGTTTGAAGAATTAAAGTGGTGATTTAAGCATTGCTCTTTATTTACAAATTTAAACCAAACCAGTCCATTGTAATTAATTCTACAGGGAAAAAAAAGAAAAACATATATTCAAAAACATATAGTTACAAGCACCTTCGTACAATAAATTTTACAATAGAGGCTTATTCAAATAATTTTCCCTTAAAAAATTATTTTGTATCATGTACTTATAAAAATAAAACATATATTCAACTTACATATAGATGTAAACATTATGTGAGACTAATGGGAAATATATGGTACTCCCTCATGTCATACGTACTTAGTAACAAGATAACTAATTTGCATGCATTGAAAAAGGTGATTAAATTAATTATTTGAAGGGAAAAAAAACCCTTCAATCATTCAATTCAATACAACCCAAGCCCTCAAATTTTTATAGATATGCATGGTGTTTTGTGTTTGAAATTTGAATCCTTATTATTAGATTGTGGCAACTATTTATATATATATATAGTGTATTCTATTGTCTGTCATTCTTATGTTGAATTTAAGCACAAAAGGTGCTGGAATTTTTAAAAAATGAGCAAGGCATACCATTTCTTCATCCATATTCATATCATAATGACAATTGGTCTAAAATTGAGTATGTGAAAAAGGCATAGGTGGTAGTAAAATGGGTCCCGTTGGATGAATGCTTTGATAACTAGTAAAGAATATGAGAATGGGGTGGAAGAGTTTATTAAATTTGCTAAAATGAATGCGCCTAGTAAAAATGGGAAGTATTTTTGCCAATGTGTGAAGTGTTTAAATGAGAGTCTACGAGATATTGATAATATAAGAGATCACTTATTTTGTGATGGAATAAATCTTCGGTACAAAAGGTGGATATGGCATGGTGAGGAAGTAACCGCTTGTGTGTGCCACGAGAGGGAAGTTTTGGAGGTTGGAGATGACGATAGAATGAGGAAAATGATTCATGATGTTGAAGTAGAATGTTTTACACAATCGCCTGTATATGATAGTGTGCGGAGTGATGTAGAGACACCTTTATACCCTGGGTGTACTAAGCATACACGCTTGTCAGGTATTTTGCACTTAGTCAACTTAAAGACAACTTGTGGATGGACCGATAGTAGTTTCATATTGTTACTTGAATTGTTGTGTGATATGTTTTCATAGAATAATGTACTTCTAAATCGTATGTATGAGGCCATGAAATTATTATCTATGATGTGTATGGAGTATATACAGATACATGCTTACCCTAATGACTGCGTATTGTACAGAAATGAGTATGAAGGATTAAGTGAGTGTCTCAAATGTAAAACTTCCAGATACAAAGTGAAGAAAGGTACTAGGTGTGGTTATGAGACAATTAAAAAGCAACCTTTAAAGGTTTTATGGTATCTTCCAATCATACCGTAGTTAAAACGAATATTTGCTAATATGAAAGAAGCAAAGAAGTTGAGATGGCATTATGATGACAGAGTATGTGATGGAAAATACCTTCAGCACTCAGCTGACTCTCCACAATAGAAGAAAGTAGATGAAATGTATCCCGAATTTGGCAGTAAGTCTAGAAACCTTCGGCTTGAGCTTTGCACAGATGGAATCAATCCCTATGGTACTTTTAGTAGTACACATAGTGCATGGCAGGTTCTGGTGGTGATTTACAACTTACCTCTGTGGTTGTGCATGAAATGCAAGTATATGATGCTTTCTATGATGATTTCGGGACCAAAACAGCTAGGGAACGATATTGATGTCTACTTGTCACCTTTGATAGAGGACTTAAAGAAGTTGTGGGGGGATGGCGTAGATGTGTTTGATGCAAATAAGCAACAGTCGTTTAAGCTATGTGTAATGATTTTCACCACAATTAATGACTCCCCTGCATATGGGAACTTGTCAGGTTATAGTGTAAAGGGTCACAAAGCATGTCCAATATGTGAAGCAAGCACACACTTCCATCAACTCAAGTATGGTAGAAAAATGGTTTACCTTAGTTAGAGATGATTTCTTCCTCGGTTCCACCCGTACCGTAGGCTAAAGAAGGCTTTTAACGGTTTGCCGGAGAATAGAATGGCTCTGAAGCCATTAACTGGAGACAAGATTTATAGTCGAGTGGAAAGAATCATCAATGTCACTTTTGGTAAAAATCAAAAGACTACAGGTGAGAAGAACATATGGAAAAAGAGGTCAATTTTCTTTGATCTTCCATATTGGCATAGTCTTGATGTGAGACATAGTATTGATGTGATGCATGTGGAAAAAAATATATGTGATAGCCTTCTTGGTACGCTTTTGCACATAGCAGGGAAAACTAAAGATGGAATTAGTGCGATACTATACTTAGTTGAAATGGGAATAGGAGAATGACTGCATCCACAATTAAGAGATGATGGTACGAGAGCTATATGGAGCCAGTAGCGCATACATTGTCAAAAGCCAAGAGAAGTTTGTGTGGGTGTTTGCACGGCATTAAAGTGCCATAAGGGTATTCTTCTAATGTGATGCGGCTTGTGTCAATGGAAGATTTGAAGTTAGTAGGAATGAAGTCCCATGATTACCATATCTTGATGCAACAACTATTACCAGTAGCTATTACAGGCATTATGAAAGATGATGTACGAAGCACGATAACAAGGTTGTGCAGTTTCTTTAATGCTATTTGTAGTAAAGTTGTTGACATTGGAAGGTTAGACGAATTAAAAAATGAGGGTTATACTATTATATCCAACTAGAGATGCATTTTGCTCCCACATTATTTGATATAATGGTGCATTTAATAGTTCATCTAGTAAGGGAGGTAAGACTATACGGCTCAGTTTGTCTAAGATGGATGTACCTTTTCGAGCGATACATGAAGAACTTAAAAGAGTATTCTAAAAATCCTTATCAACCTGAAGCCTCAATTATGGAAAGATATGTCGTTGAAGAGGCTATGGATTTTTACAAAGAATATATTGTTAGATCAAGCGTTTCACCCAAGAGGGGGGTGAATTGGGTGATACTGAAATTTCTTTTGAAAATATAAAACTTTGACAAAAGAATTAAAACAGTAATGAGTGAGGAGAAATATCACCGAAGTGTACACCGTGAGTTATACTGGTTCGGTCACAACCACTTTGACCTACGTCCAGTCCTCAGAGCTTCTCTGAGAGTTTCACTATAGCTTCCAAGATTCAGTGGGTTCTTGGCACCTCAGTACAAGCAAGTTCCTTACACTTGGACACTCACTCCCCCTTACAGGTTGTAATCCAATCCCAACTCAAGGTTCCACAACCTTAAGTTATCTCAATAACAAATATTGAGTTTGAATGAAATATCTCTCTTACAGAGTAAATAATAATCACGGAAGCATAGAAATACAATTTCAACGTGAAAACAGAGCAATGAACTTGATGATATGTTCGTATGTGTGCTTGGTTATTCTTCTCTGTTTGGATGTTCCCATATATATAGATATGTTGGTGATGACCGTTGGAACATTTTCTTTCGTCCGTTGAAGAGTGCGCAGCCACTGTTGACTTTTCAAATTTTTGAAAAATACCCGTTGGCGGTGGTTGGCATTTGAACGTTTGATTTGACTTTCCTTTCTTGATGTGATTCCTTCATTGTTTATCTGTAAATATACTTGTAATACTAACACAATGAAAGATTAATCATATAGGAAACAAATCAATGAACGTTTGAATGATTTCTAAATTTCTGGGTATGCTTACTCGAGTAGCTACTCGAGTATCCCTTGAAGTTTACTCGAGTACCTACTCGAGTATCATCGGGAAATCATTGTTTTACTGCAAGTTAATGAACAAGTATAAGATTACTCGGGTAGTGCATGGAGTAAACTAAATTTCAAACCTTTGGAAATAGTTATTTACTCGGGTACGTACTCGAGTAATGCACTCACAACTTTATGAGTTACTCGGGTACCAACTCGAGTAAACCTTCAAATAAACTTTTGGTTACTCGATGCTCTACTCCAATAATGTTGGCAGGATTTCAAGGCCGAGAGCAATTAACTTGTTACTTGAGTAGGGACTCGAGTAATGCTCTCATTTTTGTATTGGTTACTCGGGTACCACCTCGAGTAACGAAGCCTTTTGATCATGATTTACTCTCGTAATGACTTGAAGTTTCCTTTGAAAATATTTGTGCTTATTGTAATATCCCGATCTGTGATTAGGGCTAATGACTCTGATAATTATTGTAATTATCTTGATTAAACACTTTTGGAGTTAATGTAATGTGAATTTTGTATGTATACATGTGGTATATAAGATCAATGGTTGTGATTCCTTGACCGTGGGTCGGAATCCTATGTTTTGTGACTTGGTAAGCTCATTGAGGGAATTGTGTAGATGGTGACAAGTGGCATAATGGAGGCCCTTGGATATGGCACTAGAAGACAAAATACCACTTTTTCCCTCTTCTCTCTCTTGGTTCGGTTGAGTGTGTGTGTGTGGAGGGTGAGTGACATCTTCATCATCATCTTCTCCCTCTACCATATTCTCTCTCTTCCATTCCTCCATTTTCGCTGAATCAAGCTTGGAGAGAGAAAGGAAAAGCTTTAATCTTTGGTAAGAAATGCTCCTCCTTTGCTCCAATCCTCTTCTCTAATATTGTTCATCTCAATAAGAGCTACATTGTGATGATTGTAGAGCCTTGAATGGTGTTGATTGGGATTTTGGTCGAAATTGAAAGTTGAGGAATCAAGGTTCTGAATTGAGCAAATGAAAGAGGTAGGCATTTAGAGCATTTTAGTATGTTGTTTGTGATTTTTGGCTAAGTTGGTCAAATATGGAATTTTGCCCTAATTATGCCCATTTCTGGAAATATGAAGTTATTATGATTGATGATTGGAAATGATTTAGTTTGGAGATATATGAGTATTTGATGTAATTTGGAATGTTAAAAATGTGTTAAGGGAATTTGGATACGGTGTGTCATTGAGACCTTAATGAATGATTGTGGTCAAATTGGCTTTTGAGTGTTTTTGGAAGTGGCCAATATGTTCCCTAGTTAGTGCTTAGTGTGTGTGAGCATTGTGGAGAGTTTGGGAACCTTTGGGAGTGAATTTGACCGTCTGGTGTTTCTGGTTTTTGGTTGCGTTTCTGGGTCTCTGATGAACATCACTCGAGCACAGGATGATCATGCTCGAGTGATGGGAGAAGTTTTTCCTTGTTCTGCTTCGAGTGCGCCTGGGATTTATGGGCAATGCTCGAGCACATCGCTTTGTGCTCGAGTGAGCGAAGAACATGCTCGAGTGAGCATGGTCTCCTCGAGTGATAGTGGGAGTTCAGAGTGAAGGGTTTCTTTCGGGTCTTCACTTGCTGGTGGATGCCACGAGTGTGCTCTGACACTCGCGAGCATAGCCTTCTCACTCGAGCACTGGGGGTCATGCTCGAGTGAGGTTGTGCTTCAGGTGGGAGTTGTGCTTGCGGGTGGTCACTCGCGAGTAAGGTGCTCGAGTGTGCCTTCTCACTCGCGGGTATGAGGTGTGTGCTCGCGGGTGTGAGGTTGTGCTCGAGTGATCCTGGTGCTGGGAGAGCGTGGTGTGCTCTCGGGTCCTCACTTCTTGGACTTCTCTCGCGGGTGCTCGAGTGAGGCATTTGGCCTTGTGCTCGAGTGAGGGTCAGCGTGCTCGAGTGAGCCAGTGCTCGAGGGTTTCCTTGTGCTCTCGGGTGCTCACTCGCAGTCTCACTCGCTATTGTGCTCGAGTGATCTCCGTACTTGTGCTCGAGTGAGAGCATTTGTGCTCGAGTGAGATGACCAAAAATCTGTGTTTTGCCTTCGAGTAAGGGGTCTTTTGGGTAGTGTCTTCCAACCCTTTAGGCATATGTTTAGGCCTCTAATAGTCACCTAAAGAGTCCTAAATGATAACCAACATAGAGTATTATTGAAATATACATATGGATAAGAGATTGATTGGTTGTCCATAATTGATATAGGATTTGACATCTGTCGTCCTCGTGAGGCTAAGGTGCCAGAGCCAGTCAGGAAGGATACAGGTAGTGACTCTCTCTTTATACCTTGTGTGATACATTGTATGTATATTATGTCATTGTTTTGAAATGGATATCGTATGCTGCAAGTTTTGTGAAAATGTGGAAGCACCGCTATACCAATAGTCTCTGAGTCGTTAACAACGGTTCGGGTGAAGGTCGTATGCCTTCCCGGCGGTAAAAGGGGATGAGGTTAGGGTGTGATATATGTGTATATGTGGGCCGAAAGGCTAATTGTGAGCCGAAAGGCTATTTGTGAAGGCCGACGGGCCATTTGTGAAAGCCGAAAGGCTATATTGAGCCGTGTGGCTATTTGTATGCACTGCCACGCCAATAGTCCCTGAGTCGCTAACAACGGTTCGGGTGAAGGTCGTATGCCTTCCCAGCGGTAAAAGGGGATGAGGGTGGAGTGACTTGTGTTGCTGTATGAAATGATTGGTGTGCATATTCTGTGATTGCATGTGGTATGAAATTGTTGTTACAACTGGGATTCTTTAGAATCTCACCCCTTCCATATGACTAACCATTTCAGACAGGGCGAGCGGCTCGAAAGGAAAGCGGACAACCAGGAGTAGTTAGGCTTACTCCGAGATCATAGTGGTAGTTGGTTATCTTAGTTTTGGATTTGGGATTGCTAAGTATATATTGATGTAAATGACATTTTGGATATGTAATCCCCATGTTTGGGAAACCTTAAACCCAAGTTATTTATGTAAGTAACCCGGGGTTTTGCCGGGATTTAGTTTCCGCACTTTGATATATATTATGTACTCTGATTTCTCAAGTAATTATATCCGCACGTGAATGTGAGACCAGGATTAAGTATGTTTTAGAAATGATTTTGAAATACCCCATCTTGGGATGAGGGATTATAAATTGTTATTTTGTCTTATTGGTCTCTATTTCACTTAAATTCAGTAATCCGGATGTAATTACGGTGAGGGGGTTACATTTTTGGAATACTTACTCGAGGAATCCACTTAAAATAAACCATGAAAAACTTGTATACTAGAGTAAGTACTCGAGGAAGATGAAATAAGAAGAGATAAGGTTAATCGGGTACCAACCTCAAGTTTTCACTTACCTTAGTCTGTTACTCGGGTAGCTCCTCGAGTAACATTAGCAGTGGTACAAAATGCCGAGAGTTGCATATTTTCAGAAACAGAGTTACTCGAGTAGCTCCTCGAGTATCATGGAAAACTTGATGGATATTGGAAGTTTCTGACCTGGTTACTCGAGTAGCTCCTCGAGTAACATTAGCAGTGGTACAAAATGCCGAGAGGTCCATATTTTAGGAAACACAGGTACTCGAGTAGCTCCTCGAGTATCATGGGGAAAACTTGAAGCCAACTGGAAGTTTTCACATGGTTGCTCGAGTAGCTCCTCGAGTAACACTAGCAGGCCGAGAGCAACCTTAAAATTTTACCTGGTTACTCGAGTAGCGCCTCGAGTAATGGTGGCAAGTAACTGGAAGTTTTGCTTGGTTACTTCAAGTTTTGGCTCATTACTCGAGTAGCGCCTCGAGTAATGCCTTGAAATTGTACTTCTGATCAAGTTCCTCAGCATTTTCTTTTGGCCAATCTTCACTACTTCCATGCTTACCTCAAGTAAAGCTTATTCCTGTCATTACTTAGTTCAAACTTGATTATTAAACATTTCCTTTTCAAACCATTCTTTTGTTATCATCAAAACATGAGATCTAACATTCTCCCCCTTTTTGATGATGACAAAACTTGGTGATTTTGAACATGGTTTTTCAAATTGGATTCTTAATTAATTATTTCTTATTATACCTTGCATACATAACAACTTCATTAGTCCAAACATGTATCATAATCCAAAACATAATAGAACTTAAAATGAAATCATATAACTTAAATACTCTTGCATTGAACTTAAAATTTCAAATTACAAAATAAGTTCACACTGAAATCAAAAAGCTCCCTAAAGTCCCATGTACACCCATATACCCATGATAAGCTAGGACAAATCCACAAAATCACTCTCAAGCTCTTCTCCCCCTTTTTGGCTTCATCAATCAAGTGGAGGGCTAGGAGGCTTGGCCATGGAAATTGGTGTTACTGGAAGGACCATAGAATCATTTGATTCTAAAGAATCAAATGAGCTAGAGGGTACTGGATCAGGCAGATGAAGTGGAGGGATATGGATATCATCGCCGGGAAGAGAAGGTTGGAAGACAACCATAGTAGAGGTTTCTCCTTCCGGGGTGGTCTGAGTCTCAGGTGAAATCTCAACCTTAGGTGTATGCTTTTCAGGTGATGAAGAGGGAGATATCTCCTCAGTGTGAGTAGGAGAGGGAATTGGTTTAGAGGTGGTTTCAGGCTGTGGCTTTTGAGGTGAATCATCGATGATAATGTGTGTGGTCTCGTGGGTATCAGGATCATCCACTGTGAATAAAACATCTTTCCCTTGGGGCTCAAGTGGATTAGAAACCGGAGGGGTAGATGGTTCAGCCTCGGGAATGTGAATGTCTGAAGAAGGGTCTACTGGAGGTGGTGGTGGTGCAGATGAGGAGGGACCGGCAGAAGGTCCAGGACCCAAGGAATCCAAACGTGCCAGTATTAGTCTCAATGTCTCTCCCTGGGCACGTTGCTCTGCTAGCAGTTCCTCATGCCTTCTATCCATTCTTTCAACCAACTCTCCCATTTTTGTGTTCATGTGGGTTATGAGTTCTGCATTTGTGTTGGCTATGTCCACATGAAAGCCTCTGAGCATATTCTCCATAAAGTGCTGGAGAGTGGCATTCAGGAAAGATGGTGAAGATGTGGTAGCAGCTGGAGCCGATGACTGAGTGTCATCCATCCTACTGGTCTCTGCCTCAGTAGCCTTTCGCTTCTTCTTGGACCCAGACTCCAGTGGGCCTTTAAGAGGGATGTCGATGTTCAGTTTACCAATTTGGTTCCTCCCCACTGGGGTCAACCTCTCAATTGGCTCCTTACTATCCAAGTACCATATTTTGTTCTCTTTCAGGATAAGAGACACAATTTGGGGATATGGCATTGGAGTAGTACCTTTTCCATCCACCTTATACCTTTTCATCTCTGAGGATATATACTCTCCCAGATCCTTTTGCTCTTTCAAGAGGAGTGAAGCAAACCATCTATAGTCCCTATCCGAGAAGTGGGTATAGTTGTTGGCTTTGTTTACTAGGGACCTAGAGTAAATGTACCAAAGGACCCTATGGTGATCACACATATCACTCGGTTTAAAGTTTAGGGGGCCAACTAACTCACCGGGCTTTAGGATAGTAAAAATTTGATTTGGCTCAAGCTCAGAATATATATCATCAGGGGGGTTCTCTATTCCTAACCACAGGTTAATTTTGGAAGGTGAAATCAAAATCTTTTGACCTCTCACAGTTGTGGTCATTTCTTCCTCTACTGAGGTTCGATCAGGTTCATCTATGATCTCTAGGTTGCAATAGAAATGAGTGATTACCTTTGTGCAAAAAGGCAATCTAATGGACAACCAAGGCATAAAAGGATCTAGATAAGGACTAAGATCGTGCTTCAATACCTCTTGAAGTAGCCTGAGATCCACATAGTGTGTCTTACACACTTTTCTTCTGGAGAATTGTGTCAGGTACTTGGGAGACTCCACCAGTTTCCCCACATTGAATCCCTTTGGAGGGGTAGTGATCTCTGCCTCTGGAATCTTGGATTTCTTGGATGATTGACCCTTCTCCATTTGGTCAATGATCCCAGCCATTGCCTTAGCCACATTTTTGTCATACTTTGGCTTCTTGATAGACTTTGGAGTGAATGAGGGTGTAGAGGAATCAGAATGAGAAGGTGAGGGAGTTTTTGCACCTTTGCTTCTTCCAGTAGATGTGCTCTTTTTAGACTGAGCCCTAGTCACAATAGGCTCTTTGATCACCACACCTTTGGCTTTAGGTTGTGGTTGAGGTTTAAGAGGAGTTTTGGCTTTTGGTCTTAGGATTAATTTTCTTCTCTTTGTTGGAGGAGGAGAAAGAAGATCAGGGTTTTGTTGTGAATCAGAGGAATCTGTGAAGTTGAGATTCTTGGTTCTAACCATCTTGAAACTCAGAAAATCAAGAATCACAGTGAAACAGGGTAACTGTCGCGAGTTTAGGGCAGAAGGATTTTGAACAAAATAGGAAGTTTTTGGACTTGAAATCAGTTGGGTTTTGACGGAAATGAGGCAAGGAATCGATTGGGAAAAGTTTTTGAAAGGGTGTATAGTGATTTACTCGAGGAGATTTTGTGGAAATGACCAAGTTTGCGCAAGATAAAGACCTAAATCCCGACTTTACTCGAGGCCTTACTCGAGTAACCTTCAAGTTTACTCGAGGCCTTCCTCGAGTGTTCATACAGAAAAATTCAAAAATAATTCATTTAAATTGCGTACCTGGCATGAATAATATAGTAATTATCCATGGATGTTCCCTCGATCATTCATAATCCATTTAGGTCAGTTTTGAGTCATTATTCAACATTTTGAGAATCTAAGCTCCGACTTTACTCGAGGCCTTCCTCGAGTAAGCTTCAAGTTTACTCGAGGCCTGCCTCGAGTAAATAGCTTCTCAATTTCTGACTCTTCATTTCCTTGAAATCTGAACCGTTATATTTGAAAATCAAGTAACTTGATCCGTTACTTCCAGTTTTGGGGGCCATTACTCGAGTACATACTCGAGTAAAGTACTTCTTTACTTCAAGTTGCTCCTCGGGTATTGCTTTTCTGTCACACATTACTTCAAGTTGGTACTCCAGTAAATGTGTCCTCTGATCACCTCTGTTTTTGTTTCTCAAAATAGAATTTCAACCTTCCTGCAAAACACATTTCTATATACTCCGATGCTTAAGTTAGTGATCATCAAAACATTATCAAATGACTTCATCTAATATTATGAAATGCTGAAAAATACTTATAACTCATTGGGATTTACCATTCCCAATTCTCTTCTAATGAATAGAAATTGATCTTTTGCAAGGGGTTTTGTGAAGATATCAGCTAGTTGAAGATGAGTAGGAATGAATATCACTTTCACATCTTTCTTTTGGACATGATCTCTGATGAAGTGATGTCTGACATCGATATGCTTGGTTCTAGAGTGTTGAACTGGATTCTTTGCCAAGCTTATCGTACTAGTATTGTCACAATAGATTGGTATTTCTTTGAGATAAATACCAAGGTCTTGCAGTTATTGTTTTAACCATATCACTTGTGCACAACAACTTGAGACTGCAACATATTCGGCTTCTGTTGATGAAAGAGACACTATATTTTGTTTCTTGCTGAACCATTATACAAGTGATCCTCCAAGAAATTGTCCTTGTCCACTGGTGCTCTTTCTATCTGTCTTGTATCCTCCATGATCAGAATCTGAATAAGCAACTAAATATTCACTTCTTCCTTTAGGATACCACAGACCCAATTCTGGTGTGTCAGCAAGGTATCTAAAGATTTGTTTGACCGTTTCAGCATGTGATTCCTTTGGTGCCGATTGATATCTTGCACATATGCCAACACTAAATTGGATGTCTGGTCTGCTTGCCGTGAGATAGAGTAATGATCCAATCATTCCTCTATATTTTGTGATATTGTAGTCTTTCCCTTTGACATTAGCATCAAGCAACGTTGTTGAGCTTATAGGTGTGTCTGAGCCGTTTGCTTCATCCATTCCATACTTCTTCAATAGCTCTTTTAAATACTTTGTTTGAGATATGAAGATTCCATTCTTTCTTTGTTTGATTTGCAAACCAAGAAAGAAATTCAATTCTCCCATCATTGACATCTCAAACTCTCCCTGCATTATCTCAGAAAATTCCTTACATAGAGATTCATTAGTAGCACCGAAAACAATATCATCAACATATATTTGAACAATTAAAATATCATCACGTTTTCGATTTATAAATAATGTTGTATCAACTTTTCCCCGTACAAAACCTTGATCGATGAGAAACTTACTAAGTCTTTCATACCAGGCTCTAGGAGCTTGTTTTAAACCATACAAAGCCTTTTTAAGTTTGAAAACATGGTCCGGTTTAGTTACATCTTCAAAACCTGGAGGTTGTTCTACATACACTTCTTCCATGATGTAACCATTTAGAAAAGCACTCTTAACATCCATTTGATAGAGTTTGAATCCTTTGATGCATGCAAAAGCTAAGAGTACACGTATAGCTTCCAATCTAGCCACTGGAGCATACGTTTCCTCATAATCAATTCCTTCTTCCTGATTATAGCCTTTGGCCACCAATCTTGCCTTGTTTCTGACAATAATTGCAGATTCATCGAGTTTGTTTTTGAATACCCATTTAGTACCAATGATCGTATGATCTTTGGGTTGGGGCACCAAATCCCAAACTTGATTTCTCTCAAATTGATTTAGTTCTTCTTGCATTGCTATGACCCAATCATTGTCTGATAGGGCTTCATCAATGTTAGAAGGTTCAATCTCAGAAATGAATGCAGAAAAACTTACTTCATTGAAAACTCTATTTCTGGTTTTGATCCCTTCATTCACATCTCCTATGATTTGATCTAAGGGATGACTTCTATTGTATTTCCAGGCTTTAGGTTGACCTAGGGATTGCTCTTCATCCTTAGTTTCATCAACCTCTGGAATAAGAGACTTAGAGATAGATTGACCATTTTCTTGATTTAAAACAACTTCCTGTTCTTCATCAATGGTTTTGTCAGAGGATTCAAATTCATCAAATACAACATGAATTGATTCTTCAACAACACAAGTTCTTTTATTAAAAATTCTATATGCTTTACTTCGGTTAGAATAACCTAGGAAAATTCCTTCATCAGTTTTAGAATTAAATTTTCCTAAGTTATCTTTACCATTATTATGAATGAAACACTTATAACCAAAGATGTGTAGATGAGCAATGTTTGGCTTTCTCCCTTTGTATAGTTCGTATGGTGTCTTTCCAAGTTTTGTTCTGATATATGCTCTGTTTGAAACATAGCATGCTGTACTCATAGCATCAGCCCAAAACACTTGAGACACATTCTTTTCATTTAGCAATGCTCTAGCCATCTCTGTGAGCACTCTATTCTTGTGTTCCACAACTCCATTTTGTTGAGGCGTCCTTGGAGCAGAGAAATTGTGATCAATGCCATTAGTATCACAATACTCTTCAAAGGCTTGATTTTCAAATTCTCCACCATGATCAGTCCTAATACCTGCAATAGACATACCTTTCTTATTTTGCACTTTCTTGGCAAAAACAATAAATTCTTTAAAGGTTTCATCTTTTGATGATAGAAAAATAACCCATGTAAATCTAGAGAAATCATCAATAATGACCAATGAATATAAGTTGCCACCAAGACTCTTTACTCTTGCTGGTCCAACTAAATCCATATGAAGTAATTGTAATGGTCTATTTGTTGAAATCTCATTTTTTAATTTGAAAGATGATTTAGTTTGTTTACCCTTTTGACATGCATCACAAATCAAGTCATTTTTGAAATTAACTTTGGGTAATCCAAGCACTAAATCCTTTTTGAGTAATTTTCCTAGTTGATGCATATTGACATGAGCCAATCTCTTATGCCATAACCAGCTTTCATCGGTATTACTTAGAAAACAATTTTCAGATTCATTTCTACTAATATCTAGAGTATTGCAGTTACCTTCCCTTTTTGCTCTGAGCTTAGCCTTGATATTCTTCTTATCAAGCTGTAAGTCACTCTTGTTGATAATTAAACATTCTTCTGAGTCGAATATCACCCAGTTGTTTTTATCCGCACTTTGACTTACGCTCAGCAAATTGTGACACAAGCCTTCAACATAATATACATCTTTGACTTGTATTCCTTTGTCATTTTTGATTTCACCAATTCCTGCTATCCTTCCGGATTGATCTCCTCCAAATTTTACCTTTCCACCTTCCTTAGGTTGTAGTGTGGTAAAACTTTCGAAATCTCCGGTCATATGTCTAGAGCATCAACTATCAATGTACCACTTGCTATTTTTGGATGCTTTGAGACATACCTGCAATCAATTGACTAAGTCTTAGGTACCCACATCTTTTTGGGTCCTTTTGGGTTAGTACAAATGATTTTATGAATATATGATCCTTTAGCTACCCATTTGTAGGTTCCTATGGTTCCTTTCTTCTTATGAATGCATAAAGATGTATGATGTCCTTTTCTATTACAGTAATTACAAAATGCAAAGGGATTTGATGTATGCACAGAATGTTGGAAATAATTCAAATATGACTTACCTCCTGCTTTCTTTCTTCCTTTTCTTTTATCTGATTTTGGATCATATCCAATTCCAGATCGATCATTTACAAATCGTTGAGCTTTTAAAATGACATTTAGCATCTCACTTCCTTGTGTGAATTTTTCAAGAGTTTTTGTGAGATCAATGTTTTTCTTTTTCAAAGATAAACAATTTTCACAATCCTTTACCTTATGTTCAGTTTCAAGAACTTTGTTTTTCTTTTTAACAACAATCAATTCTTTAACAACTTTGATGAATTCAGAATGTAAAGCATTATATTCGGAAAATAATTCATCATAGGTAGGTTCAGAATCATTTACCTCTTCTTCTGTTTCTTCTTGAGCAACAAGACATATATTAGCTACCTCTTCCTCATCGCTTTCTTCGTCTGAGGAGCTGTCACCCCATATAGCAGATACAAAGGCTTTCTTTTTGTTAAAGAATTTACCTTTTCTCTTTTCTTTGCTCTTTTGAATCAAATCTGGACATTCTGACTTGATATGTCCTGGTTTCCCACATTCATAGCAAATGATATGATCTTTGCTACTACTTCCTCCTTTCTGAAAATGTTTGAATCCTTGACCTTTCTTGTAGAACTTTCTGAATCGTTTTATGATTAGACCCATCTCGTCATCGTCGAACTCTTCATCCTCATCCTGATTCTCTTCTTTCGCTTTTAGAGCTAGACCTTTCTTTTTCTTGTCGCCAATGTCATCTAGTTCTCTTTTGAACTTTAGTTTGCTTTCATATTCAGAAAGACTTCCAAATAGAGAAGCAACTGATCTCATTGACTCTCCTTTTGCTTCTTCTATTGCAGTAACTTTTGCTTCCCACTCTTTAGAAAGAATATTCAAAATTTTTCATACTTGGGTGTGCTGATCATAGACTTTCCCAAGAGCTGCAAGTTGATTAACAAGATGAGTATATCTAAGTTCGAATTCAGAAATTGACTCACCTGATTTCATTCGAAGTAAATCGAATTTGGTGACCAAGGTGTTGATTCGATTCTCCTTGATTCCCGAAGTTCCCTCATGAGCTATTTCCAGAGCTTCCCACATTTCCTTTGCTGTTGGGAGTATACAAATTCTGAAGTATTCATTTTGACTCAAAGAACTTTGTAACATCAGAATTGCCTTGCTGTTGAGAGTGATAAGTTTCTTGTCATTCTCATCATATTCCGCTGGCGTCTTTGGAATTTTCTGAGAATCTACAGTCTTTGTAGGTTGATAGTTTCCACTCTCAATTACATCCCATAGCCCATATTCAGTAGCCATCACGAACACTCTGAATTTTGCTTTCCAGAAAGAAAAGTGTTCTCCATTGAAACCGGGAGGTCTAGTGATGGATGCTCTGTCGGGAAGAATTCCTTCACCCATGCTTGCCATTGGATCCTTCTTAGGTTGTTATACCTTAACAAGAAGACCTATGCTCTGATACCAAATGTTAGATCAAGTGTTTCACCCAAGAGGGGGGGTGAATTGGGTGATACTGAAATTTCTTTGGAAAATATAAAACTTTGACAAAAGAATTAAAACAGTAATGAGTGAGGAGAAATATCACCGAAGTGTACACCGTGAGTTATACTGGTTCGGTCACAACCACTTTGACCTACGTCCAGTCCTCAGAGCTTCTTTGAGAGTTTCACTATAGCTTCCAAGATTCAGTGGGTTCTTGGCACCTCAGTACAAGCAAGTTCCTTACACCTGGACACTCACTCCCCCTTACAGGTTGTAATCCAATCCCAACTCAAGGTTCCACAACCTTAAGTTATCTCAATAACGAATATTGAGTTTGAATGAAATATCTCTCTTACAGAGTAAATAATAATCACTGAAGCATAGAAATACAATTTCAACGTGAAAACAGAGCAATGAACTTGATGATATATTCGTATGTGTGCTTGGTTATTCTTCTCTGTTTGGATGTTCCCATATATATAGATATGTTGGTGATGACCGTTGGAACATTTTCTTTCGTCCGTTGAAGAGTGCGCAGCCACTGTTGACTTTTCAAGTTTTTGAAAAATATCCGTTGGCGGTGGTTGGCATTTGAACGTTTGATTTGACTTTCCTTTCTTGATGTGATTCCTTCATTGTTTATCTGTAAATAAACTTGTAATACTAACACAATGAAAGATTAATCATATAGGAAACAAATCAATGAACGTTTGAATGATTTCTAAATTTCTGGGTATGCTTACTCGAGTAGCTACTCGAGTATCCCTTGAAGTTTACTCGAGTACCTACTCGAGTATCATCGGGAAATCATTGTTTTACTGCAACTTAATGAACAAGTATAACATTACTCGGGTAATGCATGGAGTAAACTAAATTTCAAACCTTTGGAAATAGTTATTTACTCGGGTACGTACTCGAGTAATGCACTCACAACTTTATGAGTTACTCGGGTACCAACTCGAGTAAACCTTCAAATAAACTTTTGATTACTCGATGCTCTACTCCAATAATGTTGGCATGATTTCAAGGCCGAGAGCAATTACCTTGTTACTCGAGAAAGGACTCGAGTAATGCTCTCATTTTTGTATTGGTTACTCGGGTACCACCTCGAGTAACGAAGCCTTTTGAGTATGATTTACTCTTGTAATGACTTGAAGTTTCCTTTGAAAATATTTGTGCTTACTGGAATACTTACTCGAGGAATCCACTTAAAATAAACCATGAAAAACTTGTATACTAGAGTAAGTACTCGAGGAAGATGAAATAAGAAGAGATAAGGTTAATCAAGTACCAACCTCAAGTTTTTACTTACCTTAGTCTGTTACTCGGGTAGCTCCTCGAGTAACATTAGCAGTGGTACAAAATGCCGAGAGTTGCATATTTTCAGAAACAGAGTTACTCGAGTAGCTCCTCGAGTATCATGGAAAACTTGAAGGATACTGGAAGTTTCTGACCTGGTTACTCGAGTAGCTCCTCGAGTAACATTAGCATTAGTACAAAATGCCGAGAGGTCCATATTTTAGGAAACACAGGTACTCGAGTAGCTCCTCGAGTATCATGGGGAAAACTTGAAGCCAACTGGAAGTTTTCACATGGTTACTCGAGTAGCTCCTCGAGTAACACTAGCAGGCCGAGAGCAACCTTAAAATTTTACCTGGTTACTCGAGTAGCACCTCGAGTAATGGTGGCAGGTAACTGGAAGTTTTGCTTGGTTACTTCAAGTTTTGGCTCATTACTCGAGTAGCGCCTTGAGTAATGCCTTAGAAATTGTACTTCTGATCAAGTTCCTCAGCATTTTCTCTTGGCCAATCTTCACTACTTCCATGCTTACCTCAAGTAAAGCTTATTCCTGTCATTACTTAGTTCAAACTTGATTATTAAACATTTCCTTTTCAAACCATTCTTTTGTTATCATCAAAACATGAGATCTAACATATCTATCAAGGGCGAAGGCCCAATCTTGTTATGAAAAAGGTACAAGTAAGGGAACACGAGGGCTCAAAGTAAAGAGTATGCGTCGTGAAGAGGTGTTGTAAGCATACTTGTATATTTTGAATAATACAGAAGAAGTTTAGCCATACTTAGGCGAACACAAAAAGAGTTTAAAGGAGATATATCCAAGAAAAAATAACATGCAAATAGCTAATGAGCAAAACAAGACTTTCATAGAGTGGTTCAAGGATAAGATAGAACACGAGACCAATGTGTCTGAGACAATCAAATGGTTAGCTTGGGGCCCTTCTTTTGAGGTCATAACTTTGAGTGGTTTCAATATAAACGGGTATTCTTTCTACACAAAAACCAAAGATAATAGAAGTACTATGCAAAATAGTGGGTTGATTGTGGTAGCGGAATCAATGCACTTTTCTAGTTCAAATGACAAAAACCCTATTTTGGCATCTTTGGTCTATTATAGAGTTATTGAAGACATATGGGAGATAAGCTACACTAAGTTGAGAGTTCCTTTATTCAAATGCAAGTGGGTTAACAATAATGCTGTTGAAATATATCAATTTGGATGTACCTCTATTGATCTTGAAAGAGTCAGTTATAAAGATCAACCATTCATTCTAGCAAGTCAGGCAAAACAAGTGTTTTATGTCAGTGATCTAGCAAATGTAAAATTGTCTATTATACTCCAAGATAAAAAATAGAAGGTTGGTGATCCGAGCTTTAATCTTGACGACACACCGCCTTTCACTATAAATCCACCTATGCCAACTGAAGTAGAATTGGTAGATGATGATGAATATGCAGCTAGAGTTGATCATTGTGAAGGAATTTGGGAAAACACTTAAAGATTTTGAATTGTTTAAAGTGTGCATGTAAATTAAATTTACTTATCATATCTCACATTTATTTCTTAGCAGGATCATGACAAGTTCAAATTTGGGCAACTCTGCTAGCTCACCTGTTAAGAAAAAGGTTAGAGGAAGCATGAAGCTACGGTCGTTGGTCAAACGTCATGAGGAACAAAAGGCAAGGGTTCACGTGGAATTTGATGCTGATTTGAAACCAATCGGCGAAGAGGGAGATACGTTCATTAGCTATGTTGGCTTTTTGGGTCAAAGTAAAGTTAGCATTCTAATTCCTACCTGGAGGGAAGTTTCAAAGGACACAAAGGCTATGATTTGGGAACAACTTTTGATATGTAAAGTTGTATTTTTATCTCTATCTTTATCTCTATTTGTTCATATATAACTATTATATATATTTTGTTTTGTAGCAAACCTATGATGTTCCCATATGAAGCAGATGTACAAACATTGGATGGGGGAAGTTTGTGAGCGATGGAAAGATTTCAAGTCCACGCTCACAACCAAGTACATTCAAGGGTTAAAGAGCCATAAAGATCCTTGTAAAGAGTATTCGTTTCTTTCCCCAAATGATTGGAGGTTGTTTGTGGCATCGCGGCAGGATACCAAATTCCTGGTATATTTTGTTCATCTTATTGTTAAACATTTTAGTTGAACTTACTTGATGGTATGACATGTGTAACTAACGTAGGCAAAAGTGAAAAAAGAAACAGAGATGGATAAGCGAAAATTAATGCAATGGTATGACATGTGTAACTAACGCAAGCAAAAGTGAAAAATATCACTACAAATTTCAGACATTCTTTGAGTGTACTCTTTGTTTAGGTTTTTTTTGTTTAAATGTTCTGTCTCTTTTTATAATCTCTGTCTTGGATTTGTCTGAATAATAAATATTTTTTTAACCTACTTTACCCCATTCATTATCTTTCATCATATTTTTCTCTTTATTATTTTCTCCTATATCCACTCATAAATAAATGTATATTTGGAAAAAAATATATTTCTTGGTATTTATCACTTTTAATTAGTTTTAACTTCTTCTTTTTTTAGTGGCTCAATTTGGTTAACAAGACCTTTTAAATAAAGACAAAATTACTCCCTCCGGTCTTTTTTATAAACAACTTTATCTCTTTTAGGGTTAGTCCTTTTTATAAGCAACTTTCTCATTGTGTCTCAAAATTTAAACTACTTTCTCATTTTCTATCCCTATTAAATACACATCTTTATATTAATTATCCCTCACTCACCACTAATTCTTTCTCATTTACTCATTTATTATATATTCTCTCTCATATTTTATACTCGTAATCTCATATTTGTTACTTATTCTCTCACATGGTCTTTTCATAAATTGGGTTATATTGGGAAGAAACATAACATTTTTGACACATTTATTGTTTCTAACTACTCTTAACCATTAATTCGTTTTACGCAATAAAGATAAAAGTTGCTTATAAAAAGGACCGAAGGGAGTAATATCTTATAAATAAGACTATGTAACTAGCATATATTTAATGATGCGTTTTAATTAAGCATTAATAAGAGGAGGTTTTTTTTAAAAAAAATAAATGAGGGACATAATTAATATATATAACTAATTTAACCAAACATTATGAAGTGATGGTATTGGTCAAAAAAATAATTTCGGCATAAATTTATAAATAATAAATTTAAAACGATCTATATTCCTCTTGTCCTACTTATAAATAACATTTTCTCACATAGGACCGATCATAAATATACCAATAAAGAATAGGTGTTTCTTTAAAATTTTAATACATTTTATTTTATTTTTATCCTTAATTGATTGCATGTATCGGCAGACACACTCAAAACCCAGTAATGGCTGGTACAATTCCTTTAAAAGCTTTGTAACGACATGTACTATTCTTTTAAAGCGATGTATATATCAATAGGCACCCTCAAAGCCCTGTATCGGTAGACACCCTCATAGCCCAATAATGACTAACACACTTTTCAAAGCCCTATATCGGCAGGCACCCTCAAAACCTAGTAACTGCTGGCACCCTTTCAAGACCTGTATCAGCAAGAATACTCAAAGCCCAGAGATCATCTTTTCAAAGTCCTTTATCGACAGACACTCTCAAAGCCCTGTAATGGCTGGCACCATTCTGCACAAACCCTCAAAGCCCTGTAACGGTTGGCACCCTTCGGCAAGCACCCTTAAAGACCTAAAACGGGTAACACCCTTTTCAAAGCCCCATATCAACAAGCACCCTCAAAGCCTAGTAACGACTGGCACCTCTTTCAAAGTCTTGTATCGGCAGGCATCCTCAAAGCTTAGTAACAGTTGGCATCCTTTTTCAAAGCCCTGTATCGGCAGGCACCCTTAAAGCCTAGTAACTGCTGGGACCCTTTCCAAAGCCCTGTATCGGCAGGCACCTTTTTAAGCCCTGTAACGGCTAACACCCTTTCAAGCCCCGTATCGACTGGCACCCTCAAAATAATAATAATATTTCTTAATGGTTAGGGCATAAATATCCTTTAAATTGAATTTCATTTTATAATTTTTATGATAAATTTGGAAACATAAGATTTATATTAAGACAAATAGAATTTATATTTCTCAATGATGGATTGCATTGGATTGCATTACTAAAGAAGCCTGCAATTGAACCAAACTGCACCTTAACCTTATTAAGAATTTCACTTATTTTAAAGTAGGACTAAATTATTTTTTAAAAGAAGTTAATGAGCTGAATTGGCGGCTCTCTAAGGAGTAGACGCCCACCAGCGTAGGATCTTCGACGAATTAAAAGATAAATACAATTAAAAGACATATCAAATCAAATGTATGAAATATCAAGTTTTGTGTAATATTTTTCTTAGCCATTATTACATCTAACAATTTTTAAAGTAATTTTTTCAAGATTGTCACAAAAAGAAAAGGAGAGCTTATTTTCTTCTTTATAATTCTGATATTGCTCAAATATAAAAGTGATTAATAAGTATTAGATATTCAATAATAATTATAAAAGAGAAGAAAAATTCACCCCTTGCATTCTATTGTAGAGGAGCTCTAAATGTATTGTCAACAGCTCGAACTTTTTATACAAAAAAATTAGATGGATATTAACGGTCTATGATTATTAATAGAATCAAATATGTAATCTCTCACTGATAAAAGAGCTTTCATGTTACTAAGTAAACTATATACTTTTTAAAACAACAAGGCACAATGATTTTTATTTGGTAAAATTTCATTATAAAACCAGAATTTCCATTGAACTACAGAACATTATGAATTTACACTACACTCACTTTGAACCAAAATAAAAAGAAGTTTCAAAGTGAAAAGGCTTTATTACCCCTAATGTTTAAACAAAAAATTGTTTTTAAGAGAAATGATGTTTACAAGTACCGATATACATTTTAACCGAAAAACGGGGCCCGGCAATGAACCGGTTGTAGTATTAGTTCAAGGGTTAATAGGTCAATCAGGGTCTAACCAGATGTCGGACCGAACATATTAAAATATTATAATTTAATTGATAATAAAAAATAAAAATATTAACCATCATTATAAGTCACAATGGGAATATATTACTCAAATGTCCCACATGATTTCACTATAAATTATAGATTTCAAGGTACTTTTAAATTGTATTTTGTCTGGTTTGTATGTTAAGCACAATTTGACAAAAAAAAAAACTTAAGCACAATTTGACAAAAGATAATCCTTTCTTCAAAACAGAAAAGACATTCACATATCTATAATAATTAACTTATAATAATAAATAAATATCTCTGTGGGAGCACTTTTGATGTAACAAGTCCTTTTTAATGATTTTTTTAATAACAAAATGGCAATAGCCGACAGGTGTGTAGACATGTGGTTATCCAAATTCAAAAAGTTTTGCCAAAGCAAAAAAGAAGGAGGAGGTAACGTGCTATCTGCAATATTAATAATGATTAATAACAAAATATAACAATAGTTTAATGGTAAGTTGGTAATACTAACTAAATACAATAATATTATTTATAAATTTAAAAAATCAAAATATTCATTTAATATTTTACACATATGAGTATTTAGTGCTAATTTATTTGTGTATAGATTTTAACACTTAACTATGTAAATTAGATTTAAATTGATTAATTTTCATTATCTTACTTGTGTTCTTTTGCAAGTAAATTTATATAAATAATAAAATAAGGAGTTTAAGAATACTTTTGTCATTCTTATTTTTTTAATAATTTTTTTTATTTTTTTGGGTCATATTTATATTTAATATAGGGTTTGTTGCAAAGGCAAAAAAAAAAATATAGGATTTGTTGCATATGAAGTGGCCGACACTTTATTAGAGATTTAAACGGAGAGAGAAGAAGGAACATAAGGATGTGACGACTGGAGGGGAAAAAAAGAAAAGGAAGAACGAAGAAGATGATCCACTGACCACTTGAAGAGCCATATCATGGGGCTATCAAATAAAACTAAGCTAAATGTATTATAGGGCAACTAATCTAAGTCAATCACTATATGGAGCCTATAGTTAGTTCCTAAATAATCTAGTGTACATAACAAATTAACCAAAGAGTATGGGATGAGAGTTTCATCTATCTAATTAAACTAAAGAACTACTTGTTTATGAATTTTTCAATGTATAAAGTGAGTGAGTGGGTGTAAATGTAAGAAATGAATGTCCTAGGTGATTAAGTCCACTAACCATCCTTGTCCAATTTTAATTTTGAGTTCTTCCCTTAACTAAGCACAAGGACTAGTAAGAACCCTTACTAATCAATATTCATAACTTCTCAATTTAATCTAAACATAGACTCGATTGATCAATTAGGAATACCTTGAAGTACTCAGCTTATGATAGATTCATAAAAGATCCTCTCTACAACCAATTAATTCCCAGAAACCTAGCAAACAATTGATTTCAAGAGAATAGAGGAAAGCAATTGAATAACAAAAGAGTGCTATAGTTTAATCACAATGCATAAGTACAAATCTAACACAAGTATCATCATCGAGATTGCATCAACCGATTAAATCCTTAGCCATATACATAAATCATAAACTCTAGCAACCTAGAGTCATAATCTACATATGCTTAGAGTAGAAGATGAAATTAAGACACAAAGAACTCCCCTAGTTGCTCAAGGACTCAGGTTAGCTTATCGGACAAAAGAATCTAGCCTCTCATGATTCGGAAATTAACTCCTCTAGACCTCTGGGCTGTCATGTTTGTTGCAAATCCGAGCAAACAGAGAAGAGAGGGAGTTAGTCGGTGGAAAGTGGAAAGAGAAGGAGAAGTGGAGGTCAGTGGGAGTGGAGAAAGCGAGAGTGAACTGAAGAAATCCCAATCCCAACT
Source organism: Inga leiocalycina (assembly GCA_963242795.1). NCBI lineage: Eukaryota > Viridiplantae > Streptophyta > Magnoliopsida > Fabales > Fabaceae > Inga > Inga leiocalycina. The sequence goes on along the minus strand of OY725320.1, from coordinate 81,929,565 downwards.
GCTAATCCCCGAAAGTGAGAATCAGCATGAGATGAAGTAGTGCCAAAAACGTGATCTCCTTCCCTGAAGAAAGCAATCACAATTTTGGATCTCAATCTCTAGTGCAAGGGCATGTTTGGAAACTGATAATAATGTGAGGGATCTTAAGGCCAAGAATAGGTCATTAATTCAAGCCACCAAACAATGCCTAACTCCTTTCTTATGCCTATTAAAATCAGGAAATTGGGAAATAAAATCTGTACATGTGCTCTCCTTTAATTCCATCTTGGTCCTCTATTAAGCTCCAATGTACTATGTCATCACCTACATAAATGAGATACACAAAGGTAATATCATAGGTTCACAATTAAAGAATAATGTAAATAACAAATATTACTTAAAATATATCAATTTAGCCACTTTAATTCCCAAATCACCTTTTCACTCAAATCTCACATTAATACCTCATTATGCCCAAAAATATTTAATCAAATTCCACAAAAGCCTAAGGTTAATCACTAAAAGATATATGAATATTTAGCTCTATCACCACTGTGAAGCACCAAATCTCTCCTTTCCATCACAAGCAAACGGCTATGCTGATGCTTTCACTACTTCTACTTCTCAATCTCACCCTCTCTCATGATTATGCTCATTCTCAGTTTGTTGTTATAGCTTTCATGGAAGGGTTTGCTAAATCTCTTTCATGTGATGGTAGTTGTTAGGCTTTGTAGCCTTTAATTTATGCTTGATTTTACTTTCTCCCTTCGTTTTCTTCTTCTTCTTCCCTACTCCATCATCATCTAATTTAGACTTCTGTTATTGTAATACCCCGAATTTTGAGACTTGAGGCTAGAGAATAAGCCTGAAATAAGTGGAATGTTAAGCCCCGGTTTAGCAAGATCCCAAATTTTGATTAAGGGATGATGACTCCAAAAGCGGATGTGATTAGTGATAAATGGACCCTTTTGGAGATTATGATGTAAACTGTGATGCGTATGCATTGTGAGCAGTGCCAAAACCCAATATTTAAGTTCAATTATGGATTAATATCTAAATTGACTTAACATAGAGGGAGGGTGAATATTGTGGCTAAATGGAAAAGTATGATGTGTTTAGTGGTGATTCAGGAGGAATTGCCATAATCAGGGGCAAAACGGTAAAGTTACGGACCAATTGGTCAGTTACCGAAGAGGAAACTCATTGGTACCTTGAAGATCAATGGTTAGGGTTGATTTTTTGTGATATTGAGTGGGTGGAATCCCATGTGTGTGAGTTCATGTGAGTTCATTGGAATTGGTTTGAAACTTTGGAAAGTAAAGAATTGCAATGTGAGTTTGAATTGTGACTTGTGTTGACATGTTGTGATTATTGGTGAAACATGTCAATGGAATGTGAATTTGATTTATTTGGTATTTCCAATGGATTCCTTGTGAAAATTTATGTGGGAATGATGTTTGGTATGAAAATGGGACCATTGGAAGCAAAGATGCAAAATCTGGAATTTTATCTAGTGAAACTCTGTTCTGGGCAGTCTGTTTGTATTGATGTTTTGAGTCGGAAAATGGTCTCTAAAAATTCTGAAAATTTCCAGTCTTAAAGTTCACATTCCAAGCTTCAAAATGGACATATAATTTATGTCATTTCATTTTGTGAACTGGGAGTTATGGTTTTCCAATGTTTGATGCTAAAACTGGGTGCAAATCTGGAACAGCAAGGGAATTTCATGTAATTCTGGAATTTTGTGGTGATTTCTGGTAATGGATCATATTTTTTCTATGAAGAGGTCTTAAATATATTTCAATGGACTTTGGGATCACCTCATTTCAATTTTTCTAGAATTAGTTAAGATTTTTCAAAGTTTGAGCAGAAAATCTGCTAGAAAATCCAAAAATGGGAATTATGACATCATCAAAATAAAAGATGACATCAGCATGGAATTAAAATATTTGCCATCTTCTTCTTCCTCCCATTTCTATCATGAGGCTCAGCAGCCAGGGAGAGAGAGAGTGTTGAGAGCTCTTAGAGAGAGAAAGAGGAGAAATCTCACAAGGTAAGCTGATTTCTCCAACGATCTAGCTCCTAAAGCGTATAGCCTTGCTCCTAAGCTTCTCTTTCATGTTCTTTAAGGTGTTGGAAGCTCAATTTTCATGGTTAAGAAGGGCTAGGGTTTCAGCCACTCTTGAGAAAATCTAGTGGGAGCTTGAGGTAACTTCCAAACTCTTGTGTATTGACTATTCTGGTTGCTGTGGACAATTTAATCGGTGAAATTTCGCCAGATTGTCATTGATTTCAAAAATGAAAAATGGGTGTGTGGCGCTGTTATGCTGCCCAAATTGGTACTAAATGGTAGTTGTAACCTAATGGAATAGTCAATAAAGTGGTTGGGAGTAGAAAGGAACGTGTTTACGGAGCCGAAACCGAAAAACCCCAATTTTTCTTGGAGTACTTGTATATTTCAGTCAAGTCTATAAATGGGCCTTAGAGATGGATTTTCAATGATTTGGTGATTCCATTGAGTTCAGGAGCGAAAATTAGGTGGGGTTACAGTTGGTCACTTTTTCTGAAAAGGCCGAAAAACATAACTACGAAAACGCTCCTAAAACCCTTAAAGTGGGGCTGCCAAGGGTAAATTTATAATTTGACAATGAATTTGATAATTCCAAATCCAAAAATGGATTCCTTGGGTGAAAATAAGTCAGGATAGCCCAGGATAGAATATCAGGAAAAGTACAGCCGAACCAAGTACGGTGGGGCCGGGCCGGGTCATCGTGGGCATTTTAGTAATTTTTCAATATAACCTCATCTAACCCCCAAAAACACTATGGAAGTGTCTAAATAGTACATTTGGAATTGTAGAACCCAGTTGAGGGCCCGAGTTGCTGGCACGCAAATCGAGGAGAAAAGACTGGAGGTAGGGAACTTATCTCTCCTGCATGTATTTGATATTTGTGTTGGTGTATTGATGTATGTTATTGCTTTGCTTGATTATGTGAAACATATATGAACTATTGAAGCTCTGTTTCTGTTATGCTATGGCCATAAGTATATTGTTTGCAGCATTGAGTTTGCATATATGTCATTGTGTGAGCATGAGTTTGTAATGCAAGCATGTCATGCATTAAACACATATCTTGCATGCATATTGGTATCTGTTTCTTACTGAGATTCTCTCGAATCTCACTCTCTCCTACCAACAATTTAGACAGGGCAAGTGCCTTGTGAAGGGAACGGCTAGGACTCCTTCGAGATGAGAGTTTGTAGTTGGTTATCAATATGAGTTGGGATGACTATATATTATTTGGATGAGGATTTGTTATGTATTTGAGATGGATTTGTGTAATCCCCATATGAGGGCTTGTAATGGGCGAATGTGCCCTATAAAACTTGAGTTAATAAATGGAATCCGGAATTGTCGAAATTATTACATTGCGTACTCTGATATATTAAATGTGATTTATCTTCATGTAATCATTGTATTTGGAATGTGAATGTGAGATCAGGTTATAAATGATTTTAAAAGGTATTTGTGAAAACCCCGTATGGTAGATGGGTTTATAAATGTTATTTGATTGTTATTGGTCTGTATTTCATTTTAGTTGCTTATTTCGAATATTAATTACAGAAGGGGGTTATAGTTATCATTCAGTTAGATATGTTTCAATCTGTGGGCTTGTTGCTGAAAGGGGAAAAAACTATTCAAATCACCTAACCCAGCGGTTTTCTCGGTTTATGGCCGGTTCATGCCAGTTCAGTCCGGTTCATACAAAGTCACACATCCTCTATTTCTGCCACCAAACTAGACTGGACAAGTTGCCGGTTCACCAATTTTCTAGTTGAACCAGCCAGTCCGGTCCGGTTTTTCATACCTTGTATACACAATAACAAGTGTTGATACAAAAACTTAGAAGTCTTGTAATATGTAAAGGATAATAAGGTTTTGTTGCTTTGAAACTTATTTTCATTTTGGATTAAAAAGATTTCAACCAAAGTTTTTATTCGGTACTGAATGAAAATTAAGTTGCTAATATTATCTTATAATGAGATTCTCAATTTTTATTTTTAATTACTTCAATTTGATCTCGCTTACACCCTCAAGTTATTAGTGTCTGTTGTGTTAATTTAAGGAACCACCACTCAACAAACAGAGAAAAATACAACAACATTAAGAGAGATTAAGAAATTAAACCTAAGGATTGTTGAGAGGGAAACTAGTGTTTGCGAGACATTTACAAACTCATAAACCATAAATACAAACAGGACAACCATAAACTTGTGTTTTAGTGTTTTCACTCACCTGAAAAAAAAAATCATATGGAGAAGAATGACACCTAGCTACGCCTTATAATATTATTAAAAACCAATCATAAATTACATGATAATTTTAATTGTAAATGGTTACCATTTGAAAATAATTTTTATATATTTATTAAATTTTTTTCTATAAATTAATTTCAAATCGAACAAATCTAAAGACTTAAATGAATATTCTTATAAATATAGCCTTAGGACATTTTTGAGTTTGAAATTTATTTTTTATTAAAATTAATTCATAACTAATCATTTATATATATTTCTCTGTTGATATGCGTCTGTATTATATTTTTTTTATTTTATATATAATATATTATTGAAAAAATTACATATATTATATCATAATTTTAAAAATAATTTTTTACATAGCCATATGATTATTAATATCATGACTTTTAATTTTTATAAAATTTATTATTTTTAGTATAAAATTTATTTCAAATAATAAATTTTTAATTTTTGTGATGGAATTACTACCAGAATTTGCAACTGATATTAACCACGGAAAAACTCCATGGCACATTCAATTTGCGATGGATTAGTGATGGAATTAGCCACACACAAAAATATTTCTTAGATAATTCTATAAGAAATTGAGTGTTTTTTCTAGTGTTATTTGCACAACTCCACTGTTGAAAATGTACAAGGGGGACATGAAATTTTTGTCAAATTGGTGTTTTAATTTAGCTTATTTTAAGTGACTTTGAAATATACAAAATAAATGTCAGAAAAATTTATCTTGTAAAGCACAAAAGTGATTTTTGAATTTTGAGAATGTTCCCAAACACTATTTTATATTTGAATTAAATTGTTGTTGGAAACCGAAAATAAGATTACTAAAAGGTTATAAGGTGGGAATGTGTATAACTCCATTACTAAGAAGCACCAACTTCACTTTAGAGTTTATCAATTTTAGACCGGGATTAAATGCTTAAAGTATGAGATTTATGCAATTCCCACACTGAGAGTTTAATCTCACTAGAACTGAAAATAAAACTATTCAATGAAATTTATATAACTCCACTACTAAAAAGTATATTAATTTGATTTCACTTTAAGTTGTAATCATTTTACGTTTAGATTATATTATTTTCTTTTAAAAAAGGGTTTGGTGACCTTAAGGCTATGTTTGGATTGGGAGAAAAGTGAGGGAAAAATAAGAAGGAAAGAATACTATGAAGGAAACTTCTTAAAATAGTAAAAAGAAATGTAAAAGAATTATTATTTTTAGGAGGTTTTTTTCCTAGTATTATTTCGCTCGTAATTTTCTCTTAATCCAAGTATAAGGTAAAAAACGAGCAGTTGGTCTTTGTCAACGAGACAGCTCCCAGGGGGGGGGTTCTCCAGTACTACTTCCGTACTGATGGTAATGTAATAGTAATTAATATGATAATAAATAACTACATGAAAAGTAGTGGTGGTCTCCGAAGTGCCAATTAAGTGCAACAAACTATAATGTCACACTCACATTATTAACTGATTACATCATCATCATCACTGTTATATTATTATTATCAATTTTATTGTCGGTCTCCAGCTCTAGAGGTTCGTACAGTTGAGACTTCAGACCTCCTTGGACAGACCAGAGCAGAAGGAAGCCTTGGCAAGCTTGAATAACTGTGGGTCTTTATCAGTAGTCACAACCAAACGCTATTGTTTTTCATCATCGACGTCGACTCCAATATCTCCACACTGATATTCTTTACCTTCCTCACAGAACACGAGCTTATAGTAATGGTTTAGAGGATCATAGGTCTCGATAGAGAACGAACCAGGAACATAACCAGCACCAAACTCTTCCGGAGTACCAACCATCACAACAGGCTCTCCTAAAGAAGCAGACTTTATGACGTCAGTTCGGCGAATCGTTGCAAATGTTTGGTATATAAGCGAACGATGTGTTCAAAGGAAAGTGGGCTATGATGTAAGGTGCGTAAGGAGATGTCATGGTTACAGGCCAGCCTGATGAGTGATTAGCTGAAAACAACAGCGAGCCAGCACAAGTTCGAATCTCCATTCCAAATGAGAGCAAAATGAATGACTCCACCTCCAACAGAAGTGGTTGGTGACAAGATGTATTCGCCACCGTTTTTCATCGAAGTCCAACACTGCCTCGGCTGAGATGGTGGTGGTGAGGGAGGCGATGAAGAGGAAGAGGAAGGAAAGGAAAAATAATATTGCAGTAGGCTTCATTATGGAAGACTAGGGTTTTGTTTTTTTTTTAAGTGTTTTGGGTGTGTTTGTAAATGAGAATTCAGAGTATGTATTTATAGGCGTAACAATGGAGGAGTGAGGTGAAGCTCGAAGATGCTTCTAAAATGATTGATTTGTTTTCGGGTTTTTAGTCACGTGAAAGAAAAAAAAAATCACCTGGATAAGAATGCCACCTAGCTACTCCATATTAAAGTGACAATTACATATGTAAATTACTTTTGACCAAAAAAAAAATGTAAATTAAAAGGTTCACTGCTTCTTCGTACATTTGATGACCACTTTATTGATGAACAATCCATATTTGATTTAAGCCATCATCAGAGGAACACTATAATTTTGCCAACGGCCTTGTGGTTTTAGTGACATGTCAACTTTCTTTATAAGAAGTCGCAAGCTCGATCTTGTAATCTCAGGTTGTTAGTGGCTACTGCTAAAAATGAAAATTAAGAAGAACACTAATTTAGAGCATGTTTGGTTTATTGTTTACAAAATGAATTTTTGCAACTCTAACTTGTGTTAGCGAAACTGACTTTTGATGTGCATTTTTGTGTTTTGCAAACTAACCTCAAAGTAACCAAAATACCAATTAAGGCAAAAGTCTGTTTTCAGAAAGTTCTTTCAGTTTACAAAAATGAGATCCAAACTCGCACTTAAAAATCAATGGTGTTGGAATATTGGCTAATGTGTAGGGTTAGTCATTTTGTATCAACTCAATGTAAGGCACTGATCTATATAAAGAGCATGAGAGCTATTCACTTTATTAATCCTCACCTAGAAAGGAAGGTTAACTTGGTTCTCTCTCATTAATCCCAATGGTTTTCGGTTGTTTGTAATCCTTCAATGAAGGATTTGGAAACCCTAAAAGGATTAATTGTATCTCATCTGTTCATTAATAAAAGCTTCAGTATCCTTTAAAGTACATTTTTGCTTCAAAAGTACATATGTACCCTAAAAGAATCGTGGATTAATATAGTATATGTAATATTTCAAAATTGCAGATACAATAAAATTATCCTTGTTTAAGAATCAATCATTAGGGTGGGCAGAGAAACTTTTCTTAACCCAATATTAGCTGTTATGTACAAGAAAGGCAACATTATACAAGTTTTAAAAGATTTTCTAATTTTCTGGAAAGCTCAATTGTTGGGAGATCAGGCAAAAGCCCTTTGTGGTTGAAGTGTCAAAAAGGATTATACCAAGTTTATCAAATCAGGATACGAATCATAAATCAGAAAGCCTAATTTTGGAATCGTAAATGAAAACGTATTATGAATTGTAAGATTCATGATCAATTTTAATGATGACATTAATGTAATTTTTACGTAAGAGAATATCAAAGGTTTGTACATATTAGCATTTAAAGGCAAATAACACTTTAGGGAAAAAAAAGAAATAAAAAATAGGGGGATAAGTGAGAGGGAATAAGACATAATCATAGAAGTAAAAGGAAAAATTTGAATAAATCTGAACAAAATCGGAAAAAGAAAATGAAAAAAGGAATTTTCTGGATAGCAAAACTTTCAGCTAGAATCACACGAATCACCGACATTGCGCAATTCCTGCGGTTCTGGCTTGTATCACTTCTAGAATCGCAAGATACATGCATAAGTAAAATACACATCAATAGATTTGTATCTTTCCCACTTATTTTTAAATCAAATCATAAAATACGACTAGAGATTCATAGGATTCTAATAACCATGGATCATACCCTTGACCAAATTAAAAAAAAAGATTTTGTAATTTCAATCAGTTTGTTGAAACATGGAAATCATCAGGAGATCATTGCATTTAATTGTGAGGAAGATTTATTTTTTGAATTAATATGCTTTTCAATTATATATGTATTGGTGGCTGTTAAACACTCGTTATTTGAAATGATAATTGTAAAAAAGAGGCATCTCAGTACAACTATTGACCTATCAAATAAAATTGGTATACATGGGACCATCAATTTAAAAATAAACATGATAATGCACGTTTTGTTTTGTGCCGTTTGATTTTTTATCTTGAGAGAATTACTATTATGATGTCCTGGAGAAATTCAATTACCAAAATGCCCCGATAACGAGTACATAAACAAGTCGTTGGTATGGGTTTTGGTTTTCTGTATGAGATTCTTTAGATACGTTTCCATCTCACTGGGATTTGTTGCAATTTTTTACCTAGCAATTTTCCCCCCTTCATTTTTCACATAGCGATTTGTGTGTGTTTCTGTTTTATGTACTTTATCTGTTCTTCGTATAACATCCCAAATTTGAAATGTTGGTTAAATAATTTTAGTTGGTGTAAAAGTTGAAAATATGAGGATTTCAATGGTAAATATCTTAAATAAGAGAAAATATTGGGCAAAAGTATAACTATGAAGAAATGCCCAAAAATTGTAGCATTATAATGAAAAAAAAGGGCTCCTGAGGTATCTTTCTTAGGCCTAGAGAAATTATTTAAAGTGAAAATGCATCAAAATATGCATTATTGGCCAAAAAGCCTATTTTAAGGCGAGAGTTTAAGGAAATAAAAGAGAAAATAAGTATTAAAATTATTTAGTGGCTTAGAAAGATTAGCAAAATATTATTTTTGGATTTATAAAATTTAAGAAAATGTTTAATTCCCAAAAAGTAGCTTATATATATAAATCTCAAGTTAAATTTGGGAATTAAGGACATAATTTCTCAAAATAATTCAAGAAAAACAGTTAGAGGTTATCATGTGGCCTAATATTTCAGGAAAATTATTTTATAAGGTAAAGAAGTTAATTAAGGAAGATGATGACTCCACATTTTTAGTAAAATTGAAATATATTTTGGTATATTTGAGAGTCATCAATGCTAAACTCAAGAGATTATTTTTTTAGATTTTGATAACATATCAATTTGGTACATTATTTAGGGATATTATTGTGAATATCATATTTTGAACAAAATAAAAATACTTAAGTTTATGATAACATATAAGAATTATTGAGGTTTCTGAAAAGAAAAAAAGGAGTTATTTTGTCAGTTTGCTTTCTTTCCTTTATATAAGAATAAGTTGATTTTGTTTCTTTTCTTTTTATCTGAAAATGACGTAGAAGCAATAACGAGGAGCACGAGGCCACTAAAAAAAGTAACGATGAGCACGACGGAGACTTAACTGTGGAGACGTAACTATAGAGGATTGAGCTGCAGTTTCATCTCCAGTCACCAAGGCACAATATAAACAAGTTCGAATCTGACAGAAGGAAGAAGCTGTATGAGTAGTTAGTTTGCATTAGAATTATATTCAACCTTTGCAGGGATTGAGACTTATAATTACTCTTGTTTCTTTAGTTGTTAATGGTAATTATGTGTTGATTATAATTCTACGTGATTGATCACCATTTGTATTGCTTCAATTCGTTCAATTAAATTAAGCTTGATAAAGTTAATTTAATCATAAAATTTAGGTAAAATTATGCTGGACTTGAAGTTTATTAGTTAAATGGATGGTTTGTTAATATATATATATATATATATATATATATATATATATATATATATATATATATATATATTAATCTAGCTTTGTCAAATTAAAGTTGTTGTTTAATAATTAATTTTTATTAGTTGCTACGGGAGATTGTGCATGTCAATTGAAGATATAAATTTAGTCTTGACTAAATAAAGCTTTATCAAATATTTTAGAACCTTAGACTAACACATTAAGTCATTTAATCCCTAATGGAATGGAAATTATTTAAGTCTCATTAAATGCAATGATGAGAAATAATCATATATTCCTCATGCTTTGAAGTTTCAATTTAGTTTTCATAAAATTATTTTAATTCTCTTAAATACAATTGATTTTTAGAATATAAACTTCTCAAGTGGTTTTACCCAACCTAGTTGATGGCATAACTATAACGATTACTCCTCTTTTGCATTACTACCTGTGTGAATGATACTTTTCATACTACTTGTGACTCATAGGCTTAAATGATCATTTCCATGCTACTTGTGACTCATAGGCTAGAATGATACTTTTCATACTACTTGTGACTCATAAGCTTGCAGATAAGCTAAACCGAACAGAAGAAAATCCTTATAACATATTAATAATTAATTTATAAGATTTATTAGGTAATCAAGAACTAATAAAAAAGGGGGGCAAAATAGTAATTTCATTTACCCAAACCAATAATGAATTTGGGCCAAGATGAAGTCCAATTTCAAAAGCTCAAAATGTGCTACCCATGATTAAGAGGTAAATTAAACATCTCTCTTTATCAAACTTCTTCAGCACGCTGTCCTTACTCTCTCACCTCCCCTCTCGCACGTGCCCGGAGAGAGAGAGAGAGAGAGAGAGAGAGAGAGAGAGAGAGAGAGAGAGAGAGCATCTAACTACATGCAAGCTTAATTCTAGGTATAGGTTAGCCTCCTAGAAATCATCCTATCCTTATTCATATTTGTGGCTAGTTCCTCGAAAGGAAAGAACGTGTTGGAGGAGGAGTTCTGAAAATGGAGACTATGAGGAAACTATTAGTTATTGTTATTTTGTATACTATTCATATTTGTGGCTGCTTGTATATATATGTGTGCTTAGCTTAAACTGTTTATTCTATTTAAAATGAGGTTAAGGTCCTGTTTGGTTTAAATAGATGAATTAATTCTATTATGTAGTACCTAAATTAAATTATGTAATGACATGTACATTACCTCCATAAGGAGTAGAGGAGCTAGGCACTAGCCCAAGGTAAGTGCCATGTAATGATCATAACCAAAATGCATGAGGATTTAGCTTGATAATAATAATTGGTGTGATTATTTGAGCTACAGCTTTGTGACTAAAGCTGGGAATCAGGGCCGGCCCTTGACGGGCCAGGGCCTAACAGGGTCGGCCCTAAAGGGCTCGGAGTCAGAAAAATTGCAGTTTTTCAAGGCCCGGCCCAAGAGCATCAGGGCCAGGGCCGGGAAATTCTTTTTACAATATTTAACTATTTTCCTGCGTATTTTCCCCGAAGAGATATAATTAGTAAATAACAACGATTAAAGTTCTAATTTAATACATAAATGTTGTCAACATTAATGTTTAAATAACACGTCTCTTACAACAAACAAACACAGTTACTAATGTATAATCAAAGGTAAAATCATGTTCATAAATAACTCACACAAAGACCAAAGTATAAGAAGGCAAGAAGCTAAATACTCTAACATCTAAATAACATGAGTATGACGACTATCATTTGCACCTTCTTTGCCACTACCATCAATTTCAAGGATATTTGATTGTGTTTCACTTTGAGCAGTAGGTTTAAGTAGTCAAATAATCACAACCTCCATAAAAAATCACACTCTATTAGGCAGAATAGTATATAATATGATTTTAGTCTAAATAGGCAGAACAATATACTCAAAAATCATAATATGATTCAATTAGACAAAACAATATACTCAAAAATCATACTCTATACAATATGAGAACAGAGTGACATATAAATTCAATAAGGTAATTCAAAAATGTAAAATGATTCCTTTCCAAGTAAAAAAAATTAAAAAAATAAACGGGCCTAAAGGGCCGGCCCTTTTAAGCCCAAGGCCCTACAGGACTGGCCTTTTTAAGCCTGACTTCCTTTTGAGGCTACAATTTACAAGCCCGGCCCTTGAAGGGCCAGGGCCTAAACGGGCCGGCCCGACGGGCTCGGCCGTTTTCCCGGCTCTATTTGTGACTCCCTCGATATAGGGCAATTGTTTGAGTTAGGATATAAAATTTTGTAGTGTTATAGTACACATTCAAAATTTTAAAATGAGTCGTAGTTAATAATTTGTAACTATAAACTCTCTATCAAGCTGCACTCCGATGTCTCCACACTGATATTTTCTTTGCTCACACAGCACGAGCTTATAGTAATGCTTTTAGAAAGTGTTTTCATTCATTTTGCAAACTAGTTTTGGTGGTTGAAAATCAAATAAATTCTTCCATTTAATTAATTAGCAATTTTGATAATTAGTCAGCTTAGGACTTAGATGATTAGACCCCACATAGAGATTGACTTAGATTAGCATTGTTTTTAGTACATTATTAATATAGTTTTCATTTGACCCAAGACGGCATGTGGATTAACTTATCATCCCATTTAAATATGATTTCTCTCAAGACCCTTCCTTTTGTTTAAACATTAAGAGTACCAAGGTGTTTTATCTTTAAAACTTAGTTTCATTTTGGTTCAAAATAATTGGAACCCAAAATTTAAAATGTTTTGGGACTGAATGAAAATTAAGTTTCTTAATTATATAATACTATAATAATGAAATACCCCCAAATAAAAATTATTGTACTATACTTTTGAAAGTATTTAGTTGATTCAAAAGCATGAAAGCTCTTTCGTATTTGTCAGATCCCATGTTTGATTCTATATATAATCTTAAACCATTAATGCCTGGTTATCCAAACTTTTTTTTTTTCTAAAAACAAAAAAAGAGTTTTCGACCATGAATTTTTATTAAGGGGTGATTTTTTATTCTTTTGTATAACTATTGAATTATCTAATACTTATTGATTAATTTTAGATTTGAGCAATATCGAATTATAAAAAGAAAATAAACTCTCCCTTGCTTTTTCTACAAATCTTGAATATGAAACATTACTCTAACAATTGTTAGATGTGATAAATGGCTAAGAAATATATTATACAAAATTTGACATTCAAGTTTCGGAAAACTCCACACATTCGATTTGATATTTATTTTAATTGTATCTATCTTTTAATTATTATTTGTCGAAGATCCACGCCGTTCAATCGTTAGAGACTTGCCAACGATAGACAGTCAATCACCGGAGAACCCACACCAACATTTTTTTTTAGCTCATTAACTTCTTTCTAAAATAAATTTAGTCCACATTTTAAATAGATGAATTTCCAAATGAGGTTAAGGTCCTGTTTGATTTAATTGCCTAAACCAAACGAACGCTTGGGTCTAGTGTCCTTAATTAATAATTACTCCTACAATCGCAGCTAGTAACTATCTCTTGAGGCACTATTAGGAACCACTTAGAGTGCAATTAAAATGGATAACTATAACTTGTTTCCTCTTAATATGAATGCGATAACACGACACTCAATTGATCCAATTCAATTATACAATATAACAATAACACGTAGAAAGCACAATATCTTTGAATCAATAAGGAAATGTATAAATAAAAATTCAACAAGCCACAAAAATCCAATCCAATTACATGAATTCAATCCATAAGATAGTCCAAACGGTAATCAAGTCTCAATAGTATAAAGATATAATCCTAAAACTTAGGTAATCAAAATATACAAATGAGAAAAGGAATTGAGCTAGTTAACTCCCCTATGTAGTTCTTGAAGCTCAAGCACATCCTCATCACCAAGAGTTGAAATCAGCTAGTCATCATGTGAGCAAATTCCCAATTCGTCCATAACACTGCCAATCCATGGAAAATGAGTGAAAGTTAAAATTGCTAGAGAAAGGTTGTGGGTTCTGACAGAGGTGAGAACAGAGAGGACAGTGGAATAGTGAAGAGGGACGTGGTTGGTAATGAAGAAACAGAATAATTGGAGGAGGGAAAGTGGGGCTGTTCGGTGATGTTGGTAGTGTGAAGGTGGAAGGCAATGATGATGAAGATGGTGTTCAGTGGTGATGTAGAGGACGGTGGTGGTGGTCCTGGTGTCTTCTCCGGTGCTGTGAAAGAAAGGGATCCGACGGTGTTGGTCCTCTGTAATTCCGATCAAGGCTCTAAACTCTCCTCTTCAAGATCTCTCTGTCCTTCGTCCTCCTTATTCTGTCGGAGCTGGTGGTAGTATAGGTTGTCCGACGAGAAATAAGAGAGGCACAGTGAAGGTGGTGGTGTGGGTTGCTTGAGAGAGGGAAGACCGAAGCTGCTCACCAAAAAAAATGGAGGATGATGATGATGGAGACGGCGGTGAGGAATTGATGTCTGACGGTGGCTACGGAAAAACAAAGCAGGGATGGTGGTAGTAGGGAAGGGATGCTCGCCGGCGAGGTGGAAGAAGGAGGGAAGGAAGAAAATGATGTTCCAGATGATGCGATGATGTCCGCTGATCTGTTGCGACGCTCAACTCTGCCTATATCATTCCCTCAGCTGGTCTCAGGTCTGGCATGTCCATTTACCATGTCCATCACCCACCAAGTCGGGTCAACTACTTGGGCCGGGAATTCTGTTTCTGTATTTGTTTTTTCTTTCAGCTCAAAGGGCCAAAACTGCAGCCCATGTATGTCCATGGCCTGCCGTTTTTTTTTTTAACCTCCAGGTTTCAGCTTGCGTTTTGGGCCTGGGCTGATTGTTTTTTGTTTTTGTTTTCAGCTTAAGCCCAAAAATTTCCCATTTTCTTCTTAAGTACTTACAATGTAAAATTAAGCATAATATAGCATTAAAAGTCTAAGAAAACATTTTTATGACTATTTTACCCCTTTTTACAATTAATTCAATACAAATGCCCCTAATTAAAAATAATGCTTAATCATGCAATAATACTCTAGAAAATGTGTTAAAAATCCCAAATTAACCATGAAAAATTATATAAAATTATGGTTCAATCATAAGTCTAACTATTTTATTAAATAATAATAATAATTTGAACGCTAAATACGTGAATATTTTTAATTGAATTTTATTTATAATTTTTTCAGATAAATTTGGATATATGCAATATATATTAAGAAGAGTAGAGAACTTGCTTAGGTTCTAATCATATTGCATGTGATGGGGTTGTATGGCAATGCAAATGAGGTTAAGGTCTTGTTTAGTTTAATTGCAGGCTTCCTTAGTAATGCAATACATTACATTACTAAGGAAGCTTGCAATTAAATCAAACAGGGTTAACCTCATTTGGAAATTCATCTATTTAACAGGACCTTAATCGTTTGGGGTTTTGCTTTTAAGACTTAGAGAGAATTAATTTCCAGGATTTTATTTGAATTATGATAGCCATTCTTCATTACCAAGAGCACCCATCATTCATATTTTCAAACAAAATTCCATTCACTCCTTCTCCATTTTTATAAAAAGACCAAAAATATTAGTTAGCATTTAATTAAATTGCATCTTTCTTTTAGTTATTAATTTCAAAACCCAAAACCCATTTCCCCTTGCTTTTATTGCATTTGCATGATAATTAGATTATTTAGGTAGCTCAATAAAAAGCTCCTCAAGTGAGACAACCCGAGTGTTGCATTGTACTGCAATTCTTGGATTAAAAATATTTTACATTTGACCCCAAGGCGTAAAGACACGGTTAAATCAACCTCTTTAAATTTGTCAAAACAAAACAAGCAATCAATTATATGAACTTCCCAAATATTCTCCTCTGATCCCATTCATTGAGAAATATGCTCCTCTAGTCTTATTTATAGGACAAAGAGAAAATGTTTATTTTGATTCTATTTATAAGGAACTTCATTAAATTTTTTCACATGAATGGACAATTATACACTTAATTTATCATTATGTTGACTTTGTTTTTATGGGATCTCTAGTCCATTTTATAAAAGCCTTCTAAATACTTCACAAGGATTAAAAAAAGTAGATTGTGTCATTGAAATGATAAAAAATCATCACTACTTTCCCATATTATCCCCAATTAAAATCTACCTATCTTAATTACCTTTAGTTTTTTTTTCTTTTACAATATAATCTCTCACTACATTATGGTTAATAAGGGTATTTGTGGAAAAGAAGAATTTAATGCTATTGGCTTTTTGCATAGGGTCTTATATTTTGGACCACAAATATCTTCTAGAAGGGGTCTTATAATATGGACTAGAGGGAGAAGTATTGTATATTAAATAGGGAAGTAAAGTAGGAAGGTTGTTCAATTTTAAGGCAAATTTAATAGTGACGTTTGAGGTTTTTCTTTGCCTATGTAAAACATGCTAGAAGTGATTTAAGAGGAATACTTCCTTGAAAGTCCAGTAGTTTGAACCAAGCGACCCCTAATTAAGGAGACGACAAAAATCTACATTTTTTTAGTGCCAAGTGTCATAAGAAGTGCTTCTGAATAGCAAGGGAACAAGACTATATAGGAAGATTGATTACAGAGGCAATATATATATATATATATATATATATATATATATATATATATATATATATATATATATATATATATATATATATATATATATAATATTAAGTATTATTAATTAATGTGATGAAAATAGCATCAATTAGAAGTCTTATTTAATAACCACCACCCAACCAACAGAGCACAATACAAGGATCACATAAGCAGGATTAAGAAACCCTAAGATTAAGGGTTGTTGGGAGGGAAACCAGGGTTTGGGGGACATAGACAAGTACATAAACCAAAAACACAATGAGGATTACAGGTACCCCAAGGGAATAGACAATGTGGAGTACAGTCCTAATCATTGATACAGAATGTATCTATTGTTGTGTCTCCTCCTACTTCTCTTGCTGCTCTCTGCTCTCGAACACCAACCTGCAATATATAACATTAATTTCATTTCACTTCATTCCCAAGCCAAACAAAACATATACATATATCTATATATACCCTCAAATCCCTAATATACGAGCTAGATAACTGATTTATAAATATTAGGGAAATTAGTTAAATTAGTTAGTTGTAACATATATATGTTGGTTTTCAAAGAATACATTTTATAATCATGTGCATTGTAACTTTCCCTTGACAGAAATCAATTATCATGTGCAATCAATAGGGATATTTTGAGAAAAATTATATATTTGGGATACAAAGCAGAATGAGGTCTTATATTTAGCACTAAAATAAACTCATTGACTCTATTTTATATGAATATCTGATTAGGTTAGATTCGAGCATTTTTGGGCACAATCAATTCGGTGTAATTTTTCTAAAGATATTTTCTATATTTAACAGATTCAAACTCGGAACCTCATGCTTAAATGGTCAAAACCCCTTCCACTAATGCCTATTGATTTTTCAACTCTTTTTTGACTGAACGGTTGGTTTTTTCAACTCTACTCGTGTCATTGTGCATGGTTTAGAAATTTTGCCATTAATGCAGTTGATAAGGGTAAAACTAAAAGCTTGAGTCTCGAGTTCAAATCTCAGAGGAGACACTTGTGTTGAGAGGGGAAGCCATGAACCCTAAATCGGATACCTGATAATACAGTCTAAAAGGGTGAAACTGAAAGCAACTTACTTTTTTGTTTTAAATATTGAAAAAGAAACTAAATTTTCTAAAGATATATGAATTAGTTAGAACTTCATGTCATATATTTAGAACTAGGGGGAATGTTTGTATTCATGTAGTAAACAAATGAAAGATAAAAATGTGTAATGAATAAATTTACAATACTGAGTTACCTGATGTTACGAGAAGTATGAAAACAAAGAAAGAGAAATTAATGGTTGAAGCCTTTGCCATTTGCACCAAAGAGTTCGAAGAATTGTAATATTGTGAATGAATTACTGTGGATGAAGAGCATCAACTGGAGGGTTTAATTTATAATACCATGTTTGGATATCTTTGGCAAATTGATTATGGCACTAAATTGAATTAATTTTTGTGCATTTTTGAAATCCATTGTCATTAATACAATTAATTTTTATACATAGACATATTGATTGACGATTGACTACAGTAAAACCTTAGTTGTATTTTCCGGCCTTGGGGTATCAATATGGTAACCAAATATATATTCAATATAAATTGTGGGTATTTTTTAGATTCCTCGTAAAACATGATTTTGGGAAATAAAAAATACAATTTCTGAAAATTCTTATGTTTTTAGTACGAACAAATAACATTCCGACTTGTGAAAAAATATAGCTAGAATTAGAGCGCACTACCTAGGATCATTTTACTTATTATTGTTTTTACTACTATTTAATATTGAATTTGTTGTCAGATGAAAAGAATGAGCGATCAAAGAACATAAGGCTAGCAAAGTGACCGTTGGATCGTTTCTCTCAAAAAAAAAAAAAAAACTAGTGTACTCCTCCTATTCTAAATACAGAACTTAGTTTGAGGGTAAATTATGGTCCTAAATATAAAACTTTTGTCCTTTTGTGTTTTATATTTATCTTTTTCTTAAACTAGTTTACCAAAATTATAAACTGAAGAATTGGTCTTACATTAAGAGCTAGTGGCGTATTGTGCACAAAAAGAAAAATTATTATAACTATGCTTTATGTATTTTAAAAAAGTTGTTGGCTACGGGGTCTCGGAGCTCCAGCAGTGGTGTCTTCAACAGGGGAGGCTTAGGATTTTTTTAAAAGTAAGAGGCAAATTTGTAAAAGCACCAACATTTTACCATCCTTATTTGGTCATGAGTATAGATTTCAGATTTGAAAATTAGTGTTACCTTTTTTGGAATTTAGAAATTCAAATAGGATTCATTAAGGATTTTCCCATTGAAGTATCGACTTCCAAATAAAAAAGAGTTATGTCCTTAAAAGTTCCAAAAAAATTGGCAAAATCGTTGAAATTAAAGTTCCGTTTTAAAAACTTTATTGGTAAAAAAAAACATGTTTGTTATGAATATTAAATATGTGGATGTCCATTGACTCATATTAATCTTCCAGTCAACTTGACATAAAGAAGAAAAGAAGACATGACACAAAGCAAAAGCAAAAGAAGACAAGGACATAAAGAAGATATAAAGTAACCATGGTCATGTAACCAGAGTTAAATATAACCATGGTCAGGCAACCAGGGTTAGATTTCTAACTCTATATAAAGGGCTGTAATCGATTGTTTCAGTTGAACTGAATGAGAACTTCTCTCTAGAAATTCTATAATCCTTTCTCTGAATTCTATCAATCTTCTCTCTTATCACATATACTTTTATAACACGTTATCAGCACGAAGTTCTAAAAGAAGGCATGATCTTCTTATGGTTTCTTTAATGATGATATATATCTTGTTTTATTTTATAGATCTGGGATAATCCGAGCCACTATATGGAATTAGAGAGATACTTTTACCGATTGTTATATAACATCGGGTTCCATGGCTAAGATTGGAGATCGTTATTATTTTTATATCATTTATATATATTGTCAAGTTCTTTTATATTATTATTATTATTATGGCCAGAAGCCATACACATCTGATTCTTTAAATTATGACCAGAAGTCATAATGTTTTAATTTCTTATAATATGGCCAGAAGCCATATCCATTTGATTTTCTATTATATAGCCAGAAGCTATATACATTTTTCATCTTATTATATGGCCAGAAGCTATATATATTTTTCATGTTTTATCTTATTATACAGCCATAAGTCATGTACAACTTTTATCCTAAAGATAATAGTTAATTCCTCATCTTGAGATTAAATGGCCCGAAGCCATACATGTTTTAATTTTCTTATCTTGCCTTATGAATTATTTATTGTCTTTATGAATTTACAGTTATTATATTGCATATTTACATTTCATATTTTAATTATTTTCATTTATTTCTTTAATTAGTTTGAACAATGGCAAACCTGGCAAAACTTGAAATTGTGGCTCTTGATATTACCGGGAAAAATTATTTATCTTGGAAGTTGGATGCGGAAATTCACCTGAATGCCAAAAGTCTGGAAGACATGATTAAAGAAGGAAATAAGGCATCCAACCAAGATAAAGCCAGATCCATGATTTTCTTCGCCACCATTTACATAAGGATTTAAAAACTGAATATTTGACAGTAATGGACCCACTTGTCCTTTAGAATAATTTGAAAGAAAGGTATGATCACCAGAAGATGATCATTCTTCCAAAAGCTCATTTTGATTGGATGCATTTGCGCTTGCAAGATTTTAAATCTATAAGCGAATATAACTCAGCTATGTTCATAATTACTTCTAAATTGAAATTATGTGGAGAAAATGTTACTGATGATGATATGTTAGAAAAGACATTCTCCACATTTCATGCATCCAATTTGCTCTTGCAGCAGCAATATCGTGAAAAAGGTTTCAAGAAATATTTTGAGTTAATTTCTTGTCTCCTTATGGCTGAACAAAATAATGAGCTTTTATTAAAAAATCATGAATCCCATCCAACAGGCTCAACTCCATTCCCTGAAGTGAATGTAGTAACTAATGAATTTTATTGTGGCCGTGGACGTGGACGTGGCTACAGCCATGGGCGTGGTCGTGGTTGATATCATGGAGGTTCAAATTCCTACCAGAAGTGGGAAAAGACTGATAAGAACCAAAAAAGGGAAAGTAGTAGGCATAACAAATATGCTGATAATCCATGCTATCGATGTGGTGGAAAAGGCCATTGGTCTCGTACCTGTCGTACACCAAGGCACCTAGTTGATCTTTACCAAGAATCAATTAAAAATACTGGTAAAAGATCAAATGTTGAAGTTAATCATGTTGATCAGGGCGAGAATTCTGAGTATGGCGATATAGATAATAACTATTTGGATGTTGCAGATTTCTTAATATAATTTTAATTGTTATATTTTATTTAAAGTTGTTTCTATCATATGTATTAATTTTATTTATGTTTTTATGAAGGATGAATCCTATTGGCATCAATCCTGAAGATTTATGTCTCGTTGATAGTGCAACAACCCACACCATACTTAGACATGATAAATATTTTTCTTCCCTGGTAATACGAGAAGCCAATGTTCAGACTATATCTGGTAGTATAAATTTAATTGAAGGCTCCGGAAGAACTAATATTTTGTTACCTGAAGGAACAAAATTATGCATTGATAATGCATTTTATTCTACCAAGTCTAAAAGAAACTTACTGAGTTTCAAAGATATCCGCATAAATGGATATCATTTAGAAACAACAACTAAAAATAATCAAGAATATCTTGTCATTATAGATATAGTTGCTGGTAGAAAATGCATATTAGAACGTTTTCCTATTTTTTCTTCTGGTTTGTATTACACATGTATAAGCACAATTGAAACACATACTATTGAGAACCAGAAGTTCACTAATGCAAACTAGAAGTTTGCCAATTCAAACCAGTAGTTTGATAATGTAAACTAGAAGTTTACCAATGAATTTATTATTTGGCATGACCGGTTAGGCCATCCCGGTTCAATCATGATGCGACAAATAATAGGGAATTCATGTGGACATACCCTGAAGTGTAAACAAATACCACAATCTCATGATTTCTCATGTGCTGCATGTTCCAAGGGAAAGTTAATTATTCGCCCCTTACCAAGCAAAGTAGAAAGTGAGTCTCTCACATTTCTAAAATGGATACAGGGAGATATTTGTGGGCCAATACACCCACCATGCGGACCATTTAGGTACTATATGATTTTAATTGATGCATCAACTAAATGGTCGCATGTTTACTTATTATCTTCTTGCAACCTGGCATTTGCGAGATTACTTGCTCAATTGATTAGATTAAGAGCACATTACCCTGATTATCCTATCAAGAAAATATGTCTTGATAAAGCTAGTGAATTTACATCACAAGCTTTTAATGAATATTGTATGTCCCTTACAATTGATGTTGAATATCCTGTAGCTTATGTTCACACGCAAAATGGACTTGCAGAATCATTGGTTAAAAGGTTGCAACTAATTGCAAGACCTTTACTTATGAAATCTAATCTACCAATTTCTGCTTGGGGCCATGCCATTTTGCATTCAGCAATGTTAATTCGCATTAGGCCAACAAGTTATTTAAAGGTTTCCCCCTTACAAATGGCTTTTGGTCAGGAACCTAATATTTCCCACATAAGAACTTTCGGGTGTGCGGTATATGTGCCTGTAGCACTGCCACAACGCACCAAGATGGGTCCTCAAAGAAAGATGGGAATATATGTTGGGTATGAATCTCCATCAATTATAAAATGTTTAGAACCATCCACAGGAGATTTATTTACGACGCGATTTGCCGATTATCATTTTGATGAATCATTTTTCCCAACATTAGGGGGAGAAAACAAGCAGCTGGGTAAAGAAATTAGTTGGAATGAATTATCATTGGCTAATTTTGATCCTCGTACAAAACAATGTGAACTTGAAGTTCAAAAGATAATTCATTTACAGAATTTAGCTAATCAAATGCCAGAAGCATTTACTGACCCAAAGAAAGTGACAAAGTCACATATCCCAGCTGCTAATGCTCCTATCAAAATTGATGTCATTGAAGGACAACCTACTATGAATGAATCTAAAGCACGCTTGAAGTGTGGCAGGCCCATCGGTTCCAAAGATAAAAATCCTCGAAAAAGAAAAGGAGCAAAGAATATAGATGGTCAAGTCGAAGATAATGAAGAAAAATTAGTAGCTTCAGAAGAGCCATCTCCTGAAGAGATTATCTCCAGAAGTGAATGTTGTAGTCCCAGAAGAGACCCAGGTACCTGACATATGTGAAAATAATGACATCTCAATAAATTATGTTATGAATGGAATCCGATAGGATAGAAATGAAGTCAACGTTGATGACATCTTTGCTTATCATATAGCATATGATGTAATGAATGATAATGAGGATCATGAGCCAAAATCCATTAGTGAGAGCCAAAAAAGAAAAGATTGGCCCCTATGGAAAGATGCCATTAATGTAGAATTAAAATCATTAGCAAAAGGAAAAGTATTTGGACCTGTAGTCCTTACACCTGAAGATGTAAAACCAGTTGGATGCAAATGGGTCTTTGTACGAAAAAGAAATGAAAAGGGCAAAATAACTAGATATAAGGCACATCTAATAGCCCAAGGTTTTACACAAAGACCTGGCATTGATTTTGAAGAAACGTATTCACCAGTAGTGGATGCAACTACTTTTCGTTATTTAATTAGTCTAGCAGTAGATACAGGACTTGATTTACATCTAATGGATGTTGTGACTGCCTATTTATATGGATCACTTGATAATGATATTTATATGAAAGTCCCTGAAGGACTTAAGATGCCAGAAGCATCCAATTCAAGTTCTCAAGAACAATACTCAATTAAGTTAAATAAGTCCCTGTATAGCCTGAAGCAATCAGGGCGCATGTGGTATAATCTCCTTAATGAATATTTGTTGAAAGAAGGATACAAAAATGATCCGATATGCCCATGCATCTTTATGAAAAGATCTAATAGTGAGTTTGCTATAATTGCTGTTTATGTTGATGATATCAACATCATTGGAACTCCTGAAGAGCTTCAAAAGGCAATTAATTGTTTGAAGAAAGAATTTGAAATGAAGGACTTGGGAAGAACAAAATTCTGTCTTGGATTGCAAATTGAGTACTTCAAGAAAGGGATCTTTGTATATCAAGAAACTTATACAAAGAAGGTCCTAGAGCGATTTTACATGGATAAATCTCATCCATTATGTACCCCCATGATTGTAAGATCTTTGAAGGTAGATAAAGACCCATTCCGACCCCGAGAAATCAGTGAAGAAGGTGATGAAGAACTACTTGGTCCAGAAGTACCATATCTTAGTGCTATTGGAGCACTAATGTATCTTGCTAATCACACACGTCTTGATATATCATTTGCTGTTAATTTATTAGCAAGATATAGTTCTTCACCAACACGAAGGCATTGGAATGGAATAAAGCATATTCTTCGTTATCTCAGAGGTACTACAGACATGGGGTTATACTACTCAAATGTATCCAAGCATGAACTAGTTGGTTATGCAGATGCCGGATTTTTTTCTGATCCACATGATGGTAAATCACAAACGGGCTATCTATTTACATGTGGAGGTGTAGCTATTTCATGGCGATCTATGAAACAGACTATATCAGCTACATCATCTAATCATGCAGAAATTCTAGCAATACACGAAGCAAGTCGAGAATGTATGTGGTTGAGGTCAGTAATACATCATATACGTACAACTTGTCATTTATCTTCCGGAAAAATGATCCCAACAATCCTCTATGAGGATAATGCTGCATGTATCGCTCAACTTAAAGAAGGCTATATCAAGGGCGATAGAATGAAGCATATTTCACCAAAATTTTTCTTCACTCGCGACCTTCAAAAGGATGGTGAAATAGATATCCAGCAAATCAGTTCAAGTAAAAATCTAGCAGATTTATTCACCAAGTCACTCCCAGGTACAATCTTTGAAAAACTTGTTCATGATATTGGTCTTCGGAGATTCAAAGATTTCAACTGATATTATTAAGAGGGGGAGTCGATACACGCTGTACTCTTTTTCCCTTATCTAGGTTTTGTCCCACTGGGTTTTTCTAGAAAGGTTTTTAATGAGGCAGCACTCGACGGTTTATCAATAAATGATGTACTCTTCTCTTTGGCTAGGTTTTTATCCCACTGGGTTTTTCCTAGTTAAAGTTTTTAATGAGGCACATTCATAATGGACATCCAAGGGAGAGTGTTATGAATATTAAATATGTGGATGTCCATTGACTCATATTAATCTTCCAGTCAACTTGACATAAAGAAGAAAAGAAGACATGACACAAAGCAAAAGCAAAAGAAGATAAGGATATAAAGAAAATATAAAGTAACCATGGTCATGTAACCAGAGTTAAATATAACCATAGTCAGGCAACCAGGGTTAGATTTCTGACTCTATATAAAGGGCTGTAATCAATTGTTTCAGTTGAACTGAATGAGAACTTCTCTCTAGAAATTCTATAATCCTTTCTCTGAATTCTATCAATCTTCTCTCTTATCACATATACTTTTATAACAATGATATATTTTTAAACATAAAAAGTATCAATGCTTGACAAGATATTTTATCTCAAAAAGTGGTTGTACTCAAATTCATGTTCTTCATTCTAACCTCTTAAATTTTTAAATACCGATGACAAATCCTAATTTTATTATATATTTTTATACTTTATTTGAGAGTTTTGTCATACTTATAGGGCTTAAAATGCATTCTTTGTGATTAAATTAGCATTAAGAGTAAATACATTGAATTAGGACTAAAAGGGCAAAATTGTTATAAAAATTGTAATTACTCTTAATCATTTATTCTTAAGAAGAATTTATATTGGATTAATTGCTTTAAATTGTAGGTGCTTGAAGAAATTGGATTAAGTATGGAAATAGTAGTTTTGGGGTTTGAATTTGAGAAATACCAGAAAAGTATCAGAATTTATTACTGCTAAGGACCTGAAATACTGGAATGACAAAAATGGCACTTGAAACTCACCGTTTTGGAGCCTCAGGTCAGATGAGCTGAGAGTTGGAGATTAAGAGAAAAGAAACACAACTGAGAGTGGATCCGGAGATCACGGCCACAAAGAACAGAACAAGAGGGAACTCGATAACCACCTTCACCATCACCATCTTTCACTTCATCCTCCATCTCCATTAACGACATCCTCTAACTTTCATTACCGTAACAACCATTCCACATCCATCATCATTGAGCTGTGATTTTTTGGACCGGAGAAAGAAGAGCAACTGAACAGAGTACAGAGAGATATGATTCGAAAGTGCAGCAGATATCATCATCATCCATCGGGTTGTCACCATCCACACTCTCCTTCACCTTTGTTTGGGCACTTAAATCAGTCTCTCTTTCCTTCTCTCATCCAAAACAAAAACTGACAGCACCCTTCACTCTGTCATCAAAATCAGTGTTTCATTCATCTCTAATGGACTCTTGGTGTTCTAGATGAGCTGTGATTATGACAGGCAGTGGCTAAATTTCCCATTCTCTTTAAGAGGGAAGCTAAGGGCTTGAGTTCTAAGCACTATAAAGGGGAGTTTTATGTTTTAATCTATTTGTTTACCTTTGTAATTATGATTTTCTGTCTTGGAGATTGTATTTATATTGTTAGACCTTTGTTACATGATTAAGTACTTAATTTGGATTAATTTGGGATTCGGATTAGTTGATGTTGAACTTTGGGCTCATCAATATAAGTGGTTACATATGTGTTTCATTTGGTTTTGGATTACTTTGGAACCAATTGCATAAATTAATGCATAATCACACACTAAGAGTGCTTAATAACATCTCTAGGATAGGGGTTTCTCTCTTTTGGTGTTAGACTCAGCAGTTGATGGGGTTTGGTATTTTAGAGAACTTAGTGATTTCATAAATTGCATACAAAGTGGTTTTTAATAGTGTTTTAAGAAGCGATTTATTTCTAGGTCTAGGAATAATCATTGATTAATGCACTAGACTCAACGGTGTTTGAGTTTTGGTATTTTAAGGGACTTTGATTGCAATTGCTAGTGTTTTATATTGAGTTTCGGTTAGAGAGATTAAGTCTTGCTTGAAGTGGGAGATTTAATTCATCTAACTCAAGCTAGCTCAAAGGGTCTTTTCAGCATTTTTGTCAAACTAGCACACTTACATTATCTTTTGATGCAAATGATAGATGAAATTCATTGTTCTATGAGGCTTTACCATATCTTTCAAAACCAATCTCCATTCAATTCCACTTTTATTCCAAAAATCCCAAAAATATCTATTTTAATTGCATTCAATTCATAGTTTTAAAAATCAATCAATCATGTTTTTGTCCTTGTCAATTTTGCATTATAATTACTTAGTTTACTAGGAATTAGTTTCATAATCGACTTTTCAAAGTGAAATAACCCGAGTTGCGCATCATATTGCATTAATGTGGTTTTATTATTGATAACCACGAGATGACTAAAGGGCTATTTCAAGTGGCGCCGTTGCTGGGGAGCCAAGTAATTGGTTCCCTAGTAACTAAGTGTCAATCTTTGATTGACTGGTAACTTGAGCCTTTAGACTTGTATTTAGGTAATTTTGCATTGCATTTAGTACAAATTGCATTTGCTTGTTCATAGCATATTTCATGACATCTTCCCTCTTTCTATAGAAAATTTTGAAGAAATACAAATAAATAGCTTGATTTTCCTTCGTTTTTGCATTTTCATTTTTAGGACTTAGGATTCATTAGGATTTAATTGATTGCAATTTGAATGGATTGGTTTAATAAAGATAATGAGTTTAGGTTTTACACTAATCCCCCTATGTATTCATTTTCAGGGAATGATAGAACCCCAAGCTCTCAATTCTTAGATGAATCTTATGGCACTTGGAGACATGAATCACTTTCTGATCTCACATACTCTCAAAAGCTTGATTTGCTTAAACAAGAATTGGATTCCCTCTTAGAAGACATGAATTATCAAAGTGGAGCCTCTAAATCTCAACCACCTCAGTATCTCTATCCACATTTGGAACAACCTTGTCCACAAAGCCCCTATTTTAACCATGAACCCACTTTCCAATCATCTCAATTCCACTTCAACCATACTTCTTCACCCTACATGTTCCATCAAGAATCACCCACTCCACTCTACCAAGAACCATCATCTCTATTTCATCTTCCCCCATTTCCCCCTACTTTCATGCCATTTAGAACTCCCTATGAACCTCCACCATAATCTCCTACACCTCAACTTAGTGGATTTGATGCTTTCCTCACCTTGCCCAACATGGATGAGAGAACTCATGCATTGAGAAGAATGTATGATGAGCTCAAGGTTGAACACTTTAAGTTGCTCATGTTCAATGAGGCAAAAGTGATTTGTAATGAGCAAAAAGAGCAAATGGAGGAGATAGAAGTCTTTATCAAAGCGTTTGTTGACCATGTGCTATGGATAAAGACCGGAGGAGAAGACAGAGCTCCATGGATAGATGACTCTAAGCATGAGGGAACCAACGAGCAAAAGTCAAATGCCACTTCACAAGTGGAAGATTTCATACTTCCAGTGCCTACTCCTACAATGGATGCCAAGAAAAAGCAAGTACATTTTCAACTACTGGAGAAGCCACTTCCAACCAATGGTACTATTCCTTCTCTTCTTGAAGAGGTTAACTCTTCTCTTACTACTATTCTTGATGTTGTGAGTGATGATGAGGTGGATGAAGAAATTGTGGTTGAATCCCCTCAAATGCTTGATGTTGATAATGCTCACTGTGATATCTCTACTAGTAGTTGTGTAGTTGATGATGTTGCTTGCATAGTCCATGCTTTTATGTGTGATAAACATGTCTTTTTCTCTAGTTCTAGGAGTGATGAACACATTAAGCATGACAATATGGAAAATAATGAATTATGCTTAGATTCTCAAAATGTGGTCAAGTGAGAACCTGATGACAGCACAAATGATTGTCTAAGTGAAGCTTGCTTACATGATTCTTCCTCTCTTTCAAGTGTTAGCAAGTATGATTTGGAATTTTATAATGCTCTTGAACAAGATGAAGAAATCATTTTTCCTTCTTGTATACATTATGCTTTAGTTTGTTCATGTGAGGGTGAAATGTCATGTGTTGTTTGTGTTGACATTGATAATTGGCTTTCTTCTTCACATGACATTGATTCTTCATCTAGTTCAGTTGATAACATTAAAGTGCATGCTACACTTGATAAAAGCCTAGAAAATTGTGCACTTTTTGACTCCTCTGAATTGCGTGTTGTAGGTAGTTCAATAAGGAAAGATTCAATAGTTTTGAATGATCAATTTGTATATGAAAATGAATCTTTCCATTTAGTTCTTTCTTGTGATTTGCCACCTGATATAGCAAATGAAAATACTTTTTTTGAAATTGTAGGTGGTGATAGCTTGATTAATTGTCTTTCTTCTTCCCTTCTTTTACCTCCCAACTCTTGTGATTGCAAAAGTGATGCCATGCACTCCAACATGAAGTTGGATTCCACATTTTCCCCATTGCAAGCTCAAGAGAATTTTGAAAATATCACCACTTGTTCAATTCCTACTGAAGGGAACCAAATTGACTTTCTTGGTTGTGAAGTTTACTTAGAGAATCTCTTTCATACAATGTTTATGTTTTATTTTAGATCTCTTCATATATTTATTTCTGGACTAGATACTGCTGCTAGTCTAGTGTTTCCGTTATAGGAATCTTCACTACCAAGAGGGTACATTTTAGGAGAAGTGGTCACAAAAAGGAAATGCATGTTTCTCATTCGGGAAGAGAACTTCTCCTATAAGAGTCTACGGAGATTTAAGCATAAAGTTGTCTCTTTCCTCACTTGCTTTCTTCTCATTTTTATATGTATCTTGAGCTTAATTGTTATGTGAAAAGAATAAGTGTGGAGGAGACAAAACCATTAGTAAAAGATAGATTTCTTTGTTTTTCTTTTTCTAGAAAGTGAATAAATGCTCCATGTTCATATGTCATTCTCATTTCACACTTAATCTTTACTACATTTTGAACTTCATTGTTAAACTCACTTCACTTGTTTCTTTCTTCTTCCCCTCATGGTGATTATTGAAGTGTTATTCTTCAATCTTGAATAGGACTTCACAACTTTCCACTTCACCAAAGAAACAAGTCAAGTTAGTTCCTATTTGTTGGTTACATTGAGGATAATGTAAAGATTAAGTGTGGGAAAGCGATTGCTCTAGCCACAATGTTTTGGTTCATGGAATTTGAGAAAAATTGAAAAATTTTTGAACTTGAGAATTTGTTTTGTGAAGTGCTTAATGAACCACTATCTTCACTTTCCTAATGCAACTCTTTGGCACGCTTTTATGAAAATTTAAATGCATGATGATTGTGAAATTCAAGCATTTTCAAATATGATTGCATTAAGTTTGAGTAATCCCTTTGCTTCATTCAATTAAGCGATTGGAGTGTCTTTAATGTAAGTTTATTAATTTGGACACCTAACTTGATCTTTAAGAAGTTGATATGGTAGAGAAAAGCTTTGTTGGAAGATTCTTGAGCCTTGATTCTATTTTTCTCATTGCATGTATATTCACCTATTCTTTAGTTAATCTTTAGAACTTGCCTAGGTTCATTTTCAAAGCTACGTTCATGCCTTGGATTTGTAGTATGATAGGGGCATTCATTTCTAAACCCATTGACCCAAACACAAACCATTCACCATTTGCCTTTACTTACCCCTTGAGCCCTTCACTTTCATTTCCATTTCATTATACAAATGCTAGTTTGTATCCTCTATCAAGTTCTTCTTAACACTATTGAAAAAAAAGTACTATGGCATATATGAAAAGAAAAGTGCCATGTGAATAGTCAAAAGAAGGAAAATAAAAAGGGAAAAAAAAGAAGGGAAAAAATGAAAGAAGGAAAAAAAAAGAAAAAAATGTGAAAAAAAAAGGGAAAATTCAAAGAAAGAAAGAAAGAAATAAAGCATTATGAGAAAATATTTGAATTATGTTTAGTTGAATGATGCTAAGTGATCTAGCAAATTATTTGGAGCAAGCATAGTGTTTGTTACATTTTCCATCCATTTAGCCTTTTCAATTACAACCTTGAGAAGTCCCCTTGACTTTGGATTCTTGGCACATTAGTGGTAGAGATAGTAGGACCTTTACAAGCCTACGATAGATGGTAGAATAGGTGAATTGAGTGAAATTCCCTATGATTTGAGAAATGAGAGGAACACTTATTCCATTGAGAGCTCTATCATATCTATCATTCTTGGTTTTGTTATGTGTTCAAGTTGATTCCTTTGTATTAAAAATTCTATGAGCTTTAACTGATTTGGGGATTATGGCTATTCAATCTATATGTAATTGTATTCTTGAATAAATTGATGATTACAATATTAGGCATATGTTTCAGAACACTGATTTTATTTTGCCCAGGGGGCAAAAGGCTAGTGTGGGGGAATTGACAAATCCCAATTTTATTATATATTTATATATATATATATATATATTTTACTTTATTTGAGGGTTTTGTCATACTTATAGAGCTTAAAATGCATTCTTTATGATTAAATTGGTATTAAGAGTGAATACATTGAATTAGGACTAAAAGGACAAATTTGTTATAAAAACTGTAATTACTCTTAATCATTTATTCTTAAGAAGAATTAAAGTTGGATTAATTGCTTTAAATTGTAGATGCTTGAAGAAATTGGACTAAGTATGGAAATAGTAGTTTTGGGGTTTGAATTTAAGAAATACTAGAAAAGTATAAGGATTTATTACCGCTAAGGACCTGAAATACTGGAATGACAAAAAGGGAACTTGAAACTCACCATTTTGGAGCCTTAGGTCAGATAAGCTGAGAGTTGGAGATTAAAAGAAAAGAAACACAACTGAGAGTGGATTCAGAGATCACGGCCGCAAAGAACACAAAGAAAGGGAACTCGATCACCAACTTCACCATCACCGTCTTTCACTCCATCCTCCATCTCCATTAACGACGCCCTCCAACTTTCATTACCATCACAACCATTACACATCCATCATCATTGAGTTGTGATGTTTTGGACCGGGGAAAGAAGAGCAGCTGAACAAAGTGCAGAGAGATTTGATTCGAAAGTGTAGTAGATAGCATCATCATCCATCGAGCTCTTACCATCCACCCTCTCCTTCACCTTTGTTTGGGCACTTAAATCAGTCTCTCTTTCCTTCTCTAATACAAAACAAAAATTGAGAGCACCCTTCACTTTGCCATCAAAATCGGCTTTTCATTCATCTCTAATGGACTCTTGGTGTTCTAGACGAACTATGTTGATGATAGGCAGTGGCTAAATTTATCATTCTCTTGAAGATGGAAGCTAAGGGCTTGAGTTCTAAGCACTATAAAGGGGAGTTTTATGTTTTAATCCATTTGTTTAGCTTTGTATTTATGATTTTCTATCTTGAAGATTGTATTTATATTGCTTGACCTTTGTTACTTGGTTAAGTACTTAGTTTGGATTAATTTGTGATTTGGATTAGTTGATGTTGAACTTTGGGCTCATCAATATATGTGGTTACATATATGTTTCATTGTAATTCTCTTGATTCTCTTTATCTTGGATGGTATTGTTTGGATATTCAATTGGTTTTGGATTACTTTGGAACTAATTGCATAAATCAATGCAAAATCACACATTAAGAGTGCTTAATAACATCTCTAGCGTAGGGGTTCCTCTCTTTTGGAGTTAGACTCATCGGTTGATGGGGTTTGGTATTTTATATAACTTAGTGATTTTATAAATTGTATACAAAGTAGTTTTTAATAGTGTTTTAAGAAGTGATTATTTCTAGGTCTAGGAATAATCATTGATTAATGCACTAGACTCAACGGTGTTTGAGGTTTGGTATTTTAAGGGACTTTGATTGCAATTGCTAGTATTTTGTATTGAGTTTCGGTTATAGGGATTAAGTCTTACCTGGTATGGGAGATTTAATTAACCTAACTCAAGCTAGCTCAAAGGGTCTTTTGAGCATTTTTGTCAAACTAGCACACTCCTATTATCTTTTGAAGCAAATGATAGATGAAATTCATTGTTCTATGAGGCTTTATCATATATTTCAAAACCAATCTCCATTCTATTCCACTTTTATTACAAAAATCCCAAAAATATCTATTTTAATTGTATTCAATTCATAATTTCAAAAATCAATCAATCATGTTTACCCTTATCAATTTTGCATTGTAATTACTTAGTTTACTAGGAATTAGTTTCATAATCAGCTCCTCAAAGTGAAACGACCCGAGTTGTGCACTATATTACATTAATTCAGTTTTATTCTTAATAACCTCGGGGCGACTAAAGGGCTATTTCAATGGACATTTCGCTGATTTTTTCAAAAAAAAATCTTCTTTTTATAATCTCTCCCAAAACCATCAAAATGTGATTTGATGAACGGCTCTGATTGAAATAAGTGTATATATGTATAAGGAGAGAGTTAAGTGTACGTGGAGAAACTGAAATGTAAACATGCTTAAGCATCTCAAGAAATAGAGTTGACGATGATAATGTAATATTTATTAATATGACCAATAGCTACATCAAAGTAGTGGTTTTCGAAGTGCTAACTAGATGGCACACTGACATTATTAATTAATTACATCATCAACATAGTTATATTATTATTGTCACTAGTATCAATCT
The DNA here is from genome assembly GCA_963242795.1 of Inga leiocalycina. Taxonomy (NCBI): domain Eukaryota; kingdom Viridiplantae; phylum Streptophyta; class Magnoliopsida; order Fabales; family Fabaceae; genus Inga; species Inga leiocalycina. The sequence goes on along the minus strand of OY725320.1, from coordinate 81,896,311 downwards.
CAAGCCCTGGAGATCCGTACAGTTTAAACTTCAGGCCACCAAAGACAGATCAGAGTTGAAGTTTCCATTAACCTTATCAAACGTGAAAACCAAAGCCTAACGACTGAAATAGCCCTTCAGTCGTCTTGAGGTTATCAAGAATAAAACCGAATTAATATAATATAGTGCACAACTTGGTTCGTTTCATTTTGAGAAGCCGATTATGAAACTAATTCCTAGTAAGCTAAGTAATTATAATACAAAATTGATAAGGATAAATCATAATTGATTAGTTTTTAAAACTATGAATTGAATCTAATTAAAAAGAGTACCAAGCTGTTTGTTCTCGCCGCAGCTCTAGTTTTCTAGGTCGAAGCTCCAGGTCCGATATGTGGCTCCGCAGCTTCTGTCTTCTCAAGCTCTGAAGCTCACCGACAATGATAAATGACGGAGGTGGAATCACGGTACTGGAAGAAATTGAGGAAGAAGGTGAAGGATGGCGGTAGTGATGTTTGATGAACCTCTAATCCTCACAGTTGCTCTCTGTTAGATATGATAGTTTTGATGATGTCAAATATAGATGTCAAGTATTAAGAGCAAAAATTTTGTATGATATACTTATTCTCTACATTAACTAACTACTATATTTAATGTTGTATATCCTGTAGATTAGTCATAAACCCGATGGTGGGTTGATATGCCTCATATTGTGGAGAATGATCATCAAGAAGAAAATCAAGAGACAAGGGATTGAAGAAAGAAGGCATTGCAAGAACTAATGGGAATATCAAGCAAAGATTGAAGAAGATTGAAGATATTCAAGAACACATCTAATTGGGCTATGAAGAATGATCATCAAGAGGAAAACAAGAAGAAAGAGATTGAAGAAAGAAGAACTTGTAAGATCAAATGAGAATATCTAGATTCAAGCTCTTAGAAGTGATACCGATGGTTGGAATATGTCAATATGAAGCTAAACTGATGTATATGGAAGTTATGGGACCTCCGGGGATGATTACTTGAGTAATCTGCTGAGTTACTTGAAGATCACTCGAGTAATGGTACTCTGCTTTTCGGGTGTCAGGACAGAGGTTCGGTATTTTGGGCATATCTCTCTAACTACAAGTCAGATTGATCTGAAACTGGTGGCATATGCAACTATCCTCACAACACAAACTATGGACACCAAGATCACATTAAAATGAGTTAAGATGAGAGCGATATGATCTGTTGAATTTGACACATGAATCAGCATCTTGTACCAGAACAAGGTTCGGTATTTTGGATATAACTCTTAAAATACATATCAGATTGAGACGAAACTAGTGCAATATGAAATTAGACTCATAGAGCTTTCTAAGGATATATAATTTGTCACATTGCAAGTTATATACTAAGATCTATGCCTTCTGGATGTTGATGCTCGTGATTTCAGATTTTGTCTAAATGTAGAAGATATTCTTTAGATCATCAATTTCTGTACAAAATGAGTTTAGAGGTGATTCTGGTTGCATTGGGATGTAAATGATGAGGGCTTTCCGATGATATATAATTTTCCATATTTCGAATCAAAATCAAGAATTCACTTGAAGGGCTTACTCGAGTAATATGCAGAATTATTTGAAATCCACTCGAGGGAGCACCCGAGTAACATGTGAAGAAAAGGGAAGGCCACTCGAGTAACCACTCGAGTAATGAAGTAGGAAATGCTCTCGCCCAGATTTTGAACGGGATTACTTGAGGGCTCACTCGAGTAATGACCAAGGCTTACTCGAGTGACCACTCGAGTAATGCTTCCCAGGAATACACAGCAATGTTTTGAAGCTTTCGAAAATCATGGGATTAATTATGTAACTCAGTCTTCTTGCTTCTAATCACTCTTACACTTCATTATATTAGTGTTTAATGTATTTATCCAGGAATACAATGAAGAGATGATGCGAAGAGACAAAAGTTGACTTTACGGAAGCGGAGCGTCAACGTTCATAACAGCTAGTTTTCAAATTCAAGCAAATGGACGAACGAAGCAACGGGACTCAACGGATAAGTTGAAATACTCACAACGGTCATATCCTACTCAACTATAAATACAGAAGATTCAAGCAGACAACACCAGCGCAGAACATGATAAGATTATGAATCATCCACTTCTACCCGAATACTCTCTGTTCTTATCTATTTTCCACATCATGTATATTTGAGAGAGAGTTTTTGTATTGTACTTCAGTGTTCATTATATCTACTCTGTGAGAGAGTCTGTAAACACTTTCACTTATATTTCTGAATTGATCTCAAGGTAGAGGGACCTTGAGTGGGTTGATTTCCTTACGGGAAGCTGTAGAGAGATTCGCCGGTAAAACTTTCTACTCGTAAGACTTAATACAAGGTGAAAGCAGTAGAGAACGTTGCTGCTCGTAAGACTTACAGTGGTGTAAGCATAAGAGAACATTGCTGCTCGTTAGACTTGCACAGGTAAGCAAGACAGAAAGGTCTTTGGGATTGCTCTGCTCATAAGACATGTAAGGGGGAGTATCTTAGTGAGAGATTTGTAAAAGGCTATACAAGTGCCCGACTAAACTTGTGAGGTTGTAAAGGCTTTTCTTGTGCCTGGATTAAACAAGAAGATAGTGGATTTGAAAATATCAGGGGAGACTAGGGACTGGACGTAGGCCATCGCAGATTGGACCGAACCAGGATAAATCACAGTTTGCACACTCTCTTCCTTAAACTCTTATATTTCCATCATATATTAACTGTTGATTTATGATTCATTACTTTCATATTTATTGCTTCCTCTAAGATGCAAAAAGATTTTCAAAGTGCTTAAGATTTTTATCTTACACCCAATTCACCCCCTCTTAGGTGTTAGCCAGTTCTAACATTTGGTATCAGAGCCAGACTCTTGTTTAAAGGACTTAACCGTCTCAAGAGCTTATAATGGCTGATTTTGGGTGTTATATGCTTTCTGAAGGTTTTGACTATACAATTCGACCTATGTTGAAAGATATTGATTTTTGGTTTTGGAAAGCTAGAATGACTAGTTTTATAAAAGCATCTGATTTTGATATGTGGAATGTTTTTACAAATGTCTTTGATTTCAAACCGAGGAAGAATTGGACAGAAAGAGAAAAGAAAATGTTTTCGTTGAAGATTAGAGCAATGAAAATTTTGTATAGTGCTTTAACCGAAAATGATTTTGAGAAAATTAGATTTTGCTCTGCTACTAGAGATATGTGGGATACTTTTGATTCTATTTATACTTCTAACAATTGTGTTGAAGTTGAAAGCATTGACAGTTCATGTGAAACTATAAGTTGCATATCTACGGTGCATGAACAATTGGAAGTTAATGATGAAAAAGGAGAAATCATAGAACACTTCCATAATCCTGTCAACATAGAAGAACAAGAGGAAGATGATTCCCAGGAAGAGCTCATTACTGATGAATTTGATGGATCATCCTCTAGAGCTCAAGATGCACATATGGTAAACAATTCCAATTCTTCTGAAGTTATTTTGAAAACTGATTTTCAAAGTTTGCATAAAATTGTTTCTCAACCAAGTATTGATTATATTCTAAAAAGCAAAAATGTTTTCAATCATGCTAGAAAGTTTATTGGAAAGAAAGAATGTTCAAATGAAATTTATTTAGGTTTTTACTCTTTTGACCGACACAATACTTGCATAAAATCTCATAATGCATATCATCATATTATTTGCAATTATTGTGGTAAATCAGGTCATATCTCTCACATATGCTATATTAGGAGAAATTCTAATATGAGAAATAAATTTGTTTGGATTCCTAAAATACAAGTGAGTTCAAATGCTAATGTTCAAGGACCTAAAGAAAAGTGGGTACCAAAATGTCCATATGATGTTTCATATGTGCAGATTGATTCTAGAAATAATGGACAAAAGGGAACTAAGAAAATGAAGAATAGTTCAAGAGTTCTTAATGCATCTAAATGAGATTCACATCAATTAGGAGAACTCTCGGATCACCCATTGCTAGAACTGCAAAGTTTAACCGTAAAGAAAGGCAATGGAGAAAAGGAGTACGTTCTACCTGAAGAATGAACTACCATAGAATACCGTTCAACTATCTTGAGGAGAACAAGAAAAGGAGGATCTCTCAAACATTAAATAAAAGACTCCTAGAGTCTATATTTTTTGAGAGAAGGTTGCCAGCACCTAAAGCAAGATATTCAAAGTATCAACATTATAGAAAGATGCAATGGGTAAGAAAAGCAATCCTCCTATCTAAGGCAAAGGTATATAGTGATAAAACCTCCTATGCTATTGTCGATAATATTTATTGAGGTTTTATATTTTGGAACCTTAGGAATGAGCATTGCAAATGATTTTGAAATTATGATTGTTCATCCCTTAAAAAGCCACTTAATAGATTTATTTATAAAGGAATTGAAATACTCAATAGGTTAATTCTTTATGCATGTATAATGATTTGAAAAGAAAATATTTCTCTTATGCATAAAGACATGTTTAATTCATTATGCTCAATTATCTCGATTTAATTATATTCTTAGAGCATGTGAATTGTGATTCCTACAAGGTAACCATGAGTGGATCCAAGTAAAACTGGATACCAAAGGAAGAAAAAGATCCTATATGGTTTTGTAGGAAGAAGAAAGGAAGACCTTAATCTCAAGATTATGAATACATACGATTGAATTCAATTCTTGGGGAAGTTGGACATTGAAGCTGCATTTTTGAATGTGTAAACAAAAGGAGGCATTACTTGAGGCAACACTGCAAGTGCCTAGCTAGCAATAAAGAAAGAAAAGATGCACAGTGAAGCATCACTCAAGTAACCAATCAAGTAATCATCATCACTGCGTGTCAACTGGGAGTGAATGTTCAAGTGATAACACCAACTGGAAGATTGGAAGGTAAAAGTTAAGGAATTATGCACAAATGAACTTCAAAGGATAATTTCTCAAGTAATTACGAGATTACTTGAGCACGGTACTGTCTTCTTTATTCTTACCTGATATTATGCTTATATAAATTATTTATTTGGGTAATGAATAACTTGCTCATTATTGCATACCATTAGCAATCAATCATTTATGGGTTTCAAATTGTTTTTAGATTGCTAAATGGACTGAAAGTGAAATTGTGCATAATTTTTATATGTATTTGAGTTTTGAAATGCACATTTAAAAAAATGTACTTAGATTTCAGATTCATCTTGTTTATAAAAATGCATACACATTATTTGAAAATTATTCATAACTTGTTTGCATTTAAATCGGTTTCAAAATTGGAAGTTAATATTTATGTATACTGAAAATCAGAAATGCTTCAAATTCATCCATCAGAGTATTTCCCCATCGTTGACATATTGATCATTGATCTTAAATGTGTTATCCAATGCTTGAACTCCTCAACCATTATTTTCTAACAAGTTAGATCTTATGTCTAACAAGTTAACTATCTATATGAGTTTCAAGTGTATTTCCTAGAAAAGAATCCAATATGTAAAAGCTTTATGCCTAATGTATAAATCTTTGGTTCGCCATGTTATTCCAAGCATTATGAATGTTCATTAGTGCATTAAATCTTAATGCATTAACGATTATAGTGGAATAATTTGCTAGGATAATATTTTAGAACTCTAGTCATTTGGATCAATGAGTATGTGCTTCATCATCCATAAATTCTTATACTCATCTTGTTGCTCAAATGCATTACCATTTGTCTTTATCCATTTTTCGAGTAACTAGAGCCTTCTATTCAAATTCTTGAGTTGAGTATCCCTATTCTTCAAGACACATCCCTAAGAGTCAAGTTTATCTCTTGGTCAATAGCAAAGTCATTGTGTTAATATACATCCTTGAAGCTAAGCCTTTTTGGCTAATTCATTTTCAATATGACTTTTGCTCTTGGGAAAATTCTCAAACATGTTAAATTCCAATGTCTAACATGTTATCTTAGTTGTTCTCTAAAAAGGAAGCTTTTTGGTATATGTATATTTAAACTGTTGACTTCCACCATTTTCAACATGAACATTGATTATAAACATATTTCAAAGATGAGTTTTGCATATATTCAAAATCTCAATTTTACAATGCATTGTTATGATTTGAAATTACATCTGAGATTTGAATCAATTTGCATATTCTTGAAAAACTTGATGAAAACTTTTATGGATATATCTACTACTTTCTTTTGATCTCACTTACATGCCTTGCATGAAAATCTTATCAATAACATATCTTTTAAAATGTATTTACAAATTATCATTGATCTTTGAAATCATCATTCTTGGTATCATTTGTTCGTTGCCCTTTATGATTCAATTACTTGAATTTATTGAATTGCGTAAAATTATATTCAGGTCTTTGTTGATTATTATACTCTTTGCTCAAATATAGTATGATTCAGTTGTATAAGAGCATAAGAGTTATAATATTTGATACTGTATGGACCCAAGAGAATGTTGGGTACCAAAGAGCATATACTTTTGTAGGAATTAATCAAAATGCTCTACTTTTGGATACAAAGATCATAGGCTAATAGAGGAGGCGTAACTGACATTATTGCAATGTGAGCAGAAGCAAAATCTATGGTATCATTCAAGTGACACCACATCACTAGCAAGTAACCAGCTAGTGATGCAGCCAAAGAAAGAGAAAGAGGAGGAAAATCTCTTAGGTGAATCTAGACGAGATTCATCTCAAAGCAACTCAAGGCCAAGAACAAGTTTAGCCAATATGAATCTTTGTTGCCTACCCACCTTCCTTATCGTTCCAAGGTGATCAGACATTTTCACTGTGATATGGACCCAACTGAGATGTTCAGAGGAAGATGCTAAGATGCACAGAATCATCAACCTTGGTGAGCCTATATGGATTCTCAATTTCAATCTTAGCTCTATGTGTGATCTTCATGGCATCATCTGATATACATACACTAGAGCTATGGTGAACAAGGCCAATAACTTCACTTACTTCATCGAAAAGAATTACCACATAATGGCCTATATTATAAGCAAGGAGGAGAGGAATACTAGAAACATCATGTCTCTCAGAGAACAAGAGGTATATATATACTTCTACAGGACTTACTCCAAGTAATCTTCAATTACTTCAAGTAAACCTTCAAGTAATTTGCAATTACTCCAAGTAAGTCTGAATCTTACTCCAAGTTAACACAAGAGGAATAGAGGATGAGAACTGAGACTTCAAGAATAAATAAGAGACAACACTTTGCTAGAGCTGTTTCCCTGATCCTTCATTCTTTGGTCCATCTGTCTAAGGCTATCTAAGAAGGAGCACAACAATCACATAGAGCTTGCTATAGACAGTGTTAAGTTCATCACTTCTGTAAATGGCAAGATTAGAACACTCTATGATTTGATCAACCAGAACTTTAAGGCCTTATTCCGAGCTCATCTTGGTATTCTTAATTGATCACAAAGATTATGCTTCAGAATCCCTCCATACTGATCACATCTACAGACAATGACTAGCCAATGATGCATAAATAGACTTCAGAGGATTATGGCTCGAGTGATTATGATATTACTTGAGTGAGGTATTGTATTCTTTAATTCAAATTCAATTAGTTTTATCACTCAAAGTAAATATTTGAGTAATGACTCAAGTAATACAGGGTTACAGCCTTTAAACCCTGAATAGCATCATCATTTTCAAAACTTGATTTCTCTCCAAATCTTCATACTTTCACAATTATTCTCTCTACAAAATTTCCAATGTTTTTACTAATCCAAGAGAGTTATTAATTGTATTGCTCATGACGATTTTCTTTTAAGCCATGCATTCATTAAGGGGGAGCTTCATATTCACATGTGTTTTATACCTTGAAAGCTCATCTTCTTTATTGGAAGAAAATCCTATTAACATAATCATCTGAATTTACTATCTTTTAATTAGTTTTGATGATGAGTTACTCTTATATTTTCCTTTCATGATCTCAATTTTTAACATATCATATAAAAAGGATGACATTGATTTGTGCAATAAATTTAATACTTGATTGTACTAACCATTCTTCTTGCAAGAATGCTTTTATTTATAACAAGAGAATTTGTTCTACGCAAGATCATTCCTCAACACACTAAAAGGAGCATATATGATGACATATGCTTTAACAATCAATCAAGGGATATATATTGGCTGCAATATTCAAAGCAATAAATACATATGCCAATACAAATGAGCATTGAGCATGATGAACAGAAGCTCAACTCAATTGGAGAATCTTGGCAACAACATGAACATATATCAGAGTTGCATAGCAAGACGTGTGGAGAACACAACATCATGAACTAGCATTGCTAAAGAATAAAGCAATGGCCTTCATGGAGCGCTTCAACATTTTCCAAAAACTATATGAGCATTTCTAAACCCTCTCTTTATATTTTGAGCTTACTTTGCCTATCCTTGATTATGAAAGTTTTTCTTGAAAACATTTCCAAATTGTTTCAAATGTGTTTTCATGAAAACCATTTTTCATTTACATCAAATTATAAATGAAACTTCTTTCAAAATGGGGGAGAGAAACTTGTTTTCCTGATGCATTTATTTTGATTAATGGGGAGAATGACATTTCTTATTTGATTTCGTATTTACTTCTCTACAAGCATTCCTTCCTCATACTTCAAACTTTTTGCTAATGTCAAATAGGGGGAGAGAAAAGCAAGAAAAATATGTTGTTTTTAATTTACTTTTATAACTTATACATATTTTTCTTAAAAGATTTGCCATCATCAAAAAGGGGGAGAATGTTAGATATGATAGTTTTGATGATGTCAAATATAGATGTCAAGTATTAAGAGCAAAAAGTTTGTATGATATACTTATTCTCTACATTAACTAACTACTATATTTAATGTTGTATATCTTGTAGATTAGTCATAAACCCGATGGTGGTTTGATATGCCTCATATTGTGGAGAATGATCATCAAGAAGAAAATGAAGAGACAAGGGATTGAAGAAAGAAGGCATTGCAAGAACTAATGGGAATATCAAGCAAAGATTGAAGAAGATTGAAGATATTCAAGAACACATCTAATTGGGCTATGAAGAATGATCATCAAGAGAAAAAACAAGAAGAAATAAGAACTTGTAAGATCAAATGAGAATATCAAGATTCAAGCTCTTAGAAGTGATACCGATGGTTGGAATGGGTCAATATGAAGCTAAAATGATGTATACGGAAGTTATAGGACCTCCGGGGATGATTACTCAAGTAATCACTCGAGTAATATAGCACTGCAACATTTTGGGGGTGACTACTTGAGTGGCTACTCGAGTAATCTGCAAAGTTACTTGAAGATCACTCGAGTAGTCACTAGAGTAATGGTACTCTGCTTTTTGCGTGTCAGGACAGAGGTTTGGTATTTTGGGCATATCTCTCTAACTACATGTCGGATTGATCTAAAACGGGTGGCATATGCAACTAGCCTCACAACACGAACTATGGACACCAAGATCACATTAAAACGAGTTAAGATGAGAGCGATATGATCTGTTGAATTTGACACATGAATCAGCATCTTGTACCAGAACAAGGTTCGGTATTTTGGATATAACTCTCAAAATACATATCAAATTGAGATGAAATTGGTGCCATATGAAAGTATACTCATAGAGATTTCTAAGGATATATAATTTCTCACATTGCAAGTTATATACAAAGATCTATGCCTTCTGGAAGTTGATGCTCGTGATTTCAGATTTTGTCTAAATGTAGAAGATATTCTTTGGATCATAACTTTCCATACAAAATGAGTTTAGAGGTAATTCTTGTTGCATTGGAATGCAAATGATGAGGGCTTTCCGATGATATATAATTTGCCATATTTCGAATCAAAATCAAGAATTCACTTGAAGGGCTTACTCGAGTAATATGCAGAATTATTTGAAATCCATTCGAGGGAGCACCTGAGTAACATGTGAAGAAAAGGGAAGGCCACTCGAGTAACCACTCAAGTAATGAAGTAGGAAATGCTCTCGACCAGATTTTGAACGGGATTACTCGAGGGCTCACTCGAGTAATGACCAAGGCTTACTCGAGTGACCACTCGAGTAATGCTTCCCAGGAATACACAGCAATGTTCTGAAGCTTTCGAAAATCATGGGATTAATTATGTAACTCAGTCTTCTTGCTTCCAATCACTCTCACACTTCATTATATTAGTGTTTAATGTATTTCTCCAGGAATACAATGAAGAGATGATGCAAAGAGACAAAAGTTGACTTTACGGAAGCGGAGCGTCAACGTTCATAACAGCTAGTTTTCAAATTCAAGCAAATGGACGAACGAAGCAACGGGACTCAACGGATAAGTTGAAATACTCACAACGGTCATATCCTACTCAACTATAAATACAGAAGATTCAAGCAGACAACACCAACGCAGAACATGATAAGATTATGAATCATCCACTTCTACCCGAATACTCTCTGTTCTTATCTATTTTCCACATCATGTATATTTGAGAGAGAGTTTTTGTATTGTACTTCAGTGTTCATTATATCTACTCTGTGAGAGAGTCTATAAACACTTTCACTTATATTTCTAAATTGATCTCAAGGTAGAGGGACCTTGAGTGGGTTGATTTCCTTACGGGAAGCTGTAGAGAGATTCACCGGTAAAACTTTCTACTCGTAAGACTTAATACAAGGTGAAAGCAGTAGAGAACGTTGCTGCTCGTAAGACTTACAGTGGTGTAAGCAGAAGAGAATGTTGCTGCTCGTTAGACTTGCACAGGTAAGCAGGACAGAAAGGTCTTCGGGATTGCTATGCTCGTAAGACATGTAAGGGGGAGTATCTTAGTGAGAGATTTGTAAAAGGCTACACAAGTGCCCGACTAAACTTGTGAGGTTGTGAAGGCTTTTCTTGTGCCTGGATTAAACAAGAAGATAGTGGATTTGAAAATATCAGGAGGAGACTGGGGACTGGACGTAGGCCATCGCAGATTGGACCGAACCAGGATAAATCACAGTTTGCACACTCTCTTCCTTAAACTCTTATATTTCCATCATATATTAACTGTTGATTTATGATTCATTACTTTCATATTTATTGCTTCCTCTAAGATGCAAAAAGATTTTCAAAGTGCTTAAGATTTTTATCTTACACCCAATTCAACCCCCCTCTTGGGTGTCAATCGGTTCTAGCACTCTCTGCTTCAGCTCCTGATCTGGAATGATGCAACTCGCCGACGGCTGTTGAAGTGATAGTGCCGCTAGCCAGAGAGGAAGACAAAGGTGATAAAGAGGATGAGCTCCTCGGTCTCTGCTCTGTCTTTGGTCTCTGCTCTGCTGTTCTTCTATCGTGGCGTCTTCCTCTATAATTAACCTCTCCAAACTGACCTAAAGGCTTGAACCAAAAAATGTTGTAGTTTTTGGTTGGACCACACTGGAGTTTATCAAATTCGTGAGACTAAACTGACATTTCTGAAATTCGACCTCCAAAACTGTCATTTTCAGTTTTAATCCCATTTTCCGAGTAACTACAATTGAAAACAATTACACCAAAATCAAATCCTCTCAAGAATTAAGGAGTAATTACACTTTTTTTTGACAATTTTGCCCTTTTTAATCCTAATTTAATGTATTTACTCTTAATATCTAATTATCACAAATAAAGCATTTTAAACTCAATTAATATGATAAAATCCCCAAATAAAGTGTAAAAATATATGATAAAACTAGGGATTTATCAATTCCCTTACACTTAGCCTTTTGCACTCCTGGGCAAAAATAGAACCAATATTTTCAAAAATATGACCAATGTTTGTAATCATCAAGTTATTCAAGAATAGCATTACATAAAGATTGAATAACCATAATCCCAAATCAATTAAAAATCCTATAATTTTTAATGCAAAGAAACCAACTTGAACCCATATCAAAACCAAGAAACATAGACATGATAGAGCTCTCAAAGGAATAAGTGTTTTTTCATCTCTCAAATAATAGGAAATTTCACTCAATTCACCTATTCTAGCATCTACCATAAGCTTGTAAAGGTTCTACTGTCTCTACTACTAGTTTGTCATGAATCCATAGTCAAGGGAACTTCTTAGGGTTGTAATGTTGAAAGGCTAAATGGATGGAAAGTGAAACAAACACAATGCTTGCACCAAATAAATTGATAGATCACTTAGCACTACTCAACTAAGCTTAATTCACACCTTTTATCATAGTGCTTTATTTGTTTCTTTCTTTCTCTGAATTTCCTTTTTTTTCTTCTCTTTTTTTCACTATTCACCTTTTTTCTTTACCTTTTCTCTTTTTTTTATTGATTTTCTCTCTTTTTTTTACTATTCACATAGAACTTTTTTCCCATATATACAATGGTACTCTTTTTTTTTCATAAATCATAGTGCTATGAAGAACTTAATAAAGGATACAAACATAACATTTATATAATGAAATAAAAATGAAAGTTAAGGACTCAAAGGGGGTAGACACAAGTAAATAATATATGATTTGTGTGTGGGTCAATGGGTTTAGAAATGAATACCCCTATCATACTACAAATCCAAGGTATTAATGTAGCTTTGAAAAAGAACCTAGATAAGTTCTAGAGATTAACTAGAGCATAGTTGAAAACACACACAATGAGAAAATAGAATCAAAGCTCAAGAATCTTCCAACAAGGCTTTTCTCTCATATCAACTTCCTAAAATCAAGCTAGGCATCCAAATTAATAAAATTGCACTAAAGACACTCCATTCACTCAATTGAATCAAGCAGAGGGATTACTTAAGCTTAATGCAATCCTACTTGAACATGCTTAACTTTCACAATCATCATGCATTTAAATTTTCAGAAAAACATAATAAGGAGTTGCATTAGGAAAGTGAAAATAGGGGTCCATTAAGCACTTCACAAAACCAATTCTCAGGTTCAAAAAATTTTCAATTTTTCTCAAGTTTCATGAAACAAATCATTGTGGCTACACATATTGTGACTAGAGCAATCCCTCCCCCACACTTAATCTTTACATTGTCCTCAATGTAAATAACAAATAAAAACTAATTTGACTTATTTCTTTGGTGAAGTGGTAAGTTGTGAAGTTCAATTCAAGGTTGAAGCACAACACGTCAACAATCACAACAAGGGGAAGAAGAAAAAAAACAAGTGAAGTGAGGCTAACAATGAAATTCAAAATGTAGTAAAAATTAAGTGCAAAGTAAGAATGGTATATGAACATGGAGCATTTATTTACTTCCTAGCAAAAGAAAAATAAAGAAATTTACCTTTTACTAATGGTTTTGTCTCCCCTACACTTATCCTCTTCATATAGCAATTAAGCTCAGGAAATATATAAAAATGAGAAGAAAGCAAGTGAGGAAAAAGACAACATGATGCTTAAATCTTTGTAGACTATAGTAAGAAAAGTTCTCATCCCGAATGAGAAACATGCATTTCCTTTTTGTAATCACTTCTCCAAGAACGTACCCTCTTGGTAGTGTCAGTTTCTGCAAAAGAAACACCAAACCAGCAACGGTATCTAATCAAGAACAAATACATTGAGAGATCTAAAATAAAGCATAGGCATTGTATGAACAAGATTCTCCAACTAAACTTCACAGCCAAGAAAGTCAATTTGGTTCCTATCAATAGGAACTGAACAAGTAGTTAGATTTTGAAAATCCTCTTATGCTTGTAAGGGGGAAATGGGGAATCCAACTTAGTGTTGGGGTGCATTACATCACCTTTGCAATCACAAGAGTTGAGAGATAAAAGAGTGGAAGAAGAAAGAGAATTGATCAAGCTATAACCACCTAAAAATTCAAAACATGTATTTTCATTTGCTATATCAGGTGGCAAATTGCAAGAAAGAACTAAATGGAAATATTCATTTTCGTTTACAATTTTATCATTCAAAATCATTGAATCTTTCCTTATTGAACTACCTAAAACATGTAATTAAGAGAGATCAAAAGTTGAGCAATTATCAAGGCTTTTATCAAGTGTAGCATGCATTTGGATGTTATCAATTGAACTAGATGAAGAATCAAGGTCATGTGAAGAAGAAAGCCAATTATCAATTTCAAAACAATTAACACATGTCATTTCCCTTTCACACGAACAGATAAAAGAAGAATGTATGCAAGAGGGAAAAATGAGCTCTTCATCAAGTTCAATAGCACCATAAAATTCTAAATCATGCTTACCAACATTTGAAAGAGAAGAATATGCATTATCAATAGAGATAGTACAAGTAACATCATCATTTGTACAATTACTATTGGACACATCATAGTGAGCATTATCAACATTAAACATTTGAGGGGATTCAACTACAATTTCTTCATCCACCTTATCATCACTCACATTATCAAGAATAGTAGAAGAGGAGAGTCAACTTTTTCAAAAAAAAGGAGGAATATTTCCATTGTTTGAATACGACTCCTTTAGTAATTGAGAATGCACTTGCATCATCTCTACATCTTGTGTGGGTATAGGCACTTGAAGTTTGAAATCTTCCACTTGAGAATTGGCATTTGGCTCTTGAGCTTGGACTCCTTATTCCTCTTCTTGTAGGTCATGGGGCCAAGGGTTTCCATCTTCACCTCCCGTCTTTACTCATAGCATATGATCATAGTATGCCTTGAAAAACTCATCAATGTCTTCTAATTTCTCTTCTATCTCCTTAGAGCTTCCAATTGTTCCTTGATGCAAGAGTAACTAAAAGTATTGCTATTAGAGTGTATCATACTTCCTTATCAAGGTACTTGTTAGGGACTCCATGCTATGGGATGAGAAGAGGGTATCCAATCCACTAAGTTGTGTGTTATGAATATGAGGTGGAGGTTCAAAGTAGGGTGAAAGAGAAGGTTCATGAAGTGGTGTGTGACTCTATTGTAATGAAGGATAGTATGGGAGGTGAGTGGGTTGATGATATGCTTGAAATGGAGATTAGTGGTATGGTTCATGTTTGTGTACTGGAGAGGAAAATAAAGGTTCATAGGATGGTTTATAGGGGAGATAATCAATGAAATTGGTGTTATAGGTAATAGGGAAAGGATTGTGTATGTGATGGCTTTGGGAATTTCCAAGACAAGGTCCCTCATTCTCAAACCTATATAAACACTCATGTGCTTAAGGTATATAAGGTTACACTCTAGCATAGTGCATTTGGGAATCCAAAATCCTCTTGACATTTTCCACCTGAAACCGGATAAGATCCTATTTTTGTTCCAATTTGTGAAGTTTTTGAGAAGATGTCTCCTCCATGTAAGTGTTATGCCAAGCATCGTTTAGTAGTAAACCAAAGCCAAGACAAGGAACCCAAATTAGAAAACTCAATAGGAACCAATTAACCACAAACTGCACGAGATGCCAAAATCATGTCCACGTGCTCAAGCATGCTATGTCCATTAAAATTTACTTGGAGAATGGTTCATGCACTCAAAGTAGCACCAAGCAAGATAATCACAAAGCTCAAGAGGCAATGAAAAATCCACTATACAGCAACCAAGTCAAATAAATTCAAAATTGAAACAAATCCAAAAATGCAAGAGGCTATTACCCACAAATCAGGTTTAAGTGAGTGGAAGAAAAAAAACAAGTATGCAAATGCAAAAACAAAGGAAAATCAAAATATTTGTTGGTATTTCTTCAAAATTTTCTAAGAACAATGTAAAATGTTATGAAAAACATGCAAAACTACATAAACTAGCTAAAATGCAACCTAAACTATGAAAAGTATGAAAATACTAGAATGGGAAAATCCTAAAAGCTCACCCCGGTCAAGAGTACTTGGCACTTAGTTATTAGGAAACCGATTTCTTGGCTCCCCTGCAACAACGCCACTTGAAATAATCCCTTTTAGTTATCTCATGGTTATTAAGAATAAAACAGAATTAATACAATATGGTGCATAACTCGGGTCGTTTCACTTTAAGAAGTTGATTATGAAACTAATTCCTAGTAAGCTAAGTAATTATAATGCAAAATTGATAAGGGTAAAGCATAATTGATTAGTTTTCAAAACTATGAATTGAATGCAATTAAAATAAATATTTTTTGGATTTTTCAAATAAGGAGGAATGGAAATGGGTTAAGAATGCAAATGATGAAGATGCTCTTGAAAATGGTTTTCAATGGCTATTCTTGCACAATTAAGATATTTGGGGAGTTAATACACTAAGGTTCTAATATTCCAAACCTCATTAACCAACAAGTCTAGTATCACAAGAGAGGGACCCCTACTCTTGAAATATTATTAAGCACTCTTAGTGTAATGATTTCTCTAAGTTTTCTAATATACCAAATCTCAATTACCATTGAGTCTAATGCTTAAACTAATGAACCCATTGACTTAAGCATTATTAAAACCTCTTAGAGAGTGACTATGGAATAAGTAATGCCTTAGGTTCAACTACAATTCTAATTCAATCAAACTATCTAACAATACCATGTTAAATAGATAGAAAGCAATAGAATCATAGCTAAACATATATATAACCATATATATTGATTAGTACAAATCCTCATTACAAATTCCAAATTACAACAACTTAATCCATAGAATAAATAAGAACTAAAATCATAGTCTCATTACATAAATGAGTTCCAAAACCTAAGAAATCACAAATATAATGAGCTAAAGATAAAATAAACCCCCTTCGAAGCACATGTGAACTCAAGCCATCTCCAAATCATCTCTAAGAGCACAAAATTTCCTAGCCAATCATGATAATAGCTTCAAGAAATATAATCACACTTTGATTCAAACACCCTGCCATAAAATCACACATTAAAATCACCAATTAGCACCAAACCAATTAAATTCAGGGGCTGAAATTTCCACACAAAAACATATTAGAGAAAGCCATAGTTGTAATGAATTCAGAAGTAGAGGAAGCCACGGCCTAGAATGATGGAGATCATGGGAAGTTGAAGTTGAGGATCGCTGAAGATAGGGAAAGGAACGGTGGTGAAGAAGATGAGCTCCAAGCTACTTGTTCTCGCCGCAGCTCTGGTTTTCAAGGTCGAAGCTCCAGGTCCGATGTGTGGCTCTATGGCTTCTGTCTTCTCGAGCTCTGAAGCTCACCGACGATGATAGACGATGAAGGTGGAATCACGGTACTGGAAGAAATTAAGGAAGAAGGTGAAGGATGGTGGTGGTAGTGGTGTTTGATGAACCTCCAATCCTCGAGATTGATCTTTGCTTTAGCTCCTAATTTAGAATGATGCAACTCGCTGACGGGTGTGGTAGTGGTAGAGCTGAAACGTGAGAGGAAGACAAAGGTGATGAAGAGGATGAGCTCCTCGGTCTCTACTGTGTCTTCGGTCTCTACTCTGCTGTTCTTCTGTTGTGGTGTCTTCCTCTGTAATTAACCTCTCCAAACTAACCTAAAGGCTCCAACCAAAAACACTATAGTTTTTGGTTCGACGAAACTGGAGTTTCTCAAATTCATGAGACTAACTGACAGTTATGAAATTCGAGCTCCAAAACTGCCATTTTCAGTTTTAATCCCATTTTCCAAGTACCTACAATTGAAAGCAATCACACCAATATCAAATCCTCTCAAGAATTAATGAGTCATTACACTTATTTTGACAATTTACAATTATATTTTTTAGTTCCAATAAATTAGTTGAAGTGACTTATATTATGGACTTGTTTATAAAAGTTTAGTAAATTGAATCAAGGGACTCCTAATCAAAGAGAGGAGAAAAATATTCATTTTTTTCTGTGAAGTGTCATAGTTAAGAAGTGCTTCTGAATAGCAAGGGAGCAACACTATATATAGGAAGATTGATTACAAAGACAAAACACACACAAATATACATAATTAAGTTTTATTCACGCGATGTAAATATCATCAATTAGAAGTCTTAATTAAGGACAACCACTCATCAAACAAAGCACAATACAACTGCCATAGGCAAGAATACCTGAAACCCTAAGGGTGGTTGTGAGGGAAACCATGGTTTGGGGGACGGGGACATACACCACATATTACAGTCCGGTTCACTATGACAGAATATATCTATGGTTGTTGTGCCTCCTCCTAGTTATCTTGCTGCTCTTGAACACCAACCTGCAATATAATTAATTTCATTTCACTTAATTCCAAATCCATACAAAGCACACAATATATATATATATATATATATGCTACTATCCTTATATTCTCCCTCTTGTCCTAAATATAGGGAAGCTTTCAAAAGTTATATGCTCCCTTCGGTCCCTTATATAAGAGCTAGATAACTAATTTATGAATACTAAGAAAATTAGTTAAGTTAGTTATTTGTAACGAATGTGTATTAGTTTTCTTTGAATACTTTTACTAGTCATGTGCATTGTAATGACCTCTTAACGGAAACCCCTAATTATTAAGTCTAACCAAACGGGCCATCTATGGTAATTCAATGAGGATTACTATTACACACCTACAATGGGATTGAACTAAACAAACCCCTTAGTTGTATTTTTTGGGCTTGGAACCTCAATATGGTAACCAAATATATATTTCAATTATAAATAGTGGGCATTTTTTAGATTCCTTATAAAACATGATTTTGAGAAATAAAAAATACATTTCCTCAAAAATTCTCATGTTTTTAATCCTCCATGTCATCCTAAATATAGGATCTACTTACAATAAAGAAATTGGACTGTAACATAGATCTTACATTAAGAATTCAAGAGATTACAAACAAATAACATTCCTACTAATGAAACAAATAGGTAGAATTAGTGCGAGTGATATTACGAAGGATTGTTTTACTCCTTTTTATTTTTTTCTTTAATATTGATTTTGTTGCCGGGTGATCGAAAACAGTGAGCGAACAGAGAATGTAACGCCAGCAAAGTGACCATTAGATCGTTTCTCTGAAAAGAAATTTTCTTTTTTACTATGCTTAAAAAGATAAATAATTGCGGCCAGCTAGCCACTAGTGTCTCTGGCGAAGGTGGCTTATGATTTTTTTTTTCAACTCTTGTAGTCTCTTTTCTCTTGTGGAAATGAATTAATATCCAATGTATTATTTGAAAAAAATAAGAGGCAAAATTGTAAAAACACCAACATTTATCATGAGTATAGATTTGAGATTTTGAAAACTGGTGTTACGTTTTTTAAATTTAGAAATTCAAATGATATTTCTTTTAGGAATTTTTGCATTGAAGCATCGACTTTCAAATAAACAAGAGTTATGTCCTTGAAAATCCCAAAAAATTTGGGAAAAAAGTTGAAAAATCCTATTGATCAAGAGGACATGATGTATTTTCACATAATATGTACTACCTTCGATCCTAAATATAAAACAAATTTTATCCTATATTTAGGACCAGAAGGAGTATTAGTACTCTGCAAGGTCTCATACACCCAAAAAGTGTTGGTACTTAGAATTTAGGTGCTTCTTGTCGTCAATGAACTTTTTACACACGGACTTTTACCCATTTTCCAATAAAGATCTTTTCTGTAATATCTCCCTAAACCATTTGATTTGATGGACGGCTTTGATTGAAATGTGTGTTTTTTTTGTGTGTGTGACATGCAAAGGAGAGAGTTAATTAGGTGTACGTGGAGAAACTGAAATGTAAAAATGCTGAAGCATCTCAAGAAATTTAGCTGATGATGATGTAATATTTATTACTATGACCATAAACTACATTAAAGTAGTGGTCTGCGAAGTGCCAACTAGATGCCACACTCACATTATTAACTAATTACATTACCATCACCGTTATATTATTAATGTCATTATTATAGATCTCCAGCTCCAGGGGTCCGTACCATGCCGACTTTTCAGGCCACCATAGACAGATCGGAGTTGAAGTTTTCTTTAACCTTGTCAAACTTGAAAATCAGAGCCTCTTTATCAGTAACAACCAAACGACGTCGGTCTTCACTATCAAGCTTCACTCCGATGTTTGCAGATTCATCCTTACCTTGCTGACGGAACACAAGCTTATAGTGATGTTTTTCTGTATCATGGGTCTCGATAGAGAACGAACCAGAAACAAAGGCATTACCAAATTCCTGTTTATCACCAAGCATCACAGCCTCTCCTAAACTACGAGACTTCACGACGACCCAGTTAGGCGAATTGGTGCAAACGTTTGGTGCTAAATACGCGAACCTTAGGTTCAAAGGCGATGAAGTTTTGATGAAAGCGGCTTTGTTAAGAGATGATATGATGACAGCCCAGCCATTAGTGTACCTAGCTGAAACCACAGCGAGTGAGCACAAATGATCTCCATGCCTAATGGCAGCAGATATAATGGCTCCTCCTCCAATATGAGTAGCGGGTGACAAGTAGTACTTGCCACCATTTCTCAACATTTCGCCGTCGGAGTCAACCACCACCTCCGCTGAGATGGTGGAGGCGATGAAGAGAAGGAAGAAGAGGAAAGAAAGAAATGATGCAGAAGGCTTCATGGTTTGGTTTTGGTGTGTGGTGTTATATATGGAAGATTAAGGTTTTTGGTTTTGGGTGTGAGTAAAATGAAACTTTTGGAGCATGTATTTATAGGCGCACCATGGGAGTGTGATGAAGCTCGAAGAAGTGTTTTGGCGCCCACATTGGAGAGCTGAGAGGAGTACCCTCTCCTTTTCCCATCATCTTCCTTTTTTGTATTAACCATTAGACCAATATTTGAATGGTTTAGATCTGATTTTTTTTATAAATTTATTATAAAAAATGTTGAATTAAAAAAAATAAAAATAATTAAATAAATTTAAATTTCTAAATTTTGATCTGAATAATATAATACTTACTAGAGTAAAAAATTTTAAAAATATTTGGGAAATTCATAGTATGGTCCTAAGGAATAAAAAAAATATCAAAAAAAAAAAACTTCAGTATATGATCTACTATCTAAAAACTTCCAAGAGACCTCAATGATATGGATGTGAATAGTGAAATTACATGTTTGCCCTCATGACAAGTTATAGAGTTAGCATTGACAAGCCCATTTATTGACAAATGTATGTGTCATATTAACAAATCATAATGTTACTCTTGACAAGTATATGTGACATATTGAAAAATCATAATATTACCGTTGACAATTATATGTGCCATATTGACAAGTTATAGTATCACCGTTGACAAGTTTATGTGCCATATTGATAATAGGGATGAACAGGTAATTTCACAATTCAGATCTACATCACTAAGGTTCCTTAGAAGTTTTTAAATAGTAAATCATATACAAAGACTTTTTTGATATTTTTTATGTTCATTGGGACCATACTACTATTTTCCCAAAATATTTTGTATAAAACCAAATCTGAACCATTTAAATGTTGATCTTATAGTTTAAAAAGCAAGATGAAGAAAGACTAAGGGAAGAGAAAAGGTGAGGTTCCTATCCCCTCAAGTGAACTATGGCTTACATTAAAGAGTATTTTCCCTCCTAATGGACTAGTCTTTTGAAATTAAGCTCTCACTTTAGATTTATGCTCATAACATTTATTATTATGAGTCCCATGTAGATTTATAAATTCAAAGGGCTATTCCTCTTTATAACTGGCTAGTCTTTTGAAATTAAGTTCTTCCTCTATGTTTGTGTTGATGGTAATATGCTTATAAATGATTGATTTGCTGTAGGGTTTTAGTCGGTTGAAAAAATGTCAGCCGGATAAGAATGCCACCTACCTACCCATAAGGGGACAATAATATATGTAAGGTTAAATGATCCTACCTAACTATTATTGAGGACAATGTGACCACTTTATTGATGAACGGTCCTTAATGATTTATGTCATCGTCAAGAGCTTCTTGTCATTTCCCTAGCAGGGACCAACACAAATTTAGGGCATCTTTTGACATGCAAAAGGCTAGGACCTTGTCTGAGATGGCTTTTAGGTCATTAAAACTAAATTTTTAAATTAATTGAGGCTTAAAATGATATTTAGACATGGTTTTAGGGACATAATTTTTTGGCCAATAACTGATTTTTGGAGCTTTTAATTTTTTCCTTTTAGTTTTTCTTTAGATTTAAAATTTCAGAAACTAAATTTTTTTCGAACACATCTAAAATCAGTATTAGGGTTAAAAAAAGTTTCTCGCCGCACTAATTACTGTCTTAACATTGATCGTTTGAAAAGGACAATACTATTACATGAATTTTGAAACATTTCATACACTACATTAATCAATTTTTTTTTAAGGATACCCTTCGCTCTTCCCTTGAATAATTTCAAAACAAAGATCGATTCACTTAAATTCTTAATGTTTAATTTATATTCCCCTTCTTTGCTTTCAATAATCTGAGGTTAACCTTGATTAAGTGCTTATTTGGAATCCATTTTTGTAAGGTAAACGGACTTTTTAGAAAACAGGTTTTTGCCTTAGCTGATGATGTTTGGTTACTTTTTAGGTGATAATGCAAAATAGAAAATACACATGAAAAGTTGGTTTTGTAAACAAAAATTAATTAAAATGACTTTTATTACAAATACTCTCTCCGGTCCTATTTATAAGCAACTTTTTCTTTCATAAGGTTGGTCCTTTTATAAACAACTTTCACTTTTTGTTTGAAAATGTAAGCTTCTTTTTTCTATTTTACCCTTACTAAATACTCATTATCTCTCATACTTTTTATTTATTTTCTCTCATATACTCTTTTCATAAATAAGGGCATATCTGGCAAAAACATGAAATTTTTGACACACTTATTACTTTTAACTACTAGTTCGTTTTCCGCAATCAAGGAAAAAGTTGCTTATAAATATGACCGGAGGGAGTACGTATTTTGTAAATTATTAAAAGGGAGAATCGCTGATAACTACCTTTTGGCAAATTAATTGCTGAATGCTACCATTGCACATAGCGGAAGATGTTTTGCACATAACGGAAGATTGCTTGCACATTTATATAGAAGACTTTTGCATACACGGAAGATGATTTGCACAAAACGGAAGATTGCTTGCACACACGGAAGATCCCTTGCACGCTTGATAGCAATCAGCAATTAATTTGCTTCCAACGTATTTTTCAGCAATTCTCCCTTATTAAAATTGGGATTAAAGTCAATTAGTATAATATAATTTATATTTAAATAGTAATTATGTAATACATAACTCATCGATATCTCTGTCACTTCATTATCCCATCTAGAAAGGAATATTCAATTTATCAATATTAGAGATAATCATATTCGAAACATTAATTGATATTAAATATGGACACTCCTCCGGATAAAAATCTGAATCTTATTTGTCACAATGTTAAGAACCACTAAATTTAACACCCATTGGCAGGGCCCAACTTTAAATAAAGACGATAATGGACGTTTTGTTTTGTACTACCGTTTTGTTTTTTCATCTTTGACATTTGGTACCGCGGAAACTCTCCACCGCATGCATGCACTCACACACACACACACACACACACACACACACACACATATATATAGAATGTGTGTGAGAGAGATATATGGACATTTCGTTAATGTATTTTATCTTTTACATGGCTGTCCCTTTCATTATTAAATGATTTTTTTTTTCCAAAAATTATTAAATGATTTATCAATATTGGATTTATCAAAGACATCAAGATCGAGCGCAGTAGATCATTGTATTTAAATATTTAACTATGGTGCGAAAGGTTTTGTTTTTTCTGAATTATTATGCTTTTCAATTATATATGAACGAATGTAGTGGAAATGCAATTTTCTTGAATGAAAGACAGGCCTTATGTGATAATGCATCTGTGGCTATGCCGATATGGTTGAAAAAAGAGGCATCCCTCTACAATTATTGATCCCTCCGATTAATTGGTACATATGGGCCCAATTTTTGTTTTTTGGCTATTCATAGATACAAATTAGCTTTTACTAAAAGTGCATCTAGTATCATTTACTTCTTAAAAATGCAAGAATACATATGAACATTTAATATGAGAGCAAAAATGACAATGTAACCTAACAGCATTATATATGCATATACTAAAATAGTGTGTCCACCACAAAAAAAGTAAGGATGTTAAGTTATATTTAATGGCCATTACATTTTTGCTCTCATTTTGAATGTTCATAGGTATTTTTTGCCTCCTCCAAAAAGCATATGGTGTTGGATTGGATGCACTTTTAATAAAAAGCTTTTGAATACTTTTGCAACTTAACTATTTTTTTTATAAGTATAGATATCATTCTATCATATGCACTCAAGGTGTCTGTTTGTTTTAATTTTTCAGAAGAGCTTTTATAATTTATGAGAAAAATTTTGAATCAGTTTGCGGAAAAGGGCTTCTAAAAATACGGGCTGGTTGTTTCTTAAACAAGCAGAAAACACTCTCAAATTTTCCCAATCATAGTTTGACTTGAAAACCATGGTTTTAAGGTTGAAAATCATATTTTTTTTCTACAGAAAATATTCTTCAAAATATATTCTCTAAATCAATTTTTTTACTTTTTTTCTAAAAGTTATTTTCCTAAGCCACTCTAATAAATATGATACTTCTCCCCGTCAGTTTGCCACTTTGCGCTAGATTCAATCCTATTTAGTGGGGCCCAATTTTTATTAAATATGATAATGCAAGTTTTGTTTTGTACCGTTTGGTTTTATCTTTTCACATAAGGACGACAAAAACACTATGAGCGCGTTGAGTTAAATCAATGTGCTATCTATCATAAGCGGCCCAGTGACCCTGGACTATCGGCCCAGTTACTATCGGGCCCCCAGATGGACAATAACATTACAAATTTTTATTTTGCTTCTAGTAGTAAACTCTTATCTTTCTCAATACAAGATTGACTTTTCTTCCTCTTTTTACCGAAAAATTTTATAAATGAAAACTAATTTCGTCTCATCTAAATATTAATATAATTATTTTAATAATATTTAACACATGTTTTAGCCATAACTAAAAATTTTTAAACACTTTTTTTAGTGTGCACCAATCTTTCCCCACAAGACTCTTATGAATTTGACACACAACTTTAAAAAGATTACCCTCTTAACTGCACCCAAAAGACACCTGAGTAGATTGAATCAGTTGCCTTAGATCAAACTGAAAAAAAATGGCATGGGGATGGCAAAGCAAGTGCACCAATAAAAAGAATATGAAATAAGAAAAAAGATACTCCAACTTGTCTTATGATCAAAAACCTATTTGCAAGTCTAATTAATAATTTACACTTCAGAATAAGCATCCACTATCACTATAAGTATTATAAAGGGAGAATTACACTGTAGTCCCACGGAAGCTAATATACGAAGAAATGGTCTTGGAAAATTCTGAAATTACTTTCAAGTCTCATGGGACCATTTTGTAATAAATTCCGAGTGAGAAATGTCTGAATTACCCCTGTCAGATAAATAGTGAAAGGGATGGCAAATGCTGTGAAATACGCACATGACGTCCGGAAGAGATCTGGAGATGGCAGGAAAAATGGAGTGACTATTAGCTTCCATGGTTGAAGAGTAAGGTAGGTATGGTTTTGTATGCTCTGTTTTCGCTGTCATTATGCTCTGTTTTCTGCTTCATGGTGGGGTGTTTCTGCAATAGAAGGGGTAAGGAATGAAGATGAAGGTGAAAGGTTTGGGGCTACATAACTTGATTTGCATAGGAAAAAAAGAATTGTTAATAGAAGCAGCGATAGTTGTCAATGGAGGTTGATTAACTTGTTAATGACAACTATAGGTCATATTTAAATGTTGTTTGTGAGAACTAAATGTTTTTTTTATTGATCTTTGTTTTTGTCATAATAAATTGAAAAAGACTATCTGATTTTTATGGGCATTATCCTCCGTATGCTCGCAAACTATAAAGGAAGGCCTAGTAAATGCAATGGATACATTTTGGCTAAGGTTTCAATGTGTTTGGGTATGGTTTTGTAAGCTCTATTTTTTTGCTGTCATTATGCTCTGTAATCTAGTTCATGTTGGTGTGTTTCTGCAATTGAAGAGGTAAGGAATGAAGAACAGGGTGAAAGGTTTGGGGCTACATAACCTGATTTGCATAGGAAAAAAAGAGTTGTTAATGGGAGCAGTGATAGTTGTCAATGGAAGCTCCTTAACTTGTTAATACAACTAGAGGTAATATTTAAATGTTTTGCTTGTGGTGTAAAGGTGTTCGGAATGGGTTTGAAAAGTTTGCTATGTTTTTTGGTATTTTGTGTTGTTTTCAGTCATTATAAGAGGGATTTAATGAACAAGGTGTGAAATTTATGTGGTTGGAAGTCCTGATTTTGTAGTAAGAATGTGTTGTTAATAGGGGCTGTGACATTTGTTAATAAGGCTTGTGAAACTGTTAATGACAACTTTTTAGTGCAGTAGACAACACTGATGGCTACAATGTCTGGCAAGAATCTACTATGCAAACTCCATGTTTGCAAAGTGATCAAAGTTATCACCACATCATCACATTTTAATTGACTATTAACACCGTTAGTCTTTTTATAACTGCAGGCACTAACCGATCTAAATGCACAAACCTAAAGGACCCAGTAAAAAGAAAAAAAAATGTCTAGGGTCTTGATTCAAAACCAAGGAAACCTATAACGATCTCTAGATTAGTTTTTTTAAAAAAAAAAAGAAAGTAAATTTGTTGTCAAAGAAATACTGAAGGACCATAAGGGTAGGGGGTGTCAATTGTACCTTCTCAGCTGTGCCCCCTACCGCGCCTTAAATTTGGGGCCCTTCCAAAATATTTTTGTGTAGTTCTTTTGATTATTAGATTCTATATAAAATGGATGATATTTTGATATCTAATAGGCAAACAACGGAGTTGTTTTCAATATTTTTATGATTTTTCAAAGGTTCATGCTGTTAAAATTGTGCAATTCTTTGAGTCTTAAATTATTAAAAAATTTAAAAAAATCTATTTTTTATCTATAAAGTATCAAAATATTATGGGAAAATTCCAGAAAACTACAAAAAAAAATACAAAAGGACAGAAAGGTTGGGTGAAAATAAGAAATCCCAAATCAGTTGCTCATGAGGAATCTGGCATTTGAAATGTTAGCAAAATGACCTACATGCCCTCCTAAAAAGGGGAACTAAAGACACGAGCAGAGAGTGACGGAGGGAGGGAGAGAAACGAAGAGACACGATTCAAAACGGAAAGGAGTAGGGTGCGATGTCGGGCTGAGGGAAACAAGGACACACGAGCGCCGGCTGAGGGAAACGAGGAGACAGGAGATCGGACTGAGGGTGCGGTGGGGAACGTTGGGCGGCGCGGCGAAGGGAGACGAAGGTCCGATGAGTGTGGGTGTGGGAAGGCGGAGCAACGCAGTGAGAAGAAGGGCAGGCGAGTGTGGGGTGTAGACGGCGCGGTGAGAAGAAGGCCAGGCGAGTGTGGGGGGTGGGAAGGCGGAGCGGCGAGGCGAGATGAGTGTCGGGGTGTGGGAAGGCGGGGCGGAGCAGGACGGCGAGGCGCTGCACGGAGTGGCGGAGCCCCTCTGCTGTTGGTTAATCAAAGAAGGTGAAGAGAAAAGCTGAACTGGAATTGGAAGGACCTCATACCCGTATGCTATAGGTATTGCCAATAATGTTCATGGTTGTGGTATGAATTTTTGGCATTTGTCAGTAGGTGAATATAATCCCAATCTTCTTTAACCCATGCAACAAGAATTGATATGCACATACAGATTTTTCCACATTTAAACATAAATAGATATTGCAGAAACTTTGATTAATTGAGGTAGAATAGGTTGAAATTAGTACTAAAAGGATGGTAATGGGGAAGTAATGGACAGTAGGACTTCTAGTGACTGTACTAATGCTGCCAAAGTATGCACTGTCATGTAGTTCAGTTGGACTTCTAGCTGTAATATGTGGTTGATAGTTTTTCTCTATTTTATATAAAGAACGTACAACTAGTGTGTCTATTAACTGACATTATCTATATGTAAGTTTGCACCAAAGATTGATTCTTTTGATGCCTTCCCTTTCTTGATCCTGAGGGTTCATCCTCTTCTCTCCGATATCATAAGAGTCTCCATTAGGGTGAGCCTTCCATGTCCTTGGTAGCTATGAGCTTCAATGATAAGACTTCAGGGCTGTGTCAGAGAAATTGTTCTGCGAGTTCTTCTCTCTTGCATATTTTGTTTCAGCCTGCATATATTCTTCCTTTGTCAAGATTATCCATAGTGAACAATTTTGTTCCAACTTCTGTCTAGGAATGAATGTAACCTAACTCGATATATGGCATGTCATATGCTTTTCTGGGAATTTTACTCTCTTGCCTCCGTATGTTAAAGGTTGGGTGCCTGATTTATCATACACTTCTTCCTTCCTCATTTTGCACGATTAAATGAAATTAAGACTGTACTAATGGCCACTGCCATTCCACTAGTAGATTTTCTTGTACTAATCCTTAATCTTTGCTAGGTTCATTGACTCACACTAGTACATTTATATATTTTACATGTGCATATGTTGATTTCTTTTGATTACTAGTGAGAGGGATGTTGTTAATAGTGAGAGAGATGTTGTTTTCAGGCATAACAAAGAACTAAAAATTTGTGATTAAAAACTGTAAGATTTGCAGTTATTCCTGTAGTGACAGAAATAGGAATTAGATCGATGGCCATGAGGTTTGAATGTGTTTATGAATATGACTAATTTGATTGAGTGTAACATTATAGAGGTTTGTATTCTCATGCATAGAGTTGATTGGATTGTATAATTGGATACATGTTTGGTTGAGGGTCTATTTTGTTAAGGCTCCTGTACTTGGATGTTGAAAGTTGTTTTGCAGCAGAACATGGTGGTTGAAGAAGGGCAGGATTTGAATGAACAAGGGAACAAGGAGGTGGGAAAAGGGCAGACAACTAAAGCATTGAAAAATGGCTTAGTGTTGTTTAAAATAGAGTTTTTCAACAAATTGAAGGGGAAAAAAGATGATAAATGTGTTCTACCCTTCAATAATGCGCTAGAAGCATGGAGAGCATTGCATGACCGAGAGAGAAAGGAATATTGTGAGAAGGCAAAATATACTCAGAATGAAAAGAAATCAATAATAGAAAAGAAGAGTACAAAGAGGAAAATACCTTTGCGCATGCTTACTCCGAAGTCCCAACACCACGACCAAAATTCTCTTGCTTAGCATCTCTTTGCTAGAAACGCCATTCGAGTAACCTCTGCGCATGTCGTTACCAATCTCCGGCGCCCCTTAGGGTTTCATGCTTCGTCTCTCATCTTAAATTTGGTTGAATATTTCTCTAACTTGGTTGTTTAACATGAGAGCCCTGATTTATGCAGACTGATGGAAGGAAATGAGAAATTGACTGATTACAAAGTTGTCACTATGCCAACTGTTCTATACATACCCAACTTCATCACAGATAACGAAGAGAATTTTCTTCTCAATAATGTACGTCTTTCCTATTCTTATGCTCACTCTTCTTCTGTTTCTCCTTTCAAGCTTTCCGTTTTCTTTATTTATTTTCTTTTTTTTCTTGGTTCTTTCCAGATATATGAAGCTCCTTCGTCAATACATACCAAATTATTTGTTTCTCCTCCGTTTACTACTATGTTTTCCCTTCAGATATGTAAGTATAGATTTAGGAATGACCATGTAAAGGCTAGGGTGTAGGATAAACACTATAGTATCTAAATCTGGATCCGCACAAACAAATTAGACCCATTTTCTTTCTTTGTTGTCTTTTCCCAGATGTATCAAAGCTTAGTTCAAATATCTAACAAATAATTGTCAAATATAACATGTGAAACAATTAAATTACTTGGTATGTATGCACACACAGGTAAGGGATTGTTTGGCAAAATCACACCTTTATAATGGACCCAAACCTTAAAAAGTCTCAAATAAGTAACCACCCAGGCCTATTACCATTTACCAATTCCCCCATATGGTCTTTAGGGATTGAAATTATTAGAACTCATCAGGTATGGGTTGTCCCTAAGCAGAATTACTTTGTTCTTTAAATTTATTCGAGGTTGGCGTAGACTGGGGCTCAGTGCTTTCACTTCTATTAATTTCAATTTGCTTTTCTGATCTATGTTCGTTGGCAGGTGGTGTGGTGCTTGAGAAGGGACTTCTACCTCAAGCTTGTAAGTCAGAAAAACCTACCTTTTTTAATCTTAACTGGAAATATGCATGCTATACGATAGTCATTCTTGCCTGTTTACATGCGTGCGTGCGCGCACACATGAACACTGACAAATGAGCACTTCGTTTGGACCTATCGTATATTGAAATAATAAGAAATTATTTTAGCCTTTTGACCTGGTGCAACATGCGTGTTCATAATAAGAAAGTTTTGTGTGCCTACAATAATGATTTTAATTATTCAATTTATTTTATTGTTTCCACCAGTTATTGTTTTAGTTGTTGGAAGTATCTTTTATGATGTGGGTTTTATCATTGCCGTGCTATTGGGTTTGTACCTTTTATGCATTAGTTGGGAAAATGTTGTGTTGCTGAACTGTGAAGATAATGCAACAATTTATATTAATCTGCATGACTTTAGTTTTTTTGTTTTTGAATTTGTTTTAATTGCTCAAGGAGAGGAAGAAATGACTATACATATTCAACTTCCTAATGAATCAATCATATTCAAGCGATATTAAATTTGCTACTATTTTTAAATGTCCTGCTGATATCACAAGTTCTGTCTCTCTCTTGCAGGGCCTCCATGGTTAACAAACCTCACCCAGAAAATATATGACCAAATAGGACTATTCCCATCAGCCATCAATCATGTTCTAATCAATGAATATCTACCTAACCAAGGCATAAATGTTTGTGCTGAGCCTCAACCCTTTCTTTTAGCCATTCCTTTGTATTTCCTCCTACAACTACTACAAACAGTTGATTCAACAACACAAATTAACGACCGTTCTTAAAAAACAGTAGTAAAAGATGAAGTGGTTGTGTTTCAATGACTGTTTCATAAAATCATTCATTGAAATAGTTGTTTCAATGACTATTATAAGAAACAGTCATTGAAGCTATTCCTCCCCGACATTCACGATAGAAGCTGTTTTTTTTAAAAAAAAACTATGATATAACGATTGGTTTTAATACCAATCGTTGAAAGATCACATACAACGACTAGTTTTGAAACCAGTCATTGTATCTACTCCCCCAGCGTGCATTAAAAAATTAAAAAAAAGCTACAACTACTAGTTTTGAAAACCAGTCGTTGAAAGCATATATACAACGATTGGTTTTGAAACCAGTTGTTGAAAATGGTTACAACGACTGGTTTTAGAAAACCAATCATTGTATCTTGTTTGCATAGTCAAAGATGGTGCAGAGCATGTCAAAGCAGCGTAAAGAGTAAAGCTGCTTTGTTTACCAAAGACTCATTTTATCTCCATTGGCGCCATTTGCATTTCTCCATTGGCAATTCTCCCTCCTCTTCTCCGTTGAAACTAGAAGTGGTTCTATCTTCGTGTTCTTCGTTCTCCCTCCTCTTCTCAATTCATGGTGGTATCTGTTGCTGCTAGGTCCATCCTCCTTGTTTTCCCTCTTCTCCGTTCCGCGACAAGCTAGGTAAGCCAGAACTTAAATTTCATTTGATTGAGTTCTTCGTTTCATCCTCTGAGCTTGCAATCCTGATTTTTTTCTTGCTTGAAGCTACATTATTCAAGTTTAAGTATGTGTTTTGTGGCTTCATTTCATCCTCTGAGCTTACAATCCCTGTTTTCCCTCTTCTCCGACAAGCTATGTTGATTGTTTGATTTTTTTTAATCCGTTTTTGTTGATTTTTGTCACTCTTAACTGGTAAGTTGCGAGATTGGCATTGCTCATTTGGAATTTCACATGTGTGGACCGTCACTCATTGTTTGAAGCCAACAAGTGGAAATCTTAAAATTGATTTGGACTGTGAGTTCAAAATTGAAGCTAGAACAATTGAGTTTTAAGTGCTGGCTAACTTATGATTTGGACATATATTTGCAAATGCTGAATCGTTGGTGTAGGTGTTAAGACTTGTGTTTTGAAATTGAAGGTGCAAAAATTGATTTGTACGTAATTGCTATTAGATACGTGCCATACTTAATAGTTATGTTAAATGCATAATACATGTTTGAAGAATTAAAATGGTGATTTAAGCATTGCTCTTTATTTACAAATTTAAACCAAAGCAGTCCATTGTAATTAATTCTACAGGAAAAAAAAGAAAAACATATATTCAAAAACATATAGTTACAAGCACCTTCGTACAATAAATTTTACAATAGAGGCTTATTCAAATAATTTTCCCTTAAAAAATTATTTTGTATAATGTACTTATAAAAATAAAACATATATTCAACTTACATATAGATATAAACATTATGTGAGACTAATGGGAAATATATAGTACTCCCTCATGTCATACGTACTTAGTAATAAGATAACTAATTTGTATGCATTGAAAAAGGTGATTAAATTAATTATTTGAAGGAAAAAAAACCCTTCAATCATTCAATTCAATACAACCCAAGCCCTCAAATTTTTATAGATATGCATGGTGTTTTGTGTTTGAAATTTGAATCCTTATTATTAGATTGTGGCAACTATTTATATATATATATATATAGTGTATTCTATTGTCTGTCATTCTTATGTTGAATTTAAGCACAAAAGCTGCTGAAATTTTTAAAAAATGAGCAAGGCATCCCTTTTCTTCATCCATATTCATATCATAATGACAATTGGTCTAAAATTGAGTATGTGAAAAAGGCATAGGTTGTAACCCCCTCACCGTAATTACATCCAGATTACGAAATTTAAGTGAAATAGAGACCAATAAGATGAAATAACAATTTATAATCCCATATCCAAAAGATGGGGTATTTCGAAAATCGTTTTATAATATAATTAACTCTTGGTCTCACATTCACGTACGGATATAACTACCAGAGAAATCAGAGTACATAATAAATATCAAAGTGCGGAAACCAAAATCCCGGCAAACCCCGGGTTACTACATATATATCATGGGTTTAGCTGTTTTCCCATAAAGGGGATTACACGATCAACTAATCATTTACATTTAATGTACATTCGGAAATCCCGAATCCAAAATGAAGATAACCAACTATCCCAAAAGCCTGAATGTCCCTAAGAGATCCTAACCACTCCGGGTTGGTCGCTTCTCCTTCGAGCCACTTGCCCTATCTGAAAAGATTAGTCATATGGAGGAATGAGATTCTAAAGAATCCCAGAGCAACAACTCACTCATACGATATATAAACATAAAGCATGTATGTTCATCATAAACAGCAGCTTCACAATGATCTCTGGCTCACGCCACATACGACAGCACTCACGGCTGTATTCACAATGCACTACGCCCACTTTCGTGGTGAACACTATGCCAGCTTTCGCTGTAATCACTATGCACAACGCCCGCTTTCGCGGTGAACACTATGTAGCAGCAACACAAAGCACAAAGCACCACAAAGCATCTCAACGCACGATGTATCACTATGCTCCACAAAGTATCTCAATGCACAAGGTATCACAAAGCAGTAGCAGCAACATCCACACAATGAATGACAGACAAACATACAATACATTTACACAAAGTATAAGAGAGGAGTCGCTACCTGAAGCTTTCCTGACAATCTTTGGCACAGTAGGCTCACGCGTTCGGCAGATATCAAATCTTATACCAAATTAGGGACAAATGATCAATCTCTTCTCCAATTACTTAATCCCATAATACACTAAGTTGGTTATCATTTAGGACTCCTAAGAGGCCACAAATGTCTCTAATGAAAGCCCTAAAAGGTTGGGAAACAATAGGTTGAAGGTCACTTTTCGAAAACACTAAGTGCTGGAACATAGGCTTGGGCCCCGGCCCACCATTCCTTGGGCCGCGGCCCAAATATGGTCAGAAGGTCTTGGGCTGCGGCCCACCACTCATGGGCCGCGGCCCAAAACAGGTCAGAAAGGCTTGGGCCGCGGCCCAGAGATTTCCTGACTCTGGGCTGAACTTCTAAAAACCATAACTAATTCTAGAAAAATCAAAACGGAGTGATTCTAAAGCCAAATGAAAGGTATATGAGTCCTCTTTCAAGGAAAAATATAGCCCATCACTGGAAATCACTACACAAATACAGAATTATCAAAAACTACACACTACTCCCAAAACAGAGTTCTGTTTCAATCCCAAACTTTGGGCAACCATATCTCACAGAATTCTCAACGAAATGACACAAAATATATGACCATTTTGAAGCTTGGGATGTAAACTTTAAGACTGGAAAGTTTCATAATTTTCCAATACCATTTGGTCACTCAAAACGCTCGTCCAAACTGACAGCGAAAAACAGAGCTTAAACAACCAGATTTTCCAACTTTTCCCAAGTGACCCAAATGAATCCCAATCAATTTCTATCTATCCAAAATGCATCAAATGTTCATATATCTCCAAACTAAATCATTTCCAATCATCAATCATAATGAAACTCCTAAAATCCACATTTGGTGCAAATTAGGGCAAGATTCCAGATTTCACCAAACTTAGCCAAAGCTCACAAACAACATACCAAAATGCTCTAAATGCCTACCTCTTTACTTTGCCCAATCAAGAACTTTGATTCCTCAACTTCCAATTTCGAGCAAATCACCAAGCACCACTTCTCAAGATTCTACAACCATCACAATGTAGCTCTCAATGAGACACACCATATTAACAAAGAGGATTGGAGCAAAGGAGAGTCACAACTCACCAAAATCAAAGCTTTCTTCTTCTCTTCCAAGCTCAAACCAGCGCCAGAAATGGAGGAAGGAGAAAGAGAAAATGAGAGAGAGAAATGGGAGGAGGATGATGAAATTCTCTTCCTCACACACACACAACCGCACAAGAGAGAGAGAGAAAAGAGGAAAAAGTGACTTTTGTCTTCTAGTGCCACATCCAAAGGCTACCCTCTTGCCACTTGTCATCATCCTATCCACTTCCACTCTAAGCTCATATAACCACAAAGCATAGGATACCGACCCATTATCAATGAATCTTAACCCTTGATCTTAAATACCACATGTATTTATTCCAAAATTCATATTACATTAATCATAATAGTGCTTAATCAAGATAATTACAATAATTATCAGAGTCATTAGCCCTAATTACAAATCGGGATATTACATAGGTGGTAGTAAAATGGGTCCCGTTGGATGAATGCTTTGATAACTAGTAAAGAATATGAGAATGGGGTGGAAGAGTTTATTAAATTTGCTAAAATGAATGCGCCTAGTAAAAATGGGAAGTATTTTTGCCCATGTGTGAAGTGTTTAAATGAGAGTCTACGAGATATTGATGATATAAGAGATCACTTATTTTGTGATAGAATAAATCTTCAGTATAAAAGGTGGATATGGCATGGTGAGGAAGTAACCGCTTGTGTGTGCCACGAGGGGGAAGTTTTGGAGGTTGGAGATGACGATAGAATGAGGAAAATGATTCATGATGTTAAAGTAGAATGTTTTACACAATCGCCTATATATGATAGTATACGGAGTGATGTAGAGACACCTTTATACCCTGGGTGTACTAAGCATACACGCTTGTCAGGTATTTTGCACTTAGTCAACTTAAAGGCAACTTGTGGATGGACCGATAGTAGTTTCATATTGTTACTTGAATTGTTGTGTGGTATGTTTTCATAGGATAATGTACTTCTAAATCGTATGTATGAGGCCATGAAAATATTATCTACGATATGTATGGAGTATATAAAGATACATGCTTGCCCTAATGACTGCGTATTGTACAGAAATGAGTATGAAGGATTAAGTGAGTGTCTGAAATGTAAAACTTCCAGATACAAAGTGAAGAAAGGTACTAGGTGTGGTTATGAGACAATTAAAAAGCAACCTTTAAAGGTTTTGTGGTATCTTCCAATCATACCGTAGTTAAAACGAATATTTGCTAATATGAAAGAAGCAAAGAAGTTGAGATGGCGTTATGATGACAGAGTATGTGATGGAAAATACCTTCAGCACTCGGCTGACTCTCCATAATGGAAGAAAGTAGATGAAATGTATCCCGAATTTGGCAGTAAGTCTAGAAACCTTCGGCTTGAGCTTTGCACAGATGGAATCAATCCCTATGGTACTTTTAGTAGTACACATAGTGCATGGCAGTTCTGCTGGTGATTTACAACTTACCTCTGTGGTTGTGCATGAAATACAAGTATATGATGCTTTCTATGATGATTTCAGGACCAAAACAGCTAGGGAACGATATTGATGTCTACTTGTCACCTTTGATAGAGGACTTAAAGAAGTTGTGGGAGGATGGCGTAAATGTATTTGATGCAAATAAGCAACAGTCGTTTAAGCTATGTGTAATGATTTTCACCATAATTAATGACTTCCCTACATATGGGAACTTGTCAGGTTATAGTGTAAAGGGTCACAAAGCATGTCCAATATGTGAAGCAAGTACACACTTCCATCAACTCAAGCATGGTAGAAAAATGGTCTACCTTAGTCATAGACGATTTCTTCCTTGGTTCCACCAGTACCGTAGGCTAAAGAAGGCTTTTAACGGTTTGCCGGAGAATAGAATGGCTCTGAAGCCATTAACTGGAGACAAGATTTATAGTTGAATGGAAAGAATCATCAATGTCACTTTTGGTAAAAATCAAAAGACTACAAGTGAGAAGAACATATGGAAGAAGAGGTCAATTTTCTTTGATCTTCCATATTGGCATAGTCTTGATGTGAAACATAGTATTGATGTGATGCATGTGGAAAAAAATATATGTGATAGCCTTCTTGGTACGCTTTTGCACATAGCAGGGAAAATTAAAGATGGAATTAGTGCGAGACTAGACTTAGTTGAAATGGGAATAAGAGAATGACTGCATCCACAACTAAGAGATGATGGTAAGAGAGCTATATAGAGCCAGCAGCGCATACACAAAAGCCAAGAGAAGAAGTTTGTGTGGGTGTTTGCACGACATTAAAGTGCCATAAGGGTATTCTTCTAATGTGATGCGGCTTGTGTCAATGGAAGATTTGAAGTTAGTAGGAATGAAGTCCCATGATTACCATATCTTGATGCAACAACTATTACCAGTAGCTATTACAGGCATTATGAAAGATGATGTACGAAGCACGATAACAAGGTTGTGCAGTTTCTTTAATGCTATTTGTAGTAAAGTTGTTGACATTGGAAGGTTAGATGAATTAAAAAATGAGGGTTATACTATTCTATCCAACTAGAGATGCATTTTGCTCCCACATTATTTGAATAATGGTGCATTTAATAGTTCATCTAGTAAGGGAGGTAAGACTATGCATCCCAGTTTATCTAAGGTGGATGTACCTTTTCGAGCGATACATGAAGAACTTAAACTATTCTATCCAACTAGAGATGCATTTTGCTCCCACATTATTTGATATAATAGTGCATTTAATAGTTCATCTAGTAAGGGAGGTAAGACTATGCAGCCCAGTTTATCTAAGGTGGATGTACCTTTTTGAGCGATACATGAAGAACTTAAAAGAATATTCTAAAAATCCTTATCAACCTGAAGCCTCAATTATGGAAAGACATGTCATTGAAGAGGCTATGGATTTTTACAAAGAATATCTATCAAGGGCGAAGGCCCAATCTTGTCATGAAAAAGGTACAAGTAAGGGAACACGAGGGCTTAAAGTGAAGAGTATGCGTCATGAAGAGGTGTTGTAAGCATACTTGTAGATTTTGAATAATACAGAAGAAGTTCAGCCATACTTAGGCGAACACAAAAAGGGTTTAAAGGAGATATATCCAAGAAAAAATGGCATGCAAATAGCTAATGAGCAAAACAAGACTTTCATAGAGTGGTTCAAGGATAAGATAGCGCACGAGACCAATATGTCTGAGACAATCAAATGGTTAGCTTGGGGGCTTTCTTTGAGGTTATAACTTTGAGTGGTTTCAATATAAACGAGTATTCTTTCTACACAAAAACCAAAGATAACAGAAGTACTATGCAAAATAGTGGGTTCATTGTGGTAGCCGAATCAATGCACTTTTCTAGTTCAAATGACAAAAACCCCATTTTGGCATCCTTGGTCTATTATGGAGTTATTGAAGACATATGGGAGATAAGCTACACTAAGTTGAGAGTTCATTTATTCAAATGCAAGTGGGTTAACAATAATGCTGTTGAAATATATCAATTTGGATGTACCTCCATTGATCTTGAAAGAGTCAGTTATAAAGATCAACCATTCATTCTAGCAAGTCAAGCAAAACAAGTGTTTTATGTCAGTGATCCAGTAAATGTAAAATTGTCATTATACTCCAAGGTAAAAAATAGAAGGTTGGTGATCTGAGTTTTAATCTTGACGACATACCACCTTTCACTACAAATCCACCTATGCCAACTGAAGTAGAATTGGTAGATGATGATGAATATGCAGCTAGAGTTGATCATTGTGAAGGAATTTGGGAAAACACTTAAAGATTTTGAATTGTTTAAAGTGTGCATGCAATTTCTAAGATTTTGAATTGTTTAAAGTGTGCATGTAAATTAAATTTACTTATCATATCTCACATTTATTTCTTAGCAGGATCATGACAAGTTCAAATTTGGGCAACTCTGCTAGCTCACCTGTTAAGAAAAAGGTTAGAGGAAGCATGAAGCTACGGTCGTTGGTCAAACGTCATGAGGAACAAAAGGCAAGGGTTCACGTAAAATTTGATGCTGATTTGAAACCAATCGGCGAAGAGGGAGATACGTTTATTAGCTATGTTGGCTTTTTGGGTCAAAGTAAAGTTAGCATTCTAATTCCTACCTAGAGGGAAGTTTCAAAGGACACAAAGGCTATGATTTGGGAACAACTTTTGATACGTAAAGTTGTATTTTTATCTCTATCTTTATTTCTATTTGTTCATATATAACTATTATATATATATTTTGTTTTGTAGCAAACCTATGATGTTCCCATATGAAGTAGATGTACAAACATTAGATGGGAGAAGTTTGTGAGCGATGGAAAGATTTCAAGTCCACGCTCACAACCAAGTACATTCAAGGGTTAAAGAGCCATAAAGATCCTTGTAAAGAGGATTCGTTTCTTTCCCCAAATGATTGGAGGTTGTTTGTGGCATTGCGGCAGGATACCAAATTCCTGGTATATTTTGTTCATCTTATTGTTAAACATTTTAGTTGAACTTACTTGATGGTATGACATGTGTAATATCTCAATTTTTGATTAAGGGGTAATCATGATTATTATGGATAATTATGGGTTTAATTGGGATTATTATGAAATCTATGGCTATTTTAATTAATATGTCATAATTATTGAAAAATTGAAAGAATGGAATTAATGTAATATGAGTTTGGTGTACATGTGTGTGGTATTTAAAATCAAGGGTTGAGATTCATTGTACATGGGTCGGAATCCAGTGTATTTAGCTTGGGTGAGCTCATTGTGGGAATGAATGAGATGCTGACAAGTGGCATTGTGGTAGCCAATGGATGGGGCCACAAGAGGACAAATGACCACTTTTCCTCTCTCACTCCATCTCTCACACTCTTCCCTCCATCTCTCTCTCTCGTCAGTTTTGTGCCCCAAAGGAAGGAAGAAAAGCTTGATCTTTGGGTAAGTAAATGCCCTCTATTGCTCAAACACCATTTATAAATGTTGATCCTTGAATCATGGGCTTCATTTTGGTGTGTATAGTGTGGCCATTTGGTGCTGATTTGTGCTACACGAAAATTTGGAAAGTAGTGAATCAAGAACTCTCTTTGGAGAAGTTGATAAGGTGAGTAAAACCAATCTATCTATCTATGTTTCATACCATTTGGAATAGTTTATAAATTCTGGGAATTTTGGCCTAATCATGAAAATGAGTGCCACTGTTCATTTGGTATGTTTATGGCATGCGAATGGCATTTTGGAATGAGTTTATGTTAGATAGATTGATTAGAGATTGAAATATGATGTTAGGATGAAATGGGAATTTTGATGAAATTGTTGCCCAAAAACCCAAAGCATGATAATGGAGTAGGATTTTGATGATTCTGAGTATTCCATTGAGTTTATTGGGTGTTTTTGTGTGGGAATGGCTTTGGGGTTAAGTTTGTATCCATAGGAATCTATTGGGCAAAGGTTAAGGAGAGTGTCTCTGTTTCTGCGTTTTCTGCTATCTGATGGATTCACTCGAGCAGGGATGGGACTGCTCGAGTGAAGGATGAACATCACCCGAGCAGAGACGGGTCTGCTCGAGTGAGGAATGAATATCACCCGAGCAGGGATGAACTCTGCTCGAGTGCTGAGTGGTTTTTCCCTTTTGTGCTTCGAGTTCGTCTGGGTTTTTATGAGCAATGCTCGAGCACATCGCTTTGTGCTCGAGTGAGCGAAGAACATGCTCGAGTGAGCATGGTCTGCTCGAGTGATAGTGGGAGTTCAGAGTGAAGGGTTGCTTCGGGTCTTCACTCGCGGGAAGGGTGCACGAGTGTGCCTTCTCACTCGCGGGTATGGGCACCGTGCTAGAGTGAGCCGTGTGTGCTCGAGTGCAGTGAGGCATTTGGGCTGCTGCCATTTCCCTTGTGCTCTCGGGCATGTGCTTTCTATCTTCACTTCCTTGTGCTTGAGGTGAATTCCGTACTTGTGCTCGAGTGAGGGCATTTGTGCTCGAGTGAGCCTGTTTCTGAAGACTTCCTTGTGCTCTCGGGTGCTCACTCACTGTCTCTCACTCTCTTGTGCTCGAGTGCTGTCCGTACCAATGCTCGAGTGAGAGCATTTGTGCTCGAGTGATGTCCGTACTTGTGCTCGAGCATGGTCATCTGTGCTCGAGTGAAACAGTGTAAAATTTCAATTTTGTGCTTCCAAAAGGGGATCTTTGGGATAGTTTTTCCTACCCCTTTAGGAGTTTTGTCAGGGGTGTTTAAGGACTATAAAAGAGCAATAATGATAACCAATTAAGTATTATAAAGTGAGTTAAGTCTTGGAATAGAGAATAACTCTTCGTCCCTAATTGTGAAAATAGGATTTGATATTTGCCTTCCTCGGGAGAG
Source organism: Inga leiocalycina (assembly GCA_963242795.1). Lineage (NCBI taxonomy): Eukaryota > Viridiplantae > Streptophyta > Magnoliopsida > Fabales > Fabaceae > Inga > Inga leiocalycina. The sequence continues at coordinate 81,855,428 of OY725320.1, read as the reverse complement.
ACCGGCGCTAGGACACGCCCGGAAGAACTCAGGTAGTGACTTTTCTCTCATATCTTGTATGATGTTTTGGTATGCATATCTTATCATTGAACTTGTGAATTGTGTGCCATGGTCCGTTACGGCGCGAGCAGGTCAGCGTGAGCCGTATAGAGAGTGACAATGGTCATCTCTAGGTCGGCCGTTGGACTGCCGTCGTAATCGACATGGATATTTGTGAATCCGACCCGTAGGGGCGGCGTTTGTGAAACCAGCCATGGGCTGCGTGTGTGTATCTTGCCTATGTGGCTTGCAATTATGATATGCTTTATATGGATCCCAGCTGTGGTGAATTATACTGTGTTGATTGTTGTGATGCAATACAACGTGAGCAATTCAGCGTGAGCAATCGTCAGGGATGACATGTGTCATACTAACCATTGCCGTTGTAACTGCCGTTGTAGTTGCTTGTGTGGATAGTGATTTGATTACATGCATTATTATTGTACATTATATGATTGACTTGTTACTACGGGGATTCTTTAGAATCTCACTCTCCCAAAATTAACCATTTTAGACAGGGCTGAAGGATCGAAAGGCAAGCGGGCGACGAAGAGTAGTTAGAGCTCCTGTTTAGGAGTATATTTTGGAGTGAATGGTTATCATTGTATATTTTGGAATTGTATATAGTAGATTTTACGTAATCCCCAAGAAAAAGGGTATGAATTGTAGGCTTTGTGCCTTGTGTAAATCCCTTTTTATTTTGAATGGAACCCGAGTGAGTCGGGAATATATTTTGCACTCTGATAATTGTAAATGGAATCCACCTGCTCAGGCCATTATTATTTCGTATTGGGAATTTGAGACCATTGTGAATATGTTCGAAAAAGTTTTTGAAAATCCGTATAATGGGCAAAGGAGTATCGAATTAAGTCCCAATTTCATTATGGTCTCTAATTACAACTTAATTATGAGTTTGAGAACTTAATCTCGGCCTCAGGTGGGAAGGGGTTACAACATGTGTAACTAACGTAGGCAAAAGTGAAAAAGAAACAGAGATGGATAAGCGAAAATTAATGCAATGGTATGACATGTGTAACTAACATAGGCAAAAGTGAAAAATATCACTACAAATTTCAGACATTCTTTGAGTGTACTCTCTGTTTAGGTTTTTTTTTGTTGAAATGTTCTATCTCTTTTTATAATCTCTATCTTGGATTTGTCTGAATAATAGATATTTTTTTAACCTACTTTACCCCATTCATTATCTTTCATCATATTTTTCTCTTTATTATTTTCTTCTATATCCACTCATAAATAAATGTATATTTGGAAAAAAATATATTTCTTGGTATTTATCACTTTTAATTAGTTTTAACTTCTTCTTTTTTAATGGCTCAATTTGGTTAACAAGACCTTATAAATAAAGATAAAATTACTCTCTCCGGTCTTTTTTATAAACAACTTTATCTCTTTTAGGGTTAGTCCTTTTTATAAGCAACTTTCTCATTGTGTCTCAAAATTTAAACTACTTTCTCATTTTCTATCCCTATTAAATACACATCTTTATATTAATTATCCCCCACTCACCACTAATTCTCTCTCATTTACTCATTTATTATATATTCTCTCTCATATTTTATACTCGTAATCTCATATTTGTTACTTATTCTCTCTCACATGGTCTTTTCATAAATAGGGTTATATTGGGAAGAAACATAACATTTTTGCCACATTTGTTGTTTCTAACTACTCTTAACCGTTAATTCGTTTTGCGCAATAAAGATAAAAGTTGCTTATAAAAAGGACCGAAGGGAGTAATATCTTATAAATAAGACTATGTAACTAGCATATATTTAATGATGCGTTTTAATTAAACATTAATAAGAGGAGGTTTTTTAAAAAAAATAAATGAGGGACATAATTAATATATATAACTAATTTAACCAAACATTATGAAGTGATGGTATTGGTCAAAAAAATAATTTCGGCATAAATTTATAAATAATAAATTTAAAATGATCTATACTCCTCTTGTCCTACTTATAAATAACATTTTCTCACATAGGACCGATCATAAATATACCAATAAAGAATAGGTGTTTCTTTAAAATTTTAATAAATTTTCTTTTATTTTTATCCTTAATTGATTGCATGTATCGGCAGACACACTTAAAACCCATTAATGGCTGGTACAATTCCTTTAAAAGCTCTGTAACGACATGTACTATTCTTTTAAATCGATGTATCAATAGGCACCCTCAAAGCCCTGTATCGGTAGGCACCCTCATAGCCCAATAATGACTGACACACTTTTCAAGGCCCTATATCGGTAGGCACTGTTCGCCGTTTAGCGTCCGCAAGCGTACGGGTTGCAAGTAATAAAGTGATAAGTCAAGATCGTTCCCACGAGGACTATGACAAAAGCGAGTTAACTAATTTAACCATGTTCTTAATTAGGTTGAATGGAATCATTTGAAATTGATCAAGTTAAATAAAGAAGTTTAATGAAAATAACAAAGGAAAACAGTGAAAATTGGGAAATTGGGTCTAACTTCAAGAGATATTAACTTAGGATTACTTTTTCCCCATTGTATTTCATAAAACTATGCAAATATCCACTTATGTTGATTAAATGAGTCTATATGCTAGTTGAAGATCCTAAAATCATCAACCAAGCTCTCTCAAGTCAAGATCGATTTTTAATCTTCATTAAAAATATTCAATCTCTTGTTTACAATTAATGAAAATCATCTTTCCAAAACAAGCCTTCACTTGACTATGCTAGGTTGTTAGATATATCTCTATTCTAACAACAAACCATCTATTTAATCCCTAAACTTCAAGTCTAGCACGATTTTTCTTAAGTTCTACAATCAAAATAGCTCTCTTAAGCATCTTTCAATTGAACAACTCTAATCATGTGGTGATCAAGCACAAGATAGCATTAAGCTCAAAGAAAAATCAACATATAATACTCAATAACCAATAAAAGCAAGATAATCTAGTAGTTTCAATCCATACAATGGGAAAAAGTAATCCTAATTAGGAGTTTTAGCTACTCATGGTCTGTACATGCCAAAATCTCAACATACAATCATAATCCATATCAGCAAAATAGAGAAAAAGGAGAGAAGAACAAGAAAAACTCAAGAATTGAGGCTCCAAATCCTTTTTTAATCCAATCCCAAGCTCCAAGCTCTCCAAAATGCCAAACCCTAGCAGCCACTATGTTCAAGAAGTCTAGCCTCCCCTCATTTTCGACCTAGCCCATTCCTTTATACTGGTTTTTCTGCTTCATTTTTCAAAACGCACAGCATCAGTTTCGCGCGTTCGCCGTGGGTTCGCTACAGCGAATGCCATTGCGAATTGTCATACAGAACCAGATAGAACCAGTGCTTTTTCAGGTGATTTCGCTATGACTTTGGCTACATCAGATTCCACAGCAAGTGCAAGCTTCTCCATAATGTCCATTTTCCTCTTCCTCTTGCATTCTTCCCTTCATTTCACATCTTCCCATGATCTTTGTGAGCTTTTACAACTTGTCATCCTCCACCTACAAGGAGGAGGGATTCATGAGCTCTTTTAACTTTCACAAATAATTAAAACTATGTGCATTTAACTCATGATTCAACAAAAATTTGATTTATCTTTTGTCCTATCACATTTTCTTCTACAATCTCTTTATATGCACAATTTGAACCCAAAAATAAGTGAAAAGAGAAGAAAATGTGCTAAAATACTCTTGATTTCTGAGTTAACACACCCCCAAACTTAAGCTTTTGCTTGTCCTCAAGCAAAGAAGTCTATCGTCACTAAATGAACCAATCACTCATCATTTATGTATGAATGAATTAATCCTCATCAGCTGCTCAATAAGTTATATTAAACAAGAAATGAAGACAATATGCAAGGATGAATGCCTCAAAGATTTAAAACATGTTTTTCGAGAGTTCTTAAGTGTGAGTGTGTGTATGGAGTCAACATATATTCCTTTTGCACAAGCTGAAGTTAAAAGTAACACTTCAAATCATATACCTATATTCAAACAAACAACTTTAGCATCCCCTAATTCCTTCCTCTTTTCTCCTAATTCACTCCACTTGACTTAAAAATCAAAGGGACTTTTCTTAGCTTATAATGGGGCCAGGGGTTGAGGTTTTCAAAAGAAAAGGAAAAGGACAATCAATCAAATACCTTAAGATAGATGATACTATTCAAGGGTTTTCTTTCTTTTCTCATGAAACATACTCCCCCAAACTTGAACCAAATTGAATTTTCCATATCAAGCCTTCTTTGTAAGCATATTTCTTCTTCTTCTTCTTCTTTTTTTCTTTTTTTTTAACTTCTGTTTTGGCTTCTTTTTTTCTTTCTTTTTTCACAATGTGAACCCTTTTGCTTTCTACACCCCTTTCCCAAATCTTTTGTAACTTTGCATAACAGCACCACATTCCACCACCCAAATCACTTATCATCTATCTCAAAGTAAGGGAATCATGGTTTTACACATTGGCCAGGATAGGTACGTGTTAGGTTTTTCAATAAGAATCTTTAATTGGTTTTTTCAAATAGGCTCAAAATAAGGGTTCAAAGGGAAATCACATCAATTAGGTAAGTTTGAAAGGCTCAACCGCATTTATTGAACTGCCCTAATCATTTTTTTCAAATCTTATGAACTGAATCAAAAGTTTTGAAGAATTCCAAAGGGGATTCTAAAATCAAAAGTTGAAACACAGGTATATAACCCAATTTGGTACTAAGCCCTTCAACAAGTACATCCACAATACATTTAACTCCAATAGTGCGTAAATTACTTAAAAAAAACTCTTGAACAACATGTTCTATCACTACAATGCACTCATCCATGCACATTAACAAAAATTTCCTATCTAATATAACATATAGAGCAGTAATTTATATCACAGGATCATCCAAACAATATGTGACAAATAACTAAAACTAACAGCTCATTTTCAACAATTTTTCACAAGCAAAAACTCAAGTATGCGAAATCTCACATATTCCAACAATTTTCTAACAAAACCTGTTTAAAAATTTTCTTCTGTGCACTCATTCTCTTTCAAAATTTGTTTTTCTTTCAAAATTTTCAAAATTGTGATACAATCTCACCCCCAAACTTAAGATTAACAATGTCCTCATTGTTAACCCTAAAAGGAGGGGATTGAAGCTGAAAAGTACCTGTATAATATGTAGCTCATATCCACAATATTCATAAAGATCAAGAATTCATAGGTAACAAAGCCTTCAATGGCCCAAATAAAGCTTGGAATCAATGTGAATTCTAGCCATCAGTGCCTAGTTCCATAACATTCATGCAAACATAAGACTAAAAGAAACGGCATATATGAATAACCACATCTACCACAAGAAGGAAACACATCAAGCAGACCATGGCCTTCAGGACCTATTTCAAAAACAGAATAGTCACTATGCAATGAGCCCTCAGTAGCTCATATCTAAAACAAAAATTCCAAGAACCAGGAAGAGACCATCAGTAGCCTCACGTAAATAAAGAGCACAAGCAATTAGCACAGTCAAGGACAGGAAGAGAAAATAGAAATACATAATGAAGAACCACAAGACAATCCTACAAAAGAAAAGAAAAAGAAACTACCCTATAAAAAAATTTCCCCCAAACTTAAAGTCTAGTTAGTTCCAAAACTTCTCAAAACAGAATTCCAAACTTAAGCCTATCTGCACTGCCTTCAAAATCTATTTATTCCCCGAATAGTACTCTGTTAACAATAAGACTTAGCTCATCCAACCCCAATTCATTGTGGTAAACCAAAGAAACCGATTTTGTTTAAACAGTGCCAAGTCAAAATCAAATGAGCCAAGGTAGAAAATAGGTTCAACAAATGCAATCATCAGTAATTGCAAGAAACAAAATAATTTTAGAGTGATTCACAATGTTCCCTGGACTTGGTGAATAGAAATTTGGTTTTCAACAATGAAAGGATTTGAGTAAAAGCTCTGAGTGCACATAGCTTGACCAAGCACTGGTTCACAACTTTGCAAAGGAATGCGATACAATGCAAGTGAACTAGAAAGCACTAACTCAATGCAACTCTCATAGCAAGTCAAGCCAAACATATAGCCACATATCAATCATATCAGTGCAAGCCTTGTAACCATCAAGAATTGCAGAAAACTGAAAAATCTCAATGAGGAAATATGCAGTAATCCACAATGAAATGTTCTAAAGTACATTCTAAAAGCACAAATGAGTACTCAAGCACTAGTGCCTATATTAGCAAAAGTGATTATACTCAAACATGGTTTTACATTCAACTGTAAAGGATATGAGGAAATCTCTGTAACTTAGGCCCAAACATGGTTTTCACAAATTAGAAGTATACTTCCCTTGACACAGCAGTATGTAAAGTAGTATATTCATGGTTCACAAATGAATTTCGAGTGTGTTTCATTTAGAAGCAGCAACCAAAGAGTTCAAAGTATCCTTATTGAACAACAGATGACAGTGCTTAAGCCAACACTCATTCTAAAATCAGGATCAATAAGACACCTACAATGAAGCCATAATTGTAAACAAGACACCCAAGATAAATACTAACAACTAATCCTCAACTTCCACTATAAATTCCAACCTATATATCCATAATACTCAAGACAACTATATCACTAAATAAATGTAGTCATGTGTTCAAACTACAAGCTATTAAACCAGAACAACACATGTTCAAACCTAGGGACTGCCATGAATCTGAACCCATATATCAACTCTAACTTAATCCAAACCCAGAATAAATAGCAAAGACAATAAGAAGAGAACAAAAAATTACCTCAGAGGAGAAGAAGAAATCACAGAAGGAGGCCAACAAGGGAATCCGGCTGCCAACGGTGAGATTCGATGAGCTGAGACAAATGGTGGAAGAAAGAGAGATGGAGGGACGGAGCAACGGTGGGGGTTGAGTGACGAAGGAGTGGTGACCGTCACAGGTTCGGCGAGGAGGAGGAGCTTCGGAGAGGAAGCGGTGGATCTGGAGGATGAGTGACGAATCTTTATGAAGCAACAGCGGAGTGACTGCGATTTGCAAAGTGAAGGTGATTCTGATGAGGGAGTGAAAGGGACGAGAAACGGTGATGGCGAAATGTGTTTTAAAGAGAGATCGGTGGATGGAAGGGGAGAGTGGGTGGGAGCGATTGGGGTGACCGGCGAGTGGGAGCGATTGCGATTTGAAGAGGGTGACCGGCGAGTGGAGAATGTTGTAGGTGGAGTTGAAAATCGGGGAAGGTACTGGTCTACGGTGGAGGAGGTTGGGTCGAAGGAGAAGAGTGGGGGACAGAGAGATCGTAGGGTTTGTGGTAGAGCTGAGAGTGGAGGATCTGAGAGCAACGGAGGGGGGGACGATGGAGAGAGCGACGGTAAGGTTGAGCTGAGGTATGAGAGTCAATGGTGAGTAACGGAGTGAGATGGATTGTGGAGGGAGTATGAAGAGAAGGAAAGGGATTAGGGTTTGAGAGTGGGGAGGAATGTACAAAGAAGGATTAGGGATTTGGAATTTGGGATGAATGTGACTTAAAATTTGGTGTAGATTCAAAGGGATAATTTAGGAATAAAGTGAAAAGATAGAGAGAAAAGGCAAACATCAATATTTTTATTTGTTTTTTTTTACTTTTTTTTATATATAAAAAAATGAAAATCATATTTATTAATTATTATATATATTTATGATGTTTTTTTTAATGCATGTATATAAAAAAACGAAAATCATATTTATTAATTATATATATATATATGTGTGTGTGTGTGTGTGTGTAAGTATTGTTTTTTTTAATTATTATTTTATTTATTGTGTTTTTAAAATTTATTTTAGAGGTAAGTAAAACATTCAACAAAATCCAATTCGCTGTGGCCTTTGTGACAGCGAGTATTGGCAGCGAATAACAGGTCAGTAAGCATGCTAAAATTACCCAATTCGCTATGGAATTTGCTACAGCAAAACCAGACAGCAAACCATAGGTCAGAAAGCATGCTAAAATGACCCAATTCGCTATGGAATTTGCCACAGTGAATTCTGACAGCAAACCATAGGTCAGAGAGCATGTCAAAATGACCTAATTCGCTATGGAATTTGCCACAGCGAATCCTGACAACAAACCATAGGTCAGAGAGCATGTCAAAATGACCCAATTAGCTATGGAATTTGCCACAGCGAATCCTGAGAGAAATAAACAAGTCAGAAACACACCCCAAATCACCCAATTCGCTATGACTTTAGCCATAGCGAACTCCACAGCGAATTTTGACATAATTAATCAAACAATATAGCAGCAAAATCATCCAACTTCACTCAAAATCCAACTTTTAGCATTCCAAAGATATTAAACACTAATCCATGCCACAAAACACTTAAAATTCATTCATCCACAAAACACAAAATCCAAGAATAGCCTCAACACCACTCAATACTACATTCCAAGATCCAAACCACATGCAATAGATATTAAAGGCACACTCCCCTTTGTAGTTCCCTTCTTAGCATCGAAGTCACTCTTCCATCTCCATCTCCCAAAATGCACTTTAAAGTTCCTGAGGGAAACTTTTCTCACCTTCAAAACACAAAGATCAAACATAAATCTACCAAATCAAAGCAAAAACACAAAAATGACAAAGATTGAGTTAAGAACTTGGGTTACCTCCCAAGAAGCACTTAGTTTATAGTCATTAGCTCGACTCTTCATTTTTTTTCACGTTATATCAGCTACAGGTATGGTGAATACTTGATGGTTCACCTCACCACCACAGTTGTGGTTTAATCCATGGCCGCTAGCTTGAAACCCCTTACCATCTTTATTTCTCATCCTACCTATACTAGAGGCATATGCTTGTATCTTCAAAACCTCAATAGCCCATTCAGTAGCTCTTTTACATGTTTTTAGAATTTCCAAAAGTTGTTCGTCATGTTCAATGGCTAATTGTGAAGCTATACACAATAGTAAATTCTTGGCTCCCAAACAATCATAATGAAAGTTAGAAGGTAGAGCCTTCAAATCAAAAGAGCATGACTCTTTAATAGATGACTTCATTGATGGTCTATCAAGGGAAGATAAATCTATCGATTCCAATGGTATCCAACTCTTAGGATCAGTTGGTGTTGCCCTCAAATTACTCATGCCTTCTTCTACCTTTTTACCCTCTGTTTGAACTTCTAGTGACAAGGCGTCAACAAACCCATTATGAATTGGCTTCTTAAATTCCGCATGCTCCACTTGTTCAACCATATCAACTAGGAAGCATTGCTTAGCCTCATTGGGAGTCTTTATTAGCTTGTGCATATTGAAGGTAACATGCTCATCTTCAACTCGCATGGTAATTTCACCCTTTTCGACATCGATCAGGGTTCTAGCAGTTGCTAAGAAAGGTCTTCCAAAGAGAATAGGAGTATCTTGGTCCTCCTCACAATCAATAACAATGAAGTCTGCTGGAAAAATGAACTTGTCTACTTTCACAAGCACATCTTCAATGATCCCTCTAGGGTAAGAAATACTCCTATCAGCAAGTTGTAAAGTAATAGTAGTTGACTAAGCCTCACCTAATCCTAGCTTATTAAAAACAGATAGAGGCATAAGGTTTATACTTGCGCCAAGATCACACAATCCTCTTCCCAAGAATTTATCCCCAATGTGGCAAAGGATAGAGAAACTTCCAGGATCCTTCAACTTAGGTGGAATCTTCTTGATAACATCAGTAAAGCACTTGGTCACAGCTACCATCTCAAACTCATTAAACCTTCTTTTCTTAGAAAGGACATCCTTCATAAATTTGGCATACTTAGGTATCTTCTCCAAAGCTTCAGCGAAGGGTATATTAATGTGAAGTTGCTTGAACATTTCAATGAATTTCTTGAATTGACCATCGTCTTGATGCTTCTTAAGCCTTTGAGGGAAAGGAGGTGGTGGAATATATTTTGGAGGAGAAGTGTGTGTCTTCCTCTTTTTCTCATCCACATTTTTAGGTAGAACATGTTTTCCTCTCACTATGTTATCATGGTTTTCCTTAGCTGAATTTTCCTTTTTGTTCTTACCTTCTTCAACTTCAATTTCTTCATCAAGAACTTCATTGCTATCAATCTCAATAACAGCATGATCTGTCAACTCTTTACTAACCTTGCTTGAGCTTGGCACTTCCGTCAACTTTTTCCCACTTCTCAAAGTAAGTGCCTTACACTCTGCTATAACTTCTCACTTAGGATTAGGAATAGTATCACTTAGAAGACCATTTCTTGGTTGAGCACTCAAGTGTGAAGCAATTTGTCCCACTTGTATCTCAAGATTCTTGATTGCCGTATCATAAAGAGAAACTGTGCCAACTAAGCTTTCTTGACCTTTGAGAATTTGCCTCAAGAGTTTATTTGTCTCAGAATCACCCTCTTGTGGCTTTTGTGGTTGCTGAAAACCTGGTGGACGCATTGGCTTACTAGAAGAAGCATAGTGATTAATTGGATTCTCAATAGGTTCATTCCTCCAAGAGAAGTTGGGATGATCCCTCATACCCTTGTTGTGGGTATTAGAGTAAGGGTTGTCATGTGGATACCTTTAAGTATTGTTCAAATAACTCACAGACTCCATAGTATGATAACATTCTTCATAGGAGTGAGCTTCTCCACATATTTCACAAGAAGGACTTGGAGCTTGGATAACATTCACATTCCTTGATGAATTTCTCTCTATCTTCAATTCAAGTTGATCAAATCTCTTAGCCATTGCTTCAAGTTGAGCAACAATTTCCTTAGACACATTGGAACTACTCGAAGGACTTGGTTCCTTATATGTTCTATAGCTAGAATGTGATTTTTCAGATTGTTGCAAGGAACTAGAGGCGATGTCCTCGTACAACTGTGAGATATCACAAACTCTCATCTTGCCAATTCCACCATTAGAGGTATTGTTGAGCATATTGGAAGTGGGCACATCCAATCCGGCTGCAAAGGCTTCAAGCAAAACATAGGTCTTCTGTTCATGGTTAGGACAACTACACCATAGCTCCTTGAATCTCTCCCATGCTTCATGAAAAAGTTCTCCGGGCTGTTGTTGAAAACCCAAGAGTTCAGCTCTTTGAACTGCTCGTCTACCCCTTGGAATAAACCTTGCCTTGAACTTAGATGCCATTTCATCCCAAGTAGTGATGGAGTTAGGAGGTAGAGCAGTAAGCCAAGCTCTTGCTTTCTTGTCAAGTGATAGGGGGAAGAGTCACAATCTAAGTGCATCCGCAGTTACTCCATGAAACTTGAAGTTCTCACACACTTGTACAAAGCGTGTCAAATGGTCAGTAGGATCTTCATTCTGAGTTCCTGAGAACAAACCAATCATTTAGAGCATTTGAAGCATGACTGGCTTCAACTCAAAATTTTGAGCTTGAATAGCAGGAAACTGGATGCTAAATTGATAGGTGGAGTTTTCTTGCTCCATATACTTCCAAAGTGCGCTCCAAGTCATCATCATTAGGATTAGCCATATTGTAAAATGGATTAGGACGAGGAAGTGGTCTCGGTTGCTCTGGTACCGGCAAAGGTTCAGGTCCTTGGATAGGTTGCACTTGAGGTGGAGTCTCCGGTTTAGTTTCAAAGTCTTCAGAAAAATACTCTTCAACAACACCGTCAAGAACGATCTCCAAATCAGTTTACATACAGAACAAGAGTACCTACAATTCAAAATTTCCCACAACGAGTATCAAGCTTATCAACAAATAAGACTGAAACTAATAAAAACAAGAAAAAGAGCTATAGTTATAACTATACTTAAAAACAAAGCAAATTAAGAAAGTAAAACAAGAAGAGGAAAAGGATTCAAGCGTAACCAAGCACACAATTACACTAATTAACTCAAAAGACTTTAGTCAATAGTCCCCGGCAACGACGCCAAAAACTTGTTCGCCGTTTAGCTTCCGCAAGCATACGGGTCGTAAGTAATAAAGTGATAAGTCAAGATCATTCCCACGAGGACTATGACAAAAGCGAGTTAACTAATTTAACCATGTTCTTAATTAGGTTGAATGGAATCATTTGAAATTGATCAAATTAAATAAAGAAGTTTAATGAAAATAACAAAGGAAAACAGTGAAAATTGGGAAATTGGGTCTAACTTCAAGAGATATTAACTTAGGATTACTTTTTCCCCATTGTATTTCATAAAACTATGCAAATATCCACTTATGTTGATTAAATGAGTCTATATGATAGTCGAAGATCCTAAAATCATCAACCAAGCTCTCTCAAGTCAAGATCGATTTTTAATCTTCATTAAAAATATTCAATCTCTTGTTTACAATTAATGAAAATCATCTTTCCAAAACAAGCCTTCACTTGACTATGCTAGGTTATTAGATATATCTCTATTCTAACAACAAACCATCCATTTAATCCCTAAACTTCAAGTCTAGCACGATTTTTCTTAAGTTCTACAATCAAAATAGCGCTCTCAAGCATCTTCCAATTGAACAACTCTAATCATGTGGTGATCAAGCACAAGATAGCATTAAGCTCAAAGAAAAATCAACATATCATACTCAATAACCAACAAAAGCAAGATAATCTAGTAGTTTCAATCCATACAATGGGAAAAAATAATCCTAATTAGGAGTTTTAGCTACTTATGGTCTGTACATGCCAAAATCTCAGCATACAATCATAATCCATATAAGCAAAATAGAGAAAAAGGAGAGAAGAACAAGAAAAACTCAAGAATTGAGGCTCAAAATCCTTTTTTAAATCCAATCCCAAGCTCCAAGCTCTCCAAAATGCCAAACCCTAGCAGCCACTATGTTCAAGAAGTCTAGCCTCCCCTCATTTTCGACCTAGCCCATGCCTTTATACTGGTTTTTCTGCTTCATTTTTCAAAACGCACAGCATCAGTTTCGCGCGTTCGCCGTGGGTTCGCTACAGCGAATGCCATTGCGAATTGTCATACAGAACCAGTGCTTTTTCAGGTGATTTAGCTATGAATTTGGCTACAGCAGATTCCACAGCAAGTGCAGGCTTCTCCATAATGTCCATTTTCCTCTTCCTCTTGCATTCTTCCCTTCATTTCACATCTTCCCATGATCTTTGTGAGCTTTTACAACTTGTCATCCTCCACCTACAAGGAGGAGGGATTCATGAGATCTTTTAACTTTCACAAATAATTAAAACTATGTGCATTTAACTCATGAGTCAACAAAAATTTGATTTATCTTTTGTCCTATCACATTTTCTTCTACAATCTCTTTATATGCACAATTTGAACCCAAAAATAAGTGAAAAGAGAAGAAAATGTGCTAAAATACTCTTGATTTCTATGAGTTAACAGGCACCCTCAAAGCCTAGTAACTGCTGGCACCCTTTCAAGACCTGTATCAGCAGGAATACTTAAAGCCCAGTGATGGCTGTCATCTTTTCAAAGTCCTTTATCGACAGACACTCTCAAAGCCCTGTAATGGCTGGCACCATTCTGCACGCACCCTCAAAGCCCTGTAACGGTTGGCACCCTTCGGCAAGCACCCTCAAAGACCTAAGATGGCTAACACCGTTTTCAAAGCCCCATATCAACAAGCACCCTCAAAGCCTAGTAACAACTGGCACCCTCTTTCAAAGTCTTGTATCGGCACGCATCCTCAAAGCTTAGTAACAATTGGCATCCTTTTTCAAAGCCCTGTATCGGCAGGCACCCTCAAAGCCTAGTAACTGCTGGGACCCTTTCTAAAGCCCTGTATCGGCAAGCACCCTTTTAAGCCCAGTAACGACTAACACCCTTTCAAGCCCCGTATCAACTGGCACCCTCAAAATAATAATAATATTTCTTAATAGTTAGGGCGTAAATATCCTTTAAATTGAATTTCATTTTATAATTTTTAGATAAATTTGGAAACATAAGATTTATATTAAGACAAATAGAATTTATATTTATCAATGATCGATTGCATTGGATTGCATTACTAAAGAAGCCTGCAATTGAACCAAACTGCACCTTAACCTTATTAAGAATTTCACTTATTTTAAAGTAGGACTAAATTATTTTTTAAAAGAAGTTAATGAGTTGAATTGGCGGCTCTCTAAGGAGTAGACGCCCACCAGCGTAGGATCTTCGACGAATTAAAAGATAAATACAATTAAAAGACATATCAAATCAAATGTATGAAATATCAAGTTTTGTGTAATATTTTTCTTAGCCATTATTACATCTAACAATTTTTAAAGTAATGTTTTCAAGATTGTCACAAAAAGAAAAGGAGAGCTTATTTTCTTCTTTATAATTCTGATATTGCTCAAATATAAAAGTGATTAATAAGTATTAGATATTCAATAATAATTATAAAAATGAAGAAAAATTCACCCCTTGCATTCTATTGTAGAGGAGCTCTAAATGTATTCTCAACAGCTCGAACTTTTTATACAAAAAAATTAGATGGATATTAACGGTCTATGATTATTAATAGAATCAAATATGTGATCTCTCACTGATAAAAGAGCTTTCATGTTACTAAGTAAACTAAATACTTTTTAAAACAACAAGGCACAATGATTTTTATTTGGTAAAATTTCATTATAAAACCAGAATTTCCATTGAACTACATAACATTATGAATTTACACTACACTCACTTTGAACCAAAATAAAAAGAAGTTTCAAAGTGAAAAGGCTTTATTACCCCTAATGTTTAAACAAAAAATTGTTTTTAAGAGAAATGATGTTTACAAGTACCGATATACATTTTAACCGAAAAACCGGACCCGGCAATGAACCGGTTGTAATATTAGTTCAAGGGTTAATAGGTCAATCAGGGTCTAACCGGATGTCGGACCGGACATATTAAAATATTACAATTTAATTGACAATAAAAAATAAAAATATTAACCATCATTATAAGTCACAATGGGAATATATTACTCAAATGTCCCACAGGATTTCACTGTAAATTATAGATTTCAAGGTACTTTTAAATTGTATTTTGTTTGGTTTGTATGTTAAGCACAATTTGACCAAAAAAAAAAACTTAAGCACAATTTGACAAAAGATAATCCTTTCTTCGAAACAGAAAAGACATTCACATATCTATAATAATTAATTTATAATAATAAATAAATATCTCTGTGGTAGCACTTTTGATGTAACAAGTCCTTTTTAATGATTTTTTTAATAACAAAATGGCAATAGCCGACAGGTGTGTAGACATGTGGTTATCCAAATTCAAAAAGTTTTGCCAAAGCAAAAAAGACGGAGGAGGTAACGTGCTATCTGCAATATTAATAATGATTAATAACAAAATATAACAATAGTTCAATGGTAAGTTGGTAATACTAACTAAATACAATTATATTATTTATAAATTTAAAAAATCAAAATATTCATTTAATATTTTACACATATGAGTATTTAGTGCTAATTTATTTGTGTATAGATTTTAACACTTAACTATGCAAATTAGATTTAAATTGATTAATTTTCATTATCTTACTTGTGTTCTTTTGCAGGTAAATTTATATAAATAATAAAATAAGGAGTTTAAGAATACTTTTTTCATTCTTATTTTTTTAATAAATTTTTTATTTATTTTTTTGGGTCATAATTATATTTAATATAGGGTTTGTTGCAAAGGCAAAAAAAATAATATAGGATTTGTTGCATATGAAGTGGCCGACACTTTATTAGGGATTTGAACGGAGAGAGAAGAAGGAACATAAGGATGTGATGACTAGAGGGGGAAAAAAAGAAAAGGAAGAACGAAGAAGATGATCCACTGACCACTTGAAGAGCCATATCGTGGGGCTATCAAATAAAACTAAGTTAAATGTATTATAGGGCAACTAACCTAAGTCAATCACTATATGGAGCCTATAGTTAGTTCCTAAATAGTCTAGTGTACATAACAACTTAACCAAAGAGTATGGGATGAGAGTTTCATCTATCTAATTAAACTAAAGAACTACTTTTTTATGAATTTTTCAATGTATAAAGTGAGTGAGTGGGTGTAAATGCAAGAAATGAATGTCCTAGGTGATTAAGTCCACTAACCATCCTTGTCCAATTTTAATTTTGAGTTCTTCCCTTAACTAAGCACAAGGACTAGTAAGAACCCTTACTAATCAATATTCATAACTTCTCAATTTAATCTAAACATAGACTCGATTGATCAATTAGGAATACCTTGAAGTACTCAGCTTATGATAGATTCATAAAAGATCCTCTCTACAACCAATTAATTCCCAGAAACCTAGCAAACAATTGATTTCAAGAGAATAGAGGAAAGCAATTGAATAACAAAAGAGTGCTATAGTTTAATCACAATCCATAAGTACAAATCTAACACAAGTATCATCATCGAGATTGCATCAACTGATTAAATCCTTTGCCATATACACAAATCATAAACTCTAGCAACCTAGAATCATAATCTACATATGCTTAGAGTAGAAGATGAAATTAAGACACAAAGAACTCCCCTAGTTGCTCAAGGACTCAAGTTAGCTTATCGGACAAAAGAATCTAGCCGCTCATGATTCGGAAATTAACTCCTCTAGACCTCTGGGCTGTCATGTTTGTTGCAAATCCGAGAAAACAGAGAAGAGAGGGAGTTAGTCGGTGGAAAGTGGAAAGAGAAGGAGAAGTGGAGGTTAGTGGGAGTGGAGAAAGAGAGAGTGAACTGTAGAAATCCCAATCCCAACTGCTAATCCCCGAAAGTGAGAATCAGCATGAGATGAAGTAGTGCCAAAAACGTGATCTCCTTCCCTGAAGAAAGCAATCACAATTTTGGATCTCAATCTCTAGTTCAAGGGCATGTTTGGAAACTGATAATAATGTGAGGGATCTTAAGGCCAAGAATAGGTCATTAATTCAAGCCACCAAACAATGCCTAACTCCTTTCTTATGCCTATTAAAATAAGGAAATTGGGAAATAAAATCTGCACATGTGCTCTCTTTTAATTCCATCTTGGTCCTCTATTAAGCTCCAATGTACCATGTCATCACCTACATAAATGAGATACACAAAGGTAATATCATAGGTTCACAATTAAAGAATAATGGAAATAACAAATATTACTTAAAATATATCAATTTAGCCACTTTAATTCCCAAATCACCTTTGCACTCAAATCTCACATTAATACCTCATTATGCCCAAAAATAGTTAATCAAATTCCATAAAAGCCTAAGGTTAATCACTAAAAGATATATGAATATTTAGCTCTATCACCACTGTGAAGCACCAAATCTCTCCTTTCCATCACAAGCAAACGGCTATGCTGATGCTTTCACTTCTTCTACTTCTCAATCTCACCCTCTCTCATGATTATGCTCATTCTCAGTTTCTTGTTATAGCTTTCATAGAAGGGTTTGCTAAATCTCTTTCATGTGATGGTAGTTTTTCGGCTTTGTAGCCTTTAATTTATGCTTGATTTTACTTTCTCCCTTCGTTTTCTTCTTCTTCTTCCCTACTCCATCATCATCTAATTTAGACTTCTGTTATTGTAATACCCCAAATTTTGAGACTTGAGGCTAGAGAATAAGCCTGAAATAAGTGGAATGTTAAGCCCCGGTTTAGCAAGATCCCAAATTGTGATTAAGGGATGATGACTCCAAAAGCGGATGTGATTAGTGATAAATGGACATATAATTTGTGTCATTTCATTTTGTGAACTGGGAGTTATGATTTTCCAATGTTTGATGTTAAAACTGGGTGCAAATCTGGAACAGGAAGGGAATTTCGTGTAATTCTAGAATTTTGTGGTGATTTCTGGTAATGGATCATATTTTTTCTATGAAGAGGACTTAAATATATTTCAATGGACTTTGGGATCACCTCATTTCAATTTTTCTAGAATTAGTTAAGATTTTTCAAAGTTTGAGCAGAAAATCTACCAGAAAATCCAAAAATGGGAATTATGACATCATCAAAATAAAAGATGACATCAGCATGGAATTAAAATATTTGCCATCTTCTTCTTCCTCCCATTTATATCATGAGGTTCAGCAGCCAAGGAGAGAGAGAGTGTTGAGAGCTCTTAGAGAGAGAAAGAGGAGAAATCTCACAAGGTAAGCTGATTTCTCCGACGATCTAGCTCCTAACACATATAGCCTTGCTCCTAAGCTTCTCTTTCATGTTCTTTAAGGTGTTGGAAGCTCAATTTTCATGGTTAAGAAGGGCCAGGGTTTCAGCCACTCTTGAGAAAATCTAGTGGGAGCTTGATGTAACTTCCAAACTCTTGTGTATTGACTATTCTGGTTGCTATGGACAATTAATCGGTGAAATTTTGCCGGATTGTCATTGGTTTCAAAAATGAAAAATGGGTGTGTGGGGCTGTTATGCTACCCAAATTGGTACTAAATGGTAGTTGTAACCTAATGGAATAGTCAATAAAGTGGTTAGGAGTAGAAAGGAACGCGTTTACGGAGCCGAAACCGAAAAACCCCAATTTTTCTTGGAGTACTTGTATATTTCGGTCAAGGCTATAAATGGGCCTTAGAGATGGATTTTCAATGATTTGGTGATTTCATTGAGTTCAGGAGCGAAAATTAGGTGGGGTTACAGTTGGTCACTTTTTCTGAAAAGGCCGAAAAACATAACTACGAAAACACCCCTAAAACCCTTAAAGTGGGGCTGCCAAGGGTAAATTTATAATTTGACAATGAATTTGATAATTCCAAATCCGAAAATGGATTCCTTGGGTGAAAATAAGCCAGGATAGCCCAGGATAGAATTTCAGGAAAAGTACAGCCGAACCAAGTACGGCGGGGCCGGGCCGGGTCCCCGTGGGCATTTTAGTAATTTTTCAATAAAACCTCATCTAACCCCCAAAAACACTATGGAAGTGTCTAAATAGTATATTTGGAATTGCAGGACCCAGTCCCGAGTTGCTGGCACGCAAATCAAGGAGAAAAGACTGGAGGTAGGGAACTTACCTCTCCTGCATGTATTTGATATTTGTATTGGTGTATTGATGCATGTTATTGCTTTGCTTGATTATGTGAAACATATATGAACTATTGAAGCTCTGTTTCTGTTATGCTATGGCCATAAGTATATTGTTTGCAGCATTGAGTTTGCATATATGTCATTGTGTAAGCATGAGTTTGTAATGCAAGCATGTCATGCATTAAACACATATCTTGCATGCATATTGGTATCTGTTTCCTACTGAGATTCTCTCAAATCTCACTCTCTCCTACCAACAATTTAGATAGGGCAAGTGCCTTATGGAGGGAGAGGCTAGGACTCCTTCAAGATGAGAGTTTGTAGTTGGTTATCAATATGAGTTGGGATGACTATATATTATTTGGATGAGGATTTGTTATGTATTTGAGATGGATTTGTGTAATCCCCATATGAGGGCTTGTAATGGGCGAATGTGCCCTATAAAGCTTGAGTTAATAAATGGAATCCGGAATTGTCGAAATTATTACATTGCGTACTCTGATATATTAAATGTGATTTATCTTCATGTAATCATTGTATTTGGAATGTGAATGTGAGATCAGGTTATAAATGATTTCAAAAGGTATTTGTGAAAACCCTGTATGGTAGATGGGTTTATAAATGTTATTTGATTGTTATTGGTCTCTATTTCATTTTAGTTGCTTATTCCGAATATTAATTACAGAAGGAGGTTACAGTTATCATTCAGTTAGATATGTTTCAATCTGTGGGCTTGTTGCTGAAAGGGGAAAAAACTATTCAAATCACCTAACCCAGCGGTTTTCTCGGTTTATGGCCGGTTCATGCCAGTTCAGTCCGATTCATACAAAGTCACACATCCTCTATTTCTGCCACCAAACTAGACTGGACAAGTTGCCGGTTCACCAATTTTCCAGTTGAACCAGCCAGTCCGGTCCGGTTTTTCATATCTTGTATACACAATAACAAGTGTTGATACAAAAACTTAGAAGTCTTGTAATACGTAAAGGATAATAAGGTTTTTTTGCTTTGAAACTTATTTTCATTTTGGATTAAAAAGATTTCAACCAAAGTTTTTATTCGGTACTGAATGAAAATTAAGTTGCTAATATTATCTTATAATGAGATTCTCAATTTTTATTTTTAATTACTTCAATTTGATCTCGTTTACACCCTCAAGTTATTAGTGTCTGTTGTGTTAATTTAAGGAACCACCACTCAACAAACAGAGAAAAATACAACAACATTAAGAGAGATTAAGAAATTAAACCTAAGGATTGTTGAGAGGGAAACTAGTGTTTGCGAGACATTTAAAACTCATAAACCATAAATACAAACAGGACAACCATAAACTTGTGTTTTAGGGTTTTCACTCACCTGAAAAAAAAAATCATATGGAGAAGAATGCCACCTAGCTACGCCATATAATATTATTAAAAACCAATCATAAATTACATGATAATTTTAATTGTAAATGGTTACCATTTGAAAATAATTTTTATATATTTATTAAATTTTTTACTATAAATTAATTTCAAATCGAACAAATCTAAAGACTTAAATGAATATTCTTATAAATATAGTCTTAGGACATTTTTGAGTTTGAAATTTATTTTTTATTAAAATTAATTCATAACTAATCATTTATATATATTTCTCTGTGTATATGCGTCTGTATTATATTATATTTTTTTTATTTTATATATAATATATTATTGAAAAAATTACATATATTATATCATAATTTTAAAAATAATTTTTTACACAGCCATATGATTATTAATATCATAATTTTAAATTTTTATAAAATTTATTATTTTTAGTATAAAATTTATTACAAATAATAAATTTTAAATTTTTGTGATGGAATTACTACCAGAATTTGCAACTGATATTAACCACGG
Organism: Inga leiocalycina; assembly: GCA_963242795.1. Classification (NCBI taxonomy): domain Eukaryota; kingdom Viridiplantae; phylum Streptophyta; class Magnoliopsida; order Fabales; family Fabaceae; genus Inga; species Inga leiocalycina. The sequence continues at coordinate 81,834,639 of OY725320.1, read as the reverse complement.
AAAAACTCCATGGCACATTCAATTTGCGATGGATTAGTGATGGAATTAGCCACACAAAAAAATATTTCTTAGATAATTCTATAAGAAATTGAGTGTTTTTTCTAGTGTTATTTGCACAACTCCACTGTTGAAAATGTACAAGGGGGACATGAAATTTTTGTCAAATTGGTGTTTTAATTTAGCTTATTTTAAGTGACTTTGAAATATACAAAATAAATGTCAGAAAAATTTATCTTGTAAAGCACAAAAGTGATTTTTGAATTTTGGGAATGTTCCCAAACACTATTTTATATTTGAATTAAATCGTTGTTGGAAACCGAAAGTAAGATTACTAAAACGTTATAAGGTGGGAATGTGTATAACTCCATTACTAAGAAGCACCAACTTCACTTTAAAGTTTATCAATTTTAGACCGGGATTAAATGCTTAAAGAATGAGATTTATGCAATTCCCACACTGAAAGAGTTTAATCTCACTAGAACTGAAAATAAAACTATTCTATGAAATTTATATAACTCCACTACTAAAAAGTATATTAATTTGATTTCACTTTAAGTTGTAATCATTTTACGTTTAGATTATATTATTTTCTTTTAAAAAAGGGTTTGGTGACCTTAAGGCTATGTTTGGATTGGGAGAAAAGTGAGGGAAAAATAAGAAGGAAAGAATATACTATGAAGGAAACTTCTTAAAATAGTAAAAAGAAATGTAAAAGAATTATTATTTTTAGGAGGTTTTTTTCTTAGTATTATTTCGCTCGTAATTTTCTCTTAATCCAAGTAAAAGGTAAAAAACGAGCAGTTGGTCTTTGTCAACGGGACAGCTGCCAAGGGGGTGTTCTCCAGTACTACTTCCGTACTGATGTAATGTAATAGTAATTAATATGATAATAAACAACCACATGAAAAGTAGTGGTGGTCTCCGAAGTGCCAATTAAGTGCAACAAACTATAATGTCACACTCACATTATTAACTGATTACATCATCATCATCACTGTTATATTATTATTATCAATTTTATTGTCGGCCTCCAGCTCTAGAGGTTCGTACAGTTGAGACTTCAGACCTCCTTGGACAGACCAGAGCAGAAGGAAGCCTTGGCAAGCTTGAATACCTGTGGGTCTTTATCAGTAGTCACAACCAAACGCTATTGTTTTTCATCATCGACGTCGACTCCAATATCTCCACACTGATATTCTTTACCTTCCTCACAGAACACGAGCTTATAGTAATGGTTTAGAGGATCATAGGTCTCGATAGAGAACGAACCAGGAACATAATCAGCACCAAACTCTTCCGGAGTACCAACCATCACAACAGGCTCTCCTAAAGAAGCAGACTTTATGACGTCAGTTCGGCGAATCGTTGCAAATGTTTGGTATATAAGCGAACGATGTGTTCAAAGGAAAGTGGGCTATGATGTAAGGTGCGTAAGGAGATGTCATGGTTACAGGCCAGCCTGATGAGTGATTAGCTGAAAACAACAGCGAGCCAGCACAAGTTCGAATCTCCATTCCAAATGAGAGCAAAATGAATGACTCCACCTCCAACAGAAGTGGTTGGTGACAAGATGTATTCGCCACCGTTTTTCATCGAAGTCCAACACTGCCTCGGCTGAGATGGTGGTGGTGAGGGAGGCGATGAAGAGGAAGAGGAAGGAAAGGAAAAATAATATTGCAGTAGGCTTCATTATGGAAGACTAGGGTTTTGTTTTTTTTTTTTAGTGTTTTGGGTGTGTTTGTAAATGAGAATTCAGAGTATGTATTTATAGGCGTAACAATGGAGGAGTGAGGTGAAGCTCGAAGATGCTTCTAAAATGATTGATTTGTTTTCGGGTTTTTAGTCACGTGAAAGAAAAAAAAAATCACCTGGATAAGAATGCCACCTAGCTACTCCATATTAAAGTGACAATTACATATGTAAAATACTTTTGACCAAAAAAACAATGTAAATTAAAAGGTTCACTGCTTCTTCGTACATTTGATGACCACTTTATTGATGAACGATCCATATTTGATTTAAGCCATCATCAGAGGAACACTATAATTTTGCCAACGGCCTTGTGGTTTTAGTGACATGTCAACTTTCTATATAAGAAGTCGCAAGCTCGATCTTGTAATCTTAGGTTGTTAGTGGCTACTGCTAAAAATGAAAATTAAGAAGAACACTAATTTAGAGCATGTTTGGTTTACTGTTTACAAAATGAATTTTTGCAACTCTAACTTGTGTTAGCGAAACTGACTTTTGATGTGCATTTTTGTGTTTTGCAAACTAACCTCAAAGTAACCAAAATACCAATTAAGGCAAAAGTCTGTTTTCAGAAAGTTCTTTCAGTTTACAAAAATGAGATCCAAACTCGCACTTAAAAATCAATGGTGTTGGAATATTGGCTAATGTGTAGGGTTAGTCATTTTGTATCAACTCAATGTAAGGCTCTGATCTATATAAAGAGCATGAGAGCTATTCACTTTATTAATCCTCACCTAGAAAGGAAGGTTAACTTGGTTCTCTCTCATTAATCCCAATGGTTTTCGGTTGTTTGTAATCCTTCAATCAGTTTGTTGAAACATGGAAATCATCAGGAGATCATTGCATTTAATTGTGAGGAAGATTTATTTTTTGAATTAATATGCTTTTCAATTATATATGTATTGGTGGCTGTTAAACACTCGTTATTTGAAATGATAATTGTAAAAAAGAGGCATCTCAGTACAACTATTGACCTATCAAATAAAATTGGTATACATGGGACCATCAATTTAAAAATAAACATGATAATGCACGTTTTGTTTTGTGACGTTTGATTTTTTATCTTGAGAGAATTACTATTATGATGTCCTGGAGAAATTCAATTACCAAAATGCCCCGATAACGAGTACATAAACAAGTCGTTGGTATGGGTTTTGGTTTTCTGTATGAGATTCTTTAGATACGTTTCCATCTCACTGGGATTTGTTGCAATTTTTTACCTAGCAATTTTCCCCCCTTCATTTTTCACATAGCGATTTGTGTGTGTTTCTGTTTTATGTACTTTATCTGTTCTTCGTATAACATCCCAAATTTGAAATGTTGGTTAAATAATTTAAGTTGGTGTAAAAGTTGAAAATATGAGGATTTCAATGGTAAATATCTTAAATAAGAGAAAATATTGGGCAAAAGTATAATTATGAAGAAATGGCCAAAAATTGTAGCATTATAATGAAAAAAAAGGGCTCCTGAGGTATCTTTCTTAGGCCTAGAGAAATTATTTAAAGTGAAAATGCATCAAAATATGCATTATTGGCCAAAAAGCCTATTTTAAGGCGAGAGTTTAAGGAAATAAAAGAGAACATAAGTATTAAAATTATTTAGTGGCTTATAAAGATTAGCAAAATATTATTTTTGGATTTATAAAATTTAAGAAAATGTTTAATTCCCAAAAAGTAGCTTATATATATAAATCTCAAGTTAAATTTGGGAATTAAGGACATAATTTCTCAAAATAATTCAAGAAAAACAGTTAGCGGTTATCATGTGGCCTAATATTTCAGGAAAATTATTTTATAAGGTAAAGAAGTTAATTAAGGAAGATGATGACTCCACATTTTTAGTAAAATTGAAATATATTTTGGTATATTTGAGAGTCATCAATGCTAAACTCAAGAGATTATTTTTTTAGATTTTGATAACATATCAATTTGGTACATTATTTAGGGATATTATTGTGAATATCATATTTTGAACAAAATAAAAATACTTAAGTTTATGATAACATATAAGAATAATTGAGGTTTCTGAAAAGAAAAAAAGGAGTTATTTTGTCAGTTTGCTTTCTTTCCTTTATATAAGAATAAGTTGATTTTGTTTCTTTTCTTTTTATCTGAAAATGACGTAGAAGCAATAACGAGGAGCACGAGGCCACTAAAAAAAGTAACGATGAGCACGACGGAGACTTAACTGTGGAGACGTAACTATAGAGGATTGAGCTGCAGTTTCATCTCCAGTCACCAAGGCACAATATAATCAAGTTCGAATCTGACAGAAGGAAGAAGCTGTATGAGTAGTTAGTTTGCATTAGAATTATATTCAACCTTTGCAGGGATTGAGACTTATAATTACTCTTGTTTCTTTAGTTGTTAATGGCAATTATGTGTTGATTATAATTCTACGTGATTGATCACCATTTGTATTGCTTCAATTCGTTCAATTAAATTAAGCTTGATAAAGTTAATTTAATCATAAAATTTAGGTAAAATTATGCTGGACTTGAAGTTTATTAGTTAAATGGATGGTTTGTTAATATATATATATATATATATTAATCTAGCTTTGTCAAATTAAAGTTGTTGTTTAATAATTCATTTTTATTAGTTGCTACGGGAGATTGTGCATGTAAAATGAAGATATGAATTTAGTCTTGACTAGATAAAGCTTTATCAAATATTTTAGAACCTTAGACTAACACATCAAGTCATTTAATCACTAATGGAATGGAAATTATTTAAGTCTCATTACATGCAATGATGAGAAATAATCATATATTCCTCATGCTTTGAAGTTTCAATTTAGTTTTCATAAACTTATTTTCATTCTCTTAAATACAATTGATTTTTAGAATATAAACTTCTCAAATGGTTTTACCCAACCTAATTGATGGCATAACTATAACGATTACTCCTCTTTTGCATTACTACCTGTGTGAATGATACTTTTCATACTACTTGTGACTCATAGGCTTGAATGATCATTTCCATGCTGCTTGTGACTCATAGGCTAGAATGATACTTTTCATACTACTTGTGACTCATAGGCTTGAAGATAAGCTAAACGGAACAGAAGAAAATCCTTATAACGTATTAATAATTAATTTATAAGATTTATTAGGTAATCAAGAACTAATAAAAAAAGGGGGCAAAATAGTAATTTCATTTACCCAAACCAATAATGAATTTGGGCCAAGATGAAGTCCAATTTCAAAAGCTCAAAACGTGCTACCCATCATGATTAAGAGGTACTCTCTCACCCCCCCTCTCGTGCGGGGGAGGGGGGGGAGGGGAGGGGGGAGAGAGAGAGAGAGAGAGAGAGCATCTAACTACATGCAAGCTTAATTCTAGGTATAGGTTAGCCTCCTAGAAATCATCCTATCTTTATTCATATTTGTGGCTAGTTCCTCGAAAGGAAAGAACATGTTGGAGGAGGAGTTCTGAAAATGGAGACTATGAGGAAACTATTAGTTATTGTTATTTCGTATACTATTCATATTTGTGGCAGCTTGTATATATATGTGTGCTTAGCTTAAACTGTTTATTCTATTTAAAATGAGGTTAAAGTCTTGTTTGGTTTAAATAGATGAATTTATTCTATTATATGTAGTACCTAATTAAATTATGTAATGACATGTACATTACCTCCATAAGGAGGAGTAGAGGAGCTAGGCACTAGCCCAAGGTAAGTGCCATGTAATGATCATAACCAAAATGCATGAGGATTTAGCTTGATAATAATAATTGGTGTGATTATTTGAGCTACAGCTTTGTGACTCCCTCGATATAGGGCAATTGTTTGAGTTAGGATATAAAATTTTGTAGTGTTATAGTACACATTCAAAATTTTAAAATGAGTCGTAGTTAATAATTTGTAACTATAAACTCTCTATCAAGCTGCATTCCGATGTCTCCACACTGATATTTTCTTTGCTCACACAGCACGAGCTTATAGTAATGCTTTTAGAAAATGTTGTCATTCATTTTGCAAACTAGTTTTGGTGGTTGAAAATCAAATAAATTCTTCCATTTAATTAATTAGCAATTTTGATAATTAGTCAGCTTAGGACTTAGATGATTAGACTCCACATAGAGATTGACTTAGATTAGCATTGTTTTAGTACATTATTAATATAGTTTTCATTTGACCCAAGACGGCATGTGGATTAACTTATCATCCCATTTAAATATGATTTCTCTCAAGACCCTTCCTTTTGTTTAAACATTAAGAGTACCAAGGTGTTTTCTCTTTAAAACTTAGTTTCATTTTGGTTCAAAATGATTGCAACCTTGGTTTCATTTTGGTTCAAAATAATTGCAACCCAAAATTTAAAATGTTTTGGGACTGAATGAAAATTAAGTTTCTTAATTATATAATACTATAATAATGAAATACCCCCAAATTGTTGTAAAATACTAATTAAGGTGGATGTCCATGAGCTCCCAACTCTTGACCTTTCATTTTCTACATCCCATAACCTTTCCAATGAATGATCTTTAGGAGTTTTCATGCCCATAACTCAAAGGTTACAATGTGTGCACTCATGAGGATTAAAGTTTGCCAAACTTCCCATATCAGTTTGGGGGCATGCAATTTTACATGCGGCATCAATTATACGCATCAGGCCAACAAGTTATCATGAATTCTCCCCATTACAATTGGCTTTTGGTCAAGAGCCAAATATTTCCCATCTTAGAATTTTTGGATGTGCGGTATTTGTTCCTATTGCTCCACCACAACGCACAAAGATGGGACCTCAAAGGAGGTTAGGAATATATGTTGGCTATGAATCTCCCTCTATAATCAAGTATTTAGAGTCTTCAACTGGAGATTTATTTACAGCACGTTTTGATGATTGTCATTTTGATGAGACAATTTTTCCAACATTAGGGGGAGATAATAAGCAGCTGAATAAAGAAATTACATGGAAAACAACATCACCATCACATATAGATCCTCGTACACAACAATGTGAGCTTGAAGTTCAAAAAATAGTTCATTTGCAAAATATTGCAAATCAACTGCCAGATGCATTTACTGACCTTAAGAGAATTACCAAATCTCACATTCCAGCTGAAAATGCTCCAATTAGAATTGATGTCCCAGTAGGACAACCATCAATTGCAAATGAAACTAAGCCACGCTTGAAGCGTGGTAGGCCGATTGGTTCCAAAGATAAAACTCCTAGAAAGAAAAAGGGAGTGATTAACCAAGATGGTCAAGTTGAGGAGGCAGACATAACTAATCAAAAGACCCCAGAAGAGGTCCAGGTACCTGAAAATAATGAAGAGATCTCAATGAGTTATGTCACTACGGGAAAAATATGGAACCGAGAAAGTATAGTTGTCGACAACGTATTTTCATATAATGTTGCAGTTGAAATAATTAATCAAAATGAGGATCTTGAACCTAGGTCAGTTGAAGAATGTAGAAATAGAAATGATTGGCCAAAATGGAAAGACGCAATTCAAGCAGAGTTAAATTCACTCTCAAAACGTGAAGTTTTTGGACCTGTAGTCCAAATACCAAATGGTGTAAAGCCTGTTGGGTATAGATGGGTATTTGTGCGAAAACGAAATGAGCAAAATGAGGTCGTTAGATATAAAGCACGATTGGTAGCACAAGGATTTTCACAAAGACCTGGTATTGATTATGAAGAGACATATTCTCCTGTGGTAGATACAATCACTTTGAGGTATTTAATTAGTCTGACAGTGAGCAGAAAACTGGATATGCGTCTAATGGATGTTGTTACAGCCTACTTATATGGTGCTTTAGATACTGAAATTTATATGAAAATCCCTGAAGGATTCAAATTGCCAGAAGGATGTAAGAATTCTCAAGAAAATTGTGCAATTCGTTTGCATAAATCCTTATATGGATTGAAACAATCTGGAAGAATGTGGTATAACCGTCTTAGTGAATATTTGTTAAAAGAAGGTTATAAAAATGATCCTATTTGCCCATGTGTTTTCATAAAAGGAAATGGATCAGAGTTTGTGATAATTGCTGTATATGTGGATGATTTGAATATAATTGGAACTCCTGAAGAGCTTCAAAAAGCTGTTGATTGTTTAAAGAGAGAATTTGAGATGAAGGATCTTGGACGAACAAAGTTTTGTCTCGGCCTGCAAGTTGAACACTTAACAAATGGAATTCTCCTTCATCAATCAACTTATGTTGAAAAAATATTAAAGCGATTCTATATGGATAAAGCACATCCATTACCTACTCCAATGATTGTAAGATCACTTGATAAGGAGAAGGATCCTTTTCGTCCTCAAGAGAAAACAGAAGAACTTCTTGGTCCAGAAGTACCATATCTTAGTGCTATAGGTGCACTAATATATCTTGCCAATACAACACGACCTGATATTGCATTTGCTGTGAATTTATTGGCAAGATTTAGTTCTTCTCCAACAAGAAGGCATTGGAACGGAATTAAACATATATTCCGATATCTTCGAGGAACAAATGATATGGGATTATTTTATTCTAATGAATCTGGATCACAATTGATTGGTTATGCAGATGCAGGGTTTTTATCAGATCCACACAATGGTAGATCTCAAACAGGATATTTATTTACTTGTGGAGGTACACCTATATCTTGGCGATCAACAAAACAAACTTTAGCAGCTACCTCATCAAATCATGCAGAGATAATTGCAGTTCACGAGGCAAGTCGAGAATGTGTTTGGCTAAGGTCAATAACTCAACATATCCAATCAGTGTGTGGTTTGTTTCCTGAACAAAAGATTCCAACAATACTATATGAAGATAATACAGCATGCATAGCTCAATTGAAAGGAGGGTACATTAAGGGAGATAGAACAAAACATATATCTCCAAAATTCTTTTTCACTCATGATCTTATGAAGAGTGGTGACATAGATGTTCATCAAATTCGCTCATGTGACAACCTTGCAGATTTGTTTACCAAGACGCTGCCAACTAGAACATTTAAGAAGTTAGTGCATGATATTGGAATGCGTAGGCTTAAAGACATAAAGTGATGTTGTCATCAGGGGGAGTAAACATTGTGTACTCTTTTTCCTTCACTAGGTTTTTGTCCCAATGGGTTTTTCCTAGTAAGGTTTTAATGAGGCACAATATTTTTTTATGGACATCCAAGGGGGAGTGTTGTAAAATACTAATTAAGGTGGATGTCCATGAGCTCCCAACTCTTGACCTTTCATTTTCTACATCCCATAACCTTTCCAATGAATGATCTTTAGGAGTTTTCATGCCCATAACTCAAAGGTTACAATGTGTGCACTCATGAGGATTAAAGTTTGCCATTTACTTTGTGTAACTTAGTTGTGGATGAGGGCCTATAAATAGAGCACTATGTACTACACTTTGTTTGCATCCAAATGAATAAGATGTTGCTCCATCTTTCTCTCTAGTTCTCTCTTCATTTCTTGCTTGACATCTATTGTATTTTCCCATTTTTATAACACAAATAAAAATTATTGTACTATACTTTTGAAAGTCTTTAGTTGATTCAAAAGCATGAAAGCTCTTTCGTATTTGTCAGATCCCATGTTTGATTCTATATATAATCTTAAACCATTAATGCCTGGTTATCCAAACTTTTTTTTTCTAAAAAAAAAAGAGCTTTCGACCATGAATTTTTATTAAGGGGTGATTTTTTATTCTTTTGTATAACTATTGACTTATCTAATACTTATTGATTAATTTTAGATTTGAGCAATATCGAATTATAAAAAGAAAATAAACTCTCCCTTGCTTTTTCTACAAATCTTGAATATGAAACATTACTCTAACAATTGTTAGATGTGATAAATGGCTAAGAAATATATTATACAAAATTTGACATTCAAGTTTCGGAAAACTCCACACATTTGATTTGATATTTATTTTAATTGTATCTATCTTTTAATTATTATTTGTCGAAGATCCACGCCGTTCAATCGTTAGAGACTTGCCAACGATAGACAGTCAATCACCGGAGAACCCACACCAACATTTTTTTTTTAGCTCATTAACTTCTTTCTAAAATAAATTTAGTCCACATTTTAAATAGATGAATTTCCAAATGAGGTTAAGGTCCTGTTTGGTTTAATTGCCTAAACCAAACGAACGCTTGGATCTAGTGTCCTTAATTAATAATTACTCCTACAATCGCAGCTAGTAACTATCTCTTAAGGTACTATTATGAACCATTTAGAGTATAATTAAAATGGATAACTATAACTTATTTCCTTTTAATATGAATGTGATAACACGACACTCAATTGATTCAATTCAATTATACAATCTAACAATAACACGTAGAAAACACAATATCTTTGAATCAATAAGGAAATGTATAAATAAAAATTCAACAAGCCACAAAAATCCAATCCAATCACATGAATTCAATCCACAAGATAGTCCAAATGGTAATCAAGTTTCAATAGTATAAAGATATAATCCTAAAACTTAGGTAATCAAAATATACAAATGAGAAAAGGAATTGAGCTAGCTAACTCCCTATGTAGTTCTTGAAGCTCAAGCACATCCCCATCACCAAGAGTTGAAATCAGCTAGTCATAATGATGGAGACGGCGGTGAGGAATTGATGTCCGACGGTGGCTACGGAAAAACAAAGCAGGGATGGTGGTAGTAGGGAAGGGATGCTCGCCGGCGACCGTGGTGGGTGATGAGGCCGCCGGCGAGGTGGAAGAAGGAAGGAAGGAGGATGATGATGTTCCAGATGATGCGATGATGTTCGCTGATCTGTTGCGACGCTCAACTCTGCCTATATCATTCCCTCAGCTGGTCTCAGGTCTGGCATGTCCACTCCTTGGGCCGGGAATTCTGTTTCTGTTTTTTTTTTCCTTTAAGCTCAAAGGGCCAAAACTGCAGCCCATGTATGTCCATGGCCTGCCCTTTTTTTTTAACCTCCAGGTTTCAGCTTGCGTTTTGGGCCTGGGCTGATTTTTTTTGTTTTTGTTTTCAGCTTAAGCCCAAAAATTTCCCATTTTCTTCTTAAGCACTTACAATGTAAAATTAAGCATAATATAACATTAAAAGTCCAAGAAAACATTTTTATGACTAATTAACAAATTTATGACTATTTTACCCCTTTTTACAATTAATTTAATACAAATGCCCCTAATTAAAAATGATGTTTAATCATATGCAATAATACTCTAGAAAATGCGTTAAAAATCCCAAATTAACCATGAAAAATCATATAAAATTATGGTTTAATCAGAAGTCTAACTATTTTATTAAATAATAATAATAATATGAACGCTAAATATGTGAATATTTTTAATTGAATTTTATTTATAATTTTTTCAGATAAATTTGGATATATGCAATATATATTAAGAAGAGTAGAACTTGCTTAGGTTCTAATCATATTGCATGCGATGGGGTTGTATTGCAATGCAAATGAGGTTAAGGTCCTGTTTGGTTTAATTGCAGGCTTCCTTGTTGAATATTTTAGCTATGATTCTGTGAGTTCAACAGATCGAGGCTATGCATCATTTCAAGAGTTGTACACTATAGAATTCTTGAACACAATAAAATGCTCTGGCTTACCTCCACATAGGCTTGCATTGAAAGTTGGCGTTCCCATAATGCTCGTGCGAAATATAGATCAAGCTGCAGGACTCTATAATGGAACCAGGTTGAAGGTCACATTTCTGGGGAAACACTTTATTAAAGCAATCACGCTCAATGGTACAAGTACAGGTCAAGAGGTTCTAATTCATCGTATGGATATGAATCAATCGGAGTCTAAACTCCCATTCACATTGACGCGTAGGCAATTTCCCATCATAATATCATTTGCTATGATAATAAATAAGAGTCAAGGACAATCAATGGCTAACGTCGGATTATATTTACCCAGACCTGTCTTCACACATGGTCAGTTATATGTTGCTTTGCCAAGGGTTAAATCAATGGACGGCATCAAGATTTTAATACTTGATTCGGACAAGAAACCGACCAACAAGACAACCAATGTAGTTTATAGAGAAATTTTTCAAAATATCATGTAAGATTCATTTTTTTGTTGAAAAATTCTTTTAATGATATATTTAGTAAAAAACTGAAATTGTACGCATTTTACCTCTGCTTTATCAAATTTTGTCCCCCACATAGCCTTCCATTTATTAATTTATTGATACGCTGTTGATACACCAGCCATAATAAATTCTCCAAAAAAATATTCCCTCAAAATGTGATATATAAGTATGATTATAATCACTCTTTATGCATTTTTGAATTGAAAATTTAGTTTTACAAATGTACAAATAAATGCATTATAATCATAAAAAATTAATCCTGCAATATACTATTAATCAGAATTCACATTCTCGTGCAACGCACGGGGGTTAACACTAGTTTTTTAGATTCCTCGTAAAACATGATTTTGGGAAATAAAAAATACAATTCCTGAAAATTCTTATGTTTTTAGTACGAACAAATAACATTCCGACTTGTGAAAAAATATAGCTAGAATTAGAGCGCACTGCCTAGGATCATTTTACTTATTGTTTTTATTACTATTTAATATTGAATTTGTTGTCAGATGAAAAGAATGAGCGAGCAAAGAACATAAGGTTAGCAAAGTGACCGTTGGATCGTTTCTCTCAAAAAAAAAAAACTAGTGTACTCCTCCGATTCTAAATACAGAACTTAGTTTGAGGATAAATTATGGTCCTAAATATAAAACTTTTGTCCTTTTGTGTTTTATATTTATCTTTTTCTTAAACTAGTTTACCAAAATTATAAACTGAAGAATTGGTCTTACATTAAGAGCTAGAGGCGTATTGTGCACAAAAAGAAAAATTATTATAACTATGCTATATGTATTTTATAAAAGTTGTTGGCTACGGGGTCTCGGAGCTCCAGCAGTGGTGTCTACAACAGGGGAGGCTTAGGATTTTTTTAAAAGTAAGAGGCAAATTTGTAAAAGCACCAACATTTTACCATCCTTATTTGGTCATGAGTATAGATTTCAGATTTGGAAATTAGTGTTACCTTTTTTGGAATTTAGAAATTCAAATAGGATTCATTACGGATTTTCCCATTGAAGTATCGACTTCCAAATAAAAAAGAGTTATGTCCTTAAAAGTTCCAAAAAAATTGGCAAAATCGTTGAAATTAAAGTTCCGTTTTAAAAACTTTATTGGTAAAAAAAGACATGATATATTTTTAAACATAAAAAGTATCAATACTTGACAAGATTTTTTATCTCAAAAAGTGGTTGTACTTAAATTCATGTTCTTCATTCTAACCTCTTAATTTTTAAATACGGATGACAAATCCCAATTTTATTATATATTTTTATACTTTATTTGAGAGTTTTATCATACTTATAGAGCTTAAAATGCATTCTTTGTGATTAAATTAACATTAAGAGTAAATACATTGAATTAGGACTAAAAGGGCAAAATTGTTATAAAAATTGAAATTACTCTTAATCATTTATTCTTAAGAAGAATTTATATTGGATTAATTGCTTTAAATTGTAGGTGCTTGAAGAAATTGGATTAAGTATGGAAATAGTAGTTTTGAGGTTTGAATTTGAGAAATACCAGAAAAGTATCAGAATTTATTACTGCTAAGGACCTGAAATACTGGAATGACAAAAATGTCACTTGAAACTCACCGTTTTGGAGCCTCAGGTCAGATGAGCTGAGAGTTGGAGATTAAAAGAAAAGAAACACAGCTGAGAGCGGATCCGGAGATCACGGCCGCAAAGAACACCACCTTCACCATCACCATCTTTCACTCCATCCTCCATCTCCATTAACGATGTCCTCCAACTTTCATTACCGTCACAACCATTCCACATCCATCATCATTGAGCTGCGATTTTTTGGACCGGAGAAAGAAGAGCAGCTGAACAGAGTACAGAGAGATCTGATTCGAAAGTGCAGCAGATATCATCATCATCCATCGGGTTCTCATCATCCACGCTCTCCTTCAACTTTGTTTGGGCACTTAAATTAGTCTCTCTTTCCTTCTCTCATCCAAAACAAAAACTGACAGCACCCTTCACTCTGTCATCAAAATCAGTGTTTCATTCATCTCTAATGGACTCTTGGTGTTGTAGACGAGCTGTGTTGATGACAGGCAGTGGCTAAATTTCCCATTCTCTTTAAGAGGGAAGCTAAGTGAGTTCTAAGCACTATAAAGGGGAGTTTTATGTTTTAATCTATTTATTTAGCTTTGTAATTATGATTTTCTGTCTTGGAGATTGTATTTATATTGTTAGTCCTTTGTTACATGATTAAGTACTTAATTTGGATTAATTTGTGATTTGGATTAGTTGATGTTGAACTTTGGGCTCATCAATATATGTGGTTACATATATGTTTCATTGTAATTCTCTTGATTCTCTATTATCTTGCATGGTATTGTTTGGATATTGAGTTGGTTTTGGATTACTTTGGAACCAATTGCATAAATTAATGCATAATCACACACTAAGAGTGCTTAATAACATCTCTAGGGTAGGGGTTTCTCTCTTTTGGTGTTAGACTCATCAGTTGATGGGGTTTGGTATTTTAGAGAACTTAGTGATTTCATAAATTGCATACAAAGTGGTTTTTAATAGTGTTTTAAGAAGTGATTTATTTATAGGTCTAGGAATAATCATTGATTAATGCACTAGACTCAACGGTGTTTGAGGTTTGGTATTTTAAGGGACTTTGATTGCAATTACTAGTATTTTGTATTGAGTTTCGGTTAGAGAGATTAAGTCTTGCCCGATGTGGGAGATTTAATTCACCTAACTCAAGCTAGCTCAAAGGGTCTTTTGAGCATTTTTGTCAAACTAGCACACTGACATTATCTTTTGAAGCAAATGATAGATGAAATTCATTGTTCTATGAGGCTTTACCATATCTTTCAAAACCAATCTCCATTCCATTCCACTTTTATTCCAAAAATCCCAAAAATATCTATTTTAATTGCATTCAATTCATAGTTTTAAAAATCAATCAATTATGTTTTTCTCCTTGTCAATTTTGCATTGTAATTACTTAGTTTACTATAAATTAGTTTCATAATCGGCTCTTCAAGGTGAAACAACCCGAGTTGTGCATCATATTGCATTAATTCGGTTTTATTATTGATAACCCCGAGATGACTAAAGGGCTATTTCAAGTGGCACCGTTGCTGGGGAGCCAAGTAATTGGTTCCCTAGTAACTAAGTGTCAATCTTTGATTGATTGGTAACTTGAGCCTTTAGACTTGCATTTAGGTAATTTTGCATTGCATTTAGTATAGATTGCATTTACTTGTTCATAGCATATTTCATGACATCTTCCCTTTTTCCATAGAAAATTTTGAAGAAATACAAATAAATAGCTTGATTTTCCTTCGTTTTTGCATTTGCATTTTTAGGACTTAAGATTCATTGGGATTTAATTGATTGCAATTTGAATGAATTGGTTTAATAAAGATCATGAGTTTAGGTTTTACACTAATCCCCCTATGTATTCATTTTCAGGGAATGATAGAACCCCAAGCTCTCAATTCTTAGATGAATCTTATGGCACTTGGAGACATGAATCACTTTCTAATCTCACATACTCTCAAAAGCTTGATTTGCTTCAACAAGAATTGGATTCCCTCTGAGAAGACATGAATTATCAAAGCGGAGCCTCTAAATCTCAACCACCTCAGTATCTCCATCAACATTTGGAACAATCTTGTCCACAAACCCCCTATTTTAACCATGAACCCACTTTCCAATCATCTCAATCCCACTTCAACCATACTTCTTCACCCTACATATTCCATCAAGAATCACCCACTCCACTCTACCAAGAACTATCATCTCCATTTCATCTTCCCCCATTTCCCCCTACTTTCATGCCATTTAGAACTCCCTGTGAACTTCCACCACAATCTCCTACACCTCAACCTAGTAGACTTGATGCTTTCCTCACCTTGCCCAACATGGATGACAGAACTCATGCATTGAGAAGAATGTATGATGAGCTCAAGGTTGAACACTTTAAGTTTCTCATGTTCAATGAGGCAAAAGTGATTTGCAATGAGCAAAATGAGTGAATGAAGGAGATAGAGGTCTTTATCAAAGCATTTATTGACCATGTGCTATGGATAAAGACCGAAGGAGAAGACGGAGCTCCATGGATAGATGACTCTAAGGATGAGGGAACCAACAAGCAAAAGCCAAATGCCACTTCACAAGTGAAAGATTTCATACTTCCAGTGCCTACTCCTACAATGGATGCCAAGAAGAAGCAAGTACATTTTCAACTACCGGAGGAGCCACTTCCAACCAATGGTACTATTCCTTCTCTTATTGAAGAGGTTAACTCTTCTCTTACTACTATTCTTGATGTTGTGAGTGATGATGAGGTGGATGAAGAAATTGTGGTTGAATTCCCATAAATGCTTGATGTTGATAATGCTCACTGTGATATCTCTACTAGCAGTTGTGTAGTTGATGATGTTGCTTACATAGTCCATGCTTCTATGTGTGATAAACATGTCTTTTTCTCTAGTTCTAGGAGTGATGAACACATTAAGCATGACATTGTGGAAAATAATGAATTATGCTTATATTCTCAAATTGTGGTCAATTGTGAACCCGATGATAGCACAAATGATTGTCGAAGTGAAGCTTGCTTACATGATTCTTCCTCTCTTTCAAGTGTTAGCAAGCATGATTTGGAATTTTATAATGCTCTTGAACAAGATGAAGAAATCATTTTTCCCTCTTGCATACATTCTGCTTTAGTTTGTTCATGTGAGGGTGAAATGTCATGTGTTGTTTGTGTTGACATTGATAATTGGCTTTCTTCTTCACATGACATTGATTCTTCATCTAGTTCAGTTGATAACATTAAAGTGCATGCTACACTTGATAAAAGCCTAGAAAATTGTGCACCTTTTGACTCCTTTGAATTGAATGTTTTAGGTAGTTCAATAAGGAAAGATTCAATAGTTTTGAATGATAAATTTGTATATGAAAATGAATCTTTCCATTTAGTTCTTTCTTGTAATTTGCCACTTGATATAGCAAATGAAAATACTTGTTTTGAAATTATAGGTGGTGATAGCTTGATTAATTGTCTTTCTTCTTCCCTTCTTTTATCTCCCAACTCTAGTGATTGCAAAAGTGATGTCATGCACTCCAACATGAAGTTGGATTCTGCATTTTCCCCATTGCAAGCTCAAGAGAATTTTGAAAATATCACCACTTGTTCAATTCCTACTGAAGGGAACCAAATGGACTTTCTTGGTTCTAAAGTTTACTTAGAGAATCTCGTTCATACAATGTCTATGTTTTATTTTAGATCTCTCCATATATTTATTTCTGGACTAGATACTGCTGCTAGTCTAGTGTTTCTGTTACAGGAATCTTCACTACTAAGAGGGTACATTCTAGGAGAAGTGGTCACAAAAAGGAAATGCATATTTCTCATCCGGGAAGAGAACTTCTCCTATAAGAGTCTACAGAGATTTAAGCATAAGGTTGTCTCTTTCCTCACTTGCTTTCTTCTCATTTTTATATGTATCTTGAGCTTAATTTGTTATGTGAAGAGAATAAGTGTGGAGGAGACAAAACCATTAGTAAAAGGTAGATTTCTTTGTTTTTCTTTTTCTAGGAAGTGAATAAATGGTCCATCTCCATATGTCATTCTCATTTCACACTTAATCTTTACTACATTTTGAACTTCATTGTTAAACTCACTTCACTTGTTTCTTTCTTCTTCCCCTCATAGTGATTATTGAAGTGTTGTTCTTCAATCTTGAATAGGACTTCACAACTTTCCACTTCACCAAAGAAACAAGTCAACTTAGTTCCTATTTGTTGGTTACATTGAGGACAATGTAAAGATTAAGTGTGGGGAAGCGATTGCTCTAGCCACAATGTTTTGGTTCATGGAATTTGAGAAAAATTGAAAAATTTTTGAACTTGAGAATTTGTTTTGTGAAGTGCTTAATGAACCACTATCTTCACTTTCCTAATGCAACTCCTTGGCACGCTTTTATGAAAATTTAAATGCATGATGATTGTGAAAGTCAAGCATTTTCAAATATGATTGCATTAAGTTTGAGTAATCCCTTTGCTTCATTCAATTAAGCGATTGGAGTGTCTTTAATGTAAGTGTATTAATTTGGACACCTAACTTGATCTTTAAGAAGTTGATATGGTAGAGAAAAGCCTTGTTGGAAGATTATTGAGCCTTGATTCTATTTTTCTCATTGCATGTATATTCACCTATTCTTTAGTTAATCTCTAAAACTTGTCTAGGTTCTTTTTCAAAGCTACATTCATGCCTTGGATTTGTAGTATGATAGGGGCATTCATTTCTAAACCCATTGACCCAAACACAAACCATTCACCATTCACCTTTGTTTACCCCTTGAGCCCTTCACTTTCGTTTCCATTTCATTATACAAATTCTATGTTTGTATCCTCTATCAAGTTCTTCTTAACACTATTAAAAAAAAGTACTATGGCATATATGAAAAGAAAAGTGCCATGTGAATAGTCAAAAGAAGGAAAATAAAAAGGAAAAAAAAGAAGGGAAAAGATAGTAGGACCTTTACAAGCCTACAATAGATGGTAGAATAGGTGAATTGAGTGAAATTCCCTATGATTTGAGAAATGAGAGGAACACGTATTCCATTGAGAGCTCTATCATATCTATCATTCTTGTTTTTGTTATGTGTTCAAGTTGATTCCTTTGTATTAAAAATTCTATGAGCTTTAATTGATTAGGGGATTGTGGCTATTCAATCTTTATGTAATTGTATTCTTGAATAAATTGATGATTACAATATTAGGCATATGTTTGAGAACACTGATTTTATTTTTGCCCAGGGTGCAAAAGGCTAAGTGTGGGGAAATTGACAAATCCCAATTTTATTATATATATTTTTACTTTATTTGAGGGTTTTGTCATACTTATAGAGCTTAAAATGCATTCTTTGTGATTAAATTGGCATTAAGAGTAAATACATTGAATTAGGACTAAAAGGACAAATTTGTTATAAAAATTGTAATTACTCTTAATCATTTATTCTTAAGAAGAATTAAAGTTGGATTAATTGCTTTAAATTATAGATGCTTGAAGAAATTGGACTAAGTATGGAAATAGTAGTTTTGGGGTTTGAATTTAAGAAATACCAGAAAAGTATAAGGATTTATTACTGCTATGGACTTGAAATACTGGAATGACAAAAAGGGAACTTGAAACTCACCATTTTGGAGCCTTAGGTCAAATTAGTTGAGAGTTGGAGATTAAAAGAAAAGAAACACAACTGAGAGTGGATTCAGAGATCACGGCCGCAAAGAATAGAATGAGAGGGAACTCGATCACCACCTTCACCATCACCATCTTTCACTCCATCCTCCATCTCCATTAACGACGCCCTCCAACTTTCATTACCATCACAACCATTACACATCCATCATCATTGAGTTGTGATTTTTTGGACCGAAGAAAGAAGAGCAGCTGAACATAGTGCAGAGAGATCTGATTTGAAACTGCAGCAGATAGCATCATCATCCATCGAGCTCTTACCATCCACGCTCTCCTTCACCTTTGTTTGGGCACTTAAATTAGTCTCTCTTTCCTTCTCTAATCCAAAACAAAAATTGAGAGCACCCTTCACTCTGTCATCAAAATCAGCTTTTCATTCATCTCTAATGGACTCTTGGTGTTCCAGACAAGCTGTGCTGATGACAGGCAGTGGCTAAATTTATCATTCTCTTGAAGATGGAAGCTAAGGGCTTGAGTTCTAAGCACTATAAAGGGGAGTTTTATGTTTTAATCCATTTGTTTAGCTTTGTAATTATGATTTTCTGTCTTGAAGATTTTATTTATATTGCTTGACCTTTGTTACTTGGTTAAGTACTTAGTTTGGATTAATTTGTGATTTAGATTAGTTGATGTTGAACTTTGGGCTCATCAATATATGTGGTTACATATATGTTTCATTGTAATTCTCTTGATTCTCTATTATCTTGCATGGTATTGTTTGGATATTGAGTTGGTTTTGGATTACTTTGGAACCAATTGCATAAATTAATGCATAATCACACACTAAGAGTGCTTAATAACATCTCTAGAGTAGGGGTTCCTCTCTTTTGGTGTTAGACTCATCGGTTGATGGGGTTTGGTATTTTAGAGAACTTAGTGATTTCATAAATTGCATACAAAGTAGTTTTTAATGGTGTTTTAAGAAGTGATTTATTTCTAGGTCTAGGAATAATCATTGATTAATGCACTAGACTCAATGGTGTTTGAGGTTTGGTATTTTAAGGGACTTTGATTACAATTGCTAGTATTTTGTATTGAGTTTCGGTTAGAGGAATTAAGTCTTACCTGGTATGGGAGATTTAATTAACCTAACTCAAGCTAGCTTAAAGGGTCTTTTGAGCATTTTTGTCAAACTAGCACACTCCCATTATCTTTTGAAGCAAATGATAGATGAAATTCATTGTTTTAAGAGGCTTTATCATATCTTTCAAAACCAATCTCCATTCTATTCCACTTTTATTTCAAAAATCCCAAAAATATCTATTTTAATTGCATTCAATTCATAATTTTAAAAATCAATCAATCACATTTATCCTTGTCAATTTTGCATTGTAATTACTTAGTTTACTAGGAATTAGGTTCATAATCAGCTCCTCAAAGTTAAACGACCGGAGTTGTGCACTATATTGAATTAATTCAGTTTTATTCTTGAGAACCTCAGGGCGACTAAAGGGCTATTTCAATGGACATTTCACTCATTTTTTCAAAAAAAAAATCTTCTTTCTATAATCTCTCCTGAAACCATCAAAATGTCATTTGATGAACGGCTCTGATTGAAATGAGTGTATATATGTATAAGGAGAGAGTTAAGTGTACGTGGAGAAACTAAAATGTAAACATGCTTAAGCATCTCAAGAAATAGAGTTGACGATGATAATGTAATATTTATTAATATGACCAACAGCTACATTAAAGTAGAGGTCTACGAAGTGCCAACTAGATGGCATACTTACATTATTAATTAATTACATCATCAACATAGTTATATTATTACTATTACTAGTATCGATCTCTAGCCCTAGAGATCTGTATAGTTCAAACTTCAGGCCACCAAAGATAGATTAGAGTTGAAGTTTTCGTTAACCTTATCAAACTCGAAAACCAGAGCCTGACGACTGAAATAGCCCTTTAGTCGTCTTGAGGTTATCAAGAATAAATCCAAATTAATATAATATAGTGCACAACTTGGTTCGTTTCATTTTGAGAAGCCGATTATGAAACTAATTCCTAGTAAGCTAAGTAATTATAATACAAAATTAATAAGGATAAATCATAATTGATTAGTTTTTAAAACTATGAATTGAATGTAATTAAAACGAGCACCAAGCTGTTTGTTCTCGCTGCAGCTCTAGTTTTCCAGGTTGAAGTTCCAGGTTCAATGTGTGGCTCCGCAGCTTCTATCTTCTCAAGCTCTGAAGCTCATCGGCAATTATAGACGACGGAGGTGGAATCACGGTATTGGAAGAAATTGAGGAAGAAGGTGAAGGATGGTAGTAGTGGTGTTTGATGAACCTCCAATCCTCACAGTTGCTCTCTGCTTCAGCTCCTGATTTGGAATGATGTAGCTCGCCGACTGCTGTGGAAGTGGTAGTGTCGCTGGCCAGAGAGGAAGACAAAGGTGATGAAGAGGATGAGCTCCTCGGTCTCTGCTCTGTCTTCAATCTCTGCTCTGCTGTTCTTCTATTGTGGCGTCTTCCACTGTAATTAACCTCTCCAAACTGACCTAAAAGCTCCAACCAAAAACGTTGTAATTTTTTGTTGGACCAAACTGGAGTTTGTCAAATTCGTGAGACTAAACTGACATTTCTGAAATTTGAGCTCATTTTCAGTTTAATCCCATTTTCCAAGTAACTACAATTGAAAACAATTACACCAATATCAAATCCTCTCAAGAATTAAGGAGTAATTACACTTATTTTGACAATTTTGCCCTTTTTAATCCTAATTTAATGTATTTACTCTTAATATCTAATTATCACAAATAAAGCATTTTAAACTCAATTAATACGATAAAATCCCCAAATAAAGTGTAAAAATATATGATAAAACTAGGGATTTATCAATTCCCCTACACTTAGCCTTTTGTACTCCTGGGCAAAAATAGAACCAATATTTTCAAAAATATGACCAATAATTTGTAATCATCAAGTTATTCAAGAATAGCATTACATAAAGATTGAATAACCATAATCCCAAATCAATTAAAAATCCTATAATTTTTAATGCAAAGAAACCAACTTGAACCCATATCAAAACCAAGAAACATAGACATGATAGAGCTCTCAAAGGAATAAGTGTTTTTTCATCTCTCAAATAATAGGAAATTTCACTCAATTCACCTATTCTAGCATCTACCATAAGCTTGTAAAGGTTCTACTATCTCTACTACTAGTTTGTCATGAATCCATAGTCAAGGGGACTTCTTAGGGTTGTAATGTTGAAAAGGCTAAATGGATGGAAAATGAAACAAACACCATACTTGCACCAAATAAATTGATAGATCACTTAGCACTACTCAACTAAGCTTAATTCACATCTTTTATCATAGTGCTTTATTTGTTTCTTTCTTTCTCTGAATTTCCTTTTTTCCTTCTCTTTTTTTTCACTATTCACCTTTTTTTCTTTACTTTTTCTCTTTTTCTATTGATTTTCTCTCTTTTTTTTTACTATTCACATAGAACTTTTTTCCCATATATACAATGGTACTCTTTTTTTTCATAAATCATAGTGCTTGAAGAACTTAATAAAGGATACAAACATAGCATTTATATAATGAAATAAAAATGAAAGTTAAGGGCTCAAAGTGGCTAGACACAGGTAAATAATATATGATTTGTGTGTGGGTCAATGGGTTTAGAAATGAATACCCCTATCATACTACAAATCCAAGGTATTAATGTAGTTGTGAAAAAGAACCTAGATAAGTTCTAGAGATTAACTCGAGCATAGTTGAAAACACACACAATGAGAAAATAAAATCAAAGCTCAAGAATCTTCCAACAAGGCTTTTCTCTCATATCAACTTCCTAAAATCAAGTTAGGCATCCAAATTAATAAAATTGCACTAAAGACACTCCATTCACTCAATTGAATCAAGCAGAGGGATTACTCAAGCTTAATGCAATCCTACTTGAACATGCTTAACTTTCACAATGATCATGCATTTAAATTTTCATAAAAACATAATAAGGAGTTGCATTAGGAAAGTGAAAATAGGGGTCCATTAAGCACTTCACAAAACCAATTCTCAGGTTCAAAAATTTTTCAAGTTTTCACAAATTTCATGAAACAAATCATTGTGGCTACACATATTGTGACTAGATCAATCCCCCCCACACTTAATCTTTACATTGTCCTCAATGTAAATAACAAATAAAAACTAATTTGACTTATTTCTTTGGTGAAGTGGTAAGTTGTGAAGTTCAATTCAAGATTTAAGCCACACTTCAACAATCACCACAAGGGGAAGAAGAAAAAAACAAGTGAAGTGAGGCTAACAATGAAATTCAAACTGTAGTAAAAATTAAGTGCAAAGTAAGAATGGCATATGAACATGGAGCATTTATTTACTTCCTAGCAAAAGAAAAACAAAGAAATTTACCTTTTACTAATGGTTTTGTCTCCCCCACACTTCTCCTCTTCACATAACAATTAAGCTCAGGAAATATATAAAAATGAGAAGAAAGCAAGTGAGGAAAAATACAACCTGATGCTTAAATCTTTGTAGACTCTAGTAAGAGAAGTTCTCATCCTGAATGAGAAACATGCATTTCCTTTTTGTAATCACTTCTCCAAGAACGTACCCTCTTGGTAGTGTCATTTTCTGCAAAAGAAACACCAAACCAGCAACGGTATCTAATCAAGAACAAATACATTGAGAGATCTAAAATAAAGCATAGGCATTGTATGAACAAGATTGTCCAAGTAAACTTCACAGCCAAGAAAGTCAATTTGGTTCCTGTCAATAGAAACTGAACAAGTGGTTATATTTTGAAAATCCTCTTGTGCTTGTAAGGGGGAAATGCGGAATCCAACTTAGTGTTGTGGTGCATTACATCACCTTTGCAATCACAAGAGTTAAGAGATAAAAGAGTGGAAGAAGAAAGAGAATTGATCAAGCTATAACCACCTAAAAACTCAAAACATGTATTTTCATTTGCTATATCAGGTGGCAAATTGCAAGAAAGAACTAAATGGAAATATTCATTTCATTTACAATTTTATCATTCAAAATCATTGAATCTTTCCTTATTGAACTACCTAAAACATATAATTCAAAGAGATCAAAAGTTGAGCAATTATTAAGGCTTTTATCAAGTGTAGCATGCATTTGGATGTTATCAATTGAACTAGATGAAGAATCAAGGTCATGTGAAGAAGAAAGCCTATTATCAATTTCAAAACAATTAACACATGTCATTTCCCTTTCACACGAACAGATAAAAGAAGAATGTATGCAAGAGGGATAAATGAGTTCTTCATCAAGTTCAATAGCACCATAAAATTCTAAATCATGCTTACCAACATTTGAAAGAGAAAAATATGCATTATCAACAGAGATAGTATAAGTAACATCATCATTTCTACAATTCTTATTGGACACATCATAGTGAGCATTATCAACATTAAGCATTTAAGGGGATTCAACTACAATTTCTTCATCCACCTTATCATCACTCACATTATCAAGAATAGTAGAAGAGGAGAGTCAACTTTTTCAAAAAAAAGGAGGAATATTGCTATTGTTTGAATACGACTCCTTTAGTAATTGAGAATGCACTTGCATCATCTCTACATCTTTTGTGGGTATAGGCACTTGAAGTTTGAAATCTTCCACTTAAGAATTGGCATTTGGCTCTTGAGCTTGGACTCCTTGTTCCTCTTCTTGTAGGTCATGGGGCCAAAGGTTTCCATCTTCACCTCCTGTCTTTACTCATAGCATATGATCATAGTATGCCTTGAAAAACTCATCAATGTCTTCTAATTGCTCTTCTATCTCCTTAGAGCTTCCAATTGTTCCTTGATGCAAGAGTAACTGAAAGTATTGCTATTAGAGTGTATCACACTTCCTTATCAAGGTACTTGTTAGGGACTCCATGCTATGGGATGAGAAAAGGGTATCCAATCCACTAAGTTGTGTGTTATGAATATGAGGTGGAGGTTCAAAGTAGGGTGAAAGAGAAGGTTCATAAAGTGGTGTGTGACTCGATTGTAATGAAGGATAGTATGGGATGTGAGTGGGTTGATGATATGTTTGAAATGGAGATTAGTGGTATGGTTCATGTTTGTGTAGTGGAGAGGAAAATAAAGGTTCATAGGATGGTTTATAGGGGAGATAATCAATGGAATTAGTGTTATAGGTAATAGGGAAAGGATTGTGTATGTGATGGCTTTGGGAATTTCCAAGACAAGGTCCCTCATTCTCAAACCTATATAAGCACTCATGTGCTTAAGGTATAGAAGGTTACACTCTAGCATAGTGCATTTGGGAATCCAAAATCCTCTTGACATTTTCCACATGAAATCAGATAAGATCCTATTTTTGTTCCAATTTGTGAAGTTTTTGAGAAGATGTCTCCTCCATGTAAGTGTTATGCCAAGTATCGTTTAGTAGTAAACCAAAGCCAAGACAAGGAACCCAAATGGGAAAACTCAATAGGAAGCAATTAACCACAATCTGCACGAGATGCCAAAATCATGTCCACGTGCTCAAGCATGCTATGTCCATCAAAATTTAATTGGAGAATGGGTTCATGCACTCAAAGTAGCACCAAGCAAGATATTCCCAAAGCTCAAGAGGCAATGAAAACTCCACTATACAGCAACCAAGTCAAATAAATTCAAAATTGAAACAAATCCAAAAATGCAAGAGGCTATTAGCCACAAAACAGGTTTAAGTAAGGGGAAGAAAAAAACCAAGTATGCAAATGCAAAAACAAAGGAAAATCAAAATATTTGTTGATATTTCTTCAAAATTTTCTAATAACAATGTAAAATGTTATGAAAAACATGCAAAACTACATAAACTAGCTTAAATGCAACCTAAACTATGAAAAGTATGAAAATACTACAATGGAAAAATCCTAAAAGCTCATCCCGGTCAAGAGTACTTGGCACTTAGTTATTAGGAAACCTATTTTTTGGCTCCCCGGCAACGATGCCACTTAAAATAATCACTTTTAGTTATCTTGGGGTTATCAAGAATAAAACAGAATTAATACAATATGGTGCATAACTCGGGTCGTTTCAATTTTAGGAGTCGATTATGAAACTAATTCCTAGTAAGCTAAGTAATTATAATGCAAAATTGATAAGGGTAAAGCATAATTGATTAGTTTTCAAAACTATGAATTGAATGCAATTAAAATAAATATTTTTTGGATTTTTCAAATAAGGAGGAATGGAAATGGGTTAAGAATGCAAATGATGAAGATGCTCTTGAAAATGGTTTTCAATGGCTATTCTTGCTCAATTAAGATATTTGGGAAGTTAATACACTAAGCTTCTAATATTCCAAACCTCATTAACCAACAAGTCTAGTATCACAAGAGAGGGACCCCTACTCTTGAAATATTATTAAGCACTCTTAGTGTAATGAGTTCTCTAAGTTTTCTAATATACCAAACCTCAATTACCATTGAGCCTAATGCTTAAACTAATGAACCCATTAACTTAAGCATTATTAAAACCTCTTAGAGAGTAACTATGGAATAAGTAATGCCTTAGGTTCAACTACAATTCTAATTCAATCAAATTATCCAACAATACCATGTTAAATAGATAGAAAGCAATAGAATCATAGATAAACATATATATAACCAAATATATTGATTAGTAGAAATCCTCATTACAAATTCTAAATTACAACAACTCAATCCATAGAATAAATAATAACTAAAATCATAGTCTCATTACATAAATGAGTTCCAAAACCTAAGAAATCACAAATATAATGAGCTAAAGATAAAATAAACCCCCTTCGAAGTACATGTGAACTCAAGCCATCTCCAAATCATCTCCAAGAGCACAAAATTGCCTAGCCATTCATGATAAAAACTTCAAGAACTATAATCACAATTTGATTCAAACACCCTGCCATAAAATCACACATTAAAATCACCAATTAGCACCAAACCAATTAAATTCAGGGGCTGAAATTTCCACACAAAAACATATTAGAGAAAGCCATAATTGTAATGAATTCCGAAGTAGAGGAAGCCACGGCCTGGAACGATGGAGATCGTGGGAAGTTGAAGTTGAGGATCGCTGAAGATGGGGAAAGGGACAGTGGTGAAAAGGATGAGCTCCAAGCTATTTGTTTTCGCCATAGCTCTGGTTTTCAAGGTCGAAGCTCCAGGTCCGATGTGTGGCTCTATGGCTTCTGTCTTCTCAAGCTTTGAAGCTCACCAGCGATGATAGACGATGAAGGTGGAATCACGGTACTGGAAGAAATTGAGGAAGAAGGTGAAGGATGGTAGTGGTGGTGTTTGATGAACCTCCAATCCTCGCGGTTGATCTTTGCTTCAGCTCCTGATTTAGAATGATGCAACTCACCGGCGACTGTGGTAGTGGTAAAGCCGAAATGTGAGAGGAAGATGAAGGTGATGAAGAGGATGAGCTCCTCGGTCTCTACTCTGATGTTCTTCTGTCGTGGCATCTTCCTCTGTAATTAACCTCTCCAAACTAACCTAAAGGCTCCAACCAAAAACGCTATAGTTTTTGGTTCGACGAAACTAGAGTTTCTCAAATTCGTGAGACTAACTGTCAGTTATGAAATTCGAGCTCCAAAACTGCCATTTTCAGTTTTAATCCCATTTTCCAAGTACCTACAATTGAAAGCAATCACACCAATATCAAATCCTCTCAAGAATTAATGAGTGATTACACTTATTTTGACAATTTACACTTATATTTTTTAGTTCCAATAAATTAGTTGAAGTGACTTATATTATGGACTTGTTTATAAAAGTTTAGTAAATTGAATCAAGGGACTCCTAATCAAAGAGAGGAGAGAAATATTCATTTTTTTCTGTGAAGTGTCATAGTTAAGAAGTGCTTCTGAATAGCAAGGGAGCAACACTATATATAGGAAGATTGATTACAAAGACAAAACACACACAAATATACATAATTAAGTTTTATTCACGCGATGTAAATATCATCAATTAGAAGTCTTAATTAAGGACAACGACTCATCAAACAAAACACAATACAACAGCCATAGGCAAGAATACCTGAAACCCTAAGGGTGGTTGTGAGGGAAACCATGGTTTGGGGGACGGGGACATACACCACATATTACAGTCCAGTTCACTATGACAGAATGTATCTATGGTTGTTGTGCCTCCTCCTAGTTATCTTGCTGCTCTTGAACACCAACCTGCAATATAATTAATTTCATTTCACTTAATTCCAAATCCATACAAAGCACACAATATATATATATATATATATATGCTACTATCCTTATATTCTCCCTCTTGTCCTAAATATAGGGAAGCTTTCAAAAGTTATATACTCCCTTCAGTCCCTAATATAAGAGCTAGATAACTAATTTATGAATACTAAGAAAATTAGTTAAGTTAGTTATTTGTCACGAATGTGTGTTAGTTTTCTTTGAATACTTGTACTAGTCATGTGCGTTGTAATTACCTCTTAACAGAAACCCCTAATTATTAAGTCTAACCAAACGGGCCATCTATGTTAATTCAACGAGGATTACTATTACACACCTACAATGGGATTGAACTAAACAAGCCCCTTAGTTGTATTTTTTGGGCTTGGGACCTCAATATGGTAACCAAATATATATTTCAATTATAAATAGTGGGCATGTTTTAGATTCCTTATAAAACATGATTTTGAGAAATAAAAAATACATTTCCTGAAAAATTCTCATGTTTTTAATCCTCCATGTCATCCTAAATATAGGATCTACTTACAATAAAGAAATTGGACTGTAACATAGATCTTACATTAAGAATTCAAGAGATTACAAACAAATAACATTCCTACTAATGAAACAAATAGGTAGAATTAGTGCGAGGGATATTACGAAGGATTGTTTACTCCTTTTTATTTTTTTTCTTTAATATTGATTTCGTTGCCGGGTGATCGAAAACAGTGAGCGAACAGAGAATGTAACGCCAGCAAAGTGACCGTTAGATCGTTTCTCTGAAAAGAAAATTTCTTTTTTACTATGCTTAAAAAGATAAATAATTGCGGCCAGCTAGCCACTAGTGTCTCTGGCGAAGGTGGCTTATGATTTTTTTTTCAACTCTTGTAGTCTCTTTTCACTTGTGGAAATGAATTGATATCCAATGTATTATTTGAAAAAAAATAAGAGGCAAAATTGTAAAAACACCAACATTTATCATGAGTATAGATTTGAGATTTTGAAAACTGGTGTTACGTTTTTTAAATTTAGAAATTCAAATGATATTTCTTTTAGGAATTTTTGCATTGAAGCATCGACTTTAAAATAAACAAGAGTTATGTCCTTGAAAATCCCAAAAAATTTGGGGAAAAAGTTGAAAAATCCTATTGACCAAGAGGACATGATATATTTTCACATAAAATGTATTAGTACTCTGCAAGGTTTCATACACCCAAAAAGTGTCCGTACTTATAATTTAGGTTCTTCTTGTCATCAATGAACTTTTTACACACGGACTTTCACCCATTTTCCAATAAAGATCTTTTCTGTAATATCTCCCTAAACCATTAAAATTTGATTTGATGGACGGCTTTGATTGAAATGTGTGTTTTTTTGTGTGTGTGGCATGCAAAGGAGAGAGTTAATTAGGTGTACGTGGAGAAACTGAAATGTAAAAATGCTGAAGCATCTCAAGAAATTTAGCTGATGATGATGTAATATTTATTACTATGACCATAAACTACATTAAAGTAGTGGTCTGCGAAGTGCCAACTAGATGCCACACTCACATTATTAACTAATTACATTACCATCACCGTTATATTATTATTGTCATTATTATAGATCTCCAGCTCCAGGGGTCCGTACCATGCCGACTTTTCAGTCCACCATAGACAGATCGGAGTTGAAGTTTTCTTTAACCTTGTCAAACTTGAAAATCAGAGCCTCTTTATCAGTAACAACCAAACGACGTCGGTCTTCACTATCAAGCTTCACTCCGATGTTTGCAGATTCATCCTTACCTTCCTGACGGAACACAAGCTTATAGTGATGTTTTTCTGTATCATGGGTCTCGATAGAGAACGAACCAGAAACAAAGGCATTACCAAATTCCTGTTTATCACCAAGCATCACAGCCTCTCCTAAACTACGAGACTTTACGACGACCCAGTTAGGCGAATTGGTGCAAACGTTTGGTGCTAAATACGCGAACCTTAGGTTCAAAGGCCATGAAGTTTTGATGAAAGCAGCTTTGTAAGGAGATGATATGGTGACAGCCCAGCCATTAGTGTACCTAGCTGAAACCACAGCGAGTGAGCACAAATGATCTCCATGCCTAATGGCAGCAGATATAATGGCTCCTCCTCCAATATGAGTAGCGGGTGACAAGTAGTACTTGCCACCATTTCTCAACATTTCGCCGTCGGAGTCAACCACCACCTCCGCTGAGATGGTGGAGGCGATGAAGAGAAGGAAGAAGAGGAAAGAAAGAAATGATGCAGAAGGCTTCATGGTTTGGTTTTGGTGTGTGGTGTTATATATGGAAGATTAAGGTTTTTGGTTTTGGGTGTGAGTAAAATGAGACTTTTCGAGCATGTATTTATAGGCGTAACATGGGAGTGAGATGAAGCTCGAAGAAGTGTGCGCCCACATTGGAGAGCTGAGAGGAGGAGCCTCTCCTTTTCCCTTCCCATCATCTTCCTTTTTTTGTATTAACCATAACCATTAGAACAATATTTGAATGGTTTAGATCTAATTTTTTATAAATTTATTATCAAAAATGTTGAATTAAAAAAAAGAAAAATAATTAAATAAATTTAAATTTCTAAATTTTGATCTGAATAATATAATACTTACTAGAGTAAAAAATTTAAAAAATATTTGGGAAATTCACAGTATGGTCCTAAGGAATAAATAAAATATAAAAAAAAATCTCAATATATAATTTACTATCTAAAAACTTCCAAGAGACCTCAATGATATGGATGTGAATAGTGAAATTACATGTTTGCCCTCATTACAAGTTATAGAGCTAGCATTGACAAGCCTATATGTTGACAAGTGTAAGTGCCATATTAACAAATCATAATGTTACTTTTGACAAGTATATGTGACATATTGAAAAATCATAATATTACCGTTGACAATTATATGTGCCATATTGACAAGTTATAGTATCACCGTTGATAAGTTTATGTGCCACATTGATAATAGGGATGAACAGGTAATTTCACAATTCAGATCTACATCACTGAGGTCCATTAAAAGTTTTTAAAAGTTTATGTTCACAATTCACATCTACATCACTGAGGTCCTTTATATTTGTGTTGATGGCAATATGCTGATAAATGATGGAAAAAATGTCAGCCGGATAAGAATGCCACCTACCTACCCAAGGGGACAATAATTTATGTAAGGTTAAATGATCCTACCTAACTATTATTGAGGACAATGTGACCACTTTATCATGAACGGTCCTTAATGATTTATGTCATCGTCAAGAGCTTCTTGTCATTTCCCTAGCAGGGACCAACACAAATTTTGGGCATCTTTTGACATGCAAAAGGCTAGGACCTTGTCTGAGATGGCTTTTAGGTCATTAAAACTAAATTTTTAAACTCAAAAAATTAATTGAGGCTCAAAATGATATTTAGACATGGTTTTAGGGACAAAAAATTTTTTGGCCAATAACTGATTTTTGGAGCTTTTAATTTTTTCCTTTTAGTTTTTCTTTAGATTTAAAATTTCAGAAACTAAATTTTTTTCGAACACATCTAAAATCAGTATTAGGGTTAAAAAAAGTTTCGCGCCGCACTAATTACTGTCTTAACATTGATCGTTTGAAAAGGACAATACTATTACATGAATTTTGAAACATTTCATACACTACATTAATCAATTATTTTTTTAAGGATACCCTTCGCTCTTCCCTTGAATAATTTCAAAACAAAGATCGATTCACTTAAATTCTTAATGTTTAATTTATATTCCCCTTCTTTGCTTTCAATAATCTGAGGTTAACCTTGATTAAGTGCTTATTTGGAATCCATTTTTGTAAGGTAAACGGACTTTTTAGAAAACAGGTTTTTGCCTTAGCTGATGATGTTTGGTTACTTTTTAGGTGATAATGCAAAATAGAAAATACACATGAAAAGTTGGTTTTGTAAACAAAAATTAATTAAAATGACTTTTATTACAAATACTCCCTCCGGTCCTATTTATAAGCAACTTTTTCTTTCATAAGGTTGGTCCTTTTATAAACAACTTTCACTTTTTGTTTGAAAATGTAAGCTTCTTTTTTCTATTTTACCCTTATTAAATACTCATTATCTCTCATACTTTTTATTTATTTTCTCTCCTATACTCTTTTCATAAATAGGGGCATATCTGGCAAAAACATGGCATTTTTGACACACTTATTACTTTTAACTACCAGTTCGTTTTCCGCAATTAAGGGGAAAATTGCTTATAAATAAGACCGGAAGGAGTACGTATTTTGTAAATTATTAAAATTGGGATTAAAGTCAATTAGTATAATATAATTTATATTTGAATAGTAATTATGTAATACATAACTCATCGATATCTCTGTCACTTCATTATCCCATCTAGAAAGGAATCTTCAATTTATCAATATTGGATTTAGCGAAGACATCAAGATCGAGCTGGGGATCATTTGTATCTAATTATGATTCGGATGATTTTTTACGCGGTACTGCATCTATGGCATATGGGGAAATGATTCAAACACGAAACATCCCTGTACAATTATTGATCTATCGATAATAAAACTAATGGCCCAATTTTTTTTTTTTTATAAATACAGGTGTCCATTTATTGGAGGCAATTATGTTTGAAGCACTAACTGACACTAAATAGGGACACTTCTCTGGATAAAAATCTGAATCTTGATTTACCATGTTTATTAGAGGAAATCATGTTTGAAACATTAATTGATATTAAATATGGACACTTCTCCAAATAAAAATCTGAATCTTGATTTGTCACGATATTAAGAACCACTAAATTTAACACCCATTGGTAGGGCCCAACTTTAAATAAAGACGATAATGGACGTTTTGTTTTGTACTACCGTTTTGTATTTTCATCTTTGACATTTGGTACCGCGGAAACTCTCCACCGCATGCATGCACTCACACACACACACACATATATATAGAATGTGTCTGAGAGAGATATCTGGACGTGTCGTTAATGTATTTTATCTTTTACATGGCTGTCCCTTTCATTATTAAATGATATTTTTTTTCCAAAAATTATTAAATGATATGAATACAAAAATTCATTATTATTGTTGTTATTATTATTATTATTGTTACGATTAGCTGCAGTAGCGTGAGTCCAATACGTTTCCGAATCACTTTCTTGTAAAACGAATCATTACCTTATAAATTGTCACAAAAACATTTTCTAAATTGCCTCTAGTATTCTTAAAATAAATTGTCAGATGCACTCAAGGTGTCTGTTTGTTTTAGTTTTTCAGAAGAGCTTTTATAATCTATGAGATAAATATATGAGAAAAGTTTTGAATCAGTTTGCGGAAAAAGGGCTTCTAAAAACACGGGTTGGTTGTTTCTTAAACAAGCAGCAAACACTCTCAAATTTTCCCAATCATAGTTTGACTTGAAAACTATGGTTTTAAGGTTGAAAACCATATTTTTTTAGAAGATATTTTTTTTCTCCAGAAGATATTCTTCAAAATCTATTCTCTAAATCAATTTTTTTACTTTTTTTTCTAAAAGTTATTTTCCAAAAAAGCTAATCCCAAACCACTCTAATAAATATGATGCATTCCCATTCTAAGGGATGACTTTAGTCAATTTTCTTGACGTATTTACTATTTTGTAACATGTAGTTTCTAAGTTAACTTGGCCGTCTTCCATTTAAAAAAAAAAAAAATGATACTTCTCCCCGTCAGTTTGCCACTTTGCGCTAGATTCAATCCTATTTAGTGGGGCCCAATTTTTAATAAATATGATCATGCAAGTTTTGTTTTGTACAGTTTGGTTTTATCTTTCCACATAAGGACGACAAAATGTGCTATCTGTCATAAGCGGCCCAGTGGCCCATGGACTATCTGCCCAGTTACTATCGGGCCCCCAGATGGACAATAAGATTACAAATTTTTATTTTGCTTCTAGGAGTTTTGATCGCGGATGGAAACTGATCCTTATCTTTCTCAATACAAGATTGACTTTTCTTTCTCTTTTTACCGAAAAATTTTATAAATGAAAACTAATTTCGTCTCATCTAAATATTAATATAATTATTTTAATAATATTTAACACATGTTTTAGCCATAACTAAAAATTGTTAAACACTTTTTTTAGTGTGCACCAATCTTTCCCCACAAGACTCATGAATAATTGACACACAACTTTAAAAAGATTACCCTCCTAACTGCACAAAAAGACACCTGAGCAGATTGAATCAGTTGCCTTAGATCAAACTAAAAAAAATGGCATGGGAATGACAAAGCAAGTGCACCAATAAAAAGAACACGAAATAAGAAAAAAGATACTCCAACTTGTCTTATGATCAAAAACCTATTTGCAAGTCTAATTAATAATTTACACTTCAGAATAAGCATCCACTATCACTATAAGTATTATAAAGGGAGAATTACACTGTAGTCCCACGGAAGCTAATATACGAAGAAATGGTCTTGGAAAATTCTGAAATTACTTTCAAGTCTCATGGGACCATTTTGTAATAAATTCCGGGTGAGAAATGTCTGAATTACCCCTGTCAGATAAATAGTGAAAGGGATGGTAAATGCTGTGAAATACGCACATGACGTCCGGAAGATGTCTAGAGATGGCAGGAAAAATGGAGTGACTATCAGCTACCATGGTTGAAGAGTAAGGTAGGGAATTGATGTCATCCACTCTCTTGTCTTCATTATTCCATGTGACTCACCTATTCTGTTGAGTAGCTAAACATATCTTTAGGTTTTGTTGATTCATGTTCGTTTTGATCATGAAAATGGAAAAAGTTGTCTGCTTTTGATGGATATTGTCTTCTGTATGCCTGCAAACTATAAAGAAAGACCTACTAAATGCAATGGATATGCTTTGACTAAGTTGTCAATGTGTTTGGGGCATGGTTTTGTATGCTCTGTTTTTGCTGTCATTATGCTATGTTTTCTGGTTCATGGTGGTGTGTTTCTGCAATAGAAGAGGTAAGGAATGAAGATGAGAGTGAAAGGTTTGGGGCTACATAACTTGATTTGCAAAGGAAAAAAAGAGTTGTTAATAGAAGCAGCGATAGTTGTCAATAGAGGTTGCTTAACTTGTTAATGACAACTATAGGTCATATTTAAATGTTGTTTGTGAGAACTAAATGTTTTTTTTATTGATCTTTGTTTTGGTCATAATAAATTGAAAAAGACCGTCTGATTTTTATGGGCATTGTCCTCCGTATGCTCGCAAACTATAAAGGAAGGCCTAGTAAATGCAATGGATACGTTTTGGCTAAAGTTTCAATGTGTTTGGGTATGGTTTTGTAAGCTCTTTTTTTTTGATGTCATTATGCTCTGTAATCTAGTTCATGTTGGTGTGTTTCTGCAATAGAAGAGGTAAGGAATGAAGATGAGAGTGAAAGGTTTGGGGCTACATAACCTGATTTGCATAGGAAAAAAAGAGTTGTTAATGGGAGCAGCAATAGTTGTCAATGGAGGCTCCTTAACTTGTTAATGACAACTAGAGGTAATATTTAAATGTTTTTCTTGTGGTGTAAAGGTGTTTGGAATGGGTTTGAAAATTTTGCTATATTTTTTGGTATTTTGTGATGTTTTAAGTCATTATAAATGGGATTTAATGAACAAGGTGTGAAATATATGTGGTTGGAAGTCCTGATTATGTAGTAAGAATGTGTTGTTAATAGGGGCTGTGACATTTGTTAATAAGGCTGGTGAAACTGTTAATGATAACTTTTTGGTGCAGTAGACAGCGGTGATGGCTACAACATCTGGCAAGAATCTACTATGTTTCCTTCATATAGGAGGAAGGTTTGAAGTTAGTAGAGATGGTGATTTAACATATGTTGCTAGAACGAACATAAATCAACAAAACCTAAAGATATGTTTAGCTACTCAACAAAATAGGTGAGTCACATGGAATAATGAAGACAAGAGAGTGGATGGCATCAATTCCCTACCTTACTCTTCAACCATGGCAGCTGATCATCACTCCGTTTTTCCCACCATCTCCAGACCTCTTCCGGACGTCATGTGCGTATTTCATAGCATTTACCATCCCTTTCACTATTTATCTGAGAGGGGTAATTCAGACATTTCTCACTTGGAATTTATTACAAAATGGTCCCATAGGACTTGAGAGCAATTTCAGAATTTCCCGGAACCATTTCTTCGTATATTAGCTTCCATAGGACTATAGTGTAATTCTCCCTATTATAAAAGCTGGCATAGCTTCCATAGGACCTAAAACTTTTGAATGTTCAAAAGAATCAACTTTTTTTCTATATCGGGTGGCAAATCACAAGAAAGAATCATATGGAAAGAATCAATTTCATTTGTAAAATTATCAATCAAAGCATTTGAATCTTCCTGTATGAAACTATCATGTAATTCATTGGAATCAAGAGAATGATCTTCTTCTAAGCAATGGTCTTTCTCATTCACAACAACCACAGTAGCATTTATACAAGATTCAACATGTTCACAAGTGTCATGCTTATAATCATCAATAGTACTAGGATGTGTATCAAGATCAATGGTAGAATCAACCACTTCATTAAATATTTTCTTTTGAAACTCAACAAGTACGTGGCATTTGTCATGATAACAATCTACACATATTTGATCTTTCACACAAGAACATGAAAATATATCATTCAATTAATCACAATCATCTCTAATACTATGAAGAAAAGCATTTTCAACAGTTAAAGCATCACACAAAGAAGTAGGAGCAGGATCATCAACAAGTACAATTGAATCACTACTACTAGAATTAATGGGTTGAGCAATTACATTTTTAAACAGTTGAGGGGATTCAATAATGATTTCCTCATCTACCTCATTATCACTTAAATCATGAATTGCTTCACTAGTTACAGTAGTAGGAGAGTCTAGTTCTACAAGGATAGGATCATTACCGAATGGTAAAGAAGACTCTTCAATGGTCTTTTGTACTTGCTCCACTTCTTGTACTTGTGTGGGAATAGGCTCCGAAGGTTCAAAAGCTTCCACTTGTGAAATGGCATGTGACTCTTGAGCTTGGACTCCTTGTTCCTCCTCCATAAGAGAGGAAGACTCATCTGGAAGTTGAAATCGCACCTTCTTGACTTTCTTAGCTTAAGTAGGTGGATTACATGTAGGAAATAGAGGAAGAGTATCTTGTGGAGTGTTGCACTTAGAAGACTTTTGTGAAAGCCACTCCATATTTTTCTCAAATTGCTCAATGTCTTTCTTCCATCTCTCTGCTTCTTGGATGGCTGAGTGAGACGCTCAAAGTCCTTGGCCAATCTTGCACGCTCTTAATCTCCTTGCTCCATTGATCTCATTATAGAGGCCATGCAATTGGCAAAGGTGTCCTTGTGTGCCCGCTCCTTATTTATAGTATGAGTCATTGGTTTTTGGAATTCTCCAATAACTCCACCAATAGAAGGTTCTTGGAGAGGCACACATGGTTGAGAATGAGGTCTATAAGATTGTTGAATTGGTGGGTAGAGAGGCTCATGAGGTGGATGGCATGGTTGGAAAGTGGAATGGAATGAAGGAGAAGGTTCATGGTAAGACATGCAGTTATATAGTGGAGGATTAGAGTGAGGCTCATGATATGGGTTGTATGGTGGTGGAGAAGGTTCATAATATGATCTATAGGGTGGGTGTGGTGGGTAACGAGGTTGAAATGAAGGTTATTGGTAGGGTTCATGGTATGAAGGGTGGAATAGACCTTGGCATTCTTGACCAATTGGACTATCTTGACATCCCAAATTAGCTTGAAGAAACTGCAATGTTTGTTGAATAGCATGGATGCTTTCAGAGATGGACTCTTTCCTTTCAGTCGAATCTGCTACAGAAGAGTAAGATTGAAAAGGTAAACCTTGATTACCATTAAACCAAGCCATGAGAATTCAATGCAATAAATTTCCAATGAATCACAAGATAACTGTCTAACTAAAAAAACTATGAAAACTAAGAAAAAGAATCGAAGAGAATACAAATGCAAATGAAAAAGGGGGAAATGATTTCAAAATGACAAAAGATGCAAGTATGCTATGCAATAACTTGGAGACATGGTGAATTCAAATAAGTGAGCTCAAAATCATATCAAATTGAATGCAACAACACCACACAGAAGCTACCAAGTCAAATCAAGGCAAGAATGCAATGAATGCAATCTAAATGCAAAAATCCTAAAATATATGTAAAGAAATCACAAAATATGCAAAACTAACAAGATTCACTCGAGAAACCCCTTGTCAAAAGTGAATTTGACAATTAGATTACCTAGGGAGCCAATTACTTAGCTCCCTGGCAACGGCGCCATTGATTTGACACAACCTTAGCCGCCTCGAGGTCAAATCACAATTTACCATGAATTAAATGCAATATAGTGCAAACAACTTGGGATCGTTCTCTTATCAATGAGCCCTTTATTTTGATTCCCTAGGAAAAACTAAATGCTATAAACATGGTTAGAAAAGGGATTTTTAAATTGGTTTTCTATTAAATCAAAATTCATGAAACATAAAGCTAATTCTAATCTTTTTGGTATTTTTGAAGATAATGAGAAAGTCAAATTGGAAGTGAAAAAATGTATAATGGATGCTCTTGGTGATGAAGAAAGTGGCAATCCTTGCTAAACAAATCATGAGAGTTCAAATTTCATTAAGTCTAAAAAAATAACCTCAAGATAACACTTGAGTCCAATATTCCCAATTGATAGTAGCTCCTACAAACATAGCTAACTACTACCTCTTGAGATATTGTTTAAACTCATTTAATGTGCAATTAAAATTGGAGTGATGCAAATTGTTCTTCTTAATTAGAATGTTCTAACGAACCATTCAAGAGCTAAAATCAACTATGATTACCAATCAATAACATGATAGCAAGCATAATTTCATCAAGCATATCAAAGATATGTATCAAAATGAACATCAAAATACATTATCCAATTAAAACTACAATGATCAATCCATATGGATACATAACAGCGATCCAAGTCTTAAAACCACACAATGAGTAACCTAAACAAGGAAATCAAATATATAGTCTAAGCATAAGATTAAATCAAAGAACTCCCCTATGTAAGCACAATTGCTTAAGCCACAATTCCTCAACACCAAGAATCAAAAATATCAGCTACTCATGTCCATTAGAGAGCCCACAAAATCTGCAATTTGTTGAAACATTTCACAAAAGTGACCTCCGAATAGGTTCTGGGTAGTTATGGTATTAGGACATAGAGACGTTGGCAAATCTGGAAGTGGATTCAGAACAGAGGAAACAGGAATGGTGGTTCACGGCAGTGGAGGAAAGACAATGGTTGTTAATGGTTTTGAATCTTAAACTGACCAGAAATAGAGAAAAAGGGACGGTGAGGATTTAAGATGGAATCAGAAATGATGAAGTTTTAGAGAGTGAAGACAAAGAGACACAAGCGCCATAGGAGACCCCCCCTCCTGTGGCACTTCCTCCAACAAGCGCCACAGGAGGGTATTTTTTTTTAAAAAAAATATACTTCCATAAAAAACCATAATGTATAAAAACAAAGAAAACTAATTAATTTCTATCACCATGGATCATTAGCGTCAGCCTCTATAAAAACATAATATCAGCTTAATAATTCAAGCATTTTCTAGTCAGGTATTGTTTGTGTGTATAAGAGAAGTCGAATAAATATATCGTTGATCCATAAAAAACCATAATGTATATTTTAGTGTTCAATTGCAACATAGATATATATATATATATATATATATATTATATTTATCAACTTGATGACATAGTCAATAGCTCAACTCATTCAATTATGAAATTAGTTTATATTTAATATATTATTTTAGGCACAATTAGACCGTCTTTCCCGATTCTTTCAGCTAAACTTGGAGAATAAAATTCAGTCCACGTCACTGAACGTACACCACAGTTTGGTTAGTAACTCCATTCATTTATTTAATATTCACAAACCTAATCCGTTTTCAAAAATGGCAGGCTATTTTGTTAGCTTATAGTGAGATAACTTTACTTTTTTTTTCTTATAATGTAACTTTACTTTTAAATTCATTATGTATTATGGTTAGAACATAGATATCAATTTGAAATAAAAAATTACAGAAATTATATGACAATTAAAAAAAGAAGAAGAAGAAGCATGTTGAACTTACAAGCTTAATTGATCAGTGCAGTGGAGTAGGGGACCACATTGCCCGTTGGTGACACAATCTTGAGTGAGGAGGAGGAGGAAATTTGAGCAATTGGAACCAAAAGTGAAAGACAGTACAAAGAAAAGGGAACAATTGGGACAGGAGTGGGGATGACAGTTGGAACAAAACAAAGAAGTAGATTCGATGATGAAGACGTGTGCATGTGTGGGTATGTTTTTAAGTGTGAAGATGAAAGGAAATGGAGGGAGGGGGCGACAGTCATCCATTGCAAGAAGCTATAGTGTAGATGAAAAGGGAAAGTGAGAGAGGAAGGAATAATTAAAGTGGGATGAGTCAAAATAAAAGAGAAGGAGGGAGGTTACTGTGCGGGAAGGGGAAAAAAGATAAGGGTGGGGGTGGGGGGAATTGTGATTGGTGGGAAGTGGATAGTGTAATCCACTAAAATGGTCAAAAAAAATTTCTCTTTTTTTAATATATAACAAACTATGGCACCTGGTTGCCTAGACGCCACAGCTGGTGGTAAAATTTTTTTTAATATACAACTTGCTATGGGATTGTTATAAATTTTTGGTCAAAAAACAATTTTTTTTAATATATAACCTATTGTGGCGCCGGTTTCTTAGGCACCATAATTGGTTATAATTTTATTTTATATATACACAACCAGCTGATCACGTAGTGGCCAGCTGGTCAAAAAAAATTTTTTATTATAAACACCAGCTGTGGCGCTTGGTAATCCCAGGCGCCACAGCTGGTCCAAGTGTGGCGCCTACCAACACTTGGTCTAATCAGCTGTGGCCCCTGATCTATCAGGTGCCACAGCTGGTACCTAAAATTAAAAATAAAATAAAATAGAAAATGAAAAAAAAGGCAGCTGTGGCACTTTTTAAAGAAGAGCCACAAAATGTGCGTCACCTTTTGACTTTTTTGTAGTAGTGTTTCTTACGATTTACCACCTGATATAGCAAATGAAAATACATGTTTTGAATTTCTAGGTGGTAATAGCTTAATCAATTCTTTTTCTTCTTCCACTATTTTACCTCCCAACTCTTGTGATTGCAAAAGTGATGTAACACACTCTAACATTAAGGCAGATTCCGGATTTTCCCCATTGCAAGATCAAGAGAATTTTGACATCGTGACTACTTGTTTCATTCCTACTGAAGGGAAGCAAATTGATTTTTTTGGGTGTGATTCCTACTTGAAGAGTTTTGTTCTTAACATGTTTGCACAATACTCTAAGTCTCTCCATGTTTATATCTTTGGATTCGGTACTACTTCTATCTTGTCTTCTTTGCAGACATATACTTGGAAGGGTCCTTTGTGGTACCAACCTCCACCCTACATTCTTGGACCTCTTCTGATTGATCCTGAACCGCCTCCACCCAAGAAAATCAAGCAAAGAGAAGTATGCACTATAAAGACCATCATGCTTCTCATATTGGATGGGAACTTCTCTTTCAAGTGCCTTAGAAGATTCTAACAAAGGTTGTCTCTTTCCTCACTTGTTTTCTTCCTAACTTTTATGATTCTTTGAGCTTAGTTGTTGTATGAGCAAGATAAGTGTGGGGGAGAGACATAATCCAGTAGTAAAAGGTAGAATTCTTTTGTTGTTCACCCCCTAGGCTTTGAGCTCGTCATTCCTTTGCTCTTAGGTTTTGCATTGAGGACAATGTAAGATTTAAGTGTGGGGGGAGGGATTAGGATTTGAATCTTCTGTGCTTCATTGTGCTTAATTGCAAAAATGTGTCATTTTCAAAAAAAAAGAAAAAAAAGAAAGTTCTTGATCCAAACCACACTTTTGAATTTTTGCCACTCCTAGATTTGGAAATTTGTCTATATACTTATGGGAATTGCTTATGCTCTTGATTGGTTTTTAATGAATTGACTGGTTATTACTTAGAGTTAGCATTAGGATTAGTTTAGCTAATGTATTTTGATCAGGCTATTGTTCAATTAATCTTTGTGAATGTGAATTTGAGAAGAAAACCTTTGTTGGAAGGATTTTGAGCATAATTTTCATATTTTAATGTGTTTACCACCTATTCTAATGTATCTCTAGAACTTGTTTATATCTACTCTGTGAGAGAGTCTGTAAACACTTTCAATTATATTTCTGAATTGATCTCAAGGTAGAGGGACCTTGAGTGGGTTGATTTCCTTAAGGGAAGCTGTAGAGAGATTCGCTGGTAAAACTTTCTACTCATAAGACTTAATACAAGGTGCAAGCAGTAGAGAACATTGCTGCTCGTAAGACTTACAGTGGTATA
The DNA here is from genome assembly GCA_963242795.1 of Inga leiocalycina. Lineage (NCBI taxonomy): Eukaryota > Viridiplantae > Streptophyta > Magnoliopsida > Fabales > Fabaceae > Inga > Inga leiocalycina. The sequence continues at coordinate 81,792,028 of OY725320.1, read as the reverse complement.
AGCAGAAGAGAACGTTGATGCTCGTTAGACTTGCACAGGTAAGCAGGACGGAAAGGTTTTCGGGATTGCTCTGCTCGTAAGACATGTTGTAAGGGGGAGTATCTTGGTGAAAGATTTCTAAAAGGCTACACAAGTGCCCAACTAAACTTGTGAGGTTGTAAAGGCTTTTCTTGTGCCTGGATTAAACAAGAAGATAGTGGATTTGAAAATCTCAGGAGGAGCCTGGGGACTGAACGTAGGCCATCGTAGATTGGACCGAATCAGGATAAATCACAGTTTACACACTCTCTTCCTTAAACTCTTATATTTCCAGCATATCTTAACTGTTGATTTATGATTCATTACTTTCATATTTATTGCTTCCTCTAAGATGCAAAAAGATTTTCAAAGTGCTTAAGATTTTTATCTTACACCCAATTCACCCCCCCTCTTGAGTGTCAATCGGTTCTAGCACTCTCTGCTTCAACTCCTGATCTGGAATGATGCAGCTCGCCGATGGCTGTTGAAGTGATAGTGCCGCTAGCCAGAGAGGAAGACAAAGGTGATAAAGAGGATGAGCTCCTCGGTCTCTGCTCTGTCTTTGGTCTCTGCTCTGCTGTTCTTCTATCGTGGCGTCTTCCTCTATAATTAACCTCTCCAAACTGACCTAAAGGCTTGAACCAAAAAATGTTGTAGTTTTTGGTTGGACCACACTGGAGTTTTTCAAATTCGTGAGACTAAACTAACATTTCTGAAATTCGACCTCCAAAACTGTCATTTTCAGTTTTAATCCCATTTTCCGAGTAACTACAATTGAAAACAATTACACCAAAATCAAATCCTCTCAAGAATTAAGGAGTAATTACACTTTTTTTGACAATTTTTCCCTTTTTAATCCTAATTTAATGTATTTACTCTTAATATCTAATTATCACAAATAAAGCATTGTAAACTCAATTAATATGATAAAATCCCCAAATAAAGTGTAAAAATATATGATAAAACTAAGGATTTATCAATTCCCTTACACTTAGCCTTTTGCACTCCTGGGCAAAAATAGAACCAATATTTTCAAAAATATGACCAATGTTTGTAATCATCAAGTTATTCAAGAATAGCATTACATAAAGATTGAATAACCATAATCCCAAATCAATTAAAACTCCTATAATTTTTAATGCAAAGAAACCAACTTGAACCCATATCAAAACCAAGAAACATAGACATGATAGAGCTCTCAAAGGAATAAGTGTTTTTTCATCTCTCAAATAATAGGAAATTTCACTCAATTCACCTATTCTAGCATCTACCATAAGCTTGTAAAGGTTCTACTATCTCTACTACTAGTTTGTCACGAATCCATAGTCAAGGGAACTTCTTAGGGTTGTAATGTTGAAAGGCTAAATGGATGGAAAGTGAAACAAACACTATGCTTGCACCAAATAAATTGATAGATCACTTAGCACTACTCAACTAAGCTTAATTCACACCTTTTATCATAGTGCTTTATTTGTTTCTTTCTTTCTCTGAATTTCCTTTTTTTTTCTTCTCTTTTTTTTCACTATTCACCTTTTTTCTTTACTTTTTCTCTTTTTTTTATTGATTTTCTCTCTTTTTTTTTACTATTCACATAGAACTTTTTTCCCATATATACAATGGTACTCTCTTTTTTTCATAAATCATAGTGCTTGAAGAACTTAATAAAGGATACAAACATAGCATTTATATAATGAAATAAAAATGAAAGTTAAGGACTCAAAGGGGGTAGACACAAGTAAATAATATATGATTTGTGTGTGGGTCAATGGGTTTAGAAATGAATACCCCTATCATACTACAAATCCAAGGTATTAATATAGCTTTGAAAAAGAACCTAGATAAGTTCTACAGATTAACTAGAGTATAGTTGAAAACACACACAATGAGAAAATAGAATCAAAGCTCAAGAATCTTCCAACAAGGCTTTTCTCTCATATCAACTTCCTAAAATCAAGCTAGGCATCCAAATTAATAAAATTGCACTAAAGACACTCCATTCACTCAATTGAGTCAAGCAGAGGGATTACTCAAGCTTAATGCAATCCTACTTGAACATGCTTAACTTTCACAATCATCATGCATTTAAATTTTCAGAAAAACATAATAAGGAGTTGCATTAGGAAAGTGAAAATAGGGGTCCATTAAGCACTTCACAAAACCAATTCTCAGGTTCAAAAATTTTTCAATTTTTCTCAAGTTTCATGAAACAAATCATTGTGGCTACACATATTGTGACTAGATCAATCCCTCCCCCACACTTAATCTTTACATTGTCCTTAATGTAAATAAAAAATAAAAACTAATTTGACTTATTTCTTTGGTGAAGTGGTAAGTTGTGAAGTTCAATTCAAGATTGAAGCACAACACGTCAACAATCACAACAAGGGGAAGAAGAAAAAAACAAGTGAAGTGAGGCTAACAATGAAATTCAAAATGTAGTAAAAATTAAGTGCAAAGTAAGAATGGGATATGAACATGGAGCATTTATTTACTTCCTAGCAAAAGAAAAACAAAGAAATTTACCTTTTACTAATGGTTTTGTCTCCCCCACACTTATCCTCTTCATATAGCAATTAAGCTCAGGAAATATATAAAAATGAGAAGAAAGCAATTGAGGAAAAAGACAACATGATGCTTAAATCTTTGTAAACTATAGTAAGAAAAGTTCTCATCCCGAATGAGAAACATGCATTTCCTTTTTGTAATCACTTCTCCAAGAACGTACCCTCTTGGTAGTGTCATTTTCTGCAAAAGAAACACCAAACCAGCAACGGTATCTAATCAAGAACAAATACATTGAGAGATCTAAAATAAAGCATAGGCATTGTATGAACAAGATTGTCCAAGTAAACTTCACAGCCAAGGAAGTCAATTTGGTTCCTATCAATAGGAACTGAACAAGTAGTTAGATTTTGAAAATCCTCTTGTGCTTGTAAGGGGGAAATGTGGAATCCAACTTAGTGTTGGGGTGCATTACATCACCTTTGCAATCACAAGAGTTGAGAGATAAAAGAGTGGAAGAAGAAAGAGAATTGATCAAGCTATAATCACCTAAAAATTCAAAACATGTATTTTCATTTGCTATATCAGGTGGCAAATTGCAAGAAAGAACTAAATGGAAATATTTATTTTCGTTTACAATTTTATCATTCAAAATTATTGAATCTTTCCTTATTGAACTACCTAAAACATGTAATTCAAAGAGATTAAAAGTTGAGCAATTATCAAGGCTTTTATCAAGTGTAGCATGCATTTGGATGTTATCAATTGAACTAGATAAAGAATCAAGGTCATGTGAAGAAGAAAGCCAATTATCAATTTCAAAACAATTAACACATGTCATTTACCTTTCACACGAACAGATAAAAGAAGAATGTATGCAAGAGGGAAAAATGAGTTCTTCATCAAGTTCAATAGCACCATAAAATTCTAAATCATGCTTACCAACATTTGAAAGAGAAGAATATGCATTATCAACAGAGATAGTACAAGTAACATCATCATTTCTACAATTGCTATTGGACACATCATAGTGAGCATTATCAACATTAAGCATTTAAGGGGATTCAACTACAATTTCTTCATCCACCTTATCATCACTCACATTATCAAGAATAGTAGAAGAGGAGAGTCAACTTTTTCAAAAAAAAAGGAGGAATATTACCATTGTTTGAATACGACTCCTTTAGTAATTGAGAATTCACTTGCATCATCTCTACATCTTGTGTGGGTATAGGCACTTGAAGTTTGAAATCTTCTACTTGAGAATTGGCATTTGGCTCTTGAGCTTGGACTCCTTGTTCCTCTTCTTGTAGGTCGTGGGGCCAAGGGTTTCCATCTTCACCTCCCGTCTTTACTCATAGCATATGATCATAGTATGACTTGAAAAACTCATCAATGTCTTCTAATTGCTCTTCTATCTCCTTAGAGCTTCCAATTGTTCCTTGATGCAAGAGTAACTGAAAGTATTGCTATTAGAGTGTATCACACTTCCTTATCAAGGTACTTGTTAGGGACTCCATGCTATGGGATGAGAAGAGGGTATCCAATCCACTAAGTTGTGTGTTATGAATATGAGGTAGAGGTTCAAAGTAAGGTGAAAGAGAAGGTTCATGAAGTGGTGTGTGACTCGATTGTAATGAAGGATAGTATGGGAGGTGAGTGGGTTGATGATATGCTTGAAATGGAGATTAGTGGTATGGTTCATGTTTGTGTAGTGGAAAGGAAAATGAAGGTTCATAGGATGGTTTATAGGGGAGATAATCAATGGAATTGGTGTTATAGGTAATAGGGAAAGGATTGTGTATGTGATGGCTTTAGGAATTTCCAAGACAAGGTCCCTCATTCTCAAACCTATATAAACACTCATGTGCTTAAGGTATAGAAGGTCACACTCTAGCATAGTGCATTTGGGAATCCAAAATCCTCTTGACATTTTCCACCTGAAACCGGATAAGATCCTATTTTTGTTCCAATTTGTGAAGTTTTTGAGAAGATGTCTCCTCCATGTAAGTGTTATGCCAAGCATCGTTTAGTAGTAAACCAAAGCCAAGACAAGGAACCCAAATTAGAAAACTCAATAGGAAGCAATTAACCACAATCTGCACGAGATGCCAAAATCATGTCCACGTGCTCAAGCATGCTATGTCCATTAAAATTTGACATGGAGAATGGGTTCATGCACTCAAAGTAGCACCAAGCAAGATAATCACAAAGCTCAAGAGGCAATGAAAAATCCACTATACAGCAACCAAGTCAAATAAATTCAAAATTGAAACAAATCCAAAAATGTAAGAGGCTATTACCCACAAATCAGGTTTAAGTAAGGGGAAGAAAAAAAACAAGTATGCAAATGCAAAAACAAAGGAAAATCAAAATATTTGTTGATATTTCTTCAAAATTTTCTAAGAACAATGTAAAATGTTATGAAAAACATGCAAAACTACATAAACTAGCTAAAATGCAACCTAAACTATGAAAAGTATGAAAATACTAGAATGGGAAAATCCTAAAAGCTCACCCCGGTCAAGAGTACTTGGCACTTAGTTATTAGGAAACCGATTTCTTGGCTCCCCGGCAACAACGCCACTTGAAATAATCCCTTTTAGTTATCTCAGGGTTATCAAGAATAAAACAGAATTAATACAATATGGTGCATAACTCGGGTCGTTTCACTTTAAGAAGTTGATTATGAAACTAATTCCTAGTAAGCTAAGTAATTATAATGCAAAATTGATAAGGGTAAAGCATAATTGATTAGTTTTCAAAACTATGAATTGAATGCAATTAAAATAAATATTTTTTGGATTTTTCAAATAAGGAGGAATGGAAATGGGTTAAGAATGCAAATGATGAAGATGCTCTTGAAAATGGTTTTCAATGGCTATTCTTGCACAATTAAGATATTTGGGGAGTTGATACACTAAGGTTCTAATATTCCAAACCTCATTAACCAACAAGTCTAGTATCACAAGAGAGGGACCCCTACTCTTGAAATATTATTAAGCACTCTTAGTGTAATGAGTTCTCTAAGTTTTCTAATATACCAAATCTCAATTACCATTGAGTCCAATGCTTAAACTAATGAACCCATTGACTTAAGCATTATTAAAACCTCTTAGAGAGTGACTATGGAATAAGTAATGCCTTAGGTTCAACTACAATTCTAATTCAATCAAACTATCTAACAATACCATGTTAAATAGATAGAAAGCAATAGAATCATAGATAAACATATACATAACCATATATATTGATTAGTACAAATCCTCATTACAAATTCCAAATTACAACAACTCAATCCATAGAATAAATAATAACTAAAATCATAGTCTCATTACATAAATGAGTTCCAAAACCTAAGAAATCACAAATATAATGAGCTAAAGATAAAATAAACCCCCTTCGAAGCACATGTGAACTCAAGCCATCTCCAAATCATCTCTAAGAGCACAAAATTTCCTAGCCAATCATGATAATAGCTTCAAGAAATATAATCACACTTTGATTCAAACACCCTGCCATAAAATCACACATTAAAATCACCAATTAGCACCAAACCAATTAAATTCAGGGGCTGAAATTTCCACACAAAAACATATTAGAGAAAGCCATAGTTGTAATGAATTCAGAAGTAGAGGAAGCCACGGCCTCGAATGATAGAGATCATGGGAAGCTGAAGTTGAGGATCGCTGAAGATAGGGAAAGGAACGGTGGTGAAGAGGATGAACTCCAAGCTACTTGTTCTCGCCGCAGCTCTGGTTTTCAAGGTCGAAGCTCCAGGTCCGATGTATGGCTCTATGGCTTCTGTCTTCTCGAGCTCTGAAGCTCACCGACAGTGATAGACGATGAAGGTGGAATCACGGTACTGGAAGAAATTGAGGAAGAAGGTGAAGGATGGTGGTGGTGGTGTTTGATGAACCTCCAATCCTCGCAGTTGATCTTTGCTTTAGCTCCTAATTTAGAATGATGCAACTCGCCGGCGGCTGTGGTAGTGGTAGAGCCGAAACGTGAGAGGAAGACAAAGGTGATGAAGAGGATGAGCTCCTCGGTCTCTACTTTGTCTTCGGTCTCTACTCTGTTGTTCTTCTGTTGTGGCGTCTTCCTCTATAATTAACCTCTCCAAACTAACCTAAAGGCTCCAACCAAAAACGCTATAGTTTTTGGTTCGACAAAACTGGAGTTTCTCAAATCCATGAGACTAACTGACAGTTATGAAATTCGAGCTCCAAAACTGCCATTTTCAGTTTTAATCCCATTTTCCAAGTACCTACAATTGAAAGCAATCACACAAATATCAAATCCTCTCAAGAATTAATGAGTCATTACACTTATTTTGACAATTTACAATTATATTTTTTAGTTCCAATAAATTAGTTGAAGTGACTTATATTATGGACTTGTTTATAAAAGTTTAGTAAATTGAATCAAGGGACTCCTAATCAAAGAGAGGAGAAAAATATTCATTTTTTTCTGCGAAGTGTCATAGTTAAGAAGTACTTCTGTATAGCAAGGGAGCAACACTATATATAGGAAGATTGATTACAAAGACAAAACACACACAAATATACATAATTAAGTTTTATTCACGCGATGTAAATATCATCAATTAGAAGTCTTAATTAAGGACAACCACTCATCAAACAAAGCACAATACAACAGCCATAGGCAAGAATACCTGAAACCCTAAGGGTGGTTGTGAGGGAAACCATGGTTTGGGGGACAGGGACATACACCACATATTACAATCCGGTTCACTATGACAGAATATATCTATGGTTGTTGTGCCTCCTCCTAGTTATCTTGCTGCTCTTGAACACCAACCTGCAATATAATTAATTTCATTTCACTTAATTCCAAATCCATACAAAGCACACAATATATATATATATATATATATATATATATATATATATATATATATATATATATATATATATATATATATATATATATATATATATATATATGCTACTGTCCTTATATTCTCCCTCTTGTCCTAAATATAGGGAAGCTTTCAAAAGTTATATACTCCCTTCGGTCCCTTATATAAGAGCTAGATAACTAATTTATGAATACTAAGAAAATTAGTTAAGTTAGTTATTTGTAAGGAATGTGTATTAGTTTTCTTTGAATACTTTTACTAGTCATGTGCATTGTAATGACCTCTTAACGGAAACCCCTAATTATTAAGTCTAACCAAACGGGCCATCTATGGTAATTCAATGACGATTACTATTACACACCTACAATGGGATTGAACTAAACAAACCCCTTAGTTGTATTTTTTGGGCTTGGGACCTCAATATGGTAACCAAATATATATTTCAATTATAAATAGTGGGCATTTTTTAGATTCCTTATAAAACATGATTTTGAGAAATAAAAAATACATTTCCTGAAAAATTCTCATGTTTTTAATCCTCCATGTCATCCTAAATATAGGATCTACTTACAATAAAGAAATTGGATTGTAACATAGATCTTACATTAAGAATTCAAGAGATTACAAACAAATAACATTCCTACTAATGAAACAAATAGGTAGAATTAGTGCGAGTGATATTACGAAGGATTGTTTTACTCCTTTTTATTTTTTTCTTTAATATTGATTTTGTTGCCGGGTGATCGAAAACAGTGAGCGAACAGAGAATGTAACGCCAGCAAAGTGACCGTTAGATCGTTTCTCTGAAAAGAAAATTTCTTTTTTACTATGCTTAAAAAGATAAATAATTGCGGCCAGCTAGCCACTAGTGTCTCTGGCGAAGGTGGCTCATGATTTTTTTTTTTCAACTCTTGTAGTCTCTTTTCTCTTGTGGAAATGAATTAATATCCAATGTATTATTTGAAAAAAATAAGAGGCAAAATTGTAAAAACACCAACATTTATCATGAGTATAGATTTGAGATTTTGAAAACTGGTGTTACGTTTTTTAAATTTAGAAATTCAAATGATATTTCTTTTAGGAATTTTTGCATTGAAGCATCGACTTTAAAATAAACAAGAGTTATGTCCTTGAAAATCTCAAAAAATTTGGGAAAAAAGTTGAAAAACCCTATTGATCAAGAGGACATGATGTATTTTCACATAAAATATACTACCTTCGGTTCTAAATATAAAGTTTGAATATTTAGGGCCGGAGGGAGTATTAGTACTCTGCAAGGTTTCATACACCCAAAAAGTGTTGGTACTTAGAATTTAGGTTGTTCTTGTCATCAATGAACTTTTTACACACGGACTTTCACCCATTTTCCAATAAAGATCTTTTCTGTAATATCTCCCTAAACCATTAAAATTTGATTTGATGGACGGCTTTGATTGAAATGTGTGTTTTTTTGTGTGTGTGACATGCAAAGGAGAGAGTTAATTAGGTGTACGTGGAGAAACTGAAATGTAAAAATGCTGAAGCATCTCAAGAAATTTAGCTGATGATGATGTAATATTTATTACTATGACCATAAACTACATTAAAGTAGTGGTCTGCGAAGTGCTAACTAGATGCCACACTCACATTATTAACTAATTACATTACCATCACCGTTATATTATTATTGTCATTATTATAGATCTCCATCTCCAGGGGTCCGTACCATGCCGACTTTTCAGGCCACCATAGACAGATCGGAGTTGAATTTTTCTTTAACCTTGTCAAACTTGAAAATCAGAGCCTCTTTATCAGTAACAACCAAACGACGTCGGTCTTCACTATCAAGCTTCACTCCGATGTTTGCAGATTCATCCTTACCTTCCTGACGGAACACAAGCTTATAGTGATGTTTTTCTGTATCATGGGTCTCGATAGAGAACGAACCAGAAACAAAGGCATTACCAAATTCCTGTTTATCACCAAGCATCACAGCCTCTCCTAAACTACGAGACTTTACGACGACCCAGTTAGGCGAATTGGTGCAAACGTTTGGTGCTAAATACGCGAACCTTAGGTTCAAAGGCGATGAAGTTTTGATGAAAGCGGCTTTGTTAAGAGATGATATGATGACAGCCCAGCCATTAGTGTACCTAGCTGAAACCACAGCGAGTGAGCACAAATGATCTCCATGCCTAATGGCAGCAGATATAATGGCTCCTCCTCCAATATGAGTAGCGGGTGACAAGTAGTACTTGCCACCATTTCTCAACATTTCGCCGTCGGAGTCAACCACCACCTCCGCTGAGATGGTGGAGGCGATGAAGAGAAGGAAGAAGAGGAAAGAAAGAAATGATGCAGAAGGCTTCATGGTTTGGTTTTGGTGTGTGGTGTTATATATGGAAGATTAAGGTTTTTGGTTTTGGGTGTGAGTAAAATGAAACTTTTGGAGCATGTATTTATAGGCGCAACATGGGAGTGTGATGAAGCTCGAAGAAGTGTTTTGGCGCCCACATTGGAGAGCTGAGAGGAGGACCCTCTCCTTTTCCCTTCCCATCATCTTCCTTTTTTGTATTAACCATTAGACCAATATTTGAATGGTTTAGATCTGATTTTTTTTATAAATTTATTATAAAAAATGTTGAATTAAAAAAAATAAAAATAATTAAATGAATTTAATTTCTAAATTTTGATCTGAATAATATAATACTTACTAGAGTAAAAAATTTAAAAAATATTTGGGAAATTCACAGTATGGTCCTAAGGAATAAAAAAAATATCAAAAAAAAAAACTTCAGTATATGATCTACTACCTCCGGTCCTAAATATAGGACATAGTTTGTAGTACAAATTGCACTACAAACTATGTCTTATATTTAGGACCGGAGGGAGTACTATCTAAAAACTTCCAAGAGACCTCAATGATATGGATGTGAATAGTGAAATTACATGTTTGCCCTCATGACAAGTTATAGAGTTAGCATTGACAAGCCCATTTATTGACAAGTGTATGTGTCATATTAACAAATCATAATGTTACTCTTGACAAATATATGTGACATATTGAAAAATCATAATATTACCGTTGACAATTATATGTGCCATATTGACAAGTTATAGTATCACTGTTGACAAGTTTATGTGCCATATTGATAATAGGGATGAACAGGTAATTTGACAATTCAGATCTACATCACTAGGTTCCTTAGAAGTTTTTAAATAGTAAATCATATACAAAGACTTTTTTGATATTTTTTATGTTCATTGGGACCGTACTGCTATTTTCCCAAAATATTTTGTATAAAACCAAATCTGAACCATTTAAATGTTGATCTTATAATTTAAAAAGTAAGATGAAGAAAGACTGAGGGAAGAGAAAAGGTGAGGTTCCTATCCCCTCAAGTGAACTATGGCTTACATTAAAGAGTATTTTCCCTCCTAATGGATTAGTCTTTTGAAATTAAGCTCTCACTTTAGATTTATGCTCATAACATTTATTATTATAAGTCCCACATAGATTTATAAATTCAAAGGCTCTTCCTCTTTATAACTGGCTAGTCTTTTGAAATTAAGTTCTTCCTCTATGTTTGTGTTGATGGTAATATGCTTATAAATGATTGATTTGCTGTAGGGTTTTAGTCGGTTGAAAAAATGTCAGCCGGATAAGAATGCCACCTACCTACCCATAAGGGGACAATAATATATGTAAGGTTAAATGATCCTACCTAACTATTATTGAGGACAATGTGACCACTTTATCATGAACGGTCCTTAATGATTTATGTCATCGTCAAGAGCTTCTTGTCATTTCCCTAGCAGGGACCAACACAAATTTAGGGCATCTTTTGACATGCAAAAGGCTAGGACCTTGTCTGAGATGGCTTTTAGGTCATTAAAACTAAATTTTTAAACTCAAAAAATTAATTGAGGCTCAAAATGATATTTAGACATGGTTTTAGGGACAAAAAATTTTTTGGCCAATAACTGATTTTTGGAGCTTTTAATTTTTTCCTTTTAGTTTTTCTTTAGATTTAAAATTTCAGAAACTAAATTTTTTTCGAACACATCTAAAATCAGTATTAGGGTTAAAAAAAGTTTCGCGCCGCACTAATTACTGTCTTAACATTGATCGTTTGAAAAGGACAATACTATTACATGAATTTTGAAACATTTCATACACTACATTAATCAATTATTTTTTTAAGGATACCCTTCGCTCTTCCCTTGAATAATTTCAAAACAAAGATCGATTCACTTAAATTCTTAATGTTTAATTTATATTCCCCTTCTTTGCTTTCAATAATCTGAGGTTAACCTTGATTAAGTGCTTATTTGGAATCCATTTTTGTAAGGTAAACGGACTTTTTAGAAAACAGGTTTTTGCCTTAGCTGATGATGTTTGGTTACTTTTTAGGTGATAATGCAAAATAGAAAATACACATGAAAAGTTGGTTTTGTAAACAAAAATTAATTAAAATGACTTTTATTACAAATACTCCCTCCGGTCCTATTTATAAGCAACTTTTTCTTTCATAAGGTTGGTCCTTTTATAAACAACTTTCACTTTTTGTTTGAAAATGTAAACTTCTTTTTTCTATTTTACCCTTACTAAATACTCATTATCTCTCATACTTTTTATTTATTTTCTCTCATATACTCTTTTCATAAATAAGGGCATATCTGGCAAAAACATGAAATTTTTGACACACTTATTACTTTTAACTACCAGTTCGTTTTCCGCAATCAAGGAAAAAGTTGCTTATAAATAGGACCGGAGGGAGTACGTATTTTGTAAATTATTAAAATTGGGATTAAAGTCAATTAGTATAATATAATTTATATTTAAATAGTAATTATGTAATACATAACTCATCGATATCTCTGTCACTTCATTATCCCATCTAGAAAGAAATCTTCAATTTATCAATATTAGAGATAATCATATTCGAAACATTAATTGATATTAAATATGGACACTCCTCCGGATAAAAATCTGAATCTTATTTGTCACGATGTTAAGAACCACTAAATTTAACACCCATTGGTAGGGCCCAACTTTAAATAAAGACGATAATGGACGTTTTGTTTTGTACTACCGTTTTGTTTTTTCATCTTTGACATTTGGTACCGCGGAAACTCTCCACCGCATGCATGCACTCACACACACACACACACATATATATATAGAATGTGTGTGAGAGAGATATATGGACATTTCGTTAATGTATTTTATCTTTTACATGGCTGTCCCTTTCATTATTAAATGATTTTTTTTTCCAAAAATTATTAAATGATATGAATACAAAAATTCATTATTATTGTTGTTATTATTATTATTATTGTTACTATTAGCTGCAGCAGCGTGAGTCCAATACGTTTCCGAATCACTTTCTTGTAAAACGAATCATTACCTTATAAATTGTCACAAAAACATTTTCTAAATTGCCTCTAGTATTCTTAAAATAAATACTATTTTATCATTAATGGGTCTCTAAGTATAATTTCAAAACAAAGATCAATTCACTTAAATTCTTAAATTTTAATTTATATTCCCCTTCTTTGCTTTCAATAATCTGACTTTAACCTTGATTAAGTGCCTATTTGAATTCCTTTTTTGTAAGCTAAAAGGACTTCATAGAAAACAGACATTCCTTAACTGATGTTTGCTTGCTTTGTAGGCAAGGATGCAAAATAGAAAATACAAGTACATGAAAAGTCAGTTTTGTAAACATAAATTACAGTGACTTTTTATTCCAAATGTATTTTATAAACTAAAGTTTGGGTAAAAGTGTAGTGTAATATAATTTATATTCAAATAGTAATTGTGTACTACATAGCTCAATATCTATCTTAGACCACATTATCCCTCCCTTACAGGAAGGAAAATTACTCGTTCCACCGCTGCTTTTTCTTGAACCAAGAATCTTCAATTTATCAATATTGGATTTATCAAAGACATCAAGATCGAGCGCAGTAGATCATTGTATTTAAATATTTAACTATGATATGCGAAAGGTTTTGTTTTTTCTGAATTATTATGCTTTTCAATTATATATGAATGAATGTAGTGGAAATGCAATTTTCTTGAATGAAAGACAGGCCTTATGTGATAATGCATCTGTGGCTATGCCGATATGGTTGAAAAAAGAGGCATCCCACTACAATTATTGATCCCTCCGATTAATTGGTTGGGCCCAATTTTTCTTTTTTGGGTATTCATAGATACAAATTAGCTTTTACTAAAAGTGCATCCAGTATCATATACATCTTAAAGATGCAAGAATACATATGAACATTTAATATGAGAGCATAAATGACAATGTAACCTAACACCATTATATATGCATATACTAAATTAGTGTGTCCACCACAAAAAAAGTAAGGATGTTAAGCTATCTTTAATGGCCATTACATTTTTACTCTCATTTTAAATGTTCAGAGGTATTTTTTGCCCCCTCCAAAAAGCATATGGTGTTGGATTGGATGCACTTTTGATAAAAAGCTTTTGAGTACTTTTGCAACTTAAGTATTTTTTTTATAAATATAGATATCATTCTATCAGATGCACTCAAGGTGTCTGTTTTGTTTTAGTTTTTCAGAAGAGCTTTTATGATTTATGAGATAAATATATGAGAAAAGTTTTGAATCAGTTTGCGGAAAAAGGGCTTCTAAAAACACAGGTTGGTTGCTTCTTAAACAAGCAGCAAACACTCAAATTTTCCCAATCATAGTTTGACTTGAAAACCATGGTTTTAAGGTTGAAAACCATATTTTTTTTAGAAGATATTTTTTTTCTCCAGAAGATATTCTTCAAAATCTATTTTCTAAATCAATTTTTTTACTTTTTTTCTAAAAGTTATTTTCCAAAAAAGCTAATCCCAAACCACTCTAATAAATATGATACTTCTCCCCGTCAGTTTGCCACTTTGCGCTAGATTCAATCCTATTTAGTGGGGCCCAATTTTTAATAAATATGATAATGCAAGTTTTGTTTGGTACAGTTTGGTTTTATCTTTTCACATAAGGACGACAAAATGTGCTATCTGTCATAAGCGGCCCAGTGGCCCATGGACTATCTGCCCAGTTACTATCGGGCCCCCAGATGGACAATAAGATTACAAATTTTTATTTTGCTTCTAGGAGTTTTGATCGCGGAAGGAAACTGATCCTTATCTTTCTCAATACAAGATTGACTTTTCTTTCTCTTTTTACCGAAAAATTTTATAAATGAAAACTAATTTCGTCTCATCTAAATATTAATATAATTATTTTAATAATATTTAACACATGTTTTAGCCATAACTAAAAATTGTTAAACACTTTTTTTAGTGTGCACCAATCTTTCCCCACAAGACTCATGAATAATTGACACACAACTTTAAAAAGATTACCCTCCTAACTGCACAAAAAGACACCTGAGCAGATTGAATCAGTTGCCTTAGATCAAACTAAAAAAAATGGCATGGGAATGACAAAGCAAGTGCACCAATAAAAAGAACACGAAATAAGAAAAAAGATACTCCAACTTGTCTTATGATCAAAAACCTATTTGCAAGTCTAATTAATAATTTACACTTCAGAATAAGCATCCACTATCACTATAAGTATTATAAAGGGAGAATTACATTGTAGTCCCATGGAAGCTAATATACGAAGAAATGGTCCTAGAAAATTCTGAAATTACTTTCAAGTCTCATGGGACCATTTTGTAATAAATTCCGGGTGAGAAATGTCTGAATTACCCCTGTCAGATAAATAGTGAAAGGGATGGTAAATGCTGTGAAATACGCACATGACGTCCGGAAGATGTCTAGAGATGGCAGGAAAAATGGAGTGACTATCAGCTACCATGGTTGAAGAGTAAGGTAGGGAATTGATGTCATCCACTCTCTTGTCTTCATTATTCCATGTGACTCACCTATTCTGTTGAGTAGCTAAACATATCTTTAGGTTTTGTTGATTCATGTTCGTTTTGATCATGAAAATGGAAAAAGTTGTCTGCTTTTGATGGATATTGTCTTCTGTATGCCTGCAAACTATAAAGAAAGACCTACTAAATGCAATGGATATGCTTTGACTAAGTTTTCAATGTGTTTGGGGCATGGTTTTGTATGCTCTGTTTTTGCTGTCATTATGCTATGTTTTCTGGTTCATGGTGGTGTGTTTCTGCAATAGAAGAGGTAAGGAATGAAGATGAGAGTGAAAGGTTTGGGGCTACATAACTTGATTTGCAAAGGAAAAAAAGAGTTGTTAATAGAAGCAGCGATAGTTGTCAATAGAGGTTGCTTAACTTGTTAATGACAACTATAGGTCATATTTAAATGTTGTTTGTGAGAACTAAATGTTTTTTTTATTGATCTTTGTTTTGGTCATAATAAATTGAAAAAGACTGTCTGATTTTTATGGGCATTGTCCTCCGTATGCTCGCAAACTATAAAGGAAGGCCTAGTAAATGCAATGGATACGTTTTGGCTAAAGTTTCAATGTGTTTGGGTATGGTTTTGTAAGCTCTTTTTTTTGCTGTCATTATGCTCTGTAATCTAGTTCATGTTGGTGTGTTTCTGCAATAGAAGAGGTAAGGAATGAAGATGAGAGTGAAAGGTTTGGGGCTACATAACCTGATTTGCATAGGAAAAAAAGAGTTGTTAATGAGAACAGCAATAGTTGTCAATGGAGGCTCCTTAACTTGTTAATGACAACTAGAGGTAATAATTAAATGTTTTTCTTGTGGTGTAAAGGTGTTTGGAATGGGTTTGAAAATTTTGCTATATTTTTTGGTATTTTGTGATGGTTTAAGTCATTATAAATGGGATTTAATGAACAAGGTGTGAAATATATGTGGTTGGAAGTCCTGATTATGTAGTAAGAATGTGTTGTTAATAGGGGCTGTGACATTTGTTAATAAGGCTGGTGAAACTGTTAATGACAACTTTTTGGTGCAGTAGACAGCGGTGATGGCTACAACATCTGGCAAGAATCTACTATGTTTCCTTCATATAGGAGGAAGGTTTGAAGTTAGTAGAGATGGTGATTTAACATATGTTGCTAGAACGAACACAAATCAACAAAACCTAAAGATATGTTTAGCTACTCAACAAAATAGGTGAGTCACATGGAATAATGAAGACAAGAGAGTGGATGGCATCAATTCCCTACCTTACTCTTCAACCATGGCAGCTGATCATCACTCCGTTTTTCCCACCATCTCCAGACCTCTTCCGGACGTCATGTGCGTATTTCATAGCATTTACCATCCCTTTCACTATTTATCTGATAGGGGTAATTCAGACATTTCTCACTTGGAATTTATTACAAAATGGTCCCATAGGACTTGAGAGCAATTTCAGAATTTCCCGGAACCATTTCTTCGTATATTAGCTTCCATAGGACTATAGTGTAATTCTCCCTATTATAAAAGCTGGCATAGCTTCCATAGGACCTAAAACTTTTGAATGTTCAAAAGAATCAACTTTTTTTCTATATCGGGTGGCAAATCACAAGAAAGAATCATATGGAAAGAATCAATTTCATTTGTAAAATTATCAATCAAAGCATTTGAATCTTCCTGTATGAAACTATCATGTAATTCATTGGAATCAAGAGAATGATCTTCTTCTAAGCAATGGTCTTTCTCATTCACAACAACCACAGTAGCATTTATACAAGATTCAACATGTTCACAAGTGTCATGCTTATAATCATCAATAGTACTAGGATGTGTATCAAGATCAATGGTAGAATCAACCACTTCATTAAATATTTTCTTTTGAAACTCAACAAGTAAGTGGCATTTGTCATGATAACAATCTACACATATTTGATCTTTCGCACAAGAACATGAAAATATATCATTTAATTGATCACAATCATCTCTAATACTATGAAGAATAGCATTTTCAACAGTTAAATCATCACACAAAGAAGTAGGAGCAGGATCATCAACAAGTACAATTGAATCACTACTACTAGAATTAATGGGTTGAGCAATTACATTTTCAAACAATTGAGGGGATTCAATAATGATTCCTCATCTACCTTATCATCACTCAAATCATGAATTGCTTCACTAGTTACAGTAGTAGGAGAGTCTAGTTCTATAAGGATAGGATCATTACCGAATGGTAAAGAAGACTCTTCAATGGTCTTTTGTACTTGCTCCACTTCTTGTACTTGTGTGGGAATAGGCTCTGAAGGTTCAAAAGCTTCCACTTGTGAAGTGGCATGTGACTCTTGAGCTTGGACTCCTTGTTCCTCCTCCATAAGAAAGGAAGACTCCTCTGGAAGTTGAAATCGCACCTTCTTGACTTTCTTAGCTTGAGTAGGTCGATTACATGTAGGAAATAGAGGAAGAGTATCTTGTGGAGTGTTGCACTTAGAAAATTTTTTTGAAAGCCACTCCATATTTTTCTCAAATTGCTCAATGTCTTTCTTCCATCGCTCTGCTTCTTGTGATGGCTGAGTGAGACGCTCAAAGTCCTTAGCCAATGTTTCACGCTCTTTATCTCCTTGCTCCATTGATCTCATTATAGAGGCCATGCAATTGGCAAAGGTGTCCTTGTGTGACCGCTCCTCATTTATAGTACGAGTCATTGGTTTTTGGAATTCTCCAATAACTCCACTAATAGAAGGTTCTTGGAGAGGCACACATGGTTGAGAATGAGGTCCATAAGATTGTTGAATTGGTGGGTAGAGAGGCTCATGAGGTGGATGGCATGGTTGGAAAGTGGAATGGAATGAAGGAGAAGGTTCATGGTAAGACATGCAGTTATATAGTAGAGGATTAGAGTGAGTCTCATGATATGGGTTGTATGGTGGTGGAGAAGGTTCATAATATGATCTATAAGGTGGGTGTGGTGGCTAACGAGGTTGAAATGAAGGTTATTGGTAGGGTTCATGGTATGAAGGATGGAATAGACCTTGGCATTCTTGACCAATTGGACTATCTTGACATCCCAAATTAGCTTGAAGAAGCTGTAATGTTTGTTGAATAGCATGGATGCTTTCAGAGATGGACTCTTTCCTTTCAGTCGAATATGCTACAGAAGAGTGAGATTGAAAAGGTAAACCTTGATTACCATTAAACCAAGCCATGAGAATTCAATGCAATAAATTTCCAATGAATCACAAGATAACTGTCTAACTAAAATAACTATGAAAACTAAGAAAAAGAATCGAAGAGAATACAAATGCAAATGAAAAAGGGGAAAATGATTTCAAAATGACAAAAGATGCAAGTATGCTATGCAATAACTTGAAGACATGGTGAATTCAAATAAGTGAGCTCAAAATCATATCAAATTGAATGCAACAACACCATACAGAAGCTACCAAGTTAAATCAAGGCAAGAATGCAATGAATGCAATCTAAATGCAAAAATCCTAAAATATATGTAAAGAAATCACAAAATATGCAAAACTAACAAGATTCACTCGAGAAACCCCTTGTCAAAAGTGAATTTGACAATTAGATTACCTAGGGAGCCAATTACTTAGCTCCCTGGCAACGGCGCCATTGATTTGACACAACCTTAGCTGCCTCGGGGTCAAATCACAATTTACCACGAATTAAATGCAATATAGTGCAAATAACTTGGGATCGTTCTTTTATCAAGGAGCCCTTTATTTTGATTCCCTAGGAAAAACTAAATGCTATAAACATGGTTAGAAAAGGGATTTTTAAATTGGTTTTCTATTAAATCAAAATTCATGAAACATAAAGCTAATTCTAATCTTTTTGGTATTTTTGAAGATAATGAGAAAAGTCAAATTGGAAGTGAAAATATGTATAATGGATGCTCTTGGTGATGAAGAAAGTGGCAATCCTTGCTAAACAAATCATGAGAGTTCAAATTTCATTAAGTCTAAAAAAATAACCTCAAGATAACACTTGAGTCCAATATTTCCAATTGATAGTAGCTCCTACAAACATAGCTAACTACTACCTCTTGAGATATTGTTTAAACTCATTTAATGTGCAATTAAAATTGGAGTGATGCAAATTGTTCTTCTTAATTAGAATGTTCTAACGAACCATTCAAGAGCTAAAATCAACTATGATTACCAATCAATAACATGATAGCAAGCATAATTTCATCAAGCATATCAAAGATATGTATCAAAATGAACATCAAAATACATTATCCAATTAAAACTACAATGATCAATCCATATGGATACATAACAGCGATCCAAGTCTTAAAACCACACAATGATTAACCTAAACAAGGAAATCAAATATATAGTCTAAGCATAAGATTAAATCAAAGAACTCCCCTATGTAAGCACAATTGCTCAAGCCACAATTCCTCAACACCAAGAATCAAAAATATCAGCTACTCATGTCCATTAGAGAGCCCACAAAATCTGCAATTTGTTGAAACATTTCACAAAAGTGGCCTCCGAATAGGTTCTGGGTAGTTATGGTATTAGGACATAGAGACGTTGGCAAATCTGGAAGTGGATTCAAAACAAAGGAAACAAGAATGGTGGTTCACGGCAGTAGAGGAAAGACAATGGTGGTTAATAGTTTTGAATCTTAAACTGACAAGAAATAGAGAAAAAGGGACGATGAGGATTCAAGATGGAATCGGAAATGATGAAGTTTTAGAGAGTGAAGACAAAGAGAAGGTGGGATGAAGGTAGTACTGAATGGCATGGTAGTTCTGGTTCGGTCTCTCATCCACTCTCACCTCCATCGTCTCTGTCCCAGCTCCCTTTATTGGCACCTCACTTTGTATTCGAGGTCTGTTCTCTTGGCTTACGCCTCTCCCCTGCTCACTCCCAGGTTCTTCGATCACTTGCGGCGCCCCCCACTCAAAATCTCAGCTCATGCTCTCTCTTTTACTCTCCAATCCCATCTCACACACCTCGCCTCAGCTCTCTGGTTCAATTCTATCTCCCTTCGCTGCAACTCAGATGGGTGGTAGAGGTGTGGTGAAGCGATGGTGGTTGAAAATGGAGAAGGAAGACCAAGGTGGAGTGGGGCGGTGAGTAGGGGCGTGCAAACGATTTTTCGGTTCGGTGTTCGGTTAAAATCGAAAAACCGAAAATATATCAATTTTTACAACCGAACCGAAATCGAAATACCAAAAAAACCGAACACCGAAAAACCGACATATTTCGGTTCGGTGTGTCGGTTTTTTCGGTGTTTGGGCCATATTGATGGGCCTTTTTGGTTCACCTATGTCCACAGCGAAAAATCTATAAAAAAAAAGCCTTTTGTTCAGGCCTGTACACATTTTGGGCTTTTTTACCAACACAAAACAACTGGAGTTTAACATTGAAGAAACAAAGCAACAAATTGGGCTTTTTTGCCAACACAGTAGCTAGAGATTAACATTGAAGAAACAAAGTAACAAATTGGGCTTTTTTACCAACACAGCAGCTAGAGTTTAACATTGAAGAAACAAAGTAACAAACCATAAATCAAATATCTAAAAAGGAAAAGATATAATTACAATTCAATTCTCATTGTAAACTGTCATATAATGAGTTTGACAGCAATTTTGGCTAGCAATAGAAGTTGGCCAATAATCATCATACAAAAAATGGCAAATTTAACAGCAATGTTTCCAATTAAACTGGAGCATCAAATCAAATACAAAAGTTTGCTATATGTAGTCACAACACCAAAATCAACCGAAGCAACTCATCCATTGACCCTTTATGTGCTGAAAACTTTGAACAAAATATATAGCCATCATAAAATGATCCAAAAGAAAGATATTGACAGCAACCTGCAATTAAATACCATTGACCATTACACAGCCAACATAAACTGGAGCATAAATCAAATGAAAAGAAAAGAAATAAAATATTACAATAATACAAAGATATTGATAAATGACTTACAAACATATTAGTATTGCATCTACTATATATCAACAGTTGCCTCCAATGCAATCTTTTGAAAATCTAGCAATAAAAACACAAAATTAGACTTCCCATGAAATATCATAATAAATATATTATTATTTTTATAAAGACGGAAAATAGATGTAAAAGATATTACCAAGTTCTATTTGCTGAAAATCATCATCTCCTACTTCTTCAACATAGTTAAGTGAGTGCCTAAGCCAATCTTGAGCACAAATCAGGGACTGCACAGCTTTAGGAGTTAAAGAGCTCCTAAATGAATCTAGAACTCTTCCTCCTGTGCTGAAGGTAGACTCAGAAGCAACAGTAGAAATTGGGATAGCCAACACATCCCTTGCTATTTGAGAAAGAATAGGGAATCTAGGACTATTTACCTTCCACCAACTTAAAATGTCAAAATCATCTTTTCTGGGCTCAATTTCTTCATTTAAATATCTATCCACTTATGTTCTACTAGTCCTTCCACCAAGATGTTCATCCATGAATAATTGCTCCTCAATATCAAGCAATTTCCTAACTTTTAGACTAGGGTCATCATCATGAAGAAGATCTTCTTGTGTGTCAAGAGATGCTCCTCTTTCAGGCTGTGTTGATGGAGACAGCACTTGTTTGTACTCATTATATAAAGAAATCAAGACTTCTTTAATAAGCACCCATAAATGTTCACCAACAGCACGTGTATGCATTTTACATAGAGCAAATTGCACCCACTCTAGCTTATATCGAGGGTCAAGAATAGTGGCAATATAAAGAAGTTTATTGATCCTCATAGGATCTCCCCAATACTTGTCATATTTTTCCTTCATTCTACTTGCAACATTAGCTAACTCAATCATATCATTTTTAGTCCACTCACCCAAGAAACGATAAACCATGTAAATTTCATAAAAGAAATTATTGGATGTAACATATAAAGAACCAGAAATTTGCATAGTTAGATCATAAAAATGACTCAATACCATAGTAATCCTCCTAACATTCTTCCAATCTTCCTGTTCAGGCACCCCCTCTTTAAGATCAAATCTAAAGTATGGATCTTTATCCTCATACCTCTTAAAGGCTACCTCAAACTTTTGAGCAGTCTCTAACATCAAATAGGTAGAATTCCACCTTGTAGGGACATCTAAGCATAACATTTGCTTGGTCTGAATTTTCTCATCAACACAACTCTCTTTAAACTTTCTTATTCTAAGTGGTGATTGTCTAATAAAATGAACAGCCTCTCTAACTTTCTTAACTGACTGACCTACCTCTTTCAGCCCTTCATTAACAATCAAATTAATTATGTGTGCCACACATCTCATATATAAAAACTGACATTTCATAACTGATTGCCCCCACCTAACAATGTTTCCTACCAAATATTCAATTGAAACATCATTAGAGCTAGCATTGTCCACAGTGATTGTAAGCACCCTTTCAATACCCCACTCAAGCAAACACTTCTCCATTTCAATTCTAATGTCCCTCCCTTTATGACTAGCTATAGGAATGAAATTCAAAACTCTTTTTTTTCATTGACCATGTGTCATCTATAAAGTGAGCAGTAATACACATATAATTAATCCTTTGAATTGATGTCCAAGTGTTAGTAGTAAGACAGACCCTTTGCTTTTTATGGTGCAAATAATCTTTAAATCTCATTTTTTCATCAATATACATACTGAAACAGTCACGGCCTATTGTCCATCTTGATGGAATTTTAAATCTGGGCTGGGCAGACAACATTAAATTCCTAAACCCAACCCCCTCAATAAACTTAAAAGGAAATTCATCAATGATTAGCATAGAAGCCAAGCCTTTCCAAATACTATCTTGGTCAAATTTCCAATTCACAAGACCTAATTTATCATCTTTAGCATTAAACTTTAAATGAGATTGTTTAAGTTCATTAGGAGGGGGCCTCTGCTTACAAACATTCGTAATATGATTATTTAATGTAGCGGTCCCATTAGATTTTGGATCATAAGCAAGATCCTTTCCACAGTAGTTGCACTTACCTCTTATCTCACCAGCATCATTAACAAATTTGGTGAAGTGGTCCCACACTTTTGATCTTTTCTTCATAGCTTTCCTTTTTCCAGTGATAATTGGTGAAGGCTCAGTGTTTTGATTTGCACCGTGCCCACCAGTTGCTTAAGCAGCAGCTTGTTCAACCATAATTTCACCTGCAAAAGGCATCCCATTCAATTAGGAACATAACAGATATGATTCATAAAACGCTTGGTAGATTGACAGAATCACAGAACCACAAAAGACATCCCATTTAATTAGGAACAGAACAGATATGATTCACAAAAAACTCAGGAGATTGATAGATTCACAAAACCACAAAAGACATCCCATTCAATAAATAATTAATCAATTCAAACGAATAAATATGGTTTGGAAGGTGATGATTCAAGCCACATGTTGTGCAGTCACAAATTCAAGTGTTTATTAAAGCACAGCATGTGGCTTGAATCATCACCTTCACTTCTCCATTGTAAACACACATCACTGAAGAACCATTGTGACATCAGAACCATGGCAAACAGAACCATTGCAAACAAACTGTACAATAATAATGACTACACGTCCACACATCACAATTCCAAAAACACACATCAAAACCATTGCAAACAGAACCATTACAATAATTATTCAAACATCAGAACCATTGTAAACACACATCAGAACCATTGCCCTCTTGCATTCGTTTAAAAAAAATAAAAAACCAGAAACACACATCAAAACTGAGCAAGCCACTGAATCTAGCAAACAAAATTTGGTATTCTCGAAAAAAAAAATATATCAGAACCAGAAAGACACATCAATCCCATTTAATACATTCGAATAGTACTAGCTAGTGAATAATATAGTAATATATATATATATATATATATTATTCATCAACACATTTATTACTATACAGAATATGAGTGGAATATCGCACAAAGCTGCGGACGAAGATATATTGGTCTGAGTCAGTGAACGTCAGTCAGAACCAATGAATCAAGCAAGCAAACAGAAGTGAATCAACTCAGAGACCCTCATTACTTGTGAGGGTGTGAGACCGAGTTTAAAAGCATAAAAAACAGAACCAATGAATCAACAAAAAAAAACTAAACTGAAGCTAAAAAACAAAATCTATGAAACAAGCAAGTAACTCGTGTGAGGGTGTGAGATCAACGTTTTGCATATCGACGTTGTGAGGGTGTGAGATCGACATTTTTGCATATCAAAAAACGGAACTGAAGCTAAAAAAAATAGAACCAATAAATCAAGCAAGTAACTCACCCAAGTGATAGAGGAGGCTTAGAAGGCAGATCCACGTTTTGCTTCCGGCTGAGATAAGGCGGAGACGGCCAGATCGACACCGAAGTGAGAGAGAGAGAGAGAGAGAGCTAAGTGAGAGTGACGAGGAGACTAAGAGGCAGCAAAGTGTAGGGGATTGAGACTCTGAGGAGACTAGGAGAGTCGAGACTCTCAGACTCTGAAAGCAGAGAGCCGAAAAGGGAGAAGTAAGAGACAAGAGGGCGAGAGCCACGGCCAGATTTTTTAGATCTGAGAGACTCGAGATCGCTAAGGTTTCTGAGCTCTTGAGAGTTGAGAGATGAGAGTTTGAGTGAAGTAGTAGGTGAGGAGTGAGGCTGTGACTCGTGAGGGAATTGGGGGTTTTTTTTTTGGCTCAAAGTTGGGTATTGGGTTGGGACTTGGGGGTTGGGACGTTGGGTTTGGGCTAAGTTGGGTAGTAAGGAGTGAGGCAGATATTGAAAGCAAAAAAAAAAGCCACAAAACAATGTCGTTTAGTATAACTTCGGTTATTCGGTTAAAACCGAAATAATTTTACAAAAACCGCACCGAAAACCGAAATATGTATATTTCATAAACCGATCAAAAATCGAAATCTATTCGGTTCGGTTCGGTCTTCGGTTTCGGTTAAGATTTGCTCACCCCTAGCGGTGAGAGGGATTGAAGACCAAGGTCCAGAGGTAGTGTGTTGCGGTTGTTCCTCTCTTCTCAACCCTCAGCTTGCGTCCCTTTTTTTTCAGGTCCTCAGTTGCATCTCGGGTCACTCTTTTGCTAAAGAAGAATAGGGAATAGTAACCCTGGTCAAAACACAAGTTTTGACCAGGGACTTTAGTGAAAAGAACAAAAACTTCTCTAGAGGGACTAAGCTAAAAACATTCGAAATGTTCTGGAGTTGTACTAAAATTTTCAAAGAGTTTGGGCATTTTCTTGTAATTTGTGTGGCCCCTTTTCTTCACATATTTGTAATTTCCACAATTTTTGGGGCCCATTTCTATGATTTCCCCAAATCATCTAAATATTAATTCTGACCTCCAAAATATACAATTTTCTTCCAAAACACCTAAAATGTAAGATTAAGCACAATTGTAGCATCAAAAGTTCAAGGGATCATTTGTATGAATAATTAAACAATTATGACTATTTTGCCCCTATTTACAATTAATTCAAAACAATTGTCCCTAACTAAAATTAGTGCTTAATCAGGCAATAATGTCCTAGGAATTGCATTAAAATCCCAATCTGACTATGAAAAATCATATAGAAAATATGGTTTAATCATTAACTTTCTTAGCTCAAATTAATTAATTAGACCAAAGGGAGGTTGACAAAAAATTGAAATTAATAAATTTAATTACCTAATTGAAACATGAGAACCCCTCAAGCTCAATAACACTTACTCCATTAGAAGATTTATAATGAACTAAGCGGTGGTTAATTAAATTCATTAAAAGCCAATCACAATTAATTTCAAAATAATTTTAAAAATCTTGTTTACAATTATCCAATTGAACAACTAAACAATTAACCAATCGAGAGGATAAGTAAAATTGAAAATTAAATTAATAATGAAAACTCAATTAATAATTCAATTGATAATCCAAAAGTTTGCAAACAAAAATTCTAGCAAATGTCTCAAGTATAAAACATTCTAAAATATCAATCCAATCTAAAAGAAATATGTCTACAATCTAAAACTAAATTGTTCTCAATTAGTACAACTCAAAATTATTTAAAATTAAATAATATCAAGTATTGAATTAAAAAGATAAAAGGAAAGACACTCACTTCTAGTTTTCAAGTGTAAGCTCCTAGGCTCTAGCTTCTTCCATGCTCCTCCCAAGTTTCCTCCTAAAAGTATAACATCCTTATTTTTATTTTAAGATATAATTATAATTTAGAGATAATTATTAATTTAATAGTGATTTTGAGATAAAAAAAAGAGAAAAAAGGTATTTGGTTAAAAATATTATTTAAAACATAATAAAAAATTAATTAATTATTTAAAAAAATAATAATATAATAGTATTAAAATAAATTTAAAAAAGGTCATGGTTGGCGCCGAAAGGCCGCCCACTATTTTTGAATCAGATACTGGATTACATTAATCAAGTACAAGACTAATGCAAACTAGGGTTACGCAGAACCCCATACAACAAAATCAAGGCACTCATCCCTCAGCAACGACCACCTCCCGAGCGAAAGGTGGTGGTTGATCAAGGATTACAAAATTTCCTGTTGTAGAATGAGCTAACCTAGCAAGATGATCCGCTAACATATTCTGCTCCCTAGGGACATGGAAAACAAGAACCCTCCAATTCCTAGACAGCCAAAGACGAGCATCCTCAATAACATCCAAAAATGGATGATCTAAGGCAGCACCCCTATAAATTAAGTTGACCGCCTCCAGGCAGTTAGTGAAAACAAAAATATTCGTGAGTTGTTTGTTCCAGCACACCTGGAGTCCCTGCCGCAATAACCGGAGGCACATGAATGAGCTTGCTCATGTATCCGCAGCCATGTCCCATCATCTCCACGAATCACACCTGCACAACTATTTTGTCCAGACGCTAGAACAGAACCATCGGTCTCCAAAGTACTGAAACCCGGTTGATCCTGGATTAGCAGCTCCTTATCTCTAGTAGAATGACTATAAAATTTACAGTTATTGAACAAATCCATATCCCAGCTAGCTCTAAAAAAGCTAGTATGACCACTAGTCGAAACAGAAACCTGATCCTCCCCAAACAGTTTATTACATCGATCAACCCAAATGTCCCAACATACATACCCAAACAGCGTTGCCCAATTAACTTTCTTAGTGAAGTCCCGGCCAGCTTCGCGCTTAAGGCCGCCCACTATTATTGACAATTGTGGCACCTCTTTCGGTGCCACTAGTTCAATATATAAAAATTAAAAAAAAAGAAATTGGCGCCATTAGGCGCTGTATGAGGGAGGAGGGATATTATAGATTCCCCCCTCAATAACCACTTCACGCAGGTGAAGTGTGCGTAGAGGTGCCCATAATGAAGACATTGATAAGAGTATTTTTATATTTGTAGGGATCAATAAGGTATTTAAAACTGCTTCTGATCAAAAAAATCTTTTTATGAAAAGTATTTTAAATAATTTTTTCTTTCTTATGATAGTAATTTTGTGGGGATTAGCGAAAATTTTAATATTAAGATTTTCGACAAAGTTGAGTTTTGTTGATATACGGCTATAAAAATGTAAAAGATAATTAATTGTTAATTTTAATCTGTTACTTTTATTAGTTAATCTGTATAAGATTTTATAATGGATTTTCTATATAATCAGTCTATAAATAATTCTATATTATATTAGACTTTTTAACAGATTAAATTTGGATTGAATAATTTATTTGAGTTATTAGAGATATTATTGAAATTATAATCAATTTAGTTTTATAGATTTTGTTATATGAAATTATAAATTATAAATTATAATTATAATTTGATATTAGAAATTAGAGTTTAATATGGTTTTAATTCTGTGGAGGTTTCAAATATTGTTTAACAATTGGGTTATACTCATATAAATTAGAAAAGATATTTAATTGTTCTAGAAGGTTAATATTAATGATTTTATGACTATTGGTGTGTTGGAGGTGAAACTTTAAATTATAAAATTGAGTAATTGATGTGAGAATATGATGTAGAGATTATTTAAGGATTTTAATAAGTGATTTGGGCTCATGAGAAATTATCTATGGCTAAGGATTGTTAAGGAAATTGAAATATTTGAGGATAATGGTTGTAGAGGAAATTGGGTTTTTTGGAGTTAAATTTGTATAAATTATTTATTTTAATGGTGCTTGTAGTTAATTGATATCTACATTGATAATGTGGAGTTTTCTTGTGATAAGTGATTGCTCGTGCTTTATTACTCAAGATAAGATTAAGCTTGGAGGTGAGGTAAACGGGGTTAATTTATTTTATATGCTTGCTTTGGATTGTAAGGTGTTTTTTTTTTAACCTTACTTTCCACTATACTATTTGTATGTGTTTAGAAAGATTATTTTATATTTAATATGAACTTAATTCAGTGAAGTAGTATATTTTCCAACTTGTATATATGAGCATCAATTATATTTAAAAATTGTTACTGTTGTGATGGTTATGATGTTTATGATGAAATGTTGTATAAGGGATGGTAATTTATAAATGCTTTCAAAAATTATAGTGATATATTGCTTTTCTATTATGGGATATGTTGGGTTGTGTGGAAGATATATGGTGAAATTGTGTCCATCGACTCTCTCATTCCTAGCTCAGATTTTGAGTTGAGTGTTTTGAGTGAATACCTCCCTATTACGACATATATGTGGTGGCATGGGAGGGGGCAATATTCTTGAAGTGACAAGCTAACCTTTGGCCGGGTATACTAGCACTGATAGGCTGTACTACATCCGGAAGCTATGAGGAGGAGCAGGATGGATGAGTAAAGATGGTTCTAATTGTTTATCATATTATGTGAAATTTAATTATTGAGAATATTATTAATATTATGTTAGTTAATCATGCTTCTCTGACTTACAATCCTTTTCTGCATATTTTGTAAATTGATTTTGGTTATTGAGATTTTATGTCTCATACCGTCATTATAAACATTGTTCAGGCGAGACATCTAAGTTGGCTAGAGGACAAGGGAAGCAACCAGAGGCATAAGTGTTGAGAACCTTGTAGGCCTCTTCTGGTATTGGTGTTGTATTATTTTCTATATTGTCATTATAGAACATCTCATGTTTTTGGAGATATCATATTTACTATGAAGAAGATTATTGGTAAGGGCTATGAATTCAGTGTCCATTATTTCTTTGATGATAAGTTGCTGCTCAAATTCAAGCTCCTTCCAGCTTGAGGGAAGTATTGAGAATAGAAGATTAATATTAAAATAATTAATATTATTATGGTTGATTATTTTGTATTTATTAGGATTAGATATGAACATTTTATCATTATGATTAAATTTGATTAGATTAGTTTCTTGGGTTAGGGGTAATAATATAATTTGCCTATATAAAATCCTCTTTGTATTCTCTTTATTCAATGATCAATAATATTAGTATTTTCCCTGTTCTTCATTGTGATCATTCAATCTTAACAAACCCCAATTTTCATTCTGAAGATTCTTGCACTCATTTATCTAACAATTTCCCATCTTTTGCCTCTAATCTGATTGCGTTATTTTATCTGAAGTTTTGTAGGTTGTTATCAGTTTATCCTCTTTAAGCTATTATCCATCTGGGCTTAGATCTTGTTTTTAGTTCTTGGCTTCTTGCTGATGCAAGTAACATAGATGCTACTTTGGATTCTTACATTTGTCATGTGACACTTTCTCATTACCCTGCAACTAAATATTAGCGTTTAAAATATTGAAATAAGGGTTGTGCAGCAATAAGATGCCTAATTTTAAATTTTGATATTCTCAAACAGGAATCCTAGACAAAATAATTTTGAAACAAATTTAATGAAATAATGAGGTCATGGAGAGGAAGGCCGAAGTAAACGTTCAATGAGGTCATAGAAAGATATATTTTGATTAATAATATACCTAAAGATATGACTTTCAACAGAGCATAATGGCATCATGCAATCCATATAGCCGACCCCACCTAATAGGATAAAGGCTTTGTTGTTATTGTTATAATGCACTTCAAATCACTCAAATTGCATAAACGAGGCTTTCTGTCCAATATCCCCCAGTGAGTTAAATGACGCAAAAATTCTTAGGCATGGAAAGGAACATTATAAGCATGTGGCTTAACTCAAGTTGCAAACCAGTGGAAGCATACCACTTGACAATTGAAAGAGTTTGAATGATCTAAGTCCTAAAGGGTGTTAATTTGCAGATATTTTCCAGCTTAGAAAGTTAAGGGGGATGATTGCTAATGATTCAAAATTCAGTGAGGGTTTAGCATTTTCCCCCTTCTTTTTTTAGTATCAACATGAAGCTCTGGTCTGCATTGTCATGATTGTTGCAAGAACAAAACACGTTTTTGTAATATGTAAATAGAAAAGGCGAATCAAATGCTGGAATTGTGCAGATTTCACCACTAGTCAGTAGTATTTGTTCTATGATCCCTTACCTTTTTTTGTCTTTAACATTGTTACTTTTCTACAGCCTCACCAGGATGGCCCTACCTATTTTCCTGTTGTAGCAATTTTTTCCCTTGGATCTCCTGCTGTCATGGACTTCACTCCCCATTCCAGATTGAAACTAGATTCACATGATGCTATTGATTCCAATAATAATGATAGAACAATAAAGACTGAGAAGTGTGAATGGCTTGATGATCACCACCCATATTCAAGGATCAAGCATATTCAGGTTGTTATCAAATTCTCTAAAATCCCGGTTTTGTAATTTGCTCTAAGTACTACCTTTGGTCCTAAATATAAGAGCGCTACTTAACTAATTTGGGTAAATTAAAAAGATGGAATTAGTTAGTTATAACAAATATGATATAATCTCCCTAAAATACCCTTATGTAACATTAGATTATATATCGATTCATACGTTAGGTAACTTAGTTTGAGGAAAACATGATAATATAGAAGATAAAATGGATTGATATTTTATATTTAGAACCAGATTCAACCCATAAGTAGCTTGACGAATCCCTATTTTATCATATATTTTCATATTTTTATTTGAGGATTTTGTCATAATAATTGATCTAAAATGTCTTTATTGTGATAAATTGAGATTATGAATAAATACGTTGAATTAGGATTAAAAAGGATAAAATTATTAAAATAATTGTAATTACTCTTAATCATTAATTCTGAAGAGGATTTGATATAGGTGCAATTGTTTTCAATTGAAGGTACTTGGAACATGGGATTAAAACTAAAAATAACAGTTTGGGGTTTGAATTTAAGAATACCAGAAAAGAACCAGAATTTATCACTGCTAAGTACCTGGAATAAGGGAATGACAAAAAGGGGAACTTGAAACACACTGTTTTGTATCAGCTAGGTCAGAGGAGCTGGGGGCTAGAGTGTCGAAAAGGGGAAGGAATTAGAGGGCTGAGAGGAGGCAAGAACTGGGACATCCGCGACAGAGAAGGAGCTGAGAGCTTAAGAGGTGTAGAGGGAGGGCCACCACCAACGTCTTCTTCACCATCGCCGACCCTCCCTCAACCACAACACCACCACTACAGGCCACCGCAGTGGGAATTGCAGATCAGAAGGAGTCAGACCAGGGGAGTAGCGAGGATCTTCACCATTCATCTTCAGCTTCCTTCATCGTACATCAAAGCCGGTAGGCAGAGAACACAGAAGCTTGCAGCAAGGTACAAGGAGGAGAGGCGAGAATCTAAGAATCACATCATCACCTCCCTTCTCTATTTCGTCCACCGCCGAGACTGAAGAGCAGCTGCCGCAACTGAGAGTTGAGAACTGAGAGAGCTCAGCGAGGAGAGCAGACCTGATTCCTTCATTATTCCATTCTGAAGCCTCCTCTGTTTTCCCATACCATCACAGCCCTGATTCTCTTATTTTGGTTCATATTTAGTCACAATTTCTCCATTGTCATCTGTTTTGTGTGTCGCAAGGCAGTTAAGATGGCTGTTCAAACTGTAATTCGTGGCTAGAAGTTTCAACTCTTGAAGATGGAAGTTAAGGGCTTGAGTTCTAAGCACTACAAAGCAGAGTTTTATGTTTTAATCCATTTGTTTAGCTTTATAATTATGATTTTTTGTCTCGGAGGATTGTGTTTATATTGCTAGACCTTTGTTACTTGGTTAAGTACTTAGTTTGGATAAATTTGTGACTTGAATTAGTTGATGTTGAATTTTGAGCTCATCAATATATATGGTTTCATATGTTTCATTATAATTTTCTTGATTCTCTATTATCTTGCATGGTATTATTTGGATATTAAGTTGATTTTAGATTACTTTGGAACCAATTGCATCAATTTAATCACAATCACACACTAAGAGTGCCTAATAGCATCTCTAAAGTAGGGGTTCCTTTCTTTTAGTGCTAAACTCATCGGTTGATGGGGTTTTGTATTTTAGAAAACTTAGTGGTTTCATAAATTGCACACAAAGTGGTTTTTAATAGTGTTTTGAGAAGTGATCATTTTCTAGGTTTAGGAATAATTATCGATTAATGCACTAGACTCAACGGTATTTGAGGTTTGGTATTTTGAGGGACTTTGTTTGCAATTGTTAGTGTTTTGTATTGAGTTTCGGTTAGAGGGGTTAAACCTTGCCCGGTGTGAAAGTGTTTAATCAATCTAACTCAAGTTAGCACAAAAGGTCTTTTAGGCATTTTTGACTAAGCTAGTAAATTGAACTTCCATTATTATTAGATGGACTATGATTGCCCTTGCAAGCCAAGAGATTCACATCATCCATTTCATTTCACCTATCATTTTATATCCAAAAATACCAAAAACATTATAATTTAGGTCTTTTATTATTCTCATATAGTTGTAGTTTTAAAAGATCAAATTTTCCCTTTTATATAATTTCATGTCAAATATTGCACTTAGTTTCTAGGTAGTCAATAAAAGGCTCTTCAAGATACAATCCAGGATTGCATCCTATATTGCAATCCTTGGTTATTTTTTAAGAAGTTACCAAGGCATAAAAGCCAACAACGCCTATTTCTTCAAGTGGCGCCGTTGCTGGGGAGCTAAGTAATTGGTTTCCTAGTAACTAAATGTCAATCTTTGATTGATTGGTACCTTGAGCTTTTAGGTTGCATTTTAGTTAGTTTAGATAGTCTTGCATGTTTTTTCATAGCATATTGCATCTTTCCATAGGAATTTTTTCAAAAATACCAACTAATATCTTAATTTTCTTCCATTTTAACATTTGCATTTTTAGGACTTAGGATTCATTGGGATTTTTTGAATAGTTTGGTTTAATGAGGATCATAAGTTTCGGGTTTACACTAATCCTCCTATGCATTCTTGTTTAAGGAATGAAAGAACTTCAAGCTTTCAATTCTTGGATGAATCTTATGGCACTTCAAGACATGAAAATTTTTTTGATCTTACATATTCTCAAAAGCTTGATTTGCTTCAACAAGAATTGGATTCCCTCCATGCAAACATAAATCAAAGAGGAGCCTCTAAATCTCAACATCCTCAATATCTCTATCAACATTTGGAACCATCTTGTCCACAAACCCCCTATTTTGACCATGAACCGTCCTTCCAACCACCTCAATCCCACTTCAACCATACTTCTTCACCCTACTCATTCCATCAAGAATCACCAACTCCACTCTACCAAGAACCCTCATCTCCATTTCATCTTCCCCTGTTTCCCCATACTTCTATGCCATGTAGAACTCTCTATGAACCACCTTCTCCATCATTCTATGAACCTCCACCACAATCTAGTAAACTTGAAGTTTTCCTCACCTTGCCAAACATAGATGATAGAACTTGTGTATTGAGAAAAATGTATGATGAGCTCAAGGTAGAAAACTTTAAGTTGTTCATGTTCAATGAGGCAAAAGTGATTTCCAATGAGCAAAAAGAGTGAATGGAGGAGAAGACGGAGCTCCATGGACTAATGACTCCAAGGATGAGGGAACCAAAGAGCAAAAGCTAAATGCTACTTCCGAAGTGGACGATTTCATGCCTCCAATGCCTACTCGCACAAACGATAACAAGAAGAAGCAAGTGCATTTTCAACTACCAGAGAAGCCACTTCCAAACAATGGTACTATTCCTTCTCGTCTTGAAGAGGTTGACCCTCCCCTTACTACTATTCTTGATGTTGTGAGTGATTATGAGGTGAATGAAGAAATTATGGTCGAATCCCCTCATATGTTTGATGTTGAAAATGCTCACTATGATATTTGTAATAGTAGTTGTGTAGTTGATGATATTGCTTGCATTGTCAATGCTTCTATGTGTGATGAACATGTTCTTTTCCCTAGTTCTAGGACTGTTGAACATATTAAGCATGACATTATGGAGAATGATGAATTATGCATGGATGCTCATATTGTGGTGAAGTGTGAACCTGATGATAGTTTAAATGATTATCTAAGTGATGCTTGCTTATATGATTCTTCCTCTCTTTCAAGTATTGACAAGCATGATTTGGAATTTTTTAATGCTATTGAACAAGATGAAGAACTTACTTGTCCCTCTTCCCTACTTTCTTCTTTTGTTTGTTCATGTGAGGGTGATATATCATGTGACTGAAATTGATAATTGACTTTCTACTTCGCATGACAATGATTCTTCATCTAGTTCAATTAATAATGTTAAAGTGCATGCTACACTTGCTACAAGCCTTGAAAATTGTGCATCTTTTGAGCCTTTTGAATTGCATAATTTAGGTAGTTCAATAAGAAAAGATTCAATGATTTTGAATGATAAAATTGTACATGAAAATGAATCTTTCCATATAGTTCTTTCTTACGATTTACCACCTGATATAGCAAATGAAAATACATGTTTTGAATTTCTAGGTGGTAATAGCTTAATCAATTCTTTTTCTTCTTCCACTCTTTTACCTCCCAACTCTTATGATTGCAAAAGTGATGTAATACACTCTAATATTAAGGCGGATTCCACATTTTCCCCATTGCAAGATCAAGAGAATTTTGACATTGTGACTACTTGTTTCATTACTACTGAAGGGAATCAAATTGATTTTCTTGGGTGTGATTCCTACTTGAAGAGTTTTGTTCTTAATATGTTTACACAATACTCTAAGTCTCTCCATGTTTATATCTTTGGATTCGATACTACTTCTATCTTGTCTTCTTTGCAGACATATACTTGGAAGGGTCCTTTGTGGTACCAACCTCCACCCTACATTCTCGGACCTCTTCTGATTGATCCTGAACCGCCTCCACCCAAGAAAATCAAGCAAAGAGAAGTATGCACTATAAAGACCATCATGCTTCTCATATCGGATGAGAACTTCTCTTTCAAGTGCCTTAGAAGATTCTAACAAAGATTGTCTCTTTCCTCACTTATTTTCTTCCTAATTTTTATGATTCTTTGAGCTTAGTTGTTGTATGAGCAAGATAAGTGTGGGGGAGAGACATAATTCAGTAGTCAAAGGTAGAATTCTTTTGTTGTTCCCCCCTAGGCTTTGAGCTCGTCATTCCTTTGCTCTTAGGTTTTGCATTGAGGACAATGTAAGATTTAAGTGTGGGGGGAGGGATTAGGATTTGAATCTTATGTGCTTCATTGTGCTTAATTGCAAAAATGTGTCATTTTCAAAAAAAGAAAGTTCTTGATCCAAACCACACTTTTGAATTTTTGCCACTCCTGGATTTGGAAATTTGTCTATATACTTATGGGAATTGCTTATGCTCTTGATTGGTTTTTAATGAATTGATTGGTTATTACTTAGGGTTAGCATTAGGATTAGTTTAGCTAATGTATTTTGATCAGGCTATTGTTCAATTAATCTTTGTGAATGTGCATTTGAGAAGAAAACCTTTGTTGGAAGGATTTTGAGCATAATTTTCATATATTAATGTGTGTTTACCACCTATTCTAATGTATCTCTAGAACTTGTTTAAATTCTTTTTCAAAATCAAATTTGTATTTAGATTAATGAATATGATAGGGGCATTCATTTCATTATCCTTTATCCCAAACACACCCTATACACTAATCTATTGTAAACCCCTTTGAGCCCTTTACATTTCAAAACCCTTCATTTATTAACAAGCACTATGTATACATCCCATTTGCGTTAGATAGGCATCCAAACATCATTGAATTGCCATAAATATCATAGGTGTAAAGAAATGCCATTTACATACATATATATATATGAAAAAAAAAAAAGAATGAGAAGAAAAATCATTAAAAAAAATTAAAAGAAAAAAAAAGGCATTTGTTTTGATTGGCAAGGAGATGTGGTTATTTGAGCTTAAAGAAAAAGAAAAGAAAAAGTGAAGGTCATTTTATACTTTTGTACAAGCATAGTACTTGTTGTTTCATTATTCCTTCTATGAGGCCATTTCCATCATTTCAACCCTTTTAAAAGTCCCCTTGATTCATGAGTCTAGGTGTTACATAGTGGTGGAGAGAGTAGAATTTCTATAAGCATATGGTAGGACCTAGTCTAGGTGGTGCTGAGCAAAATTTTCCATACCTGTGAGATGAGTTAAACACTTGAATCCTTGAGTGTTCTCTTGTGTACATTTCTTTGATGAATTGTGCGTTAATTTAATCTATTTACATTATCCCATGCTAAAACTTGTGTTAGTTTGATTAGTGATTATTGGTTAATTCATTGACTCCAATCTTAAGCATTTAAAGCTTTCATTTGTGTTTAGTTTTGAAATGAGTAGTATTTTGCCTAGGAGTGCAAAAGTTTAACTGTGTGGGAATTGACAAATCCCTATTTTATCATATATTTTCATATTTTTATTTGAGGATTTTGTCATAATAATTGATTTAAAATGCCTTTATTGTGATAAATTGATATTAAGAGTAAATACGTTGAATTAGGATTAAAAAGAGAAAAATTGTTAAAATAATTGTAATTACTCTTAATCATTAATTCTTGAGAGGATTTAATATTGGTGCAATTGTTTTCAATTGAAGGTACTTGGAAAGTGGGATTGAAACTGAAAATAACAGTTTGGGGTTCGAATTTAGGAAATGCCAGAAAAGAACCAGAATTTATCACTGCTAAATACCTGGAATATGGGAATGACAAAAAGGGGAACTTGAAACAGACCGTTTTGTATCAGCTAGGTCGGAGGAGTGGGGGCTGGAGTTTCGAAAAGGGAAAGGAATTAGAGGGCTGAGAGGAGGCGAGAACAAGGACAGCCGTGACAGAGAAGGAGCAGAGACCACCATCATCTTCTTCACCATCGCCGGCCCTCCCTCAACCACCACACCACCACCACAGGCCGCCGCAGTGGGAATTGCAGAGCAGAAGGAGTTGGACCAGGGGAGTGTCGAGGAGCTGCCGCAAGCTTGAACTCTCTTCACCATTCATCTTCACCTTCCTTCATTGTCCATCACAGCCGGTAGGCAGAGAACACAGAAGCTTGCAGCACGGTGCAAGGATGAGAGTCGAGAATCTAAGAATCACATCATCACCGCCCCTCATCACCTCCCTTCTCCATTTCATCCACCACCGAGACTGAAGAGCAGCTGCCGCAGCTGAGAGTTGAGAACTGAGAGAGCTCAGCGAGGAGAGCCGACCTGATTCCTTCATTATTCCATTCTGAAGCCTCCTCTGTTTTCCCATACCATCACAGCCCTGATTCTCTGATTTTGGTTCATGTTTAGTCACAATTTCTCCATTGTCATCTGTTTTGTGTGTTGCAAGGCAGTTAAGATGGCTGCTCAAACTGTAATTCGAGGCTAGAAGTTTCAACTCTTGAACTCTTGAAGATGGAAGTTAAGGGCTTGAGTTCTAAGCACTATAAAGGGAGTTTTATGTTTTAATCTATTTATTTAGTTTTGTAATTATGATTTTTTATCATAGAGAATTGTATTTATATTGTTAGACCTTTGTTATTTGGTTAAGTACTTAGTTTGGATTAATTTGTTATTTAAATTAGTTGATGTTGAATTTTGTACTCATCAATACATGTGGTTACATATATGTTTCATTGTAATTTTCTTGATTATGTATTATCTTGCATGGTATTGTTTGGATATTAAATTGATTTTGAATTTCTTTGGAACCAATTGCATCAATTTAATCACAATCACACATTAAGAGTGCTTAATAGCATCTCTAGAGTAGGGGTTCCTCTCTTTTGGTGCTAGACTCAGTGGTTGATAGAGTTTGGTATTTTAGAAAACCTAGTGATTTCATAAATTGCACACAAAGTGATTTTTAATAATGTTTTAAGAAGTGATTATTTTCTAGGTTTAGGAATAATCATTGATTAATGCACTAGACTCAACGGTTTTTGAGGTTTGATATTTTGAGGGACTTTGTTTATAATTGCTAGTTTTTTGTATTGAGTTTCGGTTAGAGGAGTTAAACCTTGCCCGGTGTGGAAGTGTTTAATCAATCTAACACAAACTAGTTCAAAGGGTCTTTTAGGCATTTTTGACTAAGCTAGTAAATTGAACTTCCATTATTTTTAGATGAACTATGATTGCGCTTACAAGCCATTTTCAAGAGATTCACTTCATCCATTTCATTTCATCTATCATTTTATATCCAAAAATACCAAAAACATTATAATTTAGGACTTTTTTTATTCTCATATAGTTGTAGTTTCAAAAGATCAAATTTTTCCTTTTATATCATTTCATGTCAATTATTGCACTTAATTTCTAGGTAGTTAATAAAAGATTCTTCAAAAAATGATTCAAAATTACACCCTATATTACAATCCTTAATTATTTTTGAAGAGGTTGTCAGACGCCTATTCTTTATAGCTCCTATATTAGGGGCTAGTACTTGGATGGAGTACTTTTCTTTCAAAATGTTACTACTTGAAGCAACCACCTCCTACTTGAGAGTGCGCTAAGTGCATTCATAATGTAACTTTATGTTTCGTCTATTTTTTTTTTGGGTACTTTTTGACTTTTTCTGTACTTATACTTACGCTGTTTATCACTCATTCATCATACCCAGTTTTAAAATAAATGAGGAAGTCAATTTTTAAGTTATTTTTATTTGAAATTTGGAAATGAACATATTAGTTCACAATTTATAGTGGATGCTTAAAGGTTTTTATTAATTCAAATTATTAAATCATATTAACCTGATTAGTGATTTTTTTTTTTTTGGTCATAACTCAGACACTTTGCCCATCAAGGGTTTGAATTCACAATCTCACCCTTAACAAAGATAACTGTAGTAGTACATCAATCAACCCTAGAGTCATGTTCATAACATCATAACTATATTGTCATAACTACATTTGTCGATTTTTTCATCACCCATTATAAACTTTTTAGGTACACTGTTTCATAATTTTTTTTATTATAAATGACTCTTTTTTGGCATCATTTTGAGTTCTCAATCAAGTGGAATTTAAAACTAGTTATTTTTTTAAAAATTTAAAAACAGCATTATCAAATTTAATTATAAGACATTTGTGTCTAGATACACTTTTCAAAAATAATGTGTAGATCATAATCTATAATTGGAAAATAGTGTAATTTGTTGTATATTTTATTTTATAATTTATTGTGTATACATATTGCATTATTGCACAAGCTATACACTTGAGTAATAATGTTGAAAATTGGGAACAGTATCGCTTAGCTGAAAATGAGACCAAGCGGGCTGTGGGTGAAATTCATTCTAAAGTGTTTAAGGAGTTTTAAAAGGAATTACTAAAGGCTAGGGAACAAAGTATTTAAAAGATTGTAAAGACTAGGGAGAGAAAATCAAGAGATTTGGATTAAGTACGATGTATAAAGAACAAAGAAGGCAACATTTAGGTTACTGATAGAGATATTAAGGATAGATGAGAGACTTATTTTTTATAAATTGTTTAATGATGAAAGTGAATATTCAATTTGTGAGTTAGAGGATTAGACAACTAGAGAAAGTGATCACAATTTGTTGTTTTACTATAGGGTTTGATCATCCAAGTTGGCGAGGTTAAAGAAAGAAGCTCTTAAGAAAATAAAAAATAGTAAAGTTGTTGGACTTGATGGTATCCTGATGTGGTTTGGAAATGTTTTGGCGAAGAGGGTATGTTGTAGCTTTATGAGCCATTTAATAAGATTTTACTACCCAAAAAAATGCTGAATGATTAGAAGAAATGCACTTTAGTCCTACTTACAAGAATACAGCAGTATTTATAATTGTGCAAGTTACATAGAGATTAAGTTTATGACCCATGCAATAAAATTGTGGGAAAAAAATTATTAAATATAGATGGAGATTAGAGACATGCATTTCTAAAATCTAATTTGGGGTAACGCCACGAAAGTCCACAATAAAAGTGATTTAATTACTAAAGGGGCTGATGAAAAACTACCAAAGTAGAGGAAGAGACTTGTATATGATTTTTTATTGACTTATAAAAAGCTTATGACCGCGTGTCAAGGAACGTATTTGAAAAGTTTTGAAAAAGAAAGATGTAGTGTTGCATATATCAAAGTTATACAAGATATATATAAGGAGGTAGCAACTAATGTTAGAACGCCTAGAGGTTAAACAAAAGACTTTCCTATAAAGATTGAGTAACATCAAGCAGCATAATCTTATTTGTTTGGTTTTGGACATTTTGATTAAGCTTATCAAAGAAGAAATCCCTAAGTACGCATACTTTTTGCCAGTGATTTAATTCTTTTGGCTGAGTCAAGAGAATATATTAACTTTAAACTTGAATTATGGAGAATGACCTTAAAGTTGAAGGTTTTTGCCTTAGTAGAAGCAAGATATAAGGCATGTTTAAATTACCTTTGAAACCCAATATCAATAGGCACCCTCAAAGCCCTGTATCGGTAGGCATCCTCATAGCCCTGTAACGACTAACACACTTTTTAAAGTCCTATATCGGCAAGCACCCTCAAAACCCAGTAACTGCTGGCACCCTTTCAAGACTTGTATCAGTAGGAATACTCAAAGCCTAGTGATGGCTGTCATCCTTTCAAAGTCTTGTATCAGTAAGTACTCTCAAAGCCCTATAACGGTTGACACCCTTCGGCAAGCACCCTCAAAGCCCTGTAACGGATGGTACCATTTTCAAAGCCCCATATCAACAAGCACCCTCAAAGCCCAGTAATGGCTATCACCCTTTTTCAAAGTCTTGTATCGGCAAGCATCCTCAAAGCTCAATAACGGTTAGCATCCTTTTTCAAAGCCTTATATCGGCAGGCACCCTCAAAGCCCAGTAACTACTGGTACCTTTTTCAAAGCCCTGTATCGGTAGACACCCTTTTAATCCCAGTAACGGCTAACACCCTTTCAAGTCCTGTATTGATTGGCACCCTCAAAATAATAATAATATTTCTTAATGGTTAGGGCGTAAATTTCCTTTAAATTAAATTTCATTTTATAATTTTTATGATAAATTTGGAAACATAAGATTTATATTAGGACAAATAGAATTTATATTTTTCAATGATAGATTGCATTGGATTGCGTTACTAAAGAAGCCTGCAATTGAACCAAACTGCACCTTAACCTTATTCAGAATTTCACTTATTTTAAAGTTGGACTAAATTATTTTTTAAAAGAAGTTAATGAGCTGAATTGTTGGCTCTCTAAGGATTAGACGCCCACCAGCGTAGGATCTTTGACGAATTAAAAGATAAATTCAATTAAAAGACATATCAAATCAAATGTATGAAATATCAAGTTTTGTGTAATATTTTTCTTAGCCATTATTACATCTAACAATTTTTAAAGTAATGTTTTCAAGATTGTCACAAAAAGAAAAGGAGAGCTTATTTTCTTCTTTATAATTCTGATATTGCTCAAATATAAAAGTGATTAATAAGTATTAGATATTCAATAATAATTATAAAAAAGAAGAAAAATTCACCCCTTGCATTCTGTTGTAGAGGAGCTCTAAATGTATTGTCAACAGCTCGAACTTTTTATACAAAAAATTAGATGGATATGAACGGTCTATGATTATTAATAGAATCAAATATGTGATCTCTCACTGATAAAAGAGCTTTCATGTTACTAAGTAAACTAAATACTTTTTAAAACAACAAGGCACAATGATTTTTATTTGGTAAAATTTCATTATAAAACCAGAATTTCCATTGAAATATAGAACATTATGAATTTACACTACACTCACTTTGAACCAAAATAAAAAGAAGTTTCAAAGTGAAAAGACTTTATTACCCTTAATGTTTAAACAAAAAATTGTTTTTAAGAGAAACAATGTTTACAAGTACCGATATACATTTTAACCAAGCAACGAAAAACCGGGCCGGGCAATGAACCGGTTGTAGTACTGGTTTAAGGGTTAATAAGTCAATCGGGGGTCTAACCGAATGTTAGACCGGACATATTAAAATATTATAATTTAATTGAAAATAAAAAATAAAAATATTAACCATCATTATATGTCACAATGGGAATATATTACTCAAATGTCCCACAGGATTTCACTGTAAATTATAGATTTCAAGGTACTTTTAAATGGTATTTTGTCTTTGACCAAAAAAAAAAAAGGTATTTTGTCTGGTTTGTATGTTAAGCACAATTTGACAAAAGATAATCCTTTCTTCAAAACAGAAAAGACATTCACATATCTATAATAATTAACTTATAATAATAAATAAATATCTCTGTGGTAGCACTTTTGAGTTTTGATGTAACAAGTACTTTTTAATGATTTTTTTAATAACAAAATGGCAATAACCGACAGGTGTGTAGACATGTGGTTATCCAAATTCAAAAAGTTTTGCCAAAGCAAAAAAGAGGGAGGAGGGAACGTGCTATCTGCAATATTAATAATGATTAATAACAAAATATAACAATAGTTCAATGATAAGTTGGTAATACTAACTAAATACAATAATATTATTTATAAATTTAAAAAATCAAAATATTCATTTAATATTTTACACATATGAGTATTTAGTGTTAATTTATTTGTGTATAGATTTTAACACTT
The DNA here is from genome assembly GCA_963242795.1 of Inga leiocalycina. Lineage (NCBI taxonomy): Eukaryota > Viridiplantae > Streptophyta > Magnoliopsida > Fabales > Fabaceae > Inga > Inga leiocalycina. The sequence goes on along the minus strand of OY725320.1, from coordinate 81,748,939 downwards.
AACTATGCAAATTAGATTTAAATTGATTAATTTTCATTATCTTACTTGTGTTCTTTTGCAAGTAAATTTATATAAATAATAAAATAAGGAGTTTAAGAATACTTTTGTCATTCTTATTTTTTTTATAAATTATTTATTTATTTTTTTGGGTCATATTTATATTTAATATAGGGTTTGTTGCAAAGGCAAAAAAAATAAAATAATATAGGATTTGTTGCATATGGAGTGGTCGACACTTTTTTAAGGGATTTGAACGGAGAAAGAAGAAGGAACATAAGGATGTGACGACTGGAGGGGAAAAAAAAGAAAAGGAAGAACGAAGAAGATGATCCACTACCACTTGAAGAGCCACATCATGGGGCTATCAAATAAAACTAAACTAAATGTATTATAGGGCAACTACATAAGTCAATCTCTATATGGAGCCTATATTTAGTTCCTAAATAATCTAGTGTACATAACAAATTAACCAGAGAGTATGGGATTAGAGTTTCATCTATCTAATTAAACTAAATAACTACTTGTTTATGAATTTTTCAATGTATAAAGTGAGTGAGTGGGTGTAAATGCAAGAAATGAATGTTCTAGGTGATTAAGTCCACTAACCATCCTTGTCCAATTTTAATTTTGAGTTCTTCCCTTAACTAAGCACAAGGACTAGTAAGAATCCTTACTAATCAATATTCATAACTTCTCAATTTAATCTAAACATAAACTCGATTGATCAATTAGGAATACCTTGAAGTACTTAGCTTATGATAGATTCATAAAAGATCCTCTCTACAACCAATTAATTCTTGGAAACCTAGCAAACAATTGATTTCAAGAGAATAGAGGAAAGCAATTGAATAACAAAAGAGTGCTATAGTTCAATCACAATCCATAAGTACAAATCTAACACATGTATCATCATCGAGATTAGATCAACCAATTAAATCCTCAGCCATATACACAAATTATAAACTCTAGCAACCTAGAATCATAATCTGCATATGCTTAGAGTATAAGATGAAATTAAGACACAAAGAACTCCCCTAGTTTGTCAAGGACTCAGGTCACCATCACCATCACCATCGGACAAAAGAATCTAGCCGCTCGTGATTCAGAAATCAACTCCTCTAAACCTCTAGACTGTCATGTTTGTTGCAAATCCAAGAAAACAGAGATGAGAGGGAGTTAATTAGTGGAAAGTGGAAAGAGAAGGAGAAGCAGTGGTCAGTGGGAGTGGAGAAAGCGAGAGCGAACTAAAGAAATCCCAATCCTAACTACTAATCCTCAAAAGCGAGAATTGGCATGAGATGAAGTAGTGCCAAAAATGTTATCTCCTTCCCAGAAGAAAGCTATCGCAATTTTGGATCTCAATCTCTAGTCCAAGGGCATGTTTGGAAACTGATTATAATGTGACGGATCTTAAGTCCAAGAATAGGCCATTAATTCAAGCCATCAAACAATGTCTAACTCCTTTCTTGTGCATATTAAAATCAAGAAATTGGGAAATAAAATCTGCACATGTGTTCTCCTTTAATTCCATCTTTGTCCTCTATTAAGCTCTAATGTACCATGTCATCACCTACATAAATAAGATACACAAAGGTAATATCATAGGTTCACAATTAAAGAATAATAGAAATAACAAATATTACTTAAAATATATCAATTTAGCCACTTTAATTGCCAAATCACGTTTGCACTCAAATCTCACATTAATACCTAATTATGCCCCAAAATAGTTAATCAAATCCCACAAAAGCCTAAGGTTAATCACTAAAAGATATATGAATATTTAGCTCTATCACCACCGTGAAGCGCCAAATATCTCCTTTCTATCAAAAGCAAACAGCTATGTTGATGCTTTCACTACTTTGACTTCTCAATCTCACCCTCTCTCATGATCATGCTCATTCTCGGTTTCTTGTTATAGCTTTCATGGAAGGGTTTGCTAAATCTCTTTCATGTGATGGTAGTTTGTAGGCTTGTAGCCTTTGATTTATGCTTGATTATACTTTCTCCCTTCGGTTTCTTCTTCTTCCTCCATACTCCATCATCATCTAATTTAGACTTCTATTATCATTCGGTTAGATATGTTTTGATCTGTGGGCTTGTTGCTTAAAGGAGAAAAAACTATTCAAATGGCCTAACCTAGCGATGTTCCTGGTTTATGGCTGGTTCATACCTGTTTAGTCCGGTTCATACCAAGTCACACATCCCCCAGTTCTACCACCAAACTAGACTAGACAAGTTGCCGGTTCAATGATTTTCCAGTTGAACTAGCCGGTCTGGTCCGGTTTTTTATACCATGACTTGTATACACAATAACAAGTGTTGATATACAAATTTAGAAGTCTTGTAATACATAATGGATAATAAGGTTTTTTTGCTTTGACACTTCTTATTATTTTGGATTAAAAAGATTTCAACCAAAGTTTTCATTCAGTATTGAATGAAAATTAAGTTGCTAATATTATCTTATAATGAGATTCTCAATTTTTATTTTTAATTACTTCAATTTGATCTCGCTTATAACCTCAAGTTGTTCGTGTCTGTTGTGTTAATTTAAGGAACACTACTATAGAATTAGGATATAACCACCCTAAAAGACGTCCCAATTTTAAAATTGGGTAGTTAAAAAGGAAGGCGATGGCATTTTCATAATTATATATACATAGGGAAACCTTTAGACGTCCCAAATTTGAATTTGGGACGTCTAAAGTTCTTCTTGACGCGCAATCTAAATTTTTCAAATTTTTTTTAAGCACCAGAAACTAGGTTTAGACGTCCCAAAATAATTTTGGGACGTCTAAACCCATACTTTAGGCGTCCCAAATTATTTTGGGACGCCTAAAGTCTGGGTTTAGGCGTCCCAAAACAATTTGGGACGCCTAAACTCACCTTTAGGCGTCCCAAATAAATTTGGGACACCTTGAACCCAGCGTCCTCTCACACTCCCTTTTTACTTTTTGACCATCACCAACCTCCTTCTTCCTTCATCTCCATCGTGCATTCTACGTCTTTCCTCCTCCCTTCTTGTCTTCTTCAACTCTTCCACCTCCCTTCTTTTTCTTCTTCAACTTTACTCTTCCTCTTCCTCCATTACCTATTTCTGTGATGTACTCTCTAATTGCTAAACCCTAGTCAAACATTCGAAACCGTCTATGCAACAATGGGTTCGGCTAGATCGACCAAAGGTGGAAGGGGTAAGGCGAAATCCTCTAAATCTGTTTCTAGGTCTCAGAAGGCTGGTCTTCAATTTCCTGTTGGTCTCATCGCTTGCTTTCTCAAGGCCGAAAAGTATACCGAACGTGTTGGTGCTAGTGCTCCCGTCTATCTCTCTGCCGTATTGGAATATCTTGCTGCTGAGGTCAGTCTCCGATTCCCCGTGCGATCTTTCAGTATTTGTCCTCACGTTAACATCTGATTGTTCATCTTAATAATCTTTATTTAGTTCTTGAGAATGATAGTGTATTTGTATTACGAAAGTTACGAATCTTGACTTCGTTCAATGTAATAGAGTCATTCTGTTTGTTGCTTGTTCTGTGCGAGATTCCTTGAATCTACATACTGTTGCTGCCCTTCATTTTTATCGGAAAGATTTAGGAAATTTCATGTACAGAGAATGGAGGACTTAATCGTAAAAGAAATTTGTTTTAGTTTTTTTACCAATAGCATATTTAAGTTTGCGAGAGTGGATTGATTCTTGGTGTTGTCTACTGAGGTTAATTACATTGGACCGTGGTAGCTTTATGGTGGCATTTTTGTTAAGTCCACAGGAAACAATGCAAAGATAATAAGATATGCATTATGATACCAAGCTATCAATTACCAAAAAATTTGATTTGCATTTGTATGTTTTTTACTGAACAATTGGGCTAAGTCTAAATGTTCTGGTTCAATGGTATTTGTGTTTAAAGATTATTAATGATGCCAAGATTGAGGAGGCAATAGGAAGGGTTTTGGTTAGTTTATTGGTTCCCTGAGTTAGGGAACTTGCAGTCATCTAATCTTCTCCAATCGTTTCTTGATAGAAGCATATTTTTGAATTTAATCTGTGGGAGGATTTTTCCCCCTTTTAGCAAACAAGTTGATGAATAGTGTGAAGTGATATGTTTGTTGCATGTGCCGTTGTGTTACAGGTTCTTGAGCTTGCTGGCAATACTGCTAGAGATAACAAGAGGAATCGCAATGTTCTAAGGCATATTCAGCTTGCTGTTCGTAATGACGAGGAGTTAAGTAAGCTCTTAGGATGTCTCACTATTGCCAATGGTGGTGTTTTGCCAAATATTCATCAAAATCTCCTACCAAAGTTGATAGGGAAGGGAAAAGGCGATATTGGATCAGCATCCCAAGAATTCTAAGATTCCACCACTCTGGAGTTAGGTTTGAAAGTCGAGTTTGTTTCTATGGAATCTATTTGATTACATTTTAGTTTCCTTATGTGATAAGAACATATATTTTACATATTTTATATGCTGCTTTTCATGAGAAAAACATAAATCTTACAGTGGGAAATAGATGTTAGACAAATTGAGAATTGGGACACAGGAATTTAGACGTCCCAAATTGAGATTTAGGACGTCTAAAGTCTCTCCTATGGGATACTTTAGATGTCCCAAATTAAGAATTGGGACATCTAAAGTCCCACTTTAGATATCCCATTTTTTTGGGACGTCTTTTCTTAAAACATACTACGCCCCCCACATAGACGTCCCTTAGTTTTTGGACGTTAAAACCACTTTTTGTAGTAGTGGAACTACCACTCAACAAACAGAGAAAAATACAATGTGCTTACATAGGGGAGTTCTTTAATTCAACCTTATGCTTAAACTATGTATTTGATTTTCTTGTTTAGGTTTATCATTGTGTAGTTGTGAGACTTGGATTACTGTTATGTTGTCCGTGTGGATTGATCATTGTGATTTTAATTGGATGATGTATCTTGATGTTCATTTTGATATATATATCTTTTGATGAGCTTGGTGAAATTATGCTTGCTTTCATGTTATTGATTAGTAATCATAGTTGATTTTAGCTCTTGGATGGTTCGTTAGAACATTCAAATTGAGAAGAACAATTTGCATCATTCTAATTCTAATTTCACATTAAGTGGGTTTAAACAATATCTCAAGAGGCAGTAGTTAGCTATGTTTGTAGGAGCTACTATTAATTGGGAATATTGGACTCAAGTATTTTCTTGAGGTTGTTCTTGAGACTTGATGAAATTTTAACTCCCATAATTTGTTTAGCAAGGATTGCCACTATCTTCATCATCAAGAGCATCCATTATATATATCTTCACTTTCAATTTAACGTTTCTCATTATTTTCAAAAATGCTAAAAAGATTAGAAATAGGTTTATTTTCATGAACTTTGATTTAAAGAAAACTAATTTCAAAAACCCCTTTTCTAATCATGTTTATGCAGTTAGTTTTTCCTAGGGAAGTCAAAATAAAAGGCTCCTTGATAAGAGAATGATCCCGAGTTGTTTGTACTATATTGCATTTAACTCGTGGTAAATTGTGATTTAACCCTGAGGCGGCTAAGATTGTGTCAAATCAATGGAGCCGTTGTCGAGGAGTCAATTTTGACTCCTTTGGTTTACTAAGTGTTAATTGGTTTAGATTGATCAGGGTTTGCCCTTGTGAGCCTATTAGATTTTCTTTCATTTTTTTCATAGTTTTTTGTTAACACTTTTTCATAGTTTTTCTAGGTTTGTAGAGTGTCTTGCATCAAACTTTTTTAGAAAATCAACCAAATATCTTGATTTTTCTTTTTTTTTTTGCATTTGCATTCTTACCTATCTCACTTGGTTTGACTTGCTTTGTGTTTGGTTGATGTATAGTGGTTTCATAGCATTTTGATTGCTTGTGGATAGCTTGCTTTTAATGCTGTTTGGTGTATGATTTCAATCTCTAAGTCACAATTTTGGTGATATATCTTCCCCATTTGGATTGTGAGCATTATATTAGTCCATACACATCATACACACTCACATACACTTGCACTCTTCCCACTTCATACCTTTTTGCTTGAACTTGTGTGCAAGATAATTTTGACACTTCATGGATCCATTGCTTGCTTGCTAGCTTTGTATGTCCGACCAACTTGAGAGGGCATTTAATCATTCTTCTAATCTTGAGTTATTCATTGACTTAAGTGATTATGTTTCTCAAGGTACAACCATGGAAGGAAATGGTGCAAATCCACCGCCAAGGAGAACTATAAGGGATGTGACAAGATCGGATGTCACTTATGATCCTTTCAACATCGCATGCCCTAACCTTGAGGTCAATTTCGAGATTAAGGGTCCTTTTCTAGCTACACTACCTCATTTCCATGGACTTGAAAGGGAAGACCCGTACAAACATCTCAATGCATTATACTTGGCTTGATCAAACATGAAGCCTATTGGTGCTCGCCTTGAAGATGTGCAATTGAAAGTATTCTATTTTACTTTGGAAGGGAAGGTGAAGGAGTGGTATATGATGCTTCCTACGCATGTCAATGATGACCTTCATTCATGGGCTAACTTGAAGAAAGCCTTTTTGGACAAGTACTTTCCCAATGCTAGGATTGTTAAGCTTAAGAAAGAGATCTACTCTATCAAACAAGATCCCTTGGAGTCCTTCTATGAGTATTAGATTCGCTTTCAGGAGCTTTTGGCTAAGTGTCCACACCATTAAATCAATGATGAACAGTTGATCCAGTACTTTTATGATGGTCTTCTACCTAATGAGAAGGGCATTCTTGATGCTTCAACTGGGGGTTCTTTAGAAGATTGCACTACTGAGGAAGCATAGGCTCAAATTAGAAGAAGAGCTGTGATATAAGAGAGATCAAAGGAGTCTATGATATAGGATCTAACCAAAGGATGCTCTCACTTGAGTAAAAAATGAATACAGTCACCTCACAACTTTCTCTCATCACATCTGAGCTTCACCATTTAAGTATCCATCAAGCACCTTCTTCTCCTACTTCAAAAGCTCTTGTTGCACCTAGTTGTGATTCTTGTGGTTCAATTATGCACATTACAAGTGTATGCCCTAATCGCCATGAGGAAGTCAATGCTATGTATCAAGGAAGGCTTAATCAACAACAAAGATGGGACTCTAACACTAGTACCTACAATGAAAATAGAAGACCTAACTCTACTTTCAATTGGAGGAATCAAGAAAGGTAATCCCATTAAGTCTAATCATATGGGTCAAACCGTGGGCAAATGTTGCCACTTCAAGAGTCTAAAGGTGATGAGACTAATCAATTGTTGAAGAGTATAGTCACTCGACTTACTAGTATTGACAACCGGATGATGGAAGAAAAAGCTTTGAATGAAAGTCAATTCTTTTCTATTGGCTCAACTCTACAAAGGCTAGAAAGTGATAGGGCAAGTGATCATACTCAAATGGCTCATGTATTCAAGAAGTTGGAAGAGTTGGAGTTGAAGAACAACACTGTGCAATCCCACTTAACCCAACTCTCTAATTCCTTGAGTGATGTGCATGCTAAGACTAATGGTTCTATTCCTTCAAATACCGTTATCAATCCCAAGTCCCTCAATGCCATTGAGTTGAGGAGTGGCAAGAAGTTATAGTTCCCTGAAGAGATTGACAATGAGGTGGATGAAGAAATCGAAGTTGAAAGTCCACCCTTGAGCCTAATGAAGCTTCCTGATTCTGAGAGCTCTAAAGAGAAGGCTATTCTTGACAAAAAGAAGGACAAAGTGGTTAAGCAACCTTAAGTGGAACAACAACAACTTCTGAGAGAGGTTGGCTCTAAGGAAAGAACCACTTTTGAGGAATGCGAGTCAAGCGAGCAAGGCACCTTATCCAATGGTAATGGTAAGTAGGTAAAAATTTCTCAACTCCCTTTCCCTAAAGCTTACTTTCATGGTAAGAAAATGCATGAGGAACAAACTGAAAAAGAAATGTATGATTTGTTTAATAAGTTTCATATAAATGTTACTTTCTTCCAATTGGTTAAGTCTAAGCCTAGCTATTGCAAATTCTTAAAAGAGCTTTGTACTAACAAGAGGAAGTTTAGGCCTAATGAGAGTTAGCTCTACTGTGTCTGCCTTATTCAAACCCTAAATCCCTATTAAGTGCAAGGATCTTGGCTCATTCACTATACCTTGTACCATAGGAAATGTGCATGTAGCTCAAGCCTTGTTAGACTTAGGTGCAACCATTAATGTGATGCCTAGTGCCATTTTTAGGTCTCTTGGTGTTAAGGAGCTTAAGAGTACTAGTGTGGTTCTCCAACTAGCTGATAGGACCATTAGGGAACTACAAGATATCATTGAGGATTTGCTTGTCAAGGTCAAAGATTTGGTTTTCCCCGCTGACTTCTATGTGTTAGACATGTCTCAAGAGTCTAGTGAATCCACTCTTATCTTAGGAAGACCATTCATGAGAACTGCTAGTACCTTGATAGACATGAGAGATGGGTCGATTACTATGGAAGTGGGTAACCATAAGCTAAGTTTCAATATGTATGAAGCCATGAAACACCCTTTTGAAGATTACTCTTTATTAGGTGTGAATTCAATTGACATATTACTTGAAGATATGGTTAATGAATATGAGTTTAACTTGCACACAGATGATTATGATCTTAACTGTGGTATTGCATTGGATTCTTATGATGAACAATTCTCTTCTCCTTCTATTCATAATTTTGATTCACGTAGGCTGAGATTTCCAACCTTGACTCATCGATGGTTGATTGTTGGTTATCCTCTCTCAGTGATTTTTCTCTTACTTCTCTTAGTTCATTGGAGCTTAATTCTTCCATTAACATATGCTTTAATGATGATACTTGTGAGGAAGGTGTTTTTGTCAATGTTTCAGGTCACAAACTAGTTAAAGAAGCTGAGTTTGAGGTAGGTAGCCAAGACTTGGATGATTTGATCTCTATGAGGATAGCCCTCACACCGACTAAGACATCCTTGCATGTGACTCACTTTGGGCCTCACCATATGGTTAAAGGGCCACTTCCTAACTCATCAATTAATTCTAGAATTAAGATTACTCCTCATACCTTACGATTTTTAAATGAGCTAATCACTCCTTGTGAAGTAGGTATGAAGGAAGCTACTTTCCCCAAGTCTGTTGCTACTATAAATCAACTGAATATTGGTTCAAAACTTAGGAAGACCAATGCACAAGTGGTGGAATCAAAGGAGCTTAGCACAAGTCATGCATTGCCTCCGTTTACAAAGGGGAGTATCTCTACTACCCTTGATATTCCTAGACTAATTCCCTCTATTGTTCAACCCCCTGATTTAGAGCTTAAACCGCTCCCCGCTTATTTGAAATATGTTTTCCTTGCTTCTGATGGGAAATTGCCTGTGATTATTGCAAATTTTTTGTTGGTGAGTGAGGAGGAGAGATTGCTTGATGTTTTATGTAGGAATAGAAAAGCTCTAGGTTGGACTTTAGCTGACATTCATGGGATTAGTCCGGCTATTTGTACCTATAGGATCCTCTTGCATGAGGAATCCAAACCCCTTAAGCAACCCCAAAGGTGACTCAACCCCTTGATTCAAGATGTGGTCAAGAAAGAAGTGATCAAGTTATTAAGTGCGGGTATCATCTACCCAATTTCTAATAGTGAATGGGTTAGTCTGGTGCAATAATTAAATATTAACGAGCATGTGCATCCCGTGCGTTGCACGGAATGTTCGTGCTTACTGCATAATATTTGTCATAAACTTTTCTAAGTAACAATTTCACTGGGTCAATCTTACACATGTTCAAAGGAAAGAGAGTCATATGTACACACACATTTGCATGTAATCATCACTACGTGGAATGCACATGATAACCGATAGATATTGTAAGATCACAACAAACCAATAGTCCCAGTATTCATGCATTGTCAAAAGAAAGAATTTGAATGGCGATCCACATTTGAATTAACAGAGGTAATGTTAAACATCTACATTTCTAAACACTTCCTTGTACACAACATTTTTTGTTGTCCTATTCAACCCAGAGTCATCTGTTCCCACTACAATCTTAAGTCCATCAATGCTTCTCACTCTAGAGAAGGCAACATAGAGTTGGCCGTGTGTGAAAATAGGTTTTGACAGGTACAATCCAACATGACGAAAGATTGCCCTTGACTTTTGTTTATTGTCATAGCAAATGAAAGTGTGATTGGGAATTGCCTTCGCTGCATACAAATGGCCATCTAGATTCGGAAGGATTCATGTCCATCCTATGTATCAATACCTTCTCATTTGGCTTTGAGCCATTCAATGTGATTGCCTCAATAACCTTCTTCCCTACCATAGTAACACATAGGCAGGTTCCATTGCACAGTCCGGCAGCCTGATCAATGTTTCTTAACAACATGATAGGTGCTCCAACTTTCAAGATCAGCTTATGAGGGGGTAACCCAGAAGAAGTAATTGTGTTAAGGAATTCTATGGTGTATAGATTGTCGAAAGTGTCAGAATCTTCGGTAGCCTTGCATACAGAGTCACAGCTTAGGAACTCAAACTGCTCTCCGGGTAGCATGGAACACATATAGTCATTGACCTTTGCAACCATTTCAATTGTTGGGGCTAGGATTGCTCTGTCATTAAAGTACTCATTTGATGATAGATTGTCAAGGAGGTCCTCATATGTTGATTGTATAATTGCATGCAATGGATCATGGCAATTTCCAATGAAAACTTCATTTGGAATTTCTACATCCGCAACACCGTCAATCGAATCGCCCAAATTGCCATCACCAACATCTAGTAACCATCTTGAGAACCATTCAATTTTCTGGTTCACGTTTGGGTCATTTGTTTGATTTAGGCTCATGTTTTTTGACAACCTCAAAATTGTGCAATGTTGCCATAGGTGTGAAGAATTGATACATGCATTAACTATGGCTGCCCTTGTACCTTTAGGAATCACGGGTAGTATTTGCCTAAAATCACCACCCATAATAATGCATTTTCCTCCAAACGGCAAGTTAGAATGCATTAGATCTTTAAGAGTTCTGTCAAAGGCTTCTACACAGTAACGCTGGACCATAGGGGCCTTATCCCAGATAATTAACTTTGTGCTCTTGATGAGGTGTGCTAGTGATAAGTTTTGCCAAATCGAACAAACCGAAGTCTCCGTTATTTGAATTGGTATGGAAAACCTTGAATGTGTTGTCTTTCCAGATGGTAGTAATGTAGCTGCTATGCCACTTGATGCAACAGTTAGTACAATATCCCCCCTTGACCGGAGACTTGACGCCAATGCGTTCCATAAGAAGGTTTTCCCAGTGCCTCCATAACCATAGACAAAGAAGAAACCTCCATGAGGTGATTGTAATGATGCCATTACCTTGTCATACACATCCCTCTGCTCGGTATTTAGTGACCTCAACAATGACTCTGCCTATGAGCTCAAAGACTCCCTGTCGTAGCTTAATTCTTGTAGAATCAAATGGTTGTTGATGTCAATGATTGGTATTTCATGTGGAATTGGAAGAGTGTTAAAGTCATGCAAACTCTTGCCATTGTGACGAAGGAGGGCATCAATTTCTCTGAGTGCAGCTTGTTCCTTTTCACCCGTTGGTATGGGGGCACCTACAAATACTTTTGTAGGAATGAGTAAGTAAACGTTGGCGTGATAACATATTTGAAGGACATGGCTGAAACTATAAAAACAAATGTGTTTATGTATCAACTGACCTGAGCTTTTGTGAGACATGTAAAGCATATCTTCGGAAAGCAATTTAGATGTTTCTGTCCAGACATAAGAAGGACGCTGCAAAGAACCACACAGCAACATTGTGACAAATAGCTTCCACAGTGAATGACCAGATGCCAAAAAAGATGCCTCTTTAAGGGCGAAAACATATTCTCTATTGTCATATAATAAACCACGTGTAAAGCATGCCTCCTTGAAGGTTTTGTATACAACTCCATCAACTGTTCTAACCTGTTCAAAAGATGATGGTCTGCGCACTTGTGTTAACAATACACGAAGGTAATAGAGTTCACCAACTGATGGTGAGACATGCGCCATTCTACCTACAGAGAATCCTCTTTCCCTTCGCTTCCATTGTCGCTTATCCCTTTGATAAACGTAATGATTGGGGAATTCTGAGTAAGTTAATATTTGAGCAAACGTGTCATCTATATTAATTTTCATCCATGATAAGAATTGTGATTCACAAACTCTTGGCTTATCCATCAACTCTGAAACATCTTCAGTACTTGCGTAAATAACAAACTGTTGATTCGGCAGATGAAAACTAAGTCTTTCCACATATGGGTACCTGTGGTGGATAGGACACTCAAAAATGCGCCATGATGCTTCGCAAGCAGAAACATAACGGCAATTATAATATTACTGTATCTCATCTATGACTTTTCTACCAGTACTGTCATGACTGCTATCAAACAATCCAACCACAACTTGGTCGTTCCCTTTGCTGATATACTTAAATAAGTATTTAATAGCAGTTGAGTGATTGCACTTTTCAACATTTATGTGTGCCTGAAACATCTGTAAGAGAATTGGACTATAAGGCACAACATACCTGTTGTCCAGAGGAACCCCTTTTAGTTGGATTGTTCGTCCGTCATCCTTTCTTCTATATGTTGGGAAACCATCTTCATCTATCGTAGTATGTTCAGTAAATCTCTTAGGGAAATACTTGCTGCATTTCTTATCTTTCATGCATGGAGCGTTGGGCTTGGTTGATCCGTAAGGTCCATGGATCATGAATTTCTTGACTAACTCATGCAATTGTGGTGAAGCATCCTCATTAGGAATTTCTACTGAAATCATATTATCTATTGACTTTGGATCAGATGGCTTGTCTTTCCTGTCTAGAAATAGGAGGATGTGTGCATGAGGCAAACCTCTTTTTTGAAACTCAATAGTGTAGATCTCTGTGTCATATGAAGGGAAATGAAATTGTTAGTGGCTGAGAGTAATAATCATGTGGAGTGGGCATCAATATTTCATGTGTAAATCAGTTGTGAACTAAAAACATGCTTGTAGGAAATAGGGAAAACTGTACCTACACGAATGTTGCCAAATATTTTTTCCTTTTTCAATGTCTTCATCAATGAAGCTAACTTCATCTCAAATATCCTAGATAGTTGATGTAGGCAATCTGAAGGATGTAGATTAAGTTGCTCACAATATCTAGTAACCTCAGGCCATGCTGGATTGCAGGTGAAAGTGATGAATAGATCAGGATAGCCAATAGTTATGTATATTGCCATTGCGTCTTGATAATTTCTTATCATATATCTTGCTCCTCCTGTGAAAGATGATGGGAGTATAATCTGTTTCCCTATGGAAGAAGCATTTGTCTCCCCACTTATTACCGCATCTGATAATCCTTGGTATAAATCGGCTCTTAGCTCCTTCTGGTGAGTTCTAATCCACAATAATCTCTGTGACTCAAGCATAGTGTACCCGTCAACAATGAACTGTTGGAGCAACCTCGAAGCATGTTGTAGCAAAGAGAGCTCATTTTCTCTGATCATTAATCTGTAACTAAGGAACTCACGAATGCTAACCCTTTTACGTGTCTTCATTACGATCAATGTCTCCTCTCTATGTTGAATATCATCCCTATAACCATCTTCGCCAAAAGGGAATAGTAGTGGATATTGGAGAGGTAGATAAGAGGCATGTAATTCATTGATTCTTTCAAGTTTTCCGGTGTGTGTTTCCAAAATGATAGATCTAACACCAAAGTCAATGTCTATGTCACCAACAATTAATGCTGCAACTTCTGATGCATATGGTAAATTGTATGTACGGCCATCATGTTGCCTACTACTAATCAAACACATCTTCAATATAGTGGGAGATGAATTGGCTAAGATGTTTGAGGCCAAACGGAATTGTTGGACGAATGGATTTATCTCATCCAATTGGTTCTTTATTTGATCAACAATAAGTGGGTCAATTGAATCCTCCCTTTGATGCTTGCTGCATGGAAGAGAAAATAATGTTCAGATGAATGAGAAGAAATTGATCCATAAAGGCAAAAATATTGGTTGCTAATTATATGGTAAACTACCTCACTGCTGCAATCCTGTTGTGAACCTCATTCTCAGTATCATGAATATAGAGCTGAGAGAAAACAGGTCTAGTCCCTTCGGGTGGTAATAAGGAGCCAATCGTGTGGTAATTAATACCTGATAGAACAAATGTGTACGGTCCACCACCAGAATTCATTGAATGGTCAATTTTACCTCCCATTGATGTGAATGAGAACATGTTATTGTACTGTCTAATGTGTGAATGGAAATTACGGGAAAATGTAGAATTCTTGTTAAAAAACAGGTCCTGAAATAATGGAGGAGGCATTGCTAGCGGAGGAAGGACAACCTTGCCTTTCAAGCAGCATAGTGAGAATGTATCTACATTTGCTTGCCTCCTATCCTTCTTGACTCTTTCATTGAACCATAGTTTTGCACGGCAAAACTTGCATATGTAGATTGGGTTACTTTCATCTGTCAATGTAAAATAAAGTGTTGACAAATGTAACTTGATAGCATATATATTTGCATTATTCCTCATGCACAACAACTAAATAATGGTCGAGTGTTGATGCATGACACATGTTAAAATATCATATTGATAGTGCAATGAAGAAATAGGAACCTTGATATGAAATTTCTGCATAGCCGCCTCCATGTTGTTTGGCATTCTGTGGTTGTTCATCCTCTATTAGTTGGTAGTTAATATCTTCTGGTCCTGTAACACAATGATAGCTTAAAGTCATTAAGGCATGTTTATTTAATGAATAGAGGCATATAATAAAAAAAAATATTGTTCATGTATGAAATATGAAGAAATGATCCTGACCTTCACTGGAGTCATAATTGCTGCTCTCTGCTTCACTATCATGGGATTGTTCTTCCTGAACATTGATATCTATGTTCTTGTAATGTGATTCTTGTTGAATGACTTCATTGGTAAAGCATTTAATGCAGTTGCCAAATAACCATAATTGGTTAGTAATTGGAGTGTAGGATAACAAGGGGATAGGGACTTAGCTGATATAAGTAATGGTATATCCAAAAAAACTTTAAAACACATATATCATATATATAGTCGGATGTCATTATCAATATGTTAAGTTTGGCAGTCTTCATAGGAATAAATTTCATTCCCTCAATATTTAATTATCAGTACAGACCAACTTATAATAACAGCTAGGTGCCAAATAAAAACATGTTGATTCAGTCCGATTAATCCTTTAAGAACATATAATCGAAAGAGAAACCAAATGGAAGGAGGTGGAAACTAATAACATGTATACCAGTGGCAGTGGAGGGCTATAAAAAATCATCTGTAATTGCACTTTCACTTTGGTTTGTATGCGCAGGTCTTTTATTGATGACCGCATGAGTCGAATCTTCAGTAAGTTCAAGCCCCCTACACCTGGCAGACTTGCGTTTCCAGACATGATCAGAATGGTCTTTGTTGGCAGCAGCTGGAATGGAAAGTATGTAGGGTCTTCAAGTTAGTCTGACAAGATATTTATGTGTCATTGGGATGAAGTTGTAAATTTTTTTCCTACTTGTGGAGAGTACAGTTATATGTTATCTGAGATATGTAAGGGATACGGACTTCAATTTGTTCCAAACAATACAACAGTTATATTTATTGTGGGTTAAACCATCTGCACCTTCCTCGCCATCTCAAGGAATAATGATATTATAACTAACTATTCAGCTATGGACCATAAACTGGAAATATGTTCAATTGTTTCTGAGCAAACGTTGTTCCCTCATGAGTTAGTATATTTTAAGTTGGCAAAGAAAGCTGACCTTCGAAACGTCTAGATAAGTTTGACTGAACATTGCTTACATCCTTCAAAGCGGAAGCTCTCGTTGTTCTTCGTCGGCCATCCGTTTCAGCTTTATCAAATTTGGTCTGGACTAATGATGGTTGGGTGAACACACCATCAAATGTTGATAGTGTGTTTTCTTGAGACGCAGAGCTGCTTCCTCCATTATAGGAGAGGGGAGGAAGGGCATTGTAAGTCTCATTTGTTCTACTCCTAAGGTTGCGCCTGGAACCATTGGATGAAGTTCCTGGTTTTCCTGTAATTAAGAGAAATAGTCAAAAAAGTAAGATGATATAGTGGTTTCAGTCTGCAAAGGTAAGTCAACGTAATATGAGTGCAACCAACATCATGGCTGAAACCTCTGTCCATATGAATTCGATTGTGTTTCCCCTTCTACATAAATGCAGTGATGGAGAAGGAGAACATGGAGGGAGTGAGATGCGGTTGTTTGTTTGTACCAAAAAATGCAACGGCGGTATGAGAGGGCAACATGGTGATAGGATACTTTATAACATAAGCCAACTGCATACACCCCATTTCAGGGAAAAAGGCACAGCAGACCTATGAGGAAAAAAGAGCAGGAAAGAAGGTCATTGACTGGAGAGAGAAGGGTGCAAATACCAGGATAGGTGTAAAAATGGCAAATGGGCTGAGGCTCTATTCTGACATTGCTGCAATCTTAATGACACATGAGCACGGTAATATTGCCCTTGACTGGAAATGTGATTAAAAAGCCCAGTAAGGTGAGCTAGTAAATTGTTAGGCATTAACTTGTTATTACAAATGGATAAATAATAGTTAGTTTTATTTTTTGTGCTTATTTTGATTGGCTACAGTATAAGTGAAAAACTCTGGATTATTGACGGTTGTCCCATATGACGTAATTTCTCTGTTTCATCTATTGCATTCATTGATCCTTCATTATTTCCACCTTGGAGCTTACAATGATTGGGTAATAGACTTATTTCCATCTCAATCATGTTCCTTATGTTCCCAGTTTATTTACGGTTATTCCACATGACGTAATTTCTTTGACCAAACCGTGTTATGGTGCTGATTTGTTATTAATAGCGGGAAGAGAAAAATCAAGCACAACTGTAGCCACATTTACCATGTTAATGGTTCAAAAAAAATTTTGGAGGAGCATTAGAAGTTAAGCTAAGAATAGTAGCCTAACAGGCAGCTACTTTTTCTTTGCTGGAATAAAATGGTTGTGCATTCCTTGTGTTATTATATTCATTGGGGAAGAAGGATTTCATCGATATACCTCTGCCATGTTATTGGGTTAACGTGAAATTACCTAACCCAATATTTAGTTGTGTTTTTTTTGTGCGCATGCTTTGCATATATCAGTAACATGTCGTAATATTGCAGCTTAGAACTTCTGCACTGCTAATAATAAGTCCTCTATGACGTTATGCTTAATGGATCAGAAAATCTTTTAAGTAGTTACTGATATTTAATGAACAGATTATAAGTTAAGGAGAGGAACCTTCATTCAATGTGTTAGAAGTGGCATTAACATAAGTTGTCCTACTCGTAGAGATGTAGGTGGTGGACAAACCATCGAGCTTGTAGTAAATGATATATGGTTGTGAAAGTTTTGAATGATGCAAGACCGTCACTATTAATCGATACATGTCAGGAAGTGTATGTAAATAGTGAGCATAAACAGGAGCCAGCGAATGGGAATAAGTCACAAGAAATTATCACTGCTGTATAAGAGAGTTCAATACGGGGAAACAAAGCAGAAAACTCAAAGGAACGTGACAGGTGACATTGAAATCTCAAAGACAAACTTGAACCTATTCCTAACTTGCCCACAATCTGGAGTTCATATGAGGGCACAAAAAGTACAGACTGACTGGAAATATGGCAACACTAACATAACAGTTCGAGCATAAGGAACACAATACAGTAGCACTACATCTCCTGCTTGATAATCTTAATTAGTCTTGTATCCTGATTTGGGTTGCCAGATAGGAGGGCATGATTTGCAGAATCCTCTCTGGTTCCACCCCTCTTCATGTAGCTCCTTCTCTTCCCTTTTGTAGATGGTTGGGTGACATGCTCAGCTATGTTAGAGATGGGATCTTCATCAACATCTATAGGACGTTGACCAACTTGATTGGAAGGCGGCAGAAGCAATTCATTAACAACATCTTTGGCTTCTGTACATGATTGAGATGCCAAGGCATTGTCCTATTAAGAAACAATGAACAACTTACAAAATGTAAGAAAAATTTAATATATGTCAAAAGCAATGGCAAATAAAAAGTAAAGAACTGAAAGAGGAGGGGAATAACCTGATCTGGTTTAAGCGAGGTTAACCCATCCTCCTATAATGTGAAGTAGTTAAAGTACTTAATTAAGTAGTTTATTGACTGTTGCCTAGTAATTGGCATCATGGACAAATGGAAACTGAGGCCCACCTCAGCAGATACAGCATCAAACTGACTGATTAAGTCCTCACAAATAGTAAATTCAGTTGCAGATATGCTTGAGCCAGGATATTTGATATTATAATCATTTAGTTTGAGCTTGAGCAACACTTTCTTCCCAACCGGATTGTCCAGGAATTTTGGAAAGCCATCCTTATGTTTGTCCTGCGGGTATAAACAATGATAAAATTTAGTCAGTGGAGAAGTAACAATTAATGAAGAGGGTATGAAAAATATAATATTAAAACAATATGCCTCAGGAAGGAGCAATTTCAACTGCAAGGCGGTTTTGTCCAGTAATTGCACTGCCAACTTATCCCAAAATATGACAGAAGTGGTGCCACTCTCATCTTTGACAATATAGTGTAGCTTCATCCTATATGAAAATAAATACAAGTAATGTTAGGAAGTGAGGAATTGTCACACAGAACACTATATGGCTAGAATGAAGTAGTGAAGTCTGGAAATGTACTTAAACTCAAAGGACTGCCGATTTGATGAAGTGGTGGTGGGTTTACAGGTAAGGCAAAACAATTGACTGTTAGGATCATTTTCATCCTTAGGTTTTGCTTTTGTAGAACACTTCGTGCACCCTTCATAGCTCCAACCATATTTTGATTCAAATTTGACAATCTCACAGTTGAGGATAAAAGTAGATCCCTGAGATGGGAAACCATATAACTTTTCAGAAATGAAGGTTGAAATATGGATGAAGGTAATATATTTTACTTATAGATGGTTGGTCTGCAATGTTGGCGATGTCAAGCTTATTTTGGGTGTGCAGAGATGAGTTTCCAGAAGAATGGCTAGTTTGGGTTGGCATTGACATAGTGGGTGCAGTTAGCAAAGGTGAGGTACGATCTTTGGCACTGAAACATGAGAATAAGATATCACAATGTAAGGTGTTTATAAATGAGGGCACTTTTGTTGTAAATTCATTACTTAATTGTTTAGAACGGTGGGCATGCCTTTATATGAAGTCCTTGACCTCTTTAATGGGAGGGTTGAAATAAACTCTGGTGGCAGTGAAGGAGCTGGATAGTTGATGATTCTCTGCACCAACATGATAAGAATATAAGATGATAAGGACATGCGGATGAGAGGGGATGTCAGTGGTAAACAGTTGGGAAGTAGAACAATAACCAAAGAGAACGAAGGAGAAAGAGCATTACTATCTTTAGTTCAACCAAGCTTAGCTAGATTCAAAAGGACTACAACTGGAGTGTCATTGTTTTCCAACTGAGCCATATAAGCATCTGAAGCACAGTTGTCAAACAAAACACACTCTACCTCGTTCTCCCTGCAGATGAAAAACTTTCATCAGTGATAGTGGAAAAATTATAAGGATGAAACAAATATGACACTATCAGGTTCTATGTGCATTACTCAACATCGGACAATATCATTCTGAGACAATGTTTAGTCTGATTATCCTTATGTTGCTCTTCAAGAGAACCAATACATTTCACAAATGCTAGGACATCTGCACACGTACATATCTAAAACTGTTATTGTGACAATACATATGGAAATGATCAAAAACAACCCAGAAGATAGCAATGGTAGAATTGGGTGAAGAGACACTTATCACAGTCAGAGGAAGGTAAGTCGAAGGGAAGGACAAAATCTGTTGATATTAAAAAAGCTGTTAATGAATAAATTACCAAATAGATAAGTAATATCCTCATGTTCAGGAAGACTCAAAAGGTCAGCTATGGACTTGAAGGAATAGGAGAAGAGTGGAAGAGGAGCTTGTTTTTCCATGATAGATGTGTGAGTTGTGAAAGTGAGCTTATATGGATGGGTTGTTGGCCTGTATTTAAACGTGTTTGATGAGACAACGAAATTTTCAAATTCATAAACTTTCCCTTCTTTGATTGACTGGCAAAATCTGGTATGCATAGACTTGATGATAACACTGGCTTGAATCTTTGTCCCCTGAGAGAGAACAATGAAAATGTATCAATGATGAGAGAGGCATTCAACCTGGATCACAATATGTAAAATGAGACGTTCAACAATGAAGGCAAACCTGATCATCGACCAACAACATAGAAACACAAAAGAGTTCGGTTGGAGAACTTTTCTGGTAGACATTCCACTTGCGTAAAACTCTTACAACAATGGTCCAGAGATCGGATCCATCATGGATATCTATAAGCAATATAGGGTTAGACATGGTGGATAAGTGGGAGAAAGTGAATATGAGTGGGAGGGCAATATGGTTGATATGGGTTGTGAGGAACGATGGTGTGGGACAGTGAGGGACGGTGTATAGTGTTTAAATAGAGGGAACTCCAATTAACGGTAAAACGATGTGGGTAAGGGTTGTCAAAGATAGGATAATGTTAGAGTAAATAGATGAGTGATAGGTGTAAAGTGAAAATAGTTATCGGATGCAATATGATTTAGGAACCAAAGAAACCGATTTGAAAGAGAAAAGAATGTGATTAAGTAAAAAAAGTGCAGAATATATTCTAATGAGTTAGCAGGGGGAAAAGCGCATGAAGACCTGTCACATGTTGCTTGCCATTTTGATTATTGTGAAAAAAGGGCTATGAAAAGGGTGATTTGGCAGCATAGAAGTCAAAGTATACAGAATGGTAGACATAGCACAGGCACCGCATTGGTACTTGGCACAATGAACAAAACCCTATAGAAAGGGAAAGAGGCTAATAATGGGACATGGAAGAGGAAAACATATGACTAATGCAAGAAAAACAAAGGACCTGACCAGTAAGATTCAGACAAGGTTGACAGTAACCATGAATCAAGATGGTCAAAGGGAAAAGATTTGCTAAAGCAAAGTCAATTGGATTAGACAACACACATGCTTTTGAAGTTAGTAAAAAAATGGATATGAGGCATTAGACCTGGCTCTTTCTAACAGGTAAGGGGTTAGGATGGCATAATATGCTGAGTTAACGAAGTAGTTAAATATTGAAGATGCAAGAACAGTGATAGGGCATGGAAACATATATCAGTAAACAGAATTAATGCCTCGACTGTGAAAACAACGGGAAATATGTCAGGGTAATAATAGTTAAGGGGTGATCAATACTTAAGATTCCCAGAATTATTGTGATATGTATGTAATAGGAAGAAATCACTGAGATATGCTTCCAGAAATCAATGACATTAAATAGGAAGAAATATGAAGAAATCACTGAGATTCATAGAAATAACTGAAAAATAATAAAACTGCATTTTTGGGGAAAGTCCACAAAACACTGGAGCCATTGGAAGAAATCAATAAGCATACATAGAAGAGGGAAGCTAAGTGAAATGCTTAGGAAAACAAAGGCATTTATCAAAGGCGAGCAGACCTGATTGACAGAGCAGAGGTAGCACGGATACCCACAGGGAAAAATTGGGGAAACAGTGAGGAGCCAGCAAAAAGTGAAGGAAAAAATGCAGCTGGTTACAGATAAGCACAAACGGGTTGTGGCTCAAACATGATATACCTCATATCAACCGGAGAACCTGTTCTGGAAGGGAAGGGAAAGCGTTTTTTAGGTATGCATAGATGAGGACGTCAAAAAGGAGCAGCATATTCTGATAAGTTGCTTGCATGATTAAGGAAATATGAATGACACCTCGATAAAGAAAAAGATGGGAGACTACAATAAAGAAGTCAATGTCAGGAAAGCATGTGGACCACAAATTATTACTTTTTTCTCGTACAGGGAACTTTTATTTGCTCTGAAATATGTATGTCTGCAACTCAAATGCCTTGAATATAGGATGGAATGCTTTTTTATGCGTGTAGTTTGGTATATGCGGATCGGTGATTTCCATACTTTCCAAGTTTTTGTTACATTTAATACTTATATATATCTTGTTTTCCTATTAATTTAGTTTTTGGCGGTTTTCTTTATTTGACAACATGGTATTAGTTTATATTTGTTGCTATTGAACAATGAGCTTTTATATGGCCATCCAAACTTAGATGTTGACATATTTCTAGACCTGAATGAGTGGTCCCATCTAAATGCTCCCTATTGATTAAGGACTGTAAGGTTGACTGTGATTCTAAGTTCCTTGCATGTTTTAGGAAAAATGAATGACAACTCTCAACATAAAAAGATGTGCGCCTTTAAGAAAATGGTGAATGTCAGAAAAGGATGGGCTAAACAGAAAGGTATGAAATGTTCTTATTGTATAGAGCTGATATATGATAAAGTATGTTTTTGACCAATGAAGAGACCTTAGGATATCATGTTTTTTATGCGTGAAATCTGATTAATGGATTTTGACCATTCCTATCTTGTTCGAATAGTTCATATAAGATACTGACACAATGGGACTATATATGGCTAAATATCATGTTATGATGTAAACGGCTCAACGGCAGTTTTATTAATACAGATGGCGATACTGTCTTCTATAAACTGGGAAAAAACCAAGATGTTCGGTATTATTAAACATGCACACAAATATACAGCTCATTTGTATTTAAGATGCATGTTTAGCATTTATTCTCCTTTTCATGACCAGAGTGTGGATGTAGACTATTGACCAGTTAAAAAATTGAATTGTAGTCATGATATAGAAGACTTGACTGAACGGCAGGTTTATTAATACAGCATTGGAGAAATGTTGATGGCTCGAACTGTGTTGCACTGGACTGTAAGTTGGCAGAGACTACAATCTTAATGAAAGCTCACTACGTGGTTTATTTTGTTCAGGTCAAAAATGTGCTGGGTTGTATAAAAGTGAAGACGATTATGAAGCTGGGCAACTTACAGAAATCACAGTGATTTCGATAAAATGGAAAACCAAGATATATCAGGTTCATAAAAATTGAGGACAAATATCCAGCTCATTTTCATATTCAAATGCTTGTTTAGCAGCTGT
This sequence comes from Inga leiocalycina, assembly GCA_963242795.1. Classification (NCBI taxonomy): domain Eukaryota; kingdom Viridiplantae; phylum Streptophyta; class Magnoliopsida; order Fabales; family Fabaceae; genus Inga; species Inga leiocalycina. The sequence continues at coordinate 81,725,831 of OY725320.1, read as the reverse complement.
AGACCTTTTCATGACCAGTGTGTGCATATAGATTATCCAGGGTTAAAAAATTGCATTGTAGACATAATATACACAATTTTATCGGAATGTTTTGCAGGGTTCATGAAGGAGATCAACATCAGTGCACATGTTATATAATCGCTTGTTTCATTTTAACCAAGCATAGCTCCATTATGGTTAGTTGCCAATGGTGTTATTTCTAGAAACTTTCTTTAGGATGGGCAAGTATTGGAACTTCACAGAGACCATGAAAGTTGCATGATATGTGACCATGAAAGATCTATTAAAAATGGTGGTAACATTAGAAGGAGAAACCCGAACTATGAACATCACTCTTAGCTCCATTATGGTCAGCTGGGAATGATATATACTGAAAAAACCATTCTTCCAGTTCGAAATATGACAGAGGTGTTGGTAAGATTAAAAACCATTCATGAAAAACAAAGGACTACATATGGTATCACAAAAAATGAAAAATGGGAGTGCCACATAAGTGAAGCATGTCATTAAGAACATCCTAGCGGTTGATGGAAAAAAACGAAGAACATTAAATTAAAAATCCTATCGATGCCACAGAAGTGAAGCATGCCATTAAAAACATTTGATCGCTGTTAAGCCTATGACTAAGGGTAAACCATCTGCTGCTTCAAAGACTGAACTTCGGGGATCTGGGGATCGAACTCATAGGTCGTTGCATCACTCATGGAGCTCACAGTTGGGCATCCTGGTAAGACAGTGATAATAAAAAGGCAGGATCAGAGTCTTGAAAAAGTAAATCTAGCATATAATAAAAAGTACGAAGCACCCCAAAGTTGGAAAGACATACCTATCTCTGTTGGTGAAGAGGAAACGACATAACGAAGAAGCAAAAACACAGTTCCGGGTTTCTTATGTCCCTGTTTTAGTTGATGTTCAACATCTTCAACCCATGATCCACGTAGATAACATGTGACCTGATCCCTAGCCCTACACATAAAGTCTATAAGTCTATTACCCAATCATTGTAAGCTCCAAGGTGGAAATAATGAAGGATCAATGAATGCAATAGAGGGAACAGACCACTTGGAAATCATCATGCGCGTCTCAAGGATGATAGTCATCATCTTCTCGCTGTAACCCCTATATTTGGTCATACCGACAGGCGAGAAATAACGCACAAAGCCACACAAATCTGGAAAACAGAGGAAATGACCGTAATATGGTGTGTTTTGATATTTATGGTTGCATGAATATTACCGAAGGAGAAGAGGGACTCACCGAAAAAACCACATCTATGCATACTTCCCCATGGAAGATCAGAAACACATTTAAGCTTAAGAACTCTAAGTTGGCGTATTTCATCAGAGTCCATAATCACGGTGGAGGAGGTAAAGACAAGGTGGTATTCGTCATGAATGCACTGACCACCTTTCCTCACCGTGAAACCTGAGATGTTGTAACACATACCTCTGCACAGGCTGTGGAAGAATCGGTCCCTGACCTCCTCAGAGTATATACACGCAAGCATCCGAGTGCCCTGCAAAATGAACATCATATGTGAAGGTGTAATAAGAGCAGGTTCGGTATATAACGTTTATGTGTAATAGTTTTTGTTGTTTAAAGACTAACACACTCATCGAAGACAACATAGTCAACGGAGACGACTTCCTTAGTCGGTCGCGACTGGGAGAGCATTGGCAGTCGGATGTTTTCTCTGCTGAAGAATTGATCAACCCGAACTTGAATGCGAGATCCACTACTCTGTTCATGAAGGTCGGCCAAGTAAGTATGGGGAAGGTTGTCCATTCTGAGTTTGCCAAAGGTAAAGGGAAAAAAGAAACGCACTTGGTCGGTTGTATTATAAGAGCGATTGAGAAGCCCCTCCCTCCGGGACAGAGATGAGCAGAAGTAACGACCAACAAACCTAACATGGGTATAAGACTGTGTCAACCTTGGCAGGAGCTCCTACACCCTGATTTAAAAAAGGATTTCGTTTGAAGCCCGATTGCCGATGAATTGGCAGACGTTAATGGCACAGAGCCAGAGGCACTTTTGGAAGATATTCGGCTTCCCTGGAGCCGTTTGGTAGTGTGATGGCTTGTGAACAGTAACCTCCGAGAGTGAAGACCGGAAGAGTATCTAGTGATATATTGATTATTTAATAATTAATATTTTATTTTATAAATATTATTTTTAAAAAATTAATAATTTTTAATTTTTCTTATGGAATTTTTCGTGGCAAATTGTGATGGAAATTTCTGCGAAATTTGCCAAGGAAAAAATTCCGTCAGAAATTCCATGGCTAAATTTGCCACGGAAAATTCCGTCGGAAAAATTTGTGACTAAATTTCCGTTTTAAATTCTGTCAGAAATTGGGTGTTTTTTTGTAGTTTTTGTTTCTAGAGATTCAAACATGCACTGCACTTGCCTCCTTTAAGGATTTTGTGTATAAGAAATAATCTAACCATAATCTGTTAGAATTATAGGTTTAGTGTGTTTTCCCATCATAAGCTCTCTCTAAAATAACTCCATTCTCCTAAAAACTCAAAGTTATATCTTTTGTTTTTAGAGATTCAAACATGCTCTACACTTGCCTCCTTTGAGAATTTTGTGCATAAGAAAGAATGTGACTATGATCTGTTAGAATTATAAAGGGTTAAAAGATTGGTTTTAGTGGTTAGGGATTGAAGTCCTAACGCAAATAAGTATAATGAAATTTTAGTGAATGTATTTGAAATGCTAATGAGGCCTTAAAGCTTTTTGGGATTCAAACTTATACTCTTTTCTTCAAGGGAAGGATCTCTTACCATATCCACCAATAAGTTATTGGTGTTGAAAAATTGATTGTTGAAAATGTTAAAAATGAGTATTAAAAATATAGAAGATGAGCACTAAAAATATTTTTAAAAAAACTTAACCTAAGTACGCTACTTAGTCTAGGCAATGCTTAAATATGATTCTATCAAATGAATATATATATATATATATACACACACTTTGTTAGTGCAAGTGTTTCACACAAGAGGGGGTGAACTGGGTGATACCAAAAATTTCGTTGCGTATATGAAAATTGACAGAATATTTAAAGCAGTAAAAAGCTAGGAGAAATATCACCGAAGTGTACACCAGGAATTATATTGGTTCGGCCACAACCACTTTGACCTACGTCCAATCCTCAGAGCGTCTTTAAGAGTTTCACTATATCTTATAAGATTTAGTGGGTTCTTGGCTCCTCAGTACATAGCAAGTTCCTTCACTGGACACTCGCTCCCCCTTACACATTGTAATCAAATCCCCAACTTAAGGTTCCACAACCTTAAGTTGTCTCAATAACAAATATTGAGTTTGTAATGAAAAATTTTCCCACAGAGTAAATATATAATCACTGAAGTATAAATAATGAATATAAGAAAACAGAGCACAAAGAATAAATTGATCGATGTGAGTTTGCTTGTTCTCAGTTGTTGTATTCTGTTCTTTGAATGCTCCATATATATAGATGAATTGTGATATCCATTGGAAGCATTTCAAACATGTCCGTTAGAGTCGCACAACTTCGTTTGACCATTCTTTGAATTTGAAAACTAGCCGTTTGCGGTAGGTAGGCGTTTTGAACGTTGTGAACAATATATTTGACTTATCTCTCAATACATGATCTCTTCATTGTTTTTCTGCAAGTATACTCAAGAAACTAATACAATGAAAGGTTAGTCATATAAATAACAAATCAATGAGCATTGGATTAAAATCATGTTTTCTGTACTTGCTTACTCGAGTGGCTACTTGAGTGATCATATCCATTACTCGAGTAGTCCCTCAAGTAATCTCAATAAAAATATGGCAAACAATAAGTCAACATTTATTAACCATATGACTCAGGTAAGACATCGAGTAATCTACTTCACAAAACTTTTGCAAACATGGTTACTCAGGTGATCCCTCGAGTAATCATGTCTGTTCTTCTCTGGTTACTTGTGTGATCCCTCAAGTAAGCTCTCAAATAAGTGTGTAGATTACTCGAGTAGTCCATCGAGTAATGACACTCAAATCTTGGCCGAGAATACCTTCTTCTTTCCTTACCTGATTACTCGAGTGCTCCCTCGAATAATGTTCCAAATAATGCTGCAGATTACTCGAGTGCTCCTTCGAGTATTGCCTTTTCACATCTGATTACTTGAGTAGTCCCTTGAGTGAAGTTTGTCATTTCTTGGCCGAGAGCTATTGGATGATTTCTTCTCTGATTACTCAAGCAATCCCTCAAGTAATAGTTCAAATGAATTTTCAGATTACTCGAGTGATCCCTCGAGTAATTGCATCTAAATTTTGACAGAGAGCTTCTGGAACAATTTCTCCTACATTACTTGAGTGATCCCTCGAGTAACATGGATTATTACTCGAGTGCTACCTCAAGTAAGCCTTCACAAAATCTCACAGTGTTCCTTTTTCCTGCACTCTGTCTCATACTTCATCTTCATTACTTGAGTACCTACTTGAGTAATGTTTTTTGCCTGCTATGGAAAACTTAGTTATTTTGTTCAAACGTTTTTGTTTATTATCAAAACTTTTTATATCATTAATCCAATCTTTGTTATTATCAAAACATATAGGATCTAACAAACTTAACATAGGAAATAGTTTAAGAGAAAAATTGCATTAAAAATTTATTTAGGATATTGAGTTATATTAAGAAAATAATTTAGGGTACGAAATATACAGTAACTCTAAATTTGTAGGCCCCACAAACAACTTTTTGGGAGTTAATTAAAATTTTAGTATTCTCTAGGTGATGCTTGTATGGAGGGAAAAGTGGGATGACAAAAAAAAGGAAAAAATGCTAAGAAGAAAAACTCAACAAATATAATTAATAAAATTTATTTTTAATTGAAAAAATCACACTAAGGTACCAATCAAGAAAAATAATATCAGAAAAGTCCATAACTTATCAATGGTAGCTATTTCACTTATTAGTGGTTGTTTTTTCACTTGCCATTGACAAGCTATGAGACTTTTATGATATTATTTTTCTTAGTTGGGATTTGGTGTCATTTTCCCTTTTTAATTTTTGGGAGTTTTCTCCCCATTATTACTTACTTCCTAATTTTTTCTCCATCCATACATATAACATAAACTAAGAAAGTAAATTTGTTGTTTGAAGAAAAGGGAAAATGACTCTAAGGTCCAAACCAAGAAAAATAATATCAAAAAATTCTCATAACTTATTAATGATAGCTCTTTCACTTGTCAATGATTACTTTTTCACTTGTCATTAACAAGTTATGAGATTTTTCTATTACTATGTTTCTTGGTTAGGACCTTGATGTCATTTTCCAAAAAAGAGGAAAACTAATCTGGGGTCACTATAGTTTCCCTCGGTTTTATATAAGGTCCTTAGACTTTTTTCTTCTTTTTATTGGGTCCTCTTAAGTTTGTGCTCTCAGATCCGTTTGTCCCCACTGTTAAAAAAATACTAATGGTGTTATTAATAGTTCTATTAAAATGCGCTGATGTGGCAAGAACTTTGATGACTTTGCAAACATGGAGTTTGATTGGGATTAAAAGTGCCACATGGAAAAAGGAATCGAAAAAAGGAAAACTGAAAATCGTATTAGAAACCCTCACTCTCGCATCACCTCTTGCCATTTTCATTTTCTCCATCTGCAACTCATGAAAAAAAGAAGAAGAAAGAATTCCACAATCACACCCTCTAGCCCTATCCGTCTCAAATCGCAATCTCACTATTTGGCCCCCTTTCTCTCCCCCTCCCCTGAAATAATTTGATCAGTTATGAGCTGCTAAAGTTGAACTTTGCCTGGCGCAATTACTGTTCTCGCACTGAGCTCACTTGTAAAATCCATTAGTTGCATATGGAGAAGATTAAAATGGCACTGGGTGATGCGAGAGTGAGGGTTTCCATTTGATTTTCAGCTTTTCTTTTTCCATGTGGCACTTTTAAGCTTAGTCAAACTCCATGTCTGCAAAGTCATCCAAGTTCTTACCATATTAGCACATTTTAATGAACTCTTAACACTGTTAGTCGTTTTGTAACTGCAGGCATTATCGGATCTAAATGCACAAACTTAAAGGACTCAGTAAAAAGGAAAAAAAAGTCTAAAGACTTAATTCAAAAATGAGAAAAACTATAAGGACCTCTAGATTATTTTTTTTTCAGTTTTTTTTTTCAAAAAGAAAGTAGATGTGCTACCAAAGAAATATTGAAGGACCATAAGGGCAGGGGGTGTTAATTGTGCCTTCTCAACTGTGGCACCCCGCTGAGCCTCAAATTCGAGACACTTTTTCAATATTTTTTGTATGTTTCTTTTGATCATTAGATTCTATATAAAATGAGTAACATTTTGATATCTTATGAGCAATAAATAGAGTTGTTTTCAATTTTTTTAATGATTTTTTAAAGATAAATATTATCAAAATAGTACAATTTTTTTTTTAATTTGGATTTTTAAATTTTTAAAAAATTATAAAAAAAACCTCCATTTTATTCGTAAAATATCACAATATCACCTATATTATATAAAATTTAATGATAAAAAATAACCATAAAAAAGGTATATGGGAAGAGAGCCCAAATTTGAGGCGCAACTGGATGAGCATAGCTGACCTCCAAATTCGTAAATTTATTCCGAAGTCCGCACACCGCGACCAGAATTCTCTTGCTTAGCATCTCTTTGCTGCAAACGCCATTCGAGTAACCTCAGAGCGTGTCGTTCCCAATCTCCGGCGCCCCTTAGGGTCTTATTCTCTGTCCTCTCGTGTTAAACTTGGTTGAATATTTCTCTGACTTGGTTATTTAACATGAAAGCCGTGATTTTTGCAGACTGATGGAAGGGAATGAGAAATTGACTGATTACAAAGTTGGCACTCTGCCAACTGTTCTATACATACCCAACTTCATCACGGATAATGAAGAGAATTTTCTTCTCAATAATGTACAGCTTTCCTATTCTTATGCTCACTCTTCTTCTGTTTCTCCTTTCAAGCTTTCCGTTTTCTTTATTTATTTATTTTCTTTCTTTCTTTCTTTTTTTGTTCTTTCCAGATATATGGAGCTCCTTCGTCAAAGTGGAAGTCATTGAAGAATAGAAGGCTTCAGAATTGGGGTATGCTTACTTTAGTATTCTACTATGTTTTCGCTTCAAATATGTAAGTATAGATTCAGGAATGACCATGTAGGATAAACTCTATAGTACCTAAATCTGGATCTGCACAAACAAATTAGACCCATTTTCGTTCCTAGTTGTCTTTTCCCAGATGTATCAAAGCTTAGTTCAAATATCTAACAAATAATTGTCAAACATAACATGTGAGACAATTAAATTGCTTGGTATGTATACACACACAGGTAAGGGATTGTTTGGCAAAATCACACCTTTCTAATGGACCCAAACCCTAAAAAGTCTCAAATAAGTAACCACCCAGGCCTATTACCATTTAACAATTCCCGTATATGGTCTTTAGGGATTGAAATTTATTGGAACTCATCAGCTATGGGTTGTTCCTAAGCAGAATTACTTTGTTCTTTAAATTTATTCGAGGTTGGTGTAGACTGAGGCTCAGTACTTTCACTCCTATTAATTTCAATTTGCTTTTCTGACCTATGTTCGTTGGCAGGTGGTGTGGTGCATGAGAAGGGACTTCTACCTCAAGCCTGTAAGCCAGAAAAACCTGCTTTTTTTAATCTTAACTGGAAATATGCATGCTATATGGTAGTCATTCTTGCCTGTTTACATGCGTGCGTGCGCGCACATGAACACTGACAAATGAGCACTTCATTTGGACCTGTCATATATTGAAATAATAAGAAATTTTTTTAGCCTTTTGACCTGGTGCAACTTGCGTGTTCATAATAGGAAAGTTTTGTGTGCCTAATGTAGTGATTTTATTTCAATTTATGTTGTTGTTTTCCTCCAGTTATGGTTTCAATTGTTAGAAGTATCTTTTATGATGTGGGTCTTATCAATGCTGTGCTATTGGGTTTGTACCTTTTATGCATTAGTTGGGAAAATGTTGTGTTGCTGAACTGTGAAGATAATGCAACAAGTTCATATTAATCTGCATGACTTTAGTTTTTATTGTTTTTGAATTTGTTTTAATCACTCAAGGAGAGGAAGAAATGACTATACATATTCAACTTCCTAATGAATCAATCATATAGGTCGTTTTGCTGCAAGTAATATTAAATTTGCTACTGTTTTTAAATGTCCTGCTGATATCACAAGTTCTGTCTCTCTCTTGCAGTGCCTCCATGGGTAACAAACCTCACCCAGAAAATATATGAACAAACAGGACTATTCCCATTAGCCATCAATCATGTTCTAATCAATGAATATCTACCTAACCAAGGCATAATGGTTTGTGCTGAGCCTCAACCCTTTCTTTTAGCCATTCATTTGTATTTCCTCCTACCCTTTCTTTCAGCATTGAATTATACATTGCAAGTTTGCATTACAAGTTTCACTGATGATAGTTTAACCCTGTTGAGAATAGAAAGTTTAATATTAAAATAATTAATATTATTAGGGTTGATTATTTAGTATTTATTAGGATTAGATATGAACATTTTATTATTATTATTTGGTTTGCTTAGATTAGATTAGTTTTTGGGTTAGGGTAAGTCTATTAGTTTGCCTATATAAAGGCCTCTTTGTATTCTCTTTATTCAAGGATCAATAATATTAGTATTTTTCTTGTGCTTCAATGTGATCCTTCAATCTCTACATGGTATTAGAGATCTAGGTTTTTCTTCTCTTCCCTGGGTTCTTTTTCTATCACGGCTGGTACTATATAGAGAAAGAGTGTTTGCGCCAGAATTTTTCAGATGGCGCGCGGTTGACGGTCTCCGGCTGCAATTGACTTTCCCGACGTCAATTCGCTAGACCTTTGTGTTTGTCCCTGATGAGATTTTTGGAGTGTTGTTTGGCCCTTGGTGACACCTTTTGTGGTTGCGTTGATCCCTTGTGAGGCTGTTGGTTGTTGCTTTAGTTCCTTGTGAGACCTTGGGTTGTTTTGGTCCCTGGTGAGACCTGTTGTTCAGCTTCTGGTGAAGCTAGGGTATGACATTTGGTTAAGTTTTCTTGAATGTGCCCGAACTTGCTCCGTGATTCTGGATCTTACCATGAAGAAGATTATTAGTAGAGGCTATGAATTCAGTGTCCATTATTTTTTTGATGGTAAGTTGTTGCTCACATTCAAGCTCCTTCTAGCTTGAGGGGAGTGTTGAGAATAGAAGATTAATATTAAAATAATTAATATTATTAGGGTTGATTATTTAGTATTTATTAGGATTAGATATGAACATTTTTTCATTATGATTAGATCTGATTAGATTAGTTTCTTGGGTTAGGAGTAGTATGTTAGTTTTCCTATATGAAGTCCTCTTTGTATTCTCTTTATTCAAGGATCAATAATATTAGTATTTTTCCTGTGCTTCAATGTGATCCTTCAATTTCAACAAACCCCAATTTTCATTTTGAAGATTCTTTCACTCATTTATCTAACAATTTCCCATCTTTTGCCTCTAACCTGATTGTGTCATTTTATCTACAGTTTCATGGGTTGTTATCAGTTTGCCCCTTTAAGCTATTATCCTTCTGGGTTTAGATCTTTTTGTTTAGTTCTTGGCTTGCTGATGCAAGTAACATAGATGCTACTTTGGTTTCTTAATATGTCATGTGACACTTTCTCATTACTCTGCAACTAAATATTAGCGTTTAAAATATTGAAATAAGGGTTGTGCAGCAATAAGATGCCTAATTTTAAATTTTGATGTTCTCAAACAGGAACCCCAGACAAAATAATCTTGAAACAAATTTAATGAATAATGCGCCTCAAATCACTCAAATTGCATAAATGAGCCTGTCGGTCCAATATTCCCCAGTGAGTTAAATGAAGCAAAAATTCTGAGGCATGGAAAGGAACATTATAAGCATGTAGCTTAACTCAAGTAGCAAACCAGTGGAAGCATACCACTTGACAATTGAAAGAGTTTGAATGATCCAAGTCCCAAAGGGTGTTAATTTGCGGATATTTTCCAGCTTAGAAAGTTAAGGGGGATGATTGCTAATGATTCAAAATTCAGTGAGGGTTTTGCATTTTTCCCTTTCTTGTTTTAGTATCAACATGAAGCTCTGATCTGCATTGTCATGATTGTTGCAATGCAGATCTGAGCTTCATTGTTGCTTTTCTACAGCTATGATCCCTTACTTTTTTTGTCTTTAACATTGTTGCTTTTCTACAGCCACACCAGGATGGGCCTGCCTATTTTCCTGTTGTAGCAATTCTTTCCCTTGGATCTCCTGCTGTCATGGACTTCACTCCCCATTCCAGATTGAAACTAGATTCACATGATGCTATTGATTCTAATAATAATGATGGAACAATAAAGACTGAGAATTGTAAATGGCTTGATGATCACCACCCATTTTCTGTCTTGTTGATGCCTCGCAGTCTTCTGATATTCAAGGATCAAGCATATTCAGGTTGTTATCAAATTCTCTAAAATACCCGTTTTGCAATTTGTTCTCAAGTACTATCTTTTGTCTTTAATATAAGAGCGATACTTAACTTATTTGGGTAAATTAAAAAGATGTAATTAGTTAGTTATAACAAATATGATATGATCTCCTTAAATACCCCTATGTAAAATTATATTATATATCAATTTATATGTTAGGTAACTTAGTTTGAGGAAAAAATGATAAATATAGCAGACAAAATGGATTGAGATTTTATATTTGGAACCATATTCAACCCCCCAAGTAGCTCTTATATTAGGGATAGTACCTCGATGGAGTAATTTTCTTGCAAAATGTTAGTAATATTATCGATACCTTTGCAGATTACTTGCATGGTATAAAAGATACTGAAGTACATTGCTATGATGGGGTAAGCTTAAAGTTTGTAAACTTTGATACTTAAAATCAATTTTTAACTCTTAATTTATTCTAAAAATCTTAGGGTGTTTTTATCTTTTTCCCCTCGTGCTTTCAAAATTCGTCCTTTTCAGGCTGTCAATGAGGCTCGGGCTTTGAAACACAATGAATTAGATCACCCCTTCTCAAGATCAGAGGAAGCTGAGGAAACTTTGGGAAGAAGGGAATATAAGAATGTACGTAGGACATCCAATAGAATTTCACTGACTTGTAGGTTGGTACCAAAAGTTCATAAAAATTTGTTTAGATTTTGAAGCAACCACCTTCCACTTGAGAGTGTGCTAAGTGCTATCATAGTGTAACTTTGTGCAGCGTCTTTTTTTTTTTTTTTGTACTTATTCTTTTTGTATAACTTTTTTTGTACTTATAATTACGCTGTTTATCACTTATTCATCATACCCGGCTTTAAAATAAATGAGGAAGTCTTTTTTTGGTTATTTTTATTTGGAAATGAACATAGGAGTTCGCAATTTATAGTGGATGCTTAAGGGTTTTTATTAATTCAAATTATTAAGTATTAACCTGATTAGTGAATTTTTGTTTTTTGTCATACCTCAGACACTTTGCCCATCTTTGCCCATCGATGGTTTGAACTCACAATCTCGCCCTTAACAAAGATAATTGTAGTACTCCCTCCGGTCTTAATTATAGGATAATATTTGAGAGTTGAACTTGATCCTAATTATAGGATAAAGTTCTAATTTTTATTAATTTCTTCTCAAAATACCCCCTATTGATACTTTATTAATAATAATCAAATATAATAATAATTTAATAAGAGTAGATCAGAAGTTGTTGAGGAAGATTGACATCACTGGATTGTATGAGAGCTTGGAGAAGTCATGTGTGAAGCAGAAGAGGTACAAAATAAAACAGAGAATTAACGTAATTGGATGACATTTTAAACTTTAAATAAGGGTATTTTAGGAAAATAAATATGATTAACTAATTTAACCATTATCCTTAATTTTTCCAAAGTTAGGTAAATATGTCATATAATTAGGACCGGAGGGAGTAATATATTAATCAGCCCCAGAATAACATCATAACTATGTTGTCATAGCTACATTTGTCGATTTTTTTCATTACCTATAATATATTTTAAGTGCACTATTTCATAATTTTTTTTATCATAAATGATTTTTTTTGGCATCATTTTGAGTTCTCAATCAAATAGAATTAAAAATTAGTTATTGTTTTTAAATTGAGTTCTCAATCAATCAAATTCATTGTGCTTATTTTTGTCCAAAACGTGCTTATAATTCGTGATTCACGGTATACGAGGTAAGTATGTGAGAGGAGTTTTTTCTCGGCTTGTGTAATAAGTGCGTTTTTACTGTATAAAACGCTTAAACAAACAAGCCCAATCGTCAAAAATAGATTCTGGAGAAATAAAAAGTGTTTGGATTGTTATTCTTAAAACCATGGTTTTGATGGAAAAATAGATTTGAAGAAATAAAGTGTGTTTGGGTTGTTTTATTTAGAACCATGGTTATAAACACCATACAAACACACACAGGACATTTGTCCCTAGACATACTTTTCAGAAATAATATGTTTAGATCATAGTCTGTAATCGGAAAACAATGCAATTTGTTGTACATTTTATTTTATAATTTATTGTAAATAATGTAATTTATTGTGTATTCATATTGCATTATTACATAAGCTGTGCACTTGAGTAATAATGATGTAAATTGAGAAAAGTATCGCTTGGCTAAAAATAAGACTAAGAGTGTCATGAGTGAAATTCGTTCTAAAGTGTTTAAGGAGTTTTAAAAGGAATTATTAAGGGCTAGGGAACAAAAAAGATTGTAAAGAATAGGGAGAGAAAATCAAGAGATTTGGATGAAGTAAGATGTATAAAGAATAAAGAAGGCAACATTTAGGTTGCTCACAGAGATATTAAGGATAGATGGAAGGCCTATTTTTTATAAATTGTTCAATGATGAAAGTAAATATTCAATTTGCGAGTTAGTATGTGTTCGAATGCCACTGGAAAAGCGCTTTTTTGACAAAACCTTGGTTTTATAAAAAATCACCCGAACACCCCACACCCCACACAATCTGATAATCCCGTTTTTGGATTGAAACCAAGGTTTGAAGGGCAAAACCATGAATTTTTTTTGCTTTTTTAGCTATGTGGGCCCCACTGTCTCTTTTTTATTGGCCCTTTTTCATTGTGGGTCCCAAGCCACACACACACTCTCTCTCTCTCTTTTTTAATTTCACTGTTTTTCTCTTTCTCGTTTGTCACTCTTTTTTTTAAAGATTTTAAAATTTTAATACTTCATCTTATTCTTAATATAAAAATTATTTATCTAATTCTATTATATTAGAAAAAATAGTTAAGTTAATTACAGTATACATAGACAAATTTATTTCATTTTTGGTATTAATTATGAAATTTAATATTAAATAATAGGTTAAAATGCATCCTTTTTAATGTCGTTTATGGTTTTTTTCTCTCTTATAATTTAACGTCGTATGATCAAATTTAACGGTTTTGTTAAATTTACATCATTTTTAATTGTTCATTGTTATTTTTGCATCTTTCAGAACTTATTTGTACTATACGCCCCTCAGGAAAAACTTTGATGTTAAATTTGTACCTTAACTCTTAAATAATACATAAACTATAATATTATTCTTTATATGTAATTACCACAAAAGTTAATGTCCTTTTTAGTAATTTGACCATGAATAAAGCTATTCTGGCCACAATACCCAAACACTCTCATTTTATCAAAATCACTTTTTTTTTTCATAATCTATTCTTCAGAAGCTATTCTCCACTTTTTCTTCAGAAGTTATCCTTCAAAAGCTAATCCAAACATACCCTTAGAGGATTAGACAACTAGAAAAAGTGAGCACAATTTGTTGTTTTACTATAGGGTCTAGCCATTCAAGTTGGCAAGGTTAAGGAAGCTCTTAACAAAGTAAAAAATAATAAAGTTGTTGGACTTGATGGTATCCATATTGAGGTTTGGAAATGTGTTGGGGGAAGAGGGTATGTTGTGGCCTTATGAGCTATTTAATGAGATTTTGCTATTCAAGAAAATGCCAGAAGATTAGAGGAAATTCTTTAGTCCTATTCACGTGGGGGGTGTATGGTCCAAGATATGGAAACTTAGAGTTCCACAACAATGTAAAACGTTTCTTTGGTTGTGTGTTAGGGGACGACTTCTTTCAAATGAACTAAGGGAAGCACATGGTTTTCATGCATCTCCAAATTGTATGTGGTTTGTAGGGGTGAAGGAGAACACTTTGCAGGTACTTAGGGATAGAGTCGGGAATTCGGGCCGGCCCGTTTAGGCCCAAGCCCGTCAAGGGCCGGGCCTATGATTTAGAGGCTGAAAATGGAAGCGGGCCTAAAAGGGCCGGCCCTGTAGGGCCGCAAGCCCTGTAGGGCCAGCTTTGAAGCCCTGCGGGCCGGCCCTTTTAGGCCCGTTTAATATTTTTTTAAAATAAATTAATAAATATAATATCATTATATCAAATTATCAATATGAGAGACACCTAAGTTCCTAATAGAATATTAATAACAGGCAAATATTTATTAATTGGTTTGATTTATTTTATTTTCTACAATGTTTTATTCATTTAAACTTAAAAAAAAAGGCTAATTCGGACATTAGATGATTATTTTAACTAAAAATTTATGAGTTTTAAAAATAATGTATACCAATTTAAAGCAAAATAATAAATAAATTGTAAAATTTTAAAAAAAAAAATTTTGAATTAAAATGAATTTAAGCCCGTTTAGGCCCGAACCTGTGAAGGGCCGCGGGCTTTCAAAATATGGTACTTTTTAGGAAACGGTTTAGGCCCGAGCCCGTGAAGGGTCGGCCCATTTTCCCAGCTCTACTTAGGGATTGCACGTTGGCTTCCCATTTGCTAGTGAGTGTTAGTCCCAAATCAACTGCACCATAACTTTTATAGTATTCACAACCTGTCCTTATGAGTAGAATGGAATGTTTCACAATGGCTCATGTATGACGGTCTTAAGTAAAGGGTATGGTTTGCCATTCTTTATAGTTAGGCAAATCTGGATGAACAGAAACTTGGGAGTGTTTGAAGGAAAGGCTAAAGGTTCGAAGCGAGTGATATGTCAAGAAGCTGTAGTAGCGAAATGGGTAGATGCTTCATTGTTTGGTAAGCTGAACGAAGGGATGTTGAAGACAAGATGGGAACCACCATGTGTGGGTTGGGTGAAATTCAACGTGGATGGAGCTAGTTTTTGGGAGACTGGTGCTGCTGCCTGTGGAGGGTTGACAAGGGATCATGAGGGGGTAGTGCTTACTGGTTTCATGTTCAATTTTGGACTTGCTAATTCTTTTAATGCTGAGCTCTCGGCAGTAGTGTAGGGAATGAATAAAGCATGGGAATCACAGTGGTGTTGGGTGGTTATCGAGACAGATTGCTGGGATGCGATTCATGCATTATTGTCGGGTTGGGAAGAAGGTCATCCAGATAGCGAGCTGTTAGTAGAAGTGAAATCTTGGATAGAGAAGGATTGGTAAGTCTGTTTGGAGTGGTGCAGTCGAGATGCAAATGGAGTAATGGATGCATTGGCTAAGGAAGCTCTATCGGTTAGAAGGGGTGTGGTTTCGTTTGAGTCTGTTCCAAAATGTATTTATCATGTTTTGGCATCTGATGCCATAGGATAGTTTCTGTTTCTTTTCCGCCTCGAACGGGAAAGGAAGCTTATGACCGCTCATCAAGAGACGTATTTTGTACAGTTTTGAAAAAAAAAAAGAAGTGCGTGTTGCATATATCAAAGTCATACAAGATATATACAAGGAGGTAGCAATTAATGTTAGAACGTCTAAAGGTTAAATAAAAGACTTTCCTATAAGGATTGACTAACATCAAGCATAATCTTATTTGTTTAGTTTTGGACATTTTGACTAAACTTTTCAAAGAAGAAATCCTTAAGTGCATACTTTTTACGTGTGATTTAATTCTTTTAGTTGAGTTAAGAGAAGATATGAACTTTACACTTGAGTTATGGAGAACGACCTTAAAGTTAAAGGTTTTTGCCTGAGTAGGAGTAAGACATAGGGCATGTTTAAATTAGCTTTAGAAAAGTATGTTCAACTTAAGCCGAGCCAAAATTCCTTTTATATACTTATCTTGTATATCGAAAATCATATTGAAAAAGTAGCTTTTATCGCCAATCCAAACGAGCACATAATGCATGCATTGTAATTTTGATAAGAGATAAGTTAGAAACTTAGAATTGATTTGGAGATTAAATTGGGAGATCAAATCATCTAACAAGTGTCAAAGTTTATATATTTGGAATCAGTTATATAAAAAGATAGTGAAATTCATAAAAATGTTAATAATAGAATTTAAACCAGATAGTTTAAATGGAGAAAATTTATCAAAGTTATTTATAATAGAAAAATACTTAATAAAATAAAACAAAAATTTATTATACTTGTACAAGACTAGTAATGTTTATATAGTAGTGAATGTTGAGCTTTAAATGAATAATATAAGCATAAAGTGAGAGTAGTAAATATGAGGATGCTAGATGAATGTGTGGTTATATAAACAACTAAACTATTGTTGATAAAAAATTTTGACTAAGTGTAGTAAAAATATATTTTACTTTATAAAAATATCATTATTAATGGATAGAAAAAGTGAATAAAAAAATGAGAGAATGACAGAAAAATATCATTTAAACTTTAAAATTTTGTTGATAAGAAGAGTAATGGGATCGATAAGAACAATAATATGATTGACAACACAAATCTTTATCAAAAGATTAATTTAAGATTTTAAAATTTAAATGATATTTTTTCATCATTCTCCTATGATAAGTTGAGAAAGAAGTAGAGATAGGTAAGAGAAAATTAATGCAATGATATGACATGCATAAGTAACGTGGGCGAAAGTGAAAAGGATTGCTGCTAAGTGTACTCTCAGCTTCCCTGTTTTTGAAGTGTTATGTCTCCTTTTTAGGGTCTCCGTTTTGGATTTATCTAAATAATAAATGATTTTTTAACCTATTTTATACCTCATTCATTATCTTTCATCATATTTTTCTCATTATTATTTTCTCCTTTATCCATTTATTCATAAATAAGTGTATATTTTTTTAAAAAATATTTTCTTAATATTTATCACTTTTAATGAGTTTTAACTATTTTTTTTAACAACTCAATTCGGTTAACAAGACCTTATAAATAAGAATAAAATTAATATCTTATAAAGAAGACTATCTCACTCACGGGATGCATTTTAATTAAACATTAATAAGAGGTGTTTTAAAAGAATAAATGAGGGACATAAATAATATATATAATACTAATTTAATCAAACATTATGAAATGATGGTATTGGTCTAGAAAATAACTTCTGCAAAAATTTATAAAGAATAAATTTTAAATGATTTATACTCCTCTTATCCTATTTATAAATAACATTAGAAATAATCCTAAATATAATTAAGAATAGGTGCTTCTTTAAAATTTTAATATATTTTTTTATTTTTATCCTTAATTAATTACATGTTTCTTGTATGTCTTTCATACATATTTTTGTCATTTTTGCTCATTATTCCCTATTCATTATCTTCATAAATAAAAAATAATTAGAAAAAATATTATATATATATATATATATATTTATTATTTTTAACTAATTTTTATTTAAAAGAACGATGTATTAAAAATAAAAACAAAAAGCGTCTACAACTCAGCCCACATGCTGCATCAACGAGTCTTTGACCATTCCCAAAGCAGTTTTAATGCTTTGCGGTCATAAAAGAGTAAAACGCCCCATTCCTTTTCCAGTCAAATTATACAATACTTTCTTCTCCGGAATCCGATATCTACCTGTACTTTCTGCTCAAGGTTCCCCCCGATCCCGCGCCCAGATTCCCAATTCATCAGCCTCTTGCTGCCTCTCTTCTTTTCTGTTTCTTCGGTTGTCGTCCACAGTTTCTTCTTCAAATATCAAATTCATCAGTTGATTTCGGATTTGTCGCATCAGATATCTACCTCGTACATCCGCAGCTCCACGGTACTGCTATTCTGAAGCTCCGGTTTCATATCGGATCTATTGTATGTAATCTCTCTCTCTCCTTCTTCACTATTCTTATGTACTCTTGGCATTGGGTTGTGATTGATTTGTTTAGCTCTGGTTACTCATATTCTGTTTGCACCATCTTTTTACTTCGTTTTGCTGGTAGTAATTGGCATTAGGAAGGATTTAACCTAAGTTTTCGCCCAAAAGAATTATTTGGTTAACACTGTATGCAAGCTTTTCTTGTCTAAATGCCTTGGACTGGTTTTCTCATTCCGTTTGGATGGAGCCCGAGAAAGCAAATGAAACAGAAAAAAAGTCCGAGAATTTGACATCTTTCCTGGGGACAAATAGTTGGAAATTGAATATTTTCTCTGTAAATATGACACTTCTCTCAAAATTTGTCCTCATTTTCTAATTTTCAACTCTTTCTTTCCCTTGTTTCATTTGAAGAATACTGTGTATTGCAACTTTGTTTTCCAAAGGGGACGAATTGATGTAATTGTAAGGAACTAATAAAACTACAGAGAATATGTACTTTTGAAAATTTTGAAGCATGAATAATTCATACGAGCTATGGGGAGCAAATGATGGTGTCAGCAGAGTAGGGGAAGGGAGGAACTTGGAATCGTTGGGGATCCCCAAAGGGGTTTAAGCGAAAATAATCATAAGTTCTTCACGCATATTTGGGATTTTTATTCTAAAGACACGAGTTATTGTCGTGATAGAATTTATAAAAACAATTGATCTGTGAAATGGGACTGACAATAAATTTCTGCAAATTATTAAATAATCTTTGCTTATTTTTAAATGAAAAATAGTGCACGATGTCCAATGGGACTCGTACATGAACAGGATGATTTGGAATCTGTTTACTAACATTTATGCTGAGTGAATGACTTTCATATCTTTTTTTAAATTTTTCATGCATTTATCTTGATTGTATTTTCCATTTTATAGAGGTTTGCATTCATCATCTATGGGTTCTTATTCTGACTTGTTCCCTACAAATTTAAAAGAACCAACGCTGAGTCATCTTTTTGATGCTGAGCCCCCTGCAGATCTGGCTTCTCTCCTTTTCTTTTCCCGTCCGCTGCTATCCTTTACCCCCTTCATGAAAATTGGATCAAAATCTAATGGTTCACATTTAATATTTCCTTCCCATCCTTTTCTTTATTTCCTTTTCATTCTTCTCTCCGTTGTAACAATATTTTTATAAAATATTAAATGTGGACCATTAGATTTTGGTTCAAAGGGGGAAAAGGACGGCAGCGGATGGAAAAAGAAAAGGAGAGAGGCCAGGTCCCCCTCTCCCACACACACTTTCATGTTAGAAAAATCTACATGTGCTTCCATCTAGTGTAGATTTATTTTTCTAAAATGTGTGATTGAATATAGTCTGTTGGTTATAAATATTTTGGCTTTGATGTATTTTGTTTTCTTACCCTTAAAATACTTCACTTCATGTTGACGTCTCCTTCATGTAGGCAAATTATGCTTTGAGGGGATGAAGAAAGTCCCTTATGTGGATACTGAGGTGTGAATTTTCAATATCCAAATTATGGTTTGAGTTTCTTTGGTGAACTTTTCTAACTGTACTTTATCCATTGATTTTTCCAAGACTATGTCTGCCTTGAAGAAGGTTGTATAGTTGCGGTTTAACAATATATTTTTTCAGAAAAACAATTTTATAGTTACAGTGGGAAGTCTATGGCCTCTATTGAGCATAGTTAATAAATTTAATAACTTATTCAAACCGTACTCTTCCCTAGGTAAAGCCTTTTGAAGTTAGTTTATGTTAAGTAGCTTTTAATTGTTGCATGCACATCTGCAAGGTACGTATGTGACTGTTAAGTCAACCATGGTTAAATAGCATAACTGCTTTTCGTAGTTAACCTTTTTTCTTGATTCTAAACTTATTAATGAGGAATTATCTTCTTAATCTGAATTTGGGCTACTGACTGAGTTCATTCCTTTTGTTGTTTAATAGAAGTCTGAGAAAACTAGCTTCATGGTTGTATTTGACAAGTTGGTGAAGGAACTTCAGGAACCTGTAGACTTTGAACTTCCAAATTGGTGTGATAAGTGGAAGCCAATGCCTTACACCTCTATAAAACGCAGTATCTTTTATTATGGAAAACTTGTTATACCTCTCATATCTAGTTTAATATCATGCATCTGCTTTTAGTTTTCCTGTTAGGATTTATATTTATTAAGATTTTTTTGGGGGTGTTTCTATATCATGATTTAGGTGACATCCTATCTATAATTGGTCACAGTTTCCTTCTTTGTTCTGAAGTATTTATTTTACTTTCGCATGCTTTATCTGTTTTTCTATCTTTCTTTATACTTGTTGATCCTTATAAATTAAGATATATATCGCACGAAGAAGGTCAGAAAACGACTTGATGATGATGATGGCATTTTCTGTTCCTGTACTCCCTCAGCTGGATCTTCCAATGTATGTGGTAAAGACTGCCTCTGTGGGTAAGTGCTGTCTTCTTCAACATTTGTTTTTTGTGCATGTGTTTGTCTTGGAAAACTAAACATATCTTCAAATTTTCTCTAAGGTTAGCCTGGCACATTCCTTAAACCCTGCCTGCCAAGCAAATATGGGTTATAAGTATAATAAAATTGCTTTGCTTGTTTTTTCCTGGCTGGAAGGATTATTTGATGATGGATGGGTTGCACATTTTTCTTGCTTCCAGTAGGGATACACAGTTATGCACTGTTTGACGAGAAGTGCTATGTGAAGTGAGATTAAGATTAGTTGTTGGATTGCTGAATGTGCATCAGAAATAGGAAGGCTCATTTTCAAAATTTGAATTATACAAACTTGTATAATTAATGGCTTGATGCTGTTATAATCTTCCTATTCCTTACTAGTTTTTTCTTTTTCCATTTTTTAACTGAACAATTTTCATGTTTTGTTATGGGTTTCTCATTTTTGAATTAGAAGGGGGGACCCCGGGGGGGGGACAGTATTCTTAACCTGAATGTGCTCATGAACTTGAGATGCACCTGAGTTTTCAACTCTGATGATTTCTAGTATTTTCACACTTTTCTAAATAGTAGATTTTTATGATTCTGTGATGATGTCTTGGATTGTGCTGATTAAGACAATTCCATGGCTGATCAAGGATGCTTTTATTGCAGCTATCTATTATCATTGTTGGCATTTTGACACATTGCATATTGCATGATTTTGACAACTACTAATAGCTTTACTTCTTGTTCATTTTTTATCGTTTCTGGGTATTTATATGCAGCTGTGATGTGTTTATCATGTTGACTGTTCCCGCAGGATGCTGTTTTCTACTTGCTCTTCAGGCTGTAAATGTGGGAGCTCCTGTCTGAACAAACCATTCCAGAGTCGACCTATGAAGAAGATGAAACTGGTCAAGGTACTGGCTTTGGGCTTTTTTCAATTTATTTTTCATGACGTAAATATCACACTGTTTTCTCTGCTTGTTTTTTAGTAAAATTTAACTTCTGTGAAAAGTTGAAGTTTATGGATTTATGTTGCATTTATTCTTATACTGGCCTTGTTAGTTTCTTCCAAGATCATATTTCAATATATAGACATGTAAACTTCACTTAGTTGATGATTGCTTGTTAGTACTTGCTACAGCATTTTATTCGCAATAATCATCTAATAGGGCACTCATTGTGAATTCATATTCCCATCCTAATGCATATACTTACTATTAATTAAGACAACCAAACGTAGTCTTTCCATCTTCCCCTTCTAGCTTTAAAGTGTAAGGAGTCTTTAGTCTATTAAATTCTGTCAAGGATATTAATAAAAATATGTAATTTAATTATAAACGTAAAATGCAAAATTGAATTTGAAATTTTTCAAGTTACCTCATTTTCTTCTGCCACTTCTGCTCCTTCCCTATCTTTCCTCCTCTCTCTCTCTCTTTTTTCAATGCAGAAACGCATCTATCTGCTAATTTTCTAACAGTATTATTTGAAGCAATGTAATCACTTCCATTTCTCAAATGTTTCTTCCTGCATACTGTTTACCGAGTGTTACGGTATTGCTTGTAGACAGAGAAATGTGGTTCGGGAATTGTGGCGGATGAGGATATTGAACAGGGGGAGTTTGTGATAGAATATGTAGGAGAAGGTGATCAGTGATCCATAATTATTTTCATATTAACAAGTAAATATTTGTATGTGTTATTTTAAAACGTATTAATAGATTAATAGATGTTGCCTCTTTCTAGCAGTCATTGATGACAAAGAATGTGAACAGAGGCTTTGGAATATGAAACATCAAGGGGAGACAAACTTCTACTTATGTGAAATAAATCGAGATATGGTGATTGATGCAACATTCAAGGGAAACAAATCAAGATATATCAACCATAGTTGCTGCCCCAACACTGAGATGCAGAAATGGTTGAATACTAGTTCTTTTTCTCACATGATCATGCAATTAGGCTTTTCAAATCTTACATAGTATTTTTATAAACTTCATCTTATATCGTTTTTCTTTCTTTCCTTTTTAAGGATAATTGACGGTGAAACAAGAATTGGCATATTTGCAACTCGTGACATTAAAAAGGGGGAACATCTCACATATGATTACCAGTAGGAGCAATTGCTTCATCCTTTAATTTTTTTTTTATGGTTGAGGATTGCCTCGGATAATTTGATAGCCATCATGGTGGATGCTAAATATATAGCAGGTTTGTTCAGTTTGGTGCAGATCAGGATTGTCATTGTGGTGCTGTTACATGCAGGCGTAAGCTGGGGGTTCGACCACCCAAGCCCAAAATGGCTTCTGATGCTGCATTAAAGTTAGTTGCATATCAGGTGGTTCCATCTTCTCCAAAATAACAGTTATATCCTGAATTTTATCCACCTGTTTCAGTTTTGTCAAACTAAAATTTATTTCAGCTTCGTCATCAAGTAATATTTTCAGGAGCTAATTCTTTTAAATTGAACTATAAACTTAAATAGCAATTGACATCCACAGATTTCCCGCACATATCTTTAAGGGTAGGACCTGTGTAGGGCATAAAGCATTGTCTTGACTTGACACTGGCTTATTATTTTGTCCCCCCGCCCCCCAATCCCATAGGAAAAAAACACGACTGTCTTTACCCCTATATAGGGCAATCCCGATATGGATTCTTATGAACAGAAAAAATTGCTTTTCCTATCCCTTCCTCATCAATACGTGAAGCACCTTGAGATGGCAACATGATCATGGTCTGATATTATCTGCTTGCCATATTGATTTGGGCCTCGATTTTTTTCGAACAAAGGGAAAATGGGAAAAAAAAATTTAAGGGGGGAACTATGCAACCTTTAAGCAGCGACACACTGCTCCAAAGAAATCACAGGCTCAACAGGAAATAGATTACTTGAACAGGCACTATAGATAATTACTTTTGCTCTAGTGATGCTGTCAGATGCAGTGGTACATGGTGGATGTTGGTGTAACTAACGGTTTTTGCATGGATGAATATGTTAAAATGAATTAGGATTTTGAAGGAACATAGGGTAACTTTTTATTTAGAATGTTTCACAAGCAGTGAAATTGGCGTTTTCATTCCAAAGGTGCTACTGAACATTCACTCCAGCCGTTCTCTTTCCAGTTCCCATACTAATAAACCAAATGGGCGCTTAGTAATCAGCTCAATGAATCTTTTATTGTTTTTAGTATGTGCAATATGCTATAATATTTAGATCTGTCTTATCACTTGTGGACTAATAGTGAAATTTTTGTATGGGACAGGTTTATCAAAATGGACGTATGCGTACAGGTTTTTTTCTTTTGAAAAAGAAAAAATTCTGATAGTGTTGTGCTGCTTGATTTTTTGTTTGATAGAAATCATGATTTGTATTTTAAAGTCATTGTGCCCTTCAGGATCGTCTTAATATGTTACTAAACACCCATATTTACTATTGTGCTTGGCATTTCAGGAGGTTGTTCGCACAATTGCCTTGGTCAAGTTGTTAGGATAAATGAGAGGTGGCTTCTAAGTTTTTTATTTTTTAGTTGTGGTATCCTGTTTGAATACATATGGTGTTTTACATTTCTTCAATAAGTACTCTTGATATATTTTTGCCTAAACGATTGGATTATGATCTTTTCGTTAACATGATGCGCCAGGTTTGGGATTATTAAGCAGTTTGACAAATATTCCAAAAAGCATTTGGTAAGAAGAGATTCCTTGGGTGGATCTTCAATAATTAATATTAGCTTTAGGATCAAATTTATATGCATTTGTTTTTGCAGATCATGTTTGAGGATGGCACTGTTAATTCTGTTGACTTGTCAGAAGAAGACTGGGAACTTGTGAGACTGTGAGGTAAGAATAATGACTTTATCAAATTAGAAAATATACAATTTCTAATCATATCACCAACTTGTGCACTTCCAATTGACATCTTTTTTATTGGGGAAATGGATGAAAATTTGGTTTGCTCTAGTATGGGCTGATTATGTACAACTTTTTCTTCATTTCAGTGTTTTAGGTTGCTATTTTAAATTGTTTGTTGGATGGGACAGAAATGGTTACTTATGGAGTCTGAGGAAGTTATGTTATGGTTTTGGGGCTTTGAGCGGAGCAGGGCAGCAGGCATACGTTACTCTTAGGATGGGTAGGTTTTGGCAATTATGATAAAGGTAGGTTTAGATGAGGGAAGAATCTGAGTGAAAGGTATCGGATGAATACTGAAGAGATGTTGGGGCATATTTCTTGCATCTCAACTCTATAGTATTCCCCCCCCCCCCCCCCCCCATATTCGTCATTTAGTCTGTTTTGCTCTGTGAAGACGATTCTGTCATACTAGTGATTTGGCTCTTTCTAGCTAAATCAATTCCATCAATTCAGCTTTTTCTTGTATTTTCTTGATCAGCTAGCTTGGTTGCCATTAGTTACTACTACACCTCGAGCATTTTCCCCCATTTCTAATAGGGAAAGACAGGTAAAATGGGGTTTCACTTAACAGTCATAGCTGTATGTTGTGTGCTGCTTTTGGTGGTTGATGTTAACTGTTTGGCTCAGTAGCTGTTGCTTCATTTATATTGTAGAATGATGCTGCTTAAATCGTTTTGGGCACCTTGATTTATACTAAAGTTATGATGGGGGACGTGAAATAGTTGAGCCAAAAATATGAAACAGTGAACGATGCCTTATATTTCCTTACCAGAAAATTTAAGCACATCTTTTGATAGCTCTGATATGACCAGTATTGGGAACTTAAAAAGAGTGGGAAGTAAGATTGTTGTACTCCTGTTTTGGTGTACAGGTGGAGAGGTGAAAATTGGGGTCATCTTTTTTATTGGATGTGGATAGTTCTTTTTGAGGCTCTGGTTAACAGAATATGAAGTGGAACAGACCATTATAACCCAGCTGATTGCAGGTATTAATAATTTTTATTTTTCACTTGCAACTGTATTATATTAGCAAAGAGATATTGCTGTTCAAAGTGCCAGAAATGATGTCTGTACAAAGCCTGGTTCTGTTGTAAGAATAGGATTGACTTTGCTCCTTTACCTGAGAATTTGTGCAATGGCTGTAATCAATGCAAACTTTTTCCCTCCTATTCTGATGGTAAGCGATCTAAAAATAATTCATGTGAGTAAAGAAGCTTTGCGTTGGCATGCATCATTCCCTGTATTACAGCAGCTTTTTATCCAATAAGAGGGGTGCCTTTAATATCCCTTGTGTGGGGTTGCTATTATTGTTGTTGTTCTCATTATTTTCTGGCACCCGACGGAGCAGTAGTCCGAACCTTGGACCTCTTGCTAACCTTAGAGTGTTTGAGAATTGAATTCGCACTTTACAAAGTCAATATGCGAGAGTAATTTTATCTCCTAAAACAAAATTGTTTCTCTGGAGTTTTCAAACACACTTGTATAATATCTTGTATTGCAGCTTTATAGTCTTTTTGATGTAAATATCAATTGAATTTGGTTTCTCTCTGTCTGACTGCTAGCACAACGGGTTTTGGTAGGTCGCCACTGGTAAACTTGTTCTTGAAGCTAATCTCCACACCAAGTTACACCCAACCCAGCTACTCATGCTTTGGTTTCCTTCTGTTACTAAGTAGCTGCATTGTTCTTATATGATGAACCGTTATGTTGTATATTCATTACTTTGGACATGTGAAGGTTAAAGAATAGTTAGGTAAAAAAATAATATCATGTGGTAAATTCTGGTAATTTGTTGACTGTGCCCGCCTGCTTGTGTCTCTGTTTTTGTTGATATAATTTCAATCAAATAATATCAAACAGCAACGCAGGGAAGCAAACTTTTTTTAATAGGTACCTGTATCTCTTATTAGAGATAATCTGTTCGAGGCACTGTTAGATGCCAAATGTGAACATCTCTTCTAATAAGGATTCAAACTTTGGTTCGTTACATTGAGAGTGACTAACTTCTTTAGCTAGACCCACTCAATCCCTGTAGATAGCAAAACAAAAGGAAAGGGTTGGGCTTGTGAACATATCAAATACCAAACCACACCACTTTAAAACCCAACTACCCAGGGATTTGGCTTTACAAGATAGCATTGACAACTTGTGGGATTCTTCTATAGTGGAAATATGGTGTGTTAGGTTAGACTGTACAGTGATATATTTATTTTTTATGGCAAACAAAGCCTGCAATAATAAAGTTTTGTTGAATTTTTCCCCCACTAAAAAAAAAGAATGTGATTAAAATGATTTCTGCAGGTTTTTATAGGCTTTTGTTTATGTAATTATGCATGCACGATGAAAATATTAATATCAAATTTTTCTCAAGAAAGAAATCTGGTGGTCCTCTGGAACAATAAATTTGGGCAACGGCCAATGATATTGACCAAAAGAAATAAACTAAAATCTCGCTCCTGGAACTTTTCATTTTCTCAGAACCATTTCTGATCTATTTTTGTATGTATATATATTTTGGAATGTCATACTCTTGATTAATCAGACGACGACGACCGCTGAATCATAGCATCCAAACGCTAACGGCACGTCATAATCAAAACCCAGAATCCCTCCGTTCACTTTCTAGCTCTGCATCTCCTTCCGATCATCGCGGATCAGCTTCCGTTGATCTTCGCTCTCCATTTCTTATTTCCACCGCTGATCCGGTAGCTTCTGCGTATTCCCGGTGAGCCGTGCAAGACACGTCTGTTTCCACCATTATGGTCCTGATTGGAGGGAAGCCATTGAAGCGGATGAAGACGAGAGTGACGGCCGATTTCTACGACTTCCTCACTTTTCCGCCCCCGTCACTCGTCGTGACAGATGAGATATCCGGCGGACCCTTCCGGACAAACGTGTGCTCGTTCCTTTCGAAGCAAGCGCTGCTCCCACCGCCGTCCGCACTGTTTCCTCACTTGCTGACGTGGCAGATCCTTTTCCGAGTCGGAGACCAGACGGACGGTCCGGACTCGACGCCGTCAGTGGTCTGCCTCGACGTCGTGGAAGAGGATGTGGCCAGATCCAGATCAGTCTACTGCGATCAGTGTCGAGTTGTTGGTGAGTTGACTCGCCAGTAGGCGACCGATTCTCTTTCCATACCATTAGATCGCTTTGGTTTCATCGTTATCCTGTTTCTCCCGGTTGACGGTTTCCAATCTCGTCCAAGTCCGGTGGCCTTGGAGAAAATGGTTTAATGGTTTATAAAGCTCCCGGTCCCGGGTATCGTGGTGGTTATGTGATATGAACTTTTATTTTTAGATATCTTGGCCTAAATAAATAAAAACTGACATGACGTGATGATAATGAAGAACGTAAAAATAAGAACACTATGACAGTCAACGTATTTCCAAAAATAAAACTAATCTGAAAAAAATGATTGATGGTTAATTGAGTTTACCATGTATATTATGGCCCACCATTTGACCCGCATTATTAACGGGACGACGAGTTATGGCCGATAATTTTGAGAAAATCCAATTTATCGGCGACTATCTGATGATCCAGGAATCTCAGGGGCAGTGGGGCCCATCCAGAGTAGTCCCGGCCAGGACAGCGTATTTCTGTTTTCTTATTGGTTTTATTCCTTCTTTATTCGCAGTGCTATGTCGTTTGTGTGGGACCGCTATGAAAGCTTTTTCTTTTTGGGCCCCATTGCTGCGATAAATTTTTTTAGTTCAAGTGTTCAACCGCCACTGAATGCGTAAACTGCCAAGATGAACGTCATTACCATCATCTTTCTTACCCACGTGTCTTTGGTGTGAATGTCCCATGTTAATTGATTTAATCCCCCTTATTATTAGTTGGCTGATACAATGTCAATTTATTATAATATAATATTTCATGAAATCTTATTGCTGGATGTGTGGCTATTGTTTTCTAATTCTCCTTTATATTTGAAATATTTGTTTAGGTTGGAGTGATCACCCAGTTTGCAGGAAACGTTACCACTTTATAATCAAGGCTGATGGAAGCTCCATCGGTGGATACCACAAGCCATGCATGTGCTGTGGAGATATCTTGCATTTGTCAGAATCCAAGTGAGTACCTTCAGACTTCAGCTCTGATTACTCATTTTCAGTTTATTTTGGGGTGGGGGGCTGTCGTCTTCTCAAGTTTTATTAATTTCTATTGCTTTGTTGCAGGATACCTTTTGATTTGTGATACCCGAAACTAGGATTGTAAAATAGGACGGATGATTTCAATTTAGTGTAGGTGAATGAGATTACTTTTCTTTGCTTTGACATTAACTTTGTAATTAATTTTGTCAACTTGGAAGTTGGAATGGCCCCAGTAGTTCTGTACTTTGGTAATGTTAAAGCAACGGGAAATGTCCTATTGTTTGGGTCTATAGGTTGCTGATATACCTTTGTTTTGTATACTTTTTTCATCTACACTTTTGTTTTCATGATATGATGCTTTGATGAAGGTGAATTATTGGGATGTTAAATTCATAGAACAATCAGTCTTTAAACCGGCGTCTGGTATGCTCTTACAACAAACATGCAATTGGATTTCCTATTGGTAATGAGTTATGACAGGCTTTGACCCTGAATCTGGCTTCATCTAAGTGGTTGGTCATGGATAATGAGCTCGTGATGCCGCTCCTATGAGTGGAAGTGAGCAAATTTGTGTTCCCATGAATAGGACGAGGACAATAGATTGTATGTCTTTATTTTCACCTCAGTCCCATGGCTATAAAAGGAAAAGAAATTTCAAGATTAAGTTGTAGTAGGTGAAGAGATTAATGGGCATGGCTAGCTCCTAGCTTATGTTTTGCAAGTTTGAAGTTATGTTTTCATAAATAACTTTTTTCTTGTTATTTGGCTTTTGTCAATTGTATAATTTGTTGTAATTCATCAAAACGTATTGATAGCTTCCAATTTGATGGGTTGCGTGTTGGTTTGAAGCTACCAGTGTATTGATGTATATGATTTAATTGACCCTAGTATGTTGAAGTTATAGCTGGTTATGTGGTCACCAATGTGGTGTGTGATGCTTTCTATCTTCAGGTGTAAGTCATGCAGCCATGTGACAACCACTGATGATGTTGAAGACTGGGTGTATCACCAGTTAGAAAACACGACCCATCTTTTACATGGTGTTGTCCATGCAAATGGTTATGGGCACCTTCTTCGGGTTAATGGCAGGGAAGGGGGCTCGAGAGTTCTTTCTGGCTTTCATATCATGAACTTCTGGGATCGTCTCTGCAAGTCACTTGGAGCCAGGTTAGCATCTTTTGTTCTAATCACAAGTTTACAACTTCTGCTTCCTTCTTATTTGTCATCAAGTAGTTCTGTTAGTCTTCAAGAAAATTCTATTGATTTCTTGCTGCTTCAACTTGTTTTTCATCTATGACATCCTCTGTCACTAACTTGAGAATATCAGTGGAAAAATTATAGGTCTACATTGAGAAGTTGATTATTGTAGGGCATTACAACTATTGTTGCATAAAATGTAAATTTCCAATTAATTACGGGTTAAAGATTAGGAATTAGACTTTCAAATAATGGGGGCATCTGGAAATATTTTGGCCTTCATGAAATGGAATCATACGATTGTTTCACATATCGCTTTTTTTTTTTTTTTTGCCTTTTGAAATAGAAGCCCAAGTAAAACCCCATACAAAAGGCAATTACATCCTCGCTTTGTCTAAATCCACCAGCCTCCATTGTTTCACATATCCTATGTACAGTTAGTTTTTTCATATAACTACGAGCTAAGCTCTTAAATGTGTTCATTCATCTCTACATGGGCAGAGAAGTTAGTGTAATGGATGTTTCAATGAAATATGGGCTGGAGTACCGCCTGATCCATGCTATTACAAATGGGCATCCCTGGTATGGTGATTGGGGCTACCAATTTGGCACTGGTAGCTATGGTCTCACGCATGAAGCATATGAGTCTGCAGTTGAATTCCTTTCCAATCTACCATTGTCCCAATTTCTCTCTGAAGGAAAGAGACCTGATTCTCGATTGCGGGACACGATCTCATATTACCAGCATTTGTCTGAAACTGGGCTTGTAAATCTAAGGGATCTCTTTTGTTTTTTGATTGGTTTGATTCACGATGCTCGCATGACAGTGTCAAGGGCTGATGATGTCACTTGCAAGAAGTGCCATTGTAATGCTGCTGGAGTGTCATGTTTCTCATCAATGAGTGACATTGAACGTGTGGAGGGAGCAATGCTCAGAGTGTTGCGTGCAGTGTCAGGATCCAATTGGGTGAGACGGCGTACTCTCAAGGGTGCTGTCTGCAAAGTGGCCTCTCCAGAGCTTCTTGACTACTGTCTCGGAGAACTAGGAGGAAAAGCAATAGTTGGTGGTATGGTTGTCAATACCCGATGCAATCCTGTCACTGGCGCTTTAGAGTACAGGTTAGACTTCATTTTGATTCTTGTAGGCTGCTTTCTCTTGTGTGTTTTCCATTTTGACCATTATAAAGTAGGTCATACTTTATGAGGATATTTAATGCAGTGTCAGAAGAGGTCCATATCATGATTTTTCAGTTTTTATAATTTTGTACTGCCTAGTTTTATGCTTTTCAAGTAATGGTGTATGCTAAGGTGATGATAGTTCTTGACATTGTTGTGCAGTAAGCTGGGAAAAGGAACAATTTTAAAAATATTCATTCATGACCTCTTCTCTTTTCATCCCTCTCCCTCCCTCCCTCTCGCACCAGCTTCAAACACAACGCCCCGTGACAACATCATTCCAAGAGTTACAATGAGGACCAAGGTGCCAGCTCATGCACGCTTCTCTTGTGTATTTATGGTTGAACCCTTGCTTATTTGGAGTAATACTCAAATTGACGCTTTAGTCTAATAACATACCATTGATAAGGAGGAACGCTGGACATTTCAATGTTTTCCTCAAAGCTTTGACGTTATTGATTAGTTATAATTTGACAGTTTCGCTCGTCCTTTGCATTCTAGAAGTATTTTATTCATCTGAATTGGTTTGCTGCCAATGTTTCATGTTGCACTTCTATTTATTTGCAGACTAGAGGCAGGGAACAGCTTTTCCTATGGGACGACAGCTAGCAATAATAAATCTTTGAGTTTGAAGTATCCATCTGAAGTGAATCTCCTGCACGACTTGAGATATTTATACGAGTCTTTGCTTCATCCACATAAGATGCTAAGCTATGACTCTGAGGAGACAAGGACTGCAGCAATGAGCTACGCTCAGAAACTTCTTGATTGCAAGCATTTTGTAAAAGATTATAGACCTGAGATGGTGCCAATGACAAGCTTGAATAGGATCCGACTCTCGTGTCAGGTAGTACTAGTTGATGAAACTGATGAAGCTTTTGCAAATCCTCCCCCAGAATTAATAGTCCTGCCCTGGAATGCCACTGTGTGCGACCTCAAGACTGAAGCATCAAATGCTTTTCAAGATGTATATCTCATGTGTAAAAGATTTCAAGTTGATGAGCTCTTTGGCTGTAGCAGTGCAGATGATTCCTCTCCGGTCAAACTCTTGATAGGATCAACAGAATTTGTTCGTGTCCGAGGAAAATGCATTGGGAAGAATGTATTGAGCAGGTTCCAAAGGGAACGTGGACTTGAGAGGTGGACCGTCGATTGCAGCTGCGGGGCCAAAGATGATGATGGGGAGAGAATGTTGGCATGTGATGCGTGTGGGGTGTGGAGGCACACTAGGTGTTCTGGTATTCTTGATGCAGATCCTGTCCCTCTGAAGTTCTTTTGCCCCAGATGCCAAAATTTTGAGTTGAGGCCGTATTCAAGTGGACACTGAATAGATGAAGCTGACTAACATCAGTACTAACATTAGATGCTTTTGAAACGGCTTGCTAGTTCCATTTAGGTGAGGTATTGATTCATTTCATGCATACAAGTGCTTTTTTTGTTTTTTGGGGGTGAAGACGCATTCAAATGCTTTGTTTATGTATTTTTTGCGTAGGCCTGAAATGATGAACCTGTATATAAAAACAGGCCTAAAAGATTACAACAGGATGGGCTTATCTAATCGTTTTCACTTCCAGGTTCTACCTTCTACCTCTTGTTTAATTTTTGTATATTTTTAACTGACTGACAAAACTAGTGGATAAAGAATGGAAAAAGAAAAATCAAACTTCAAAGTTTTTTATGCAAAGATGTTGGCTCCTGGTTTTTTGGTTGGTGAGCTTTTTCCCTTTTCTTGCAAATTGCGATGTAAGTTGGAAACTAAATTATCATATTTGGTTTGTTTCAACTCCCAAAATTATGCGTCTAATGAGAACTATTTAAGTAAATCGTGGTTATTAGAATTGAATAAATTTAAGTAAAATCAATTGCGAATAAAGTAATATACACATGCAAGGTGAAATTTGTTGAGAATTGTGTTTTGGATTATGTCTTTTTAAGTATATTGGGCTTACATAAGAATTATGCTTCGAATTTTATTGGGTTCTTAAAGGTATAAGAAAGTGAAGACTCTATTCGTTTGTTTGGTAACAAAGAGTAAAGACTTGATAATATAATTTATACTACCGGTACTAAATATAAAACCTAGTTGAAATTTTTTGGAGAGATTAAAGAAGTTATTTGATTATATCATATTTTGTGTAAGATTTAATTATATCAGTTTATAAGTCAAACAAATCAGTTTAGAGAAAAAACGATAAATATAAATTCTTTACAATAATATAGTTAGTTTTTTTAATCTCTCCAAAAAAGTTAAATGGGTCTTATACTTAAAACGTGAGGTAGTATCATTTTGTTCTTTTGTCAAAAAAAAAAAAAGTAACAGTAAAGACAAGATGGTTTTCTTTCGTCAAGTTGCATTGCTACCTTTATGAATATGAAGTAGGTATGGCACTGGAATGATAAAGAACTCTGTGTGTGTGTTGTATATTTTTCAAAATAAAAAGCTACTCCCTCCTGTCTCTAATATAAGAGTTATTTAATTAATTTGAGTAGATTAATGAAATGAAATAAATTAGTTAACTTAAACTAATGTGACATGAGTTAGGTAAATTAACTTGAGGAAAATGATAAATATAGGTGATAAAATGGATTGATATATTATAATTTGGACCAAATCTTACCCCCAAGCCCCAACTAACTCTTATATTGGGGATTGGACCGTAAAGGGGATAAAACATAAAACAGAGTAAACTAATGTAAAGGATAGCTTGCTTGTCAATGCCATTGAGTCTCCCACACTCGGGTACAAAGTTTATCGAACTAGATATCCATGTCACGAGCAGTTCTGGCCATTCAAGAAAGTTTCTCTCTCCAAAATGATGTTAGTCATGTTACTTTGTATATTCTACTCGTGGCAACGATTTTCGTTTTCCTCTCCCCCTTAACTTTCGTGCAACCGTTCAAAAAGAACGTGTATTTTGTTACCATAAGCAAGGAGACGGGAAGAATCCTCTCATAATGTATCAATTACACAATTAATTAGTAAAATCTTTGTATCTTAGATGTCTCAGGTGGTGAAAATCCCTAAAATATCTATCAATTCAGATTTTCTTTTATCAACTCTTAGACAGTTGACTGTAATAAAGTGCATTTAAGAATCTCTTAGTAAAAGCATTGATTTTTACTCCCATAACCCAAGGTCCCATGTGGACTATACTATATACGATTTATCATCAGTGGTGCCTAACATAGTGACGCATTAATTATTAATTATTCAAAATATGATTAATATTATAATACTAAGGGCCCGTTTGGTTCGATCCCATTACACCCTGCAGTGTAATGCGATGCAATGATAATGCAATGCAATATTAATTACAAGGGTAGTGTTTGGTTTGATTTTTAAGTAAGGTGCAATGAGTTAATATTTTAACAATTATTTAAAATTAATATATTGCACAAAGTCTATTTTACCCTTAATATAATTTTTGTAAAAAAGAAGTTAAGAGTCGGCGGCGGCAAAGATGGAGATGGAAGAGGTAGTGGTGGTAGCAATGATGGGGGTGGCGGTAGAGGAGAAGGTAGTGGTAGCGGCAGTGGGTGGGTGACTGCGGCGACAAAGGAGGTGGTGGCGGTGATAGCGGTGGGGGGCCTATGACGATGGCAGTGGCGGCGGCGGCAACGATAGAAGGAGGTGACAAAGGGCGGGTGGCGGCTGTGACTATGGTGGTGGAGGAGGAAGAGGAGGTGGTGGTGGCGGCGACGGTGGCGGAGGAGGAGGTGGCAGCGACGGCGGTGGCGGTGGAGGTGGGCGGGTGGTGGTGGTGGCAGTGGCAGAGGAGGAGATGGTGGCGGCGGCGGCGGCGGTAATGGCGGAGAAGGAGGAGGAGGTGGTGGCGATGGGTAGGTAGCGGGGGCTGAGGAGGTAGTGGTGGTGGTAGCGGCGGTGGCTAAAGAGGAGGTGGTGGTGGTAGCGGTGGCGGCCGAGGAGGAGGTAGTGGCGGCGGTGGCGAGCTTGTGAAGGTGGCAGCGGAGGAGGAGGAGGTAGTGGCGGTGGCAATTGTGGCATGATATGACAAGTGAAATGAGATAAGTAAAATAAAGACGATGTAAACTCAAGGGTAAATTGGACTTTTTAAACCATGTAATGGGATGGTAATGAGGATTCATAGGGAGGAGGTATGAATGAGGATTATCAAGTTTTTGGTAATCATCATTACCATGGTAAATCTTATTACCATGCTAAAGAGCAACCAAACACTCTGATCTTAATAATGCAATCATGATTACCATTGCAAGCATGCTATGGGGTTGAACCAAACGGGCTCTAAGATTCATGTGGGGTATGCCTTAACTCTCTGTACTGTATTTCTCTACTCTTGAAAGTAAATGCTTTGCTAGAACATATAGAGCAAGGGATCACTATACCCACATGCATGTAACTTGGACGCGTCCCTAGCACTAAACCATACAGGGCGTTGAAATTCAGGCTTCATGCGCAATTTTATAATTATAACTTTATTTTTTTTTTCCTAATGTCTAAATTTTGTGACTCTTATCCCACTATACTCTTATCATTTTTGTCACCTTCTATTTGTGTATGGTAGACAGCTAGGCCGTATGCACTATGACAACAACCCCACTTACTTATATCTGACTTCCATTAGATCCAATCCAATTCCAGATATAAAGTCTTCACACCATAGAGTAGATTTATAAATATGATTATACCATACTAGATGCTAGAATGAGCTTCACTTGAAACCCAAAATTTGGACTTCAATGTTTCATAGTTTTAAGTATCCTGAGACTTCTCTATCACCCTTGAAAGTTCAATCACTTCCTCTTGCTCTGATTGTTTGACACCACCAGGTGGCACGTTAATATTAGGCAAAGTATAGTAGTCAATTTTGCACATGTATGTTGTAAATGTATTAAAGGACAGTGCAGTCCACAAGGCTCTCAACAAGTGTGTACGCATCCTTAACCCTGCAAGTAAAGAGGCTGTTTCTAGAATTCAAACCCATGACTTTTTGAACACATAACAGTAACCTTTACTTCTGTATGCTGTAAATGTATTGATTAAACATATTTATGTTGGATGTCAAAGTGAAGACAAGAAATGCCAAATGACTTTAAGTAGTGATCACATGGATTTATTAATTTAAGGGGATATGCTAGTCCCCCCTCTCACCACCCATTAGTATCAAATTAAAGCAGTGACTTAAAGAACCATATACTATATGCCCATTTTATCACATGCCAAATTTTTTATTTTCAATCATGTAAAGATTATTTTAGTGGCCTTATTTTTCATCTTAGAAGATGTGATAAACTATTTAATATCTGTCTCCTGAGTTAGGTTGCTCCACTATTTCTAGAATATATAACATGCTTCATATATTCATTTATACTACTTGTTTAGGAAAATTAATTCCCCATAGAAAAAACACAACAAAACAAAAGAGGTAACCCCAATGTAATTCTCTCTTGCTTAATAATCTTAAAAAGCTTGAGGTAATGTTTATTTGCTATGTCTTTCCGACATATTCTGAGTAGCATTAGAAGAGATTGGGAGGATAGGACTTTGTACCTAATTCTCATCTTTTCTACCTTCACTTTGTCCACCTCATCTTGGATCCTAAATTTCCAATTCATCGTTTATCAAATGATCTCTTTAGCATTTTTAAAGCATATGAAAATATTCTTGACTATAATATGTAAATCATGATTTGGCTAATACTAATTCGACAGCCATTGAAAGTGAATTTTCCTTATGTGTCAACTTACAAGCAATTAACATACATCTAGGTTATCAGCTTATATCCCTGACCAATGAGATCAGTTTGCATTTGATAAACGTGGCGTTGCATGAACAGGAGAAATGACAAACCACTATCTTTCACTTTTTTTCCTTTTTAATTATTAGCATTTAGATATTCATATAATTGCCTCTCCCCCGTACAAAAGTTTGCTGCAGCTTTTTCAAGTATTTTATTACCATGCCTCATTTCGAGTAAATTAAGTTCATTTCTCCCTTTCCCCCTCTATTATATATATCTCAGGGGGTTATAACAGAGCTCTGCACAAATCATATCTAAATGTCTATGAAGTATTCGAAGATGGTGATTATGGCTAAGTTGGTGACTTTGATTCTGTTGTTGGAGGCGATGGTGACAAGTAGTTTCAGGATTGGGCCAGCGGCCGGTAGTCTGAGCATGGATTACTACGTAATGAGCTGTGCCTTTGTTGAACCTGTTGTTAGGAACATTGTGAACCAAGCTTTGGAGGATGATCCAGACCTAGCAGCTGGTCTCGTTAGAATGCACTTCCATGACTGCTTCATTCAGGTTCTCCTCCCCTCTCTCTCTATACACACACGCACTCCTTTGTTCCTTAATGTAAGATATAGTTAATTAATTTGATTAGATCAAAGAATGCACTATTTTTTTTCTAAGACATCCTAATCATCTTCCTTGAATCCCTCCTCTTCTCTCCTACTTTATTATTGTTGAGGGAATGTCAATTACTCAATAGGGCTAATTTGGGGAACAAATGATAAATATGTGAAAGAGATCTTACATTTAGGACTAATATCAACTCCCTAATTAGGTTCTACATAGGAGGAGTATATAAGTATCTCGCTCACACTCCTGTGCACAACAGTCACAAACATACACTCAACACATTTAGGCACTTCATATTACAATTAGCGTAAAAAGTGCTATTTCTGAACAATTAATATCAGATTATATTGGATACAACGCGAAACCACTCATGCAGTTGTGGCCACTGTAAAAAGTGCTATACTTTGCTCACTAGGCTTGCTTTTAAGAAGTAGAAGCGTAGAACTTACTGTAATGCGTGGAAAAATGGTCATGCCTATAGTGTGCGTGCGTGTGTAAAGAAAAAAAAAGGAGTAAATTGGTTTGGAGTACTGTTTCTCTGGTAGGAAAGAGGAAATTAATATATAATTTTTGTTCAAAACAACTGGATTATGAATAGTGGTAAAATTTGATGGATGGGACTTGTTTTAAGCCGTATACTTTATTTACGATTATATTTTAAAAAGTTCATAAATTAATCAACAATGAATAATTATACAGTTTTTGTAATTACAATTTTGAGGAAAGTAAGAACGATAAATTAATAAAAGAGCATGCATTTTTTGTTTAAGGAATTAAAGCAAGATTTGACCTTATTGTTTAACCCTACAATGGCTGTATAATTCCAAACATCGCTTGTTCTCTCTCTTTATCATATATAATCTCGCATTTTCAATATCATATGTATATATATACCAACCAGCACATGAACCTCCACTATGAGATACAGTGGGTATTGATGAATAATATTCCCAGTTAGTGACTAAAATGTTCCCCACCAGAAGATGTCGGGCATGTTTCAAGAACAAATCGTTCTATGGAACTTACAGATTATTTTATAGACATCATTACGGTAAGTGCTACTTAATTACTGTTATTAATGAACAGGGATGTGATGGCTCAATTCTGATAGACTCTACAAAGGCTAACACAGCAGAGAAGGATTCACCAGGAAACTTGAGCTTGAGAGGCTACGAAGTGATTGATAAGATCAAAGCAGAGCTTGAAGCAGAGTGCCCAGGAGTCGTTTCATGTGCTGATATTCTCGCTTTGGCAGCTCGAGATGCTGTTTTCTTTGTATGACTCTTAGTTTATGTCTTCATGCTTTTAGACATGTTCAAACACTAAATCTAATTTATTGTGTAAAATAGTTAGAGAGAAACAAGAAGAAAGTAGTACTACTAGGTGTCTGCTTTAAAACAAGGTTTGAATTTCTGTTGGAAGAGGTGTCTATATTTAGTGCCTGACAATACTCGGAACAAAATTGTTTCCATGAAGTGTCTGATATGATGTCACATGTTTCTTTACAATGATTTGCTTGAGCTACATAGCTTGTATCATTAAGTATATTAAATTTTGAATATTGAATGAAATGATGAATCATGAACAGGCTGGTGGTCCGGTGTATGACATACCGAAAGGAAGAAAGGATGGAACAAGGTCCAAAATTGAAGACACAATCAATCTTCCATTCCCAACCTTCAATGCCTCTGAACTTATTAGAGTCTTTGGCCAACGTGGTTTTACTCCCCGCGAGATAGTCGCTCTCTCTGGTAATAAACATGTACTCTTCTCTTTATTCCTAAATGTAAGAGTTAGATAATGAATTTATAAATACTAAAGAAATTAGCTAATCTAGTTATTTGTTTAAAAAAAATAGTGTTGGTTTTCTAAAATTACCTCTTCTAATCATTTGCATTGAAACTAAACTACTCTCTTTATAGGAAACTCTCTTGGTATGTGGTGGAGCCCAAACAAATTGATGAAAATATAACACTT
The DNA here is from genome assembly GCA_963242795.1 of Inga leiocalycina. Lineage (NCBI taxonomy): Eukaryota > Viridiplantae > Streptophyta > Magnoliopsida > Fabales > Fabaceae > Inga > Inga leiocalycina. The sequence continues at coordinate 81,686,674 of OY725320.1, read as the reverse complement.
ACTTTGTGTGTGTGTGTGTGTGTGTGTGTGTGTGTGTAAGAAATAGGGACAGTTACAGCATTAACCAACACTCGTTAGAAAATAAGCTACTGAAAACACCTGAAACACTAAATAAAAGGATAAAATGATGAAGCAAGATGAACTTCCTCCACCCCTCAGTCTGGTGTTCCAGAGACCAGACCCCCTCTCCTCACAATACTTAAAACCCTACCAAGCCCCTTTTTCTCAAATATATACATCAGTACATTGGACTGCCCTCTCTCTCTCTCTCTCTCTCTCTCTATCTCTCTCATGCGCACATGTACATCAAACACACACAAACCTCACACTCCTCACTTAGGCTTGGCCCATTAATTGGGGGTCCATGAGCTATTGGTCCATCAATGTGTATGATGATTGATGAATATGATAAGCAGAGCTTATGAAAATGGATTAAGATCTTACATTTACATATAGAGAACCAAAACAAATATTTACCAACTCTTATATGGTTGACCAGGGCTACATGAGTTTTAAAATTTAAAACAGCAACAAAGCATCAACTCAAAAAATAAAATGTTAAATTTGAGTGATACTCCTATTTGATTCATAACATGTAGATAGTCTCTTGAGAATTGAGGATATAATGGTATTCTGGATGATTTGAACATGGTTGCAGGAGCTCACACACTAGGAGTGGCAAGGTGTTCGTCATTCAAGAACCGAATAAGCGGTGGGCAAGCAATAGATCCGACGTTGGTCGACTCAGAATTCGCGGAGTTACTGTCCGAAACATGCAGCGCCGGCGACAATGCTGAGCAGGCGTTTGACGACACCAAAAACGTCTTCGACAACTTGTACTTCGACGCCTTGACGAGGAACAATGGCCTCCTCACCTCCGACCAGACGCTATACACCCACCCTGATACCAAGAACTTCGTGGACGCCTATGCCTTTAACCAGGCCATGTTCTTCTTCGACTTCCAACAAGCTATGGTCAAGATGGGTTTGCTTGACGTCAAACAAGGTTCCAATGGCCAAGTTCGACTCAACTGCCGCAAAGTCAACTGATCATATATCTGTAGTATAAGCTGTTATTGTAGGAGACGACCATCGTTTGTTTCTGTTTGTAGCCTTGTATTTGTGAACAAGCCATGTAAATGTGTGATAAATACTTTGTTGTTGTTGCTTAATTATATATTTGCCTATGTATGTTAGATATGCTATGATCTTCACTGCTCTGAATTTGTTTTCTTTTTATGACCAAGTCCATTGCCCTTAATCTGAACAAAGTTAATATTTTTAGTTAAATTTTGATTGTTGAAACTGAAAATATGTTTGATTAGCGTATAAGTTACTATGATGACAATAGTGCTATATCCTTTTGATCAATTGGCAAACACTACTATTGATTTAATATTACATAAAAACGTAAACAAGGAGTGTGATTTTGGCGCCTATACCACTATGGGTGAATCAAGGAGAAAGGGTTTAGTATTATCTCAAGTTATAAGAGATTAAAAATATTGTCAGGGCCTAAATGGCTTAGTGACGTCAAAACAGCTTTTTTTTTTAATCGAAACATCTTTTATGAATAGGAGAAGTTGCAATTTCAAACTTTTTGAAATGAGTATGACGTCTCTTCTTTATAGAACATGTGTGTGTAAAATTAAAAAAAAAAACAGAAAGGGGGGGATAATAGTTGATTAAAAGTAAATAATCAATAATATAGTTTATTGGGAAAATTAATCTTTTAATCCTTCAACATAGTCCCTCAAATATGATTTAATGTGACTTAATCCCCCAACTTTTGACTTGACTGTGATTCAGTCTCTCATCTTTTCATTTTTTTAATATTATTATCCTTCTTATTTACAACTCATATCGAGTTTTCCTATGTGGCACTAAAGCAGCTCCACATAAGCTTCTTCCTTCTCATTTGATCATCACAACTGGACTAGAGGACACGGGGAGAGTTGAATGAAAAAAATCATCAGCATCCTCAACGGTCATCGCAACTGGACGTGAGTAACCAGAGGAGCACAAGCAAAGTTGTCTTCTTCCTTCAAAGAGAGGAGCTCGACGACGACTGGAATAAAAGAAGCCGCCACCAAAAGTTGAGGGACTGAGTCGTATCGAGTCATAATTGAGAGATTGAGTTATAAATGGATGAAAAGTTAGAGGATTAAAAGATTGATTTTCTTTAGTTTATTACACTCCCTCTCTAATGTACAAAAAATGTAATTAACTTAATACAAGTTCGAATCGCTTGTTAGAAAAGGCGAAAACACACTAGCCTAATCAAATAAAAAACGTTGTCTTAACCTAAAATCTAATTTCATATAAGATTGAGTGTGCGTTTGGAAGAGCTTATTTCTGGGAAATAAGTCCTTGTTACGCAAGCCGGGATAAAACTCCTCTCACATACTTACCTCGTATACTGTGAATCACGAATTATAAACACTTGTTGCCTAAAAATAAGCTATTCCAAAAGAACACTGAAGGTCAGAAAAAAAGTGCATATAAGATTGATCATGACTCAATTTATTTAATTGGATTGGAGATGTTTTTGGATACAAAGAAGAAAATTGGATTGGACTTGTTTTTTTTTTTGGCACCTGAAATTGGATCGGACTATTGGAGTTTTTTTTTTTTTTTTGGACTGAAGAACTATTGGAGATTAACTCCAATGATTTCATCAAGTCAATCATATCAAATTGACTTTATGTTTTATAAATATACAAGTTATAACTATACATAACGCCCGGAGCGGAGATTCATCATAACTTTCTTCTCAGTGAAGCAGGGAGATTCTGTCCGGCGTTAATTGCAAATTATTCCTGAGAATTGAGACTTCGTCACTGTAATTCTCTCAGATCCATCGTATTTCCATTTTCTCGAGAAAAGTGCGGGACAACAATGGAAAAAATGAACAGAGCCTTCGAGAAAGCTAAGAAAATGGTGGGAATGGAGGTCGAAGACGAACAACAAACTGCAGCATTAGAGGAAAGCAATCCTTTCGCCTTTATGGAAGAATTTAATCAGAACTGCACGTTGTCCACCAAACAGGTGTTTGCTCCCATTGAATCTATTGTTAATATTTCCCTGACTGAGAAAATAATTATGTTGAGCTCAGATATATTTGTGGCATTCGTTCTGTTTGCTTCCATTTCGTTGTTTGACGCGAAATTGGTGAATGAAATGTATCTTATTACTATTCAGCTGCTTATGGCTGATTCCTTTCGATTGATTACTCATTTCGCTGTTTTGTCTCGAAGGAATTCGTTCTCGGAACATTTGATTCAACATTTTCGTTGTTTTTTAAGCTGAGATTTTTTAAATTTAACTCGATTTACTGTGTTAAATCAAAACCTGGAGATTATTTGATATAAGTGATTGGTGTCATTGGGCTAGAAGCCAACCTTTAACATGGAGTAGTTGATAACATTAATTTTCAATTGCTAGAAATCTTAGTTATTGGTTTAGCTGTTTACTTCCCTCTAGTTTAAAACTTAGGGTATATAAGCAATCCACCAAAGGATAATCTTTGGCGGATCCTGATTTATAGTGTAAACATAGTAAATGTATTGCTTCTGTTTCGAATGATGATCTTTTATATAAGAATCCATTATATGTAAATGTTGACCATTTCACTTAACGGATCATCCCCTGTTGTTCCTATATTTTATAGCTTTTATATATTGAGTCAGCATCCTGAAGTCTACCCTCTTATGCAAACTTCTTGTCACTTTGAAATTTGAAATGCTCGGATAGATCATGCAACAAGCCTCTCTCTCTCTCTCTCTATATATATATATATATCTTTCCACAGTTCGACTAATCAGCTCACTTCTTGTGATCAAACAGAGATTATATGGTTTTGCCATATGTTTTGTTGCTGGGTTTACTTTTACACTATTGGTGAGTTTGCCACCATTATTTTGCGAATGAACTATTTACTATTTCAAATTTTCTATTATTTGGGCATGGAAAAATAGTAAAAAGAGCTTAACTCATTTTGTTTTTTAGAAGTAGATCTCATCCTTTTATATCGCTCTAGACAGTGAACTAATTTGTGAATGTAGACTAGAGGGTACTATAGGACAGTTTGTTGATATATTAAACTGATACTGATGAACGCATGCTCTAATGAGAATTTCTATAAATTGTCACTTTTACTTTTGCAAAACATACCATCACTAATTGATATCCCACACTGCAAATTTTGAAAAACATTCTTCTGAAATGCTGCATTTAGCCATTTAAATTTTTATTCTCAGGGTCTTACAAATTGCATTTGCTCATGTAAGCTGAATTATTGGAAACAATGAGAATTGAGTATGGAAGAAGTGAAACAGAACCTCCAAAGGTCAATAGCTAGAAGTTTCAAAATTTTCCTGGTTCTTTTGCATATTGGTTTCAAATTGCCAATTTTCTAGAGTTAGTGTATCTTGTGCCTATGAATCATAATGAGTGTTGCTGCATCTAACGAAGGTATCAGTTTCAAAACTCAATTATTTTGGCAAGCATTAGTAACTATTAATATGATAATTTTCATTTTTTTATCTCACAGTCAATGCTTGTTTTCTTCAATCCAATCAAGTTTGGGATAGCATTCACTCTTGGCAATTTGCTTTCACTTGGAAGGTATCTACTACCTTTACAGATAAATAATTACATTATGATGCTGTTTGACCATTCTATTCACCCTCTTCCACTGCGCAGCAGCTGAGGTATCAGAAGATTTCTAATGTGTTTGACTGTAGAATGTCTCTTGTTCTTTATGTTTGAATTGGTGAATTTTGAACACTTCTTTGTGAGAACATGTTATCCATCATATTTTGATATTGCTTCTTAGAAGTTTGTTAATGAGGAGAAGGAAGATGCCCTCCATTTTAACAAGATAGCTCTCTCCTTTTCTCTCGTTTCCTTTCTGCACTTGGGCCTACAATCAATGTTTTAAAAGAGACAGATGTCACACGGCTTCCTTTCTGTTCTAGAGGTGAAAGATGGCATCTAGCTTTGAGTTTCATGCTGATAAAATGTAGTATCATATGGCTTCTTGCTCTGGTGTGGGAAAAAAAAATTATAACTAAATGTATAGTACTTATCTTCTTAAAATCACCAAGCATGATCAAGATGACTTATAGCCCGTTTGGTTCAATTCTATGAGAGAGGATTACATGTAATCCTGATGTAATAGAGTGATTACAGCGTTTGGTTGCGCTTATGTAATGTAAACAGGATTACATTTTGTAATCCTGATTATATCATTTGATGTAATCAGGATTACACTACTAGAACTGATGAATGAGGATGTAGACATCCTGTAATCAAAAGAAAATGACACTATTGCCATTATAATTTTTAAAATTGACCAAAGTGTTCACCCATAAATGCTATTAAATATTAAATAATTTTAATTATCACCATTAAATATTAAAACATAATTAATAATATTGAAACTTAAGAAATATTCCCCATTAAAATTTTAAAAATTATATTCCACCTTTAAAAAAATATTAAAATATATAATTAAATAATATTTTCATCATTAAATATTAAAAAAATTAACATGAGCCCAACCTATACACTGTATAATATTTTTACCATTAAATATTACAAAATTACCATGAACCCAAAGTATATATTGCACAGAATTAAAAAAATTATTATGAACCAAATGTGTACATTATTATATGTGTAGACAGAGTTAATTTTGTCCCTTATTATATTATTACCATATATTCTCATTTTTGATGTAATCCAACCAAACATTTTTATACATATGCATCATCTTTCCCTAATGATGAACCAAACAAATTATGTAATCATCATTACATTACATTTCATTACATTGCATTACATTCTATTACATTACCTGCAATTCCGCGAACCAAACGGGCACTTAAAGTATAATTGACCTCATCAACTCTTCTCTTCTGCTATAAGTGGCTGGATCAATTTGTAGAGAGACTACCAGCATTAGAGTGAAGTTCTCTTGAAGGTGCTATCATGATGCTTTTTGAGCATGCATGAGTTGTTTTTTAATTTACAAAGTTAAATAATTTTCTCTCTTCATCTCTCTAGTTCACTCACACTTTTTGATAATGATGTGATTGCTTTTTGTACGTTAACATTTCACCTTGCTCTTGCAAATTTAACTTGTATAAATAATTTATATCTCAATTGAATTGTTGACGGCCCCTCCTTATATGCTCTTTGTTGAACTCAGTTCCTTGACTGTTCTGTTTTCTTCAGATGCTAAGTTAAGAGTCTTTTTAATGACAGCACAGCATTCCTCATTGGTCCCAAGAGGCAGTTGACAATGATGCTTGATCCTGTTCGTATCTATGCAACAGCTATATATCTAGCAAGTATGATAATCGCCTTATTTTGTGCTCTTTATGTAAGTCACAATATATATACTCATATTTGATTTGTTCTTAGAAAAGGATCCTTTCTTTCATTTGTCCCTTTATCTCTCATTATACCCGTTTTGCATTGAACAGGTTCGTAACAAACTTTTGACCCTTCTAGCAATTATTTTGGAGTTTGGGGCTCTGATTTGGTATGACAAAAGTTGTGATGAACTTCCTATCCTTGATATAATATCATTTAATGTTGGCTCTCTGCATTTACTCTCTAAATGCAGCTGATAAATTTGGAGAGAGGAAGAGAAAGAGAGAGAGTAGATAGGACTCGTTGAATTAGCCCCATACCCTTTCTCTTCACTCTCTCTCCAAATTAACTTCGTGGTTTTTACCTCAGGATCCAAAATTTAATATCTTTCCCTATGTTCATATTGATAGCTGTATACAATTACTTTTGCTGTATAATTAAAGTAGGTATATTTGACATAACAAACTGAACCTTGTCTGCCAAAGATGTGCTTTTATTTAAATACTTGAGGTTAGGAAGATAAGACCATGTAAGCCATTCTATTTTCATTGTGATCCATGCTCAGGAGTAACAAAAATTTAGGTACCATTTCAATAATTGAATTTAAATTGCAAGATTGAAATGTAATGATCTTATTTTGATCTCATGCTCGTTACTATCCGGGCATTTTGATGATTCACCCCATTTCTGATCTTGTTGTTGACAGGTATAGCTTGAGCTACATCCCTTTTGCAAGGGCCATGGTTTCAAAAATCATGGGTGCTTGTTTTGACACTGACTTTTAGGTTATAATCACAACACTCCTGGCATTGCTTCCCATACGAAGTTCTGCTCAAAAGGAGGTCTTGTGAAGATGAAATATAACCATGGATGGATTGGAATTCTTCAATACTTGACCGGTAGACATGAAACCTTGTGAAATTTTGTAACTGACAATACTTCGGTAAAGTTTCTTAGTTATTTGTTATCAAATTTTTCAACGAAAATATAATATGTTGACATTTTCCAGTTCGTACTTAAACTGTTGGACACTTTAGAAGTAGAAAATGTTCTGCTGCATATTATATTTTTATTGAAGAATATGATAGTAAGCAGTTATTTTGTTTTCTCGCATGATACTTTAGTGGGTCAAAATATGAAGATTTTTGTTTTGCTCTCAATTTTCTCTCCTTTTTCTTGTTGGGCTTTCTCTATTTTACTTTTCTGATTCTTTCTCATTTATTGAATCTGCATGCTGCTCTGGAGAAGGTCACATCTTGAGGGCTGCGTCGCCTTTGATTTGAGGGTTTACAAGGAAAGAGGAACCATCAACTTTCTAGGTATCAAAATCACCAATTTTGTAAGTGTTATTGAGAAATTTGAGACCTTTTCTTTTCATCAACAAAATTGAGATGGTATGATGTTTTGCATTTGATGCACATAAACAAGATATTTGTAATTATTTTCTTTTTTTATTAATTTAGTTAAGGAAAGTGTCTTGGACAAGGAACATTATTTTCTTATTAAATATGTCTTTTCATCCACAGCTTATTTCTTCTATGAAGATTAATGGAGTTGTGTCCCTTACAGAGAATCTATGCTAGAATGTCTTTTAGTGGAAAATGGATATACATTCTGAGTTTCTTAAATAATATAGCTGACTTAGTTACTTTATTTTTTTGAAATTTTAATAGGCTTATCTTAAAAGAAACAGGATAAAAAAATTGAAATAATATTAAATTGTTCAATTTTTTTGTCCGAGCTGAAACCTGGAATATTTTTTTCCAAAGCGTTAAGAGTAGACCTCATGTTAGTAAAATTCAGATTCCCAATTAATTACTCTCCCCCTTCCTAGATATAAGACAGAGTTGACTTTTTTTTTAGAGATTAAGGAAGCTAAATAAGTTACTTAATCATATCATATATTGTGTATCTTTAAAGTATATATTAGTTTATAAGTTAGGCAAAATAGTTTAGAGAAAAAATTGATAAATATAAATATTTTAAAATAATTTAATTAGTTTTTTTAATATCCCCAACAAAAATCAATTATGTTTTATATTTATGAGTAGGAGGGATGAAAGATCCAATCACTCAAGCTAATTGAATTGGTTTTTAATTATCAACTTTTAAAGAAAACAATAAATAAATATAAAGGATTAGCCGCGAAGCAAATCCACCTGCCGCCTTAGTGTAATTGAGTTGTCAGCTATCAATTGCTGTTGCCTTTTTAACATAATACAAGGATCATGGAAACATCAATTAGTACATATGATTATCATAATTTTTTTTTTAAAAGATATTCTTAATCACTTTTCCTATAATTGGTATCCAAAGTCCTAAGCTTAACATTTTGCCACGGAAGGCATAGAGCTCAATTATAGGCTTCAATTTCAAAAGTTGATATCTTTCTGCCCATTCTTAATTAAGAGGAAAAAACAAAGATCCTTTCTGCGCATGTGACCCACTAAAAACTAGAAGTCAATGAATTTTAGGGATGCATATACTGCGATGGTTATTAATATAGAATCTAATTGAAAAATTAATTTTGATATTAAATTTCTCAATATTTTCCAAAATTAGATTTTCTGATACTCTCTTAACAATAATCAAGTAATAAAAATATGAAGGGAATTAAGGAAGATAATTAGGTCCTTATAGAAAAAATATCATATTAATTAATTTAACCAACTTTCTTAATTTAATAAAATTAGGTAAATACGTCTTATATTAAGTATAAGAGAAGTATCATAATATAGCCTTAGATATGCATTGTTTCATAACATAGCCTTAGATATGCATTGTTTCATCCTCTCTTTAAAATGTTCAAGTTAATAATTGGTTAGTTGAATTAAATAAAGAAGCATTAGTTGAATGCAAAATTATTAAACTCAGATCGGTCATTAAATTGATTGAGGTAGTGGGTCAGATCGGAGTTAAACCAGAGCTAACTCGAGGCTAGACCAGCGATAAAGTGAAGATTTCAAGGTTATTAGTATGAAATTCTGAATAAAATAAAAAAATGAATTAAATTATTTTTTAAATAAAAAATATTGAACGGGTCAAACTGGACAGGCCAGACAATTAGGTGACCAATTCACCGGTTTCCGGCTCAAACCGGCCTATTTGGTCTGATTTTAACAACTATAGTTGAATGTAACAATACAAATATTGAACTATAAGAATAGTTTATTTTTTTTGTTAAAATTTTAAGAATTTTAATGCAAGTGACATCTCTTTAAAGGGATAATAAGGAAAAAAAAATGATATAGTAGACTTTGGGTTTAAGGGACAACAAGAGCCAAAAAAAATTAAATCGGTAAAAATAAAGGGATCATATTTAAAGAGTTGTTATTGATATAGTCCTCCCTTTGGTTCTTAATATAGAACTTAATTAGGGAGTTGGTGTTAAACCCAAATATAAGACATCTTTCACATTGTTATTCATTTTTTTCTTAAATTAATCCTATTGATATTCTCTCAACAATCATTAAGTGGGAGAGGAAATGAGAGAATTAATGAAGATATTTGGGGTGATTTGAAAAACATGCATATTATATTAACTAACTTAACTAACATTCTTAATCTATTCAAATTAGTTACTTTCTCAGTCTTTAATATAAGACATATTTGACTTTTTTTGGGAGAGTTTAAGGAAGTTAAATAAATAACTTAGAGTCCATTTGGTTTAACCCTATTGCATATCAGCAATGGTAATCATGATTACATTACCAAGATAAGAGTGCTTCGTGGCTCTTTAGCATGATAATAGGATTTACCATTATAATATTGATTACCAAAAAATTGGTAATTCTCATTCATACCTCCATCCCTATGAATCCTCATTACCATCTCAATGCATGATTAAAAAAATCCAATTCAACCTTTAGTTTCTCGTATTTTTGTTTCACTTATCTCATTTCACGCGCCACATCACGCTGCCTTCACTACCTCCCCCTCCTCCTCCATCGCCGTTACCTCCACCTACTGCCGTTCCGCTGCCACTACCTGATCCACTCCCTACTGCGTCCACTGCCTCCTACTCCTCCAGTGCTACAGCAACGACCCCCACTGTTGCTGCTGCCACCACTACCTCCTCCTCCACTTCCACGCCACCACCTTCATAATTGCCGCTCCTCACCACCACGACTTCCTCCTCTTTCATCAAACCTTATCGACGCCACCTCCACATTTGCCGCCACTCGCCACCGTAACTTCCTCCTCCTCCTCAGTTGCCGCCGTCACTACCTTCTCCTTCTCCACCACCATCACCGCCACCCCCTGTCGTCGCCACCACTACCTCCTCCTTCAATGTTGTCATTATCACCACCTATCATTGTTAGTCGTCTAGCTTTACCGCAAACGTACGGGTTACAAGTAATATAAAAAGATCGTTCCCATGAAAACTATGACAAAAATGAATTAATTATCTTAATTAAGTTAACAATCAGGTTAAGTGAGACTATTTTGAAAGAAATTTTATACTTAAGAATTAATTGATTAAATCGAGAACTTCAAGACAGGAGGAACCTAGGATTATCTATCCCGAATTTATTTCATGAACTAATTAATTTACCCTCAATAAACAATAAAACGAGATTTGTATTTGTCTAAGATTCAAAGACATTCGATAACGCTCTCTTGAGTCAAAACCAAATATTTATCCTAATAAACTAATCAATCTCTTGTATTAATTTATACGGACTAACTTTAAACACCAATCTTAATCTGACAATGCTAGGTTAGTAACTAGATCTCTATGATACTAACAAACCATCCATTTAATATACCTAAATTTCAAGTCTAACATGATTTTACCCAAGTTCTACACTTAAATTATCTTTCTCAAGTTAAATTAAATGAACAAAATAACTAAATGGTGATCAGGCATTTAGAGGCATTAAAAGCAAGATAAAATCAATGCAAAAACTTCATTCGATACAAAAAGAGAGTAAATAAATAATTTAATCCATAAATAGGTTCAAGAAAATCCTAGAATGAGAAAATTAGCTACTCATATGCATCAACAAACCAAAACCATAAATAATAATTCGGTTCATATCAGAAATTAAGAAAGAGAGAGAAAAAAATTAATGAAAAACCAAGTTTAACCCTCCAAATCTCTTTAAATCTTTAAATCCCAGCACTCAAATCTCTACTTCTCGCTACTCTCGGTTCTCAGCTCCACGTCTCAGAGTTTTCTGCTTGGCTTTGTCTCGCGTCCAGATCTTCTGCGCGTCTCAGCTCCTCCTGGTTCTCACCTTTTAATTCCATTTTAAATAGATATAATTTAGGGCTTTTCTTTATCTCTACGGCCTCTACGTGTTTCTATTCAGCATTTGAAGATATGATATCAATATATCATATATTTTCTTTTTTTCTTTTTTTTTTTTTGAATTACAATGACCAAAGTACAATACTCTGGAGATGAAAAGCCAAGAACCTAGGCCAGGCAGCAAGAAAAAACAAACCAAATGTTAGCTCCTATCAGCCAACATTTGGGTTGTACAAAAATCTGGAGGGTGCTGCAATATGGAAAGATCATTGTTCAAGTCCAAAGCCATTTTGGCCAAGTAATCAGCACATCTAAGGGCTTCTCTATGAGAATGATGAATCTCTAAGTCCCAGTCCATATAAATGAACTCCCTAACTTCCTTCAACTCAGCTTGTAGCGGATGAAACTGACCGGATGAATGAAATAACAAAAGGAGAGCTTCCGTAGAGTCAGAAAATAACCGAATGTTAACAAACTTCATGGTTTTACATAGCTTTAGGCCGATTTTAATAGCTTGTAGCTCGGCGGCTGTTGATCCAAAAGTGAAACCAATATTCTGTTGAAAACCGCAGATCCAATCCCCAGAACTGTCACGAACCACTCCACCTACTGCCGAATTTCTGTGCTCATCTACAGCAGCATCAACATCGATCCGAATGAAACCATTAGGTGGGGCGACCCATCTGTCTGAGATTCTGTCAGTTAGTCTGAAAATCTTATGCCTGAGTTGACCTTCAGCAATTCCTTCATGAAGAAAATGAATGCCTGTGTGAAGAATTTGTTGCGGCCTGTCGCAGGTCCCTTCGAATACTTTTTTGCACCTATTCTTCCAAATTAGCCAGCAGAGTGAGGCAAAGACCCTTAGCCAGGGCCATTGGTTAACTCTACGACCGCCAGGTGAATGTTGAATATTCCATCTGAGCCAAACCTGCAAATTACCAGAGAAAAAGACAGAGCAATATAGAGGGTTAATACATGAAAACCACACACTGCTCGCAAACTCCCAGTCTCTCATGATATGAATTGGTGTTTCCTCACAATTGCACTCAAAAGGACACATTTCGTTTATCCTATCATCTCTCTTAGCTCGGACAGAATTTGTAGGAATTCTCTCTTGAAGCAACTGCCACATAAAGAATTTGACTTTCTCTGGGAGAGGCCATCTCCAGATACACTTCCAGATAGGGTCTGGAGGATCCGAAATCGATGAATAGATCATGGAGTAAGCGGATTTTACACTGAAGTTTCCATCCGAGGACTTCCTCCACCAAACTGTGTCATTTCCAGGAAGAGACGGAGGATTTATCAGCCGGATCTTTTGAACAACCCACCCAGGCAGGAACATACCCCATTTGTTCAAGTTCCAACTTCCATCAGGGTTAACGAAATGGCTTACCCTATCTTCCGGGTCTAAAGAAGCCTGATTACGGTCAACATAGTGAATTAGGGGCTGATCGAGACTAGTCCATAGATCCCACCAGGCATTTGTAGAGTTGCCGCTGCGAAGCCTGCTGCCAACAGCTTTCCTGAAGGAATCCCACACAGATGTGATTGCGCTCCAAACTGATGATTGGTTCCTTTTCCTAACCATATTGGGGAGATAACCATTTCCACAGCCGTACTTTGATCTAAGAACATGCACCCATAAGGCATTGGGCCTGGTGATTAGATTCCAGCACAGTTTCATAATGAGAGCTTGATTTTGGCTAGCTAAATCTTTAATGCCCAGGCCACCATCTTTCTTGTTCCGTTTGATTTTGTCCCAGGCCACCAGGTGCATTTTCCTACCCTCACTGCCCTGGTTCCAGAAGAAATTTCTGTTTGTCTTGTCCAGTTCATGCAACACCCCTTTGGGGAGTAAGGTGGTTTGCATCTGGTAGGATGAAAGAGTAGAGAGTACAGAATTTATCAGGACAGTTCTCCCAGCCATGCTTAAAAATTTCCCCTTCCAGTTAGAAAGCTTCCTCTGCACTTTAGAAAGGAGAGGAGCATAGGTAAGCTTAGTGGCTCTCATGTGAAGTAAGGGAACTCCTAAGTACTTGCCCAGATCAGCAGAGATCCCGATACCTAAACTTTACCCAAGATCCATTGCGGTATGGAAATGAACATTGCGCGAGACAAAGAATTTGGATTTATAGAGATTGATTCGGTGACCAGACACACCGCAGAAGTAAGCCATCAAGTCTCTTATCAAATCCATCTGGCTTGAAGATGCCTCGCTGAATAGAAGCATATCGTCAGCGAAGAAAAGGTGCGATAGCCTTGGCCCTGACTGACTTAGCTTAAGCGGCTTCCATCTACCCTCTTCCACTTCCCGATTTATCAATTGACTTAACCTTTCCATTCAAAGGATGAAAAGATAGGGACTTAGGGGATCGCCCTGCCTGACTCCTCTGCCAGGATGAAAGGAGTCCGATGGTGAGCTGTTCCAAATGACTCTCATAGTACTAGAGGTGACACACCTCATTAAGAGCTTCACAAAGTGGTCACTTAGACCCAGGGATTTGAGATTAAATTCCAGAAAATCCCAGTCAAGACGATCAAACGCTTTTTCCATGTCCACCTTGATAGCTACGTAACCTTTCTTTCTTCTAGTGGAACGCATGGAGTGTATAGCTTCCTGAGCCAAGATGATGTTATCGCAGCTTTGCCGGCCTCTGATGAAGCTACACTGAGTAGGATGAATCAAGTAATCCATTATCGAACGCATTCTATTTGCAAGGACCTTGCTCAGGATTTTATAACTCACATTACAAAGCGAGATAGGACGGAAATCCTTGAAAGAGGCAGGATTATCCACCTTCGGGATGAGGGCGATGTGAGTCTGATTTATGTCATTGGCTTTGTTGGGGTCTCTAAAGATCGAGACAATGAGATCGCATATCTTCGGACCCACCACCTCCCATTGGGATTGGAAGAAATGAGGTTGAAGGCCGTCAGGCCCGGGCGCTTTGAAAGCACCCATTTCAAACGCTGCATTCTTTATTTCCAATGCAGACACTTCTTTCTGCATAGAAAGAAGCTGCGATTCGTTGAGAGGAAGATAGTCGATAGGCCACTCGGAGATATTTGTTGCTGTTTGCTCCAGGGAATAAAGATCTTGGAAGTAGTTAAGGGCTAAAGACTTCAACTCATTTTGATCAGTAATCCAGTCCCCTTGAGCATTCTGGAGGGTTTCAATATTGCTTTTCTTCCTATTGATAGCAGCCATAGAGTGGAAGAAACTAGTGTTTTTATCCCCGAACTTGAGCCACTTGCATCTTGCTTTTTGGAACCACATAAGCTCTTCTTGATTTACTACCTTGAGAAAATCCTTCCATAATTTTGATTCTAGCTTATGAAGCCCCGCATGAGGATGAACCACCATTTGACGATCAACACCCTCTAAACGCTTTATCAAGTCCCGCTTCTTCTTAGGAAGACTCCCAATTACATTTGAGTTCCATCATGAGGCTTTCTTTTGGAATGCTTCGCAACCTGTAGCCCAATCATTATTGAGCCAAGCAGAGTTCACCAATTCCGGGAATTCGTCTTTGAGGCACCATGCAGCTTGATATTTGAAATGGTTTCTGTTATGAACTACATGCGCATTTCCGGGAGAGACAACAAGCACTCTGTGGTCCGATTTGTACCGAAGGTGATGAAAATTTTTGTGATGAGGATGGCTCAATTCCCAATTTAAGTTGCAAAAAGCCCAGTCGAGCCTTTCCTTAGTAGCCTTCCTAGCCCAGGTAAATTTGTCACCCACCACAAGAAGATCAAGCAACCCGCAGTCATGCACACATGCACGGAAGGGAGAAAGAGATCTAGCGTGAACATCAGCCCCCCCACCTTATCTGAGGGATCAAGAAAGGAATTGAAATCGCCCAGGACTAGCCACCCGAAAGATGAATTCACAGCTAAATCCCGAAGGGATGCCCACAACTCATGTCTCTGACCCCATCTAGGATCCCCATAGACAAAAGTAACGCAAAAGCAATCATTTGATTTCCTATCAGTAATACGGCAATGAAGCAATTGGGTGGTAGAAAAAAGGTAGTCGACCGAAACATCTATGTCATTCCATAAGACCCAAATTCCACCAGAATACCCCGTTGACTCGACCCTCAACCAACTATTAAAACCAAGATTCCGCACCACGGAATCGGCTTTGGACCCACTTACTCTGGTTTCAAAAAGACCCATAACAGAAATATTATGCTTAACAACAATGCCACGAAGGATGCGGGGGAAGGATTTACTACAGGCCCCTCTACAATTCCAGCTAGAAACAATCATTGGGAATATAAAGCCGAATGAGGAAAAAACAGCTACTTATCTGGAGGCTTGCGCCCAGGAACTGATCTGCATCTGCTTTTGACTGTTCTTAAATGCTTGTTGGGTCTAGGATGATCATCAGGCTTCACTTCATGCATCCGAGCTTCGAGCGTGGCTTGAGGTGTAGTAACCAAGTCCTTTAAGCTGAGTTTTTGAGCATTTGAGGAGACCGAATGGGTAAAGACCTGATCTGTGACGCCTTCCATCTCAACTTGAGAAGCACACTGATGTGTAGAAACCATGTTTTTTGGGATGAGCTTATGGCCATTAGGAGAGACCGAATGAGACGAGGGCTTGCGGTCTTTCATCTCAACTTTTGAAGCACACTGGGTTTGGAGAGATTCTGTGGGCACCACGGATTCCATTAAGGGAGGTAATTCCATTTGATGCTCCGCTAAAGCAGAAATCTCAGCACCAACTTGGTTTTTTATTGGCAGGGGCGGATTAGGATTAAGCATGAGCTCATCAGATTTGTCCTTTTCCAGCGCGTTTGTGCGAGAATTTGAGGCCTGGTTAACGGACACAAGAGCTTTGGATACGGGCTCATCCATAGAGCCCACCACAATATGATGAATACGGGTTCCAGCTTTTTTTTGACTGGACCGATTAGCTTTGGATTTAGTCTCCTCCGTAGGGCCCATGGTTGAGGTATCGCCACAGGGGCGTGCGAGATGGACCTGGGAAGCATCCTCCTTATTTGAAATTTCATTTGGCTCCACTACCAACGATTCTGAGGTATCACCCTCTTTAATACGGTACACATGTTTTGGGAACTGTGTTGCTTTTCCTTTCAACTTGGCTTGAGGATTAGATTGCTGAGCTTTCACTCTCTGACTAAAGTCTTTTCTCTTAAAAGGTCTTTGACCTTCCCCTGCTTCAGCCCCTAAATCGCTTGGAGCCCCTCTCTCACGTGTTTCAGCATTGCGAGTAGCATCGAGATTGCCTACATCATCTAAGTCATAAAGCGAGTGAAATCTGGATGAAAGAGACTCCTTCTTCCTCCCAGTGTCAGAGATCAGTCCCTGCCCACGTCCATCTGTGCCGCCACTGCGGAATCCGGCTTCTCTCCTAGGCGATTCCCGTCCCTTGCCTCTCCTTTACCTAAAACACTGCCGTTTTGGGTTAAAAAGGGGAAGGTTGGGTCCTTTTTAAAAAATATATATATATATATAACACCCTAAAATATTTTTTCAGTACCACTCAATATCATAAAATAATGTTTTCTGCATTTAGCATGGTAAAATATTTTTCTAATTACAACGAACAGGCTAAACTTAAGATGCAGAGTGATGATAAAAAAATATTTTAGGGATCAGATGAAAAAAAAAATTATTTTAGAATATTGAGTATTATTGAAAAAATTATTTAAGGTGCTGAATGAGTTAAAAATTAATTTATGATACTGGATGTTACTAAAAAACACTTTAGAATGTAGTTTGTTAAACAATAGTTACTACTGAAAAATTATTTAAGGTGCTGAGTGAGTTAAAAACTAATTTATGGTATTGAGTGTTACTGAAACAATATTTTAGAGTGTAGTTTGCTAGATAGTAATTATTACTAAAAAAAATATTGGAGGATAATTAGTGTCTTAAAAATTATTTTATGATATTGAGTGGCACTGAAAAAATATTTTAAGGTGCTACATATATTTTTTTTTTTCACTCTGCATCTTAAGTTTAGACTGTTCGTTGTAATTAGAAAAATATTTTACCATACTAAATGCAGAAAATATTATTTTATGATATTGAGTGGTACTGAAAAAATATTTTAGGGTGCTACATTTTTTTTTTTTTGAAAAGGACCCAACCTCCCCCTTTTTAACCCAAAACGGCAGTGTTTTGGGTAAAAGAGAGGCAAGGGACGGGAAGCGCCTGGGAGAGAAGCCGGATTCGCCACTGCGAGCTTCCTGTCTTGGATTGCGGGTCCTCCTCTGCCTTCCCACCAGCATCCATGGACCGAAAGTATCATCGTTCACCGGTGGAGTCTTGGCCGGCGACCCATCCTGTTGCGCTTTGCTCACCTCCGTTTCCTGAACCTGGGAATGCAGCAAATCTCTCGCTTTTACCTTCCCTGAACAAGCTTCCTTCTTATGACCATATTTCCCGCAAGCAAAACAGATGTGATCCAGCCCCTCGTACTCCACATTGAAGATCATAGAGGCTAAAATAACTCTTGGGACAAGACTCTTCTGGAGATCCAGTTCGACGCAAACTCTCGCGTATCGGCCTCTTGTTGCTGCACCCGACGAGCTCTCACTATCATTCATGGTGTGCAAATCCACTTTAAGGGTCTTCCCTATCAAGTTGCCAAGTCTGACAATGAATTTATGAGAGTAGAAAATGAGTGGAATATTTGGGATTCTCACCCAAGTAGCAACTTTTCCCAATTGATTTAGAAACGGATCAAAGAATGGAGTCCACTTTTGGACCAAGACAATATGCTGAGCGACTACCCAGGGCCCTTCTAAGAGTATGCGCTTGTATTGAGTGTGCCAGTTTTCAGCATTTGTGAATCTCACTACATAGTAGTTATTAGGTAAGTCTATCAAGACAAACTCATTGAACTTCCAAATTCTGCAGAGCATGTCTTTTAATTTCTGGAGGTAGAAATGAGCGCCAAGGATAGTGATTATTAGGGAGTTGTTCCAGGGTTGGCAAGCCTCATTGAACTCTTCCTGAGAAACTTCCATAGAAGGATAAATGCTCATAAGTCTTTTAGTCTCTTCTGTGGGCTCAGGAATTTTCCATGACTGGTTTTGTAAGTCCGATGTTATGGGGTCCTCATTTAATGGGGAGGAACTATGAGTAATCCCATTGAAGACAAACGTGCTTCTCCCCATCAGAGACTCTTTGTATGAGACCATTTTCGGGGATGTTTGGGAGTTCAGCAGGGATCCCTGTTCAGAACAGAGGATTTCCGGTGACTGGGATTCCAGTGGCAGTGTTGCAGGAACTATCGGCAGGTCAGATATATCCCCGTCCGCATTCTTCTCTTTTGGAGGTTGCAATGAGACAGTCAGGCGAGAGGGAATTCTCGGAGATCTATTCTTCGAGACAGCTCCTTCCGGTGGCCTGTCCGGCGGGATCTTAAGAGAGACGACATCGACCATTGAAAGTTCTCGGCGGCACAAGATTCAAGAGAGAGAAAAACTCCATATATCATATATTTTCAGATCTCATCTTCATGCTCGTTTTCTTCTTCATGTGGGCCCCGCATCTCTTTATGCTTTCAATTTATTTTCTTTCTTCCAATATCTGTGGTTTATCTCTTCAAAACGTGGGGTCCACTTTTTAGCTTTTCTAATCCAAGATCTCATTTGCAATATATCTTATAATATAATATATACACACACACTAATTAATTTATGCTGCCTCTGTATGATGTTTTCAAATGCGCATGTAAATGTGATATATATATATATATATATAGGTCATCTTATTCAAAACCCCAATTATGAAATCCCTTCTCTCCCACTTCACACCTCGGATATATATCATGTTTCTAAATTTTCACCTCCTAATTCTCACAATAATATTTTCTGTAAAAATCAAATAGGATATGAGTAGATCTTCTATTAAAATCTCTTATTAACTCATATTTGATTTAAAAGAGGAAAATATATAAAAGATAATTAAATAGGTATAAAATATTAATAAATCTAGTGAATATGTTCAAAATATATACCTATTTAATTATAAAATATATACTTATCAGTCATCGCCATCGTTGTAGCACTGTTACCATCCTACACCACCACAATCATTGCCATTAGACGATCCTCGGTGAGATAACGTGACAGTTATGATGAGGCAGAGTGATGGCTCTCCACTATTTTTTCTACAAAGATTATATTAAGGGTAAAATAAACTTTATGTAATATATTAATGTTAAATAAATGTTAAAATATTAACTCATTGCACCTTGCTTAAAAATCAAACCAAACACTAGCCCTATAATTAATATTACATTACATTACCATTGCATCTTATTACACTGCATTGCATGGTGTGATTGGATTAAACCAAACGGACCCTTAATCATGATATATATATATATATGTATGTATGTATGTATGTATGTATGTATGTATGTATGTATGTATGTATGTTGTGTATTATTGGATTATATATTAATTTAAAGTCACACAAATTAGTTTGAAGGAAAAACGATAAATATAAATACTTTAAAGCAATTTATTTAGCTTCCTTAATCTTTATAAAAAAATCAATTATGTCTTATATTTAGGATCGAAGATAGTAATTAAGTTTTATATTAAGGATCTGAAGGAGTACAATGTAGCATCCATGTATTGCACCTTATTTAATAGGGTAAACTTCTTGACACATGATATTTCTAACCTCCGGTCCTTAGTATAAAATCTAATTTATAATGTAAATTGTACTTCGAACAACACTTTAATTATATTAGTGGAGATAGTATATTGGTTCAGATAATGTGTGAGAATGAGATTAGGGGTGTTCAAAACTAGAGATAAGATCAGGATACACCAATCCCTGTTCCATGTCCCGGTTTTTGGCCGAGATGCAATTTGCATCCCCATCCCAATCCCGGTCCTAGTCCCGGTAGTACCGGGACAGGATCGAGAAATCCTATACTTTATTTTTTATAAAAAAAGACTTTAAAAATATTATTATATTACTTAAATTCTCCATATTCTATTGTTTAGAGTGATCATATAATAACTAATAAGGCCATAATAATTACATAAATTGATTTATAGTTGTTTTGTCCAAAATTGATTTAGAGTTAAAGAATAGCATTTTATCATCATTATTATATTTATTGTTATCTTTATACAGTATATAGTTTGCATTACTATCATGATATATATGGTTTAATTTCCACTAAAAATGTGATACACATCTTATTAAAGGATAACTTAATTTATAAGGTAAAAAATACATAAATAAAAGGATAATTTAATTTATAAGATAAAAAAATTTAAAAAAAAAAAGGGACCAGGATCTCAAGGGTGATCCCAGTTCCCGTCCTGGTCCCGGTCCCGGTCCCAATATGTCCCGGTCTTAATCCATGACAAAATAGCAGATTCCTAGTTCAAAATGTTCAGGATCAGGACCAGGACACCTCAAACACCCCTATGTGAGATTGTGTTTGGGGCAGGAGTTTTTCCTCATTCAGGAAGAATTAAAATCTAAGTAAAGAGGATGGATATGAGAAAAGGAAGCTGAATTAGTTACAATATACTACATATATATACACAAACACACTTATACATTGTCCATGAAGATCATCAAAACTACATTTAATTTACATTAATGTTGTCAAGAAAGAAAAAGAACACAGAATCCACTATGAATTAATGGATCAAAGAACCCTTTAAACAAGAGAAACAGAGAAACAAAATATAGATAATGGTTGAACAAGACAGAACCAAAAAAAAAGTCAATTTCCAAACCAAATCAAATAAACAAGCACTAAGCTAGAAATTAAAATCACAAGTTTTTGGCATAAGTATTCTTGTTATTGTGCATCCACACTGTGAGGACTCTTCTCTTAATTCCTATCTCTTCACAAAACTGCTCCACCACAGATTCTTCAACTTTCTGCATCTTCCACCCTACTTTCTCTGCAAATCTCACCATCTTCTCCTTCTGTTCTGCACTGAACTTAGTCCTAAACCTCTTCTTCACCACCTTCTCATCTTCTTCTTTATAATTATGATTCCTTTGATCTTCTTCTTCCCCATGATCATCTTGTGACTGATCAGAAAAATTTGAGCCAGTTTTGTTGGGAGATAATAAAAGATGATCCAGATTAATGATCTGAGATGTGTTTGGAAGAAATGGGGAGAGATGATTTTGATCGTTAGGGCTTGAATTATAACAGAACTGAATCTCCTTTCTGTGGAAGTTTCTGTGGCAATTGCAGGCTGAGCACTTGAAAGCTTCAAGTGAGCCTTCTTCTACTTCTGAAGAAGAAATGAACTCACCACAACCATCAATTGCATGTCCACCTAATGAAGCTGCATGGTTCTTGAGGCATTCCTTGTACCTTACTACCATTATCTTTTTCTGCTCTTTAAGCTCTTGTTCATTAATGGCTGAAGGAGAAGAAGGACTTGGCCTTTTACATGAAACATGACAATTGCTAGAGTCCATGTTAGAAGACAGATCAAAAAATAACAATCTGATCTATAGGTAGAACAGAAAAATACCTTAGACTACTATTGACAATAAAGGGATTTGATCACAGAAAGAAATGATTATGGCTCTGAAATGAAACAGAAGAGAACTTTCTATCAGGACTGTGATGGATAGAACCTTTTGAGAACAAACTGATTATATGAGAGAGAGAGAGAGAGGAAATGAAAGGATGGATAGGAATATTGCAAGTGAAGTAACAAGGGGCACTCAATTTATATATAATATTGTGAAGTGAAAGAGAGAAGGAGAGAGAGGATTCAAATATCAAAAACATTTTAAATGGCCAGCTTAATTAAAATTTTTAAGTACAAAATTAGATACAAATAAGTCCCCCATTAAAAATTTTATTGGTGAGAATGCCCTCATAAGTTTTTAAATTTAGGTTATTCTCATAAATAACATTATTAATGGGGACTTTCCCCTAATGTTCCTACTTCTTTTGCCTCAAAAAATAGAAACTGAAAAACTCATTCTTATCGGATCCTCATCTCGGGCCAAATCAAATTCTTAGCATTGTCATTACATGTTCATAATCAAAATGATAAATTAATTTATTTTTAATATATGGATTTTAACTTGCTTCATTGAAAGAGTTAGTGGGGGACAGAGAGAGGTCTTTTGTAGGTACGTAGGACTGAAATGTAAAGAGAGAGCATATAATTAAAAAATTGGGGAGTTCATATGCTTGCTTTGCTTACACTGTTAGACATAAACCTTAATTAAGATCTTATAAAATGAAATTGATTACTCTAAAAGTGATTGGATCAATCATATATATCAAACAAAGTAAAGAACAACTGTTATCATCACTCCTTGCTTTGCCATAAGCAAATAGATTTATTATTAAAAGTGGCTTGGAGAGTACTAGATTTGGTTGGTAGCCTCAGCCCCACGATATAAATTGTCATGACATCACACTCCTCCTTGTTAATAAAAGAAGTACTTAGCTAATTTAAGTAAATTAAGAATTCGAGGTAAATTAATTTATTATAACAAATGTGATAAGATTTTCTTAAAATATCTTTGTATATCATTAGATTACATATCACTTTATAAGTTAGGTAAATTGATTTAGAAAAATAATAAAAATTAGAGATAAAATGAATTGTTTAGAATCAAGATTAACCCCCTTACAAGCTCATTTTAGGACAGGAGGACTACCAAACACACAAGGTCAAAATCATTCTTAGGAATTTTCCCTGATTATTAAGAAAGTTATGTATCGAGTAAAATTAATAAAAGGGTATTTATATCATTGACACTGAAAAACATATATCCATTTAAAGTTAATCTCAACTTCCTACAAGAAAATTAAAGATACGCATACTCCTTAAAAAGTTACCACCTAAAACATTAAGGATTATTAAACCAAGCTTAGCATAGCCACGTCAGATTGAATGTATGAAATATCTTGCATCCCCTATCCTTGATCATTAGCATTTTTCTCATATTAAGGTGTAAAAATACCCATAATGAGCTTTTTTATCAAAAGTGCTTCCCAAAACAACATCGCGTTAAAATTTCTGATCATTGTATGTTTGCTTGCGATGAGGATGAAACCTTATAGCATTTTTTTTTCTTGTCCTCTCTCGAAATCCTTATGTTTCGGTTGCTTCCTTAATAGAAGCATGTTTCGGTTGTGATATGTTTGTTTTAGCGATTATATTGCTTATAAGCTGCTTTTCACGTAAATCGAGACACAACTCCTCTCATATACTTACCTCGTATACTATAAATCACGATTGAAAAGCTGCTTTTAAGCATTCTAATCGCTAATCCAAACGAGCACGATTTCCAAACAAAAGCATGCTTTTCATCATGGTAAATAAGTGTGATCATTCTCAAACTATAATGAAATAAATTAATGTATTTCTATCTTGCTCTGCTATATATAGCATTCTCTAAATCTTCTAATTAATCAATTAGAAAGACCCTATGGCTCCTTGGTTCCAATGGATAGTTTCTCATTAAGCAAGGCAGGGTGGGATGTCCTATTGTGCAAGTTCAAGGGAGGGAGACCCCACTTCTGCCAAGGCTATATTTGCTTTAAAGGATCGCCCTTAGTTGAATTCTATGGAGAAATATTACCTCTTTACGTCTCCCTTTTCTGTCAAACTGTCTTCGAGCTTCTTTGATTTGTTACCTGTTTATTTTAACTTTTTAGAAGTGTATTTACAATTTACGATATAACTATATGAAAAGAGTTTTATCTCGACTTGTGAAAAATGACTTCTAAAACCATAGTTTGGGTTTCCAAACGGTTGGGATTCACAACTTTGGATTACTACAACTTTAATCTCATCCTCCACTTACCATCTTTTGTATTGGGAAGCAATTCATTAATTTATCTAGCGAATCTCACTTAGTGTCTTCCATGACTTGGTAGGAAATTTTTTCTTTATTGCATGTTTTTCTTTATTCCCAATTCATATCATTTCATTAGGAGTTTTTATTATAATGTTTTCTAACCATGTTTCTTTTGTTTTGGCACATTGTAAATTAGTTATATCATTTTATCTTTTTAACAAAAAAAAGAAGATTCATGGGTATTTTTCTACATTCAAAAAGCATATGGTGTTAAACACAACTTAGGTAAAAGCTAAGGGGTATTTTTTGCACCATAACCCCTTTCCTTACCCTTATTATTTGAAATCACTATAACCTTGATCAAAATTCAAACATATTTGAGTTCAAAGTTCTTTTTATATATGTAATAACTTAAGTTCAATAAACTCTACGTATATTTTTTTGTCTGGTAAAGAATAATTTCAAACTTACCGCTTGTGCCCAAACACTTATTACTTTTATTAAAAAAATATACACCATTGTTTGCTTATTATTTTTAAAATCAAAGCCAACTTTTTAACAAGCATTGTTTAATTTTAATGAATTACTTTTTATTTCATGTTCAATAATTTTAGGAGACATGAGATTACATAGAGGGCCAGAGTAAACGTAATTGATTTTTTTATTATAAAATTTGGGTTTTAATTATTAATCTTAATACTTTTTTATATTATTAAACCAATAAAAGTCATGATGAGTTTCCAACTTTGTTCTGCTAAAAACCTAGACAAACTTATAGTTTTGTAAATATTTTAATACTTGGTGATCATAAGAATTTTAAAGTCAACGGAGGTTACCATGTCTAGAAACGAAATTATTAATGCCATATGCCAAAGAAGATTCATTAAAAAATGTGTGTGTGTGTGTGTGTGTATATATATATATATATATTTAACTAAATCACTTGTTCAAAATATTAAGACTTCTATTAATATAAAGTTAGTCTAACGGTGTAAGACTCCGTTAGATTCCTCTGAGCCTTGAGTTCATGATCCTAAGGAAGCACATGTGTTGATGGAAATTTTAGTACTTTAAGTACCTATTTCGATTGGTGGTAGAAACTATTTTTCTACCATGACTTACGGTATACGAGATAAGTATATGAGAGGAGTTTTATCTCGACTTACATAAATGTAATTTTTCAATGCTCACCCAAACAGGACCTAAAATTTCATTGTCAACCAATAATCAATATCTTGAAAAGAAGGATATAACTCAGCTTTATATAATTTGACGCAAGGAAACAGAAAATGCGCGCGCATGTGTAATGGAGATGTAAACTATAATTATTTTATTTGAATACAAAGGAAACATGGTCCACAGTCATAAAAATAATATCGACAACATAATGTACAAATAAGTAGGGACTCCCCTCGATTGCAAAAAAAAAAAAGCAAAATGAAAAAGTAGGGACTCGAAAAAAAAAAGTATGGACGTACTCTCCAATAATTAGACTGTGCAAGTGTAGAGAGATAGCCTCACCGATTCACAAATGACCGGTCTTAATTATTAGAGTAAAATACTCTGACCACCCTTCAGTTTTACCTTAATTATATAAACCTCCCCTCTATTTTAAAAATATACACTTAAGTCCAAACAGTTAACTCCGTTAAGAATATTCTAAAAAAATTCCAAAAATATATATTTTTTAATTAAATTTATTTTTTCTTGCAGATTTTGACTAAATTTTTTTAAAGAATTTAAGAGTTTTTTTTATCTATTCCTTAATTTCTATTTTTATCTTTACAAGTAGTTATCTATTTGATAATTTTAGCATTGGTTAATGTAAATATCACAAACGTTGAATATTCAAGTAAGATTTTAAATAAAAATATGCTTGATCAAACGTGTTTATAAATATTTGTGGAAAAAAATATTAAATTATAAATTTAAATGACACATACAATCTCATACTTATATAGTTTATTATATTTGATAAAAATATGTGTTTAATATATATTTTAAGTCAAAATTAATTTATAATATCAAAATTAATAAATTTTTAAAAAAATTAGAAAGTTAGAGAATCTAATAGAATAAATTTATGGTTGTGTAAATTTTTATTAGCCCCTATATATATATATATATAATTCTAATACTGAAGAAGGGCATTTTGATTAAAAAAAATTTAAAAATCAAATGTAACGGTCAATTAACGGTTTGGGTGGATGGAAATAGAATCTCAAACTATAAGGGAGGTTTGTGTAACATATATTTTAGTTTTAAGGGAGGTTTATATGAGTTCCAAAATAGAGAGGAGGTCTGTGTAATTAAGACAAAACAGAGGGAAGGTTATAGTATTTTACTCTAATTATTACTCATTCGGTAATTAATATAAGATATATTTACTAAATTTGATTAAATTAAGAAAACTGATTAAGTAACTTATTATGACATATATTTTCTAAAACACCCTTATCACCTTATTTAATTCCCTCATTCCCCCTTTAAATATGTTTTCTATTAAGGATCGAAGGAGTACCATTCTCATTCTTCTTCTTATTTTATATCTTTAATTTATTAATGTTGCAGCTATATATACATACATACATATATATATATATATATATATATATAGGTCAGGCTGCTACAAAAGATCCGGTTCCATGTACAAACTTAAAGATTAAGGAAACCGGAAACAATGTTTTGAACTGTAATATAATTAATTATTCTCCTCACAAGATTTCAGAGGAGTCTGAGAAGTGAAGCTAAAAGAGGCATAAGAAATGGTACCACCACGGAGACTGTCATGAATCACTTTGGCTTTGGCATTGTCACCAGCAGCTCCCATGGCTACGTGCAATGGCAACAAATGTTCTGCCCTTGGATGTGCCATTTTCGCATTTGGTGCCTTTTCTTCGAACTTGTTCACTTCTTCATATCTGCATGCATGCGTCCCATCATTATATTTAGTCAACCGCAGTCAAATTACTAATGAAATTAATTTATCTAGATTTGACCATGCATGCATGGTAATACTGAGTTTAGCATAAACAATTCTTGACCCAAAGTTATCATGATGAATTGTGAAAATGTACAAACTTTGACATCAAAAATTCATGATCTAACAGCTATATGTGTGTGTGTACGTGCAAGTTAGAATAATACCTTGAAATTTGTCATTTCATATTCCTTAGTTGTCACTGAAATTTTTTAGTAATTAGGTTTCTTTCTTAGGACTAATACAAAGTTGGTCAAGTGGTATAAGGCCCCACTGAATCTCTCTGGGTCTTAAGTTCGAATCTTAGATAAGTCACTTATGTTAGGTAGGGCAGTCATGAATCAATAACAACAATAAAGCCTTTATTCCACTAGATGGGATTGGCTATATAGATCGCACGATGCCATTGTACTCTGTCGAAAACCATATCTTTAGATATATTATTAATCAAAAGGCCTCTCTCTATGATCTTATCAAGCTTTCACTTTAGCCTTCCGTGATCTCGTTTTACAGGACTCCATACTGGTTGATCAACCCTCCTCACCGGTGCATTCAACGGCCTTCGTTGAACATATCCAAACCACCTCAAACGACTTTCTATAATTTTTCCTTCAATAGAGGCCACTCCATCTCGTTTCCGTATATGATTATTACAAATCTTATCTTTTCTTGTACGACCACACATCCATTTCAACATCCTTATCTCGGCCACCCCTATTTTATGTTCATGTAGTCTCTTTAAAGCCCAACACTCACTATCATATAGCATTATTGATCTTATAACATTTGGGGCAGTCATGAATCCCGAATCGAATATTCAATATAATATTTAAAAAATATATTGGGACTTCATAGTAATTCCCCCGACTTCGTATATTCAGTTGGTTCACACCTCATGGAAATGAAAAGGTCATTGTCATATAAAATTTGGATTGCATAGCAGAAGGAATTGATTAATGGAATGAAAAGGGACTTCATATGAGGCTAAGTTATGACACGAGAGCAAAGAAAATAGGTATAGAGAATCGTGAAATTTCAAGAAAGAAATATAATGATTAAAAAGTCCTGCAGCAGGTGAGATTGTGAGAAGCATGCAATAACAAAATAAACGTAGGTGAGATTGTGAGAAGCATGCAATAACAAAATAACGTGTTCATGTTGCTCACGTTATTGAGACTTTTTGATGATTTCTATTTAAGAAAATTAACTACCTTCCATTAAGGAGAGAGTCTTTCAACCAGGAAATGAATTCAACAGCCCAAGGAGCATCTTCAATGGCGTTTCGGTTCGCTGTTCTGAGGTTATGAGTGGCACTTCCTGATCCAATGATCAGAACTCCTTCTTCCTTCAATGGAGCCAATGCCTTTCCCATATTATAATGAAACATCCCGTCTCTGTTCGCCGAAACCGATAGCTGGCACACCGGAATATCCGCCTCCGGGTACATCAACATCAGTGGCACCCACGCGCCATGGTCCATACCACGCGCTCTATCCCCGATGCTTCTAGAAGCTCCTTCACCTTCCTCGCCAGATCTGGAGCCGCCGGTGCCGGATATCTCAGCTGCACAATGTAACAGTACCAGTTCAGACTTCAGAGATCGATGGCTATGGTGAAACAGAAGAACAAGGATTGAATTATTAATTCCTAAAGCGCAGAAATCTAATGAGCGAGAGAGAGATATGAGGATTGAGGAACTTGAAATGGAAGAGACGAGAACGGACCTGGTACATGAATTTGGGGAAGCCATAGAAATCGTGGATGGTATCATTGCGAGTGACGATGTTGACGGAGGGGTATTCGGTGTCCCAGTGAGCGGAGATCATGAGGATGGCGGTAGGCCGCCGAGGGAACACGTCGGTCTTCCATTTCTGGAGGAATGCTCTCGCCGGAGTCGTCTCGTCGATCAACAGCATCGGCGAACCATGTGAAATGTAGAACGTCTCATTGATCGCTTGCATCTTTAATTTCCTTAATTGAATGCTTGCACTTTCTTTTAATGATGACAAATCAGGGCATTATTAATACTTATTAGTTATTCGAATCTCATATTATCAAACTAATTCAGTTTCTCAGCCATTAGAATTTAGGAATAGGTAGATACTGGGTAGGTAGGTAGGTGAGTCTAGATATATGAATAGTATCTCTGTCCCCACCTAACAAACTTCGACACGCGTTTCAGTCTTTTTCAAATTTGTTTGTTTTTAAATTTTAACTAATGCCTATTTTAGTAAGTACTTCTTTCTTTTGGGTCGTGTGGGGACTCAAAGGTCCAGAAACAGAAATCTAAAACAAATTAAGTGTGTCTTTGGGATCATTTAGTGTGTGTTTGGAATAGCTTATTTTTGGGCAATAAGTGCTTATAATTCGTGATTCACGATATACGAGGTAAGTATGTGAGAGGAGTTTTTTCTCGGCTTGCGTAATAAGGGCTTATTTCCCAAATATAAGCTCTCCCAAACATGCTATTAATTTTAAAGAATAAGTCCTTATTACGCAAGCCGAGATAAAACTCCTCTCATATACTTACCTCGTATATCGTGAATCATAATTTATAAGCACTTATTACCCAAAAATAAACTATTCCAAACGAACACTAAATCTAAACTATACATCATATCAATGAAACCTTAACCCGTTTCTCGCCACCTCACCCCTTCGTTGTCATTCTTGAACACAATACTCAGTTGTGGTGGCACTTGAGGAAATAGTTGCTTTGTCTCCCCCTAATATGAATCCACCG
Source organism: Inga leiocalycina (assembly GCA_963242795.1). Classification (NCBI taxonomy): domain Eukaryota; kingdom Viridiplantae; phylum Streptophyta; class Magnoliopsida; order Fabales; family Fabaceae; genus Inga; species Inga leiocalycina. Next base: position 81,656,504 of record OY725320.1, on the reverse strand, counting down.
CTAATTCTCGGCACGTGTGAAATTCTCAGATACCTGCATCGTTCAGCTACCTCCCTTACCATTCTCGTATGCATTTCCACCAGCTGGTCCTCTTTCATCTTTGCTTTCAGAGCCTTAAATAGCAGTTGTGAGTCAGTTTCAAGGTAAACCTTGCTTATTCCCATGTCCAACTCAATGAGACAGAGTTACTCCTTTTTCCAGCCATTCATCTCTCCAGAATTTCACTTTCTCTCCTGATTCAACTCCCCACCACACCCCCTTGTTTAAACTTTCCCATGTGCGTTTTAGTGTGTGTTCGTGTGTCTTTAAAACCATGGTTTTAGAAACATTTTTCGTAAATCAAGACAAAACTCCTTTTACATATTTATCTTATAAATTGTAAAAACTATTCTCCAAAAACTAATCCAAACACACACTTACCTCCTTCCAAAATGACAAAGCATTTTGAGGTATCTTGATAGACGCCCCAAAATTGCACATCCACTTATAATCCCCCTGCTTCATTTCTTAATTTCCAACCTATCTTCATCAGACATGCCTCATTCTTATTCTCTAGCTAGGTCCAAAACACCCAAGCCTCCACATTCCCTAGGTTTTCGTACAGTTTCCCAATTAATCAAGTGAATCTTTCTCTCCTCTGTATTATGATCCCAAATAAAGGCCCTCCCAACCTTCTCAATATCTCCAACACTCGCTTTGGAATCTTAGGGTCTGCCCGAGACATCACAAAATCTCTTCAAACACTCACCCACTACATTCATCTGTCTTGTGGATGCTTCCCTAAAAGTCACCAAGTCATCTGCAAACATTAGGTGAGTAACACCAGGTCCTCCTCTACCAATTCGGATAGCTTCCTATTCCCCATTACCTTCTGCCTCCTGAATCTTTCCAACACAAGCACAAAGATATAAGGCGATCTTATCGCCCTGTCTTAAACCTCTTGATAGATGAAATAACTGTGTTTTCTCCCCATTCCACAATACTTGTGTGCTCACTGTCTGAATACATCTCATGATAAGATCCTTGGCATTCTCCTTCATTCCAATTTCCTCTAAAACTTCCTCCACAAAGCCCCATCGCACCCTATCATATATTTTTTCTAAATCTATTTGAATAGCAAAATAGCCCTTTTTACCTCTCATTGTCCTCATAGAGTGTGCTAGTTCATGAGTAACAATGATGTTGTCCTGTAAGTGACGCCCAGGAACAAACCTAACTTGGTTAGGAGCCACCAAATCCCCCAAAACTTTGTGATAAACTTATACAAAACATTACACAAAGCACTAGGTCGGAACTGCTTAAAATTCTCCGGCCTATCAACTTTTAGTATGAGCACCAACATAGTAGTGTTTGACTTCTTGGACATCCAACTCTCCCTTCCACACCTTCTGCACAAAACTCACTACTTCATTGCCAATTACATGCCATTCCTTTTGAAAGAAAACGGCCGGAAAACCATCTATCCTCAGAGCTTTGTATGCTCCAATGGAGAAAATTGCCTCTCTCGCTTCCTCCGGAGTGACCATTCTTTCCAACCGGTTCCATACCTCCTCCTCCACTCTCGGGTAGCAAACATCAACCTCCAATCTGTCCCCCCACACTTCCTTCTTCTTCAAACAACTTTTTATAAAAATCCACAGCTAATCTTTTCAACTAATTTGGATCTTCAATCCACTCCTCCTTCTCATCTTACAAGATCAAACTTTCCACACATATTTCTAAGATAATCCAAACAAACAACTTCAGTGTAATCCCACGTTGTGAATGTTAGGTTAAATCACCTTCTCTTTTGTGGACTATGAAAAAACTCAGGAGTCATCAAACCTTGGCAATTAACCAACAAAGTTTCCTGACTTACTATCATTCTCCATGTTCTTACTTTTTCTAACAATGCCTTTGGAAACAGAGAAGGGATGGTTCAAACAATGGGTCTATGCTTCTCTTAAATTACTTAAGATGCTCATGGTGGCCTTTATTTTCCTTGGCGTGTTCGTGCATGGAATTTGTTTGTGTGTTAAGCTAGCCTTTTATGTTTCAAGGTTCTTGTATTTCTCTTGTAATGGTTTTTGTGTTTGTTGGGCGTTTATTTTTTTTTTTTAACCTTTTGTTTTACTTTTGGGCTTCACATTTGTTGTTTACTCGGTAGGTTAGCTATTGAAGCCTTTTCTATGTTTCGTTTTATTTGGTTAGTAATAAAATTGTTTTATGGGAGAATTACTAAAAAAGACCTCATGGACAACTTATTTGCTAAATAGGACCTAGGAAGATATTTTGCACATGAAGGGAAGATATTTGCACACGGAGGGAAGGTTTTCTGCACATGTAGAGAAGATTTCTGCACACGTATAGGGAAGAATTTTGCACACAGGGAAGATCATCTGCATATCAGGGAAGATATTCTGCACATGTGGAAGATAATCTGCACATAAAGGTCCCATTTGGCAAATAAGTTACCAATGAGAGATTTTTTCACAATTTTCCCTTGTTTAATCTGGTTAGTAATAAAATTGTTTTATCATTAAAAAAGAATGCTTTTTGAAAATAATAGATTGGTACTATGATTTAGGTCATCCTCACCCATATAATTTTGAATGAGATATTTTTCCAGTTTTTCCATTTATTTTTTGGTCAACAATACTTTACAGTTAAATTCTTTCTATTCTAATTTTAATTTCATCTTTTTTTTACTAAGTTCTAATTTTAATTTCATTGATTTTTTGAGAGAGAGAAAATACATTAATAAAACAATTTTAGCTTTCTGAATCGAAAAAATGGTTAAATGATTAAATAATGTGTGAATTCCTCTAGAAAATTTAATAAGTTTTCTTGATTTTAGTTTAATTGAACATTTTTTTGCAGCAGTTATATAAATTCTTAAATATATAAATCATACCATGACTGAAAAAAAAAATTGATGATCTAATTTGTCGATTAATATATATATATATATATATCGTATAATAAAATCTATATATCACTACCACAAAAAGCATTCAATTTTCAACAGAATTTACTACAGAATTTTTTTTATGGTAAATTCCATCAAAAATTTTTCTAACAGAATTTTTCCTTGGCTAAATTAGCCATGAAAAAATTTTGTGACAAAATTACCCATAGAATTCCATGACAAATTTTGTTGCCACGGAATTTGAGATGGAAAATTTTTGTGGCAATTAGCCATGTAATTTTTTTGTGGCTAATTCCATAATAAAAATTTAAAATTTATTAAATTTTATGTTAAAAATAATATTCATAATATTAAAACATTAATTATTATATAATTTTAACTAAAAAATAAAAAATTATTTGTAATGAATATTATATTATTATTTATTAATATTATATTCATAAATTTATAAAAAAATAATATTTATAACATTAAAATATTAGTTAAAAATAATATTTATAACATTAAATTCTTTCTATTCTAATTTTAATTTCATCTTTCTTTTTACTAAGTTCTAATTTTAATTTCATTGATTTTTTGAGAGAGAGAAAATACATTAATAAAACAATTTTAGCTTTCTGAATCGAAAAAATGGTTAAATGATTAAATAATCTGTGAATTCCTCTAGAAAATTTAATAAGTTTTCTTGATTTTAGTTTAATTGAACATTTTTTTGCAGAAGTTATATAAATTCTTAAATATATAAATCACACCATTACTGAAAAAAAAATTTGATGAACAAATTCGTCGATTAATATATATATATATATATATATATATATATATATATATATATATATATATATATATATATATATATATCTCGTATAATAAAATCTATATATCACTACCATAAAAAGCATTCAATTTTCAACGGAATTCACTACAGAATTTTTTCTATAGTAAATTCCATAAAAAAAATTTCTAACAAAATTTTTTCATGATTAAATTAACCATGAAAAACTTTCGTGGCAAAATTACCCATAGAATTCCATGACAAATTTTGTTGCCACGAAATTTGAGATGGAAAAGTTCTGTGGCAATTAGCCATGTAATTTTTTTGTGACTAATTCCATAATAAAAATTAAAAATTTATTAAATTTTATGTTAAAAATAATATTTATAATATTAAAAAATTAATTATTATATAATTTTAACTAAAAATAAAAAATTATTAGTAATGAATATTATATTATTATTTATTAATATTATATTCATAAATTTATAAAAAAAATAATATTTTTAACATTAAAATATTAGTTATTAATTAATTCTTTGTGATTTTAATTATTACAATTATATTATTATTTATTAATATTACATTTAAAATTTTCTTATACAATATTATTTATGATATTATTATATTAGTTATTATTTAATTTTATTTAAAAATAAAGTGTAATTTTTTCATATTATATTTATCATTTTATATTAAAAATAATGTTTATAATATTAAATTATTAGTTATTAAGTAATTTTAATTAAAAATATAACTAATCTTTAAAACAATTGGTTAAAATATAGTTATAAGAAGATTTATTAAAGATTTAAAATTTTTTGAATTGGAAATTAATTAATCATAAATATATAAGTATTTTTTAAAATTTTTATTTAATTTATTATTTTTAATAATATTATATATATATATATATAAAATATTCGTTAATTAATTAATTAAATATATATATATATAACATTATATAATAATATATCATAAGTTCATTTCGGCATAATTAGAAAAGGCTCACTTGCGACAACATCAAAAGCATGAGGTCGCGGGTTCGAAGGGGAGAGAGAGGCATTTTCAGAAATTAAGAGACGCGAACACATGACAGTACAATCCGTTTCCGACGAAATTCAATGTTTTTTTCGTGAATTAACATATATATGAACTACAAACAATATGACTTGTTACTTTTGGATTTGTGCCCAATATATATGTGTATGTATATTCATTATTGATGACCTCCCACATATCAAAATAGTAAAAATAAATATAAAATGTATAATAAATCACACTATCTATATAAATAATAAGCCGAATACTTTATTTTTAATTAAAAGAGTATATAATAAATACTTGAGTATAATTTGTTCAGAAAAATAAGGCCTTCATATAATTAATATAGTCGATCTTCTTTCAAAAATTGATGCAGTGTCCTTTTCCTTTTTCTCCTCCTCCTCTTCCCATTATCTTATCTTTACCTTTATATTAAAAACGAATAGTTCAGATTTAATATTTTATAAAATTAGTATAATAATATTTTATAAATTAGTTTCTCTTATTTGGTCCAGATTGCAATTATAAATTATATAGATGATTCTAACAGTTTAAATTTATCTATTTATATTTAAAACATAAATGTTAAAAAATATTAAATCTCAACCTTCCATTTTTTTTTTTCAATCCAAGGGTAGATATGAGAAGAGAGAGAGTGTAAAATGAGATTGGCAAGCACACAGAGAGACTGTACCCACAAAATCCAAATATAAGTGTGCGCCAAGCCAAGAAAGCCTCAGCAAAGGAAGCATATGGGCGCGCCTATTGGCAGAGAAAGAGAATTTGGTTACCTGTATGCGTAAGATTCTCTCTTTGTTGTGCGTTTGATAGGGTTTTGTTTGACTCCACTGTGCAAATCCCACTTCATTTTGGTTTGTTTCGGTGGAAAATTAGCATTAGCATTCGCAATATAACAGAATGTTGTGTTGCCATTGTCATTGTCAGTCTTGGAAGGAGAAGATTCTCACTTGGCTTTATCTAGTGTGTTGATCAGTGATTCTTGGGATATTACACGGTATTCCAATTCACTAATTTTTGCTTTTTAAATGCTGTTTCTTCTTCGTTCTGGTTTTGGTTCTTTTCATTTGTTTTGCCAATCTTTTCCTCCCTCTCTATCTTTTTTTCAGTTGAGAAGGTTAAATTGGATGTGCTATTTTTCTCGGAAGGGATATAGTCTTTTTCTTTCGTCAACTTATTTCTTAGGGGTGCGTGAGCGCATTGAGATTGGATATTTGTCAATTGTAATTCTGTTCAATTTTGTTTTTAGAATGCTGTTTCTTTCTCGGCTTTGTGATTGGCCCTTCTCATGTGTTTGTCAATCTTTTCCTCTATACCTCATTTTGCTGAGAAGTTTAATTGGGTTTGACGGTAAAAAGTTGTTGTTTCCTTTCTTGTTTGTTCAAATTATTTTCTTGTCGGTGCATTGAGGTTGGGTGATTGTCAATATACTATTGATCCAAGGAGAAAACAGATCATTTTGAGTTCTGCAATTTATTCTATTCCTGTCTTGCCCAATTGTTATTCTACTCTGAACCTAAACCTTGCTACACTTAGGCCAAAACAAAAAAAAATTGTCGCACCCATACTACAAGATGCGAGGTTAGGTTTCTACGAGTTCATATTTTGTTGTATGCGATTAAATCTGTTTAAATGCTGGTAAATTTTTCTTATTGAGTGGCGGTGAATACTCATGGAAACTTTTTAGGCATGTAAAATTATTTTAGGCTGTAGCCTCATTTAGTTTTACAATTTGTTTTGTCAGGTTGTATATACCAGCTATTATATGACAAGCAGGCTATAAAAAGTGGTATTATTTTGGCTGTGTGACTACTTTCTGGCTGTCTTTTACGACTGGATTGATTTTCATTATGAGTAGTATACTTAAGAGATCTTATGAAGAGACTGTTCAGTCATCATCTAAGCATTCTCATGAAGATGCTGCTACCCATTCTAAACTGTCATCACTGGCTTCAAGTGAATATCACATTGAAAAAGTTCAAGACTCTTTTGTGACAAAGGAACCACGTTATCAATCTTATGATGCAGACAGACAATTTCCTCTTCACTCTGTACATCGGGCACCATCATCGTCTAATGATTCACATTTAGATCATCCTGCTGGTATTGAAAACGGTTTAGAAGTAAGGGATTTTAAGGATAGTAGAGATCTTCAGCTTGTGAACTGCGACGTTAAGTCAGAGAAGAAAGAGTTTCATAGTGAGCTTACAAGGGATTCTCAGATTGCTAAGAATGAGAAGGATGTACGTGTTAAAGGTAGAGATGACAAGAAAGATGTTAGATATGATAGCCATAGGGATAGTCATCATGATTTCAGAGGTGATATTAAGATGGAAAAGGATGGCTACGGTGTGTCAAGTAGTCAAATGAATCGGAAAGAATCAAAAGAGCGCCATAAGGGAAAAAGACACTCTGATGTTCCCAGCGGGGGTTCGGACACCAGGCATCATTCACATGGGAATACGAAAGGCCCTTTTGTGGTTGGGAAGGAGGGTTCAACCGCAGAGAAGGATTACATGGAAACTCATGAGACTGTTGGGGAGAACAAAGATTTAAAAAGTAAAGATAGGTCTAAAGAGAAGGCTAGAAAAATAAAGGATGCAATGCGTTGGGATTGTGAGGAAGAGGAAAAACAAAAAAGTGATTGTAGAAGCAGTACACAAGTAGCCGCTAAAGATGAAGGCAAAGATTCTGCTAAAAAAGATAGGGATGTACAGATGTCGGAGAGGGAGAAAAGAAATCTTCCAAAAGAGAGAGAAAAGGATCATATCAAGAGGGACTTATGTAACGGAACTGGAAAAGCTCAAAATAATGAGAAAGAGCATGGTGATGCTTCAGTTAAAATTCCAGAGCAAGGTAAGGTATTGCCAGAACAAAAGAAACCAAAAGATCATGATAGTTGGAAAAATGTTGACCGAGAACCCGCAGAGAGGAAGATTGAAAACAATTCTGATTTAGGAGGTAGGCCTGATAAACGTAGTAGGGGCTTTGACAAGGAACCTGAAGAGGGAAGTGCTGATGCGGAAGGGGCAGCTGAGAATGAGAAGGAAGTCTATAATTATGGTCTTCAGCGTCGCAAGAGAGTGAAAAGATCAAGGGGCAGCCCACAAGAGGCTAATTGTGAGCCTCATTTCAGATCCCATGCTCAAGACAATGAAGGGTATTTTTTCCCCTTGATGCTTGGAAAGTTTACTTTCTAATAAACATCTTTCTGTTTCCTTGTTAATTTTCTCATAATCTTTGTAAACAAATTATTACCCCATGCATATGAGACTGTGATACAAATGCTAGAGCTTCGAGATTTTTTAAAATTTGTGACCACTGAATTTTGCTTTTCAATTTCCCACCCCTGCCCCATTTTACTGCAGTTGGGAGGATAGTAATGTCTGCCCTTCAAGCAATTGAAAATATTTTACCTCTACAGCATCTAGAACTGATTCCTCTGTCACCCTTCTGTCCTGAAGCACCACATTTCAAGTTATGCTTCTTGTATGATGCAAATATCAATATTGTCTTATATCTCTTGTCTAATTGAGTCTTACTCTTTGGGGTTTTGAAGTAGTGTCCTAAATGGATTTAATTGAATCCCTTCTACTGTTCCATTTTCTTTCATTTTGATAGTGACTATCCGGTTTATTTATTTTGCAGGTCTCAAGGTATGCTGTTATGTTTTGTTTCATTGGCTCAAAGTTGTTGGTTTGTTCTACATCACTGAACATGTGGCACTGTTATTTAATGTTTTGGCAGGGCTTTCTATAGTTAACATTATGCTGTGTTTTTTTTATTCTTTTTTCTTCCTTGATTTACTCATCTCTCTTGCTCGTCCTTCCAATGTGTTGTGACTATTGTGTGATGGGCTACTGTTGTCACATTATTCGCATATTCAGTCCCTTGTTTATGCATGTTGATTGGAAAAGATTGCAGATGCTAATCTTTCTATGCATATTCATCATATAGAAGTTTCTCTCATTTCATTTTCAGGCAAAGCAGAACTGCCTGTATATAAAGTCGGGGAATGCATACAAGAACTAATAAAATTGTGGAAGGAATATGAATCATCTCAAACAGAAAAAAATGGTGAAATTTCTAAGAAAGGCCCCACTCTTGAAATACGGATACCAGCAGAGCATGTCACTGCTACCAATCCCCAAGTATGATTAAACTGATATGTGCAATTGTAATATTGATTTGTTTTGGGGTTTCAAATGTATTTTAAATTTTTTATGATTTAAATTTTTTTCCATATTGAGTTTAGATTATTTTGTTCAGGTCAGAGGTACCCAGCTATGGGGCACTGATGTGTACACATATGACTCAGATCTTGTTGCTGGTATGTGCTGTTACTACAAAAAGGATACAATTAGCTTTTGATTGAAAATTATTGAGCTGAATTAATTGAAATTAGTATTTGATGTAGCAATTTCGTTGCACAGTTCTCATGCATACAGGTTACTGCCAACCATCACCTTCTCAGCCTCCTATAACCATACAAGAGTTGTGTGCAACCATTCGGGTGCTTCCTCCACAAGAACGTATATCTCTGCCTTGATTTTTTTGAATATTCATAAAGATGCCCTGTTGATTCATTTACATCAAGTTCTCTATGCCTTGGTACTATTGAGAGCAATTCTTGTGGTACAACATCATAGTTTGCTGGTAGAATACTGATTAATCTGATTTTATTTTATTAATATTTATTTTAGTTGTTTTAGTAGTGGTTTGCACAGGATTAGGATTAAGTGGAGTTAGTTAGAATTATATGCTGAGTCAAAGTATTTTATTTATTAGATTAAATATATTCAAGTCAGTTACTTTCATAAGTGGTGGTTAGTGGTCCTAGATTTTAGGGAGTTATGGTTCTTTTTTTTTATCTATAAATAGTGAGTCTCATTTTATGTAAAAGCATTGTGGAATATATGGAATATATTAGAGAAATATTTCTCGAATTACAGGATTTGGCTTGGGGCTTGGGCTTTATTAGTCGGATGAGTTAAGATTCTTGCTCATTCACTATTAAAGATTTATCTTTATCTTTTTGTTTATTAATTATGAAATTAGATTCTGATTTCATGATTTAATAGGGTATTCTTCATTATCTTTCCCTATCGATTTGGGATCCTATCATTTGCTTATATGATGCTTATAGTAACAGATATTTCAGTAGAAATTGTGGTAATGATTCTGAACCTTACCTGTGAATTATGCAGCAGCAGAAAATAAAAACAAGAGGGAGAAAATGTCGGAACTCAGCTGAACAACTTATGATTTAAATCTCAAATTCAAACTCTGAACTTGCTCGAGCAACTCATACATTTAATTACTTGCATGCTCACTAAGTCGACCACATTTATGCCTACAAATATAACTCAAAATAGAACTATTTGTCATTACATGTCTGAACACCCGATTAGATCAAGTTAAAATACCCAATCCAAAAATTCAAATGACATGAATTACTTTAAGAATATAATGGTACCTATAGGAAGACATGGTCACCTATACATCTATTGGATCAAACATTTGGCAAGAGTTTTTGGGGAAGGCACTAGCTTTTCAGAACTGAGAGCTACTGCCAGTACAAAAGGCAATGAGAAGCATTTTTTATGCAACTCACAGTAATGGCCACCAAGCACCTTCGTAGATATTGGCACGCAGACTTGATTGATTAGAGGCCTTGAAATATGTATCTGTGATGTAGAGGGGAAGTTAATTGCAGTGATGATGGTTTCCCTTCCTCTCTTTCAGTTAATATTTCTATTTCTGTCAAAATTTGAATCATTTTGTAGATAATCTGAAGATTCTAAATTTATTTGATTTTAGGTTATATTTCTACTCTGAGAAACAAGGTCCGTTCCCGTGTCTGGTGTGCAACAATTGGTTGTAGTTATCAAGTTGAACGATGTTGCATTGTGAAGGTAGTAAAAAACACTCTGGAAAGTATCTTGATTATTGCCCTGAATTTATATGATCTCTTCATTATTCCCCTGTTTAGTTTTTGTCCTGATTATTCCCCTGTTTACTTTGATGCATCTCATATAACTAAGTTTATTATGTTCTCTTTTCAATTCGTGTCCCTTGGTTCTTGGTATCTCTCATTTGTGGGAGGTGGCTGATTTTTTTTTCATAGGCGTGCTCAGTACTATTTTCATAACATGTTAACTACTACTCTTAAGATTTTCTTTGAAAGGAAGGGGTGTTTGTTCTTGGAATGACTCTGCCTCTTCACATATATAACCTAACATCTGTGTTTGCACAATTGTGCATGTCATTATGTATAACCTGATTCTTGCTTACTATCTTTTTTTCACTTTTATTTAGAAAGGAGGTGGAACTATAGATCTTGAGCCTTGCCTTGCACTTACATCAATTGTTGAGCCCACCCTTGCTCCAATGGCTGTTGAGAGGACGATAACTACCAGATCTGCAGCCTCGGTTTGTCCTGCATCTTATGCTTAAAACCCTTTGCATTCAAAATCTAGTTAATATAATTAATTTTATATTTTTATCTTAAAAACTTATGCGTGATATTTTTGGGAGGAGTTGTCCTCAAAATTGTATTGTTCTTCTCTTGTCTTTTGTAAATTCATTTTTCTACATGGTGGCCTGCATTACAAACAGAATGTGTTGAGGCAGCAAAGATTTGTACAAGAAGTCAGAATTCAGTACAATCTCTGCAATGAACCTTGGTATGTTAGCTTTAATTTACAAAATGTCTGTATTGGGTCACAATATTTTCCTATTCTCCCTAAATTAGATACTAGATTTTTTTGTAAAAAAAAAAAAACTTATATTTTTGCGGTTATCTTGACATTAGGTTTTTTATTGTTCACACTTAATTCACATTCATGAAATAATATTTTTGTCAGGATCAAGTACGGTATTAGCATTGTTGCTGACAAGGGTGTTAAAAAACCACTCTTTACATCTGCTCGCTTGAAGAAAGGAGAAGTTTTATATTTGGAGACCCATTCTTGCAGGTATCTTTTTTTTGCTCAGCAGTTTTATATATAGGCCTCGTTCAGATCGTTTCTTTGTTGGAATCTTTTTTTTTTAAAAAAAAAAAAATATGCTTTTGAATGTGGAGCTGCATTGCGTAATCACTTGTTTCTATCCTCAAATTCTTTCTAATAAGCTATTTGAGGGGGTTGGAAAGGTTTATCTTGGGGCGAAAGGGCATTTTTGCTTTTTGCAACATATGGCTAAGTTAATTACTTGCAGATATGAGCTATGTTTTAATGGAGAGAAGAGGAGGAAGTTCACGACACCAACTAAAATGCATGACCCAGATTCAGGACAGTCTCAAAATGACCATTCACATTCTGCAAGAAGTGGAAAATCTAATGGGAATAGTGTTAAGATTGATGTCTTTCGTTGGTCTCGTTGTAAGAAGCCTCTGCCCCAGAAAATGATGCTTACACTTGGCATACCTCTTCCCCCTGATCATGTGGAGGTACTTCCAAACACAAATTTTTCACTTGCATATCAATAATAATATCTCTACAATCTTCTTTTATTAGTTTCAATGTTTGGAAGCCTTTGCATGATCTTTTGTTTCCTTTTATCTCTCATTCCCCCAAAAAGGAAAATATGTATCATAAGGTTTTATAGCGGAATATATACACGCATATATATAGGTTCTGTTTCATTCTAATCTGAATCATTTATATAATGTATGCATATGAAGGATTTAATTTGGTTTGATTCAGACCATTGTAGTCTTCGTTTAACATGTGCACTGTGTGATTAGGTACTGGAGGAAAATCTGGACTGGGAAGATGTGCAATGGTCTCAAACTGGTGTTTGGATTGCAGGGACTGAGTATACCCTTGCGCGTGTGCACTTCTTGTCAATTGATTAGTTCTTTTATTTTATTTTTTTTCTATTTTTTTATTATGAGGATGATAGGGTTTTTTTTTTGTTTTTTTAGGGGATGCTTTGCATCCAGACATCTAGAATTTTTAATACTGCTTTTGTTAGCTTTTTATAGAATTAGCATTGTTGCTGGCCACAAAAAAGAGAAAGGGGAATTAGCATTGTTGCTTTGTTATGATTTATTTTTCCTGGAAGTTGTGCATCATTGTCATTGTTGTGCAGGAGCCATATGATTGTCACAATTAGTGCTAATAATTCCTTTTGCTAAATTGGAAAAACAAAAGAAAGGTGTCTGAGAGTATCAATGTTTAATCAAACTGACCCAACTTTTAAGGTTGCCAGGTGCTAATAAAATTTTGGGAAAATTAAACCTATCATTCCCCAAACTTTTACATAAATTTTAATCAGATCTCTTGATTTTTTATATTGGATCCTTATATTTATTACTCTTTTAGCCGTTAATCCTTCGCACATGGCTAACAGATAGAAAACTTTGGCGTATGTCCTAGGGGAAGGAACTTTAACCGCTAAGATGGCTCAAGTTTAATTCTATGTGAATGTAGAAAACATATTTAGGAAGGTGACCCCACAATTAGGCCTCAATGCTAAAATTTGATATGGTTATTTGTTGGATCAAGGATAATGATGATGATCACAGTAATATTAATACTTACATTAATAATAGGAGGAGTATAACAATAACAACAACAATAGACTTATAACATACAAGCAAAAGGCATGGCTGGCTCTTCTCACTATGCCAGTTACTTCCTTCGATCCTTAATATAAAAATTATATGATTAATATGTGAATATTAAGAAAATTAGTGAAACAGAAACGAAACAGAGCAACAATGACGCAGGTAGTGATGGATGAAATAGGGAATGACGGCAGGGGGTTGGTGGCTAAGGGAGTAGGTGGGAGGAGAGACACACCATTGTTGACTTTGCCATCATTTTCATAAGCAATTTAGTAGTATAAATAGGTGCCAAATTTCATTGTAAAATGATCAAAGTATTGAATAAACATTTTGAAATTGGTTCCTGAACCATTTTCGTATCTGAGCTGAGTTTCAGAGGGCCAAAAAGCGAAAGAGTGAGGAGTAGATGAGAAACCAAAAAAGTTGAAAAATAAAGAGTGTTGGATTTCACACTCAGAGTGTTTTTTGGAGAAACCAACCCCGCCACCATGTTCCGAAGGCCGGAAAACCTCAGTTAAGGTTCGGAAGCAACTGTGAAACGTTCCACCGCCGAAACACCACGCGCTGCCCATGCGCTGGACAAAAGTTGAAGACGGTGACATCATCGCCACGTCATCCTGACCTCCTGCGTCATCGACAAGTCATCCAACCGTTGCTTGCCACATGTCACAACTGCCACGTCATCATACACGGTCAGCACAATTTTTTCAAAATTGCATTTTGACCCCAGATTTATGTCAAAATTACATTTCATGGCTAAAACTTTCTGAAACTACATTTTTACCCTAGATTTCTTTCAAAATTACATTTCACACCTAAAACTTTATGTAATTACATTTTGACCCCAAATTTCTGCCAAAATTACATTTTCTTACCCAAAACTTTCTAAAATTATATATTAACCCAGCTTTTTGCCAAAATTATATTTTTTCCCCTAAACTTTATTCAATTAATTTTCAGCCCCTAAAAGTGCCAAAATTATATTTTTACTCCTAATTGTCTAAAAAAAACATTCAATTTGACCCCTTTTTTCCCTCCATAAACACCAATCATATCCTATACCCTTCCTCCCTATACCTAACAACTGTGTTCTTTAAGTACTAATTTTATAAGAACAACTCCAAAATGCCTCCTAGACGCAGGAATAAGCATGAAATTGAGATGGACGAAATGAGATGCCGGATACAAGAGCTAGAGACTATTATAGAATCATAGCAAGCCTTGCTAGAATCTCGCAGTGAATATCCTGAGGATGATTTGGATAGCAACAGTTCATCATCCACTTACAACCACCGTCTTCCTCAACAACAGCTATTCCATCCTAATGAAATTAGAGTAGACATACCTGAATTTGAGGGAAGACTCCAGCCGGACAAATTTGTCAATTGGCTTCAAACTATTGAACGAGTTTTTCAACATAAAGAAATTCTTGATGAGCAAAAGGTCAAAATTTTCACCATCAAACTGAAGAAACATGCCTCCATATGGTGGGAGAATCTCAAGAAAAGGCGTGAAAGGGAAGGAAAAAGTAAGATCCGAACGTGGGACAAGATGCGGTGTGAGCTCTCACGTAAATTTCTTCCTGAAAATTATTATCAAGATAATTTCCTTTAATTATATAATCTCCGCCAAAAGGCTATGTCTGTGGAAGAATATACCAGGGAATTTGAGAAGCTCATGATAAAGTGCTATATCCAAGAGAGGGAGGAGCAAACAATAGCCCGTTATATCGGAGGGTTAAATACCAATATTGCCCATCCAGTGCAGCTCCAACAATACTAGACTCTAGACGATGTCATTCGTCTAGCCATCAATATTAAGAAACTGTTGCCCAAAAGGTTTCTGTTTCAACAGTCTTCCTCCACCGAAATTCCTTTTGATGAACATGAAGCACAAATGCATCAGCCTACACAAATGTATCAGCATAACTCTTCAAGCAAGCCTACACAAGTATATCAGCCTAGCTTTTCAAGCAAGCCTCCACCAAAGGCTACCAAGGAATTTAGCTCCAAAGCACTAAGTACTTCAAATACCAAGGGTTCGATCATATCGCTTCAGAATGTCCTACCCGCAAAATTGTTACTATTATTGAAGGGGAAACTTCTGCAGTATTTGAAGAAGAAGAGGAGCTTATGCCTAACAAAGAGCCAGTGTTTGATTATGAACCAGTTTTTTATAAAGAATTTATTCCTCCTAAACACGGTGAAACACTTGTGATTAGACGAAGCTTGCATGCAACCACAGTGAAAAAAGAGTCTTCGCTACGTCACAACATTTTTCATACTCGTTGCACTATTCAAGGTAAAAGTTTGTGACGTCATTATTGACAACGGAAGCTATGAAAATGTAATCTCTAACTACATGGTAGAAAAGTTGCAACTACTAACTCACAACCATCTGTACCCATACAAGCTCCAATGGTTTAACAAAGGAAGCGCGGTAAAAGTGTCAAAACAATGCCTTGTTACTTTTTCTATCGGTAAAAGGTATCACGATGAAGTTTGATGTGATATTGTTACGATGGATGCTTGTCATCTTCTTCTGGGAAGACCTTGGCAATATGATCGACACGCTCTATACGACGGTCATGCAAACACATATTCCTTCTAGAAGGATGACATGAAGATTCAGCTTGAACCTTTGCCACTCGATAAACACATCAAAATCAAAAATAAATCCAAGTCGTTTTTACTCAAGCATAAAGTTTCGGATTTATCTCCGTTTATTGATGATGATGTTGTTTCTGACTCGAAGACGAGTCCTGTCCAACCCCGGGAGAATGAAACAGAAACGAAATAGAGCAACAATGACGCAGGTAGTGACAGATGAAATAGGAAATGACGGCAGGGGGGTTAGTGGTTGAGGGAGTAGGTGGGAGGAGAGGCACACCATTATTGACTTGGCCATTATTTTAATAAGCAATTTAGTAGTATAAATAGGTACCAAATTTCATTGTAAAATGATCAGAATATTGAATAAACGTTTTGAGATTGGTTCTTAAACCAATTAGTTAATTTAATTATATGTTTATATGTAGTAATGTGTGTTGATTTCTTTAAAATACCCTCTCTAATGTTTAGAATGTACCCTATCAAAAGAATATATGGATTGTAACCGCTCATGGATTGAAATCCTTTTAATTTATGCAATCAATGGAGATATTTTTAAGGAAAAGAAATTATTAGGGTTTTGAAACCCGGACCAGCCGATGCGGCCCGAAAATCGGCGGTCCAGTCCAGGCATCAATCTAGTTCTCCATTTTTTGTCAAAAAATATTTTTTTTTAAATTTTCTTTGGAACTTCATATTAATAACTCTAAAATCTTTAATTTCTCACCGGTTTGGTCCTAGGGTAGCTTTGATTTGACTTCGGTCTGACCCATTGACCCTTAGGCGTTGTTTGGTACGTGGTATTTGAGGACAGGGAGTGGGATTGGATCAGGGATTGAGTCAGAATGTGTCGTTTGGTATGAGGGACTATGGGTAATCAAGGATTGGGAATACCACGAAAGTGGGATTGCTGCAAAGCCACTTCCCCCCTGGTATTGTGTTTTGAATCCCGGGATTGCAAAATTGTGAAGACAAAAATACCCTTAAATAAAATATTTCTAGACAAAAATCACCCCAATCATAACCTAAAATCCCTCTCAAATATTCACTACCTCTTTTTTCCCTCTCACCATCGACGTCTCAACTTCACACAGTTTCCCTCACCGCCGCTCACTCCGTCGCCTCAGCACCGATCACTTTTCCTCTTTCTCTCCGTCGAAGATGTGCATTGTTGGCTATTAATTAGCGATTTGATTGTGATATCGAGATGTCTCTCATATCTATATCAGAAGTCAAAGCCACGAACCTATTAGACGAGAGCTCTTTCTTTTCTTTATTGATTTTTCTAATTCCTTACCGAGTCCTCAGTGACGAAAGGGATCGCGATCTTAATTAACGACAAAGACTACGTTTGCTTTAGTATATGCTACCTGGTCAAAAATTTAACACCTGCTAGTTCAAACTCCAGTCGTTCTCGATCATGTTTACCTTTTCTTCCGGTACTTTAATCCTAGCCCATTTGTTATTACTTGCTTCATATATAATCTTGGTTTGCAAGTAAAAACTAGTTCGCCCCTTGTTTTCAAATTAGCAGGTTTCATCTGCCATTCAGAAATATATTTGAAGTTTTTATTAGGTGAACCTTTCCAATTATGACGATCATGGCGATGAGTTCAACACTGATTTCCCTGAGGATTTGGTTGATCGATCAAGTTTGGGATTAGGATAGGGTATTTGAGTATTTTTATAATTAGTACTTGTTTATTAAATAAGATTGGTAAAATCATTCCCTTCAATTAACACCTCATACCAAACATATTTTTAAAACATCAATCTCAATCCCAATCCTAATCCCAATCTCTATCCATATCCCAATCCATCAAAATTCAATACCACGTACCAAACAGGGCCTTAAGCCAGTACCCCAGCTGGTTCAATGGCTAGTCCGAATTTCAGAACCTTGAAAACTATATATTTATAAGATAAAATGAATTGAGGTATTATATTTAGAATTAAAGTAAACCCAACCATATAAAAAAAATTCAAAGTAAATTCCTTATCTAAATGTTATAATTAGCACAGGAGGTAATAGTACAATTCCCCATCTTTTCAGCCTTTTTACATTGTTGCCCCTTCGCTTTAATTTCTTGCAATTTCACAAACACCCCAAATCAATTGCCAAACAAAACTAAACCCATGATATAATCAAACTTAAATCTCGAGTCTCAGTTATGATCCATAAGGGACGTGTTTAGACGTAAATTTTTATATTTTTCATTAAATTTTAAGAGTTAAAAATAACAATTATATGATTAAAATTCAGAAATCATATATTGATTGAGGATTGTTCCGCAACCAAAAAAAAAACCCAATAGTTATAAAATAAAGGGGTTAATTAGTAAGATCAATGCTATACAATCTTGAGAGAAGCTATACTGAGTTCCCTAAAATCAATCTAATCTTCCTACAATCTAATTAATCTGATACAACAAATTTTTATTTTAGGCCTGAGATAAAATCCCCAACAAGACCATTCTAACATCGATCAAACTTTTATAGAAATCCTTCACTCTTTCTTCTATAATCTCAATCTCATCCTCTAATCCCCTGCACTTTCTCCTCAATCCCTCCACTGCAAATTTCACCTCTCTTTCTCTCTTCTTCCCCTTCATCACTTCTTCCAAATCCCTCACTGTCTCTTTCAAATCTCTCATAATCAAATTTGATCCACACTTTTTTCTCTGCATCTCCTCACTTCCTTCTTCTTGATTCACCAATTCCTGCAAAATTCTCAACCAGCAAGATGAACTCCTTGACCTCTGTGACTGTGTGGTTTTAGGGATTCTGCGTTTCGAGTCAAACGACAATGCAAGCTCCAGAAATTCACAAGCCATCAAAGCCATGGCCTTCGAACCACGCATAATCTCCGCAAGCTCTGATTCATCATGACCTAGCTTTTGCCTCAGGATTCTTCTCAATCCATTTCGTTTGCTCATGAGTTTGCATTTCCTCTCTATACCTCGAATTGATTCCAGATGCTCCTTCGCTCGCATTCTGGAGCTGAAGCTTCCATCGACGAAACGAAGGACCACTCTCAGCGAATCCAAATACTTCTTGACGACCTCGATTTTGTCTGCAAAGTAATTACAGGCGTCGAGAATTTCAACGTTGGTCTCGAGATAATGCTCGAGAGCTTCACGATCAGTTTCGTCGCTGTAAGGAACATTCGCCAACATTCCCAAAGCAATCTTCTGAGTGGCGATGGAAGCGTCGAGAAATCGAATCAATCCAGCGCCGCCTTGTTGCGGTGGTCGGAGTGTGTCCAGCTCCGCCGTCAGAATTTCATCGAATCGGCTCTTCTCAGGCAACGGAGCCACCATGGAAGGGGGAGTTCTCGGCTGAATCATTCGCCGCAAGGAGAGGTTTCGAAGGATGACTGAAGGTCCTCCCATGGTAGTTTCTGTTCGGAGACAGTGTTGTTTGCTCTGGAGACTTCCATTTTCGGGGTATATATAGGAGAGTGGCCATGTGGGGTACAGTGACACATGGATGATTTGATTGGACAAGAAGTGAAGGGGGGTCCTCAAGGGGACTCAGGTTGGGGTCCATTTGTGGAAGGCTGTGCCCTAGATGCCCGTAAATTGTGGGGCCCGAGGTTATTGGTTTGGAGTGGGGATTTTGGAAGCAAATGAAGAGTCCGGTTTCTCCCCTTCATCTCAAAAGTAAAGCAACTCTTTTTTTTTTTAGTGTTAGATTAAGATCTCAACCATTCAGATTTAATATATTATAAATATATTATTTATAATATATTAAATCTGAACCGCTAAGATCTTAATTCAATGATCTAAAAAAATAAAGAAGATCCTTTATTTTTGGGATAAAGAAGAGAAACCGCTCGCAGCAAATGAATTATTGGTTGTGTTGTTGGGAAGAGCATTGGGTGAATGGTGAGCTGAACCTAGACGACGTGGTTGAGGAAGGAAGTACCACGTTGTAAGCATGTGGGACCCACATGATTTTGAAAGATTTTTTTTTGAATGAAAACTGTATTACAATAACTTAAGCTAGGCTAAACTAGAAATCGTTCCCTCAGAAACATCAAGCAGCAATCCACCATGATCAACAACCATCTCCAAAAAAGAAGGTGGTGAGTGATTAAGGATAACAAAATTCTCCATTATACTATGCGCTGATGTAACCAAATAATTTGTCAGAGTATTACGCTCTTTAGAGACATAAGTGAGAAGAACCTGCCAACTTTTAGCCATCCAAAGTCTAACATCTTCAATAATGTCTGAGAACAGGTGATCTCTATCAGAACCTCTTGTGAGTAAGTTGACAACCTCCGGACAATCTGATTTTAGAAGATATTTATCTTTCAAATTTCAAACAACAAAAATAGTAGCAACACTCATTTATTTATTTGCATTTCCCCTTTTACAAATACTTAACAATTTTTGTTTGAGTATATATGTTTCCTCCTATTAGAAGTTTTTTTTATTTAAAATACTGTTATATATTAAATATGAATATATCCCCTAACAAAAATTTGAATATTAATTGGACACATTATAAGAAATTAGTCATTTCGCTAAATGATCAGCTTGTAGAAATTTTACCATGTTGTAGAAGGATGTGGCCTAGAAGCAAGATCCAGCCAGTACATATTAATAATTAATTATTTTATTTAGAATTTTTCTATAATTTTCCTATAAAAGAATTGAATTTTAGTCAAAGTTGTGAGAAAGGAGTCAATAGTTGCAAGAGAACGCACCGTTCTTTG
This sequence comes from Inga leiocalycina, assembly GCA_963242795.1. Lineage (NCBI taxonomy): Eukaryota > Viridiplantae > Streptophyta > Magnoliopsida > Fabales > Fabaceae > Inga > Inga leiocalycina. The sequence goes on along the minus strand of OY725320.1, from coordinate 81,635,855 downwards.
TTGCAAATAGAAGACCCCCAAATTAAAATACCAAACATCTCACCTTGTGCCCCTTGAATCTTTCATTTGATCCTTGGTTTTTTAATCAACCACGTAAACTTTGACTAAAATTCAATTCTTTTATAGGAAAATTATAGAAAAATTATAAATAAAATAATTAATTATTAATATGTCTCTTAAATATAACTTATTACAAATAGGTTCTTTTAATAAGAATTTGTACATATAGACACATTGAATAAGTTATTAATTTTTAATTTACAATCTAAAAATTTTTAAAATACTTATAAATTATTCTACAATAAAATGATCACACTAGTAACCATTCCAATCAATAGGATTGGGTATAACAGAAAGGGCTAAACCCTCATAATGTGGTAAACAAATGTTAAAATTATTATTAGAATAGGTGTCTATATTTCGTACATGACAGAGTCTCAAATATTATTATCTCCTATACGAGGATAACTGCGCCTATCCAAAAGAAATCATATTTCAGTCTCAAAACATAAGTTATATTCTTACTCAAAAGTATTATAGCACTACAAAAGCATAATGATGTAAGAAGAGAGGTAAATATATAAGAAGGGTAGTAACTACTCTCTTCATGTTAATATTAATCCTAAATATAATATATGTTTCACATTTTTATTCATTTTTTCTCAAATTAACCTTATTGATATTTTCTCAACAATATAATATAATTGAATAGAAAAAGGAGGGAAGGAGTTAATGAAAATGATTAAGTTGTTTTGAAAAAAAAACGTATCATATTAATTATTTTAACTAACATCCTTAATATACCTAAATTAGTTAATTAAGTTTTATACTAAAAACAGATGATAGACTACTTTTTTTTTTTTTTTGCCTTCAGATGGAGTACTTAATTTGTGGGGTTTATTTATATGTTTTTTTTTTCAATATGCAATATATGGTACGTACGAGAACAAAGATTGAATATCTTTTTTTTACCAACTGAAATAACCCCTCATTAAAAGTTTAGATCAACAAAAGAAACTCAGAACATGGTGTAGTGTAGAATCGTAGGCACAAGCAATGACTAATTTTGAAAAATAAGAATAGAAAAATAATTAAGTATCAAAGTTTGGGAGAATTTGGTAAAGGACAAGATGAACCCAAATGCAATGGTTGAAATGAAATATGCAACCTTGGGAATGAAATATGACTAAAAAACAAAAATACAAAAAATAAAACAGAAGAGAAGAGAATAAGGTCCACGTGGCAAACACACGAAAACCAACATTTGCTTTCTATGTCTCTTTGTTGGCCACGTTCTCATTCTCTCCCACATTTTTTATTTCTCCTTTGCCTCTCTTATACGCTCCATTATTACTACCAGTATTATTATTTTAATATATTTTGCAGGCAGCCAAACACTATATATTGCAATAATTTTTTTGGATATATTTTAATATTTATAAATTATTTTATGAGTATTATTTTGTCATAAACACACAAACTTCAAACGTCAATATCCCTACATATTAACAGCTTGCATGTCGTCATGTTTTTAGCCACAACTATTTCTAGCACAACCACATAATGTCAGAGATCGTTTAAAGAAATTTGCCTCTAAATATTTTATAAATTTCACATTTTTAAAATCTCTATAAGTTTTGTTTTATATTATCATATGTTAATGATAAATTATTTATGCATTATATTAATAAAAAGATTGCATGCATGATTTGATAAAATAATGTAACAAAATAATTTATCTATTAATATGTAATATAAAAATATATAGCAATAAATAAACTACAAAAGAGACAAGGTTCTTTCGTTAAAATTGTTAAAGTAACTTATTAATTATTTGTAAAGACCATTTAATATTTAATCATATTTGTTTGTGAATCTATAACAATTATTTGATCGGTCTCCTATTACTATTAGTTAGTTCATTATTGACATGAAAATTATATTATAGAGCATCTAAATAGTTTATATTATATATATTTATATTTATATATTAACTGTTAATTTGTTTATCAAAGACCAAAAGGATGAGTGTGTTGGGATATGACTTTGAGGTTTGAACTTTGATCGAAAATCTTCGAGACTTCAACGGTAGAGTCTTCCTTGAAAACGTCATATGTTTTATCCCAGGGTCAAAAAGGCACAATATAACGTTAACGTTGCATTTACTCTAGGATTTTTTTCCCCCGCCAAACGCATTTACTCTAACATTGACTTATTACTTTGTTCTTATTTATAAATTTTTTTTAATTAATTCTCACAAACTAAGATGTATGTGAGAATTAGTTAACTCATTAATTATGAGTTAAATTTTTAATTTCACCCTGATCTATGATTGGTTCCAAAAGTCAACATACATAAATTCTTTTTGTTTATTACAATTAACAGGGGTAAAAAAGTACAAACCGCATTTACTACTCTAAAAATAGACTTATAAATAGGATCAAATTTTTTGATCAAAAAGGATTTATAAATAGAACCAGAGTAATCCTCCTTTTTCATTAAAAGTACTCCCTCCACAATATAGGCATTGCTAGAAGAAATATATGGTCCAAAATATATGTCACTTTCAGTTTAATTAATGCATTTTTTCTATTTTATTCCTGTGATTAATATCCATTTTTCTACTTTGTCCACTCATTATATCTCCTATCTCTAAAATAACACTCCCAATGCAATTAAACACATTTATCAAGAAGGGTAAAAGTAGAAAAATTTATATTTTAGGATATATTAAATGATTTAACTATCATTTCTTATTTTCCATGATATAGTTAAGTTGCCCTATTTTGTGAATAAGAGGGAGTACACCCTAATTATTCCCTCAGGCTCAAACATTGGGGGTCTGCTGTAAATAATTTTTTATTCATAATATAAATCATTTTATAAGTCATTAATAAATTTATTTTATGAATATTACCCCTATTACAATTTATTAGGAGAAGATTTGAAATTTAATATAATATTTCTCTATGGCCTTGAATAATATGTGCAATGTGGGAAATAAATATAAAAAATGTACATTTAATATGTCTTAAAATGTACATTTTTTTCACTTTTTCCCTTTTTGAAAAATATGTTTAATTGCATTGAAAATGTTATTTGTAACATCCCAAATTTTATTCACAAAAAATATATTGTAATTATTTGAATAATTCAATAAAATGGTGAATATTTATGAAATTTGAATCTTAAGAATTTTGAAATATTTATGTTCATAAGGAAATGGGCAAATTGATTCAAAAATTGAATTAGATTACAAAGGTGATAGCAAAATCATAATTTTGTCAATTTAGCCCAAGATTAATTATTTTCCAATTAATTGGAGTTAATTTCAATTAATCAAGGAAAATAAAGGAAAATGTATAAATTGAATATTCTTAGTGGAATAAATTAAGAATTGGGGAATAAGGAAATAGGATGGGAAAATAATTACTTGGCTCATAAACATGCCAAGTGGCATCATCTAATGCCAAACAATTAAATAAGAATTACTAAGATATGAGCACATGTGGAAATTGGATTAAAATATGATTTCTTAGCACATGTAGTTTGATTAATGGAATGAAAGACCAAATGGTGTGCATGAAGGGCCCTTAGGACATTTTTTGGCTAAACAAATGGAGGACAATTGGTTCAATTGCAATTGGAGGCTTATGACATAAGTTGAAAGAGGATAAACTCAAGTACAAGGCTTATGTCATAATTTATTTTCCTACCATTTATTAATTAAGGGGAAAATGGCAAGATATTTTATGAAGCTTGGCTTCATCTTTCTCTTGCCTTCATTATCAACACTTGTAACAAGAAAGAAGAGAGAGAAAAGCTTAAGGAAAGCTTCATATTCTAGAGAGAAGGAAGAAGAGAAGGATTAAGGTAAGTGGAGATTTCCTAAGATTTTTCCTTCTAATCTTCCATAAACTCTTCTCTAATCTCTTCCTTTCCATGAAATCCATGGATTAGCAAGCAAATCTTGAGCTCAAGGAGAGAGAGAGAGAGAGAAGGACTCCTAGAGAGAGAAATTTCAAGAACTCAAGAAGGTAACTTCACTAATCCTAAAATTATGCTAGTATGTGGTTATTATTAATGATTATGGTTGGATTTGTTGAGTTTGTAAATTTGGAAAGTCTTAATCCTAAGGGGTTATGCTGCCCAAATTTCTTTGAATCATGGTTAAGAAGTGTTTAAGTGAGTTAATTAAGGATTAGAAGTGAAAAAGTATAAGTTTTAGAAGCTAAAACACAAAGCTCTATTTTTCTATTTTTCCTTCAATATTTCGGCCAGGACCAGATCTGGTAGTAGGAGTTGGATTTTCATGAAATAAATGGTTCCATTGGACTCAGTGGGCAAAAATAGGTGAGGTTACAGTTGGGCACTTTTTCGGTAGAAGCCGAAAAAGCATAATTACGAAAACGCCACTGAAATCCCTAAATAGGGGCTGTCAAGGGTATTTTCATAATTTGACAGTGAATTTGATGATTTTGAGCCCGGAAATGGATTCCTTGGGCAAAAATAAGTCAGAATAGCCTTGGTCAAAATTTTGGAAAAACGTGTCATCGGACCGGGTACGGCGGGGCCGGGCCGGGCCAGGGTCCCGGGGACATTTTTATAAATTTTCACCATAGACTAAGATAACCACAAGAAACACTATGGAAGAGTCTAAAATGATACTTGGATAGGTTATGACCTATTTCTGGTACATTTAATATTTTAGGACCGATTTGGAGGCCGAACACGACACATTCTTCGAGGCACATTTAGAAAAGGGATATTAAAGCTTTGAGGTAGGGACATTATCCTTCATACATTATGCCATAAGTTATGTGATTGTGTGGATGCCATTGTTTTGTAAATGCACTTTATTAATCAACATAATTTGCCTAGAGAAGGGCAGTTAGTGCCAGAGGTGCACTTACACTGGGAGTTGGCGGAAGTCCAACCGGTGTAGATTGTGGGGCTGGGCCCTACTCATGTATACATGACGATGATGTGATTATATTGTTCATTAATTTGTGCATACCTTGGCGCATGTCATATTTACTTTTCGCATTTTCTATGAACGATATTATGTCTCTACTGGATTCTTCGGAATCTCACCCTATTTTTAAACAAATACCTCAGCGGGTACCAGTGGGCTAAAGGACAAAGACGTTGACGCCGAAAAGTGAGGGCACGTGTCTCGAGGCGAGGATATGAACGTGGTTATGCCTTAGTCTACGCCTTAATATTTTGGATAATTTGTAAATATTAAGTTTCCGCTGTATTTTTTGTTTTTTGTTGACGAACGACATTGGGATTGTAAACAAATATTTTTATCAGTATAATTGTACTTTTCTGTATGCCCATTGAATTTTGTCTTTATAACTCTTCGATTTTCGAAATGGAAACGGGTGTTGACATTATTTTAGAGAGTGTGGGGATATAATGAGTGGATAAAGTTGAAAAGTGAGTATTAATCACCGGGATAAAAAAGAAAAAAGAATATTAATTAAACTGAAGGTAACTTATATTTTGAATCATGACTTTCTTTCAGGAATGCTCTATATTATAGAATAAAAGGAGTAATTATTCAACCAACTCTAACTTATTGGTTCTGGTGAGATAATTAGAGATAACTTACAATATGGAATTGCACAAAAGTATACTCCAAGCCTTTTAACTTTATACACCGTTTTAATTGAGTCCCTTAACCTAAAAAGAAAAAGTCTTTTTAATCCTGCATCCATGACGGTCGTTAATAAAAAAAAGTTGATGTTGAAAGTCCTGTGTTGACAAGACGATATCAAATGCTAACATATAAAGTTTTATTTTCAAAATAATAATAATTATTAAAAAATATTATTTAAAAGTTAGAGTTAAATGACTAATTAAAATAGATACTTTTAAAGTTAAGTGACTAAATTGAAACCTTATATAAAGTTAGAGAACTAATGCATACTTTTGCCAATTTAGTTTTGGACTGGAGAGAGTAAATTTTATGCTTTTAAAGTTTATCATTTTTTCATAATTTAAAAAACTTTAAATTTGTTTTTCTAAGATCTTTTTAAACTTCAAATTTAACCTTTATATATGATGCTTACTCTTGGTCCTGTTGATAAAACCATATTTATTCGTCTTTAATACAAGATTCATTATACAATTAAATTAAATGAAATATTTGTTACTTATGTTTTTTAAAAATTTGTATCTTTCACTCTTAAATAATGGCCTTTTCATTTCTTATCACTCTCCAAATAAACTATACCAGTCAAATTAAAGGGTGGTTTTGGGAAGTTGCTAGGATCCTTGATATTCAGTATATGTTAACTAATTTTCTTAATTTTTTTTGGCCATCTAATTTTCGTAATCATATAACAGTAGTTAACATAGCCTTATAAAAAAGATGAGAGAGTAAGATCTATCATACATAATCATGTGATTAATCCCAATATATTCTTTTCTCTGATGCCACAATTCCCAGTATATACTAGAGATTAATTAGCTTAGTGATTAAGTACTTGTGCTTCCTATCTTGATTGCCAGCACAAATAATGAATCTCAAAATTAGCAAACAGTTAATTACAATATCTGATTTCAAATATAACATACTCCCTACGGTTCTAAATATAAAACATATTTAAGAAGTTAATCTTAGTCTTAAATATAAAATAAAATTTTCATATTTGTCAACATTTCCCTAATTTACCCTTTGATACTTCCTCAACAATAATCAAGGAGGAGAGCAAATTGAGAAAGATGACTAGGACATTTTAGAAAATACATATCATATTAACTAACTTAACTAACTTTATTAATCCAATCAAATTAGGTAAATATATCTTATATTAAGGACCGGATGGAGTATGAATTAGTTGGGGCGATGTAACCCAAACCATACCAATTACTCCTTTCGGTCCTAAATATAAGATTTATTTATCAAATTTGATTAAATTAAGTTAGTTAAGCTAGTTATGATCACATGCATGTATTTTCTAAAACACTATTACCATCTTCCTTAATTCCCTCTTTTCCTTGATTATTATTGAAGAAACATCAATTTGGGTAAATTAGAAAAATATTGACATATATAAAAAATAAATCTTATATTTAGAACTAAAATTAATTCCCCAAATAAATCCTATATTAAGGATCGGTGGGAGTACCTTTTTTAAGTTTTTGTAAGTTGTAAGCTTATGAGTTCAAACCTTGTGTAAATGGTATAATGGTTGTACGAGTTATGACAAAAAATATACTCCTCTAATCCTATTTTAAGTGGCTTCCAACATGTTTCATACAGAAAAAAATATTAAACTTCTCTATTTATTATACATTATACTCTTGAGAATAAAATCAACATAATAATTAAAATTAAAATTGTACACTCATTTGAAAAATATAAAATTCAATAACTTTTCAACTTTATTCCTATTTATTATACATTATATTCTTGATAGTAAAGTCAGCACTATAATTAAAAATAAAGTTCTAGATTTATTTAAAAAATTTAATGATGTAAGTTATAAATACAACAACAAAAATTTCTCATTAAATATAGTATAAGGTAGAAATTAATTTGAGCTTGACAAGGAGCCATATCAATCATTAATCGAGGACAAATTTGTGGGGGAAAAATATATTTTGCTACAAATTTAATTAGACTACACAATTTTAATTAGTTTTATTGATTTTTTTCAACAGTGTTGATTTATAGGAGTATGAGATAATTATCAGCATGTTACATATACTCCTTCTTGTCCTTTTGATAAGAGTCTAAAATTTAAATTATCTTAAATATTTTTATAAGAGCCCAACAAAAATTTTCTAAATATTTAATGATTTTTTTTCATTTATACCCTTCATTATTTATATGTATAGCATTACTTAAAAGGTTGGTGATATTTACATTTAATATATTTTTATCTCTTACTTATCCCACATAAATAAGGGTATATTTAAAAATAAAAAATTATTTCAGATATATTTATTATTTTAATTAATTTTAACCGTTTTCTTAAACTTTATATTTTGGTTATCAAACTGTTATAAATAATAAGAGTAATTATAAATAAGAGAGGATGGAGTATATTTGAAACCATCGAAATACTCACCCACTGCAGTGTATGGTAATCAGCGAATGCGCGCCCATAAGGCCATAACTCATAAGGCTTTGTTTGATTTAATGAAGGTTAGGTTAAGTGAGGTTTACTTAAATTAGATTAGAAGAAGTTATAATGTTGTTTGATTCAATGAAGGTTAGGTTAAGTGAGGTTTATTTAAGTTAAGTTAGGTTAGAGGAGGTTAAAATGGCCTTCTATAGATTTTCCTTCTTCTTTTATAATGTATTTATTAATAATTATTATTTATATAAAATAATTATTAGTGTAAGCATATAAATAATTATTTATAAAATTATTATTATTTGGAAAGTTCGTTGAATCAGGAGGTCAAGTTTTAAAGGGGAGGGCAGTGTTGGAATTTTAAAAAATTATCATGGGCAATTTAGTCACAATTGAAGACAAATATTCTCTCACCTAGGAAAAACCCCACTTTTGGAGGGTTCACAACCTAAGTTAGGTTACCACTAGAAGATAAAAAAATATCCAACACCTAACCTAACCTCCTTCCAACCAAATACTACTTTTTTACCTCTAACCCATCCCAATCTAACCTAACCTCCAACCAAACAAAGACAACCCCACCCTTACCTAACCTCCAACCAAACAAAGTAAGGCTTGGAGAATAGTGCTATTAATTAGACTAACCGACCAAATTGAAAAATCTGTAGTTATGTAATTTCTTGATTTAACTTTTCTTTACCAGTAATTTCTTAATTTAATTGATGGTGCATATCTCCTCAAAGATATATTATATTCGAAAACATAATTCTACCATATCTTTCATCAAAACCAAAACCATTTTTCCTTTTATAAATGAATAGGTTATTGGGTGTTCGGAAAAATTAATTACTACTCATAATATAATATAATCAATAACTATAATTTTTTATTCTCACAGGCCACAGAAAATTTAAAGTATAATAACAAATCACTCATAAGCACCAAATAATAAACAAACACTTGAAAGAACTTATTAATACTAATACATCAATTAAATGTTACCAACACACATTGAAAGATCACTACAATCATAATCAAAAGGCTGCTATGAGATGTATCACAGTATCAGTACACCTAATTCTTTGTTTAAAAAATTAATTTAACTCACATAAATATTAGTATTATGAAATCGTTAATTAAATGTACTGTTCATTATACGTATAAAAAAAAAATACCCCCCCCCAAAAAAAAAGCAAACTACTTTACAGAGGGTTTCTACTTTCTGGCTCATCTAGTTTAATTTTCACAGCATATTAATTATATGAATGCTCCATCCTTCAACACCACCAACAACAATAATAAATAATTGTGAGTGAATCCTACAACTATTATTATGGAATAATCTACATATGTCCTAATCGTAGAGCCACATCTACAGAACTTGATTTTTTTTTTTTTTGAAAAAAAAATGACAATTTTCCTTTGATATACTTAATTGTCGTGTAGAATTAATCGTCGTTGCCTTCCTAGCATATCACAATATTTTGAGCTATAATACCTGGAATTTTTAAGTGTGCATACACATGCATACTGTTGTCCTCCTTTAGTAGGCATTTTAAATAGGGTTTTTGACCTAATTAAAATATACTCCCTCCGGTCTTATTTATAAGCAACCTTTTCTCTTATGGGACTGATCCTTTTTATAAGCAACTTTCACTTTGTATATGAAAATATAAGCTTCTTATTTTCTATTTTACCCTTCTTAAATACCGCTCTGGTTCTATTTATAAGTCTTTTTTAACTAAAAAATTTGATCCTATTTATAAGTTCAATTTTAGGGTAGTAAATGTGTTTTGTACTTTTGTACCTCTATTAATTATAATAAACAAAAAGAATTTATTCATATTGACTTTTGGAACTAATCATTGATAAAGGCGAGATTGGAAATTTAGCCCATAGTTAATGAGTTAACTAACTCTCTTTGGTATGTGATACCACTCTAATCCTATTTAGAAGTCCCTTTTAATTAATTCTCACATACCAAGGAGAGTTAGTTAACTCATTAACTATGGGCTAAATTTCCAATTTCACCCTTATCTATGATTGGTTCTAAAAGTCAACATAAATAAATTCTTTTTGTTTATATTGCAATTAATAGGGGTAAAAAAGAATAAAATGCATTTACTACCCTGAAAATGGACTTATAAATAGAACCAAAGTTTTTGGTAAAAAGGGACTTATAAATAGGACCAGAGTGGTAATTAGTTAAAAATGACTTATAAATAAGACCATAGTGGTACATATATTTATAATTAATTATCACACATACCAAGAGTTATATCTCATACTTTTTATCCATTCTCTCTCCTATACTCTGTTCATAAATAGGGACATATATGAAAAAAAACATGATATTTTTGACACACTTATTGTTTTTAACTACCAATTTGTTTTGGACAATCAAGAGGAAAGTTGCATATAAATAGGACCGGAGGGAGTATAAATTAAATTAGAACTTAGTTTAATTTATTTCTCTCCCTCTCTTATTCCTTGTCATGTGTGGTGTGTTTGTTACAATACTCATCTCTATTTATTTTGTGACACATACAAATATATAGGCTAAAATATTTAGATTTTTTTTTTCTTGATTTTGAGTCTAAAAATTAACAACAGTCAAAAGACATACATAAAGACATATATAATCTCTTGTCTCAATTTTCTAATACTTTATTAATAAAAAGCATGTCTATTTACATATAATTTAAAACTAGCCACACACACACATAATTAAGTATATAATCAAATGACTCATCTACTAGAAGATATACAGATCGATCATGTTGGAAAATCTTGTGAGAAGATTCAAGCTCCAGCCTTTTGTTTCAATCTGTTTGCTTTGTTGTGCCATTAAAAAATTGCATACTTTTGGGTACAAAGAATAATTATATATATGCCCATTCCATCTTGCTTTATATCAAAAGATAAAGGAAACTAAAATATATAAATCTGATATCTTTATTAGGTTCCACTAATATATCTATATATATATAAAGTGAAAGGAAGGGATTGTGAATTATTGAACGTGGAGATCTAGCTAGCTCGATTCTTTCTCAACAAAAGGAAACTTATTTCTAGGGTTTCCAGCATGCCAACCACTACAGTGTTACCAACTTTGTTATTTTATTCTATAAATAATACATATACCAACTAGACATATTTATTTTAAATTAAACGTCATATTCTCACTTTGAATTAACTATGGATGTGAGCCTAATGTTGGCAACTTTAAGAACAACTTTTAGGCAAACGAAATCTTTTCCTTCAGAAGGAAGATCTTAAAGTATATCTCAGTAGGTGTACATATATATATCCTTGTTCATGCATGTACGTACTAATAGAAATTTATATTAATCAATTTTATTATGTCTTTGGTTGGTATTATTGTGTTTAACTGATTCAAGCCAGCCATCAAAGAAGATAGAATTCCTTTTTTTTGTTTTTAAGATAACTCTTTTAGACCAAAAGATATCATATAGATATAAAAATTTCACACTAACTTTTCAAATTTTGATATTATATGAAAATTTTGCAACTAATATTCTGAATTTTAACAAGAATTTTTTCTTCAAAAAAAAAGAAAAAAGTCTATAACTAATATGTGAATGTGAGTGTACGTAGGAATTTGTCATTGATCGAGCTTCCAATAAAAAAGTGACTGATATATAAAAAAAAAATTCAAAACTAATAGTCTAACGCTTAATTAACATGGATGATTGGGAAAAATATTTAGCTACCACGGCCACTATTCTTTAATTATATAATAACTTATAATAAATCGTTTAACTTTTAACATTCCATATTTAGGGACCTTTAGTACTTTATTGAAATTTTGGCATATTTTGGTCTAAATTGTAATTAAATTAATATATTAGTTCTAAGGGGTCATTTTTCCATTTTATTGGACCCAGGAGGTAAAACTCTTTTTAACATTTATTTTTCTCATTTAAAATATTCCAACTCAAAATTTTATCGCAAACCTTTTGCCACCTGTTCTAATAAGTGTTGGCCAATATTTGAATTGATTTTTCAAAATACATTTTAAAGTATTTTTGAAGATACTCTTATATAACAAATGTCATTAAATGCAATTTTTTTAATTTCAAGAGAGATAAAAGCTCAATAAATAATTGAATCCATTGCCAAAATTATGGAAATTATATTGAAGGCCATCTTGACTGTGAATAGTGCCCACTTGCAATTATATGTTAGGGGACATGTGTTGTACAAAAGGACAAGAAAATTGCTCACAATAATTAGAAAGGGAAGAATAATTTTGACAATAAATTAAAAGATTCTTGCAAATCTATTTAAGGTACACATACACATGGTTGTTGCTGAGAATATTGTAATCTATAAGATAATCTAGTCATAATGTTAATCACAATACAATGATCCTATGCCGTACATGTGTACAACAAAGCGTACAGAAATTTCTTGCATTAATATGGTTTGGTGCATGCATGTGTATATATAAAACCTTTTCAACTAATTATAGCAATTAAAAAAAATTAAGTAAAGCATTAATGATCTCTCTCTTCTCTATAATATCTAGTATATCCAGTTTTATCTCATGGGATGAAAATGAATGAGGTTAGGCTCCATTTTGGTTAAATGTCCCTAACCTATTAGCTATGTATATAAATCGACTAATTATAGGCCTAAACGTGGTTTAGGATTGATCTAACGGAAAGGGCTGGTTTATCATAATGTGGAAAATTAACGGTTGGATTTCCATCGGAAAAAGTGCCCTCATTTAATGTTCAATAATACCTCATATGATTGCTTCTAGTAGAATAATACACAAGTCTAAAAAAAATAAATCAAGTCAAACCACATAGCTGTAACCTGCTTAGCTTTATTTTTAATATTTTAATAAAATATTTAAAGTATATTGTTGCGTGCACGCTCGAGCGTGCGATCTTAGAGGGAGGAGAGGTGATATTAATCAATTATTATTTAATAAACAAAAAAATTAACAAAATTAATATAAATTATAGCTATTTATTTAGGACGAATATGCAAATTTAACAATAAACAATATCGCTATATGCATTCATAAGAACTACTTATTTTTTGTTCATAAAATAGCAACAATCAATTATTTTAATAGTAGTTTTAATAACGACGTTATCCAATTATTACTTATGGATGCATACACCAATATTATTTAATGCTGCCAAAATAAATGATAGCTAACAGCATTGTTAAAATTACTACTAGAACAATTGATTATAGTTATTATGTGAACTGAAAATAGATAATCCTTATGAATATATATTGCTAAATTTATACCTTCACCGTTTTATTTATAACTCTTTTACAAAGGGAATGTATATATAGATATATATAAACCCCATTTAAATAGAATCAACTCTCTTCTCCAAAGATTAAGCCAGATTGATTTTCTTTTTTGTTTTTTTGGCAACAAATCAATCTGATGTTAAATAAATAGAAATTAATCAAACTTGTCTAACGTAAGTGAGGCGCCTATTCGCTTTTGCAAAGAAATTAAAAGCTGAATTCAATGGGATAATGACACGTGAGTTTCAGTAATCTTCTTTTAATGAAGAAAAACACATAAAATATTTAAATTAAAGTATGTATGAGGAAAAATTATGTATATTTCAAGAAAATGTTAAAAAAATTAGGGAAAATCTGTGACAAGACACTTTTTAAAAAGCTTTATTGGTCAAATTCAAGTGTCAGAACTTTTTGTATAAGAAATCCTATGGAATATCGATAATTTCTGTATATAAAAATATGGCAAATCTTTCAAACCAAAAAATTTCTAAACATAGGCTTTTCATCGATTTTTCAAAAAAAAAATGATGAATATAAATAAAAGAACTCTACCTTTTATTTTTGCTGCAGAAAATCTCATTTCCTCATTTTTTTTTTCTTTTAACTTCAAACATGAGGCAATTCGGAAACAACAACCCTTTTTTTTCCTCCGATTGCCATGACTTGTACATAAGGAAAGCTTCAATTTTTTTTTTTCATAAGGAAAGCTTCCAATACATTCATTTTTATCATAAGGAAAAAGCATAGGTGAGTTGGTGAGTTGAGTGTTTGTTTAAAATAGTGATAACAAAAGTGATTTTTATACAATCTAACTTTAAAAATCTTTCTTTTGGTAAAAGTCAGATTATGTGATGTAATTTATGTTTGGATTGGATGTAATATAAGCGGCTTTTCTAAAAATGAAAATTGTTTAGATTGGCAGTAGCATAAGTGTTTTTGTGATGATAATCAGAGTGAAATTAAATTAAAAATTTAAAAAAGCCAAGTTGGGAAATTTGGCAATTAAAAAATAAATAATTTGATGAAATAATATTACATAACTAATTGGATCACATATCCCGTACAATATGATGAAAAATTAATGAGAGTCAGTATATTTGGATTATATGTCAGTTTATAAGTTTGGCAAAATGGTTTGGAAATAAATGATAAATATAAATATTTTAAAATAATTTAATTAAATTTCTTAATATTTCTAAAAAATCAATTCTATCTTATATTTAAAATCGGAAGGAGTATAAATTAATTATACATATAATAATTTTTCCTATCTTTCTCTCTCACACATCATCCTTCACTTTTTCGTGTCCCCCCCCCTCACGCGACCCTTCCAGTTTCCTCTCTCTCCCTTTCACTCCCCTAAATACCACGTGTCCCTTTTTCATACCTCACTTTCTCTCTCCTAGTATAAACTAAGTGGGTGTTTGGGTGGGCTTAAAATAGCCAAATAAGCCCGTTTTGAAGCTTTAAGCCCGAAAAAAAAACGTGATCCAATTTTCTGTGTTTGGCTGGGCTTTTTCGATTTGGGTTTGAGGTTAAAAAAAACGCATTTCGGTTAAGCTACTGGACCTGACTTTTTACAAACCCGATTCACGTTTTTTTACCGTTGGATTTATTTACACCTCACCTACTCTTTTTAATTTTTCACTCCTCTCTCCCTGCGCAAAGCTGGTCGACGCCTGCTGCAAGGGAATCTTTCTCACATGCTCTGCTTCAGTTTCCTGTTGCGGTCGCTGTTGCTGGTCTTCGTCTCCCTCTCATCGGCGGCGAGGGTTGTAGCCGATGAAGCTGTGTAGTCCGTCTTCTGTTCCTAGCTGTCTCCGTCGTCTTCCCCCTCGTCGATCGATTTTCCGTCTGTGACAGATCCGATCCCAGCTCCGTCGGTGTCTTCGACTGCATTGTAGTCTCGGAGGTCAGTGGTAGCATCTGAAGGCCGTGCCCATCTTTATTCGTGCTCAGCCGTGTCGGATCTGTGCTTCAACCGAGTGCTCCGCCGTGTCCGATCTGTGGTTGAAGCTGAAGAGGGCGTTCTTCTTCATCTGCGATGGACACTTGAACCACGAGCTGTGCCTCAACCTCAACAGGCCCTTCTTCTTCATCTGGGATCTAGCTCATTGTAGGAGGACATCTTGAACCGCAACAGTTGCGTGATCTGATTCTAAGACTTGGAGGTAATCACTTATTGAAATTAATTTTATTCCATAGAGAGTGTGACTGGTTTTTTTTGCGTGTGGCTTGCGTTTCTGGAGTTAGTTGGGCTGTTGGGGGATTAACTTCGTTCTGTTTTCGTCCCTCTCTCTCTCTGTTTCATCGTCTTCCTGAAAGTGTGACTGGACTCTGCTGACTTATTTGCCATGCCAACCAAAAAATCAATTTATATTTGGTTGATTAATGATTTCTTGTCTGTAACTGCCAGCTGATCAGCGCAATCACGAATAAGTTTTATTTTCATTGAAGCAAGGTTTATTTCTGCAGCCTCTTTATGTGTAAATTATTGTTGTTGTTAGTCTTATAGTGCAAAAGAATTTATATGATGGTTATCTGCATTAAGTATTAGAGTTGTTCATATTCTACAAAAGCGCTTATGATAGGGCAAGATCTTACTCTGGAAGATGTAATTATCAGTTTTTTAATTATTTAGACTCCATGCTTATAATTTTTATCTGAAATCTAATAATTACTAAAACTGTCATTTGGAATTTTTGTTATTCAGATTTCAGAATATGTCGTCATTCCTTCTAAGTGCACTCCAATCGTATATACTACATGCTCTGTAATATTGACTTGTCTTGATTGTTTCCTTGGGAAGGTGAAACCTGAAGAAGTAACAACGAGGGTAGAAAACCTCTTAGAGGAGTTGCGGGAAGCAAAAAATGAAAATTCTGCTTTGCGTGCAAAAGCAGCTGTCTACAAAGCATCCGTTATTGCAAGCAACGCTTTGTTGGTGGGAAATTCAAAACAGTTCAGGTAATTTCCTTCATATGTTTCCCTTTGTTGCCTAAAGTTAGGGTAGAGGGTATTATATCCTGTGAACGACAATGAATTTTTTCTTAATCATTGAATGCTTAATGTTAATTTCCCTTGCAAATGACACAGAAGAGAAAGGGTTCTATGAAATCTGAGTCTCTATTTTTATCCTTCTAGTTCTCTGCGTCTTAGCCATGGAAATCTGACAATTGAGAATCAGTGATTGCATCCTATCATTGATAGTTCATTAAATATCTATTATGTAAATGCAACAATAATGGCTAGAACCCCTGCACGTATGTATTTCCTGATATTTTTAAAAAGTTATTGAACAAACCAAAGAAGGGGGAGAATGAAATGCTTGCACTATTGTGGGTAGATGTATGGCTTCTATTTCTTTATATCTGAAAATTTTGTTTCAGGGTACTAGTTGAGTGCTTGGATGATGTTGATGCTGATTCACTAAAAAATGGAGCAGAATATTTAATAGAAACACTACCAGATCCAGCAGCTGTGGTAGTGGGGTCATGTCCAGGAGAAAATAAGGTTAGTCTGGTTGCAGCTTTCAGCCCAGGGATTGTGGATGAGGGAATTCAGGCAGGCAAGTTTATAGGACAGATAGCAAAGTTATGTGGTGGGGGAGGGGGAGGAAGGCCCAATTTTGCTCAGGCAGGGGGCAAGAAGCCTGAGAATTTAGCAGATGCCCTTGAAAAGGCTCGATCAGAGCTTGTAGCTATTCTATCCCAAAAGGGAAACTGAGATGAAACACCCTTAGCAGCTAGCAGCTATTCTTGAGTCACAAGTTAGAGGAGCAGAAGCCTTGGGAAGACCCTTGTCGTCTTTACAGGATGTCCAGATGATTGGAGTAGCGTAGAGAGCATGTATAGTGTTAGTTTTGCAAGCGAGTTGGTTCTCTTGAATGATGGTGATGGTCTTCTTTGCCATATTTGATTCGATGCATTTCTGCTGGAGCTTCCCAATACTAAGCCTGATGCATGAGATATACTAGAATCATAAGAGGTAGTTTTGAGAATGAATTAAGCTAAGAGTGCCCACCTGTGCTCCTTCTGCTACATAAATTATACGAGAACCTTCACTTTCGTCCAAACCCTATTTATTTTATTTTTAGAAAAATTGTCCGATTTTTGTTTCATCATTATTTGATTGTATAGTAAGTTTGTTTAGCTCATAATTCTTTTTTTAAATATGATTATCTAACTGTGTTGGATTTAAAACATTGTCGGACTCAATTAGAAATAGCCTTGTCAAAGACTGTTTAACTCACAATTTATAATACAAACTTGGTTTGGGACTAAAGATGAAGGATAATGATACTTTAAAACATTATTATTTTTTTAATACGATGGCCACAATTAAATTGTGCTAGAGAATATAATGTTTCCTGTGAACAACTTAATCAGCACAAGTGTTAACTTTTCTAAATATTTAGGAAGTTGATCTTATTTTAAATATAAGATATAGTTTTTACATTTGTCAATTTTTTTTTAATTTATCCCTATTATTGGTGCTCTCTGAACAATAATCATTAATGAGAAGAAGTGAAGGAATTAATGAAGATAACTATGTATTTCAAAAAATATATGTCATATTAACTAACTCAATTAACTTTTTTAATCTAATCAAATTATATAAATATATCTTTTATATTAAGAACTAAGAAATAATTTGTCTCAATTTTATTTTCCTTTCAAAAAATGGTGAAGAGGAGAGACATGAAAATCGATATGGCCATGGGTTTTGATCACATTGGCTCGCTTAGTTTCAAAGGCTTATCAAATCCACTCAAAGATCGCTTTTAGAGTCCGCTTAGTTGTGGCAACTATGGCCATTCATAATTTTATTAGGAAAAATTCTCAGAGTGATGTTAATTTCAGCACAGCAGAAACTGGCGATATAGCTCAGGAAGATGATAACACTGTAGACGATGTGGCTTCCTCGTCCAATGTTGCTGCGGCATCTTCAAGCAGAATGAATCACATTCGTGACAGGATTAGAGATCAACTTGTACGGAATTTATGATCCCAATTAGTTATGTATTATTTTAATCGCATTCGATTTGGGAATTATTTGCTCTGGTGGCATACTAGACTGAAACACAATGTGTTTATGCTGTTATAATTTCTGAAATTCCATTCTTAGTTTGGGCTTCATCTCGGGAGTTACAAGTTTGCATTTTCGGATATCTTCCTGGGCCAAATGATATGTTACTGTTGGATATCGCATATATGATCTATCTAAAATTTGAAGAATATACAAATACCCTTCAAGTTTTTACTTTTAAAAACGCACTTATTCAATCGCTAATCCAAACACATCTTCACTTATAAATAATCACTTATTCAACCGCTCATCCAAACATAAATCACATTACAAATATTGACTTATTTATTAAGTCATTTTTAATAAGCCCGAATTATATAAGTCATTTTTCCTACCGCTATCCCAAACACACCCTAAATCACCGTGATAAGCTACAAGCCACATTTGGGGACATTTAGAATAAGCAATTTATAACCCACAACCTCAATTCAAAATAAGTTGAACAAAACATATCCCGATCGTTATATAGGTTTCAATCACTGATTATGGGCTCCAATCGCACGATCCCCCCCCAATCGGCCATTCAAACACTCGTTGAATTTTAGAGACTCACCAAGGTCATAACATACCCCATGGCTCAAAAAGTGGTTATAGACGCACTTATAGTGCTCGTTTGTAATAGTAATTAAAATATTCAGAAACAACTTTTTAATCATAATTTGCAGTATATAAAATAAGTATATTAAAGAAGTATTGTCTCAACTTATATACATAAACACTTATTATCCTTTTAAAAACTCATCCAAATAAGCTTATAGATCGCCTATCAATAAATTCATCACATCGATAGGATTTGAACGCACAACTTTATTACTCCCACTAAAATTCGGCGCCACTAAAATTCGGCGACCAAGTATACCAAAGACGTGTAAAACAAACCTGTTCAATTTTCAAAATAATGAAAAAAAAAATTGCCGTTTTAAGTGCCACTAAATCAAACAGCATCCTCCCTACCAATTTTAGTAGGAAAAATCTAGTTCAAAAATAGAAAACGCTTAACCAGCGCATTAATATTTCACTCGGGTAATTCCCTTACCTTCACGAATTCATAGAGGTGTAGAAACAAAACCCTATGTTTTGCTCAAACATTAAAACTAAATGCAACAAACCTTGTAAGCAACAGTACCATCAGTTAATTAGACGGTAAAAGACACTTTGTCCCCTATAAAATTTCAAGTCTGAATAGTGACCTAACACAGTTCAAATAATTAACCAGTAATATTGAATATTAGATGGATTGTTGATGGGGTAAAAAAATAATACACCTACCTAACCTTGTAGCTTCAAAGAACAAAAGGCCCAAAAAATTTGAAATTCCACTCTACCTGACTCCCTACTAATTAGAAATATGGATGAGGAAGTCAACAACAGACTGAACTGCCATCTTTATTGTCCATAACTGAAAATTGGAACCCAACTAAGTCTGAATGATATACATATTTTATCTACATCCGGAAAGGGAAAATTGAAGATTCAGGGGGTCACAAATCATCATTCCAAGGACTTAAGAAGCCTAAATAATGCAGCTGCCTCTCTGATCCTTGAGAATTCAATGCAGAAGGCTTGAACTTCAATGAACAGGTCTTTCACTGCAACATGGCATCATTTCTCAAATCAGTACATATGCGTAAAAAGTTGATTTAAAGAGAGCAGAGAATCCATATAAAGCTCACATGGCCCAGAGTTTACTTCCCAAAAGCAAACAAAATAATTTAACTAAGGATTTCAGTACTCCAGCATATTCCTTCAGGAACATTGCAAATGAATGCTTTGTTTAAAAATTAATAAACATGGAGGATGAAGCAATAAAATAAAACGCATCAATCAAAATTCTTTATTTAGTCTCTCCGTTGTATATTTAAAGAGTGGGTTGTTGATGAAATACATTGGTCTAACATAATCCATGTAGCCAACCCCTCCAAATAAGATAAAGTTTGCTTTTGTTGTTGTAGTCTCTCCATTATAAAACTGGTATTCTAAGATCTCGCCTAGAAGATAACCTCTTCCTGTTCAAGACTCCCCTTTGGCCTATCATATGTGCTCCATCACATGCGTACTTTGAGGGAAACATTGGTTGAACATATTTGCTCACCAATCAAATAGACAACAGTCCAATGATGATTTGTCAGCAAGTTATCTGGACTTTGAAAGTTTTATTGGAACCCATGCTTGCTGATTTAACGAAACAGAAAGCAGTTCTATTATAATGAACATCAAGCCTCCAAGGCTCAAAGCTAACCAGCTATACTTGCACAAAGTCATGTGTCTGGCAGAGAAAAGAGGGATGAGAAAGCCTTTCTTGTTGGGGAATTTAAATTGGGAAGAGGGGACTGAGCAATTTTCGAGGATCCCCCAAAACCCTCCGCCACCCTTCATGTTTCCAAGTTCTTACCATATAGAAGGTTCTGAGACTAAGACACGAGTCAATATCATTATTTCCTAAAATGTCAGCGCCAGGCCATTGAACTAAATCCTTATAATCAATCATTTTATAAATGATCAATAATACTCCCTCCAGTCCTTGATATAAGAACCAGTTGACTTTTCTCAAGATATTAAGGAAGCTAAATAAATTACTTAATTATAGCATATGTTCTGTATCATTAGATTATATATTAGCTTATAAGTCAAAAAAATTTGTTTGGAAAACAAACAACTTTATAGTAATTTATTTAGCTTCCATAATCTATCCAAAAACACCAACTGGTCTTATATTAAGGACTGGAGGAAGTAATATTCTCTAACAATCCTGGCATTCTCCTCAACTCCCAAACACACCATAAAGGCGCACAAGAAAGGATAAAAAGTATTTATAAGTTGAAAAGCAACAGGAAAGAAGATATATCCCAACAAGAACTTCAGTAACTACTTTCAATTAGCTAGACTGTAAAATCCATTCTTTGCCCAAAGTCTGAAGTGGGCCCTGCTATTCATCACTGATGAATATAAATTGATATATCGACTCTTTGTCCTCAATCTTCTCTTTGGGGCTTCCAACAAATTTTAGCATATTTTGCGTGTTCTATTAACACAATTTTTTACCTAGACCATTGCCACAATTTGCCAAAAGTCATACTAGCTAATTAATGACAGTATGCAGGTATTAGAAAACAGAGTATGCCATCAACAGGTTTTAGTCACTGAAGTTCCAATTTTATCCCCTAATGAGCTCCATGTACCATTCGAAATGCTGCATCAATATACAAGGTAACAATTACCAATATTTGCCTCAGCCAATGAGAATTATATAAAATGCAAGCAGTCAAGAAAGTGAGCACCCATGTCTGCTAGGTGAGTAACATATAGGTACAGAATAAACCAAAATCACTATTCTATTCAAATCATTCACAAATGTGCACCTTCCTCATCCGATAAACAACTAGGGTTGCAAGTCTATGGAACAGAATTCCTAATACTTCTTTTTCCTAGTAGCTTCCACTTAACGCAAACCGATCCTAATTTATGCCACATAACATTTATACTCAAATTGCTTTAATGAACAACAGTTTTCTGCAAAGCTGAATAAACTCACCATTAATAATGTCATTTCGAATAAGGCTCTGTAGAAAAACGCACACAAGTCTCACGAGCCTGTTCTGCATGTACTTATCCTGGGATAAAGAGTAGACTTTAAATGCATATTAGTGCCACAGCACAAGTGCAGAAATCATGCAACATTTAATAGGCTGCACCCTGCCCACAAGAAACAAGCAAAGTGCAAAGATAGAAAAAGGGGGTACTGAGAGAATTTTGAGCTTGCACCTTCATGTATACAGTATACCATTGCCAAATAAAAACAAACTAAAACTGCAAAACTTTATAATACAAGCAAAATGGGAGCCAATAAACCAGTCTCATGCTTCGAAAAAATTTACAATATTTAAGAATATAGCAGGATTCTAGTTACTCAAAGCTAGCATATCAGAATGTCAGACTCAGCAAATGGATTTAAATCTTTTGTGCAAAATCAGTGTAGGTTCTGCAAAAAATGAATAGTTCACGGAGGCACCTTGATGTTGACACAGGATGATATACAATT
The DNA here is from genome assembly GCA_963242795.1 of Inga leiocalycina. Classification (NCBI taxonomy): domain Eukaryota; kingdom Viridiplantae; phylum Streptophyta; class Magnoliopsida; order Fabales; family Fabaceae; genus Inga; species Inga leiocalycina. Next base: position 81,613,334 of record OY725320.1, on the reverse strand, counting down.
AGTTATGTACATGTGAATGAACTCAGCAGGAAGTTTAACTGCTGTTGTAAGCCTGTTCACGACTTCCATAGAATGGAGACTCATGTCCATATTCACAAGTACTGTGAAGTATCTGTACACACAAATAGGCAAGCCAAAATAAATAAAACAAATGAGATTGGGAGATTCATCACATAAGAGAAAGCAAGCAGGTAGTATATCAATGGACATATGCTTACTCTGCAATTTCTGGAGAATTTATCAACCTAGTTAGAACTTCAACTGCAATAAGGGGATTGTTTTCCACCAATTCCTGATAAAAGGAACGAGAACATAATATGAAGACCTAGCAAGTGACATGATTTGCCAGAGTGATTACAGGAACACTTACTGGCAACTTTCTGGGTGTCAATCCACAGTGATATACAAGCTTGGGATCAGCTTCCAGCCCGTCCAGAACTTGCTGTGTAACAAAAGCACAAACATCTGATTCTTTGTCAAACAGTTGAACTCATATAGATTAAGGAACAGGTATCAACTTTCACAGACATGATGCAAGTTGCAGAAGTTAAAACTAGCATCAGTTAACCAATCACATTAGGTCATCAAGCAAAACCTAATTTTTTTTGGCAAAAGTCAAATGATCCAAACAGAATTTTCCCCCAATTCTTCCAAGTTCAAAAACAGATGGTCCAGAGAGATCAAAAACTGATCTTTCTCCATGTCCAGGGTCCACAGATGCAATATTGTCAATCTTGGCAAAAGTGGTGCAAATTCATGGAATCGCTATTTAATCAGAGTGACATATGCAAATTTAGAAGTCAGGACACAAAAAGGGCATATAAATGTATGACTTTTAAGAGTGTCACTCATGTCCATGATAAATAATTAAACACAGGAGCATCAAAAGCACCGAATAGCATAGTAGCATAACTGAACTGACAATAAAGATTCCACTTTTAAATCCTGCACCATTCATTATCAAGGAAAATAGCGATCACCTTTTGCTGTTCTGGCGCAAGTGCGCCTTTCAGAGCCTGTGCTATTAAGTCCCTTACAACTTCTCTGCTAGTATCAACGCACATATCATAGTCCCATTGAAGTTCATGATTGTCATGAGGGTTGAGCCAAACTAGCTGAAGAAATTATTTTCTAAGCATAAGTAATTTATATCATTATTCACTTTAAATTAGATCGTACATATTCAAATCAGTACCTCTCCATCCTGTACCGGCAGTCGAGGCGGATGAGGCCTGATCCAGTGAGGACTTAACCCTTCCATTGATAGATTTGACAGCAGCCCAGTTACTGCCTCATCTTTATCTCCAGATCCAAGTTTGGCTTTCGTTCCAGGTTGTATATCAAACCTACAGTAAGAGCTTAATGTAATGGGCGCCACATAAAATTATGAAAATCAGAGTTTAGACTCCACTGCAAATTAATTTTAAAGGGTTTGGTAACAAAAAGGAAAGCAAAAATCCAAGGCAATGTGCCATTTATGGGATTTACAGGTTCATCATCTATCCGGGGAGGTTATTGAAGGGTGTTTTTTTTGCCTATAGATTTATTATTGAATAGATTTGCTTTCTTTTCTTCTTTTTGGTGCTCTGCATATGGTCTTTTTAAGGGATTCAGTTATTTTTAACAATCACAGAGAATGGATTGCTCTCCGTCATTGATCAGATGTATTATTTAGGACATCTGAAGTTTTATTTTCAGACTGCTTTTGTTGCCTGTCTGAGAATCTCTTATACTCAAGCCTTCTATTGTCTTTATCTCATCAAAACTTCTGTTATAAAGAAAACAAGGGAAAAACGTTACACTCCACTATATAGAGCCATACTCTGGTGAGTTTGCATCACAACCATGTGGTATATCAGGGTCTGGGACTGCATTTTTGACAGAACTATCTTTAAATAAGCATTTATATTGTTCAGGAAGCTCCTTAACAGAAAACTGCTGCTGCAACTGATCTAGTTGCGGGAAAACCTGGAATCACAGGAAGCAGATAATTATTAAAATGTCTGCCTCAGAAAGCAGGCTTAGCTTTCATAAACTTGAAATATCTAAAGATCCATGTGGCTTACATGCAATGATTGATCAAATCCTTTCACATGATCCACAGCAGACTGCTTAAGAAACTGCAATATTCCAGCCAAGGAAAAAGACATCAGAAATGACAAACCTAAACCATCTCCGCAAGAAGCAAGGAAGAAGTTGGAAGCCACTAAACAAACACACGATGCCGTGTATACAATTACCCACTAAGATTTAGATTCACAACAACAAAAATAACCCATATAAAAATACAAAATCAACCATATGATCTATCAATGCATCGTGCCAGACACACATGATGGACCAATATAGAGAGTAACCCATTATCAAGAACATGAGATGAAAAAAATGTTACTTGTGAAAATATAGAAATTCACACAAGATAACCTCTCTGCTATTGCTTGAGCCATCAATGCCTAAAAGCTGGAGAATAAATGCCCTTTCAAATTTTTCAGCTGCATCATCACAGACAGCCTGTTAAATTAAAAATGATCTTAACGTTAGCAGTTACATAATGAAATCAAATCAAAAGAAACAAGAGCAAAGAACTCATAACAAATGATAAAATACCAAATCAAATATAACTCAAACGTCCATGTCATGTTGTTTTATGTTCATGATTATATAAGCCTTAGTGGAAGGCATCAAGAGTCATAACCAAGATTAGACAACATCTCAACTTCCGCTTAGCTGCTAATTACCATAATTGTAATCTGTTGAAAGACAATATCAAGAAAATTCACTACATTCGGAGGCAAACCCTGATGAAGCAAAGTCCAATAGCATTACTGAACTTAAAGAGATATGAAATATGTTAGAGTCAAAGCATTATATCCATTACAAAACATTCAGTCTGTAGCTTACCATGCTTGCAAAATATGAGGGTGCATTTTTCAAAAGGACCTTCAATGACTTAAACAATGATAACATTAATGCATCAATGAGTTCAAACAGTTCCATGTTGAAAATCATATAACAAATTTCATCCTGTGACTAATTTCAATTATAAGGCCTAATTTAAGTCCGGTGAGGCAAAAATAGATGAACTGCACTGATATTCCATTAACTATAAATGCAAAAAAGGAATTTTTCAGTCCAACATCTATCAAAGTCTACTTTCAGCGTTCTGCATCTAACTTTGTTACTAAATATTATCAGACAGAAGAGTTGGTTGGATTAGATAAAGACTAACAAGTAATAAAAAATTTGACTTTGAGGATAAGAGAAGGTAAAAGTAGTTTTCTCATTCCATTAATGCTAGGAGAATGATAATAAACAACTTAGGATGTAGCCAAAAATAAAAAAGTTGCTTACATTTATGATTAAATTTATGAAAGGGTTTGAAGCAGGTTTCTGTGACGAGTACGCTTGATGGAGGATAGCAAAAGCAACCAATCGCTCAGTGGATTTGAGCATCGTCTTGTCCTGTCCATCAGAGATTCAAACAAGTGATATTCTCCCATGGTCATCTAAATAGCTGAGGAATAAAGAAGTAAGGACAACATAAATAATAATAAATATTGGTAACAATATATTTAGTTATGAGGTAATCCGGTAATTGCATCAACTATGGAACTCTAAAATCTTGATAAGCCGCTGATAGAAAGAAGATGACTGGGCATGATACATTCAGGCTGTTGTAGAAAGATCAAGAAACAGAGAGAGAGTAGAGGAAGAAATAGAGAGAAGAGGATAAGAGGAGAAGAAGATCAAAGAGAATAGAACTGGAACACAGAAGTGTTATTACTAATCAAGTCAGATGCATGAATGATCCTTACAATAGATACAGGTATTTATAGTATTCCCTCTTATTCATCACCGCCTCTTATTCTAACTGAATCCGAATCCCTACGGCTTTATTAACTACCACCCTAAACTAGCCGTTACCCCTAATTATATATATTTACATAACAATCCCCCCCCCTAAAAACAAACCTTGTCCTCAAGGGGTAGGAACAGAAAATTCTGGATACTGTTGCTGAAAAGTAAACAAAGAGACCCAAGTTGACTCTTCATCCGGAAGTCCCCTCCATTGGACTAGAACCTCAGTAATTAAACGTTTCTTCTTCCTTCCAACCCTTCTGCTCAGAATTTTCTCAGGGTATAATGAGGTAGGCATTGACGGCCAATCAACAGGTGGATGCCTTTGTCTAACACTAGGGTCTGGACAGAGTTTAAGCAAAGAAACATGGAAAGTAGGATGGACCCTAGACTCGGGGTAATTCCACCTTATAAGCTACCGGTCCCACACGTTCCAGCACCCTATAAGGACCAAAAAATCGTGGGGCCAACTTCTGAGATTGTCTTGTAGCAGCAGAAATTTGTCTATAAGGCTGCAACTTGAGAAAAACCCATTGACCCACTTGAAATTCCCGATCAGACCTTTTCAAATCAGCTTTCTGTTTCATTGTGTTAGCCGACCTATGCAGATGATGCTTAAGAACATCAAGCATCTTTTCTCGAGCCTCAAAACTTCTGTCCACTACCTCTAAAATAGCAGATCTAGGCAAATATGGAGAATAAATGGGAGCCTTCTGGCCATATAATAACTCGTAGGGGGTAGCCTTGGTAGCAGTATGAAAATTGGTGTTATACCACCATTCTGCTAAGGCCAACCATTGGCTCCACTCCTTAGGGGATTCCCAACACATACACCTAAGGTATGACTCCACACACCGATTCAAAACTTCAGACTGCCCATCACTCTGCGGATGATAAGCTGAAGATAATTTCTGTTCTATCTTCAGAACCTTAAGAAACTCCTTCCAAAAATTACTAATAAAAATAGGGTCTCGATCACTTATTATCTCAACTGGGGCTCCATGCAACTTATAAATCTGATCCAAAAAACATTGGGCTAAAGAAGAAGCAGAATAAGGGTGGGAGAGGCCAATAAAATGAGCATACTTGCTCATTCTATCAATAACTACCCAAATTACCTCCTTACCTCCAGATCTGGGCAAGCCTTCAATGAAGTCCATTGTGATGCTCTCCCAAACCTTACTAGGCACCGGAAGAGGCTGTAGTAATCCTGATGTTGCAACGGTCTCATATTTACACCTTGCACAAGTGTCACACCCTTTGATATAATCAATAACATCCTGATGCAGATGCTTCCACCAAAACAAGCTCTTAACTCTGTGATACGTAGCCTACACCCCAGAGTTCCCACCTTGAGGCCCAGTATGCAGCCATTCTAACACTTTCTTCTTCAATTCAGCATCATTCCCCAACACCAACCGGTTATTTTTTCTTAAATATTGACCATCCCATGTGAATTTATTTAAGCAGCCCCCTTTTTCTTTTAATTCCTCCACCATGGCTGCATACTCACTATCAGCTCCCCAACTACTTTTAATTCGGTCAATCAAGTCAGGAGAGGCAGTGCTAAGAGTGATCTGCAACAGATGTGAACCAGGCAACCTTGACAAAGCATCAGCCACTGTATTATCATTCCCCTTTTTGTAGTGTATCTCATAATTGTAGCCCAACAATTTAGCAATCCAATACATTTGAAAGGGTGTCTTCAATTTTTGCCCCAGCAGATACTTTAGACTCTGCTGGTCCGTGCGGATAATGAACTTACTCCTCTCAAGATATTGATGCCAATATTCCACCGCTTGCACAACCGCCATCAGCTCTTTTTCATAGATTGAAAGATTCAAGTGTCTTGGAGCCAATGCTTTGCTAAAAAATGCTAGTGGCTGACCTTGTTGCATGAGAACAGCCCCAATCCCACTGCCACATGCATCTGTCTCAACCACAAATTCTTTGGTGAAGTCAGGTAGAGCCAAAATAGGAGCTGAAATTAGAGTATCCTTCAATTTCTGAAAAGCTGTACTTGCTAAATCCGACCATAGAAAGGAGTCCTTGCGGAGCAGCAGTGTTAAAGGCCTTGCCAACTCTCCATATCCCCTAATGAAATGCCTACAATATCCTGCCAGCCCCAGAAAGGCTCTAAGCTGCTTGACAGAAGAAGGAGTAGGCCATTCTGCCACAGCCTGCACCTTCTTGGGATCAGTAGCTACAGTACCTTGGCTGATAATATGGCCAAGGTACTCCACCGTCTGAGCTGCAAAGGAACATTTTGACTGCTTGACAAAATAGTTGTTGGCACGCAAAACCTTCAGGGTCTCAGTAAGATGCAGAACATGATCTAACAAGGAAGAACTATATATTAGTATGTCATCAAAGAATACTAATATAAATTTATGAAGGAAAGGGAGGAAAATGCTGTTCATAGCGCCCTGAAACGTCGCTTGAGCATTTGGAGTCCAAACGGCATCACCAGCCACTCATAGTGACCAACATGCGTTTTAAATGCTGTCTTGTAAACATCCTCTGGCACCATTCTGATTTGGTGGTAACCAGTTCGCAAATCTAGCTTAGTGAACCACCTGGCTGCATTTAGTTCATCAAAGAGATCTTCAATCAGAGGAATGGGATATTGGTTCTTGACTGTTTTTTTATTTAATTCCCGATAATCTATACACATGCGCCAGAACCATCTTTTTTCTTAACCAAGACAATGGGTGCTGAGAAAGGAGAAGCACTCTCTTGCAGAACCTCATTAGTAATTAGCTCGGCTACCTGTTTTTCGATGACATCCTTTTGGGCTGCTGAATACCGGTAAGGTTTTAAACTAATAGGGTTAGTGCCTTCTTGGAGGATGATAGGATGATTATGACCAGGCCGCAATGGAGGTAATCCCTTTGGTTCTGCGAAAACATCAGCAAATGCATCTAATGTGACCTGAATTCCCCGTGACTCATGTACAAGGGAATCCTGAATAGTGAAGCAATGCTGAGTACAAGAATCGCGAGGCTGTAATAGTTGAACCAGGCAAGCCTGATGCTGATGTAGAATCTCCCCCTTTACTCGCTTTGGTTGCACCACCTTGAGGGAGGAAGAAGGTGTAGCTTGTAACTTGCAAAGGGTACCATTGTGATAAAAAAACATGGTAAGGTGTTCATAATCCCAAAAGGGCTTCCTAATGGATTTCAACCATTTAAGCCCCAAGACCATATCAAACGTCTTGAGGTCAATAATTCTAAAATCACAACAGAAATCCAGACCTTGCATATGCCACCTGAACCTATGCCAAACACCATAAACCTTGAGCGTTTTGCCCCCTGCCACTTGTACTGTTGAAGTGTCAGTCTTGCTCTCATGCCACCCTAATCTGGTAGCCACTTAGTAGTCCAAAAAGTCATGCGTGCTTCCATTGTCAATCAAAATTTGTAAGCTGCGTTTTCCCACGTAGCCTTGGAGTTGCATAGAATTTTGGCCATCGACTCCATTGATAGCATGCAGTGAAATCAGTGAGCGTGATTCATCATCAAGATCCTCGTTGCAATCTGATTCAGTTGATTCTGAATTGTCTTCGAGGTCAAGGAAGTGAAGTTGCATCCTCTGTCGTTGGGGGCAACGGTGATCTCGAGAGAAGGGTGCGTGGCAATAAAACAGAGATTCTTGGCTCTGTGATCAGCTTCATCTTCTGCAGAAAGAATTCTTGGATTCCGGGAGACGTTCTTGCTCGGAAAAGAATTAGTCTTGGTTGGAAATTTGCCTTTGGACTGGGAAGAAGTACTCGATGATGAGTTTGACTGAGATGGCCCAGTTGGGACCACTTGAGAACCAACCGATGAGGTGGCAGTATTAGCCACCGCCACCGAAGTCGTTGTGGACGTAGTGGACACCTGTCGGTTGCCTTTGTCGCCTAGTTTCTTTTCCTTGGCCCTGTCGATAGTCATTTCTTGCATTCTTGCAAGACTCTTGACTTCTCGAAGAGTAGTGGGTCGAAACATATGCACAGGAACCGATATTTCTTCCCTCACCAGTGATAGGTAAGCATCAACAAGAACCTCCTCTGAGAAGTCGGTCTTCGAGGAACACAAATCAAACTGAGAATTGAACTCCCTCAACGTACTATGGTGGCGGACTTGCAGAAGATCACCAATGGGGGATTCATATGAGGGTCCGAAACAGTCCTTAATCTCATCCTTGTACTGTTCCCAAGTCGGCAGATTTTGCCCCCACTGTCGTTCCTTCGCCATATGCCACCGGAACGCATCATCATCGAGGTGAATACTTGCAACCTTCACCTTGGATTCTTCAGGCGTGGCATCCAATCCGAAGTAACGCTCACACCGAAGGAGCCACGCGACGACATCACCGTTGGAGAATCTCGGAAACTCCATCTTTGTGTATTGAAATGACCGAGGACAGCCCTGATCATTGTGACGATGATGGTGGCTGTTGCGATCTTGATTGGTTATTGCTACTCGGATATGTTCAATTCCGTTGGCCAGAACCTGGACTTGATTCTTTAGCCCATCGACATGTTCTTGCAAAGATTCCACTGTATCGAGACGCCCTTCAATGATTTGGAATCGGTCGTCCATGGTGCGGGTGAGAACCATAGACGATATCGTTATTTCTGTGAGAGTTAAAGACTAGGAACGTAGAAGAGAGCCAGCCGAGGAAGGACTACTCTGATACCACTGTTGTAGAAAGATCAAGAAATAGAAAGAGAGTAGAGGAAGAAATAGAGAGAGGAGGATAAGAGGAGAAGAAGATCAAAGAGAATAGAACTGGAACTCAGAAGTGTTATTACTAATCAAGTCAGATGCATGAATGATCCTTACAATAGGTACAGGTATTTATAGTATTCCCTCTTATTCATCACCGCCTCTTATTCTAACTGAATCCGAATCCCTACGGCTTTATTAACTACCACCCTAAACTAGCCGTTACCCCTAATTATATATATTTACATAACACAGGCTGTGTAATATGGATTCTTTTTCTCATCAAAGGAGCAACTGTCTTCATACAAGGCCATAGAACTGAGTATGACCACCAGAACCCAAAATGGAGAAACCAAGGAAACTTTAAAAACAAATAAACTGCTGCTTCTTGGTATGAGGATGCATGTCTTGAAAAATTTAGATGCAGGAACCTCCATCTGACTGTCTTTAAACAAAAAGGATATAAATGCTATTAACATGTGGAAATAAACTATAAACAGGGTATCCTGATAAAAAGTGGATGAAAAAATGGTTTGAATCCTTCCATGTCTCAAAGGCCTCAACCCGCACAGCCGCATCTCAATGGACCACCATGCATATGAACAAAACAAGTTCCCCAGCTGTTAAGGAACTCACATGATATCATTGCAAAATGAAAAACTCCCAATCCCATAAAGAATTCTTAGTCAGGCAGTTCAGCTAAGAGATTGTTGCATCGTCAGATTCAAGACAGCATAAATCTCCCGAAACCCCATCCATTACCACTCTATAAATCGCCAAGCAACCCTAAAATTCTAAGGCCCAGAACTCAATCAACTCATCAATCATATGGCCATGTACGAAAAAAGATGGGGGATTAGATTGACTTGCCTCCAAGAGCCAAACGATATTTGAGCAGACAGTAAAATGGTGGGGGCGAGAGATCTTAGAGTTGAAGTCGGCGATGACATCATCCAGTGGACGCTGCTCCGATTTGAGCAGAGAGTAAAGCGTTAGAGATTCATCAGCACTTAGCCTCCTGATACTCATCGTATACCTCCAGCTTCTGCGTTCACTTCCCCCGCTCTAGGCGAATACGAGACAATTCTCAGAGAAAGTAAAAATGGAGAGAGAAATCGGTGAATCCGCGCTCCGGCACTCTTCAGTCTGTCACTGCAGTAAAGTACAACGCTAGCTTTTTTTGTCAAAACTGCCCCTGAATTCGTAATTCGTTGCCAATTTGACCACTTATTTCCATATCAAAATAAAAAAAGATTAATAATCAATTGATTCAATACTTATAAAAAAATTGTTTCTTTTTTAGCAAAACTAATCCAAATTTAAGTGAGTCAGCTTCATGATGGAGATGATTCTTTTTTTCATAACTCTTAAAAGCAACCGATTCATATTTAGTGTGTGTTTGGATTAATTTTTGGAGAATAGCTTTTAAAGAAAAATTGGACAATAGATTTTGGACAATAGATTATGAGGAGAATAGATTATGGGAAACCATAGTTTTGATAAAATGAGAGTGTTTGGATATTGTGATCAGAATAGCTTTTTTCATGGTCAAATTACTAAAAAGTACATTAACTTTTGTGATAATTACATATAAAGAATAAGATTATATTTTATGTATTATTTAAGGGTTAATGTCCAAATTTAACAACCAAGTTTTTCCTGAAGAACGTCTGGTATAAATAAATTTTGGAAGATGGAAAATAACAATGAACAATTAATAAAGATGTAAATTTAACAAAACCGTTAAATTATAAGAGAAGAAAACCTCTAACGGTATTAAAAATGATACATCTTAACCCATTATTTAACATTAAATTTCATAATTAATACAAAAAATGAAATAATTTTGTCTATATGTAATGTTAATTAATTTAACTAATTTTTTTAATATAATTAAATTAGATAAATAAGTCTTATATTAAGGATAAGAGGGAGTATTAAAATTTTAAAATTCTAAAAAAACAGAGAGAAATAGAGAAAAAACGTTGAAATTCAAAAAAAAAAAAGATAAGAGAAAGTGTGTGACGTGGGGCCCACAAACAGAAAAAGAACCAATGAGAGTGAGAGGGTGGGACCCACAAAGTTGAAAAAATAAGAAAAAATGGATTATGCCCAAACCATGGTTTTGGTGTCCAAAACCATGGTTTTGGGTCAAAATGGATTATTTGGGGGTGTTTGCATGTTTTTTTAGAAAACCATGGTTTGGGTCCAAAATAGCTTTTTTTAATAGCTTTTACGACTTACGAGGTAAGTGTGTGAGAGGAGTTTTGTCTCGGGTTGCGCAAACCATGGTTTGAAACCATGGTTTTGGAAGTTCCCAAACACACACTAAAAAAAGCTATTTTGGGAGAAAACCTTGGTTTTAAGAAAAATCAACCAAACACCCCAAATTTTCTCAAACCATGGTTTTGCAAAAATCATCCAAACACCCCAAATTTTCCCAAACCATGGTTTTGAGAAAATCTAATTTTTTTTACTTTTTTCATATGTGGACCCCACCATCTCACTCTAATTGGTCCTTTTTATTAATGTGGGCCCCACACCACACTCTCTCTCTCTCTTCTTTTTCTTTTTTTTTTAATTTCACCGATTTTTCTTTAATCCTTTTTTTTTTAAGAATTTTACAATTTTAATACTCCCTTTTATCTTATAAGATCTATTTATCTAATTTGATTATATTAGAAAAATTAGTTAATTTGCATACGAAGGTTTCATTTGGCAAATAAGTTAGCGATGAGGGATTTTTTCACAATTTTCCTAAATCATTATTCCACTCATAATCTATTCTCTAAAAGCTATTCTACTCAAAATACTGATTTAGGAAAATTGTGAAAAAATCCCTCATTGCCAACTTATTGCTAAATGGGACCTTCGTGTGCAGATTAACTAATTTTTCTAATATAATCAAATTAGATAAATAGGTTTTATAAGATAAAAGGGAGTATTAAAATTTTAAAATTCTTAAAAAAAAAAGGGATTAAAGAAAAATTGGTGAAATTCAAAAAAAAAACAGAGAGAGAGAGTGTGGTGTGGGGCCCACATTAATAAAAAGGACCAATTAGGGTGAGATGGTGGGGTCCACATATGGAAAAAAGCAAAAAAAAATTAGATTTTCTCAAAACCATGGTTTTGAGATCCAAACCATGGTTTAAGCTCAAAACCTTGTTTTGAGAAAATTTGAGTTGGAGGGTGTTTGGATTCACTTAAAAAAAGTCATTTTGGACCCAAACCATGATTTTCTAAAAAAACATCCAAACACCCTCTCATCTCAAATAATCCATTTTGACCCCCAAACCATGGTTTTGGTGTCCAAAACCATGGTTTGAGCATAATCCATTTTTTCTTACTTTTTCAGCTTTGTGGGCCCCACCATCTCATTCTCATTGGTTCTTTTTCTGTTTGTGGGCCCCATGTCACACACTCTCTCTCATCTTTTTTATATTTTTGAATTTCAACATTTTTTCTCTATCTTTTTTTTTAAAAAAATTTTAAAATTTTAATACTCCCTCTTATCCTATTTAAGACTTATTTATCTAATTTAATTATATTAAAAAAAATTAGTTAAATTAATTAACATTACATATAGACAAAATTATTTTATTTTTGGTATTAATTATGAAATTTAATGTTAAATAATGGGTTAAGATGTATCATTTTTAATACCGTTAGATGTTTTCTTTTCTTATAATTTAACTCCGTTAGGTCAAATTTAACGGTTTTGTTAAATTTACATCCTTGTTAATTGTTCATTGTTATTTTCCATCTTCCAAAATTTATTTGTACCAGACGTTCTTCAGGAAAAACTTGGCTGTTAAATTTGACATTAACCCTTAAATAATACATAAAATATAATTTTATTCTTTATATGTAATTATCACAAAAGTTAATGTCTTTTTTAGTAATTTGACCATGAAAAAAGCTATTCTGATCAAAACATCCAAACACTCTCATTTTATCAAAATCACTTTTTTCTCATAATCTATTCTTCTTATAATCTATTTTCCAAAAGCTATTCTCCATTTTTTCTCCAAAAGCTATTAAAAAAAGCTAATTCAAACACACTCTTGTTTGGATGATTTTTGCAAAACCATGATTTGAGCTCAAAACCATGGTTTGGGAAAATTTTTGAGTGTTTGGATAATTTTTTCCCAAACCATGGTTTAGGCTCAAAATAGTTTTTTTTAAATGCATCCAAACACACTCTAAGAGATATTTATATTAGAAGGGAAAGTGCCGAACCTTGAAATTGAAGTAGTCGGTTATTCAAATACTAGTTCATAGCTATGTTATTAAACCCAAACCAAATCGGTTGGTTTGGCCAGGAAATTGATCAGTAAACTGATTCGGTCCTGCATCAGCCCGGTTCACTTTTTTTTAAAAAAAATTCTTTAGAATTTCATATTAAGAACCTTGTTATCTTCACTTTTTCATCGATTTTGCCCCAGATTAGCCCCTGTTTGACCCCTATTAGACCCACTGACTCTTCACCCAATACCACGGTCCAGTTTTAATAACCTTGGTTGATAGTATTAAAAAAACTCTTGCCAATACGTCATACACAACAACAACAAAGCCTTTATCCCACTAAGTGTGACTGGCGACATGGATCACACAACGTCCTTGTGCTCTATCATAAACCAAACCTTTAGATAGATTATTAACCAAAAGATCTTGTTCTATAACCTCATTGAGTGTTCGTTTTGGTCTTCCTCGACTTCTTTTTAGAGAACTCTATATCGCTTGATCAATACACTCAATGGCTTTCTTTGAACGTGTCTAAACCACCTCAAACAATTTTCTACCATTTTCTTCTCAGTAAGTGCCACTCCAACTACCAATATAGAGTTGGTCTAGCGGTGTAAAGCCCCACTAAATTCCTTTGGATCTTAAGTTTGAACCCAGAGGAGGCACTTGTGTTGGGAATGGCAGCCACAAACCCTGAACTGAATACTAAATAATAATATCAAAAAAAGGTGCCACTCCGACTCATTCACGTATATGATCATTATAAAGATTATCTTTTCTTATATGACCACACATTCATCTCAGCTACCCCACTTTATGTTTGTGTTATCCCTTTAAAACTCAACATTTATTATCATATGGCTGGTCTCATTATTTTTTTTCCAAACATTATCATGATCCCTTCTATTTGAGCAAACGCCATTGACATTGTTTTATTTATTTATTCATGCTCTAATATATTCATATTTTTTGGATGAACTCCAATATATTCATATTAATATTATTTATTAACAAATAATTGGGTCGAGCATACAAATTTAACATTTGTTACCATGTTTAACATTTCTAAATAAGGTCAAGTGCATGAACCTTATTAACAACGCCTTATTTTAAATTAACAACTCGACTTTTTTGTTTCACAATAACAATACCTTATTTTACATTAACAACTTGATTTTCTTTTTTCACAACTTCATAATTTAAATTTCAGGGTCAATAACAATACCTCTTTCTTTATTAACAACACTATATTTTACATTAACAATACCATATTTGAGATACAAAGTTGTGGAAGAAGTAAAATGAAGTTGTTAACGTAGGATGCGGTGTTGTTAATAAAGAGTCTGATGTTGTTATTTTGAGTTGAGAGAGAGGGACAACTGAAGGGCAAATTTACCTTTTCGCCGAGATTTCAATCTCCTAGATTCCTCCCCCATACTGACAGCATATTAACTTGGGATTTCAAAAATTTAGAGGTCTGATTTGTCCTTTTATATTATCCAAAATATTTTTCTGGAACTTTCCCTTGATTCTTGATTATTAGGGGGGAGTATTCTTATGACTATTCATGAGGTTCATGCACTTGACCTCACTTGGAAAGTGTCAAATTGGGCGCAAATTGAGTAGTTTATTATTATTATTATTATTTTAATACTTATACAAAGAGTAACCCAATTTGGCGATTTGTCCAATGTAATGTGATTTTGAAAAAAGAAAAAAAAGCCTAATTTAGGCCTATAGTCTCTTGACTCAATGGCGTGGGTTTTAACCCCTTGTGATCTAAAGATGGTTGGGATTCCCTTCATCCAAAAGTAATTTAGATGACACAGATTTAATATTTTTCACTTTTTATGTTTTTTAAAAAATATATTTTGATGCACAGAAAATCTAAAATAAAAATGATCTCTTAACTACAATTCTTTCAAAAATTATATTTTATTTACAAATAATTAGTTAAAAATTTTAAATTTAAGCCGTTAAAATTATATTTGGACGATGCATATCTCACCACAGTGATGAGTATCATTGGCATTACTCTTTCTTTCACAGATGGATCAGAATAGGGTGTGTGTAATTAATTCAATTTCCCAAAAACTACACTTTTTATAGTAATTATGATTATGATACTTTTATGAATACATAATTTTTGGTAATATTGTGTATAAATTAATCCATAAAGAATACATTTATTTGTGATAGGAAAATTGATTCGTAGTAGTGGGCCTAAGAAAGGAACCAATCGTGGACTCTAAAAGGCTAGCGCCACCTGACTGTCGGGCGGTGCCTACCTCCCAATCCTGTGATTTAACGGCTCTGTTTGATACTCCTAGACCAACCCGTATCCATATGCAAGGGAATGATAACCCAATTGATCCAGGTTTGTCATTCAATTCTCATTACCACGTACATTAGAACCCCCTCATTGGGGACACAGATGAAGTGATGCATCCTGTGCTATCGGACGAGCCTCAAGGCGAGGCATAAGTTCGCTATTTCTTGTCCGTTTTACTTTCACTCTGAGTCATTTTTTAATATGTTTAATATACTTATTTGGAATTCCCATGGCACCGGGAGCAAGGGATTTGTGCAGTTAATGATAGACATTAAGCGAAGATATACCTTAGTTTTATGGCATTACTTGAACCTCGTCAGAAAGGTGAGAAAGCAGAGCTTCTTAAGCAGCATTTGGGTTTTCATTACTGTGAAGTAGTGGAGGTGGATGGTTACAGCAGAGGCATCTGGTGCTTTTGGTCTAATGAGGTTCGGTTTAATTACTGTTGAAAATTGATCAAGTTATGCATGGGGTTTTTAATGAAGGAACAACACATGAGTGGCACTTCTCTGTGGTGTATGGGCATCCTGACTCTAGGAAGAGGCGAACCCTATGGTCCCAACTTGCTTGTATATCCCAAGGAAGTTTACAACAATGGTGCGTGTGTGGTGATTTTAATGCTATTTTGAGGGAGAATGAACGTGGCAGAATTCCTGCTGATAAGTATTTCAGGAATTGGGTGATAGACCTAGGTATGGTTGATTTGGACTTTTCTGGTCCTAAGTTTACTTAGAGTAGAGGAGGTAGCTATAGTCGGTTAAACCGGGTAGTGGCAAACGCTGGATGGTATAGTTCATTTGCTCATGCGTCAGTGACTCACCTTTCGAGGTTTAAATCTAAACATGCACCCTTATTACTATGTCTAGATGACGCCTAACGAAGACACAAGCCATATAGAGGGTTCCGATTCTTCACCCCATGGGTGACACATGATGGGTTTAATGACGTGGCTAAGAAGCAATCTTGGGTACCTTCAAGATCATGGGATGAGAATGTGGTGTCTTTCACGACCAATGTCTTCACATGGAACAAGGAAGTCTTTGGTGATGTGAATAGAAAGAAATACCAGCTCATCCGCCGCCTTAAAGGAATAAACAAGCTGATGCTAGTATTAAGGCTGAGAGGGATTTGGTGTGGTTGGAACTGGAACAAGTCTTGGCCCAGGAGGAGGTGATGTGGCTACAAAGGTCACGATGTAACTGGTACTTAGATGGCGACAAGAATACGAAGTTCTTCCACTCCATGGCAAATAGCCGCCGCCGCAACATGTTTGAGGCCTTGAAAAGGGATGACGGTACATGGACCTATGACCAAGAAGAGATGAAGGCAATTGGTACCCTCTTCTATAAATCCTTGTTTATGGAGGTCTCCAATGGGTCTGATACAGTAGCTTTTGGTGGGAGCTTTCCCAAACTGGATAATTTGAGCATTGATGATTTTGGCCGGACACCAAGTACGTCTGAGATTAAATAAGCTTTGTTCGCTATAGGACCCCTGAAGGTACCAAGACCGAATGGCTTGAATCCTTTGTTCTTTTAAAGCCAATGGGATACAGTGGGTAGCTCGTTGGTATCTATGGTGCAGCTCCTCTTTCTGCTTCCATCTGAGATCCACGTCATTAATAATACTAATATTGTTCTTATCCCTAAAGTGGAACACCCTGAGAGCATCCGCGACTTTAGACCCATAAGTCTTTGTAATGTGATCTATAAGGTATTGACTAAAGTCCTTACGAACCGATTCCATAGAATAATGCCCCAAGTCACATCCCCGAATCAATGTAGTTTTGTTCCGGGACATCAAGCGTCTAAAAACATAATTTTGGCACAAGAGATTTTCCATTCTATGAGAACCAAGCATGGCAGAAATGGGTTCATAGCTATGAAAATAAACTTGGAAAAAGCGTACGATAGGGTTAAGTGGTCCTTTGTAGTAAGATGCTTGAAGGAATTGAATATCCCAGAGAATGTAATCTCCCTTATATATCACTACATGAGCTCAGCACAAATGCAGGTAATGTGGAATGGAATGGCTGGTGAAAGATTCTCCCCCACACGTGGTTTACGTCAGGGCAACCCTCTTTCACCATTCTTATTTGTTCTTGTCATAGAGAAATTAGCTCACTTGATACAAAGTGAAGTTTCTGCAGACAACTCGAAGCCGTTCAGGTTAAAAAAGAATGGTTTGGCCATCTCTCACCTTTTCTTTGCATATGATCTTTTACTTTTTTCCGAGGCCTCATCAGAACAGGCTGGTATAATTAAAGCATGCCTTGATATTTTTGTGAGGCTTCCGGGGAAAAGTTCAGTACAGCAAAATCACGCATCTTTTTCTCTTCGAAGGTACATCACTCTCGCAGGTTTGATATCAGCAACTTCCTGGGGTTCACACCCACTCCCGATCTTGGGAAATACCTCGGTATGCCTATTCATCATAAGTAGGGGTGAAAACAGGCCAGGCCGGCTGACAGGGGCCTGCGGCCTGGCCTGTTAGAGGCCTGTTCAGGCCTGGCCTAACAGGCTAAAAGGCCAGGCCAAGGCCTCTTCCAAAGTCTATTTTCCTTAACAGGCCAGGCCAAGGCCTATTGACAGGCCTGTTAGGCCTGTCAGACCGGCCTGAGCCTGTAAGGTTTATATAAAAAAAAATCCGTTGCCTTACCCATCACTGCCACTCCCCTCTTCTCTAATTCTCTAAACCTAATTCCTAAAGAAAAGACTCTCTTCTTCGACGCGACTCCCCTCGACCAGACCACCACCCTCAACTGCCACCCCCGTCGACGCGACTCCCTCTGCCACCCGAGTCCCGACCCACCCCCGCGAGCGACTCCCTCTCTACCTCCCGAGTCCCGACCCACCCCGGCGAGCGACTCCCTCTCTACCTCCCGAGTCCCGACCCACCCCGGCGAGCGACTCCCTCTCTACCTCCCGAGTCCCGACCCACCCCGGCGAGCGACTCCCTCTCTACCTCCCGAGTCCCGACCCACCCCGGCGAGCAACTCCCTCTCCCTCCCAACTCCCGACTCCCGTAGGCCGTAGCTCCACCGTGAGTCACCAGCGGACCACAAGTCGGCTACCCTCGTCAGATCTGTTTCAATTCATCCCATCTTCTGTGTTCTGATTATTGATTCGGATGTTTCATTTTCTTTTCAATGGTGTTCAATTTGGGGAATGTGGTGATAGGGTCATAATACTTTACTTTTCTTTCGTTGTCTATTAGCTGCTTTCCTGGCATTTTCATATTAGCTGCTTTCGTTCCACTTCCGTATGCTTCTGCAATTTTTGTTGCCATATTTTGATGATTAAATTTAGGAGTAAATGTATGAAATAAATTAAATAGATATTAAATATCTATATATTTGATCAAATATATCACAAAATCTATACCTACTTGGTTATACAATATGTACTTATCAAAAGGTTTTCAATAATATTATTTTTCAAGATCAAGAAATTCAGTCCAAATGTAGTTCAAATTATATAAAATTATGTTAGAGTAAGTCTGACTTGTCTGGGAATTCACTGTTAACTTGGGTCATAAAAGAGAAATGGAGGTTCACATAACTAAGACTTTTGAAAATTTGTATAGCTTGCTTTCTTCCTTTTTGATAAGGCATGCCTTTGTTAATTTCTAATATTACTGATTCTCCTTACATGTTTTCGATGTGATGCTGTCATGAGTAATGATAATGAATGCATGAGTGATTGAGTATCTATGCTTTTGATCTTAAGATTGTTCTTGGAGTAGAGACTGAACACTTTGAATCGGCCTTACCAATTAAATGCCATCTCTTTTGAATTGGCAAGGTTGCTGATGATTCTATTGTCACTTTTATTTTTTTATTGCTGATGATTCAATTAAAAATATTTACTTCTTGTCACTTTTAATTCTATTGTAATGATTCGGTGCTTAATTACTTGCTGATGTCTATTTGGTTAATTAAATTATGAAATTTTGGTTGTTTTATGTTTTAGTCCTAGTGAATGTCATCACCCTTTGAGAGTGAAACTATGTCATCTAGTTCAGTTCCTCCTAATGCTATTGAGGTTTGTCAACAAGTACCAACTGATTCAAGTCAACAAGCTAGTCAACAGACTAGTCAACAAACCGGTGAGAAAAATGATGGCGATGATGATATCATTAAGAAGAAGAGGCGAAAAACTTCACCTATTTGGGATGATTTTGATCAAGTTGAAAGTAATGATGGGG
Organism: Inga leiocalycina; assembly: GCA_963242795.1. Taxonomy (NCBI): domain Eukaryota; kingdom Viridiplantae; phylum Streptophyta; class Magnoliopsida; order Fabales; family Fabaceae; genus Inga; species Inga leiocalycina. The sequence continues at coordinate 81,593,984 of OY725320.1, read as the reverse complement.
TCAAAGCTAAATGCAAGTATTGCAAAAGTTTATTTTCATACTCAGGGAAGGGAGCTAGCACTTCCCATCTATGGAGACATTAAATCTTGTGATTCAAGGAAGCTGCATGTTGCTGCAAGAAATAAGCAATCCACCATTCCATTCCAACCTTCAAATATTTGCATGAATCCATTTCTAGCATCAGGTGCTAGATATTCTAATGAGAAGATGAGGGAAATAATTGCTACTGCAATCATGGTGCATGAACATCCATTTAGTATTGTTGAGGATGAAGTATGGATGTGGGGATTTCAATATTCTAATTCTGAATTTCAGAAATTTTCTCGCAAGACAGGCAGAAGTGATTGTTTGGCTATATATGAAGCAGAGAAAAAACAATTGAAGGCCTTATTACAAGGTGTTAGCAAGATTAGCTTAACTACAGATATGTGGAAATCTAGTCATCAAGTGACTGAATACATCGTTATCACTGGACATTTCATTGATGCGGGGTGGAATCTTCAAAAGAGGGTGTTGAGTTTTGTCAAAGTTCCTGCTCCTAGACGAGGGATTGATGTAGCTGATGCTATTTTCAAGTGTTTGAAGGCATGGGGAATTGAAAACAAAGTGTTTTCCGTGTCAGTTGACAATGCTTCTTATAATGATTCTTGTTTAAGGGCTCTTCGAGACATCTTATCACTTAGTAGTTCATTGCCTCTGGGCGGTAACTTGTTTCACATCAGATGTTGTGCGCATATATTGAACCTGTTGGTACAAGATGGCCTTAGTAGGATCAAAGACATTATAAATAATGTTCGTGAGAGTGTGAAGTATATTAACTACAATGATTCAAGGCTCAAAGCATTTTGTGACATTGTTGAGCAAAAATGTTTGAAGGAAAAGAGGCTCATTCTTGATTGTCTAACAAGGTGGAATTCTACATATAGGATGTTGTCTACTGCTTTGAAGTTTAAGGTTGTCTTTCCTGATTATAAGGAAAGAGAACCACATTACAACTATGTACCGTCCGAAGAGGATTGGAAGAAGGTTGAGAAGATTTGCAAACTTCTAGAAGTGTTTAATCTAGCCACTCATATCATCTCAGGTAGTGAGTATCCTGCTGCAAATTTGTACCTTCCTGAAGTTTGGAGAGTGAAACAAGTCATTGACAATGCCTTAGAGGATGATGATTTCTTTATGGTAGAAATGGTTGTCTCAATGAAAGAGAAGTTTGACAAATATTGGGGGGAATGCAATTTGGTGATGGCTCTTGCAAGTATTCTGGATCCTAGGTGCAAATTATATGTTATTAATTATTGCTTTCCTTTGATTTACAAACCTGATTATGCTGCTTCTGAGAATATAGATAAAGTGGTGAAAGCTTTATACTCAATGTATGATGAGTATGTTGCCTTGTACAAGGGAGAGACAAGTAATGCAATTGAAAATGTTGGCAACAACTCTTCTCCCAATGTGCCTAGTTCTTCTATAATTACTGGATTTGATCAAATTATGAATATTGTTCGTGAAAAGCAAGCAATTCCCCCTATGAAATCAGAATTGGAAGCTTATCTTGAGGACGGTGTGTATATTCCTGAGGGCAGTTCTAACTCCTTTAGTGCCCTAGAATGGTGGAAAAATAATAGTTTGAAGTATAAGATTTTATCTAAGATGGCTGCTGACATACTAGCTATTCCAATCTCAACCGTGGCATCAGAGTCCACATTTAGTGCTGGAGGTAGAGTAATTGATGAATATCGTTCTAAATTAAATGAAGAATTAATTGAAGCACTTATTTGTGGTGGGGATTGGCTTCGAAACAAGTACGGTTTGAAGAAAAAACAAAAGGTATAAATTTTGCATTGTTAAAATCATATTACTTCTTGTGCATGTTAAATTGTGTTATGATCTAATACTATATATTTCATTGATTTTTTTCAAGGCCTTTGAAGGAGAAGAAGAAATTATTTTGAAGATTTGATGTGAAGGTGAGAAGAATCATTAGCTTCAAATGGGTATGTTATCAATAATATAGAACTAGAAACAATGGTTTTAATCATTAGCTTTAAATGTTCTGTTTAGTTTCAACAAATGGGTATGTTAAATGTTCTGTTTAGTTTCAACACATATATTCCTGTAACGTTTTACTATTTACACATGCCATTTTGTTGTGGTTTTAAACTTATCTCAGGTGTTCTGTTGTATTTTGCTCTCAGGTGTTCTGTTTAAACTTATCTTAGGTGTTCTGGTTGTGCACAGCTTCAGCGTTTTGTATTTGGGACATAATTTGAACACAGTTTGGCACATTTGTGTGACTTTTACTTCAGGAGAACAAGGATATTCATTGTAACAATTATGTGATTTGTAAAATTTTAATACGGCCCTCTTATGTACATGTGGTGTTCTGGTTATTTGCTAGTTTTTATTGATGTAATGGTGTTCTCTATCAGGAAAAAAAATATGAGTCCTAGGCCTGTGTTAGGCCTGTTTGTGTCGGCCTGTTTTGGCCTGTTAGGTGTCGGCCTGTCGGCCTGTTTGGCCTGTTAAGATCTTTTACAAATCCAGGCCTTCTTAACAGGCCACAGACCAGGCTCAGGCCGTCTTATGTCAACACCCGTTTCCATTTTGATAATCGAAGAGTAATAAAGACAAAATTCAATGGGTATACAGAAAAGTACAATTATACTGATAAAAATATTCGTTCACAAACCCAACGTCGTTCATTTACAATTCCGATATTGTTCGTCGACGGAAATAGAAAATACAGCGGAAGTTTTAATATTTACAAATTATCCAAAATATTAAGGCATAGACTAAAGCATAACCACGTTCATATCCTCGCCTCGAGACACGTGCCACTCACTTTTCGACGTCAACGTCTTTGCCCTTTTTCCCACTGGTACCCGCTGAGGTGTTTATTTAAAAATAGGGTGAGATTTCGGAGAATCTCCGTAGAGACATAATATCGTTCATAGAAAATGCGAAAAGTAAATATGTCATGTGCCAAGGTATGCACAAATTAATGAACAATATAAACACATCATCATCATGTATACATGAGTAGGGCCCAGCCCCACAATCTACACCGGTTGGACTTCTGCCAACTCCCAGTGTAAGTGCACATATGGCACTAATTGCCCCTCTCTAGGCAAATCATATTATTAATAAAGTGCATTTACAAAACAATGGCATCCACACAATCACATAACTCATGGCATAGTGTATGAAGGATAATGTCCCTACCTTAACGCTTTGATATCCCCTATTTAATAGTGTCTCGTAGAGCGCGCTGTCCCAGCGTCCGACTCGGTCCTAAAATATTAAATGTACCAGAAATAGGTCATAACCTATCCAAGTATCATTTTAGACTATTCCATAGTGTTTATTGTGGTTATATTAGTCTATGGTGAAAATTTACAAAAATGCCCCCGGGAACCCGGCCCGGTCCTGCCATACCTGGCCCGATGGCATGTTTTCCCAAAATTTTGACTAAGGCTATTCTGACTTATTTTCGCCCAAGGAATCCATTTCCAAGCTCAAAATCGCCAAATTCATGGTCAAATTACGAAAATACTCTTGACAGCCCCTATTTAGTGATTTCAGTGGCGTTTTCGTAATTATGCTTTTTCGGCCTCTACCGAAAAAGTGCCCAACTGTAACCCCACCTATTTTTGCCCACTGAGTCCAATAGAACCATTTATTTCATGAAAATCCAACTCCTTGTACCAGTTCTAGTTCTGGACGAAATATTAAGGAAAAATGGAAAAAAATGGGTTTTTGTGTTTTAGCTCCCAAAACTTGTACTTTTCCATTTCTAATCCTTGATTAACCCATTTAAACACTTCATAATCATGATTTAAAGGATTTTGGGCAGCATAACCCCTTAGGGTTATGGATTTTCTAATTTTACAACTCAACTCAAAAATCATAAAAACCAAACAATAATTATCAACAACAACTCAAGAAGGCAAGTTTATGAAATTACCCTCTTTGGCTACTTGGTTTCCTCTTAATCTAGGATCCTCCTCCCTCTCTTCTTGATCTCAAAGTGTCTCTTCACCACCATAGATTCATGAGAAACAAGAGTTTAGAGAAGAATCTAAGGAAATGCCATAATAAAAGAAAACCAAAGGAACCACGTTACCTTGACCTCTTATTCTTCTTCTCTCTAATCTCAAGCTTCACAAAATCACTCTCTCTTCTTTTTTTCCTATGACTTGTGCGTGAAGTGTACATGAATGAGGAAGGAGTTTGTGTTTAATAAATTGGTCTTCTTCCTTCCTAACCATTGATTCCATCAAGGGTCCAAGTTGTGCCACTTGTCACCATTCCCTTCCCTTCACAATTACTCCATTGTCTTGCCATCAATTTGAATCAATTTATTCTTCCTTTTCTTCCTCAAAAATCCGTCCCCTCCTCCTCTCTTACAAGGCAAGTTAGCTTCTTACATGTCATCATGTGTGTCCTCTTCCAATCATCCCATCATTCCTCCAACTAAGTCAAAATGTGCACTCCACCATATAATCATGTTGCTTATTTCTTCACTCAAGCTTCTATCCTCATGCACTCCATCACCACTCCATTTTGTGTGTACTCAATCTTGGTCATGATTTCCTTCTACTTATGACATGTGATCATGCATAGATTAATTTTTTCCCTCTTTCTTTCATGTTGGACGAAAATTAGAGAGGAAGAGGAGAGAAAATTGTTTTGCACAATTCCATAATTCACACAATTGATTTTATGTATAATCCCTCCTTAATTTCTCAATTCTTGATTTATTCCACTAAGAATAATCACATTATGCATTTTCCTTTATTTTCTTTGATTAATTGAAATTAACTCCAATTAATTGGAAAATAATTAATCTTGGGCTAAATTGGCAAAATTATGATTTTGCTATCCCCTTTGTAATTTAATTCAATTTTTGGATTAATTTGCCCATTTCCTTATGAATATGAATATTTCAAAATTCACAAGATCCAACTTCATAAATATTCACCATTTTATTGAATTATTTAAATAATTACAATATATTTTTGGTGAATAAAATTTGGGGTGTTACATCTTGTGCCTTAACAGGCCAGGCCTGTTAAGGCATAAGCCTGGCCTGGCCTGGCCTATTTCCACCCCTAATCATAAGCGAGTTACTAGGAACACATTCCAGTTTATTCTGGACAAAATTGATGCTAGGTTGGCTTCTTGGAAGCCGAAAAGTCTATCGCTAGCGGCTAGGATTACATTAGTGTCATCGGTCATTGCTTCTATCCCAACGTATACCATACAGGCTACACAATTACCCATGATGGTGTGTTCAGATATAGATAAAAGGTGTCGTAGTTTTTTGTGGGGCGGGGACTCGGTTACTAAGAAGGTACATTTGGTGTCTTGGGATGCGGTGTGTGCGAAGAAGGAGGTTGGGGGGTTGGGGTTACGTCGGGCAAGCCTTCAAAATAAAGCATCCATGATGAAACTGGGTTGGGGCCTTATCAAGCAACAGGATAAACTATGGGTGCAGTTTCTGCGTGAGAAGTACCGATGTGGTGGTGATCTTCTTCCCCGTATTAACATGAAGAGGGCTGGTTCATCAATTTAGAAGGGTATTAAGAGTTGCTGGGACAACGTGAGGGCTGGTTTATAGTGGAGGGTGGGTGATGGGCTTTTACTCATTTTTGGCGAGACTCTTGGTTGCCCGGTGTAAGAAGCTAGAGGATCTGGCTACAAATGCCATTCCTGAGGATATACTGGAAGGCACAGTCAATGAGTTTCGGTCGAGTGAGAAGTTCTGGCTTCATGAGAAATTCAAAGCTTACCTTCCAGTGGGGGTGGTTGGAACGATCTTGCAGCTGTATGGCCATCAACATGGAGATGACGTGCCGAGGTGGAAGTGGGCAGTGTCAGGGGAGTTCTCCACGCGAACTGCATACCAGAGCTTACAGCAACGTGATCAGCCAAAAGAGAAGTTATGGCGAGTTGTGTGGAAACTACCAGTCCCTCAACGCTGTAAGGTTTTCTTGTGGTTGTGTCTTTGTGGGAATATCCTCACAAACGTCAATAGGTATCGACGTGGGATGGCCAGTTCAGCCGACTGCCCTTTGTGCCAATCTGGGGATGAGATGGTGTTGCATGTGCTTCGTGATTGCGAGAGAGCTTGTGCAGTCTTATTGTCGGTGGTTCCAACCACTTCTCTCTCACGGTTCTTCATGCCCAGGGATGTCAAGAGCTGGATTTGTTAGAACCTCGCTCAAGGATTTGAAGTATATGGCATTGAATGGAATCGTTGGTTTGCTTTAGCCTGTCGTCAAATTTGGTTGAGTCGTAATGCAACAGTGTTTCGGCCGGTGTCAGATAGTCCTCAGGCTATCGAGGCGAAGGTATGTGCATGCGCTAAGTGGGGGGAATCCAGGATTAGTATTGCGGCAAGGTCACCGGAATCCTTAAAGGTTTGGCAGCCTCCAGACGAGGGTTTGTGAAGATCAATGTTAACACTGCCTATTCTGCAGCGAACAACAATTCTGCATGTGCAGGTATCATCAGAGATCATGTGGGGGCGATGTTAAAAGGGTTCACCTGTATGTTGGACGCGGACGGAAGTTACATGGCGGAAGCCTGGGGAGTCCTATGGAGGTTAAAGTTCTCTTGGGATCTTGGATACAGTCATGTGATTCTTGAGACGGATTGCCGAGAATTGGTGGAAGAATTACAACGTATTGATCCCTATGGACGAAGCCAGGGAGTGCTTGTTAAGATAGAGAATTTGTTGCAGAGGGACTGGCAGATTCAAGTAACATGGTGTAGACATGAGGCAAACGACGTGGCTGATGCACTTGCGAAGGAAGTACTATCCATGTGGAATGGGTTTGTGAGCTTCTCAATTCTGCCATATTTCATTCAGGATATCATGGTGAAGGACGCTTGGTCTGCATGTAACTAGTTCTAACTCTACATGCCTGTACTCTCATAAAAAAATATTTATGTTAAGAGAAAAATACATAAGATTTAAATTTTAATTAAAATATCCACAATAAAATATTAAGAAAACAAATCGTGAATTTACCATTCTTATCACAATATATCTCTAATGGAAATAGTAATTATGATAATGCCATCATGAGCTGTTTTGTTTTTGCTTAAATAATAAGTTACTATTAATTTTAATGTTTTAAAGATGGGAAAATTGCTCATAAATCACTATTTAAAATTTTATTTGTGAAATGGAACATGTAAAGGTGTGAGGTTCTTGAGTGTGAGTAAGTGTGATAAGAGAAAAACAAAATAAGCCACCATCAAGCGAAGCCATTGTCTTGCTTCAGCCATAAAGACGATTATGAAGAGTGGAGAGAAAACAGAGAAGATTGGAGAGGCCCCATATATGTGAAAGTAGAGATGTAGGTGTTAGCAAGGAGCTTGATCTCAAGGTAGAGAAGGAGAAGATGGAAGAGGTGCATGTCGCTCAATGAAGTAGATAGAGGTAGTCGTCGATGGTGGTAGGGGCGACGAAGATTGGGGAGGTCGATGGTGGCAACAACGTCAATATGAGTAGGGTGGTTGATGGTAGTCACATTTATTGTTATGTTGTAGGCCATGAAAGTAGAAGGACCATAGGCTTGAAGAAGGGGAGGGGAAAAAATGAATTGTGGGTCATGAAATTGAAAATTTTGACTTTTTTATGGAAGATGATTTGCACAAAGGAAAGATGGATTACACATTTGGAGAGATAGATTGCACAAAGTAAACAGAATATCATTTGCCCATTAGAAAAGATCATTTGCACTAAAGGAGTATGGTTTTTCATATAATGTAATTTGAACATCAAAGACTAATTTTGTAACATAGGGGAAGATGGATTGCACACAAATGAAGATAGATTTCACATAAAGGAAAATAGATCACACAAAGGAAATGTTTTTATTAACCGTAATTTTGTCTTTCTTCTATTACAATTATTTATACGCAAAGATCCACACCTTTACAAGATTTTAGGTCTCATTTCACAAATAAAATTTCAAATAGAGGTTTATGGGCAATTTTAGATTGTATAAAAAATAATTGATTATAAAGATTTAAAACCTAGAAATTACTTTATATTTTGTTACATTTATATTAAAAATATTTATTATCACTTAATAATCCTAATATTTTATGATATTTTATTGGATCAATGTTCATACAAAAATATTCATTATTTATTTATTTTCAAATTTTGTAGTATATATATGTAGGACATCCTTTTTTATTCATGGCATTTAATTTTTTTTATTTAAGACAATATATACTACCGCTTATCTTTATTATAAGACACCAACTAATAAGTATTCTTGATCCTTCTTATAAGACATTTACAAATTTCCAATGTACATTTAATTTATCTTTCCATGTCTACCCATATTTAATAAGGGTAGTGAAAGAAAGTAATAATTAATATAATATTTGAACTTAACGTAGTTAGTAAAGGTAATATTGAAAATCATTTAAATTTTATAATAATTTTAATGCTTTTAACTATTTTTATTAGTTTATGAAAATTAATAATTAAGCGTCTTCTAATGAGATGGATTGTGTGTGTGTGTGAGAGAGAGAAGATAAAACGGGTCTACATCAGTTCTTTCTTATATCGAGCTTTACAAAAGGTCACAGGGAGTGCCGTACATGTGAGTGATTGTTGGGCGCAAATCTGTCACATCTCACTTGTATTATGCTCTCAATCACTATAAAATAATGATTAAAATTATAAAGATTAAGGTATAAAAATATACATGAACTTAATACTAGGAATTTCAAGCAAGCCTGCGATCACTGTGGGCTGCGAGCTCTATAGCCAGCCCGCCAATCCGCCTATTTTTTTTTTATTTTTTCACTCCTTTTTTTATAATTCTCAATCCCTTTCTCTTTCATCTACTCACACCACACTTCTTTTCTTTTATATATTTGTGTTATGAAACCAATTTCATTCTTACTTCCCTTTTTTTTTCATCTACTTACATAACAAAAACATATAAGCACATCTCTTTTAAATTTAATAATAATAGAATAAATAAATATAATATGAAAATAAGTGTCAAATAAAATATATGAAAAATTAATTAAACACAACATAAAAAAAACAATAAAGTAATAAGGGTATTTAGGGGAAAAAAACTATATAAGAAAACAACGGACCAGTCAGTTGTAGCCCATGGGCTGAGCAGAGCGGGCTAGCATTTAGTAAGCCTGAGTCCGCCAATTTTGACGGGCCCGTGGTTGGGCCAGCTTTATCATGTCTACGTGAACTTACAAAACTGGAGTAAAGATCACACTGTCGTTAAAAAGGCAAACGTCCGTTGGTGGGACCACCCACACTATTAAAAAAAATAAAAATTTATACATCTTTTAATTTGCTTTAATGCCCTTCCTTTATTGCTCCCTCCATCTTCACATTGTCTTCTCAGATGCCGGTGACGGCAGCGACATCTCCACAGCGTCAATAACAACGATCTGCTAGCAATTATGATGATTCTCATCCCTCCCAATGTCTTGTAAATTCGAATCGATAGTGCATTGTTTTTCCTTTCCTCTTTGCAAATCCGAACCGAGGACAACAATAACTCAACTTCTTCCTCGTCTTCATTGGTCTTACCTCATCACTGTCGCTTCACGGTGACAGGAGGATGTGGCGTTCTTAATGCTGGATTCTTTCTCCTCTGATCCTCTACTATGGCCTTCAGCTAGGGCCTTTCACTTTTGTTGAAACGTTTGACCCAATCGGGGAAGACGAGAACGGCGACGCCGTCTGTGTTGGAGGCGGCGAGATCGAGGGCGCGGTAGAGAGTAGAGGTAGCTAATAGTTTATTGATGTGGTTGCTACCGGGTTTGCTGTGTCCTCGTTGCCATTGGCAAAGGCTGTAGCAACGACGGAAGGATTTGATAGGGAGGGAATGGGCTAGTAGTTTGCTGATGGGTAGTGCTGGGAAAACGGGCCGGCCCGTGACGGGCTCGGGCCTAAACGGGCCGGCCCGTTTAGGCACGAGTTCAAATTCGAACACCTTTGAAGCGGCCCGGCCCGTTTAAGGTAGGCCCGACGGGCTTTAGACCCGTTTATGTTTTTTCCTTTTTTTTTTTTGCCATTTATTTTTTATTTCTTATTCTCATAAAGATTAAAATACCTAATTTAAAACATAAATATCATAACACTAATTTAAAACATAAATATTATCCAAGTTTAATAGAATACAAACACTAAAACTTATGTCCAAACCATAATTAATATTCATAACCAATTAAATAAGTTCACAGCCACAATCAAACAAGCCTACAAGCTTCAAATGTCAGTAATAATATAACACCTAATTTGGATTTTGGCGTATACATGCAAAAAAAGAAGAAAGCAAATCAAAGAAGAGAAGCTTCAAATGAGGTCTAAGTTAGTGTGAGAGTATTTCTAATATGAGGGTTAGGTTAGGTTAACTTTACCCTCTGACTAATGCTTGTTGCCCATTGCCTTGTGCCCATTTTTTTTTTTTTTATAAAAAAAGGTTAAACGGGCCTAAAAGGGCCGGCCCTACAGGGCTACAGTAGGGCCGGCCCTTTTAGGCCCGCTTCCATTTTCAGCCTCTAAATCATAGGCCCGACCCTTGACGGGCTCGGGCCTAAACGGGCCGGCCCGACGGGCTCGGCCCGAATTCCCGACTCTACTGATGGGGTTTGCTATCCTAGGTTTTTCAGTTTAGTTTTTTCTTTTATCTCTTGTTCATCTTAGTTTTGCTTTGCTGGAAATCATTTGTTCTGTTATGCTTCATTCTTTTAATGAATAATATATGCCCAGGTCAAAAAAATCAGAGGTTGGAAGCAGTGGTGTTCATTAGGCTCAAATGTGCGGCCCGTCTGAGCCCGACAAAAAAATGCCAGCTCGACCGTAAAAAATACGCCCATAAATTATTTGAACATCTTCAGGCTGGAACAAATACCGGGTAGGGTTGGGCACCAGGCAAGGTGTGCTGCCTTACGCATTTGGCCCTGCCCAATATGTGTATATAATTGTATTTAAAAATATATATATATTGTGTATATAATTGAACAAGTATTTACTTACCATTCAATTAGAATTTAATGAATAAGCATATTTTGTATTTACTAGGCATATAGGCATATCTTTTTATACACATATTAAATTAAGAAGTGAGTAAATTAAGTTTTTGAAAAGTAAATTATTTTCAAATAATTAGAAAATAATATCTATTGAATTAATTTGTTTTATTGGCCCATGAATCGAATGTAGGTAATAAAATCTTAAAAGGATTATGACATAAAATATATTTTTGAAATACCAAACTATATATTTTTTCTGTATTATTATTACTATTTAATACTTCATTATTTTTCAATTTTTAAGAAATTTTTAGGCACACAAGCCCGCCCTGCCCAACACCACCTAGCCCAACCCGAAATTATTCGGGCTTTCATTGGGCAGGGCCGGGCAACAAGCCACAAAATGCCGCCCATTCTTTTTTCGGGTTGGGTATCGGGTATGGTCCATGCTTGCCCATGCACACCCCTTGTTGGAAGGGAGAAAGTGTTTTTTCAAGTTGAGTATTTTGGTAATTTCAAATTAGTATAAATGGATGTTGGCCTCTTTGAACGAAAATGTCATTTTTACTCTAATTTTGCAACTTCATGCATATTTTTATATCTTCAAAAAGCATATGATATTAGGTATGCTTTATGTAAAAGCTCATATATATTTTTACACGTTAACTCAAATTATCATGTCAAACTTCCAACTCACATTAATGCTAGCAGAAAGTTTATCCACTTAAACGTAAAGTTTCAAGTTTGAGACGAAATAATGAAAAAATAAAATAAAATGCCTTAAAAAAAGCTATAAGGTCAAACTTGTTGAAGTGGTTGTACTGTTTTTATGATGAAAACAATTAATGACGTTACTATATGAAATAGCCTGAATTTCTAGTGGAAATGTTTTTTATTTTTCTTTAATAATTAAAGATATGCCTTAGAAACTATCATTGCTATTTTAATATATCTTCTCCTGGATTTTTTATTGTTATCTCGAAGCATAAGGCACAATGTATAATTTTATAATTTTTGTTGTTGCTGTTGTTGTTATTTTTCTTATGAAAGCATACCCAAAAAGAAAACAAAACAAGCCACCAATGCTAGATAGAAAAAACCTTGATTATATTCTCTTGGTTCCAACTTCCAACGATGGGATAAAAAATCATTTAAAAATGTTATTCATATGTAGATCAATACTTTGATTTAGAGTTACAAAAAAAATACTTTGATTTAAAGGAAACAGATAGAAAAATACGGTAAAAATTAATAAAAGAAAAATAAATATATTAAATTTCAATAATTTCAACAGGATTAATTTAAAATTTTGAAATGCTATTAAATGTGAGATATATAACTACCCTTAGTTTTTTATTTTTTTAAAAAAATCCTCAAACTTCCTTATCGACTGCCAGAGCTCTGGCGCTGGTGACTGCCAATGGTGGTCATCAATCGGCACCAGAACTCAAATGACTTTGCCGGCACGGTCTCCGGAGCTCCGGTGGTTGTAATACCCCGAATTTTGGGATTTGAGACTTGAGAATAAGCCTAAATTAAGTAGACTGCGAAGCCCCAATTTAGCAGGAGCCCAAATTTATCCCCTAATAATTTTTATATCTTTGAGGTATTAAGAAAGTAAAATGGTGAATTTTGGAGAATATAATTATGTTTTCGGTGAAATCTCCTATAAGGCAGTGATTTTATCATGTAATTTTGAATGAACAAATGATGAGAAAAAATTATAAAATTTTATAGGATGAAAGTAAACATCCTAAGCTTTAATTTGATAGGTCATATGACTCAATTAGAGCTATACACAAAAAGATATGAATTTTTGAAGTCAGCACAGAAAAACTGTGAAATTTCTGGAACAATATGCAAAGATTGAAATTCTGGGAATTTTGTGATTCCATACAGCAAAATTCTATATTTTTCCTTAAAACTAGACTCAATAAGGGTTCTATAGGATTTGGAATCACTCCAATTCGATATTTCTAGAATTAATTATGATTTTTCAAAGTTAGGACAGAAAATCTGCCAGAATTTCTGAAAAATCCGAAAATGGGAAAATAAATAAAGGAAATTGTAATATATGATAAAAAGCACTTTTGGCTTCATCTTCTTCCAGTTTCTGTCGTGCAAGTCAGCCATTAGAGAGAGAAGCTTGTGTTGCACTAGAGAGAGAAGAGGAAGAAAACTTGCGAGGTAGGTCGATTTATTCGGTGAATTCGTACCTAACGCGTATAATACTACTTCTAAGCTTCTCTTCTATGTTATTTAAGGTGTTTGAGAAGCAAATTTGGTGTTTAAGAGAGCTAGGGTTTCAGCCATATTTGGGAAAAGCCAGAAGGAGCTTGAGGTAACTTCCAAACTTTTGTATATTACTTATTCTGGCTGTTGTGGACAATTTAATTGGTGAAATTTCTCCGGATTGTCTTTGGTTCTAAAAATGGAAAATGGGTTTGTGGGGCTGTTATTGTAATACCTCGAATTTTGAGACTCGATGCTAGAGAATAAGCTTGAGATTAGTGGATTGCTAAGCCCCGATTTAGCAAGATCCCAAATTGTGATTAGGAGTTAATGGCTACAAAAGTGGACGTGGTTAGTGATTAATGAACCTTTTTAGAGAATATAAAGTGGATTGTAGTCGCTTGTGTTATGAGCAACGCCAAAACCCTATATTTGAGTTCAATTGTGGATTAACATCCAAATTGACTTAGAATAAAGGGAATAATTGAATGGGGTATTGTGATGGAAATGGTGTCATGTTGTGGTATTTAATCATTGGAATTGATTTAAATTGGATTGGACACATTGGTTGCAAAACTAGAAATGTTGTCCAGTGTGAATTCTGTCTGGGCAGTCTTCTCGTGTGGACGTTTTTAATAGGCAAATGATGTCAGAAAATTATGAAACTTTCCAGTCTTATAGTTCATATCTCAAGATTCAAAATGGACATATAATTTGTGCTATTTCGTTTTGGGAACTGGGAGATATGACTGTCCAAAGTTTGAGGTCGAAAATGGACTCTGTTTTGGGGCAGTGATGACATTTGTGTAATTCTGGAATTTTGTGGTGATTTCTAGTATTGGTAAATATTTTTCCTATAAAGAGGACTTAAATACCTTTCATTTGGCTTTGAAATCACCTCATTTCGATGTTTCTAGAATTAGTTATGATTTTTCAAAGTTTGGGCAGAAAATCTGCCAGAAAATCCGAAAATGGTAATTATGACATCATCTCAATAAAAGATGACATCATCATAAGATATGTTATTAAACGGTTTTTTCCCTTCTTCCTCCTCATTTCTGACGCTGAGAACAGCTGAAATAGAGAGAGAGCATATGGGATCTTTAGAGAGAGAAAAAGGAAGAAATCTCGTAAGGTAAGCCGATTTCTCCGACGATCTAGCTCCTAACGCGTATAACTCCGATCCTAAGCTACTCCTTTATGTTCTTTAAGGTTTGGAAGCTCCTCTTTTGGTGTTTTGAAGTTAGGGTTTTCAGCAACAAGAAGGAAAAGCTAGTGGGAGCTTGAGGTAACTTCCAAACTCTTGTGTATTGACTATTCTGGCTGCTGTGGACCATTTAATCGGTGAAATTTCGCCGGATTGTCTTTGGTTCTAAAAATGGAAAATGGGTTTGTGGGGCTGTTATGCTGCCCAAATTGATACAAAATGGTAGTGCTAACCTAATGGAATAGTCAATAAAGTGGTTAGGAGTAGAAAGGAACGCGTTTACGGAGTCGAAACCGAAAAACCCCAATTTCCCCCGGAGTACTTGTATATTTCGGTTATGGCTATAAATGGGTCTTAGAGTTGGATTTTCAATGATTTGATGGTTCCATTGAGTTCAGGAGCGAAAATTAGGTGGGGTTACAGTTAGTCACTTTTTCGGAACAGGCCGAAAAAGCATAATTACGAAAACGCCCCTGAAACCCTTAAAGTGGGGCTGTCAAGGGTAATTTTGTAATTGACATTGAATTTGATAATTCCAAGTCCGGAAATGGATTCCTTGGGCAAAAATATGTTAGAATAGCCCATGTCAAAATTTCAGGAAAAGTACAGTCGGACCGGGTACGGTGGGGCCGGACCGGGTCCCCGGGGGCATTTTAGCAAATTTTCAATATAGCTTCATATGACCCTCAGAAACACTATGGAAGTATCTAAATAGTACATTTGACATTGTAGGATCGAATGTGAAGCCCCGAGTTGTTGGCACGTAAATCGAGGAGAAAAGACTGGAGGTAGGGAACATATCTCTTCTGCTTGTATTTGATATATGTGTTAGTGTGTTGGTGCATATCTTAGCTTTGCATAATTATGTGTAATTTGAAGCTATGTTTCAATTTATGCTATGGCCATAGGTATATTGTTCGAAGCATTGAGCTTGCAAATTGTCATTGTGTTATCATGAGTTGTGTGATGCAAGCATGTCATGCATTAAACATTTATCGTACATGCATATTGATATTGTTATCCTACTAAGATTCTCTCGAATCTCACCCTCCCCTACTAACCTTTCAGATAGGGCAGTAGATTGAGGATATAGCGAGCAGTTAAGGGCGATGAAGACTCCTTCGGGATTGAAGATTCGGTAGTTGGTTATCATAGTTGGGAGTATATAGATTTGGATGTGTATATATGTATGTGGATACGATATTTGTAGATGTATGAAGATGAGATTTGTGTAATCCCCATATGAGGGCTTGTAGGGGCGAATGTGCCCTATAAAGCTTGAGTTAATATATGGAAATCGGGATTGCCGGGATTATTTTTGTGTACTCTGATTTATTATGAATGTGATATTCCGCGTAGTAATTGCATTCGAAAAGTGATTATGAGACCAAGTTTATAAATGATTTCAAAAGGTAATTTGAAAACCCCGTCTGGTAGATGGGTTCGCAATTTGTTATTTGTTTCTTATTGGTCTCTATTTCACTTTAATCGTGTATTTCGGATATAATTACGGCAGGGGGTTACAGTTATGCTGCCCAAATTGGGTCTTAATGTTATTTGTAATCTAATAGAATAGTCAATAAAGTGGTTAGAAGCAAAAAGGAATGCGTTTACGCAGCCGAAACCGAAAAACCCCGATTTTCTCCTTAAAACCCATATATTTTGGCCATCACTGTAAATGGGTCTTAGAGTTGGATTTTCAATGATTTGATGGTTCCATTGAGTTCAGGAGTGAAAATTAGGTCGGGTTACAGTTGGGCACTTTTTTAGAAAAGGCCGAGAAAGCATAATTACGGAAACGCCCCTAAAACCCTAAAAGTAAGGCTGTCAAAGGCAATTTCGTAATTTGACATTGAATTTGATAATTCCTAGTCCGGAAATGGATTCCTTGGGCGAAAATATTTCAGGATAGCCCAGGTTAGAATTTCGAGAAAAGTACAGCCGAACAGGTATGACAAGGCCGAGTCCCCGGGGGTATTTTAGTAATTTTTCAAGATAGACTCATATAACCCCCAAAAATACTATGGAAGTGTCTAAATAGTACATTTGACATTGTAGGATCAAATATGGAGCCCTGAGCTGTTGTCACACAAATCAAGGAGAAAGATTGAAGGTAGGGGACTTACCTTACTTGCATATATTTGATATCTTTACTTGTGTAATGATGTATGTGATTGCTTTACTTGATTATGTAGAGAATATTTGAATAAATGAAGCTCTATTTCTGTTTTCGCTGTGGCCATAGTCTTGTTGTAGGAAACATTGAGCATGCAGAAATGTCATTATGGGGCATACATCTAGATAAAGCTAACATGTCATACACATAGCATCAATCATGCATGCATTATAGTATCTGTTTCCTACTGAGATTCTCTCGAATCTCACCCTCCCCTACCAACAATTTAGACAGGAGACGACAGAAGATATGTAAACAACAATGCAGAGTACCGTACGAGAGGATTAAAGTAGTGGAACGAAGACAGGAAGAAGTCTCCGTTTCATTGGGATGAGTTTCGACACCCTAGTAGCCTTGTGTGGTTACCTTAATCGTAAGTATCATGTACAAACCCCTATGGGGAATTTATATAATCAAGTACATATTATCAGTATAGTTATGCTATTCCTGTGTTGCCTACCGAACTGCATATTATTTTCCGCAAATACTCTGGTAAAGGTGAAATTAAAATAAGAGTGTGACAGTGGTTAATATGTATACTTGAATTATTAATATGTATATTAAAATAGTAAACATGATACTTGTTGAATATTTCTTAGAATAAAACTTACATCTCGTTCGTTATATCCGGTCCATACAATTTTCCAATCAACAAGTCCCCTTTGGATTCACTAACCACATCATCATTTAACACCGTGACTTCTCTGGATGTGATCGTTTGTTTCCTATTTCCATGGAAATTGTGAGTATTCATATTGCCTTTTCACTCCATCGTCTTCTTACTCACGTGCCCCCAATCCATCTTGACTTTTAGCGTAATATCTTTTTTCCCCAGTACAATTCGATGTATTCTTAAATTCATCAACCATTTCCAAATACTCAAGTAGTGTACCATAATAGGACTTGTTGCCACTAGATCTTTAATTTCTTCAATATCTCTTCAAATTCAATCTTCACGAGCTCTGACTCTTAGCGACAACTATAAATATGGTGTAACATCCCAAATTTTATTCACAAAAAATATATTATAATTATTTGAATAATTCAATATAATGGTGAATATTCATGAATTTGGATCTTGTGAATTTTGAAACATTCATATTCATAAGGAAATGGCCAAATTAATTCAAAAATTGAATTAAATTACAAAGGGGATAGCAAAATCATAATTTTTTCAATTTAGCCCAAGATTAATTATTTTCCAATTAATTGGAGTTAATTTCAATTAATCAAGGAAAATAAAGGAAAATGCATAATGTGATTATTCTTAGTGGAATAAATCAAGAATTGAGAAATTAAGGGGGGATTATACATAAAATCAATTGTGTGAATTATGGAATTGTGCAAAACAATTTTCTCTCCTCTTCCTCTCTAATTTTCGTCCAACATGAAAGAAAGAAGGGAAAAAATTAATTGATGCATGATCACATGTCATAAGTAGAAGGAAATCATGACCAAGATTGAGTACACACAAAATGGAGTGGTGATGGAGTGCATGAGGATAGAAGCTTGAGTGAAGAAATAAGCAACATGATTACATGGTGGAGTGCACATTTTGACTTA
Organism: Inga leiocalycina; assembly: GCA_963242795.1. Taxonomy (NCBI): domain Eukaryota; kingdom Viridiplantae; phylum Streptophyta; class Magnoliopsida; order Fabales; family Fabaceae; genus Inga; species Inga leiocalycina. Next base: position 81,575,763 of record OY725320.1, on the reverse strand, counting down.
GTTGGAGGAATGATGGAATACTTGAGTGATTGGAAGAGGACACACATGATGACATGTAAGAAGCTAACTTGTCTTGTAAGAGAGGATGAGAGGAACGGATTTTTGGAAGAAGAAAAGGAAGAAATTGAGTCAAATTGATGGCAAGACAATGGAGTAATTGTGAAGGGAAGGGAATGGTGACAAGTGGCACAACTTGGGCCCTTGATGGAATCAATGGTTAGGAAGGATGAAGACCAATTTATTAAACACAAACTCCTTCCTCTTTCATGTACACTTCACGCACAAGTCATAGGAAAAAGGAAGAGAGAGTGATTTTGTGAAGCTTGAGATTAGAGAAAAGGAAGAAGGAGAAGTCAAGGTAAGGTGGTTCCTTTGGTTTTCTTTTATTATGGCATTTCCTTAGATTCTTCTCTAAACTCTTGTTTCTCATGAATCTATGGTGGTGAAGAGACACTTTGAGATCAAGAAGAGAGGGAGGAGGATCCTAGATTAAGAGGAAACCAAGTAGCCAAAGAGGGTAATTTCATGAACTTGCCTTCTTGAGTTGTTGTTGATAATTATTGTTTGGTTTTTATGATTTTTGAGTTGAGTTGTAAAATTAGAAAATCCATAACCCTAAGGGGTTATGCTGCCCAAAATTCTTTAAATCATGATTATGAAGTGTTTAAATGGGTTTATCAAGGATTAGAAATGGAAAAGTACAAGTTTTGGGAGCTAAAACACAAAACCCCATTTTTTCCATTTTTCCTTAATATTTCGGCCAGAACCAGAACTGGTACAAGGAGTTGGATTTTCATGAAATAAATGGTTCCATTGGACTCATTGGGCAAAAATAGGTGGGATTACAGTTGGGCACTTTTTCGGTAGAGGCCGAAAAAGCATAATTACGAAAACGCCACTGAAATCACAAAATAGGGGCTGTAAGGGTATTTTCGTAATTTGACCTTGAATTTGGCGATTTTGAGCCCGGAAATGGATTCCTTGGGCGAAAATAAGTCAGAATAGCCTTAGTTAAAATTTTGGGAAAACGTGCCATCGGGCCGGGTACGGCTGGGCCCGGCCGGGTTCCCGGGGGCATTGTTGTAAATTTTCACCATAGACTAATATAACCACAATAAACACCTCAGCGGGTACCAGTGGGCCAAAGGGCAAAGACGTTGACGTCGATAAGTGAGTGGCACGTGTCTCGAGGCAAGGATATGAATGTGGTTATGCCTTAGTCTATGCCTTAATATTTTGGATAATTTGTAAATATTAAAACTTCCATTGTATTTTCTGTTTCCGTCGACGAACAATATCGGAATTGTAAATGAACGACATTGGGATTGTAAACGAATATTTCTATCAGTATAATTGTACTTTTCTGTATGCCCATTGAATTTTGTCTTTATTACTCTTCGATTATCAAAATGGAAACGGGTGTTGACATATGGGACTTCAACTCCAGCCTATCTCAAGGTTCATTTTTTAAAAATCATACACTTTTGAAAGTTTATACTTTAGCTTCTATTAGAATTTAGGGTGTCAATTGTGCCTTTCTCAACTGCCCCTCAAATTTGAGGCCCTTTCCAATATTCTTTTTGTAGTTCTTTTCATCATTAGATTTTATATGAAATAGGTGATATTTTGATATCTTATGGGCAAAAAATGGAATTGTTTCAAATTTTTACGATTTTTCAAAGATTTAAGATTCTAACTTAAAAAGAATTACAGAATTTTGATAGCAGAAATCTTTGAAAAATTGTAAAACTTGAAAACAATTCCATTTTTTGCCCATAAGATATTAAAATGTCACTCATTTCATGTAGAATCTAATAATCAAAAGAACCACAAAAAATTTTGAGAAGAACCCCAAATTTAAGGGATAGCAAGGGATGCAGCTAAGAAGGCACAGCTAACATCCCCTGCCCCTTCTATTGCCGCATGGAGCATCCATGGAATGGGTTGCGAGCAAGCCAATTAACTCCTCTTTTTCTCCCTCCTCAGCCATCGATTCTTGAATAGAAGTCACAAGATGCAATTCGAAATTAACACATTCCGATAAAACCCATTGAAGAATAATGATGATACAGCTATTAAAGTGGAACAAGGGTGATTTTGGGGAAAGAGCCCATAAATCAGTTTAAAGTGGTTGAGGAATTCGGAAATTTGGCCTTCAAGTCGAATGAAACTAATAGAGGGAGATAGAACGGGCACATGAGGTGAGAGAAATTCAGAAGAGACGGATCTTCATAGTGATGGAATTAATCAGCTAAGGAACTAATTAGTGATAGTGGTGAAGACAAGTAAAGGCCTCCATCACATCGCCAACTATGGGTCTGTTTGAGTTAGTGTTCGAAAAACACGTTTACACAAGTTGAAACAAAACTTCTCTCATATGCTTACTTTGTATACCATAAATCACGTTGAAAAAGTTGCTTCAACTACTAATTTAAATAGGTATGCCTTCATCTAATCTTGTGCGAAGAAAATGATGAAAAGAAAATAGTCAAAGGAGGGATGACGTTGAATAGCGTTAAATGATGATGGGGTTAGTGAATCCAAGTGGTACTTGTGGATTGAAAAACTGGATGGACTGGAAAAAAAGAACTGGATATAAGTTTTGTCCTATTTCCTAATAACTACTTTTGTTTCACTATTAACAACTCAAGTATTGATATTGACTACTTCCTTTAATTCTTTTTATAAACAACTTTCTCTTTGATTGCACAAAACGAATTGGCAAGTAAAATTAGTTAAAAACAATAGTTGTGTCAAAAATGTCATATTTCTTCCAAATATACCCCTATTTATAAAAAAAGTATATAAATGAAAAAGAGTAAAAATATGAGAGAGAATGTGTAACAAATGATTAAATGAACGATAATTAGCAGTGAATGAGAGATAATTAATATAAAGATATGCATTTCATATGGGTAGAAAAGGAAAAAGTAGTTTAAATGTTGAGAAACAAGAAAAAAGTTGCTTATGTTAAGGACCACTTCCAAGAGAGAGAAAATTACTTATAAAAATGACGGGAGGAAGTGCTTTAGTTTTGATATTTGTTACTTTGACTAGCTACTTTAGTTAAAGAAACAAAAGTAGTTAATATTGAAACTAAAGTAGTGAATATGTATATCTAAGTTGTTAATGGTGAAATTAAAGTAGTTATTAGGAAATATCCAACAAGTACTCTTGTTCACTACTTTTGTACACATATTAATAAATCAAGTATCTATATTGACGATTTTTGCTTGAAAAATTCAAAAACAAGAAAAGATTAGACAATTAGAGTTACGGCGGTCGGCACAAAGTAGCCAATATCGAAACTAAAATAGTCAATATATATACTTAAGTTGTTGATAGTGAAACTAAAGAAGTTATTAGGAAATATTAAACAAGTACAATGTTTATTATTTTAGTATACATATTAATAACTTTTGATCGAGAAATTTAAAAACAATTAAACAGCTGAAGCTCTGCAACTAGTCACCGACAAGGTCACCGGATCTCCGGTGATGACCGATGACTACTGGCGGTCACAGGTGCAAGAGCTCGAGCTGGCTGCGGCCGGCAGGGGATTTAAATATTTCTTTCAAAATAAAAACTAAGGATGATTAGTTAATTTCCGTCATTTGACAATATTTCAAAATTCTAAATCAATCCTTTTAAAATTATTTAGATTCAACATAATTATCTGGTTTTTATCAATTTTGACAATATTTTTCTATATTCCCCCTTGATTTAATTTAATAGAATAGAACACCAACTGATTATTAGAAAAATCAACGAGACTAGGATCTAATCTAAGTAATTGCAAACATCAAACAAAAGAAGCAAGCGGGTAGTTAATATAAGATATATTTAAGAATTTGATAGTGATTTTAAATATAAGATATATTTTTTATATTTATTAATCTTTTCTTAATTTATCTCTTTTGTCATATTAGGGATATAAGATATATTTAGGGATATGATCCTGATGTTTTAGAAAATATAAGATATATTTAGAGATTTTATCTTGATATTTTAGAAAATATATATCATATCAACTAACTTAACTAACTTTTTTTATCTAATTAAATTAGATAAATATCTCTTATATTAAATATCAGGAAAATAATACCTAACACCAGCACCAATGAAGCCATTGGCAGACCCATTTAGGATAGTTTATTTTTTACTTATAAATGTTTTTCACATAATTGGAGACAAAACTCCTCTCACATACTTACCTCGTATATCATAAATGACGATTTAAAAATACTTACAAATTAAAATTAAACTATCCCAAATAAACACTTAATAACATAACGTTCCGGATTTCTTAACTTTAAGGGTCCATCTATCCATGTGGATCAGAGATTCAGAACCTTGATGAAGTTTGACGTTTTCGTAAAATCAGATATAGCTTAGCCCCAACCTCCGCTTGGGAGATGTGATTTCTTTTTTGTTGTTGTTGTTGTTTTTTTGTTTAATACGAATGTACAGGTGAGTTAGGTTTTAAAGGATTCATAAGAGCTAGATCATGCCTCCTAGTTTAAAATGCTTATTAAGGTACTGAGTTGGGACTTCAATTTTGCCATTTCTCTTCTTAAAATTCATTGATGAAATTTAATTATCATAAGTTTAATTACTTCGAAAAAATCGCAATAGACATTGATTTGGCATCCTAACATAATATGAGATCTACAAGGATGCTTGGGAATTTTATTGCCATGTTAGGTTAAAATTTAAAAGCCAATATTTTTGGTGAAGCCCTTTTCCCACTTGTCATTCTTAAATGAGACCTCCATATATGGTTGTGTCCACTTCCCTTGTCATTCTTAAATGAGACCTCCATATATGACAGTAGAGAGGAGAAACGCCACGGTGCAAACTTGAAATGGTGTTTTAGACATGATTTGGCATTTTAACATGTTTAGATCGATTTTTTTAACAAAGCACTTTAAAGCCCATCTTTACTTTTATTTTAAAATATCTTTTTTTTCAGCTTATAGCTTTTTTTTTTTATAAACCTATATTCTGACATTAGTTTTTTCAATTTATTCTTCGAATAAGTCTGTATTTGGGATCACTTAATTTTAGAGAATAAGTCCTTATTACGTAAGTCGAGATAAAACTCCTCTCATATCCTTATCTCGTATACCGTAAATCACGATTTATAAGCACTTATTACCTAAAAATAATGAGTGTTCGGGAGTGCGAAACAATATTTGTGAATTTATCTTATTCACACAATAAAGGTAAAGCCAATAGGCGTGGCTTTTTAATGTTGAAATCGTGTGTTTTTTGACCGTTGATAAGCATTAAATGCTTTTTAAATTATTCACCTACCTCTCCCTCAGCATTTCCGTCTCTCTTCATATAGTAATCTTCTGTTAATTAGAGAATATTTTGGGATAAGGGTTTAAGCAAGTTTTGAATTTTGTTAATATATGACTGTAGAAATGTAGAGAATAATTAATAATTAATTTTAATCAATTTAGATTTATTATTTAGTTGTTTTATGATTTTATAATCAATTTTTTTTATAAACATGTCATAAATTACTTTCTATATAGTGTTTTTACCCATTAAATTTAGTTTAAATAATTTATTTGGATTATTGGAGGTATTATTAAGATTTTAATCGGTTTATTTTGTTAGATTTTAAGCTATGTGAAAATATAAGTTAGGATTTAATATTTAAATTAGAGTTTGATATAATTTATAAGATTTAAGCTTGAGGTGCACAGTAGAAAATACTTTTGGAGTGTACCAATTTAAATTAGAGTTTGATATAATTTTATTAAAATTATACCATTACCAAATTTTCAAAGTTAATTTTAAATCAATTTATTACCAAGAATGCCACTTTAAATTCTATATATATGTTTTGAATCAAATCAAGATCTTAACTGTTTTTTTTTGTCAAAGATCTTATTTGTTTTGGATGATTAGTATATTTAAGGTTCTCATAATATTTGACATTATGTGAATGAAATTTGTTGATAATATTCAAATTAAATTATGGCATAGAAATATGGACAGAGCTGTAAGGGACATGTAATATAATTAGTTATATAATATTATTTTATCAAATTGTGTTAATTTTAATTCTCAAATTTTCCAACTTTGCCTTTTATCATTTTTTTAATTTTAAATTTAATTTCTCTCTTATCATTATCACAAAATTCATGTATATTTAAGTCAATCCAAACACTCATTTATTTTTACAAAAGTCAGTTATATAATTGCCAATCCAAACATAAATCACATTATAAAATATGACTTTTATTAAAAATACGATTACAAAAAGTCAAATAACAAAAAATTATTTTTCCTATCACTGTTCTAAATATACACATAAACTATTTCAAACGGACATTAGTTACTTTTACTCAACTTTTATTTTGAGTGGGGGCTACTTGATATCAGTTGCTTGGCCACGTCTAATCAAACCCATCCATGTCGAGGTGTCCACCAGCTGTAATGAATATCCCCGTCTCGATTACCCAAGTATTCTCTCTCAACAATGAAAAACAGAGAAAAAAATTATTTAAATCGAGATAAATTTTGTTTATATATCATAAATCATATTAAAAATATAATTTTTATCGTTAATCCAAACAGCTACTAAGGGTCTGTTTGGTGTAGTGGTGGGCAGCCCCCACCGCACAGTAAGAGAAAAAAAATCACAGTGGCAATTTTTATTTTGTTTGGCAAAGCGTTGATCTTTCTTGTACTTTTGGCTTCACCGTGGCTTTTTTTTGAAGCTAATCAAAGGAGCTTTTCCACTGCACTTCCCAGTCTCTCTCTTCCATCTGCTCTGTTTCACTGTTCCGTTCGCTGGTTCGCGTCCGAAGGAAGAAGATGATGTTTCGGTCAAATTAGATTTGACCAGGGACTTTTGTGCAAACTTCAAAAGTTTTTAAGAAGGGATTAAATGAAACTTGTTGAAATATTTTTAGGGTTAACTGTAATTTATGAAAAATTTGGGTAGTTTTCTGTGATTTCCCCGATCCCTTTTCTTCATTCACTTATAATTTTTATAAATTCTGGGGTATTTTTCTATAATTTTCTCTAGTCTTCAAATTAGTGCTTAATCATATAATAATTTCCCAAAAAATACATTAATATGACTTATTGTATTTTATCAACTTTTAATTTTAATTTAATTTTTCACTTCAGTTATCACAATATATACAAATAATATATATATATGATCCATGCCCTTTTCAGTCATTTTGCATCTAAACGAGCTTTTCAAACTCTAATCCAAACAGGTTCAAAGTTAGAAAAAAAAGTCACTTCTGCCACCGCTAATCCAAACACAAATCACATTTATATTTTCACTTTTTTTCCTACCTTATTTTTCCAAAAGTCAAATGGTAAAAAAAGCCACTTCTCCACCGTTAATCCAAACGGACCCTAAGTCTTCATTAGGATACAAGAAGCTGCGTGCCACTCTCTTCTTATTCATGAGTCTATTTGTTTGTCTGGGATAGTTTATATTTAGTTTATAAGTGTTTTTTATGTAACTCGAGACAAAACTTCTTTCACATACTTACTTCGTATATTATAAATCACGATTTAAAAGCACTTATAATCTAAAATTAAGCTATCTTAAACAAACATTATATTAACTATCTTTCACATATTAAAGAGAATTAATTAATTCTAGATTAAATTTTCTATTTATATTTATTTATGGTTGATTTCAAGAATCAATATGAGTAATTTTTTTATTACTCTAAAATTAAACTTATAATAAAAACCAAAATTTTTTATCAAAATAGATTTACAATTAGGACCAAAGTGGTATAGTTTCATAAATATCCCAGCAAGACTATCCAATTATTTTTTGCTTTTTAAAAATATTTTTTTTATATAAGTTAAGATAAAACACATCTTACATAGTTATTTCATACTTTATAAAACCAATTCTAAAAAACTAATCAAACACAAAAACCATGGTTGGCGATTTTCCTTGTGCTCTTCTTCGGTTTGCATTTCACAAAATCTGATCCTACAATCAGAGAGGGAAAAAAAAAAGAGTATTTAGTTTGATAGGGGCCACCATATTTAACCAAACCTGTTCGTGGTCACAATCACCAACTAAGAGGCATTTTTGTCTTTTTCAATCTTTTTTATTTTGACAGGCCAAAAATATATTTTTTGTCTCCATATCTTGGCTGAGCATAATAACCAAAATCAATCAAGTACTGCTTTTCTTTTCTTTTTTTTTTGGGTTAATATAATTTTTGGTCCCTGAAGTTTGATCTAATTTTAATTTTGGTCCTTCAAGTTTGAAATCTGTGGTTTTGGTTCCTGAAGTTTCACCCGATTTTGGTTTTAGTCCCTGAAGTTTGAAATCGGTGGTTTTGGTTCCTCAAGTTTGAAAAGGACTTGGCGACCCAATTAAAAAACCCGACCCGACCCAGAAAAAACCAAGTCCTTTTCAAACTTGAAGGACCAAAATCAAAATTGGGTGAAACTTCAGGGACCAAAACCACCAATTTCAAACTTCAGGGACCAAAACCAAAATCGGGTGAAACTTCAGGGACTAAAACCACAGATTTCAAACTTGAGAGACAAAAATCAAAATTGGATCAAACTTCAGGACCAAAAATTATATTAACCTTTTTTTTTTTTGTCAATGCAAAATCAAGTAACCAACAACAGTCTCTCAGTCTCTTTCAAACCCTGCAAAATCCAACTGTCCCACACCGACTCACTTGATCATTTCATGCACCGACAATTTGCCAAAATGATAATCTTGTCACATGATGAATTGGATATTTAAGTTTAAGGTCTTTATTTTTTGAGGTGAAATATATATTTTAGATAATACTGTAAGATTTATATTTTGAGTTGAGCTGATGCTGATCAAACGAGTTGGTCCCATCAGCCCACCAAATTTGACAGGTTCAATCTGACTAAATGCGAGTTCAGCCCGGGTTAAGCGGGCTGGCCCGCTAATTTTTTTTATTTAATAAATCTAAATATCTTGTTTGTCTTTTTTTTTATACTGTATTCAGTTATTTCTTTATTTTTTTTTATCATTTTTATTTTCATATTATATTTATTTATTTTATTATTGTTAAATTTAAAAGATATGTATTTATATGATTTTGTGATGTGAGTAGATGGAAAAAATAAGAAGGAAAGTACGACTTCTTAACATAAAAATATAAAAGAAAAAAAGTGTGATAAGAGTGGATAAAAGGGAAAGAGAGTTAGAATTTAAAAAAAGAGTGAAATTTAAAAAAAAAAAAAAGACGGGCTCATGCCAGCCCACGAGGGGTGGGCTGGTGTTCTAACCCCCAATAAAACCAACACATGCCAAGGATAAGTTTGAAATTAACAAGTTTCAGAGTCAATAATAATGCATATCTTTATATTAACAACACCATTTTTTAGATTAACAACTTCATTTTCTTGTTTCACAACTTTGTACCTCAATTCACACCCCTCGTCGTCCCTCCTCGTTAATGGTGCTACTGGCTTCATCGGCTCAAAATCTAACACATGCTAGGGATACGTTTGAAATTAACAAGTTTCAGAGCCAAAAACAACATCTGTCTCTATGTTAACAACACCATATTTTACATTAACAGCTTCACATCTCGGACCACTCTTAAATTTTTTATGGGTCATAATTTAGTTTCATATTATTTAATTGTTAATTTCCTATTGTACATGAATATCTAATTTAATTAAAAAGAATAAATTAACAAGTACTTAAATGGGTGGTATGAAATTTAAAAATAAATATTGTATGATCAATTACCTATAATTATATTTTAACTTTTGAGACATTTTGCAAAAATTTTAAACTTAAGGTGCAATTTTGCTTCGAAAGTAATTACTCAGAAATGTTAAGTATCTAACATTTTTTTAAAAGCAATTTTGCCCTATAAATGCTAAAAAGGGAACAAATTTGGCCAAATTATAAAAAAAATAATATTGATCGATAAAAATTTTGGACAAAATTGCTACATCTTAATTATTTTTAGGATAAAATTGCTGTTGGAAAAAACTTTCAAATACCTAATACTTCTTTTTTTTTTTTGAATGAAAGCTGGATTACAATACCCTAATGAAAGGGTACCAATAGAACACGTTCCCTAATGAAAACACAAGACAAAACAATCAACCATGATCAACAACCGCCTCCGGGAATGAAGGTGGTGGGTGATCAAGGATAATAAAATTCACGGACATGCTATGAACTAATCCAGCCAAGGAGTCTGTTAGAGTGTTTTCCTCCCTAGGAACAAAACTAACAAAGACTTGCTAATCGTTAGACATCCAACGCCTTCCATCCTCAATCACATCCCAGAAAGGATGATCCTTGACTGAGCCTCGAGTGAGAAGATTGATGGCCTCCAAGCAGTCTGTGGAAATCATAATATTTTTTAAATTCCGGTTCCAGCAGATTTCAAGCCCCTGAATAATTGCAATGATCTCTGCTACCACCGATGGCACATGAGTAATCCGACTAATATAGCCACAAACCCATCTACCGTCTTCGTCTTTGACTGCTCCAGCGCAGCCTGCCATGCCTGAATCCAAAACAGATGCGTCTGTCTCCAGGGTAGCAAAACCCCGTCTTCCCTTCATACCAGCTCCCATCTCAGCAGTATTATGATTGTAAAAGAGACAGCAGCTGGTTAAATCACGATCCCAACTGGCTCGGAATAGACTTGAATGGCCATCTTGGCTTCCCCTTTCTGGTTTATTCCCAAACAGCTTCGAGCAACGAGCGACCCATATATCCCAGCAGACATACCCGAACAGAGTTGGCCAGCTAACTTTAGTAGTGAAGTTCCTCCCCGCTTCATTCCTAAGGTTCCATTGTATCCATTCCAAACCGTGTAGATTAGAGAACTTTGTCCACTGTGTTGGTTTAATCAGCGAAATCCACCGCTCCTTAGCATTAGCATAGTCTCTCAACAGGTGCATCAAATCTTCATCCTCATTGCATCCAAAAGGACAACTTGCATTTTCCATCAACCCTCTTTGCTGTCTGAGCTTAGCTGTGTGAGCCTTTCCATGAGCAACTAGCCACATGAAAGATTTGATCTTCTCTGGTACCTTCCACCTCCATAGCTGCTTCCAAAAGGCTTGATTCGGGTTCTGGATACCTGCAAAACAGAAACGATATGCAGAACTAACAGAAAAATTACCATCAACAGCTGGCAGCCAAAAATACTTATCCTTTCCCCTCTCCTCACAGGGGGGTGCATGCTCATAATCTGCTCGATGATCGGCCACTGGAACCATTGACTAAGTTTTGTTGAATCCCACCCGTTGCACTAGTTCACATAATCTTGAACTTTTTCATTAATATCCATGAAATTCTCCGAACCTGGAAAAAGGTCAACCAATGGTCTGTTTAAATTAGACCAATTATCATACCAAAAGGAGGCCCTCATACCATTTCCTATTTTTACCTTCACTCCTTCCTGAAATTTCTCCCAAACCGAGCAAATACCCCTCCATGTATAAGAAGCGACCTACCGAGGTAGCAGTCTGTTCATTTGATCCCATTTTTATTTACTCATAACCACTCTTGTCTATAAGGCATCCTTGATAGTAAGAAGATGCCAGCACAATTTCATGATAAAGGCTTCATTTTGTTTACCCAAATCCCGGATGCCTAATCCGCCATCTTTTTTATCTTTCTTGATCTAATCCCACGAGATAAGATGAAGTTTCCTCTTATCCTCCCTCTCATCCCAAAGGAAACTCCTAATTTTCTTTTCTAGTTCTTTAAGAACGCCTCTAGGAAGCAACATAGTCTGCATATAGTAGGCCGGGAGGGCAGATAGAACAGATTTGATAAGGGCAACTCTTCCTGCCATATTCAAACATCCTCTTTTCCAACCTGTCAATCTCTTTTGCGTCTTCTCCAGAATAGGGTTAAAAAACATCTTGGAAACCCTTTTATGAATCAGAGGAATCCCAAGGTATTTACTCAAATCCCCAGTTAAAAGAACTCCCATTCGTCTGCTTAGTTCATACGCTCCGTTGAAGTGAACATTCTTTGAGAAACAAACTCTAGTCTTGCTTCTATTTACTTTTTGCCCAGAGACATCGTAGAATTTCTGTAGACAACCCAAAATTTGGTCAACTTGATCCCGAGACGCCTCACCAAAAAAATAAGATTGTCCGCAAAGAGGAGGTGAGAAATGGGAGGGCTTCCTCTATTAAGCCGAATCAGTCTCCACAGGCCCTCATTAACTGCATCTTGAATAATATGACTTAATCGCTCCATGCACAGAGTAAAGATATAAGGAGAAAGAGGGTCTCCCTGTCTGACTCCATGGGAAGAAAGGAAAGTATTATAAGCTTCCCCGTTCCACAGCACCTGAAAGGATGGGCTCGAGATACAAGCCATAATAAGATCGCAGATTTTCCCTTCTATTCCAATAGCCTTAAGAGTATCATGTATGAAAGGCCACTCAAGCCGGTCGTAGGCCTTTCCGAGATCCACCTTCACAGCCATCCAACTTTTCTTCCTTGTCTTCACTATCATTGAGTGGATAACTTCTTGAGTAATAATTATATTGTCGCTGCTCTGACGACCCGCAATGAAGCTACATTGATGCTACCCAACAAGTTTATCCATAACCTCCCTTAACTGACAACTAAGAATTTTAGTAATTATTTTATAGCTCACATTACATAAGGAGATGGGCCTAAAGTCCCTAATAGTCTCAGAACTATCAATTTTCGGAATGAGCACAATATTCGTATTATTAATATCTCTGATTTTGTCTGGCTCTTGAAAAACATCATTCACCAGCTCAACAATATGCTTCCCAACTGCTGGCCAATACTCTTGATAAAAGATCGCTTGAATACCATCAGGCCCCGGAGCCTTGAAAGCACCTATATCAAAAGTAGCTCTTTTGATTTCTTCTTGAGAGACAGAAGCGTTTATCTTGATTTTCTAAGGGTCACTCAAGTCAGGGAAGATGGTTTGAGTATCGATGCTATTAAAATTCTGGAGACCACATTGAAATAGGGCTTTATAATAATCCACCGCAAGGTTCTTGAGTTCATCTTGGTCAAAGATCCACTCCTCATTATTCTTCCTCAGACCCTCAATCCTATTTTGCCGTCTCCTGACAATCGCAGTTGTATGGAAGAACTTACTATTTTAGTCCCCCCACTTCAACCAACTACATCTCGATTTTTGGTACCATAACAATTATTCTTGGGCTAATAACTTGTTGTATTCTTTCCATAACTCATTTTCAGTTTGGATCAAATATTGACTATCTCGCCTGGCCCTAGCTCTCTCAACACCTTCAATTCTTTGAAGAGTCCTTCATTTTTTTTCATTGATATTTCCCACACGTCTTTTATTCCACTCCCCAGCCTTGTTTGTAAAAATTATTAACTTTCACATTCCAGTGTTCCCCATTCCAAGCCTCCTCTACCATATCCCGAAAGCCCTCTTTCAAAAACCAAGCAGCCTGACATCTAAAAGAGGTTATTGCCCGACGGCCATATGAAGGGTAAGCTTTTAATAAGATAGGCCTATGATCAGAACCAAATTTAGGCAAATGATGCACTTTTGATAGCGGGTATGAGTGGTTCCATTCGGAATTCATAAAAGCCCAATCAATTTTCTCTTTAATGATACCGCGTTCCCAAGTAAACCTGTCTCCGACGGTTTCAATATCAAGAAGATGGCACTCAGAGATACAATCCTGGAATTGCCTCATAGATCTAACATTCAAACCCGAACCACCACATTTATTATCACTATATAAATACGCATTAAAATCCCTTATAACAATCCATGGCACACTGACAAGACTGCTCAGATCGTTCAATTCATTCTAAAGATTTTGACGGAGAATACGATTCGGTTCAGCATATACGCAAGAAAGCACAAACTCCTTAGAGTTTCTAGCCATCACAATTTTCGTATGTATGGCTTGAGTTGAAGAGGATAGGTAGTGAACAGACAGATCCTCATTGTTCCATAGCATCCATATACCACCAGCAAAACCCATAGCTTCCAACCGAAACCAAGTATTAAAACCCATTCTCTTAATTATTCTATTAGCCTTAATACCACTAACACGAGTTTCTATAAGAACCAAAATCTTCACCTCATTATTCTTTATTACATCTCTAACTCTGCCCGGAAAAGTTTTAGAAGGTGCACCCTTGTAGTTCCAAGACAATATATTCATAGAATCCATAAATAGAAAAATCAGAGAAAGAAAACTGACCTGAGAAGACGCTACTGTTGCCCCAGAGCAGCCACTTGCATGACCTCTACTTCCACAAGGTTACCTTTATCGAAACCATTTGGAGTCTCAGCCTCACTCCTTAATCCCGCATCCATAATAAGACTCTCGGTTGATACTTGATGACCCATATTTGTATGCTGTTCTAGTGTCGTAGGAGGCAATTGAATATCCTTTCCCTGTTTTATGTCCCTCTCTATACATGTTGGAATTATTTGACCAATAGCTTCCAAAGGTATGGGTTGAATGCAACTAATTGGATTGGATAAATCCAATTGAAAAGATCCATTAATAGATGAGGACCCAAACACTAAATTATGATTTCTGCTTGATAGCTTCTTTTAATATGGGCTGAAGCAATTTTTGGTCCATCTCTATTGGAATTTTTCCTGCATTTCAGCTTATCCCAATAAGGGCCCTTCTTCCTTTTAATTTCTTGACTAGAGGTTTCCTTTCTTCGGTTTGGTTCTGGCCCACCATCATTTTGCATTTCATGATCCTCAATTTCCTTTCCTTGGTCTCGTTGTACAGAATCCGTTTTGCCTTGGGCTTGACACGACCCAATACTCCCTTGTGTTGACTCTCCCATTCTCAACTTGTGCTGGGCTTGGTTTGGCCCACGTGCTCCCTTGTTAGCTTCTTCCTGATGTTGATCCATCGGTCCCTTCTCATCCTTGCCGAACATCACCAACGACAACCCATCGTTCTCCTTCTCTCCTCTCACAACGTCTTCGGGTTTCTCGCTCACGAGTTCCACGCTGCTACAACGTCCAACCTCGAAGATGGAGATAAGGCTATCTAGCTTCTTCGATTTCTTTCCATTACTGTTAGTTTTAGGTAGGTTTAGATCCTCCTTTTTCCTCCACTGAGCCTTGATTCATTTACTCTTTCTATGCAATTTCGGTGTATCCTGTGACAAGACCGCCGTATCTCGCTCCTGTAGGACGGCGAACCTCGATCCAGCCCTTTGGTCAGTATCCTTCCCATTTTTTTGAGAAGAATTAGCCGTTGTGCCCTGCTGACCTCTATCCGAAATCACGACTTGGGACCTCAGTGTGCGCGATCTAGCAGAAAACTTCACTGGCATCCAGGGTCCGTACGCTTCTTCCATTGAAATGCCAGGTACGGAAAATAGCAGGGTGTTTTTGAACCCTTTCTCTGCCGTCAACCTCCGCCTGTATTTTTTCCGGAGTCATTGAAGCCTTTGATTCCGGTGACTGAGTTTGGCAGGATTCTAATGTGTGACCATACAAACCACATTTAAAACATATGGCATTTAGCCCTTCGTACTCCACTGTGTATATCTGGTTTCTGAGAATAAATCTAGATTGAAGCCTCTTGTTGAGATCAATCTCAATACTTACTCTAGCATATTTCCCTCTTTCCACCGTCTGTTTGTTGTTTTCCTGATTGGCAAGAGTATTCATATCTACTTTCAGAGAGCGCCTTATTAAGTTTCCTATCTCAAACATGCACTCCTCTGAATACATATGCACCGGGAGGGTAGGCACCCTTATCCAGACAGCAACCTTTCTCACTTTGTTACAATAAGGGTTGAAATTGGGACTCCAACGTTGAACTGCAAGGAAGTGTCCTTGGATTAACCAAGGACTATCAAACAGCAGTCTTGAGCACAACGTTTTATCCACTGTTCTAAAAACAAAATAATTGTTTGGTAGATCGATTAATTCAAAATTCTTAGATCTCAATAACCTCTTGACTCTGTCTTTCATCATGTATAGATTGGTTTTCCTACCCAGAAGAGTTATTATAAGGGCATCTTTCCACGACCTACATAACTCTTTCAATTTTTCAGTAGGCATTTGTAATGAAGGGATCGTACTCAGATTATCCTTTTGTTCTTCTGTTAGCTCTGGAGACAAGTCCTCTTCTTCTTTCAGCCATTCCATCATCTGCTCATCGAAGCTTCGATCCTGGTTTTCTTCTGCTTCCCCCAAGAGTTTAGCTTTGTATGATATCTGACACTTAAAGCCTTCCTTCATACTCTGGGTTTTCTGTGTAACTTTGGCTGTACTGACCTCTATTGTTACGTCATGAGGTTGCTCTCCTTGATCTTCTACATTGTTGTTCACCTCAATTTCCATTTCATTAGACATCTTCTTTATGTTTCTTCTTATTAAATCATCTTCCTCTTTCGAATTTCCTTTTCCTCCATTGGGTCGGTTTTCAGCAGGAACAGACCTTCCATTGGTGATTGAAAGTCCGTTGCTTGCACTCTGCCTCTCACTAGATTTCTCGCTCATGGTGCTGTAATACCTAATACTTCTAAATGTTACCCCCATACCAAAATTTCACCTCAACAGAATTGGTGAATTTAAGAAAATTTGCAATTTAATTTTTTTTTTAAAAAAAGATGATTATTCCTTCGTGAAGCTTCTAATTTCTCAACGTAACTGGTTGCTTAACAAAGTGTATAATTAATGGGCAACAGCCTCAACTGCTCCACCACATTTTGAGCTACCTCCTCAAGAGAAAAAGCTCTTCCTCTTGTTTTTTAAAGATCTCTTTCGCTACTTCTTTTTCTCCACTCTCTTTTACCTGAACCAACGGTATCCCCATCCCATGTCTTCTTTTAAGGCCTGTTTGGTTTAAAAGGGGATGGAATGAGAGGGGCTCATTATCCATTCCCTCCAAAACCCCCCAATTTGGGGGGAACAAAAATGAGGGGATGAGAGGAATTGAGAGCCCCTCCTATGGAGCCCCTCTCTCCAATTTTTCAAACCAAACAAGGGGAGGGATTCATTTTTCATCCCCTCCCCTCCAACCAAACAGACCCTTAAGCATTACTCCCACAACAAAATTCCCCCTTGACAGAGTTGGTGAATTTCACAAAATTTGCATTTTAAATATAAATTTGCATTCTAATTTCTTAACGTAACTGGTTACCTAGGTGCTCGTTTGGAATAGCTTATTTTTGGGCAATAAGTGCTTATAAATCGTGATTTATGGTATACGAGGTAAATGTGAGAGGAGTTTTATCTTGGCTTACCTAATAAGGACTTATTATTAAAAAATAAGCCTAACCAAACACACAAGTGTACAATTAATCCGGCGAAAAAACAAGGTGTATAATTAATGTGCAACAGTCTCTACTACATTTTGAGCTACCTCCTCAACAGAAAAATCCCTTCGACTTTCTTTAAAGATCTCTTTCACTATTTCTCTTCCTCCACTCTCTTTTGCCTGAACCAACGCCTTTCTGATGTCTTCTTCAACCTCCAACTCCAAGCCCCTCCTTCCATGGAAGACTCGCATCTCTCTCTCCTTTCTCTCCGCTCTCAACGACGCTGTTCGCCGTCCTGACGGCACCCTCAACCGCCGTGTCGTGAACTTCCTCGACCGCAAAACCAGCCCGAATCCAAAACCCATCAAAGGTGTTAAAACTTCCGACGTTACCGTCGACCCCAATCGTAACCTCTGGTTCAGACTTTTCACACCCACAACCACCAATTCTTCTTCTCTTCCCGTCATTGTTTTCTTTCACGGCGGTGGCTTCGCGTACCTTTCAGCGGCTTCCTTCGCATACGACGCCGTTTGCAGAAACTTTGCGCGGAAGTTTTCCGCTATTGTCATCTCTGTGAATTACCGTCTCATCCCGGAGCATCGGTATCCTGCTCAATACGACGACGGATTTGACGTCCTCCAGTTCATCGACCAAAACGGCGACGCTTTACCCGATATTGCTGATCTGTCTAAGAGTTTTCTGGCTGGTGATAGTGCCGGGGCGAACTTGGCCCATAATGTGGCAGTTCGGGTTTGTCGGTGCAGGCTTCAGAATGTTCGGGTCATCGGCCAGATATCGATCCAGCCGTTTTTCGGAGGAGAGGAGAGGACCGAATCGGAGATCCGACTTGTGAACGTGCCGTTGGTTTCGGTGGAGAGGACTGATTGGTATTGGAAGGTGTTGCTGCCGGAGGGGTGGAACCGAGACCACGAAGTGGTTAACGTGAGCGGGCCGAACGCGGTGGATATATCGGGTATGGATTATCCGGCTACGATAGTGTTCGTGGGTGGTTTTGACCCGTTACAGGACTGGCAGAGGAGGTACTATGAGTGGTTAAAGAAATCCGGGAAAGAGGCAGAATTAATGGAGTATCCAAACAGTGTTCATGCATTTTATGTATTTCCAGAATTGCCCGAAGCTTCACAGTTAATTTCCCAGGTCAAGGATTTCATCAACAGGCGCTTGTCCAAACGGTAATGAAATAGGTTCGAGGTAAAGAAGGCCGGCAACTTTTGTGATAATTATATATCATGCATAAGAATATATTTTATGTATTATTTAAGGGTTAAGGTCTAAATTTAATATTAAAACTTTTTTAGGAGTGTTTGGTATAAATAAGTTTTAGAAGATGTAAAAATAACAATGAATAATTAAAAATGATGTAAATTTAACAAAATTGTTAAATTTAACCTTATGACGTTAAATTATAAGAGAAGAAAATTCCTAATAATATAAAAAATATTGCATCTTAACCCATTATTTAACATTAAATTTCATAATTAATATAAAAAATGAAATAAATTTATTTATATGTAATATTAATTAACTTAATTATTTTTTTTAATCAAATTAGATAAATAGGTCTTATACTGAATATGTGTTCGGATGATAAGACAAAACTATGGTTTCGATTTCAAACCATGATTTTGTAAAAAATCATCCAGACACTAATACAATTGCTAGATCATGGTTTTGATTTCAAACTATGGTTTCGGAAATATCCTTTTTTTTTTGTTTTTCCCCTTATGTGGGTCCCATCCCTTCTCACTCATTCAGCCTTTTTTATTTTGTGGGCCCGCGCCACTTTCTCAACCATAAGGAAACTATTATGATCACAATATCCGAATACTCTTATTTTATTAAAATTATTTTTTTCCCATAATTTATTCTCCATAAGCTTTTCTCCAAAAGATAATCCAAACACACCCTAAGGATAAGAGGAAGTATTAAAATTTTAAAATTCTTGAAAAAAAAAACAGAGAGAGAGTAGATGAAAAACAGTTAAATTCAAAAAAAAAAAAGAGAGAGAGAGAGTGTGGTGTGGGGTCCATACAAAGAAAAAGAACCAATAAGAGAAAGAGTGGAGCCCACATAAGAAAAAAATCAAAACAAAATGAATTTTCTCAAAACCAAGATTTGAAATCAAAATCATGATTTGATAAAAATTTGAGTGTTTGGATAATTTTTTACAAAACCATGATTTTATCTTAAAAGTGTTTTTTCCCCCAAACACACACTAACATTGCACGGCTCTATTGTCAAACTTGGTCCCACCAAGTTTAGCTGTGTTTGTTTCAGCGTTTTGATTAGTCAAAACGCACTTATTATGCAAGCCGAGAAAAAACTCCTCTCACATACTTATCTCGTATATCGTGAATCACGAATTATAAGCACGTATTACCTAAAAATAAGTTCTTCCAAACGAGCACTTTATCGTTTTGGGTTTCTAGCTCATAAAATTGGGCTGACTTGCTATTAAACTCTTTGATAGATCTAAATTTGGTTGAAGCCCAGAGTTCACTCATCAAGCTGATTACAATTTTTTATATTTCTAGATGGAATTGGGTTTATGAATATCCCTCTTAACATAGCTGTCTCCAACCCAAGACTCAAAAAAATGTAGTAGGACATTTAGACCAACTCACTTAGATTTTTAGATCTTTCTCTATATTTACTAACTTTATATATGATTTTTATAGAATTATAAACCATCGTGTGTTTAATATATTTAATTTCAATTATTTATATTTGAAATATGTTTCAACCAAATTATTGTCATATTTATATTTTAACTATTTAAATTTTTTTGAGTTTATTATTAGAATTCATAATCTGAGTTTATATATAAACTCATGAGTTTCAATAAAGAGCTCTACTTTATATCTTGTCTTGGTTTTATTCTTTGATTATTGTTCAAAATTATGACCCCAAAATTTATGCAAGTTGTATTTTACGCATGCCTTTTATTCTCCACAACCTTCAAATCTAAATTCTAGAATACAGCTCATCAATATAAAATATAAGAAAAATATTTTAAATAATTTATCTTATTCATAAGTTACCAATTATACAATGTATTCTACATTCCCTACAATACATGAAAAAATGTCTAATTGAATTAAAAAGAAGAAATTAATATGTCTAATTTAATTAGTTAAAAAGAAGAAATTAATGTGTGTGTGTGAGCGAGCTTCTAAACAAA
The DNA here is from genome assembly GCA_963242795.1 of Inga leiocalycina. Taxonomy (NCBI): domain Eukaryota; kingdom Viridiplantae; phylum Streptophyta; class Magnoliopsida; order Fabales; family Fabaceae; genus Inga; species Inga leiocalycina. Next base: position 81,555,299 of record OY725320.1, on the reverse strand, counting down.
GCGTATAGGCAAACTCAATGTGCCGCAGCCTCATTTATTATTTCTGGGTTTAGATTCAACCACATTTTGAGTGACCTCAACAGAAAAAAGGAGTAGGTTACCGTCTCATGATAGGAAACATTATGTTATCATTATCTGGGTGAAGTATAACTTTTAATCAAGGTATTAAAATTTGGACGGGTTTTTGAACCGATTGAGATATTGAGCCAATATCAATGACTCAGATCGACAGCAATTGAAAAATATAATTTAATTTAAATGTGTAAAAATATTCATATTTTAATTATAAAACTATTTTATTAAACAACAAAAAGTAATATATATATATATATATATATATATATATATATATATATATAGCAAGGCAAATGGAACTCTTCCCCACTTATTTTTATTTTTTTTATATGATACTGTGGCCAAGTAGAACTTGGAGGTTACAAAATAAAATCAGGCCAATGGATGGAGATCCTGGGCCAAGTAAACATTACATCTAGGATGTGGTACAAGTAAAATGGTAAAGGTTGCGTCTAATTGTTGAGCATCTCTCGCCAGGAAGTCGGCGCACCGGATGATGTCTCGCGATACAGGACGAAGCTCAATATCCCAATCTGAGTAAAGTAAGTCCCTCATAGCATTGATCTCTGGTCTCAGCGGGTGATTGTGACCTGCATCTCTCATAATCAAATGATAGGTCTTAAGGGAGTCTGTGTATGCAATAACCTTAGCAAAATTTTGCTGTTTGCATAGTTGGAGACCTGTTAAAAGAGCTAGTAATTCTGCAGTTGTAGATAGAACGAAACTGAGCTTCCGCTGGAATCCAAGAATCCAGTTCCCCTATTCGTCTCGTATCAAAGCCCCCACAAGCTCCAAGATGCTGGTAATTGACAGATCCGTCTATGTCTAACCGAATAGTTCCAGGTGGAGGTGGGTGCCATGCTTTGTCCTCATCACCACTAAAGTGGAAAATCTGGTGACGGAAAACATCATGTTAACTGGACTCCATCATCAGATACATGACTCTATGGATGATCTCATTAGGATGAACCCGAAGTCCCTCCATTACTCGCTGGCATCTGATCTTCCATAAGGACCAACAGATGAGATTGAAAGCCTTGGGCCATAGCCACTGATGGAGGTGACTCATAGCCATGTTGCTAGACATGTTCTCCTTAAGCCAAACCTGCAAATTAGAATGAAAAAAATCTACAACGAAAGTTAGGAGCAATAAAGTGTATCCGCACCTCTCTAGCAATCTCACAATCACGAAGAATATGAAAGACACTCTCCACTCTCTGACATTGAAATGGACACTCATCACTAGTAGGTAAACCTCGCATGGCTCTGAGAGAATTAGTAGGTAATTTCTCATGAATAACTTGCCACAAAAACATCTTAACTTTCTCTAACACTAGTAGTTTCTACACATTTTTCCATTGGGTCATGCCAATCCATTCCTGCTGGGCAAACACAAACTTATAAGCAGTCTGGACACTGAAATTGCCATCAGAAGCATTCCTCCAGCAGAAAATATCATCTTCGTTCTCGCAAGGTGGTCGAATCCTATTAATAATGTTAACCACCCAATGTGAAAGGAATTCTCTCCACTTTGGAATATTCCATCCTCCGTTATCTAGAACAAAATCATGCACTTTCACGCTTGGATTCAGAAGGTGAAGATTTTTATCTACAAAGTAAATTAGAGGCTCTTCAATCGGGATCTAAAGGTCCCACCATACATTACTCGTTCTCCCACTTTTCAGAGTTCTCCCTACACTCATGTAAAACTGATCCCAGACAGAAGTGATACTACTCCAGACATTTGAGGGGTTCGTCTTTTTATAGACAATTGGATAGTCCCCTTCACCACACCCATACTTTCCTTTGAGCAATGTTTTAAAAGCCGGACCGGACGTTGAACCGGGGAGGCTATCGGGTCATGGGTCACATGGTCGGACCGGTCGGATAGATAACATAATAATTAAATAAAAATAATATTATACGTATATATAATTATATATATAAAAAAAAATGAAATTTTAACATTACTTAAAAATAAATACATACAAAAGCTTATATGTATCATCTTTCTTAAATTTCAAGTTCTAATACATTGAAATCATTAAAAATAACACAATAACATGTCAATAATATCAATAAACGGTTCCTAGTTCAACCACTCCGGTTCTCGGTTCAACATTGGTTCCCGGCCCAACAGCTAATCTAAAGTGGCCTAAAACGGTTGAACCATGCTGAACGAGCCGAAAGTCCTTCCGGGCACCGGTCCAATTGGTCCGACCGTCCGATCTGGTTTGATTTTTACAACATTGCCTTTGAGACATTGAACCCAAAGAGACTCAGGCTTGGTTAGCAATTCCCAGCATAATTTCATGATGAAGGCAATATTTTGACTTCACAAATCTTTAATGCCTAAGCCGTCATGATCCTTATTATTTTTAATTTTATCCCATGCAATGAGGTGCATTTTGCTACATCTTAATTATTTTTAGGATAAAATTGCTGTTGGAAAAAGCTTTCAAATACCTAATACTTCTAAATGTTACCCCCAGACCAAAATTTCACCTTAACAGAATTGGTGAATTTAACAAAATTTGCAGTTTAATTTTTTTTTGAAAAAAGATGATTATTCCTTCGTGAAGCTTCTAATTTCTCAACGTAACTGGTTGCTTAACAAAGTGTATAATTAATGGGCAACAGCCTCAACTGCTCCACCACATTTTGAGCTACCTCCTCAACAGAAAAATATCTTCGACTTTTTTAAAGATCTCTTTCACTACGTCTTTTCCTCCACTCTCTTTTCCCGGATCCAACCCCTTTCTGATGTCTTCCTCAACCTCCAACTCCAAGCCCCTCCTTCCATGGAAGACTCGCATCTCTCTCTCCTTTCTTTCCGCTATCACCGACGCTGTTCGCCGTCCTGACGGCACAATCAACCGCCGTGTCATGAACTTCCTCGACCGCAAAACCAGCCCGAATCCAAAACCCATCAAAGGTGTTAAAACTTCCGACGTTACCGTCGACCCCAATCGTAACCTCTGGTTCAGACTTTTCACACCCACAACCACCAATTCTTCTTCTCTTCCCGTCATTGTTTTCTTTCACGGCGGTGGCTTCGCGTACCTCTCAGCGGCTTCCTTCGCATACGACGCCGTTTGCAGAAACTTTGCGCGGAAGTTTTCCGCTTTTGTCATCTCTGTGAATTACCGTCTCATCCCGGAGCATCGGTATCCTGCTCAATACGACGACGGATTTGACGTCCTCCAGTTCATCGACCAAAACGGCGACGCTTTACCCGATATTGCTGATCTGTCCAAGTGTTTTCTGGCCGGTGATAGTGCTGGGGCGAACTTGGCCCATAACGTGGCAGTTCGGGTTTGTCGGAGCAGGCTTCAGAATGTTCGGGTCATCGGTCAGATTTCGATCCAGCCGTATTTCGGAGGAGAGGAGAGGACCGAATCGGAGATCCGACTTGTGAACGTGCCGTTGGTTTCGGTGGAGAGGACCGATTGGATATGGAAGGTGTTGCTGCCGGAGGGGTGGAACCGAGACCACGAAGCGGTTAACGTGAGCGGGCCGAATGCGGTGGATATATCGGGTATGGATTATCCGGCTACGATAGTGTTCGTGGGTGGTTTTGACCCGTTACAGGACTGGCAGAGGAGGTACTATGAGTGGTTAAAGAAATCCGGGAAAGAGGCGGAATTAATGGAGTATCCAAACAGTGTTCATGCGTTTTATATATTTCCAGAATTGCCCGAAGCTTCACAGTTAATTTCCCAGGTCAAGGATTTCATCAACAGGCAGCTTGTCCAAACTGTAATGAAATAGGTTCGAGGTAAAGAAGGCCGGCAACTTTTGTGATAATTATACATCATGATTATATTTTAGGTATTATTTAAGGGTTAAGGTCTAAATTTAATATTAAATTTTTTTTTAGGAATGTTTGATATAAATAAGTTTTGGAAGAAGTAAAAATAATAATGAACAATTAAAAATGATGTAAATTTAATAAAATTGTTAAATTTGATTTTATGGCGTTAAATTATAAGAGAAGAAAATTCCTAATGACATAAAAAATATTGCATCTTAACCCATTATTTAACATTAAATTTCATAATTAATATAAAAAATGAAATAAATTTATTTATATGTAATATTAATTAACTTAATTATTTTTTTAATCAAATTAGATAAATAGGTCTTATACTAAGTATGTGTTTGGATGATAAGACAAAACTATGGTTTCGATTTCAAACCATGATTTTGTAAAAAATCATCCAGACACTAATACAATTGCTAAATCATGGTTTTGATTTCAAACTATGGTTTTGGAAATATCCATTTTTTTTGTTTTTTCCCCTTATGTGGGTCCCATCCCTTCTCACTCATTCAGCCTTTTTTATTATGTGGGCCCCACACCACTCTCTCTCCCATACGGAAACTATTCTGATCACAATATCCGAATACTCTCATTTTATCAAAATTACTTTTTTCCCCATAATTTATTCTCTATAAGCTTTTATCCAAAAGATAATCCAAACACACCTTAAGGATAAGAAGTATTAAATTTTAAAATTCTTGAAAAAAAAAAAACAGAGAGAGTGAATAGATGAAAAACAGTGAAATTAAAAAAAAATAGAGAGAGAGTGTGTGGTGTGGGGCCCGCACAAAGAAAAAGGGCCAATAAGAGAAAGTGTGGAGCCCACATAAGAAAAAAATCAAAACAAAATTAATTTTCTCAAAAACCAAGATTTGATATCAAAATTATGATTTGATAAAAATTTGAGTGTTTGGATAATTTTTTACAAAACCATGATTTTATCCTAAAAGTGTTTTTTTTCCCCAAACACACACTAACATTGCACGGCTCTATTGTCAAACTTGGTCCCACCAAGTTTATCGTTTTGGGTTTCTAGCTCATAAAATTGGGCTGACTTGCTATTAAACTCTTTGATAGATCTAAATTTGGTTGAACTCCAGAGTTAACTCATCAAGCTGATTACAATTTTTTACATTTCTAGACGGATTTGGGTTTATAAATATCCCTCTTAACATAGCTGTCTCCAACCCAAGACTCAAAAAAATTTAGTAGAACATTTAGATCAACTCACTTAGATTTTTAGATCTTTCTCTATATTTATTAACTTTATATATGATTTTTATAGAATTATAAACCATCGTGTGTTTAATATATTTAATTTCAATTATTTATATTTGAAATATGTTTCAACCAAATTATTGTCATATTTATATTTTAACTATTTAAATTTTTATGAGTCTATTATTAGAATTTATAATCTGAGTTTATATTTTTATTTTGAGTTTATTTAAACTCATGAGTTTCACAATGATAAAGAGCTCTACTTTATATCTTGTCTTGGTTTTATTCTTTGATTATTGTTCAAAATTATGACCCCAAAATTTATGCAAGTTGTATTTTACGCATGCCTTTTATTCTCCACAACCTTCAAATCTAAATTCTAGAATACAGCTCATCAATATAAAATACAAGTAAAATATTTTAAATAATTTATCTTATTCATAAGTTACCAATTATACAATGTATTCTAAATTCCCTACAATACATGAAAAATGTATAATTGAATTAAAAAGAAGAAATTAATATGTCTAATTTAATTAGTTAAAAAGAAGAAGTGTGTGTGTGTGTGTGAACAAAGCGTATAGGCAAACTCAATGTGCCCCAGCCTCATTTATTATTTCTGGGTTTAGACTCAACCACATTTTGAGCGACCTCAACAAGAAAAAATGAGTCGGTAACCATCTCATGATAGGGAACATTATGTTATAATTATATGGGTAAAGTATAGCTTTTAATCAAAGAAAATATATTTTCAATCAAGGTATTAAAATTTAGACATTGAACCAATCGATATATTGAGTTAATGTTAGTGGGTCAGATCGATAGTAATTAAAAAATATAATTTAATTTGAATGTGTAAAAATATTCATATTTTAATTATAAAACTATTTTATTAAACAACAAAAAGTAATAAATTTATCTATATATATATATATATAGCAAGGCAAATGGAACTCTTCCCCCTTTAATTTTTTAATGAAGGAAAATTTATTCAACTAAATCAAAAGTACAAAGAACAAAACTGGAGAAAAAAAGAAAAAAAGACAAAGAACTAAATAAAAAGCACAAAGTGAAAACTTAAAAGGATCCTCGCAGCGTATCTCTTCCCTCGTCTACCTTCAATTCGCACACCCCATTACAAGTACTTCCTCTTATGCAACAGACAACTTTTTTTTTTTTATAGGGCTGATTTTTTTTATAAATAATTTTTATTTTTTGTCTGAAAATATAAGCTTCTTTTTTTAACTTTATCCTTATTAAATACTCATTTTCTCTTATATCATATACTCATTATTTCTTATACTTTTTCTCTAGTTTTTCTCCTATACTCTTTTCATAAATAGGGGCATATATGAAAAAAAACATATCATTTTTTACACATTTATTTTTTTAACTACTGATTTATTTTCCGCAATAAAAAAAGTTACTTATAAATAAGATGGAAAGAAATATATAGGTTGATGAATGACAGCTGCATTATGGGAGGATGTGCTCATAATGTGAAGCATAGAAAAACAAAATATAAGAGGCTCTTGACTAATTTAAATATAAGATAAAATATATTTTTAGTTTTTTAAACTTATATGAGATATATTTTTGGTCATTTAACTTTATAAAATATATTCTTGGTTCTATAATTCTAACACCGTTAATATTGCTAACAGAAAATGTTGATGCAATACACTCAAATGATGACTATGCAATTAAATGCTATTATCTAAAATTTAAAATATATGTAAATTGAAAAATATCTAAAAAACTATGAAGCAGTCAATATCAATACCTTGATGGTATTAAAAAAAGTTTAGTTTAATAAGTTGAATACATTAGTTTAATAATCTAAATATTAAAATCTCAATTTCATTTGAATTTTGAAGAGATTTAACGGCTTATCTTTGTTTAATAATCCACACACACACAAATAATAAAACTTAAATATGTTTTTTGTCAGTTGCACAGTCATCATTTGAATTTGCTGCGTTAGCATTTTTTGTTAGCAACATTAACGGTGTTAGAAATATAAGATCAAAAGTATACTTTATAAAGTTAAAGGACAAAAAATATATCTCATGTAAAACTTAAAGGACTAAAGGTACACTTTAGCGTAAGTATAATAAGAAAGTTAGATAAATTACTTAATTATAACAAATGTGACATAATCTCTCTAAAATACCTTTGTATAGCATTATATTATACTCCCTCCGGTCCTAAATATAGGACATAGTTTGTAGTGCAATTTACACTACAAACTATGTCCTATATTTAGGACCGGAGGTAGTATATAACTTTAAATTAGGTAAATTAGTTAGGAAAAAAATGATAAAGTTTTAGAAATAAAATACATTATTAAGGTTTTATATTTAAAATCAATACTAGCCTTCTAACCAGCCCTTATAATTAGGACCAAAGTAATATTTTAATATTATAATTATAAATTTATCAAATGCATATATAAAAAACATAGATTCAAGTCTAATGTAAATAAATACCTCGTCGTGGTAAGGTAAATTGTTACAGATACTTTTATAATTAGGGAAAAAGATATTTAAATACAACTTGAACTTCAAAATTTTAAATTGATTTTGTTGATAATAAGAGTAATGTGATTAACAAAAAGAGTATAGCAATTGACAACTCAAGTTTTTGAGAAATCACTAATTTGAGATTTTGAAGTTCAAGTAGTATTTAAGTATCTTTTTTCCTTATAATTATTCTAAAATCATTATGTAGATATTTTTTGGTATGAACCCAGAGTATCCCTAAATCACTTTAGACTTGGACCTAATATCTATGGAATCAGGAGTATTAAGGTTAAAACTCTCCCAATAAATGTGCTTCCCAACATTATATAGATATTAAGCTCTCACAATCCATCCCGATAATACTGGGCTTATTTATTAATCTTGGACTCCCACAGTCTAATTGCACATCTCTTTCTCCTAAAGCCCATTTTACTTATATACATACTGTCATTCCACCTCATGCAATTTGCTTTTTGCCTCAATTGGATGATCTATATGCTACGTCCTGTCCTTGATTCGTAATTAATTAAGGTGTTGGTTGTGATTCTAAATATAAGACTTATTTTTTATATTTATCAATATTTTTCTAATTTATCATTATTAATATTCCCTCAACAATAATCAAGTAAGAGAGATATATAGGGAATTAAGGAAGATGATTATGGTGTTTTAGAAAAAAATGTCATATTAACTAATTTAACTAACTTACTCCATCCGGTTCTTAATATAAGATATATTTAGAGAGCTGGTCTTGGTCCTAAATATAGGATATAATTTTCATATTTGTCAATCATTTCCTAATTCACCAATATTGATGCTCTATTAACAATAATCAAGGAGAGGGAAGGGGGAATTAAGGAAAATGACTATGGTATTTTACGAAATGCATGTCATATTAACTAACTTAACCAACTTTCTTAATCTAATCAAATTAGGTAAATATATCTTATATTAAAAACTAAAAAGAGTATCAAGGACTGGTAGGAGTACTTAATTTATTTAAATTAGATAAGTATGTCATCTATTAAAAATTTGAGGGCGTAATTAACAACGAAGCTTTTCTAGTGTGTGTTTGGGATCACTTAAATTTAGAAAATAAGTCATTATTATGCAAGCCGAGATAAAACTCATATCATATACTTACCTCGTATACCGTGAATCACGATCTATAAACACTTATTACCTAAAAATAAGCTATTCCAAATGAGCACCTAATCTCCACTCAGGTACTTTGCTTTTGTTCCGACATCATGGAAGGTTGGGGCTAATCGCATTATTGGGCAAGTTGAAGTTGCCAGCAATGGCTGGGTCCTTACTGAATTGACTCTTCCTATGGGGTTTTGTCAGCCGGCTACCACAAAGGCTTGCATTCAATACGCTGATTTGCTCGTGGGCCTCCCTAATCAAACTTGCGGTTTTTATTATTATTTTTCGTTTTTAATATAAGATACAGTTAATTTTGTTGAAGAGATTAAATAAACTAAATAAATAATTTGAAGTATTTGTATTTATTTTTTTATACCAAACTAATTTGTATGACTTATAAACTGACATGTAATCAAATAATATACAACATATATTATTATTAACTAACTTATTTAATTTCTTTAACATATCGACAAAAAGTCAATTAGTTAATTGTCATTCAACAAAGTTTGCCCAATATGAGGGGGAGAAAATGAGGAGTTGGAAAAGAGAATACATTAAATGCATTAAATGTAAATCCTCAAATATAACAATATGCACCAAAAGTTCATCAAATATTACATTCTTAATATATTACAATAATTACCAGATACAGCCACTAGCCAAAATATTGAAAAATGAGACATGTATAAAGTATGAGAAAATTATCAGTTCTAAAAGAAAAGAAAATAGAGCAAATAATCAAGATGATCATATCAAGGAGGCAAGAATTGAGGCATAATTGTTTGTAAGGCCCCAAAAGAGTTTTAGATACCTGAAAGAAATAAAAAGTTCTCAATTAGTTATTTCATAAAAGAAAAAGGAACCAAAAAGATGAAGTTGTCGACAATAGTTTTGATGAAAATATCATATGATTAAATAGGGGTCTTGTATAAAAATATGTCATGAGATACAAACATAAAGATAGTTGGTCAACAGAAAAAAAAAGGCGCAATATACAATATCATAACGTGAATTTGTGTATTTATAGCCTGAGCATCTGAAGTGCAATGTTAGTATCACATAAAAGGTCATTTTCGCAAAAGTTCAATGTTCATAGACATATGTCTTGTGATAGATTAAATTTTCATATGTCTTATTAATTTGGAAGCATACTAGTAAGTGAAACTTTGATATGCGTCTTGTAAACTTGATTATAACCTGTGACTTACCATATTTTGAATTATACATGAATCCAAGAAGGATTTAAAATGCTAGGAGTATATATCTGAAACATTGTTATACTTATAAAATCCCTGAAGGATCAAATACATATATGGATTTCGATATAAACATATGAAAGTCCCTGAAGGATTCAAGTTGTTAGAAGCACATGATCGATGAAACTCTTTGAAGGATCCAAGTTGCCAGAAGCAAACATTTTAATCGAGATCTTTATATAATCTGAAGCAACCAAAGTGTATGTGATATTACTAACTTGATAAATGTCTGTTAAAGGAAGAATAAAGTGTTTTTCTATGGAGAAATCTTAATCCAGAAGTACCACTAATTTAGACCTCGATAAGGTGATGAAGAAATAATTGGTCTAAAAGTATCATACTTTAATGTAATTAGAGCATTTATGTGTATCTAGTTCATCACGTATGACTTGATACATTATTTGCTTATTAGTATGATATAGTTATTCATCAACATGGAGACATTGCAGTGGACCCTATCAATAGAAGAGAGTGAAATTAACATCCGTCAAATCCATTCCAACAAAATATAGCATATTTGTTCATCAAGTCAGTTTTTGGGACAATCTTTGAAAAACTCGTTCGTGACATCAGACTTCACAGACTTAGAGATATCAACTGATGTTTTCAAGAGGGGGATCTGACACACGTTGTACTCTTTTTTTGCTTGTCTATGGTTTTTCCCACTGGATTTTCTTAGCAGGATTTGTAATGAGGCATCACTATTACATGTATCACTAAACAATGTACTATTTTTCTCCTACTAAATTTTTGTCCCACTGGATTTTTTTTAATTGAAGTTCTTTAATGGGGCACATGTTTAATCATAGACATCCAAAGAAAAGTATTATGAATAATATATTAATACGGATGTCTATCTCCATATTATCTCTCCCCATTATTTTCTTATGATTATTGCATCGTATTTATTAAAAGTTATAGAGTTTTTCCTATAAATAAGAGACATATATTATATATTGTACACATATCTAAATAGTTAATAAAACTATTCTCTCTTGTTCCTCTCATCTCTTTTTTATTTTATAATAACAATTTAATATTAATCAATTATTAATATTTATTAGTTAGTTAGTTTGTTTATTAAAAATTTTAATATCCACACACAATTGCATAGAACAAAAAATCAGACTGGATTGGCCGGTTCAACTAGTTGAACTGGAAACTGGTCAGTGGTCCAGTCTAGTTTGATGGTTAAACTGTGAAACTGATTGGACTGGTCAGAACCGGTCAAAACCAGTAAAACCAGTGGTTCAACTGGTTTCATGTTTTTTTATTTTTCAAATTTTTATTTTGTGACTTTTTAGGGGAAAATGGAAGGTTGAAGATCAAAATGAAGAGAAAAGTAGGTAAAGAAAGAACAAATCTAAAAAAAATGAAGAAGATAATGAAAAAAATTATTTAAAAAGATATAATAATTATAGGAAAGGAGATATCATTACATAAGTATAGACATTTTAACTAATATTAATATATTTTAAGCATTTTTTTCTAAAAATCTTTATTTTTATCTATAGAAGTTTAAAAATATATTAATATATATATTGCCACTAATAAATTATAATATTTTAATATGACCGGTTCAACTACCGGTTAGACCCCGGTTGACCCATTAACCCTTAAATCTGTGTTGTGACCGGTTTATTACCCGATCTGGTTTTTCGTTCCTTGCACAATTGTGGAAAACGGTTGATTCACTGAAGAATGAAGATGAGAGTCAGTGATTCCCTAAAGTTTACCAAAAAACAAAGTGAGTGATTGGAGCCCCAATTGCATGGATCAATTGGGCTTAATTTAGCCTTAAGCCCAATAGATAGCTAAGAAAAAATTTTGGAGTGTTTGGTTGATCCAATTGTCAATTGAGCTTGTGAAAAAAAACAAGAGCTTATAGAAGAAGCATTTGATTAGAGCTTTTTTCTCTTTCAATTAGGCTTATGTCCCATGATCCCACATATTTTTTTTCTTTTCTCTCTCTCTTGCCTGCAATTACAATTGAGGGTGAATGATTTTCCAGTTGTGCCCAGTGTGTTATCAGAATGATTGCAATTTTACCCTTAATGTACTTTTTCAGCTACAAAAATTAATTTAAAATATTTTTTTGTACTTTTAACCCCTTAAAATATTTTTTCAATTGTACCCAGTCTTAGGAAATCCACTACAATTTTACCTTTAATATATTTTTTTAATAGTAAAGAGCACCCAAAACTTTGAATACTGATTTATTGATTTCCACCAACTCTAAAATATTTTTACAGTAGCACGTAATATTTTTAAGTAATTTTTAAATATTTAATGGATTTTTTAGATATTTTTTCACCCACTTTCTCATATTATTATCACAAAAACCTTTATATTTAAGTCAATCTAAATAAGTTTTATTTTTATAAAAATCCAATTGACAATCATCAATTTAAACATATATCACATTACATAATATGATTTTTATAAAAAATAAAATTACAACAAACCCAATTGCAGATCTCTATTCCAAAAAAGACACGTTGACCAATAAACAAGCTTCTTCTAAACATCGCGCACGGATCTCAATGCCCTGTACGGTTGTACCCTCATTTTTAATTTCTGGGTTGTGACCTCAACCACATTGATCTCTTTCTCTGCTTCTGCATCTGCTTCTTCACTCTCCTCACCCAAACGGTCTCTCATCGCGCACGGATCTCAATGCCCTGTACCCTCATTTTTAATTTCGGGGTTCTGACCTCAACCACACTGATCTTTTTCTCTGCTTCTGCATCTGCTTCTTCACTCTCCTCACCCAAACGGTCTCTCATGGCTTCACCAAGCTCCAACTCCAAACCCCTCCTTCCATGGAAGACCCGCCTCTCTATTCTCTTAGCTACCGCTGTCACCGACGCACTTCGAGGTCCCGACGGCACCCTCAACCGCCGTTTCATGAACTTCCTCGACCGCAAAACTAACCCGAACCCAAAACCCGTTGACGGTGTTAAATCCTCCGACGTTACCGTCGATCACACTCGAAACCTCTGGTTTAGACTTTTCACACCTACAACCACCACTAAGTTGTCGTCTCTTCCTGTCATTGTTTTCTTTCACGGTGGTGGGTTCACGTACCTTTCAGCGGCCTCCCTCGCATACGACGCTGTTTGCAGACAGTTTGCTCGTCAGTTTTCGGCTATTGTAATCTCTGTGAATTACCGTCTCATCCCGGAGCATCGGTATCCTGCTCAATACGACGACGGTTTTGACGTTCTCAAGTTCATCGACCAAAACGACGACGCTTTACTAAATCTTGCCGATCTATCGAAGTGTTTTTTGGCGGGTGATAGTGCCGGGGCGAACTTGGCCCATAATGTGGCTGTTAGGGTTTGCCGGAGCAGGCTCCAGAATGTTCGGGTCATCGGGCTGATTTCGATCCAGCCATTTTTCGGAGGAGAGGAGAGGACCGAATCGGAGATCCGACTTGTGAACGTGCCGTTGGTTTCGGTGGAGAGGACCGATTGGATATGGAAGGTGTTGCTGCCGGAGGGGTGGAACCGAGACCACGAAGCGGTTAACGTAAGCGGGCCGAACGCGGTGGATATAACTGGTATGGATTATCCGGCTACAATAGTGTTCGTGGGTGGTTTTGACCCGTTAAAGGACTGGCAAATGAGGTATTATGAGTGGTTAAAGAAATCCGGGAAAGAGGCAGAATTAATGGAGTATCCAAACAGTATTCATGCATTTTATGTATTTCCAGAATTGCCCGAAGCTTCAAAATTACTTTCCCAAGTCAAGGATTTCATCCATAAGCGCTTGTCCAAGCTGCAATGAAATAGGTAGGGGTTTAACTTGTAAAGGTTTCAGTAGTTTTTTGTTTGAATAAAATGTTAACTTATCTTAACTAAGATTTAGAGTGTGTTTGGATTAGCTTTTTTTAATAGCTTCTGGAGAAAAAATGGAGAATAGCTTTTGGAGAATAGATTATAAGAAGAATAGATTATGAGAAAAAAATGATTTTGATAAAATGAGAGTGTTTGGATGTTTTGATCAGAATAGCTTTTTTCATGGTCAAATTACTAAAAAGGACATTAACTTTAGTGATAATTACATATAAAGAATAAAATTATATTTTATGTATTATTTAAGGGTTAATGTCAAATTTAACAGCCAAGTTTTTCCTGAAGAACGTCTGGTACAAATAAATTTTGGAAGATAGAAAATAACAATGAACAATTAACAAGGATGTAAATTTAACAAAACCGTTAAATTTGACCTAACGAAGTTAAATTATAAGAAAAGAAAACATCTAACGGTATTAAAAATGATACATCTTAACCTATTATTTAACATTAAATTTCATAATTAATACCAAAAATAAAATAATTTTGTCTATATGTAATGCTAATTAATTTAACTAATTTTTTTAATATAATTAAATTAGATAAATAAGTCTTAAATAGGAAAAGAGGGAGTATTAAAATTTTAAAATTAAAAAAAAAAAAAGATAGAGAAAAAACGTTGAAATTCAAAAAAATAAAAAAGATGAGAGAGAGTGTGTGACATGGGGCCCACAAACAGAAAAAGAACCAATGAGATTGAGATGGTGGGGCCCACAAAGTTGAAAAAGTAAAAAAAAATGGATTATGCTCAAACCATGGTTTTGGACACCAAAACCTTGGTTTGGAGGTCAAAATGGATTATTTGAGATGAGAGGGTGTTTGGATGTTTTTTCAGAAAACCATGGTTTGGGTCCAAAATCACTTTTTTTAAGTGAATCCAAACACCCTCTTAAATAGCTTCTAGCTTTGATTATTTTGCTGTGATGATGTTATATCGCTTGTAAATTCCCAAGCTTCATGCCTGTCCTTGTTTATTCAAAAAAAAAAAAAAACTGTTAAGGCTCCACTTTATACATCCTCATGTCCTTGATACTAGAGACGGTAATATGGGTCCAACCTGCGAGCCTGTGGGTTTTGACGAGTTAGGATTGGGAAAATCCCAACCTGCTAGTCCGCGTTTTGATGCGGGCCAGCTTGCGGGTTGGCCCGCAAAATTTTTTATTTTTTTTTATATCAAATTTTACAAAATTTATAAGTTTTTCATTCTTATCTTGGTACCTCCCAATCCAAAGAGATAAAATCTTAGCCTCTCCCCTTATTCTTTAAACAAAATTATTATATATTGGTTGCTTGATGATGAGTTTATGTTTTGTTTATAAACTTTGACAAATTTAATAATTTTATCTCTTGAATTGTAAATTTTGTTTTTAAATTTTTATAAGAGAAATGATTGATGTTAGGAAGGTAAATTTAATGACTCATATATATGTATCTCATATTTTTAATCCTCTTTAAAAAATAGAATTTTTTTTTTTTCAAAAAAAATGCGGGCCCGCGGGTTGGCCCGCATCCCGCACACTACGGGTTAGAGTTGGCATTTTGCTAGCCCACAGAAGTGCGGGCCACGGGTTGGTGCGGGCCAGCCCGCAACTCGTTGGCTGGCCTGTATTCCCAGCTCTACTTAATACAAGATATAGTTTGTAGTGTGTCATAAAAATTGCACTACAAAATATATTTTATGTTAAGCACTAGGATAATATTATGTCTTGGTTTTGTTTTTTGATTATGTTTGTTTAGGTTTAAAGAGGTCAATGGCATAAGATTATAGGTGAAATCAGAAAACGACGTTTCATTAATCAGTATCTTGCTTCCCCCCTTAGTCTTGCCATATGATGGGAATTTTATGAGTATGGTTCTTACAACAAGATTGGAGAAACCGAAGTTATCTGCACATTTTTTCTAGAAAAAAGGGATTAAGAACAAGGTGTATGTTTTTTGGAATAAAAGTTGTTGTATTATAAAGTAAAAGATAAAACGTTTAACATGTTAGTTTAATAGGAGAGTCCCGTAGAAAGAATCCCTTAAAAAAAATTGAAAATATCATGTGAAATTAAAGGAGAAAAGAAACATGGTGACAAAACTTCAAAAAGGAGCAAATATCAGAAACAAGGCCATTATGTGATGTACTCAAGAGTTTTGCTGGGTATATAAACTTGAGATCAACACAAAATACTGCAAGGGATGGACACAAATGATGATTTGAAGAAGAATAAAATGATATTTACTCCGGTCTTATTTATAAGCAAATTTCCCTTTGATTGCGTAAAACGAATTGGTAGTTAAAAGCAATAAGTGTGTCAAAAATGTCATATTTTTTTTCATATATGCCGCTATTTATGAAAAGTGTATAGGATATAGCATAGATAAAAAGTATGAGAGATAATGAGTATAAGATATGAGAGAGAATGAATATTTAATAAGGGTAAAAAAGAAAAAAGAAACTTATATTTTCAGACGAAAATTGAAAGTTGTTTATAAAAGGGACCAGCCCTATAAGAGAGAAAGTTGCTTATAAATAGGACATGAGAGAATACTACTTTATATGAAAGGATACGGGAGGAATGCCAAATTAAAAAAAAAAAATCTTATGAGATGAAAATTGGAGCTTCTTCAAAGTGATCCCATGAATCATGTATGCACCATTTTGAAAGAGAACTTGCCAGTATTTAACTAGTTTTGATTTGAACTTTATGAACCGTAGATTTAATTTGAATAAAGTAGATCACTAAAGTGGAGAATAATGTTGATTGCAAAGGGAGAGGAATCTCAATCTCTCGGTTTCCCTCCTCTTCTTTTTTATAATTATTAGATTAACATTTAAATTATTCATATTTCATATTTTATAAAATAATTATCAAAATGTTAAATTACAAAAATAAAAGAATTAACTAAATTCAAATTGCTAAATTTTGATAAGAATAATGTAATATTTTACACACACATGTATGTTTGTATATATGTATAGTTATATTCACAATAAAAAATATTTTTTATAAAACGAAATTTGGGCTATTCAAATATTAATCTTGTGATTATAAAGAAAAGAGAAAAAAGAGGATGGGAATGGAAAATGAGAGATTCCTCTTGTGGAAGAACCACAAACAAAATGTTGTGACTATTATTGACAGATATTCTCTGAAACATTCACTTATATTCACAAACAAAATGTTGCATGAACGTATTTCTATAACGTTAACTCAAACAGGCCTAAGATGTTATTCAATAAAGAGATTGGGGTTGGTTTGACTGAAACTCCTAAGGCACTTACTCTGAGAGATGAACAAGAGGTAGGGCAACTTGCTTTGGTAAAACTTCAATCATAATCTCTTTATCTGGTTGCTCTAGATTCAAATGATCCAATCATTCAAAATTTATTTGGACAATCAAATTTAAAATTTGTAATTTGTAAATAATACAATTTTTTGTGTATAAAAAAAATTCAGCAGATTCTAAATATAAAATGAGAATAATGAGTACAAGTGTTTGATGGATACTAATAACTTATTTTTTTTGCCATTTGCAAAATGTTTTGGCGATTGGATGAGAAGTGAAAAGTGAGTTTTAGTGTTTTACATTGGGTGTGTTTGTTTTGGCGATTGGATGAGAAGTGAAAAGTGAGTTTTAGTGTTTTACATTGGGTGTATTTGTTTTGGCGATTGGATAAGTAACTTATTTTTACTTAAACTTATGAAATCTTAAGATTGGAAAAAAGTTAAATTGGGTAAAATGATGAGAGTTTAGATTAGCGATTGGATAAGTAACTTAAAGTAACTTATGTAAAAGTTAGGATGTTTGGTTTGATTTTTGCATAAGTGACTTTTGTATTAATTAAGAGAAAAAAATCGAAAAAATTATGAAAAATGAAGGGATAATTGTGAAAAAAGTCTTCATTAGCAACTTAATTGCCAATGAGACTTGGGAAGATATCTACACACGGAGAGATTTTTTCACAATTTTCTCAAAAATTAACTTTGAAAATTTGGTAATGGTACAATTTTAATAAAATTATATCAAATTCTGATTTAAATTGGTACACTCCAAAAGTCTTTTCTACTGTGCATCTCAAGCTTAAATCTTATAAATTATATCAAACTCTAATTTAAATATTAAATCCTAACTCATATTTTCACATAGCTCAAAATCTAACAAAATAAGTTTATTAAAATCTCAGTAATACCTCCAATAATCCAAATAAATTATTTAAACTAAATTTAATGGGTTAAAACACTATATAGAAACTAATTTATGATATGTTTATAAAACAAATTGATTATAAAATCATAAAACAACTAAGTAATAAATTTAAACTGATTAAAATTAATTATTAATTATTCTCTACATTTCTACAGTCATATATTAACAAAACTCAAAACTTGTCTAAACTCTTATCCTAAAGTATTCTTTAATTAGTAGAAGATTACTATCTAAAGAAAGAGAAAATTATTTAGAACATTTTTCATAAAAGAAGTTTTGTGATTAGAAGTGATTTTGAGTACCTCATTGATCCCCAAAAATATGAAAATACTCCTATCAATATTTTTTTTATACACACAGGCACATAAGCTCCAATAAGCTTCATTTTGAGGTTTATGACTTTTTCCAACTTATGACTTTTTTTACCTTAAAACCAATCACTAAAACAAACACCCATTTTTTATCAAAACACTATTTAAATCCAATTAACCACTGTTCAAGTCCGATTTCCATGCTCAATCGCTTAAACAAACACAAGCATTCCGCGAGTCAAAGACTTCTCGCCAACCCCATTAATAGACCCAAGTCCGCCATTTTTTTTTTCCGGACAAAAAGTCCGCCATTGCTTGAAGGCTTTTTTATTCCTTACATGTGTTAGCCGTTTAGCTTTACTCCAAACGTACGATTGACAATAGAAACAATAGGGAAAAAAATGGCGATAGTGCTCTCGAAGAAAACTACCGCTCTGGTTCCTCCAACAAGAGAGGAAGATGATCTACTTTTCAGGAGTTACAAGAAGATAAAAAACAGTGGGAATAATAACGAGGTGCATGGACTGCTAGAAGATTGGCTAAAGGTAGGAGCTCATTCAACAAAACAATGGATGGGAGGACAATCTTTTGCTGAAAAATTACAAGGTATTAAGGGACGAACAGGGGGCTATGAGGAGGAGGAGGGGAGCGATAATGATATATCGGATGACAATATGTCTGAAACCTCCCAAGAGAGCTGCGAGCCGCTGTGCAGAATTAAGGAAGACCCCAATAGGAATTTTCCAGAATTCTCTTTTTCGGGAAGAGTAAGGAAGAGACTGTATAGAGCTTGGAAGAAGGCTGTGATCGTTAAACTGCTAGGAAGAGATATTGGATACAAACGACTCCTTTCTATACTGCAAGCATTGTGGGCGAAGAGAGGAGTAGTTACATTGATCAATATAGGAAATGGATACTACGTAGTGAAACTTTCTAACAAGGAAGATTACTTTAACGCTTTGACTGGAGGTCCATGGATGCTTTTTGACCATTATCTCACAGTGAGACTGTGGGAACCGAAGTTTCATCCATGGAGGGCAACTATTGATAAGGTAGCAGCTTGGGTAAGGCTTCCAAATGTCTTTTTGGAATATTATGACAAAGAGGCATTGACGATGATTGGTAATAGAATCGGTGAAACGATTAAAATAGATATTAATACATCATGTCAACTTCGAGGTCACTATGCTCGAATTTGTGTGTTGATTGATCTGGGGAAACAATTGATGTCTGGCTTCTCATTAGATGGCGAGGACTATTATCTTGAATATGAAGGACTTCATAGCTTATGTACCAAATGTGGATTTTATGGTCACTGTGCGGAAGAATGTAAAACAGGGACGAAGCAGAACGAGTCCCATGATGAAGGTGAACCCAATGGTGAATTGGCAGCTGATGGCAAACCGTTGGAAAATCAGGAAACATGGAAGGTGGTCCACAAGCCCCGACGATCACGGAAGGGAAAGGAGACACAAAATGGGATATTCCGGCAAAAAGCCCAAGGCTCGAGGTACGATGTTCTAGCTAATATGGAGGAAGGTATCAATAATAGCAGAGCAGATGTCAGCCCAGAAATAACAGAAACAATGGAAGAGATGGCCGAGAGGGATAATGGGCAGCGCACTACATCTGTACGACAAAGTAGGGGAAAGAAAGGTGGGCAACAAAAGAGACAAAATTACAACCACGGAGGAACCAGTGAACGTACAACTATAGTGGTCCCATCCAAATCACCTGAGGTACCTAGTGGAGGAGGAGGTATAGTGAGAAAGGAGAGAAGGTCTAGGGAAATGTTAAAGGGGAGAATGGAAAGTGAAGGAAATGCAATGCAGTTGGAAGAGGGAACACCAGGAGCGGGAAATTGCATGGAAGAAAATGGGAAGGAAGGTAAGGAGGATGCTAATATGACAAGCCCTACTGATGAAGAGGTACCCGAGGCAATTGATAGCTTTGAATTTTCATATGATTCGGGAGACGGTAGGGCCTTAGAAGGACTTCAAGGAAAATTTTGGGCTGGGCCGAATTTACCTTGCAAAGATATGGAATTAATGGAGGAAAACTCAAATGAAGACTGTGGTGGTACTGTGGTAGCTGAAACCCAGTCCATTTAGTGATATACAATTGGGCCGTAATAAATTAAATCTCTTAAATGGATTGTTGCCTATATTGGAATTGTATGGGTGCTTGCGGAAAGGGCCTCATACGAAACCTTAAGTTAGTAAGTGATGGGCATAGGCCAAATCTTTTGGTGCTTTCAGAAACGAAAATTGATAAAGTAGCTAGACTTAAATGTCTGAGAAATCTGGGATTTGATGGGTTCGAGATGGTTCCTAGCGTGGGGCGCTCAGGTGGACTCGTGGCGGCATGGCGCAGTGACAAAATTAAGGTTTCAGTGCTCCAAAAAAATAGACAATATATCCATCTCAGTTGTGCTTTCAATGGTAGCCAATCTTTTCTATTGACAGCAGTCTATGCAATACCACATTCCAATATGCGGAATGACTTGTGGCAAGAATTAAGAGGCTTAGCGAGAGGGTGTGAGGCGCCTTGGGTAGTCCTGGGTGACTTCAACGACATATTATCTCCTGTAGAAAGAATAGGAGGCGGAGAAGCTAGTGAAGCAAGAATCAGATGGTTTTATGATCGCATTCAAGATTGCCAACTTTCTGACCTGGGATTTAAAGGGCCAAGATTTACATGGAAAGGTCCTATTACGATGGGTCGTTCTCGTCTATTTGAGAGATTGGACAGGGGTCTCGCTAATCCTGGTTTTCTATCATCCTTCCCGGGTTGCTTCATCCAGGTACTTCCCCGAACCTCATTCTCTGATCATAATCCTATTGCTCTTAAACTTGATAATGCGAATAATATGAGTACGCAAAGGAAACCTTTTCGATTTGAGGCCATGTGGTTTACCCATGAAAATTTTAAAGAGTTTTTAGAAAAATCTTGGGTGTTCCAAGATGATGTTAATCAATCACTGGAGAATTTTAAGGAAGCGATGGTAATATGGAACAAAGAAGTATTTGGCTACGTTGAACAGCAGAAAAGGACCATTCTAGCCAGACTAAATGGGATTCAGAGGTCAAATGCTTACCCACGATCGGAATTCCTTTGCAAGCTAGAAAAAACACTTCATGAGGATTTGGAGCGATTATTGAAGCTGGAAGAAATTAAATGGTTCCAGAGATCTAGAACTGAGTGGATTGCAAATGGTGATAGGAATACCCGCTATTACCATCTAAAAGCCAACATGAGAAAAAGAAGGAATATGGTAGCCACTTTAAAAGATGCTACAGGCAGGTGGGTGACAGAAGAAAATGATCTGAAAGAATTGGTTGTTAACTACTTCAAAGATCTATTCTGTATGGTTCATGAGAGTCCAGTTATATTGCAAACGACCTCCAGATTCCCTGTGTTGAACCCTCTAAGAATTTCCTCATTATCTGCAACCCCTTCTGATCAAGAAATTAAGGAGGCGATGTTTTCTATGGGATGTTACAAAGCTCCGGGAGTGGATGGATTTCCCCCAATTTTCTACAAGAAGAATTGGAATAAGGTGGGGTCAGCGGTGTGTTTTTTTGTAAAAGGGGTTTTTGAAGGACGAGTCTCTGTGGCAGAATCCAACAGAACGCTTATTTCCCTGATTCCTAAAATAGATGTTCCTGAATCAGTTGGTCACTTCAGGCCTATATCATTATGCACAGTCCACTACAAATGTGTTACAAAAGTAATTACAAATAGATTGAAGCAAGTGATGGATGATCTAGTGTCCCCTTATCAAGCTAGCTTCATCAAGGGTAGACACATACAAGATAATATTATTGTGGGGCAGGAAATCCTTCACACTATGCAGCGTACGCGTGGTAAGAAAGGGCTAATGGCTATGAAGATAGATTTGGAGAAGGCCTATGATCGTATTAAATGGGATTTCTTACAACAAGTCTTACTTGAGGTTGGATTGGAAGATAAGCTTGTTAACTTGATTATTTCATGTGTTAATTCTGTATCATACAATATGTTGTGGAATGGTTCTCAAACAGAATTCTTTTATCCCAAGAGAGGACTTCGTCAGGGAGACCCTATTTCTCCATTTTTGTTTGTTCTATGCATGGATAGACTCTCACATATTATTTGTGATGCTGTTAATGAGGACAGATGGAAGCCTATCTATGTCTCCAGAATAGGGCCATCGGTGTCACATCTGATGTTTGCCGATGATTTGCTCCTTTTTGGGGTGGCTAGTGAGAGACAAACCTTATGTATGATGAAATGTCTGGATGACTTCACTGTGGCATCAGGAGGAAAAGTTAGCAAGAGCAAATCCTCAATATTTTTCTCGCTAAAGGTTTCTACGGAGTTTCGATATAAGGTAAAAGAGATGACTGGGATGTTAGTGTCTAGCGAGATTGGTAAATACTTGGGGTTTCCACTCTCAAGGAAAAGGAAATCTAAAGAAACCTTTCATTATGTAATTGACCGTGTGAGAGCAAAACTTACGGCGTGGAAGGCAAGTTGCCTCTCAACTGCTGGGAGGATAACGTTAGCTAAATCGGTCCTTAGTACTGTTCCCTTATATCCCATGCTGGTGGCTAAAATCCCGGTAGGAGTTTGTCAGGAGGTAGAGAGGTTACAGAGGAATTTTATTTGGGGCCATGATGAGCACTCTCGACGGTTCCATTCTGTTGGTTGGCAGCAGATTACCTTGTCAAAACAATTTGGGGATCTTGGCTTTAGAAGGCTTTCATCTCTCAATAGAGCATGTGGTGCAAAACTGGCGTGGCAAATAATTATTGGGGCTAAAGGATTATGGGCAGATCTTCTCCAAAGGAAATATATGCTTAGAGAGGGTGAATCCTTGTTATCCTATTGCAATGGAGATTCTCAACTATGGAAATTCATCTGCGATCAGAAGGATATTGTGGAGAAGGGTTCCAAATGGCAGGTAAGAGATGGTCTAACAGTTAGTTTTTTCAATGATCCATGGTTGGCACCAGGGAAACGACTTAAAGATATGTGCCAGAGACCTATATCACAGTTTGAAGAGTCAACCACGGTAGCTGATTGGTCAACCTTCGGAAGGTGGGACTTGCAGAATCTATGTACTATATTGAATACTAAAGCATATCAGAGAATAATCTCAATCATACCCCCAAGACAAAATGCGGGTCATGATTGCTTAGTATGGGGAGCCACAAATGATGGGAACTTTTCAATTAGAAGTGCTTATTTTCTGATTGAAGAGAACCCACAACAATTCTACAGTCCAGTTTTCAAAGAGATTTGGAAATGGAAGGGGGCTGAGAGGATAAAGGTTTTTATGTGGCTTGCTTTTCTAAACAAGCTACCTACTAATGCATGGAGGAGCTCATGGTCTGCAGCATCGCCTAGGTGCTCCCATTGTAATGATGGAATAGAAGATACGCTTCACATTATTAGAGACTGTCCTTATGCTAAACAAATATGGCTACAACTTCTTAATCCTTGCTATACAACTGCATTTTTTTCAGCTTCGCTTAGAGATTGGATGGCAATGAATCTGAAAAGAAGGCTTGGTAAGGATATAGGTCTATGCTGGAATCTTATCTGGGGAGTAACGGTTTGGAAATTATGGCTGTGGAGAAACCAGGCAATTTTTGATGATGACTTCGAGAAACCAATTGGGCCTACTGATATAATTCTGCACAGCTGGAAGAAATTTGTGGTTGCTGACAGATCAGTTGGTGTTTTGAGTCATAATATACAAGATTCTATTGATCTATGGCAACCTCCTCCTATTGATTGGATCAAGGTTAATGTAGATGGAGCAACTTCCATTTCTGCATCTAAAGCAGGTTGTGGGGGTCTTTTGCGAAATAGCTCTAGTGTATGGATTGTAGGATTTATGAAGTCCCTGGGAGTTTGTGGAGCCTTCCAGGCGGAAGAGTGGGCTTTACTAGAAGGGTTGCAAATGGCATGGGACATGGGTTACCGAAAGGTTGTAGCTGAATTTGATTCAAAGGAGCTAATAGACTTGCTATTGGGTGAGGAGGCAATTAATGGTAGCCAAGTTTTCATGTAGATCCAAGAACTACTCCACAGGAATTGGCAGCTAACTTTGACTTACATTCCATGAGAGATCAACCGAATTTCAGATGCTTTAGCTAAAATGGGAATTACTAGATCAGCTATTCTAGAGGAATGTCCATCTGGTTTAAGGGCATGGGTTGACCAAGATATGTTGGGATTCATTTCCCCTTGCAGTTAATTTTTGTTGTACGTAGGTTGGATTCCCAGCATTCGATGATTATAAAAAAAAAAAACGTACGATTGACAAGTAATATAAAAAGATTTTCTTTATGAGAACTATGATAAAAATGAATTAATTATCTTAATTAAGTTATTAATTAGGTTAAGTGAGAATATTTCAAAAGAAATTTTATACTTAAGAATTAATTGATTAAATCAAGAACTTCAAGACAGGAGGAACCTATGATTATCTATCCCCTATTTATTTCAAGAACTAATTAATTTACCCTCGATAAACAATAAAACGAAGATATGTATTTATCTAAGATTCAAAGACATTTAATAACGTTCTCTCGAGTCAAAACCAAATATTTATCCTAATAAACTAATCAATCTCTTGTATTAATTTATAAAGACTAACTTTAAATACCAATCTTAATCTGATAATGCTAGGTTAGTAACTATATCTCTATGATACTAACAAACTATCCATTTAATATACCTAAATTTCAAATCTAATATGATTTTACTCAAGTTGTTCATAACGAGATATATATATATATATATATATATATATATTTCGGCCAAACCAAATCTGCATCTCATGTGGTTTTGTTTTCTCACATGGGTCCCACATCTCTTTATGCTTTCAATTCGTTTTCTCCTATTATATGATATTAGACATGTAGTTATATATATATATACATATATAATTAAATGAATTCCCTCCGGTTATGCTTGCTCAGCTCATTGTTCAGTAATTTATTTAATACTTCCTTCACATTTTAGGTATAATAATGTCTTTTGTAAGAGAAAATAGAATATGAATAGATTTTGTATTCAAATTCTTCTTTTCTCTTATAATAAATTAAAGGATAGAAAATATATAAAAGATAATTAAATAAATATAAAATATTAATAAATCTAGTGAATATATCTAAAATATATACCTATTTAATTATAAAATATATATTTATCAATATGACTGCTTAAGGGCTTTTAAGTCTTTAACCATTCTCAAAAATTCATAATTACCATGTGAAAAATCAGATTCGACAAATCCGGCCAAGGGAGGAGGAGGAGGAAGAGGAGAGAAGTATGAAGCTGAAGGGAGGGAGGAGATGGGGCTGGGAAAGAATGAGATGAGGTGGAAGTGGGTGGGTCCCACAAATGGAAAAAAAAGTAATTGGATTTGATGGAGTTATTTGATGTTGATATTTTTACTCCTAAAAAAATTTTATTTATATTTTGACACCAAAAAAAATATTATTGTACCAGACATTTTTTTATTAAAATTTTAGTGTCAAATTTATATATTAATATTTTAAAAAATATAGATTAAACTAACTAAATTTTTTAATTTAATTAAATTAAATAAATATATATTATATTAATGCCCGAAAGGAATAACAATATTTTTATAAAATATTAGATAAAAGGCTGAAAAAGGGATATACAAATGAGGGGAGGGATAAGGGAGAGACGCAGCTCCCCACCTACATATGGGAATCTGGATTCTATCCTTTCTTTTGGTCATGTCTTTTTTGAATCCGGCATCTCTTCATTGCCTTCTTATCACTTGTCACTGTATAGTAAAATGTACTCTAAAATATTATTTCAATAATATTCAATATCATAAATTAATTTTTAACTCATTTAGTACCTTAAATAATTTTTCAGTAATAACTACTGTCTAACAAATTGCACTCTAAAGTATTTTTTTAATAACATCCAGTATCATAAATTAATTTTTAACTCATTCATCACCTTAAATAATTTTTTCAATAATACCCAATATCCTAAAATAATTTGTTTTTGCATCTAATCCCCTGAAATATTTTTTTATCACATTCTGTATCTTAAGTTTAGACTGTTCATTACAATTAGAAAAATATTTTACTATGCTGAATGCAGGAAACATTATTTTATGATACCGGGTGGTACTGGAAACATTATTTTATGCATTAATTGGAGCTGACAAGTCGAATTCCAAATCACTTGTAAAGATACTAATACATTGACAGTCTCACTCCTGAAACAAGCTCTCAACAAATTTACCAATCTACTGATGGTTCCTAAATCTTTAGTCCCAACTCGTTGACGCAGATCTTAACTCCTACAAGTACTCTCTAGTTCTATTGTTTTGCATTTCCCTGTGTATAAAAAAATATTAAATTATTGCTTTTGTACACGTTTAAAAGGGTCGTGTGGGAACAGAGGTAAAGCTTGGGAATAATTTAAATTATATTTTTGGGAATTAAAAAAAGTACATGGCATAAGGACAAAAAAATGAGGGTTAAGAAAGTATCTTTATTTTTTAAATTCTATAAATATTAGTATAATTTATTAAAAATCAAACATTTATACACATCATTGATAACCTTTTTCTTTCCTCAGCTTCATTAAGAACTTTTTTCTTACTAAATCACTCAGAATACATAATTTATATTTTTGATAAATATAAAGTAAAAAATAAAATAAGAATTTCAGATAAATTTCTTTATCATTCTTGGGGGTCCAAAAATAATCTCAAATGATTCCCCGTGCTATTTGCCAATGCACTACGTACGACCTTATTATAAATACGTGCATTCGCCGGAGACGAAGCTCACTGCGAACCCAGCAAATGGCTTCCACTTCTCTATCCCATCTTCCATTGAAGGTCCGGATCTCAGTTTTCTTCCTCTCCGTCCTAATTAACATCTCTCGCCGCCGCAACGGCACCCTCAACCGCCGTCTCTTTGATTTCTTCAACCCTAAAGTCCCACCCACTCCCAAACCCATTGAAGGCGTTAAGTCCTCCGACGTCACCGTCGACCCTTCCCGCAACCTCTGGTTCCGTCTATTCACTCCCACGATCTCCGCCTCTTCCACCTCCCTTCTTCCCGTTGTCGTCTACTTCCACGGCGGCTCTTTCTCATTCCTGTCCGCCTCGTCTTCCCCGTACGACGCCGTTTGCCGACAACTCTCTCGTTCGATTCCTTCCGTCGTTGTCTCCGTGAATTACCGCCTCTGCCCTGAACACCGTTGCCCGTCTCAGTACGACGACGGCTTCGACGTCCTCAAGTTTCTCGACTTGGACGACGTCGTTCTGCCCGAGATTGCTGACTTGTCAAGGTGCTTCTTGGCGGGTGATAGTGCCGGTGCCAACTTGGCCCATCACGTGGCTGTTCGGGTTTGCCAAGAAGAGCTCCGACGGGTGAAAGTTATCGGTTTGGTTTCCATACAACCATTTTTTGGTGGCGTGGACCGGACCGAATCCGAGGTCCGACTCGATGGAGCCCCATTAACATCAGTATACAATACTGATTGGATGTGGGATTTGTTCTTGCCAGACGGGTCAGACCGGGACCACGAGTCGGTTAACGTGACTGGACCTAACGGGTTGAATATTTCGGGCATCGATTTGCCGGATACAATTATATTTGTGGGCGGGTTAGACCCGTTACTAGACCGGCAGAGGAAGTATCATGAGTGGTTGAAGATGTCCGGGAAGAAAGCTGAGCTAATCGAGTATCCAGACGCAATTCACGCATTTTATTTTTTTCCAGAATTGCCCCAGTCATCTCAGCAAATTTCCCGTATGAGGGATTTTGTGAACCAGCAACTGAGCAAGATGAAATAATTGGGCTATTATTAATACTTCCCATCCTTATTACGAGACATATTCCAGAAAATATAGATAGTAATTAGGGTTAGTATAATCTTTTGTTCCTTCTGTTTTATTTTGGTTTTGATATCTTAAATTTTAAATCAGATGTTTTGGTCTCTCTAGGGCAGAATGGTCCAAATCTTTATTTAATGATGGAGAACACTGCTTTAAAAAGGAATGAAACTTGAGAAATCAAACCCTCCTATTTGAAATTTGAGGGACTAAATATAAAATTAAGATAAGTTTAAGAGACAAAAAATTGTATTAACCCTAGTACTTATTATAAGATACTCTTACGATCCTAAATGTAAGATCTAATTTGACAATAAATTTTTATTCCTAAATGTAAGGTCTTGTTTTGTTGGTAGTAGATTTTTTGTTCTAAATATAAGATATTATTTCGTTTCATCTATGATATTTATCTTTTATTCTCTAAGTAATTTGTGTAAGTTATAAATTGATATATTACATAATATTATGTATAAGTATTTTAGAAAGATTATATCATATATGATATAATTGAATAAATTATTTTTCTTATTTAAATTACCCAAATTAAATAAATGTATTACATTAAAAATTAGTGGAGTACTAGATAGGATATTAATTATATTTTTTAATATTACCCCTATTTGAAATTTCATTGATTGCAACTTCTTTAGTTTCTTAGATGTAATTCATGTTATGTAATAGAAGGAGTATGCATCATGTGATCCACATGAGTTATCGTTTGGACAGATGTCTAGTGGAGAAAGCAATAAAGCATACCCTCTTATCCGAAATCTTAATCTTGCAGAATTTGACTGGCCGATGACTTGTATTAAAATACTGCTTCAATTGTTTAGACAGGAAAAATCATTAAAAATTAGAAAAAGTGAGGAAAAGTTTCTATTAAAAATTTTATTGGTAAAAAAAGATCTAATACATTTTTATATATAGGTGTTTTACATATAGAATACCGGTCCACGGTGCTTTGATTTGCATCCACAAAACTTTCAATGGGATTTCCCCAATTTTCTCTAATTAATTTCTATGCTTTAATAATCATAAGGTTAAAGGCCTTTTTTTTTCTTCTGGAAGTATTGCTTCAGGGGCAATTTCGCTCCAACCGTTATGACGGTTAAGTTTGACCGTTAGCTAATTAAATATAAGAGCAAATTTGTATCTTAATAAAAATGAAATGAATAACAAAATTGCCCTGAAAGTTTCAACTTATGAGTAAATCTGCCCTAGAAATTTTCACTTTGAAGCAAATTTGTCTCTACATTTGGTCAACTAATTGTCAAACTTAACTGCGATAGCGGTAGGGCGAAATTGCCCCAGATGACACTTTCGGAACAAAATTGCCCTCGAGTCAATACTTCCAAGGCAAAAATGGATTTAACCCTAATTATTACTACTTCTGGTCCTAAATATAAAACATAATTAATTTTCTTTAGAGAGATTAAGGAAGCTAAATTAATTACTTAAACATATCATATATTATGTATCCTTAGATATATATCAATTTATAAGTTAAGAAAAATAATTTAGAGAAAAACTAATAAATATAAATATTTTAAAATAATTTAATTAATTTCTGAGTAAAAAATCAATCCCACTTTATATTTAAGATAAGAAGGAGGATTAGATAAATGAAAGGTACACACACCCTTTATACATTTGTGTGCATTAGAGTTAAAGGTGGCCGGTGGCAAGTCATTTCACTTTATATTGGTTAATCCCAAGAATACAAAAATCTTAAGCATGTTTGTTTGAGCTTAAATTTGTTTATAAGTTGCTTTTTACGTAAATCGAGACACAACTCCTCTCACATACTTACTTCATATACCGTAAATCACTATTAAAAAGTAACTTATAAGCAATCGAATCGCTAAAACAAACATACCCCTTATCTTCTCACAGAAGTAGATTGTCTCTTGTCAATGATTCTGTGCACTGTTGATATAAAAGGTCTCGTACAAATGAGAGGATTCCACGCTAAGAATGGCAAGATTGGCGATGTTTGGTCCACGTTTGCTAGTCCGTACAAAAACCAACATAGATAGCGTCGAACTCCAAAAAAGACAATCTTAAAAAGAAGACGTTGCTCTTATGATCAGGACTCCCAAATTCATTAATCACCTCAAGTGAAAAAGCCAAGATGAACACAACTTGTGGGGATTTTATTTAAGATCACAATAACAACTAAATAGAGGGTTTTTTATTTTTTTTAAAAAAACTTTACTACCTCCAATATTAAATATAAGATCTTATTAACTTTTTTAAAGAGATTAAAGAAGTTAATTAAATTTCTTTAAAGTATTAATATTTATCATTTTTCTTCCAAACTAATTTGTTTAATCATACACAATATATGATATGATTAGATAACTTATTTAGCTTCCTTAATCTCTCTAAAAAAATCAATTAAGTCTTATATTTAGGGCCAGTTGTAGTATTTTTCTTTCCATTACCACACCTGAACTTGTTGATATTTTTGAATGTATAAGACAATTTAGAATCAAGGATACAATAAGATACTTAATCATGATGAATTGAATTAGACACATATATAATAAATCATCCACTTATCAACATCATCTAGAATTAGACACTTAATCATGATGAATTGAATTAATTGTTACCTTAAATAATTTCCTTAGAGCGAAAAACAATTAAGTGTGCTAATTAGCTTTTTTTATTAAATTCACTGCATTTTTGTTGTTTTTAAACTTCTTAACATCTCTCTGGTAAGGTATAGAAATTTTTCTTTAATTTGCTGATTACTGATTTTACCTTTAACTTTTGGGTCCGTTTTTTTTTCCCCTTATACACGGTTTTAAGTTCGAAAAAATCCAAGAAAAATACATTTAAAATAAGGAAAAGATAAATCAGAGAGTCCAATATCACAAACACAAGTTAGACCTATGGGATGAATTTGGGATTTGGAAATGTTTCCAAATGACCAATGCCCCTAATAATATTTGAGGAGTTCAAATTGTCAATATATGTACTAAAGTTGTTAATTGTGATTTTTAAGTTGGTATTCTCTATATATAAGATAGTGACGCCTAATATGTGTGGCTTCAAAATAATACCTATAAGTTTGTTGATATTTCGAAAGTTCAAGTTGTCAATATATATATATCGAAGTTGTTAATTGAGATACGTAATCAATTTATGTATAGAAAATAACAACTTAAGAATCACAATTAACAATTTTAGTATACATATTGATAACTTGAGCTTCCCAAATGCTGTAAGGGGTAGATTGGTCATTTTAAAAAACTTTCAAATCTCATATTCCTCCCACAGGTCTAACTTGAAATTTGTGATATTCGACTCATTGATTTATCTTTTCCCTGTTCTAAACATATTTTCCTGTAATTTTTCCTTTAAATTTTAACACGCCTTTATATTTTTTTAAAAGCAATTATAAATAAATATCACATGACAAAATGATGTGACAACAGAAGTTTAAGTGCTTAGCACCATGTTCAGTGGCACAATCTTCATTCACTTCATATTTTGGTGCCTGCCGTCTCTTTGCGGCCTTTCTTCCTCCACTTGTGACACGTTTATGTGTCTTGTTAATTTATTATACCTCTTGCTTACCACTTGTCCAAGTTGTGAAATTAATTTAAATTATTTTTTTCATGGCCATAAAATTTCAACTTTTAAACAGTTCTCTTATGATATTTTCATTGAAATTTATTGTTTCAAGTGATGATGGCATGTGACTATCTTATAATGGCATCTACGTGTCATCAAAAGAATGGGACACGTTCTGGAAAAAAAAAAAGAATCGGACACATTCGTTATAAATGTTTAAAATGGAGTTCAACATATTTTTCTTTGTTTTGTTTTTTCATAGACAGGTTCACTGTTTAAGATCTTTTTTGTTCGTGGATATATTATACAAATGAGTTATACTAATACTCTTTTTTTTCCCGTTTCTGATGGCAAAAAAATAAAATAAAATTCCCGTCCTGAACATGTTGAACATTAAACAAACTTCAATCAGTAATTTCAAGAACTAATTGGCATATAAGAAAAAAATAACAACAACGGAGTTTTACTCAAGATTAGAGATGGGAATACGGGCCAACATTAACCCATAACCCGCATTAACCCATAACCCGCATGGTGCAGACATATACAGCCCACATTTCTGCAGGCTAACAAAATGCCAACCCTAACTTGAAATATACGGGTTGCAGGCCAGCCCGTAGACCCTCATTTTTTTTTTGAAAAAAAAAAATTACTATTTTTTAAAGATGATTGAAAATATGAGACATATATATATGAGTCATTAAATTTACCTTCATAGTATTAATCATTTCTCTTATAAAAATTTAAAAACATAATCTACAATTCAAGAGATAAAGTTATCAAATTTGTCAAAATTTATAAATAAAACATAAACTCATTCTCAAACAACCAAGATATAATAATTTTGTTTAAAGAAGGAAAGAGACTAAGATTTTTTCTCTTTAGAGTGGAAGGTACCAAGATAGGAGTAGAAAACTTATAAGTTTTATAAAATTATTATACATAAAAAAAATAAAAAAATTTGCGGGCCAACCCGCGGGCTATGCGGTGCTGGCCTGTAAGGCCCGCATTTTTGTGGGTTGGGAAAACCTATCAAAACCTACGGGCTCGCAGGTTGAACCCACAGGTTAAACCCATATTACCGACTCTACTCAAGATACTGACTCTATATTGGAAAATATAATAGCTATAATCCTGAGAAAATAATAAGCCCCCAGTTTCTTGCTTCCATGTTTCTATATACAATTCTGAAGGACTGAGACCATCATTTAATATCACAAGCATCCATTTCTGTAATATAAATCTCCCTAATCAGATTTCTTGCTATCCAAGGCTTCCTTCAGTTTCCTCCCTAATGCAAAGGCCAAAGGAGGAGGAACAGCATTTCCAATCTGCCTGTGCTTGTGTTGGATGTTCCCAGAAAATTGATAGCTATCTGGGAAACCCTGCATTAATGAATAATATGAGGAACATTAATTAATAGGCTACACCAAACCAAATGGCATCATTTTACTTTTTGGGAGGGGAAGGTATTCAAAATTATCAGCCATTTATGGATTTGTAATTAACTTCTGAGACAGACATCATGTTCTGTTTTTCATGGAGAAAGTAGTTTATTACTGCCTACTATTAATATGAATCCCTTTACTTCCTGCTCCCTTCTTACCTTATTCTAGGTTTCAAATAACTGATTTGCATTAAAATTAGTTAAATGCAATAAATGCATATTATTTTTCCAACTATACCTTTATGTGTAAAGAAGATAAGTGGAAGAATAAATGCAATAAATATAGTTAACAAGGGGTAAAGTTGGAAAAAAAATGCAAGAAATATTTAGATAAACCTCAAATAAAACTTATATTTTGGGACACGCCAATTTAAAGCTTATAATAAGAAACAGAATGAGTATTTCACTGTTAGATTTTCACGATATAAAAAGCTACCAATATGGATGTTCTTACTTGAGATCGGGCACACTCTCGAACGGTAAGGATCCTGTCTTGATCAGGATGGAAGCACATTCCAACTTTCCCCATTGGTTGAGGATCTGTAATGGAAGTTGGAAAATTTCCTTCCCAATCCAATCTACCAAACAGCCCTTTCCATTGGTTGTGTCTCTTAGCTGTGTTGGGCAGACACCATGGGATCAAATCCGCTACTTGCCCATTTTTCAATGTTACCTGAATTTCATTGATAGTAGATACCAGAACTCAGTTCAATCAAATATAGTTGTCTCATAAGCCACAAAAGAATTCAATATTACCTTCTCATCAGGAAGATCACGCCAATCTGCACCTGGCCTCTTAGGGATCTTCTTACATCGAATCAGATTCAGTTCATTCATTTCCTTTGATATATGGTCAGTCAAAACAGCCATGTCACGCCGAATATTCTTTTGGAACCATGAAACAGGATCACTTTGATACTGAGCAGCAAAGAATCAAGTTAGCGTATAGGAAAATTGCAATGCAAAAACAAAAGAGCACCTCAAAGATATTTTTGTTTTGTGATGAAATACCTCCAAGTTTGCTTTAGAAGCTCCATTTTCCACAGGAGGGAGATCTCCAATGGTATCTCGAACAGTTATTGCACGGAATGGAGCACCATTTGCTGTACTGCGAACAGCAGCATACTGGTCACTGTTTGATAAAGAGATTTTCAACTCTGGAGCTGCAAACACGTGCATGGGCTCCGGCCACTCAGGAAGAACGTCCTCTGGGGAGGCTGCCCATATAAATGCCCGTTTTCTTGACTGGGAGACACCAAAAGTTCCGGCCTCTAGGATACCAAACCTCACCTTTATACATACAAATGAGTATTCATAAGTGCTCCCCAAAGTGTAATTAATCAAGAGAGATGAAAACAAATTGCAATTGAGCAGTTTACCTGATATCCCATCTCAAGAAGCGAAGCTAAGGTTAATGTGAATGTCTGTCCTTTATTGAAAGACACAAAGTTCCTCACATTCTCTAACAGGAAATACCTTGGCCGGAAATAATCAGCAAAAGATAAGAAAGCTAGTATCATCTCACACTGAACTTTACTCCAAGTACTCTGGTTGAACCTGTTCATCCCAGAGAACCCCTGGCACAAGAAATACAATTATTTAATTAGTACCCAGAATTTTTTTCCTTCTTAGCAGAACTACTAGAATTCAAGAAGCTAGACAGACCTGACATGGAGGGCCCCCGTTAATGAAATCCACTTGCCCTGGTATAGGCAAATTATTTATTTCCGCTGCATCTAATTTAGAAGCTGATTCTGCAGCCTCAGGGGTTGAAACACAATCATCTATATCCCCACACTTCTCCATCACAGCCCTACATTACAATGCATCAAAAGTTCACTTACAAATGGGTCCATTTTCAAGATTGGGCACAGGGGGAGTTTTATGGCAACATGAAAGTTTACCTAAGAATAACATTGCAGTTGTTGATAAAAACCAATGATTCAGGATGATTGAGTTTGAATGCGTCTCCAGCTGGTTCTTCATATTCAATAGCCCACTTAGTTGACGAAATTCCTGTAGCATTTAAGCATTAAAGCACAAGTTATATGATGCATTTAGAGTAGATATTCTGTTTCTTGTTATGGAAGTGTAATTAAATTTACCTGATTGCTGCAACCCCTCTGATAAACCACCACATCCAGAAAAAATGTCAAGGGTCGCCAATGTCTTTTTTTCCTCATCTCTTTCTGAAATGCCTTCTCCCTCTTTGCACTTTCCTTTCTTCTTTCTAGTTGCATCCTCACCAGGATCTCCACTGGAGTATCTTACTTTGATATGTGCTGGCAACTATTGAATTGAATGATAAAAGCCCAAAATAATTATGGTTATTCATACAAAGAGTTTTGTGTAGTTGCTACAGAATCTCATAGGAATCACAGAAATAATAATCATACATGTATCAGTAGTTGCTACAGAATCTCATAGGATTCACAAAAATAATAATCATACATGTATCAGCTTATAAAATTAATAATTAAGTAAAAGCGGTAATGTATCTGCAGCGATTTGAATTTTAATGTAAAAAGCTTATATCATTATCCTGTGACCAAACAAGAACAAGCTTTAGCTAAAATGCAACATATGCAGTCACAGTTAAAATACTCCATGTTATAGATATCGCTTATACCCAGTACTAAGACAAGATTGAGGTCAGTAATTAAATTACATCAACAGGAAGCAGCATAAAGGATAGCCAATTAACCACATGCATTAGTTAAATGGCATGGTCTCACGAAAGCTAGATAGGCCATACTAAGTCTAAGATTGAAAAGATACAATAATCATGTATAAATAATAAAACAGGATCCACTGCCTTCAAAGATTCATTTGATGGATAGGTTACATGCACATGAAGGGGATAGGTATCCATACCTTCTTGAGTGAGCCAGTGGCAGGATCATACAAATTGTCACAGAAGAACATGTGTTGAAAGATTCCGGGGGAACTACATGCTGGGATATCATTCTTCTTTCTTACTTGACATTTTCCTTCAACAGATTCTACAGGCATTATGTGTGTTTCTTCACTGTAATATACCTACAAAATTTAAGTAAGAAAAAAAAAAATTAAAAAAAAAGGTGTCTGTGAGAACATGGCAACATTTTTTACAAGGGTGGCGTGGAGTGGGTCAGTGGGGTAGCGATCTAGGGTTCAAGCCCTCCTAATGTCAAAAAACTAAAAAGAATAAAAAAGGTACAATTTACATAAAATCCAAGAATGAAAAAAGTAATGCGCATATAGACATGCATACATGCTTAGAACATGAGTTTTTCCTTTTGACAAGTTATGACTAGCCTATACCTCTCGAATATCGGAGCTGTATGCCTTCTCATTTGATATGTCTTCAGGTCTGAAAAACCTTCTGACTTTGACCTGGGTGCATTTCACTTCAGGTTCTCCTTTTTCCTTTTTCAAAATAATCTCCAGCAATTGGCACACAACATATGGTTTCAAACCTATGTTCCTCCCACTCTTATTAGTTCCCTGCTCTATTCTGTCTTCAAAATCATATGGACTTACAAAAATATAATCATGAAGCGCATATTCAGTTCCTTGAAATTGAAAAGCAGTCTTGGATGAGTTTACAGAGAATTTATCCCTTTCCTTTTGGGCTTCGTTCAATTTGCAGGAGTGGCAGATGCCTGTGCCTAGACCCAAAGTCTCAAATGGAAGCCTAAAGAAAGCACCTCTTTCAGGCCAATAAAGGCTTTTACAATAATACTCTATAGGCAGTCCTTTCTTCTTCCTCTCTTCTGCTCTGGCCCTATCATCTTTATCAGCAGAGATATTATCCTT
This sequence comes from Inga leiocalycina, assembly GCA_963242795.1. Taxonomy (NCBI): domain Eukaryota; kingdom Viridiplantae; phylum Streptophyta; class Magnoliopsida; order Fabales; family Fabaceae; genus Inga; species Inga leiocalycina. Next base: position 81,518,172 of record OY725320.1, on the reverse strand, counting down.
CCGATGTTGGTGTCCCCATTGAATTTTCCTAATATCAACAGAAGAAATCTGCTTGATGTCTTCCAGTTCCAAATTCTTACACTCATTAGTCAAAAACAATTCTCTCTCACTAGCAGCATTGCCAAGAACTGTCTTACATCCATACTGCATCATTCTTCCATGAAACATTTTTCTTCCTTTCGATGATTCAAACAAATACTCAACCATATAGATATCAGGAAATTCATTTACTTCTACACCTTCCACAGACACAAATTGCCCCACAGATATTTCTTCTCCATGAACAATAGCTTTTTCATATAGGGCACAACCAGAACTTGTTTTACCCTCACTCTTTTCATCCCACCTTACTTCTCCGTCAGGAGAAAGGTATTTGGTCTGTTTTGGCACTGAAGGGGATTTATGGGTTTCTTCCAAAGGTAATGATGCATCCCCCACAGTATCATCATCTTCATTTTCTTCTTCCTCCTCCTCCTGCTCTTCAGTCTCATCTTCTTCCTTTGATTCACTCAAAGCTCCTTTCGAATCATCAGGCAAATAATTAGAGTAGAACTCTCCCCATAACCTATTAATAAGTTTTGTTGTAGTAGCCTGCATGGCTTTCCTCTTTGACACAATGGCCACTGCAGCTCTAGGATTCAAATTCGGTTGACGTATGGGCACAACCTTCTTTGTCTTCACCAACCACTTAGTGTGGCGCCGCTCCTCCATTTTACTCATAAGACCTGTGATAAATGCACACTTTTTAATCTTTGAATCAGGATATTCTGCAAACAGTTGCAGAATTATCTGTCCATGGACAACAATGTATCTTTCAACTGTTGCTGGAGCAGATGAAATGTAGGATTGATGATCCTGACCAAAGTCAGATACTGCCTTAATGACATCTGTAAAAGAAAGCCGTGATACTCGGCTCTGCTCCTTCAACAAGGTGATTATGCTGATAGCAAGCCTAGCAGTTTTCAAAATTGTCTCATGCCAGGGAGCATACTGCTTGGATGGCTTGCCAAGTCTATACCTGAAAGGAAAGTTTCAAGGAAAGTTTCAATGCCATTATTAAGATCTACTGTTGAATTACCATTAAATGTACGTGCATCAACATTATATATACAATTTCACCTCTACTTATGTGGCTTTACAAATTCACTTACTGTTATAGATATAAAAACTTTTATAGAAAAAACAAACATTAGTTAAATGTTCAATTCCATACAAATGGATTCCCTATTTTCCTTTTGCTTCAGATAAGGATGCTATAAATAACACAGGTTTTACATCCATATTTTTTTATCAACCACACCTATATTATAGATCACCATACAGAAATGGTTTACATTATACTTTAAATGTAAGAAATGTGTATCTCTCAATATTATGCAGAGGACAACTTACCAGGCCATATCAGTCCGAAAAGAGATGAAAATAATGGATGAACCAAATTCTATCATCCATTCCTTTATCGCACTCAGATAAATAGGGATTCCATCCGCAGCCTGTGATCCAGACCCAGTGGAAGAAGAATGACTAACATCAGTATCCAGATTGAATCCACTTCCATCATCTTCGGTCATGAGTCCTGATCCAAAGATCGTAACATCAATCTCTGAACAGGGTCTCATAGGAAGAAGTTCCAAAGAAATCAACCTGGCATCTGAATTGTATAAAGACCAATTGTTTAGCATTCTTTTAGGAAGATGCTCAGGGTCATATACCACATAATCATCATTAAAAATTATATACTCATCAGTTTCTTCATGAGAGGTTTTGTAGTATGCAGGAAGAGGATAGTCATTCGCTATCTCATCTTCATTAATTTTAATGTAAAATTTGCTTGGTGCAGAGGCAGATCTGTGGCTTTTCTTCTGCTTCATAGATTGCCAATACTCTTCCTCTTGCAACAACCTGGCTAACTTCACATCCTCATCTTCCTCAGATAGATCAGTGGTTGAACTTGCCTGAATCTTCTTCTCTTCACCCCCAACCCCTGAATCAATCTTTAAACTACCACTTGATGGGAATATTTGGGCATGTATTAAGTTTCCGTGTTTCTTGCTCTCATCTCTTAGGTCAGCAAGAACAGGAATATCCAAGAACATCGTGTCATTTTTCATGGATGTCATATCTAAGCCTATCAGTTGCTTATAGATAAACTCACCTTGAGAAAGAACAAACTCCTTCACAGAAGCAGTTCCAGAAAACATCTTGCTTCCACTCAAGGACCGTGCCATCCCAGCAAGCAACTCATCTAAACTTGCATCAGGATTCCCACCAGACGATTTTGAGAGTTTTTTGTAAACTTCTACACAGGCCTGAGCCTTTCCATAGAAAAGGTCATAAAATTTCTTGTAACAAGTGGCAGGTTTTAGGCAGTCATAATCAGCAACATCAGTAGAAAGCCAGATCACGGGAGAGCCTTCTTCATAACCAGAGATGTCCCATGATTCAATGCGTCCAAATCCGTTACACCTAATGCCTTTCTCTTTCTTCTTATCAAGGCTTTCTTTAAGAGGTAAAATAACTCCAGAGATATACAGATCTTTGGCTTCCAGCATCTCTAGGGGTCCTTCTGTACCATTTTCATCATGAAGAATAAAGTCTGTGAGCCTCCTATTTGGGCGGCCATCACCATCATCTGGTCCAGCAGTCTGGCGCACAGCTACAAACTCCTCTTCAACAACCTCTTCCTTCTTTACTTCAATAAGACAAGCCTTCTCAGGTAGGTGAACAGACTTTTCCTTCAAACTTTTAGATGCTGCAGCTCTTTTTGGCATCTTGCGAGAACCAGTGGGCTGCTCACTTCTCTGTGAAGAGCTTCTCTTTCTTTGCTTATCTCCAGCCATGACTTCCTCTTTTATTTTTGAAACAACAGATTTTTGTTTACTCTTGCTGCTCTTTTTGCCTAATTAATTAAAATGTCCATGACATCAAAGAAAAGATGACAAATTTATAAATATAATGAAGAAACAGAAAGGAAATAATTAAAGCTAAAAGTACTATAAAGGATCAAGGCAGCTGAAACAGATAGGGTCCAAATACAAGGTAACTCTAGAACATAAAAATACATCGTGCCAAGAAAGTAAATAAATGAAAATTTTAAGTACAATAGTAGCTAACAAGATCGAACTAGCAACTCCAAAGTGAGGACAGAATTTCCCAAATATTAATTTTGTATATGATCAAAAAAGGATCTAGGGAAAAGATACAAAGAAATAGAGTGACAAACCAAGGCGTACATGGTAAGAGAGGTTTGATAAAGTTAGAAATGGAATGACAGGCACAATTTTTTGTAAGCAACATAACTAATTGAAAATACGCAATCAGAGCTCAATAAATAAGAATTAAGCCTTACCTTACCTGCAAAATATTGTATCAGCTGCAGAATCTAAGGCTTGATCTATGGATACTTCTTTTGTTCAAAAAAAAAATCTATGGATACTTCAAATAAATTTTCAAATAAATCAGTTGTTTCCGTTCTACCAGCTCTTGTTCTTTTCATTTCTTGAAAACAAATCAAAAGATGATCTTACATGGTAACGTTTGAGAAAGAGATGGTGACTTAGACCCAACTCACAGGTAACCAATTTGTTATGCACTATTAGGGTCAGGAAAGTCAGCATTTGGCTAGGATTTGAAATAAGTTTGGGAAAAAAACACAATCTTTATAGTTTGAGATTAAGGCAAAGTTGGAGAAGGGTAGCATATCAATCTTTGTCACAACTCAAACATGCTTCATATCACAATATAATTCACACCAAAAATTAAGATCACAGGAAATATAACATAAAGTTCAAAAAGAACGTACAACACCATGAATCGCCACATTGCCATTCCTAGTTCCAGATGAAACTTATCACATTGGACAGATGAATTCTGCTAGCAGCAATTAGCAATTCTACTACCATTGCACGAGCTGAGGGTTTTATATTCCAAAGAAATACAACAGAAGTTCAATTGATCGTTCAAAATCACTCTGAAAATATCAAGTTCGGAAAAAGGACAAGTCACATTACCCAGTGAAGAAGAAGATGGAAAACCAGTGCGAACCAACAAAATAAAACCCCGAATTTGAAATCCAAGTACAAGATTCACGAACAAACGAAGATGTGTATCAAACATGGGTAAATTGGGAAAAAGAAAAAGAAAGGAGAAAGAGATGATTCATTGATTAATAATCCAACACCATTGAGAAAACACCTTGGTTCGGCAATACCGCGAGTTTCGCACACCCAGTGAAGAAGGCAAGAAATAATCAAACCCAGACTCAAACAAATAAAACAAAGGCCCTTGTGTTGAACTTGCAGAACAAAATTTAGGAGAAAACGATTCCACATTTCAGATTAACACAAGAACAAAACAGAAAAATAAGCCTCCGATTATCCACCAAGAACCACTCTACAAAATCGTCGCTTCACAAAATAATGAGTGTCACGTACCTTGCGGAGAAACAAAAATAAAAAGACAGGAAACAAAACCTAGAGTCTCTCCACAATAGGGAAAAAAAGCAGACAGCAGCAAGAAGATGCCTATAGTTTGTGCGAGAAATCCAGAGAAAGCAAATGGGTTTATATATACCTGATTTTGGATCACCAACGATGGATGAATCATTGGGTGCAGAAGAATCTAGAAGGGATGCAGGTGCCATCAGTTAAATGCACTTCCTTGTTTCAAATCTTTTTGATGTATGAAATGAGAAAAAGGAAAGAAAAACAGCTCAGGAATGAACTGGAGCGGTATGAGTTGACTGGTGAAGTGGGTTTTTGGGGGAAAACCCTCAATCAGCGTGACGTTTTGCTTCTGCGTTTTACGGTTTTAGTGCTTTACTGCTTGGTTTGTAAGAGAAATGGTTTTGGCTCGATCTTCAACTTTGGGTCGTGGCGGGGATGCACGGAAACCATTTTTTGGCGCCTATTTGCTCAAATTGAAATCTTTTTGACGAATTCGGGCAATTTCAGGGATTTCCTGCCTTTAGCGCGGCAATTTTAGAATCTGTGTTGAGGCTGAGGGTAAACTATCTTTTTGGGTTAAAGATATTTAAATTTTAGGTGGAAACCTAAAATTTAAAAAAAATAAAAGTATAAAATTTGGGAAGGAAATTAAAATTTAAAAGAATAAAAGAATAAATTTTAGGCTTTTTTATCCAATATTATAATTTTACCCCCTTCCCTCCTTACCTTCCTTTCAAACCAAACACACCCTGAATGAATTTCCAACTACGATTTATTCAAATCGTGAACAAAATTTTAATTATTCAATGCATAAAAAAAATTTCCATTGAAAACAAAGAAGGGTTAGCACTTAGCACCATCCAAGGTATTTTTTGGGTAGATATTTTTTTAATAGCACCTAGATTAAAGTATACCTTTTGTTTTTTAAATTTAGACAAGGTTTTATTTTAATCCTTCAATTTTAAAAGTGTGTTTTTATTCTTTTAAGTTAACATTGTTAACTTAAAATTAAAATATACTTTTGGTCTTTTATGTGTAGACAATATTCTATTTTAGTTTTTTAACTTTAAAAATTATGGTTTTAGTCCTTTTAAATTAACACTGTTAACTTCACTAATAGAAAATGTTGAGCTAGCAAATTTAGAATGTCACCTCAACAAATTTGGAATGCCGATATATCTTTTCAAAAGGTTGATTTTAAATGGCAAAAAAAAAAAAAAAAGGTTGATTTTAAAATTAAAATATAATGATAATTATATTAAAGAATTAAAATTGGGACATGTTATATTTTAAATTTGCTACACATTTTTGAAAGTTAAAGAACTAAAATAAATCTTTGCCTAAATTTAATATAATTATTTTTATATTTTAATTTAATTTTAAAATCAACCTTGTGGAAAGATGGGCATCCTAAATTTGTTTTGTTTTCCGTCACTGAAGTTAACATTGTTAATTTAAAAGGACTAAAAACATATTTTTGAAGTTAAAAGATTAAAATGGAATCTCACTTAAATATAAAGGATTAAAAATATACTTTAGCTTAGTACATAATATTATAAAATAATTTTTAATACATTCAAATTTCAACACAATAAAATATTTTTAATACCCTAAATTTAGGGTGCTTATTGTTACTAAAAACTTACTTTAGTGTGTCATATCATACAGACTAATAAATAAAAATTGCGTTTTAAAGTACTGAGACCGAAAAAGCAAGAAGAACTGTTCAAGTATCAATTTGAGGGGAGACGATACTCTAAGAATCATGATTCTCATTTTCTTCTCAGAATTTCATTTACATCATCAAATTAAAAAAATAAATGGTTCAAACCTAATATTTTATAAAATTATTATTATAGTGTTTTATAATTTAATTTTTAAAATTTTATTTATATTACAGTTATGAATTGTGTTGATAAAATTTTAATAGTTTAAATTTATTTATTTATGTTTAAAAATAATAATTTTATAAAATATGAAATTTAAATCATCTATTTTTTTAATTTGAAGATAGAGATGAAATTCTAAGAAGAAAATGAGATAAAGGATTCGAAGAGAACTCAAACCTCAATTTTAGCATTGATTTGATTTGTTTTTAATGCACCAGCGGTAAACCTTCAAATTAGCAAAGTTGTAACTATAATTGTCAAACTTGCGAGTTAACTTTTTGAATTTACCAATTGTATGTTTCTACCTTGCAAAATCAAATTGAGTTACTGGCAAACTCGTTCTAGTTGTACATTTAGATAAACTCGTGAGTTTATACATCAAGTTTACCATTTTTACATTTCTAACTTACAAAACCATGTTAACTCACTCGTAAATTCGTGCTAACTTTTTCGATTTAATCATGCTTAATGGCTTTATATATGAATTTTATATAAATTTCTTTGACCAATATGATAGATTATGAATGTTGATCTATTTAATTTCAATTATGTAGATTTAAAATATATTTAAATCAAACTATTGTCATTTTTTATATTTTAATTATACACTATAAATATCTAGTAATGATAAAAGAAAGTTCGTATTCGAGTTCACATACGAATCTACGTCACTATCATGAGTTTGTTTAGACTCGTGAGCTTAACAACCTTGATTATAACCAATATTTCTCATCAAATATATCCCTCCTTTTCTCTCTTAAGCTACTAGAAGATTTTTCATTGTCTTAATGCATATTGTAAAATCTACAGAATTAATTTTTTTTTGAATACCCTTGTATTGAAAACTGTTTTATTGACTTCCTCTTATTTAAAGAAAAATGATATCACAATTTAATGAATATAATTACAGGCGACCTTAATGAATAGAATTTACTATCAAGGTTTTTTTAAAATATTTTAATCTATAAAATATTTTGTGGATATTAAAAGTAATTAATGTGTTTATTCGGAAATGTCATGACAAATAAATAGATTATTTAATCCTATCATATTGGTTCATTACTCACATTATTGATTCACAATGAATCGACTGTATTTAATGAATTAGTAATATTTGAACATATTAGAGTATTTTAGGAATATTTACTATCTAAATTTATGTACATGGATTCATTGAAAATGTCGATTCACATTAACAAGTTCTGAATTAATTTCCCATGCTACATCTTTTTTATTACATTCCCATACTACATTACATACGCAGAATCGCTATTTTCATTAAAATCTTCAAATAAATTATATTTCAAGTTTTTCCCCTTGCATCGTTTGCATGAAATGTAAGATAAGAGTCATACAATATGAATTAATAGTTGGCAAAAAAAAAAAATCATACAATTGTGTGACTGGGCCAACCTTAAAACATGGCCTATTTAAATTAGCGTTATAAAAACACGTTTATATAAATTGAGACAAAACCCTTTTCACATACTTATTTCGTACATCGTAAATTGCTTTGAAAAATCAGTTTTTATTGCTAATCCAAACAAGCATATATAGGATGGGTTTGGCTCAATCTCAAAAAATAACAAATTAATCTTATTTGTGCCTATAATATATCTCTTACTACATATAAAAGTAGGGTAATATCAAGTAATAAATAGTGAGTAAGATATTGTTCCCACGAGGACTTAGTACCTAAACCCGGTTGAGCATTGCTTTTACACTTTTGTTTAATTTGAGCAAACCAAATTGAATTCAAATGAGTGAAAAGAAAATTAAAATCAAATTAAAACAAATTGCCACAATCATCAAACAAGCAACCCAAAGTCACTAATTCCTTATTAATTTTATAAACCTTGTTTTCACTAATTAATTTATTTCAATATCAATTTTGTTAATCTATAGTATTAGTATATGTCAGGGTTATGTAACCCGGACTGGACCGGCCGGTCCGGCCCGGAAACCGGAGAACCAACTTGTAAATCAGTCTGGGTTACTATTTAAATTTTTTTTTTTAATTTTTCCTTTAGAATTTCATACTATAAGTCTAAAATTTTCAATTTCTCACCGGTTTAGCTCCGGTTTGGCCCTGGTTTGACCCATTGACCCTTAACCCAATACCTCGACCGATTCAATACCTGGTCCGGGTTTTAATACCTTGGTATATGCAAACATCTCCCTATTATTTACACCTCTCTCTCAAGTTAAAATTGTTATTCCTAACATAGTTACCCAAGAGGCAATAATAATTCAATTTTACTCTAATTTGATTATATTGGTCCAATAAGTATATTCTTATCCTATTGACCAATTAGAATAAATTATCATCCCACATTACTCAATCCTATAATCGAATTAAGATCTTACTCCATCCTATAATCCAATTAAGATCTCTCTCCCAAGTCTAATCTAAATTCTCCAGCTTTATAGTTAATGATGATCAAGTATTAAGTAGATAAGAAATAGACAAGATTAAGTAATCAAAATTAACATTAAAATATAACTAATAAGGGAAAGCAAAGTTTAATCTTCCTAAAAGTTTATAACTAATAGACAAGATGATGGATGATTCGCTGTTTATTGTGCAGCTGCCTCCTTCCTCCCTTCATCTTTTGCTTTTAACTTAAGGCCCCCTCCTCAAATTCCAAAACGGTGCCTCTTGTTGCAAAGAAAAAGGAAATAATAATATTCTTTCTTTCCTTTTATTTGAGAAAACTTTCCCTTTTTTTTATATTTTTCTTTCCTAAACTTAAAAAAACTTATATTCTAAGTTGAAATCCTAGAGATGATGCACCTAAAATGATATCTCTTAAAATATCAAGAAAATCTCTTTAATTAAACATTCATGACTTCCCAAAAATATCAAAATAAATCTTAAAATTATTAAAAATAGGAAGTGATCAGAGCAGTTCTCTTGGTAACACATAAGCACTTCCAGTCCTCAAAGATTACAGGTAACTTCCGAGAAGTTGTCCTCACATATATGTTAATATTTGAATTCCTTAACAAATCTTCAAATATCCTAAAATATCTCCGAAAATCATTTCTTCTTATCCTAAAAATATAAAAGCAGAATAGCCACTGGCTCCCTGCTGAAATGTGAGCAAAAACACAAAAATAAAATAAAAATATTAAATCAAATGTTCACAAAACAAACGTATAAGAAATAAAGAGAGATAATGAAGCAGTTACGAAATATTTGGAAATATAAACTTCATATGTAAAATTTAAAAAAAGTGAAATTGGACTAATTATTTCCCATAATACATCGTTTGAGGACATCTGTCAAAGTAAAACACGTATATGCATTCTTTTTTGGGGGTCGTCTACTGCACATGTTTGGAATATTTTGGCTTTTGCACAAGGTTGGGATAGCTTTGAACCAATTGAGCTTTTAAGGGAAAAGTGATTCTTTCCCGTAAGCCACAAAAAGCAGTTTTACGGTTGGCTTTTAAGGAAAAAGTGATTTTTTCTCTTATAATTATCACAAAAACTACTTATGCTACCGTTAATCCATACAAGTTTGTTTCAGACAAGCTATTTATATTATTGCCAATCGAAACAGAAATCATATTACACAATCTGACTTTTATCCAATCTTAAGTTTGTCAAAAAAGTTATTTTTCCAACCGCTATCTCAAATACACTCTTAAACAGTGTGCTATATAAATCCTCGTTTCTTTTGTGGGAGTTTTGAGTTTCAAATTTTGAGGGTTATGGATGATTGTGAGTTGTTATGTTCACGTTTGATCGAGCGATTAAAATATGTTTAAATTAGTGGTAGAAGCTGCTTTTCCAATGTAATATACGGCATATAATGAAAGTTTATGAAAGAAGTTTTGTCTCGACTTACGTGAACATATTTTTCTACAACTTTATCAAACAGGTCTAAATTGCTTTTCGGCTTGGTAAGCATGAGACTTCTAAGCTTCCAAAACCCTCACCATATATGTCAGTGATCTAACATCCCTCCTTTCTCCCTTTCATTTGACAATCCTATATAACCCATCTGGGTATATTTACTAATTATAGGAAAGAGTTGGGCCTTTTAAGTAGACTATAGATATGTTTGAGATCACCTATTTTTTGGATATAAGTGTTTATTATATAAATCGAGATAAAACTTCTCTCACATATTTATCTTGTATACCGTAAATCACGATTTATAAACACTTATAAGTCAAAACAAAATGAGATGATTAAACTACAATTGACAATGACATGAGGGCATCAATGAATATTCAGATTCTCAGTCATGCGCGTAGCGGATATTGAGATTTTGTAAAAAAGTACTATTATTATGATGGTGAAAAGTACTACTTTTAAAAAATATAAAATTAATAAATATGCATATATAAAATTTTTAAATTCATAAAATTTGCATAATAATAATAGTAAAATAAGTTTATTAGTTATTACACATGACACGATGAATAGAAAAATAAACTCATTCAATGAATTAATAATGTACTAAATACCTATTTTAAGAAGCTGTAACCCCAGATGACAAGTACTATACTAATTAACAAGTCATTAAAATTAAAACTTCACCATCTCTCAAATATTTTAACATGGCATTAATAAGAACAAAGGAGTGTTCATATTACAGGAACAAAACGATTCTTACTTGGTTGTTAATATTTTTTCAATGAAAATAACACCATTATATCCCATAACCAAATTTTAGGGTTAGTATTAAAATGGAGGATAGTCAAAAAATAGACAGCCCAATAGAATCATTTCCCGCTCAGGTCCCATCCACAGCAAATCAAATAAGAATAAATTAAACAAACAACTAACAATTATAGTCCTATAGTAGAAGCCTGATTACACAAAATATAAAGCCCCATCTCAGATATTCCCTGGCATACAAATTCAAAGTCCATAAAAACATCGGGCAGATGAACCAGCGATCAAAAAAGTTTGAAACCCCTTGTGAGAACCGTACAAAGTACAAAAACAACAGAACTATCGAGGACCCAAAATTTCAAGAAATTTGATTAGATTCAAATCCCATCAAGAAACTTGAAGATCTTCAACCATGTCAAAAAGCAACGTCAGTTTAACTGTTATATCAGTCTGGCAAAATTTGCTCACTGTCAGCATCAGCCTCGGTCTCCACCTTGGGCTTTGGAGCCTGGCCAGCCCCAGGAGCCTGCTTCTTCTTGATTCCACTCACTATATCATCAATTCTCAAGAGCATGCAAGCAGCTTCAATGGCGGTCTTAAATGTTTGTGCCTTCACATTGTAGGCATCCCAGATCTGGCATCATATCAACAATACATTTAACATTCACACATAATGCTTATCAAGACAACTGAAACAAGATATTATAAAATGTCCAGCGCAGTTGTTTGGGGGGACCCCGGAGAGGAGCGTATGTCCTTTATTGTGTCACTCAATTTGGTAATATTTGAAATGTGTCAAATATAATTCTATAGTGACAAATGTAGATTTACGGTTCTGGAGAACCATTCAAATTTACAAAAGGCAACTAAAGTATGATACCTTTCGCTCTTTCATGTCAGAGATGGCACCAGTATTTCCATCAATGCCTATCCATGCATTCTCTCCATTTGCATGCTATAAGTTCCCAACACAAAAATCAAAATTTATTCACAAAGAAAAAAAGAAACAGCAAAACGGCATAAGCAAATGTTTCTGGTCTTACTTTTCCTTGCAGTGCAGTCATAGTCCGAATCACATTTACCCCACAATTTTGTGCTAAAGTACGGGGTATGGCCTCAAAAGCAATGGCAGCAGCTTCATAAGGCCACTGTCAGCAGGAATCATAGTCAGGACTCACGGCTCAGAGTATATCATTTAAAAAAAAAGGACAAGAGGAATGCTAATATCAAATGGTCCTCAAATAGAAGAAACAGCAATTTCACGCTCACCTTCTCTATGCCCTCAATAGATGAACTCTTCTGCTTCAAAGCTGCAGATACAGTCAGCTCTGTAGCACCGCCTCCAGGAACAAGCTTTGGATTTTTTATAATATTTCTTGCAACAGACATAGCATCCTGGCATGCAAACAAGCTTCAGAAAGCAGTGATGTGAAAAATGCATGCTCTCATCATTTCTCAGACATTAAAGCTTACCTGGAGGTTTCTTTCAACTTCATTCAAGAGATCCTTACTGGCACCCCTTAGAAGTACAGTACAAGCTTTAGGGTCTTTGCAATCAACAATAAATGCAAAAAACTCATCTCCAATTTTCTTAACTTCAAATAACCCAGCACCAGTCCCAACATCAGACTCCTGCAATTCATCAGGTCTGTTCACAATAACAGCACCGCATGCCTTTGCAATTCTATTGTTATCAGTTTTCCTCAGCCTCCTGATTGCACTGACCCCATGCTTACTCAGATAATGACATGCCAAATCACTAAGTCCCTTCTCTGTAATAACCAAGTCCGGTTTAAACTTCAATATCTGCATGCACATCTCCTCAATATATTCTTCTTCCATCTTCAACAAGATATTCCAGTCTTCTTCCTTGAGCAGCTCAGCATTTGTTTGGTTTTCACCCTTCTTATACTCAAGGGGGCAATCCAAAAGGATGATACGAGGGTTAACAATCTTTCTCCTCATTTTGCCGGGGGCAACCACATCTTTGTTTATCATAACTCCTTTAAGAACTCTTGAATCCTCCAGCTGCCCACCAGGGACCTTTTCAACTTTAATATAATTTTTTATATCCACATCTCTTAAACCTTGGCCAAGATCAACACCTACTGTTGTGGTAGCATCAATGGCTAAATCCTGCAATTTTATCCAAATATAAGGTAAATCCCATGATTTTGCATATTCCTAGACGTTATTTGCACTCATAATAGCATATAGGTTTTCATCTCATTTACTTGAGCAGAAACAAAACTGGTGATCAAGAAAATCTGCACAACAATGATCATTTTAAAGAACTATTTGCTAGATGTGCATGTATCAGCAATTAAGGTTTAAAAAAATGGCATTGCTATAGATGCATAGCTCTGAAGCTTTACAAACTCCTGAAATATGGAGGTAAAATCACAACTCGAAAAATTACAGTCGCTATATATGCAAAACCTCTTGTCTTATTAGATGCTAAAATCACAATATGAACCAGAAACAAGCAAGCCAAATTCATTAAGAGAAGGGGAGGGAGAACCCGTTGAGCATATGCCCCACTGCCAACTCCAAAAACAGTGCCTCTTTATTCAAGGGTAAGGGTTAAAAAACAAGAACAACGTTTTTAACCAAGAGAAGATGAAAGAGCAAAATCCAGCTTGAAAATCTAGCATAAGGAGATATGATACTCACAGCAATTAAATCTCCAAATTGACTAGTGAATTTGGTACCTATGCAGCTTTTCACTAGGCCCAGCATTGTACCTCCTGCAGCATAATTCATCAATAGCAAGAAAACTTCAAGACAGTTAAAACATAATCAACAAAAGATGAATCTTATGGTTGAAATCAAGGTAATTTTCTTCTAAAGCAAGAAAGTGCACATAAATTCAACATGTGTTAAACAAACAAATAAGGAAGAAAACTCTATAAGCACAAAATTCAAAAGTGTGACAGGGTCCATAAAGCAACTTCCTCTAGTTATAATGCACAGCATTGCAATTACACGTCATTGAATCACAGCAACTAGCTTTACTGTAAACATTCATCTTGATTTCGACTTCAAGTTGTAGGGAGTCATGAATAGACCATACCTACGATTATAGCTAACTCAACTCTAATTTTCACTCTATAGTCTTCTCAGTTTATCACCATATCAGTTGAAATTACACTAGGATTTGAGTTGTTGGGAGTCATTGAATCACTTTTGCGACCACAAAACAGGGGAGTTTAGGACTGGAAAAGCTTGGCTAAATACAAACTATCTAAAATCAACATGAGGAAGAAACAATCTTATGGAAGAAAAAGTAGCAATTAAACTTACGATCCTTGGTATCAATGGGCATGGCAATTTTGTCAAGCACAGCAATAGCATCCTCGAGTGCTTTGTTATAAGCTGCCAATTACATAATTATATAAGTCATCACTCGTCATATACAATCTCATAGACTTCTGTAAAAGAACCACTAATGAATACTGCTAACCTCGGCAAATGACTGTAGGATGATAATTTTTATCAATGAATGCTTCAGCAACATGGAGCATCTCACCAGCTATAAAAGTAATATTATTAAAATAGAGAACAGAACAAGGCAGCATATATCCAGTAAATCAAACAAACTTAGCTCCTCTATTAGGTGCACATTGACAATATAGAGTCCATTCATGACTTATAATTATCAACATGCAAACATGTGATGCTGTTTTGCAAACAAAATAATCTTTTTGTTTTCCATTCCATAATCACATTAACCAAATGAATGAATGATGCTGAATAGGTCCACAAGAAGTCAGTCTAGATAATAACTCATAAAAGGATTAAATTAAATCCACTTGAAACATACCAAGAATGATGACAGATGTTGTTCCATCTCCTACTTCTTCATCTTGCGTGCGACTTAATTCAATCATAGACTAAGCAATTGCAATAAAAGAACAGCATCAGAAAGTTTCAAACCAGTGCGTATAGCAGTAGTAGTAATGTGTGTGCAAACAAATATCAACAAAGCAAAGCAAGAGATATAAATCATGCCTTAGCAGCTGGGTGAGCAAGATCTAATTCACGCAAGATAGCATTTCCATCATTTGTCACCACAATTCCTGCATTAAAAAGAAAAGAAATGGCAAACCTCAGCTCCGTTGGATTACTTTAAATCACAAAACTAAACTGGTGAGCCACGTCAAACACAATTAAAAAGCAACTTCCAACACAACCTAAACTACATGAAGGCCATGAAAAAAATTAAAGATCTCCAACACGGTTAAAATCACTAAACTAGAACCCAAGACAGTGATCAGTAAAGTAAGAGTTACTTCAGTTTACTACAACTAAAAAACAGGACCACTTCCTCAAGCAATGAAGGGATAAATCATGTTGACCTATTAACAGAGACAATACACACAAGTTCTCAATTATCTGTAAGTTCCAACATGATTAAAAAATATAAACTCCAACCTCCACCAGCATCAAGTAGCATTTTTAACATGGACCTGGGTCCCAAGGTTGTGCGAATTATGTCAGCAACAGCCTGGCAAGCATTATAAATATATTCACAGCATTAAATTCCAATGACCAGAGAGTCTAGTCAGCAATAAAATACATACTAGAGGCTAAATCTATTGGGAATTCAAAATTATCAAGAAGGTATAAATTATTTATCACTGGAAGATCCAGTATGACATTATCCGGAGATACCATAGCAAAGGGCAAAGAATGTCCATGAAAAGAAAGAAGAAAATAAAATCATGTTCAAACTTTGAAATCATACTTGACAAATAAAGTTCACATCAAGCATTGAAGAATGTCCTAAATCTAAAATAGTTATCAACTAAAACTCTTGCAACGTTTTCCATTGCATGACCATCATACACTAATGTAACAGAATATTAAACATATTTTCTAACCCTCGTCGAGAACATCTGGGAAAACAGGTCTTCAGATTTCAGCATCTTATAAGCATAATTGGTTTCCCTGAATATTACACAAGATGGACTAAAAATATAGTACAAGAAAATATAGTCCTCTAGCTCCATGAGTATGCAAATTATATTCTTCAAAGATATGGTTATATAAGAAACGACTGGACTAGCAGCAAAAGGAATGTCTGCGGCCACCAAGGGAGGGGCGGATGTTCCCAAATGTTACATCACCCGAGTATTTGAGTTCAACTATGTTAGGTCTTTCTCAAGAAAAGAACCAGAAAGTAAAATCATGTCCTCTTGCCAAATATCATTAAGCAATCTACCAGTTAAACAGGAAAGCAATTATATAAAATAGTTTTCAATGTTTGCCCATCAAATAATTCAGGAACCATTACAAAGTAAGACTGCCAATAGTGGGAGCAGTAAAGCAAAGGAAAACCCAAACGTGGTGGTAATCCAAAATTATTACCTTCGATGCCTGAATATTAGCATGTTGCACCTTACTTCCAGACTCCCGTTTCAAAGAGTCCTCTGTCCATTTTCAAGAGGTAATTGATGAGTAAACAGTAATAAAAAATCAAAGAAAATTTGAATATACAGCAAGTGATGGCATTGGTGCATTGCTTCCAATAACAATCCAAACAACATGGAACAAATTTTGAACAGATAAATGAATGGCACTTGAAGGTGATATCGTCATCAATCCACGATATAAAGAGAGAGATAAATAACTTACTGAGCACTAGAACCGGCGCGTGCATGATTTCTTAGAGATGAGATACTACAGGGAGCTCTCTGTATGCAAATCTAAACCCTGAAGCAGTAAAGAAGCTCCTTGGTGACTAGAGGTGCACCCGCTCACCTACTAAAAACATTAGCAAGTTATTGGAACTCAAATATTTCCCAAAACCCAGAACCCAGTTATCTATAAATAGAAAACAGAATCATTAGCCAAGCATAATCCAGAAACGCGCTAAACAAGCATAACTTCAAATCCCAAACACATCCCTCTTCCCTCCGACGATGGACTGAAGAGGGAAGGGAGCGGGGGCACCGCTGCGAGCAGCGCCGTGGGACCGGGAATTGCAGCGAGCGACCAAAACCATGAACGCACGAGTTGAAATGGAAATGGCAGTTACCTGATGTTGATCCGAGAATGGACGGAGGTGCAATGACCAGAGTAGAGGGGTTCAGATCGCAGAAGCAGGAGGGCGAGCTAGGGCTCGCAGAAGTAATCAGAGAATGTGAAAGCGAAATGCCTCTGGTTGAACAGCAAAGAGGCTCTCTGTTCTGCCAGAATGTGCGAGAAAACCCTCGAACCCTTCGGCTCTCTCTTTGTTTCCAAAATTTTTAAGTTTTCAAAATAATAAACAAATATTTGTTCCCAAAAAACGATTTTCGAAAATAACAATTTAACCTTCGTTTTTTTTTGGACAGAAACTTTGAATAAGTCATAGCGTATGTTTAGGATGGTTAATTTTTAATTTATAAGTTTTTTTTATATAAATCGAAACTTCTTTCATATAGTTATTTTATATATTATAAATTATTATTTAAAATTATTTATTAATTAAAATTAAGTTATCCCAAACAAACTAATAGACTTTTTAACTTTACTTTCTTTTTTTAAAATAAGAAATATCGTAACAAAAGCCAGAAACTATATGTCTAATGTTTTAAGACAAAAATTACTCCAATAAATACAAAACCAAATCACAAAGTAATACAATACAAAAAGAAAATAACAGACTAATCTTTGGCCAAAAATAAAAGAGTATCCCAACTCCTTTGCAATTTAAAGGCTTCTTTGAGTTAGCGTTCAAAAAACATGTTCATGCAAATTGAGATAAAACTCTCTTCATATACTTATCTCGTACACCGTAAATCATGTAGGAAAGGTAACTTCTACCGTTAATCCAAACAGACCATAAATTACAACTTCTTGGAGGATTTTGCAAGCACATTATTCCCTCATGCTTTTAATATAAGACATATTTACTGAATTGAATTAGTTTAAAGAAGTTAGTTAATTATTTAATATGATATGTATTTTCTAAAACACCTTAATCATTTTCCTTATTTCTCTCATTCCCTTTTTTCTTTAATTATTGTTGAGGGAATATCAATAGGGATGAATTTGGAAAAGATTGACAAATATGAACAATACGTCTTATATTTAGGATCAAGATCAACTCCTTAAATATGTCTTATATCAAGGACTAGAGCGAGTATGATTTTGTCATTAAGATTTGGGTTAAGATGAAATTGTATCCTGAAAAAACCACATGTGGGTGCTGGATACCTAGAAGTTTTTCAAAGAGCAAACTAACTCTACCCATGAAAAAATTAAGATTAACTACTAAAAAATTGATATTAACCATTAATATTTTTACGGCAATGAGTAAAATTGTTATATTTTGGTTACTTTTAAGATAAAATTGCTCCTCAAAAACCTTTCGAATACCCAACTTTCTCAAGTGTTTACTTCTAAGGTAAAATTACACCTTAGTCCTTAAAATTTTGATTTAAAATATAGCAGCAGTTGGAAAGGAGGATATGAGATGAAACTTGGTGAAAAAATATATAAAGACGATAAAATATAAATATCTGAAAATGATTTCTTAAAATCGCTTAATTCATATGAAGTTTTTAAGATCTATTATATGAAATTGAGCTTTTTCCTCGAAAGAAACCTGATTGCTCTTATGCATAAAAGAACTTCTGCCACCTTTTAGTTTCAATATATGTGTGTGTGTGTGAAATGATATATTATCATCTTTAATAAGATAAAAATAAATAGCTTTAGTTATATAAAATGGGAAGAATAAAAATAGTTACAATTACACTCAGTGAAATTCAATTTATAGGATTTTAAAGTGTTGATGAATAAATGACTAATTCACTTTAGCGATTAACAATTTTAGTTGTAAAAGATAACAACATCAATTTTAAGCACAGACGTCGACAACAACTCTCTTGAAATTCAATTTTTAGGATCGCAAGTGTTGGTGGACTAGTAACCATTTCATTTTAGTGATAAATAACTTTAGTTATATGAAATGGTAACGACCACATAAATATTGACAACAACCCTCTTGAAATTCAACGTCTAGAATTGCAATTATCAGTGGATTATATTACTTCATTTGAAAAAAAATATAACTTAGTTATATGAAACAACAATAACAACTTAGTGTATGTTTGGATTAGCTTTTAAGAATAGCTTTTACGATTTACGAGATAAATGTGTAAGAGGAGTTTTATCTTGGGTTGCGCAAACATAGGTTTGACAAATTGTCAAACACTCACTTAATCAATGACAATTATTTTATCGAGATTCAGCTTATAGGATTTTAAATATTGGTTAATAGTTAGTAGTTACTCAATTTCACATGTTTTCCATTATCTCAGACAAGTTCTTCATTTGCGTTTTTTTTAATAGTAAAATGATCAACATTTCATTAACACACAACAAAATGAGTCAAGAGTAAAAAAAAACAGCTGCTTTACGTAAACACAAGAGAAAGCTCAGGCAACCCATTAACAAACAACAGAGAAAAAATTAGGAAAAGCTGTAACAAACATAAATAAAACAAACCAAAAAGAAAAAACAAAAGACACGACCCATGGAAACATCAAGGTCAACATAAACATTCAAGCCTAGTACATCAAAAACATGAAGCCATCAACTAAGACAAATGAAGCAGAAAAAGCTCGAGCCTAGAGAGAAGGAAAGGTGTTGCTGAACGTCACATGCAAGGATGTGAGCCACCAAATCGAGTCTCCCCATAGGGAGTAGAAAGATGCAAATAGAGAACCTAAATGTAAAAGTGGAAATGTGGAAATCAGCCCAAGCAAGATCCACAAAAGCTGACAAGCTTCACGGCCATAGCTATAAACTTAAAAAGACAAGAAACCAACAAACCAAACAACATAAAAGCAAAATGAAAAGGGCAACATGCCACCAAAAACAATGAACATTGCATTGCCTACCATATTATTTTCATGAAGCAGCCACAAAATCATGGATCTAGCAAGCAAATCTTGGAACGAAGAACACGGATGACGACGGCCTTTACGATTCATACAAGCAGAGCCACGAGAAGGAGAAGGAGGTGGACTAAAGGAATCGGTGCCACCAAAATGAGCAATCTCTTCAGCAAATTCCAAGGCCTCTTCACCAATATATGCATCAATACGCATATAAGTCGAGTTTTCTCGATTGTGCACTAGCAAGGATTGATCAAGCCCTTGAGGATAGGAAATGCAAAGAGAAGGATAGAGCTCCCAGGGTTGGTCAATAAACAGGATAGCAGGTAAGAGTCAGGATAAGTGAGGCAAAAATATGAAAAGCCCAGTCAACAAATATTGACCAAGCCCATTATTATTTATAAACAACTGAGCTCATTACAGCCAATGACAGACCCGATATGGGCCTAACTCTGTGCATAATATACAACCAAACTACAACCAGATTATACACAATGCTAAATGCAATATACATATTCTAACACCCCCTTCAAGTTGAGGACCATACAAATTAATGGTTCCCAACTTGAACAAAAGCCTTTTGCAGTCATCATGACCAAGTGGCTTTATTAATAGATCAGCCAACTGTTGTTTTGAGTTTACATGATGTAGAGAGATGCAACCTTCTATTAATTTTTCATGAACGAAGTGGCAATCTATTTCAATGTGCTTCGTTTGTTCATGAAACACCAGATTTGTTGCAATGTGAATAGCAGCTTTGCTATCACAAAAGATTTGAGCTGGCTGTACTCCCTTGATATTCAAGTCCTTTAGCATGCGTGACAACCATACAATTTCTGAAACAACTACACTCAACGCACGATATTCTGCCTCAGTTGAAGATTTGGAAACCGTACGTTGTTTCTTCGACTTCCAACATATTAAAGATCCCCCAAGCTTGATTGCATAACCGATTACTGATCTTCGAGTGTCCGGACAAGTTGCCCAATCAGAATCAACATAAAACTCCAGTTTAAAAGACCTTCTAGACTCCAACAATATTCCTGAACTTGGATTCCCTTTGAGGTATCGCACAACCCGAATGGCAGCCTCCATGTGAGCCTTTCTAGGTGCACTCAGAAATTGACTCAATGTCTGCACAACATAAACAATATCAGGACGAGTAACAACAAGATATGATAAACGACCTACCAATCTCCTATATATGGTGGGGTCAGGTAGGAGAGGATCTTGTTGTTTCCTCTTAGTCAGTTTTTGGTCCTGTTTCTTGCTTCTAGTAAATCTGTTATCCCTCCTACCATCTGCTGATAATATGATATTTTGGTCCATAGGAACCGAAAGTGGCTTTGCTCCACTTAGTCTCATATCTGAAATAAGATCTAAGGCATACTTTCACTGACACATAACTATTCCCCTTTTTGATCTACTTGCCTCTATCCCAAGAAAATATCTCAAATGTCCTAAATCCTTTATTTTGAACCTATGGTGCAAGTGTGCTTTCAAAGCATTTATCTTTTCCATATTATTACCAACTATCACCAAGTCATCTGCATAGGCTAAGACTAAAGTCACATCAATTTTAGATTGATTTATAAAAAGAGAATAATCATATTTACTTTGCCTAAACCCCCCTTGTATTAATGCCTCCGTGAGCTTAGCATTCCATTGTTGAGAAGCTTGCTTCAAACCATACAAGGATTTGTGTAATTTGAAAACTTTATTTTTATCAAAAGAGTCAAATCCTTGAGGCATTTTCATGTATACCTCCTCATTTAGGTCTCCTTGCAAGAATGCATTATTGACATCCATTTGAAACAAATGCCAATTATACATTGCAGCTAGAGACAAAATAGCTCTCACGGTAACCATTTTAACAACAGGGGAGAAGGTTTCAAAGTAGTCTATACCTTCTTGTTGGCTATATCCTTTAGCTACAAGTCTTGCTTTATACCTTTCCACCTCACCACTAGAAGTATACTTCACCTTGTATACCCATTTGCATCCTATCGCCCTCTTTCCTTGGGGAAGATCCACTATTTCCCAAGTTCTGTTCCGTTCTAGTGCTTTCATTTCATCCATCATAGCCTCGATCCATTTAGAGTCCTGTGATGCTTGATGAAAGCTTTGGGGCTCAAGAAGCGCATCAGTAGATAACAAGTAGTCTTTGTAAGGAGAAGAGATATTGTCATAAGATATATATTTATGGATAGGATACTTACAAGTTGTCTTTACCTCTCCTTGAGTGTTTGTGGCAGTTGCACAAATATAGTCATTGAGCCATGTTGGTGACTTCTTATTCCTTAGGGGTCTATCATTCCTTTGAGCATATTCCTCCATATTTATGGGGGTTTCATTCCCAAAATCATCAGCTTCTGGAATTATTTCAGGTTCTGCATTCTCAACAGTTTCTGGAAGTACTGCAGGTTCTATGCTACCAGATTCTTGCTGATCTGTGTGGTTACTAGGTAGTCCAATGTCTCTTGGTGTGGGAGAATTTGCAGTAGGAATAGGAAGGTGAGTATCTAAATCAAATGGTTTGGACCTTCCAAGGATGACCCCCCTTTGATTAGTAGGGATGGAATCCTTAAAAGGAAATCTAGTTTCAAGAAAGGAGACATGCCTACTAACAAGAAGAGATTTAGAGCGCAAATTATACAAAAGATAACCCTTTTGGTTAGCCGGGTATCCCATAAAAACACACGGATTAGATCTGGGCATAAATTTATCATGTATATTTTGATGCACAGCAAAAGCTAAACAACCAAAAATCCTAAGAAAACATAAGTCAGGCTGCTGATCATACAACATTTCATATGGAGATTTATAACCAAGAATTTTAGAAGGAGTTCGGTTGATTAGAAAAGCGGCGGTTTTGATACTTTCACCCCATAATTTAATAGGCATCCCTGAGTGAAGGGGATTCGTCCATTGTGTGAGATCGGTGAAGAGAAGGGGATTTGAAATCCCAAAAAGTGCAATTTGAGCTGTGCAAAAGATGCTGATCAATGGTGGATCTTGGAGCTACAGTGTTCCTTCGGTAGGATCTTGAATTTCTGATTCAGTGATTGGGCTGAAAGGCAAGAAATCAAGAAACGGACTGGGCCAACCTCAACAACAAACATAGCAGCCTGAATGTATCATCAGGCCCATAATACAGCCTGCTCTGATACCATGAGAGTCAGGATAAGTGAGGCAAAAATATGAAAAGCCCAGTCAACAAATATTGACCAAGGCCATTATTATTTATAAACAACTAAGCTCATTACAACCAATGACAGACTCGATATGGGCCTAACTCTGTCCAGAATATACAACCAAACTACAACCAGATTATACACAATGCTAAATGCAATATACATATTCTAACAGTAGGCAAGACCACCAAGAACCCTGAACGCATAAGGAACTCCTAATACGGCTCTTGGAAGCCATGAGGACAAACCACGCTATAAATCAAGTAAAACCACTTGCACGAGCATTATACCAAGTAGTAGAGCCAGGCCTGATGATTGTGCACTCCACAACAATATGTATAACTTTTTGACCGAGCGCAGGGTCGACAAAGAAGATAATGTCACCCACCTAGATTATGAGAATCATGCGACCATCGTCTCTCTAATGACGAAAAAAAGAGTAAAAAGCACACTTTTGAGAAATAGGGCAAGTGGCGATGATCCATATTACAGAAACTTAAGGATTTAGTGTAAAGGAGGAGAAGCAAGAGCTTCCAATTTATAGACTAGGAAGATCTTGGAGAAACATTTGGAAGACGAAAGGAGCAGTGTAATATGTGTCAACAACGTCCCCGAGATAGGGAGAAGAAACAGGTGCATCATAATGCCGAGGGGAGGAGGTGGACTAACGGAATCAAGCCCACCAAAATGTGCAATCTCTTCAACAAATTCTAATGCCTCCTCACCAATATATGCATGAAATATAAGTCTGAGTTATCTCAATTGTGCACCAGCATGGTTTGATTAATAGACATTTGTTTGACTATCATTAGAATAGGGCGACATTAATCTTGTCTTAACACTTTCAAATAATGTTGAACCCAAAAAAACTTTAGAATACCTATTACTTCTATGCGAAAACTTTTAAGGCACACGTCAACCATTGTTTTTCTTCTTTTGGTATAACTTTTTTTAACTGATGTGTAACGTATATTCAGTTATATACAAATGTTTCCCATTTTGCACATGGACGAAGAAGAGTTGTACTTGTTGAAAATAAGTTATACACGAGTGCTTAAACAAATTTTAGATACTTCTGGGTAGTACATTTTGTAATATAGGATGTTTTTCAGCATTTTTTCTTAAAAAATATTCTCTCCGGTCCTTAATATAAAACCTATTTGGAGAATTAACTTGGTTTTAAATATAAAACCTATTTTTAACATTAGTTAATTTTTTCCTAATTTACTCCTATTGATACCCACTCAATAGTAATCGAGGAGAAGAGGGGAAGAAGGGAAATAAAGATGATTAGGGTATTTTAAAAAATACATGTTATATTAACTAATTTCCTTAATCAAATCAAATCAGGTAAATATGTCTTATATTAAGTATAAGATGGAGTACACCTATAAAGGATATAATGTATTGACTTGTTTTTATCAGTGGATATAATGCATGAATATGGAAAGTATATTATTCAGGTTTATATTATAAAAAATTCATTTACACTAAATGAAAAGTCTTCACTTTAATGTCTTCGATTCATTAACATAGGATGAAAGTGCATCATCCAGGTCTTTTGGAAAAGGTTGATTATGTGGACTAGTATAATTAGATTTGGATCAATAAAGCCAAAAATTGAAGGTCAGTGAATATCCATGTAATATAGGAGTACTAATAATATTTATAACACTTCTATATATTATCTGAGAAATACTATGCAAATAATTTTTTAAACTGTTTACTGCAATATATGGAAGAAATTTTCTTATTAGCTAAACTTAAAAGCATTCATGTTTTATTTATTTATTTTTTTGGCCAGAAAAAAGCATTCATTTTTATAAAGGTTACTCATAATGTCCGCGGTCCCCGTTAATTTTATGTCAATTTTCAAGCATTCTTATGGCAATGAAAAAGGTACGTAGTACATTTCATGTGTGCATACCAACGAAAAATTTACTAATTTTGTTAGCATTTTTTGTTAAATATTGATTTTTAAATATCACTATATTGATTTTTAAATGTATTTGTTTGTTAATTTATCTCTCTACAAAAGAATTGAAATTTATGATTAATTATTACTAATTAATAAAACAATAAGCAACAAATTTTAATGGGAACGCACATTAACTAAGCTACAGTATATGTATATTTATAACACATTGATTTCAATCATTAGATCACAAGTGGGAATAAATAACACGAAGACAACAATAGATCCGAGCAATCAAGTTGAACCATGTCAAGGATGCAAATGGAGAAAAACAGAAAGCTTGACAAATAGATTTTCATTTGCCAATTAATTATTGGAGACGTGGATTGTACTTCACTCCATGATAAGTGATCACTATAATTTCCCCTATATTCTTTCCATAAAAGCTAACTTATTGTAAAAAATAAAATAGAAATGCAATTATAATTGAAAAAAAATAATAGAGAAATTTAAAAATAAAATAAAGCCCTATGATTTAAATTTAATTAATTTGAATTAATTAAAATGAAAGAGACTTAATGTGCCTATTTGGATTAGCGGTAGAAATTGCTCTTATAACGTGACTTACGGTATACAAGGTAAGTTAGCGGTAGAAATTGGCCCAAACTTTCGTTTTAATTTATTAATTTTATAGTGTATTTCCAGTCATAACATCGTTGACAGAAAATTATAATGTGCTCGTTTAGAACAGCGATTAGAATGCTTAAATGCAGCTTTTCAATCGTAATTTACAGTATATGAGGTAAGTATGTGAGATGAGTTTTGTCTCAATTTACGTGAAAAACAGCTTAAAAGCAATCTCAAAGCTAAAACAAACATGCCTGATATTGACAAAACATTATCAAATATTAGCACATTAAGTTTAATTCTTAAAAGCTAATGATATAAAAATTCACTAGACTAACAATGTTTGTCACACCCTGATTTATTTTGACTTGTAGCAGAATCTTAATGTAGAAAAAAATACGCAATTTAGTGAGCAATACAGTAATAACATAAATATACTGATAATAAGTGCATGATTACAAAAATTTCCCTATAGGGGTTCATACATGATAATTATAATCAATGTAGCTTCGCAGGGCTACTTGGGTGTTTAAATCCATCCAGTGAAATGGAGACATATTCCCGTCTACATTCCACCACTGCAATCCTCTCATGTAGTTCATTTCTCTGATCTCTATATAACTTTTGTATTCACCTGTCTAAATTGTTGATAGGGGAGAGTGAGATTTGAAAGAATCTCAGTAGGAAATAGTACCAATATGCATGCAGGATAAGTGCTTAATGTATGACATGCTTCCAGCACATAAACTCATGCTAACACAATGACATATCTGTGTGCTCAATGCTTCAAACAATATACTTATGGCCATAGCATAAACAGAAATAGAGTGTTTCAAATAATCAAGCAAAACAATAACATGCATCAATACACCAGTACAAATATCAAATACACGCATGAGAGGTAAGTTCCTTACCTTAATCACCCTTCCTTGACCCTTAAAGAGGCTCCTTGAATTTCATGCCTCAGCCTGGGCTCTCAACTTGGTCCTTTTGCTTCCTTCTGGCTCTCCTTAATGTGGCCGAAAACTCTAACTTCCCAACACAAAGATTTGTGTTTCAAAAACTCTGAGTTTTGCTTCTCTCTCTCTAGAACTTAACACAACCTTTCTCTCTCTTTAGCTCTCATGGCTGCACGACTTTGAAGAGAAAGAGATGATGGAATGTGTTTATAATATTTGGCTTTATCCCTTTTATTTATTTATTTAAGCAAAACTAAAAAATTTGTCTTTTTATGTACATGACTCTTATGTACATGTAGTCATAAGCCAATTAAAGCTAACTAATATTTCCCTTTCTTGGCCCATGCAACATCACATCTTAGGGTCCTTTAAATCAGCAAAAATGGGCTGATGGGTTATCCCATAAATTACAAACTCGTCATCACATAATTTCCTTCATTTTAGGATTTATCTCAATTTTGGCAGATTTTCTGTCAAAACTTTGAAAAATCATAACTAAATTTATAGACATCGAATTGGAGTGATTTCAAAGGCTATAGAACCCTTATTGAGTCTAATTTCAAGAAAAAATATAGAATTTTTTCAATTGGAAGCACACAATTTTCAGAATCAATTTCTTTGAATGTTGTTACAGAAAATCAATAGTTTTTTTGGACTAAATTCAAAAATTCATAACTCCTTGTATATAACTTTAAATGATTTATATGACATATTAAATTAAAACTTAGAATGTTTATTTTCATTATGAAAAATTGCATAATTTTTTAACATCATTTGTTTATTTAAAAATGTCACAGAACAAGACTGCTATACATAAAAACTCACCGGTAGCAAATATTAAATTGTACAACTTGTGTTTCCACATCATAATGCTGCGTGTGACCTTTAATTACCTTATTTTGTCATTCCATGTGCTTTGTAATTCAACATTTTATTCTTTTAAATATAAGGAATTTTGATGACTGAAATTCGGGATGTTACAGTGTTAATGTTGTTAGAGAATCAAAAAAATAATTTATAAAATTAAGGGTTTAATCTAAAATCTTGTACAAAATTAGAAAAGTTATACACTTTCTGTCATATATACAGGAAGCAGTGGTTTTTAGGCTTGGTAAATATTACATTTACAACTCATTACATGCTATTTTTATAAACATATAGAAATCATATGTATAATCTTTATGTTATAATTTCTGGTTCCAAATTTTATGTTTTACTCCATTTTAAAATGTAAAATACAACATGGACTTTATATTTATATTTTACCATGATTTATGGTTTAAAACTATTTTCTATTTATTTGCACTCAAACCTTATTATACAACTAAATTAAATTCATTTTATTTTTTATGTTTGTTAAAATATCTAAAAGCTAGTTCTCCAATCATAAAACTTGTGAATACTAAATTATATTTTTTATATATTGAATTGATATTGACATTGATAATTTGATAGGTTACGTAAGAACTAAAATAAAATATTGGTTTGAAATTTGACGTGATTCATTGATTCCATGAGACCGTACAAAAAGCCTCAGAGTTTATGTAATGTACAAATAATTTTTTCAACATTTAAAATTGGGAAAATCACTGTCAGGTCCCATAGAAGCAAAATATTGTCAGAAAAGTCCCAGGAAAAACTGAAATATCTGAAAAGTCCCTAGGGACTTTTCTGATATTATTTTCCAATGTAAAAAGACACACATGCCCCTCTTGTTAATGTAAAAGTGGAAGGTTCAGAAAGAGGAGGGAAGGCGCAAGTTTTTTTTCCGGAGACACAGAAACGACGTGAAAGGGACTGGTGTGAACTCCAACATTGAAGGGATCAAGTGTAATGTTGAAGTTCTTGGTAAAGGATCAAATTTGCAAGCTCCACGTATTGGAACCGAGGTAGAACACGAAACTGAATTTTTTGTTTTTGGTTCTATGTGATATTTGGATAAAGTGAAATTGAATGATGGTGAAAGGTTGGTGCTTGGTGCCAATAGTGGACAAAGTGGTAGGAGGTAGATGAGTAATGACATGATTTAGGTAAAGTTATGAGCTTGAGCGTTGTAGTTGGGGTTTGAATGAGGTTGGGTAGTGTTAATGTCATAGTGCTCTGTTTTTTGGGGAGGTGACAGAGGAAATGATACCTTTAAAGTAGGAATAGCTGATTTTCAGGTTGGTGGGGTGCTGTAAAAATTGTGATATGGGAAGAAATTTAATTGTTGTTAATTCGTGCAGTTGGTGTTGTTAATATAACTGAAGTGGTTGTTAATACAGCAAGTGGCTTTAGGTGTCATAATGCTCTGTTATTGTGGAACAAAACAGAGAAAGTTGGACGTTTGACATGGGAAAAGTTGATTCTCATGGTGGTGGGTTGATGTGAAAAGGGTGATATGTAAATAGCTCAAGTAGTTGTTAATTCATGCAGTAGTAGTTGTGAATATAACAGTTGTAGTTGTTAATACAAAAACTGTGCTATGTTTTTAAGTTTTAAGGCAATGTAATAGAGAGAAAGGCCTATTGTTTGGAAATCCAACAAAGGTATGTCTTTGTTTAAAGTGGGAGTCATTGAATGTGATTGTGCTTTGTTTGATTATATGATTGTAAAAGAAGTGTTGTTAATATGTGCATATACAGTTGTTAATATAGCTTTGGAAGTTGTTAATACGAACTTCATGGTGCAGATTATCATGAAAGATGGCAACTAGTTCTGGGAAAAATCTATTGTGTTTCATTCATGTGGGGGGGAAGTTTTTAAATGTCGGAGGAGATGAAATGCAATATGTTGGTGGTATGGTAAGAACAAGATGCGTAAAGGAAAGTACAACATATGAGAGTTGCTACGAATCATATCATCTATAACGGGAAATGAAAGTAATGAAATTCAAGTGAAATTCAAAGTTTCTATTGATACATCAATATTTGTGGATCTTGTAGACAATGAAGGGGTGGATCATTTTATGAAATATAATGAACAATATGGTCATGTGTACATTGAAGACGATGGTGATGATGAGAATACAGTCCCAACATTTAATGGTCAAATGGAAGAGCAAGAAGTGTAAGTCGAGTTATCTTAAGAAAATTAATTTGTTGTAACTTAATTATGCAAAAGAGAAGTCTAACTTGTCATTTATTACAGGATTGATCAAATGTTTGTAGGTGCTGGAGGATTGTGTATGTCCCCACCGCCTTTGTTAAATGAAAGTCAAGATGTCCCATCATTGGAATGTTGTACTCAATTGGTGCCAACACCTATACCGGGAATGAATCATACCAAATGGAAGGATTTAATTATTGGAGAAGGACAGATATTTCCGAATGGTATGAGCCTTCGTCAGACATTATACAAATACAGTATTTCACACAAGTTTTCATACCAATTTGTGAAGAATAATAAACAGAAGATAATTGTGAAGTGCAAGGTTAGTGGTTGTCCGTGGTACATGGGTGCTTATTCATCAGGAGAACATCAAGATACAGAGTTTCTAACGATTCGAACATACAAAAGTGAACACATTCACCATGCACAGGACAGCCTAATTGTCTGGCATCCACACAGGTCGAGCTTGACATCATCAATCGTAATGGATGATTTAAGGTCCAATATCGATAAGACTTTTAATGAAATTCGAGCAGACTTGTACAGAGAGTATGGGGTGCGACTGAACTACCCTCAAGCATATAGGGCAAAAGAAAGAGCGTTAAAGGAATTAAATGGACGAGTAGAAGACTCTTATTAAGCAATTCCTTGGATATGTGATAGATTGATTGAAAGTGATCCAGATACAGTTGCAAAATGGGAAGGCTCATCTAACAATAGATTTGAGCGGGTATTTATTGCTTATGGTTGCTCGGTTAAAGGTTTTATAGGTGGTTGTCGGCCCATTGTTTATATAGATGGCTGTCATCTAAGTGGCCCTTATAAGGGAACAATGTTGTCAGCTTGTGCATACGATGCAGACAACCAAATGTTTCCCTTAGCATATTCCATTGGCAGCGGTGAAACATATGATGAATGGCTTTGGTTTCTACTCAATTTGAAAGAAATAATAGGATCAATTATCGGTGATAATGCAATTATCGGTGCTGTTAAAGAAATATTTGGCAGCGAGCGACATGGCTATTGCTACAGGCATGTGAAGGAAAATTATAGTGCAGAGTTCTTGAAAATCAATAGAGGTCGAGCACGTACATCGGCGACTAGCAAAGAGACTGCACTCAAGCTTATTGATGCAATTGCCTATGCAAGGTTGGATGAGGACTTTATAAGTGCAATGGGAAAATTAAGATTGTTCAATCCACAATTGGCACAATGGGTGGAGACCAATGGGGATGTTGACAAATGGGCTCTGAGCAAGTTTCCTTTCAATAGGTGGGATAACATAACCACGAATATTGCGGAGTCGTTTAATGCATAGATGTTGAAAGAGAGGAAGCATAGCGTGTCAATACTAATTCATGAGCATCGGGACAAATTGGCACGGAAATTACTTGCAAGCAAGATGGCAATGGCCAATTGGAAAAATGGAGTTGGACCCAATGTTGAAGAGAAAGTGCCGCAGCATGTTACCTATGCTGAAAATATGGATGCAGTATATTATGGAGACCATAACTTTTCGGTGTGAACTAGATGTGGTGAAGCAACAATTTATGTCAATGTAGATCTTGCTCAAAGAAAATGCACATGTTTAGCATGGCAAATGAGTGGAATACCTTGTGCCCATGCTTGTGCAGCAATTAAGGTACTCAATGGTAATGTGTACACATTTGTACATGATTGGCTGAAAGTGGAAGCACAGGAGAAAATATATAGAAACACCATGAGACCAGTTGCAACACATGATTGTCCACGAGCTGATTCTCCGACTGTCACACATTTGCTGACACAAACATTCTTGGATCCGCCAACAACTACAAGGCCGGCAGGGAGGCCGAAAAGAAAAAGAAGGGAATCTCAGTTTCAAAACAAGAAGCTTTATCATTGTGGGCGATGTCATGAGGTTAGGCACTCCGTGAAGACTTGCAAAAATCCAAATCCAACCTAAAACGATGGATTATGTACTTTCTTTTGTTAGCTACTTATTTTGGATTATGTATATATACACCATTAACTAGTGCCTTCCTATGACCCGTATTGGTTTTTGAACGGGTCCGGATGTTGGTGTAGTTAAACACAAATAGTCTGATATTAAGTTAAATGAGTAGGCGAAAATACCCCCTTACTCATACAACTTAATATTTCAATGTAAATTGATATGTGGATCTGATATGGTACTAAGTTGTGACATGCACTGTCAGAAAGTTGGAAAATTAGGTTGCATGCGTTGTTTAAATTTGCATCAGTTGCATCAGTTGTGAACAAAACTCATTATGTTGTGAAAACATACATTAGGAGTTGTGAAAATTTTCATCAGTTGCTGTCAAATTTTTGCAGCAGGAATTTAAATAAATTAGGCATTATAAGTGGTGAAAATCATGGGTTCCTTAGGTGACAGTGGTGAGGTGTGCACTTTATAAAGTCATGGGGGACTTACTATTCACTTGTGCATGTGTCTAACTTACTTCATACAATAGGCAAACAACCAACCAACCACTTGATAAAATAACCTGTTGTTCAGCTGTTATGAAAATTTGCATCAGAAGTACTACTGCAGTCACACGATGAGGTTGTGAAAGGAACTGAAAGGGTTGTTAATGAACGCTTTACAGGTTGTAAATAGCTCAACTGGTAATAGTTACGGTGAGAAAACGATGGGAGGAGGTTGTTAATTGAACTGAAAGGGTTGTAAATGAACGCTTTACAGGTTGTAAATAGCTCAACTGGTAATAGTTACGGTGAGAAAACGATGGGAGGAGGTTGTTAATTGAACTGAAAGGGTTGTAAATGAACGCTTTAAGGGTTGTAAATAGCTAATTTGCCAACACTTAACGTCAGAGAACATTGTAAGACACAAACGAGGGGGAGGTTGTTAATTGAATTGAAACGGTTGTAAATGAACGCTTTAAGGGTTGTAAATAGCTAATTTGCCAACACTTAACGTCAGAGAACGTTGTAAGACACAAACGAGGGGGAGGTTGTTAATTGAACTGAAAGGGTTGTAAATGAACGCTTTAAGGGTTGTAAATAGATCATTTACAACCCTTAACGTCAGAGAACGTTGTAAGACAGAAACGAGGGGGAGGTTGTTAATTGAACTGAAAGGGTTGTAAATGAACGCTTTAAGGGTTGTAAATAGATACTTTGCCAACACTTAACGTCAGAGAACGTTGTAAGACAGAAACGAGGGGGAGGTTGTTAATTGAACTGAAAGGGTTGTAAATGAACGCTTTAAGGGTTGTAAATAGCTCATTTACAACCCTTAACGTCAGATAACGTTGTTAGACACAAACGAGGGGGAGGTTGTTAATTGAACTGAAAGGGTTGTAAATGAACGCTTTAAGGGTTGTAAATAGCTCATTTACAACCCTTAACGTCAGAGAATGTTGTAAGACAGAAACGAGGGGGAGGTTGTTAATTGAACTGAAAGGGTTGTAAATGAACGCTTTAAGGGTTGTAAATCAGCGCTTGAACGGTTGTAAAACAGAAATCATGTGTTATCGCTGCTGGTTCGCTGGGAGTACCAACAACGAACGAGGTCAGAAAAGGCCATTTTTCATGTCATTTTGCTGTTGTTTCGCTGTGGCGAAGCAAAAGCAAATCGCCACACCTTGAAGTTGTAAAACGAACTCATCAGATTGTTAATACACACTTCAGGAGTTGTAAACAACACATTATTCATAACGTAAGAAAACATCGTCTGCAAGAAAAACGTGTTGGAGGTTGTTAAACCC
Source organism: Inga leiocalycina (assembly GCA_963242795.1). Classification (NCBI taxonomy): domain Eukaryota; kingdom Viridiplantae; phylum Streptophyta; class Magnoliopsida; order Fabales; family Fabaceae; genus Inga; species Inga leiocalycina. The sequence goes on along the minus strand of OY725320.1, from coordinate 81,484,802 downwards.
ATATAACCTGTTGTGAATAAATGCTTGAAGACTTGTAAAAATCACCATTGTAATAACGCCTTATTACTTAAATGTTACAACTTGTACAAGAAGGCATATGCAGTTGTGCAATAGCCGTAAGAAGTTGAAAATATTTCCTGGTCACCTAAACATGGCAGTAAACAAAAAAGCGTTGTAAATGATTGCCCTTCCTACAATGACAAAATAGTCACATAAAGACATAAGGTTCTCGAACGACCCACAAAATAGCAACATATGTACATAATAACATCACAAATGCTACTTGTCTCTATTCCCCTACATTTGTTTCTTGCCACCTGCAATGGACAGCACCTTTTTGGCATGTATGTTCCCGTCATGTGTCACAAGCCACCATAACGAATCGACCTTAATCTGCCGAATTTATTCAGGAGACAACTTAGGCATCGTATACCCCCTTTGTCCTGTGCCGAGCCATCCCAACCGAATAACCATGAAAGAACATGGACGCCACACGAATCGCTGCAAACAGAAAGGAACAAACGATATGAAACACAACCAACCATTTCAAAGTATTGAGCAACAAAAAAAAAGGTAATACTAACATGTCAGCTTGGACATGCACTTTTGGCCAGTTGATGTCTTTAGGTATTTCTCTTCCTTTGCCAAATAATTCTGGTTTAACCCTGCGAAGTACACTAATGATGCAATCTCTCTGCAAGAAGCAAATAATGTTGACATTACACAACACAGCAAGAACAACATTTACAAAATAAAGCATAAATTTAAGTTGGAGTGCTTACACACTGGCTTGCCAACCGCTCCTTGCCACGCAATTCTTCTTGTTGCTTTTGGCTCAATCTCTTCTTCTTACTTGTCTTCTCATCCTCTAAAAGTGCATCTTCTTCCCTCTTTTGCAATCTTGAATATGTGAGCTGGTCAACCAGCAAGTCAAGGACAGAGAAACGCAATGTCTTGGTATCCAACACATAACAGAACCAGTGATCAAGCCGCAATGTAGGAGCAAAGATTAAGTCGCAATCCCTAATGTTGTATTGAATATGCTCAGGAAGGATCTCATATTCATGCGCTTGCCAGGACCACTTCTTCGGGTCAGATGACATTTTTTCCATCAACTCTGATGAAAAGATGTGTTTACTGACGCGACTAGAGTTCAGTAATTGATCCCCCACTAATGTCTTTGCGACCATTGACATAAACTGAGAAAAAATAGCTGAAAAGTTACTGAATATCGTACTAAAGTAACAAAGTATCAGTTCTTGTCAATGTATATGTAACATACCCTATTATTAATCCACCCCCTTTCACGGAGACAATATAGTTCGCCTCGTGTGACGAAATAGTCATACATTTCCACAAACAGCCTATTACACAAACAAGCATTTTGCGGTCAGTTTTTGTTCTTCAGCTAGAAATAGATAGTAGACATTTAATTACTTACTCTTGTGCATCCTCTTTGTTGGGTCTCATTGTGCACAGCTGGAATAAAGCTTCCTTGTGCTTGTCATCTTTCGTTCTTTTCTTAGTCATGGTTGTCACCCAGGGAGAGACAAGAGCAGGTTTTTTTACCCTTGTCGATTTTCTCAATTGTACTTCTTCTTCCCCCTTTAGTACATCTTCAGAACACTCATCTTTCCCCTTGTTGGCTGACCTATTAGCTTCACCTTCATTATCTTCCTCTGACTCATCTTCTTCATGTATGGTCCAAACTTCATCATCTCCTTTTCGTATGGCAGCCTTTTCAGCTTCACTTCCCGAGGAGGGTTGTTCATCGTCATTTTCTGACGATGACTGTTCATCAATTTCTGCCCCTGCATCCATTTCTCCCCCTAACAACCTTACCTCAAGGGAAACCAATTCCTCTTGGACAATTGACACCACCCTTGACATAATTCTTTCATATGTTCTCTTCAATTCCTACAAATTATGAGGGAAATATTAGTGACAATAATATGCAAAGTATGTAAACCTCACATCAAAGTTCATTACTTACCGGGTGTGTTATAATATTCTGCTGATGCAATTCCGAGGCCGGACCCCCAACTACTTGCCCCACAGAATGTAGCAACCCTTGGTTGCTGTACCTCTCTATTTGCACTCTCTTCTTCACATTTTTATCATTCCAATATCGTATTGCTTTGTCATTTTTAGAGGCTTGTAGTTCACCGAGGGGAAATTTTTGTAAGCAAAAAACCTGCACACAATGTGAATAACAACTTAACATAAGTAAATGTCAACATTTAATGCAGAACTTTAGGAATCATTATACAATGAAAACTTATGTTGCACTTACCATAAGAAAATATATACATCCTCCAACGTTGATTTTTCTTGAAGCTTTCCCTTTGCTGACTTTTTTCTTGTATTGTCCAACTGAATTTGAAAGTTCACTCAACACAAAGGTAGCCCAATCATTGTCTCCAAAAGCTGGCTTTATAGCCACCATCACCTTAACACCGGCTCCGGGACACAACAACGTGCCTAATGCGTACATAATAAAGAGAAATTCAAAATCTGCATCATCTTCTCTTTCAATCAGCCATTTCCCAATTGTCTTATATGGCATTGTCCCATATAATGTTTTTAATTGTTGAAAATCTTTGTCTTCATTCATCGCATTTCTTTCAATGTCCCCCCCACACACGGTAACCCCATAAATTCTGTTACATCTTCCGAGCGAATGTGGCGTGACCTCCCTCAAATGGAAACATTGTTGGTTGGAGGGTCAAATGCACCCATAAACTGCCCACATAAGTCTCGAGGGATTTGTGAGCAGCTTATGTTGACCAACTTATCAAATCCAACTCTCTTTAACCGTTCCATCCGCTCTTCTCTGTTCTTCAAACTTTTACACACCTCTATAAATTGATTAGGGGCACACCGAGTAAGGAATGGAACCACATATTTTTTCCCTTTTTCCCCTCTCCTTAATTTCTTTGCCCTCTCCTTATATGTCTCCTTCTCATCATCTTTCAAAGCGTTCCAAGCTTCTTTTACCGACTTACTCTCCTCTTTAAAAGGCCTTTTCGGCTCATTCTTTTTCTTCTTGTTCTGGTAATACTCTTGCGTGAACAATACATACGATGACACTTTTGGCTGCCTCTCTTCTTCTTTATCTTCCCTTTTTCTTTTGTTCGCCATTTTTTACTTAACCAGAAACATAATAATTAATCCAATCCTTCCAAAACTCAGTAACAAGAGCTTTAACACAGAGTACAGTCCACTGATTCAAACTATTTTCATGTGCAAATTAAAACTCAATATCAAAAACAATGATCTAAAATGACTCCAACACAACACTAGTTTGGTGCCACCAAGAGACTACTGCTTTGCATAGCTTATAACCAGTAAATTCCACTGTCACAAATCAGATTCACCTCCAACATTGCCCAAAATTTTGAAATTTCAGTACATGCACCTAAAGTCACACAACTTACCATGGCAGTCAATATGTATGTCAAATGCAAATTTTGACAAGTAAGCTCATATCAGAAATTTCACCAAACTCAACAAAGTGTACAGAATTTCAGCGATGGATGCAAAGCTTTGGAATATACCGTTCAGCAAACATCCACATTTTGACAACAAATTCAAGTCACTGCACCAAAACTCTAACCCAAGTCCACACAGTTCAGTTTTATCACAAAACAACTCAGTATTATCAGTGGAAGTCAACAAACGGTGCACAATAAAGCTGTAGAGACTATAAACAGTAAAGGCGCAATATAAACAAGTTAACATTGAAGAGGTATAGATTAATGCCATATGAACAAGCATCTATAAAAAAACCAAAACCAATTACTACCTACAATATGGAGCTAAATGTAGAGCATGCCATTTTTTTTCTTTGGTAAATAAAGGGGGAAGCATACGCCCAACTACACAGATACCCGACGAGGGAAGTAACGACCCTCACAATCATCTCTCAAAATGCCATTTTTGTTAGAAGAAAATTACACAACTTAAATCAAAGTCCTAAATCCTAAATCCAACAACAAAATTAATGAGAAACAGTGATTTCTTTCACTCATCGGCGGGAATGGCGCCTTCGATTGGAGCACCGATGGAGTCTCGAAGTGGAGGAACGTGGGACGACTCTGGGCGCCAGACACCACCGACGGAGACGCAGCCGCAGCCGACTGCAAGACGAGCACCGACACACGGCCACAAGACGCCGACTAGCAACGGACACGCATGGCGAACGAAGGGAGCATCGACGGTGAGCGAGGGCAAACGGCCGGACCACCAGCGACGGACACGCTCAGCGAATGACGGCACAACGACGGCCACGCACCGCACGCCACCGGACGACAACGGAGACGGCAGAAGTTCGTTTTTCAAATGCCTCTCTGGAACGCGCTTTGGCCCTCTGCGATTTGGGGTTCTGCCGCTCTGGTCTCTCTTTCGAATTGAAGAAGAAGAGTTTAAATTTTCATTAGGGCATGTGTGTCTTTTTACATTTGAAAATAATATCAGAAAAGTCCCTAGGGACTTTTTAGATATTTCAGTTTTTCCTGGGACTTTTCTGACAATATTTTGCTTCCATGAGACCTGACAGTGATTTTCCCTTTAAAATTTTATAATCAACCTCCTAAATTCGTATGTTTATGCAAATAACTCCCCAATGATTCGTTTTATTCATAATTTTTTTGGCCTAATTTATAATTTATCTCACATCTTAAAATTTAAGAGATATTTTTTTTTTCGCAATAAAAAATTTAACAGAGATATTTCATATTTGCATACAACTTCAAATTTTAGGGTATTATATGTAAACAAAAATAAAATTTAAAATGATATATAATTAATGGTGTCGACAGTCAATTTACCCATACTTAAATTTAAAAGCTCATGGAAACTCATAATTAAGATATAAAAATTAAGAAAATTATTTATACATGCTTCATAAAAATATGTTTGAGATGATGAAAAAGTTTGATAAAATCCTACATTAAAATTTATTTGGTTTGCATCTTTTTACCATGGAAAGAAAGGCTGGGATTTCTGTGAAAGTTTCCTTGTCCTCCTTTCTTAGTTTTTTTTTTTTTTTTTGTCGTTTTATTTGCACGTTAATTTTTATACTATCATTTTGTGTTTTCTGATTGCTCAGGAAAAAAAGAAAGGCTTGTATTATTAAAAGACCAAAATGTCCGTAATTTAAAAAAAACCAATATACTGATTAAAAACCAAGCTTGTCGACCGACATAGCACACGACCAGAACGTCGTCATTGGCATCGGCTCCGGCGGAGCTTCTTCGGAAACCTCGTACAACAGGGAAAGATCTTGCACAACATATCACACTCACAGAACCAAGATCTGCCGTCGGTACCTGGAAGAGGATCGACTCAGAATCGTTCTAACCCCTCTTTCATGCGAACCAAACGGGGCTAAATACATCGAGTCCACTCCTGGCAATCCTAGTTCCATTTTGTTTTCGTTGTTGGTTGAATTATCAGCTCTCATAATTTCTTACCAACCTCCGATTATTTGCTTTTGCTCCAGTTTGCATTTGATTGATGCAAGGGTCGGAAGCATAGTAATAGGTTTTGGTCAGGTAGTAGTGAGTATTATAGTGAGTGAAAGATGACGAATGGGCATTCGTAGACCCAGGAGCGCTATTTGGTTGGGTTAAAAGTGTCGTGGCTGATTAATTTGCGTGTGCTGTTGGCGGGTTATTGCTGGGGAATTTTAGGAGAAGGGTATGGAGAATGGTTATGATGCGAAGTTGGCCGAGAAATTCTCAGGCTTGGGTGTTAATCAGCATAGTCAGCAACATGATCAACCGCGGGATCAGACTAATTCCACTTCTAGCAACAACGACAGCTTGTATCAAGTCATGAAGGCCGTTGAAGCGGCGGAGGCCACCATAAAGCAGCAGGTACTTTCATTCAACATATGCTCTATTTGAGATTTTTGATCATGTTCATCATTATGTGAACTTAAAAAGGCTTTACAGTTTGCTGAGGATGCTCGCTTATAAATCTTAACTGATTTTTTTGTTCATCATTGTTGTTGACGTATTTACTTAATCATGTCTTGCGTTGTTGGACTCAGTTGGCTTGGTAATGCTGACAACCCTGCTAAAAGCATCGTGGAACTGGAATTTTTAGTTCTTTCTTTCTTTTTGTTTTGGGGGGGATTTTTGTTTTTTTTGGGGGGGGGGGGGGTGGCGCTCACTTTTATTCATAAGACGCTGGAGAGTTTTAGCGGTAGATCAATAGCCTTGGTAGTTCACCCTCTCTTTTCTCTTCCCCACTTCTTCTTTGACCGCTGTTTTCTCCCAGGGGCTTCCGGTCCTCATTGCTCCCTTCACTCATTCATTATTGTTTTTCAAGGTACCGTGTCATGATTTTCTAGGGTCCAATTAGACTGGATGCTGTCTTTATTATTTAGGCACAAAATCTTGTCTACTCTTATCCACTTGTGTAATGTTTCCAATTTTAGAGGAAGAGGCCCCTCTTTGGCATGCAACTGGGTAGGGAACGGAAAGAAAATTGAAATATAAGTCATTTTGTGGATGAGAAATGTTTTTCATGTCATTGGAAAAAATATTGAAAATTACATGGTTATGATTGAGTAGTGATAAAGGGCGGCCCAGTGCACAAGGCTCCCACCAGGTGGGGTCTGGGGAGGGATAGATGTACGTAGTCTTACCCTGCAAGCGGAGAGGCTGTTTCTAGGATTTGAACCCGTGACCTTCAGGTCACATGGCAGTAACCTTATCGCTGCGCCAAGGCTCACCCTCTATATAAAATAATATCGCATGTCTTACGTTTTGTTTAATGAAAAGATATTCTCTGCCTAATGAAATGGAGCCAAACTTGCATGCATATGAAAAAACGGTTTACTTTGTGCCATAAATGGTGCTATCTAATGTTCAAGTCCTTTGGGTAGATATTGAGCTGCAACATGTTGCTTTTGGCAGGTAGAAGAGAATAACCGGCTTAGGTTGGAGCTTCAAAGAAAAATTCAGGAACTTGAAAAATATGTAAGTGTTGCTGAAGATTGCTTGCATATCAGTTATATATGACTCAGTTAGATGGATATTTTTGGCTACAAGCTTTAGCGATGATGGTTTGCTGTTTTTGATTTTCTTGGAAAACTTTGGATTGTGTACCTTTTCTTCTTTTACTTGTTGAATCTAAACCGCTGTCAAAATGAGCCAGCTTGGCCCAGTCCACGAAGTAAACCTAAAACTTCAGCACTCAGCAGGTTGGGGTGGCTCCATACCATCCCACGCAATTTCAGAGAGTGCTGTGCGCTGGCTGGTAAAAAAATAAAAATGACGTTTATAAAAATTATTAAACTATTTTTAATTTTAATCATTTGCTAAATATGTGAAATATCTCAGACAAAGATAAAAACTGTCAAACATTTTGAAATATCTTATTAATTGACAGTGGTGATAGACTGACTCACTTTAATCAATTACTGTTTTTCTCGGGGGAATCTTTAATGAGAAAGTTTCGGCAAAGTAAACGTGCCTGCTTGTGGAATCCCTATACTTTCATGGCTTAATTTTTGAAATTTTGTCTGATTTGGCTGAACAGTTTCCATGGGACCAATCCCCCCCCCCCACACACAAAACCCAACAAACAAATTTTTAAAAATATCATGCATAACAATGAAAAAAAATTCTTTAAGAGGACCCATCATATGCCTTTGCACTTCGCTTCTATTCTACAAACTTTCCTTATTTTACCATAAGTGAAATCTTTCCTTAAGAATGTCAGTTAAAAACAACAGTGTAATCAACAACCTCAGCAGTGCAAGTCTTCTGTTTTTGACAGAAGCAAGATGAGTCAATTGATCGAGGACCTCGATCTGTTGCACCATGGGATGAACAGAGTCAAGGATCTTATGAAGCTCGTCAGTCCTTTGCACCATTAGGAAATCAAGATCTGCTTAAGGGTACGAATATGTCTTACCTAGTTGATATAACTTGTACGCTAGTTGTCCAGTATCTAAAACATTAAGATGATGCAGCCAGAAGCAATGCAGAAATTCATTATGAAAGCAGTAAATTAAATGGGACATTCAGAGTGCAGCCAAATGATCATCTATATGCTGATAATATTGGCCCCTCTCAATCGTCTCCGTTATCTGCTAGATCAACCTCTCCAAGTGGGTATGTTGCTATTTAATCTCCATAGTATTGCTTGAATCATATCTAATATTCGTATGTCTTTATTCTGCCCAGGCATTATCAAAGAAGAACTCATATCTGTGGAAAACTATGTTTTTGCTGTAGGCATAAAATAGAAGGGGACTATGATTCACGAATTAATTCTTCTGGACAAGGGTTGATGCCAATGGCCGAAATGAATAATTCTAATAGCCTATGGAAGCAGGTACTGCATGGCTCTAGAAGTTTCATCTTTTGTCTGAGCATGATATTTATGGCCTAATGTTATATCTATTTAGGATCTCGCCATAAAGATTCGTGAACATGAAGAAGAGATCATGCAATTAAGGAAACATGTTGCAGATTATTCCATAAAGGTAAAGGATATACATATTCTTAAAGCGTGTGATAATATTTTTTTCCTGTTCAAATCATGTCATCGGTGATTTATTGTTATTGTTATGATAGGAAGCACAGATTCGCAATGAAAAGTATGTTTTGGAAAAGCGCATTGCATATATGCGCCTGGTAAGCATGATATTATTTGATGTCCTATTTAATTTCTTAAGAATTATTGCTTTCCTTCCTCTTCCTGAGCTTTTATCTGAACTATGCTGTTGATTATCTTAATCATGCCACTAGGCCTTTGATCAGCAGCAACAAGACCTAGTAGATGCAGCATCAAAAGCTTTATCATACAGACAGGACATAATTGAAGAAAATATTCGTCTCACATATGCGCTGCAGGTGTTTTTTCACTACATATTTTCTTATTATTGGTGCATGTTAAATTGTGCATGTGGTAGTTTGGTTGGACAATATGTATTATTTTTTTGTTGCACTTCAGTTTGGTATCACGTTCTGTTGGCTTATTATGAACAGTTGGAAACTTGGAACAAATTTTTAGTTCTCTCTTTTCTTCTGTCAGGATGCACAGCAAGAAAGATCAACATTTATTTCGTCCTTGCTGCCTCTTCTGGCTGAATACTCCCTTCAGCCCCCTGTTCCTGATGCCCAATCAATTGTTAGCAATGTCAAGGTCAATCTTGTTCTGCGTTCTTTTATTTGAAATAGTGCTTCTATCTTTTTATGAGGAATAGTTGAATATATGCCTTTTGTTGTGGATTCTGATTTTATTGTCTTTAATGGGATACTCATAATTGATATCTGACGGCGTGCCATTGTTCAAGGCCAATTTTATCATTGCCCATAAGCATGTTCATTTAATTTTCTGATTTTGCTAAGTGAAGAATTTAGATTTGATTTAAGCATATGTTTTGAGGTTTTTTAACTCTTCTCTTCCCTTCCCCCCGTGTCAGAAGTTTGACTAACAGGATCTTGTTAAAAAAATTGAAATTATTGGGACCAGATTTAAAATTAAGAGAAGTATAGGCACTAAAAGAATATTTTAACTTTTTTAATTTAGAATTGTTGATGGAATCAACTAAAAATTGCAGTAGAGATATGCTATATCTTATGTTCTTTGCAACTGAATTTTAAGAATTCTACCAAATTGAGTGCTTTTCTTTTCTCAAATAGTTGATTTTGTTATCTTTTAAATTTTAATCCGTTGGATTGTGGGATGTATGTGCGTATGATGCAATTGAAAAATGTCCTTTTATATATTTAGTCCTGGAATTTAAACTATCATGTGCATGGTTTTATAGTAAATTCTTCTCCGTGGCAGGTTTTGTTTAAACATTTGCAGGAAAAACTTATTCTCACTGAGGTATGTTTGGCAGACACTGTCATGACTTGAATTCCTGTGGGCAATATCAGTACAATAAATTGGGTTTTTGGTTGAATTGTTAGAATTGATACTAAAGATTACATGAAATATAATCTTGTAAAAATTAGGATAATGGTGTTACCCTTTTTGCCAGCATCATGGTGTTTATTGACTATGTCGATTCTTCATTACAGTCAAAGTTAAAAGAGTCGCAATATCAACTAGTACCCTTGCTTTCTGATGTGAACCATTCAAATTTTGCTTCACAATCCCCATCTCATTCCATTGGTGCAGCATTGGCAAACTCAGTATGCTCATTTTGTCATTCTGCCTTTCTCTTATCATGCTACTAGCTATTATAACATTCTAAGTTGTTGCATTTTTTGTTAGAATAAAGATGGACTCGAACTGGTTCCTCAGCCCATGTATTCCCAAGTAAAGTCTGAGTTCTCTGTTGATGGTCAGATGGGAACTGATTGGGATATATTGGGTCGCCATCAGAGTGGCTTGGGTGGGATATCGAAGAATGTAGATGCTGATGTATTGGGGAGATATTCACCTCTTGCAAGCAGGTGAGCCTGGTCAAATGGAGACTGCTACTCTGAACTGAATGTATTGGTGGGTTCTATTTTCATGGAGTCTCTGTTAAAGTGGTCCTGATCATTTGACATGTGGATAAGCCTTACATGTTAAATTTATTGGAGACCATGTTTGGTTCCATCCAAAACAGATGGGAGAATATATGAAGTAAATATGGAAATTATTGTCTTCACCATGTTCTACGTAATATAGTATTTAATATTAACAATTATAATCTCGTTTGCTGGTGAGTTTCTAGTCAATTTAGAACTTTACTTTTCACTAAAATGAGTTCCATGTAGATTTCAATATCTCATTTCCTTATGAATATTGGAAAGAGTTATCATTTTTGGAGATAGTCTGCTGGCATCTGTCTTTTTGCTTATGTGATGCTGATTTGCTAAGAGCAGTTTGTTCTTAGGAGGCAATTTTTTTTTGGGGGCCAATGGAAAGCAATTTTGTTATGCATTTAAGATATGAAGAGGTTGTAAACAAATATTGAAATAACTTGGCTGTATTTTGTGGTACCTTTTGGTGGTCTATTGCAGGCTTTAATTAAGCTTTGTATGTAAAAGAGAACTGCATTCAATACTCTGTTTTGGTTTTTGACCTGCAATCTTAATTATTTGAAACACCCTAATGTTTTGTGGTTTTTGACATTTAGTAGTTTTGAAATGAAAGAATAATTGATATGGTTTCTGATGGGCTTGAAAGTTATGGGCCAAATTTCAGTTATTTGAAGGGTGTGGGGCGTGTGTCTGTGAGAGAGTTAGAGAGTTCTAGTAGGCTTGTGGTGAGAAATGTATGTATGTGGTAGTTGGTTAGAGTGTTGATTCAGGTAATTAGCATGTACTTGGAGAGCCTAGTACTGTCGAATTGCTGGGATTGGTGTGCCTTTTCTGCTATTTTCTTTGTTACTTTTTGGTTAGACTTACACTGCCAGATTGTAGCTAACTTGCATATTATTTGGGGCTGAGTACCATGAGTTTCTCTCGTCCTTTTCTTTTAGCTGCTCCTCTGTTGGTTCCTTCGTTAGAGTCATTTGCCATATTAAGGTTGTGGACTGATGAATATTTAGTTTTGTGAAACTCTAACTAGTAATAATTTATTATTAAAGAATATATACATTATTGTTGGTTTATAAATGTCTTGAGTTGATTGTAAAGAAGCGCATTTGTGCACATTATATTGGCTATTTGACAGGACATCTAGCCATGATACTCCTACCCAGCTCGTAGTTACTCAAGGTGTTGGTGCCGATCCTACGCATTATGCAGAGGAAACAGCTAACAAACAGGTTACATTTCGTGTTCCTGTGAGTAATAGTGAAGTGGATGATACTGATGGAGATGGAAATCAAAATGAGAGAGAAACCTCTGCTAAATGGAGTTCAGGCAACTCTCCTTATACAGCTGCTGCTGAAGATCCCAGTTCCTCTTATTCTCCTTATCATCTATCACCAGTCCTTGAAGAACCTTCCTCATCATTTTCTGAGGGTAAGCATTGATGTTTTTTCTAATCTTTATTATTAGTTAAAGAACTAACGCTGGCTAGATCACATTGAACAAATACATTATGCAGCTGCAGATGATGATCCACTACCTGGTATAGAGGGTCTTCAAATTTCGGGAGAAGCCTTTCCAGGAAGGGAACTTCAGGCATGCGGATATTCTATCAATGGCACCACTAGTTGTAATTTTGAGGTGCATTTTATCCCCCTAAAAGTTCAAACTTGTTGCCTTCCATTACATAATACATTTTCATGTTTGATAACTGTTGTGCTCACTCGGTACTACTTTTATTGTCTCTTGTTGGACTGTCAGTGGATAAGGCATATGGAAGATGGATCTGTTAATTATATTGATGGTATTTTCTAGTTCTAGAGTATTTTCTTTTGTTCTTCCTAGCATTAAAGCCTGAGTCATTAATTTGGGTCCAAAATATAGGGGCAAAGCAACCCAACTATCATGTCACTGCTGATGATGTTGACACCTACCTTGCCATTGAAGTTCAGCCTCTGGATAACAGAAAGCGAAAGGTAGTTTTCTTACTTAACATAGAAGCGATTACTCCCTTCAGTCCTAAATATAAGACAAAGTTGACTTTTTTGGAGAAATTAAGGAAGCTAATTAAATTACTTCAGAGTATTTATATTTTTATTTTTTTCTCCAAATTAATTAGTTTGACTAATAAACTAATATATAATTTAAGAATATACAACATATGATATGATAAAGTAATTTCTTTAGCTTTCTTAATTTTTCCAAAAAAAGTCAACTCTGTCTTATATTTAGGACCGGAGGGAGTATATTATAAGTATTGTAATACATAGTTTTATGATTGTGGTTTAAATAATGATGTTTGATCTTACAGTCCCACCTTTAAAAATTGATTAGAATCTATCACAAATTCCATATTGAAATAAGTATCGTAGAATCCCGTAATTGTAGAATCCCGTAATTATAGGAATGTTGTCCTTTTTTTCTTTAAATTTTAATACCTAAATTGTTTGCATACTTTGTGATTGTAGGGAGAACCTGTGAAGGTTTTTGCAAATGATACTAAAAAGATCACTTGTGGTGAGTACTTTACTGTGGTTTGGTTTTTCTTAATTTTTAGCACTACCGTAAATATCTTTGAGTTACTTCAATGTGCAAGATGTGAGGTAGATATGGGTGTGCAGCAAAGAATTGCGATTAATTTCAAGAAACTGCAGTGTTAGATATTATTAGATTTGTTGGGATCTTGTGATTAAAGAAACTGCAGTGATAAGAGACTTTGTACTAACTTTCCTTGGGGATGGTGTGACAACATAACATCGGGTTTTAGTCCTTGATGTGAATATTAAGTATGTAAAACAAAAGCGCCGGCAAGTTTTAAATCCAAGGGTCAAGTGGTGGCAATTTAAGGGGGAGAGGCGGGAGATTTTTCAGATAACTCTTTTGGAGGAGGGGGAGTGGAAGTTACAAGGAAGTGCTAATATCAGTTGGAAGAATATGTCTAAAAAGGTCCAGAAGGTTGCTAAAACAATTTTGGGAGAATCAAAAGGTTTTGATCGGCAAGCTAAGAAGACTTGGTGGTGGGATGAGACTGTTTAAGAGAAAGCCAAGCATAAGAAAGTATTTTAAAGCAATACACTTGTGTAATAATGTTGAAAATTGGGAAAGGTATCGTTTGGCTAAAAAGGAGACTAAGAAGGCAGTGAGTGAAGCTCGTAATAAAACATATGAGGAGTTTTATAAGGAGTTAGAGACAAAGGCGGGAGAGTGTAAGATCTACAAGATCGTAAAGAATAAGGAGAGAAAATCGAGAGATTTGGACCAAGTGAGGTGTATAAAGGATAAAGAAGGCAACATTTTGGTTACTGATGGAGATATTAAGAATAGGTGGGAAGCCTACTTATACAAGTTCAATGATGGAGAGGGAGGGTCGCCTTGTGATTGGGAAGATTTGATAACTTGAGAAAGTGATCTTAATTTGTCATTTTACCGCAGGATTTGAGTTGGCGAGGTTAGGGAAGCTCTTAAGAAAATGGAAAATGGTAAAGCTGTTGGATCTGATGGTATTCTGATTGAAGTTTGGAAATGTTTGGGTGAAGAGGGTGTGTTGTGGCTTACAAAATTATTTAATGAGATTTTACGATTCAAGAAAATGCCGGATGAGTGGAGGAAGAGTACTTTGATTTCTATTTATAAGAATAAAGGGGATATTCACAATTGTGCAAACTATAGAGGGATCAAGCTTATGAGTCATATAATGAAATTGTGGGAAAAAGTGATTGAACACAGGTTGAGGTTGGAGACTGATATTGCTGAAAACCAATTTGGTTCATGCTAGGAAGGTCTACAACAGAAGCGATTCATTTATTAAGGGGGCTAATGGAAAAATATAGGAGCAAAGGAAGAGATTTGTATGTGGTTTTCATTGATTTGGAAAAAGCATATGACCGTGTGCCAAGAGAACTTTGGAAAGCTTTGAAAAAGAAGGGGTGCAATTTGCATGTATCAAAGCCATTCAGGACATGTATGAGGGGGTTACAACCAATGTTAGAACGCTTGGAGGTGTAACAAAGGACTTTCCTATTAGGATTGACATATATTAAGGATCAGTTTTGAGCCCTTATTTGTTTAACTTAGTAGTTGATGTTCTAACTGAGCCTATAAAAGAGGAGATCCCTAAATGCATGTTTTTTGTGGATGATATAGTTTTGTTAGCTGAATCCAGGGTGAAAATTAATTCTAAACTTGAGATATGAAGACAAACTTTGGAAGTGAAGGGTTTTTGTCTAAGTAGGAGCAAAACTGAATATATGCATTGCAAGTATGATAAGAGATAAGGTCGAAGCGAAGTGGAAGTTAAATTGGGGGGGCAAATCATTTCACAAGTGACAAAATTTAGGTATTTGGGATCAATTATACAACAAGATGGTGAAATTGATGAAGATGTCAATAACATAATTCAAGCTGAATGGTGTAAATGGAGAAAAGCTACTGGAGTTATTTGTAATCGGAAAGTACCTAATAAGGAAAAATTGAAGTTCTATCGTACTGTTATAGGACCAACAATGCTATATAGTAGTGAGTTTTGGGCTTTAAAGGGACAACATGAATATCAAATGGGGGTGGCCGAGATGAGAATGTTGAGATGGATGTGTGGTCATACAATAAAAGATAAGATTCGTAATAATCATATATGTGAACGAGTTGGAGTGGCCTCTGTTGAAGGAAAAATGGTAGAAAGTCGTTTGAGGTGGTCTGGACATATTCAACGAAGGCCATTGAATGCACCGGTGAGGAGGGTTGATCAAGCAGTATGGAGTCTTGTAAAATGAGGTCGCGGAAGGCCGAAGCGAACGCTCAATGAGGTCATAGAAAGAGACCTTTTGATTAATAATATACCTAAAGATATGAGTTTCGACAGAGTATAATGGTGGCGTCGTGCGATCCATATAGCCGACTCCACCTAGTGGGATAAAGGCTTTGTTGTTGTTGTTGTTGTGATTATGGGGTCATTCATTTTCTGATTGGTTGTCTGATTTCTAGAGTGAACGATCTTGTTTATATGGTTTGTTCCTTTTTTCATAGTAAAATGAATCAGTACATATTCTTAAATTCTAAAATTTTTAATATATCTGTGATAATTGAGAAAAATGATTTCAACTCAACAGCTTAAGTTGTTGAAAGGAATACCTGCAAATACTTTTATTATAATTTCTAATTCTAATGCATGTCTTTATGCTAAAGTCTATTGGACTGGAATTGTGAACAAAATATAAGCCCTTCTTACCAAAACAATATTGAGAGAATGGGAAGTGGTGACTGGTGAGGAACTAAGGATCAAACTCTTTCACCACTTGGTGACGCTGTCAAATACTATATCTTTTTCTTTATAGAAGATCAAGCTGTTGAAGTAAAATTCCTTGAAACTCTTGGAGTAACCATTTTAGGATTTAGCTCAGATAATTTATTAGATCTTTGCGTTGTTAGAGAAGGTAAAAAGGGAGAAAATTTCTGCTGGTTGATGTGAAAAGGATGTTAGTGTAGTTTTGATGTTGCTGGCGCCTGTTTAACATAGGCGGTGTTTCTTTTTAGAATTGATGAGGATACCAACAAGCTAGAGAGAAACAAAAATACAAGACATCAGACAGTAGGTATTTGGCACAGTGGTATTCAGCCTGGCCTTTGCCATCCAAAAGAATATTAGCAGTCTCTAGGGGCTTCATGTACAAGAGAAATCTGATATGTGGTGTTTCTGACATCATTAGTTTAATAAATTTTACTGTTCTACACTGGCAAGTTATAAATGGTCTTGTGAAGTAGTGTGTTCTCAACATTGATCTTGTTCTTGGAGGGCATGTCTTGCTATGAAAGTTGAACAATTTGGAATGATGAGCCAATCAATTTTCTCGCTTGTAGAGGCAAATGTTTATTGATATAGAGAATTATTTTTTAAAATTTTGTGCATTTATTTCATTCTACTGAAGGGATATCATGGACCCTTTGGGGATATCTGATAAAATTGGAACGATATTGAAGGGATATCATGATTAAAAGAACCGGTACAATGTTGCTTAAGACATAGCAAAGGAGGAGAATTAGACATTATCCTAACAACCAAAACATAATCTACAAGCTGATTCCAATCTTGTAGCCTCTAGGATATCGGACAGAAAAATCTAATTCAGTTCTGTGACATTGCCTTTTTTTAATTGTTTATTAACCTATTATCCTCTTTTCAGACCCTGAAATGCAGAGCTGCATTGAGAAGACCCTTTATAGTGGACTTGCATCATATAAAGTTTCTCTTTCGGTAATTCAATGATAGCAGTTTCTTATTTATTTCAAGTTTCCTTTGTCTATCTATGCAAAAATTATTTTCTATTCTCTAACGAATAGCTCAAACTGTTTTGAAAAAAATTCTGGATTGCCTTTACAGACTGGATATCTGGATATATGGGAACCAGCTACTCTGACCATTAAGAGGGAAGGGTACAGTATCAAATGCAGTGGACCAAGCGGAGTTGCAGCTGCAGAAAAATTTTCTTCGTCTACTAATGTATGTCTCCTTATTTGCTATATACTGAGTTTGTGAAAACGTTTTGGTTAGCTGGTATTTAAGTTATTGATTCATCAGGGAAATACAAAATTGTAGTTGGCTACTAGTAATTGTGCATTTTATTGATCCAATTTGTTGGAAATTTATAATTTATATGGAATTTTTAGTATTTTGTGTTAGTTATGACAAATTTTAACTTGAGATATTTTTGTATTGTAACCAAACTGAAAAATTTCATGGGTTAGGCCTATTGATCAGAAAACTTTTGCTTGATACAAAGAATGGGGAGACGATGTAGTATGAATCATACCAAGCAGTTGTATTCTGACAACCTGTATTCAAACCTAACTAGGGAGCAACAACCTCAGAATACAAGTCCGACTCCTATTTAGTGTGTGTTTGGATTAGCTTTTTCTAATAGTTTTTACGACTTACGAGGTAAGTGTGTGAGAGGAGTTTTGTTTCGGGTTGCGCAAACCATGGTTTGAAACCATAGTTTTGATGCTTGCCAAACACACACTCAAAATGCCACCTCACAAAATGCCACCTTAAGAGGCATACTGTGAATCACAGTCATCCTTGCTCTTTTACTTTCAACAAATAATCAATAATGGTTAATCCTCTCATCCCAACATTCCTCCGTCTAAGGCTGCTATTTCTTGGTGGAAATTAGTATTGGGTCGCAGTTTGGCGGGAGGTGATGACATGGAAGGTTATAACATTGAGAAGTCCAGTTGTAATGTAAAAGATACATTAAGTCATTAAAAAAAAAAAAAAAGATACACCATGTTGTAGTGAGCTGTTCTGGTAAATGAAAGCTAACCAACTCTATTGCTAGGATGTCATAACGAGCTGTTCTAATTGCTTTTTCTGTTATGTGCATGTTTATGATACGTTATCCTTGCTGGTTGGCTAGTTTCTTTATCGTCTTTTCTGTGTCCTTTTGTAGGTTATGATTCCTTATGGACAAGTTTCAGAATTTGTAATAATTGGCTCTAGTGATGTTGAGCATATACTACGAGCTGAAAACAACCCAACAGATGTCAGTGGGTAAGCGAAAAGTCATATAGTTTATCTTGTATGCCATTACCAACAAAAGGAATTTAGGTGGCATATTTTTTGGTTATGTGTAATGCAAAACGTTTCAGCATGGTCTAGAATTATGATTCTTCCTGTTCCTGAATAATCCACTGTATAGTTGTGTGCTGTCTCTGCATTTATACCTCCCAAAATGAAGGAAAAAAAGTTTCATATGTTAAATCTATATGAAAGACTGAAACCTTGCGTTCTAAAGTTTGAAAATGCACTTTTTATTTGAGAATAGGAAATCAGCTTCAAAAGTATCATTTGGATGCTGCTTATTTTTTCCTTGTGTAATAGATGGGCCAATTCGGACCTGACTTGGCAACGGTGGCCTATCTTTTGTGCTGAAGCTCAGTTGATAGAACAACAAGAAGAAGCCTTATCCCACGAGGCGGGATCAGTTATATATATTGCACAACTCCATTATGCTATGTCGACATCCAAATCTTTAGATATAAGTTCAGTTGTCAAAATCCATTTTAAAATTCTGACAAAGGGAAGAATCTGAATAACTTTGCTCTCACTTTCTATCAACAAACCTTAAATATATTGTACTACTTACAGTGGATTTGAAATTGTTGTCATTTTTTCAATTCCTCTGCAAGAAGATAGTCATCTTTATTCTTTTTTTAAGGAAAAATTAAGTTCCCTTTGATTTTTTTTTTCTAATGGGTGTGGATATAATATAAATTTTCGTGATCTTCGTTATATTAAATGTTTATTGGTTTCTGCTTTTGATATTTAGTATTTTGTTGCTCCTTCTGCAGTTGGAGAGACACTATTGTGCTCACCTTGAGATTGTTCATCATACGGGTATATGTTAAACTCTTTTCCACTTTGACCTGTTGCTTGGTATTTCATTTTGTTATAATTTGTAAATAATCCCAATCTGTTACTTTGTCTACTATCATTATCACATACACCCATGTACTCATGATTAAGACCAAATAAGCAATGTGAGATGGAAAGAATTGGTTTGGCAACCTTGTTCAAATGTTGCATGAACCTCTTCCTCTATTGATCTTGAGGTGTACTCTTGCCCATCAGCTTAGTGTATTTAGGATTCTTTTTCAGAATAAATTGTGTGATCATAACAAGAATAGTATGTAAATTGTGTTGTTGCATAAATAATTTATTACTCCCTCCGGTCCTTAATACATGGCACATTTAATTTGATTAGATTAAGGAAGTTAGTTAAGTTAGTCAATATGACATATTTTCTAAAACACCATAGTTATCTTCCTTAATTCCCTCATTCCCTTTTCATCGATTATTGTTGAGGGAGTATAAATAAAGGTAAATTAAAAAAGATTGACAAATATGAAAATTATGGCTTATGTTTAGGACTACGATCAATTCCTCAAATATGTATTACATTAAAGGCCCGGAGGGAGTACTATATATGTTTGTCAGATATTTGAGACATGTATTTAGCTACAAATGTTAAACAGTAACCGAAGTGACATGATCTCTCTGTGCTTCTGCAGGCTGGGGAGAAAAGGAGAGGAAAGAAGAAAGGTTTATTCTTTAACAAGTAAGGGAAAACCAATTGCTTTACAGTTTCAGGTGTCAGTGGAATAATATATAGGAAAGATGGGCACAGGAAGTAGTGTATTTTGCTTGCAACCTAAATTAGTTTGTTTTTCCTTTGTATTTTTTTTTTTGGGAAAGGGTAGGCTTAGCTTGAAATGTAATCTTCTGTGTGTAGTCACACCCTTACTTTCCATATTGTCCAGTTTTTCTTTTCCTCCCATCTTGTAAATTAATTTTTATTTTTTATTTTTGCTTTGTTTTCTGTACTGCCACTGGTTTGTGCATATCTTTGTGCGCATTAGCCTGTTGGATCCTTTAAATTAAGTGTCAATTTTGATGATCTATCCAATTCTTGGGACACACTCAATAAAGTGCAAGATTCTTAGTAATTTGAGGTACACAATTCGTGGGACCCCATAACTAAACCAATAAACCATAAACCATAAACCCTAGTGTTATGCTTCCCTTGTTAGAGGAATGGGGGCATCTTACATTCTCGTCGTTACATTATCCTTAATGGAATCGAACATGTGTATTATCTATGCTGTCACTTAGTTGTATACATATCCTATTTTGGATCATTAGTGTTTTTAAAGCTGAAGTACAAGAAGGTTCTAAACGATGTATATGAAGGATAATCAAAGGATTTCTAGAGCAAGACTTAATTTGGGATTTGCATTGCATGCAGTATCATACTTCAGATGTGTGTTGAAATTAATATCAAATACAGGTTTAGGTTCATTATTAGGTGATTATGATATTTACATACAAACAAGAATGATTGTGATCCAAGATGATAGAATTGAGAAGCTCTATCGTATGGTTAAAGTGCGATGATGACGAAGAAGATGGAGGACGTTGATCAGTTATGAAGCATGAGTTGAGAGTTTTATCAAGAGCCCATGATAGTTGAGGCATATTTGGGTGGGAATGTAATGTAACAAATGTAATATAATGGAATGATAATTACATAGTATATGTTTGGTATTCTATGAAATACTATAAAAAAATTATGTCGTTACCAACTAAACACCTGGATTATAGATGCATGGAATTGAGCCAAATGTGCCACTTCTTTCTTTCTTTTCTTCTTTCCTAGGTACAAGTGTCTAGGAATGTTCACGGGACAACCCCATCCCAGTGAACAAGGACAAGATGAAATTTTGTGTCTTGTGTCCCGTCTCGTCCCAGAGGCATCTATGTCTAGATTGCCAAATTGGGATGGGACACAATTGAAATGAGATATATTTGAACACTCCTACTGATATTCTCTCCTATTGGAGAAAATCTTGTTCGATGCATTATCGGATACTAAATGTGAGCATCTTTTCTGACATGTATTTGAATCCTAGTTTGTCAAATTGTGAGAAATTAGCTACTTTGTTAGACTCAATCTCGTTGGTATCAAACGTGCTATTAGAAACTGTTGAACTTGTTGCTTCCTTAGACTTGTCCAGAGTAATTTGCCGATCAATGCTTTTTTGTTTTAATGTTGGAAGCTTGCCGATCAGTTATGCTACTACTTGCCATGTTGGACCAACATCAATTGTATGCAATCCAACTCGTAATTACTATAATGATCTCAACCAGCAACCTGGTGACAAACAAGAACTCAAGCCCACCTTTATGATGAAAACAATCCCAATAAAGAAGAAATTGTTCAAGTGTTTGGATTTCAGAAGACAATATTAACAGTGGCTAGCTGGTAAGTCCCTAGAATTGTTGGGGGAACAAGAATGAATTTTAGATGATTCAATCAGGCACTCACCAACTATTTTCATTCTTTCATAGATTCGAGTCATATTCAAGGACACTGAGTTTTTTGGGTTAGAATTAAGGACATTGATTTTTAATTAGGCAAAATATATCAGGAAAAAATGCATAAAGGAGGTACTATAAAAGAAAACAAAAAAATAGGGGAGGATTAAATTAAATGGGAATGCAATTAAGCCATTGTAATTTACTATCATAGACACAATAATCCCCTTTTGAAATAATTAATAATTTTCATAAATATCCAATAGATTCCACCATTCATAATGATTGCTGACAAGAGGTCGTTAATCTAAAAGCAGGCCTGCTCTGAAAAGGAAATAAAAAGATACGTAGTTAGATAGATAGAAGACAATACAATCCGAAGAGGTTAAAAGTGTCTTCTTCAAGATCAATGAAGAAATTAAAAACTCTCAGAGATGCTATTGCATAACGTGTCGTATGCCTTGGGACTTCTATTCCTTGCCACAAGATTTTCTTCCCCTTTTATCACAAATTAAACGATAATTTCCACGCTCAAGTCAATAGCGATTAATTAAAAAAAAAAAAATTTATTGCCAGGACAACATCTGGTAGTTTCTGCGAAGCATGAGATGAGTCAATGGAAGAAAGACCTGCGTGTGATGAATTCTCATCTTCATTCTTCATTTGCAATAAGCTCAATCTCTCTTCGATATGGCGGAACCTGAAGCATCCAAGTCTAATAACAGCTCAGAGAACCAGGTACTGAATGTCAATTTCTTTGAGTTGTTCGATACCAATTCCATTCAATTTTTAGTTCGAATTCAGTCGATCGAATCAAAACCACTCAAATTGAATCTCTTGAGATTTAGGAGGTCGTCGCGAAGATTCGTGAGAATGAGAGAGAGATTATGCAGCTAAGGAAGCGTCTAGCGGATTATTCAATCAAGGTAAAAATAGGGTTTATAAATTAATTATGCATTTAATTCTTGTTAAGTCTTGTGTGAATGGGTGTTTTTGTTGTTGTTGTAGGAAGCACAGATACGCCATGAAAATGATGATCTGCAAAAGCGAATTGCAGATATCCATGTGGTATGCTTTAAATTCTTGAGCTCTTTTAGCTTAAATTCCTGAAAGTTAGGTAGTTACGGTGGGAATTTGTGTTCGAAGGTCTTTGATCAACAGCAACAAAACTTAGAAGACGCAGAATCGAAAGCTTCGTCATACAGACAGCAAATTATTGAAGAGAATATTCACCTCGAATATGCGTTGCAGGTACGTGTTTGGTTGTTCAGAAAGTATCAATTTCAGTTTTCCATACATATCAATGGCGGGCTAATGGTTATTTTTGCCCTAAAAGTTTTGGTTAAGGAGCAGTGGGTCTCCAGCAATTTTTTTTTTTTTAAAACGAAATTGTCCTAAAAGTTTATAATACATAACAATTTTACCCTATCATCCTCTAATATTAACTTATTAAGTTTGATGATTAAATCAGTCAAACATTCCACAGCCATCTCATCATCCACGTCACTAAGCCCCTTACGACAGCTTATCATCTCTTTCTCTCTCTCTTCCTCATTCCCTCTTTTCTGGAAAAAAAGTTCTTCCCAGTTCTTTAACCCCCCACCCAAACTAATATGTTTGTGTGAGGGTGATTTTTTTTCCCGAAAAAGGAAAAATCTAATATCAAACTGTGTGAAGAGAAACGATAGGTGTTCTCAAGTTCTAGTTTCTACTGAGTCGGTTGCTGCGGCTCCACATCAAGGTGAGAGGTGGTGACCAAAATCGAGCGAAGATCAATCTGAGTGCCGCCACCTTTGGTCTTCATATCTTAACCACTCATGGCTTCCTCCTTGCCTTCTCTCCCTCTTTCTCTCACTGCTTTGTCTTACCTTCTTCTCCCACTCACTCACCGAGATCTGGTTAATGACCACCTACCTTTCATCTCTTTAATTTAATGCTGCCATAATGTTTAAGGTTTAGGCTTTTCAAAATCGTCTGCTTAACTATACTCTGCTTCAAATTTGTCATATTGAGGTGAAAGAGAGAATAGAACTCTCTCTCTCTGTATATATATATATATTCCTGGACTATTATTTCCTTTTCCTGCAATTAGCGAATAGTTTTAATAGAACAATATATCAGACACTAAGTTTTTATTTAGCACAAGGGTATTTTCCAGGTGCTGTATCCTCATGGTTAAGTTTTCTTAAGGAGTGCAATGCTTGATCTGGAAGGTGCTGGATTAGTAATTTATATTTCTATAATTTCGAAGATTTTGTTCTCTTTAATCTTTAGCTTTTCTTTCGCTTGCCCAATATCTATTACAAGAAGCGATTGACCGCTATTTGTTCTATTTCTTTATGCTCATTGATGCCGTGACCGTGATTGTCTTGAAGGCTTTGAATTTCTTATGCAAGGCCGAAGGACTGGGAAGAACTTTTTGTTTTTTGTTTCTAGAAAAGAGGGAATGAGGTAGAGTGAAAGAAAGAGATGATGATGTTTCATAATGGCATAGTGACGTGGATGATGGGGTGGCGTGACATGTGGATGTTTGACTGATTTAACAGTCAAATTTAACATTGGAGGATGATAGGGTAAAATTACTATGTTTTGTAAACTTTCAAGATAATTTAGCTTCTAAAAAAACTTCCAGACACCTACTGCTTCTCAACCAAAACTTCTAGAATAAAAATGACCCTTAACTCTATCAATGGCTAATGTATTTCTTTCTTTCTTTCGAACTAAGTTATATATCAAGAAAAAACAAATAATTGCTTGCATAATTTTAGCAAAAAATTAATAATTATATAAAAATAATTCTAATTTCATTGAAATTCAACGGATTCATATAATTTATTCTATTTTAAAAGTTGAATAATACCCCCTCCGATTCTATTTATAAGAGCTTAATAGCTGAATTATGCGGGTTAAAAAAGTGGTAAAATTAGTTAAAAATAATAACTATATCTGAAATAAATTTTTTTTTCTAAGTATGTTCTTATTTATAAGGGGCAAGCAAGAGAGAAAAATGAAGTAAATATGAGTATTATTAACTTTTTAATTAATTCAATACATATAATTAATGATGAGTAAAAATGAAAAAAAATTCATTAAATGGTTAGACGTTTTCTGCTAGATTCTTTAGTTCTTATAAAAAGGATAAAGATAATTCAAATTTTGGACTATTATAAAAAAAGACAAAAGGGAGTATATTTTAAAATTTAGGAGCAAGAGTTGAAAAAAATATAATTCAAGCATAAAAAGTGTATAAAAGATTTTTTCCCCCATTTTGGGTTAAGTGCCTTTGTGTTGTGTACTTGTGGCAGAATGCAGAGGAAGAAAGATCAACTTTTATGTCAACGTTGTTGCCTCTTCTCGCTCAATATTCCTTCCAGCCACCTGATCCTGATGCTCGCTCCGTTGTTAGCAATCTCAAGGTCATCCTTTTCTTTCTTCTACTTCTTCCCTCTCTTTTTTTAATAGATATTCATACATTTTTATTACAAATTTATAAAGTTAATTAATATTTTAATTTCAACGTATTTAACAAGTTACACCTGACAGACAGAGAGACTTGTTTAGTTGTTTTGTTGTTTCATCAGTATGATATAAAAATTACAGGAGCCGCATTATTAGTCAGGCCACTCAGATTCCTTCATATAATCATCTTTTATTTTTTCCATATCTTTTTATAGTTTCATTCGTCTCTCTCTATATATACATGATATGATTGTTTCAGTAAAATTAATAACTTGCTGTGACTAGGATCCATTCGGTACTAGATTGGTAGTGATTATAAGTGATTAATCACTTGTACTGATTCATAATAAGAAGCTCTACTTTACAGGTTTTGTTGAAACATTTGCAGGAACAACTTATTCGCAATGAGGTATGTTCAGCACATACTGACATGCCGAATTCCGGTGTACAATGTCATATTTTGATTTTACTTTTCATGTTTTTAGAATCAAGAAAGGATGGGACTGGTCCCTCAGTCGGTTTCTGATCGGGACATATCAGCCGGTCATCGGAGTGACTTGGTCGGTCCTGACGGTGCGGCAAATAAGGTAGAAGCTGATGAATCAAGGAGACAAAAAACAAGCGAGAATTCATTCTATGGTGTGCCCACGAAGACGGGCAGCACATCTCGAGAACCTGAGAGTGGCAATGTAGTGGTGAAAGATCATGATGGAGACGCGAATCCGAATGGGAGAGAAACTACCTCGAATCGGAGTTCAGGTAACGATCCTTCTATAATCAGTGTTGATGGTTCGTGTTCCTCCTCTTCTGCTTAGCTTAGTCCTTGATTGAGAGTTCCGACGAGAACCGTGATTGGGAATTTTATTAAAGGGTGAAGCTACAATAATAGGCATCAACTTTTACTCAAAGGCATTTAGCACCTTATTGTTTGTGGGAGTGCAAAAATATGCATAAACATTTAAAATTGAAGCAAAAATGTCATCAACGTTAAATATACCTAACATCTTTACATATGAATATGCAAAATTAGTGTGGGCCCATCACTAAAAGTAACGGTGTTAGGTTATCTTTGGCGGTCCTACATTTTTACTCTAATTTTGAATGTTCATTGATATTTTTACATCTCCAAAAAATATATGGTGCTGATGCGATTTTAGTAAAAATTTGTAGGTATTTTTACACCTAACCCTTTATTAAAAAAGGGGATGATTTGAGGTTAGCTGGTTTTGGTGTGTGGCTAGAGCATCATTATATTTGAAAAAGCACCAAAAGTAAATACTAGGTCTTACATGGCACGTAATAGTTCTCAAGTTTTAGTTTTATGAGGGAAAATCAATTGACGATAAAAGTAAGGGTTAAGGGGCATTTTTGTCTCGGAAATTTTCATCGGAAGGCAATTTTGTCCCGGAAGTTTGTAAAATGGAGCAATTTTACCCTAACTGTTATCTCCTTTAATTTTGACCGTTAGTTGACCAAATATGTTGAGCTGGTAGTTCACATGTTATCCATGTCATTTTTGTTGAGGTATAAAATTTACCCCGGAAGTTTTAAATCTAACTTTAAAAAAAGATGAAGTAAATGGCACATGGACTTCCGGGGCTAATTTACACTTCAACAAAAATGACGTAGATGACATGTGGACTGCTAGCTCAGTATATTAAGTCAATTAACGGTCAAAATTAACTAAGATAACGGTTAGGGAAAAATTGCCCCTGAAAAACTTCCAGGGCAAAATTGCCCTTTAACCCCAGAAATGAAGAAAGAAAGCTGATAGATGAGTTAAAGAACTCTCACAAGAGAGAAGAAAACTCTAATAGAGGAGAGAGAGAAAAAACACTAATTGAAGATAGAAAATTAGAAATAACTGTTGCACGCTTGCTGTGGTAACTATCTACAGAGGTTAAGTAGGTTTAACAGATGGTTGTCAATTGCGATGCTTATTGGAAAACTAAAAACATCTTTTAATCTGAAGTTGTGAAAACACATCGAATTGTAATCAAAATAGGTCAAAATATGACAACTTTATGTTCTTATCATGTTCAGATAATACACAAAATAATAAACTCAACAAAGTTCAGAAAATTATTCTACTGTAAGCTATAAATAAGGTCATAAGTTTGTAAGTTATTAACTAATCTTTCTTTGCTTCATACTTCCTCTTATTCTAAATACAAGACAAGTTGACTTTTTTGGAGATATAAAGAAAGCTAATTAAATTACTTTAAAATATTTAAAATATGTGTCATTTTTTCTCCAAGCTATTTTCCTTAACTTATAAACTAATATATAATCTAAGGATACACAACATACGATATGATTAAATAACTTATTTAGTTTTCTTAATCTCTCTAAAAAAAATCAATTTTGTTTTATATTAGGACCGGAGGGAGTAAAAGGCATAGATGATATTCAGTAACAACACCATATTGCCATACCAAATTAGTATTTTCACACACTTTTGAATTTTAGAGTTGTGTTTATTTCATGCTAGCTGGCTCTAATTGTACAAACATATATGGTTGATGACCTATTCAGGAATGCTTCTAATTCAGCCATTGGTTCATAAACTTTTCTGTGCATCTCTCTAAGAACTGTAAACTTTGAATTTTTGAATCATACATTTACGGCCAAAATAATGCAGATGCAGATGATGATCCGCTACCAGCTTTAGAGGATCTCCAAATTTTTGGAGAAGCTTTTCCAGGAAGGGAACTTATGGCATGTGGATACTCTACCAATGGCACCAGCATTTGTAACTTTGAGGTGAATTTTATTCCTTTTATGCCTAATACATTTTTTATGTTAGAAAACTGTCATGCTTAACATTACCTTTTGTACCCCTCCTTTTGGTTTTCCAGTGGATTCGGCATTTCCAAGATGGATCTATAAATATTATTGATGGTATTTTCTGGTTCTAGCTTATGTTTACCCTTTGTTCCTTCCTAACAAGAGGACCCGAGTCATTAATCTTGTCACAAAAAATATAGGGGCAATGCGACCCAACTATCTTGTCACTGCTGATGATGTTGGTACATACCTTTCCGTTCAAGTTCTGCCTCTGGATGACAGGAATCGCAAGGTACTTTTGCTCACTTCAGAGACACTGACATTTATCTTATGAAAAAACGATATTTGAATGATAATCTGCATGATGATGCTTGAATGTTGACACACTTCTTATCAATGAAATATTTGTGTTGTTCAGTGTCAGCCATCAGTGGTCTTAAATTTTATTTTCTTGGTTGGAGAATTGTATTGAGGAGCCTTTACTTACTGATGGGATCAAAAGAACCAAAAAAAACAAAAAAAAAAAGATTACTTCAGCAATTTAACTAAATATTACTTGCATTCTTTGTCATTGTAGGGAGAACCTGTGACGGTTTATGCAAATGATAGGAAAAAGATCACTTGTGGTGAGTGCCTGTACAATATTTAATCTTTTCTAAGTCCAGCAACTCAAAATAGCTTTTAGCTGCTCCCATCTTTTCGATGAGATATGAGGTAGAGGTGGGCATGGAGCAAAAGATTGCAAATTTACTGTTTCTTAGAAACATGATTGGATTACTCAAACTAATCAAACCACTCCTACCATAAAAGCCTATAGTAGGAATCCAAAAGGTAGAAACATGATTGATGCGGCTGTAACTAATGCTATCAAGGCCATGACTAGTTGACCAACTAATTGTACCATAGTTTATGCTAGAAAGGTCAGTGGAAAGAGGGACCAAAGGAGGATTTCAAGATGTCGGAGGAGGGAGTGGTTGTTCTGGAGGAAAGTCAAGCTGAATTTCAGGAGGAATAGTGGTTGGAAGATTTTTAAGAACCTGCCATGGAAAAGGCAGAGGAAAACATTTGGGAAAGGAAGTCTTTGGAGAGAGTTGGCCTCTCAAACTGAAGTTTTTTCATTCAAGACCACCAAATCTGCACCTAATCCTGAAGCTGTCCTTGTTCACCATGAACTCAAGCGCTCAAGCCCACCATCCCTAGGTGTCCTATTGTACTTGGCTTCTATATCAACCACGAACCTGAACTTATGAACGCTACTGGCCAAGAGACTAACCTGAAAGCTGTCACCCAGCAGGACCTAATTGTCTATTCCAAGAAGAAAGAAGCCCCTCAGGTAGAGGCTGACCCACTCCCACAGAAGAACCATTCCTCTATTTCATATTCAGGTGCAAAACTTCATGAGGATGATTGCATGGAGATGGTCCTACTGATTTACCGAAAGGAGTCACATTATACACTAAGCATTGTACACCATGGGTCTCCTTGAAGAATGCTAGGATGTAGGCCAGTTGATACACTAATGGAGGCTGATTACAGAATAAACTTTCTCAAGATAGAGTCCTCTTGTTGGCTTTGAGGGATATCAAAAGCTCTCACTAGAATGGCTTGAAGAGCTTTGAGGCATATTGGGAATGATTAACTCCTCCTTTTGCCTTGGTAAACTATCTGTTTTTCCCAGATCTAGGGATTCAATCCCTTAAATCACAGGATCAAATCAAGTTTGTTTCTTTCTTAGCTCCTAGATTTGCATCCCCTTACCGCTATTCGTTGTTTTTTTATATCTCTATTGTTTTAATTATGTTTTGCTGCATTGTCCCAAGTGATTCTAGAGGCAAACTTGTTTCCATGATCACTATGTAATTGCACTTCACTTTCAAAAATTCGATCCTCTCCATCTCCTCGTGTTTTCTTTCTTAAAAAGTTTATAGACAAAGAAGGAAGGCCTTGCAAATGAGGAGGATTAGACATCCTCTTAAGAGCAGAGACTTACTGTTTATTGAGTAATTGTCTTTCTGTTCTCAGATTCTGAAACGCAGAGCTGCATTGAGAAAACTCTTCGTAGTGGACGTGCTTCTTATGAAGTCTCTCTTTCGGTAATTCACTTAAAGTTGTTTCTTATTTATTTTAATTTTCAATTTTCTATCATTATGTAAAATTTTATCTTGCTGTTTTCCATGACGAACTTTTGTTTTAAAATATCTCTGGGTTGGTCTTACAGACTGGATATCTTGATATATGGGAACCAGCTACTCTGACCATTAAGAGGCATGGTTACAGTATCAAATGCAGGGGACCAAGTGGAGTAGTAGTCTCAGAAAAATTTTCTCCGTCCGTCAGGGTATGTTTCCTCGACTCATTGTTTTGTATTTGTGATAACAGTTTGGTTAAATGGTAATGTGAAGTTATTGATACACACACCTGAGGAGATAAATAAACCCTGTGGTGATTGGAAAGTGTGCATTTTAGCTTTCCAATTACTTGGATGTCTATTCACAAGACATTTTGGTATGATTTACGGGAAACATTAATTCCAGTATTTGGTATGATATAATCTAACTTATTTACTCAAGTATCTTCTCGTTCTGATATATCTTGTTCTTAGGATTGGGTAATTAGGATTTCCACTTACCTACTGTCAAACATAGTCCTTCCTCCTTCATCATTTTTTTCTATGGTAAAACACAAAATCTCATGCCTTGGAGAATTGTTGATCCTTCCAGCAAACATCCTTGTAGTACATTATTGGTGGAGATTGGTGTTTTGTCTCTGTGAAACTTGTGGATCGTCTCAGTGCCTAGCTTTCAATTTTGTGTCTAATGACATGATTTTTCTCACTAAAGGAGTATCAGGTGAAACAGAAAGATTGAATGGAATTTTCTTAATCTTCTTGATATCTTCCTTAATCACTTGAACCCTTTCTTAAAGTTTTATTAGAAAAGGTCAGCAGCAGGACTTGCACAGTAGTTAATGAAAGCTGATCAGCTCTGCAACTAGCATGGTTATGGCAAACTATTCTAAACTAGCTTATGTGTTCATGGAAGAGTATTTTTGGACAGTAAGCTAGTTTCTTTATCTCCTTTCTGTTTCCGTGTAGGTTGTGATTCCTTACGGACTGGTTTCCGAATTTATAATGATTTGTTCTAGTGGTGATGAGCTTCTATTACGAACAGAAAACAACTCGACAGATGCCAGTGGGTAAGTGACAATTATTCGTTGTATAGACACTTGATACATGTTTGGTCACGCTTTAGGTGCGCAATTATAGTAAAATGATTCTATTTGGAGACTACTCTATATAGTTGTTGTACTCTATTGAATGCCTTTTGTTCTCTGCTTTTGATATTTAGTATCTTTTATGGTCTTTTTGCAGTTCCAGGGACACCATTGTGCTCATCCTGAGAAATTTCTTTCTAAGGGTATAAAATTTCCCTCCTTGTTATGATCTTGGTGATTACAATTGATGTGGTAGATTTTGGTTTAGATAATATACTATTTCCAGGTAATGGATATTAGAAAGAGATTATGCAGAGTATATTTAAGGGTATGAAATCTTTGTGGCTTCTGCAGGCTGGTGGCAAAAGGACAGGAAAGAAGGGCATATTTTTTAAATAACATCTCTGTTGCCAGTTGAATATACTAACAAAGATGAGCAATAGAAGTAGTGTGATTTTGTGCCACCTAAATTTGTATATCTTATATAGGGTGGGTTTAGTTGGAGGTATGATTTTTCTTTTTTATGCAGCTTCACTTTTTTTTTTTTTGAATTACAATGACAAGAGCAAAGAAACTCTTGGGGCCACGCGGGCCGGGAAAAAAACACAGAAAATAAGCTAAAACAACGAAAGAGACTTTGCGCCCAAAAAGCTCAGCTGTGATCAGCTAACAGAAGTGGCGCACAGAAATCAGGTGGATGCTGTAGAAAAGATATATCACTATTCAGGTCCAGTGCTCTCTTTGCCAAAAGATCGGCACACTGTATGGCTTCTCTATGGCAATGTTGAATTTCAAGATCCCAATCCCTGTAGATTAATTCTCTGACTGCATCCAATTCGTATTGAAGCGGATGGTACTGATTACCTGTGTTGAATAACAATTGAATGGCTTGCAATGAGTCGGTAAAGAGTTTGATCTTTCTAAAATTCCCAGATTTACAAGTTTGTAGCCCAATGTGAATAGCGTGGATCTCAGAAGCTGATGGGCCAAGGCTGAATCCCGTATTCTGTTGGAACCCGCTAATCCAAGCTCCAGAACTATCTCGTACCACTCCTCCGACTGCTGAATTCCTGTGAGTATCAACCGCCGCGTCCACATCTATCCGAACATATCCTTCAGGTGGAGCACTCCAACCTTCTGAATATCTTTCTGGAACTCTAAATATCTTGTGTTTGAAACGGCCTTCCTCTGTGCCTTCATGGAGAAAATGAAGCCCTCTGTGTAATAGTTGACGAGGAAGGGCAGAGGTTCCTTCAAAAACTTTGCTGCATCTGTTCTTCCAAATTAGCCAGCATAATGAACCGAATACTCTCAGCCAGGGCCACTGAGAGAACCTGCGATCGCCCGGCGAGTGTTGCATGTTCCATCTGATCCAAACCTGTAAATTACCAGAGAAAAATGCAGGATGATAAACGGGGTTAGTACAAGAAAGCCACACAGAATTTGCAACCTCACAGTCCCTCAGTATATGAATCGCTGTTTCCTCACAAGTACACTCAAAAGGACACTCAGGGTTTAACCTTCCATCTCTCTTGGCACGAATTGCATTCGAAGGAATTTTCTCTTGAAACAATTGCCACATGAAAAACTTTGCTTTCTCAGGAATAGGCCATCTCCAGATACGTTGCCAGAACGGATCCGCTGGTTCCGAGAGCGACGAATAAATCACGGAATAAGCTGATTTGACGCTAAAATTTCCATCAGAAGATTTCCTCCACCAGAATAAATCATTTCCAGTTTGGGAAGGGGGAGAGACTTTTTTAATCCTTTCAATCACCCACCGTGGCAAAAACATGCTCCATCTCTGAAGATCCCATTCTCCATTAAGACCAACAAATTGGCTTACCACATCATCAGGGTTTAAAGAGTCTTGGTTTCTATCTACATAGAAAATTAGCGGCTGATCAAGACTTGTCCATAAATCCCACCAAGCATTTGTTGATTGACCGCTTCTGAGCTTTTTTCCCACTACTTTCCTAAATGAATCCCAAACAGTTGATATTGCATTCCAAACCGCAGATTGGGTCCTTTTCCTCTCAACTCTTGGGATTTCACCCTCTCCGCAGTCATATTTTGCTCTAAGAACTTTCACCCATAGGGCATTGGGTCTAGTAATGAGATTCCAGCACAACTTCATAATGAGAGCTTCATTTTGGCTGGAAAGGTCTTTGATACCCAGTCCACCCTCCTTTTTGTCTAACTTTATATTCTCCCAGGAAATGAGATGCATTTTCTTTGTATCCTGCCCCTGATTCCAGAAGAAATTTCTATTTAGTTTCTCCAGCTCTTGTAGAATTCCTTTAGGAAGTAGGGTAGTTTGCATCTGGTAGAACGGCAGAGTAGAGAGGACGGAGTTAATGAGGACAGTTCTCCCGGCCATACTTAAGAATTTGCCTTTCCAGGCGGATAGCTTCTTGTGGACTTTAGAAACCAGAGGGGCGAATGTCAGTTTGGTAGCTCTTTTGTGCAGCAGCGGAACCCCTAAGTATTTGCCTAAGTCCCCAGATATACCAATTCCTAAGGTTTGGCCTAATTGCTGAGCACGGTGGAACTGAATGTTCCTTGATGCAAAGATTTTAGACTTCTGGAGGTTAATCTGATGACCAGAGACCTTACAGAAAAAACCCATCAGGTTTCTAATACACTCCATCTGACTAGTGGAAGCTTCACAGAATAGAAGGAGATCATCAGCGAAGAAAAGATGGGAGAGATTCGGACACGATTGATTAATCCTAAGAGGCTTCCAGCTTCCGTCTGCAACAGCCCGATTTATTAATTGACTCAATCTTTCCATACAAAGAATGAACAGGTAGGGGCTCAAAGGGTCCCCTTGTCTTACACCTCTTGATGGCTTAAATGGGATTGAGAGGGAACCATTCCAGATCACTTTCATTGTGGGAGAGGAGACACACATCATCAATAGATTAACAAAGTGATCGCTCAGGCCTAGACTACGAAGGTTAAAATGCAAGAAATTCCAGTCAAGCCTATCGAATGCTTTCTCCATATCCACCTTAATGGCTACATAGCCTTTCTTCTTTCTAGTCGTTCTCATTGTGTGGATCGCTTCCTGGGCAAGGATTATGTTGTCACAACTTTGTCTACCCCTGATAAAACTGCATTGAGTGGGGTGGATTAGGTGATCCAACACAGATCTCATTCTATTTGCAAGAACCTTGCTCAGAATTTTATAACTCACATTGCAAAGAGATATGGGCCGGAACTCCTTAATCGAGGTGGGGTTGTCAACTTTAGGGATCAGCGTGATGTGAGTTTGGTTAATATCTCTAACTCTGCTAGGGTCTCTGAAAATGGAGAAGATAAGGTCACAGATCTTAGAGCCCACGATGTTCCACTGGGTTTGGAAAAAATGTGGTTGAAGTCCGTCAGGGCCAGGCGCCTTGAACGCATCCATCTCAAACGCCGCATTTTTAATTTCCACCGCAGACACATCTTTTTGGATATGAGCACGCTGAGAGTCGTTCAAAGGAAGGAAATCAACTGGCCAATCTGATACAATTTGTATCTCGTGGTCCGCCGAGTAGAGATCTTGAAAATAGTTAAGCGCTGATGACTTAAGCTCTTCTTGGTCGGTAATCCAATTTCCCTGAGCATCTTGAAGAGAATCAATTTTGCTTTTCTTTCTCTTGATCACCGTGGAAGAGTGAAAAAAACTTGTATTTTTATCTCCATACTTAAGCCACTTGCATCTTGACTTTTGGTACCAGAGTAGCTCTTCCTGGTTTACGACCTTGATGTACTCCTTCCATAGCTTTGCTTCAAGCTTAAATAACCCTGGATGAGGCCGAACAGAAATTTGACGATCAACCCCCTCCAAGCGCTTAATCAATGACTTCTTTTTTTTTGGAATACTACCAATCACATTCTTGTTCCACCAAGAGGCTTGCCTCTGGAAGTCAAAGCAACCAGAAAGCCAATCATTGTTATGCCAGGCGGTATCAACTAAATTGGAGAAATCATCTTCGAGGCACCAGGCCGCTTGATATCTAAAATGGTTCGTGGGGGAAGGAGCTTGCTCATCACCGGCAGTGATAACAAGGACACGATGATCAGATTTGTAACGAAGCTGATGAAAATTTTTGTGAAAAGGGTAAGCCATCTCCCAGGCATAATTGCAGAAAGCCCAATCCAATCTTTCCTTGATATCTTGTCTGGACCATGTGAATTTGTCCCCCACCACAGGAAGTTCAAGAAAGTCACATTCCTGAACACAATTTCGGAAGGGAGCTAAGGATCTATTGTGAACAGCGGCGCCCCCGATCTTGTCAGAAGAATTTAGAAAAGAGTTGAAATCTCCTAAGACAAGCCAAGCCTCAGAAACTTTCCCGGCTAATTCCCTAAGAGATGACCAAAGCTCTTGCCTATAACTCCACCTAGGGTCCCCATATACGAAAGTGACACAGAAACATTTCCTGGATTTTTTCTCAGTCAAACGGCAATGAAGAAGCTGATTTGTAGAGAAGAGGTACTCAATAGAAACCTCAGCGTCATGCCAAAGAACCCAAATGCCACCCGCATATCCCGTAGCCTCAACCCTCAACCAATTATTAAAACCCAGCTTACGGACCACAACATCCGCTTTAAGACCACTAACCCTGGTTTCTAGTAAACACATGACCGAAATAGAGTGTTTGGAAACTATATCACGGAGGATACGGGGAAAAGAATTACTACAAGCTCCTCTACAATTCCAACAAGAGATAATCATAGAAAAAAGAAAAAGAAGAAAAACGGACACTAAAAATAACTACTTATCTGGAGGGATGCGGCCAGACAATGATCTGCTTCTATTTTTTAGATCCCTCAAATTCATAATATTTCTGCCCCGGTCATTGCACTTGACAGAACATTCGTCCGGTTCAGAGGTGGAAGCAAGGGAGACTGGAGATAAAAAGGAATTTGGTAGAATTTGTTCCTGAGCTTCCATCATTCCCATCCTGCTCGGGTCCAACGCATTTTCCTTTAGAATATTTGAATTCACGTCACCCAGAGAAGGGGTTTCCTCCGTGGAAAGCTCTGATAGCGAGACACCCAGCGGAATAGGTTGCTGTTCTCCTAATAATATCGGGCCCACGCTTGTTGATTTGTCCACGGCTGGGGTCTGGACAGCAGCCTCAGTAGCCTCATGGT
This sequence comes from Inga leiocalycina, assembly GCA_963242795.1. Classification (NCBI taxonomy): domain Eukaryota; kingdom Viridiplantae; phylum Streptophyta; class Magnoliopsida; order Fabales; family Fabaceae; genus Inga; species Inga leiocalycina. Next base: position 81,448,829 of record OY725320.1, on the reverse strand, counting down.
TAGAAGCTGATCCAAGCAACTTTATTTGTTCATGTGTTGAGGGGATGATTTGCACTTGGGGTTCGGTCATGGAGCCCAAAACGACATGGTGGGCCCGAATGTTTGATTGAGAAGACTTGGGCACATCCTGGTGGGTCCCTTCGGATTCTACTGCAGCGTCATGCAAGACTTTAGAATCTTTAGGCCCAGCTTGTGCTGATCGGGCTTCCTTCTTTTTGGGTTCCTTAGGTAATATTTTTGGTAGTATAGCTTTAAGCCCTCCGTTGACTGATCCTTTAATCCGATAGACTTGATTTGATTTATGAGGCTTTATCACTTGTCTGCTGTCATTTCTGCTGCTTTCACTTTCTGATGACTCAATTTGGCTCTTACCTACTCTGATTCCTGCGCGCAGATCCACACGGGGCTCCCCAAAGTCGAGCTCATCCCTTTCCTTGCCTTCCTCCAGGTCAGCCAAAGTTTCAAAATTGTATGATTTATTACTCTTTCCCATATCTCTGGCAGACCCAACCCGCCCTCGAGCCGCACCATCTCTGGGGTTTCCCTTCCTAGGGAACCGTTTTTTCCTCTGACTTCCTACCACCATCCAAGGGCCGAAGGTAACTTCCTTTTCCTGGGAAGAATTTTCCGGCGCCGAGGCCACCGTGCCCTGCTTGGAAGACACCGATGTTTGCAGAGGATTTTGAGGTTTGTACCCCTCGTCCCTCCTTGAGTGAGAATCATTCCCAGATTTAATTCCCTCTTTGTTTCCCTCTTCCTTGCGTGAGCAAACCTCTTTTTTGTGGCCATATTTTCCACAATTGAAGCAAATCATGTCCAATCCTTCATATTCCACGTTAAAAACTGTGGAAGCTAAAATGACCCGAGGTACAAGACTTTTCTGTAGATCTAGTTCAACGCATATTCTCGCGTATCTTCCTCTTGATACTGCGCCTGTGGACTGATCACGAGAATTTAGAGTGTTTAAATCAACTCTAATCGTTCTCCCTATCATGTTTCCCAGTCTGGAAATGAATTTCGGGGAGTAGAAAATAAGAGGGATATTTGGAACTCTAACCCAGGTTGTAACTTTCCCGAGCTGGTTTTGGAAAGGATCAAAATAAGGTGACCATTTCTGAACCAATACTGCATGTTGAGCAATCACCCACGGCCCGTCCAAAATAATGCGTCTGTAGTGGCCTTCCCATTCTTCAGCATTTGTGAATCTAACTACGTAGTAGTTGTTTGGTAGATCTATCAGCTCAAAATCATTGAATTTCCACACTCTACAGAGTAGTTCCTTCAGTCTGTGAAGATAGAAATGGGCACCTAGAACAGTGATTATGAGTGATCTATTCCAAGGCTTACAGGCTTCGTTGAATTCATCCTCAGTGATATCCATCGAAGGATAGAGAGACTTTAGCTTATTTGTCTCCTCTGAAGGTTCAGGGATCTTCCACATTTGGTTCTGAAGCTCCGAAATCAGCGAGTCCTCATTATTCAAGGATGAGCTATGTGCAATTCCATTGTAGTCCAGACGATTGATCCCCATCAGCGAATCCTTGTATGAGGAGGTTTTTTTGCCTGGTGAGGAGATTGAGATAAGCCCCTGTTTCTCGCTTTGCAGCAATGAAGCAGTGGCCCCAGATTGTGCTACCTCCTTCCCTACCGGAATGGCCTCTTCTGATGCAGTGCATGAGATGAGATTAATCTGAGATTTATTCAGCGGCTCTAGCTTATCCGGCGGTCTGTCCGGCGGTATCTTCAGAGATACGACGTCATCCATTGAAGCTAACTTAGTGGCACGAGTTTCAAGAGAGAGAAAAACCAGATGTTACGGGAATCATATGCCTTTTGAGGCCCTCAACTTTTTTTTGACTCCCCATAACTTTTTTTTTTTTGGTTAGGTAAGATCAGTTTAGAATGCAGCTTCACTTTTTGATTCTACTTTTCTAAACATTCTTTTCATCCCATCATTTTTTAATTTGCCAAATTCAATCCCATCATGTCAGGCATCTTTTCTTTTCTTTCCTGTCAAGTATTGACGTACGTGTTAATGTAATTTTTATTTTCTACATGCCTTTGTAATTTATATTGTTGTCGCTTGAAATTAATTAATATGATACCCTTTTGTTTGGGAATAACTACCATGTTTTCAATTTCTTACATTTTTTCAGCCTCTCTTTTTGCACACCGAGCATTTGACATCTCTGCCCATATCTCTTTTGCCCAAGTGTTTTGATCCTGACTTGTCTTGGTTAGCTCAACCAGAGAGAGAGAGAGAGAGAGAGAGGAGAGAAAATGGAAAGAGGAAACAACTGAAGAGATAACGTTATTATTCTTTATAGTTTATGCATGCCCAGATGGAGTAATGGACAGAAAAAAAACATGCAGAGGAAAGAAAACAGGCAAATGATACAACGATAAAAACACCCTTATCTTAAGGTTAACATGGTGAAGGTGGGAGAGGGGCAGCATGTGAAACAAAGTTGTCATTTTAAATTCTCTCATGTTTGGAGAAAGATTTTGGGGAGAAAATAGGCGGTGAGACCCACCCCATTTTATTCCCCTGCTTTTTCCTCCTTCCTCTTCTCATCCCTATTTTCTTCCTTAGCTTTCTTTCTTCTCTCATTTTCTCTCAATCCAAACAAGGGTCAAGTGTTTTCCCATTTTGATTGTCATTTGAAATCCCAAGCCATTGCAGAGTTTCACTTCTAGTATGGTTAATCTCTCTCTCTCTCTCTCTCTCTATATATATATATATATTTCCTTTACTAAACATAGATTAAAAAAAAGATTTGGACCAACTTTAAAAAATTACAAAAAAAATAGAAGCTAATTATTTTTAATAATTAATACCCATGATGGAAATTTCAAAGTAATGAGAAACCTGATAATTATCTCTGTCATAATGATCAATGCTGGAAATGCAAGGACTGTTATCATGTAAATACGCAGCAAAATCAACGTCAAGAATAGATTTATATGCTCCACATAAAGAAGCAGGAAGCAAGTAAAAGAGAGAGATAATAACAGGAACCGGAGAGAGACAATGATCTATTAATGAGCAGAGATTCACCAATACAATTGTAAATTGCAGGTTGCACGTAAATCAGACAGAATTGACCGAAACAAATTATTATCATGGCCCAAAAAAAAGCTAATTATTATCGCATGGGGTTCAAAATGCATGAATACAATGACATGAAAATCTAAGGTTTTCAAATCTTACATGGGGAATTTATCCAACGTCAGTCTAGTGTGTGTCTATGGACACAAGACACCTTTTTTGTAATATCCATACTTCATTGGTCAACGGGCAAAAGACCAGTGAAGAACATCTACCAACAATACACATTCATCAGGACTTTGACCTGCCTTCCAAACCTTAAAATCAGGAGTAAAGTAGTTAGCATCACTCCAGTGTTTTAGTAAATGTACTGAAAATGGTCCTTGCACGCGGCCCTGAGGATCTCTGTAGTGCCATCCTATAGACTTGTCCAGCAACATAGCGGTAGTCTGTTTCACAGAGCTTGGTTCTTCGGTTTCCTCATCATCATCACTTAATTCGATCACCTCGGATGGTGGAATCGGCTTGTTCGGTGTTTGTTGAGATACCTCAGCTTTCTCAGGTTCAGCTACACCATCATTCTCACATGTAAGGTCTATTTGTTGAACATGAATGCTGTTGCAATTTTCTGCAAAAGCATGCCAAAGCACAACGATAATATCAAAGGGGTGTGACGGTTTGTTGAGATGCTTAAAGGGATGGGTTGGTTCTCCCACTTCAATGGCTAGCTATTTGGAGGACAGTTCCCCAACCCACTTAAATAAATATCAATCGGTATTAGAGCTGGCCGGTTTCAAAAATGGGATATTGCGAAATCAAGTGATGTGTCGCCAAGTGAAGTGTGACAAAGTGCGTTCACCAGGATGTTGACTTTCTGTGGTGGCCAACTGATAGAGCGTTCACCAGGATGTTGACTTTGTGGCCAACTGATAGAGACTTGGACAGAGTATGAGATACATAAGTCCCACACTAAAAGGTAAAGAATACTCAATAGGATATTTAAATGGGCTGGTCCTCCTACATCAATAGCTAGCTTTTAGGAGAGGGTTCAACCTTAGGAAAGTTTGGATTTGATTTTTCATTTCATTATGATGGGACAGACTGACCTAGGGTGGAGCCATGTGTGTATATATAAATATAAGATGAATTCCATTGTTTGATAACTAGAGAATTAGAAGAGCCACTTCTACTAGAGCTCCATTTCTATCCTTTAAAATTTCAATGCATCTTAAAGGAAATACAAAGACATAATTAGACCCTCTTATCTTGCTTACATGTTTACCAAGAGCGATTCACTCTTCCCTTACTAAAGACATTACTAAAGACCTATTAGTGGAAAGGTCCAATGTTACTTTATACCTGCCAACCTCGAAACCCTCACTGCCATAACAATTATCAAGGTTTCTGAGATCTAGCTAGGATTTTTTTTTTTTTGGTTTTTTGAATTCCACACCGTCTTGATGGAGACGAATACTATATTTGATCATGCCATAGAGTCAGACGGGTTGTAAAAGTAATCAATTTCATCCAAATCAGACAACACTTTGGCTTCAAACGACTAATTTTCTGACATGTTAATTGTGATTTTCATGCTGGAATTGTTTGTTTGAGATGAAATCTCAAACGTGGAACAGTGGAAGTTTTATAACATACCTGCAGAAACAGGGTCATGAGAATATGCAGTTCCACTTGCAGGCATGTCACTTGGAACTTCTGAGGATCCCCTGAGAATTGACTGAGGCGAATTGTTTTCATGCTTTACACAATCCGCAATATCCATTTTTGTATTCTCAGGTTCCGGAGCATCTCTAACTTCCTTTTCAACCCCAGTCGGCAAAGATGCACATTCATTTGTAGTCTGTAATAATTCTGGTGAATCACTTTCCATCTTTTCTTCTGAAACATCTGGTGCTGCAGATTCTGATTTAGGAGCATCTCTAACTTCCTTTTGAACACCAGTCGGCAAAGATGCCTGCTTATACGTAGTCTTTAATAATTCTGGTGAATCATTTTCCATATTTTCTTCTGGAACATCTGGTTCTGCAGATTCTGATTCTATTTCATCTGAAATAACAGATGGAATTTCCTGCAACAGCTGAGCCTGTTCATCTGGATTCTGAAGCTTCTTCTTTCTCTGTAGGTACTCATCCAGTGTACTTCCTATTAATTAAGGAATCCATATTTTTCATAGAAAATCTTTCTTCCAGCATTTTGACTGGAATTATCTCTCAAGATATGGCACATGATACATGATATTCAAAACAAAACTTTAGTGAGGACTGATCATCCCAATATAGATTTCCTTTCATGAACATGTAAAGGAATTTGGTCAAAAGAATAAAAACATGTAAAAGAATTAAAAGCCACTTCATTTAGAGGGGATTTAGAAAGAGTAAGAAAAAATTTAACAAATGTGTGTGCAAGTGTGCGGCAACAGACAACTGACAGAAGTTGAAAAGGTTATAAAACTCACTCCTTCACCAGCAAGCTACAAGTAATTAAAAATACAAGATCAAGCTGAATATGTCAAAGTTATCATATTAAGATGTCAATATATAAACTAATACACCAGCAAGCCAGGCAAAACTCTGTTAGACCTGTACAACTAAGATCCAACGTAAGAAAGAATTGAAAAAGAATTGCCACGGATGCTTTTTGTTACTATTTCCCTTAACTTGATTGGAAGGCACTGAAGAAATCCTCCATCTGAACATGGGAAACTAAAAAGATCACAGATTCTAAAAGGCTTGCAAAATTATTGACGGGGTTTCTTCATCTTAATCTCTGCATTATAAATAAGCAAATGAGGATTGTCATTTGCATATAATCTATTAATACAATGAATGTTCTATCAAGTGTTATATTAATTGTCAAAATGGCATGGATTCTATTCACAAACTGATTGTACAGTTAAGTAATAACTTATAAAATATCTTTGCAGAACACATTTAGCTGTATTACCCAAGTAATGCACATGCTTAAATAGTCAGAACATTTTATCACATTCTAACACAAACAGATAGAGAGATATTAACATAATACAGAAAAGAATTTCATCCACAATTAGTATAGGATATTCTCTGCGCCAACCCTTTTCATTAGCTCGTTCAATAAGATTCTTTAACATGGCAAGTTCTCTTGCAAGCCACTACAACAAATTCACCACATAATGAGAAAGAAACAAAGTCAGGTGAAGAATCAAAATATCAAGATGTTGTAGATACTGGATAGTCAAAACAAGCATGTAAAGCACACGAAGTTGTAATATCTGAAGCATAGACACAGGACAGAAGAATAAGGCAGGACGTCAAAACATATATTTTGAAAAATGTTCATATAATTAACTTCATGAAAACAACGAGCATACAAAAATAGATCTAGGATATGCCTAGCATGTTTTCAAATGTGTCAAATATAAGAAATAAAAAGCTTTTTCATCATATTAATTCCGTTGCAATTCAAATCATGAATTATAAGACTAATTTTTGAATCATAAATTAAACTGGTGTTGAATCATACAATGAAAAATAGCTTGAATTATATCATATAAAAAATATATACCATAAAATTGATATAAGTTAAAGAAAAACATGTCTATATATTGATTTCACTTTCAGATATGCTAATGTTATTATTATATTGTGATCTTTGAGGTGACTGTCAGTAGTGTGTCAAAGAAGGAAAGTACAATAACGTATTAACCCAAATAAAAACACTGTATTGAAACCAAAAAACCAAAAAAAGAAACGGAAAGAAAGCATAGCTAGCCCTATACTCACATGCTTTGTCATATCCTTGTGCAATATTCTAGCCTTCTGCTCAAAATCCACCTACAAAATATAGCACAAACACATTATCAAATGAAGAACATAGAAAAGAAAGATGATGGAGATTACAATATTTACACAAGGTCATCAATAAGTTTATCTTTTATGCATGGACATACTGAGCTGAAATCCCCTCCAAACAGAAATGGAATGGCTAGTTGACAGTAGCAGATAATTAAGAAGAGAGAGGAAAGAAAGAAGAGCATAGCAAACAAGCAGCTGATGAAGCAAAGGTTTTCTGGCTTCACAGAGACCAGAGTCTCCTCACTCCATCTCACAAAATAATGAGTAGAAAATTCCTTCTCTAGTCCTTTTGCTGCCTCATCACCATTTTTACCAATAACTGAATTACCAATGATTTCATCCTAATTCTATTCCACATAAACGAGTCCCCTGCTGACCTAACCTTTTTTGGGCACATGATAGTAACAGTAAATCTGCAAGTGCAAAATCATTTAGGTCATGGAGATAAATTATTCAGATTCATTAATGTATTACTCAGATTCATAAAACCCCGAATCACTCAAGAAGGCAAGGTTGTAATGTCATTGATATTCTGTTGTATAGAAAAGGTGGGAAAGAGGGAGGAAGAGAGGAAAACAGGGGAGAGAAAGAAGATAGACAGATGAGAGAAATGTTAGCTGCAATAAGCACCGATGTCTATGTTAAGTTTCTAGAATACAAAAGTTGCAGCTTCTGAAAATGGTTATAATTCTTTGCAATGAAATCATCTCATTTTTTATGAAAAAACTACTACCAATAGCATTAATTTCTTAGTGGATCTGAATAAAAATAACTGATGGATCAAGGAAGTAATAAAATCACGTTTCAACATTTCAATCTCAACTTTTCTACTCCTTAAAAAAATTGCAGGGAAGCATAGGATGTGTTAATGCTAGCATATTTTTAATTCAACGCTCTGCTACCTGTTAGTCCCAAAGAATAAAATCGAATCTGCTTCCAATTGTCCAAATGCCACCAAGTATTAGATAATTAGGCCATTAAATTAAGTGTTATTTCCTCTTGAATATCCAGCTATTTCTAAGCATAATGAACTCTAGTGCAAAAGTATACTCAATTAAAGTCTCAGTATCATCATTTTTTCTGGTAAAAGAAAAATATGAAAATAGACATCAAGAAGAAAAAAATCCCTCAGTTTCATATCATAAAAGATCATACAGTGTAAATTTAGAAAGAAGGGAGACTTGTCCAAGATATTATGAGATAAACATATACAATTGACTCCATTATACTGTCTAGTCACAGTCTAGAGATGTTCTCATATGTATTCAAATTCAAAATCCTAATCAAGCTAGCTAAACTTAATTTTGAAGCATATTCAGCTTCCAACATGGGATCTGGTTCCTTCATCAGGTCCTTCCAGTCCTCATCAATGGCTAAATGCTCATTGATAGGGTCTCAACATTCGGCCAAAAGAAAAAAAAAAGATAGGGTCTCAACATCTCTTTAGACAATGAAGGGATCCAGGAGAATCAAAAGGAATTTGTTACGGACAAGGTTAAGCCAGCAAAAGTACGTGTGGTCAAAAGTCAAATTGTTACATTGTTTTCAGTATCCCTTGAGCAATGTGTGATTGCAGGGGCATAAAACCTTCAACTTCATGGAGATTTCAGTGGGATCCATGAAGTCCCAGTATAGACTCAAATTGCCAATTGGTATCCCTCTTTTGGTATCTAATGAGGTTAACATTTAACAATCAAATCAAACCTGGAAAAGCCAGAGTTCAAGAGCAAACAACTCTTTCATTTCTGAAGACAGACAATGCTGTTTTTCCTTGCCATCCATTATCTAAAGCATTATATTGTTCTGCAGCATAGCAGAAACTACACTTTTTAAAAGTAATTGAATGAATTTTAAAACAAAACTTACAATCATAGGCCTCTTGAGCAAGCCATCTTTTACTCTCTGACAAAGATCATTACACTCCTCCTGAAACCAAAACCAATAATATACACCAAAATAACTTTTAAGGCAAAATTGAATAGATTAATGGGAAGTTCTGGAAAACTTATTCTAGGCATAGAAAACTCTAGTTTAGACATATTTTAGTTTTATGTATTTTCTGACTTTTATTTGTTTATATATTTCCTAATTTGTTGTTTATTTTATTTTCTTATAATGGGATCCCTTTATAGATGCCATTTTGAATTGACTGTAGTTTTTCCCTACCATCTTTCATTCCTCTCCTCACTCTCCTCCCTTTTTTTCATATGGGAGAATTCTCAGCCCCTTCCCATAGGCTGGCTGAGGATGACGCTGCTTATTCACTCTCCTCCCTTTTAGCTACTGTTCAGTATTATAGAAATAATGTAAAGTAGATAGCTGGAACATGATTTTAGTACTTAAGTACATCATTTTTTTCTAAATAGAATTTTAAACAAAAGCGAAACATCAGTCATACCTCAGTGAAATCATCATCAGAAAGCATGTGGATGCCAGCGTCTTTAAAGAAACCAGAAACTTGAAGGAAAATTTCCCCACTCACATCTTTCATTCCAGGGTGCTTCTTTATACCTAAAGGATAGCCCGGGGAGAATTATTTTGTATTATAAATATGCAGTGCAAGTGAACACATGAACAAATTGTATTTAGCATGCAACATGAAAAGGTAATTATCAAAGAGGCCATACAATAGTATTAAGCCTAGAGAATCATCGATTAAGAAAGGAATATGAAATAGCAACAAGTTTAACTGATAAGCATAAAGATGTCAAATAACATGATTTCTAGCACAAGACATCTTTACAATAGGGCTTAAACCTGCAGAACATACTTAAGAATTCTCTAGACTCCAATATCCAATCAGTGCACAGAGCCATCCTTGTCTTACTTAACAGCATCTTTTTGACATTAAGTATATAATTGTACTATTTAATCTACAAATATAAAATGTATTTAATGTGACTATGAACTATTATGTGCTATATTAAAACATGCCATCAATGTGAGCCATCAAGTGCCCAAGACCTAGTAACTGGCATAAGCAATTTCTTTTTATAAGGAAAATCCTGTGTTTTGGTAAGATTCAGTCCAGGGACTCATCTTTTGCTGTTACTCGTTCTCCCTTGTTTGAGTAAGAATCTTTTGCTTCCATCAAAATAAAAAAAAAAAAATAGTCAATTAGGCCTCCAGATAACGCAAGTTTATGATCCCTATATGGAGGACATCAACTATCAAAGAAGAATACTTAATATGTAGACAAACACATAAGATTATGATAAAGTTTGAGGCTGCTTTTATTGAGAGGCTTCCCAGTCAAGTATGGATTCAAGTGTTTGATAAGTTTTTCAGAAAGCTAATCCATGCTGCTGCTTTTGGAGGGATCATTTTAGAAGTAGGTTGAGGGATAATTTTAAAAAGCTCAAATAGAAGCATATATAAATATGTGATGCCATACCCTACAGCAAACAAATTACCTGTAACTAGCAGAAGCTGGTGGGAGTTCTTCTGAAGATAATCATTTGGGTCACATCTTATTCTAATAAAACTTCCAACTAATTTACTCTCAAAAGTTTCAGGGTCATTAAGAAGGTCCTGAACTAAGCTCTTCCTCAAATATAGTAGCTTGATATTAGCAGGAATGATGGCAGCAAAACAGCTCTTAGGTTTTTTTGAAACCCTTTTCTTTGATAGTGTCTTACTCACCAGTGTTGTTTTCTTCGGGGATTCACATGTTGCCAAGGCGTTCGCATCATCTTCTGAGTTTAATAAAGAATCCTCAGAAGATTCATCACAGTTCGCAGCAAAGTGTGACTCCAACAACTCATGGACTTTGACTCGGCCAATTGACTTCCTTCCAAACAATGAATGGAGCCTTTCATCACAAACAATTCTTTTCTTTTTTTGAGGATGAATAAGGTTATTCCTCACGGCATACTCATTTACAATAGCAGTTACATCATATTGAGTTAATGGCTTGCTAGTATCTTTACCAATTGATTCAAGAAATGAAATTAGTAGTGTCGATCCCCATCCAATGTACTCCTTCTTCTTTGATCTGACTTTCCTTTTTAATCTTGTTGGTGTATAAGCCTTTCCATTGAATTCCCCCACCCAGAAGTCAGTACCGATTTCAGTTTTTGCATTCATTATATTGCTGCAAAATGAAGTTTATCTTAATTTTCTCCACTGCTATTGAGCCTGTCTGCTTTGAAATGCCCTGGCATCAAGCTTTTGGTTTCCCTGTTGTCAGCTGCAGAGGAGCCTGCAAAAGAGAAGAGTACTAAGGCATCATTTGGGATATAGGAGCTTAAATGTGATTGTTATCCATTAATTTAATGGAACACAAAAATTTTAGATAAAAGGATCAGAATTAATGAATAACAATCTAAGCTACCATTTAATATCAGCCAATATACATAATCAACACAAAATTGAACAAATGTGATCAGTGACCTGTCAGATGGACATGTAGAAAAAGAATCAACCAGCAGTCAGAAAAAGGCTGTTTATTCACCAAGGTTCAGGTTTGCTCTAAATACAGTAGCAGTAGTACTTTCCTCATGGAAGAAGGCAACCACACATGAAATGTTTTTTTTTTCAGGGTATGCTTTGGAGCTCTGGCCCTCAGGGTAGTTGCCTGTTCTACAGATTTAAAATAGCAAATTAAAATAATTTTCTTCCCCATGATTTAAAGGCAGGATTATTTCCTTGAATATCCTTACCATTTTTCCTTAAACCATTATATACGCCCAATGCATCCTGATTATTTCTCTTTAAGTAAATTCATAATCTTTCCCAGCATTAAACACTAGAATTGTACTACTAGAGGATTGAATTCAACGGCATTGTGATGTAGGGCGGGGCGGGGAGGGAGGGAGAGAGAGAGAAAGAGAAGGAAAAGAGAGGAAGAAGAACAGAGAGATTGACAGAATTAAAGAGACAAAGGGGAAAAAACTCATTGAGGATGAAACTCAATACTCAATTTAAGACGTAGAAAGCATATGTGTTAAAGGTGTTATAGGCCTTGACCTAACCCGAATTAATGATAGAACATTCTATAATCCTAAAATTAAATGTAATATCCTGAAAAATAACAATAAATGATAAAGATTCAAAATTAAAACAGAATATTTGCCTAAAACAAAATAGCTGCAATCCTCTCATTAATCTTCAAATCTCCTGGTATCTTTGTCTTCCTTTCTTGATTTCCCACATTAGTACTGAAACAAGAACCCACGTCCTTTCAAATGCAGAAACACTTGAATAATTCATACCGTGAAGAAAAGCAAGAGGAGTTTATTCAAAGGGGGAAAAATGGTAGCTGCCCGTGTAACTATTTCAGGGTAGGAAGTTAGATAGAACCGAGAAAAGGGTTCACAAATGTAACAGGAAAAATCAGAAGAAGAAGGTCAGCATCATCGTTATCATCAACAACAAAACAAAGGGAAACAAAAATTTCCATAAAGAAAATCATTCACCAGAATTTTGAAAAAGTCAATTCAACAGCTCGAGAGAAATTGAAGAAATAAACCAAAAAAAAAAAAAAAGTAGAAGGAAAATGATGAACAGAGGGAGGTACCAGCCGGGGGTATGACTGAATGCACTGTACTTGAAAATCATGGTGAACCGATGAACGCTCGTAAAAGTAAATCAAAACTCTTCGCTCGCCTCCGTCACTGAACAGAGTTAAAAAGTGACGACTGACGACTGAGGCGCTCGTAAATGGGAAGAAAATGAAAAGTACAAAGAGAAGAGAATAATCCTCCGGAGGAGATCAACGTGGCGGGGATTAAGATGAGGTGTAAATAGGAGTAGTTAGTGTTCTAATATATTATGAAAAAGTCAGAATCTGACTTTTAACGACGGAGATGAGTCATATTATTTATAAATAAATAATTAAAAATGCTCACAATTTTTTGTTTAAGCTAAATTACAAAACGAAAAAAAAATTAAGTTGTTTATATCAATTATTTCAAGTTATTCAATCATATAGGTAAAAGGAACTAAACTTAAGTATTATTCATTACAAAATACATCATTCACTGAATTTCCGCCCATAGGTAAATAACCACTTGAATTTTCAAAAACATACATAAGGAAGCTTTGAGACTGATATGATATGAAGGAGGAGCATGGAGTGACCTAGCTTTAAAGAAAGAGTAGGGCGTGAGAGAAGGAGCCCAAGCTGTAGAATGAAAGTCTAACTTCCCAAAAGATCCAATACAAGACATTGGAAGCTCAATAACAATAACAATAACAAGGACTCTAGCTATAAAGAAGATTTTGAATTGTTTGATAAGACAGCTTAAAGAGTTAGAGTTCATTTATTTGAAAGTTGCATAATTAAATTAGCTCAACAAACATCCAAGAATGGTGATCATGCTGTTAGAAGTCCAACTAGATGATGTACAAAACTCGTGATGTCTATATCAAAGAATTCACTTAAAAAATGTCATGTGACAAGTAAGAAGCGTTGAAGGAGCATCTAGCTGTCATTATATATTCATTATGATTTATTTTCATTTTTAGTTGGTTTCCCTTTTTTATTTCTTTTGAATAAGGCTTTTTGTTCAATGATTGTCTAGAAGTCTTTATCTTAGTTTCCTGCTTATAAGGTAGCTGACTTATTCTTATAGTTTAAGTAATGTTCTATCTTCTTTTGTTATAAATGATGTCAACCAAGCTATTCAATCATAATTGAATGACATTCATTGAATTTAAGACAAGGGTTTTAGTTCTAGAGTGTTCTATGATTGTCTGCATTTTTTATTTTTGTACTTAAATTTTGGATTTGAATGAAAAGGGTTTGAAAATTACATTTCTCTTATGTGAGCATTGTTTGCATCATTGTATTCTTGTACGAATACTCTACCAATATCAAGGGTTGATAATCTTTGTAGTGTTTTCATAACTAAGGTTATAAGAGATAGGGTTTCTTAAAGTTCTGCCTTCAATAATCGATATAAATTTTTACTTATTTTTTAGCCAATCCATTCCAACCATCATAGCATGACGTGAGAATGTACCTACCAAAACATAAATTGATGCTGATTAACTTCATAGAGAGATGGAGGAGGTGTAACATTAGTGGGGTGGGGGGGTGGGTTGTATTCTTCTCAATAGAGATTGGGGAGTATATTTTCTGGCTCAAGAAAATAATAATATTGGGGAGTCTCACGCTTCTTTAAGTGAAGAATTCAAATATTAGTTCATGATATTGTAAAGGAATAACAGCTCTTTTTACCAAACCCAACTTCTATTAGTATCAATTCATTATTATGAATTGATTGAATTCATACTTGAGAGATAATTTTCCTTATTGGGCCTAGGCCATCTTTACACTCATAAAATAAAGGAAAAATCTCATATAAAGCTATTTGGGATAATAAAATTCTAAATCAGGTTATTAAATTTAACAAATCTTTAATTGAGTTATTGATGCAATTTGAGATTTCAAAATATGAGTAAAATGGTTTTATTGCCCTCTCCTAGTCTCTTCTTTTCTTTTGAAAAGGTTTCATTGCTCTATTTTTTTCCCTATTAGAGTTCATTGCTCTATAACTTTGTTTCTCAATGAGTATATATTTTTTTTGCCAGCACAATAAGTATATATATGCACATATTAACATTAATATATAATAAAATATAATATGATTAGCTTAAATCATAGGAATTTTTGTGTTTTGAAAGGATCATAAAAAATAATTCAAGACAAAAAAATAAAAAGAAAAGCATAGCCCCCAACATCAATTAAATAATTTTTAGTTGAATATTGTGAATATAAATTTTATTTTTAGAAGAACAGGACTTAACTTTTTGTTTCAATAAAAAGAAAACCAAACTACATTAATCACACAATTATGTGTGTGTTTGGTGACGGCTTTTGGGTGCCAAAAAGCCCAATTAGGCATATACAAGCCTAATTGATAGCAGTGTTTTTTTTGCATGTTTGATTAACAAGGTGAGGGATTGGGCTTTTGGGAATCTGATCACTGTACACCCACAATCGGCAAAACTCAATGTTGGAGCTTTTGTTAAAAGTTCAACCAAATTCAGTTGTACCCATTACCCAGTGTGCTATGAGACTGATTGCAATTTTACCTTTAATGTACTTTTTTAGCTCCAAAAATTACTTTAAAATATTTTTTTGGTGTTTTTAACCACTTAAAATATTTGTTTTGGTGTTTTTAACCCCTTAAAATATTTTTTCAGTTGTAACTAGTGTGTTATCAGATATATTACAATTGTACTCTTAATGTACTTTTTCAACTTCAACAATTACTTTAAAATATTTTTTAGTGTTTTTAACTCTTTAAAATAATTTTTTAGTACTTTAAAAAATTATTATTTTTTTTAGTAGTAAAGAACACCCAAAACTTAAAATACTGATATATTAATTTTCACCTACTCTAAAATATTTTTCCAGTAGCACCTAATATTTTAAAGTAATTTTTAAATATTGACTTGATTTTTTAAATATTTTTCCATCCACTCTCTTTTACCATTATCACAAAAGTCACTTATGTTTAAGCTAATCTAAACAAGTTTTACTTTTGCAAAAGTCATTTTGACAATCGCCAATCCAAACATAAATCATATTACACAATCTAACTTTTATCAAAAGTAATATTACAAAAAGTTCAATTAAAGCAAGCCCAACTGACAATCGTTGTTCCAAACACACACTCTAACTATGACTGGTGTGATACATAGATTATTGTATTTTTATGCTAATGAGTAATGAGACTCTTTTTTATTTTTTAATGAAAATTTTTTATATATAGTTTGATATATCAGGAAAGTTAGATTTTTTTAATTAAAGTATTTTAATTTTCTTCTCATACAAAAGTTCAAGTTTCTTAATATTCAACTAAAAATCATTTATTTGATATTGGGGCTATGCTTTCTCTCAAAAAAAAGTTTTTGGGGTTATGCTTTTCTTTTGTCTTACTTGAATTATTCTGATGATCATTACACAACACAAAAATTTCATTACTTTAAGCAAATTATATTATATTTTATTATGTATTAACGTTAATACACACACTCATTGAAAAAAAAAAAGTTAGGGAGCAATGAAACCCTCTTAAGAGGAGACTAAGAATGGATAATAAAGTTATTTTACCCACATTTTGAAATTCTAAATTGAGTCAATAACTTAATTAAGGATTTATTAAATTTATCAATTTGATTTATAATTTCCATATTTCAGACAGCTTTATATGAAATTTTCCCTAAAAAAAAACTAGTCCTACTCTTTGTGAAAGGCCTAAAAAGGCCAACAAATATTCTTTGTTCTTTTTTTAATGCCAATAAATATTCACTATTCTATCTACTCTACATCATAGTGATAATGATAAGGCATAGAAGTGTAAGAAAAATTTTCATAAGGTGAAGCATTCCAAGCCATCATAGGATCAAGTTCAAATTTTTTTTTTTCAGATAATTGAGTTATGCAATAGACAACTATATTAAGAATTAATAATGATCTAGCACCTTAAAATATTTTGCAGTGCAAGTTTGCCATTAAGGTGTTTTTTAGGTGCAATTTTAACCTCACCATCAACTCTTGAGAAAGTCCATGAAGTGAAGATGATGCATTCATCATTCTAAAATATTTTTTTTTTTCAAGTAGCACTTAGCATTCTAAAATAATTTGGTAAAAAAATCCTAAAAGAATTTTTTAGTGCAATTTTTCCTTGAAGTATTTTCTAAGTTAATTTTTTTTATCACTCATCTTTCATAGTTAATTTTAGTATTCATATTTAACATTTTAAATAATCCATTAACTAATTTTTCAGCAGTCATCTTAGACATTTTTAATAATAAATTTGAATAAGTTTTAAAATATAAATTTTTTTATTTGAATTTCAAAAATTTAACTTGTTTTCCAAAATGTTTTTTTTGTGTGTGTGTAGATGCTGCATTGACGAGGTTGAAGCACTTCTAAAAACAAAGATATATAGGGACATTTTTGAAGGCCTACAGAGAAATTTTACCCTTAAACTATTTTACGAGGAGCAATGATTTTTTCTAAACCATTCATTAAAGTAATTTGTCCCTCAAATGTTAAAATGGTTGCAATATTGCCTTTTGACTAATGAATATTAATGTTGACGTTTATCTTTAATTAATTTTGGGTTAAAGAATATTTTTACTCGTAAAGAAATAAGTGACATGATCTAAAGTTAAACAATGTCAAGCAATTGAAACGCCTTTTTTATTGAAACAGTACATGTAGCATTATGTTTAAGTGTTATATGACTTCCCAACTAATAAGTATTTTAATCAATAATAAAAAATCTATCATTACGTACTAATGATAAATTAATAATATTACTACATATATATTACTCCACATGACTAAACCTTAGGATGCTAGTTACTTTTTTACGAAAATTATATTTTTTTAGGGGCAAAAATGTTCTTTAAATGTACACAAAAGTCAACATTGTATGTTGAAGGGCAACATTGCAACGATTTTGACACCAAGAGACGATATGACTCCGATCCAATAAATATTTTAAGATAACCAATGCTCATTTCGAGATAGTTTATAAGAAAAATGCCCTTTAACCTCTTTTTAATTATTTTTGCGATTATGCTTTTACTTCCTTCAACGCTCACACAAGGGCTTTGCAGAAATAAATCATTTTTATGTAAAAAAAATTATGTGGTCATTTTTGGTCTGAGATTTCGGCTTGTTAACGTGTTTTAACTGTTGAAGTAGGAGTTTGATACAATCATTGTGCAATTTACGTACTTATACATATATATATTCACTCTTATACTACCTCCGGTCCTTAATATAAGATCTTGTTTGTAATACAAATTACATTACAATAATTTAGATTTGGGTAAGTGTGGATTAATTAACTCAACAAAAGTAAACTTGAAATTGAAAACATTAATATTTCCATCCGTCCCTAAATATAAGCTTCAAATAACCATTTTTTATTTATAAAAAAAGTAGTTAAAATTAATAAATACATAAGTAATATATATATATTTTTAACTATACCCTCAGTCATAAATATAAATCTCATCCATCTTCTTAATTAATGCAATTCACAAACAGTTACTAGTCAAAAAAATATGCATTTATACATACAGTCAATAAGGGTAAAATTGGAAAAAAAAACAATAAATGATGAGACAAAACTAAAACGAAGTTTATATTTTGGGATGGACCTATATTTTCAATTCTGAAACTTATGTTTAGGAATGGATGGAGTACTGCATAAATTTTTAACAAGATTCAAATCTTAAAGAAAGGTGCTCGTGTATTAAAAACCTGCAGAAACCAGTTTGCAGAGAAGCAAAACTGAAGGCCATGCATACACATCATGAGACCCTTATTACTTTCAGATCGCTCTCATTTATTTTCCACAACCGCTACACATAAAAAAAAAAAGAAGCCCGGCAAGCTAGCTAGCTAGCTATATGGAGAGGCTTTGTCTCAGACATTATAGATACTTAAACTTGCTCATCATCAAGTCCTTCATAATTATAGTCAGCTCTATTATATTATATGAGCAGCTTGCTTCATATTCATATATGTTGGTTTTAAGAGGAGCAGCGGCAATTATACAGAGAGAAAAAGAAGAAAACGAGAGAGCTCAAGTGCAGAGAGATAGGTTCTGTCTTTTTTGATTTTATTCTGATATATTCGACTAAGGTAAATAGCACTGAATTTATAGAATTTTTCTGCAACAATAAACCAGAAAATAAAAAATAAATAAATAACATTTATTTGCTAAATCTTAGGAAACTACGCATAACATCACACTCCCTATTTTTCGGTAACCTCTTTACTGCTTCCTCAATCTTCGGTGGAAATATGTTGCATCAGACTTTGAATCAGTCTTCCAACACTCCTCTTTGATTTGAAGTCTCATACTCCAAGTACGCTTTTGAGATACATGTGTCTTTTACCAGATAATGCCTTAGTGGGATTTGGGGCCTCAGTTGCGCTTTTGCAGCTGTGCCCTCTCCTGTGCCCCCATTTTGGGGGCTTTCCCAAATGTATTTTTCATGGTTCTTTAGATCATTAGATTCTACATGAAATTAGTGAGATTTAGATATTTTATGGGCAAAAAATGGACACATTTTCAATTTTTTTATGATTTTTCAAAGATATTTCAGAAAAATGGGGGCGCAGGAGAGGGCACAGCTGCAAAAGCATAGCTGAGGCCCCAAATCCGCCGTAGTGAAGATATCTGAAACTTGACTTTCAGTGCTGCAAAACTTTAAAATGATTTCTCCTTTGGCAACTAATTCTTGAATAAAATGATGCCTCAACTCAATTTGCTTTGTTCTTCCAGGTAGTGCTGGATTTTTTGCCATGATAATAGTTGATTTATTATCACAGTAGAGCTTTGTTCCTTCATGCTACTTCTGCTGTGCATCTTCTAAAATTCTTCTAAGCCAAATACATTGACAAGCTGCAGTAGCAGCTGCAATATACTCAGCCTCTACAGTTGACAATGCAACATTGGCTTGTTTAATTTCTTGGACATCCATGTGATTGCTCCTGTCCCTAAGCCAAAAACATTTCCAGAAGTGCTTTTCATATCATCTAGTGAACTTGCCCAATCACTATCAGTGAAGCCAACTAACTTGAAGTGATCTGAACAAGTGTACCATATTCCAAAATTTAATGTACCAGCTATGTACCTCAGAATTCTTTTTGCTGCACCATAATGCTTCATGGAAGGATTACTCATATACCTTGACACAGCACCAACCGAAAATGAGATATCCTGTCTTGTGTGTGTTAGGTACATCAAACCACCAACCAGACTTCTATACTGATTTGGTTTTGTCCTAGGGGCTCCATCATCTTCCTGAAGCTTTTGATTAATATTCATTGAAGTAGCCTTCATCTTGCAATCTGACATGTTAAACCTTTTCAATAAATTTGCAGCATAGTTCTTTTGACACACAAATATTCCAGCTTCATCATCTTGCACAATTTCTAATCCCAAATAATAATGTAGCAAGGCTAAATCTTTCATTTCAAACTTGCTCGTCATATTGGTTTTAAATTCTTCTAGCAGTAACTTACTTGAGCCCATATAAATTATATCATCAACATACAGACAGACTATAATGAAATCTGATGTAACTTGTCTTTTTACATAAAGTGTTGGCTCATTCTTACTTTTGAAAAATTCATTTTGCTGGAAATAAGCATCAATCTTGTTGTACCATGCCGGGGACCTTGTTTTAAGCCATAAAGTGCTTTCCTTAGCTTGTAGACTTTATCCTCTTCTCCATGAATCACAAATCCTTCTGGTTGCTCTACATACACGTCCTCTTCTAGCTCTCCATTGAGAAATGCTGATTTGAGTTCATCAATCATGCTTTATGCTTTTGAATACTCCCATCTGCATTGAGTTTTGTTTTAAAAATCCATTTCAAACCTATAACATTTTTACCTTTTGGCAAACCTGTCAATTCCCAAGTTGGATTCTTTTCTAAGGCTGTGAGCTCTTCTTTCATTGCTTTCCTCCATAGTTCTTTTTCAGCAACCTCATCATAGGGTTTGGAGCTATCAAGGCAAACTCATCATTTACATAAATCTCCCTTAAGGATCTGAATCTTCTTGGTGGAGTCTTATCTGAGGGCTCACTTGCTAAACTTGTGCTGCTTCTTGATGGTGTAGTTGCTGGACTATTCTCATTTGATGTGACTAGAGTAGGCATATTAACTGAGATTGATGATGTTTCCTTAGCTAATGGTATTTGAAGATGATCTGTGTTGCTGTCTGAGTTACTGCCACTCCAATCCTAGCTTGCATCTTCACTAAATATTACATTCCTACTAACTATTATCTTTCCATCAGTAGGATCATGCATTTTATAAGCCTTAGACTCAGTACAATACAATAAATATACATTTTCATGACTTCCCATCAAGTTTTTGATGGTTTTGAGAATTTAACAAGACATAAGCAATACTACCAAGTATTCTCAAATGGCACACATTAGGCTTCCTCCCTGTCCATTCTTTATAAGGAGTGCAATCTTGTATTGCTTTTGTTGGGGAGAGATTCAATAAGTACACTGCTGTTGCTATAGCTTCTGCCTAATAGGAATTTGGCAATCCTTTTCCTTTCAGCAAGCTTCTTGCCATTTCTACAATTGTTCTATTTTTTCCCTCTGCTACTCCATTCTGTTTTGGTGTGTAAGGTGCTGTAAGCTTATGCTGTATACCATTTTCTTCACAGAAATGGTTGAAATTTGATGATATAAACTCACCACCTCTATCAGTATGAAGGACTTTGATACTTGCATCATTTTGCTTCTCAACCATTACTTTAAACTTCCTAAAATTTTCAAATGTGTCTGATTTGGATTTTAGGAAATATATCCAACTCATCTTGCTGAAATTATCAATAAAGAGGAGAAAATAATAGCTACCCCCAAGGATTTAGTTGCATACGGCCACACAAATCTGAATGAACAAGGTCTAGGCATTTTGTTGCTCTTCATGCCTTTCCAATAGGAAGTGACATCCTTGTTTGATTACCATATATACAATCTTCACATATATTAAGTGCAGAAATTTTTGGTAAGACAAAAGCATACCTTTTTTCTCTAAGAGCTGCAACCTATTGATGTTTAGGTGTCCGTAGCATAAATTCCACACCTTAGACTCATCTTTCACACCATCAACTAAAGCAAACTCTTGTGTGGTTCTTACATTAAATGGGAACATTATGTCCTTTGTCATTGGTATCCTTAC
The DNA here is from genome assembly GCA_963242795.1 of Inga leiocalycina. NCBI lineage: Eukaryota > Viridiplantae > Streptophyta > Magnoliopsida > Fabales > Fabaceae > Inga > Inga leiocalycina. The sequence goes on along the minus strand of OY725320.1, from coordinate 81,427,241 downwards.
AACCACTTGGTTGGATGCCTTATGTGTCATGACACATTCTCTATTATCAAATAGAACAGAATATCCACTTTCCATAATCTGACCTGCGCTCAACAAGTTATGTGCTAAGTTATTAACAAGTTAAACATTATCCAAGATTTTCCTTTTCCTTGGAATAATATTGATTGCTACTGTTCCTTTTCCTTCAACTTTCATCTCCTTGTCATCACCAAGCCTTACTGTCTTCTTTTGAGTTTCATCCAGATTAGTGAAGATTGACTTCCTCCTTGTCATGTGATTTGAGCAGCCACTGTCTACGAACCATATTTCTGCATCTGTACTTGGTTGATCAACATATGCCATAAACAACCTGCTTTCACCATTGGTTTCTTCTGCAACATTGACTTGCTTTTACTTGAACCAACACTTAGCTTTCATGTGCCTAAATTTCTTGCAATTATGGCACTAAATATTGCTTTTAACCCTGTAACCAGATCTGCCTCTACCTCTGCTACGGTTGAAATTCTTTCCTCTGAATCCTCCTCTGCCTCTTCCTCTGCCAGCATGTTTTTCATTAGTTTCTCCCTTCACTTGAAATGCTTTTTCTTCAATTTTCTCTTCTTTTTTGTTGATTCTTGCTTCATGAGACTGCAAAGAACCCATCAACTCATCAAGTGTATAAGCTGATAGATCTTTGGATTCTTCAATGGTTGCAAATACATGATCAAATTTAGATGGTAGACTCCTCAATACATGCGTCACCACTGTTTTTTCATAAACCTCTTCTCCAAATGATCTCATTTGGTTGACAATTGCAGCTACCTTTGTCATAAATTCCTGCAGCTTCTTCATTATTCATGCGTAGGTTCTGAAATTCACGATGAAGAGTCTGCAACTTTACTCTGACCATCGTAGTTGAGCCATGAAATGCTGTCCGCAAAACTGTCCATGCTTCCTTTGCTGTTGAAGTAGCGACAATCTTGGAGAAGATTGAATCGTTCACTACTTGTTGGATGAAAAATAATGCCTTGCTGTCTCTTTTCTTACTTTCTCTCACTCTGGCCTCCTCTTCATTCTCGTTATACCCATTCTCCACCAAGTCCCATAACTCTTGAGACTTAAACAAAGTTCTCATCTTAATGCTTTAGAACTCATAATTTTCTCCTTTGAAAATAGGTATAGAGGGCTGAGAGATGCTCATTGCACTGCTGCTGTTTGCTTCCATCACGTCTAAATCTAATCAAACCTGGCTTTGATACCAATTTATTGGTTTTAAGAGGAGTAGCGGTAGTTATACAGAGAGAAAAAGAAGAAACGAGAGAGCTCAAGTGCAGAGAGAAAGGTTCTGCCTTTTTTTGATTTTATTTGTGATATATTCGACTAAGGCAAATAGCACTGAATTTATAGAATTTTTCTACAACAATAAACCAGAAAATAAAATATAAATAAGTAACATTTATTTGCTAAATCTTAGGAAACTAACACATAACATCACACTCCCTATCTTTAGGTAACCTCTTTACTGCTTCCTCAATCTTCGGTGGAAATCTGTTACATCAGACTTTGAATCAGTCTTCCAACAATACATAGGGGCTGCATGATTTGTAGCTGAATTCAGTAATGTCAGAGCAATGACACTGTGGAGGACTGGACCTCATACGAAGACACTTGTCACAAGCCGAGTGGCATTCTTCCCCTATATCAAGACACTAGCATTGAGGACTTCGACTTGGATGGCGACGAGGACGACATCGTTGGACTCGTACTACAAAAAAACATTGAATTTTTGATGGAATTTCTGACGGATTTAGAGTTTCCGACAGAATGGCTTCCGTTGGTAATAATAGCGTAACAAACAAATTTCCGACGGAATTTAAATTTGTCGGAAATTTCCAAGGGAGTTTCTGATAGAATTTATTTTCGTCGTAATTTTTGGTGGAATTTCCGACGGAAATTTCTGACTGAATTTGATTCTGTCGGAAATTTCCTCGTAAATTCTGACGGAATATTCTATCGGAAATTCCCTCGCCATTTCGTCGGAAATTTCGTTGCAAACATATTTTTTATTTTTTAAACTTTAAAAAGCCATGTGGCAACTCCGGTGACCAGCTCCTCATCGCCGATGGCGGCGCGTGGCAACTTCGGCGGCGTCCACCTTGTTGCCACGTGTTGCAGTCGCCTTTTTCCTGGAAATGCAACTCAACTTACCTCTCCTTTGGTTCAAACCCATGATCTCGTCCGTACGCGTGTGATGCCTTACTGGATGAGCTCGACTGCTTTTTTTTTTTTTTTTTTTGAAATACAAAGGCAAGCAAAAGCTTGAGTTTTACAAGATGGATGCTAGGAAGTATGCATCACACGGTGACCCGGTAGTATATCACCACGCTCTAAGGCAAAAAGCGCATTACATTCCGCTGGCGGAGTATCGAACACTAAGTAGTCATGATTGCTCATCTGAGCCCTTCGTGCTAGGTGATCAGCACATCTAACGTTCTCCCGATAAGTATGCAAAATCTCCAGATCCCAATCCCTGAGGATAAGAGATCTAGTGTCAAAGATGACGTCATACAGTGGATGAGCAGAACCACAATCAATCGATAACAACTGGATGGCCTGAAGAGAGTTTGAATACAACCTGATCTTATTAAGACCCATCAGCTTACACAATTGAAGACCACTGTTGATAGCATGGATTTCCGCAGCAGTCGAGGTATTATGTCCCAACTTCTGTTGAAATCCACACAACCAAGTGCCCAGATGATCCCGGATGACACCTCCACAAGCTGCATGTCCTCTATTGTCCCTCGAACCGTCCACATCTACGCGAACATATCCTGTGTCAGGCGGCCTCCACTGATCTTCCCCCCTAACTGGCATCTGAAAAATTTGGTGTCGGAGGTGCCCGTTCTCCACTCCTTCAAATAAGTGAAACATACACTTTTGAACTATCATCTTCGCATCGTCGGCTGTTCCTTCGAAGGCTTTACTGCAGCGGTTCTTCCACAAAAGCCAACAAATAGTGCTGAACACACGCTGCCATGGCCACCTGGCTGTCCTCCTATTCCCTGGAGAGCAATGGAAATTCCATTGTAACCAATCCCTGATGAGCTCGACTGCTTTGACGTTCTATTATTACACATAATTATATATATAATCATATAACTATATTTTTTTAATTTCTAAAATTAAATTTTTATTAACATTAATTAATAACTAATGAATAATTATTAACTAATATTTTATTTACTAATGTTAATTAATAACTAATAAATTTTATTTTTTATATGACTAATTTGCTCCTACAAGAACCAAAACCTACTATTGAAAATTAAAAATATTTTAGAAATTATAAAATAATAATTAAAAATAAATTTACAATTAAATTAAAATTATTAATTAAAAATAATAAATGTTATAAAAATAATTTTTTAAAATTAAATTAAATTTTAAAATATTAAATAATTAAAAATAATAATTTTTAAATTTTTCCACAGAATTTGTGACGGAATTGAATTCCGTCGGAAATTGCGACGGAATTCAATTTCGTGGCAAAAGTCAGAATTTCCGATGGAATAAAAAAAATTTTGTCGGAAAATTTTTCCTGACGGAATTAAATTTTATTAGAAAATTTATGTTTTTTTGTAGTGTCGTGAGGAACGAGATTGCAAAATTTGAAGAGAAAGTGATTATTAGGAAAGCCACCACCGCCATTACCATCACCACCACCATCACCATCACCATCTTGTTCAGCTCCAATCTCTTTGTGTGTTTCTAGTTGAGATGATCAGAAAGACAGAGCTAGAGAGAGTTTTATTTATAGCTATAGCTATAGCAAGGTGGCATGCATGCAAAATATGAAGGCTGAAGCAGATTCCACGACTACTTTCACCAAGTTACGAGGTTTCATGTGTAATTCTGTACGGCCTGCTGCCTTTATATATATATATATATATATATAAAATTTGAAAAATCCACGTACATCCATTAACCTATGTTCCCTCCATTTATTTTATGCACGCAAAATTACCTGAGAGAATCACTATGTGATCTTAAGGAAGGAATGCAATTACCAAAAAGTGAAATTCCACTTGTTCATAGAAATATTTCATTTATTCGTGATATGTTCGCTACTTATAAATAAAATTTGACTTGATCATGCTATAATATATTATTGTTAAGAAATTAATTCCACTTATTCCTGATGTGTTCGTCACTTATAAATCAAGTTATTTCTCCTTTGATTTTGAAAGGGTTATTTTTGTTTTTTAACTCCACAAATTAATTTCATTGCAGTCCTATGGGATTGTAGTGAAATTTTAGGTTTCTTGGGGGGTTAGTGGAAATTAATTTGCTACAGTGGTCTTTACCTGAAATTTTCCCTTACTTTTTTTTAGGGCATGTTTGGATTCTTATAATAGCCAAAGTTATAAACATACTCCTTTCGGTCCTTAATATAAGACATACTTAACTAATTTGATTAGATTAAGGAAATTGGTTAATATGACATGTATTTTCTAAAACATCCTAATCATCCTCCCTAATTCCCCCCTTCCTCCTCCTCTTTAATTATTATTAAGGGAGTATCAATTGAAGTAAACTTAAAAAAAATTGATAAATATGAAAACCATATCTTATATTTAGGATCAAGATCAACTCTCAAAATATATCTTAAAATAAGGACCGGAGGAGTAATTTTTTTAGAAAATATCCAGACACCCTAGACATGTCAAAATTTAAGTTATTATAGATCTATAACTAAACACCTAATTAAATGTCAAAATCAATTATGACCCAGAAAACCATGATTATAAATTACATACAGAGCGAGTTTTATATTCCATGCATCCTATTTACTTGTTCTGATTTAGATTTTCATTTTTATATCTTAAATATAGGTTCTGTTCCAAATTTCAAGATATAATTATTACCACCTCCAGTGTTTAACTAATTTGAGTATATCAAAGAAATTAGTCATTTGTTAAAAAATATGTATTGATTTTTCTAAAATACCCTCATAAATAATTTGTATTGTAATTACCACTTGATGCAAACTCCCTTTACATTCGCATTTAATAAGGATATTTTTTGAAGAATGATAAATACAGGGAATAAAGCGGATTGAGTTTATATATTATTTAAGACCAAATCTAGCCAGCAGCTAACTCTTCTATCATGGTTTGAATAGTAACACATTCTTTTTCGCTTGATCTCTGTATGATTTTTCATATGAAGACAAGTAATAAGAAGCACATGTGAAGGGACATAACGAGGTTTATGTTGAATGGTAAATGATCCGCCAGCAATATTTGTGTACCAAGGTGGTACACTTGCGAGTTGGGAGTAATGGATTAGGCTGATGCAGATTCCATGCCAAAAACGGTTGCAAAATTTTTTTGCCACAGATTTTACAACGGAAATTTTACATCTTTGGAAAATCAGTCAAAGTGGAACTATAGTTTTTTTTAAGTAGTTTATATATGAAAAAAAAATATGTGTAGCTTAAATTATTTGGGAACTATCTGCTGTAACAGAATTGAGATTAATTCTTTTTTCAATGAAACAAAACATATCCTATCTGATAGCCCTGGCTTTCTTATAGCCTTCACTCTTAAAATCAAGTTCATTGATGAAACTGATCCTCAGCTAATCAGGAAGCTTACAACTTCTCTTGGATATGGAAAGAAATTTCTAGAATATGCTGAAATAATTACGGGTAGACTGAAAATGGAAAGTACCACTACAAAAAAACATGTTATTACCGACAGAATTACCCACGGAATTATTTCCGTCGGTAATTTCCTACGATTTACCGACGGATTTTCCGTCGGAAAAATTACCGACGGAATTACCGACGGAAAAAAATTCCGTGGGTAATTACCGACGGATTACCCACGGAATTTTTTCCGTGGGTAATTACCCACGCTTTACCCACGGAATTCCGTGGGTAAAGCATGGGTAATTAGCGACGGAAAAATTTTCCGTGGGTAATTACCGACGGAAAATTTTCCGTGGGTAATTTCCGTCGGTAATTACCCACGGAATTTATTCCGTGGGTAATCCGTCGGTAATTTCCGACGGAATCAAAATTCCGTCGGTAAATTTGACTTTTACCCACGGAATTTTTTCCGTCGGTAATTACTCACGCCTTACCCACGGAATTCCGTGGGTAATTTGAATGAGAAATTACCGACGGAATTCCGTGGGTAATCCGTCGGTAAAACTAATAATTTTTTTATCATATTTTAATAATTTATATAAAATAATAAAAATAAAAATAATATATAACAAATAAAAATTTAAATATTATAAAATTAATATTTAATATATTAAATATAAAAATTTTAAATGAAATAAAAAAATTAAATATATATAATATTAATAATAAATATATAATATATTAAATATATATAATATTAATAATAAAAATTTTAAATGAAATAAAAAAATTAAATATTTTAAACTTTATATCATAAAAACAAAATATATAATTATATATAAATATATATTTAATATTATATATATTTATATTAATATTAAATATTTAAATGAAATAAGAAATTAATAAAATTTAAATTTATATTATAAAAAACGAAATATATAATTATTTATAAGTATATATGTAATTTTGTATATATTTATATTAATATTAAATATTTAAACGAAATTAGAAATTAAAAAATTTTATATTATAAAAAATGAAAAATATAATTATATATAAATATATATATTTATCTTAATATTATATTTGTTTTTAAATTATTACATTATATATATTATTACGTGAATAAATAACACAAGGTTAAAGCAGCTCAACTGGCAAAGGCATCAGAACACATACCAAAAGGTCTAAGGCTCAAATCCCACCTTTGTCACAAAATGCAACAATTATCTCACAGAGACACGTGGCGCAATGTTAGAGGGACACGTGGCCCTTGCTCAGGGGCTGACAGGGCCAGATGTGGGGGCGGGCGGTGGGGGGCTTTCGGAGATGTCCACGTGGCCTTTTTTAAGATTGCCACGTGGAATTTTTTTTAAAAAAATAATATTAAATTACCGACGGATTACCCACGGAAAAAATTCCGTGGGTAATCACCGACGGAATTTTTCCGTGGGTAATCACCGACGGAATTTTTCCGTGGGTAAATTCCGTGGGTAATCGCCGACGGAATTTTTTCCGTGGGTAATCACCGACGGAATTTTTTCCGTGGGTAAATTCCGTGGGTAATTACCGATGGAAAATTTTCCGTGGGTAATTTCCGTCGGTAATTACCGACGGAATTTTTTCCGTGGGTAATTTCCGTCGGTAATTTCCGACGGAATAAAAATTCCGTCGGTAAATCAATTTGTCACGGATTTTTTAGAGACGGAAAAAATTCCGTCGGTGATCCATCGGTAATTCCGTTTCCGTCCCTAATCCGTGGGTAATTTGATTTCAGAGACGGAATTCCGTGGGTAATTTCCGTGGGTAATTTGCTGTTTTTTTGTAGTGTACGGCAACGGTTCTTCGATTCCTCTCAACTACTCGGTATGTGGCCCATGCAAGATAGCTCTATTGTTTTCTCCTAATATTAGTAGAGTTTCAAACCTTTAATGCATATTTCTAGCCCTTGGAATTCCATCCATTGGAATCACTAATTAGGGCCTTTTTGTACATTAGTCTTGAGGTCCACAATAAAAATTTAATCAAGGTTTGTGTATAGACAAATCTATGATCATTCTCTCTTTTTGAGAAGTCTTTTATTGATTCCTAAGTGATCTAAATATCATGTAAATGCAATAAAATAAGGGAAAATTGGTTTTAGTTTTTCAAATTAATGACTAAAAGAGTAATACAATTTAATTAAAAACTAAACTATTATTTGTTTGGTCTTTTCTATAAAAATGAAATGAATATGAGGAAATGAAATGGTATGGTATAAAGTAGAAAATATGAATGATGAATACTCTTGATAATGAAGAAAGTGACTATCCTTATTCAAAAAAATCATTGAAGTTAAAAATTCATTAAGTTAAAAAAAAAACCTTAAGATAACACTTAAGCCTAGTGTTTCTATTAGTGATTACTCCTATGAACACAGCTAATAATCACTACTTAGGGCATTATTTAGAGCTACTTAATGTGCAATTGAAATAGATAAATATAATTTGCTTCCTGAATGCGATAACATGACATAAAATTAATCCAAATTAATCATACTATCTAACAATAACACGTAGATAACTCAATATCATTCAATTAATAAGGAAAATACATATATATAAATCCAACAAGCTACAAAAATCATATCCAATATCACAGGTTCAATCCACAAGACTATCCAAATGGTAATCAAGTCTTAACAATATATAAAGATAATCCTAAAATTCGACAATTAAAATATACAAATGAGAAAAAGAATTGAACTAGATAACTCATCTCTGTATTTCATTAAGCTCAAATATACATCTCCATCACCAAGCAGTAAAGGAATCAACCTCTCATTGCCTTAGAATAATCACATATTAGAATCTTAACACTCGCCGGAAAATTCATGATCTCGCTAGAATTTGGAAAAGTTCCCTGGAAAATTCAAAAACTTGCTGAAAAACTCAAAGCTTGCCGACAAATCCAAGAACGCGCCAGAAAACTCAAACAGCACTGGAATAACAAAATCTCGCGGGAGTACGAAAACAGAGGAAGGAATAAGGGTTATATACCTTCACTCCAATATTTATGCAATCCATGTGGGACTATTCTTTTTATGTATCATAATATTCTCCCTACTAATTTCTTTTCTTTTTTTTTGCCTGAGCTTGTTCTTTTTTCTTTTTTTAAGTCTTAGAGGCTTCAAGTTCACAATATATATTTTCTTTCAACATTCATTTTCTTCTTCTTCTTCTTTTTTTTGTCTCATTGATCAGATGACTCTGATAACATATTAGATTTTAGTGAGGTATGTGTGTTAGGTTGGTCTTTCTATCAAAATGGTTCAAGTCAATTTGATAGGACCAACCACTGGTTATATACCTTCATTCCAAATGTGTATGCAATCAATGTGGGACTATTCTTTTGATGTATTCTAATAGTGTCGAAACAGAGGTCCGACGGTGGATCTGGTTATCTCGTTCTCTCTGGGCTGCCACGCTTTCTCAAGTTTGAAACTCGTCGCTCCGTGGATCACGTCTGAGCTCTCTGGTTATGAAGTTCTCTTTCGCGGCGGCGCACACACGATCTGAAACTGTCGGGCTGTCTCTGTTCTGAGCTCCGTTCACGGTGGTGACGTTGTGGACGTCGGTGGTGGTGAAGACGAGCTGAGCTCTCTCTCTTGGCTCTCTGCTCATTCTGGCGACCTTCTTCCTTTTCTTCACGGTCTCTCTCTCAAGCTCTAATCGAGCTTTCTGGTTCCGACGTGGCGTTCACTCTGTTCTGTCTTCTCAGTTATGATGGACGGTAAAGGAAGAAGGTATGTCGCCGGCGACAATGGTGGAAGAGATGAGGCCGCCGGTGACGGAAATGTGATGTTGAAGGTGATGTGAGCGTGTGAGGGAAGGTCGAAGCTCCAGCAGTTGAGTCTGCGGCCCTATTGTCTCTCGGGTCTGTGTAGAGTCGAAGAAGGAGAGGGTCCCTGGGTCAATTGACTAGGAACTAAAATGAGAAGATTCAAAAGCTTCTTGAGGGATTAAATGGTAAATTTTTGAAATGTTTATGGGCAATTGTAATTTTTAAAACTTTGGGCATTCTGTAATTTTCTCTGACCTTTTTTCCTAGATTTTCAATTGCGAAAAACTTTGGGGCCTTTTCTGAAACTTTCTCCATTCCTCAAAAATATTAATTTTGACCCCAATTGACATTTTTTCAAATTCTCCAATTTTCTTCCAAAATACCTACAAAGCAAGATTCAGCACAAGGTAGGCATCAAAAGTCTAAGAAATCATTTATATGAATAATTAACAAATTATGATCATTTTACCTCTAATTACATTTAATTCAATACAAATATCTCTAACTCAAATTAATGCTTAATCATGCAATAATGTCCCAGGAAATGAATTAAAAATCCCAATTTAATTATGAAAAAACTATAAAAATATGATTCAATCAATCACTCTTTGGTCTCAGTCAGTTATTATATCATCTGGCTATTGTTGCTACCATTTTTCGTCTACCAATCTCTTTGACTTCTCATTCTGATCAAATTCTGTGGAGTCGTAAACTGGTAATTAGCTCTCATGGAGAATAGAGTAAAAGATGGCTTCCATTTCTTCCTCTCAAAATCTAACTCTAATATCAATCAAGTTGACCCATTTTGCAATCTTGAAGAAGCATCATCTAAATATTTCTTGGGAATGCCTCTTTGGCTGTAATAATGAGGAAACTTAGGACCAACCTTTTATTTTGTATCCTTATGCTAAATCCATATGGTTTGGTTGCTTTTCTATTAAATTCAACGATTTAAGCTTTCCCGATTTCAAAATCTGGTTGAAGAATATTCTTGCTCAGCAGTACAAAGATGGTGTGTTTTTTCTTTTTGGACATAGATGGTGTGTTAACTTTTATGAAATGTATCATTATTCTTGTGAATTTCACATGGTCCAAACGGAATTCGGCATTACACAAACGATGCATCATTCAGGAGACTAATGGTCTGTTTGGTATGTGGGATTTGGGGGGAAAAGGAGGGGAGGGAAAATTTTTATAAGTTGAATTTAAGAAAATTAGAGAAGTGGGGTTACAAAATTTTATTTACAAGAAGATGTAAGATAAAAGAGTAAGAAAAATTAATTATAAGCTTTTAACTCCACTTTTCTCTTTTTTAAAATCCAACTTAAAAGAAAAAATCCCTCCGCTCACTTTTCCTCCCCTCCCCTTCCCCTCATAGCAAACAAGCCCTAAGGAATGCTTTTCTTCTCTGATGGAACCAATTTCAGTGCTCATATGAATCGTCTGCAGTGGTGATGAGCTACTGGTGCTCACCATCATATCTGTGCTTTAAAAAAGAAGTGGTCTCTCTACCCAAACCCCCTGCTCCACACCCCAGATATTGGCCTCTTTAACATGTAAGGGTTGTCATGCTTTAACAAGTTTCCAAGGATCCATCATCCAACAATTAATATGGGCAAAAAAAAAAAATTCTTCTTCAAATATATCGTTTTATTATTTCTGCCTTAGATCTTGCCTATTCTGGATTAGGAATTATATTTTTGATAATTCTTTGACCAAGGATACAATATTGCAGGTTTGGCGTACCAACAAGCTTTTCATCTCCTCTGCTTCAATCCAATTTGATATAAGAATTCTTTTGGTAAGCAATTAGTAAATACTTCTATAAGTAGTGTTCATTGCGCCCATATGTATGTACTGATTGATCGTAATGAGTTCATATGCTCAACTCACCAAAACTTGTTTTTTGGATAAAAACTAATTAAACGCTAGCATTTTTTCTTTAAAATCTAAAGTATGTCCCAATTTAATTCTTTAAAATATGTCAAAATAACAATTATGAAAAATTATTGTATACCGACAGTCTAGCTAGCTGGTCCCTCCTCTTCAACACTATAACGCCAGTTTTCTTATTTATATACACAGCTGAAGCCACAGATTCAATAATTCAAAGTTTCTTTTTTTGGATGTTAAAAGTAAAGTTAGTCAATAGTCTTCAGAAAAAGAAATATCAAAAAGTTGTTTTTTGAGCACCAATTACATTAGTAGAGCATATAAACAACACAACGATAACGAACACACAAAATGAATGAATGACTAACTATATATAAACAATATAATCTCTTCTATTGCCTTTTCACTCAGGGACAAAGATTTGCGAAGTGTATCATTAACTTTATATCTTTTCCCAATCCTGAACTTTTCCTCTCCTTTTTTTTTCCTTCTTTAATTTGCTGTATGGTATGGACCTTCCCTCTTCTGTTAACTTTAGCCAAAAATATTACAAAAAAACTTGAATGAATAATCATCAAAACTTGGTAAAATAAGAGAAGAACTTTGCTTTTAACGTTCTCTCAATTATTATTGAGGTTTGTAAGAGACTGATCATATTAAATGTAGGTGAATTCAAAATTCTGACCTATCAAGTGAGTTTGAAACTTCACACACTCATGTTCTCCCTCCGATCCATTTTATAAAGGGTTTGATAGCCGAATTACGCGGTTTAAGAAAATACTCCTGCGGTCTTTAATATAACATATTTATCTAATTTGATTATATTAAAGAATGTAGTTGAGTTAGTTAATATGACATATATTTTCTAAATACCATAGTCATCTTTCTTAATTTCCTCATTCTCTCTTCTCCTTGATGATTGTTAAGAGAGCATTAACATGGGTAAATTAGGAAAAGATTGACAAATTTGAAAACTATATATTATATTTTGGGACTAAATCATTTTCTAAAATATGTTTTATATTAAGGGCCAGAGGAGTAGTTACAATTGGTTAAATGTAATAAATATGTAGAAAATGAGCTATTTTTTTTTCCAAACATGCCCTTATTTATAAGAATGCAAGTAAGCGAAAGAAATAGAGTAGTAATGACTAATGAGAGAGAGTATGAAAGAGATTGTAGTATAAGAAAAAGATGATGAGAGAGAATATAATTAATTAGGGGCAAAAATGGTTAAAACATATTAAGGGTGTGCTTGGATTAGCGGTAGCAGAAGTGACTTTTTTTCAATTTAACTTTTGCAAACTTAAGTTAGAGTAGAAGTTAGATAGTGTAATGCGATTTATATTTGGATTTCTTTTTTTTTTAAAAAAGTCAATTTTGACAAAATGAAACTTGTTTGGATGATTGATAAAAATGTAAGTTTAGATGTAAAATGACAGAAAATAACATAAATTTTATTAAACAATACACATTTATATTATAATATATATTGGGATAATTTTAAGAGAAATATTTAAATTAAATAAAAATTATATAAATAAAAATAGTTGATGTATTGTTGGGGAAAACTTAAAAACACTAAATTACTTCAATTTTTTAAAAAATTGGGGTAAGTCCTCATTAAAAACTTAATAAAATCTTTAAATACTGGTACATCGATTCAAGGGAGAGGAGAGAGGGTTTGCTGGCGGAAAAAACCAGAAAGAAGGGGGGGTCAATTGACACACCTCACAAGCCATAAAAAGTGGCTTATATTTCACAGCGAGTTAGAACGCAAAGTGACTTTTCATCTGTTACTATGCCAAACAATAGCTCGGAGCTTCAATGTGTTTTTTTCTTACTGTTGAACGTAGTTTTTTCCACCAACACATTCTCAAACACACCCTAAATATTTAGACAACCATTAGTGAGATCTTATAAAAATGATCACTTTCATATTTTACGATATAAAATTACTGTCACATTTACCTCGTTTGTGTGGGTTTGAGAACACTTAAATTAGTGCCCCCCTATGTGACAAAACTCCTATAATATATTTATCTCGTACATTACAAAATCACTTAAAATAATCTCTTTTACATTTTATTTGACAAAACTACATATTTACCTGTACAGTGCAAAATCCTTTTTTTCTCTAGACGAACAGTACCTCTGTTGGCTATAGACACTAATCTTTCTCAGGGTATGGAGGGTAAATCTTTTCCAATTATTTTCAAAACATACAAAAACTTGGGATGAATCCTAAATCACTTGCTTAAGGGCCTGTTTGGTTTAAAGGAAGGGGATGGATGGGAGGGGATGGGAGGGGATGGAAGGGGGATCACCTTATTTGGTTTGATTGGAGGGGGAGGAAGGAAAAGGTTTTTTAATGATCCTTTGTTTGGTTTAAGTGGGGAGGGGAGGGGAGATAATATCTAATTTACCATTTTATCCTTAGACTTAGTTTATATATTGTTCTTTATTATAAATGATTTAAATTAATTTACACCTCGATATAAATTATATAATTTATAAAAAAAAAATGAAGATATAAAATGGAAATAGTTTTCAATTTCCCCCAACTTAATTTCTCGTTATATGAATATTTCAGCAATTATCATGTCAAATTAAATGGAAAATTCCTTCTATTGAAAAAAAAAATGTAGAGGACTTGAAAAAAAAATGGTAGAAAAACTTTAAAAAACTGTTTCTAAGTGGCAATGTTTAATTAGGTGTAAAATGACAACGAAAAAAATGAGCATGTGTCTCTACCCTGTACTAGAGAAGCATGCACTAAACAAGAAAAAACACTCTAAAACAACATAATAGCCCAAGAGAAAAAAAATATTTTTTCTGCAGCAGATAAATCACCTATCACCAGGAAAATCTGAGTATGTATATTTCTGCTAATGAGGAAGAAGTTATATTTTTATTGAAGACTCATAAGATATAATTAGGAATATGAAAAGACTATGGGGGCAAAATAGTCCCAAATTTTGGGCTCCCTCCAAAACCCCCCAAATTGGAGGGAATCAATTTGAGGGAGTGGGAGGGATTTGGAGCCCCTTTTTTGGGCCCCTCCCCTCCTATTTTTCATACCAAACAAGGGGAGGGGGTCATTTTTCATCTCCTCCCATCCCCTCCCCTCCAACCAAACAGGCCCTAAGAAACGAAAGCCCTGTGATTCACGCCAACCTGAGTTGGGTCTCATTTGGATTGTAAAAGAAAATTAAATTAATAAGATGGTGCTATTTGATAAATATTAGTATGCTGGCGGTGGGAGACAGACATGCGTCATGAAAGGCAAACGAATGGTAATCCAAGGATTGAGGTCTAATGTCTGATGCAATGACTAAGATAGGTGTTTGATTAAAGGACCAATATTAGTGAGGATCTGATCTGCTATCTGATCATGTGTCTTAAGTGTCATCACTCCTTTTTACTCGTCTTTTCCTCTCTCAAGCACCAATATTGTGAGGCTCTTATATCAGAAACCACACAGATATTTATAATAATATTCAGCCTACTGTATTACTCCTCTTGCCCTATTTTTATAGGACAGAAAGTGAATAAATTTTTTTGGTCCTATCCATAAGTCATATATCGTTAAATTTTTTATATGAATGCACAATTTTATCATTTATTTATTATTGCATTGGCCTTGTTCTTATAGAATATAATGTATATTAAATTGAGATAAAATTATAAGGTCGTTGGATTTTAAATCGTAGTTAATGAAGTTTAAGATTTTTCTTAATAGGTATGAAACATGCTTGAAGTAACTTATAAATAGAATCAATGAAGTATTCTACGTGCGAATGAGAGGGGAACAAAACAAAGAAAAAGAAAAGAAAAGAGAGAATCAAGATGGTGGGTGTTCTATTCTCTCTCCTTTCCTTCCACTCATGGTGGAAAATAATTAGAATCGGTACACAGGAAGGAAGAGTGTTTATTGGTTTTATAGGCAAAGCACCCAAAAAAAAAAAAAAAGGTTAAGAGCCCCACATGGACTTTAATGTATATAATTGCTCTTAGGTGATCAAAAGCAATCAGCTCAGGTCCACCATTATTGAGTCCTATCGCTATATGCATGTTAATGATTCGATGAAAATTACAGAGATTCCACAATCATATAATGTGATATTATTATATATAGCGAATATTCCGAGAAATCTATATAATTGAATAATGTTGAAGGTGTGAGAGATTATTTCAGTAACACTAATCTAGATCATTAGTGGTAGCTAGCTAGCTAGCCTGCCTTCGTGTTGCTGGTGAGCACTTTAGTTCTTATAAACAACTCCTTCCGATCCTTAATATATGATCCAATTGACTCTTTAGAAAGATTAAGGAAGCTAAATAAGTTACTTAATCGTATCACACCTTTTGTATATTATTAGATTATATATAAGTTTATAAGTCAGATAAATTAGTTTGGAGAAAAACGATGATTATAAATACTTTAAAATAACTTATTAAGCTTCCTGAATCTCTCCAAAAAAGTCAACTGGGTTTTATTTTAAGACCAGAGGAGGTAGTCAATACAATTGGATTACAGTGATAAGACCAATTAATGTCATGGGTGAAACGGTTTTATGTTTCTCTAATTACACAGTATAGGGTTGAGAAAAATTATACTTACCCTTATGTTGTCTTCTCAACTAGTTGTTGCTTAAAGGCTCATCACTTTTAGCAAATCGCCACCATGAGATGAGATGTTAGACTTTCAGCAATGACTTCAAATAATCATCATCGAAAGTCCTCTTTTTTTTGGTGATGGGATCTGTTTTTTTCTCTAACTACGCAGTACTGTAATGAAAAATTATGCTTCATCAAAGGTCTCTTCCCTCTCTTAATTGTTGTGTACCAAATATACATATGTATTATGCTTTATAGTATATTGATTAATATATCTACAATGTTAGATATATATCCTTTTGAAGAGTGTATATATGAGTCGTTTTCTTTTTGGAACATTTCAACTGATTTCATCCATAAAAAGTCTGTACAAATTATAATTAATATATCGAGTCACCCAGGGAAGATGTGCAGCTTATTATAAGGTAATGCGCAGAGCAGCACACTAAAAAATAATGATAATTGGTTGTGAATGTTAATTCTTTTATTGCAAAAAACTAAAGAGTATAATACTTCATTCGGTCTCAAATATAAGTCATTTTAATTATATTAACTAAATTATCATAATCAAGAAATGACAGTTAATTGTTTATTAAATTTGTCTTGAATTGAAGAGTATTTTTAACTTTACGCATATAGTTAGACAAGGTTTTGAACAAGAGAGAGAGAGAACGAGAGAAAAATGAGTCACATTTAAACATTAACTATATGAGTAAATTTGGTAAATAAGTACTAATTACTCTCTAGATTACTTATATCATGAACTAGAGAATTCTTTTAGAATTTAGAAGTGATTTATACTCTCAATTGGATGGAGTATGAATCAAGAGGTCCACTGAATTTAATTTCATAATTAGCAAAATCTTGGCTATATATTATGGCATGCCACGCCCTTCAACACGGGAAGTTGTGCTCCCATATTGTCAAAGTATAATTGGATCTTAGATTTCAGTTGCTAACTAGGCAAAGTCAATTATATTATTATTAATATTAACTTCTCATGTGACACCCACTTACATATAAGTGCCAATTAGTATAGAACTATTAATATATATTTTTTCAAACTCATGATGTCGTATAGATAGAGATGCTTAAGTTAATTAGGAGCTAGTGGAGCAGTATCATATATCCACAAAGGGAGATTCAGTGAGTTTTTTTAATTAAATTATATATGTGTGTATTTGTGTGTAATGTGTATGTATATTTTATAAAATCTCTTATACTAAAAAAAATCATATAATATCAAGTTTATAATTCTTTTTTATTCTTTCTTCACTCTTTTAATTTTTGGAAAAAAAAATTAAATATTTGTTATATCATATTGAAAGATACAAGAGCCGAATTTGAGTAATTATTGCTGATATGGGTAACTCATACAATCTAAGATTAATAGGTCACAGTGTGGATGTGTTTGGAAAACATTTCTAGACAGTTATATGCATGCATCTTCAATTTAGAAACATTCACCAGGGGAAAAATCACTTTTAAGACAGGTTAAAAATGACATTTTAGACCAGTTCTGGATGAGGTTTTGATACAGCCGGTCTTACAAGTCTGCTACTTTTTAGACCGGTTAAGGAACCAATCTTAAAAAAAAGTTTTAAGATCGATTATTTATAAAACCGGTTTTAAAATAATTATTTTTAAACTGGTTATCGAAGAAACCAGTCTCAAATGTTCAACTTTTCAGACTGGTTTTCTAAACAACTGGTCTAAAAAGTTCAAATATTTAGACCGGTTATTTAAAAAATCGGTCTTAAAGTAATACTTTTAAGACCGGTTTTTTATACAATCGGTCTTAAATGTACTTTTTAGACTGGTTGTGGAAATAACCGGTCTAAAAAGGTGATTTTTTTTAATTGTTCATTTAAAACATTTACCCAGCAAGCCATTTCCAGTGTTAAAATATTTCACTTAGCAAGCAGCCATTTCAATGACATTCAAATAAATTCTTCTCTTACACATTATAACAAACATCTTATATAGATCAACATTTTCCTTCAGTTTCCAACCGAGCAAATCACAAGGAATTCACCAAGTTCGACTTCTACAATTACGATTTAGGTTTGTAAGAAAGAGTTTTTAGACAATAAGGTGAAAGGAGCAACTTTTACTTCACATTTCTTGATGATATGGTTGTAAAAGGGGCCTGGAAGATGTGTTCATATCATAGGTTCGGTTTCTTATTTGGTTCTAAAAGTTTGGTTACTTTTGGTAATGAATAGAATGGAGAGCATCATTGTTAACTACATGCAAAACCACATTGAAAAAATTAATGTGAGAATAATAAACTTCCCTAACAAATACATCACAGGAATAAAACTATCAAAATAGAAACCACAATGATCAAGTTACTTGCACCTCAGATTAAAAATACAATTCCACCTAGAGCTAAATATTGACAAGCCAACTAAGTATATACAATATGATACCTTAACCATAGAAGAGGACAGATAAGAAGGCTCACTGTTAACCTCATAAAATTCTTGTTAGAATTGCATATTTCATCTTGTTTTTACCTCACTTTGGGTATATTAGTGGGCGTTCGAGAGCGTTAAAGTGGATGAAATGTGCCGTTCTCATGTTGAGCAGCAGAATGCAAATGTGGAGGATTTTATTCAATAACTGTTATGAATGCTTAACTGTGTTTGTGAGTCTTTGTGTGAAATGAGACAGATTCAGTCATAGCTGGCCCAGAGAGAGCCAAGTGCAGTAGGAAAGAGGTGAAGGAAGTTGGAGCCATCAACCATTCTAAGGAAAGGCAAACTGGGAGGAGAACAAAGCAGAGAAGAGAAGGAGATGAACTCTGGAAGGCTGTTGGCCGCGGCTAATAGAGGAACAGAAATGCATGGGCCGCGGCCAAGATGGACAACAGGAGGTCAGAGGCTTATTGGCCGCAGCCAACCAACTCATGGGCCGCGGCCAACCCCCGCAAATGATGCTGTGCGTTCTGACATTTGAAGAGCTATAAAAAGCAAAGCCCAGGGTTTGAAAGGGGGATCCCCAATTTGGAAAGACTGAAAGAAGCGGCTGGAGAGGTGCTGAGAGCTGGGATTTGCTAGAAATCAAGGAGAATCAAGTGGGATTGAAGATTGGAAAAGGTTTCAACTCCAGTTTTCTTGATCTTTCTGTATTCATTCCCTTTCTCCACTGTGATTCTGATATGGCTACACTTAATGCTGCTATTTGTAATTCATTTTTGAATATGAGTAGCTAGGTTTTTCATTCTAGGATTGTTCTACACTTTTGTATGGATTAAACTTGAATTCTTCTTCCTCTTAGTAGCTAATGGTATATATGTGTTAATTCTTCCTTGTTTTCACTGATATTCATGACTTGCTAGCACTATGAATGATCTGTTCAACTAGATTAATCTTGAGAGAGTTAATCTAATTGAAGAACGTGGGTAGAATTATGCTAGACTTGAAGTTTAAAGAGTTAAATGGATGGTTTGTTAATAACATAGAGATATAGTTATTAACCTAGCATTGTCAAAGTAAGGAGGCTGTTAATGACTATTTTCCCTTAAATACAGCAAGAGATTGTGTATCTTAAGGGAGGATATAAGTTTGGTTATGACTTGAGAGAGCTTAATCAATTGCTATTGGACCTTAGACTGACATATATATATATATTCCATAAAAGTAATATCGAAGAGGAAGTAGATTGAGTTTATGATATACAAAGGGAGCGAACAATCCTAGGTTTACTCTAATTGATTGAATTCACAAGAATCATATTTTGTTCAGTAATTTTTAGTTGTGATCAACATACCTTCTGAATTTGTTTTTCTCACACTCAATACTTTGTTTTGATTCAACTTAATCAAACACATCAAGCCCATTGCTTGACTAAATTGTTACTCAAATCCTCAAGGGAACGATCTCACTTATCACTTTATTACTTGACGCAATCCATGCACTTGCGGTGGCGAACACACACAACAGATAGCTTCAGTATCCACCTTTTCCTCTCTCTTGATCACAATCATTCATAGAACCTTCATTTTCCTGTGACGATATCAAAAAAGTAGTTTTATATATACCAATAACAATATACATAATTCAAATATCGTTCATGATAATTATTTTAGCTAACTAACCTTCAAAGTAGTTTTATAATGGGATATCCTCCCATTATCCCTTCATGATGATCATTTCTTGTGTCATGTTCGTTGTCTGCTTCATCTTCTTCGTTCAATTCTGGTAGACCCCTAGAAAAAGGAGTCTCAAGAAGATCATTCATTGAATGACTTTCCTGATTAATGTCAATGACCTGTTTTCCTTGGAGAGCTATAGACCACATTTTATTTGCCTAATTGTTAATATAGAACACTTGTTTTGCTTGATATGCCATAATAAAAGGTTCATCTTCGAAACTTCTACTAATCATATCAACTAATATAAATCCCAACTGATCAATCATCACACCATTGTTGACATCAACCCACTTGCATTTGAAAATGGGAAATTTAATTTTAACATAATCAACCACCCAAATCTCTTCAATAACCTCATAATAAGGTATTGCCGCCAATCTAGGGTTCTTATCTTTCAAACTAGAGAACTGCATAGATTTAGCCACTAACATAACCCCACTATTCTGGATGGTGCTCCTATCATCAAGGGACTTCGTGTAAAACGTATAACCATTGATCACAAATGAAGTCTAAGTTATGACATCAACCTTAGAACCACGTGCTAACCATTTAATTGTATCAGAAACATATTCTTTTTCGTCAACCTTTTGTTTGAATCAATGTGCAAAAGTTTTGTTATGCTCCTTAATTAACCTTTATTCAGTCATTTGACTATTTTCTTTTCGGACAATTTCTTTATGAGCATTAATGTAATCTTGAACTTCATCAACATTATTCAAGATGTACAAGTGGACTTGTTGCAATTCATTAGGATCAACACTCTTTACTGTAGCCCCGCGTCTAACCCCTTCTTCATCATGACGTTCAGGAAGCCCAATATGTCTTACATTTGACAGGTAATCTTGACAAAACTCCTTGTCTTCTTCAGAAACATATTTATGAACAATAGATGCTTCAGGCCGATTTGCATTCTTTACATACCCTTTTAGGATTTTCATAGTTATTTCAATTGGGTACATCTATCATAGATAGATAGGGCCACCCAACTTTATCTCCCTCACTAGATGAATAATTAGATGTACCATGATGTTAAAAAAAGAAGAAAGAAAAAGCTTCTCAAGCTGGCACAAGATCAGATATTCTTCATTTTCCAGTTCATCCAATCTTTCTGTCTCAATGGCTTTACTACAAATAGCATTGAAGAAGAAACAAAGTCTAGTCAAAATATGTTGAAGATTATATTCGGCAATGCCTCGAATAGCTACTGGGAGTAGTTGTTGCATTAAGACATGACAATCATGAGACTTTAGCCTTACTAACTTCAAGTCTTTCATCGACACAAGCTTCCTAAAATTTGAAGAATACCTTGAAGGAACTTTGATGCCATGTAAACACTCACAAAAGCTTCTTTTCTCATCCTTAGACAAAGTATAAGCAGCTGGAGGACCAAAAGTTCTCTTACCATATGGTTTTGGATGCAAGTCTTCTCGTATCCCCATTTCTTGCAAATCTAATCTTGCCTTCACGCTATCTTTAGAACTACCTTGTATGTTAAGCAGTGTCCCAACAATACTATCACATACGTTTTTCTCCACATGCATGAAATCAATACTGTGTCTCACATCAACATTGGGCCAACATGGAAGATAGAAGAAGACAGACCTCTTTTTCCATTTATTTATTTTATTACTATTCTTTGTAGTCTTACCAAAGACAACACTGATATTTTTCACCTTTTCATAAACTTGCTCCTTAGTCAATGCCTTCGCAGAATCTTCAAACACTTGTCCACCAAAAAAAGCTTTCTTTAATCTATGATATGGGTGGCCCCGTCTAAGAAATCTCCTATGGCCAAGATAAACTGTCTTTCTTTCATGTTGAAGTTGATGGGAGCATGTTCCTTCTTCACAAATCAGACATGCTTTATGGCCTTTAACACTATATCCTGACAAGTTTCCATATGCAGGGAAGTCAATTATAGTACAAAAGATCATGGCTCATATTTTAAAAACCTACTTCTTGTTCGCGTAAAAAACATCAACACCTTCGTCCTACAACTCTTTTAAGTCTTTGATCAAGGGTTCTAGGTAAACATCTATGTCATTTCCAAGTTGTTTTGGTCCCGAAATCAACATAGACAACATGATGTACTTTCGTTTCATGCATAATAGAGGAGATAAGTTGTAAATTACCAACAGAACAGGCCATGAACTATGTATATTGCTCAAGCTAGCAAAAGGATTCATGTCATCCGTGCTAAGTCCAAGCCTAAGGTTCCTAGGTTCTTCATCGAAGGTAGGAAATAATTGATTGATTTTCTTCCACTGAGAAGAATCAGCCAGATGTCAAAGCTTTCCATTGGATATCCTCTCATCCACATGCCATCTCAAAATTTTTGCATCGTTTTCATTAGCAAATAAGCGCTTGAACCTTGGTATGATTGGAAGATACAATAACACTTTTGCAGGGGCGTTATTTGATTTGTACCTCGAGGTTTCACATATCAGACACTGTTGTTCCTTTTCATACTTTTTTCTATACAATATATAATCATTAAGGCATGCATGGATCTTTTTATACTTCATCCCTAGTCAACACAGTATTTTCTTAGCATCATAGTATTGAGAAGGCAACACATTATCATCTAGAAGCATGTCCTTAAAAGCCTTAAGCATTTCTGAAAAACTCTTGTCACTCCATCCATGCCGTGCTTTTGAGTTTACTAATTTCAATACTGCTTTCAACAATTGGTATTTTTGACACTCCGGGTACAACGACGTCTCAGCATCACTGCACATATTACCATATGCATGTGATTGCTCAAAAGCCTCTTCTCCTATATCATGAATAATATCCTCTATCTGATCATCCGTATCCATGTCATTATCATCAAAGGTCACCCCCTGTTGAGATGAACTTGGCATTTCTAATTCTTCACCATGCCATACCCATACTGTATAACTCTTACAAAATCCTTCATAAATTAAATGTGTATATATATCTGCAGCACTTATTCGCTTCTCATTTAAACATACTACACAAGGGAAATAAAACTTCCTACTACCATCATCGGCATTTCTTCTAGCGAAGTCTAAAAAACTCCTCACCCCATTATTATATTCAACACTCGTTCATTTAGCTTTTATCCAACTATGATCCATATATATCTCAACACTTGTAGCATCCTATATCCAACAACAAAAGGATAGACAAAAAAACAACAACCATAGAGTTTTACAGATTTCAACAAATTTTAACATGCACCATTTGAAACTAGTATTATTTCAACAAACTAATAACACTGATAATCAAACAATTATACTAAATTAAAACAGAACTTAGAATGATATTACACCAAGCCAAATATCACAAGTCAGAGCATCTTATTTACTTTTGGTCCAAAACAAGAAAAACGTATATAGTAATAAAGTCATCACACAGTTTTCCCTTTCACCTTAATTACTTTTTTCTGCAATTATTTCGTGTCTTACTATATTGTCAGAGTTAATATTGTTGAGAATAAACAAATACAAGCTAAAAGTTGAGGGCTTTAATTAACAGAAAACTAACCAGATTGAAGACCAAGGAGTGAGCTTCTACCCAAAGTTACGGTGGCATCGACTGAGGTTAAAATGAAGTCCTCAAATTCACAGCACTGACAAAGGGAAGTCACGGCAGAGGAAAATGGTCACTAGGAGAATAGAGGTGGTAGCAGAGGAGAGTGACAATGATCAAAGAACATCGACGAGGAACACAACAATGGTAGTGGTAATGACGGAGGAGAGTTGAGTAAATGAGAAACGGGGAGTGATGGAGGAGTTCAAAACAAGCAAAGACAGAGCTAATAGAGAAATGGCAACAAGAGAATAAAGGGTTTAGAGTGCGGGAGTAAAAATACGAGCAAAACGCTCACCTTGTAGACCGGTTTTCCATAAAAACTGGTCTTAAAAGGGTGAAAAAAATAATTTTTAAATTTTTCATCTTTAAGACCGGTTTTTATGGAAACCAGTCTTAAAGTTTTTATCTTTAAGACCGGTTATTATTAATAACCGGTCTTGTAAGTGTCAAATTTTTAATTTTTTGATATTTTTAGACCGGTTTTATTTATAACTAGTCTAAATAATTTTTTTAAGACCGGTTTTTTGGAGAACCGGTCTTAGAATTTCTATATAATTACAAAACTGCACGGGTCAAATTTTTAAGACCTTATCCGCTATAGACGATCTAAATGTGACGGTCTAAAAAGGGAATTTTGTACTAGTGATTGTGTGTTTTAGAAACATTGTGTGTTAGTGTCAAACAAGCAAGCAAATAAATTAAAAGTCTCTTTACTTTGTCAATAGGGAGAATCCCTGAAAAGGAACCTGAAAATTGGGAAATTACAGATCATTCATTTCCCAAGAAAAAAAGTTGGGAATTCCTTATCACGTTTTGACATTTTTTAATCAACTTTTGGTAAAAAAAACTCATCTATCATTTTCCAATTTTCAGGTTCCTTTTCAGTGATTCTCCCTTGTCAACAATGTTCAAATAATTTTTAGACATCATACATTTTCATACATAAAAGAGGGAATCTATAAATTAATGGATCAAATTAAAATCCATCCTATACATATAATTCTCCAACCATTCATGTTTGCTCTCTCAAAAGAATAACACAAACTAGGGTCAAATCTCCCTTTTACCCTTATCTTTTTTTTTTAATAAAATACTCTATATGCTTTAGCAATTATCATAAAAAATACGACTTAAGGATCAGCAGCATTAGGTTATTACGCATTGAAGAATCAACTAGAGAAGTTGTATTAAATTAACTTGTGTGGTGGGGTGCGTGTGTTGTGCGCGTGGAAATTTGGAAGAGAAAGCAGGAAAAAAAAAACAAAAAGGTTATGATTATTCTCGTTATACTTCTTAAAAAATAAAACAAAGTATACTTAAAAGAAAATTAAGAGAAAATTGTTGAAAAATTTCTCATTGCAAAATTTGCTACCTAAAAATACCTGAAACAGAAGATATTCAACTTTAACTATAAGAATCACAAAAAACACTTGTACATAGCCGAAGATATGATGCACACAACTAGAGAAGAGTTCACCCGGTCAAGGACCGAGGTCCTTAGATACTTTTAGCCGATGAAGAAGCGTGTGCTTTGTGTCTTTGTAACCTCTTCAAAAATTAAACTAAGGATTGCAATAAAGAGTGCAATCTCAGATCGTTATTCGATGAGCCTTTTATTAATTACTCAGAAACTAAGTGCAATAATTGACATGAAATGATAAAAAGAGGAAAATTTGATATTTTGAAACTACTTTTTGCAATTTAAAATTAACTTGTTCTAAACTAATTCTTTTTGAGATTTTTCTTTACAAAATGAAATGGAATGATGATGAAATTAATGAAATGAAAGAAACAAGGACTTTAATAATGGAATGAACAATCATTCATAGCGATAGCTGTTACGTGTGTAGATGATCTATGAAAGAGTGCAAGTGTACACTGTCGTAGTCAAGTAATACAGAAGTGAGTAGAGTATCGTTCCCATGAGGATTGATCACTAAGTACCAAAATGGATGATTTTAATTCTATTTAGTCAATTGATTAGTTGGTGATTAAGAGTACAAAATAAAAGAAAAAAAACAATTAAATGAGTGTAGATAATATGAAAGCAAATATGGGAAAAAGCCATAGGGGTTAGATTTCACTTAACAAATTACGGATTGAATCACTTATCTATTCTAGCCCAATTTCCTCCATATGATTGATAGTCGAGTTTCCTTAATTTAATTACTAGCCTCTTCCAAGGTCAAGCAATTCTATAATTAATTGTCAATCCAATATATTCCTATATGAATTTAAGCAATTAATTATGCATTAAGATTTATGGAATTCAGTAAGACTACACAACTCATATGAATATATTCTTATTTCATCTGCAAGTTATGGTTTTAATTATATGATCTACACACATGCATCTCCTTCCGGTCTCAACATGCATATTGAAATCATTCAAAAGATGGCCAATCAAATGAAAGCATTAAGAACAATAATTAAAACTCAATCATGAAGGAGAAATTAAAACTAGATTTAATAAGTTAAGATTCAATCCGTCATTAGTAAACTACGTCATTACCCTAGGAAAATAGAAATTTAGCTCATGACGAAATTAAAAATAAAACCAAAATAAATTGAAAACTTTATAAATATTGCATAAAGCTTGAATGAAAACTTCAAAAATACTGTATAACACTTGAATATTAAATTCTGAAATATAAATATACAACCAAAAGATACATGAAAAATGGAGAAATCTAGCCGTTCATTTAGGAAGTAAAACCTTCCATGTAGGTGGCACGCAAAAAGTAATACAATACTAAGCTTTCCATGTAGGAGGCATGCAAAAAGTAATACAATACTAAGCCTTCTATGTAGGAGGTATACAGAAAGTAATACAATACTAAGCCTTCCATGTAGGAGGCATGCATAAAGTAATATAATGCATGAAATTAAATATAAAAAATAATACAATTTATTCAAAACTATCAGAGAAAAGATCTCTCCTTGTCAGAGAAGGACCTCTAATTGTCAAAGAAGGAAAACTCAACTTTTCTCACTTCTTGCATTTTGTGCTTGGCCTTCATCTCTATTTATAGGGAAAAAAACTGTGTTGCTACAGTGAACCCCGTTTGGAATAGTGAAAAGCTCGTGCTGCTACAGTGCTTCCGTTGCTACAGTCACTTCTGTCATGAATAGTGATTTCCATCATGAATAGTGCCGTCATGAATAGTGACCCCAATGAATAGTCCGATGCTACAGTAATTAGCCTTTTTTAATCCCATCGGTCCAATTTTTGGTCTTCTTTCTCCTCTTATTGTGTGGCTATCAAAAGAGAAAACAAATAAATATTATAACAACAACAACAACAACAATAATAATATTTATGCCAAAATTATCCTGTATTTATCAATTACACCTAAATTTATTACATTAATCTCAAATATCGTCCATAAAATCATCATATAAGGGAAAATAAATAGGCAAATATTTCATTTATCAATAGTGCAAGCAATCCTTACTTCAAATGATTATGGGAGATTAACCATGCTAGTTTTAAGAGACTCTAAGGCCATCCCTTAGACTAGGCCAAACTTAGATTGATTAATACCAAGCCACATTGCATATTAATCTGTTTAATTTAGGTTGATTAAGCACTCTAGCAATTAAATGAACTTAAAAATTGTAATTAGCTTTTAATCCAATAACCGAGCCACCTCGTATTACCACTTGATTTTCTCATTAATCTTAATTTAACAATGGCCACCCATATAAAAATTCAAGGTTAATGATGCTAAAACCCAATGTTAGATACAATTAATAAATTCACATTCAATTAACCAGTGCAAACAAAAGACACCATTGATCCACTAACCAAGCCACTTTGAAATTAGCACAAAGTATTCACACAATAATCAATTCAATGACTAACCAGCATAAAGACGAAATAATAATTAAGCTAATTAACCATAATATCAAGTGCCTAACAAAGATTGAAGCCACATCCAATCTCCAAATACATCAAAATAAATCAGTTCAATATTATAAAATTCATCCTAAGACCTAGGAATCACAATTACAATGTAAACTTATAAAAATGAAAGAACAAAAACTCCCCTATTGAAACTCCAAGTTCATGCCATTACCCTTGCTACAAAGGATTGAGAGGTTTTAGCTACTGCCAACCAGCAACACAGCTTCACCAAACACTTCCACAATTTCAGACATTGAAAACACTGAATTAATTAACCAATTAGCACTAAATCAATTAAGCTCAGGGGCTGAAATTGCCACACAAAAACAGATTAGAGAAAGCCACGGTTTGGACCAAGGATGTTGCTGGCGGTTTGGTTGACGGTGGTTTGTGGTGGTGACAAGATGGAGACAATGGTTCAGGTCCTTCTCCCAATTGTTTGCAGCTCCTCTTCCTTTGTTCTTCACGCTGAAGCTCAAGATTTGGAATGAAGTAGGTGACAGTGATGGTAGGGAGGCTGTGAAGGTTTCCGAAAATCGCAGAGGAAAGCCGAGGGTGCTGCCAACTCTCTGGTCTCCTCGCTCTCCAATCGTCTCTATTTCTCTTAAGAGATCCTCGCAGCTGAAGCTCTACCTGCGGCGGAGCTTCCCTCCTCTCAGCTCAGCTCCTTCGAGCTTGGTGGTGGAAGAATGGAAGTAGTGGTGTGCCGGCAGTAGTGAGGCGATGGTGAATGGAATGATGGCTCGATGAAGGAGTGGTGAAGAGGATGAGGTCCAAGCTCTATGTTCTCGCCACAGCTCCCCTGGCTCTCGACCTCCCTCCTGCCATTCCAATCTGAAACTGATTGAAGAGCAGACCTAAGGGCTGCCAAAACGCTGAGTTTTGGCTAGACTAAATTGGCATTTTGAAATTTTATGATACCAAACTGTTATTTCTAAAATTCAAAACCCAAATTAACGTTTTCAGATTTAATCCAAATTTTCAAGTACTTTCAGTTGAAAACAATTAAACCAATATCAAATCCTCTCAAGAATTAATGATTAAGAGTAATTACAATTATTTTGACAATTTTGTCATTTTTAGTCCTAATTTAATGTATTTACTCTTAATATCTATTTATCACAATTAAAGCATTTCAAACTCAATTAATAGAACAACATGCCCAAATAAAGTGTAAAAATATATAATAAAATTAGATATTTGTCAGCCAATAAAGTTTGCAATAAGAGATTTTTCAGTATAACAACAACAAAGCTTTATCCCACCAGGTGGGATTGGCTACATGGATTCCAAAACACCATTGAACTAGATCAAAAACCAAATCTCTAGATAAATTGTGAACTAAGAGGTCTCGCTCAGTAACATCATTGAGAGTTCTCTTTGATCTTTCTCTACCCCTTTTTATTGGATTCCAAACAACTTGATCTACACTCTTCACTGATGCATCTAATGGCCTTCCGTCTATATGAATGTCCAAACGACCTTAAACGATTTTCTACTGTTTTTTCTTCAATAGGTGGCACTTCAACCCTTCCTTGTATAGGTTCACTACGAATCTTACATTTCATCATATGACCACACATCCATGTTAACATCTTTATCTCAACAACATCTATTTTGTGCTCATGTAGTCGGTTTAAAATCCCAATAAAACTTCCATTTTACTTTATCGAATTTTTCAAAAATAAAATTAATATTTTAGATAAAGGGTCATATTCATTGAGCGTGAACATAGTTTATTGCCCATTAGCAATCTATGGGATTTATTTAATGCAGTATTTGTTTATATTGTTTTAAAATTGTACATGTGTGCAAGTAGCGACAAAACACACAATGACGCATGGAGATAGATTATAGAAAACACACGTGTATTGCATTAGAAAGAGGATTTTGGTAATATTATTTAAGTGTACGAAGCTTCTTGTGAGTGCAAGTATAACGGTCACAATGTGAAGGAGCACTTATTCCTTACGAATACATTTTGCAGATACTCAATTATTATTGAGTCACTGATTACGAAAAATAAACCACCCAGTACATCAATGAATCTAGCTAGCTCAATTATAATTATCAATAATAGTACAATATTCTTTTTTCTTTTTGTCCATCAGGACAATATTCTTCTATAAATTATAGTATTTATCATGACTAAGACATATACTAACAAGTCTTTCCCCCTCCCCCATTAATCTATGGGTGGTTTAACGGAAAATTATATTCCAATTAGTGTGTGTTGTGTGGGGATAATTTTAATCTCATTACCATATTAAGATATACTTAGCATGATGATGTGTAAGAGTAAGTCAAATCGTCTCTATTGTTTCAAGAGTGTGAATCTGTATATGCTTAACAAATTATTCTCTCTATTTTTAAACTCATACATATTCTTGCCTTAATTGTCAGTGTTACTTGACTTGAGTTAATGCGTGGAAAAAAATGGAAAAGTCTTACATCAAACAAACTTGAGTTAAATAAAGTGAAATAACCTATAAATTTAAAACTTGATTTGAATGATTTAATAGGTAACCCTCTCTTCAAGAGAGGCCGAATGTAAAAGTGAAGGCATAAATATATATGAATAGATCGAGCGAACTAAAAAGGAGATCTACTGAGCCCCTCCTTAAGATCAAAGTTTAGATTCATATTTTCTAAGCTTAAGATACGTTTTTTTTTGCTTTGATTAATGATCACATGGGTCTAAAATATTGTTTATAAATAGATATCCTGAGTCTCCATTAAAAAAGAAAAATCAAAGTTTATATTCTTATTCAAGTGAAAGGACTTGTAAACTTACTACTTCAATATTACGATAAGTTTTTTTTCCTTCTAATGGTCCCAATTTTATTTCCAATTAGATATAGTAACCCTCTGCTAATTATTTGAATATAGAGAAGGTTCACATTGATTAATTAAAGACGTGATTTAAGGTATATAATTTGAAAAGGGAGTTCCATCAAATAGTTCAAGTTATTTTGATAGAAAGCCAAAAACAGAACAAAAAAATAGCACGAGGAATTGTCCCACATTGATAGCTTAAGCAATTTTAATAGAAAGCCAGCCCTAACATATACTCAAATCTAAAATTCTAACATGATATCAAGAGCCATTTGACACAGGGTAAAAAAAAAAAAAGAACGAAAATAAAATAAATATTGATAGAAAGCCAACCCTAACTTATACATCTATCTAAAATTCTAAAACTAATTAGCCTCCATAAAAGATCAAATTTATACTAATATTCAAGTGAAAAGAATATATACTTGTATTTAAGTGAAATGACTCACAAAACTTACAAATTTAAGGTTAGATACTCATCATCTACCTCTCACCTAAAAAAACCGGAATTTAAAAGTGATCTAAGGCATAAAGATGAATGGATGGAAAAAGGAGCGTGTTGGTGAAAACTAAAGAGGGGAAAAAAAAGAAGAAGGAAAACTACAGAAAAAGTGAAGAAAGATTATACCTAATCTTACCACTAGTTGACGCATTTGCTTGCCTTAATTAATCATCTCATGGGCACAGGTTTTGTTTATAAATAGATACATATGCTGTAAGCCTCCAATCCACAAAAGACATCAAAGTTTATATTCGTATTCAAGTGGTACAAGTTAATTAGAATCTCTAAGGAATCCACCGTTCATCATCTTCTTCTTCATCAACAACATACACAGAAGCATCACTGCACAACACAGACACAGATTAAAAGCTAAGTAACTAGGAAGAGAAATCTGAGAATCAAAGTGATGGAATGGAAGAAATATTATTTGGATTTGATGTTGGTTCCTTTGGGACTTGCCATAACCATAGTTTATCATGTTTGGTTATGGCACAAGGTTCGTACCAGTCCCTTCACCACCATCATCGGCATCAACGCTCACGGCCGACGCTTCTGGGTTCCAACCATGATGAAGGTACACAAACATATACTGATCTTATCCCCTCGAATCTGTTACATATATTAGATCTTGATCTATCTCTCATTGCTTTGAGTTATATTACTTTATTTTGTTCTCTTATTAAGTTTCTGAATATCCAGTATATTAGCAGCCGGTGTTTCTGTTAATATAAATATGATGGCGCGCGCGCGTGCGCTTCTATTTTAAACTTCACTATCTTCTATACTTGTTAAATCCAGATTGTAACTCACCAAATATTTTGATCTTAACAAGTAGTTGTGTTGTTTAGATATGTGAGATTTGGAGGGGAGGGGACGGAAAATTTTTATAAGTTGAATTTTAAAAAATCAGAAAAGTGAGGTTACAAAATTTTGATAAAGCAAAAAAATGTAATATAAAAGAGTAAGAAAATTTAATTACCCCACTTTTCTATTTTTTTAAAAAAATCCAACTTGAAATTTTTTTTCCCTCCTCTCACTTTTCCTCCCCTCCCCTCATACCAAACAAGCACCAAGTGTTTGCTATCTCATTAGGTTACTGAGATGAAAAGCTCTTACTACCTCCAATTCTTAATATAAGAACTTATACTTACACTACGAAAAAGATCTTATCTTAAGAACCAAAGGTAGTATCAAGTGACAAAAGATTCCTTGTTGTTGACCGGTTGGTGTTCCATATTATTTGCAATCACATCTCAATTTTCGGTGTTTCTGCACTTCTCACTGGATATATGTTGCTTATTATCTTTCATAAAGAAGCATGTAGAAGCATATTATACACACTTTCTTCTCAATGGATTTTTGTTTAATTTTTTTTTTTTGCGTTTATATCTTTACACAGTGTTTAGTTACAGTAAGAATGATTGATTTGTTTCCACTTTCTTTTTACACCCCCACCACCTTATTTCTTTATATGCAGTAATTTATTCTTTAAACGGAATCTAAGCTCAATTCTTTGTTGTGTTATGAGAATTTATACCTCTAGCCTAGCTTGTGCCTCAAAATATAAACAATAGTTAGTAAAAAAACATCAATTATAAAGTAGAACATGAGGGAAAAAGTTAAAGCAAGCATAGGTCGGGAAGGTTCAGATATAGCTAAATGGTTTCAGATGTTGCTTTACCGTTGTGGTACTTAACTTAGAATCAACATCAAAATGATTAAAATGAAAACCATGCATAAATGAATATCCGAAAGGAATTTACTGTGGAGTTAATTAGTTAATTAGAATAAGTTCTGAAATTAAAATGAATCTCCGGCATATAATAGAATCTCTAAATACATACAATTGGCTGGCCTAGGTTTTAGGGTTTTTTTTTTTTTAAAAAGCTACTGTGATAAAAGATTAAAAGAAGTGGCTTTAATTAGGGAATATGATGTTACATCTCATTATTTTCATTCAAAAGTGGGTTATCATGATTCCACTTCCTCTTTTTTCTGTTGCCTTTCTTCATTAACCTTTTAAAAAACAATCTCTTGATGGTCCTCATCCATTAAATTTAGAATAAAAGGAAATAAGATATGTCTTTCATGTTTCATCCCACCATCTCCTATACAGTAAATTAAATCTTAGGCAAAAGGACACATTCGGTCCTTCAACTTCCTCACTTATGGGTTGTTTGGTATGAGGGATTTGGAGGGGAGGGAAATTTTTTTTGAGTTATATTTAAAATATTTGGAGAAGTTGGGTTATAAAGTTTTAAAAAAGAGAAATATAAAATAAATGAGAAAGAAACGTTAATGAAAATTTTTTAACATCAAGTTGTTTGGACTTGCCTTTTCAATTAAAAAAAAAAACTTTAAGTGGGTGGTGGTTGTTTCTTTGGTCACTCTTTTGTTGATTCCGTGTTCATCTCTTCATCTTTAATTTAGAGCCCTCTATTCCATTATTAGCTTGTGACTTCTGCTTTAGACACCAACTAATTAATCGATAATAAGTTAATTATTTTTCCGTTCATGTAGGTTGAATTCATAAACCATATTAAAAAAAAACATTCCACAAGGATAAAAGAACATAATCAATTACAGGAGAATTATATTCATAATGTTGAATTTCATTGGTTATCTCCCTAAGTATGAAATAAAGACTTAGGAAAAAGCCTGATTATTCATTTCTTTTTTTCCTAATTGAGGGTAAATTTATTTAATAATCTTGCTTCAAACGACGAGGCACTTATATCTGATAGTACATCATTGTGCATATCTCATCTGAATTATTTACATAAGATTTAGAAGGTTTATTTTTTATCATTATATTTATATTATGAATGAATAAAAATAATAAAATAATAATCTCTTATGATTATCAACTTGTGAAAAATACAAAAAAAAAAAAAACATCCGGAGTCTGGACTATCAATATTTTTATCTGAATGGTAATGAAGAGACATACAAGCAGGGGATTTCGTTACAAATTAAATTCGGTGGGCAAACCATAGAGATAATTTCTAAGGTTAATACAGTATATAAAATTATCCAATAGAAATTTACAAATAGGGCATCTTTGTGTATTACATGTATTTTAAGAAATAAGACGTATAATCATGTTATTCATAGAACAGTGCAGCTTGTTTATACTCAAATATATAAAGTAAAGAAAATATCGGAATTAAAATTTTATTCCTCTTTTTTTTCCCCTGTTGATTTTAATCCGAACATAACTTTATAAAAGATCTAAGGCTAGGTACGTTGGTTAGGTTCTATTCACTACTTTATAAACTCAAAAGTAGTTGTTTTTGTTTTGCTTTTGATATGTAAATGCTTTATTATACTCTTTAATTTGCTTATGGAAAATAAGCATTTCAATTTCACAAAAAAATGGTTAATTAATTCCCTTTTTGTTTGATGAAGGACATTGGAAAGAAGGACATCATAGTAGTACAAACCCTACGTAACCTTATAATGGGATCAACTCTGATGGCCACCACATCGATCCTCCTCTCGGCCGGCCTGGCGGCAGTCATAAGCAGCACCTACAGCGTAAAGAAGCCTCTCAACGACGCCGTCTATGGGGCCCACGGCGAGTTCATGGTGTCGCTAAAGTACGTGACGATACTCACCATCTTCCTCTTCTCCTTCTTCTGCCATACTCTGTCCATTAGGTTTCTGAACCAGGTGTGCATCCTCGCCGCCACGCCGCAAGATGAAAAGTCCATGATAACCCCACAGTACTTAACAGAGCTTCTGGAGAAAGGAACCATATTAAACACGGTGGGGAATAGGCTTTTTTACTCAGCAATTCCTCTTCTTCTTTGGATTTTTGGGCCTGTTTTGGTTTTCTTGTGCTCCATGGCCATGGTTCCTGTGCTTTATAACCTTGACTTTGTTTGTATTGCCAGTAACGGGAAGGGGAAAGTGGACTTCAATAATGGAACAAGGGACAACAATGACAACTATGTTTGATTAAGGTCAAACATAGTATAAGTGTACGAACGTAAATGATAAATTCTTAGATTCCATTTAAATCCCTTCCAAACTAAATATGCATGCATGGATCAATGTATAAGCCCAGGTGTACGTTTAAATAAGTTTTGCATGTATATGATGTTTCATGTTGTAAATTAAACAACTGGCTTTCAATTTGATTAAATGGGATCCAGAATTAGTTTGGTATGCCAAATTTTGTTTAGATTTTTTATTGATGGCTTAAGAAATTCTCTATGTTGAATATGTTAGAAGGAAAAAAATTTGTAGGTTGATTAAACCAGAATAGAAAATAGATTAATTAAATTAATCATAAATAAACATCTTTGTATGAAGCACTAATTGCATCTCTTGATGATGTAAATCAAAGTTGTTAACATTTGATGCGCTTTGTAACTTGTATATGGTGCAGAAACATCTGTAAGGAGAAGCGCTTTTCCAAAATGAAAAAAAGTATAGCACTTCTTTTATATCATTTTGGAATTTGATATGGTGATTACTATTACTTCTTAATTAATGGTTTCATAAATAATAGTTAACGTTGTTGCGGAAATGATTTGTTTCATTGTATAAAAGCTAGACACATTTTGTTGTACATTGCAGAGTCTAAAAAATATGCATATACGAAACTAACACACTTGGATGAGACAAGATTTGCAGGAACATGTTTACAAATTGATGAAAATTAACGTTGGTTGATGAGTATAATCTGGCTCAATAAAACTTAAATACTGATTATATGGACTTTGCTTAATTGACTAAATGAAATAAGATCTACAAGCTCACCACTCTCTTGAGGGTCATGAAGTCATTGGACTTGCGACTACATTAAAATATTGGCCACTTCCACTACCAAAAAAAAAAAAAAAAGGTCGATTGGCACCTGAATTGAGTGACGGAATTTGATAATTCTGTTGTAAAATAAACTTTTACTAATTGATCAATGACTGAATTTCATTGCTAATTTGTTGTATTTTTAAGAGTTTAGATACTAGTACAAATTTAAATATTGCATATATAAAATAAATCAAATGCATATAATACATTATAAAATGAAAAAAATAATATTTATGTCGTCTATGTTAAATGTGAATATCATCTAGACTGTGTAAGCATAGAATATACAATCTAGCTAGTTATATTTATAGAGATAAAATGTGAAGGTTTTCTTATGACTCTAATATATACAGATACACACACACACACATAGAAGATCTAACCATATAGGCTAGAGCCAATGTGTGCTATGAGTTGTGCCTTCCTCCATTATCTGTAACTTTTAACCTAGTGATATCCGCTTCATCTTACACTATAACCTAGAGTCGCACTAAGAGAGATAGGTCTCAACTCTCGTACATCGAAGGCTTTATATCTTTACTTTGTGGAGTCTAATTTGTATAGTTTTGAATCAAGTGGAATTATAATATCCCCCAAGTTGGCCTATAAAATAAGGCTTTCACTTTACTCGTCTCAAAACTCAAACACACAAAGCCCCTTAGAGAAAGAGAAGATGGCTTTGAGCAAGAAGACGACTACGACGACGATGATGAAGATGATGGGTCTGGTTCTGTTCTTGATGGCCTTGTCTACAACTGTGGAGGCTGAGGAGACGGTGGACGATAATGGCGGAGGAAAGTACTACGTAAAGTCGACAACCACAGCTTGCTGCAACATTTGTCCCTGCACGAGATCAATCCCACCTCAATGCCATTGTAGAGATATCGCAGAAACTTGCCACTCTGCTTGTAAAGCCTGTGCTTGCACTCGCTCAGTTCCCCCCCACTGTCGTTGTACTGATACCACCAACTTCTGCTATCCTTCTTGCTCTTAACGGCGTCATGTTATGTGAATATGTGAACCCTGTCTTTTGAAATAACATGTATTCTTGTGCTTTTCTTGTAGTCTGGTTTGCTTGCAATGTCTTGATCCATGGATCTCCTTCTATCTATAACTTTTTTATGTCCTTTTGTCATTATGATTTCACATGGCTTGCTCATTTTTCCTTGCAGGACAATAACTTGGTTTAATTTTCTCTTTCAATTACCTTAAGAGAAGATAACAAATAGGTTCCACCTTAATTGGTTTTTAGTCATCATAAGTATAGGGTAAAGTTAAATGATAGTTGACATCAAACTTATAGAAAAATATGTGACCTTCTAATTTTATCCCTTAGTAAAATTAATGTCCAAAGTGAAGTGCCCTATTAGATTTTAAGCATACCAATTCTCATGAAAAATAATGAGAATTGTTAATCTCTAGGATATCATGTCATTTCATCACATTTTCCTTGAATTTCATACAATCTTTAATACATTTGTTCGTAATTAGGATACCATGGGTCTAGTACTCTTAATTAAAGTTACTCTTGCTAATGCAGCTAGTAACTATCCCTTAAAGTACTATTATGAACCACTTAAAGTGCAAGTAAAATGGATAAATATAACTTGGTTCCCTTAAGGAAGAATGTTCAAATGAGACACTCTAAAGCACAACTTGATTATATTAACTAAACAATAACACACTAGCTAATAGAATCTCATTGGACCCAATAAATGAAATATATTAATCTAAAGCACCAAATCACAAAATTCAATCTGATTACATAAGTTCAATCCACAGAGAAAACCGAATGGCAACTCAGTCTCAAACTATAGAATGGCATTCAACTAGGAAATTATAAAACAGAAATGAGAAAATGAATTAAACTAAAAACTCCACTAATTGAAGCTCCGGAACTCTCCAGCCGCTTTGTCCATCTCCAAGAGGCAACGAACTCGACCTCTCATTGCTTCAACCCCAGCTCCAACGAGCTCCTTCACACTGTTGACCATGGAAACAATAAGGAAGGTGAGAGTGATTCAGTGATGAAGAAGAATAAGGTGGAAAATGCAGGCTTTGGTGAGTAGAATGGAAGAGAAGGTGACGGTGGTGATGGCTGTGAAAGTGGAGGTCCGAAGGTGGTGTGTGGTGAGAAAGAAAGGAGGAAAGGATCCGTCACTTTGGTAGGAGAATGGAGAATCTAAGATGGGGTGCCAGTGGCTGTGATTTCCCGACGGTGGCTTCCGGCGGTGGAGATTTCAGGTGATGATGGAGGTTGGTGGAGAGAGTGGTGGACAGTGGTGTAGTAAAGGACAGAAAACGACGGAGAAGTGGAAGGAGGCGAGAATCGACGCTGTGGTGAGGATGGAGGAAGTCGATGGTGGTCGTCTCCCTTGTCTGCAATTCCTGTCTAGGCCTCCAAGGTGAAGATTGATGGTGGTGGGAGAGAGGCCTGTGGTGGTAACGGTGCGAAGTCATCAACGGTAGTGGTAGTCTCCGTCTCGTTCCCTACGATGCTCTCGGTTCTCCCTCAAGCTCCGGTCGAGAATCTGCGACGCAGCTCTCTCCCTGCCTCCCCAAATTCGCGGCCCTCAATCATCTCAAAAGAGCCCTCATTTCTGATTCAATGGTGCAAAAAACGCAGCACTTTCATTGGCTTTCTTAAAATTTAGGTACCACAATGTCATTAATTTCTGGTCCCTTTTCTGTCATTTCTGAATTTGGGGTTTCAGCAACATTAATTTGGGTCTTCTATTTTCTTTTTCCATCTTTCACCCCAATTTCTTCCAAGTTCCTAAAATGCAATATTAAACACAAGGTAGGATCAAAAGTCCAACGAAACAATTGCACAATTAAATTAACAAGTCATGACCATTTTACCCCTAATGTAGTCAAATTCAATGCAAAGGTCCCTAACTCAAATAAAGGTCAAATCATGTAATAATGAACTAGAAAATGGATTAAAATCCCCAAATTAATAATGAAATAACATATCAAAATATGGTACGATCAACTCAAGATAAGGAAGATGAACTTTTGGCTTTTGGTTGCCAATCATGGCACAAG
Source organism: Inga leiocalycina (assembly GCA_963242795.1). Lineage (NCBI taxonomy): Eukaryota > Viridiplantae > Streptophyta > Magnoliopsida > Fabales > Fabaceae > Inga > Inga leiocalycina. Next base: position 81,388,441 of record OY725320.1, on the reverse strand, counting down.
TATGCATATTTTGATAGTATGTAGTTTCTTATGATTTTAATGCGCTATTTCTTTGTAAGAAATTTTGATACAATAATTAAGTAATTGTAGCCACTTTGCTATGCTTTGGAGGACTTGTTAGTAATGAGAGAAGCATGGGGAAATCAATTCAGCAATGAGAAAACCCTAAACTCCAAGGTCATGTCATTGCCACTACTATAAAGGATTGAAGGATTTAGCCACGCCTAGACATCTGCACAGCTCCACCAAACATCTTCAAAGCTTCAACAATGGAGAACACCACCAGAAAAATGAGCTTGATGAAGGATAGGTAGGATTGACGGGTGACGATGGAATACATGAACAGAGGAAGGGTGAGGGCAACGGCGATGGAAGGTGTGACGAGAGTGGAGGCGACAAATGGAGGTGGAAATGTGGTGAGATCGTGGAGAAGGTGTAGTCCGAGAATCTGAAGGCCCAATCCAATTTCAAGGTCCACGAATGCTCTGCTTGAGGTGGATAAGGTTGTCAGTGAGGATGGAGATAAGGGTGAAGGCCGCTGGCGATGGAGAAGGTGGAGCGAAGGTGTGGAAGGCGATGGATGAAGGTAAAGGTGACAAAGATGGAACGATGAAGGTGGTTCTGGTTTGCAACGCTATGGTCTCTGAAGCTCGCTAAAACCGTTTAAAATTCAGACCTAATTATGTGTCAACACACAGCAGTTTCAACTCATGGACCAATCTGTCATTTTTAAAATTTGTGGTCCTAAAACATTATCCCAAACTGCCATTATCAGATTTAATCCAACTTCTTCACCCACCTATAATTTAAAACAACCAAGCCAACATCAAATTTTCTCAAAAATCAATGATTAAGAGTAATTACACTTATTATGACAGTTTTGCTCTTATTTATTCTAATTTAATGTATTTACTCATAACCCAATTAATCATAATAAAGACACTTATAGCTCAATAATTATGACAAAATACCCAAATAAACTATAAAAATATATAATAAAATAGGAATTTGTCAGTGTGTAAGAGTCGGGAAATGATATTCCTGAGGCCACTTCATTTTTCACAAGACTCTAATACTCCCTCCGGTTTTTAATATAATACATATTTATCTAATTTGATTAGATTAAGAAAATTAATTGAGTTAGTTAATATGACATGTATTTTCTAAACACCTAAGTTGTTTTCCTTAATTTCCTAATTCCCTCTCCTACTTGATTATTGTTTAAGGGGAATCAATAAGGGTAACTTAGGAAAAGATTGACAAATATGAAAAATATATCTTATATTAAGGATTGGAGAGAGTAATATATGTAGAAGATCCAATCATATACGCTGAAGCCAATGTGTACAAGAGTTGTGTCTTCCCTCTATCACCGGTAAACTTTTAATTACCTCGTGACATCCACTTCATCTTACACTACAACTTAGAGAGTCACTATATCTAGTATATTAATTTTCTACACAAAAGCACAAGAAATAGTGGCTATAATAATATGGTTAAAACTCCAGCAGTTATGGCGTTGGTTTGACTAAATGTAAGTGTGCTTGGTTTTGCGAGAGTAACTTTTGATTAAAACGTGGTTTTGACATAAACCAACATAATACCAAACAAGCTTTCATTTGGTGAAAAATAGTTTACAACTGTTGCTTCACCTAAAAGAAAAGATTTCAATTCTTAAATACACACACACACACACACACACACACACGGATATTAAAAATTTAAATTCAAATCTAGATTAGTCAATATTCATTTAAAAAAACTTTAAAAGAGGTGGTTGTGAAGATAAATTCCTTAAAACATGGATATTTAAAACTTAAATAAATTAATAGGAATGAGAATTAAACAAATTTATTGGCTTATTCACTTTTTTCTTAATTTTGGTATAATGGTTGGAAGTGTCTTATGGTATGGATAAAAAATGAGTAAATTGAAATCGCACTACCATTGTAGGAATAATTTTTACGTTAACCTAACTTTTATGTAAGTATCCTTTTAAGTTGGCAAAAAAAAAAAAAAGTAAGTATCCATTTAAATTCCCTTAATCATAAAGTCTGCCCAATATTTTAAGGAGTTATTCCAACTCACCTATTAAACTTTTTTGGCTTAAGAGAAAACACAAACGTAATCTTAATTATACAAATGATAAGCCTGGAAGTTTTCTTTGTTTAATTTTTACCCTCGAAATGTAATCCAGTTTCAGGTCAAAAACACAAATGTGTCCAACATAATTCGAGAGACAGATGCAACATATGTCCAGCTTGTTTTTTCATAGGAAAACTGATATTCCATACCATGTTATTTACATTTTTTATCTACACTTCATCAATATTAATTAATTTATTATAAGATAAGACGTAAGTAACGTAACGTAAGTAATTAACTTTGTTTCTAATTAAAAAAAGTTAAAAAGAATAATTAGTGGTGTGAAAACTACTCCACTCAAAATTTCAAAATAAGGAAAATCTCGGAGCAAAATTTGGCGTATAGCCATTGACTTCAGTTGTTCAATAAAAGTTGAGCTTCGGATAATCTTCTCGTCCTTTTTCTCTTTTTGTATTTCCTTTCTATCATTATTAAATAAAAAACGAATGGTTGAGATTCCATAATTAACAAAACTGTTTTTTTTTCAGGTAGTATATAGACTACAGTTATGCAATGTTCAGATTATAATTAATAGTTTAAATTTATTTATATATTTTTATGTAATATGATAATCATAACTTTATAATTATTAAATTTTTACAGTTCATTTATTGATCCAATAGTAGGGATGGAATGAGGAAAAAGAAAAGGAGACCAAATGATGAGAAATCCAAATACCAAAAGTGGAATATGTATGTGCGCGACAGTGAGAGTGATAGAATACGGGTATTTTATGACATATCTAGTGAAAAGCAAGTGACATTTTGCTCTTAGGGTCGGTTTGGTTTGAGGGGAGGGATTTTGCTCCCCTTCTCTTATTTGACAACATAAAAATTTAAGGAAGGGAGGGAAAATGTTTTGAAATTTCTCCTCCCCTCCCCTTCCAAAATGAGGGGATTTGAAGGAGAGGAGTAATATTTTGGCATGATGTGACTATTATGCCCATGAAAACTTTTAATTTTCCTATGATACCCTTCTGACTCTCTTCCTCATCCCCACCCTCACTTTATATTTTGGCATGGTGTGACTATTACGCCCATGAAAGTTATAATTATTCAATTTGATAATTATAATATTATAATTTTATATAATTATTAAACATTCTACAAAATTAAAAAAATGACTTAAATAAAATAAGGATAAAGTTGTCCGTATGAAAATATTTTACCTCCCCTCCTCTTATTAACCAAACAAGGTAACATTAAAATATCTCCCCTCTCATCAATCCAAAGAAGGTAATATTAAAATCTCTCCCCTCCGTTGAACCAAACTGGTTGGAAGGGAGGGGATGAAAAATGAGTCCCTCCCTTTGTTTGGTATGAAAAATTGGAGGGGAGGGATCCTAAAGAAAGGGCTCCAAATCCTTCTTATCCCCTCATTTTTGTTCCCGCCAAATTGGGGGGTTTTGGAGGGGATGAAAATTAGCCCCTCCCCTTCCATCCCCTCCCTTTGAACCAAACAGGCCCTTAGAGTGAAATTGAAACTCACAACTCATGATTTGTATAAGAGAAAGACAACCGATTAAGGTTATAAACTGAAACACATTTTTTTCATGAAAAACTAGATAAACTTAAGTGCATTAGTATGTCAAAAGATTCTACTTTAAATGGAGTATTCCTTAAGGTGAAAATATAAACAATTATAATATACTCTACGTGGAAAAAGAAAGGAAAAATAGCATCATGGCAAAAAAACAAGAAGGGGAAAAAAAAAAAAAGAGAATTAGTATTTTCCTGATGTTTTAACTTATTTAATATTCTCGTTGTCAACATTATAACCTTAATAAATGCAATTTTTTTTTTTAAATTTTGTTTAATCTGTGTGTCTGCTGACATCAGCTACCACCAACCAAAAAATAACACATCAAAACTGATTTTAACTAATTACATGTGTTTGCCGTACCTATTAGATAGAGGAATCTATAAATTGTTTAAATTTATCTCTAAGTAATTCCAACACCATCTTGCTAGTTTTTTCTTTTTTAATTATATAGAAATATAAACTATAAAAAGTGAGAGTAAATAAACATAGTGGCCAGAGGTGAAGTCACTAATAGCGCCCTAAGTAATACTTTCGCAGATTATTGGCCCATGATGGCTTACTTGCGTAAACGTCTCTCTCTTCTCCTTTCTTTAACTTCAATCAACTAGATGAATGAATCTGGTTGTTTTTTAATTGTTAATATTTTTTGCCAGATTTTTACCATTAATATGAAACATATGGATATTATCTGAGTTCTGTTTCATAGAAATAAATGGACTACATAATTGAATTAAACGTGGGGGATATGAAGTTCTGAGAAACATTTTTGATATTATTTGTATTCTCTGTGAGACATAAGAAATATATTTCACCGTTAACTGAGAATATAATCTCTCTGGGTCTCGAAAATCCCTACTATTTATACCAAACTAATTTGGATTCCACACATCAATTATTTGTATTTTATTATTAGCTTAATTATACGTATAGTTTATATGAACCTAATCATTGTGTGTGTGATCGAAAAGGAAAACGTGCTGTGGGTTGGCTAATTCGTTACTTAGTTATCTGGCATTCTATTGTATGTATATATGGCTGCTATAACGAAGTATTCAAAAAAAAATAAAAAATCTTGCCAGCATTTTTTTAAGTCTTTCTTAAAACGCTGGCAATAATAATATAAAATCTCTGTCGTTAGCCTGACTCAGTGAGCCTTATAATAAGAAACTTGTTGATTAATAAGATTACAGGTTGGAGGTTTAGCTAATAGGCCAATATATATATGATTCACTCAATCATAAATCACACGCAACCAAATAGAGCCATTCTGTCATGATGAGCTTAAATATTAGTAATATTCAAGGTTAATATGGTTAAACTCATAACTTACCGGATAATTAACTATTGCAAATCCATATATATTAATATCTTGTAATAAGTTACTCCAAGAGCAGCGTGGTTTTTCTTTTAATTTTTTTTATATGTTTTAAAATCGCACGATTCTCCTTTATAAATAGGTGAGCATAGGCTTCGAGAATGATGAAGTTGTATTGATAGAAATCAAATAAGCTATGAGGATGGAATGGAGGAAATATTATTTGGATGTGATGTTGGTGCCTTTGGGGATTCTTATAAACTTGGCTTATCACTTTTGGTTATGGCATAAGCTTCGCACCGATCCATTCACCACCGTCATCGGAATCAATGCTCAGGGCCGCCGCTTCTGGGTTCCCACAATGATGAAGGTACCCACTCTCTCTATACAAATATACCACCTCCGATCTTAAATAAAAGACCTAGTTAACTTTTTATTAGAGAGATTAAGGAAGTTAAATAAGTTAGTAATATCATATGTTGTGTATGATTGAACTATATATCAATTTATACGTTAGACAAATTAGTTTAGAGAAAAAATGATAAATGTAAATAATTTAAAGTAATTTAATTAACTTTCTTAATCTTCCTAAAAAAGTCAACTATGTCTTGTATTTATGACCGAAGCTAGTATAAATCTACAAAATTCAGAGTGATTAGCTAAGTATGCTCAATCCAACCCAGGACTTGTAATATGAAGCCAATATACTTCACAAATTAAACCACACCAAGCCACAAATTAAGCCACGAGTTCGAAAGGCCTTGGTCTGAACAATTAAATTCATTATTTATTGGGAATTTTGATCCTATCAAGTGATGCTATATTTACGAGAATTAATATTTTTTGATTCATGCTTTCTCTTTTGATACTTCCTCCCATTGTTATCAAACTCGCTAGTTCACTTTCTAAATTTACCGTTTTTATGTTTTTACCTTAGAAAATCAAGTTGAGTCACTCTCAAACTCATAATAGTTATAAACTCAGTCAAACTCGTGAATTCATATACCGAGTTTACTATTTTTATGTTTCCAGCTTATAAAATCATCTTAACTCACAGTTAAACTCGTGCTAACTTTTTCAATTTGATCATATTCATTGACTTTATATATGTATTTTTTAAAAAATTATTTGTTGAGTATGATAAATTATGAATGTTGATGAATTTAATTTCAAATATCTGGATTTAAAATATATTTAAATTGATTTAAAATATATTTAAATTAAGTTGTTGTAATTTTTTATATTTTTATGATTTAATTATGGACTGTTAATGCCTATTGTTGATAAAGGCAAACTCTTATGAGTTTAAGGTTTGAGCCTACGATATGATTCATTTTACGTCACTATCACAATTTTACTTAAACTATTGAGTTTAACAATCTTACTCCCTCTTGTGCCAAACATATATAACCCCATAGGAGACATATAATTAATTTGTAAATACAAAAGAAATGCAACAGTACTCAATTAGTTATATAGATTTATTCAACCGAAAAGTTAAAGTAGATTCTCTCTGTAAGAATTATTACGATTTGTGAGATGTTTAAGAAATCAATAAATTCAGTGATTGTATCTTCAAAAAATAATTTTAAAAAACGGTATTCTGAAGATCAAGTTAATTATTTTCGTTTTTAAAAAACTCAAATATTTTTTAAAGAAAGACTAATAAATTAATTTTCAAAACAAAAAACAGTCGGGACTTTCAGCGAAAATGGCGTCACAATATATAAATATTATGTTAAAGAAGTGGACGGTCTTGTCATAATTCCGCTTTCATCCTATTTTTGTGATCTCTGGTCTCCTTCAAAATCAGTTTCTTTATCCTTTCTCTTAAATAATAATAAAAGAAAAGAAAAGTTCTTTCATGTTTGAACGGAACGTGGTGTCACAATCTAATGTAAAGTAAATCAAATGTGCTGTCGTTTAAAGTGGATAATGATTTTATACTTTCCTCCTCCTCGTGACGATTTCCCTGTTCATCTCCTGCCACTAAATTCTGATATATATGGAACTTCTTTCATTTATACTACTATATCCTTTCTAATCTACAAAATTATTTACATTATCTTTTTCTGTACATAAATTCAAGTCGTAAACCACATGTTTTTATTAGACAAAATAAGAGACTAATAATCATATAAGAAATTAATTAGTTATTTTCTTAACTTGTTTTTTTAATATCATTATCTGGTATCTAGTTCAGGGTTCGTGGCTGCCCTTTCCAATACAAGTGTCTCCTCTGAGACTCGAATTTGAGACCCAGAGGGGTCTAGCGGAGCCTTATACTGCTAGACTAACTCTATGTTGATTTTCTTAACTTGGTTAAATTCATGGGAAAATTGCTGAAAAACTGTCATTGCAAAATTATTGCCCAAGGTACGTGGAATTTGTTTAAAAAGTAAGGTGTAAACTATCTTCAGCTATTGCAGCTCTTCTTCAATTTTGTGCAATTTTTCTTCAATTATGTATGAAACGCCAAAAGACATTTACACATAATTGAAGATCATATTGCAATAATTCAAAAAGAGTTGCACCCACTCAAGGATCTGGGTCATTAGGTATTTTTGGGTGATAAATTTGTTATGAGGGAATTTTCAGCAATTTTCCCCACATTCATTGATAAAACTAATCAAAGTTAACTGTTGAGGCAAATATTTGGGTGGAATTAAATTTCCATGAGTTTTTTCTTTGAAGGACATAGAAAAAAAGAACATCGTAGCAGTGCAATCCCTACGCAATCTGATAATGGGATCAACTCTGATGGCCACCACATCGGTCCTCCTCTCGGTGGGCCTGGCCGCCGTGATAAGCAGCACCTACAGCATGAAAAAGCCTCTCAACGACGCCGTTTACGGGGCCCATGGCGAGCTAATGGTGTCGCTAAAGTACATCACAGTACTCACCATCTTCATCTTCTCATTCTTCTGTCACACTCTGTCCATTAAGTTTCTGAACCAAGTCTGCGTCCTGGTGTGCACCCCACAAGACCTAAAATCCATGGTGACGCCACAGTATTTGACAGAGCTTTTGGAGAAAGGAAGTGTATTAAACACAGTCGGAAATAGGCTTTTATACTCAGCACTTCCTCTTCTTCTTTGGATCGCCGGACCTGTGCCGGTTTTCTTGTGTTCAGTGGCTATGGTGATTTTGCTTTACAATATTGATTTTCTTTGCGGGAATAGTAGGACAGCAAGAAAGGACCTGAATGAAAGAAAAGGCGATGGTGTTTGACCGACGTACGAGATGCCTTAGACCTAGAACTCCGATCAAGTGATCGGAGAGAGATCCGTGGCGCTGTCACTAGGGCAACCTGTAATTCAACCTGCAATTAGATAATAAAATTACAATGATACGTACTCATGGACAAGCTAAGGCCAATAATAATTCTACGTCGTCCTCTTGGTGGGTTTTCGATTTCCTTTCTTTTCTTTTGGATTTTTCTTGCAAACATATAATGAGAGGGGTATCTGCCACTAAGACAACTTGTTATTGGCGTATTATTAGATAATTAAATTCTTTTATAAGGATAAGTTTAGGTTGGTTGGGTTCCGGGTACTCACCAAGGCTAGGACGTGCCACTGGGATTAAAAAGCACTTAAAAAGGTACTTACAAATTATCTACCAAAATTATCTACATATAGACAGCGGAATTTGAACTCACAACCTTATTTATCCTAAGCTAACTCCTAACTAACTAAACAGTTCTTTGTTGGCTTAGAAGCAAGAGTATTACTCCAATTATGGACTATCGACTAATATGAAGTTAGGGCTACATAGGTTCAGGCCTGTAGAAAGCCCAAATGGTATCATTAAATAAACTGCTTCTATTATGAGCTGTCTTCATTATTGCATGTAGATGACTGGATGGTATAGATGGGAGGCATGAACGTTGCCACGCGAGAAATATAAATTTATATGACTCTTGTTACGTATATATGTGAGTAAATGTTTAACCCCACCTCTTTTATTTTATTATTATTATTTTTTTGCCAGCAACCTCACCTCTCTTAATTTGAATTTCTTCCCTACCTACTTCATAAACCACATAGAACTATCATATCCCTTGACATGGCCTAAACATAGCTAGCTAGCCCTCACAATCTCCTCAATATAATAATCATATATATATATATATTAATGTTGTAATAATATATATGAAAACCAAATGCTAAACACACACACACACACACACACCCACCTCAGTGTATTTCAGAATTAAAACTCAGGTGTGTACTAGTACAAGCTTGAAGCCGCTCTTTGTTTCAGTTTATTACTCATAAGTGAAAAATAATACCTGCGCATTATAATACCTTGCTCAGAGTATTTTCAATAATTCTCCCTCTCGCATTTTCTCTATTGAAGATCATATAATATAAAAGTTGACTTAATATCACTAACACAGAGTTGATTTAACGGTATAAGGCTCTACTAAATCCCTCTAGATCTCAAGTTTGAGTCCTAGTTGATATAGTATAAAAAAATTGATGTAACTGATAGTTAGTCAGCCTTGTGTGTTTAAAACTTAGGAGGAGGAGGAGATCCAGTAGTGAAAGAAGACACTCAACAAGCACTAACTATGAATGGATTTGACTTGATATATGTTGGCAGAAATAATGCTCCAACGTCAAATAACATTGAGATTTATAAGAGACATACAAGTAAAAGGAGCAAGTATGTTTACAATTTTGGGTTAAGATATATATATATATATATTCCATCAAAATTAAACTCATTTACCTCCCAAGATGGATTAACATATATAGTTCCAGCTTAATCAATCATCATAATGTGTTATCTTAATGTAAGCAAAGTCTATAGCTACTATGTACCTGAGGCTTTGTTTGTGTGTGTGTGTGTGTGTCAGAACACTGGTCCTTATATTGTTAATTAAACAATATATCTTGTGTCTTGCATGCATATGTAATTTACTTTGGTAATATCAAGATCTGAACGTACCTACTGATATAGTCGTCTATCTAGTTTTATTATTATCGGATCTATATATACATACCCCATCTGCCAAAATATAAGCTGCTTTTAACCACCTTACTGTAATCAAGGAAAAGAAATTATCTCATTCAATCTACTTTAATTGAAAAAGTTATCAACTTTACATATATTAAATGAGAGATTTTGAAGAAGATAGAAAATTATGAGAAGCCATGTTTTTTTTTTTGACCTGAATGAGAAGCCATGTTTAAACATTAATTACAGGATACTGCAGATCCGCCGCCTACCACAAATTTCAAAGTCCGCATGTGCCGCCTGGTTCCAAGGTTGAATTTTTCTATTTCCTGTTAATGTTAATATTGATATTTGTACGTTTGTGTTATACTAATAAGATTTGTTATTAATTTGTGCCTTAAACAATCTGTAGTGTCGGATCACTTCAGTGAATTTGCTAAAAACTATGTCTTTTCTTTTTCTATAATACCACCTCTGGTCCTAAATATAGGGCATGAGGAGTAGTATACTTAGAGCCGGGAAAACGGGCTGAGCCCGTCAGGCCGGCCCTTTTAGGCCCTGGCCTTTCAAGGGCCGGGCTTGTAAATTGTAGCCTTAAAAGGAAGTCGGGCCTAAAAGAGCCGGCTCTGTAGGGCCTCAGGCTTAAAAGGACCGGCCCTGGAGGGCCTCGGGCCGGCCCTTTAGGCCCGTTTATTTTTTATTTTTTTACTTGAAAAGGAACCATGTTACATTTTTGAATTACCTTATTGAATCTATATGTCACTCTGTCCTCATATTATATAGAGTATGATTTTTGAGTATATTGTTTTGTCTAATTGAATCATATTATGATTTTTGAGTATATTATTCTACCTATTTAGACTAAAATCATATTATATACTATTCTGTCTGATAGAGTATGATTTTTGATGGAGGTTGTGATTATTTGACTACTTGAACCTACTGCTCAAAGTGAAACACAATCAAATGTCCTTAAAATTGATGATAGTGGCGAAGAAGGTGAAAATGATAGTCATTATACTCATGTTATTTAGAGGTTAGAGTATTTAGCTTCTTGGCTTCTTATACTTTAGGGCCGGCCCTGTTAGGCCCTGGCCCGTCAAGGGCCGGCCCTGATTTCCAGCTCTAAATATATTAAGTACATATTGTTGTCTAACTTGCTAGTTGACTCTTCAAGTTTATCCTTTTTATGTTTCTACTTTACAAAATTGTGTTAAGTTATTCTTAAACTCATAATAGTTGTAAAGTCGGTCAAACTGATGAGTTCACAAATCGAGTTTACCGTTTTTATGTTTATAACTTACAAAATCATGTTAACTCACTCTTAAACTTTGCTAATTTTTTCAATTTGATAATACTTAGTAGCTTTATATATGAATTTTATAAAAAATTCTTCATTGAGTATGATAAATTATTAATGTTCTTGGATTTAAAATATATATTTTTTGAAATTAGATTTAAAATATATTTAAATCAAATTGTTATCACTTTTTATATTTTAATTATTTAATCATACACTATTAATATTTATTTATTGATAAAATTAAATTCTTATAAATTTATAATTCAAGTTTACCGTATGAATTTACCCATAAGTTTGACAATCTTGCAAAAAGAGTCAAGTTTATTAATTAATATATGAATCAAGTAAAATATGTCTGGTATCGCAGCTTTATTCCCCGGGAGAATATTTTGAAGAAAACAATATGAATTAATTAGAAATTAAAAAAAAATCTAGCAAGGACACCCATAAATAATACTATTTTAACAAATATATATATATATATAGATAGATATAAATGATAAAATTTGGCCCTCCGTATCTCCGGGTTGGGTTTCCTTCAGAAGCCTTTTTCTCAGTATCCCTCGGAAGCCTTAAATTCTATCCCTCTGATCAATCCCAGGGTTTATAAAGGGACATGTCATGAAGTCTTGAAAGTTACATCTGAACCGTACGTTGTGTTAGATATAATCCTCACCGCCAATCCAATTTCTTGTTTAGCCAAGACCCTGTTATGGCCAACCTCTCGAAGTCTAATCCCCTTCGGCGATGCTAACTAGGACCTTCGCCACAAACAAGAATTTCCTATGCATACAGGAAGCTCTAGCGTTACCCACGGTTTGGTAACCTACATCACGCCTCTTTCTCTACTCTGTATCCTCGCCCTTCTTCCCCATCGCTCTCTTCTTCATGCTAATGATTCCCAAGCCTAGGGTTCATGAAAGTACAATGATCTGCAGCATTTCATTTTGCAATAAAATATTATGGGACACAAATTCGTGTAATCTTGGTGCTGCTACTGCTAAACTTGAGCGGTGGAATCAAAGCAAATGGATGCCCAAATGAAAGTATCATCCGCAAAACCATTTTTGTGATTACGAGTGAGCTTTAGGTTTATTTTTGAAAAGAAAAGGGAACAACAAAAGAAATTTTCATGTTGAAAAACTTAGCCAGCGGGTTCGATTCTGCTTTCTTTTCTGTTCAACTTGAAAAAATCCATTCCTATAATTGAGATTTTTGAGAAATTGACAACGAAAAGAAAATCAAATGATTTCATCTTCTATGAAAAATTGAAATATTTTCATCTGAACATGTTTGGATTTGTGGCTCCATTCAGTCAGCCCTGAAGTTGCCCTATCGGCATTTGAGGCGTTCTGATTCTGAACTAGTTTTGAAGATTCTAAAATTGGACGGTCCCGATTTAGTTAACATAAACGGTCCAGATTCGTTTCATACTAGTGTCTTGATGTGCTGCATTGTGAGCCTTTTGATTATATCAACGGACAGGAATTTGAGCTTCTGAGGCATTCTGAGAAATAAAGCCGCTGAGAGAATCTGCTCCCCCGTATCTCCACATGCAGACGGGGTATAGATGGAACACATGCACGTCGCCACGTGACGGATAAATTTGTCCTCTAAATACGAGGCGCGCTTCATAAATGTGTGACCCCACCTCTTACTTTTTTGTTCCCTACCAAACCAACCACACGTAGAACTGTTTTGGTCATTCCGGTCTTATACACACAAGTATATACAGCTCTAACTGAGTTTGGACATAATTTCTAAAGAAAAATAACAACAATCTTACACATCATTAACTCTATCTTAAAATTTAACCACTCCCTAAATTTATCTCTACTACTTAATATGTAGTATTCCCTAAGTATAAATGAAAAAAAAGATAAAATTGTACATAAAAAATTTAATAACATGACTTATAAATAGGACAATTATTTTCTTCCTACCTTATATAAATATAATAAGTGAAGTATGCTAGAAAGTTTAAATGAGTTGGGTCATAGTAGCTTATAGAGTTAGGACACGCTTGCATGTTCAAGGAAAACGCTTACAATGTTTACAAATCCCCCACTAATGAGACTTATCCGGTCTTATATATATAAAAGTCACGTTTAACTAATTCATTATTGGAAGTAAGATTAATTAGTTAAAAGTGATAAAGATGTTTTAATTTGTTAACGATTATGACTCTCTTCTAGAACGTAACATGCCCAATATATAAGACCTTGCAAGACCTCACTGTCTACTCAACCCTTGAACACACAAAGAAACTGAGAGACATAGAGAGAGATTAGAGAGGATGGGTTTGAACAAGAAGACGATGGTAGGAGTGGTGCTTTGCCTGGTGATGGCCTTCACAGCTGCCGCCGTGGAGGCCGGCCGAGGCTTCGATCCGAGCACCTTGCTGGCTCAGGCTGCGCTGATGAACGTGGAACATAACTTCATCACCAAATCGACCACCACCGCCTGCTGCGACAAGTGTATCTGCACAAAGTCGGAGCCACAACAATGCCATTGCAGAGACATAGGAGAAACTTGCCACTCCGCCTGTAAGTTTTGTGTCTGCGCTCTCAGTTATCCTCCACAGTGCCGTTGCCTTGATACCACCACCTTCTGCTACGATAAATGTTCTTCCTCTGATTCTGCTAAAACTGCCAACTGATCACCACCTACGTACCATGCTTTGATCAATGATAATAATGTTGTAATCTTAATGTAAGCAAATGCCTATAGCTACCTAGCTTCAGGCTTTGTTTGTGTCTGTCGTCTATGTACGATGTGAAAAACTATCTATCTTGTTAAATAAAATGGCTTGTGTCTTGCATGCGTGAGGTTTTCTTTTTGCAAACTCTTTGCCTGCAAGCTCATGCATGATCTTTGTCTAGCTTTTCGTTTTTCTGTTATAAGGGGTGAATAAGGAGTTCTCTGTGATGTACAAAATGCGGTTAAAGTTAATGACTTCATTTAAATTTTTAAAACAAATTTAATGATTTAACAACCTCTCATCTTGATAACGTGGTTGAGAGTGCTTGAGTGGTCTTATAATTAAAAAAAAAAAAAACGAAGCCAAATCGTGTGTCATTGAGGGTGTTTGTTTTACCGTTTGCCCAGGCAATCGAGCGATGCAGGGAATAAATCCGCATATAACAGTATTTTGATCGTTTGGAGTTGTTTGTTTTGGCGATGGTGTTTAAGAAAAAAAAAAGTCAAAAGTTCCAAAAGTTATAAGCTTCAAAATGAAGCTTATTTTTACTTAAGGGATGGTTTTAACAGTATTTTCATATCTTTGGGGATTAATGAGATACTCAAAATTACTTCTAATCACAAAGTTTAATTTTTTTATGAAAAATGTTCTAAATAATTTTCTCTTTCTTTAGATAGTAATCTTCTGTTAATTAGAGAATACTTAGGGATAAGAGTTTAGATAAGTTTTGAGTTTTATCAATATATGACGGTAGAAATGTAGAGAATAATTAATAATTAATTCTAATCAGTTTAGATTTATTATTTAGTTGTTTTATGATTTTATAATCAATTTTTTTTATAAATATGTTATAAATTAGTTTCTATATGGTGTTTTTACCAATTAAATTTAGTTTAAATAATTTATTTGGATTATTGGAGGTATTATTGAGGTTTAATCGGTTTATTTTGTTAGATTTTGAGCTATGTGAAAATATGAGTTAGGATTTAATATTTAAATTAGAGTTTGATATAATTTATAAAATTTAAGTTTGATGTGCACAATATAAATGATTTTTGGAGTGTACCAATTTAAATTAGAGTTTGATATAATTTTATTTAAAATTGTACCATTGCCAAATTTTCAAAGTTAATTTTTGAGAAAATTGTGAAAAAATCCCTCTGTGTGTAGATATCTTCCCAAGTCCCATTTGGCAATTAAGTTGCCAATGAGGACTTTTTTCACAATTATCCCTTCATTTTTTCATTTTTCATAATTTTTTCAATTTTTTTATCTTAATTAATACAAAAGTCACTTATGCAAAAGTCAAACCAAACATCCTAACTTCATGTTTGGGAGAGCTTATTTTGAGAAAATAAGCCCAATTTACGCAAGCCGAGAAAAAACTTCTCTCACATACTTACCTCGTATACCGTGAATCACGAATTATAAGCACTTATTGCCCAAAAATAAGCTCTTCCAAAAATAAACATAAGTTACTTTAAGTTACTTATCCAATCGCTAATCCAAACACTCATCATTTTACCCAATTTAACTTTTTTCCAATATTAAGATTCTATAAGTTTAAGTAAAAATAAGTTACTTATCCAATCGCCAAAACAAACACACCCATGTGAAATGAACATGGGGGTGACGGTGTAGGAACTACTCCTGCTACCATTGTCATCAAACTTGCACGTTGACTCTCCGAGTTTACCGTTTTTATGTTTCTAACTTATAAAATTATGTTAACTCACTTTTAAACTCATGTTAACTTTTTCCATTTGATCATGCTCAACAGCTTTATATATGAGACTTATAGAAATTTCTTTCTTAAATATGGTAAATTATGAATGTTAATGGATTTAATTTCAATTATTTGATTTAAAATATATTTAAATCAAATTGTTATCATTTTTTATATTTTAATTATTTATTATACACTATTAATACATATTTAATGGTGAAAGTAAACTCCTGCGAGTTTACGATTTGAGTTGACGATATGAATTTACATCATTGTCATGAATTTACTTAAACTCGTGAGTTTAACAACCTTGCACGCTACTCTATTTTGTAACATGTCCTCTAGAAGGTGTTCTTATCTTTTTATAGTTTTAATGAGAACTAAATATTCCATCCAATCCTTTTTATAAAGAATGACTCTCTCCAATTCTTTTATAATTATATGCATTTTTATATCTTTATTTATAAAGAAAGTACATGAGAGATAATAAATGAAAATTTATTATAAAGAGATCATGAATAATATATATTTAATTGGAGTAAAAATGGAAAGACCAATTTAAAATTGTAGACAAAAAGAAGTTGTTTCTTATATTTAGAAACATCTTTGTAAGAGAGATTGTTCTTTATAAAAAGGATTAGAGGGATTTTTTTTTGCCATATATGCCTATATTTAATAAGGGTAGTAAGAGAGAGTAGAAACTAATATGATGTTGGACTTTATTATGATTAATAAGGGTAATATTAGATGTCACTTAAATTTTATGACAAATTTAATGCTTTTATAGGTGTTTTTATTAGTACCTATGATTCTATGAATTACTCTTGTGATCCAAATTATAAGGCACTTCCAACATATATGTTTGCATGCATAGACCAAAAAAAAGTTTATTGCTCATTGACTCTAACTTAAAATTTAACAACTTTCCAAGTTTGTCCCTATTTAATATATATTATTTCTTAGGAAAATAAAGTAGACATTACATATTATAATAAATGAAGGGTAAAATTGTACATTCATACGAAAAATTTAATGACTTGTCTTATTAATTAGACCAAAAAATTCCTTCTTTCTCTATCTTATAAATAGGATCAGAAGAGTAGTTAGAAATATTTTATAAAATGAAATGAAGGGAGCAATTAAGAATGGCGTTAATTGTTCATGGAATGTGTATACGAAGAGAAATACTTTGTATACTCTCATAATGTGAATTTTAATCGCAGCTGGCACTCTCAATTTTTTTGCCAAAAAACCAAGGAAAAAAAAGGCACTCCCACCTGCCCACGCGCTCTTTCTTCCTCTCCATCTTCTTCTCCGAATTAACCACCTAATTTGAGATCTGAAAGTCCCACGCCACAAAATCCCAACCTGAACGACTACGGTGTGCTGCCTCGAAGAAGACGGGGCTCGATTGGTGATGGCCATGGAAGAGATGAGGCTTGGATTCAGAGGGTTTTGTGTGCTACAGAGAAGCTTGATAGAAGAGAAGAAGCAGAACAGTGATAAGGTCACCGCATAGAACCTTCAAAGGTATCTGAAAACATAAGATAACTGGGCAGAGGAATTTTAGTTTAACTTCTGAAATTGCTTGGAAGAATTTTAAAAGATTTTGGTGTCCCCTTTTTCATACCCTTTCCTTCTTGTCTATTCCTTTCTTTCTTATCTGTCCGATTCTCCGTAAAAGTCTTTAATCATCGTCATAAAACTAGTTTCCTATGTATTCTTGTGTGGATTCAAATTACTGTAGGCGTTCTGTTTTAATTGGCTACAGCACGGATGAAGTGACACTCTAACAGTATGTAAGAATTTCTGGTATATGAAAGAATCCAGTGCAGGAGTCAGTTTTGAGCATATTGTCGCATTGATTTTTATAGGGTTATACAATTAATAGAAATGTAAATGCAAATAGTATGCATTTAATTTGGAAGCGTAAACATAAATGATAAGTAGATCCAATCAGTTGAAGGTGTCAATCTCCTCGCAGCAAAAATGGAAGCAAGATAGTGTGGGAACTGGAAGTTAGGAAATAAATCGTGCCTCCTTTTTTCGTTTAAACTCACTGAAGGCCACTTTTGTCATTTCGATCTTATTTGAAAAAATACAATACAGGTTCTCACTCTTTTGTGGCATTACCAATATCCAAAGCATCTCTTTGTAATTTAGTGTTTTCAAGTTCTTTTTATGGGAATTCCCTTTTAGCTTTTAAAATTAATTGATGATTTTAATGAGCATCAAAACACTAAATTGTTTGTCTTCAAAATCTCAACCTTTTTTTGGTCAAAAGATGCTTCTATTACTTCTTCAAATGAAAATAACAGGGAACAGTGTCTCAGACTGAGAAAGAAAAACACGAGAACAAAACACAACAAGGAAACCAGCCAATGGAAATAAGACAAAGCAGTAAAGACTAGCCCACTCCCATCTGAGATCTTGAGCCTGAGGTATTCACACCCGCATTACAAGCTTCCTGAGCATCCGAGGTTAGTAGAGGGATTAAGGAGAGTGTTGGCTGAAGCACCCACCCCATAGGGCACACTCCCTTATAAGCATCAGCTGCTAGACTGTCAGCTACACGATTACCCCGCCTGGGAGTAAAAGAAAGAGAAAACCCAACCTTAGATAAAAGAAGCCCGATTATGTCTTGTATAATACTTCTGCCCCCCCGATTAGATCTGGACATCTGGCTTCAATACAGGATTTCAGATTCAAACAGTCACTCTCAAAAATCACTTTATCATGGCCCATATCAACTGCGAGCATCATAGCTTTTCTCAGAGCCAATGCTTCTGTCATAAATGCAGAAAGAGATTTGACTTTATCCACATACCCCCATCTGAAATCACCATGGTCATCCTGACACACCACTCCTAGGGCTGCAATGTCCGAGTTAGCTTGAAATGCACCATCACTATTTATTTTAAGAGATCCAGACGGAGGAAGCTTCCAGGTAACACTAGGGGGAATAATATTGTCTTGCTGGTCAGGAGCAGTCTGCAAACTCTCATAAGCAACCCAGAATTCTGTACTACTGCGAGCAGCCATCTCAATGACAGCACTAGGACTCGGCTCTTTATGGCTAAACACCTTCTCATTTCTTTGTTTCCAAATGAACCAGAGTATCCAACAGATCAAAGAGATATCATGACTTTGGAATAAATTAATACCTGTGATGTGCAGCCACCAAGCATTGAAGTTATCCACTCGTGGAGCATCAATACGGGCACTCAATGTACATCGAAACCATACACACCTGGTCCACTGGCAGTGAAAAAATAAATGCTCGGTGGTTTCTTTATCCATTTCACATACTGGGCAAAGCTTCACTGGGGAGCGTTTGCGTTTGAACAGGGCTGCATTCGTGGCAACTACACCATTAAGGATTCGCCAAATGAACTACTGCACCTTTGGTATCACTTTAATTTTCCAAATGGACTTCCAGCATGATGAGCTGAGTACCGTGGAGGAGCTGGGTTTATTTGTGCTACCCGAGGCCATTTCCTTTCCTCGCGCATACCCCAATTTCACAAGGTAAACACCATTCTTCGCCTCAGTCCAAACCAATTTATCTTCCAAACCATTTCCTGGGATAGGGATATTATAAATGGCACAGCGTACATCAAACGGCAGGTACTGATTGATAGGAGAGAGATCCCATTCTCCATTGACTATGAGGTCGCTCACTCTCCCATATTTAACAAAAAGATCAGTACTATCCGCTGGTTTATCTGGGAATCGAATATTGGGAACCCACTTATCTCCCCATATTCTTATTGCAGCCCCAGTTCCTACATCCCAACGGAGGTCCTTCTCAAGGGCATACCGCCCCATAAGAATGCTAGACCAGCACCACTAGGCCTTGTAGCCCTTCTCAGCATCAATGAAATCACCTCAAGGATAATAGACACTCTTGATAACTCTCGCCCATAACTCATCTGGTTTCATGAGTAAGCGCCATGCTGTTTTAGCTAGGAGAGCATCATTCATAATATTGAGATCCCGAAATCCCATCCCGCTGCAACTCTTTCCTTCCGTAAGAGAGTCCCATGCCTTCCAGTGGGTCTTGCCTCTAAATGCATTACCACCCCACCAAAAGTTAGCAATGAGACTATGGATCTCCTGGCAAGTTTTTGTTGGAAATTTGAAGCAGTTCATGGGTAGATTGGTAAGGCTTGTATTACTGCTTTGATCATAACTTCCCTGCCCGTAAAGGATAGCAACGAATGGCCCCAGCCTTGAATTTTATTTGCCACCCGTTCTCTGATATATGCCAATGCTTGTTGTTTAGTCTTCCCCCATATACTAGGGATCCCAAGGTACTTCCCCGGATCTAAGGTGGTAGGAATGCCCAAAGTCTGACCTACCATCGTCTTAACACCATTGGGAGTATTAGTGGAGAAGAAGATGCTAGATTTATCCAGATTCACAGCCTCGCCTGAAGCCTTGCAGTACATATTGAGAATTTTTGCTAACTGAATGCAATTCTTCTTGCTGGCTCTCATATAGAGTAGTGCATCATCCGCAAAGAAACTATGGGTAAGTTCCGGACATGTCTGGCTCAGTTTAACTCCTTTAAGTTTTTGACTTTGCTGGTTCTTCATGATCATACAAGAGAGGACCTCTGCCACCAAAATGAAAAGGTAGGGCGAGAGTGGGTCCCCTTGGCGGAGACCTCTTTCAGGGTTGAAAGAGCTAACTTTCTCCCCAGCAATACAGATATTCAAGCTTACGGAGCTCACACATCTCATAACCAGTGCAACCCACTCACAACAAAAACCATACTGCAGAAGTACCTTCTTCAAAAAGTCCCATTCCACCCTGTCGTATGCCTTGCTCATATCCATTTTGAGGGCAAATTCATACTTACCCCCAGATTTTTTACGACGGAGATAGTGGTAGACCTCATGGGCAAAGATTATGTTGTCTTGGATACACCGATCTGGAACAAATGCACCCTGATTCTGTGAAATACATGCATCTAAAAATGGGCGTATCCTAGTGGCCATGATTTTAGAGATGATCTTGTAAGAGAAATTACATAAACCAATAGGGCGAAAATGCGACACATGCTCAGGTTTGTCCACCTTAGGAATAAGTGTGACATTAGTTTCATTAATGCCCTGCAGCTCTGATTTACTTGCAAAAAAGTCTAGAACCACCAAATATACAGAGTTTCCAATTTCCGGCCATGCAGATTGGTAGAACTTACCGGAGAAGCCGTCAGGCCCTGGAGCCTTTGAACTCCCCAAGCTAAAAGCTGCCACTCGAACCTCTTCCTTGGTAATAGGCGATAATAATTGCTAGTTCATATCCTCTGTGATTACTGGGTCAACATATGTCACCACCGCATCCATCGGCCTAGTGCCAGCTGCCGAGAATAAGTTCTGGAAGAAACTTACAATGTTCTTGGCAATCTCCTCCTTTCCAAATAACCAAGCACCTGAACCATCCTTTAAGCTTACTATGCTATTCATCTGCCTTCGCTTGATGGTAGAAAGATTAAAGAAGCGAGAATTCCTGTCTCCTGCACTTAGCCAATTTATACGGGACCGTTGCCACCAATATTGTTCCTCTAGCTCCATTATCTTATCCAGTGAGATTTTGACTTCAGATATCTCCCGTATGCTCTCTGGATCTAAATTACCCTGGGTGAGCACTGCTAGCTGGGTTTTGAGTTGGTCAATAATCTTGGTATTATTGGGAAATTCTTTCCTACTCCATTGAACTAAAGCAGACCTGCATTTGGAAAGCCGTAGGAGAAAAGATGCAAGTGGTGAGAGATCACTTACGTTCTGGGAGCCCCAACTCTGGCGAATTACTTGACGGTAGTTGTAATGCGAGGCCCAAGCAGCTTCAAATTTGAACGTACGAGCCTTACGGTGTGAGTCCAGACAACATTTCACAAATAGTAGGTGGTGATCAGACCCTGCTGGATCCACATTAAAAACCTGCAGTTCCGGAAAAGATTCTCACAACAGCACATTGCCTAGTGCCCTGTCAATACGTTCCCGAATAGTCTCGAGCCCTTCCCGGTTGTTACACCAAGTGAATCGATGGCCATTAAATCCCATGTCCTCTAAGTTACAGTCAGCAAACGAAACACTTAAAATTAAGAATTTTCCTCCAGGATCTTGGCCTCCCTCCACTTTTCTCATCTTGGGAAAGAATATCATTAAAATCGCCAAGGCATAGCCAGGATGTGTCAATCGATCTACTAATCCTTCGCACTTCATGCCAGCATAGGGTGCGTGCTTCGTCATTCGGTGGGCCATATATAAATGTAATATAGGAGGGTGTAGAGAATGATGAGGCCAAAACACAAGTATTTATGATATTAGCATAGGAGAATAAGATATTTACCATGACTGAATCAGACCACCATAAGGCAAGACCTCCACTCCTTCCAACCGGGTCAACTATCCACTCCTCCGAATAACCGCACCGTCTTCGAATTTTCCTTACTACTCTGGCCTTCTGCTTTGTCTCCATTAAGAAGACAATATGGGGTTTTTTCCGGAAGCATTCTTCCTTCAAGTTCCTCATTGTCAAGGCAACCCCTAGGCCTTGACAGTTCTAGGCTAAGAGATTCATGGCGTACCGGTAGCTGGTCCCATCCAGCCATCGGTGTTATCCGAAAAAAGATTAATTTGAACCTCATCACTGTGCCTTGAGAAATTGAACTAAGTATCAGGAAAATCTATTTCACCCGTGCCCAGATCAGGATTAGTCGAACCCTTATGTCCCTTAACATGAGATCGCCGCAGGTGCTGCTTAAGGGCTCAAAAATTCCGCCGGCGTCCTCTCTGTGTAAGGAGATCCACTGACCTCAGGGTCGCTGAAGGCACTCTCTCGTCAAATAAGAGTTTTCGTCGCCTTTTAGAGTCTTTTGGACAATTATCCACATCATGTGGTCTTTTAATGTGGACCCCATTAAGTCTGAATGTGACCGCTGAGACTGGAAAGAGACCATTACGGGGAATGATTGCTAATTGGTTGGCCTCATCCTCTTTGGGAAATTCCACTTTGTAAACCTCCTGGTCCACTGGGCTGGCTGGCTTAACATCCCCAACATAAGGCTCCAAGACATGTTGTTGGGCTGCAGAGGAGTTCTGGGCTTCAAGTGCATCCGACATCCCACCAAACTGGGGCCCACACTCAAGTTCCCTACTCTGAGTATCCCCATTACGTAGCTGTATTAAATCGGAGGTCTTCCCACGATTACCTGCACTTCCTCAATCATTAGCACAATATCCGAGCATAACCGTTGAGGGGTATGGTTGGTTACCCCTGCATTCAAAGCATTGATATGGATCCCGGAATTTCCGCCACTCCATCCCGAACCACGCCCTGATCCTCGATTTCCAAAACTGCCAACCCCACCGTCAGAGGGAGAGGTCCAGTGAAAGCAGTGCATCGGAGGGCATTTAGGTTGGGGCCAAGCCTCACACCAGTCCTTTTTGCAGATCTCCAGAATGTCTTCAAAGGTTTTTATGGATGGGGCACTCAACCAGCTCCCATATTCTCCATCCGCATCACCCCCCTTATCACTATCACGGCATGCTTTACAACTCCGGCTATCATGGCCAAGACACCCACAGTTATAACAAAAGCTTTGCAACCTTTCATATTTAACCGAAACCCAGGCTGGTTCCTTCCCCATGCGCAGTACCCAAAAACCTGTGGTTAAAGGCTCATCCATATGAATCAATGATCTAACACGGACAAAACTTCTCACCATCCACCGGTTTACTACTGGTTGCTCATACATAACAGTGTCCCCCACAGCATCACCCAATGTTTTGGCATTAGAATTACTAAAGGCCTCCAACGGGAGTCCATGGAATTGCACCCAAAAGGGTGAGACACTAAAATCCACATCCTTAAGCACCATATAATCCTCCCAAATCTGAAGATTTAGGAGGTGACCCTGTATAGACCAGGGTCTGCCTTTCAGTATGCGAATATAATCATCTCGCTTCATAAATCTGAACAGGAATATGTAATGCCTCCGATCAAGCTCATGCACCTCCATATCCTCATCCAGTTGCCACCCTTTCTTGACCATAGAGATGACCGTAGGAACATTTAGATTTTTCCCCGTGAAAATCTTTCCAACAAGGGTATCCCCATGATTCTCTACTTTCGGTTCCAACTCTAAGACTACCTCCTTCGATTTTTTAGATCCACTACTCTGACCCACCTCCATTCCTCCATATTTCCAGACCGCCAAGACTTCAAAACACACTCAGATGATTGCTATTTAAAGATGAAAGAAAAAAAAAGAAGCAGAGAGGGAGAAAGAAAAAGGACAAAGAGATGGTCAGCGTTCAAATAACGCCCACCACAATGGCACACCAGGGGACCTCACTATCTCTCATAGGAGGAGAGGGAGAACTCTCACAGGAGGTGAGGAGACATTGTTTGCCCCTTCAAAATCTCAACCTTTGGTTATCTTAAAAAAGCATAAAAAATATTTTTTTTAAATATAATAGCTATTTATAAGTCGCACCGGCCTCTTATAAAAAAGTAAGATTTTCTCAGATAAAATAATTTTAAGATAACAGATAACTATAAGTAATGGATCCAAGAGAAATACTTACTGTGGGAAGATTATGTGTAAATAATTTATATAAGTGAAAGGGTGTTTAGGTAATTTGCATAATTATGATTAGTTTAGGGACTTTGTTAGTGATATCTGATGGGTCTCTCCATCTCGCTTCTGTGTATATAAATATGGGCTTAGCCCAACAGCTTTGTATTAGACTCAGTTTATCACATTCAGAAATGAAAGGAGTTTTTCTCTCGAAAACTTTGTGTTTTGGGTTAATTTCGTTGGCACTTATCACTTACATGCTCTAGAAACATCAAGTCATTTATACTTTGAGTAATAAAAATACAACAACTCATATTATTTTAATCTTAGATGACAGATAAGTCTTCTAAAGAAATTCAAATCTTATGATTTTAAAATAAACTGCTTAATTTAGGAAAACTAATAAGGGATTAAAATAAAATGAGTTAGTTATTGTACTTTAATTAGTCAGAATATAGATAAGATGACGCTCATGAAATATTTAAGTACGTATTTCATTTCTCTGCATCCAAGATGTCAAATGCATCTATGGCATCTTAATCTTATGAACGTTTTTATTTACTTTGGACCATTTAAATTTACTTTTTCATTAAATTTTGAGTCATTAAATTCTTTTACGGTAAAATGGAAAATAATATTTTATTTATTTTTGCTAGTAGTAAATTGTAAACCATTTAAATAAAATTTAAACACAATAAAGTAATATATATATATATATATATATGAAAAAAACTTAATTAGTTGCTCAAGCTTATATTCTTAAAATATTTGTTTTAAATTATTTTCTTAAAATTAAATTACACAAGTTATATTATTTTTAAATATAATATTTGAAATATAATAAATTTTTTTTAATGTAGTATTAAAATGGGAAAATTAGAATGAAGGACTTGAGGAGAAGATATTTATTGAGAATGACCATAAAAATTGTGATTGATTAGAAGAACCAAATACAAAAATATAAAATTAAAAATACTAAACTGCCCGTAAAGAAATCTTCTCCATTCCCCCCTACATTCTCTCCCACACTCTATTTTTGAAAACTAATACAAAATTCTAAATTTCACTAAATTAAATAAAATTTTTCTCAATTTTTATTTTTCACAACTTGTACAGATATCTATAGAACAAAATTACACATTCTTAAATTTAGTCAACATTATAATTTTATAAAATAAAAAAATTAAATAAAAATATAATTATATTATTTTAATAAAACTCAAGATGTTTTATAATTTATTATATATGTTAAACAAAAAAAATTTATATGATTTATTTTTTTTAGAAGAAATTTATGTGTGGTAAAAAAATTCATTTAATGTTAATAAAATTTAAAAAATATAAATAATCTAGTATATCCTAAATAAATAATGAAATGAGTTTATTTTTTATTTTATAAAAAAAGCTTAATTGATATCAATGTTGATATTTTATATTACAAATCCGGCAACTTGATGATATATTCATTAATCAGATGATCTATTGATTATATGAATATGGAACTTGTTGAAAAATAAATAAAAAATGAGTTTGAACTGTAGTTGATTAAAAAATGTATTGATTTCACATGGTCTGAAACCTAGTGAAAAATAAAAATTAAAAAACAGATAGGATGATATTACATGTAAATGATGAGTAATTTTACTTTTAATTTTATTTATTTTTTTAATTATGAATGCAAGAAAAAATGCAGGAGGTTTGATTAGGGATAATTTAGTAATTTTAAATTTGTATTATGATGTTTGATCGTTTTAAGTAATTACAATTTTTATTGTTATTCTTAGTAAATATCTTTTCCTCCGAGTCCTTCATTCTAATTTTCCCTAGTAAAATTCATTATATTTTAACTTTATTTTTTTCATATATATATATATATATATTTATATTTCCTGTTGTTAATGTTAATATTGCTATTTGTACGTTTGTGTTATACTAATGAGGTTTAATTATTAGTTTGTGTATTAAACAATCTGTCGACGAGATTATCACTTGAGTGAATTTGCTCATGGCAGGCCAGACTAAATTTATTAATTAAAAACTATGTCTTTTTATTTATTTATTTTTGTATAATACTATGTCCCTCCTAAATATAGGACCTAGTTATGCATTACAAACTAATTTCTATATTTGGGATAGGAGGAGCATTATACATACATATTCCCTCCGGTCTTTAATACAAGATATATTTACCTAATTTGATTAAATTAAGGAAGTTAATTAAGATAGTTAATACGACATATGTTTGCTAAAGCACCCTATTCATCTTCTTTAATTCACTCATTCCCTTTTTTCCTTGATTATTGTTGAGGGAGTATCAGTAGGGGTAAATTAGAAAAAAGATTGACAAATATAAAAATTATATATGCCCTATATTTAGGATCAAGATCAACTCTGTAAATATATCTTATATTAAAGAAGGGATAGAGCATTAAGTACAAAATAGTCTAGTTTATTAATTAATATACGAATCAGGAAAAATATGTCTGGTTTCGCAGCTTTATTACCCGGAAGAATATTTTGAAGAAAACAATATGAATGAATTAGAAATATAAGGGAAATCTAGCTAGGACATCCATAAATAAGAGTATTTTAACAACACATATAAAAATAAAAATGATAAAATTTGGACCTCCATATCCCTACATGCAGACGGTGGTATAGATGGAACACATGCACGTCGCCACGTGAGGGATAAATTCGTGTTACACTAATTATGAGGTCTGCTTTATAAATGTATGTGATCCCACTTCTAATTTTTTGTTCCGTATTTCCCGAATCACATGTAGAACTGTTACGTACTTATGTGTCGTTCGGGTCTTTTATATATATATATATATATATATATATATATATATATATAAAAGAATATCAGGGTCATGGTAGTTACTAGGTCAGGATATACCCCCATACTCAAAAAGCGCTTACAAAGATATTTATATTATATCTCTACTAATAAAATCCTCTGGTCTTATTTATAAGTCACTTCTAACATATTTCATCGGAATTAATAAAAACTTTAAATTTTGTTAACTCTACATTAAAATTTAACAACTTTCTTGTTCTTCTTCTTTGTAATCTTAGAAGGAGAATAATCTAAAATTCCTTAAATTGTAATGTACAAGAGTATGCCTAATTATATACAAGTAATCGTATCTTCTCTAATTACTAGAATCTATTTCATAAGGTTTTGATATGTTTCCTTATTTACATTAATACAATCCTGGATTATACGGGATATGATTCTAACACTCCCCCTCAAGTAAGAGCATATAGATTGATCATGTCCAACTTATTACAAAGATACTCAACCCATGTCCCATTTAAGGTTTTTATCAGAAGATCTGCCACCTGGTCGTTTGATCGCACATGCCCTATAGATACAACATTCTCTTTGATCTTGTCATAAATAAAGTGACAGTCGATTTCATTATGCTTCATATACTCATGGAACACAGAGTTTGATGCTATATGTATTGTTGTTTTATTGTCACACCATAGTTTCGCAGGCAATATCGTGGTGATGCCAATTTCCTTCATAAGTTGAAATACCCACACAATTTCTTATGCTAATTGTGACATCGCTCTATATTCAGCTTTTGCACTTGATTTTGATACAACACCTTATTTTTTTTACTTCTCTAAGATATCAGGTTTTCACCAACAAACATACAGTAACCCATAGTAGACTGTCTTATAGCCTTAGACCCTGCATGATCTGCATCATAGAAGCACTCAACTTTAGTGTGCCCATAATCTGTATAGAGAATGCCATGATCTAGGGAACCTTTCAAATAATGTAAGATATGTTCTAAGGCTTCCCATTGTGCCACTGTTGGAGAACCCATGAATTGGCTAAGTACATTGACCGAGAAGGTTATATCAGGACAAGTTACTGTCAGATAATTCAGCTTCCCAACGAGTCTTTTATATCTCTTAGGAGATGCAAACGGATTCAGCTTCTCTAAATTAATCTTCTTCTTCAAGTCATCAAGAAGCTCATCAAACATGCTATCATTAAGATCCAGGAATGAATTCGGAATCATGGGAATGCTACTTGGTGCAGCTCCAAGCTTTCTAGTCTCCTTTAAGAGATCAAGAACATACTTCTCTAAGTCAAAAGGATACCCTTCTTGCTTCTCAAAACCTCAATGCTAAGAAAGTACTTCAATGTTCCCAAGTCTTTTGTTAGGAAGTGGGAGTTAAGGAAGATTTTAAGTTCTGAGATTCCAGAGGTGTTATTCCTAGTAATCATAATATCATCAACATACACTATTAGACGAATCATGTCTGTATTGGACTGCTGGTAGAACACAGAGTGATCACACTTGCTTTAACCCAACCCAAATTTCTTGACCACACCACAAAATCTATCGAACCAAGCACGAGGACTTTGCTTTAGACCGTACAATGACTTTCGGAGGTAGCACACTTTTCTATGCTCCCCCTAAGCAAAGAACGCAAGTAGTTGCTTCATATAAACTTCCTCAAGGAAGTCACTATTCAAAAAGGCATTCTTAACATCCAACTGTTGTAAATCCCAATGATAGGTGGCAACTAGAGAGACAAGTAGACGAACTAAAGTGAGCTTAGCCACAGGGGAGAACATCTCTGAATAATCAATTCCATAAGTTTGGGCATACCCTTTGGCAACAAGTTGAGCTTTCAACCATTCCAAGGAACCACAGCCTTAGTCTTAACAACAAACACCCATTTACATCTAATGGCCTTCGTCCTAGAAGGTAGATCAACAAGAGTCCAGGTACCAACCTTTTCAAGGGCTATCATGTCTTCTTCTATCGTAGCACACCAACTAGGGTGAGTCAAGGCTTGGTGAAGGGTGGTAAGGGTGGAGATGGACTCAAGGGTGGCCACAAGGGAAGAGGAAACATGAGACAAATACTGGTAGGACACAGGAGGAGATAGGATAGGTACAATCAGCATATCTTTTGGGAGGACAATAAGGACGGGTACCTTTTCAGAGAGTAATGGGTAGGTCATTGGATGGGTCAATAGCAGAATTAGGTACAATTGGATCAGGAACAGGAATGATGGGGTTTGGGGAATCAGGATCAGGAACCAGGGAGTCATGCATGGAATCTGTCGGTGAAGCAGTCACTGGCGAAGGCCGAGCATTGGCAACATCAGCACCATCAATGATATCAAGTTCTAGAGCAACAGCCTATACTGGTGAAATAAAGACATGATAAACCAAGACATCATCAAACTCATCAACTGTAGAGGGAGACTTAGGTAATACCAAAGACTTGAAGAAAGGAGAAGACTCATGAAAGTTCACATCAGTAGACACAAGATAATGATGGAGATCAGGAGAGTAACACTGATAACCTTTCTGAACTCGAGACTAACCAAGAAAGACACACTTCAAGGGCTTTGGATCTCATTTACTGACATTTTGACAGACATCCTGAACAAAGCAGACACAACAAAAAATTTTTGGATCAACAGAAAATGGCTCAGTGGTAGGAAATAGAATGGAATGTGGGACGCCACCACTCAGGACAGTCGAAGGCATACGATTGATGAGAAAATAGGAAGTAGACACGGCATTAGCCCAAAAGGATTTAAGGACACAAGAGTGAAACATGAGAGCTCGGGTAGTATCTAAGAAATGACAGTTCTTTCTTTCAGCAACACCATTTTGAGCAGGTGTATCAACACAGGAGGATTGGTGAAAGATGCCATGATTATGCATAAGATCAATGAATAAGGCAGAAAAATATTCTTTCTCATTATCACTTCAAAGGATTTTCACAGGAGTATTAAGCTGAGTTTGAATTTCAGCACAGAAATTATAAAAATGAGTAAACAATTCATAACATTGTTTCATGAAGTAAATCCAAGTGGATCGGGAAAAGTCATCAACAAAAGTGATAAAATATCGATAACCAGTATGAGATAAAACTGAACAATGACCCTAAACATCAGAATGAACTAACTTAAAGGGGGATGCAACTCATTTATTGACTCGAGGTGCCAAATGACTACGATGGTGTTTTGGCAAACTGACACAACTCACAATCTAAAGCAGATACAAAAGAAAACTGAGGATACAACCTCTTGAGGGATGAAAGTGACACATGACCTAGATGATAATGGACTTCAAAGGGAGACGACCTACCAGAACAAGCAATAGAAGGCGGCATCTGATCATCAAGGATGTAATGCCCACTAGATTCATAGCCTTTACTAATAATCTATTTCATCAAAAGATCCTGAATTAGACAATAGTCAGGGAATAGTGAGATAAAACAGTTTAAATGATGAGTCAGTTTACTGGGAGACAGAAGATTAAAGGTGACATTGGGAACATCAAGAATAGAAGATAGTGAAAGGGATGGAGTTGGTTTAACAGTGCTTGATCCAAATACATAGACCGAGGAACCATTGGCGACGAATATGGAGGATGGGTTGGCATAGGGGGCATACAATGAAAATTAATGATGATTACCTATCATGTGGTCAGTAGCACCAGAATCAATGACCCACTTCTTGGAAGTAGTAGCAAGACTAGAGGACAAAGTACCTATAGCTAGGGCCCCTATAAATGATAGACCAGAATCAGACTAATTAGGTATCTGGGCAATGTAAGCAAAACCACGCTACTGATCACACTGCTGTTTATTTTGCAATTTATAACTATTTCTTAATGTGACCAAGTTCCTTGCAATAATTGTAGATAATACTGCCAAAAGTCATGTTCAAAGCACTAGTTCCCTGTTTGGACCCATAATTCACTACAAAAAAATATTAAATTTCTGACTAAATTTGCCACAAAGTTTGTTTCCACCAAAGCACTCACATTCAGATCAACAGACGGACAAACCAAACTATCAGCACAAAGAACCCATGAGAACACATCTTCAAGAGATGGAAGCTCCTGACTAGATAGAATTTGAGAGCAAATAGTCTCATAAAAAGGGTCAAGAGCTTCAAGAAAACATATGATAGCCTGAAGTTCCATATTCTTGATATGAGTCGGAAGATCCGCCTGCGGAGACATGATATTTTCATCTCATACAACCTCTTGAAGTCTAAGAAGAAATCCTTCAAGGGATGACCTTGCTGCTGAGAGCGATAGAAGCCTTTGCCTACTTCGTGAACCCGAGTAATATTCCCTTTACCAAAGAACATAAATTCAAGATAACTCATAATTCTTTTTACAGTGTTGCAGTGACTAATAGAAGACAGAATCCGTGGTTCAATAGAGATCCGAATTTGGAAAAATAGTCGAGCATCGGCTCTATTTCAAGCCAAAAGTTGTTTGTCATCACCAGAAGGGGGATCCTCAGTTAAATGGGCTTCATTCTCAATGCCCAAAATATAAATCCTAACAATTTTGTTCCAATCACTATAGTTTATCTAGTTTAATTTTGAATAAGTAATCTTAGTAGACATGGGCAGCATATCAAATGTCTTAAATTCAGCCATGGAAGATTAACCAATAAGCAAACAATAAACAATTCCAATGAAATCCCGAAGGACCACAAATGCCAAAATACCACAAATAGAGCAAACAACCTCTAGATCCTCTAACCAGATGCAACATCAACCACAAAAGATAAACACCCTCACACAGAAGAAAGACTCAAGAAACTGAGTAGAAATCACTAACCGTTGCCCGAAAAAAAAAAGTGAAATCCGAAGCAAACCCTCCAAACGAGGACCAAAAAAATAACTAGATCTGAAACCACCAACCCACAGTCTAAAAACATCAGGGGCAGGCCGGAAACGCGATGAACAGTGACGTTGTGAATAGTGAGCGGTGAACAATGGCAAGATGAGCAATGCCATCAATAGAGAACTGAATAGGAATTCATAAGGCTCTGATACCTTGTAATCTTCAAAGGAAAATAATCTGAATTCCTTGAATTGTAATGTACAAGAGTATGCCTATTTATATACATGTGATCGTATCTTCTCTAATAAATACTAGGATCCGTTTCCTAACGTTTTGATACGTTTCCTTATTTACATTGATACAATCTCGGATTATATGGGATATGATTCTACCATTCTTCTTCTTTTTGTCAACAACAACTTCTCAACATTTTTTTTATCAGGATAAAAAACCCTCAATATATATCACACTTAACTAATTCATCTGAAGTAATGTTAAAATTAATCAGTTAAAGAAATAAAGATGTTTTGATTAGTTAACGACGATGACTTTCTTCTATAACATGCCCAATGTATAAGACCTGGCAAACACTCACAATCTACTCAACCCTTGAACACACACAGACACCGAGAGAGAGATAAGAGAGAGATGGGTTTGAACAAGAACACGATGTTAGGAGTGGTGCTTTTCCTGGTGATGGCCTTCACAGCCGCGACCGTGGAACATAACTTTATCACCAAGTCGACCACCACCGCCTGCTGCGACAAGTGTATCTGCACAAAGTTGGAGCCACCACAATGCCATTGCAGAGACATAGGAGAAAATTGCCACTCTGCCTGTAAGTTGTGTGTCTGCGCTCTCAGTTATCCTCCACAGTGCCGTTGCCTTGATACCACCACCTTCTGCTACGATAAATGTTCTTCCTCTGATTCTGCTAAAACTGTCAACTGATCACCACCTACGTACCATGCTTTGATCAATGATAATAATGTTGTGATCTTAATGTAAGAAAATGCCTATAGCTACTTAGCTTCAGGCTTTGTTTTGGTATGTCGTCTATGTACGGTGATGTGAAAAAAATTATCTATCTTATTAATAAAATGGCTTGTGTCTTGCATGCGTCTGGTTTGCTTTTTTGCAAACTCTTTGCCTGCAAGATCACGCATGACCTTTGTCTAGCTTTTCGTTTCATTAAAGTTAATGAATTAATTAGAATTTTTCAAAAAAAATTTATTGATTTAACCAGCTCTCATTTTGATAAGGTGGTTGAGAATGATCTTATAATAAAAAAAAAAGAAGTGAGTAAAATTATTTGAAACTCACTAAAAGAAGCCAAATCAAGTGTCAATGTGAAATGATCATGTGGGTGAAGGCGTAGGAACTACTTATTTAGTTTATAAGATGTTTGAAGAAGCTATTTTTTCATCTTTTTTATAACATATTTTAATAATTTCAATGAGTATTAACCAGTCCTTTTTATAAGGAGCAACTCTCTCCGGTCTTAGCAGAAATTATAACATATTTTAATAGTGCAATGAATTATTATTATTATTATTTTATATATATGCCTATATTTAATAAGGGTAGTGAGAAGTAGAAATTAATACGATGTTAGAGTTTATTATGATTAATAAGGGTAATATTGAAAATTACTTAAATTTTATAACAAATCTAATACATTTAACTATTTTTATTAGTACTTATAAATGTTAGAAATGTCTTATAAAAAGGGAGGGAGGGAGTAATTAAAATGGTATTGATTGTTCATGCATGGGAATGCGTATTTGAAAGAATCCAGTGTAGGTAGGAGTGGAAATACACCAACAAGTCGTTGGTTGAGGTAGTAAGAGGCCTCACCCCCCCTAAGGAGCAGAAAACAAGTTTGAATCCTGAGAAGTACGCTTATTGGGAGAAGTGAGAACCCTTTGCCCTTTAAGCCTCGAGAGGAAAACCCTTGATCAAATAATAAAAAAAACAGAGTGAAAGTAGACTAGGCTAGGCTTTACCAAAATAGGCGTAGGCCTGCAACATAGATTTAAAGCTTGAGCCTGAGCCTGAGCCTGATCTTGTATATAGGTTTTTTTAGGCCTAGGCCTTCAAAAGGCCTGAAGCCTTGTCAAATGTCTTCTTAAAATGTAGGCTTTTAAATAGGCTTAAAAACTCATTTCACCAAATTCATATATAAACCTTCAAGCTTATTTACAACTATACATTATGTTTTAAAAGCATAGGATCCATTTTTGTCATAATATAAGGGTTTAAAAAGGAAAAAAAGAAAGAATGGTGACAATAGTTGTCCGAACAAGTAGAAATAAGAAAAACCAATTGTCTATTGACTAATGAGATATATTTTCTAAAACCAACCAAGCATAAGAAGCGACATGTAAAACTAGATTTTACCTCTTTTTCTTTTACCACATAAAATGGGACAAACTCCTCCTATAAAGATTATAACATTTCATTTGCCACTAAAATAAACTTGCAACAATTATTATGTTTTAGTGGATGGCGTAAATTAGGAGAGTGGAAGTGAGCTAGCGGTGCCATCTCGAGAGATTGAAGAGAAGAGAGGTAGGGGTGAATAATTAATGAATGCAAGAGTTGAGAGTGTGTGCAATAGGATAAGAACTTAGAATTAACCAACAAGCTATTGGTTGATATGGTAAGCGGCCTCACCCTCATCTAAAAGAGAACACAAGTTTGAATCTTAGGAAGAGCATTTGTTGGGAGAGGCCCTTTATGCTGTAAGTCTCAAAAAGGGTAACCCTTAATCAAATAAAAAAACTTACAATTAAAGCTAAGTTAATTTTATAAACAATTTATGTAATTATTTAGATTTTATTACATAGAATTATGTAATAGTATAAATTAAAAAACTTAAATAGGCTAGGCCTAATAAAAATATGCCTGGCCTGTTTATCTAAATAGGCCTGAGTCTAAGCCTGTCCTTGGTAGCAAATAAAACAGCGAAAATCTCACTC
The DNA here is from genome assembly GCA_963242795.1 of Inga leiocalycina. NCBI lineage: Eukaryota > Viridiplantae > Streptophyta > Magnoliopsida > Fabales > Fabaceae > Inga > Inga leiocalycina. Next base: position 81,353,534 of record OY725320.1, on the reverse strand, counting down.
AAGTCCTAAAGACCAAAAAAAATATTAAAAAAAATTCCTTTGTAGATTCCTCTATAAAAAAAAGTCTCTAGGGACCTCGGTGATATAGATTTCAAATGTGAACTTACCTTATTGACAAGTGTCTGTAACTATATATATTGATAAGTCAAAGAGTGGCCATTGATAAGCTCATATATGTTAATTAAAGCAGCTAGCTCCCGTTGACAAATGTATATGACTATATTGAGAAGTCATAGAGTGGTTATTAATAAACCCATCTATTTCAACCAAACCAGCTCCCAGTAACAAATGTGCATCACTATATTAACAAGTCATAGAGTGGTCATTGACAAGCCCATCTATGTTAACTAAAACAACTTTCGTTGACGAGTATATGTGACTATATTGACAAATCACAGAGTAGCTATTGACAAGCACATCTATGTTAGTAAGATAACTAGGGATTTTTTTTAACAGAAGAATCTACACTGGGAATTTTTAAATATTTTTCTAGTTCTTGGGACCTGAGTGAGATTTTCCCAATAAAAAAAAGATTCAATCAGTTGAAGGTGTCATTCTCATCATTAATTTTAATTAAAAAAAGAGTGTTTGGTTGATTCATAATATGATTTCAAAATTGATTTAATCAAAATATGACTCTTTTTTATACTAGGACTATTTGAATAAAATTTTATTAGGAAAAAACCTGAAAATATTAAATAACATATTGATGCTCTGAATATTGGTAATGCCACAAAAGTGTGAGAACCTAAATTGTCTTTTTTGAAATCAGATCAAAATGACAAAAATTGCCATATGCAATCGAAAAGAACCGAAGAGAGAAGAGAAAGTGTGACCAAATTACTAAATTATCATTCCTTGTAGGCATTTCCTAAGCATCTCTTGTCATTGCCTAATCTGTTACAGTCATTACCTAATTTTCATTCATTCACATTCCCCAAACAAATCTGGTCGTTATCTAATCCTTTTCTGTCAATACCTATTATTTATTCATTCCACACATTCCAGCAAAACATATTTTCTCTTCCATATAGTTTTTAACTAATCCTTTTTATTCACATCGCAAACATTTCTCATCAATCACTACACTTATGTAGTTTATTCCTACAAGACTAAATTCAAACAGATTTCAAACCACAGTATACGATTCTTGTCAATCACAACTAGATTCTTGTCGTCTCCTAAACTAAATTCATTAATCGTTCTGCTCAACCAACCAAACATGTCTAGTACCAAAACAAAAAAAGAAATTTAAAACGCATAAACTTACCCCACTTGTTTGCTGAAGAGCAACACCAACTACAACAGTTTAGTCCACCACGCTATGCCAACATCAACTACGATAGTGTGTGAAGTTAGGAAATAACTCATGCCTCCTTCTGTTTTAATAAACTCATTGAAGCCCATTTTTGTCATTTTGATCTTATTTTAAAAAAAAGACAACTTTGGTTCTCACACTTTTGTGGCATTATCAACGTTCACAGCATCTCTTTGTCCTTTAGTATTCTCCATGTTTTTTTTTGGGATTTTCCCTTTTAGCTTTTATAATTGATTATTTTTATAAGTATCCAATCACTAAATTGTTTGTCTTCAAAATATCAACCTTTGGTTATGATTTCCTGTTATCTACATTGTCCTCATCTGTGTTTGCATAAAAGTGAACCACGTGCAAATAATTAATGAATTAATATTTTTTGAAAAAGTAATGATAAATTTAAGGTAAAGTATACATTTTAAAATTATAACATTTATACTTCTTAAACAAAGCGATGGAAAAACATATATCTTAAAAAAGCATAAAAATGTTTTTTTTCACCATATAACTATTTATAGTTCGCACCTTTTGTAAAAAAGAAAGTTTTTCTCAGATAAAATAATTTTAAGAGAACAGATAACCATAAGTAATGGATCCAAGATGTTCAAGGCATCTATGCATCCTATTCTTGTGAACGTTTTTATTTACTTTGGACCGTTTAAATTTATTTTTAATTAATTTTTTATATTTAATTTTTATAGTCTTTAAATTATTTCATCTTAATGAAAGTAAAATAAAAAATAATAATAATTTATATATGCATATATCAATTGGGAAAAAAAGTCAAAATAAAAAACAGTAGAATATAAACTGTTTATTTTTTGGCAGTAGTAAAATATAACCCATTTAAATCGAATTTTAGTTGCTCAAGCTTATATCCTTAAAATATTTGTTTTGAATTATGACATGTGTATTTTTATCCACGATTTAATTGTAAAATTAAATTATACAAGTTATATTATTTTAAATTAAATAATTTAATATTTAAAATATAAAAAATTAATTAATGCAGAATTGAAATTCATTATATTTTAGCTTCATTTTTTGATATTTATATTCATTTAAATAATCTTCACAAATTTGAGTCATTGTTCCGCTTTTGTAAACGAAATATTAAAAAAAGATGGTTCAGCAACGTACAAACAATACACACACATGATTATATTAAAAATTATAATTTACTTATGTTTGCAATAATTAGAAAAAGAAACTTATATTAGGCATTGATCTTGCCCAAATATGAGGTCTCGAGTTTGAGTTAGACTATGCAGATAGCCATATAAAAAAAAGAAAAAGAAAGTGTAATATCCCAAATTGCAGGCTTAAAATATAAAGAATTAGTCTAAATTAAGTAAACTACTAAGCCCAATTAAGCTAAATGTCTTAAGCATATCATGAGAAAAATGTTTAAGATAATTATAAAAAATATTATTTAAGGACCCAGATATGTTGAAGAAATAGTAAGAGATGTTATTATGGGAAGTTAGAGAAATTATAAAGAGGTTTAGTTCCTCCAAAAATGGCCCAAATAATTTTAAAGTTAATTTTGGGATTTACAGGCCTAATTTCCCAAAAATTTGAGGAAAAATAGTTAGAGGTCATAATTTAGCTTGAAAATTCTAGAAAAATTATTTTCTAGCTTAAAGAAGCTAATTGAGAAAGAAAATTCTTATATGGAATTAAGGATTAATTTCTAATACTTAGTGTTTTCATTAAATTGAGAAAAGGAACAAGTTGCAAACAAAAGACAAGTAGAAGGGCAAAAAGGCCTTCTCCACCCTCATGACACTCAGCCATCCCCTTCTTATTCACTCTTCTTTCCTTCATTTGGCACAAACGCATGCACACATTCAGCCATTTAGAAACAAAAAAGAAAGAGAGAAAGAGGTAGAGAGTTTGAGAGAGAGAGAGAGAGGCTGGAGATTTCGCCGGAAAAGAGGACGGAGACCACATGCAACCTCGGATTCTTGACTAGGTGAGTATACTACTCCCTTTTCTAACTTCATTTGGGTGAATTAGTGATTTTATTTGGGTCAAAAACGTGCTGAAATTGGGTGTTGCTGGAAAAACAATTTTGTCACCATAAAAAGTGTGAGAGAAGCTTTTGCATGTTGATTTTGAGTGAGTTTTTGGGGTCCTTTGATTCTATAAAGTGGTTAACAAAACAGGGCGTGCGTTTTTGAGGTTTTAGGGTCAAAATTCTTGACGTTATAAGCTGTGATTTGGGGTTGTAGGTCCATTTTTCTTCTTGTTCTTGCAGCCGAAAAACAGAGTCTGCACATGCACAATTTTACAAAAGCTCAAACTGCGATTGAGTGGAATTTTCTTCAGTTTATTTGGAGGTTTTGAGAGTTTGAGATGTGTATTAGATTTTAGAATCAATGAGAGCTTGATTTGGAGTGAAAATGGTAGAGTTCTTAAGAGTTTTAGGCAGACTGTAAAATCTATGATTTTATGAGAGTCAGTCAATTTCATGCTCTGTTTTGATCAGTAAAAAATTGTCTATTGTTTATGAAATTTGGCAGGGAAATAGTACACATCCAAAATTTAAAATGAGTTATAGAATGCATCAATTGGATATCTATATTGAAAGTTATGATTTTTGGAATTTTGGTTAGAAAACAGGGAACAATATGGGTTTCAAGATTCTGACAGTGAGAAAACAAGAAAATTTCATGAGGTTAATTTAGTAATTTGGTTGTGATTATTTTTCCCTTAAAGTATACATTTAGAGCTTTCAATCGAGCATTAGAAATTAGGAATTGGATGTTTAAATTATAAGTTATAAATTTTTAAAGTTTGGATAGAAAATTTGGGAAAATTCTAATTCTCTTTATAGGCAGTCAGAATGGTTATGAATTTTGGGAACTTAAAACCATAAATTGATATTGGGTACTATTTTTCTTATACAAAGGACTTCAAAAACTTCACATAGAAACTTGAACCACCTCAATTGGAGTCTTCTAGCTTAAGATTGGGTTAAGTCTGGAATTTTCCAGTTTTGAAGAAAATGTGTTTAGGGACTATTTGAGGATTATTCACTACTACAAACTAGACATTTAACGACCCTAAAGGATGTCCCTTTTTAAATTAGGGACGCCCAAAGTTCAATATTTAGCAGGAAACATTGGCGCTGGTTGAATTTTAAAAAAAAATTTGAACCACTTTAGAAGTCCCCAGTCAAACTGGGGACGTCTAAAGTGCCACTTTAGAAGTCCCCAGTCAAACTGGGGACGTCTAAAGTGAGATTTAGACGTCCCCATTTTGACTGGGGACTCGGAAAAGCCTGTCAAACACCCATCCCATCAGCAGCAGGCCAGCAGCTTTATTTTCCTTCCCCAAGCTTCATTCAGTCTTTCCTCGTGAGCTTTGTTCCAAGCTGTCTTCCTCTTTCCCCTTTCCCCTTTCCCTTGCTTCCTTTCCCGTCTTCCTTCCTCTTTATCAGTTCGTTGCTGCAACTCCCTTTCCCGTGCTTCCTTCCCTATCTGCCTTCCTCTTTCTCATAATCATATTTCTATTTTTCCCTCTCTCTTCTTTGACGAGAGCACCATCGTTTGTGTCTCCCTTTCACAACTATCGTCTTCCTAGCTGGTGGCACCGTGAGTCATCTCCATTTCCGTCGTCCACAGGTTTGTCTCTCACTCCCACAACTTTGGATACAAATGCTTGTAACTGTTAATTTAAATCAGATTATGAAACTGGAAAAACAGAATAACTTGTATATGCATACTTTTAATCTACTTCTAATTTGCTTGATATGGAAATGGACTGTCATTATTGCATACTTGTTTTTTTCGTCAGCAGACTTCAACACGGTGATGTATATATATAGACATGAGTTAAAAAAATGACAATGATACTTAGGAATGAATTTGGTTTGGCTTAGGTTAGTCTAGTTTAACCAGTGCCAATATGTTTATTAGATTGTTGTGTTGTGTTGTTATATAAAATGACAATGATACTTAGAGTTGTGTTGTTGTTCATACCATTAGATTGTTGGATAACATGTTTATTAGATAGTGCTGAACTTCTGTTGTTTCCATTCTGGTTTATGCAATATTTCTTCTATCCAATTTTTGCAGTTTAAATTTGCCGGACAGTGATGTATATATAAAAGGCCATAAAAAAACTTTAGATGTCCCCAGTGCAAACTGGGTTTAGAAGTCCCCAGTGCAAACTGGGGACGTCTAAAGTGGTTCATAAACACTTTAGACGTCCCCACTAATGACTGGGGACGTCTAAAGTCTGACCAAAAGACGTCCCCTATTTTAGGGACATTATTGACAGTTTTTTCTACGATGCTCAGATAGACGTCCCTCTGTTTTCAGACGTTAAAAGGCCCAAAAAAGGGACGTTAAAAGCATTTTTTATAGTAGTGATTGACAAGTTCAAGAGTCAGATTATGCTAGGTATATAGCAAGATTTAAGTTTGTTTTGATTAAAGGAAGATAACTACTATCGAAATAGTTGTTATGTTAAGGTATTATGATGAGGAATGAATGTTATAATCTAGGGGATCATACATCAATCATGTTCGAAGGGTTTTGCAAAGTGTTTACAAATAATAGTATTTAATTATGGAAGTTTTTCATTTTCCTCTATTTTTGTACAGCATCTCATTGAGAATAAAGGAGCTAGAATTTCTTAAGTTCGCCCGATCAAAAATAGACTCCTAATGAGAGACTAAGTAGGAACATCATGTGGGAAGAATTTAAAATGCTAGGGATAAGTAAGTTGAGAATTTAAGACAAAGAAACAAAGTTAAAGAACTAAATAAAAGAAGGAAATTTTGGGATTATGGGGAGAGATAAATTGTGCAAAGTGAGTATACCAAAGTTTGTGTGTTAATCTGCCCTTACATGAGTATAATGGTTAATAGGATTTGGCTTTTGCTATCAAGACCAAAGAGGAGGCAAAGCAAAGGAAACACAAGCAAGAGGAGGTAATTTGGAAGAAGAAGAAGCAAAAGGTAGTAAAACTTACTCTTATAAAATTTGTGCTTGGTTGATTGCATGTTTTTATTTGTCATGTATGCCTTTGAAAATGTAATATCCTTGCTTGAGTTTGTGTCATGGCCATGTGTATGTGCTTGTAAGGTGTTTTTATTACTTGACTATTTACATACATAGTTAATTACCATTACACATTATATATTGAGATAACGTTTAATATTGAGATTCCCCCGATACTCACCCCTTTCTTCCATGACATACAGCAAGAGCAGGTACTTCTAGGGCCAAGAGCATTGTTGTTGATGAAGCCTGAAGAAGGTTGGAGCTAAAGGAGTTAAGATAATATGTGGTTTAAATGTTGGTGATCTGTATAATAATTTTGTTAAGACTTGGGATATTTTGGTAACCACATGTGGCTACATGTTTTGTATATATATGTATATACATAAACATAGTGAAAATAGTACTTATCGTAGTAGTATAGTGGTAGTAGTAGTATGAACATGCGTAGCACAGGGTAGCAATAATATGCCATACATATATAATGAAAAGGTAATAGTACCATGCACGATAATTGAATTAGGGATGGACAATTGTATGTTTAGAGGCCATAGTTTAACCATCAATAGACTAGGATAAGAGTAGAGAAATACTCTTATTAAATTAAATGGAGTTAAGAAATGATGAGTCGTGATGAAGTTTGTGAGCCACTAAATAACTATTTTTGAAAGTTTTAAAATTTTCAGAAAAGCCCATTCATTTACAAGTTTAAACCCTGTATTTGGGTTGGGTTTTCAACTATTTGTGAAAGTCTTTTCTTCCCAGGATTGAAACCTGGCTTAGTGGTTTGAATTCTTTATATTTAAAGCTCATCTGACTAGTAGGAGATAAGGGTGTTACAATTTTTGGTATCAAAAAATCTCTCCCTGTAAAATAAATTTTGCCCTCAAAATTTTGAATATTTTAAAGAATTGACTTTACCTTTGGTAATCACCTCTTGATACTCAATCTATCCCTATAATATGCTGGCTCACGAAGGAAACAACACAAATCATCCAATAAGCATTCAGTGCCTTTAGCCTATTCAGTAATCTTAGGACATAGTCCAATACTTAAATCGATTGCATATCAGATCTTACAGCCCAGGGATACACCCCATGCAACAATACACTTTCAGGTCTTACAGCATCACTTTAAATGCATATCAAGCTTCATCTCTTGCTACTCAATCTATCCATATACTTATGTAATGTTCATGAAGCATGCAAAACAAACCATTATATAGTTAAGCATTCGGCAATCACGGGACACATCGGTCCAATAAAATTCAGCTGGTATAACAGGTTTTATAACCCAAGGAATCACGCCATGCCAAAGGCATATTAGGACTTACGGCCTTAGAACATTGCCCAATAACCACTTTGAATGCATATCAAGTCTTATAGCCCAGGGATATACCCCATGCAACAATGCACATCGGGACTTACGGCCTTGGGACACTGCCCAATACACGAGACACACTGGTCCAATACAACATAGATGGCATGTCATGTCTTACAGCCCAAGGATACACCCCATGCAACAATGCACATCGGGACTTACGCCCTCAAGGCACTTCCCAATAACCACTCTGTGTGCATATCAGGTCTTATAGCCAAGGGATACACCCCGTTCAAAAATGCACATCGGGACTTATGGCCTTGGGACACTGCCCAATAACTACTATGTATGCATAGCAGGTCTTACAGCCTAGGGATACACCCCATGCAACAATGCACATCGGGACTTACGGCTTTTTGGCACACAATCCATTACAATATATATTGCATAGCAGGTCTTACAGCCTAGGGATACACCCCATGCAACAATGCATATCAGGACTTACGGCCTCGGGGCACACTGCCCAATAATCAAACCATATATTCATGAAATGAATATAATCGATGGCACAAACAGACATGCAAAACAATTACATAAGCTACGAGGGCAAGAGTTACTTGACTTTCTCTATATCGTCTAGCCTGATTTGCCTTTGCCTCTTCTCCTTCTTCTCTTTATCTTTTGGAGGACATGTGGCTCTTACTAAACAACAACTTTATTTCAGAAAATCAATCCCCAATTTCTTAGGAATACCTCATAGCTAAGACCTTCATCATACATAGTCTAGCAATCAATTATTTCTTAAATTCATATCTGCCTGAGTATCATGTTCTATCCATGTATCTCTTAGGTATCATTAATATACCATCTAGCCTTAAGCTTTACTAAGTATCTAAATATCAGAGGAAATAAAATCATTCAACTATACCATTTCCCAGTATAACAATCATCTTAAGCATCATTTTCTAGTTCCCTCTGTTTCCTTCCCCAAGGATTTTGCTAAGATTGTTTGCTCTTAGTCTTTCTATGCTTTCATATCCCTGACCATCTTTGTATTATTCAAAATAATAGCTCATAATAACAATAATCATATAGCCTTTTCTTTAGACTGGAACAAGAAGGTACTTATTTTGAAAGGACCAAGTTGCAAACAAAACACTAGTAGTAGGGCAAAAAGGTCTTTTCCACCCTCAGGACACTCAGCCAGCCCCTTCTTATTCACTCTTCTTTCCTTCATTTGGCACAAACACACGCACACATTCAGCCATTTAGAAACAGAAAAGAAAGAGAGAAAGAGGGAGAGAGCTTGAGAGAAAGAGTTACTACAATTGTTGCTTCTCTTTAGTCCAATACCAATTTTCGGGTTTGAATAATAAAGTTGCCAACTTTTCTCAATTTCTAAATCAATATTGGCTCATTATCAAATTCCATAAAGTAATCCTTACTAATTTTTAGGGATTTTCTTCCTCAATTAGCTTCTTTAATCCATAAAATAATTTTCCTAAAATTGTCAAGCTAAATTATAACTCTAACTATTTTACCTCAAATTTTATGGCAAGTAGGCCTTTTCCTCATGATGTGCTTAAAACATTTGGCTTAACTCGACTTAGTAATTTACTTAATTTAAACTAATTCTTTATATTATAAACCGACAATTTGAAATGTTACAGAAAGAATTTAAACAACGCTGCTTGGAAATATCTAACACAGCACAACACAAGGAAGAGATAAGTCTGAGCTCTCGTAGGAGTTAGGCTTTTCCTTAACTTTGTGGACTCTGTTTTTGTATGGTCGTGAATCACGTGGTACTACAATTATAGGGGAATTACACACAGGTCCAAAAAAATCAACAATGAGGTCTCTTAAAATCATGAAATTGAGCTGAAGTCCCAAGGGACCTGTGCTGGTTTAAATTAAATTATGAAAAGATGTCTTTGTCCTTCTTGTTTATTTGAAACAAAATCTGAGAATGGGGGTAATTAAGGGTTTGAACACTCCAACAGAATCAAAGTCTCAGTGCTCCCCTCTCATTGCATCACCAGTCATTGTCTTCTTGCTCGTCGTCGCAGTTCAAACACCCAAACCCAATCAATGTTCAGATCAAAATATAAAATTTACATATTATATATAGAGAAAAAACGAGATGAGTTGAAAGCTGTGAACCCCAAAATCTGCACATAAGATAAAGAGAAAAGGTGTCTCCACTGGAATAGTGGAGATGATGGACGGTCGAGATTATGCTTGTGCTGGTACGAGCTCTGTTCCTTCCTCCGTATGTACGCTTCTGTTTCTCTTTTTTTTTGAATTACAATGACCAGAAAAACTCTGGAGTGCAGACAGCCGAAGCTAGGCTGAGTTACAAGAGAATGAAACCGAATGTTAGCTCATATCAGCCAACATTTGTGTCGAACAGAAATCTGGTGGGAAATCCCAGATGATTAGATCCCTGTTCGAGTCCAGGGCCGTTTTGGCCAGGTAGTCAGCGCAACGAAGGGCTTCTCTGTGGGAATGATGAATCTCTAAGTTCCAATCCCTATAAATGGACTCCCTAACTTCCTCAATCTCATCTTGTAGTGGGTGAAAGTGAGCAGTCGGTTGTAGTAGCAATTGAAGAGCCTCCGTTGAATCCGAGAATAACTGGATGTTAGCATAATGTAAAGATTTGCAAAGGTTTAGACCAACTTGAATGGCTTGAACCTCTGCAGCTGTTGAGCCAAAAGTAAAGCCAATATTCTGCTGGAACCTGCATATCCATTGTCCTTTGCTGTCACGAATCACACCTCCTACTGTAGAATTTCTGTACTTATCAACTGCAGCATCAACGTCGATCCTTATGAAACCATCCGGTGGGGCGATCCATCTTTCCGAGATTCTATCTGGTACTTTGAAGACCTTGTGCCTTAGTTGACCTTCCACGATTCCTTCCTGTAGGAAATGTATGCATCTGTGAAGAGTTTGTTGTGGCCGGTCGCTAGAGCCTTTAAAGGCTCTTTTACACCTGTTCTTCCAGATTAGCCAACAGATTGAACCGAATACTCTTAGTCAGGGCCACTTGGATACTGAACGACCGCCAGGTGAATGCTGTATGTTCCATCTGAGCCAAACCTGTAAATTACCAGAGAAAAAAGAAGAACAATATAAAGGGTTAATACAGGAAAGCCACACACTGTTTGCAAACTCACAGTCCCTCAAGAGATGAATTGGTGTTTCCTCACAGGAGCACTCGAAAGGACACATAGAGTTTATTCTCACATCCCTCCTCGCTCGTACAGAATTTGTAGGTATTCTCTCTTGAAGTAATTGCCACATGAAGTATTTAACTTTCTCAGGAAGAGGCCATCTCCAAATACTCTGCCAGATAGGATCCGGAGGAACCGAAAGTGATGTATAGATCATAGTGTAAGCAGATTTTACACTGAAATTCCCATCCTGTGATTTCCTCCACCAAACTGTATCATTTCCCGAAAGTGACGGAGGATTTGTTTCCCGAATCTTTCCAATTACCCATCCGGGTAGGAACAAACCCCACTTGTTCAAATCCCAACTCCCATCAGGGCTGACGAAGTGGCTAACTCTGTCTTTTGGGTCAAGCAGATCATAATTCCGATCTACATAGTGCATTAGCGGCTGATCAAGTGAGGTCCAAAGGTCCCACCAAGCATTTGTTGAAGACCCGCTACGGAGTCTGCTGCCCACGGCGCTCCTGAATGAATCCCAAACCGAGATAATTGCACTCCACACCGCTGATTGGTTCCTTTTCCTTTCCACACTTGGAAAGATTCCATTCCCACATTTATATTTAGACCTAAGTACTTGCACCCATAATGCATTGGGCCTAGTAATAAGATTCTAGCACAATTTCATTATGAGGGCTTTGTTATGGCTAGCTAGATCTCCGCTTCTGTTTCTCTTTAATGACTGCAGACGCGCGAAACTAGTTCCTCTTTGTTCTTTCTAACAACTTCATTTTTCTCTCAATGAGTGTGGGCAAAGTGGTCTTTTCACATTTTCATTTAATCCAACCCTAGTCCTATGAGACTTCGACTCAATTTCATTATTTCAAGGGACTTCATCGTGATATTTTATATTCCTTGGAACTTGTATGTAATTCCCCCAATAATTATATCTCTCAAATTGGCTTAAACAAGTCCAACCCTCCTCACTGCCATGGCAGAGACATCGGAGAAACTTGCCACTCCGCCTGTAAGCTCTGTATTTGCGCTCTCAGTTATCCTCCTCAGCGTCGTTACAACTTCTGCTATGATAAATGCTCCTCTGCTTCTTCTGCTAAGCCTCAGATTGCTTGATCATTATTAATGGTGTTTTTTCATGTTATGTGAATAACAAAGCCTATTACTACTACGTTCTTTATTAGGCCTTGTTTTTGTCTGTGTGTGTGTGCGTTAATAAAATAAACTATCACGTGCCTTGCATTCATGCTTCCTATTTGCTTTTTGCAAACTGGTTAGTTATTACTAGCAAGGACACTTGATATTCTTCTATCGTTAATTATCATCTGTTTTCTTCATATATACCTTGATTTGTTTTTCAATTTACTATTGAATAAGCGAGGGGAATGTAATATATCTAATTAACATGACTTCAACTTTTTTAAGGGTTAAGGTGCCTCCAATATCTTAAAGTATTTTCCAGATACGCCTAGTATTTTAAAGTATTTTGTGATTCATCCAATACCTAAAGTATTTTTTGGCACATCAAGCAGTCAAAGTTGCTACTGAAAGAGTACTTTGGGGTGCTATGATTGATATTATCATTGTTGTGCTGTAAGAAGAATTTCACAAGATTGGATCGAAAATCTCTCAAAAGTTTGTCGTATTTCCGTAGCACGAATTTGTCTTTATCTTCATCGATTATGAAACAAAACTTAAGAAAAAAAAACACATATAACTTGTTAGATTGTAATTTCATAAAACAAAACAACCAGAATAATAAAGTAAATAATGTTTACCTTAACTGAACCTAAGAGGATATCAGTATAATCTTTCTTCCCTTGTCACCAATCTGAAATTGTAATGGGGACTCTTTCTCTGACCGTAGTCCCAATATAATTAATAAATAATCTAGCATTTAATCTGATTGGATTTCCCTTTTCATTCCACTCAAGCTCTAACCTAATACCCCTACTCCTTAATTTGATAAGTCTGGACATTATGGTCCTGCCTTGGGCTATGTCGGCCTTAAATGCTGCCTGACCATCATTGTCAATTGCATGAGGAACTTCATCTTCATTGTGGGGATCCAGTTTCCTACAAGTTAAATAAATCAAACAAAACATCAACGCACAGTGACAATCATGGCAATGAAAGTAACTTAAGTTTAAGAATATGAATACATGTAATCAAACATGCAAGGCAAAAAATCAAGGCACTCATTATCATCTTTTCCTCTTTCTTGTTTGATTTAAAAACCAAGTCCCTTCTTCATGATCATGTCTCATGTATAAGGGTTCATCTTCATTTTCATCTTCATCGATATCGATATAAATATATTTTGAGCACAACATGTCAAAGGAAAGATCATCCTTGGGAATATTCAAATATTCATTACTTTAAGCATCAACTTGTTCTTGATGATTCTTGTTCAATGGAAGTACAATGGAACAATTCTTCTCAGCAAGATCCGGAATTAAAAACACTTATTCTGCTTGTGGTGCTAAAATGAAAGGATCATTTTTATACCAAACTTTAGAAAGGTCAACTTGAGCAAAGCCTAACTCATCTGTCCGCAATCCACTATTGTTGTTAACCCACTTACATCTAAAGACAAGGACCCTCAACATAGTATAATCTAACTCCCATATTCGTTCAATAACACCAAAGTATGACATTGTTGCATAGATAAGATGTATGTCTTTAGTACTGGATCTATGCCAAGAATCAGCAACAAGTGCTACCTCACTATTCTGAATCATGCTCATTGTATCATGTTCTTATGTGTATAATGTGTAACCATTGTAAGACAATACATTTAAGCTCGGTCAATTCGATAGCCATCTCAAGTTGTCAAACTAAATTAGGATTCCTCTCCACCTCATCATTAATACGCCTTTTTAATCAACTTGGAAAATTTCAGTTGTGCTCCTTTGTTATCAAATTTTCATTCCTCTTACCATATACCAATCGAAGAACATCCTTGTGTTCTTCAATATACGGTTCAACCTCATCAATGTTATGCAGCACATACAAGTGAGCTTGCTCCCATTCAGTCACTGATATCCTTATTACATCCTTCCCAGTTGTTTCTTTCCCTGATCTTCACCCATCATGACGAGACTTCAGGATCCTTACAGGGTCAACATTTGATAAAAAATCAGCACAAAAGTCACTTGCTTCTTCAACCATATAATGCTCAGTTATACAACCCTCTGGTCGATATCTATTTTTCACATACTCCTTTAAAATTTTCATAAATCGCTCATTCGAGTACATCAATTTGAGGTACACTGGACCGCACAATTAAACCTCTTTCACCAAGTGTACGGTTAGATGGACCATAATGTCAAAAAATGAAGGTGGAAAATACATTTTAAGTTCACATAGAGTATAAACAATCAACCTTTACAACTCTTATAACTTTGTTGGATCAACCACTTTATAGAAAATCAACTTAAAGAACATGCAAAGATTAGTGATGGTATTCCTTACTTTTTTGGGTAAGATTGACCGTATACCAACCGGTACGAAATTCTACATGAGCACATGACAATCATGGGATTTAAGGTTCTTTAGCTTCAACCCTTTCACTAATACAAGATTCTTTATCTGGAACTTTGATTCCTTCCAGAAACTCACAAAATAACTTTTTCTCTTTCCTCGATAAAGTATAAGCAGCTGGAGGTAGATAAGTACAGTGCCCTTGCTCAATGGTGCCAACTCTTCTCTGATTCCCAAGTTCACCAAATCCAACCTCAAATTAACACCGTCCTTGCTTTTATCTTGCATATTGAGCAACGTGCCTATTAGACTATCACAGATATTGTTTTTCTATATACATCACATCAAGAAAATGTCTCACATATAATGACCTCCAATATGGAAGTTTAAAGAAATAGACTTCTTCTTCCAGCCGCTTGTCCTTATTTGTTTTGCAAAAGGATTGCCAAAATTGTTATCCAAGTGTTTAAGCTTCTCAAAAACCTGAGCACCGGTCAACATCTTTAGTGGGCTACCTTCTTCTGACTCACCATTGAAATCCCTTTTCCACTTCCTCTGTCAATGTTTTGATGGAAAGAATCTTTGATGTCCCATGTAGCCATTTTTCTTACATTGATCTAGTCGTACTGAATAAGTGTCATCTTCACATATAGGGCACGCACAATACCCTTTGACGCTATATCTGGACAAATTACCATAAGCAAGGAAATCATTTATTGTGCCAAATAACATGGCTTTCAAAGTGAAACTTTCTTCCCTATACCCATTATACATATTGACGCCTTCCTCCTAAAGTAGCTTCAAGTCATCAATTAAAAGAGCCAAGTATACATCTATATCATTCCTAGGTTGCCTTAGCCCAGAAATTAACATCGATAGCATCATAAACTTACGTTTCATGATTAAGTGCGAAGGAAGGTTATAGATCATCAAAATCACTGGCCACGTACTATGTGTACTAATCTGAACCCCGTGGGGCTTGATTTCATCAGTTGAAAGTGCAAGGCGTAAGTTCCTTGCTTCATTTGCAAAGTTAAGGTAGTCATTATCGACTTTTTTCCATTCGAGGCATCTACGAGGTGCCTAAGGTTTGTGTCTTCAATTATTTCATCTACATGCCATGTCAACAGCTTAGCAATCTTTACATTATTATACAGTTGCTTGAATCTCAGAATAATGGGAAAATACCATATAACCTTTGAGGGACTTTTTCCTTTCTTATTCCCATATCAAGAAGCATTGAATTTAGGGCATTTCTCTAACTTTGTATACTAATTCTGAAATAATATGCAATCGTTAGGGCATGCATGTATCTTCTCATAACCCATGCCAGTTATAGAGCAAAGTATTCACTTTGCCTTGTATGTCTTGGTAGGAAGTACATTTTCTTCTGGGAGTATATCTTGCACAAGTTCAAGCAGTGTGGTGAAACCTGAATCACTTAATCCATAGCGCACTTTAAAGTTGTACAATTTAAATACTGCTAGCAATCTTATATATTTTATACTACCAGCATATAATGGTTTCTCTGCATCACCTTTCAACTTCTCAAATTCTTGAGGAAAGTTATGATGTAACCCTTCGACCGCATTTAGCATTTCTTGAAGACCATCATCCATATCACACGTGCTTGGGTCAAACTCATTCAAAGCACTGATAGTGGTATGCACCCGATCACTTTGTGCATCATCCGTCTCACCGTGCCTTGTCCATCGTGTATATGATTGATCAATTCCGTGACACACTAAATAATCTAGCAAATCAAGTGGACTAATCCGCTTTCCATAACAACAAGATAAGCAAAGACACAAGATTTTGTTAAGATCATTTGTATGCTCGCTTGCAAATCTAATAAACTCTTTCACTCCATCTATATATTCCCTTAAGCACCGATCAGATGACATCCATTTTTTATCCATCTATACCTTAAACATATTTTTAAAAGTGGTTAGTTGCTTGCCCTTGCAGTTACTAATTACTTTTATCTTCTGTTATTTATTTTTAAAACAATTCGGCAGCATAACGTCCTAAAATTTGAACTTTTCCAACTATTAATAAAACACTCTCATTCAGTCACAATTTGTTAAGAAATCTTTTTTTATTAAAATCTAACAAGGAATATTACATAGTTCAATGATATATAACGCTTTGCCTAGTTCAAAAGTTCAATGATATATAATGCTCTACCTAGTTTAATACTTCTTTAATGATTTAATGATTGGTACATATGACACATAAGAAATCTTTAGGCACTCAACGTACTATTCTAAATTGATGAGAAATCTTCAGAAACCTAATTTTAAAAAAGAACAGGGAAAAAACGTACAACATAAGCTTCTTAAAAAAAAACTTACAAGCTAGGAAAATTTTGTAGGAGCCTGAGACAAAGACCAAGCTTTAAGTAGACAATTGGAACTTCAATTAAATACCTGAAAAAAAAATATTATGAGCACACATATACGATTTATGATAGATTTTTACCCAAAATGAAAAAAAGAAGAAAACGTAAACACTTAAGCTTTTGTGGAAAAACAAGACTTACAGGCTAGGGAACTTCCTGTTGGAGGCTGAGTCTAAGAAAGAAAATATGTGTAAGACCAAGCTTTGCACTGCAACGAAAGTGGCGACTCAAAAATTTTCAAGAAATGCGCACGAGGAGCAAACAAGAAAAATCAAGATGTGGGGACCAAGGAAGCTTCTAATATGATTTTTATTTAATGTTTATTAATACATACTAAATGTTTTTTACTTTATTTTGAAGATGAGTGGTGGTTGTATTATGGGGGTTCAGTACCAGAATTGCAACAAATTGCTATACGTGTTCTTAGTTAAACATCTTCTTCTTCTGGCTGTGAAAAAAATTGGAGCTTATTTGAACGTATACATACTAAAAGAAGAAACAGATTGGAGCATCAAAAGCTTAATGATTTGGTTTTCACAAACTATAATCTGAAGTTAAAGTTTAGGTAATCTAAAAAGTCATGACTGAGGAATAGTAAATAATGACCTTCTATTGTGTTGGCATTATAGGAATCAATTGAAGATGAAGAAAAATAATTATGATCCCATTGATTATGAATCAATTGATAGGCTAGACTTTTGGGTTCTTGACAAAGATCCAACTCCTGAATTTGAAAATGTAGAAGCGGCAGATCTTCAATTTCAACAAATGGCAAAGGATTATGAAGGTTTCTAATCATCTTTTTAATTATCTAAGATTATATTCTTATTTGGAGCATAACTAATACTAATTTTATTCATTTGATATATAGGTGATGACAATGTTGTTGGGGCTCCATCATTAAATGTTGACTCTGTTGCTCCTAGTGCCTTTACTCTTCCTCCTACAGCTCAGCCTCCTAATGTCTCAATACCTAGAGAGTTGAATGATATAGTTGATGCTTATTTTAATGATAATAATTAATTAATTATTAGTTTACTACTTTTGTTATCATAAACATGTTTTGATATTGTGTTATGAACTTATGATAAATATTTTGGGATTACAAGTTATAACAATTGTCATTAGGTGATATATATATATATATATATATATATATATATATATATATATATATATATATATATATATATATATATATATATATATGATACAATCATGTTATTTTGTTAGCATTTTGATTCTAGATATATACTATTCATAATTTGGATGGTGTGATGAGAAATTATAATATTTTTCAATTTTTTACTCCTCACAAGTTTAGGTCCAGGTTGATTCTAGGTTGACTCCGGTCTAACCCACTGACTCTTGATCCAATACCACGATCAGTTCACTGACCGGTCCGGGTTTAATTACCTTGTATTCATCCCATTTTCACTTTTATAAAAATATCAAAAAAAAATAGTTTAGCTTTTAATTAAAATGCATCCTTCTTTTAATTATTAATTTGAAAAACCAAAACCAATTTTCCCCTCATTTTCATTGCATTTTCACGGCATATTAGATTACTTAGGATTCAATAAAAGGCTTCTCGAGAAGAGAAAACGATCTTTGGTTTGCCTATACGCAATCCTTGGTTAATTTTTGATTGTAGACCCCAAGGCTAACACATAAAAAAGGCCTTAATCAAGCGTACGCTGAAAATTTACAAGAGTCTCTGATTTCATATTACTCTCTGTATTTATATTGTTCTTCAATGATTATCATATCCACTCTATGAGAGTCTGTAAACACATTTCAATTGTATTTTTTATTTGATCTCAAGGTAAAGTGACCTTGAGATGGTAGATTTCCTTACAGGAAGCTGTAGAAAGAATTCCTGGTAAGACTTTATACTCGTAAGACTTACAAGGTGCTAGCAGTAGAGAACGTTGCTGCTTGTAAAACTGACAGGGGTGTAAACAGGAGAGAACGTTGCTATTCATAAGACTTGCATGGGCCAGCAGGAGAGAAAGGTTTTCGTGATTGTTCTGCTCGTAAGACTTGTCGTAAATGGGAGGGAAAATTTTATGGCATAGAATATTTCTGCTCGTAGTCCTTGCGATGACAGTTGTTGTTTTGCGGCGTTCCGAGAGCCCACTAAATCTTGGAGGATTAGTGAAAATCTCATGAGGTGTTGATCTCTAAAGACTGGATGTAGGGTTGAGATTAGGCCAAAACAGTATAAATCTTTGTGTGCAAATTCTCTCATCTCTACTCTCTCTTCATTTATCTCTATAACATCATAACGCACAAAAATTTTATTATATCACCTACCTCTTAAATGAAACTTGCCTCTTTCAAGCATCCTTTGGAATATGGATAAACTCAACAAAATTCTCTGTCTGGTTAATAAAGGTACAACTAATAGAAGAAGTCATACAGTTTAGGGATAAGGTGGAACTAAGATGAACAGGTTCAAACAATGACTCACTCATGTTTAGAAAATCTTCTTACTCAATTTCTCCAACTATATGACTTCCGTCTCATTAGAATATTAGGCTCTCATACATAGATCTTATCCTTTAAAACAGGGTGATGGTACAAAAATACTTATATATGTTTTCTAAAAGTCTAATTTCATATATTTTTTTTAGGAACAAAAATGCTCATAAACTTTTAGAAAGGGAATAAAAATGTCACCTTCATTCGTTGGATGCCCGTTACTTTTGTTAGGTGAGCCTCACATGATTTCTTTTCAAATGATTATTTTACAAAACATACCCTCTTTCTCCCTCACTCCTCCGTCAACCTCCCCCCGATGATTAATCATGTCTCTCAACCTTTCTCCAACTATAGTTATTAAAATCGGACCGAACTGATTTGATTAGGAAACAAGCAAATCAGTCATCTAATTGGTCCGCTCTAGCCGGTTTGATCAATTTAGTGTTTATTTAGAATTTTATGGCTTCAAAAATTCATATTTAATTCTACGTATTTTCGAAAATGATAAATTAACACTCTATGGAAAGCTTAAGATATATACTTTCTAATACAAAAAGAATCACTCAAAAATATTATCATTTAATTCTTGAAAATTCTCAAATTCCAAAACTATTCGAAAAATCTAGAGATATAATTTCCAATCATGCTCTTTCTAAGTCTCAAATATTCAAATTTCATCTCTTAATACCTCAACCTCATCAATAATTAAATCTAACGTAAATTTAAACCTCAATATTAAAATTTGAGATATTACAATTGAGAATATGAATATTGTAATTAGTAACTACCCCATTTTGGTATAGTTTAAGTTCACTTTTTTATTAGTTTGGTCTCAGATTAGCTCATGTTTAACTCCAATCTGACTCACCGACTCTTAACCTATTACCCCCCAATTAATTCAATGGTCGGTATGAATTTAATAACCTTGTCTCCAACTTCATTGCCCCCACCATCTTGACCTTCTGTTCTGGAGAGGTCCCTTGAGAGAGAGCGCCTTTTGGGAATACTGTGTCGCTTTCATGCCAGCTAGTAAGCCTATCCAGATAATTTACCCAATAAAAGTAATGGAGATCCATCAAGAAAAATGATGGAGCGTACTTAACACTTATAAAAATGAGCACGTTGTTAAAATGGAAAAGTGTGTCGCTTTCATGCCAGCTAGTAAGCCTGTACAAATAATGGTATGATTCTTCACCACAAAAAACTGAAGGATTTCAGTTTTCTTTAGAAAAAAAAAAGTTACATATATCAGTCAGTAGGGTAATATTTGTGAAAAATAAATAGTTATTTTTGTACTTAACCCTTTAAAGCATATATTGTACCTTAAATTTTCAATCAATTTTTCTTTAAAAAATTCATTAACTATTTGCACGTGTTTCACTCTGACATAAAAGATAGATGAGGTCAATTTAGATAGCGGGAAATCTTGACCTAAGGTTACGATTTTGAGGACAAAAGATTTATATACTGAGAGAATCCGTTTTGGGACACTATCCCTGGTCCATTGTCGTTTTAGTATTTTATTTTAAGTTATTGCTTTAAAAAAAAATTTGTTAAAATGGAAAAGTGTGCCGCTTCATGCCCGCTAGTAAGCCTGTGCAAATAGTGGTATGATTCTTCATCAGAAAATATTTCAGTTTTCTCTAAAAACAAAAGCTGCACACATCAGTTGGCAGGGTAATATTTGTGAAAAATAATAGGTATTTTTGTACTTAACCCTTTAAAGCATACAATGTACGTTAAATTTTCAATCAATTGTTCTTAAAAAAATTCATTAACTATTTGCACGTGCTTCACTTTGACGTAACAGATGGATGAGGACAATGAAGATAGTAGGAAATCTTGACCAGAGCTTATGATTTTGAGGACAAAACATTTAGGGCCTGTTTAGTTCAATCACATTACACCCTGTAATGTAATGTAATGCGATGTAATGTTAATGCAATACAATATTAATTATAAGATTAGTGTTTTATTTGATTTTTAGGTAAGGTGCAATGAACTATTATTTTAACAAATATTTAAAATTAATATATCATACAAAGTCTATTTTATCCTTAATATGGAGGTGGAGGAGGAGGTACTAGTGGCGATCGGCGGCAATGGTGGAGGTGGTGACGATAGGGTTTGGTGGAGGAAGAGGAGGTTGTGGTGGTGATGGCAACGGCGGCGATGGAGGAGGAAGAGGTCGTGGTGGCAGTAACGGTGGGAGTGGTGGGGGCGGTGGAGGACGAGGAGGAGGTAGTGGTGGAGACAAAAATGGGGATGGTGAAAGAGGTGGTGGTGGCGTCGATGGGGAGTGGTGGAGGAGGAGGTGGTGGCAGCGGCGGCGGTGGGTGGAGGCGACGGCTAGTGAAGGCGATGGCAGTGGTGGTAGAGGAGGAGGAGGAGGTGGCCGTGGCGGCGGTTGGAGGGGACGACAATGGAGGAGGTAGTGGCGGTGGTCGTTGTGGTAAGTGAAATGAGATAAGTAAAACAAAAACATATGATACTAAAGGGTAAATTGGACTTTTTATACCATGCAATGTGATGGTAATGAGGATTCATAGGGGGGAGCTATGAATATGGATTACTAATTTTTTGGTAATCATCATTATCATGGTAAACCTTATTATCATGCTAAAGAGTAACCAAACACTCTTCTCTTGATAATGTAATCATGATTACCATTGCAGGCATGCAATGGGATTAAACCAAACGGGCTCTTATATATTGCGAGAATCTATTTTGGGATACTATCCCTTGTCCACTGTGGTTTTAATATTGAACATTATTTTTTCTTCACAGAGGATTGAAAGAGTTTTACATCAGAACTTGAACCCTCTTATTTAAAAAATTTTAGCTTAAATTATTATTTTTCAAAATTTTCGAAAAATTGTGAAATTAAAATTAATGATGGTTTGAGAGTCTTGGAGACAAGTTTAAGAGGCTAACTTTATTAAATTGACTATGAAAAGTACAGGGAAAAAGACATTTAATGTGCCTTAATTAGATACATAATAATCTAAATACAAAAGATTATCAAAGATAATCAACTAATTTAAATAAAGGATAGGAGTTATGAAAAATTCAAGAATAACATAATTTTAATTATATTAATAAGATTAAAATAAATAATAACCCATCTCAATATGAATTTCAAAATTATAGGATTTTGATATCTGCCTGAGCTTAAAGAGAAAGGCAATTGGCAAAGCTAAATTGCCGGAAAGGTCGACAGGTATTAACTCTTTCTCTCATATATTATGTAATTGTTCTGTATGTTTGTTTGTACCATCAATTATATTCATTTCATGAATATGTAGTTTGATTATTGGCAGCGTCCTAAGGCTGTAAATCCCGATGTGCATTTTGCATGGGCTATGTCTCTAAATTGTAAGACCTGAGATGCATTCAAAGTGGTTATTGGGCAATGTCTCGATGTGCATTTTACAGGGACAATGTCCCTGGGCTGTAAGCACCAATTTTAGTTAGGGACAATTGTTTTGAATTAATTGCAATAGAGGCAAAATAGTCATAATTTATTAATTATTTTGTGCAATTATTTCTTGAACTTGTAATACTACCTTGTATTCAATCTTGTATTGTAGGTGGCTTGGAAGAAAATTGGAGATTTTGGAGGTCAAAATTAATATTTTAAAAATTGGAAAAAATTACAGAAAAGGGCTCAATGATTTCTGAAAATTATAATTTATGGAAGAGATTGGGCTGAGAAAATTACAAGAAAATACCCAAATGCTTTAACAATTGTAGTTGACTTCATAAATATTTCAAATATTCCTTTTAGTCCCTTTTAGAGAATATTTTTAAAGTTTTATTTAGATCCCTGATCAAAACTTTTTGACCGGGGATATGGGTTGTTATTTTGGGCTTTGCTGAAAAAAAGAATCAGAGAGACCCGAGACATTGGATATTAGAAGAGAACAGAGCTGAGAGCAGGGCTTGGGCGCCGCACAGATCCGAAAGCTGGGAGCGGCGCAAGCTTCTTCATCTCATCATCATCTTCCTCCTTCCTCGCCGGCGACTACATTCTCCACCACGGTCGACGGCGAGCACCATTCCACCCTCCGCCACACTGCTTCACAGCCCGAGATTGAAAGAGAAGAGGCGTGGCAGAGACTTGTGAGAGCTTGATCGGAGTTACAGAGATTCCAACAGCAGGAGCGTCGCGGGCATACTGTGGGAATGCATTGATCACGGTTTGGGTTTGAGAGGGAGACAGTGCTGCCGCTCAGGACCAACACCATAGGATCCCTTCCTTTCATAGCGCCATCAACTGGGAGCGAGTTTGAGGCCGCTAAGGAGACTTGAACCAGAGAGATAGAGCAGCCATAACCACCGCCTGTCATCCTCTCTCCTCCTCCACCTTCAACCACCACTAGTCCTCCTCTGTTCTTAGTTTCCACCACCACAGCACCATAATTCCCTACCACCTTCCATAGTCTTCGTCGATATGCTTGTATTGTTCCTGCGTCTTCTCTGTTTGGTGGTGACAGTACCAAGATCTATGTGTAGCTAATTCTCTTTGTACATTAATGACGACGACCACGATGAATTGTGCTTGAGCTTAGTTGACTATAATAAAGGGGAGCTTTTTATAATTCTATTAGTCTTAAATTATATATCTGGGTTGTTTAATTTTAGAAATTATTATATATATGAGTTTTGAACTGATATATATTAATTTTCTGTTGGTTTGATATTTGCAGTGTTCTTGGACCCGGACCGGACCGGCCGGTCCGGCCCGGAACTCATCGAACCGGTCAGTAGACCAGTCCGGTTCCCGGTCCGATCCGGGTCCCAATTTTTTTTAAAAAAAAAATTTTTAACTTTTTCCTTTAGCATTTTATACTATAAGCCTAAAATCTTCAATTACTCACCGGTTTGATCCCGATTTAGCTTCGGTTTGGCCCCGGTGTGACCCACTGTCCCTTAACTCAGTATCCCAACCGGTTCAATACGCCCGGTCCAGGTTTTAATACCTTGGATATTTGTGATTAGATTAGATTTTTATAGCTTGCGGGATTTATATATATGTATTTTCTTTATTGATTCAAAGATATTGTTGCTTTCTACGTGTTATTGTTAGATTGTGTAATTGAATTGGATTAATTGAGTGTCATATTATCACATTCATATTAAGAGGAAATAAATTATAGTTATTCATTTCAATTGTACATTAGGTTTCAAACAATATCTCAAGAGGTAGTAGTTAGCTATGTTCATAGGAGCTACTATTAATTGGAAATATTGGAATCAAGTGTTATCTTGGGGTTTTTCTTAAGACTTAATGAGTTTTAATTCCCATAATCTTTTTTAGTAAGGATTGTCACTTCTTCATTATTACCAAGAGTATTCTTTATTCGTATTTTTTACTTCATACCATTCCATTAACTCATTCTCCATTTTTATAAAAATACCAAAAATAGTAATTTTAATTTTAATTAAATTTTACATTTATCTATTTCAACAAAAAAAAAAATTTCCCCTTATTTTATTGCATTTACATGATATATAGATTACTTAGGGTTCAATAAAAGGCTATTCGAGAAGAGAGATCCTAAGTTTACCTATTCACAATCCTTAATTAATTTTTGATTGTGGACCCCAAATCTAACCTAAGAAACGAAAAGTCCTCTAATAAGTTATTTGTATAATCTATTTAATTATACTTGGGACTTTTAATAGCCTTATGTGGCTACAAGATTTATACATACACACACACACCAAAACATAGAACATGTACATAGTGAATAGTGGTAATAATATTATACTCAATAATCAAAATAGGGATAGATATTTGTATGATATGAGCTCATAACTTAACTGATGATAAACTTAGGTAAGAGTAGAGTATAACTCTGATAATATAAATACGTTAAGTTGAAGAATTGATGAGCTATAATGAAGAGTTTGAATCACTGAATAATTGATCTAAAAAGTTTTAAATTTTTCAAAAAATCCGCTTCATTTACAAGTTTAAATCCTGTATGTATTTAGGCTAAATTTTCAACTATTTTTTAAAAAAGTTTTCTTACTTAGGACCAAACTTGACTTAATGGTTCTAATTCATTATGTTTATATCTCATTGTGGAAGGAAAATAAGGTTTACAACGGTTATTTAAAAAAAAATGGTTAAATAGTTGTGTTTTTGTAAAAATCTTGTTAAATTTATAACTATTTGAAGATCTTTTGAAAATATGATTTCTTAAAAGATAATTTTATTTGATAATAGATAGATTCCACCTTCACGCTCCTACATTCATATTGAAACAAAGCCAAACAGTAGTAGGCTTTGTTCATCACATACTAGTATTCATCATCATAGCAGAATCAACTCTACTTGATTCATATAACACTGAACTTGCCTTTATCAGATTTGGCTTTCACGAACACCACCATGAAGGCATTTCCACTGTCTTGCTTTCTCACAACTAGATTCCTGCTTCCGTCCCCCTTATTATAATCAATCCCAACATCATAACAAGTACCTGAAGAAGAACTAGCAATATTGCTTTTGGAGCAAAACACAAGCTTGTAACCAATCGCGTTGAGCACCTCGATCTGGAAAACACCACTCACTAACAAGGAATCTGGATGATCTTTAGGCCCTCCGATCACCAGACTCGGCGAAGACAACGATCCAGATTCATAAGCCACCACCCACTTGGAGGATTCTGCACAGTCTGGCTTGTCCACGAACTCAATTTCCAGATCAGTAGAACCTGTTGAAATTTGAAGGATTATATTGTTGCAGAGGGAAAATAAGAACCTCCGAAATGTTACAAGTAAGCCTTTGTGGAGACAAATCTAAAACTAACCTTGAAATTTAATTTAATCAAATCAAATTAAAATATCCAGATATAACCTTAAAATATTATCCTAAGATATGATAAATATTAAATAATATAATCAAACCTAATAATAAAATAACAATTAACTCAATAATCTGAAATATCTTTGAAGCATTACTCAACAGAACCTGCATATATTTCGTCTCCGCTTGTTCCTTCATCATGGAATATTACTGGGGCACCACGGTTTAGTTCTGAACTTTCTTGCAAAATAGAATATTCACATGATGAGGCATCCCCAGTTTTTTTTGGTTTAACCCGCCTCCTGCTGCCCATAAAGCTGACATTATGTAGTACTCTTGACCTGCCACAAGAGCTTCTCCATTAAGGTCATTCACTACTGCTTCTTCAGAAGCTGAGGCTAGTGAGAATGCTTTGACGGTGGTGAAGGAAAACCAGAGGAAGGAGAGGCTTATGAACAGTGACCTCGCAGGCATTGTTGTCTCATAGTACTACTCGATGTTCAAGACTACTTGGAACTTGAAGCATGAGAGACACACAAGGCCTGCACGTTATTTATATAGAGAACATACTACAAGCAAGTAGCAAGGAAGGACTCGCGTCACTGCATGCACAACTTCATCGGTTTTTGAACTTTTGGTAGGATTTTAACTGAGGACAGATGTTTATTCGTATGTTAAATTTTTCAAATCCACTTGCATGCAAGCTGTCACATTAAAAAATATGTGTCGCCATTGACATGGAACTATATAGATCGGGTAGGTTCAGTCCAATTTCTTTTCGAAGTTTTCACGTAGAAGCTGTAAGTATCTAAAAGTTTTTATATCAATATTTGCCCCAAAAATATTAAAAAAAGGAGCAGTGTGACCTTTTGCCGCTAAAAAGTTTTACTGGTCAATGATAATTTTTAAATGGTCATCATTAAATTTTAACTGTTAGAGCAACTTTTCTCCTCGATGTGATATTGATCCCAAACCTACCTTGTATATATCTTAGCATTGATTTTTTTTTTTCACACAAACCTTCCATATATATTTAATATTCAATTTATATCCATTAAACTATTAATTGACCAATAAATTTGACTTTTAAATATTTTTCTTATCAAAACACCCTCTTTCATAAGAATTATTTAAACATTTAATTTGCTAAAAAAATCATACAACCACAAAATAATTCTAATATATATTTTCAAACTTTATAATATGTTATAGAATTTATTAATTTTGATTATATTATAAAATTTTATTATTTTAATTTTTATCATATTTTGTAAAACTTATTTAATTTATTTTTTAAATAGATAAAAATGTATTTCAAACACATTTTTTTTCATCATATTCTATGAAGCAGGAGAAGGCATTGGAGGAGCTTTACTCACTTGTGGGCTTTCAAAAGTTTTGACGCTTTATTTTTCAGAAGGGAAGAACAGTTGATGATATGCAAATTAACTTTAATAAAAGTTTAATTAAAAAAAATTGGAATCTTTTTTGAATATTTCTAATGGAGTTAACAGTTTGAACTTAAGTATATGTTTTTAAAAGAAAATGATGTATGTGTGATTAAAGCAAAACAAAAGAGTATTCAGAATATTTTACTCTATAATTTATTATGATTAAGTTTTGAATATCTATGATTCCTCTAGAAGCTCCGTAAAGAGGGCTACGGTTACTAGTTGTACCCAACTTTGATGAATTGAATAGAAACTACTATTTTTTATCTCCAAAATTTGCATTAATATTGGATTAGGGGTTTTAATTACATGAAGCCGTTGGAGAATGTTTGCGCATTTTCTGATCTCCTCCTCTCTTCTCTCTTCCATCACTCCTCTTTCACTCTCATTCTCTCCTCTCCTTTCTTTACCTCTTCCCTTTCCTTTATGCGTCCTCCATAAGAAGACAATAGATATCCGTTTCTTGGTGAGGTTCCTCACTTTTATGAAATACAGCTTTTTATTTAAAAAAGAAAGAACAGAGTATCAGCTTTCACATGGCTTCATTGATCTCTCGTATCTTTTGCGTACTATTCCAAACATAAAACACCACTCATTCAACATATCTATGGTAAATGGAAGAGATATATAGGTCTATTAAGGGTTTTTTTAAGAGATATAAAGATCAAAGTTACTGATAACTTCTATAGTTATATTTAAAAAGCAGGAGGGAGTACATTATTTTGAAAAATCAATATACTACCTCAACTTGCTTTTATTTTACCGAACAGATAAAAATAATAAATTTATTTCACTTCCACTTCCTCCCTCCAAAACTACCAAACGGGGATCAAAGTGTTATCTTGGACAAATGGTAAGTTTTGTGATAAAAAAAGTTGTACAACTAACTAAAGGCACTTTGATTTGCCCATGTATACCACAGAATGATACTATTTACGCTTTTTTTTTAATTATTTTTCCAAAGAAAGATGATTGATTACATTCAAAGAAAGCAGTAACAGAATACATATCAAAGCTCCCCATGAGCTGCTAATTCACACAATTAACAATAACCTCAATCTTTAAAATTAATTAGAGCTTAATCTTTACAATTAAGCCAACCTTGTCCCATTCCTCCCCACATATTTATCCAGGTTTTGAAGACCTCCTCCACCTGCGAAAGAAACAAAAAATACAACAAAACCCGGAGGACCCTTCCACTCCACTCACATGTCTTCTTTCCTTTCATCTATTCCAACTCAATTTATGGACAATTTATTCAGTAAAGGACCAATTCTCTTAGCCGTATGTTCTTGCCTTCTCGGTTCTCCAAGTGCATTATTGTACATTATTCCAAATATTTACGTATTATAATACGTGTGGCTGCCTTCAATTGGCATATGCGATTCTATGTGATTCGATTTTCTAACTTCACTATATTCATTGCATAATATATATCTCCTTCTTGAAAGTTTTATCAGAGACACGACAACAATAATAATAAGGCACTTTATTTAATTCTAAAAGTAATTGATTATATTATTTTTTTTCAGATACCTCTAAGCAATAAATAAAGTGAGTTAGCCCATCTGCTCAGTAAAAGAAAATATAATTAGGGGCAGAGGAGTATTATTTTGCCAAATCATCCTTTAGTAACTATGCTCATCAATTCGATGCATAAAGAAAAAATATAGTCATTGGTTGTACAGGCTAAAATATATTTTGTCCTTTAGGTTTATCTTGAGAGATGCTTTTCTCCTCAAAATCGTAACATGTGGTTAAGATTTCCTCCTATCTACATTGTCCTCATCCATCTTTTTTTTTTTTTTCTTTGAGGAAAATACTGGAGTTCATTAATCCATCCGAAGATTAATTACAAAAAAGCATCCAAAAGAGGCTAAAACGACAAATCCCTCATCAACCACCGCCTGCAAAAAGAACAGGTGGTGGTTGATCAAAGATAACAAAGGTCTCAATAATACTATGTGCTAACTCTGCAAGTTGATCCGCTTGACCGTTCCTCATCCATCTTTTACGTCAAAGTGAAGCATGTACAAATAATTAATGAATTTCTTTCAAGAAAAATTGATTTTTGGCCCGGCAAAAAATTTGATGACAAGTTAAGGTAGAATATGTATTTTAAAGAGAAAATTACATTTAGATCCCATACAAGAGAAAATATAAAAAAATGGTTCCTTAAAGTTGCATTTAAGTATCATGGGATTTTTTTGTAATAAATTCCAATTTTGCTGATAAGTGCTGATAAGTTCATGGGCCCGTCATTGACAAGTCCAAGGTCGGTGGTGGTGGTGGAACTCAGAGGAACAATGGCGGAGGTTGTAGTCGGTGGTGACAGTGCATAGTGGTGAGAAATGACGATCTCTCCTCTCCTTCCTCCTTGTTCGTCCACTCCCGAGCTCTATGTCAATGTTCTGGCTCTCTGAGTTCTCACACAACAATCGCGACTGTGTCTCTGATGGAGGTTGACAGCAGTAGTGATGGAGCAGGATAGTAGTGAATGTTGGAGGAAAGTCGATGGTGGTGAATGTGGTGAGAGAGTGAAGGTAGAGGAAGGAAGGCCAAGGTGAGATCAAGATGGTGAGGGTCTGGTTCAGCGCTCTCTTAATGTCGGGGTCTCCTTCATCTATCGAACTAAGCTCTTAAATCTAAAGGGACTAAACTGTAAAATTTGAAAAGTTTGTGGAGGTATTAAACTGCAAATTTTAAAATGTTTGCGGGGCTAGACTAACTCTGGACACTTTTCTATAACTTTCTCTAGTCCTTTTCTTCATTCATTTACAGTTTCCAGAAATTTTAGGTCCTTTTCTATAAATTCCCTAAACTGTTCCACAAACAAAATAAATCCAAAATGTAATAATTTAAATTCCAAAAATTAATCAATTAAGGTATGTAATGAAATATATGACATTTTTGCCCCTTTTAACCTTAGTTTCATGCAAATAACTTTAATCACAATTAATGCAATTTAAGTCCAAAAATAATGATAAAATTTCCAAATACAACCATGAAATATTTACTAGTTATATCATCCGCAATCGCCTGAATCTCAAGACGTTCTTCAAACCAATCATAGACTTTATTGAGATAGGTAAACCAAGGGGACTCCCCCTCTGAGAACCGTATATGAGAATTTCATCTCGTACGGCTCAAACAGAAATATATGATGGAGAAATTCAACCACTCATGGAAATAGCTTGAGGAAGTAAAGCCTCCTTCTCATTCCAAAAGCCAGCTATTGATATATGATGGAAGAAGAGAGGTGACAATGTGGTGGTGGAGATAAGGATGAAGCTGAAGGTGAAGTCTGGAAGCTGAACGAAATGGTGATGGCCACTGCTTACTCAGAATCTCGAGCTGAAGAAAACGGTGGTGATGGTGGAAGGCGACGACGGGAAATAGGTGATGATGGATAGACAAAGACGCAAAGTGAAAGTGGAGCTTGGTCTCTAGGTCCGTTCGTGGCAGCTTCTGGTGGTAAGGGAGAGAGATGAATATGGATGATGAAGGTGGAGGGTGAAGGAAGAAGGTTGAGGCGTGGTGATGATGGATGATCGCCGACCACCATGAAGGTAAAGATGCCACCTTTTTCCTTCCTCGTTGGTGGCTTAATTGGACCACTCGAACAAAGATGCCTTAATTGGACCACTCGAATTGATATTTTTTGCAAGGCACAGTAATGCACTCAGGGGACAAAAGCAAAAGGGCTAAAGTGGTCCATGCTGAATAAAATAAAGACGGGGTTTGCATCCCACGATTGAACAATCAATTTAATCGAGAACACCACCGTCCACGATTGCTGATGAATAGGGGTGGAAACAGGCCAGGCCGGCTGACAGGGGCCTGCGGCCTGGCCTGTTAGAGGCCTGTTCAGGCCTGGCCTGTCAGGCTAAAAGGCCAGGCCAAGGCCTCTTTATAAGCCTGTTTATCTTAACAGGCCAGGCCAAGGCCTATTGACAGGCCTGTTAGGCCTGTCAGGCCGGCCTGAGCCTGTTAAGATTTTATTAAAAAAAAAATTTACATAATATAAAATTACAAATCTGCCACTCCCTCCTTCCTTAATTTTTTTTTTGGATCGGCTCCCTCATCCTTAATTTACTAACCTAATTCCCAAAATTTAAAAAACTTGTTCAGTTGAAATAAACCTCCGCATCCGCAGAAGCTCGTGTCGCGAGTCGCGACTCCCTCCCAGTCCCAGATCTGGAGTTCTGGACCTCTGAGTGTCCGACCTTCGATTCCTGTAGCCCCCTCAACGAGTGACCGGCCTTCGGCTGAGCAGAAGTCGGCAACCAGTCCGCCGCCGCCGTCCCTCCTCTCTCCGTCTTCTCCCACTCTCTCCGCCGTCTCTCACGCTCAGACCGTCAGATCGGGGGTCCACCGACGAAGACTCTCTCCGCCGTCTCTCACCCTCAGTCCGTCGTCTCTCACCGTCGAAGATTCACTGTGTTTCAGTTCAGCACTACTCTTTCTCGGTGGTCCACCGTCGAAGACTCTC
Source organism: Inga leiocalycina (assembly GCA_963242795.1). Taxonomy (NCBI): domain Eukaryota; kingdom Viridiplantae; phylum Streptophyta; class Magnoliopsida; order Fabales; family Fabaceae; genus Inga; species Inga leiocalycina. The sequence goes on along the minus strand of OY725320.1, from coordinate 81,321,568 downwards.
TTTCGCTGTGTTTTAGTTCAAGTTCAGCCATTAGGCAAGTGTTTGTTATTTTAATTTGTTTGTTTATTATTGAAATGTGCTCTGATTCAAGGCTTGAAATCGTTAAGCTTGAGCTCTGGACTGATTATCCTGTAGATATGAATATATGTATACCCTGTGTAGTGTCTCAGTTCATCCCCTGTTCTGTTGAGTTGAGATGAAATAAAAGGAAGTTAGGACCTTAAGGAAGTTACTTCTTTTACATGTTAAATTATGTTATGATCTAATCCTATATATTTCATTAATTTTTTTCCAGGCCTTTGAAGGAGAAGAAGAAATTTTTTTGAAGATTTGATGTGAAAGTGAGAAGAATCAGAAGATTGTATGCATTTTCACTGCTGTGGTATTTGTTAGACTCTTTGCTGGTTTTTGTCTTGATTTTGCTGTAATTTGTGGTTGAAATCCTGAATTTTGTGCATTAATGCCTTAGCTATCATATTCACTGCATTATATGGTCCACAACACTTATCCTGGATCTTGCATGTGTTTTGTGATTGAATTGAAGTTTAATTTGGGATTTGGCTCAGATTCTTTAGTGTATATCCAGGTGATGTGGTGCAAATAATAACGAAAAGGCATATATCTCTTGCAATGTAAGAGTTGTTGCTGGTTCATATCCATATTACATGATTAACATCCTTTCAGTGAACTATGTAAGGTTGACGCACCAGAATTTTTGTTCTTTCAGAGTTCAATGCTTTGATGGGAATATGTACTAATTGAACTAGCTGGGCATGAGTCATTAATGCATTTTCTGTTGCACTCATGGTTGAGGTGTGAAAAAACTGAAAAACATAAACTGAAAATTAATTTTTTTCCTTGTGGAAGTATTACTTTTTTTCTGCTAAACATTGAAACAGTTTATATTTATTGCTGGCGTAAAGTTTTGCATCAAGATTGCAACTCATCAATACAAATGTTGTGTTCTGCAATATCTGCTAATGCTCTTCTGCGAGCTCAAGATCAATATGGGTATTTTTTTTTCCTTTTTAAGCTGAAATCCTTTTAAGTTGAAGTTCAGCTTATAGCCTTATAGTATATCATTTTCAATGTGTCTACCTTTTCTTTTTTAATTTTTGCTGTTGAGGCAGCAATCTTTACTACATAATGTAACTGTCATTGCAGTGCATCTATTTAGTGCATTTTTGCTTGGAGTATGAGGTGCTACTGCATTATAGGAATCTGAAGTTGTTGGAATTTTGGATCGGTTATTTACTTCTGAGAGCCTTGAAAAAAAAATTGTTACTAGGCCTGTTTTCGGCCTGTTTGTGTAGGCCTGTTTAGGCCTGTTTAGGATGTCGGCCTGTTTAGAATGTCAGCCTGTTTGGCCTGTTTAGGGTCTTATAAATTCAGGCCTCCTTAACAGGCCACAGGCCAGGCCAGGCCTGTGTACAGGCCAGGCTCAGGCCTAATAGTAAGCCTCCAACAGGCCACAGGCCAGGCTCAGGCCGTTTTGTGCCTTAACAGGCCTGGCCTGTTAAGGCACAAGCCTGGCCTGTTTCCACCCCTACTGATGAACCATCAAAATCAGTGACGCCACTCGGGTTTTTTATTTTTTTGGTTTGGGGGGGGGTTAGTTGCGTTTAAAGCGACCACACTTTTCCATTTTAATACGGGCTTTTGTTTTTCACTATCAATCTTTCCCGTCTTTGGATCTTTTAGGGCTTTTTTGGTATAGGGGGAGGGAAAATAAGCAAAGCAAAAGTTTTTTGGGTTGGATTTAAAAAAAGAGAAAGATGGGGTTAAAGTTTTAGATTTATTTTTCTTGCTCTTTTATTTTACATTTTTCCTATATTAAAATTTTGTAACTTCACTTCTCCAATTTTCTTGAATCTAACTCATAAAAATTTTCCCTCCCCTCTTTTCCCCTCCAAATCCCTCATACCAAACAGACCCTTAAAGGCATTTTAAAAAAAGGGTTAATGTACGTCCAGTATCTTTAAGTGTTTTCTGAAATGTGTTCAGCATCCTAAAATATTTTGTGATGTATTCATCAGTACCCTGAAATATTTTTCGAGATACATCCAACACCCTAAAGTATTTTGTGGCATGATTTTGCCATTGAAGTCTTAATTTTCTCTAGGAGAAATTTTGCTCAAAAAGTATTTTTAGGAGTAATTCTAATCTTGTAATTAACTCCCAAAAAGTCCTTTTAAGAGAATGTGCATCTATCACCTCAAAGTACTCTTTCGGTAGCAACTTTGAGTGCTTTATGTGCCTCAAAAATACTTTATGGTGCCAGATAAATCACAAAATACTTTAAAATACGAAGCATGCCTGAAAAATATTTCAAGATAAGATATTGGAGGCTTCTTAACCCTTAAAAAAGTTGAAGTCATGTTAATTAGATATATTACTTTCCAGTTTCCCCTCGCTTATTCAATAGTAAATTTAAAAACAAGTCATGGTATGAAGAAAACAGATGATAATTAACGATAGAAGAACATCAAGTGTCCATGCTAGTAATAACTAACCAGTTTGCAAAAAGCAAACAGGAAGCATGCATGCAAGGCACGTGATAATTTATTTTACTAACGTACACACACACAGACATAGCAAAGATGGATCATGCAATCTGAGGCTTAGCAGAAGCAGAGGAGCATTTATCATAGCAGAAGTTGTTGGTATCCCAGCACTGGCACCGAGGAGGATAAATGAGTTGGCAAACACAGAGCTTACAGGCGGAGTGGCATGATTTTCCAACATCTTTGCATTGGCATTGAGGAGGATTCGACTTCGTGCACTTACAGGAGTCGCAGCAGGCTGTGGTGGTCGACTTTGTCAAGTAGTTGGGTTCACCATTGTCCTTAAACATCTCAGCCAGGAAGCTGTTAGGATCGAAGCGAGCCTCCACAGTTGCAGCGGTGAAGGCCATCGCGAACAGGACCAGAACCACACCCACCTTCATCATCTTCTTCTTCTCTCTCTCTCTCTCAAAGTGGCTTTCTCTGTTTGATTTTTTATGTGTGGGAAGAGATGAGGAGACAGGGAGAGGCTTATTTATATGTGAACTTGAGGATATTATAATTCCACGTAATTCATAACTATACAAATTATTGCCACACACAGTAAAGATAGAACTTCACCATACGAGAGTTGAGACCTATGTATAATAATGATTGATATTATTGAAGTATATTTATATAATGTCTTTTTTTTTTTTTTTTTGGCCAGCGTATTTAGATAATTTCACGGAGCAGACACGGAGCCTTATTTATATGTCACTTTGAGGGATACTATAATTTCACGGGATTCACAATTATACAACTGATGGTCCCCACAAGATAAATATAGGAAGTTAGAACCTTCAACGTACAAGAGTTGAGATCTATGTATCTTTTCATAGGGGAAAAAACAGAGACCGATATATCTCTTCCATTTACCGTAGATATTTTCAATGAGTGGTATTGTATGTTTGGGAAAATTCCCTTCCGAAAATTTTATTGGTAAGAAAGATTTGGAAAATTTTGCAGCGTGAATTACGTGCTAATAGTTAATGAATTTTTTTTAAGAAAAATTGATTTTTTACCTGATAAAAATTTGATGATAATTTAAAGTACAATATATACGTTAAGGATTAAGGTGTAAAATTATCTATTTATTTTTTCTAAGAAAACATCCAACATTATAAACTTTGTTAAGAGATAGGAGGAGGCTGGCGAAGGAGGGTGAGAAAGAGAGAGGGTGTAGTTTTTTTAATAATAATTTAAAAAGCAATTTTGTGGGGCCCATCTAATGAAGGTAACGGAGAGCCATCAATATTAACTGAGGTGGTTTTTTTGCTCCATTTTTAAAATTTTATAGACAATTTTACTCTTAAAAAAATTTATGTTGCTAGATATTCGTTTATGAAAAATATATAGGCATTTTTTAACTTGACCCTTTAAAATATATATTGTACCTTAAATTTTCGTCAGATTTTTGCAAGGCAAAAAATCAATTTTTCTTTAAAAAAATCATTAATTAACTATTTGCACATGATTCACTTTGACGTGAAAGATGGATGTGAACAATGTAGATAGCAGGAAATCTTAACCGAAGTTTACAATTTTGAAGACAAAAGATTTATATATTGCGAGAATCCATTTTGGGATACCATCTCGTCCGTAGTGGTTTTAGCATTTATTTTAGGAAAATGCTTAGATCAAATTCTTTATATTCATTTCGTCAAGTTCTCTAATTATATGTGACAATGTGTCATGTTTGAATTTTTATCAGTTAACTATAAACTCAAATGAAAAAAATAAGACATGTGATTTTATGTGATTGATAAACTTGATATGATGGATAAAAGGAACTTGATATATGTACGTCCTTTATTTTAAGTTTTTTTTTAAAAAATATTGTGTGTACGGGCACCCCTTCCTATCGAAAGTCCGGAACCAGCTTCCCTGCTCATCCAAGGTCAGCCCATCTGAGATCTGGACAATCAAGATTTAATTTTTTTGACTTTTTGTTTTTCAAAAAAAAATATATTTTAATTGATAGATAATCTAAAATAAAAATAATCTCTTAACTAACATTTTTTTCAAATAAGAATTTTTTCATTTAAAAATCACCAATTAAAACAAATTAAATCTAGACTATCTAGAGGGCCAGGCTCTCCCTGGTCATCCTTTGATGAGCATGAGCATGAAACAGGTTCCCCTACCTGCCTGCCTTTCATCTTCTCATTTTGTGTGTTGGAGATAAATTTTGTATTTTTAATTTTTTTGAGTTTACCCCATATTTGTAAAAGATTCTTAAGTTTATTAATAAACATTATGAATTTTTTTGAAAAATTGTTGAAAGTCCCCATTTAAATATTTATTAGTCAAAACTCAAAACAACCTTAAATTTATTTAAGGACCCAAGTTCTTGAGTGGTGCAACTCATCTTTAATAGATACAGCTTGTTTTCAATTATCTTTGTGCAACATATCTGTAACTATATAGAAATATATTTTATTTTACCCAAAAATAGGATGTGCAAACTTATCTCCAATTATATGTAATATATTTTCAATCATGACTAAAATGGGAGACATTTAGATACATCATGTTACACATAACTAAAAAAAGAGTTACACCAAATGAAGATGATTTGTACCTACCCCAAGAGGGTATGTTTGTTTGAGCGATTCGATTGCTTATAAGTTGCTTTTTAATAGTGATTTACGGTATACGAAGTAAGTATGTGAGATGAGTTGTATCTCGATTTACGTAAAAAACAACTTATAAGTTTTTATAAGCTCAAACAAACATGCTTATAGGTTCTTAATAAATTTAAGGTATTTTTTGATAATAAATATTTTTTATGGGAATTTTTCCGCAATTTTCTTTTACGTACACATAATTGCACGTGATCGAATAGCTCAATGTCAGTGAAGATAGGCGGGGATTATTAGGCTCTATTATTGACGGAGTACACTGCCTAGTAAAAAAGAATATTTTTGAATATTTTAAAAATAAAATATATAGTAGTATGGATATTTAAGAAAAAACTGGCTAAATTAATCTCCTTGACATTAGGAATATAACGTGGTTGCCTATATGTCGTCTCTCTAAGTTAATAATTAAATAATTGTTATAATGTCATTTTATGATTAAAAAACAAACCCTGACCTCCATCTCCTTGCGGCACACATGATTTTCAATTCCGAAGAAACCCCTCGTTTCCCAAATCTTCAAAAGCGAAAAAAGATTCTTTATAGCTTTGTCTATTTCATGGTAAAAGCAATTATCTTTCACTGAAAAAAGCTGTTATGTTTCAGCGCCCTCAGCTTGATTGGATAGTAGGCTTCGCAATATTGAAAAGAGAATTGTATTATTACGGATGGCCTTGCCAAACCAGCTTTCGTCTCTTTTTGGGTAAGGATTCTAATTAGCTTGAACTCACCAAAGAGGGATGAACATAGGTTGCCTCTATGCTATAGGGTGTTGTCTAGTTTAAAAAATATCTGTATTTATCATTTTTTCTCCAGACTAATTTGTCTAACTTATAAACTAATATATAATCTAATAATACATATAAGTATTTTAAAAAGATAATGTAATATATGCTATTTTTTATTGTTTCAGTAATTTTTATTGTTATGATTGTCTTCGGTTCTTTTCTTTCATCTCTCTCTCTTTTTGCTCCTTCAGTTTGGTGTAACTAGGAATGTGATTATTTGATAAGCCAATGTGATTATTTGTATTTGATTTGTTCCGTAAATGACAGCATTGTTGGATGATTTTCCCAGCTATCCCAATCGTGGTTGACAACTTACTAATCAAAGTGCTTGTAATGACATGTCCTTTAGGATTGACAAACAATTTTGTATTAAAAATTAAAGGAACAGCTTAGTAACATGGCAATAACCCTTGATGTTCTTTCAAATTAAAAGGGGTAAAATTATACTTTCACTTTTAGAGCTAATAACATCCGGATCCCTTAGGATTTCGCTGTCATTTGATAATTTTAAGAGACCTGATTGTAATTAATTTTGTTACTTAGGACTTGAGTGCAATTTTTTCTTCTATCTTTTTTTACTTCAATATGTATATTTAAGTTTAATTCAAATGTTTTATTATTTATTTTGTGTTAATTTGAATAATTTTTTTAGATTAATGGACTAAAGTATATGTTGGTTCTATAAGCTTGTATTAAATTTTAATTTAGTCCTTAAATTTTATCAATCCCTTAATTTTACCACCGTTAATCTCATTAACAGGAAATGATGACTCAACAAGAAAGTACGCTTAAACTTTATAATGAACTATGCTTAAATTTTAATAATTTAATATAATATTTTATATTTTAAAATTAAAATTAAAATATAAAAAATTCATATTTTAATTTTAAAATATAAAATGTTAAGCGAGAGAGTTGATAAAAATCATACATGATACATGCATTGAACATCATAAAAATATGGTTCGATCCATTATTTAAGTTATCTGTTCATCATAGGATGTTATTTATTTAAAATTATATTTTTAAATACTTTATCAGTGAAAAATTTTTTAATCCTTATAAAATTATGGGAATCTTAAGTAGTTATTACGATTAAAAAAAATATTTTCTTATGTTTTTGTTTAAGATATATAGATCTTATCTCTTAAAATAGGGTTAAGTTGTAAAAATATTTATATATTTTTTAAAACGGCATCTAACATCATAAACTATTTTTAAAAAGAAAAGTGCTCATAAATTTTTGAAAAGAGATAAAAAACATCTCATCGGTTGATATCAATAGATGTCTGTTACTTTTATGCGGTGTGTCTAACATTTTTGCTTTTTAAATTATTAATTAAAAAACATACTCTCTCTCTTCCAGTGTTTCTCACCTTCCCCCTGTCTCTTATAATTAAGCTATGTTTGGAATAGTTTATTTTTGAGAAATAAACACTTATTATGTAAGTCAAAATAAAACTCCTCTCATATACTTGCCTCGTATATCGTAAATTATAAATTATAAGCACTTATAAGTCAAAAATAAACTATCTCAAACGAGCACTTAATCATGTCTCTCGATCTTTCTCCGCCTTTAGTTGTTAAAACCAGACCGCGGATGGTTTAACAAGGAAATCAGTGAACCAATCAACTAGCTGGTTTGATCTGATCAGTTTGACTGGTTCAGTGTTTATTTAAAATTTCATAACTTCAAAAATTCATATATAATTCTATAAATTCAAACATTACAAATTAAGACACTATAAAAAACTTGAGATATCTATTTTCTAATATAAAAAGAATCATTCAAAAATATTATCATTTGATCATTAATTCTCAAATTCCAATCTTAAAAAATCCTAGAGATATAACTTCCAATCATTGTCTTTATAAGTTTCAAACATTTATATTCCATCTCTTGATACATCAATCTCATCAATAATTAAATTTTATTTAACTCTAAAATTTAATATTAAAATTTGGAATGTTACAATTGAGAACTTGAGTATAGCAATTGCGACTACCTCATTTTTTAGGGCATATTTGGGAGAGCTTATTTTGAGAAAATAAGCCCAATTTACGCAAGCCGAGAAAAAACTCCTCTCACATACTTACCTCGTATACCGTGAATCACGAATTATAAGCACTTATTGCTCAAAAATAAGCTCTTCCAAACGAGCACACTAATCTGATCTCAAGGTAACTTCAATTTAAGTGTTCCTTTGGAATAGCTTATTTTTGGGCAATAAATACTTATAAATCATGATTCATTGTATACGAGGTAAGTATGTGAGAGAAGTTTTATTTCGACTTATGTAATAAAAATTTATTCTTTAAAATTAAATAATCCCAAACACAGATCAACTCTGATATAATCCACTAACCCATTATCCCTACCACCTTTACCTTCTGTTCCAGGGAGGTCCCTTGAGAGAGAGCGCCTTTTGAGAATAGTGTGTCGCTTTCAAGGCAGCTTGTAAGCCTATCCAGATAATTAAACAATCAGCCTACCCAACAAAGGCGTCCGCATTCCCACCTCATCAGGGTGATGAGAGAAAACATTCTCATCACCCAAACGACCCAGTTTTGGCTAAAAAAGAAATTTGAGGCATTGATATAGAAATAATAAGGGTAGTTTGTGACATATCTAATATCTTAAAATATTTTTTAAGTCTCTCTTCTCATCTTAAAATAATTTTTATTACTTTTAATCCCTTAAAATATTTTTTCAGTTATGCTCAGTGTGCTAGCATACTGACTGCAATTTTACACTTAGTGTATTTTTTCAACTCAAAAAGTTATCTTAAAATATTTTTTGAGTAACATATAGTATCCTAAAATAATTTGTAGTGCTTTTAAACCATTAAAATATTTTTTCAATTACACACTATGTATTAGCAGACTGATTGCAATTTTACCCTTAATGTATTTTTTTTTAGCTCCAAAAATTACTTTAAAATATTAGATGCTACTGAAAAATATTTTAAAGTGAGTGGAAATCAATAAATCAGTATCCTAAGTTTTTAGTGCTCGTTACCACTAAGAAAGATAAAATAACTATAAAATTGAAGTCAATCTCTTAAAACACTAGATACAACTGAAAAAATATTTTAAAGGGTTAAAAAAACAAAAAAATATTTTAAAGCAATTTTTTGATCTGAAAAAATACATTAAGGTTAAAATTGCAGTGAGTCTGCTAGCACACCGGGCACAACTAAAAAAATATTTTGAGTGGTTAAAAGTAGTAAAAATTATTTTAGAATGAGAAAAGAGACTTAAAAAATATTTTAAGATACTAGATACCTCCCTTTCCACCCTCATTATTTCTGTATAATGACTCATATTTAAGGATCCATCAAGAAAAATGATGGAGTGTCCTTAACACTTTTAAAAATGAGCACATTGTTAAAATGGGAAATTGTGTCGCTTTCATGCCAGCTTGTCAGCCTATCCATATAATGCTATGATTCTTCACCACAAAAAATTGAAAAGGATTTCAGTTTTCTTCGGAAAAAAATAAACACATCAGTCAGCAGGGTAATATTTGTGAAACATATATAGGTTTTTTTTTTTACTTTAACCCTTGAAAAAATAGGAAAAATTACATTGAGGTCCCTGACAAAAAATATATAAAAAAAATGATCCCTTAAAATATCAAAATTACAATTAAGTCCCTAGATTTTTTTACAATAAATTTTAATTATGAAGTTGTTAATAGATGCTCATAAACTTGCTAATGGACATCCATGAACATTTCAATGACACACCTCTAGATTTGTTAATGGCACGGCTATGAACTTGTCAACAGATACCTATAGATTTGTCAGCAGAATTGGCATTTATTGTAAAATAGTTTTATATGACTTAAATGTAATTTTAAAATTTTAAGAGATCATATTTCATATTTTCTTTTATCTGGGATCTAATTGTAATTTTCTCTGTAAAATACATATTGTAATTTGTAGTATTATTGAGGGAATATTATTGATACTGAGATGTAAATATAATTGAGAAAGGAAAGGAATCAGAGAAATAAGGGACGACACTTTCTTCTGAGCCGGTAAGGTATTGAATGGCAATGGTTCCACCGAGGGGTCGGTGATGGTGGGAATTTTTATTACAATATTGCAAGGGGGGAGGCCATTGCTACGCTTCTGCAATCAACTGTGCAGTCACGTGATGTGCTCCTTTAAAGAAGGGGGACCACTCAAAGTTTAATTTGCATCTTTGGTATGCAGGGTGAGGGAAACACATGTGCACCAGTGCCCATCTAAAGAGGGTCGATGGAACAGTTGGGTCTGCTTTAACTAAATAGTCTCGAGATATCATGAGATCATTCTTTCAGTATTTTTCAAGGGAGAATCACTTTTAGGTTTTAAGTAAGAAACATATTATTAAAAAAGTTTTTTGAGATTGTAAAACACATGGTTATTAATATAAATAAAAGAGTTGTAAATAATAAATATAGACTTTTTTGATAATATCTTCTTTATTTAAAACCAAAGAATGATTCTCCCTTTTTTTTATTGTTATAATTGTCTTTGGTTCTTTTCGTTCATCTCTCTCTCTCTCTTCTCCTTCAGTTTGGTGTAACTAGGAATGTGATTATTTGATAAGCCAATGTGATTATTTGTATTTGATTTGTTCAGTAAATGACAGCATTGTTGGATGATTTTCACAGCTATCCCAATCGTAGTTGACAACTTTCTAATCAAAGTGCTTGTAATGACATGTCCTTTAGTATTGACAAACAATTTTGGATTAAAAATTAAAGGAACAGCATAGTAGCATGGCAATAACCCTTGATGTTGTTTTAAATTAAGTGTGTGTTTGGAACAACTATTGTTAATTGGGTTTGTTTAAATTTGATTTTTTGTAATATTATTTTTGGTAAAAATGAGATTGTGTATTGTGATTTATGTTTGGATTAATGGTTGTATAAATGACTTTTGTAAAAGTAAAATTTGTTTTGATTGGCTTAGATATAAGTGATTTTTCTGATAATGCTAAGAGATAAATTAAATTTGAAATTTTAAAAAATTTATAAAAGTTAAAGTTGGGAAATTTGGAAATTAAAATTAACACAAGTTGATGAAATAATATTACATAAGTAATTGGATCACATGTCCCTTACATTTTGTTTTCTAATTGGGTCACGAATATGATTCATTTAGGAGGAAGATTGCCTACAATAATTTGTGCTGGAAGGTTGTTCATCTACACTATTATTACCTACTTCAACTATATTCCCAACTATTTAGGCTAAGTGGATTGCTAAGCCTCAGTTTAGTAGATGTCCCAAATCTATTCTCTAATGTCTCTTATATCTTTGGGGTATTAAGAAAGTAAAATGGTGAATTTTGGAGAAAGTAATTATGTTTTTGGTGAACTCGTCTATGAGGCAGTGAGTTTGTCATGTGATTTTGTATGATCCAATGATGAGCAAAAATTATGAAATTTTACAAGATGAAAGTAGATATCCTAAGCTTTAATTTGATAAGTCATATGACTCCATTAGAGCTATATACAAAAAGATATGAATTTTTGAAGTCAGCAAAGAAAAACTATGAAGTTTATGGAACAACATGCAAAGATTGAAATTTTGGGAATTGTGTGCTTCCAACTAACAAAATGCTATATTTTTTCTTCAAACTAGACTCAATAAGGGTTCTATAGCCTTTGGAATCACTCCAATTCGTTTTTTCTAGAATTAGTTATAATTTTTCAAAGTTTGGGCAGAAATCTGCCAGAATTTTGTAAAAATCCCAAAATTGGGAAATTATCAAATAAATGAAATATGATATAAGATATTAAAATAAAAGGTCATCATCTCCTTCATGCTCCCCAAAACTGACGCCATTTTAGATGTGAAGAGAGAGGAAAGGAGGAGGAAAAACTTACAAAGGTAAATGATTTCTTCAGTAAATTGGTTCCTAATGCGTATAACTCCATTCCTAAGTTATTCTTCTATATATTTAAGGTTTGGGAAGCTCAATTTGCATTGGGAACAAGGGTTAAGGTTTAGCCACTTTAAGAAAAGCTAGAGGGAGGTTGAGGTAACTTCCAAACTTTTGTATATTGACTATTCTAGCTGCTGTGGACAATTTAATCGATGAAATTTCGCCGGATTGTCATTGGTTTTAATTTTTGGAAATGGGTTGGCCAAGGGCTTATGCTGCCCAAATTGGTACTAAATGGTAATTATAAACTAATGGAATAGTCAATAAAGTGGTTAGGAGTATAAAGGAACGCGTTTACGGAGCCGAAACCGAAAAACTCTAATTTTTCCCAAAGTACCTGTATATTTTGGTAAGGGTTAAAAATGGGTCATAGAGTTAGATTTTCAATGATTTGATGGTTCCATTGAGTTCAATAGCGAAAATTAGATGGGGATTACAGTTGGGCACTTTTTCGGAAAAGGCCGAAAAAGCATAATTACGAAAACACCCCTGAAACCCTTAAAGCTGGGCTGTCAAGGGTATTTTTGTAATTTGACAATGAATTTGGTAATTTTGAGTCCGGAAATGGATTCCTTGGGCGAAAATATGTCAGAATAGTTCTAGTCAAAATTTCGGGAAAAGTGCAGCTGGGCCGGGTAAGGAAGGGCCGGGCCGGGGTCCTGGGGGCATTTTAGTAAATTTTCACCATAGACTCATATAACCCCGAGAAATATCATGGAAGTGTTTAAATGGTACATTTGGAATTATAGGACAGAGTTGAGAGCCTGAGGGGTCGACACGCATTATGAGACATAGAAATCGAGGAGAAAAGACTGGAGGTAGGAGACTTACCTTAATTGCATGTAATTGATATCTTTACTTGTGTAGTGATGTATTTGATTGCTTTACTTGATTGTGTAGAGCATATTTGAACAAATGAAGCTCTGTTTCTGTTTATTCTGTGGCCATAATTTTGTTGCATGAAACATTGAGCATACAAAAATGTCATTATGAGGCATGGTTCTAGATAAAGCTAACATGTCATGCATATAGTATATACAATGCATGCATTATGGTATATGTTTCATACTGAGATTCTCTCGAATATCACCCTCCCCTCCAACAATTTAGACAGGTGAATATAGAAGGTATGCAGGGATCAGAGATGAGAACTATATAAGAGGGGATTACAATAGTGGAACGAAGACAGGAAGATGTCTCCGTTTTACTGGGATGGGTTTAGATACCCTAGCAGCCTTGTATGGCTACATTGATGGTAATTATTATGTACGAATCCCTGAGTTGAATTTCCATAATCATGTACATATTATCGGTATATTTATGCTATTTCTGTGTTGCCCACCAAATCGCATATCATTTTTCGCGAATACTCTGGTAAAGGTAAAATTAAAATAAGGGCGTGACAAAAGGCATGTAAAGTTGCAGAGGGAAGGGCGGACTCGGTGGAGATAATCGAACGAGGTCGAGAGCGGCGGATGAGAGTGTGGGAGTTGGAGGCAGGGGTGGAGTGTGGGGTTTGCAGGGGTGGCGGAGTGTGGGTCTCGGTGGTGGCGAGGTGAGGTCTCCGGGTGGTGGTGGTCTCTGGGCGAGGCGACGCAAAATTAGTCTTTGTGGCGGTGATAAAGCGTGTTGATCTTTGCGGCATCGAGGAGGTGTTGGGTACAACGGCGACCTCTCCAGGTAGTAGCACAGACAGAACGTGGTGGAGAACACCCAACATCCAAGGTTTGTGTTCTTGTTTTTCTCTTTCTTCATTTTATCATCGCCATTATTAATCCACTTATATTTCTTTCTTTAGTTTTGCATCATTGTCGGCATAAAATTGTTACTAGATAACTCATTTTCTCCTCAGTGAATGTGAATTCTCCTATTGCTGCACCTGTGTAATCCTTAAACTTAATTGCAAGTTTTGTTAAGAAAATTCTTTTCTTAAAGTGCTTGGTATAAATTTGAGTTGCTGTGATAAATTACTTGCTTTGACGTGTAATCTGACGAAGGTGAGTGATGACTTTTGAATCTGACAATACTCTTTGAGGGGCTTTTTAATTACTTCAGAAATATCTTGTTCCCAATGAATTGATGCTTTAAATGTGTTTTGTTATCAACGTTTCTGATTTATTTTGTTTTGTTCATGTTTTTAGCTGTATTGTTTATGGGTCTAAGTCATGAATTTTAGCTTATGAGTAATATTTATAGACCGGGGAATAATGATTAGGCTTTCATCTTAGGACCGTCCTTTTGTAATATTTCATCTTGTGATGTGTACTTAGATTGTGTGTTTCCTTGATCACAAAGTTGCAAGTTTAACTTTAAATTTCTTCTCGCTTTTACTGTTGGTTTATTTAGGGCCAGAAGGTCCCGTTGATTCTAAGGATGTTTTTCACTTATCTCTAAAACAGGTGATGCACTGAATGCATGGAATATGAACTTGGTTGATCCTAACAATGTTCTCCTAAGTTAAGATCCTACCCTTGTAAATCCCTGTACTTGGTTTAATGTTATGTGCAACAGTCACAATAGTGTAACCCATATGTAAGAAATTTGACCTTTAATTTAAGATTCTTACTGCACCTAGTGTAAACAATTAATTTGAGTTTTTGTCATAGTGGTCTTGGAAATGCAAGCCTTTCGGGTTAACTGGTTCCACAACTTGGTCAGCTATCAGATTTACAGATCTTGTGAGTTGGGAATCTAATCTTATATTAAGTTGGTTTGCTTCATTTTATTGGTATTTTGTTTTGTTCTCCTTCAATAGCTTATTAAAAGATGATATCATAAAAAATACTGCTATTTAAGTGGACTGGCTATAAGCTTTTTTCTCTTAATTACCTATCAAAGGCAAATGAGGGCAATGAAGGGCTGAGGTTTATGTATGAGAAAAATAGAAATTTGTGATAAAATGAGGTACAATATAGTCCCAAAATGTTGACTAATTTTCTAATACCAGGGGATGGTGGCACCAACCAACCCTGTGAAAAGTGGAAGGATTCCACATACCAAACATCACAAAATGGCCAATCCCAATTCTAATACTAAAACCAACCCTTCCAGCATCTCGTACCAAACAGGACCTATATGTATTGTTAAGTTGATTTGCCTAATTTTTATTGGTATTCTCTTCTATTCTTCTTTAGTGGCTTATTACAAGATGATATTGTGAAAGAATACAGCTATTTGAGTAGGCTGTCTATAAACTATTTTGTTATGTATTTGTGAAGAAAGAGCTAATGATGTACTTACTTGACTCATTGCTGCCCAACTACAACACTCCAAGTAGGTAAACCACTCTTCATGCAAAGAGGGACACAAGACACAAAGTGGTATTGAAACCCTCATCCTTTAAAACTTCAAATTGTTTACATGTGATAGGCCAGGAAAAAATAAACATTGGGACATGGTCATGCTTAGCATTGAAGGTTGGCAAGCTACAAAGAAAAGGAGAAACTAGTTGACGTTACATTTATTCTATACATATTGAATTTTGGCATCGTCTTTTGTTTCAATGTAAATGAAACTCAATTATTTAAATACAACTTTGGTATACAAGTACTTATTTTGTATATTACTCTTGGTCTACAAACACTCTTCCCTATGTTCAACACTTCTTCCCTTTGTGTAAAAATTGTCCCCTTGTGCAATATGTCTTCCAGTGATCAACTCTCATCCATGTGTGCTAGATGTATTCCGTTTGTGTCAATGATGCACCCCTTATATGAAAAATGTCTTTCATGGTTACAAAATGTCTTCCACTTGGGCTCATTAGACTTCACAAGTGTCATATAACCATGTGTGAAAACTCTTCCGCTACGTGTAGGAACTTTTTCCTATATGCAAGAACCCTTCCCTATGTGTAAAAACTCTTCCATTTGTGTGCAAAATTTCTTCTATGTGTGCAAAATGTCTTCCCCATATGCAACGACATACCACTAGGTGCGAAACATCTTCCTTGGTTGCAAAATGTCGTCCACTTGGGTTCGTTTGTCTTCACAAGTGTCATATAATCATGTGTGAAAACTCTTCCCCTACGTTCAACACATCTTCCCTATATGCAAGAACTCTTCTATATATGCAAAACATGTTCCTTATGTGTAAAAACTCTTCCCTTTGTGTGTAAAATTTCTTCCATGTGTGTAATCATCTTCCCCGATGTGTAAAACATCTTCCGTAGGTACAATGTGTCTTCCACTTAGGTTCATTTTAAGTCTTCATAAGTGCCACAAAACCATGTACGAACGATCTTCCCCAAGTTCAAGATGTCTTTCCTATATACGAAAACTCTTCCTTATATACAAAAAATCTTCCCTTTGTGTTCAAAAATTCTTCCTTGTATGCAATTATCTTCCCCGACGTGCAAAACATCTTCCATGGGTTCTATGTGTCTTCCACTTAGGTTCATTTTAAGTCTTCATAAGTGCCACATAAATATGTACGATTGATTTTCCCTAAGTTCAAGATGTCTTTCTTATGTGCAAAAACGCTTCCCTTTGTGTGCAAAAATTCTTCCTTGTGTGCAATTATCTTCCCCGACGTGCAAAACATCTTCCGCAGGTTTAACGTGTCTTCCACTTGGGTTCATTTTAAGTCTTCATATGTGCTATTTAATCATGTGGAAAGATCTTCCCTCACATTCAACACATCTTCCTTATGTGTAAGAACTCTTCCATATGTGCAAAATCGACTCCCTGTGTGCAAAAACTCTTCCATGTGTGCAAGATGTCTTCACCGTGTGCAACAATATACCATTACATGCAAAACATCTTATGTGGGTTCAACGTGTCTTCTACTTGAGTTCATTTAGTGTTCACAAGTGCTACTTAAGCATGTGGAAAATATTTGCCGCCACGTTCAACATGTCTTCCCTTTTGTGTAAGCATTCTTCCGTATGTGCAAAAACTCTACCCCGTGTGCAAAATGTCTTCCACTTGGGTTCCGTTTAAAGTCTTCACAAGTGCGAAAACTCTTCCCTACATACAAGAACTCTTTTGTATGTGCAAAAAAACTTCCATGTATGCAAGATGTCTTCTTTGTGTGCAAACACTCTACCCTGACATGGAAAGCATCTCCCCGTGGGTTCAAAATGTCTTCCACTTGGGTTTATTTTAACTATTCATAAGTGCAATATAACCATGTGTGACAGATCTTCCCTCACGTTCAACACATCTTCCCTATGTGCAAGCACTCTTCCCTATATGCAAAAACTCAACCTCGTGTGAAAAATGTCTTCCGCTTGGGTTCCGTTTAAGTCTTCATAAGTATTATATAACTAAGTGCGAAAACTCTTTCCCTACGTGCAAAAACTCTTCCATGTGTTCAACTTTCTTCCCTATGTGCAAGATGTGACCCTATGTGCAAAAAAGTAAACCTTGATGATTATGGAGAAAATCAGAAAACCTAATGAAGCCACAATTTTATTTATTTACTACTTCCTTACTCAATAAAACAATAATGAAAAAACTAGCTTTAAAGGGAAAATGCAAATCATCATCTCCATTAAATACTGAACTATGAATACATTCTTGACACAACTCATGTCTCTAGCCTTTATTGATACATTGAAACTCCGGTAGCATCCATGGTGAACAATGGCCAAAAGGGAGGACGTTTAGCTCTACGCAGGGAAGGGGAAGAAGGCTTCACTAATTCATGTCATTCGCTTGCTCTGTTTATCAATTCCTTGGTTCTATTCTCCATTAGTTGTGGTCCCTTTTCTCATTAAGGATATTTACGTCTTACTCCTACAAAAATAATGACAGTTCAGGTCAGGTCCCTTTCAACAAATATTAGGCTAATGAGATATTTTATGACAATTTTTCGTTTCCCAATTGTCTCTCCATAGTGCTCCAATTTGAAGAAGCCCAATCGCCCACAAGCTCAACCAAACATTAAAAAAAAATGATTGCTGCCGATTGAGCTTATGTATGCTCAATCGGGCTGCCAAAAGCCCTCACCAAACACACAAAAAGGAGCAAAATTGTACTTTCACTTTTAGAACTAATAGCATCTAGATCCTTTGCGATTTCGCTATAATTTGATTATTTTAAGAGACCTAATTGTAATTAATTTTGTTACTTAGGACCTGAGTCCAATTTTTTTTTTTTTTTTGTCTTTTTTTTACTTGGATATGCATGTTTAAGTTTAATTCAAATGTTTTATAACTTATTTTGTGTTAATTTGAATAATTTTTTCAGATTAATGGACTAAAGTATATGTTTGGTTCTATAAGCTTATATTAAATTTCAATTTAGTCCTTAAATTTTATCAATCCCTTAAATTTACCACTGTTAATCTCATTAACAGGAAATGATGACTCAACAAGAAAGTATGCTTAAATTTTAATCATTTAATATAATATTTTATATTTTAAAATTAAAATATGAAAAAATTCATATTTTAATTTTAAAATATAAAATATTAAATGAAAGCGTTAATAAAAATCATACATGATACATGCATTGAACATCATAGAAATATGGTTCGGATCCATTATTTAAGTTATCTGTGTGTTATTTATTTAAAATTATATTTTAAAATACTTTATCACTCAAAAATTTTCTAATCTTTATAAAATTATGCGAATCTTAAGTAGTTATTATGATAAAAAAAAAATTTCTTATGCTTTATTTAAGATATATAAATCTTATCATTTAAAATAGGGCTCAGTTGCAAAAATGCCTCTACATTTTTTAAAAGAATATCCAACATTATAAATTATTGGGAGAATTGCCCAAAAATATATTGGATGCAAATTAATTGCTGATTGCTATCATGGAAGATCTGTTGCACACAACGGAAGATATTTTGCACACAACGGAAGATTGTTTGCATATTTATATGGAAGATTTTTACACGCACAGAAGATGATTTATACAAAATGGAAGATCGTTTACACGTTTGATAACAATCAGTAATTAATTTATCTTAAAGATATTTTTAAACAATTTTCCCTAAATTATTTTTAAGAGGAAAAGTGCCCATAGATTTTTGAAAAGAGATAAAAAATGTCTCATCGGTTGATATTGATAGATGTATGTTACTTTTGTGGGGTGGGTCTAACATGTTTGCTTTTTAAATTATTATTTTAAAAAACATACCCTCTCTCTTCATCATCCTCCCCACTGTCTCTCATAATCAATCATGTCTCTTGATTTTTCTGTAACTATAGTTGTTAAAACTGTATCGGATGGTTTAACCAGGAAATCAGTGAACCAATCAACCAACTGCTTTTATCCGACCGGTTTGATTGGTTCAGTGTTTATTTAGAATTCCATGACTTCAAAAATTTATATATAATTCTACATATTTTTAAAAATTATAAATTAAAATACTATAAACAGTTTGAAATATCTATTTTCTAATATAAAAAAATCATTTAAAAATATTATCATTTGATCATTTAAAATTCTCAAATTCCAATATTCAAAAAGCCAGATATAACTTCCAATCATTGTCTTTATAAGTTTCAAACATGTACATTCTAGTTCTTGATACATCAATCTTATCAATAATTAAATCTTACTTAACTCTAAACCTCAATTTTAAACCTTGAGATGTTATAGTTGAAAACTTAAGTATTGTAATTAGTAACTATCCCATTTTTTAGTCCTTTAAATTCACTCCCTCATCAATTTTATCTCAGATTAACCCTGATTTAACTACTCACCACCGACCCCACCTTAACCTCACGTTCCACAGAGGTCCCTCGAGGGAGAGAGCCTTTTGATAATAGTGTGCAGCTTTCAAGCCAGCTTGTAAGCCTATCCAGATAATTTAAAAAACAATCAGCCTACCCAACAAAGGGATCCATCAAGAAAAATGATGAGCGTCCTTGACACTTTTAAAAATGAGCACGTTGTTAAAATGGGAAATTGTGTCGCTTTCATGCCAGCTAGTCAGCCTATCCATATAATGGTATGATTCTTCACCACAAAAAATTGAAAAGGATTTCAGTTTTCTTTGAAAAAAAATAAACACATCAATCGGCAGGGTAATATTTGTGAAAAATATATAAGTTTTTTTATAATTTAACCCTTTAAAAAATAAAAAAATTTATATTGAGGTTTTAAACAAGAAAAAATATTAAATAAAATGCCTTATTGTTACTTTTATAATATAGAGAGAGAGAGAGAAAGAGAGAGAAGCATCACAATATTGTAAGTGGGGAGGCCATTGGTACCCTTCTGCAATCAACTGGGCAGTCAGGTGATGTGCTTCCTGTAAAGAAGGGGGGCCACTGAGAGTTTAGTTTGCAGGAAAACACGTGAGCGCCCGTGCCCATCTAAAAGAGGGTAGATGGACCACTTGTGTCTGCTTTAATTTGCATGATTGGTATGCAGGAAAACACATGGGCACCAGTGTCCATCTAAAGAGGGTCGACAGAACAGTTGTGTCTGCCTTTTCTCCTTCAGTTTGGGGTTCTTTGGATGAACAGTGTATTACCAACTGGGCAGTCACGTGATGTGCAACGCCTGTGTTTGGTATAATTTATTTTTAGATAATAAATCTTTATTACGTAAGTCAAGATAAAGCTCCTTTCATATACTTACCTCATATATTATAAATCATGATTTATAAACATTTATTATTTAAAAATAAACTATTTCAAACAAACATATTACTTTTTCAAAATAATGTACTCCCCACTGCTTTTTAAATATAACCATACCAGTTTATAGTATAATTTACCTTAAGAAAGTGTTGTTAAAGAGGAAAAGTGTGGTCACTCTCCCGCCAGCTGGTAAAGAAAAACTGACACCCACGTCAACCGGACAAAGTAATTTCTGTCTCATCAACTCGCAAGTAATACTTTAAGCATGTTTGTATAGACTTAAAAAAACTTATAAGTTGCTTTTTACGTAAATTGAGACACAACTCCTCTCACATACTTACTTCGTATACCGTAAATCACTATTAAAAAGCAACTTATAAGCAATCGAATCGCTCAACCAAACATACCATTTATATCCTTAATATAAGGTTAATTGATTAATTCATGAAGATAAAAAAAACTAAATAAATTATTTAATTATAGTATATATATTATATGATCTCTCTAAAACACTTACATATTAGTTTATAAGTTACATAAATTAATCTGAAAAAAATTGATAAATATAAATATTTTAAAGTAATTTATTTAATTGTCTTAATCTCCCTAAATCAGTCAATTGAGTTTTATATTAAGGATATGAGGTACATTATCTTTCATCATAAAAAAATTTGGACAATTTCAATAGTTGATAAATGCTGCTCATAGTCCACATAGTTTTTTTTTTGGTTGAAAAATTACTTAAAATCTTGCAAAATTTAGAGTTCAAAGATACCTAAAACCCAGGTTCAGGAACCCGGACCGGACCGGTCGGTCCGGTCCGGAAACCGGTGAACCAGCTAGCTAACCGGTCCAGGTTTCAATTAAAAAAAAATTTATATTTTTTCTTTAGAATTTTATATTATAAGTCTAAAATTTTCAATTTCTCACCAGTTTGGTTCCGGTTTGGCCCCGGTCTGATCCACTGACCCTTAACCCAATACCCCGACCGGTTCAATACCCGATCCGAGTTTTAATACCTTACCTAAAACTCAAGTCTTGAGTAGATACAACTCATCCTCAACAAGTGCAAATCTTCTTCACTTTATATGATGATGCTGCAAGACAAACCATGTATAGATAGTATTTAGATTTAGAACGTCTGTAATTCCTCTAGGGTTGCTCACTTATACTTCACTCACGTTGTTGCAGTAATTGTAACACCTTAATTTCTAAGGCCTTCAGATGTAGCTCCCTCGCTCATACGTTCCCACACTGTGATATGTGTGATATTTTTTTGTTCAATCTATTGAATACCTCTTGCTTTTTAGTGAATAATAATCCTTATTTTAGTAAAAAGACAAAGCTAGAAAGAAATTTTTTTTCGCTTTTGAAGATTTGTGAAACGAGGGGTTTCTTCGGAATTGAAAATCATGTGTGCCCCTAGGAGATGGAGATCAGGGTTTGTTTTTTAATCACAAAATGACATTATAACAATTATATAATTATTATAAAATTATTAACTTAGAGAGATGTCATATAGGATGTCTTGTAGGATGCCGCGCCATCGTTATTAATATGACATGACAGTTTCCGTTAATGGCTTAATAGCAAATAAAAGGCTTAATGTCAAAAATTAAAATATCAAGGAGATTAAATTTAAACTTAAAACATTTAGACAATTATATACAACTGACTCAAAATTTAAGGGGTTTTTGTACAATTTAACCTATTTTTTTGAAAACATCCATGCCACTTCATATTTTTATTTTTAAAATATTCGAAAATATGACAGTGTACTCCGTCAATAATAGAGTCTAATAATCCCCGCCTATCTTCATCCGAACCAAGTTGGAATCATAAATATTGTCTAAAAATGAAATAATTTCAACAAAATATTCTCTGCATATTTGTTTTTATTAGGTAAAAAATTAAGTAATATTCTCTGTATATTCTCGGTTAATGTCGGTGTCATTTTTTCTTTAAATGAAAACTGAATATTATTTGGATAGCCTAGCTGGCGTGAGAGCAACCACACTTTTCCGTTTTAGCAACGTGCTCATTTTTAAAAGGGTTAAAGTACGCTCCATTATTTTTCCATCTTAGTATCAATAATCTTCCATCATTTTTCCGGCTTAGTAATTTGTATTACAAATTAGTTTATACATTTAAATCAAAAGTTGAGGTAGTATATTACTTTTACAAAATAAGGTACTCCCTCCTGTTTTTTAAATGTAATTATATAAATTATTAATAAATTGTAATTTGAGATGGTAAGAGATGTGGAGAACATAAATTTAAATATAAAAAAACGTAATTATTAAGAGATTCTTCGTCACAAAGAAGGCTAAATTGCTCGTGGAACTCACATATTGACATTGACTCTTCGATCACGTGCAATTATGTGCAGGTAATAGAAAATTGCGGAAAAATTCCCATTAAAAATATTTATTATAAAAAAATATATTTAATTTATTAAGAACCTATATCCTTAAGTAGGTATAACTCGTCTTTATTGGGTGTAACTCTTTGCTAGTTATGTTTAACATGATGTATCTAAATGTCTCTCATTTTAGATATGATTAAATATGAGTCGCACATAATTCTGCAGGTATACCAATTTAATTAGTGAAAGTAGAGGATAAGAAAAAGGAAATAACTACTCACACATCCAGGAGGTCTTTCAACAGCATATTCACAACTTCAAGAAAGGGATTAAGTGCTAGGAGAAACACCCCAAATGCAAATACATCAGTTTTCTCATCCACAATTCAATGAAGATAGATTACAGAGCATAAGAGTTAGAAGAAAATGTTCCAAACCTTACAGTGAAGACGATCGACCAAGACGATTGGAGCAGACGATGATCGGCGACCACAACCCAGAAGACGACGACCACCGAAGAGGAGTGTAGTGGACGATGACTGGCAAAGACGAGCTGACCACAGACGATTACTACTATGTGAGATGTGCGACGAGCGGAGAGTTTGAATGTGATTTTGTTTCAAATTAAAAGCTGCAAAATTGTACTTTTCACATGTGGAATTTATAGCATCAAACTCCTTAGAGATTTAATTACAATTTCATGATTTCAAAGAATTTGATTGTAATTAATTCTGTTAAGACCAGATTACAATTTTCTCTAAAAAAAGTATAGTTGATTTCAACGCATCTAAACCAATTGCCATACTCAAGCTTGCATACATGAAGTGTTTGTTTCAAAATAAGACGTGTATTTTTTTTTTTAATATCTATGACTTAGTCTCTAGTTAATTTTTGTTACTAATCCTTTATTTTTTAAAATAAAACGTAAAATCTACTTGTCTTCGGTACATAAATTTTATTTAAAAATAAAAGGAAGCCCCCCACGTGCAAAATAATTAATTGATTAATTATGAAATTGGATTATGTAATTAAATATATATTTCATAAAATTTATACTATGAAAATAAATAATTCACCAACACAAAAAATATTATTATATTAACAACTATAGTTTACTTCATTCTTTTAATAATAATTAGAAAAGGAACTTGGGAAAGTTGGGAAAAAGTTTCCATTGAAAATTTTATTGGTGTGAATGAGCTAATAAATTGTTATACACAAAAAGTACCTATACCTTCTAAATTTTGCGCGCACACAGTACTTGTACTCTAATCCAAATCTTTCTTACCAATAAAATTTTCAATAAGAAATTTTTTCAAACTTACAACCCCACTCATTCAAAATATCTATAGTAAATGGAAGAGATATATAGGTCTCTGATTTTTTTTATGGTAAATTACACTGTAAACTATAACTTACATTAAATATTAGAGATGCTAATAACTTATATGGTTATATTTAAAAACCAGGAGGGAGTACGTTATTTTGAAAAAGCAATATACAACCTCAACTTTTGATTTTAAATCCATGACGTAATTTGCAGTATAAATACTGAGATGGAAATATAATTGAGAAAGGAAAGGAATCAGAGAAATAAGGGGCAACTGTAAGGTATTGAATGGTAATGGTACCACTGAGGGTTCAGTGATGGTGGGAATTTTTATTAGAAATAATATAATATACAGAGAGAGAAGCATCACAAATTCACAATATTGTAAGTGGGTAGGCCATTGGTACGCTTCTGCGATCCAGTGTGCAGTCACGTGATGTGCTTCCTTTAAAGAAGGGGGACCACAATTTGCATGATTGGTTTGCACTTATATGAGCGATTGTATTAACTTGCATTTTCACGACATCCCGTTAGACTTTCACAACTCGAGTTTGCATTTTCACAACTCGAGTTCGTATCATCACTGGAGGGTAACCGGCGAGTGATTAGCTTATAGGATGTAGAACTCGAGTTATGAATTGATAACTCGAGTTCACCAACACATTCTTACATTTTCACGACATCCCGTTAGACTTTCACAACTCGAGTTTGCATTTTCACAACATTATAGTTGAAACCCTCCATTATAGTTGAAACAGAACTCTTATTGCTCAATTATATAGACCCTCCATTGCTTGTAGAACATTCTGAAAGATAGCCCACATAAGGATGAACTTTGGTCTAACCTTTGGAAAATCAAGCTTCCTGTTAAATTCATTTTTTTTCTGTTGGAGAGTAGCTAAATAAGGCTCTGCCTTCTAGTGATTTTCTTACTAAGCATCATTTATCTAATTTGTGTCTTTGGATTTCCTAATAATGAATCTTCAGAGCAAATCTTCTTCACTTGTGATCATGTTAAGGCATTCTGGTTTGCTACACTTTAATTTCTATCAAATCTACTGTTATATCTAATCAAGGTTTTTTTCAAAAAACAATTGTGGATATCTAATTTGACTAGAGATTACAATCAAGACTTCAGCAAGCACCTAGTCAGAGCGTTTCCCATCAATCTTAACCTACTTTTTAAAAAAATGAATGAAGCTGTACATGGAAGAAGAGTGTTGGAACCAAAATTGATTATAACGATCTTGTAAATGGCAATCAATAGACTTCAAACAGAATGCCACTCTCCCTACTGTCCAGTGTATAAGGCACTTTGAAGAAAGGTTTTATGGTCCATTTTAGAAATAACAATGCAACACGTAAAAATACTATAGCTTCTAAAACCACTATTTTAAGAAGCAAAACAATTGGGAATGGGAACAGTTGGAAAAAAAGAAGAAAAAGGACAGTAACCCTATTACAGTAAACAAAAGAATCACAGAGATTCACATAGGTTTACTCTGCTAGATATCTACACAAACCAGACCTTAAGCCCTATCCTTCGCATATAGATTTTATATTATCCATGCTAATGATTAACTTGCAACTACATTAACTTACAAACCAAATTAGTACCAGCCAATAACTCATGAGTTCGCATATTTGTTCAGATATATTCTATCACATATCATGTGTTACATTTTTTTAAAAAGCATAAACTTTACATTGGACATGATGGAATCTGATTTCTTACAACATTCTCGAAGGAATCAATCAATCACAGCAAATGTTTCCATCACGTAAGCCAATGAATTTTCCCTACTCAGTACTCAAGAATATACAATAAAAATATAAAGATACTACTCTATTAAAATTATTTTCCATAAATTTATTATTAGGAACAGTAATCAACAACAATAAATGAAGATTTACTAGCATTGTTTATTGTTGTTGATTACTGTTCCTAATAATAAACTCACGCTCGGTGCATCTTGACACCATAGGTGCTCTGGATATAATATGACCTTCAGTTCATTAATGTGCATAAATTAGTAACTACAAAATATATACGCGTGACCATCACAAACACATTCAATTGTAAAACAAAACACAGTTCAAACACAAAATGGAAGCAAAAAAAACATGCAATACCACTTAAACGTTACATACAACAGAACAGACTCACATGACTCATAGTTCAGCAAAGAATTAATTTTAGAGTAAATGTTTCAAAGACTTCGTCCATGCGTTAGGTTTAACGTGCATATGGTTTTTCTTTTTTTTGCTACGGACTCCAAGTATCACGAATTATGTGTTGTTTTTTGCACATGACTTATGCACATTTAACAACAACAAACACAATCACTATCGGGTTACCCTCCAGTGATGCTAGAACTCGAGTTGATAATCGGACAACTCGAGTGAGCTTCGTAAGTCATCCAAGGACGCCGTCGAGTGACCTTCTACGTAACTCGAGTTTGGTACCGCTTCTCACAATCACCATCGGGTTACCCTCCAGTGATGACGACAACTCGAGTTGATAATCGGACAACTCGAGTGAGCTTTGTAAGTCATCCAAGGACGCCGTCGAGTGACCTTCTACACAACTCGAGTTTGGTGCCGCTTCTCACAATCACCATCGGGTTACCCTCCAGTGATGACGACAACTCGAGTTGATAATCGGACAACTCGAGTGAGCTTTGTAAGTCATCCAAGGACGCCGTCGAGTGACCTTCTACGCAACTCGAGTTTGGTGCCGCTTCTCACAATCACCATCGGGTTACCCTCCAGTGATGACGACAACTCGAGTTGATAATCAGACAACTCGAGTGAGCTTCGTAAGTCATCCAAGGACGCCGTCGAGTGACCTTCTACGCAACTCGAGTTTGGTGCCGCTTGTAACAATCACCATCAGGTTACCCTCCAGTGATGCTAGAACTCGAGTTGATAATCGGACAACTCGAGTCCGTACTCGTAAGTCTTGACAAAAGCACTGTCTGGAAACCGTCCAATTATGCAAGTAACTCGAGTTGTAATCCTCAAGTCGAGTGGAGAAGCAGAAAGCAACGCAAGGCTCTAAACAATAACTCGCTTGTTACCATCCAGTGCTGCTTGACTGAGACACCAAAGCACTGTCTAGGTAACATCAATTTATGACCGCGCTATAGTGTATATGCCTATGGATTTGTTGCCGCCAGTATTAATCAGAGTAATGGCAGTTGGAAATGGAAGTGTCACACTTGGTTAACAGGGTATATTGACTGGACACAATCATTATGTGTGAAAACAAACTTTGTACTAGGTGTAATAAATCGTCAACTGAACCCATCTACAAGTTGATTAATCACCTTCTAATAAATTGTTGTAATATAATAAAGATTTATACTATGGCGAATGGCCTTGTGTTAATACAATCGCTCATATAAGTGCGTGTAGAATTCATGTAACTGAGTTTCTAATTATGGTGTGGTTGTCTGCGAAGGGTGCCAGCCAAGAGCTTTAAATGTTTTCCTGATGGAACAAACGAATAGGTTATAATTTATGGGACTGAACTGATTACTTGACCAAAATATATATGATTAGTTTTAGTTCTCTTACGATATATAGTGGTAGAAAATTACTTGCAATTGTGGAATTAATTCACTAGAATCAGACAGTACTTAGTAATTAACCTTATTATATATTTTAGGCAATGAAAGTTATTTCGTTTTTACTATATTTAACTTTGAAGTTCAACGCGTTCCTCGTCCGTCAGAGTTGAACTTCAAGTTTTTGTTGCAGACCTAAAGTCATTTTCGAATTAGAGAGATCACCTCAACTTGATTACTTTCTTTGATCTTAATTGAAATTCAGTCAAAATCCTTGCACCGTTAATTTAGAAGGGTCATCATATTTTTTGACATCTCCTATTTCGGTGGACATCCAAGAGAACTTTTGGTGCCTTTAAGAAATTAAGGTTTTAAACTGAAAAAACCAATTTAAGATTGAACGCAATGTTTGAGGCTTTACAGTATTCACATATCCAAAGGAATAATTTTGCTGGGTTAATATAGGTCTTCAAAATGAATTTGGAGATCTTCTTTGAATCGCGAGACTCTAATTTCAAAACCCACTCAAATTCTAGCAGGAAAAGCCACTCAAATTCTTTAGACTAGACTCTTTTTTCTTCTACAAATTTGAATCCTATGACATCTGATGTTGTTGCTCCTTCACCCTGGGTAATCTTTGGTTGCCAAAATGGTAAACGTTATAATTCAGATTTTGCTGATTGTGGTAGTTAAAATTATGCATACATATTCACATGGGAAGGTTGGTAAATTTTCTGTTCAGTAATTGTTTTACGAAGAAAATTGAATTATTGAATATGGTCTAATCTCCAGAAGTGGAATGATCACCCTGCAATGTTGTGAAAATGGCAAACTCGAGTTGTGAAAGTCTAATAAGATGTTGTGAAAATGTAAGAATGTATTGGTGAACTCGAGTTATCAATTCATAACTCGAGTTCTGCATCCTATAAACTAATCACTCGCCGGTTACCCTCCAGTGACGATATGAACTCGAGTTGTGAAAATGCAAACTCGAGTTGTGAAAGTCTAACGGGATGTCGTGAAAATGTAAGAATGTGTTGGTAAACTCGAGTTATCAATTCATAACTCGAGTTCTGCATCCTATAAGCTAATCACTCGCCGGTTACCCTCCAGTGATGATATGAACTCGAGTTGTGAATGGCAAACTCGAGTTGTGAAAGTGTGATAGGATGTTGTGAAAATGTAATGATGTGTTGGTAAAGCCTAATGTCGAGTTGGGAATCATGTCAATGATGAAGCAGATGTCGATGATAACTGTGAAGAAGATGACGAGTCGTTGGCGGTGATTGTCGGTAGCTGCGATCATTACTAAATTTTCCCAGGAAGTGATTGGGTCAAGACTCAGACAATTTGAGTGATTTTCCAAACTTATTCATTACTTCTTATGATCACTTGAGTGTTCTTAACAATCTCTTCTCTGTTTATCCCTGTTTTTTAGCTCATATACACAGGATCCTATAAAAGAAGAAGATGGCGAGTTGTTGGGGGTGATGATATCGGAGTTGTTGGCAACCGAGAAGAAGATGGCGAGTTGTTGGGGGTGATGATATCGGAGTTGCTCAAGATTTCACTATGTTTTCTTTCTAGTTTATCTCAACTCATGGCATCGGAGTTATTGATATTGTTTAACTTTTGGTACTTCTCATTTTTTGACAACAGGATTTAGTTCAGAGAAACACAAATTATTAAATGTTGTGGACTATAGCAATCCAAGGCCACGGATCCAGGGTCGACCAATGGCACCGATGACGACAGAGAAGATGAATGGTCCAGCTGAATGCGTTTTAGCGCCATTATCACGCCTCCCTCAACGCTTTTCAATTTAAAAACTTACAGGGTCACGCACGTCATTTTATCTCGAATTCTAATATTCCAGTTCAGACACTCGCACTGATATGGGATATTAAATTTCGAAACACCTCTGCGTCTTTTATTAATTTAAAAGTTCTTTTTGAGGGATTTTCCCAAAATTTTATGTTGCTAGATATTCGTTTATGAAAAATATATAGGCATTTTTGAACTTGACCCTTTAAAATAGGGAGAATTATATTTAAGTCCCATGGAAAAAAAATGAAAAAATGGTCCCTGTAGATTGTAATTAAAATGAAAAAATGGTCCCATTAACAACTCCATGAGCCTATATTGACAACCCATTAACAACTCCAGGAGCCTGTATTGACAACTCTATGGGACTATTTTTTCATTTTGCAATCTATAGGGACCATTTCTTTATTTCTCCTCTTCCTTGGGACCTGAATGTAATTCTCCCTTTAAAATATATATTGTACCTTAAATTTTCATCAGATTTTTGCAAGGCAAAAAATCAATTTTTCTTTAAAAAAATCATTAATTAACTATTTGCACATGATTCACTTTGACGTGAAAGATGGATGTGAACAATGTAGATAGCAGGAAATCTTAACCAAAGTTTACGATTTTGAAGACAAAAGATTAATACATTGCGAGAATCCATTTTGGGATACCATCTCGTCCGTAGTGGTTTTTAGCATTTATTTTAGGAAAATACTTAGATCAAATTCTTTATATTCATTGTGTCAAATTCTCTAATTATATGTGATCATATGTCATGTTTGAATTTTTATCAGTTAACTACAAACTCAAATGAAAAAAATAAGACACATGATTTTATGTGATTGATAAACTTGATATAATGGATAAAAGGAATTTGATATATGTACATCCTTTATTTTAAGTTTTTTTTTTAAATATTGTGTGTACGGGCACCCCGTCCTACCGGAACCAACTTCCCTACTCATCCATGGTCAACCCATCTGAGCCATCGAAATGAGATCTGGACAATCAAGATTTAATTTTTTTGATTTTCTTTTTCAGAAAAAAAATATTTTAATTGATAGACAATCTAAAATAAAAATAATCTATTAACTAACATTTTTTTTAAATAATAATTTTTTCATTTAAAAATCACCAGTTAAAAAAAATTAAATCTGAACCGTCCAGAGGGTCAGGCTCTCCTTGGTCATCCTTTGATGAGCTTGAGCATGAAACAGGTTCACCTACATGCCTGCCTTTCATCTTCTCATTTTGTGTGTTGGAGATAAATTTTGTATTTTTAATTTTTTTGAGTTTACCCCATATTTGTAAAAGATTCTTAACTTTATTAATAAACATTATGAATTTTTTTGAAAAATTGTTGAAAGTCCCCATTTAAATATTTATTAGTCAAAACTCAAAACAACCTTAAATTTATTTAAGGACCCAAGTTCTTGAGTGGTGCAACTCATCTTTAAAGGATACAGTTTGTTTTCAATTATCTTTGTACAACATATCTTTAACTGTATAGAAATATATTTTATTTTACCCAAAAATAGGATGTGCAAACTTATCTCCAACTATATGTAATATATTTTCAATCATGGCTAAAATGGGAGACATTTAGATACATCATGTTACACATAACTAAAAAAAAGTTACACCAAATGAAGATGATTTGTACCTACCTAAGGATATAGGTTGTTAACAAATTTTATAGGCAGTTTTACTCCTGAAAAATTTTATGTTGCTAGATACTCATTTATGAAAAATATAGAGGCATTTTTTAACCTTAACCCTTTAAAATATATATTGTATCTTAAATTTTCATCAGATTTTCGCAAGGCAAAAAATCAATGTTTCTTTAAAAAAATCATTAACTATTTGCACATGATTCACTTTGACGTGAAAGATCGATGTCAACAATGCAGATAGCAGGAAATCTTAACCAAAGGTTACGATTTTGAAGACAAAAGATTTATATATTGCGAGAATCCATTTTGGGATACCATCTCGTCCATAGTGGTTTTAGTTTTTATTTAAAGGAAATACTTAGATCAAGATTTTTTTATCCATTTCGTCAATTTCTTTAACCACATGTGATTATGTATCATGTTTTTAAATTTTTATTAGTTAACTATAAACCCAAACGAAAAAATATGACACATAATTTTATGTGATTGGTAAACTTGATATGATGGATATAAGGAACTTGATATATGTATGTCCTTTATTTTTAGTTTTTTTTAAATATTGTGTGTGTACGGGTGCCCCTATCCTATCGGAACCAGCTTCCCTGTTCATCTTTTGGATGACCAGGGAGAGCTCAGCCCATCTGAGCTGTTCATATGACATCTGGATAATTTAGATTTAATTTTTTTTTTCAAAAAAAAATATTTCAACGGATAGAAAATCTAAAATAAAAATAATCTCTTAACTAATATTTTTTCAAAAAATAATTTTTTTTATTTAAAAATCACCAATTAAAAAAAAATTAAATCTAAACTGTCCAGAGGACCAAACTCTCCCAACTCATCCTTTGACGAGCATGAGCATGAGCATGAAACAGGTTCACCTACCTGCCTGCCTTTCATCTTCTCATTTTGTGTGTTGGAGATAAATTTTGTATTTTTAATTTTTTTGATGTTACCACATATTTGTAAAAGATTCTTAAGTTTAGTATTAAACATTATGAATTTTTTTGAAAAATTGTTGAAAGTCCCCATTTAAATATTTATTAGTCAAAACTCAAAACTATCTCAAATTTATTTAAGAACCCAAGTTTTTGAGTGGTGCAACTCATCTTTAATGGATACATCTTTTTTTCAATTATCTTTGTGCAACATATCTGTAACTATATAGAAATATATTTTATTTTACCCAAAAATAGGATGTGCGAACTTTATCTCTAACTATATGTAATATATCTTCAACCATGTCTAAAATAGGAGACATTTAGATATATCATGTTATACCAGAAGAGTTACACCAAATGAAGATGATTTGTACCTGCTCAATAGGTTCTTAATAAATTTAAGGTATTTTTTGATAATAAATATTTTTTATGGGAATATTTCCGCAATTTTCTTTTACGTACACGTAATTGCACGTGATCGAATAGCTCAATGTCAGTGAAGATAGGCGGGGATTATTAGGCTCTATTATTGACCAGTACACTGCCTAGTAAAAAAGAATATTTTTGAATATTTTAAAAATAAAATATGTAGGGGAATGAATATTTAAAAAAATACATGCTAAATTCTATAAAAACATCCTAAACTTTTGATGAGCTGTACGTAACTTCTCCGACATTTTAAAATTTAAATTAATCTCCGACATTTTGGATATGACGCTGCATCCTATAAGACATCCTATATGGCATCTCTCTCTAAGTTAATAATTATATAATTGTTATAATGTCATTTTATGATTAAAAAACAAACCCTGATCTCCATCTCCTTGTGGCACACATGATTTTCAATTCCGAAGAAACACTTCGTTTCACAAACCTTCAAAAGCGAAAAAAGACTCTTTCTAGCTTTGTCTATTTTATGATAAAAGTAACTGTGTTTGTTTGGAAGAGCGATAGGAAAAATAGAGTTTCTTAATTTAGCGTTTGGTAATTTCATTTTTGGTAAAAGCTCGATTGTGTAATGTGATTTATGTTTGGAACAGCGATTGTATAAATGACTTTTGTAAAAATAAAACTTGTTTGGATTGACTTAAGCACAAGTGAATTTTGTGATAATAGTAAGAGAGAGTGGGTGGAAAAATATTTTAAAGGGTTAAAAACATCAAAAAATATTTTAAAATAATTTTTGGAACTGAAAAAGTATATTAAAGATAAAATTGCAATCAGTTTGATAACACATTGGATACAGTTGAAAAAATATTTTAAGGGTTAAAAACACCAAATAATAGTTGAAATTAATTTTTGTAGCAAAAAAAATGCATTAAGGGTAAAATTGCAATCATTTTGATAGTACATTGGACACAACTGAAAAAATATTTTAACCATTTTCACTCTCCCCAAAAGCTAAATCAGTAAAAACTGAGAAATGGAGTTTATGATAAAAGCTATTAAGATAGAATTAAGCTCGATTGCTCACCTTAGGAAACAAATACTCATAATTTTTTTTCAAATGAGCAATTAGGCATTTGGTGATCAATTGGGCGTTTGGGGGGTCCAATTGCCGCCTCCAAACACACACTAATTATCTTTCACTAAAAAAAGCTGTTATGTTTCACTCCTCCCAGCATGATGGTAAAAGTTATTACGGATGGCCTTGCCAAACCAGCTTTCGTCTCTTTTTCGGTAAGGATGTCATGTCATCCTCATCAATTCGTCAATGGCTTAATTTGTTTTGGTGCTTAATTAATTAGCTTGAACTCACCAAAGAGGGATGAACATAGGTTGCCTCTATGCTATAGGGTGTGACTTGCGAGTTGATGAGACAGGAATTACTTTGTCAAGTTGACGTGGGTGTCAGTTTTTCTTTACTAACTGGTGTGAGAGCGACTACATTTTTTCACTTTAACAATACTTTCTTAAGATAAATTACACTATAAACTATATCTTATATTAAAGATAAAAGATACTTATAACTTATATAGTTATATTTAAAAAGCAGGGGGAGTACATTATTTTGAAAAAGCAATATACTACCTCAACTTTTGATTTTAAATCTATGATGTAATTTGTAGTATAAATTAGTGAGACGGAAAAATGATGGAGTATTATTGATGCTGAGATGGAAATATAATTGAGAAAGGAAAGGAATCAGAGAAATAAGGGGCAACACTTTCTTCTGAGCCGGTAAGGTATTGAATGGCAATGGTTCCACTGAGGGGTCGGTGATGGTGGGAATTTTTATTAGATATAGTGCTCATTTGGAATGGCTTATTTTTATCCAAAACGTGCTTATAATTCGTGATTCACGGTATACGAGGTAAGTATGTGAGAAGAGTTTTTTCTCGGCTTACGTAATAAGTGCGTTTTTCCTGTACAAAACGCTGAAACAAACACAGCCATAATATAATACAGAGAGAGAGAGAGAGGCATCACAATAGGTGTGTTTGGAAGAGTTTAAATTTGAGAAATAAGCCCTTATTACGCAAGCCGAGAAAAAAATCCTCTCACATACTTACCTCGTATACCGTGAATCATAAATTATAAACACTTATTGCCCAAAAATAAACTCTTCCAAACGAGCACAATATTACAAGGGGGAGGCCATTGGTACGCTTCTGCAATCAACTGTGCAGTTACGTGATGTGCTTCCTTTAAAGAAGGGGGACCACAATTTGCAATGATTGATATGCAGGAAAACACGTGTACCAGTGCCCATCTAAAGATGGTGGATGGAACAGTTGTGTCTGCTTTAACTAATAGTCCCAAGATAGCATGAGATCATTCTTTCACTATTTTTTTTAGGGAGAATAACTCTTAAAATCTAAGTAAAAAACATATTATCAAAAAGATTCTTTAAGATTATAAAATACAGTCAACAAGTTATTAATATAAGTAGAAGGGTTATAAATAGAGACCTTTCTATTAATATGTTTTTTGTTTGAGACCTAAGAGTGATTCTCCCCATTTTTTATTGTTATCATTGTCTTCGGTTCTTTTCGTTCATCTCTCTCTCTCTCTTCTCCTTCAGTTTGGTGTAACTAGGAATGTGATTATTTGATAAGCCAATGTGATTATTTGTATTTGATTTGTCACTAAATGACAGCATTGTTGGATGATTTTCACAGCTATCCCAATCGTGGTTGACAACTTACTAATCAAAGTGCTTGTAATGACATGTCCTTTAGCATTGACACACAATTTTGGATTAAAAATTAAAGGAACAGCTTAGTAGCATGGCAATAACCCTTGATGTTGTTTTAAATTGTGTGTGTGTTTGGAACAATGATTGTTAATTGGATTTATTTCAATTTGATTTTTTGTAATATTATTTTTGTTAAAAACTAGATTGTGTATTGTGATTTATATTTGGATTAATGGTTATATAAATTACTTTTGTAAAAGTAAAATTTGTTTGGATTGGCTTAGGTATAAGTGATTTTTCTGATAATGGTAAGAGAAAAATTAAATTTGAAATTAAAAAAAAATTTATAAAAGTTAAAGTTGGGAAATTTGGAATTAAAATTAACACAAGTTGATGAAATAATATTACATAACTAATTGGATCACATATCCCTTACATTTTGTTCTCTAATTGCGTCACGAATATGATTCATTTGGGAGGAAGATTGCCTACAATAATTTGTGGTGGAAGGTTGTTCATCTACACTATTATTACCTACATCAACTATATTCCCAACTATTTAAGAATAAGCCTAAATTAACTGGACTGCTTAAGCCTCAGTTTAGTAGATGTCCCAAATCTATTCTCTAATGTCTCTTATATCTTTGGGGTATTAAGAAAATAAAATGGTGAATTTTGGAGAAAGTAATTATGTTTTTGGTGAAATCGTCTATGAGACAGTGAGCTTGTCATGCGATTTAGTATGATCCAATGATGAGAAAAAATTATGAAATTTTATAAGATGAAAGTAGACATCATAAGCTTTAATTTGATAGATCATATGACTTAATTAGAGCTATATAAAAAAAGATATGAATTTTTGAAGTCAGCACAGAAAAAATGTGAAGTTTCTGGAACAACATGCAAAGATTGAAATTTTGGGAATTGTGTGCTTCCAACTAGCAAAAGGCTATATTTTTCCTTGAAACTAGACTCAATAAGGGTTCTATAGCCTTTGAAATCACTCCAATTCGATTTTTCTAGAATTAGTTATGATTTTTTAAAGTTTTGGAAGAAACTTGCCAGAATTTTGTAAAAATCCAAAAATTGGGAAATTATCAAATAAATGAAATATGATACTCCCTCCGGTCCTAAATATAGGACAAAGTTTGTAGTGTAAATTGCACTACGAACTTTGTCCTATATTTAGGACCGGAGGTAGTATAAGATATTAAAATAAAAGGTCATCATCTCCTTCATGCTCCCCAAAACTAACAAAGGTAAATGATTTCTTCGATAAATCGGTTCCTAATGCGTATAACTCTGTTCCTAAGTTATTCTTCTATGTATTTAAGGTTTGGGAAGCTCAATTTGCATTGGGAACAAGGGCTAGGGTTCAACCACTTTGAGAAAAGCTAGAGGATAACTTCCAAACCTTTGTATATTGACTATTCTGGCTGCTGTGGACAATTTAATTGGTGAAATTTCGCCAGATTGTCATTGGTTTTAATTTTTGGAAATGGGTTGGCCTAGGGCTTATGATGCCCAAATTGGTACTAAATGGTAGTTATAAACTAATGGAATAGTCAATAAAGTGGTTAGGAGTATAAAGGAACGCGTTTACGGAACCAAAACCGAAAAACTCCAATTTTTCCTGGAGTACCTGTATATTTCGGTCAGGGCTAAAAATGGGTCTTAGAGTTAGATTTTCAATGATTTGATGGTTCCATTGAGTTTATGAGCGAAAATTAGGTGGCGATTATAGTTGGGCATTTTTTCGAAAAACGCCGATAAAACATAATTACGAAAACGTCCCTGAAACCCTTAAAGCTGGGTTGTCAAGGGTATTTTTGTAATTTGACAATGAATTTAGTAATTTTGAGTCCTGAAATGGATTCCTTGGGCGGAAATATAGTAGAATAGCCCTAGTCAAAATTTCTGAAAAAGTGCAGTCGGGCCGGGTACAGCGGGGCTGGGCCGGGGTCCCGGGGGCATTTTGGTAAATTTTTATCATAGACTCATATAACCCCCAGAAACATCATGGAAGTGTCTGAATTTTACATTTGGAATTATAGGACAGAGTTCAGAGCCCGAGGGGTCGGCACGTATTATGAGACACGAAAATCGAGGAGAAAAGACTGGAGGTAGGAGACTTACCTTAATTGCATGTGATTGATATCTTTACTTGTATAGTGATGTATGTGATTGTTTTACTTGATTGTGTAGATCATATTTGAACAAATGAAGCTCTATTTCTGTTTATACTGTGGCGATAGTTTTGTTGCATGAAACATTGAACATGCAGAAATGTCATTATGGAGCATGCATTTAGATAAAGCTAACATGTCATACACATAGCATCTATCATGCATGCATTATGGTATATGTTTCATACTAAGATTCTCTCGAATCTCACCCTCCCCTACCAACAATTTAGACAGGTGAATATAGAAGGTATACAGAGATCAGAGACAAGAACTACATAAGAGGGGATTACAATAGTGGAACGAAGACGGGAAGATGTCTCCATTTTACTGGGATGGGTTTAGATACCCAAGTAGCCTTGTGTTGCTACATTGATGGTAATTATTATGTAGGAATCCCTGAGGGGAATTTCCTTAATCATGTACATATTATCGGTATATTTATGCTATTTCTGTGTTGCCCACTAAACCACATATCATTTTCTGTGAATACTCTGGTAAAGGTAAATTAAAATAAGGGCGTGATAGAAGGCGTGCAAAGTTGCAGAGGGAAGGGCGGACTCGGTGGAGAGAATCGGACGAGGTCGAGAGCAGCGAATGAGAGTGTGGGAGTTAGAGGCAGGGGCGGAGTGTGGGGTTTGTAGGGGTGGCGGAGTGTGGGTATTGGCGGCGGCGAAGCAAGATTAGTCTCTATGGTCGCGGTGAGGTGAGGTCTCTGGGTGGTGGCGGTCTCTGGGTGAGACGACGCAAGATTAGTCTTTGCGGTGGTAGGGAGGTGTATTGGTCTTTGCGGCGTTGAGGAGTTGTTGGGTACAGCGGCGGCCTCTCCAAGTAGTAGCACAGACAGAAGGTGGTGAATAACACCCAACACCCAAGGTTTTTGTTCTTGTTTTTCTCTTTCTTCATTTTATCATCGCCATTATTAATCCACTTATATCTCTTTCTTTAGTTTTGCATCATTGTGGGCATAAAATTGTTGCTAGATAGCTCATTTTCTCCTCAGTGAATGTGAATTCTCCTATTGCTGCACCTGTGTAATCCTTAAACTTAATTGCAAGTTTTGTTAAGAAAATTCTTTTCTTAAAGTGCTTGGTATAAATTTGAGTTGCTGTGATAAATTACTTGCTCTGACGTGTAATCTGATGAAGGTGAGTGATGACTTTTGAATTTGACAATACTCTTTGTGGGGCTTTTTAATTACTTCAAAAATATCTTGTTCCCAATGAATTGATGCTTTAAATGTGTTTCGTTATCAACGTTTCTGCTTTATTTTGTTTTGTTCATGTTTTTAGCTGTATTGTTTATGGGTCTAAGTCATGAATTTTAGCTTCTGAGTAATATTTATAGACCGGGGAATAATGATTAGGCTTTCATCTTAGGACCGTCCTTTTGTAATATTTCAGCTTGTACTATGTACTTAGATTGTGTGTTTCCTTGATCACAAAGTTGCAAGTTTAACTTTAAATTTCTTCTCGCTTTTACTGTTGGTTTATTTAGGGCCAGAGGGTCTCGCTGATTCTAAGGATGTTTTTCATTTATCTTTAAAACAGGTGATGCACTGAATGCATGGAAGATAAACTTGGTTGATCCTAACAATGTTCTCCAAAGTTAAGATCCTACCCTTGTAAATCCCTGTACTTGGTTTAATGTTATGTGCAACAGTGACAATAGTGTAACCCATATGTAAGAAATTTGACCTTTAATTTAAGATTCTTACTGCACCTAGTGTAAACAATTAATTTGAGTTTTTGTCATAGTGGTCTTGGAAATGCAAGCCTTTCGGGTCAACTGGTTCCACAGCTTGGTCAGCTATCAAATTTACAGATCTTGTGAGTTGGGAATCTAATCTTATATTAAGTTGGTTTGCCTGATTTTATTGGTTTTTGTTTTGTTCTTCTTCAATGGCTTATTAAAAGATGATATCATAAACAATACTACTATTTGAGTGGGCTGGCTATAAGCTTTTTTCTCTTAATTACCTGTCAAAGGCAAATGAGGGCAATGAAGGGTTGAGGTTTATGTATGGGCAAAATAGAAATTTGTAACAAAATAGACGTACAATATGGTCCCAAAATGTTGACTAATTTTCTAATACCAGGGGATGGTGGCACCAACCAACCCCATGAAAAGTGGAAGGATTCCACATACCAAACATCACAAAATGGCCAATCCCAATTCTAATACTAAAACCAACCCCTCCAGCATCTCATACCAAACAGGGCCTATATGTATTGTTAAGTTGATTTGCCTATTTTTTATTGGTATTCTCTTCTATTCTTCTTCAGTGGCTTATTACAAGATGATATTATGAAAGAATACAGCTATTTGAGTAGGCTGTCTATAAACTGTTTTGTTATGTATTTGTGAAGAAAGAGCTAACGATGTACTTACTTGACTCATTGCTGCCCAACTACAATACTCCAAGTGGGCAAACCGCTCTTCATGCAAAGAGGGACACAAGACACAAAGTGGTATTGAAACCCTCATCCTTTAAAACTTCAAATTGTTTACATGTGATAGGCCGGGAAAAAATAAACATCAGGACGTGGTCATGCGTAGCATTGAAGGTTGGCAAGCTACAAATAAGATGAGAAACTAGTTGACGTTACATTTATTCTGTACATATTGAATTTCGGCATCGTCTTTTGTTTCAATGTAAATGAAACTCAATTATTTAAATACAACTTTGGTATACAAGTACTTGTTTTGTATATTACTCTTGGTCTACAAACACTCTTCCCTACGTTCAACACTTCTTCCCTTTGTGCAAAAACTTGTCCCCTTGTGTAATATGTCTTCTAGTGATCAACTCTCATCCATGTGTGCTAGATGTATTCCGTTTGTGTGAATGATGCACCCCCTATGTGGAAAATGTCTTTCATGGTTGCATAATGTCTTCCACTTGGGCTCATTAGTCTTCGCAAGTGTCATATAACCATGTGTGAAACTTCTTCCACTACGTGTAGAAACTTTTCCCTATGTGCAAGAACCCTTCCCTATGTGTAAAAACTCTTCCATTTGTGTGCAAAATTTCTTCTGTGTGCAAAATGTCTTCCCTATATGCAACAACGTACCACTACGTGCAAAACATCTTCCTTGGTTGCAAAATGTCTTCCACTTGGGTTCGTTAGTCTTCACAAGTGTCATATAATCATGTGTGAAAACTCTTCCCCCACGTTCAACACATCTTCCCTATGTGCAAGAACTCTTCCATATGTGCAAAACATCTTCCTTATGTGCAAACACTCTTCCCTTTGTGTGCAAAATTTCTTCCATGTGTGTAATTATCTTCCTCGATGTGCAAAACATCTTCTGTGGGTTCAATGTGTCTTCCACTTAGGTTCATTTTAAGTCTTCATACGTGCCATAGAACCATGTACGAACAATCTTCCCCAAGTTCAAGATGTCTTCCCTATATGCGAAAACTCTTCCTTATATGCAAATACTCTTCCCTTTGTGTGCAAAAATTCTTCCTTATGTGCAATTATCTTCCCCTACGTGCAAAACATCTTCCATGGGTTCAATGTGTCTTCCACTTAGGTTCATTTTAAGTCTTCCTGAGTGCCACAGAACCATGTACGAATGATTTTCCCCAAGTTCAAGATGTCTTCCCTATGTGCAAAAACTCTTTCTTATGTGCAAAAACTATTCCTTTTGTGTGCAAAAATTCTTCCTTGTGTGCAATTATCTTCCCCGACGTACAAAACATATTCCGTAGGTTTAACGTGTTTTCCACTTGGGGTTCATTTTAAGTCTTCATATGTGCTATTTAATCATGTGTGAAAGATCTTCCCCCACATTCAACACATCTTCCTTATGTGCAAAAACTCTTCCATATGTGCAAAATCGCCTCCCTGTGTGCAAAAACTCTTCCATGTGTGCAAGATGTCTTTGCCGTGTGCAACAATCTACCATTACATGCAA
Source organism: Inga leiocalycina (assembly GCA_963242795.1). Classification (NCBI taxonomy): domain Eukaryota; kingdom Viridiplantae; phylum Streptophyta; class Magnoliopsida; order Fabales; family Fabaceae; genus Inga; species Inga leiocalycina. Next base: position 81,280,173 of record OY725320.1, on the reverse strand, counting down.
AACTTCTTATGTGGGTTCAACGTGTTTTTTATTTGAGTTCATTTAGTGTTCACAAGTGCCACTTAACCATATGGAAAATATATTCCCCCACGTTCAACACGTCTTCCCTTATGTGCAAGCATTCTTCCGTATGTGCAAAAACTCTACCCCGTGTGTAAAATGTCTTCCACTTGGGTTCCGTTTAAAGTCTTCACAAGTGTGAAAACTCTTCCCTACATACAAGAACTCTTCTGTATGTGTAAAAAAACTTCCATGTATGGAAAAACTCTTCCATGTATGCAAGATGTCTTCTTTGTGTCCAAACACTCTACCCCGACATGGAAAGCATCTCCCCGTGGGTTCAAAACGTCTTCCACTTGGGTTTATTTTAACTATTCATAAGTGCAATATAACCATGTGTGACAGATCTTCCCTCACGTTCAACACATCTTCCCTATGTGCAAGCACTCTTCCCTATATGAAAAAACTCAACCTCGTGTGAAAAATGTCTTCCGCTTGGGTTCCGTTTAAGTCTTCATAAGTATTATATAACTAAGTGCGAAAACTCTTCCCCTACGTGCAAAAACTCTTCCATGTGTTCAACTTTCTTCCCTGTGTGCAAGATGTGACCCTATGTGCAACAAAGTAAACCTTGATGATTATGGAGAAAATCAGAAAACCTAATGAAGCTACAATTTTATTTATTTACTACTTCCTTACTCAGTAAAACAATAATGAAAAAACTATCTTTGGAGGGAAAATGCAAATCATCATCTCCACCAAATACTGAACTATGAATATGTTCTTGACACAACTCACCTCCCTAGCCTTTACTGATACATTGAACCTCCGGTAGCATCCATGGTGAACAATGGCCAGAAGGGAGGATGTTTAGCTCTACGCAGGGAAGGAGAAGAAGGCTTCACTAATTTATGTCATTCGCTTGCTCTGTTTATCAATTCCTTGGTTCTATTCTCCATTAGTTGTGGTCCCTTTTCCCATTAAGGGTATTTATGTCTTTTACTCCTACAAAAATAATGACAGTTCAGGTCAGGTCCCTTTCAACAAATATTAGGCTAATGAGGTATTTTATGACAATTTTCCGTTTCCCAATTGTCTCTCCATAGTGCTCCAATTTGAAGAAGCCCAATCGCCCACAAGCTCAACCAAATATTAAAAAAAATGATTGCTGCCGATTGAGCTTATGTATGCCCAATCAGGCTGCCAAAAGCCCTCACCAAACACATACTAAAAGGAGCAAAATTGTACTTTCACTTTTATAACTAATAGGATCTAGATCCTTTGGGATTTCGCTGTAATTTGATGATTTTTAGAGACCTAATTGTAATTAATTTTGTTACTTAGGACCTGAGTCCAATTTTTTCTTTTGTCTTTTTTTTTACTTCGATATGCATGTTTAAGTTTAATTCAAATGTTTTATAACTTATTTTGTGTTAATTTGAATAATTTTTTAAGATTAATGGACTAAAGTATATGTTTGGTTCTATAAGCTTATATTAAATTTCAATTTAGTCCTTAAATTTAATCAATCCCTTAAATTTACCACTGTTAATCTCATTTACAGGAAATGATGACTCAACAAGAAAGTATGCTTAAATTTTAATCATTTAATATAATATTTTATATTTTAAAATTAAAATATGAAAAAATTCATATTTTAATTTTAAAATATAAAATATTAAATGACGTTGAATCGTAGAATAGAGCTCTGGGAACGTTGGGAGTATGGGATCTCAACGAAGTGCTGGTTATGGCTTTGGATGATTCAAGTTGAATCGGGCCAAGGTCTGACACAAATGAATATATGTTGTGAATGTTGTCAGTTGTGGTGGGAGATTCCTATGGGACTTCTGTTAAATCAACTTGACATTGTGAAAGCACAAATGAGGAGAAAGACCTCAGAGTGTGCAGCGGAAGCGTGTGAATGTGATGCGTTTGGAAGCTGCCCTGGGCAGAAGTTCGAATTTATAGTAAGTGTGATTTATGATGTGGACAAGTATTGGTGACGGATATACTTGGTTCCAGCTTGATGAGATTGTGCATTGTGAGTCCGCTTGTTCTCCTTTGCGAGGGAGTTATGGTGCCGTTGGTCGGATTGCCGGTTGAGGCTGCCGACGGAGCCGTTTGGTAGGGTTGCCGATCGAGGCTACCGGCGGGGTGGGTGTGATATTTGTGAACAAGCTGGGATTGAGGTGTGTTGTAGCAGAGCAGAGCTAGTTTAGCTGATGGCGAATTTGACTACATGATCAGGGATTCTTGTTTGTGAGGGCAATTACCCCGGCATGCCCAACCTGGCTAGCCACCACGTTGGTTGCACCGGTGTTGACCCGAGGCCAAAAGGCGGTGCGTAAAATTAGAATCTGCAATGTACGTTTGATAAGGAAGTGGATTTTCTTGTGAGTCCTGGGTGAAAGGTGAGTAACCCAGCTGCCTGCCAGTCCCGGTCAGGGGACGGCCATCGTAGCCCTGGTACGTAGTTGACCAGGGGGGTGGGCACTCTGAAGGGGTGTGACAATAATATTGTATTGATACCCAAAAGTCCCGGTTACCACTAGCGGAGTCACTGGTGGGTGTACGGGTGAGGGCGACACCATGAAAGTTGATACAGAAGTAATATTGTGTTGATACCCAAAAGTCTCGGTTACCACTAGCGGAGTCACTGGTGGGTGTACGGGTGAGGGCAACACCATGAAAGTTGATACAGAAGTACTATTGTGTGGATACCCAAAAGTCCTGGTTACCACTAGCGGAGTCATTGGTGGGTGTACGGGTGAGGGTGACACCATGAAAGTTGATACAAAAGTAATATTGTGTTGATACCCAAAAGTCCTGGTTACCACTAGTGGAGTTACTGGTGGATGTACGGGTGAGGGTAAGGTTCTGAATGCGAATACAGTGGAAGAGTTTGTGTATACAGCTAAGGCTGTTGTTTGATGTATTGAGGTTGTGGTGTTTTGGGGTTACTCCCGGAAGGAATAACAAGATTGAATTGAGCAGAATGGCGGCCTATGCTGCCCAACTGCCGAGATCTTATGATGTGGCTCATAAATTAGAGCCTTCGGATATTGAGATACGCTAGCCACTCATGAGTTAGAAGGGCTTGCGACGATTGTGATTATGTGATAATGGTTTTGGTAGCAATCGTATATGGAAACGATTGTATTTGTTTAATAATCGTGAGGTGATTGTGTTTGTGCGGCAATCGTGAAATGGGCCGATTGCAGTTTGTGGCAACTGGGTTGCATTTATTGTGTAAGTTTCTTCTGAGAATCAGATTTGTGGTGCATCGGTTGTCTGCGTGGTCTAGAAGGGACCATCCAATGTGAAATGAATTGTGAAACGGAAGCTGTCGTGAAGAAGCATCCGTAGTTTGTGGATTAAGTGGTTCGTCAAATTTCGAGGACGAAATTTATTGAATGGGGGGAGAAATGTAATACCCCGAATTCTGAGACTTGAGGCTAGAGAATAAGCCTGAGATAAGTGGACTGCTAAGCCCCGGTTTAGCAAGATCCTAAATTGTGATTAGGGTTTAATGACTACAAAAGTGGACGTGCTTAGTGATTAATGAACCCTTTTAGAGAATATAAAGTGGATTGTAGTCGCTTGTGTTATGAGCAACGCCAAAACCCTGTATTTGAGTTCAATTGTGGATTAACATCCAAATTGACTTAGAATAGAGGGAGGAATTGAATGGGATATTGTGATGGAAATGGTGTCATGTTGTGGTATTTAATCATTGGAATTGATTTAAATTGGATTGGACACATTGGTTGCAAAACTGGAAATGCTGTCCAGTGTGAATTCTGTCTGGGCAGTCTTCTCGTGTGGACGTTTTTACTAGGCAAATGATGTCATAAAATTATGAAACTTTCCAGTCTTATAGTTCACATCTCAAGCTTCAAAATGGACATATAATTTGTGCCATTTCGTTTTGTGAACTAGGAGATATGACTGTCCAAAGTTTGGGATGGAAACTGAACTCTGTTTTGGGGCAGTGATGAGTTTTATGTAATTCTGGAATTGTGTGGTGATTTTTAGTAATGGTCAATATTTTTCCTATGAAGAGGACTTAAATATATTTTATTTGGCTTTGGAATCACCTCATTTCGATTTTTCTAGAATTAGTTATGATTTTTCAAAGTTTGGGCAGAAAATCTGCCAGAAAATCCGAAAATGCCAATTTTGGGAATTATGACATCATCAAAAGGCAAGATGACATAAGCATGGAATTAAAACATCTTCTCATCATCTTCAGCTGCTCATTCACGCACAGCACCTGAACATAGTGTGAGAAAGTTGAGAGAGTTTAGAGAGAGAAAGAGAAGAAAAATCACAAGGTAAGCCGATTTCTCCGACGATTTCGCTCCTAGCGCGTATAACTCCGACTCTAAACTACTCCTCTTTATTCTTTAAGGTTTGGAAAGCTCAAATTTGGTGTTTTGAAAGTTAGGCTTTTCAGCCATCTTTGAGAAAAGCTAGTGGGAGCTTGAGGTAACTTCCAAACTCTTGTATATTGACTATTCTAGCTGCTGTGGGCAATTTAATCGGTGAAATTTCGCCGGATTGCCATTGGTTTTAATTTTTGGAAATGGGTATGTGGGGCTGTTATGCTGCCCAAATTGGTACGAAATGGTGGTTGTAACCTAATGGAATAGTCAATAAAGTGGTTAGGAGTAGAAAGGAACGCGTTTACGGAGCTGAAACCGAAAAACCCCAATTTTTCCCGGGGAATTGAGAATTTCGGCCAAGCCTGGTTTGGAGGGGTTAGAGATGGATTTTCAATGATTTGATGATTCCATTGAGTTCAGGAGTGAAAATTAGGTGGGGTTACAGTTGGTCACTTTTTCGGAAAAGGCCGAAAAAGCATAATTACGAAAACGCCCTTGAAACCCTTAAAGTGGGGCTGCCAAGGGTAAATTTGTAAATTGAAATTGAATTTGATAATTCCGAGTCCGGAAATGGATTCCTTGGGCAAAAATATGTTAGAATAGCCCATGTCAAAATTTCAAGACAAGTACAGTCGGACCGGGTACGACGGGGCCGGGCCGGGTCCCCGGAGGTATTTTAGTAAATTTTCAATATAGCCTCATATAACCCCCAGAAACACTATGGAAGTGTCTAAATAGTACATTTGACATTGTAGGATCGAATGTGAAGCCCCGAGTTGCTGGCACGCAAATCGAGGAGAAAAGACTGGAGGTAGGGAACTTATCTCTCCTGCATGCTCTGATAACTGTATTAATGTGTTGATGCATGTTATTGCTTTGCTTGATTATGTGGAACATGTATGAATGATTTGAAGCTATGTTTCAATATATGCTATGGCCATATGTGTATCGTTCGAAGCATTGAGCTTATAGATTTGTCATTGTATGTGTGCATGAGTTATGTGATGCAAGCATGTCATGCATTAAACACTTATCTTGCCTGCATATTGATAATGTTTCCCTACTGAGATTCTCTCGAATCTCACCCTCCCTTACCAATAATTTAGACAGGGCAAGTGGCTCGTGGAGGGAGCGGCAGGACTCATTCGAGATGAGATTGTGTAATCCCCATTTGAAGAATTGTAATGGGCAATTGTGCCCTATATATCTTTAGCGAAGGTATGTACCCGAGATTGCCGGGATGATTAAGTTGTGCACTCTGATATTTATATGAATGTGATTTATCTTCGCATAGTAATTATATTCGAAATGTGAATATGAGACCATGTTTATAAATGATTTCAAAAAGTATTCGTGAAAACCCCATCATGTGATGGGTTAATAAATGTTATTTGATTATTATTGGTCTCTATTTCATTTTAATCGCGTATTTCGGATATAATTACGGAGGGGGTTACACTATTCCTCATCCTCCCCACTATCTCTCATAATTAATCATGTCTCCCAATCTTTCTGCAACTATAGTTGTTAAAACCGGATCAGATGGTTTAACCAGGAAATCAGTTGATCAATCAACTAACTAGTTTGGTCCGACTGGTTCGGTATTTATTTAGAATTTCATGACTTCAAAAATTTATATATAATTCTACATATTTTCAAAAATTATAAATTAAAATACTATAAAAAGCTTGAAATATCTACTTTCTAATATAAAAAAATTATTTAAAAATATTATCATTTGATCATTTAAAATTCTCAAATTCCAATATTTAAAAAGTCTGGAGATATAACTTCCAATCATTGTCTTTATAAGTCTCAAACATGTACATTCCAGCTCTTGATACACCAATCTTATCAATAATTAAATCATACTTAACTCTAAATCTCAATATTAAAACTTAGGATGTTATAATCATGGTTAAGGAACCCGGATCGAACTGGCCAGTTCGGACCGGAACCTGGCGAACTGGCCAGTTGGCCAGTTCGGTTTGGTCACCTGGTCGCTATTGTAGCGACCCGATTTGACCCGGATCGAACCGGTAGCGACCCAGCTGACCTGCCGAGCTGTGCGGGTCGGCCGGGTCAATTTTTTCCCCCCTCCAACGTTTGAAACGACACCTTTTTGAGTTTTTTTTTATAAAAAAAGTCAAAAATTAAAAAACAGCAGCTCCCTCTCCTTCCTCCTTCTCGGTTGGCACTCGACAGCACGCACGCCTCTGCCCTGCCCTAGAGTCTCAGCTTCTTCTCCACTCAGTGGCGCACTCCCCCAAATCCCAGATCTGTCTCGACCCTGCTCGTCCGCTGCTCAGCCACGTCTTGATTCCGTCCTTAAATCCATCTTTCCGGCGGATTCCGTCCCCGAAAAAACCGATTAAGGCCGCGTGTGTGTGGTCGGCCGCCGCATTTTGGCTCCGGTTGTGATGGCGTGACCGTGGCTCTTTGCGTTTGAGGTCCGTTTTAGCTCTTTTCTTTTCAGCTCCGGTTGTGATAACTGTCGGTGGTTTCGTAGTGGTTTCCGTGGCTCTCTTCGGTATGTATTCTTTTTTTTGAGCTAAAGGGAGTAGTATATTGCTTGAGTTAAAAACTGTACAGATACTCTGATCCCTTAGGATTTACAAGCATATTTTGAAAAAGCAAAATCCTAGGCTCTGCAATTTACAGTGAATGGCAATTAGTAATGAAGCTTTGCATTGAATGTTTCACTATGGATCTAATTTGTGCTAGTATACTATCTACCGTATAGTATGTTTGCTGGAAAATCCGTTGAATTATTGAAGAAAATTCTAGAATTCTTGTTTCTGAAAATGTCAAAATGATATAAGATGTGTGTACATTAAGGGAAAATGAATGTCAAACTGATAGTTAAAGACACACATTTTGACATTTTAAGATGTGTGTACATTAGGGGAATTCTTGTTTCAAAATGAATGTCAAAATGATGGTTAAGGATACAACCTAAATTGGGGGAAAATAATTTATGCTCATTACAATTTAATTGTTTTCTTGCTTGTGGGTTGCTGATACTATTTTTATGTTAATTTGTAGCTTGCTTGTGATCGAACTGGGTGTTTCTTGTTTGCTTTCTTTTGTTGACTGAAAAGACCCTGTATTTGGATTTGCTTCCTTATTTGCTCATGGAGGTCAAAAGTGGTGAAGGACGTGATAATCCCCCCACCACCACTACCCCTACAGAAGAGTCTAGCAACCCCCTTAACCCGAATGTCTCTAATCCCACAGAGTCAACAGGAAGTGTCAAAAAAACTAATCCTACTTGGCAATATATGTCTGTCAAAAAAGAGGGGAGAGTTAATGTTTTTACTTGCCTCTTATGTGCATCAAGTTACAGGGGAGGTAGAATTAATAGGTTAAAGCAACATCTAGCTGGTGTAAGTGGTCAGGTGTCTTCTTGTAAGAAAGTATCTCATGATATACGTGCTAGAATGAAAGAATCGTTGATAGATGGTGCAAAGAAAAACCTATTGCTAGTGACAATGTAGAAGAGATTGATGATATGGAAATCGAAGAGCCAATAGCTTCACATCCATTTAGGACATCCAATGAGAGTAGTGGCACAAAGAGGAAAGCAATTGGGGTTGGGAAGCTTGACAAGTATTTTGCACCTAGAACAACCCCGGGTGCTCAACCAAGCATTAAAAGTCCTTGGGCAAGTCAAGAAGCACAACATGCTGCTAAGGTTGTTATTGCTGACTGGGCTTATGTGAATTGCATTCCGTTTAATGCATTGAATTGCCCTTTGTTTCAAAAAGCCGTTGATGCTATTACTGCCATTGGTCCTGAGTTTAAGGCCCCTAGTGCTCATGAGTATAGAATTACCTTGTTGCAAGATCGTAAAAAAGAGTGTCAGTTATTGATTGATAGTTATCGAGCTAAGTGGAAAGAAAATGGTTGAACACTAATGGCTGATGGCTAGACTGACGTTCGACAACGCACTTTGATTAATTTCTTAGTATATTCAGTGCAAGGCATGGTGTTTGGGAAATCAGTTGATGCCTCGGATGTACTTAAAGATGCAAAAACTTTATTTTCTTTGTTCAATGAAGTTATTGAGTGGATTGGCCTTGAGAATATAGTCCATGAGGTGACTGACAATGCCGCTAACTATGTAGCATGTGGCAGACTAATTAAAGAGAAGTATAAAACCATTTATTGGTCTCCTTGTGCAGCTTACTGTTTGAATCTTGTTTTGAAAGATATTGCTTCCATGCCTCATGTGTGTGATCTTACAAAAAAGGAATCCAAAATCTCTATCTTTGCTTATAATCATATGGTCTTCTTATCATGGTTACAAAAAAGACCTGGTTCGAAGGAAATTGTACGTCTTGGTGCTACAAGGTTTGCCACCACATTTATTACCTTGTATAGCATATTTTTGCACAAACATGACTTACAAGCTCTAGTTGTTGATCAACATTTTGTGCAACATAAATTGGCTAACACTGAGCCTGGGAAAACATTTTGTGCAATCATCCTTGATAATTGGTTTTGGAACGAATGTTTTTAAATTGTCAAGATTGTTTCCCCAATTATTAAACTATTGAGGATTGTTGATTCCGATGGCAAGCCTTCGATGCCTTATGACTATGAAGGCATGCAAAGGGCTAAAACAGCAATCAAGGAGATGTTTCAGAATAAGGAGGAGCTGTACAAGTCATACACTAGCATTATTCAGGCTCGATGAGATAAACATTTAAAGAGTAAGCTTCATGCAGCAGCTTATCTTTTGAATCCTGCCTTCTTCTACAATGCAGAACTTGCTAAAAGGAACAAATTAATGCAATCTTTGATCGATGTGTTGGAGGCCCATTCACATGATGACATGGATCGTTATTCACACTAATGCAGCAAATAAGTGTCTACCGTGATCGTAAAGAATCCTTTAACAAAGTTTCATGTGAAAAAGCTGCCCAAAAACTAAATCCTTGTAAGAAAATTTAATTTTTTAATTTTAATGGACATATTAATACATATTCGATATTTCATACTATGATTAACTGAATGTCTTTTATTTAATGCAGATGAGTGGTGGATCTACTATGGTGGTTCAATTCCGGAGTTGCAACAGATTTGCTATTCGTCTACTTAGCCAAACTTCTTCTTCTTCTGGTTGTGAAAGAAACTGGAGTTTATTTGAGCGCATCCACACAAAAAGAAGAAACCGATTGGAGCATCAAAGACTCAATGACTTGATTTTCACAAATTACAATCTGAAGTTAAAGTATAGGTAATCTTAAAACTTATGACTTAATTTGCTTTTATAGAACTTATTTAATATGCCTTTTACTAATGTTGAACTTCTTTTATTTCGTCATTAAAGGGATACATTAGCAAAGAAAAAGGAAAGTAACGATTCGATTGATTTTGAATCAATAGATAAAGTGGACCTTTGGGTTGTTGAAGATGATCCAACTCCTGAGTTTGATAATCCAGATGTGGCACATTTTGAACTTGAAGAACTTACAAGAAATTATGAAGGTTTATTAAAATTATATTCTTATATAATAGTACATAACTATGTTTTCTTCTTCACAAAACTATGAATATGAAGAATTTAATTCATTTCAATATTTTATATGTAGGTGATGAATATGTGGCCATTCCTGAATTTTGCATGTTTGAATGCTGATGATGATGTTGGTACTAGTACTTTTGGTTTTCCTCCTTCAGCTACACCTCCTGATGTTGCAATACCTGTAGATTTGAATGCTGTTAATGAAGATTATGGTGTTAATTGATGATTAGTTAAGTGCTTAAAGAATTGTGGGTGGAAGACACCTCTATTACTGTGAGTTTATTTTGGTTATTGCTTTTGATGTTATTGGATTGCAATATGATACTATGATGCTCATTAACCTCTATGGAATTTTTTTATTCCTCAAATTGTCTGACTCTCGGGTTGAATCCGGTCTGACCCCCGGGTCAACTCCGGTCTGACCCACCGACCCTTGACCCACTGTCTCTACCGGTTCAGTGCCCGATCCGAGTTTTAATACCTTAGTTATAATTGAGAACTTGAGTATTGCAATTAACAATTATCCCATTTTTTAATTATTTAAATTCACTTCCTCATCAATTTGATCTCAAATTAACTCTGATTTAAGTCACCACCCACCCCACCTTAACCTCATGTTCCAGAGAGATCCCTTGAGAGAGAGCGCCTTTTGCCCTTTTGAGAATAGTGTGTCGCTTTCAAGGCAGCTTGTAAGCCTATCCAGATAATTTAAAAAACAATCAGCCTACCCAACAAAGGGATCCATCAAGAAAAATGATGAGCGTCCTTGACACTTTTAAAATGGGAAATTGTGTCGCTTTCATGCCAGCTAGTCAGCCTATCCATATAATGCTATGATTCTTCACCACAAAAAATTGAAAAGGATTTCAGTTTTCTTTGAAAAAAAATAAACACATCAGTCTGCCGGGTAATATTTGTGAAAAATATATAGATTTTTTTATGCTTTAACCCTTTAAAAAATAAAAAAAAAAATTACATTGAGGTTTTAAATAAGAAAAAATATTAAATAAAATGCCTTATTGTTACTTTTATTAGATATAATATGATATAAAGAGAGAGAGAAAGAGAGAGAAGCATCACAATGTTGTAAGTGGGGAGGCCATTGGTACGCTTCTGCAATCAACTGTGCAGTCACGTGATGTGCTTCCTGTAAAGAAGGGGGACCACTGAGAGTTTAATTTGCAGGAAAACACGTGGGCGCAGTGCCCATCTAATCGTGTGTTCGGGAAACTGTGAAAAAAGCGCTTTTTGACCCAAACCATGGTTTTGGGTGAAATCTGTCGAACACCCCATTATTTTATAGAATCCCGTTTTTTACCCAAACCATGGTTTGGGGGGAAAAAAGCTATTTTCACAAGAAGCTATTTTCCATTGCTTTTTTGAAAAATTCTGACCGTGGGCTCCACTCTGCGCCCCTACCCTTGTCCTTTTCTCTTTTTCTTGCGTGGGCCCCACTGCACTCACTCTCTCTCTCTCATCTTTTCTTTTTTTTTTTTTTGAATTTCGGTGTTCTCTTTCAGCGTTGTTTTTTTAATTTTAAAATTTTAATGTCCCCTCCTATTCTTAATATAAGACCTATTTATTTAATTTGATTATATTAGAAAAATTAGTTAAGTTAATTAACATTACATATAGACAAATTTATTTCATTTTTGGTATTAATTATGAAATTTAATGTTAAATAATGAATTAAGATGTATCATTTTTAATCCCGTCAGGGGTTTTCTTTTCTTATAATTTAATTTCGTTAGGTGAAATTTAACGGTTTTGTTAAATTTGGACCTTAACCCTTAAATAATATATAAAATATAATCTTATCTTTATATGTAATTATCATAAAAGTTAATGTCCTTTTTAGTCATTTGACCATGAAAAAAGCTATTTTGATCAAATCATCCAAACACTCTCATTTTACTAAAATCACTTTTTCCCATAATCTATTTTCCTATAATCTATTCTCCAAAAGTTAATAAGAACACACCCTAAAGAGGGTAGATGGAACACTTGTGTCTGCTTTAATTTGCATGATTGGCATGCAGGGAAACACATGGGCGCCAGTGCCCGTCTAAAGAGGGTCGACGGAACAGTTGTGTCTGCTTTTTCTCCTTCAGTTAGGTGTTCTTTTATACGAGGTAAGTATATGAGAGGAGTTTTATCTCAACTTATATAATAAACATTTATATTCAAAAAATAAATGTTCCCAAACATATACATAGTTCATGACATGGCGTAATTTACCTAAAACTCAAGTCTAGAGTAGATACAACTCATATTCAACCGGCACAAATCTTCTTCGCTTTATATGATGATCGTGCAAGACAAACCATTTATAGATAGTATTTAGATTTAGCTAAAACTCAAGTCTAGTGTGTGTTTGGATTAGCTTTTTTTAATAGCTTTTACGACTTACAAGGTAAGTGTGTAAGAGGAGTTTTATCTCGGGTTGCGCAAACCATGGTTTGAAACCATGATTTTGGAAATTCCCAAACACACACTTAGAAGGTCTGTAATTCCTCTAGGGTTGCTAACTCATACTTCACTCAAGTTGGAATCATAAATATTGTCTAAAAATGAAATAATTTCAACAAAATATTCTCTGCATATTTGTTTTTATTAGGTAAAAAATTAAGTAATATTCTCTGTATATTCTCGGTTAATGTCGGTGTCCATTTTTCTTTAAATGAAAACTGAATATTATTTGGATAGCCTAGCTATGGCGTGAGAGCAACCACACTTTTCCGTTTTAATTAGCAACGAGCTCATTTTTAAAAGGGTTAAAGTACGCTCCATTATTTTTCCATCTTAGTATCAATAATACTCCATCATTTTTCCGGCTTAGTAATTTGTACTACAAATTAATTTATACATTTAAATCAAAAGTTGAGGTAGTATATTACTTTTACAAAATAAGGTACTCCCTTCTGTTTTTTAAATATAATTGTATAAATTATTAATAAATTATAAATTGAGGTGCTAAGATATAGGCAGAACACAAATTTAAATATGGAAAAATCTAATTATTAGGAAATTTTCCGTCACAAAGAAAGCTAAATTGCTTTTGGAACTCACATATTGACATTGACTATTCGATCACGTGTAATCATGTGCAAGTAATAGAAAATTGCGGAAAAATTCCCATTAAAAATATTTATTATAAAAAAATACATTAAATTTATTAAGAACCTATATCCTTAAGTAGGTATAACTCATCTTTATTGGGCGTAACTCTTTTCTAATTATGTGTAACATGATGTATCTAAATGTCTCTCATTTTAGATATGGTTGAACATATATTACGCACTGTTGAAGATGAGTTGCACATATCCTATTTTTGAGGTAAAATAGAAGACAATTTTTCGGTATTTAAATTTGTGTTCACATATAAATAAGCCTCCCTGTCTTCTCGTCTCTTCGAACAAATCAAAACTCAAACACAGAAAGCCACTTTTTGAGAGAGAGAGAGAGAGACAGAGAGACAGAGAAGAAGAAGATGATGAAGGTGGGTGTGGTTCTGGTCCTGTTCGCGATGGCCTTCACCGCTGCAACTGTGGAGGCTCGCTTTGATCCGAACAACTTGATGGCTGAGATGTTTAAGGACAATGGTGAACCCAACTACTTCATAAAGTCGACCACCACAGCCTGCTGCGATTTCTGTATCTGCACGAGGTCGCTTCCTCCTAAGTGTCATTGCACAGATGTTGGAAAAACTTGCCACTCTGCCTGCAAGGCCTGTGTCTGCACTTTCTCCATTCCTCCTAAGTGTCATTGCGCCGATGTCAACAACTTCTGCTATGCTCCATGCTCGTCTGCTTCTGCTAAGCCTCAGATTGCATGATCCATCTTTGCTGTGTGTGTGTGTACGTTAATAAAATAAGCTATCACGTGCCTTGCAGGCATGCTTCCTGTTTGCTTTTTGCAAACTGGTTAGTTATTACTAGCAGGGACACTTGATGTTCTTTATCGATTATCATCTGTTTTCTTCATACCTTGACTTGTTTCTAAATTTACTATTGAATAAGCGAGGGGAAAGTAATGCATCTAATTAACATGACTTCAACTTTTTTAAGGGTTAAGATGCCTCCAATATCTTAGGATCTGTTTGGTATGAGAGATTTGGAGGTGAAGGGAGAGGAGGGAAAATTTTTTTCCGTTGGATTTAATAAAATTAGAGAAATTGGTTTATAACATTTTATACAGAGAATATATAAGATAAAAGTGTAAGAAAACTTAATTAAAAACTTTATACCCCACTTCTCTCTTTTTTTTTAAATCCAACTCAAAATTTTTTTCCTCTGCCTACTTTTCCTCCCCTCCCCTCCCCTCATATCAAACAAACACTTCAAGTATTTTCCAGGCATGCTTCATATTCTAAAGTATTTTGTGATTTATCTAGCACCTTAGTATTTTTCGAGCCACATAAAGTACTCAAAGTTGCTACCAAAAGAGTACTTTGGGATGACAGACGCACCTTCTCTTAAAAGGACTTTTTGGGAGTTAATTACAAAATTAGAATTACTCCTAAAAATACTTTTTGAGCAAAATTTCTCCTAGAGAAAATTAAGACTTCAATGGCAAATTATGCCATAAAACACTTTAGGGTATTGGATGCATCTTGAAAAATACTTCAGGGTACTGATGAATACACCAAAAAATATTTTAGAATGCTAAACACACTTCAGAAAATACTTCAAAATACCGGACGTACATTAACCCTTTTTTTAAAATGCCTTTAAGGGTTTGTTTGGTATGAGGGATTTGGAGGGGAAGAGAGGGGAGAGAAAATTTTTATGAGTTAGATTCAAAAAGATTGAAGAAGTGGAGTTACAAAATTTTAATATAGGGAAGATGTAAGATAAAATAATAAGAAAAATAAATTTAAAACTTTTAACCCAATCTTTCTCTTTTTTTAAATCCAATCCAAAAAAGTTTTCCCTTGACTTATTTTCCCTCCCCTCATACCAAACAAGCCCTAAAAGATCCAAAGACAGGAAAGATCGATAGTGAAGAAACAAAAATCCGTATTAAAATGGAAAATTGTGGTCGCTTTAACCGCAACTAGCAACCCCCCCAACCGGAAAAAAAAAACCCAGAGAGGCGTCATTGATTTTGATGGTTCATCAACAATGGTGGACGGTGGTGTTCTTGATTAAATTGATTGTTCAATAGTGGGATGCAAGCCCCGTCTTTGTTTGATATAATTTGCATCCTTGCCAAATGGACGAGTCTGTCATTCAGTTGCAAATTACTAGATTCCTCTAAAATCAAAGACTAAGTGCTTGTGCTTGTTTAGAGTTTCTTATCATAAACATGTTCATGAAAGTTGAGGTAGAATTACTTTCATATACTTACTTCATATATTGTAAATCATGAATAAAAAAGTTGTTTTTTTAAAACTTCGCTTGTCATTCCAAATAATCACTAACTAATCTCTCTTGCTTTCAAATTTACATTACCCAAAACTCAAAATCTCAACTCTTCATGTT
Organism: Inga leiocalycina; assembly: GCA_963242795.1. Lineage (NCBI taxonomy): Eukaryota > Viridiplantae > Streptophyta > Magnoliopsida > Fabales > Fabaceae > Inga > Inga leiocalycina. The sequence goes on along the minus strand of OY725320.1, from coordinate 81,264,772 downwards.
GTTTTCCTTCTATGAATTATCACCAATCACTAGTACAGAAAAGAGATTTTAGACCGGAACATTTAGACCGGTTATATCGGATAAGGTCTTAAAAATATGACCGGTCGTATTTTTGTAATTATGATGAAATATCAAGACCGGTTATATTTATAACCGGTTTTAAAAATACTTCTAAGATCGGTTATAATAAAAATCAATCTTAAAATATATACAATTAAAAAAATAAATACATGTAATATATATTCTAGACCGGTTCTAAATATAACCGGTTTAGAAAATATTATCTGAATTAAAGACAATTAAAAAAATAAAATGGTTATTATTTTTAAGACCTGTTGTACATGAAAATCGATCTTAAATATTAAAAATTTAAGACCGGTTATTATTTAATAACCGCTCTTAAAAAGTTTCCATTTTTAAGACCGGTTATTTATTAATAACCGGTCTTAAATATTAATTTTAAGACCGGTTTCTAATTAAAACGATCTTAAATATTACTTTGAAAACCGGTTGTTAATTACAATTGGTCTTAAAACTAACCTGGATTTCAAAACGCGCCTAATTTTAACTCTAAAATTTGAGACTCAAGCACATCAGCAAAACCCCTTCGTCGGTTTGCAAGAAAAAAAAAGGAAAAAGGCCCAAGAGAGTGGTGAGTTGACTTATTTTGCATTTGATTTTTTTGATGAATTATGAATTGTCTTTATTGATTTACAATGACTTAATTTTGATTTTTTATTCGCAGGAAAAAAGGAAAAATGCCCAAGAGAGTGGTAGAAAGAATGATTGCCCCCATACAATGTCTTGTGGGGGTTATGCGAAGGTTGAAAAAGACTTGTTGGCGGCCAAACGGAAGAGATTGGAAGAAGCAGCTCAATCCGATCCTTCTGTTCTTCTTTCTCCACTATCTCCGATATGTCGCGAAGAGAAGTGATTGTTCGCTCACCACAAGAGAAGCGGGTCTTATACGAGTGAACAATCTCGTATAGTTGATGAGAAAATTGTAAGTATTGTTGTTGACTTCTTGTTATTAATTATTTAGTAAACAAATTTCATTACTAACATTTGTCATATAGGAGGAGCTTCAAATAAAACAAGCTGAGGGATTGTTTAGGTCGAATGGGAGGAATGGCATCCTGACCGTAGATACAGGAAAACCTAAGCATCCCGGCTGTGTCAGGGGGATTAGAGGAGGGGTAGGCATAAGGGATTACTTTGGAGCACCCCCATGCCATTCCTCAAGTAGTATGGTGACTAGGGAAGAGATGGAGCGTATATTGGCCACTGTGAGAGCGGAAGCTAGGGCCGAGGCAGAAGCATCATTTGATGCATGATTTGAAGAAATGTTCAGCAAGATGAAGGAGGAATGGATGATCATGACGAGCACAAGAAAAGTAGTTACCAGTGCTCCCCAAGCTCATTCCCTAAACCCTAAACAAAACATTAAAGGGAGTTGCATTGGTCAGTCATCAGAAGGTCCTAGAAAAGAAATTGGTGAGCCTTGTGACTTATTTGTGGAGGATCTTCTGAGACAATTGGTTGCACAGGAGAGCGTGCACAACTTGGGATCAACTGTCTACCACCAAGAAATAAAGGATGATCAAGTCAGAGTGGCAATTGAAGAGGTAATCATTGCAGATGCACCTCTCCCAATCCCTGTTGATGACTTCAAGGTTGTGGGCGACGTCATCAACTCTTTCATCTTATGGCCAAAGAACCTTGTTTCTAATCGAGCTGAGGAATCCCCGCCACCTCCACCTCCACCTCCACCTCCACTTCCCTCCACTCAAGATGTTTCACAGCCTCCATTGAATGTCATGCAGCAAGTGATTCTGATGGCATATGATACATCCTTTGCAACAAGAGATTGATCTACTGAGTCAGCTGTTGGCATGTTAGGGGTGCAATACTGTCTTGAGAGGGATGATTTAATGCCCCTGGTAGCTCCTCTACAATAGCTTACAATTTCGATTGTCCAGCTCTTTTTGATGTAAGTATCTTCTCAAATTGGAAGTTAATATTTTACAAATTACGCTGTTAAACTTTGATTTAATGTCCCTGCTTGAATTATTGTAGGTGCATGCATCATAGGTTGGTTGACTCTAGTAAAACCAATAAATTTGGACTCCTATGCCCAGTTCAACTCTACGACAAAGGGATCACTGCTTCTATCAGACACACATACTTATCGCAAAGGCTTAGTTAAACCTCAATTGAGTGTTTCTTGGCTCCATATTTGCATGGGTAAGAAACAAATTTATATTTCATAATATACATAATATTTTATATTTGTTTAAAAGTTTTCCATTTTTTCAGTGATCATTGGCAATTGGCTATTTTGTGCAAGAAGAGTTATTCTGTCATCCTTTTATGCTCCCTCTACCTCAGCAAGCCAACTAGTGAATTGAAGAACTCGAATGCGTAAGTTTTCTTGCATTATTAATTACCTTTCGTGTGCAAAATTTATGGAATTTGTGTAAAATAAGTAACCTTTGTGATTTTGATGATATAGGGCTATGCAGACATTCCAACACGCCACTTATGGTAGGCCTATGCGTGAGGTAAAAGACCCTACATGGATCTTGCCAAAGGTTAGCTACATATTGGTTTGTTTTAAGAATAGATTCAATAATAAACGATGCATTAATTTTATACTTGTTTTAATGATAGCATATTATTTTTCAGACCCATAGACAACCACCGGGGTCCAACTTGTATGGGTTGTATATTCTGAGGCACATGTATAATATTATTACTTTAGGCACGACAGAACTTACTGAAGAGGTAAATGTATATATATTTCAAAAATTTTGTATTACTTTTATTTTTTTAAGTGAAGTTAATGTTTTGCCTGGCTTTGGTGTTTCAAATGTTTGAACTTGTTGGCCCCTTTCCAGAAGAAGATATTGAGCACATTCGCAATTGTTGTACTGAATTCATGTACGAACTTTTACAACAGTGAGTTCTTGTAAAACTGATAAATTTTTTTTATATATATTGATGAATTGACATGTTGGTTGGTTGCAAATATTGTTGGTTGCATGATTTGACATATTTGTTGGTTTTAACATGGTTTTTGTATATTTTGATGAATTGATTTGTTAGTTGCATGATATGACATGGTTGAATTCATTTATGCATATATATATATATATATATATATATATATATATATATATATATATATATATATATATATATATATGATGGTTTTAAACAAAACATCATACATGAGGATATATGACATGGTACAAGTTTCCAATTCAATGAGAAGGTTAAAGTAAAAGGAAATGGTAAGTGGAAGGTTAAAGCAAAAGGACATGGTAAGTGGAAGCAAACTGAACATCATATGACACTTAGTAAGTATGAAATTAGAGGTAGCAATTTTAGGATGCGTTCTGGTAATTAACCTAATCACACACAATTAAAAAAATATATAACACTTTTAAGACCGGTTATAAAAATAACCGGTTTTAAAAGTTATTTTAAAACCGGTTACGCATATAACCGGTCTTAAAATTAAATTTTTAAAACCGGTTTTATGTACAACTGGTCTTAAAATTAAAATGTTTAACACCGGTTATATATGAAACTGGTTTTAAAATAACTTTTAAGACCGGTTATAATTATAACCGGTCTTAAAAGTAAATTGCCTTGCAAAAGAGGTCTTTTAAGACTGATGCTCATGACAACCAGTCTTAAAATTATTACTTTTAGACCGGTTACCAAACCAGTTTTAAAAGTGACATACTTTTAAGACCGTTTGTATCAAGATCGGATCCAAAACCGGTCCAAAAAATCAATTTTAACTGGTATAAAAAACTATTTTTCCACTAGTGATTGTATAACATATAAATTTTTTCTTTGTACATTTTCAAGAACCGTATAATTTGGGCAATTTATTCAGCGTGGACCACTTTAGCCCTTTTGTTATTGTCCCCCGAGTGCATTACTGTGCATTGCAAATATTATCAATTAGAGTGGTTCAAATTAACGCATCTTTGTTCGAGTGATCATTATTTTTTTTTCCAAATTTAGAATGGTTTCCAATATTACTTTTTTATATGCATGAGTGGTTGCCTTCTTAAGTGCACATGAGATCAATTGATTGAATTATCATAATATTCAAGACAAAAAGTTTATAATTTAGTATTGACAGTGCAAAACAATGAGTACGAGGTTACAAGCTTCGAATGTTAGAAGAATGTATCATATTTTTGTTCTGATTAGAAAAAAACTGATTGATGCGTGAATTTTCCCCCCGTTGATTCTTATTATAAACCCATAATCACTACAAAAAAAAAAAGTATTTTGTAGCGGTAATATTATAGCAGTTATAATTACCCGCTACAAATATTAACATTTGTAGCGGTTTTAACCTAAACCGCTTCAAATTTGCAGCGGCAAGCTACACGCCAAGTAGCGCGACAGATTGGTTGCGTTTTTTGTAGCGGTTACCTAGGGAAAACCGCTACAAATATGGCGTAAATTTCCCGCAAAAAATTGTTACGGTTTAATTATAGCGGTTAATAAATAATAACTGCTACAGTTTTCGTGCCACATGGCGCGAACAAGATGTACCAATAGTGTAGCGGTTATTTGTAGCGGTTTCACCAATCAAACCGCTACAAAATTCCAAATGTCGCATATTTGTAGCGGTTCTATACCTTAACCGCTACAAAACTTTATACTTTGTAGTGGTTATCTTAGAACCGCTACAAAGTTTAGCCGCCCTAAGTGATTTGTAGCGGTTTATGTAGCGGTTATTTCAATAACCGCTACAAACGTTCAGCCTATTTAAACTCGCCTCCCTCCTTCATTTCTCCATTTGCTCATTTTGTTTCCTGAAGTTTCTCTTAGTGTTTTCTTTTAGAATTGAGCATTCAGACATCTGTGAAAGAATTTTTGTTGCAATATTTCTTGGTATTTCTACTTGAGGTAAGAAGATAAGACGTATTTTATTTGTATTATATTTTTGCATAATAATGTGACTAAAATATTTTTTTTTGAATTTTTATAGTTGATATGGCTTCAAGAGAGGATAATGGGAAGGCACCTGAGGTCCTTAGACCGATTTTGTGGGGTTGCAACAGCAGATTAGGGGGCAGCGCGGAGGGAGAGTGACCGCAGCATTTTAGCCCATCCCTTCACAGGAGTCGGCCCTACCACAACCACCGCAGACGATCCCACAGGAGACAACCGCACCAGAGGTGCCTGAGTTTGGCGGGCAGATATCAGCGTCGAGGACTACGACGAGGAGGACTTCGAGATCCCAATTGGGATCAGGGAGATGGAGCAGTTCCTCAATGAGGAGGAGGCTCGGGAGCAGAACAACCCACGAGGGTCGTCTTCGCGGTCCACTGGGTTTGAGGTGCAGGTCTAAGGTAAATATTTTTTTATTTAATAAATTATTTATTTAAATAAAAAATGTTAAATTTGAATTACAATTTATCTAACGTGCGGTAAATTATGCAGATGAGCAGGGGAACATGTCGACGAGGAGGCTAGATGTGGCCGGTCTGAACAGCATGGACCGTACTCTGCGAGTTATAGTGCCGTGGAATGAGGGCATGGACCAGCCCATCGACAATGGGGGTCATCTGTTCAACCGCTTCCTGAATGACCTGGGCACGAATTGGATGCGGTTCCCCCTGCACTTCAAGATGTGGAGGCACGTTCCGAACGGACCGAAGGACTAGGCTTGGGATGAGGTGGTTCAGGTAATTAATAGTATTTAATTAATATTTTTTGTAATTAATTATATTTAATTAATATTTTTTAATTGGATTTTTGTAATTATTGATATTTAAATAATTTTTTTGCAGCTGCGGTTTGCCGTCCGGGGCAACCGGAAGAGGTACACCCTCGTGAAGATGGGTGACGGCTGGAGGAACTGGAGGAACTATCTCTTCCACAGGGTGGATAAGGACGGGACGATGCCTCTAGAGCAGCTGATCGAGAGCGTCCCGGACGGCGTGCCGCCGAACGACTGGGTGAGTTTCGTCTAGTTCAGGAGGAGCACTGAGAGGCAGGTAATGTATTTATCAGATTATTTATATATAATTTTGTAATTGTTAATTATTAAATTATAATTTAAATGTAATTAATTTTAAATTTTTTATATTGTTTTAATACATTTAATATTGTTTTTTTTTCAGGCGCTTTCTTAGAGGAACACCAGGATCAAAGACCTTTGCTGTCACCTACAATGAGCTGGTAACTTTTCAAAATATCACTGAATTTTAGCTGGTTATTTCATAATAGTAATTGAATTATGTAATTGTTTTAGGAGAGGAAGGCACAGCAGGAGAACCGTCAGACGGACTATGGGGAGTTGAACGCGATCACACACAGACATTGTGACGGGACTCCTACCTCTCAGAAGGCAGAGGCGGCCATTGTAGGTAATTTCATTATTATAATTTTTATAAAACCAACATAATAATGAAAAATGTTAATTAGTAATTGGTTCATAAAATGGCAGGAGCGGATGCAGCAGTCGCAGGCTGAGCTGCGAGAGACCCAGTCTGAGGAGTCACAGGGATTAGTGGACTCGACGGCTCATTTGAAGGTAGGTCTGGCTTAGGCCTAGCATGGTCTACGGCAGGAGCGCCGCCTCTGAGGCTTGCGGCTTTAGAGGGGTCAGACGTCCGAGGGACGAGTCTGTTAAGCAGCTGTGGTCAGATTTGGAGCGAACACAGGCTGTAGTAGCTCAGATGCTGCAGCAGATGCAGGTGTATGCTGATTTGATCTACGCTCAGCAGACGCAGTGGCGTGATTCACGAATAGCATGCTCGAGCGTCGACGGAGTCGCTTGTTCCCGACAAGCAGTATCCACAGGTTCTGCCTGTCCCTCGGTTCATCGTGTAGCCTCCTCCTCCTGTTAATGATGATGGTGCCGATCACTCTGCCTAGCGGCCAGATCCAGTAGCACCTAATGGAGCCCCACCTGAGGAAGCACCAGATGATCAGCCCCCAACTACTTAGTTTAGAACATCTTTTTTTTTATTTGTTGTTGAAACATTTGTAAATAAATATATATAATTTTGTATTTCAGAACTTAAATTCTTATTGTGTTTATCATAATTATATTTATATTCTTAGACTGCGTTGTTGAATTTGTGAATTAATTGCAACAATATTATTTATATTTCTAAACCTTAAAAAAAATTATATATATCTTTGTAGCGGTTTTACAATAAATAACCGCTACAAATAAAATTTTGTTATATTTGTAGCTGTTTTTTTGGAGAAACCGCTACAAAAATATATATATATATAATTTATTTATTTATTATATTTATAAATAACGTTCCATATTTGTTGCGGTTTAACAATAAAAACCGCTACAGATACTCAACATTTGAATTTTAAAATTTGCCACATTTGTGCAAATTTGTAGCTATTATTTATGTATAACTGCTACAAATTTAAAACTAATTTTTCCATTTAATTTCCGACGGCTTTAATATTAGTAGCGGTTTGATACATACAAAAACTCAACTTTTAAATTTTGAATTTCCCGCCACTTTGTGCAAAATTCCAACGGCTTGAACATTAATAGCGGTTTTATACATATAACCGCTACAAATTTGTAGTACTGTAGCAGTTAGTGTAACGATTTTTCAACCGCTACAAAATTTTAAACATTGGAATTTCAAAATATAAGGTTCTAGGCATTCGTCATTCTCTATTAAGTCATCTTCTTCTCTATACTTTCTTCTCTCTCACTAGTAGCTACGGATAAGTCATGGATCAGGTTGCCACGCAATTCTTCGGGATATTTGTACGGATTAAACAATTTCTTGGATTTTGCATTCACTCATACCAGCTGTAACGACAAGATCATCTGTCCGTGTCGGAGATGCAAGTTCAAGAAGTGGCATGCACGAAATATTGTGAAGGAACATTTGCTTCTGAAACCTTTACCTGAGGACTATACGTTCTGGGCAGTTCATGGTGAGAAGGCTGGCATTAGATATGATGATGCTCTTCCTCGAAGTTCTCAAGTAGGCGTTCAACTAGATGAAGATGATCCTGTGAATGATGTTGTACGTGATACATTTGGATTTCAAGGCGACACCTTCAACGAAGAAGTGCATGGTTCTAAGCCGGTGTTTATAAAGAATGAAGCAGCTCGAGATTTTTTCAGCTTGATGGATGAAACAGATCGTCATTTATATCAAGGTTGTCGAAAATATTCTAAATTATCTTTCTTGACCAAACTATATCATATCAAGTGCTTGTGTGGAATCACAGATAAGGGAATGTCGATGTTGCTCGAATTATTACAAGATGCATTCCCCAACGCTGAGATTCCCACAACATTCTACGAGGCCAAGAAGATTATCAACAGGTTGGGGTTGAACTATCAAAAGATTGATGCATGCCCCAACGATTGTATGCTGTATTGGGGAGACAATTCCAGCAGGGAGACTTGAAAGAGATGTCACACATCAATACTACAAAAGAGGGATTTAAGGGCGCTTATTTTAACGAATACTATGGCATTTAAAAAATGCCAAAGCTTTCAATGCCATTAAAAATACCTATGACGCTTCTTGAATTTATAAAAACGCCATATATTAGTTTTCAGAATTAAATTAATAAATAAACACTTATGACGCTTGTAGTAAAAGCGCCAAAGGAGAAAAGAAACCTCCTTTGGCGCTTCTTTAACAAGTGCCAAAGGAGGCAAACCTGCTTTATTTTTTTTTAAATAATTTTTTAATAATTTTATTTTCCTGATAAAATAGGTAAATTAGCATCAAATGAGGGTAGGTCTTTTTTTTAATATAATTTTTTTAATTATTTTCTTTTCTTGCTAAAACAAGAAAATTACAATACGATGGTAAAAATGCAAAACATTGATTACAATGATTTTGTATTACAATAAAATCACTACAATATTATTATATTTGCAAGCTTAAAAATTAAAAAACTAACAATTTATAGGAAGTTTAAATAAACAAAGTTGAAACTTCAAATCAATACCTGAAAAATAAAAAATATGAGCAAACATATAAGAGTCATTACGGATTTTAATCAATGGCGGGGTGTTTAAATTTTGTAAATAGGGGAAGCTTTGGCGCTTCATAAAAGAGTGCCATTGCTTCCCATTTTCAAAATAAAATTAAAAAAAAATGGAAGCTTTAGCGTTTCTTTAGAAAGCGCCAAAGCTTCTATTGTGTTTTTTATTTTTTAAATCCATTTCCCTGCTTGCATCGTTAATCAATAAAATAAAAAAAATAAGGAGGAAGGGCTAAAGCTTCCTATTATAATATTTGTTTTTTAGTTTTTTCTTTTGGAATGTGGCCTTTTTAGAAAAAATTTGATGAACTTCATAGAGCTCACTCAATTTTACGCTTCATTATAAGTGCAAGTTAATACTGGTGACAACAATATATTCAAATAGATAATATATTGGATCTATAGAAAGAAAGAGCAAAAAGTATGGCAAACATATTATGTAGCTTTACGTTGATTGTAACTATTAAACCTTTACTAATGATAAATGTATAACAGTATAATGACCCAAATTAAAAAAAACACTTAAATTAAATTTACTTTATAGCTAGACACACACACACACACAAAATCAAAGAAGTTGACTGATCTTTTTTTTTTAAATACATAGGAAGCTTTGGCGCTTCCTAAAGTTTCCTATTACAATATTTTTTTTATATTTTTCTTTTGGAATGTGGCCTTTTTTAAAAAAAAATTTTAAAATACATAGGAAGCTTTGGCGCTTCCTTAGGAAGCATCAAAGCTTCCTTTTTTTTTTTTTTTTAGTTTTTTATTTTGGAATGTGACCTTTGAAAAAAAAATTGATAAACTTCATGGAGCTCACTCAGTTTTATGCTTCATTATAAACGCAAGTTAATACTAGTGACAATAATATATTCAAGCATATAATATTGGATCTATAGAGAAAAAGAGCAAAAAGTATGGCAAACATATCATATAGTGTTACATTGATTGTAACTATTAAACCTTTACCAATTATGACCCAAATAAAAAAAATTAATTTAAATTTTTTAAAACAAAGCATAATGCAAATACAATAGGCATATTACAATAGTTAGAAAGAAATTAAACTTCTTTAGTTAAACATATGTGTAAGGCTGTAGGAAGATTAAAAAAAAGAAGAAGAAATAATATATTAAACTTCATATTATATATATATATATATATATTAAAAAATATAGGATGCTTTGACCCTTCCTAAGGAAGCGCCAAAGCTTCCTATTATATTTTTCTTTTTATGTTGTTGAAAAATATAAGAAGCTTTGGCACTTCCACATAAAGCGCCAAAGCTTCTTATTGTTTTTTTTAAAAATATTGATGACATTGTTTGGCGCTTATTTAGGAAAACGTCATACAAGATTAATGTCTACTATGACGCTTATAATTGTAAGCGTCAAAGCTTCAAAATAATCTTGATTTTATAATTACCTTTGGCGCTTTTTTAAAAAAATGCTATAAGAGTTACGCCACTAAACCCCTTTTTTGTAGTAGTGCATCGAGATACAATACAATTCAGAAAGGGAAAAAGCAGAAGAAGAAACCTATAAAGATTCTCAGGTATTTCCCTTTGAAACCTTGCCTACAAAAATTATTTATGTCGTCTAAAACTGCGGAGCACATGAGGTGGCATGCCGTTGATAAGAATGAAGACGGTAAATTAAGATATCCCCAGGATGCAGACGCCTAGAAAACGTTTGACAACACTTTCTAGATTTCGCGACTGACCCTAGAAATGTTCGGCTTGCGTTGGCGACCGACGGTTTCAATCCTTTCGGGAATCTTAGCAGAAGTTACAGTATTTGGCCGGTAGTCTTAGTTCCCTACAACTTACCCCCTAGATGTGTATGAAACAAAGCTCTTTCATTATGTCTATGATCATTTGAGGCAAAAAGGCACCGGTCAATGACATCAATGTGTATCTCCAACCACTTATTACGGAATTGTTTGACCTGTGGAATGTCGGCATGGAGATGTACGACACTGACGGCAAGACTTTGTTCAACTTACTTGCAGTTTTGATGTGGACGATTAGTGACTTTCCTAGCCTTGGCACATTATCTGGTTGGAATGTGTATACTTGGTCGGCGTGTCCAGCTTGCAATTTTGACTTTGACGCAGTGTGCCTTCCCCACAGCCGAAAGTGGTGCTTTATAGGGCATCGGAGGTTTTTCAATGGAACACATAAGTTCATATTGCAATGGAATCGCTTCAATGGAAAACTAGAAAAAAGAGGACCACCTCAGACTTTGTCCGGTATAGATATCTTACAGCAACTTGAGCATGTTGACTTCGAGTTTGGAAAAAGCGACGATTCAGCACAAACTCGCCAAAAGACGCGCAGGGGTTTGACTCCGCAGCAGTGGAAGAAGATAAGTATTTTATTCACTCTTCCGTATTAGAGATCTAATTTACTTTGCCACATTGAAAAGAATGTTTGCGACAGTGTGCTATATACGTTGCTTAACGAACCCGGCAAGACAAAAGATCACCTTCAAGCGAGGAAAGATTTACGCGACATGGGAGTTCGTGAAGATGCTTGGCTAGATGAGCATGATAAATTTCAGCCGGCAAATTTTACCCTCACAAAACCGAACAAGGAAGTCTTCCTTGCGACGTTGAAGAGATTAAAAGTTCCTGATAGGTATTCAAGCTACATTTATCGATGTGATGACTTGCAGGGTTGAAAGGTTGCTGGCCTGAAGAGTCATGACTCACATGTTCTTATGCAGCAGTTACTCCCTCTGGTTATAAAGAATGTACTTCCTCGCGATGTTTCCATCATTTTGGTGGAACTTTGTTCTTTCTTTTGGAAGTTGTGTTCTAAGGTTTTGATCGTTGAGGAGCTCGATCAGCTGCAGTCCAAAATTATTCTTATGCTTTGTCATTTGGAGATGATCTTTCCTTCGTCCTTATTTACTGTAATGGTTCACCTGACAGTCCACCTCGTTCATGAAATAAAGCTTGCTGGACCAATACAATATCGATGGATGTATCCGATTCATAGGTACTCATTTCAAATATGTGTTTTATTCTCCGTATTTAATGTTTGCTAGTCATCTTTTTTAGCATTTATTATCAATTTTCTCTTCTTTACTTCGTAGGTTCCTTGGGAAATTAAAATCTTACATAAGGAATAAGGCATGGCCAGAAGGTTCTATAACTGAAGGCTATATAGGGGATGGGGTGCTGTATTTTTGTTCAAGGTACTTTGATGATCTTGAGACGGCTTTCAACCGCCCACCTCGTGTTGACGATTGTCCCGAACCTACGCCGACATCAAGAGAATTTATCCCTCGTGTTGGTAAACCAGTTGGAGCAACTGAGAACTTCAAACTAACACCAACTGAGAAGTTGCAAGCACATAGACATGTATTGATTAATTGCACTCAAGTTGAACCTTTCATACAGTAAGAATTGTATACTCACATGTTATTCTATATCTTTTGTAACATTTCTCACTTTCATTTCACTATCGCCTTTCCATTATTAATTGCAAAGAATTCAGAAGTCATGTTAAGCGTCAACTCAAGATCCGTACACAGACATCCTCGAAAGTTGATAGGAGGGTCCACAGAGAATTCCCGAGCTGGTTTGCATATAGAATACTAAATGACCACAATCCATACTCACCATATTTCAGAGCTCTCGTAATCGGCCCTCTTGATCATGCAAAAAGATTTACAGCATACAATGTCAATGGTTTTAAGTTTTGCACGGTTTCACGGAATCAAGGATTGCAAACTCAGAATTCGGGTGTTTATGGAACATTTGGGACAAGGAGTTATGCGAGCAGCAGTGACGCCAACATATAGTTCGGAGGCGTCCCTTACTATGGAAAGCTTCTTGATGTGGTCGAACTTAATAATCAAGGCCGTTTCACCGTGATGCTGTTGAAGTGTTTGTAGGCAAATACCACTACTTCTCGGGGACTACCAATTGACAACTTAGGGATCACATCAGTGAATTTCTCACGGCCGATTCATACTGGTATTTCTCAAGATGATGAGCTGTATATTCTTGCTTCAGAGGCACATCAGGTTTATTATGTCGAGGACAAGAGGCACATGGATTGGCACATGGTCGTTCATTTAAAGCCACGAGACCTTTATGACATGGGTGAAGGCGATAACATCGCCTACGAGGGTGAGCCATTTGAGCCAGTTGATTTTGAAAACTACTTCCCTGAAGGCGATGACAATTTATCTCTATTGCGGTGAGTTTTTTTATGTCCACATCATTTAAATTAAATTTTTTAAATTTAATAATACTTCCCTAAAAATAATTTTTCTACATAATTTCTGTAGGGATGGCGACGATGAGTGATCAAATTTAAATTAAGCTTTTGTCTTTAAAAAAAATTGGAAAAATTTTTTTTAAAAAAATAAATTAATATTTTTAGCGGTTTAATAATCGCTACAGAAATAAAAAATAACTGCTATTAATTAAAAACCGCTACAAAAATAAAAATAACCGCTACAAAATAGATATATTAACTGCTACAAATGGTACGTGGATCCCTATAAATACCCTTACCACAACTCATTTCAAACACTCTCCCATTTCTTTTCACCTTACCTTTCTTTCATTTTCTCTCATTTACAACTTCTTTTGTATGAGTTGAGGAGCTGAACAATACGATCAAATATGGTAACAAGTTTTTTAATTTTTTTTTCAATACTTCTTTCCTTTGTATAAAATTTATTCTCACCATTTTTTTTAGATATTTTACAACTTTATCTCATTTTCATCTATTTTTCATACACAATTACATTGTAGTAAACAACATAATAGTTCTTTATTACCTACGTATTCTTAATAATATTATCAATACAATTTTTATACTAATCCAATTAAATTAAATTATTCCTTTTAATTTGTAAATAAGTTAAACTATTGAATAATAAGCTAATTAAATTAGATAAACTAATAAAAAAATAAAATATTTAATTTAATATTAAAAAAACAAAAACAAATGATCGTAAATTTTTTAAATTTTTGTAGTAGTTGTTAAACCGCTACTAATTAACGCACCTTTTTTAAACTGAAATTAATTTTTTTGCTCTAATTTTGAATTTTCATAAAATTAGTAGCGGTTATATAACCGCTACAAATTTCATAAAAATTTAAAATTAGTAGCGATTTTTTAACCGCTATAAAATAGAAAAAAAATTTCATTTCTCTTTTCCCGCCTTCAAAATTTCAGTTTTTTATATTTGTAGCGGTTATATAACCGCTACAAATATCTCTGAAAAAAATTTCACTCATGGAGATGTTGTAGCGGTTGGGTTGAACCGCTACAAATTATGTAACGGTTATTTTCCTTGAGTAGCCGTTTTATATAACCGCAACAAAACCTCTTACAACATACGTTTTAGTAGCGGTTTTGCTAACCGCTACTAATATTGTTTGTAGCGGTTAAAACCGCTACTAATACTCATTTTTAACTGCTACCAAATCACATTTTTTTTGTAGTGAATAATACTTTTGATAAATTAATGAAGCTATTAAAATTAGTATTTGTTCATATGTTTACATCCTATAAAATATTAAAATTATTATTATTAAAAGTTAATAGTTGGGGGAGTTTGATTGATTAATTAAGAAGTTTTATAATTTACGGTTACTAGATAAAATATTCATACTTTAGAGAAATTATGTACTCCTCCGGTCCTAAATATAAAACAAAGTTGATTTTTTTAGAGAGATTAAGGAAGCTAATTAAATTACTTCAGAATATTTTTTATTTTTTCTTCAAAACTAATTAGTTTAACTAATTAAATAATATAATATTTAAAGATATACTATATATGATATAATTAAATATTTTATTTAAATTTTTTAATTTTTTTAAAAAAGCTAACTCTACCTTATATTTAGCACCAATGATTATATTTGTGCCGACGTGCATGGAATACACGCAACGTTGAATATGTCGCAATCAATCATCGTTTGGGATTGACACAGAGCCACTAACAACAGCGTACGTGGTCAAGTCGACATCAACGTCCTTTATTATTATTATTTTTTGGAGGGAGAATTATAATATGATCTGGGAGCCTATTTCAGTCAACTATAAAATTTTATTGCATTCTTTAAGTCAAAATAAAATTAAGTTTTATGAGTAAAAAGATAATGATATATTTTTTATTTTTTTCAAAAGAGCATTTTATAATATGAATAAGGATATTTATAAGGGAGAATCCTATTTAAATCCATTTAAAAAACCTAAATCCAAATTCAAGCCTGTACTTTAAACAAATCCCTAATCAAGTCAAGAGGCCTCATTAGTGATATCTGAATTTTTTCAAAAGACCATAATGCCTCTCTAATAAAAATGATGATTGAGTATCCTATCGTATCATGAATCATTCAAAAAAAAGACAGGGTAAGATGAACTAGGGTTTTTAAGGATACAACTAGAGAACTAAAGAAGAGAAGAAATAGAGTGATCTCGGCCAACAACAAAAATTAAGGGGTAAGTTTTGGCACTTTTTCTTTAACCCTAATATTTAGAGCATAGTTAATTCTACATGATGGAATGATTGAAAGCCTCAACACATTCAGTCAAATGCGTTCTGCAAGTTTGGGGAAATTGTCCTGAAAGCATCAAAGAAATTGATTTGATTATAACATATCCTTAATATAACCTTACTAATACATAGAGCCCCAAAGTGATACAGGTTGACGCCCCACATTCGAAACCAATGACGAGTTGCTCATGAGGTGGGGGTTTCAGGAATTCAATAGAAAGGCGAGATGCACGGATGACAATATGGAATGGCATTAGAGTTGAACGATCTTCATGATTTTGAAGCTTATCACCCGAGTTGCCATTGAAATCCAGATTTAGACTCAAAGAAGAAATCAAAACTAGAATCCTTGTTGAATATAGGTAAATCAACAAAAAAAATCTCAGGATAGAGAGAGGAGACGTGAGGAGTCCATGAAATTGAGATTTGATACAGAGGATCTTGCAAAAAGAGAAGAAGCAGAAAAAATTACAGGACATATTAGTAAAATCAACAAATTCAGAAATTCTTAATAAGGCCTCTTGGCCTTTTTAGATATTTAATAAAATTGTAGGCCTAAATCTATATTTAAGTATTTCAAATGGATTTAAATGAGATTTTCTCTAAAAAAATTAGTGAGTTAACAATAATATTTTGATCATTTATAAAATAAATAAAGGTATTTACATGACAAATAAAGATATTTACAAGAAAAGTAAAGGGATTCGAAAGAACCCATGGAGTTAAAAATATTTTGGTCATTTACAAAACAAATAAGTGTGTTTATAAAACAAATAAGACACTTCACAAGATAAATAAAGTAAGGGGGTATCATTGTCTTTTTGCACCCATAAAATTTAATTTAATTTAGACCCAAAAAGTGTAGTGAAGTTTCATATTTTTTGGGTTGAATGAAATAAAATCCCATCTATCTATGGGTTCTAAATTAAATTCTCCCATTTTTTCCAACGAAATCAACGTCCATTATTTAATATGACGACAAAAAATGAATTAATTAAAAAATTGCATTTTTTTTATTCTACAAGAAATTAAGAATAAAAATAATTATCATCTACGCAAAAAATGGGTGTTGCTTTTATGAATTGAATAAACACACACATATATGAATTGTTAATTATTAATAAATTAAAAAATTTACAATTATTTTATTCTACAAGAAAGTAGGAATAAAAAAAGGTTAATATAACTTTTGGTCTCTGAAGTTTGATCCAATTTTGGTTTTGGTCCCTCAAGTTTGAAATCGGTGGTTTTGGTCCCTGAAGTTTCACCGATTTTGGTTTTGGTCCCTCAAGTATGAAAAGAACTTAACGACCCGATTTTGAAACCCGACCTGACCCAGAAAAAACCAAGTCCTTTTTAAACTTGAGGGACCAAAACCAAAATCAGGTGAAACTTGAGGGACAAAAACCACCGATTTCAAATTTGAGGGACCAAAACCAAAATTGGATCAAACTTCAAGGATCAAAAGTTATATTAACCTAATAAAAAATTATCATCCCCACAAAAAATGAGGCATGAAATGCTTTTGAGTATTCTACCTTGAATTATGGACTAAAAGAAGGAAATTAAATTAAACTACAAATAATCAAATTACGTAAATTTAGAAGTTGGTTAAAAGTGACTAAATATAATAAATATGTAAAAATGTAATTTTTAAATATATCTTTATTTGTGGATATGATGAGTGTGAGAAATAAATAGGAATATAGATGTGAGGATATGAATGGGAAAAAAGAGATAATGAGAATAACATGTAATTAATTGGAATGAAAAGAGAGAGAAAGTGAATTAAATTTTTAGACAAATACAAAGTATAATTTACAAAAATGAAGGGCTTTTTCCTAAAAATTGTCATGTCCTCTTCTGATCCTATTTATAAGTTATCCCACTAAATTTTTTTATATTCATGTACAATTATATCATTCATTTATTATTATGTTGACTTTTTTTTCATGTGATATATTATATATATATTAAATAGGAGTAAAGTTGAAAAGTTGTTAAATTTTAAGACAGAGTTTATAAGGTTTAAGGTTTTTATTGGTCTATATAAAATATACTAGAAATGACTTATAATAAAATTAGAGAAGCATTGAACACTTTTAAAAATGAGCATGATGTTAAAATGGAAAAGTGGGGCCGCTTTCGCGCTAGCTAGCCTATCCAAATAATGGTACAATGATTCTTCACAAATAATGATACATCAATCCGGATCACATTAGGTGCTAAGCTTATCCACCAAAACGGCATCATTTTGCCGGAAGAGTTTCTAAACTTATAGATGCGCTGAGCACATAATTAGAACCTTGCTACCTCAATTGAACATAAGAGCTAGACTTTATCTTATGCCTTGATACTACTACAAAAAAGTAAAGCTATGGCGCTAGCGAAATGCCACCTATCTGGACGCTACTAAAAAAAGCTGTGGCGCTTGGAAGCGCCACAGGTTTTTAAATTTTTTTTTTAAAATAACCTCCTGTGGCGCCTGGCCAGCCAGGCGCCCCAGGAGGGGGCCAGGCGCCACAGGAGGTGTTTTTTTTTTTTTTTTAATTTTTCGTCTTGGTTTTTTTTTAGCATATTTTTTTCTCATATTTTTTGGGTTCTTCGTATTGGTTTTTTTTAGCATATTTTTTCCTCATATATATCTCCCATGCATATATAATTATAGTCTGCAAGGTTTAATAAGAACAATAATAGATAACTTTAAAATGATACCAACAAATGATTGATTAGCTAAAGTAGTACTGAAAATTGTTATACAATATACTGTAAACCTAGCTGAATGAAATATAATACAACAAATTCAACTTCAACAAACATGCGTGACACAACAATTGGCAATTAGAAACAATACAAAATAGACCAGCTAGTGAATTTAATAGTATATATAGCTACCTAGAGATTTGCCTAAACACATATTCACACCATTCCTCGATCACTTCATTAACCTGATGGTCTGTCAAAGCGTCACAACGTTGATCTTCATAATACTACAGATATATACAATCAGACACAAGTTAGAACGAATTAAAATCAGTAAAACATAATTGTCAGGCACTAATTCAATTTCATTACAACATAATATGAAATGAAACTAAATGACTTACTTTTTGACGAATAAATGGTTGATCATGCATAATAACATCCTTCATAAATTTCATGATATAGTACCCACAATCATTGTCATTAGGTTGGAAAGGGCACTGCAAAAATATAATGCAATATTTAACCCTGTTCATGAATAAAAAGTGTTTACTAACAAAGTATAAGTAAAGTCAAATATCAATACCTGTATCTTCTTCCAAGGATAGGTAAGGCGGGGGTCAGTAGCTTTAGAATAGTTTAACGAGACAGACGACCGATACGCAGTCAATGCGCTAACAAAAGAAACAGAAAATAATTATTTTTGGTTATTCAATCACGTTCGCAAATATTTATACATAGGCACGTATACTTACCTACTGATCAATAGCAACATATCAAAACGGTCTTATGGAAGACCATTTTTTAGAGGATCCACATAATAAATGCGAGGGCCTGAAGGTTCCGCTGGATTGATAACGATCAATATCCAATGGCGCCTAAAATATATTTTAAAATTTTTTTTTGAACAATCATGTTATGATAGAAGTTAAACAATAAAAACAAAAATTGTACCAATAATAACTTACGGTTTTAGTTAATATATTTAAAATTAAACAATATAGACAAATTATATTTTATTTTATTAAATATTAACATTGATATATATTGATATATTAAAGTCATTTTATCCATATTTTAAAATTATTAAATAAGTTAATGACTCAATTAACGAATCATTCAATTTATTATCCTGATTTCAATTTTTCCTATTTTCATTGGGTTTAGATGGGATTTTCTCTATTATAGTTTAATAAGATAATACAAAAAATTATTTTCTTACCTCTACAAAATAGCACTAACACAAATATATATTAAATACGTGAAATAATATTAAATAAATGATTTTGATTTTTGGAAAACAAATAATTTGAAGAAGTTTTAAAAGAAATAGCAGTATTATTAAAAGTTAATTTGATTATCTAATTTCAAGTCACTTGTATATTAATTACTGTCGTTCAAATTTATGGTTATATATAACATATAAATTCAATTCTTTCATTGATCTTGTAACTTATTGCATTAATTTCTTAGAACTAGTGAGAGCTAAAACACAGTACACACATGCCTACAATGGGGATAAGTCTCTAGTAATGGGAATATATATATAGTATACACGCACAAACAACACACACATTTGTATATTATATATATATATATAGGTGTTGTGTAAAGAGCAAAGAAACAAAACTAGAGATGGTCCACCCACAGAAAAAGAAAAATCTGACGAGAGAGAGAGAGAGAGAGAGCGCATGGGCACCACACATACACTTTATATATTTACTTGTCTTCTCCTCAATAATTTTATTTACATTCTTTATTTTGTTCCTGTGTTGATGAAATTACATACTATGTACATGCCTATTTCTAATTTGGTTTATGTACTAGTATAATAACACCATGCATGAAGAAGATGACTATATATGACATATAAATATACAAGCATGCGTGTCATAACAGGGGAAAAAAAGCATCGCAAGCGTGCCATAAAAAAAAAGCAGAACAACCTGAAAAAAAAAATTAATAAAAATAAAACGCAAGTTGAACTTACAGGTTGATCAGTGCAGTGGAGTGGGGGACCACGTAATTGCATTTGGTGACGCAATCTTCAGTGAGGGAAGGAAGAAATTTGAGCTACCAAATGGAGTGGGGACCAAAAAGTTATAGACAATACAAAGAAAAGGGAATAATAGGGACAGAAGTGGGGTTGGCAGTGGGGAAAAAACAAAGACGTGTGCTCGTGTGGGTGTAGTTTTAAGATGTGAAGATAAGAAAATGGAAGGAAGGGGAGAGCACGCACAGATAGATGAAAGTGAAAATGAGAGAGGGAATGATTAAAGATAGAGAAAAAGGTAAAGAAAGAGATGGGGGTGTCGGCGGTAAAAGGAAAGTGATGGGGGGGAGGTGGGAAAACAAAAGGATAAGGGGGTGGGGCGGGATGGGTTCTGATTGGTGGGGAAGGGATAGAAAATCCAATTTTTTTTTAAAAAAAGGGTCAGGGGTGGCGCCTGACCAGGAAGGCGCCACCCCTGACAAAAATTTTTTTTTTTTAAACAAAGGGTCAGGGGTGGCGCCTGCCTAGTCAGGCGCCACTCCAGACAAAAATAAAATTTTTTTAAAAAAAATACATCAGGTGTGGCGCCTGACTGCCTGACCATAAAAATTTTTTTTTTAAAAAAATGGGTCAGAAGCTAGTGTGGCGCCTGGCGTGTCAGGTGCCACAGCTGGCACCACCTGGTTAAGTGTGGCGCCTGCCTGGCCAGGCGCCACACTTGACCATATCAGTTTTGGGGCCTACCCTTCCAGGCGCCACAGCTGGTAAAAAAAAACATAAAATATAAAAAAAATAATAAATGAGCAGCTGTGGCACTTCATTAAGGAAGGGCCACAATATGTGCGCCACCTTTCAACCTTTTTGTTGTAGTGTGAGGTCCTCTTCAAAAATTTAATTAAGGATTGCAATATAGTGTAACATCGGATTATTCTCTCTTTTTGAGGAGCTTTTTATTGAGTTATAAGCTAATCTAAATGCCGTGAAATGCAATTTAAACAAGAGAAAAGGGACTAATTTTCTTTTGAAACTACAACTATAATACAATGAAGATAAAGGTCCCAAATTACAATAGTTTTGAATTTTTAGACATAAAATGGATAGGTGAATGAAAATGGATAAAGTGAATATCTTGAAAATGACTTGTAAAGACAATTATAGTTCAAATAATGATAATAAGAGTTCAATTTACTAGCTTAGTCAAAAATGCCTAAAAAACCCTTTGAGCTAGCTTGAGTTAGGTTGATTAAATACTTCCACATTGGGCAAGGCCTAATCCCTGTAACCGAAACTCAATACAAAATACTAGCAATTTGCAAACAAAATCCCTCAAAATATCAAACTGATTTGACACAACTTTAGCCGCCTCGGAGTCAAATCTCAAATTTTTACCATGAATTAAAGTGTAATATAGTGCAAACGACTTAATATTATTCTCTTATCAAGGAGCCTTTTATTTTGAATTCCCTAAGTTAGACTAAGTGCTAAAAACATGGTTAGAGGGGTTTTTGAAAATGCTTTTCTCTAAATTAAAATGCATGTAAATAAAACTATTTCTACTCTTTTTGGCATTTTTGAGAGACAATGAAAGAATGCTTTGGATTAAAAGGGGCTATATGATGAATGCTCTTGATAATGAAAAAAGTGGCTATCCTTGGTCAAAAAGGTTATGTGAGTTATAAACTTTATTAAGTCTCAAGAAAATCTTTAAAATAACACTTGAGTCCAATATAAGATTCCCAATTAATAAAAGTTCCTACAAATATAACTAACTACCACCACTTGAAACATTATTTAAAACCACTTAATTTGCAATCAAAATTAGAGTAATGCAACATGAGTCTTCTTGATTTTAAGTGCTAAACAGCCACTCAAACGTATAAATCAACCATATTAACTAGATAATAACATGTTAATTAACATAATCTCATTGCAACCACAATGAAATTCAAACAACTATAATCTTCATACCTCAAAATCCAATCTCAACTACAAAGATCAAAACAATAAAGATAAATTAACATCAATATCAGATTCAGAATCATATACAATCATTCCTAAAAGTAGGAAATCTAAATATATAACTCTTAACTAATTGAATGATAGAAAAAAAACTCTCCTATGTAGTCCATTAAGTTCAAGCACACATCCTCATCACCAAGAACCAAAGGAATTAGCTACGGTTACAGCATACATCAGTTAATCGCACAAACAGCCTTAGAAATCATTAATAAGCTTCCGCCCATAACGAATGAATGAAGAAAGAATGGATTTGAAAGGGAAGAATGGAGGAAGCTATGGGTTTCTGGGTGGAATGAAAGAGGAATCAGTGATGGTGAAGGAGGGAGATAATCGACAGTGGAAGCAGCGATTTCTGGTGACGGTAGTTGATAGTGGTGGTGGAACTTGGAGGAACGACGGCGGAGGTTGTAGTCGGTGGTGACAGTGCATAGGGGTGAGAAACGACGGTCTTGCCTCTCCTTCCTCCTTGTTCGTCCACTCCCGAGCTCTGTGACAATGTTCTCGCACAAGAGTCGCAATTGTGTCTTTGATGGAGGTCGACAATGGCGGTTGTGGACCAGGATGGTAGTGAATGTTGGAGGAAGGTCGATGGTGAAGAATGTGGTGAGAGAGTAAAGGTAGAGCAAGGAAGGCGAAGGTGAGATCAAGATGGTGAGGGTCTGGTTCTCTCTTTCTTTCTGCAGTGCTCTCTTAGTGTCGGGGCCTCCTTCGTCTATCGAACTAAGCACTTGAAACTAAAGGGACTAAACTGAAAAAATGCAAAAGTTTGTGGAGGTACTAAACTGAAAATTTTAAAATGTTTGTGGGGCTAGACTGACTCTAGGCGATTTTATATAATTTTCTCTAGTCCTTTTCTCCATTGATTTGCAGTTTCCAGAAATTCTGGGTCCTTTTTTGTAAATTCTCTAAACTGATCCACAAAGAAAATAAACCCAAAATATAATACTTTATATTCCAAAAATCAATCAATTAAGGTAAATAATGAAATATATGACATTTTTACCCCTTTTAACCTTAGTTTCATGCAAACAATTTTAATCACAATTAATCATAATTAATGCAATTTAAGTCCAAAAATAGTGATAAGATCCCCAAATACAACCGTGAAATAGCTTATCAAAATATGGTGCAATCACAAACCTCAAACACTGTTGAGTCCAGTGCATTAATCAATGATTATTCCTAGACCTTGAAAATAATTACTTCTTAAAATACTATTAAAAAAACCACTTTGTATGCAATCTATGAAATCATTAAGATTTTTAAAATACCAAACCTCATCCATCGATAAATCTAGCACCAAAAAAGAAGAACCCCTACTCTTAAGATGCCATCAATCCATCTTAGTATGTAATGATGAATTAATTAATGCAATTGGTTCTAACGCAACCAAAAATCAACTCAATATTGAAACAATACTATGCAAGACAATAGAAATTCAAGAGAATTATAATGAAACATATATGTAACTACATATATTGATGAGCACAATGTTTAACGTAAACTAACTCAAATAGCAAATTGGTTCAAACAAAGATTAAACCAAAAATCATAGTCTTAACTAAAAATTACAACTCCTAAAATCAAGAAAATCATAAATACATAGTTAAGCTAATGAACTAAAACTAGAACTCCCCTTTGTAGCACTTGGAACATAGCTTCCAACTTCAAGAATTGAGAAATTCAACCACTCATGGCAATAGCTTGAGGAAGTAAAGCCTCCTTCTCATTCCAAAAGCCCACCACTGATATACGATGGAAGAAGAGCGGTGACAATATGGTGGTGGAGATAAGGATGAAGCTGAAGGTAAAGTTTGAAAGCCGAACAAAATGGTGATGGCTACTGCTTACTCAGAATCTTGAGCTGAAGAAAATGGTGGGGATGGTGGAAGGCAACGGCTGAAAATAGGTGATGATGGATAGACAAAGACGCAAGTGAAGATGGAGCTCGGTCCCTAGGTCCGTTCGTGGCAGCTTATAGTGGCGAGGGAGAGAGATGAAGGTGGATGACTAAGGTGGAGGGTGAAGGAAGAAGGTCAAGGCGTGGTGATGATGGATGATCGCTGGCAACCGTGAAGGTAAAGATGCCACCAACGAGGAAGGAAAAAGGTGAAGCTTGGAAAATAAAGGTGAAGATCCCTATTCAATTTCACTCGTGGACCATTTGTTATTTTTGAAATTCATGGGACAAAATGTCACTTCGTAAATTCGAGCCTCAAACTGCTATTTTCAGTTTTCTTCTATCTTTTTAAGCACCGAAAACAATTAAACTAACATCAAATATTCTCAACAATTAATGATTAAGATTAATTATAATTATTATGACAAGTTTGCCCTTTTTAGTTCTAGTTCAATGCATTTACTTTTAATCCAAATTTATTATGATAAAGACATTTAAGATTCAATAATTATAACAAAATCTTTAAATAAAGTATATGAAATTACATAACTAAATATGGATTTTTCAGTAATATCCGTCGCAACTCGCAATTATTACCTTTCATCAAAAAGAAAATTTCAAACAATATCAATAGTTTGGTAAATGCTGCTTAGAGTCCACATAGTGTTTTTTTTTTTTTGGAAAAATTACTTAAACCACCCCCCATTTCACAGTTTTGTACCCAAAGATACTTCAAAACTCATCCTATTGAGTAGATGCGAAACTTATTTTCAGTGGGGTCAAATCTTCCTCAACGTGCAACATATCTTTAACTATGTCATATGCCTTTTTGTTACGTTCTCAAATTAAACTAGAAAACATACTATAGCATAAAGGCAATCTAGGATGATCCCTTCACAAATCCCTAATTTTTTTAAATATATTTTCATGTTTTATTTGGGGTTTTTGTCATAATTATTGAGCTTAAAATGCTTTGTTTGTAATTAATTAGGACTAAGAGTAAGTACATTAAATTAGAACACAAAAGGGCAAAATTATCGTAAAAATTGTAATTAATCTTAAACATCGAATTTTTTAGAAGATTTGATGTTGTTTTAATTGTAGGTGCTTGAAAAATGGGATTAAATTTGAAAATAGAAGTTTTGGGATCAAATTGCATAAGTTACAATTTAGCACCACAATCGTTTTAAACTTTCAGGGTAGTCCCTGTGCGAAAACTACCGCGTTTTGATGTCTGAAAATTAGGTCAGAATTGAGGGGAGGAGGTCGACACTTCCAGAACCGGGGCCGCAAATGATTTGGAAGAACCTGGACCTTCTTCATCGCCCTTCACCTTGATATCCACTCATCACCTTCACCTTCCTTCATCTGCGCCTTCCAACACCATCGCCGGTGACGGTCTCTCTCACTCTCCACCTCCGTCGTCTACTGTCGCCGGCGACCTTAAAAACAAAGCAAAGACAGAGGCGCTGAGACAGAACAGGACTAGAAGCTCTAACCTTCTTCCTCAGTGTCTTAAGAAAACAAGAAGGGAAAGTAATATCTAAGGACTCATGAATTTCAGGGAGTTTAATTTTTAATGGCACCAGCATTTCATCAACCTTGAACACAATGGTTTAGTTAACAATGTTTTATCATTGAGATGACCAGTTCGAGTGCTCATAGCAATAATCGTTGCGGAGAAATTTACATTGTTCATGTACAATTTCAATAGTCCAGATTTAGATTTTTCAATCGGTGATTTTTAAATAAAAAATCACATTTTAAAAAATTGATTGTTTAGATGTTATCTTTATTTTAGACACGACATTCATCAAAATAATTTTTATTTGAAAAATAAAATTAAAAAAATTTCAATCTAAACCATCCAAATTAGATATGCACAATACACACCATAAATGAGCTCTTGATGCTCATCATTCTGTTAAATGAAAATTCTCTAAAAATTAGTCCCTCCATTTTTTTTATAAGGTATATGCAGGGACTATCTCAAATGATTTTTATAACCTCTCTATTTTACCATTGCTTAATTAAAAAATTACTCATTTAATTCCTCATTTTTCAAGATAAATTTCTCTTTTGTCACCACATCTTTCCTCTCTTCCACATAAATAAGGGTCTTTTTGAAAAATAAAATTTATTTTTTTTATATTTATTGCATCTAATTAATTTTAACAAACTTTTTAAACAATACAATTCGGTTAATTATATCTCATAAAAAGAAAAGAGGAAGTAACAGATAGCCAAGTGTGGTGATTAATTAATTGTCTCAACCACAAAGTGGTCGATAACCAAAGGTTGTACTTAGCTTCAAGTTCACTTAATCAATTATATGGACAATTTATTCAGTAAAGGACCAATTGACTAAGCTGTTTGTTCTTGCCTTCTCGGTTCCCCAGGTGCATTATAGTACATTATTCCAAATATTTAAGTATTATAATATGTGTGGCTGCCTTCAATGGGCATGTGCTATTTTATGTGACTCGATTTTCAAACTTCACTATATCTCTAGCTTCTTGAAATACAACTCTCTGGAGGATGCTATCGAGATGGCAAATCCCTAAGAAGATCAAATCTTTTATATGGCCTGCGGCGCATGGAAGAACACATACAACACAACTAAGAAAGGCAAGGGGGTTAACTGACATTGCAATGTGCCCCTTTCAATGCGATTAGGATGAGGACTTGATGCATGCACTAAGAGACTGTATCAACGCTCGAGAGAGGTGGATCTCTATAGTGAAACTAGGCATGTGGGACATTTTTTCTAATTTGCAGGGATCAGAGTGGATAGAATGGAACCTGAAGCACGAAGCAGGCCGAGATTTCACAAAGAAGATCAGTTGGGCTACTCTCTTCGGATATGTTTGTTGGGACATTTGGGTAGACAGATGCCGGATGCTGTTTGGAGAAGAAGAGGACATTTATCACCAGAATGCTCACTTAAGTCTATTTCGAGCAAGTTGGGATATGGACCTGAATGCGCATTGCAAATTGTATACTCAAGTTGCATATGGCACTGGAGGTCAAGTGGCAGGAGGGCAAAGTTTCTACACGCTCAAAACTGACGGGTCGGTACTTGAATCGGGACAGAGTGGGAGTGGCGGAATTATTAGAGGACCAGATGGAGGTTGGGTGAGTGGTTACATGTGCAAGCTTACACAGGTGCCACCGGTTATTGCAGAAATCATCGCCATCATCCAGGGTCTCTAAATCTGTTGGAACAAAGATATTAAAAATATTACTCTTTGTACGGATTGTATTAAAGCAGTTAATTTGATCACTAGGGGTTGTGACCATAGACATCCCTTTGGAGAAGTAATAGAAGAGGCTAGAGTTTGGATGTCTAGGGATTGAAATGTTCTCATTAGACATATCTCTAGAGATCTGAACGTTCAAGCTGATTATTTAGCTAAATTAGCTCACGATAGTTCTAAGATTTTTGTTATCTTTGATCAACCACCACCTCCTCTTATGGTAGGCAGTGGTTGATGAGAGATCATAGGTTGCGCCTGTTCCTGAGACGGTTCTTGTATTAATCTTTATTGATTAATGAATTCAGTGTTTTAATAAAAAAATAATTTTATCACAGAGACACGACAACAATAATAAAATGGCACTTTATTTAATTCTAAAAGTAATTAATTAAATTATTTTTCTTCAAATACCTCTAAGCAATAAATAAAGTGAGTTAGCCCATTTGCTTAGTAAAAGAAAATACAATTAGGGGTAGAGGAGTATTATTTTGCCAAATCATCCTTTAGTAAGGGTATGTTTGGATTAGCTTTTGGAGAATAGTTTTAAAAAAAAAGTGGAGAATAGTTTTTGGAGATAGATTTTGAGCAGAATAGATTATGAGAAAAAAATGATTTTGATAAAATGAGAGTATTTGGATCTTATGATCATAATAGAGAGAGATGGTGGGGCCCACATAAAGAAAAAAAGAAAAAAAAAGTGGATTTTCTCAAAAATTTTGGGTGTTTGACATCTAAACCGGTTTAGATCCCAAACCATGATTTTGTGAAATCATCTGAACACACACTGTAAATATACTCATCAATTCGGTGCATAAAGAAAAAATATAGTCATTGATTGTATAGGCTAAAATATATGTTTGATACTTTAAATTTACTTGAGATATGATTTTATCCTCAAAATCGTAACGTGTTGTTAATGAATTGAATTTTTGCCCGGCAAAAAATTTGATGAAAATTTAAGGAGCACTATTTATTTTAAAGAAAAAATTATATTTAGATCCTAGATCAGAGAAAATATAAAAAAAAATTGGTTCCTTAAAATTGCATTTAAGTCTCATGGAACTTTTTTATAATAAATTTCAATTATGTTGACAAGTCCATGGGCGTCCGCTGATAAGTTCATGAGCACGTCATTCACAAGTCTAGATGCGTCCATTGACAAGTTTAGGGGTGTCCATTGATAAGTCAATGAGTATATATTAATAAGTCTATGATTGAAATTTATTATAAAAAAGTCTCTGTGACTTAAATACAATTTTAATATTTTAACGAATCATATTTTTATTTTTTTTTTATCCGGAACCTCAAGGTAATTGTTCCTATTTTTTAAAGGCTAAAGTACAAAAAAAAAAACCTATATATTTTTCACAAATATTACTGATGTGTTTAAAAGAAAACTGAAATCCTTTTCATTATTTTGTGGTGAAGAATCATTCCATTATTTGGATAGGCTAACCAGCTGGCATGGAAGCGACGCACTTTACCATTTTAACACCACGCTCCATCATTTTTCTTGATGGATCTAGTTACTTTTGTTGGGTAGGCAGATTGCTTTTTAAATTATCTGGATAGGCTTATTAGCTAGTATGCAAGCGACACACCATTCTCAAAAGGCGCGCTCGCTCAATGGACCCCTCCGGAACAGAAGGTCAAAGCTGTGTGGGCAATGGGTAGTGCTAGTTCAGATTAACTACTCAAATGTTTAAAAATAATTTTTTAATCGTGATTTACGGTTTATGAGATAAGTATGTGAGATGTGTTATGTCTTGATTTATATGAAAAGCAACTTATACGTAATCTAATCACTAACACAAATATGCCAACTCGGAACTGCCGTTGAGCTATTTGAGATATTGGGTCAAGAGTTAGTGTATCATATCAGAATTAAATCGGAGCTAACCTTAAGTCAGATTGGTAAGAAAATGAACTTAAACGATGCCAAAATAGGATAGTTGATAATTGCAATACTCAAGTTCTTAATTGTAATATTCTAAGTTTTAATCAAGGAACGAAAAATCGGACCGGGCAATGAACCGGTTATAGCACAGGTTTAAGGGTTAATGGGTCAATCGGGGTTTAATCGGTGGTTAAATCAGTCATATTAAAATATTATAATTTATTAGTGACAATATATATTAATATATTTTTAAACTTCTATAGATAAAAATGAAGATTTTTTTTAAAAAAAAATGCTTAAAATATATTAGTATTAGTTATAATGCCTATATTTATACAATGATATTTCCTTTTCTATAATTATTATATCTTTTTAAATAATTTTTTTCATTATGTTCTTCATTTTTTTTAGATTTGTTCTTTTTTTACCTACTTTTCTCTTCATTTTGGTCTTTAACCTTCCATTTTCCCTTAAAAAAGCACAAAATAAAAATTTGAAAAATAAAAAAACATGAAACTGGTTCAACCACCGGTTTTACCGGTTTTGACCGGTCCAACCAGTTTCAGACCGGTTCAATCGGTCTGACGGTTTAATGCTCAAACCAGACCGGATCACTGACCGGTTCGTGGTTCAACTGGCCGATCCGGTCCGGTCCGATTTTTTGTTCCATGGTTTTAATATTGAGATTTAGAGTTAAGTAAGATTTAATTATTGATAAGATTGATGTATCAAGAGCTGGAATGTAAATGTTTGAGACAATAATTGGAAGTTATATCTCTAGACTTTTCGAATATTGGAATTTGAGAATCTTCAATGATCAAATGATAATATTTTTGAATGATTCTTTTTTCATTAGAAAGTAGATATCTTAAGCTTTTCATAGTGTTTTAATTTGTAATTTTTAAAAATATATAGAATTAGATATAAATTTTTAAAGTCATGAAATTTTAAATAAACATTAAACCGGTCAAACCGAACTAATTAGGTATTGGTTCACTGATTTTCTGGTTAAACCATCCGGTCCGATTTTAACAACTATAGTTGAAGAAAGACCAAGAGCCATGATTAATTCTGAGGGGCGGTTGGAGAAAGACCGAGAAACATGATTAATTGGGGGGAGGAAGAGATAGGATCTGTTTTTCTAAATAATAATTTAAAAAGTAATCATGTGAGACCCACCCAAAAAAAAAGTAACAGACATCCCTCAATAGAGCTGGGAATCAGAGTCGGCCCGGTCCTACAGGCCCGGTCCTACAGGGCCGGCCCTAAAGGGCTCGGGGTCAGAAAAATTGTAGTTTTTCAAGGCCCGCCCCGATAGCATCAGAGCCAGGGCTGGCCCGCAGGGTCCGGAAATCCTTTTCACAATATTTAACTATTTTTCCTGCGTATTTTCCCCAGAGAGATATAATTAGTAAATAACAACAATTAAAGTTCTAATTTAATACATAAATGTTGTCAACATTAAGGTTTAAATAACACGTCTCTTGCAACAAATAAACACAGTTACTAATGTATAATCAAAGGTAAAATCATGTCCATAAATAACTCACACAAAGGCCAAAGTATAAGAAGGAAAGAAGCTAAATACTCTAACCTCTGAACAACATGAGTATGACGACTATCATTTTCACCTTCTTCGCCACTATCATTAATTTCAAAGACATTTGATTGTGTTTCACTTTGAGCAGTAGGTTCAAGTAGTCAAATAATCACAAACTCCATCAAAAATCATACTCTATCAGGCAGAATAGTATATAATATGATTTTAGTCTAAATAGGCAGGACAATATACTCAAAAATCATACTCAAAAATCACAATATGATTCAATTAGACAAAACAATATACTCAAAAATCATAATCTATACAATATGAGGACAAAGTGATATATAGATTCAATAAGGTAATTCAAAAATGTAATATGATTCCTTTCCAAGTATAAAAAATAAAAAATAAATGGGCCTAAAGGGTCGGCCCGAAGCCCTACAAGGCCGGCCCTTTTAAGCCCAATGCCCTACAGGGTCGACCTTTTTAGGCCCGACTTCCTTATGAAGTTATAATTTACAAGCCCGGCCCTTAAAAGGCCAGAGCCTAAAAGGGCCGGCCCGACAGGCTCGGCCCATTTTCCCGGCTCTATCCCTCAATATGAATGGATGTAACATTTTTTATCCCTTTTCAATAGTTTATGGTTTTTATTGTTAAAAACAGTTGATAGTGTTGGATACTCTTTTTTTTAAAAAAAAGGTTTAGCCATTTTTACAACTTAACTCCATTTTAAAAGATAAGATCTATATATTTTAAACAAAAGCATAACAAATATTTTTTTATCGTAATAACTACTTAAGATTCGCACATAGGTTTATAAAGATTAGAAAATTTTTCACTGAAAAAGGATTTAAAAATATAATTTTAAATAAATAACATCCTATGATGGACAGATAACTTAAATAATGGATCCGAACCATATTTCTATGATGTTCAATGCATGTATCATGTATGATTTTTAGGAACGCTTTCATTTAATATTTAATATTTTAAAAATAAAATATAAAATTTTATATTTTAATTTTAAAATACGAAATATTATATTAAATGATTAAAATTTAAGCATACTTCATTAAACAATTTAAGCATACTTTCTTAACATTCAAACTTGTTGAGTCATCATTTCTCATTTCTTGTTAATGAGATTAATAGTGGTAAAATTAAGGGATTGAGAAAATTTAAGGATTAAATTGAAATTTCATATAAGATTTATGAACCAAACATATACTTAGTCAATCAATCCGCAAAAATTATTTAAATTAACATAAAATAAATTATAAAACATTTGAATTAAATTTAAACATACCTATCGAAGTAAAAAAAAAAAGGAAAAATTACACTCAGGTTCTAAGTAACAAATTAATTACAATCATGTTTCTTAAAATTATCAAATTGCAGTGAAATTCTAAGATACCTAGATGCTATTAGTTCCAAAAATGAGAGTACAATTTTACCCCTTTTAATTTAAAATAACATCGAGGGTTATTGCCATGCTACTAAGCTGTCCCTTTAAATTTTAATGCAAAATTGTTTGTCAATACTAAATGACATGTCATTACAAGCACTTTGATTAGTTATTGCCTTGCTGCTAAGTTGTCAACCACGATTGGGATAGGCGGATACCTGTGAAAATCATACAACAATGCTGCCATTTACTGAACAAATCAAATACAAATAATCACATTGGCTTATCAAATAATCACATTCCTAGTTACAAAAAGGTAATTTGCAAGACGTGATAATTAAATCATAAACACATTTTCAAGTTACACTTGACACAAAACTCCAACAAGAGGACCAATATAATATCTTCTCTATTTCCTATCAAAGTCACTAGAACCAAGTCCTCCCCCACCCAACATCACCATTCGCTGTTACAATTCTCCTTTTTCTCTGTTCATGTATTTGTACATGAATATGCTTGGAACCAGCAAATCCTCTGCCAAAAATGATAACACAAAACCAATAATTAGTTGTAGAATTATTAAGCTTATTTTTAGTTTCTACATATAGTATAAAATAATTCTGCAGGTACCAATTTAATTAGTGAAAGTAGAGGATAAGAAAAAGGAAATAACTACTCACACATCCAGGAGGTCTTTCAACCGCATATCCACAACTTCAAGAAAGGGATTAAGTGCTAGGAGAAACACCCCAAATGCAAATACATCAGTTTTCTCATCCACAATTCCATGTAGATAGATTATAGAGCATAAAAGTTAGAAAAAAAAATGTTCCAAACCTTACAGTGAAGAGGATCGACAAAGATGATTGGAGCAGACGATGACCAGCGACCACAACCGAGAAGACAATGACCATCAAAGACGAGTGGAGTGGACGATGACTCGCAAAGACGAGCTGACCACAGGTGATTACCGACGATGTGAGATGTGCGGTGAGAGAGGAGAGTTCGATTGTGATTTTGTTTTAAATTAAAAGGCGTAAAATTGTACTTTTACCCGTAGAATTAATAGCATCAAAGACTCTTGATACTTAACTGTAATTTGATGATTTCAAGGGACCTAATTATAATTAATTCTGTTTGGACCTGATTACAATTTTCTCTAAAAAAAATATAGTTGATTTCAACACATATAAACCAATTGCCATACTCAAGCTTATATACATAAAGTGTTTGTTTCAAAATAAGACGTGTATTTTTTTTTTAATATCTACGACTTAATCTCTAGTTAATTTTTGTTACCAATCCTTTATTTTTTTAAAATAAAACGTAAAATCTACTTGTCTTCGGTACATAAATTTTATTTAAAAATAAAAGGAAGCCCCCCACGTGCAAAATAATTAATTGATTAATTATGAAATTAGATTATGTAATTAAATATATATTTCATAAAATTTATACTATGAAAATAAATAATTTACCAACACAAAAAATATTATTATATTAACAACTATAGTTTACTTCATTCTTTTAATAATAATTAGAAAAGGAACTTGGGAAAGCTGGGAAAAAGTGTCCAATGAAAATTTTATTGGTGTGAATAACCTATTAGATTGTTATACACAAAAATTACCTATGCCCTGCAAAATTTGCACACACAAAGTACTTGTACTTTGATCCAAATGTTTTTTACCAATAAAATTTTTAATAGGAAATTTTTCCGAACATACAACTCCACTCATTCAAAATATCTATGGTATATGAAAGAGATATATAGGTCTCTCCGTTTTTTTAGGGTAAATTATACTATAAACTATATCTTATATTAAATATCAAAGGTACTAATAACTTATATAGTTGTATTTAAAAAACAGGAGGGAGTACATTACTTTGAAAAAGCAATATGCTACCTCAACTTTTGATTTTAAATCTATGACCTATAGTACAAATTATTGAGACGGAAAAATGATGGAGTATCATGTCTCGTTTGGTAGGAATGAATTTAAGATAGAGAAGTGGAAGTAGAAGTGATTTCTATCATCTTAGGGTTTGTTAGGGAACCCGTTTTGAGGCTAACAAAGTCCATTTGGGGGTTAAAAGCCCCAAAAGCTCATTTAGTGTGTTTGGGAGAGTGTTTGTGATGGCTGGGCTTCTGCAGAAAATAGAGCTTTTATCCGATAGAGATCAAAACTGCTTTTACTCAGATAGAGATAAAAAAAAGTCACTTCTGTCACCGTTAATCCAAACACAAATCACATCTACAATTTGAATTTTTTTCTATATGACTTTTTCAAAAACCCATCTATTAAAAAAGCTCATTCTCCACCGCTAATCCAAATATGCACTTATATGTTTGGTAACACGTAACCTACTTCCATGACCATAAGGAAGTGACTTCCATAAAAAATGATGGAAGTGACTTCACACCCTGGCCGATGGAAGTGAAGCAGTTCCATAGAACTCAAATATTTGGACTATTTCACCCTCTTCGATTTTGACTGGAAGCCTCGATCTGAGTCCCCATTGCCGTTGATCTCGGAGTCTTGCCGTCCTAATCTCCGGCAACCCTTGTCGTCATCGTCTCTGGCAACCCTTGCCTTCATCATCTCCGACATCCCAAGCTTCTTCGATCTCTAACTTGGCTTCTTCAATCTCTAACTCAAAGATGAGATATCTAACCAGGCTTCTTCGATCTGCATCTCATATGCTGCATCTCCTCTGTGCTTTGTCCCTCCCTCTTTCTGTGTTAGTTGCTTTTGAAGCAACGTCGGTTTTGGGATTCTGATTTTTCCTTTTTTGCTCTAATGATCTTGATTTTCCTGTTATGCTCTAATAAAGATTTGATTCAGATTTTGTGATTGTGATTTTTCCTTTATGCTCTAATCGATTCTGATTTTCTCGTTATGCTTCGATGGAAATTTGAGTTTGGTTCTTTGACAGTGGTTCTTGTTCTTCTGTCGTGACTGGTGGTGTTTTTTATACAATGTTGATGGATGATATTTGAGTTTGATTTGTATATTATTGAGAATGATGATTGAGCATGGAAGAATTGTTTTCTGATTGATGATTGTTGCTGGCGATGGACCATTTCCGATGAAATGTGGGTAGGTGGTGAGAATGGTCTCTGGGGTGGAAGAGGTTTTTGTTTTTTGTTGGAGGGTATTTTCATATTATAGATATATGTTTCCATTAAAAATTATAACTTACTTCCACTGATATACCAAACATACTTTTAAACTTCACTTTTAACTTCAAGTCTACTTTCAATTCTATTTCTATTTCCACTTCTATTTCTCTAAAATCTCTTCCATTATACCGAACGGGTTATTGATACTTCAGTGTGTGTTTGGGAGCTTTCCAAACCATGGTTTCAAAATATGGTTTGCGTAATTCGAGACAAAACTCCTCTCACAAACTTACTTCATAAATCGTAAAAGCTATTAAAAAAAACTAATCCAAAACACATTGAGACGGAAATATAATTGAGAAAGGAAAGGAATCAGAGAAATAAGGGGCAACGCTTCCTTCTGAGCCTGAAAGGCATTGAATGGTAATGGTACCTGTGACCGTGAGGGGTCAGTGATGGTGGGAATTTTATTAGATATAATATAATATACGGGGGGAGAGAGAGAGAGAGAGAGGGAAGCATCACAACATTGTAAGTGGGCCAGTGGGGAGGCCATTGGTACGCTTCTGCAATCAACTGTGCAGTCACGTGATGTGCTTACTTCAGGGGTGTTTGGTACGAGGGATTTGGGAGGAAGAGGAAGGGAGGGAAAATTTTCATAACCTGGATTTAAAAAAGTTGGAGAAGTGAGGTTGGAAGTTTTTAGTTAGTTTTTCTTATTTTTTTATTTTATATATTATATTTATTAAAATTTTATAACCCCACTTCTCCAATTTTTTAAAATCTAACTCATAAAAATTTTCTTTTTACTCCCTTACCCTGCATTTCCCTCCTGCTAAACAGACCCTAAAAAAGGGGGACCACTCAAAGTTTAATTTGCATGATTGGTATGCAGGAAAACACATGTGCACCAGTGCCCCTCTGAAGAGGGTGGATGGAACAGTTGTGTCTGCTTTAACTAAATAGTCTCAAGATATCATGAGATCATTAGTCTCAAGATATCATGAGATCATTCTTTCAGTATTTTTTATTGTTATAATTGTCTTCGGTTCTTTTCTTTCATCTCTCTCTGTTTTTTTTTTCCTCCTTCAGTTTGGTGTACTTTTTTTTGTGGATGAACAGTGTACTGTTAAGTCTAGCTGGAAACAAACACTTGTGGGGCTGAGTTGGAATAGATGAAAGGAAAGAAGACGTGTGCGTGGGGTGTAAGGGTGCAAACACTAATATCATCGATCAATCAAAGTTTGTGGTTTTTTTTTTTTGTTTCTTTCTCTGGTGGAGGAGGTCTTCAAAACCTGGATAAATATGTGGGGAGGAATGGGATAAGGTTGGCTTAATTGTAAAGATTAAGCTCTAATTAATTTTAAAGATTGAGGTTATTGTTAATTGTGTGAATTAGCAGCTCATGGGGAGCTTTGATGTGTATTCTGTTACTGCTTCCTTTTAATGTAATCAATCATCTTTCTTTGGAAAAATAATTAAAAAAAGCGTAAATAGTATCATTTTGTGGTATATATGGGCAAATCAAAGTGCTTTCAATTGTACAACTTTTTTTATCACAAAGCTTACCATTTGTACAAGATAACACTTTGATCCCCGTTTGGTAGTTTTGGAGGGAGGAAGTGGAAGTGAAATAAAATTATTATTTTTATCTGTTCGGTAAAATAAAAGCAAGTTGAGGTAGTATATTGCTTTTTCAAAATAATGTACTCCCACCTGCTTTTTAAATATAACTATATAAGTTATCAGTAGCTTTGATCTTTAATATAAAATATAGTTATAATTTATAATGTGATTTACCTAAGAAAGTGTTGTTAAAGCGGAAAAGTGTGGTCGCTGTCACGCCAGCTAGTGAAGAAAAACTGACACCCACGTCAACCGGACAAAGTAATTCCTGTCTCATCAACTCGCAAGTAATACCTTATATTTTTAATATAAGATCAAATGATTAATTTATGAAGATAAAAGAAATTAAATAAATTATTTAATTATAGCATATGTTACATAATCTCTCTAAAATACTTACATATATTATTAGATTACATATTACATATTAGTTTACAAGTTAGAAAAATTAGTATGAAAAAAAATGATAAATACAAATGCTTTAAAGTAATTTATTTAGTTGTCTTAAGTTTCCTAAATCAGTCAATTGAGTTTTATATTAAGGATAATAGGTACGTCACCTTTCATCTTGAAAAAATTTGGACAATTTCATAGTTGATAAATGCTGCTCACAATCCCCATAGTTTTTTTTTTGGTTGAAAAATTACTTAAAATCTTGCAAAATTTAGAGTCCAAACATACCTAAAACTCAAGTCTGTGAGTAAATACAACTCATCTTTAACGGATGCAAATCTTCTTCAACTATGTGATATGTGTGATATTTTTTGTTTTGCCAGAACTGTGATATGTGTGATATGCCTCCTCTTCCGGCTCTCAAGTTAAACTAGACAACACCCTTAGCATAGAGGCAACCTAGGTCCATCCCCCTTTGGTGAGTTCAAGCTAATTAGAATCCTAGCTTAATTTATCACCAAAACAAATTAAGCCATTAACGAATTGATCAGGATGACATGGCATCCTACAAGACATCCTATTCAGCATCTGTAATAATTTTATGATAATTATATATTTGTTAAAATGTCATTTTATGACTAAAAAACAAACCCTAATCTATATCTCCTTGCGGCACACACATCTTACAATTATGAAGAAACCCCTCTTCCACAAATCTTCAAACGCCAAGAAATTTCTGGGCTTACTACATATTCCCTATCAACTCAAACACATCTTTCCACCCCCTTTTATCAATGAATATCCATAAACTTGAATCAATACGAACCTTCCACTTTTTGTACGTGTATTTAATCTATTGAATACCTCTTTGCTTTTTAGTGAATAATAATCCTTATTTTATATAAGGAAAGAACTAAAAGAACAAAACTACCTTACCGAAAAAGAGACGAAAGCTGGTTTGGCAAGGCCATCCGCAATAATACAATTCTCTTCCTGTTCAATATTGTGAAGCTCCACTATCCAATCATGCAGGAAGCAGTGAAAGATAGAAGCTTTTATCAGTGAAAGATAATTGCTTTTACCATGAAATAGACAAAACTAGAAAGAATCTTTTGTCACTTTTGAAGATTTGTGGAACGAGGGGTTTCTTCAGAATTGAAAATCATGTGTGCCGCAAGGTGATAGAGATCAGGGTTTGTTTTTTAATCATACAATGAGATTATAAGAATTGTATAATTATTACAAAATTATTAACTTAGAGAGATGTCATATAGGATGTCTTGT
This sequence comes from Inga leiocalycina, assembly GCA_963242795.1. Lineage (NCBI taxonomy): Eukaryota > Viridiplantae > Streptophyta > Magnoliopsida > Fabales > Fabaceae > Inga > Inga leiocalycina. Next base: position 81,226,071 of record OY725320.1, on the reverse strand, counting down.
AAGATGCCGCATCATCGTCATTAATATGACATGGCAGTTTCCTTCAATGGCTTAATGGCAAATAAAGGGCTTAATGTTAAAAATTAAAATATCAAGGAGGTTAGATTTAAATTTTAAGTAATCCCTAAATTCCATAAAAATGGAAAAAAAAAAAAGGAGCATCGGACAAGGGTGGGGGGCCGTTCAACCCAGCCAGGCTTATCCATATTAAATATTACACATTACATTAAAGATTCTTTTGATTTGATCAAAACCATATGTAATTATCATTTTTTTAAAATTAATTTCTCTAACTTGTAAACTAATATGTAATCTAATGATAGATGTAAGTATTTCAGAGAGATCATATAATATATGTTATAATTAAGTAATTGATTAAATTTCTTTTGTCTTCACAAATTAATCAATTGATCTTATATTAAGGATATACTCTATCTGATCTTAATTATAAGACAAAATTAACTTTTTTAGAGAAATTAAGGAAGCTAATTAAATTACTTTAGAATATTTATATTTTTAGTATCTTTAGATTTATATCAGTTTATTAGTTAAATTAATTAGTTCAAAGAAAAAAATAAAAATATAAATACTCTAAAATAATTTAATTGTTGTGCTTGGCGAGTACGTGGCCTCGTCAATGCCAATGCGCAGATATTGGAGAAACTTGCCACTCTGCCTGCAAGGACTGTCGCTGCACTCGCTCCCTTCCTCCTGAGTGCCGTTGCATGGATACCAACGACTTCTGCTATGATAATTAATGCTCCTCTTCTTCTGCTAAGCCTCAGATTGCATGATCCATCTTGTTATGTGAATAACAAGGCCTATTGCTATCTAAACCAAACAAGGCCTATTGCTATGTCTGTTCGCGCGTGCGCGTTAGTAAAATAAACTATCACGTGCCTTGCATGCACGCTTCCTGTTTGCTTTTTTGCAAACTGGTTTGTTATTACTAGCAAGGACACTTGATATTCTTCTATAGTTAATTATCATCGGTTTTCTTCGTACCTTGACTTGCTCTTCAATTTACTATTGAATAAGTGAGGGGAAACACTAGTACAGGTTGAAGATACTATTACTCTTATAGACGTTCTTTTTTTAAAAAGGGATATTAAAAGATAGAGACAGTGACATTTTCGTAAATAAAATAGGGAAATTGGAATATTAGGTGTCCTAAATTTGAAATGGGACGCCTAAAGAAGAATTTAGACATTCCAAATTTAAATTGAAACGCCTAAAGATTCCTCCAAGCGCCAAAAATTGAAAATTAAAAAAATTTGACTTACTTTAGGAGTCCTAAAATTCATTTGGGACACCTAAACCAAGATTTTAGGTGCCCGGGGAATCTTTAGGCATCCCAATTTAAATTTGGGCAGTCTAAACTCTTCTTTAGATGTCCCAATTCAAATTTGGTTCACCTAATATCCTCTTTAAAAATTAAAAAGTTAAAAAACTTAAGTTACTTTAGATATCCCAAAATTCATTTGGACGCGTAAATGCATAGTTTTTCTCTTTACATTTACATTTGCGTTTGCATTTACATTTGCTTTGGTTTTTTTTTGGTGATTATTATTGGGTGTAGTTTTTCTCTTTACATTCGATTTTTTCTCATTTTGAGAAATAAGGATAAATGCAAAACCATGTGTTCCTGTCTTCCCCATGCGATCAGAATGTTGTGAAGTGTCAGATCTAAGAAATTAGTCTTTCCATACAGCTGGTTGTTTACTATAACTTAGAACTATATGGTTGCTGTTTGTTATTTTGATGCAGTCGGGGGAAGTATTTTCTCTTGCGCGGCTTGGAAAAGGTTTGTGCCGTTTGGGCATGCGGGGACGACTTATTGATCCGTACAAGCGAATGGCATCCCAGGATCATATAATGTCTTATGACAAAGAAGAAAATTCAGGTATTTCGCCCTCCTCTACCTTTCTGATGTTACTATCTTCTTAAATCATATGTTGATCATTCGTGTTTTTTCAAAGGTTACTAAAATCTGTTGTTTTCGTTTTAGGGAAAAAAAATTTTCAAATTGGGAAATTTTGACTTTTTTTTAATTACATCACACGGTTTTGAACCATTGATCATTACCTAAACCTTGCCACTCTTGATTTTATAATGTTGTGATTATTTATCAGTGATTAGAAAGCCAGAGTTGAATATAGCATCTTAAACGAACTATTGGGGTTAGATTAGAAAATGGATAAATAAAAAGGTTGCTCCAAAAGACACTACGACCATCAATTCAACAAAATATCAATAGATCTCTTGATCTATTTTCCTTAAAATTCATGCTCACATATATGTATTGGTTTTGGTACATACATATACTGATGAGAATTAATTTCAAAGTACACTCAAGTTTGATGTACACTGACAATTCATCGTGTTTATGAGCTCGTCAATTTTTATTTGAAATAGATATAACAACGTGCAGTCGTACGCATAAGATTAGAAAACAAGATCAGGCATATCATCTATATTTAGGAAAGTCTACGTAACAAGTCTACAAACTTTAATGGGAGTGATAATTTTGAAAATCTACATTTTTGTTTTTCTCTAGTTCATGAATACCATTTAGAAATTTGTTCTCATGATATTGTTACTAATGGAAGAATTTCGCTCTTCATGGCCTCAGCACGTTTACTGAATGGAAAACCTTCTTGGAAGCGCTCATTGCAGCATGTATTAGTGGCTTCCATTTCTTCATTTTAATGTGGCTACCATCTTGTGTGCATCTCACTCTGATGCTCTGGTTGATCTTCATTCTTCTTATGTCTGTAATTTCTTTTTTTCCTTGGTGACAGAAGGGTCAAGCCCCAGAATTACACACTGACCCTACGCGGGTATAAAGTGCCTACTGAATCAGCATCCAATGCTTCTCTGAATTCCTCAGGCGGTTCATTCCAAAACCTTCGATCTTCTCCTGTTACTGCGCACATTTTTGCCATTATATCTGCCCAGCTATTACTCTCACGGTATATGTGATTGATAGAGATTTGCCAATCTCGCTTTAACATGTCGAGAATTTTATTAGAAGGTAGGAATCCTCTCACAATACTCTTCCCTTTGTTTAAGGTTTCCACCACCATCTCTGCATCACATTCTACCTCAACTTTGCGAAATCCCATCTCCCAGCATATCTGCATCCCTTCACATATCGCCCAGGCTTCTGCTGCTTGACTTGAGCATTAGATAGCTTATGTGAGAATCCTCCAAGCCACTCCCCACAATCTCCTCTTATTACTCCTCCACAGCCAGAGTATCTTTGTTGCGTCATCATGCCATCCACGTTTAATTTACACTAGCCTGCTGGTGGACTTTGCCATTTTACCAAAATAGTTTCCAGTCTCTCGAGATGATTCGTCCCTCCTGTCCATTTGTTCCTATAGTTGTGCAGAAACCTTGTCGCAAACTTCTCTGGGTTCGTCGGCCTCTGGTAATCTACCTCATGTAGTACTTTATTCCGCTATTTCTAGTTATACCAACACCCAACAGTAAAGATTTCCGGCAATAATAAATCTTCTTCTGAGCTTCCCTTGATTATTATATTAAATTCAAACCATTCTGCTCCTTCACGATCATAAAACATTTCTCTCTTATGACTTGGTACTAGATTAATCCACATCTGTCTGGCCTATGGACAATCACGTAGAGCGTGGGTCTGTTCCTCTCTGTCCACTCCATATCTTCTGTATCTCAGCTCTTCATCCTCCATCTTGCTGTTATAGCACTGGTAGGCAGGCGGCCGTGATTTGCTTACCACAAAAATACTCTAACCAGCTCTGGTTTCTTTAACTTCCAGATGTGTTTCCATACGCGGCTTCTAGTTACTTCTCCATTTCCTCTTAGCATTTTATATGCACTTGCTGTCGAGAAGTGTCCATTTCCAGTTAGCTGCCATACCAGAGTATCTTCATCATCTTCCTCATTTGGGACAAGGAGGTTTGTTATTGCTTGTATCACGTTGTCTGGTAACAGCTAGGCCAATTGTTGTGTTTTCCACCTATTTTGATCTTCAATTAACTCCTTTACTCGCATTTCTTTCTAAATCACAGCATCTTCCGGGATGTATGAGATAAGGGCCTCACATCCTTCCACCCACTTATCAAACCACACACTTGTCTGATTTCCATTTTGTACCTCCATCCTGATATTCTCTTTGAACTGAGCCCACATCCTACATATTCCCTTCCAAAGGTTTGAATCCCCTACTTTACCCTGCATCTCTTCTCTCTTGCCTAGTCCACATCCATATTTTCCTTACAAGACACTTACCCACAGTGCATTATATTCCTGTGCATTCTTTAGAGTAACTTTAAGAGAAAAGCTTCATTCATGCAATGTAATGACTTAAGTCCCACTCCCTCTTCTCCTTTTTCATTGCACATTGTTTGCCATGATACTGCATGCCATTTTCTGACCTCCCCTTGTTCACCCCAAATAAATCTTCTCTGTGCTCTTTCTATACTCTCCCCCACTCCTTGAGGTATTCTTTCATGTTGCATGTGGTATAGGGGAATCGTACTAGTTACCGACTTGACTAACGTGATTCGTCCTGCTAGAGATAAGCTAGCTACTTTCCAACTGTTAAGCCGCTTCTTCACTTTGTTCACTACTGCATTGTATTTGTCTTTCCCTTTCCTAGGGAAGGCTATATTTGCACCGAGATATCTCCCTAGCTCCTCTACCTGTTTAAATTGTATGAGTATGTAAATCTCTCTCCTTTGTTGTAATGGCACATTTAGTGAGAAGAAAATTTGAGTTTTTTCCTTGCTCACTTTGTGCCCTGACATCTCTCCAAATTCCTGCAAACAACTCAAAATTAATTCAATCTCCAGAATGTCCGCCTCTGCAAAAAGAACAAGGTTATTAGCAAACATCATATGGGTTATTGTGGGGCTAGAGCGGCCTACTCTCATGACTTTCCATTCTCTCTCACTCACTCTATCTAGGATAATGTATGTGAGTTTTTCCATACCTAGTACAAACAAATTCGGAGATAAAGGGTCCCCTTGTCGTAATCCTCTAGATGGAAAAAAATTGGTCAAGTTTTTCACCATGCCAAAGAATATTTGTAGACATTGTTGAAACACATCCGATCATTCTTGCAATCACTTTTGGGGGGCACTGGATTTCCTAAAGTACCTTTTCTATGTAACCCTAACTGATACGATCGTATGCCTTTTATAGATCAATTTTGATTGCCATAAAACCTTTCCTCCCTCTCTTCTTCCTCATTGAGTGTATCATCTCATTCACAATAATAATGTTATCTTGGATATTCTGCCCTAGTACAAAGCTTACTTGAAACGGCGAAACTAGGCGGGACATTATCCTCTTTATTTTCTTCACCAACACCTTTGATAGGTACTTGTAGATCACATGGCACAATGAGATAGGTCTAAGTTGATTCACTTTCTCTAGCTTGTCTACTTTCATAATGAGTGTGATCAGAGTTTCATTTACTTCACGGATCATTTCTAGATTATGCCATAACCTATCAATGGTCAAGTATACACTTTGTTCTATTATTTCCCAATTTTGCTGAAAAAAGATAGCAGGAAAGCCATCCTCTCCAGGTACCTTCATGCTCCCATTGGTAAACATGGCTTCCTTTATTTCTTCTCGAGATATATCACCCTTTACTATATCCCAATCTGCAAGACTTACATTTGGCCAAGAGTGAAATGTAGTAATCCAGCTTCGCTCTTCGATTTCTTCGCAAAATAGCACTTGAAAGAAATTATTAACTAATTCTCCCACTTCTTCTTTTCCTTCAACCCACTCATTCTCCTCATTCCTCAGCATGGCGATTCTGTTCCTTCTTCTTCTAATTTTTGTTTTGGTGTGGTAGTAAGATGTATTTCTATCACCATCTACCAACCATTGAGTCCTTGCTTTTTGGAACAAAGGACTTCTTCCTGATTCAGGATTTCGGCCAATTCCGAATTTAATTGCATCTCCCTTAGTTCCAGCTATCGACTAGGTCCTTCTTGAAGTCTTTTTTGTACTCCTGCTATTCGCCTCAACACCTCTTTCTTTCGCTTGGCTAGGTGGCCGAAAGACTTGTAGTTCCAAGTCTTGAGTTTATTTTCAAGATCTGTTAATTCTTCATTGATCCTCTTGTTTCCGTCCTAGTTTTCTTTAAGCATATTGTGAACTCTTTATGTAGAAACCATGAAGCTTCGAATCTAAAAGGCCTTTCCTGTGTATTACCTCTCCGAGCTTCTAAGAAAATAAATAGGGGATGATGATCATATTGGGTCCTTGGCCCCACCCTTACAAAGGCCTCCCCAAATTGATTCCTCCAAGCAACATTGCAAAGCGCTCTATCCAATCTCTTATAGAGTCTCCTGCCTGTTTGTGTAATGGGTCCTCTCTATGTATATTTGAAACCTTCGGATCCCAAGTCAATTGGCATCTATCTATTTGTTCAAAGGATTTTTTCCATTTGCGAACTTGCATTGTTTTTCTTGCCTTCTGTTCTGTCGCATCCAAAATGTCATTAAAGTCTCCAGCCATAAGCCATGGGCCTACCACTTGAGGTGATATGCCCCCAAGTGCTTCCCACATCTCTTTTCTTTCTTTTTCTCGACGACTAGTGTAGATCACAGTGAACAACCACTTTCCTTGTCCTATCCCTTCTACTGCACAGTGTAAAAATTGTTTTGTTGCTTCTATCACTTGAATTTTAATGCTTTCATCATCCTAGAGAATCCATATCCCTCCAGACATCCCTCTCGCTTCAACCATTTCATAGTACACAAACCCCATTCTTCTTATAGCATTCCTAGCTACTTCACCACTACATCTCGATTCTACAAGTACTACCACTTTTGGGTACAAGTTCTTTTTGTGTTCCTTTATGGCATTACCGAATGCTCTTCCAGCAGCCCCTCTAGCATTCCAGACTAATAACATTAATAACCAACAATAAGGAATTCAACTTACTGAGAACTTCTCATTAGGCCTCTTCCAAGTACCATACTTCTTCTATGCTCGAGTCTCTCCTCTGGTTCCTCTTCTTCTTCCACATATAAGAACATCTCTACTTCGCTTGAACCCATCTAGTTGGAGAATTGTGGGTTCGGCTTCTGTTCCTCCATTTCTGGTATTTCTGTTGCTAAAGACAATTGTTCCTTGTGTATCTCCATAGTGTCTTCCTCGATTCTCTGCTGCTTTCTGGTTTTTTCTTTGTTCTCCAGTTTTTTTCTCCATGTTTTGATCCATATTGCCATCTTTCATTATTGGCCCAGAGCCTTGTTTTTGTCCCTTGTTTTCTAAGCCCACTTCTTTATTCTCTAATTCCTTTCTATTCGCCTCCTTCCTTACTAGGCTCATGGTCACTTCTTTTCCACCCACTTTACTATTTTCTAGGCCTACTTTGTCATATCCCTCCTGACCCACCTTAGATGATTTGTCAACTTCCCCTTTTTGTTCTCTAATCGTTTGTCTCTTCCTCCACGTAGCTTCTCCGTCTCTGCTAGTATCTTAACCCGGTTCTCTTTCTTTCTCGTCTCCCTAGGTATCCCATGTTGACTTTCTCCTTGCTTTTTCTCTTCCTCCTCTCTCCTAATTAACACTCTATGGTTTTGTCCTTTCAATCCCCCTTTATTCTACTCCTTATTTCCATTATTCCTAGTAATCTCTGACACGCCCCCATTCTTGGTTTGCTCTTTCCCCAAGTTGGAGATATTTTGTAATGGGATCCTCTCCTTGCTTCCTTCCTTTCTCTCCACTTGATTCTGCTCTTCCTCCTCCAGAACTGTGAACCTAGAGGCTTGTCCTATTTTTGGGTTCATGTTATAGGTCCTTTCCTGTCCTTCTTCCTCTCTCTTTCCTCTACTGGTATTATGCCGGCTCCTCCGTGTTTCTTGCACCACCATCCATGCCCCATACAAGTTTTCCGGTGAACTCCCCTGGTTCTGCTATCCGCCTTCAGCCTGCTACTCTAGGGTCTTTTTTCTGCTTTCAACTCTATTGGAAATTGTGCCCTAAGGGCCAATCATTGTACTTTGAACATTATTATTTTAATAAAATTTCTCCATTCTGTTATCATATTATTTGCATGTTAATTGTGATAATTGTATCCTTGGATAATTCATGAAGATTGTCCTAAAATGTCCCTGGTCGGTCATCTATGCAGGAGCAGAGATGAAACAAGACCAATATAACTTTGATAAGATATGGAGATACGAATTAAAGTCTTAGGCACTTGTAAGTGTACAAGGTGTTGGACCGACCCACTATGAGAAAGCTACATGGATCAAGTCATAAGCTTTTCTCATGTATAACCACGTCACAATGCCCTTAGACCTGAGGTCATCATGGATTCCTACATGAGAGTTGCTAAGCTTTGAACTAGTCAAAAGTCACTTTTGACCGGGTGATGATAAAGGCTATGATTGGGCTTGGTGATTTTTCATGCAGAGGAATATGAATGATCAAGATGGAATTTGTCTATCACATTAGTAGAGAAATATTACTGGGCCCCTCGATGAGTGAGTATGAGAAATGTATGGCCATACTACAATGGAAAAGAAGTTTCCATTTCTATTGTTAAACTACTCAGGAATCGAGAAAGTAATAGTCAGGAACAAGAGGATGAAATTATCCATGCCTTATCCTTGATCGATATATCGTGTGACAAAAGGGACGTGACAGGTTGTATGACAGGTTGCATCGTGATTACGATCCTTATATGAATTGGGTAGTCGTAATGTTTTGCTAGAGGCCGCTTACGAATTTTGGGTTAATACAGTTATTGGCCCAATACCAACTTCATATGGGCCTACAGGGTCGCACATAAGAATAGCCCAACACGAGATAATGTTTAATTTAAGGTGGACGAATTATATATATATATATATATGTGTGTGTGTGATATAAAATTCGGTAATAATATTATATAGATATGTATTTTCGAGATACATATTATATATATATATATATATATGTAAATATATATATATATATATTATATGATATTATTATATTGTGTTAGTTTTAAATTTAATTTTTTAAGATATATTAAATTTAATAACTAACATGATAGAGATACAGTATCTCAGATTTAATTTATCTACTGCATTTGAAAGCTTATAGCTGGTATCAGAGCCAGAAGGGGAAGTAGGGATGTATTAGATGTCTTGAAGTTCTGGAAACTTTATGAAGTTCTTATGAATATTTCTGGATAAGTATGCTCTGCGGTTGCGACTTCGGTTGATCTTCCACATCAGAAACATGTTAATATAAAGCTAAGTTTCAGCTTAATATTATTATTATCTGATAGCATGCAAGATAGTTGATCAATGATAGCATATGAACTTCGTCCATTCTACCTAGGGCTATGGCAGTAAGTCCCAACGGATAGGGCAGATAAGTCCAGACGCCTATTGTTCGAATGTTCATATGATATTAAGGTTCAACGCTTAAAGGCATTGGCTAAGTGATAATAATATTTGCAGATTTTTATCTTTATATGAACATACAAAGAAATATTTATAATAACTCCATAAGTAGCCCAGAAACTTCATCAGATCTAGTATATCTCTACCAACTGGAAGGTAATGGTATCAGCAGTAAAGTTAATTATGGCTTTCCTGTTCAGATCTAGCTCTTTTCGCTCCAACTCCTCTCGTTCTTCTCGCTCTTCTTCTTCTGCTCCTTCCTCTTCTGTGCAGCAATCCGGTCTTATGACCAAAAAAGTTTTGGGAAATCTTCCCTCTAAAATAATATTTTCAACAATGAAATCCATTTTGAAGATATTAACCAAAAATTTAGTGATTGGACCATTCCAGTCATTAACCAAAATGATTTATACAAACCTGAGGATAAAAAGTTTTTCAAAGCTTCTGATTACATAATTAGAACAGTTGAAGAAACTATTCCTCTAAAAGAAGAACCAACTGATATGTGTATTCTATCAGAAGATTCAATCTTAAGACACCAAAAGAAATTCAAATTTATACATATCGGATGTGTTCAAGTGGCTGTCATTCCCTTGGTAAAAGCTGGTCTTGATGTCTCAACATTAGTATGTGTTAGAGATGGTAGACATGAAATCTTTTCAAGATCAATTTTTGGAATGGTTGAAGCAGGTCTTAATGAAGGACCAATCTACTTCAACTGCTTCCCAAACTTAACAGCTTCATTGCATGATGATCCTATTATTGAATGTTTAAAATTAAGTTTGAAATTGAATGGATTCCAAATGAAACCTGGAGTTTCACCTGTAGCTTTGGTTTACAGGGTCCAATACAAAGTTATGAATTCGTCAACTTCAAATGTTAAAATGTTTCCTCAAGGAAAAGAAACATGTCTATTTCTAATAGATGCTACTAGAGCAAATGTTAATGTTCCAAAACCAATAAAATGGGAAGACATCACTCTTCCAGATGACTGGGAAATGACTAAAATTGCTCCTGTCATACCAAAACCTGTGAATAGTTCTTATAATATTATTCAAAATATTAATGGAGATGTTAGAATTACATTTGATAGATCCAGAAAATCTTTCTCTTGTGCTTCTAGAACTCCATCCATTGCAGAAAGCTTCAGGACTGCTCTAGAACAACCTCCTAGGCATTCTTGTAGCTCTTCTGTCAAAGATCAAATTATCTCATCGTCGGTAATGCAAGGTCTTAATGAGTCAGCCAGTGTTGTAAAACCTGTCTACCAAAATTTAGACCAAAACACTGAAGATGAAACCCAAACTTGCCAATCTCCAACATACTCTGACATGAATGTGATTGAGCAACAATTTGAATTAGATAAAGAACTTTTACAAAAAGATTTCTATTCTAATGAAAACTCTGAAAGATGAAAATGGTGTTTCCAAAAATATAAAACTGAAGGATTGTGAAAACCAATTCAAGAAAAGTTTTACAAAATGCTTGAAAGGTATAAACTCCATATTCCTTTCTTTCTTTGGTTTGAAGCCTATGTGAAAGATGAGAATATAAAGGATTATCCTTTCGAACCATTTGAGGGAGTCAATGCTTCTTGGATTTTGAAAAATGAAGAAAAAATTGAGTCTGAACTCCCTCCAAAACAATCTTACCAGATCTCTGGTACAAAAATTGGTGATACAATTGTTATTGCCTCTCCTTTCAAAATTAAGGATCCAAAATCTGAGATAAGTTTGAGTGATGTTAAAAATATTATTGAACAAAATAATTATACAAATTCTTATCTACAAACTCTTGGAGAACATATTTTGAAAAAAATTGTTACTAATGAAGCTAGTAAGCCAATCTTACCTAGTTCCACCAGTACACAGCCAAATTTCAAACCTTACACTATCCTTGCAAATACTGCAGCTAGTGTGAGAGAAGGAAATCTTCAAGCAAGAATTGAAAAAGAATTAAAAAAGATAACCGTGCAAGATACACCTTCTCCTAAATCTAAAGCCACGGTTTCAAAATTAGCAATAAATGTTATAAAAGGCGATCAAACAAGTGAAAGTGAAAATTGTCCAAAATTTCATGAAATAAAACAAGAAGGTTGGAGAAATCCAACAAAATTGTATTATCCGAGAGCCACTCCTCCAGACATAATGCTCGAAGAAAGGGATTCCGCTCTTCGGCAATTTAATGCAAACAACATCTATGTTTGGAACATAGATAGATTATCTGAATCAAATATTTTGGAAATATGCCAACAAATGACGATGGTCAGTAATGCTTATGCAATATATAATAATTGTCAAGAGGAAGACGTTATTCATATATTGATCTCTGGCTTTACTGGGCAACTCAGAGGTTGGTGGGATTTCCATCTCACAAATGAACAAACAAAATCAAATTTTACAAGCCATAAAAACCACTCTAGATGGTATAATTCTCAGAGACAGTATTGGTGAACCAATGTCTGATGCTGTTAACTGTCTTATAGTTAACATCATAGCTCATTTTGTTGGTGATCCATCACTATGGAGGGACAAATCGGCAGATCTTCTATCAAATTTGAAATGTAAAACTCTATCCAATTTTAGATGGTATAGAGATAACTTCCTTCTGAGAGTTATGGCCAAAGAAGATGGAAATCATCCTATCTAGAAAGAAAAATTTCTTGCTGGTCTTCCTAGGTCCCTAGGAGATAAGATCAGAGAAAAAAAATCAGAAACCAAACTGGTGATGGTCAAATCCATTACGAAAATCTAACATATGGACAGCTAATTGCAATTGTTCAAAAAAATGCTTTAAAAATTTGTCAAGAAGATAAGATCCAACACCAACTTGCCAAAGAAAAAGCATCAAATCGGAAGGATTTAGGAACCTTTTGTGAACAATTTGGTTTTCCTGCTTGTAAGAAATCTAAAAAACCTAAGCACAAGTACGAAGACAAAGAGTACAAGGCTAAAAGATATTACAAAAAATATCGAAAACCTTGGAAAAAACCAAAAACAAACAAACCCAGAAATTTGAAAAATGAATTCAAATCAAAACCTCCAATGGATCTTCCCAAAGGAAAAATTGTTTGTTTTCGATGTAGCAAAGAGGGTCACATGGCATGATATTGTAGGCTTAATAAAAGAATTAATGCCTTACAACTTGAAGAACCAGTTCTTCAGCAACTAAATAACCTTTTGATTGAAGAAACCTCTTCTGAAGAAGAATATGAGGTATCATCTTCTGAATGAGAAGTTAATGAACTTCAACTTGATGATATTTCATCTTCATCTGAAGAAGATGATTTTCAAATAAACTGTCTTGACAAGTTTGCTGAGAGTCCAGGAAATCCTGTACTTGATGACCCAATCAAGGAATCGGTCTTAACTGGTCCTAAGATAGACAGTTTACAAATAAATGTTATTGAAGAAGATTTGGTTTTTGAAATAATTAACTCTCTTCCAACTAATGAAGAAAAGGTTAAGTTTTTCAATAAACTAAGAGAAAGCACTGCTTCTTCTTCTTCCTCTTCAAAACCAAACAAAAAATATTTGCAAAAGAATTTGCAAACAAGATATGATTTTTCTGAAATAATCAAAAGATTTCAGTCTAACCTAAAACCTGTTTCAATCTCTGACCTTCAGAATGAAATAAACAATTTAAAAGAGGAGATAAGAAACCTGAAGAATACTCAGGAATTCCATTCTCTTATTTTAAATCAAATTCATGAAGAAAGTCTTGATAAAGAAAAGAAAGTCGAAGAAGTCAAAAGCTCATCACAAGATGATGAAAAACCTTCTGAGAATTTCTTGAACATTATATCAAGAGTTTTAATCCAAAAATGGCATGTGCCAATCAAAATTATTATTGCTAATACCTTCGTATTAGAAACAATAGCTTTGTGGGATACTGGTGCAGTTCTAAGTTGTATCAGAGAAGGTCTGATTCCAACAAAATTCTTTCAAAAAGCCACAGAAAATCTTTGTGGGCCAAACAGATCTCCATTAGATGTCAGCTATAAGCTTTCAAATGCAGTAGTTGAAAATAATGGTGTCAAGATGGAAGAACTTTTTATCCTAGCAAAAGTTTTATCTCAGGATGTAATTCTTGGGTCTCCTTTCATCAGTAGATTAAAACCATTTTTAACACATGATGAAGGAATTGAATCCGATGTTATGAGTAAAAAGGTTTTCTTTGAATTTGTTGATCCACCTTATACAAAATTTATAAATCAGATTGAGTATAAGGAAAGTCAAATCAATTTCTTAAAAGAAGAAGTTTCTTACAAAACAATTGAAAACCAATTGGAGAAACCTTTTCAAAAACAAAAAATTCAAAATGTTTTGAAAAACATTCAAGACACAATCTGTTCTGATTTTCCAAATGCTTTTTGGGAAAGAAAGAAACATATAATTGATTGCCTTATGAAAAGGATTTCAATGAAAGAGCAATCCCAACGAAAGCTCGTCCAATTCAAATGAACCAAGAACTCTTGAACATTGCCAAAAGGAAATTTCTGATTTACTTGAAAAGGGTTTAAGCAGAAAAAGTCAAAGTCCATGGTCTTGTGCGGCCTTTTATGTAAACAAAAATTCTGAGATTGAAAGAGGAACCCCAAGGCTTGTAATCAATTACAAACCCCTCAATCAAGCTCTTCAATGGATTAGGTATCCAATACCTAACAAAAAAGATCTTCTAAATCGCCTTCACCAGGCCAAAATATTTTCAAAATTTGACATGAAATCTGGTTTTTGGCAAATCCAAATCTCAGAAAATGATAGGTATAAGACTGCATTCACAGTTACTTTTGGGCAATATGAATGGAATGTTATGCCTTTTGGGTTAAAAAATGCACCCTCAGAATTTCAAAAGGTTATGAATGAAATTTTCAATCCTTTTACAAAATTTATCATTGTCTACATTGATGATGTTTTAGTGTTTTCAGAATCAATTGATCAACACTTCAAAAACATGTCAAAATCTTGGTAGATGTTGCTAGGTTCAATGGCTTAGCAGTTTCTAAAACCAAAATTAGTCTTTTTCAGACAAAAATTTGGTTTCTTGGTCATCACATATACCAAGGAACTATTATTCCAATTGATCGTGCAATTTAGTTTGCCGATAAATTCCCAGACCAAATTCTGGACAAAACTCAACTCCAAAGGTTTTTAGGTTGTTTGAATTACGTAGGTGATTTCATTCCCAACCTAAACAATATCATTAAGCCTCTTCATGAGCGTCTTTCAAAAACTCTTCCTCCTTGGACTGATGATCACACTAATGTAATTACCAAAATCAAATCTTTGGTCAAAAATCTTCCGTGCTTGTATCTCCCAAATCCACAAGCATTCAAAATTGTTGAAACTGATGCCTTTGATATAGGATATGGTGGCATTCTCAAACAAAAAATTGATGATAAAGAGCATTGCATTGCATTTACTTCAAAACATTGGAATAGAGCTCAACAAAACTATTCCACCATTAAAAAGGAAATTTTAGCAATTGTTTTGTGCATAAACAAATTTCAAAGTGATTTGCTAAATCAAAAGTTTTTAATTAGGGTTGATTGTAAAGCTGCGAAAGATGTTTTGCAAAAAGATGTCAAAAATCTTGCATCAAAACAAATTTTTGCCCGTTGGCAAGCAATTTTAAGTGTCTTTGATTTTGAAATTGAGTTTATCAAAGGTGCTTCAAATTCCCTACCAGACTTTCTAACTAGAGAGTTCTTGCAGGCGAAATAAGGTGACCCAAATGAATGATCAAGAAAAGAAAAAGAAGCAAAGGGCTAACGCCCAAGCAAAAGAAGATCCAGAAAGGATCGCAAAAGAAGAGGCAGCCCAACTAAAAGCTGCAATCAAAATGTCAAAAGGGTAATTGACCCAAGGATCTTCGATCCACCAAAAGGGTTCCCCTTTAGGGACCAAACTTATCCCAAAATCCTCCTCAAAAACTGCTGGAACCATAATGGACCTTTCTCATTATGGAATTCCAATTCAAACCCTTTTAGCTTTACAGGCTAATCAAAATTTGGCCAAATTGCCAACCAAAACATGGGCTAATGTTACCGAAATGGAACAACCTAAAGCCTTAACCCCATTTACCCTGGATCCAGAGTCCCTCGCTTTGGCAATCGAAAAAACTTCCCAAACAATTTCAAAGGCTGGTTCAACCTCAAAAGAATTAGCCATCTATTCCCAGCCAACACAAACCACTTTTGTGTTAAAACCAGAAAAGGTCTTAAACCTTTTCCACACAGAACCAGGTTTCTGTGACAAAAATCCTGTTGCATTGGCAACAAAAATTTATCCGAAAGGATTTCATTTTACTCCAAAATCTTTGGAAAAAACACAAAAATTTTATGAGCTTATTCTTATAGATACAGAATCTACAGAAATAAGACATTTTTTAGATAAACAACATCCTGATGATAAAGACATTCATGGTTATTCTACTTTTAGATTCAGGAAGTTTTTATCGCCAAAAGATTGGGGTCAAGATCTCAACAAAAGGAAAAAAATTTCAATAAAAAATATGGATCCAATTGGTTTCACATACTGGGACTACTTGGATGCATGGTGGTGTACCTTCTGGTACCAAAACCCAAGTTTTAGTCATACTTGGCTTTTTATGTTCTCGTATGACTTGGAAATAAAATACCAATTTCCACTGTGGTTCAACCAATGGTGGGACTATTTTGGTCCTATCCAAGAAATTTTACCAACTACAACGAAAATTGGGTTCGACTACTTTAAAAGTCGGATCAATCTTAGTGAAGATCCTTTCCCAGCAGATCTTCATTATTTTTCAAAATTTGGTTTAGCCTAGGTTTTCAAATGGAGCTACAAATATGGTCCTTCGAAGTTCCAGAAATTATTCCCAATATTGCAAAGATCCTCTTCTGTTAAATGGTGGGCAAAGTTTCCTCACATCAACAATGTGTCTGAAACAAACCTCAAGAAGTGGTTTAGAAGAAATCCAAAATTCCTAATGGCGGGGGATCACGAATCAGCCGTGTTCCTTAACCAAAAGGCAAAAATTACAGCATGTTTAGCCTCGGCAACTGACAAGCAGGCCCTAACTGAACAGCTGCATGAAATACTTGGGCTTCTCCAAACCCAAGAACAAAAGTCAGGTCCATCGGCTCAATCCTCAGATGAATCAGATGCTGAAGACCCGGCCCAATACTTTGGACACGAATCGGATGATGAAATCATTAGCCTCGGCGAAGATTGATTCCGAAACAAAATTGTCGGCATAACCGTCTAAAGCCTGCTGACTCAAAAGATTCTCTGCTTTTGTAAAAGATGTATCTTTGCTTTACTTTAGCAGACAAAATGATGTAACTTCCTTTTACTTTAAGTAAAAGCAAAAGTAAAAGTATTTTTACTTGAGTAACATGTTTTTTACTCCGGTTAAAGTAATTTTACCCAAAGTAAATTAATGCATAGTAACTGATGCGAACGCCTATAAAATGGCACCTCACTTTAGTTGTTAGGCACCCCGAGTTGTGTTGATGACTCTATTCTCTCTCCCCTCCTCCTCTAAGGTTGATAAACCTTTGTGTGTTTTCTTGCTTTCTTTGTAATTTTCTTTATGTTTGTATCGTTTTAATCTTCAATAATATATCAATTTTCATAAATTTTCATCTCTTTTATGCATATATTATCATTCTGCATCTAATAATTTAACGATTCCGATCGATCTCTACTTCTCTCCCTTTCTGTCTCTTTAAGTTTTTCGATCATTACGTGGGTCAGATTTAATTTATGAAGATAAATTAAATCTAATAGCTCTTTATTTGGATTAAATAAATGGTTAAATTAAAATTATTGTACAGATTTAATTTAAACTGAATTTATTTGATTAGCTCATCAAGATAATTAATTGTTGATTAATTTCAAAATTAATGATGATTAATTTTGAAATTTGAATATAGCCCTCATAGGTTATAAATTTGATAGAGCAGATATACTCATACGCGTACGAGAATTCAGAACCACAAGGGAAACCCTAAAAAACATTGGAGGCGCTAGCACGCAGTCTCAGTTGGAGAGCATTAGTGTGGATACCGGTAGAGGGAGCGGATATAACATGTTGGCTTCTAGAGATCGTGAAAACCCTAAGTTAAAAAAGGTACGAGTTCTTTCTAAACTGATTTAAATGCCGTTGATAGATCCTCGATTAGGATCGGTAAAATTTTAAAATTCTTTCGCTGTGCTTGCGGATCCTAACAAACTCTATTCTGGTTACTTTCGAATGTCCTTTTTAAAGGACAATGTTCCATTGAATGTCCATATTTTCCACAATGGAAGCAGATAAGGTGAAGTCCCTCATATTCGATCTTTAAATTGTTGTCGTTTACCACATATGCCGACATTAGTGGCTTGTTTAAATCTTCTTCCATGCACATCCTTGCGTACATCGTCCTGGCCCTTGTCAATGTCATATTGTCGATCTAGATGGTTTTTCCAACTTTGTTTCCCAGATGGTAGAAGAACTTCTTATCATAATAGTCTCTTGGTAGTCCTGGTAGTCTTACCCATATGGCTACTTTCCTAATGAGTTCATTCCAGGGGTTAAAGTTCTTTTTCCATGTTTGTACTGTTAGATAGTGCTGTTGAATCATCCTTGGTCCTCCCTCTAGTATGAAGAAATAATCTTCTCTGCTTTTGAATGAGGCTATCATATACCCATTTCCTAATACCGACAGTTCCACATTTCCTGACTTCCCCTACATTGCTTGAATTTTTTTCCTCATTGGCATAAAGCTCAGTGTTCCCCCCAACGACTTAATTATTAAGGATTGGTCCTAGTATTCAGCCATTCTATTTCTTTCTTTTTCTGAAAATTGGATACTTGGACCCTTCTCAGAGTCAATAACTGTCACCCCATCCTGTAATAGACTACCGTCAGTGAATAAAAGGTTTCCATCCCACTGTTCTTTTTCGTCCCCCTTACCTGATGCCCCTCTCCTTGTTGCACTCGGTTTTAGGGCCTCTCGATATGACATGGTGGTAACTGGAGGTGTTGACACGTTCTCTCCTGCTTCTTCCATCCACTCTTCATATCTTGGTTTTAGACTGACTTCTCCTGTGAAGTTTCCATCTTTTTTCAGATGTTTACCTTCACGCATCTTCTCTCTTGCCTTTGTCTTAGCCGTTAGGTCCCTCTTATCTGTGCTATTATTCATACTAAGGATCCCAACCTGGTTCGCAGAACTCCCATCCTTCTCATCCAACGAACAATCAAGAGGGCATGTACGAAGGTTAGGATCACAAGTTTCCATGGAAAATCTCACACACACCAGAGCCTTTCTCTCTAACTTTGTAGTATTCTCTCTAGTTATATCTTGTTTCTTCTGCCTTTATGTCTGTAATTTCTTCGGGAAGATATTATTAGCTTTAATTGCTTTTGCTGATGCTAATGCAGAGTAGTCAATGAAACCTTAGAGAGCATTTCTATAGACATTGGATTTAGAGGGAACACCATGGCTGAAGGTACTCTATTTGGTTGACATTAAATCTTTTATCTTGTTCTATGGATCTAATTATGTAATATCCTTTTATATTTTGGTAGGTCTTGTAGTAAGTACATGTTTGTGTGGTGCTTTAGTTGGATCTTTGTTCAGTGGGTGGGTTGCAGATGGGTTTGGATGTCAAAGGGCATTCCAGATATGTGCTTTACCTATGATCATTGGGGCATCAATGAGGTATCTACTGCATAACTGCAAAATAAATTGTTACCTTTATATACGTAGAATGTTGTGATCTTGTTCTGTGAGACTTTGATGGTAAATTTGAGAAGACCTTATATAGAAGGAAATTGATTTACTTTATGTTTTCATTATTTTTTTATGTTTACTTTATTAAGTTGGCGGAGCAAATGGATTGATTCCTAACTGAGAAGGAAGCTTGAGCAGCATTCTTATATATAGCTCAATGTATTTTTGAAAGAGACTTCTTTTGATGGTTTTAATTGCATATTGCTTGCTGTGATAATATTCAGAGAGCTAAACTTCCTCTCCCTCCTGCTTCCTTATCTCTCCCCCTTTCATCTTCCTGGATTACATCATTCTTATTAACAATATATGTACTCATGCTATCAAAGTTTTAGTTCAAAGGAGGGGGTTAATCTTTTTCTCATTTGTTTATTTAACTATGTCGCCTAAGAAATTTAATTTCCTTGTTTTTGCCCAGTGAAGAATTGGGTGATCATTTAATTTAGCTTATTAATTGAGATCTTCTTTGTCTATCTGAAAATTTTGTATTTCATGTTGCTTTTTGATAATTAGTGGACAGAGAGAGAACTCATATCAGCAGAAGTAATTGGGAATGAGAGAGATTATGCTGCAACTTTAATAATTGTTGTCATGAAATAGTGGGAATTCTCTTTTCAAATGTACTCTTTCTCATATATGTCTTAAAGATCTCTTGCTTAGAGGCGTCCAAATTAATGTCTTCTTTCTCCAAGAAGTCCTTCTATATTGAATAAGATATAAAGCTGTAAGCTTGTGAATTGCTTCTGCAGTAGTGCAACAACAAAAGGCCTGTGCGGTATGCTTTTGGGAAGGTTATTTGTTGACACTAGAATTGGACTTGGCCCACCTGTTGCAGCTCTTTATGTGGCTGAGGTATAGATAAATGATGATAGCATCGAAATTTTATTTTTTATATTATGAGATCGCATTATTTTTCAATTATTATCTATTTTAAACAATAAATCGCTTCTTCATTCTCAAATGATAGTATTTTTGGTATTGTAATTGAATTGTTAATTAATTCATTAACTTGATTTATTTCATCAAAGCTTACTTTCTAATTTGCATATTTTTTATAATGAAGATGTTTACCTACATGAAGACATTAATTTGATCAGAAACTTTTTGGCTGGACATCTTTTTCAACATATAGATCAATAAACTTTTTATTTATATTAGTTTATAGTTGTGTGATGACAAACAATTTGACACTTTCTGGTGTTCGTTATACATATATAATATTAGGTTGTATGAGTTGTTGTTATTGTACATATATATAGTAAAAAGATTACAGTGCTGGATGTCCTTACCATTTTGTAAGGGACATTTTGTGGTTGATGAATCCAATTCGATTATGTTTCTGCAGTTTTAATTTGCTGGGTAATGAAGAATATAAATAATCATTTAAAAAGAATAAAACATTTTAATGTCCCAAATGAAGAAAAAGGATGTCTAAAGTGGGACTTTAGACATCTCAATTTTAAAAAAGGGATGTTTAAAGTGAGGACTTTAGACGTTCCAAATGGAGAAAATGGACATCTAAAGTCCATACACAGTGACTTTAGAGGTCCCTTTTTTTTTTATTTGGGAGGTCTTAAGTCCTCACTTTAGACATTACTTTTTTAAATTTGGGACGTCTACAGTCTCACTTTAGACATCCTTTTTTTTAGGGACGTCTTTTCTAAAGTATACTATATCTCTCACATAGACGTCTCCCTATTTTTGGTTGTTAAAAGTGCCAAAATAAGGACATTAAAACCCATGTTTGTAATAGTTAAAGTAATATATCTAATTAACATGACTTCAACTTTTTTAAGGGTTAAGATGCCTCCAATATCTTGAAGTATTTTCCAGGTACACTTAACATTCTAAGGCATTTTGTGATTCATCTAGCAACCTAATGTATTTTTTGAGGCACATAAAGCAATCGAAGTTGCTATTGAAAGAGTACTTTGGGGTGATAGATGCACATTCTCTTAAAAGGACTTTTAGGGAGTTAATTACAAGATTAGAATTACTCCTAAAAATATTTTTTAAGCAAAATTTCTCCTGGAGAAAATTAAGACTTCAATGGTAAAATTGTGCCACAAAATACTTTAGGGTGTTGGATGCATCTCAAAAAATAATTCAGGGTGCTGAACTTACCACAAAATATTTTAGGATGTTGAACACACTTCAGAAAATACTTCAAGATACCGGACGTACATTAACCCCTTTTTTAAAATGCCTTTAAGGGTTTGTTTGGTATGAGGGATTTGGAGGGGAAGAGAGGGGAGGAAAAATTTTTATGAGTTGGATTCAAAAAGATTGGAAAAGTGGGGTTGCAAAATTTTAATATAGAGAAGATGTAAAAAAAAAAAGAGTAAGAAAAATAAATTTAAAACTTTTAACCTCATCTTTTTCTTTTTTTAAATCCAACTTAAAAAGGTTTTCCCTTTGCTCATTTTCCCTCCCCTCGTACCAAACAAGCCCTAAAAGATCCAAAGACGGGAGAGATTGATAGTGAAGAAACAAAAGCCCGTATTAAAATGGAAAAGCGTGGTTGCATTATTTGATATAATTTGCATCCTTGCCAAATGGACGAGTCTTTCATTCAGTTGTAGATTACTAGATTCCTCTAAAATCAAAGACTAAGTGCTTGTTTAGAGTTTCTTATTATAAACATATTTACGTAAATTGAAATAGAATTTCTTTCACATACTGACCTCATATACTATAAATCATAATTAAAAAATTGTTTTTTAGACTTCGATTGTCATTCGAAACAAACACTAACTAATCTTTCTTGCTTCCAAATTTACATTACCCAAAACTCAAAATCTGAACTCTTCATGTTGTTTTCCTTCTATGAATTATCACCATTGTATAACATATAAAATTTTTCCTTTTACATGTTCAAGAACCGTATTATTTGGGCAAATTTATTCAGCATGGACCACTTTAGCCCTTTTGTTTTTGTCCCCCGAGTGCATTACTGTGCATTGCAAATATTATCAATTAGAAGAGTGGTCCAAATTAAGGCACCTTTGTTCGAGTGATCATTATTTTTTTCCAAATTTAGAATGGCTTCCAATATTACTTTTTTATGTGCATGAGTGGTTGCCTTCTTTAGTGTACATGAGATCGATTGATTGAATTATCATAATATTCAAGACGAAAAGTTTATAATTTAGTATTGACAATATACAAAACATTGAGTATGAGGCTGGAATAATGTATCGTATTTTTGTTCTGCTTAGAAAAGAACTTATTGATGCGAAATTTTTTTTCCCTCCTATCCTTATTATAAGTCCATAATAATAAATTTTGATAAATTAATGAAATTAATTAAAATTAGAATTTGTTCATATGTTTACATCCTATAAAATATTAAAATTATTATTATTATTATTAAAAGTTAATAGTTGGAGGAGTTTGATTGATTGATTAATTTATGGCAAAAAAATTGATTGATTAATTAAGAAGTTTTATAATTTATAGTTACTAGATAAAATATTAATACTTTGGAGAAATTATGTATTATATACGTGCCCATGTGCGTGGAATAGACGCAACGTTGAAGATGTCGCAATCAATCATAGTTTTGATTGACACAGGGATTCTGACAACAACGTACGTAGTCAAGTCGACATCAACGTCATTATTATTATTATTTTTCTGGGGAGAATTTTAATGAGCTCCCACCCTATTTTAGCCAACTATGCAATTTTATGGTTAAAATGAAATTAAGTTTTATGGTTGAAGAGATAGTGATATTTTTTTTTATTCTTTTTAAAAGAGCATTTTATAAAATAAATAATGATATTTATAAAATAAATAAAGAAATTAAAAATAATCATGGAGTTAACAAAAATATTTTAGTTATTTATAAGATAAATAAGGGTATTTATAAAATAAATAAAGATATTTATAAGACAAGCAAAGGGATTTGAAAGAACCCATGAAGTTAAAATATTTTGATCATTTACAAAATAAATAAGGCAATTCATAAGACAAATAAAGTAAAGGTATTATTCACTACAAAAAAAAACATTGAATTTTTAACGGAATGTGCCACGAAATTTAGAGTTTCTGACGGAATTTTAGACAGATTTTCAACAGAATCTTGATAATAGTGTGACAAACCAATTTACGATGAAATTCAGATTCTGTCGGAAATTCCCTAGCAAAATTAATTTTTATTTTTTAAATTTTAAAAAGCCACGTGGCAACTCTGACGGCGATGCGTGGTAGTTCCAACAGCCTTGACCTCATCGCCGACTCCCAGATCCGCCATGTAGTGCATCCTGCCTCTGCCAGGTGTCGCAACCTCACTCCGCCACATGTCGCAACCTCTTTTTTCTTGAAAATGCAATTCAATTTACCATCCTTTGGTTCGAACCCATGACCTCATTTGTACGCATGTGATGCCTTACCGGATGGGTTCGACTGCTTTGGCGTTTTATTATTACACAATTATATATATAATCAATTATTTATAAATATATATTTGTTTCTTATATATAAATATAATAATAATATAAAATAATTTTTTATATATATTTATAATTTTTAATATAAATTAACTTCAAATTAAAAAATTTTACATCTTAAATAAATTTCATATGACTATATTTTTTTTCTAATTTCTAAAATTAATTTTTTATTAAAATTAATTAATAACTAATAAATAATTACTAACTAATATTTTTTTTAGTATTAATTGATAACTAAAAAATTTTATATTTTATAAATAAATTTTTATATGACCATTTTGCCCCTACAGAAACCAAAACTTATGGTTGTAAACTTGGGGAATCAAAACCAAAATGATGAAAAACTTGAGGGATGAAATATGGTATTAATCCTAATTTATAAATATTTATATGGCTAATAATATCATAATTTAAATTTTTATAAAGGTTTTTTTTAAAATTAAATTTATTTAAAAAATAATAATTTTTTAATTTTTTCGATAGAATTAGCCACGGAATAATTCCTTGGCAAAATTAGCCATAGAATTTGTCTCGAAATATTTTCCGTGGCTAATTTGCCATGGAAAAAATTCTGTCAGAAATTCCATCGGAAACTTTTTTGAGGATTTTTGACAGAATTTGCCATTGAAACAAATTCAGTGGCAAATTCGATCGGAATTTAATATTTTTTTGTAGTGATTGTCTTTTTCATCCACAAAACTTAATTTCATTTTAACCCAAGACATATAGTAAAGTTTCATATTTTTTGGGTTGAATGAAATAAAATCCCATCTATGGGTTCTTACTTAAGTTCTCCCTTTTTTGTGCCAACGATATCAACGTCCATTATTTAATATGTCGACAAAACATGAATTAATTAAAAAATTGCAATTTTTTTATTCCTACAAGAAATTAAGAATAAATTAATTATCATCCACGCAAAAAATGGGCGTCGCTTTTATGAATGGCCCTCGCGCACATATATATGAATTGTTAATTATTAATAAATTAAAAAATTTACAATTTTTTTATTCTACAAGAAAGTAAGAATAAAAAATTATCATCCCCACAAAAAATGAGGCATGGAATGCTTTTTGAATGTTCTACCTTGAATTATGGACTAAAAGAAGGAAATTAAATTAAACTACAAATAATCAAATTACGTAAATTTAGAAGTTGGTTAAAAGTGACTAAATATAAGAAATATGCAAAAATGTAATTTTTTAAAAATATATCTTTATTTGTTGATATGATGAGTGTGAGAAATAAATAGGAAAATAGATGTAAGGATATGAATGGGAAAAATGAGATAATGAGAATGACATGTAATTAATTGGAGTGAAAAAAGAGAAAAAGTGAATTAAATTTTTAGACAAATACAAAGTATAATTTACAAAAATGAAGGGCTTTTTCCTAAAAATTGTAACAAGCTCTTCTGGTCCTGTTTATAAGTTGTCCCACTAAATTTTTCATGTTCGTGTATAATTATATTATTCATTTATTATTATGTTGACTTTGTTTCATGTGACATATTTTTTGTGTGTGTGTGTGTGTAAAACAGGAATAAAATTGGAAAGTTGTTAAATTTTAAAATAATTTATAAGGTTTAAGGTTTTTATTAATCTATGTAAAACATACTAGAAACGACTTATAATAAAATCAAAGGAGCATTGAACACTTTTAAAAATGAGCATGATGTTAAAACGGAAAATTGTATGTGGTCGCTTTCGTGCTAGCTAGCCTATCCAAATAATGGTCCAATGATTCTTCACAAATAATGAGACATCAAACTGGATCACATTAGGTGCTAAGCTCATCCACCAAAATGTCATCGTTTTGTCGGATGAGCTCCTAAACTCATAGATGCACTGAGCACGTATTTAGGACCTTGCTACATCAATCGAATATAAGAGCCAGACTTTATCTTATGCCTTGAGGTCCTCTTCAAAAATTTAACTAAAGATTACAATATAGTATAACATCGGATCATTTTCTCTTTTCGGGGAACTTTTTATTGGGTCCTAAATTAATCTAAATGCCATGAAATGCAATTTAAACAAGGAAAAAGGGACTAATTTTCTTTTGAAACTACACCTATAATACATTGATGATAAACGTCCTAAATTACCATACTTTTGGGTTTTTAGATGTAAAATGGATAGGTGAATGAAAATGGATGAAGTGAATATCTTGAAAATGGCTTGCAAAGGCAATCATAGTTTAAATAATAATAATGGGAGTTCAATTTCTACCTTAGTTAAAAATGCCCAAAAGGTCATTTGAGTTAGCTTGAATTAGGTTGATTAAATATTTCCACATTGGGCAAGGCCTAACCCCTGTAAATGAAACTCAATACAAAATGCTAGCAATTTACAAACAAAGTCCCTCAAAATATCAAATTGATTTGATGCAACTTTAGTCACCTAAGAGTTAAATCACAAATTTTTACTACGAATTAAAATGCAATATAGTGCAAAGAACTCGGGATTGTTCTCTTATCAAATAGCCTTTTATTTTGAATTCCCTTAGTTAGACTAAGTGCTCAAAACATGGTTAGATAGAGGTTTTTGAAAATGGTTTTCTCTAAATTAAAATGCATGTAAATAAAACTATTTTTACTCTTTTTGGTATTTTTGAGAGACAATGAAAGAATGCTTTAGACTAAAAGGGGCTATATGATGAATGCTCTTGGTAATTAAAAAAATGGCTATCCTTACTCAAAAAAGTTATGGGAGTTATAAATTTCATCAAATCTCAAGAAAAACCTCAAGATAACACTTGAATCTAATATAGTATTCTCAATTAATAGAAGTTCCTACAAACATAGCTAACTATCACCACTTGAGATATTGTTTAAAACCTCTTAATGTGCAATCAAAATTGGATTGATGCAACATGAGTGTTCTTGATTGTAAGTGCTAAATAGCCCCTCAAAGGCACAAATCAACCATATTAACTAAACAATAATATGCTAATTAACATAATCTCGTTGCAACCACAATAAAATTCAAACAGATATAATCTTCATACCACAAAATCCAATCTCGACTATAAATATCTAACCAACGAAGATAAATTAACATCAATATCATATTCAGAATCATATACAATCATTTCTAAAATTAGAAAATCTAAATATATAACTCTAGACTAATGGAATGATAGAAAAAACTCTATTATGTAGTCCATTGAGCTCAAACACGTACACATCCTCATCACCAAGAAGCAAAAGAATTAGCCACGATTACAGCATACATCAATTAATCGCACAAACATTACCCTGCCGACTGATGTGTTTATTTTTTTTTTTCAAAGAAAACTGAAATCCTTTTTAGTTTTTTGTAGTGAAGCATCATACCATTATTTGGATAGTCTAACTAGCTGTCATGAAAGCGACACAATTTCCCATTTTAACAACGTGCTCATTTTTAAAAGGGAAAATCCCTATAAAATATTTTTGAAATAGGGATATCCCTATGTGGTGCAGTGAAATTGGTAAATCCCTTATCAGTGTGTGAGTAGGAATCATGAATTTTGAATTTCAAAGAAAATGACATAGATACCCTTGGACAGTTTAAAAGAGAAAAAGGGAAGTGAAAAAGCCTGAAGTAATATGGCTAATTGAAAAAGGCAATTTGAAGGAGGTTGGAAAAACCGAAAAGCGGCGGAGGCATTGGAGGAGTGGACGGTTGGAGGGAACAACGGCTTGTTGGGTGAGGTTCGGTTGGGGTGTTCAAAGTAGAGAGTGTTGGGTTCGAGGAGAGATGAGCGGCGGCATTGTTGGGACTTCAAACGATGGCTTCGGCGACAGTGTTCGGAGTCAAGAGTTGTGGATTCGATGTTAGTAATTAACGACCTAACGTTCTTATTCAACAACTTGACGTTCTTGTTTAACAACTTACTCTTTTAAAAATGGGACATGCCCAGGGTAGTTTCAGAAAGCAACAAGTGGGGGTCCATTCACAACAACCTTTTCTACATTAACAACTTGACGTTCTTGTTTAACAACTTTTCTCGTTTATGTTTAGCAACTTACTACTTTGAAAAAGGGACGCCCAGGGTAGGTTCAGAAAGCAACAAGTAGGGGGTACATTAACAACAAGTGTTTCTACATTAACAACTTGATGTTTTTGTTTAACAAGTTTCTTATCTTGTTTAACAACTTACTACATTGAAAATAGGATATGCTGAGGGTAACCTCTGAAATTTACAAGTGGGGGTCAGTAACAACAACCGTTCCTACATTAACAACATAACTTTTTTAATTAACAAGTTTCTCTATTTCCATTATTAATAACACCTCCTATAATTACCCTCCATGTGCTATTAACAACAACATAATTTATGTTAACATCTTCATCTTTACTATTAACAACACCCCTTGATAAGTAAAATATTTGCATATTTATTTTTCCTTATATGATGATTTTATGGATGATATTTGAGTTCAATTTAATAAATTTGGGTGTAATTAATAAATAAATAATAATTTTGGCATAAGATAGAATTTCTTGAAAAATACTAAATTAGACCCTCTTTCAGTTTTCAGGCAATATCTAAAGCTCTAGATGTCAAATTAGGACATTCTTTATATGTATAAAAAGCTAAAAAAGAGCTCTATAACTTTGATGTTGAGACCAAAATCCAGTTTTATCTCCAAGGGTTTCAAATTTTGCTTGGAAGTTGAAAGCGGGAATCATTTACCATTCCACCAACCATTTCATCTACCTCTTCATCTTCCTTTTCACCTATTACTTCATCTACCACATTTCATCTACCACTTCATCTTCCTTTTCACCAACTATTTCATCTACCACATTCTATCTACTACTTCACCTATCACATTTCATCTACCACTTCATCTACCCTACTTGATTCTTCTCTATATATAGCCACCCTCTCCTTCACATTTCACTTATACCAATTCATATCCATTACTCTCATCTCTTCTCCACTCATACCATTAATTTCATTTCCATTACTCTCCACTCTTCTCTACTTACACACCATTTCATTACTCTCATCTCTTCTCCACTTACTCCATTATCTTAGAATTAATTTATGCATTGTACTACTTTTTGCATGCCTCCATCTTAGAAGGCTTAGAATTGTATTACTTTTTGTATGCCACATACATGGAAGGTTTTATCTCCTAAAGGGACGGCTAGATTTTTACATTTTTCATGCATCTTTTAGTTGTATATTTATGTTTGAGAATTTAATATTCAAGTTTTATGCAGTATTTATGAGGATTTTATTTTAGCTTTACATAATGTCAATTTATTTTGGTTTTGTTTTTAATTTTATCATGTGTTAAATTTCCATTTTCCTAGGGTGATGACGTAGCTTACTAATAACGGATTGAATCTTAACTTATTAAATCCAGTTTTAATTTTTCCTTCATGATTGAGTTTTAATTATTATTCCTAATGCTTTCATTTGATTGACCATCTTTTGAATGATTTCAATATATATGTTGAGACCGGAAGGAGATACATGTGTGTAGATCTTATAATTAAAACCATAACTTGTATATGAAATAGGAATATATTCATATGAGTTGTATAGTCTTATAGAGTTCCATAAATTTTAATGCATAATTAATTGCTTAAATTCATATAGGAATATATTGGATTAGCAATTAATTATAGAATTGCTTGACCTTGGAAGAGGCTAGTAATTAAATTAAGGAAACTCGACTATCAATCATGTGAACTAAATTGGGCTAGAATAGATAAGTGATTCAATCCGAAATTTATTAAGTGAAATCTAATCCCCAGGACTTTTTATCATTGTTGTTTCATATCATTTGCATTCATATTTTGACTAAATAGAATTAAAATTACTCATTTTGGTACTTAGTGATCAATCCTCGTGGGAACGATACTCTATTCACTTCTGTATTACTTGATTACGACAGTATACACGTACACTATTTAATTGATCATCTTCACTCATAACAAGTTCTTTGCGCCGTTGCCATGGATTGTAGTCATTAATATCAATACCAAGTAATTTTAATACTAATGTGGTCTTTATATTATATTTATTTTTCTTTTTGGTGTTTTGTGTTTCCTTTCAGGGTTTTGCTTAGTGTATGACCAGATCGAAGAAGACTGAACTACAACCTCTTGATTCTGAGATCGAAAGAACTTGTAGAAGAAATCGAAGAGTTCAGAAGCAATCTACTTCAATCCTAAGCAATCCGATGGCAAATCCGGGGGAGAAACAACAGATACCAAAACACTCTATGACTATGCAACACTAACAGTCATGGAGACAAACTCTGGAATCAGGAGACCACCAGTAGCAGCTAACAACTTTGTAATCAAGCCGGAAATTATCCAGATGATGCAAGCAAATCAATTCGGTGGTTTACCAACAGAAGATCCTAATACACATATAGCCAACTTCCTAGAAATCTATAACACATTCAAGCATAATGGTGTTACTGATGACACCATTAGACTTAAACTTTTCCCTTTCTCACTAGGGATAAGGCTAAGAGTTGGTTACAATCGCTACTAGTGGGAAGTATAACAACATGGGAGATCATGGCGCAGAAATTTTTGGAGAAATACTTTCCTTCAGCAAAAAATGCTAAATTGAGGAATGAAATTGACTTATTCACCCAGCATGAACAAGAAAGCCTCTATGAAGTATGGGAAAGATACAAGGAGTTGCTAAAGAGATGTCATCATCATGGGTTTTCAAATTGGTGGCAACTACAAACTTTTTATAGTGGGATGACGTACATCTCCAGAATTCTTGTAGATGCCGCAGCTGGAGGATCTTTAATGGGAAAAAACATAGATGATGCTTACAATCTACTTGAAGAGATGACAGCCAATGCATATCAATGACCTTCTGAACTTAGCAATTCAAAGAAAGCACTTGGAGTATATGAGCTAGATGTTTTTACAACTTTGTCTTCTCAAGTTGCATCTATAT
The DNA here is from genome assembly GCA_963242795.1 of Inga leiocalycina. NCBI lineage: Eukaryota > Viridiplantae > Streptophyta > Magnoliopsida > Fabales > Fabaceae > Inga > Inga leiocalycina. Next base: position 81,195,520 of record OY725320.1, on the reverse strand, counting down.
TCAAGCAAGTAGGATCATTGACAACCCAAGCAAATGTAATCAGCACTCCTACTGAAGCTTATGATTAATGTAGAGGACCTCATGTGAGCACGCAATGTCAAGAAGGACACTCATTCATGCCAGAGCAAGCTCATTTCATCAGAAATCAAAGGAATGACCTATTTTCAAACACATACAATCCAGGTTGGCGAAATCATCCAAACTTTAGTTGGAGGAATAATCAAAATGCATTCAAGCCACAAGGGAACTACCAGTAGCAAGCTTTTCAACAACCAAATCCACCACAATAGAAAGTGAATTTGGAGGATGCACTGGCTCAACTAACCATGAATACATCTCAATTCATGGTTAGGACTGATGCAATAATCAAAAACCAAGAAGCCTTAATAAAGAACTTGGAGATCCAGATGGGCCAAATTACAAATATGCTGAATTCCAGGCAACCAGGAACTCTACCAAGTGACACCGAAAGAAACCCAAAAGAACATGTGAAGGCCGTTGCACTAAGAAATGGTAAATAATTGAAAGATCATGTAATCAAGAAGAAGGATGATGGAGAAAAGAAAGAAAGCAGAGAAGAACAGAAGGAGGATGATGTGATACCAGGAAGAATCAGCTTTCCAGACAATCCTCTTCTATATGTACCACCAGTTCTATACCCTAAGAGACTTGCAAAGGCAAAGCTAGACAAGCAGTTTGCAAAGCTACTGGAGGTTTTCAAAAAGTTGCACATCAACATTCCTTTTGCAGACGCTTTTGCCCAAATTCCCAGTTATGCAAAATTCATGAATGACATTTTCTCAAATAAGCATAAGCTTGAGGAATTTGAAACAGTTGCACTTACTGAGGAGTGCAGCGCTATTCTCCAAAAGAAATTACCTCCAAAGCTGAAAGATCTAGGAAGCTTCTGCATACCTTGCACCATAGGTCAATGTCACTTTGAAAGAGCACTTTGTGATCTTGGAGCAAGTGTAAACCTCATGCCTCTATCTGTCTACAATAAACTTGGTCTTGGAGAGGTGAAGCCGACCACAATTTCATTACTTCTGGCTGATTGATCAATAAAACATCCGAGGGGTGTCTTAAAAGATGTTTTGGTAAAGGTGGACAAACTCATATTCCCAGCTGATTTCATAATACTCGACATGGAAGAAGACCAAGAAATTCCTATCATTCTTGGGAGGCCATTCCTAGCAACTGGGAGAACGTTAATAGATGTGCAACAGGGAAAGTTAACCTTGTGAGTTCAAGAAAATCAAGTATCCTTCAACATTTTCAGGGCTTTATCCTTTCCAAATAAAGGTGACACTTGCTACAGAGTCGATGCATTGACCAGTTGCACAAAAGACGTGGTGAATGAAATCTGCATGGATAAAACCATTAGCAATGGGAATGGTAGATGTATCAAAATCTACTAATCCAGAAGTCTTGGAGCAGATAAGGTACCTTGAAGCAAATTCCCCAATTTTTATCAAGAAACTATTTGAAGATTTGGGGGAAAAGCCGAGTAAGCCGATGCCATCAACAGAGAAACCACCAGTACTAGAGTTGAAAGTACTGCCATCCCATTTGAAATATGCTTATTTGGGAGGAAATTCAACACTATTAGTAATAATCTCAGCCACTCTTACTCCTGATGAAGAAGAAAAGTTATTAAGAGTTCTAAGGGAGCATAAAACAGCATTTGGATGGTCAATAGCTGATATAAGAGGGATTAGTCCTTCAATTTGTATGCATAAGATCTTGATGGAGGACAACTACAAGCCAACAGGTGAGCACCAGAGAAGACTCAATCCAAACATGAAGGAGGTGGTGAGAAAGGAGGTAATAAAGTGGCTGGATGCTGGCATAATCTACCTAATCTCCGACAATCAATGGGTAAGTCCAGTTCAAGTTGTGCCAAAGAAATGTGGAATGACAGTAGTGCCAAACAAGAAAAATGAACTAATTCCACAACCAACGGTGACTGGATGGAGAGTGTGCATCGACTATAGAAAGCTCAATAAAGCCACCATAAAAGATCACTTCCCTCTGCCATTTATAGACCAGATGCTTAATAGACTAGCAGGGAAAACCTATTATTGTTTTCTGGACGGGTACACATGATATAATCAAATTACAATTGCACCAGAGGATCAAGAGAAAACAACTTTTACATGTCTATATGGTACCTTTTCCTTCAGAAAGATGCTATTTGGTCAATGTAATACACCAGCAACATTTCAAAGAAGTATGATGGCTATCTTCTCAGACATGGTGGAAAGGCTCATTGAGGTATTTATGAATGATTTTTCAGTTTTTGGAGAATCATTTGATCATTGTCTTTCAAATTTGGCAAAAGTCTTGCAACGTTGTGTGGAGACAAACTTGGTTCTAAATTGGGAGAAATGTCATTTTATGGTGAAAGAAGGAATCGTGTTGGGTCACAAGGTATTTGATCGAGGCATTGAAGTGGACCGAGCTAAGATTGAAATAATTCAAAAGGTACCACCTCCTTCCTCAATCAAGGGTATTCAGAGTTTTTTGGGACATGCTGGCTTCTATAGAAGATTCATCAAGGACTTCTCAAAAATCACAAAGCCACTTTGCATGCTGTTGGAGAAAAACACTCCCTTTATGTTTAATAAGGAGTGCTTATCAGCCTTCCAAACTTTGAAAAGTACCTTGACTTCTGCACCAGTCATCATAGCTCCAGATTGGAACCTTTCGTTCGAAATGATGTGTGATGCTAGTGATTATGCAGTTGGAGCTGTTTTAGGCCAAACAAGAAACAAGATCTTTCATGCCATCTATTATGCTAGCAGAACACTCTCAGAAGCACAACTGAATTATGCAACAACAGAAAAAGAGCTCTAAGCAGTAGTGTTTGCATTCAACAAATTCAGAGCATACTTGATCGGCTCAAAGGTCATTGTTTGGACGGACTACTCAGCAATCAAATACCTGATTGAGAAGAAAGATGCTAAGCCCAGACTGATCAGATGGGTGCTTCCACTACAAGAATTTGACTTAGAGATCAAAGATAAAAAAGGGACCGAAAATCTCATTGCAGATCATCTTTCTTGGTTAGAACCACCTGAATGAAAGAGAAAATCACCAATCCAGGAGAATTTCCCAGATGAGCAACTTTTTATCATGCAATCACAACCTACTCCTTGGTATGTTGATTTTGTAAATTATTTGGCAAGCGGAGTAATGCCTTATAAACTTTCTAAAGTGCAAAAGAAGAAGTTTCTGGCTGATGTAAGACATTACTTTTAGGAGGATCCGTTCTTATACAAACAATGCCCAGATCGAATTATCAGGCGATGTGTTCCTGAAGAAGAAATGTACAGCATCTTAAATCACTGCCATTCATCCCCATATGGTGGTCATTTTGGAGCAAATAGAACAGCTACTAAAGTCCTTCAATAAGGATTTTACTGGCCTACACTCTTCAAGGACACTCACATTATTGTGGCTACTTGTGATAGATGTCAAAGAGCGGGAAATATCTCAAGGATACATGTAGCCCCTTTAACGTAACATCTTAGAAGTTGAACTTTTTGATGTATGGGGGATTGATTTTATGGGGCCTTTTCCATCCTCATTTAGCAACTAGTTCATTTTAGTAGCTGTTGATTATGTCTCCAAGTGGGTTAAAGCAGCTACCTTTCCTATAAATGATTCTCGAGTAGTTGTGAAGTTCTTGAGGAAGAATATTTTTTCAAGATTTGGGGTGCCTAGAGCTATTATCAGTGATGGAGGAAGGCATTTTTGTAATAAGCAACTTCAGTATGTGTTAGCTAAATATAGAGTAACTCATAAGGTTGGAACTCCATATCTTCCACAAACTAGCGGGCAGGTGGAAATCTCAAACAGAGACTGAAGTGGATATTAGAGAAGACAGTGAATTTGAACCGGAAGGACTGGGCTCAAAAGTTAGATGATGCACTCTGAGCTTATAGAACTTACTTCAAGACACCCATTGGTACATCCTCGTATCAATTGGTCTATGGAAAAGCATGCCATCTTCCAGTGGAAATGGAGCACAAAGCATATTAGGTAGTAAAAGCATTAAATTTTGACTTAAAGGCAGTTGGTGAGAAAAGGCTTCTCTAAATCAATGTGCTTGAAGAATTCAGACAACAAGCTTATGAAAATGCAAAGTTATACAAGGAGAAGACAAAAATGTGGCATGACAAAAGAATTTTGAGGAGAGAGTTTACATTGGGACAAAAACTGCTTTTATATAACTCAAGGTTAAAGCTCTTTCAGGAAAGCTGAGATCAAGGTGGTCAGGTCCTTTTACTGTGATTCAAGTATGGCCATATGGAACTGTGGAGATTCAAGATGGTGATCGAAAATTCAAAGTGAATGAGCAAAGGCTCAAAGAATACAAAGAAGGTGCACACAACACTTTGAAATTTGTCATTACGTTTAAGGAACCAACAGGTAAGTCCTCAATCTAGTAATTTTTTTTTTTAAAAAAATTGTTTTGATATTTGTCTAGCTAAAGACGTTTAAGAAGGGCAGCTATTTGGGAGGCAACCCAAAATTTCTTTCCAACTCTTTCAAAACTTCTTTCCTACTCAACGAAACACACTGCATTGGGTTGAGAATTTTAGTTTTCATCAGTTTCATTTTAAGTTACCATGGAGGAATTTCTTGCAAAGCTTAAGAACAGGTTCCCCATTCTTCCTAAAGATGTGCTCAGGAAGATCTATAACAGTTGACTTGAAAGGATGAAGATATTCAAGCGTTTAGGCCTTCCTATGGACATACGCTGGATCATTGAAGCTAAGGTACGTTTAGCAGGTGAGATTTATAAATCATTTGTTAAAACTTTGCCAGGAATGGGAAGAAGTTCTTACTCCAAAAAGAGAAGAGCTAAAAGGATGAATGCCTGCCATAAATGTGCAAGGTGGAATTGTGATCAGTGCTGTAGGAGTAAAGGTATGGTTTCTGTAAATCGAGAAGATAAAATTAAATTTATAAAGGATGAACTAAGTAAGGAGTCACTGGATGATATCATTCAAACTCTTGAGACGCATTCGAGTGGTGATGTTCATCGTATTCTTCTTGATTTAGCAGACATATTCAACAGAGAAAAAGAGCGCTATTGTCTTGAGAATCTGACGTTAAAAGACTCTATTTGCCAGGTTATAAGAAAACTGGATGGGAAGCAAATCCTCGATTCATTAGAAGCGTTTAAGCCATTACTGAACGTAAAACCAAAGGAAGATGTGAGCCAAAATCACAACTACTGTACATAATCATGCTTTTGTCTAATCGTCTTATCTTTTCCGTAGCTTTTGTCTAATCTTTCTTATAGTGTCTTAATTTATAATTTTGAAAATATGTATAATTATATATGAATTTTTGAAGCCATAAAATTCTAAATAAATATTAAATCAGTCAAACCGGTTGGACCAAACCAATCAGTTGATTGATTCATTGATTTCTTGGTTAAATCATCCGATCCAGTTTTAACAACCATAGTTGGAGAAAGATCGAGAGACATAATTAATTATGAGAGACAGGGGGAGGGTGAGGAAGAGAGAGGGTATGTTTTTTTAAACAACAATTTAAAAAGCAAACATGTTAGACCCACCCCATAAAAGGAACAGATATCTGTTAATATCAGCCGATGAGACATTTTTTATCTCTTTTCAAAATTTATGAGCACTTTTTCTTGTAAAAATAGTTTATGATGTTAGATGCTCTTTTAAAAATTGTATAGGCATTTTTGCAACTTAACCCTATTTTAAAACAAAAACATAAGAAAATATTTTTTTATCGTAATAACTACTTAAGATTCGCATAATTTTATAAAGATTAGAAATTTTTCACTGATAAAGTATTTAAAAATATAATTTTAAATAAATAACATCCTATGATGAACAGATAACTTAAATAATGGATCCGAACCATATTTCTATGATGTTCAATGCATGTATCATGTATGATTTTTATCAAAGCTTTCATTTAATATTTTATATTTTAAAATTTAAATATGAATTTTTTCATATTTTAATTTTAAATATAAAATATCATATTAAATGATTAAAATTTAAGCATACTTCATTACAAAGTTTAAGCGTACTTTCTTGTTGAGTCATCATTTCTTGTTAATGAGATTAACGGTGGTAAAATTAAGGGTTTGATAAAATTTAAGGACTAAATTGAAATTTAATATAAGCTTATAGAACCAAACATATACTTTAGTCAATTAATCTAAAAAATTTATTCAAATTAACACAAAATAAATTATAAAACATTTGAATCAAACTAAACATACATATCGAAGTTAAAAAAGACAAAAGGAAAAATTGCATTCAAGTCCCAAGTAACAAAATTAATTACAATCAGGTTTCTTAAAATCACCAAATTATAGTGAAATTCCAAGGGATTTGAATGCTATTAGTTCTAAAAGTGAAAGTACAATTTTACCCTTTTTAATTTGAAACAACATCAAGGGTTATTGCCGTGCTACAAAGCTGTTCCTTTAATTTTTAATACAATATTGTTTGTGAATACTAAAGGACATGTCATTACAAGCACTTTGATTAGTAAGTTGTCAACCACGATTGGGATAGCTGTGAAAATCATCCAACAATGCTGTCATTTACTGAACAAATCAAATACAAATAATCACATTGGCTTATCAAATAATCACATTCCTAGTTACACCAAACTGAAGGAAATTGAAACAGGAAGGTACAATTTTTTTTCAACGTCTTTATACTGAAGAGCTCAATCAGAAAGTTTATGTTAATTTTGGTGGTACATATCCTAGAGTTCCCGAAAATTTATTAAATGGGATAGGGGTAATGGCTTCAGATCAGGAGGTCAAACAAGCAGTTTTCAGTATGGGCCCACTAAAGGCCCCTGGTCCTGACGGATTGAATCCTCTGTTTTACCAGAGTCAATGGAATACGGTAAAAGAGATGGTGGTGGAAATGGTACAGGAGATCTTCCGCCGGCCTGGGGAAATCAGAAGAGTAAACGGAACTCATATTGTGCTGATTCCTAAGATCGAGATTCCTCAAAGCATTCGTGACTTTCGCCCCATTAGTTTGTGTAATGTCATCTACAAGATTGTCACTAAAGTTTTGGCTACTAGACTCAAGCGAGTAATGCCACTTATTATTTCACCGAACCAGTGCAGTTTTGTGCCAGGACGTCAGAGCTCGGATAATATTATCTTAGCCCAGGAGATTGTGCACTCAATGAAGATTACAAAGAAAAAGAATGGGTTCATGGCTTTGAAGATTGACTTGGAGAAAGCATATGATCGTGTTCGTTGGGATTTTGTGGTGGATCGATTTTATGAGTTAAAATTCCCTACGACATTTATTGATTTGATCCAGGCATGCCTAACTACCCCTGTGATACAGGTTATGTGGAACGGTAAGTCTGGTCAAGCTTTTACACCAACCCGTGGTGTTCGCCAAGGTGACCCTATATCTCCCTATTTGTTTGTGCTGGTAATGGAAAAATTAGCTCATCTCATTCAGGCAGAAGTAAATTTGGAAAATTGGGTTCCGTTCAGATTAAAAAGACATGGTGTAGCCATTTCGCATTTTTTTTTTGCAGATGACCTACTTTTGTTTGCGGAAGCTTCCCTTGACCAAGCTGCAATTGTAAAAGCATGTTTAGACGATTTCTGTGCCGCTTCGGGAGAGAAAGTAAATGGAGCCAAATCAAGGATTTTCTTTTCAGGGAATGTGTCTCATACGCGGAAGACGGAGATTAGTGCCTTTCTAGATTTTACTATGACTGCAGATCTTGGCAAATACTTAGGCATCCCGGTACATCATGCCCGGCTTTCAAAAAGAACATATCAGTATATCGTGTCTAAAATGGAAGACCGACTTAAGGGATGGAAAGCCAATTCCTTGTCAATGGCTGGTCGTCATACACTAGTTTCTTCGGTGGTTTCGACAATTCCGTCTTATGCTATGCAATCAGCGTGGCTACCAAAAGCAACATGTGATGATATTGATAAGAAGTGTAGGGGTTTTCTTTGGGGAAGCTCAGGTACAAGTAGGAAACCATCACTTGTGTCCTGGGATGAGGTTTATAAGCCCAAGGATACAGGAGGTCTGGGCTTACGACATGCTCGCAAACAAAACGAGGCTTTTATGATGAAGCTGGGGTGGGGTCTTGTGAATCGTAGGGATACTTTATGGGTAAAGTTCATGCGCGATAAATATAAATGTGGCGAGGATGTTCTACCAATAGTTCAGAAAACCAAACGGGGATCTCAAGCGTGGAAAGGGATCACGAATGTTTGGGAACGGACATAGGAAGGGATAGGATGGCGGATAGGGAAGGGAGACCGAGTGCACTTTTGGAAGGATCCATGGCTCCCACATCATGATAGTCTTCTCAATTATTGTACTAGAGATATCCCGGTAAGTATTGCAGACGACCTTGTGAGTATGTATGTAACACCGTCAGGTGGATGGGACTGGGTGAAATTTGATTCGCTTTTACCTCCTTTGGTACTTCGGGCAATGCGGAATGTTTCTCCAGGGTTACGAATATATGAGGACGATAGACCTATTTGGCGGATCTCAAACAGTGGGGAATTTACGCTCAAGTCGGCATACGGTCTGGTGACAAATGTACGTTCATCTCTTCTTCATAACTTATGGCGGAATATATGGAAACTACGTACGCCATAAAGATGCAAGACTTTCCTGTGGATGGCGGCACGTGGGAGATTGATGACAAATGATTGGAGAGCAGCGTGCGGAATGCAGGTATAACAGGATTGCTTTGTGTGTTCAGGGGTGAAGGAGAGTGTGATGCATGTTCTAAGGGACTGCCAAGTTGCAAGAAGGTGTTGGGAGAAACTTGGGAATTCTCCAGCACAGAGTACTCGCTTTTATGAATTAACGGATCCTTGTTCTTGGATACGTTGGAACTTAACGCAGAGGAAACAACATGAAGAAGTATGTTGGCAGGTGTGGTTTACAATACTCTGTCGACAACTCTGGCTGAATAGGAATTTGGGAGTGTTTAATGGTAAGAGGTCGGGAGTTATGCAGATCTTAGCCCAAGTAAGAGCTCAGACGAGATGGGCTGATGTCAACTTATGCCAAACACGTCTCGAGAGGGAAGTATCTAGTATATGGAAACCTCCGTATGTTGGATGGGTCAAGGTGAATGTGGATGGTGCATGTAGTCAGGTTACGGGTAATGCTGGGTGTGGAGGAATTGTGAGGAATCACGAAGGTGTACCACTAGTGGGATTTATGTGCGGACTGGGTCGCGGAAATAGCTTGCACGCAGAAGCATGGGCATTGCTATTGGGAATTAAAATGGCATGGGATGCAGGATGGAGGCGAGTAGTAGTGGAATCTGATTGTTTGGAGGTGTTGGAATTGATGGCAGGAGGCTGGGATGAGGATCACATGGAAGCTGAACTCCTGGGGCAAATTAGGCAGCTGTTGGATAGAAATTGGGAGGTAACAACGGAATGGTGTGGACGAAGATCAAATATCGTGGCTGACGCACTAGCTAAGGAAGCTCTTAGAGTGTCTACAGGACTTATATGGTTTCATGACCTGCCAGATTGTATAAGATCTATGCTGCACGAGGATTTGAGTGCAGGGTAGTTTTTGTTTTTTGGTTTTTTTTTTATTTTGTTTTCTTTGTATTTTTCATCAAAAAAAAAAGAGAGAGATGAAAGAAAAGAACCGAAGATAATTATAACAATAAAAAACACTGAAAGAATGATCTCATGATATCTTGAGACTATTTAGTTAAAGCAGACACAACTGTTCCATCCACCCTCTTTAGATCGGCACTGGTGCATTATGTGTTTCCCTGCATATCAATAATGCAAATTAAACTTTGAGAGGTCCCCCTTCTTTAAAGGAAGCACATCACGTGACTGCACAGTTGATTGCCGAAGCGTACCAGTGGCCGCCCCACTTGCAATATTGTGATGCTTCTCTAACTTTCTCTTTCTCTTTCTCTCTCTCTCTGTATATTATATATATAAATAAAAATTCCCACCATCACTGACCCCTCAGTGGTACCATTACCCCCTCAGTGGTACCATTACCATTCAATACCTTACCGGCTCAATGAGAAGATCACTTACATCCACCCCCCTTCCCAATTAGGAGATGATTTGTTCTGGTGGCGGGAATCTTCTGATGGTAATTTTAGTGTTAAATCCGCCTATTCCATGATTTACTTGTCACGTTCGGAGTCGCCTGATCCCTTCTGGCATCATATATGGAGGTGGCCGATTCCTGAGAAAGTCAAGTTTTTCTTGTGGCAATTGTTCCAAGAGAGAATTCCCACCAATTCAGTTCGTGCCTTGAGGGATGCGAGGATAAACCCTGAGTGTCCATTTGAGTGCAATTGTGAGGAATCAGCTATACACTCCTTGAGGGATTGTGAGCTTGGGAGTAGAGTGTGGCTTTCTTGTACTAACCCAATTTATCACTCTGTTTTTTTCTCTAGAAATTTGCAGGCTTGGATCAAATGGAATATGCGGCACTCCCCCGGGAATCGTAGAGTGACTCAGTGGCCCTGGCTAAGGGTCTTTGGCTCACTATGTTGGCTCATATGGAAAAATAGGTGCAGGAGAGCTTTTGAAGGAACTTGTGACCAACCTTGCCAGCTGATTCACAGAGGATTGTATTTCCTGCACGAGGGCATTGAAGAAGGCCGTCTCAAGCATAAGATTCTGAGGGTACCAGACAGAGATTCCGATCAGTGGATTGCTCCCCCAGACGGCTATGTACGGGTTGACGTGGACGCTGCTTTTGATGACAATCGACACTCTGCAGTAGGAGGTATTGTTCGCGACAGCTCGGGAGCTTGGATATGCGGGTTTCAGAAGAACACAGGCTTCTCCCTTGGCTCAACAGACTCGGAAATCCAGGCTATCAAGGCTGGTCTTCAAGTTTGTCAACTCATGAAATTCACAAAGATCAAGCTATATACGGACTCGGCTGAAGCACTTCATTTATTATTTCACGGTGGTGGACCGATTCATCCTCTACGCAGCGAGCTTGAAGAAACCAGAGATTTAATTTATAACCACTGGGATTTGGAGATTCATCACTCGCACAGAGAGTGTATTGTATGTGCCGACCTTTTGGCAAAAGACGCTTTAGATTCAAACAATGGCCTAACTCTATTGCATGACACCCTGGCCTTTTGTTTGATCGAAATTTTAGCTGACTTAAGCTAATATTTGGTTCCCATTTTGTTTTCTTTTCGTTTGATCTATCAGCTTTTGTACGAGTCCGCCGCGACTCTCAAGGGATTGTCCCCTTGTCATTGTATCACAAAAAAAAAAAAAAAGAAGTAAGTGTCGCCCCTTATTTCTCTGATTCCTTCCCTTTCTCAATTATATTTCCATCTCAGTATCAATAATTCTCCATCATTTTTCCGTCTCACTAATTTATACTATATAAGTTATAAGTTATCAGTGCCTCTGATATTTAATTTAAGATATATTTCATAGTATAATTTACCCTAAGAAAGTGTTGTTAAAGCAGAAAAGTGCGGTTGCTCTTACGCTAGCTAGTCAAGAAAAACTGACACCCACGTCAACCTGACAAAGTAATTCCTGTCTCATCAACTCGCAAGTAATACCTTATGCTATTAATATTAGATCAATTGATTAATTCATGAAGACAAAAGAAATTAAATAAATGTAGATATTTTAAAGTAATTTATTTAATTGTCTTAATTTCTCTAAATCAATTAACTGAGTTTTATGTCAAAGATATGAGATACATTACATTTCATCATAAAAAAAATTGGACAATTTCAATACTAGATAAATGCTGCTCAAAGTCAACATAGTTGTTTTTTGGGTTGAAAAATTACTTAAAATCTTGCAAAATGTAGAGGCTAAAGATACCTAAAAACTCAAGTCCTTGAGTGGATATAACTCATCTTCAACAGGTGCAAATCTTCTTCTGCTATGTGATATGTGTGATTTTTTTTTTTGTTTTACCAGAAATGTCATATGTGTGATGATAAGCCTTCTCTTTAGTCTCTCAAATTAAACTAGACAACACTTTATAGCATAGAGACAACCTAGGTTCATTCCTCTTTGATGAGTTCAAGCTAATTAATTAAGCACCTAAACAAATTAAGCCATTGACGAATTGATGAGGATGACATGACATCCGACAAGACATCCTTACCGAAAAGAGTCGAAAGCTGGTTTGGCAAGGCCATCCGTAATAATACAATTCTCTTCTTGTACAATATTGCGAAGCCCCACTATCCAATCATGCCGGGAGCAGTGAAACATAACAGCTTTTTTCAGTGAAAGACAATTGCTTTTACCATGAAATTAAAATATTAAAGTGGTTAAATTTAAATTTTAAGATGTTAGGAGAGTTATATACAAATGACTCAATATTTAGGAGGTTTTTATAGAATTTAGCCTGTTTTTTTAAGAAAAAAAGACAGAAAAATATCACTTGAACTTCAAAATTCTAAATTAGTCCTTTGATAAAGATTTGCGTTGTAAATCTCATCACCATTCTTATCAATCCCATTACCATTTTTGTCAGCGGGATTTTAAAGTTCAAATGGTTTTTTTTCAGTCCTTTTCCCTTTTTTTAAAATATCCATACCACTACATATTTTTATTTTTAAAATATTCGAAAATATGGCAGGGTACTCCGTCAATAATAGAGTCTAATAATCCCCGCCTATCTTCATCCCAACCTAAGTGGGAGTCATAAATATTCTCTAAAAATGAAATAATTTCAAGAAAATATTCTCTGTATATTTGTTTTTATTAGGTAAAAAATTAAGTACTCTCTCATACTCTAATTATAGGATATATTTACCTAATTTTGAAGAAATTAAAGATAATATTTAAATTAATTAATCATATTTATTTCCCTAAAATGCTCTTATTTAAAACTTAAAATTTAAAAAAACAGTAAAATTGATGTGTATGTGATATTAATAAGTTGCAAGCATTACTCACTTTATAGAATATATAGGTAGATTTTTAAATTATTATTGTATTTAATTATTATTGAGAGAGTATCAATAAGAGATATTTTAAAAAGAAATTAATAAAAATTAGAACTTTATCCTATAATTAGAATCAAGATTAACTTCTAACTGTTGTCCTATAATTAGGACATGAGAGAGTAATACCTAAACTCCATAAAAATGAAAAAAGAAAAAAAAAAAGAGCATCGGACAAGGGTGGGGGGCCGTTCACCCAGCCAAGCTTATCCATATTAAATATTAATAATACAATTCTCTTCTTGTTCTATTATTGCGAAGCCCCACTATACAATCATGCTGGTAACAGTGAAACATAACAGCTTTTTTCAGTGTGTGTTCATATTAGTTTTTGGAGAATAGCTTTTACGATTTACGAGGTAAGTATGTGAGAGGAGTTTTATCTCAATTTACAAAAACAGGATTTTAAAACCATGGTTTTGTTAATACCCGAACACACACTCAGTGAAAGATAATTGCTTTTACCATGAAATAGACAAGAATCTTTTTTCGGAATTGAAAATCATGTGTGCCGCAATTGGAAAAAATCTTTTTTCGCTTTTGAAGATTTGTGAAACGACGGGTTTCTTCGGAATTGAAAATCATGTGTGCCGCAAGGAGATGGAGATCAGGGTTTGTTTTTTAATCATAAAATGACATTATAACAATTATATAATTATTAACTTAGAGAGATGCCACATAAGATGTCTTATAGGATGCCGCGTCACATTCAAAATGTCAATATTGATGAGGTTGTGTGCAGCTCATCAAATGTTCAAGGTGTTTTCGTAGAATTTAGCCTGTTTATTTTTTAAATATTCAAAAATATTCTTTTTTACTAGGCAGTGTCCTCCGTCAATAATGGGTTCGGTTTCTCTCATTGTCTATTTTCTCATCATCCCTCATAATCTCTAAATCATGTCCGTCCAATCAATCTAAAAGGTAAAAGATGAGTCACGCCATCAAGTTATCACTCCTTTCACTTTTCTCTCCCCTTCTTAATCAACGGTCCAAATGGATCCTCTTTCAAATCAACTTTTTAGATGGGTTCATGAGGGATGATGAGAAAATGAGATGATGAGAGGATCTGCTTCCGTCAATAATAGAGCCTAATAATCCCCGCCAATCTTCACTGACATTGAGATATTCGATCACGTGCAATCAAGTGTACGTACAAGAAAATTGCGGAAAAATTCCTATAAAAAATATTTATTATAAAGAAATATCTTAAATTTATTAAGAACCTATATCCTTGAGCAGGTATAAGTCATCTTCATTTGGTGTAACTCTTTTATAGCTATGTGTAACATGATGTATCTAAATGTCTCCCATTTTAGACAAGACTAAAGATATATTACATATAGTTGGAGATAAGTTTGCACATCCTATTTTTGGGTAAAATAAAATATATTTCTATATAGTTAAAGATACGTTGCACAAAGATAATTGAAAAAAAAACTGTATCCATTAAAGATGTGTTGCACCACTCAAGAACTTGAGTCGTTAAATAAATTTAAGGTAGTTTTGAGTTTTGACTAATAAATATTTAAATGGGACTTTCAACAATTTTTCAAAACAATTCATAATGTTTATTAATAAACTTAAGAACCTCTTACAAATATGTGGTAACATCAAAAGAATTAAAAATACAAAATTTATCTCCAGCACACAAAATGAGAAGATGAAAGGCAGGCACGTAGGTGAACCTGTTTCATGCTCATGCTCATCAAAGAATGAGCAGGGAGAGCTTGGCCTCTGGATGGTCCATATTTAATTTTTTTTAATTGGTGATTTTTAAATAAAAAAATTATTTTTTGAAAAAAATTAGTTAAGAGATTATTTTTATTTTAGATTTTTTATCCGTTAAAATAATTTTTTTTGAAAAAAAAAGTGAAAAAAAAAATTAAATCTGAACTATCCAGATCTCATATGGACTGCTCAGATGGGCTAAGCTCTCCCTGCTCATCCAAAAGATGAGCAGGGAAGCTAGTTCCAGTAGGACAGGGGTGCCCATACACACAATATTTAAAAAAAACTTAAAATAAAGGACATACATATATCAAGTTTGTTACGAAAGTAACTTAATACTAAAAGAATTGTGTCTTTCTATTCACATAAAGGTACTATATATATACAAAAGTGAGGAGTTAAAATATTAATTGCTCCTAAATGAGGGAATCGTAACGGTTAATTAATCCCGCTAATTATGCTAATTGATCTAATAATAATGATATAATAATTCTAATAATGATAAAATATTTCCTTAACACTCCCCCTCAAGTTGGAGCATATATGTTAATCATGCCCAACTTGTTACAAAGATACTCAACCCGTATCCCAGTCAACGCTTTTGTTAGAAGGTCTGCTAGCTGGTCGTCCGATCGCACATGTCCTGTAGATACAACATTTTCTTTGATCTTGTCCCGAATGAAGTGACAGTCGATCTCAATGTGCTTCGTCCGCTCATGGAATACAGAGTTTGATGCTATATGAAGCGCTGCTTTATTATCACACCAAAGCTTTGCAGGTAATGTCGTAACAATGCCAATTTCCTTCATAAGCTGAAGTACCCATACAATTTCTTGTACGGATTGTGACATAGCTCTGTATTCTGCCTCTGCGCTTGATTTAGATGCAACCCCTTGTTTCTTACTCCTCCAAGATATCAGGTTGCCACCAACAAACACACAGTAACCCGTAGTGGATCGTCTCGTGGCCTTGGATCCTGCATGATCCGCATCACAGAAACACTCAACTTTAGTGTGCCCAAAATCCGAATAGAGAATGCCTCGACCTGGGGAGCCTTTCAGATAGTGCAAGATATGTTCTAAGGCTTCCCACTGTGCCACTGTTGGAGATGCCATAAATTGACTAAGTACACTAACCGAGAAGGTTATATCCGGACGAGTCACTGTCAGATAATTCAGCTTTCCAACCAATCTTCTATATCTCTCAGGATATGCAAATGGCTTCAGTTTCTCTGGATCAATCTTCTTTTTCAAGTCATCAGGAAGTTCATCAAACATACTATCATTCAAGTCCAGGTATGGATTTGAAATCATGGGAAGGCTACTTGGTGCAGCTCCAAGCTTCCCAGTTTCCTTTAGGAGGTCGAGAACATACTTCCTCTGAGTCAACAGAATGCCTTTCTTGTTTCTCATAACTTCAATACCCAGAAAGTACTTCAATGATCCTAAGTCTTTCGTCTGGAAGTGGAGGTTGAGAAAGACTTTAAGCTCAGAAATTCCAGAAGTGTTACTCCCTGTAATCACAATGTCGTCAACATATACAACCAGAAGAATCATACCTGCATCGGTCTTCTGATAGAACACAGAATGATCACTTTTGCTTTGGCTCAATCCGAACTTCTGAACCACGTTACAAAATCTATCAAACCAGGCACGTGGACTCTGTTTTAGACCATACAATGACTTTCTGAGATAGCACACTTTCCCATACTCCCCCTGAGCAACAAAACCAGGAGGTTGCTCCATGTAAACTTCCTCAAGAAGGTCACCATTCAAAAAGGCATTCTTAACATCCAACTGATGCAAATCCCAATGATAGGTGGCAGCTAGAGAGACAAGAAGACGGATGGAAGTGAGCTTAGCTACCGGGGAGAAAGTCTCAGAGTAGTCAATGCCATAAGTTTGAGCATACCCTTTAGCAACAAGCCGAGCTTTTAGCCGGTCCAAGGAACCATCAGCCTTAGTCTTAACCACAAACACCCACTTACACCCAATGGCCTTCTTCCCAGAAGGTAGATCAACAAGAGTCCAGGTACCAGCCTTGTCAAGGGCCATCATTTCTTCTTCCATCGCAGCACGCCAACCAGGATGGGCTAAGGCTTGGTGAAGGGTGGTAGGGGTGGTGATGGACTCAAGGGTGGCCACAAGGGAAGAGGAAACAGGAGACAAGTGTTGGTAAGACACAAAGTTTGATATAGGATACATGCAGTCAGCATAGCGTTTAGGAGGACAATGGGGGCGGATACCTTTTCTGAGGGCAATAGGGAGGTCATTGGACGGGTCAATGGCAGAATCAGGTACAACTATATCAGGGGCAGGAGCTGGAGGGTCTGGGGTCGCAGGAACAGAATCCGACAGCGAAGCATCTACTGACAGAGGCGTAGAATTGGCGGGATCAATCTCAGTAATGATAGCAGGAACCGGAACAGCAGCCTGAACTGGTGGGACATGATAAACCAAGAAATCATCCTCCGTATCAATGACCGAAGGAGACGCAGAGAAGACTGAAGATTGGAAGAAAGAAGAGGACTCATGGAAGGTGACATCAGTGGACACAAGATAACGACAAAGGTCAGGAGAGTAACACCGATAACCTTTCTGGACGCGAGAATAACCAAGGAATACACACTTTAAAGACTTGGGATCGAGTTTACTAACACTTGGACGAACATCCCGAACAAAACAAACGCAACCAAAGATTTTCGGATCAACAGGGAAAAGCTTAGTGGTGGGGAACAAAACAGAATAGGGAATGTCACCACTAAGAACAGCCGAAGGCATGCGATTGATAAGAAAACATGCAGTAGATACGGCATCAGCCCAAAACGGTTGAGGAACACTAGAATGAAATAGAAGAGCGCGGGCTGTTTCTAAAAGGTGGCGATTTTTTCTTTCGGCAACCCCATTTTGAGCAGGGGTATCAACACATGAGGATTGGTGAAGAATACCATGGCAATGCATGTAATCAGAAAAAGGGGCGGAAAAATATTCTTTTGCATTATCACTTCGAAGGATTTTGACAGGAGTATTGAACTGAGTTTGAATTTCAGCACAGAAGTTTTGAAAATGAGTAAACAATTCAGAGCGTTGTTTCATTAAATAAAGCCAAGTTGTTCGGGAAAAATCATCAACAAAAGTGACAAAATAACGATAACCAGTCTGAGATAAAACTGAACAAGGACCCCAAACATCAGAATGTACTAACTCAAAGGGGGACGCAGCCCGTTTATTGACTCGAGGGGCCAAATGAACACGATGGTGTTTGGCGAACTGACACGACTCACAATCCAAAGCAGACACAGAAGAAAACTGAGGATATAACCTCTTTAAAGACGAAATTGACACATGACCAAGACGACAATGAACTTCAAAGGGAGAAGATCCACCAGAGCAGGCAACGGAACGCGGCACCTGATCATCCAGAATGTAATGCCCACCAGATTCATAACCTCTACCAATAATACGCTTCGTCGACAGATCCTGGATTAAACAATGGTCAGGGAACAGTGAAATAAAGCAATTCAAATGACGAGTTAGTTTACTAGGAGACAGAAGATTAAAGGTGAGATCAGGAATATCAAGGACAGAGGATAACGTAATGGAGGGAGTAGGGTTAACAATGCCTGATCCAACGACACGAACGGGGGAACCATTGGCAACATAGATGGAAGAGGGGTTAGCATAGGGGGCATACGATGAAAATAAGTGATGGTTACCTGTCATGTGGTCGGTAGCACCAGAATCAATGACCCACTTCGAGGAAGTGGTAGCAAGACCAGAGGGTAGAGTACCTGTGGATAAGGCCGCGGCAGAGGGCGAACCAGGTACAGGTTGATCAGAATTCTGGGCAACATGAGCAAATCCACGCTGTTGATCACGTTGCTGTTTATTTTGCAATTTGCGACAATTTTTCTTGATATGGCCAGGTTCCTTGCAATAATTACAGATAATACTGCCAGAAGTCATGTGTGGAGTACTGGAACTCTGTTTGGAGCCATAATTCTTGAGGTCAAAGGGGCCCCGACCAGCCAAAGCACTTGCATTTGGATCCACAGACGGACGAGTCATACTATCAGCGCGAAGAACACGGGCGAACACATCGTCAAGAGATGGGAGTTCTTGACTAGACAGAATCTGAGAGCGAATGGTCTCATAAGAGGGATCAAGGGCTTCAAGAAAACCAATGATGGCCTGTAGTTCTAGATTCTTAATGCGAGTGGCAAGATCTGCTTGTGGAGACATGAGGACTTTCATTTCCTCATACAATCGCTTATAGTCCAAAAAGAAGTCCTTCAATGGACGACCCTGCTGTTGAGAGCGATAAAAACCTTTACAAACTTCGTGAACACGAGTGAGGCTCCCTTTACCAGAGAACATAAATTCCAAATAACTCATTATTTCCTTAACAGTAGTACAATGACTCACTGAAGACAAGATCCGGGGTTCAATAGAATTTCTAATTTGAAATAAGATTCTAGCATCAGCCCTTTTCCAAGCAACCAGTTTTTCTTTGTCACTAGGGGGTTCATCAGTTAAATGTTCTTCCTTCTCAATTCCCATAATATAGATTGTAACAGTGGTGCTCCAATCACTATAATTAGTCCAGTTCAATTGTGAGAAAGTAATCTTAGCCGACATGGGTAACATTTCAGGAGTCTTAGAGTCCGCCATGGAAGCCAGAAGCGAATAATAATAATAAAGAAGTCCAATCTAACGAGAAAATCCCCAAATTTGGGCACAAAACCGAACACTAAATAAGATACTAGGAACAGTACCTGAATAGTGAGAAAAGAGCCCCAAACAGCACCCTAAATAGTGCCAAACAGTGTCTCTGAACAGCGCCAAACAGTGTCTCTGAACAGTACCAAACAGTGCGCTGAACAGTGCCAAACAGTGTCTCTGAACAGTACCAAACAGTGCGCCAGAACAGTACCAAACAGTGCGATGAACAGTGCAAAACAGTGTCTCTGAACAGTGCAAAACAGTGCCGAACAGTGATGGAATAGCGACGCTACAGTACCGAAACAGTGCCCGATGAACAGTGCTACAGTGCCGCCGATGAACAGTGAATCGGGAAAAAAAATTCAGAAAACCCTGACCCTACACTCTCTGATACCATGTTACGAAAGTAACTTAATACTAAAAGAATTGTGTCTTTCTATTCACATAAAGGTACTATATATATACAAAAGTGAGGAGTTAAAATATTAATTGCTCCTAAATGAGGGAATCGTAACGGTTAATTAATCCCGCTAATTATGCTAATTGATCTAATAATAATGATATAATAATTCTAATAATGATAAAATATTTCCTTAACAAAGTTCTTTATATCTATCATATCAAGTTTACCAATCACATAAAATCATATATCCTATTTTTTTCATATGGGTTTATATTTAACTGATAAAAATTCAAAAACATGACACATGATCACATGTGATTAGAGAACTTAACGAAATGGATATAAGGAACTTGATTTAACTATTTTCCTAAAATAAATACTAAAACCACTATGGACAAGATGGTATCCCAAAATGGATTCTCGCAATATATAAATCTTGTCTTCAAAATCGTAACCTTTGGTTAAGATTTCCTGCTATCTGCATTGTTCACATCCATCTTTCAGGTCAAAGTGAATCATGTGCAAACAGTTAATGATTTTTTTTAAAAGAAACATTGATTTTTGGCCTTGCAAAAATCTGATGAAAATTTAAGGTAAAATATACTATCTTCGGTCCTAAATATAAGATAAAGTTAATTTGTTTTAGATAAATTAAGAAAGCTAAATAAATTATTTAATCATATCATATGTTATGTATCTTTAGATTATATATTAATTTATTAGTTAAACTAATTAATTTGAAGTAGAAAATAACAATATAAATATTCTAAAGCAATTTAATTAGCTTCCTTAATTTCTAAAAAAAAATCAATTTTATCTTATAAATAGGATTAAAGAGAGTATATAGTGTCAAAGTTAAAAAATGCCTATATATTTTTCATAAACGAGTATCTAGCAACATAAATTTTTTCAGGAGTAAAGGTGCTTATAAAATTTTGAAAATGGAGTAAAAAAGTCACCTCCATTAATATTCATGGATCTCCGTTACTTTTGTTGGGTGAGCCCGACATAATTGCTTTTTAAATTATTATTTAAAAAACCACACCCTCTCTCTTCCTCACCCTCCTTCACCAGCCTCCTCCTATCTCTTAAGAAAGTTTTTGGGGATGCTTTTTTGGAAAAAGTACATGGATATTTTTACATTTTAACCCTTAATATACATACTACCTTTTACTCTTGCTTCTTCTTTTCTCTCTCTTTTTTTTACCTCCAGATTTGTTCTGCTTTCTTATCATTTTTTATTATTTTATCCTTTTTCTCTTTTTTTTTTGGATTTTCCTTCTATTTTATCTTCTAACTTGTGTTGTTATGTGATAAATCACAATTTTAATATATTTTGTCCCACCTTATACATTTATTTTGGAGATTATTTTAGGTTAATTTAGATTTATTAGATAATATTTGGATTATTAGCCAATTATAAGAAATAATATAAATTTGAATGAATTATGATATTATTGGGCTTAAATTGATAATATTTTAATTATCATATTATGATTGGATAATATTTTTAAATATATGATATATCACAATTTATTTAATTCTTATAGAGTAAGGAAAAGTAGATTGAAAGATCCTACGATGCAAAAATTTTCTGAAAAGCTAAAAGAATATCCAACGGTTGAATTTTATTTGGGCTTCTTAAATTTTAATTGTCTCAAGTTGATACCCAAAAATCTCTCTTCTCCTTCCTTTTAATTACCCTAGCCGTCACAGCATTGAGGCATATACGCAGGAGAGGACGCGAGGGCCGAGTCGCACACACTGACAGACGCTGAGAAACACGGACTGAACACGCTGAGACGAGGTGAGGCGGGGACGGACTGACGCTGGAGGCTGAGACGCACACCAGGAGAGATTGATTCATTCAATTGCTATTGTTTCTCCACGCGGGTCCCACGGCCATTAGAAATCACCAACCAATATTTCACAATTCTTTTTGATGGCAGTCACGGTTTGCTCGGAGTGTGAAGGAGAGAGGAATTTCATGAAAGCTTGAGTTCTTTTGGGAGGTATTTTGGGAGGAGCATGGAAGAAGCTAGAATCTAGGAGTTTACATTTGAAGATCATAAGGGAATGTCTTTCTTTTATCTTTTTGATTCAAGACTTAAGATTATTTAGTTTTAAATGATTTTTGAGTTATAATAATTGAGAACAATATAATTTTAGATTGTAGACTTATTTTTGATTTGGATTAAATTGATATTTTGGATTTGTTTTGTTCTTAATTGATTGTTGGAATTTTTGTTTGCAACCCTTTAGTTGTCAATTAGATTATTAATTGAGTTTTCATTATTAATTTAATTGTCAATTTGGGTTTAATCTCTTGATTGTTTAATTAGGTGATTAATTGTCAATTTGTTTAATTAGGTAATTGTAAACATAATTTCCAAAATTATCTTAAATAATTGTGATTAGTTCTTATTGGATTTAATTAACCACCATTTTTTCCATTATGAGTTTTCTAGTGGATTAGGTGTTATTGAGCTTGAGGGTTTTCCATGTCTTAATTAGGTGATTAAATTTATTAATTCCAACTTTTCATGAACCTCCCTTTGGTCTAAAAAGCTAAATCCATGTGAATCCTAAGTTGTCCCCTTCAACATCATAACTGTACTAAACCCTTGTTGATTGTCTTGCTTTTGATTATTCTCTTTGCTTAGCATCTTAATTCCTTTTTCATAAAAAAACCCCCAAAGATTGCATTCCAATTCATTTAGGTTAGTTTCATTCTCATATATATTTTAGATTCATTTACATTTAGGTAGTAGAGTCTTGCATTTTAGTTTAGGTTCATTCTATTGCATCTCTTATCACTTAAAAATCAATCCTAAAGAAAACCCATAGCTTGATCCTTGGGAGAATGACTTAGGTTGACCCTAAACTACATAATTAATTAGGACCTAGTTTAATTGATTGCTTTAGCGACAAAGCACGGACTCTGAAACATGCTTCATGGCTACGTTCCCGCTGAGAAAACGAGGTTCATCTCTCCCTATCGCTATTCTCTATTCATTATTACGAGAAAATGAATTTCAATAATAGAAGGAGATAAATTTTTTGCAACTAATTCCTTTTATTGTTTTCATCTTCTCCCTATGAAATTTCAGCTTTGGAGTTATTATTGTGTAGATTTGGATTTCAGATACTAGACCTGTAGTTTTATTGACGATGATCTATAATTTCTGGTTTTAAATACTATTTAGTCCAGATTTGTAATATAAACAATTTTTTTTAAAAGAAAGCACTTTAGATGTCCCTATTTTAAATTGGGGACGTCTAATTAGACGTGCCCAATTTAAAATGGGGATGTCTAAAGTGTCAGTGTAGCACTTTAGACGTCCCTTTTTAAAATGGGGACGTCTAAAGTCTAGATTTTAGATGTCATTTTATCTACAGACGTTATTGTCATTTTTTACTACGTCGTTCATATAGACGTCCCTTTGTTTTCAGACGTTAAAAGGCTTAAAAAAAGAACATTAAAGATGTTTTTTATAATAGTGCATGTTCAATATATTCAGGCTCATTTTCACATACTGGGCATATATTAGAAACACTACATTTTCTTCTATATAACAATTCCTTTACAGGCACAGCATCAGCTAAGAAACGCCATATCACGTGATTCCAGTGATTTATTTTAGCCATGTACCATTATCCCCTTTCAATCTGTGTATAGCATTCCTCTGCCTTCTCTGCACCGTAGTTAAGTGGAAAAATCTCGAGTTCCTGTCTACTGTTTGCAACCAAGCCACACGAGACCTTTGCCACCAATAAACTTTCTCATTATGCCATAATCTTTCAAGTTCAGTCTCAATATCTTCCACCTTCATTATAACTTCCTCAGTAAACTCAGTTTCATATCATTCTGTCAGTTGCTGCATAAGAATTTTTATTTGTTTATTATAATTTGGGAAGGCCTTTTTGCTCCACTTCATTAGTTTATCCCTGCATTTATTCAGCCTTCTAATTACCTCCTTCACAACATCATCTTACACTCCATTCTCACTCAGCCACCCAACCTTCACTATATCTATATTCCTTGTGCTCAATCCACATTTGCTCAAACCGAAAGCATCTTGGTGTTCTAATTCCTGCATAGCACAGATCCACAGCCAACGGAGCATGATCAGAACCTACAGGTTCTAAGTGAAACACTTGTGCTTTTGGGAATTTTTCCAATAATTCAACGTTTCCCAACACCCTATCGATTCTTTTGTTTATATGCTTCTTATTACTCCTCTTGTTACACCAAGTGTACCTTAACCCTTTAAACCCCAAATCTATCAACTCACAACAACTATGACTTGTTGGAAATTAAGGATTTCTCTCTCTCTTGAGGTTGGTCATTACTAGAAGTAACTTTTTTATGTCTCAAAATTTAAACGACTATTTTTTTCAACCCTATTAAATATGTATCTTTATACTAATGATGCACTATATATTTTTCATTTATTATCCATTCTCTCTTATATATTCTATTTAATCTTTTTCATATTTTTTACTCATTTTGGGGCATATTTAGAAAAGATATCATATTTTGACACATTTTTTGTTTTAACTAGTTTTAATCGCCAGTTCATTTTTTACAATCAAGATAATTGTTGTTTATAAAGAAGGCCGGAGGGAGTGTAATGGCCAATTAGGGAAACTAAAGGATCCAATATAAAAGTGTACAATAATCTTATTAAAAGGTAAAACTACACCCGTATTAATATTTTTGAGTTTTTGTTATTATGTTTTTATCTACCCTCTTAAATACATATTTTTTTTTTCAATCCTAATAGCAAAATGTAGTTTTAAAATTTTTTGACAATGTAAAGCACTAACTCGTTGTCTTCAATAATGGTTTGCTTTCGTAATACTTCATGTAAAATGTTGGTGAAATATATTAACATTCGCTTATTAAAAAATAAGTCATAATTCTAAAATGGATCCACAATGAGAAGATAGATGTGCGATATCAACCACAAAATGATCTATAACAAAGCGGCACTTGTTTCCAAAAGTCACTTTTACATTTTTTTCACGTGTGTATTCCTAATGAATGATATTTTCTCTTTCACAGGACCACACTCCTTTTAAAAAAACGAAAAATTATTTATTAATCTTGATATTTTCTCTCCCTTTATTCTTGTTAAGTATTTCAAAGATAATAAAAGTCAATAGATTTTAAATTATAATAAAAAACTCATTTAATTTAAATTAGATATGAAAATAAAATTTTAGCTAAATTTAAAGAATTAAGTTTAAAGTAAAAAAAAAAAAAAGATAATAAGCTGTCAACAAAATTCAAACTCAATAAAAATATTTTCGTCCTGTTTTAGATTAGAAAATTTAGGTAAATTAAGTTACACAAAGATATATAATCACAAATTACATACTAAATGAGTTTTCAAATTGAGGAACGAGGAATGAGACTGGTGCTTACCCCCTAAACAAAGTGTTGTTAAAACATTAATTTAACCCATTTCATGACTATAATGATACAATTACATGGTTGAAGCCATCTGATCCAGCTGTCATCAAATATCTCTTTCAATTTTTATTGAATATGAGATGGTGAGTTCGACTTTCTATGGATAAGTCTGTGAAGTGTATGGCTAAAAAATAAAGTCCGCGAAGTGAAGGATATATATATAAAAGGATACAATTTCCTGAATCCTGTTACATTAGAATAACCATAAAGTCTTTCTAATATATATCTATATATATATGGACTTCTCAAGTTATTTGCTGATTTGGCAGGCCACTTATCTCATATATACCGTTGTTTACTTTAATATAATTGTCTCATCATATAAAAAAGAAAGGAAAAATAATAACCCTCAAGTCACCCTATAAATAACCCTGTCTTGCTGATGGCCTCTCCACAAGTGAAAATTACTCAGACACACGAACAACGATGACTGTGAGCAAGAATGTGATGCTGATGATGGCTTTGGTGCTGTTCCTTATGGCCTTTACGGGAACCACCACCGTGTTGGCTCGCCGTGATCCGACCACTTTGCTGGCTCAGGCAATGATGAGCGGCAAAGACAACAACATGGTAAAATCCACCACAAGTGCCTGCTGCGACAACTGCATCTGCACAAAATCAAACCCACCTCAATGTCAGTGCCATGATGCTGGAACTGCTTGCCACTCTGCTTGTAAGAATTGCATATGCTTACTCATCTGGCCTCCCGTATGCTATTGCTATGATATCACCAAATTCTGCTATGAACCTTGTTCTTCCTCCAATTAACATATGCTCATGTTTCATCATTAATAGTAATGATAATCATGGTGTTATATATGTAATTAAGCAAAGCCTGTACGTACTTCTGTCTTCAGGCTTTGTTTATTTCTGTGTGTGTGTACGTACGTATGTGAACCCTATCTTAATAATAATGTTGAATAAAGTAGCGTGTGGGCCTTCCATGTATATGCAGTTTGTTTGTTTGTTTGTGTTTTTTTTTGGCAAACTGATTTGCTTGCAGGCTCACCATGATCTGTGTTACTTGGTCATGCCAAGATTTGTGTATCTTTTTTTATTTTTTATTTTTGTGCCAGTGCCAAGATTTGTGTATCAGCTAAACGCTTTAATCCGTTCATAGGATTAAAGCGTTTCATCTTTGAACAAAAAACAAAAAACAAAAAAACAAAAAACAAACAAACAAAGAAGTGAAGGAAAACACATGCATGGAGGACATCAGGTGCGAAGGTGAAGTTTTCTATTTCATTACCAACATAGAGTTGATCTAGCAATGTATAGCCTTACTAGATCCTTTAGGTCTGTTTGGTTCAACGGAGGGGAGGGAAAGGGAGAGATTTTAATAGAGGGGAGAGGAGGGATTTTAATATTACCTTGTTTGGATTGATTAGATGGGAAGGGAGGAAAAATATTTGTCTATGGAAAATTTTACCCTTTTTTCTAGAATTTTACCCATATTCTATTTAAGCTATTTTTTCTTCAAATTTTGTAGAATGATTAACAAATTAATAAAATATAAATATAAACAATGTTTAACACGGAATATAAAATTATATTCTTGCAATCATTAGAATTACCCAAGAATAATTATAATACATACGAAAAATAGCAGCCAAAAAAAAAAGTAAGGACGCATGTTATTTGGCCGGAAAAAAAAAGACGCCTGACATTGAAGAGTAGAAAAGTGGATTACAGGAAAATAGGAGAGGAAGTGGTGAGTAGTGAAGCAAACGACAGTGCTACAACTTGGCAAGAGTAAAGCAATATCAAAGCATTATCATCACGGTCAACAGCTTTTGCCGAATTAATACCTGCAAACGAGGGATTTGGCTTCGACTTGAGGATCCAGATTTGGGGTGTGGTCAACAATTGTCGCCGTCAATGGCGTTTGCTGTTGGCGTCACTGTCATTCTCAACAGTGATTGTCAGAGAACAAGATGCAGCGGCAGCGACCCTTGGGGTGGCGGACACAACGACGATCTTGGCGTGGAGGGAGAGAGCAGTGTCTCAGGGAAGGAGAAAAGTGGACAAGGCAGTTTGGAGATATTGAAAATAACCATAGGCAAAATGGTCAATATATGGTAAAATATTGTCCCTCTTCTCCAAATCCTCCTCATTTTGGAGGGAAAGGGAGGGAAAACTTCTAAAAATTTTTAGATGCCAATCAAGGGGAGGGGATCAAAATCTCTCCCCTCCCCTCCTGTAACCTCATACTTTAATAGTCAAATTTATAGTTTGAGAATGCATCATTAAGTTGAAATAGAGATCAACGGTTAATTTAAAATTTTTCCAAAAATTGTTTAGTGCGGTCTCACATTCACATTTTGAATATAATTGGTCTGTCCAATTCGGTTTCATTCATACATATCAGAGTGCAACCAAAAATTTCCGACAACGCTCAGGTTTCGTTACTTAATAAAGGGTTTACAACGCTTAGTTTCCCATACAGGGAATTACACAATACTATTCAATATATACAATATGTGCAACTAATCTCCAACAAAATATGACAACCAACTACCAAAATTAAAATTCCTAGCTAGGAGCTCTAACCGCCCTTCGTCACTTGCTTTTTCTTTGAATCAATTGCCCTTGCTGTAGGTTAGTCATTAGAAAGAATGAGATTCAAAAGAATCCCAGTAGTAACAATTCACTTATAACATGTACAATCATGAAGAATGTAAGCAAATCACAACAACAACAACACAATGGCATTTTTGTGACAGCTTTTGCTGCATTCACAACGGCATGTTTCACAACAGCATGTTTCACAACAGCACAATAACGACGTTTCACAATGGCAATGTTACATCACGGCATATTCAATGAAATGACATACATGTAAGGCATCATACACATAATAAGAGAAAGAGTTACTACCTTGTTCTTTCCGCTCGTGCACTGGCACTAGTTTATCACGTGCAAGGCAAATGTCAAATCCTATAATTAGAATTTCAACGACAGGTTATTACTTAATCTAATTCTTTAATTCAAACACTCAAGTTGGTTATCATTAGGGACATTTAATCAAATAAACTAAGGAGTTAAAGTGGTCAATTAACCTAAAAGACCAATTCCTAACCTCAAAGTTCAACAATACTACATTATGCCATTACATCTTCAATTTTCGCATAAAGGACCAAATCTGCCAGAATTTTCTCCAGACTTTGAAAAATCATAACTAATTCTAAACAAATCAAAATGAGGTGATCCCAAGTCCTATGGAAAGCTATTGAAGTCCTCTTCATAGGAAAAATATGAATCATTACCAAAATTCATCACACAATTCCAGAATTACACAAAATCCCACACTGCTCCAGAATTAAGTCCAGTTTCGACATCAAACTTTGGGCAACCAGAACTCCCAGCTCAAAAAAGGAAATGACACAAATTATATGTCCATTTTGAAGCTTGGAATGTGAATTTTAAGACTGAAAGGTTTCATAATTTATAGAGATCATTTGGTTATCCAAAAACACCACAGAAGTAGAGTACCTCACTGGAATTCTATTCAGGCTGAAAATCCAGATTTACATTTTGAGTTTCAATGACCCAAAATCCACAACCCGGGGCTATTTCCATATAATTTTTCATGTAGAACACAATGGAAGTAACAAAATAAACAAATTCTCACTCATTCTCCATATCCTGTTTTGGCAGAAAATTGAAAATAAATTCCAACAATTACCAACATCCAATTTCAGCATCAAACTTATGTCAAACAGTTTCCAATCATCATAAACCACCAATAACAAAACCAAAATATCATGAATTACCCAAACCCTTATTTGGCCAAAATCAAGACAGATTTACACATGCCAAAATACTCATTCAACCAACACAACCAATAGCTCAAATTGATGCTAATACTCACCTCTTGCTTCTCCTTAGTTCCTTTCTTTGGTTTTTTTAGCTTTTGTTCTTGGACAAAAAGGAGAGAAAAATATGTGGTCCACATGTATTCTTTTTTTTGGTGAAATCCAATGATAATTTCCAATATGTTTGATTTGTTTTTTTCCCTCTTTCCTACCTCTTCCTCACTTGGCCGACTTTACCTTAGATATTTGATGAATAATTAATTGCTTCAATTCATTCACTCTTCTTGTTTCTTCTTAGCCGTAATTATTGACAAAGAGGGAGGGGTTTGTTTGACTTATATTTTCTTCTTCCTTTTGGTATTTCTTTGATCAACTTCCTTCTTTCTTTGTTCCAACGTACCACATGAGCAAAAGGTGAGGGAGTATATTGATTAAATGCTTACTCTATCTCTCTTAGCATTTCTTTGACCGAAATGAAGAAGAGGAAGACTGATAAAAGACTTAGCATGATATTTTTGACCAAGTCTTCATCTTCATTTGGTCATCTAATTGTTTTTCTTTCTTGCCTCATGATATATGAAAATAGCTTCTTGGAAGAGGATAATGAGCTCTCAAAAATATCCTCTTACACCTCCTTAATTGATATTATTTCAATTGCCAATTTAACACATGTTTACTTTGACTTTTATGTCATCCTTTTTCAGGAGTACTTCTGTCATTAATCCCACCATCTATTTTTACATTTAGTCCTTAATCATATTTTGGGATATTACACCTCCCCTCTATTTCCCTTCTGTACCCTCAAACCAAATAGACCTTGTGTTGGTTCATTGGAGGGGAGTGATTTTCATGGAGGGGAGGGGAAGGGGATGGAGGAGGGGATGGATTTTAATGCTACATTGTTTGAATTGATGAGAAGGGAGGAGAAATGATGGATTTTATTGTTACCGTATTTGGTTCAGGAGAAAAGAGGAGGGAAAACATTTTTATATAGACAATTTTGCCCCTTCCCACATTTAAGTTGTTTTTACAAAGCATGTTTAATAATTCTAATTAGAACTATTATTCTGATAAAAAAGTAATTATAGATATTATTGCCTTTCTTCGGAAAAAGAAAAAAGAGACCACAACGTCACTATGTATATTTCAGAAAACAGATTTTTGAAAACAAATGCAAAAAAAAGCGTATAAAAAATACATAAAAAGCAGCGACTTTGAACCCAGACCACCGTCAAAATTCCCACTACTAGACCATGAGGTTCTAAGAGGGGAGGTTCTAAGAGGCAGATCATATTAGAATCACAAAGACACCGGAACCCACAACTTTCTCGAAACTGTGATAAACTCAGTGAACCAGATCTAAGACTTACGACTTTCTGTAACAAAATCGTTGAACTGTACCAGTGCTGATGGTGGTGTTTGCTGCAATTGGGTGGAGGTTGGTGAAGCCATGAAAATGAAGGTTGTCGGAGGGAAGTCGATAAAGTCACCAGAGAAGGAAGTTGACTGGATGATGATGGAGATAAGGAAGGAGGGAGGAAGGCGATGAAGTTAAGGGTATAATGTTCTGCATAAGGGAAAATATTGCCCCTCCCCTCCAAATCCTCCCACTTTTGTTTGGGAGGGGAGGGAAATTTTTTTCCTGGAAATTTTTAGATGCCAAATAAGGGGAGGGAAGCAAAACCATTTCCTTTCTGAGCCTCCAATTCAAATCTCAAAGGAAACACTTGTATTTGGAGGAGAAGCTACAAACTTCGAAATTGGATTAGTCAGTTGCTCGGATCCATGATAATAGGATCCAAAAAGGCACCGGATACCGGTTGAAAGTATAAAACGAATTAAGCACAAATTGTTGTATGGTATTCATGATCTTGATATTCCTTTGTGAATCTATCCTTTTGTAAACACTTCAGGGTAGCCCCCTGTACAGTTTAATCCTTGCAATTCTTGTTACTCCCGGCTGTCTACGATATAAATCACCTCTAGAATAATTCCTTAGTCCACATTATAATTCGAAATCGGCATTTCTTTGACAAGAATATATTATTTGAATGCCATGATTTTGGTATGAAAAGGAACTGGCAGTTGAAGGAGCAGAAAAGTGGATTGGAGATGCATTAAATTACTTGCGTGCATCTACCAGCCTTAGGATATGGCTTCGATTAGTAGGTACTAGTAGTATATGCTATGATGTGTGTGTAAATATATTAGAAATTAAATTCAGGACAATATTTATAACCGCTACAAAATCACCCAAAAACAGCTACAAATAACAAACAATAACTACTACAAAATTAAACCGTTACAAAACCTACTACCTTAATCTCTACAAATGCAACGTAGATCTCTATAAATATCTTACCACACCTTATTTCAAACACTTCCCCATATCTTTCAATCCTACCTTTCTTTCGTTTTCTCTCATTTACAAATTTTTTCTTAAGAGCTAAGAAGTTGAATAAGGTGATGAAATATGGTACAAAGTTTCTTTTTTTTCATTTCAATATTTTTTCCCTCATATAATATTTATTCTCACTATTTTTCTTTTTTGCAGATATTGAATGACATTTTCTTTTCTCACTGTTTCCTATTTTCCTTACATAATGATAACCACATTGTAGTAGATAACATAATAATTTCTTATTACCTACATATCCTCAATAATATTACCAATATAAAGTTTATACTTATTCAACTTAATTAAATCATTCTTTTTAAATAATAACTATTGTCAGCTAAACTACTTAAAGAATAAATTATTCAATCCCATATTATAAAAATGGAGACAAATAATTGTATAATTTTGTTTTTAAAATTTCACAAAATATTTGTAGTAGTTTTAAGAACTATAACTGTTACAAATTTAAAAACAAAATGGATTAAATTTCTGACACCAAATTTGACATTTCATATGATATTAGTAGCTGTTATCCAACCGCTACTAGTTTTTGGAGCCATTTTTTTTAAAATTTACAATTTCAATTTAGTAGCGGTTTTGTAACCACTACAAACATGGAGCAAATTGCCAATTTCCATTTTCCATTTCCCGCCACACAAAATTGTGGTGCCAACATTTGTAGCGGTTATAAAACCACTACAATTTCGACAGATAAATCATTATCAACATGAGAATCTTTTAGCGGTTGAAATAAATAAACCGCTACATCAATTGTTATAAAAGTAGTAGCGGTTTTTTTGTTTGGGTACTGTTTGTAATAGTGAATTTGGTAGCGGTTGTTTGTTGTTTATAGCGGTTAAAACAGCTATAAATACGCCTTTTTAACCGCTATTATATCGCATTTTTTTATAGTGAAAGACACGGTCAAATCAGTCCACTAACATGCCTTCCAATTAATTAATCCATAATGTCTTATGCAATCAATGAATTAACGCATTAATAAGCTCTCATATGATTAAATGCGGCTAACATGTATATGCTTATCCATATTAGAAATTACACAATCCTATTAGTATTAAGCTATCAAATCTGATTTAACTCCATAGCCTATCTTAATTCCAATTTTTCAAGTACCAATTAAATAAATCCTAAAATAACTCCAAACAGTTTTGACATGAATAGAGCTAAAACTCCGGATATAATCGGGGCAAAGCTCCGGTGAACCGGGTGGGCAAAAAAAAAAAAATCATCAAATACATTAAATAAATCCAAAACAGAGTATTTAGAAAGCTATTTCGTATTCAGGTTTACTGACAGTAAAATAGTATTATGCAGAAAAAAACAGTTTCGTAAATTTCTAATGAATATACACTATAAAAAAATATTAAATTAGCGACGAAGTTTTTATAGTTGATAGTTCAATTTAGTGACCGAAGCCCACAGTAAAATATGTTAAGAAATTTTAAAATTTCATTTGTAATTCACAGTCTTTTGTAGTAATAAAATAAAATCTTATTATACATTTATAGTATCAGAAATACACAAACTTACTTTACTTAAGATATTTAGAGAATCTCCTAAAGTAAAAGACTAAATAATCTGATTTTTTTTTGAAAATAGCCATATCAGTAGACATTTTATTTTTCAAAATAATGAATATATTTTTTTTACTAAAAACAAACAAATGAGTATACTCTGTTAATAGTAGACTGTATTAATTCCCACCTATGTTCACCCCAACCTAAGTTGGACGCATAAATATTCTCTAAAAATGAAATAATTTAAACGAAACATTCTCTGTATATTTTTTGAATAGGAAAAATAAGTAATGCCTAGATTCCATAACGAAAAAAAGAAAAATTGAGCATCAGACAACGGTGTGCGGGCATTCAACCCAGCCATGCTTATCCATTCAGTCGTGCATAAGTCAATATATCTACTGCAAAAGAAAATTCCTGAAATTTTTCCCGTTAAATTACTTATAATCTAAAAGTACCTGAAATTGTTTTAAGCACACAGGTCCTTGAATGAGTGCAATAATCTTATTCAGGTATGTGCAACATGATGTCATAAATGTCCTCTATTTTATACATAGTTGAAGATATGTTTGCACATGTACAGCTGAAAATGAGTTGCATCAACTGAAAATAGTCACTGATTAAAAAAAAAACCAAGATGGACCCTTTTAAGATGAGTTGCCCACCCAAGAATATGGGTCCTTAAAAAAATTTAGGTATTTTTAGGTAATAAATATTTCAATGGGAATGTTTCATTATCAAGAAAATTTTTTAAAAATAATTTGCATAATACTTATTAATAAACTTGAAAATACTTTACATATATTTGGTTACCTCAAAAAATTAAGAATAAATCTTTTGTTGTAAATCTTTTTTTCCCTAGTCTCAGTCCTTGGTTAAGATTTCCTGTTACCTACATTGTCCTCATCCATTTTTCACGTCAAAATGAGAACTACATGAAAATAGTTAATGATATTTTTTTTAAAAAAATTGTCGTTTTCCTGACAAAAATTTGATAAAAATTTCAGATACTATATATTTTAAAAGATAACGTTATATATCTTAAAAAAAGCATACAAAATATTTTTCTTATCACAATCACTATTTATGATTAGCTAATTGTGTAAAAATTAGCAATTATTTCCTGAATAAAATATTTAAAAATAGAATTTTAAATAAATTAACATTACTTTATTTGATAAAGAGTATAATCCATTTTAAAGCTTGAAGCGCAAAGCACAAAAAGGTTTTCACCTCTTCCAAACTTCTTAGGATTTGAACTTGTGTTATTCTCCTTACGTGGGTGAGGCCGCTTACCACATTGACAAACAACTTGCTAATAAATAACATTCTACGATGAATAGATAGCTTTCTTAAATAATGGATCCAGACCATATTTCTATGATGTTTAAAGCAACTATGATTTTTAAGAATGCTTTTATTTAATTTGGACCCCTTAAATTTATTTTTATTAAATTTCAATATTCTTAATTCAATTGTTTTATTAAATTTTAATTAATCCACAATATAGAAATGGGGGATATCCTTTGAAGTTTGGGACTTGTTAGATGTTATATAAACCCGCTCAACACCAGATTGCCCCAAAAAAAATGAAAACAGTACATGTATTTAATTCATATACATATCTCTCAGCTCAAGAGAGATGAGAAAATATCCCAATCACAAAAATGAGATTAGTCGCCAGGGCTCCATGCTTCCAAATTCATTCGTCCAAAACTCAAAATATCAACTCTTCATATTGTATTCCTTCAATGAATTATCACGATTATATAACATACAATTTTTTCCAATTTTTATGAACCGTGTTTTATGGACCACATTTCTTAGGCCTTGTTTTTTGTCCCTGTAAGTAACATTCCAAATATTATCAATCAGAGTGGTCCTAGTAATGGAGCGCACTAAACCCTTTTAGACAGAGTATATTGTTGAAATGGAAAAAATGTGGTCGGTTTAACGCCAGCTAATCAGATAGAATATAATCCAAATAATTGTACGAAGATTCTTCACAACGAAAAAATATCAATTAGACAGAGTATATCAATTCTTCACAACGAAGAAATATTTCAGTTTTCATCACAAAAAAAGCTACTCACATATCAATTAGACATAGTATATCTAATTTGAGGAGATTAAGGAAGCTAAATAAATGGCTTAACTATAGCATATGTGACATGATCTCTCTAAAATATTCTTGTATAACTATAGCATCTGACTCAACTTCTTCATAATGATTTTCATCAAAGCTCCAGGGAAATATGATTAAAGAAGTTTTGTTGTTTTATTTCTTCAATGTCTTGGGATTTGTCTCACATGGACTTCAATAATTTGGGCACTTGAGTCAACACCATTGCCAAATTTCTTTTGTTAATATCGCAAAAGGTGGGGTCGTTTCTTTTGAACAATAATCTAAATTAGTTTTGGTGAAAAAAAATAACCATAAAAGATAAAAAAGAAAAAGATCTTACATTTAGGACCAAAACTCATCCCAAAACTAGGTCTTACATTTAAGACCAGAGAAGAATCCTTTCTATTTTTTAAAAAGAATAATTAAGTTTAATCAGAAAAATATAATTATATATTGAGTTAACAGAACGTGAAAAACAGGTTTGATTTCTGTCGACGGTAGGAGATAAGTGAGATCATGAAGCCGCGTGAATTTTTATTTTATGTTAATGCAGTCAAGAATTAAAGATCAAACCCAAACCCATAATTTGACACCAGATCAGATATACAGTACTGTTAGGCCATAACGCACTTGACAAATCATGTGACGTCGACACTTTTTTAATACAAAGCATGCTAATTATTTCATTTCAAATTTAAACATCAAACTCTTGTTAAACGAGTTCATGCCCTTCAGATCCATTTTTTGATTCAGTTTTATTGGCATCTTCAGAGCTCTGCATGGATTATACAACTAGTTTAAGATCACTTTGCTGTGTTCTTCAAGGATAGCCACGACCGACTTATGATATTTTGGGCATTTGACGCAACTTCTTCATAATCGTTTTCAACAAAGCTCCGAGGAAATATGATTAAAGAAGTTTTATTGTTTTATTTCTTTAATGTCTTGGGATTTGGCTTACATGGACTTCAATAATTTGGGCACTTGAGTCAACACCAGTGTCAAATTTCGTTTGTTAAAGTCGTAAAAGGTGGGGTAATTTTCTTTGAACAATAATCTAAATGTGGATCTCAAGACTCATGTTGCTCTAAATTTCAACTAGGACAAAAAGAAAACCTAAAAAAAGTTTGAATCCTTGAGAAATCATTTCCCACATAGTGACTAGATGGGTTATATGGGCAATGCTCTTATAAATGACTCTCTCCACAATGAATAAAAAAAAAACCAATTACATAGAAAAGAATCAACATTATCTATCCAACCAACATTTGCACTCCTTTGTCTCATTTCAATGCATGTGTCTCCAATAAAGAAAAGAGGCTTGATAATTTCTCATTGACTAAGCAACAAGAATAATCCTTTTTTTTTTATTTTTTTTTCAAAGACAAGCAACAAATAAACAAAACAAAACAAAACATAGATGAAGGATATGTTAGTTTATGCCTTGATAACTTATTCAAAATTAAACCAATGATTGCAATATAGGGTGCAATTGTAGATCACCTCTTGAGGAACCTTTTATTAACTACCTAGGAACTAAGTACGATGATTGGCATGAAAAACAAGGGAAAAGGGGATTAATTTTCTTTTGAAACTATGACTATAATGCAATGAAAATAGAAGTCCTAAATTACAAGGGAGAATTGCTAAAAAAGACCTCATGGCAATTTAATTGCCAAATGGGACCTGGGAAGATATCTGCACACGGAGAGAAGATTTTTGCACATGTATAGAGAAGAATATCGCACACAAGGAAGATATTCTGCACAAATGGGAAGATATTATGCACGCGAATGTCTCATTTGACAAATAAGTTTCTGATGAGGTATTTTTTCACAATTTTCCCAAATTACAATGTTTTTTTTTTTTTGTATTTTTGGATATAAAATAATAGGTGAATAGAAATGGATGAAGTGAATCTCTTAAAAATGACTTGCAAAGACAATCATAGTTCAAATAACGATAATGGGAGTTTAATTTGCTAGCTTAGTCAAAAATGCCCAAAAGACTCTTTAAGATAGTTTGAGTTAGATTGATTAAACACTTTTACACCGGGCAATATTTAACCCCTCTAAACAAAACTTAATACAAAATGCTAGCAATTTGCAAACAAATTCTCTCAAAATACCAAACCTCAAACACCATTGAGTCTAATGCATTAATCAATGATTATTCCTAGACCTAGAAAATAATAACTTCTAAAAACACTATTAAAAACCACTCTGTATGCAATTTATGAAATCACTAAGTTTTCTAAAATACCAAATCCCATCAACCGATGAGTCTAGCATCAAAAGAAAAGAACCCCTACCCTTGAGATGCTATTAAACCCTCAAAGAGTGTGATTATGAATTAATTAATACAGTTGGTTCTAATGCAATCCAAAATCAACTCATCAATATCCAAGCAATACCATGCAAGATAATAAAGAATCAAGGGAATTATAATGAAATATATATATATATATATATATATAACACCACATTTATTGATTAGCACAATGATCAACATCAACTAATTTAAATTACAAATTGGTTCAAACAAAGATTAAACCAAAAATTATAGTCTTAACTACAAATTACAACTCCTCATACCAGGGAAATTGTAAATACATAGTCAAGCTAATGAATTAAAACTAGAACACTCCTTTGTAGCACTTAGAACTGAAGCCATAGCTTCCATCTTCAAGAGCTAAGAAAATCACACACTCATGATGCTAACTTCAGCTACAAAATCCATTAAAAATCAATAAGCCCATTGAATGCAAATACAAGGGTGAATTTTGATGAGAGAGTGAATAAACTTGAAGGAGTTCTTGGTTGGAGAAAGTGCTGGCGGAAACTTTCACCTGGAGCTCAACAGATTATGATAGAGAGTGGAAGGATCTAGAAGATGGGACTAGAAGAAGCGAGTCGAAGGTTGATGGAGATGGTAGAAGCAAATGGGAGTAAAAGTGGAGGCTAGATGAAGAAGATGATGATTGAAGGTGAATGTCCAAGCAGTCTGTGGCACTCCTCTACTTGTCTATTTGTCAAGAGTGTGGAGCTTTCACTGGCAGTGCTTCCTATGGTAAGATTGAGGTTGGCCAGTGGTAGAGAAGGATGGTGATGGTAGAAGCTTGGCGCTGTGTCTCTCTCTGTTTCACCGACTCTGTCTCTCCCTGAAGAACTCCATTTTAGTCGCCTCGGGGTTATCAAGAATAAAATCGAATTAATGCAATATAGTATACAACTCGGGTCGTTTCACTTTGAAGAGCCGGTTATGAAACTAGTTCCTAGTAAACTAAGGAATTATAATGCAAAATTGACAAGGGTAAAACATAATAGATTAATTTTCAAAAATATGAATTGAATGCAATTAGAATAGATATTTTTGGGATTTTCAAATAAGGAGGAATGGAAATGGGTTAAAAATGAAAGTGTTGAAAATGCTCTTGGAAATTGTTTCAATGACTATCCTTGCTCAATTAAAATATTTGGAGAGTTAATACCTTAACCTTCTAATATTCCAAACCTCATTAACCAATGAGTCTAGCATCACAAGAGAGGGACCCCTACTCTTGAAATGCTATAAAGCTCTCTTAGTCTAATGAGTTTCTCTAAGTTTTCTAACATGCCAAACCTCAATTACCATTGAGTTTAATGCTTAAACTCATGAACTCATTAATTCAAGCATTATTAAAACTCCTTAGAGAGTGATTATGAAATAAGCAATGCATTTAGGTTCAACTATAAGTTCAATTCAATCAAACTATCCAACAATACCATGTTCAATAGATAGAAAGCAATAGAATTATAGAAAAACATATATATAACCATATATAGATGAGTACAAATCCTCATTACAAATCCAAAATCATAAGAACTCAATCCATAGAATAAAACATAACTAAATTATAGTCTCAATATACAAATGAACTACTAAACCTAAGAAATCACAAATATAATGACCTATAGATAATTTAAACTCCCCTTTGAAGCATATATGAGCTCAAGCCATCTCTAGATCATCTCAACGAGCATAAAATTGCCTAACCACTCATGAGAATAGCTTTAAGAAACATAATCACACTGTGCTTCAAACACCCAGTCATAAGATCACCGATTATTAAATTAACCAATTAGCACTAAATTAAGGAAGAACTATGGCTGAATTGGAGCATAAAATCAGAGTGCCACGGTCTGGTTCTGGAAGATAAAGAGCGCTAGCATAGATGGTGAAGGTGAGGACGAAGGTAAAGATGGTGAATGAATGAAGAAGACGATGGTCTTGGAGCTTGAAGAAATCATTGATGGCTGCCTCCTCTGTTTGAATAGTTGCGGCTTTGAGTTTCTACTTCAAAACTTGCAAATAGAGGTGAAGAAAGATGAAGGTGGTAAAGGGCGGAGAGATGGAGGAAGGTTACCGACCAAGATGGTGGTGGATGGCGGAGTGGGTGGCTGGTGAAGTTGATCAGTGAAGAAGAACGATGATGGTCTCAAGGTTTCTTTTTGTTCATGGCTACTCTTCCTTCTAAAATTCTCGCCCCTGCTCTCTGAAACTGACCTAAAACTTTGGAATAAAACGCAACAGTTTTGTAAGACCATTATGTCATTTTGCAAATTCATGGGACTAAACTGTTATTTCTAAAATGCAAACCCCAAACTGCTATTTTCAGTTTTAATCCCATTTTCAAGTACCTATAATTAAAAAATTAAACTAACATCAAATATTCTCAGAAAAATCAATGATTAAGAGTAATTACAATTTTTATGACAATTTTGCCCTTTTGAGTCATAATTTAATGTATTTACTCTTAATATCAATTTATCTTAAGAAAGGCATTTTAAGTTCAATACTTATAACAAAATCCCCAATTAAAGTATAAAAATATATAATAAAAATAGGGATTTATCACTACCGCAATTTCTCTCTGGTCAATTCTGAGCTCCTCGATCTGAGCTTCTATCCGTGGTAAGAGTGAATGGAGGTTGAGGGAAGAAGGTCACTAGTGACTATGGTGGCGAAGGCGAGAGTCACCTATGACAGAAGTGGAGAAGGGAGGTGAAGAAGATGAAGATGGTGAAGAATGAGAGGTAAGGTCGATTCTGAGCTCTTGAAGAAGAAGAAGAAGAAGGGTCCAA
Organism: Inga leiocalycina; assembly: GCA_963242795.1. Lineage (NCBI taxonomy): Eukaryota > Viridiplantae > Streptophyta > Magnoliopsida > Fabales > Fabaceae > Inga > Inga leiocalycina. The sequence continues at coordinate 81,155,173 of OY725320.1, read as the reverse complement.
GGCGCTGTTTCTCTTGCTGTTGTGTCGAGCTTAGCTAAATCTGACCTAGGTCTTTGGTCAAAACTCATGTTTTGACTAGGGACTTAACTATAAAGTATAAAATTTTGTTGATTGAACCATATTCTTACATAATTTTTCATGATTTATTTGGGATTTAAATGCATTTTATGAAGCATTATTGCATGATTAAGCATTAATTTTGGTTAGGAACAATTGTTTTGAATTAATGGCAATTAGGGGAAAATGTTTACAATTTATTAATTATTTTTATACAATTGTCCCTTGAACTTTTGATGCTACGTTGTGCTTAATTTTTGCATTGTAGGTGCTCAAGGAGAAATTTTGAGACTTTGGAGGTCAAAAATTATTAATTTGTGGATTATAGAAAATCACAAAATAAATCCCAGAATTTCATAGAAATTACAAGTGTATGGAGAAAAGGGACAGAAGAAATTATAGTAAAGGACCCAAAATATTCAGAAATTTTAGTCCTGCCTCAGAACATTTCAAATTAGTTTGCTTAAGTCCCTCCTTAATTAAGAACATTTTGGAATTGTCATGGAGGTCCCTGGTCATCTCATCATGTGTGGGCTTCATAGAGCAGAAATTAAAGACCCAACTGCAGTGACATACTGGTGTGGGCCGTAGTTAGGACTAAAATAAGGATCTGAAACTTAGACCCGATTTGGTGAGGCTTTGGTGGACATGGGAAAATGGACATGGAAGATCCGAGAGGCAAGCGGAAGAGGAATAAAACCAGAGTGACAACGCCGCACAGGGGGGTGATCGAATAATCGCATCGCAGATCATCATCATCATCTTCTTCTTTTTCTTCCTGCCTCTTCCTGGTGTCGCCGGTAGCACTCCTGCATCTCCACCATCACCGCCGGTGACTTCCCTTCACTCTCACTGTCACCTTCCCTCTCTCACTACCAATCACCATCGGCTTACTCTGTTCCATTTATCATCACTGATAAGCTGGACCTTCCCTCTCTCAAGCAACCTACACCACCACCTTCATCGTGCCCCTCTCCTTTCTCGTCAGACAACTTACACCACCAACTTCAACAGAGTGAGGCGGACGAAGGACAGAGAGAGCTTGAGGGGAGAGACAGAGAGACCATTGTCAGAGCTTGACTTAAGCAGAGACATAGCTTAGATTTGTAGCACCACCATCGTTCATCACTCATTTCAACACCATCGCCATTCCTTCCTCTGCACTACGCCACCATCATCTTAACAGCATCATCGTCATCATTATTTTCACCGCTTTTCCATTATTTCCTCCACGCCGACGACCAACCACAATCACTTCCTTATCCCTTCTCATTCACCATTTGATTTAATAGCTCCTATTTCCTTCAGTCATTCTCCAAACCAACAGATCCCATTTATTCTTCTTTGCTGATTTGGTCCTTCAATTTCCTATGGGTTCTGTGAGTTTTGAACATATTGTGATTATTGTTGGAGAGATGAGTAGTTGATTTTGCTTGCTTCTTGGTGATGATGAATTGTGCTTGAGCTTATTGGACTACAAAGGGGAGTTTTACTATCATTCCATTAGTCTAAAATTATATATATTTAGATTGCCTAGTTTTAGGAATTTTCATATATGTGATTCTAGAATTGGGATTAATGTTAATTGTCTCTTTTGGTTTGATAATTGTAGTTGAGATTGAATTTTGCAATGTGAAGATTATATATGTTTGAATTTCTTTGTGGTTACAATGAGATTATGTTAATTAGCGTGTTATTATCTAGTTAATGTGGTTGATTTGTATCCTTGAGGGGCTGTTTAGCGCTCAAATCCAAGAAGACTCATGTTGCATTATTTCAATTTTAATTGCATATTAAGTGGTTTTTAACAATATCTCAAGAGGTAGTCGTTAGCTATGTTTGTAGGAGTTACTATTAATTGGGATTATTGGACTCAAGTGTTATTTTGAGGTTGCTCTTAAGACTTAATGAATTCTTAACTCCCATAATCTTTTTGAGCAAGGATTGTCATTTCTTCATTACCAAGAGCATTCTTTATTGATATTTTCCACTCCATACCATTCCATGCAACCTTATCCATTCCATTTTTATAAAAAGACCAAAAACAATATTTTAGCATTTAATTAATTTGCATCTTTCTTTTAATTATTAATTTCAAAAACCACTTCCCCATTTCCCCTTGTTTTAATTGCATTTGCATGATAATTAGATTACTTAGGTAGTTCAATAAAGGCTCCTCAAGTGAGACGACCTGAGTGTTGCATTGTACTGCAATTCTTGGATTAAAAATATTTTGCATTTGACCCCAAGGTGTAAAGACACGGTCAAATCATTTGTGGAAGGACTAAAATGAAAATTTTAAAATTTTTGTGTGTCTAAACTATAATATTTGCAATTTGAGTCCAAACTTCCATTTTCAAACTTGGTTCAATTTCTTCAAGCACCTATAATTAAAAAAAAAATTAATCCAACATCAATTATTCTTATAAAAATCAATGATTACGAGTAATTACAATTGTTCCATTTTAGTCCTAATTTAATGTATTTACTCTTAATCCCAATTAATCACAAAGAAAGCTTTTTAAGCTTAATAATGATGACAAAATCCATAATTAAAGTGTGAAAATATATAATAAAATTAAGGATTTGTAAATACATAAGAAAACAAAATAAAAATATTCATAAAGATCAAACTTAAGCTACTAACACACCACAAAAAGACTATCAATTCATAGAGATTAATTTTTAGAGGTTGGACAAAATTGCTACAAATGTCAGGATTTGTAGTGGTTTTTTCAAAAACCACTACAAATTTGCAACAGTATGACTCGAGCCATGTGATGCCCTAGTAAGCGAATGACATTTGTAGTGGTTTTCACAAAAAAATTGATACAACAGGTGGCGCCAACTTTGTGCCAAATTTGTAGTAGTTTGTTTGTAGTGGTTTCGTGATATGAATAGCCACATTTGTGGCATTGGGTTTGTAGCTGTTCATAAGACAAGAAGCAGTGCAGAATGCAAATGGTTGCTTACTTGTAGTGGTTTTGAGGAATAACCGCTACAGAATGCATAAGGTATACACATTTTTAGTGGTTTGGTAAAACGACTACAAAATTTCACATTGCATGAGGTAGGGTTTCGTGATTTGTAGTGGTTGAGGTAGCAATTTTTTGTAACTCGCTACAAATCTTAAGGCTATATAAGCGCCATCACCCTTAATTTTACCGCATTTGGCAAATTTGTTTCTAGAGTGCTGTAAAAGATTTTGCTCAAGTATTTAAAAAGTTAGTCCCTTGAGGTTAGTAAAGTTAACTCTTTTATTTCATTTCTTTTCCTATAATTATAATTTTGTTATAAATATTGATAATATTTTTAATTATTTAATAATAACTTTATTTATTAGGACTTTTGGGAGATAAAGGTGAGGGGAAGAAGGCTGAGTGTCCCCCAGACCTATTCTGCCGGGGAGCAGTAGTAGAGGTAGTAGTGGTAGGGGAAGTCAAGGGTAGCTTGGAGTTAGACAAGTCCCTTGCCATCACAGGAGGTGACGCCAACACAGCAGCTTACTTTAGAGCGGCCATAATAGACGACCCTACAGGAGGCGACCCTACTAGAGCTACCAGTTCAGCTAGAGGGGGATGACATTAGTCTCAGCTATTAAGACGCGACTGAGGAGTTTAACTTGAACATTCCTATACTAAGTAACATAGAGCGGTTCCTGGATGAGGAGGAGGCCCGGGACCAGAATAATCCACGACAGTCATCTTCACAGTCGATGGGATTTGAGGTGCATGTTCAAGGTAAATTTAATTATTGTTTTAATGAAGTTAATATTTAAATTATATAGGCTTAAATGTGGATTCAAATTTAATTAAAGTATATGGTAAATTTTGCAAATGAGCAGGGGAATATAACCACTAGAAGGCTGGACGTGGTTGGACTCCATAGCATAGATTGGGGACTACATGTCATAGTTTTGTGCAATGAGGCCATAGACCAGCCAATTGAGAATGGTGGTTACCTATTCAACTGCTATCTGAACGAGCTAGGCACGAATTAGATGCAGTTCCCTATCTACTTCAAGACATGGAAGAAGATTCCCTGAATGCTGAAGATTATATGGGACGAGGTTGTGAAGGTAATTAATTGTATTTAATTATATTATAAATGTAAATAGTTATAACTTATGTCATTTTTAATTAATTAATTGTATTTAATTATTATTTATTCAATTGTGATACAAGATAGGTTTGCCATGCGTGACAACAAGAAGACGTACATGATGATAAAGATGGGGGTGGCTGGAAAAATAGAAGGAATCATCTCTACCACATAATGAATAAGGATGGGATGATACCTCTAGAGCAGATGATATAGAACGTGCCTGTCGGTGTCCCACCTAATGACCGGGCAAGTTTTGTCCAGTACTGGAGGAGCCTAAAAGGACAAGTAATTTCTTTAATAATTTTTATTTTTTAATAATTTTAATGTTTTGTTGTTTCTGTAGGGTCTTTATCAGATAAACACTAGGAATCAAGGGCAATAGAGGATACATCACACAGTAGGATCGAAGACATTTGTTATCACTTACAGTGAATTGGTATTTTTTACAATTAAATTGATTTTAGCTTTATAATATAAATTTATTATTTATAATAATAATTTCTTGTTTTAATTCTTTTAGTAGAAGAAGGCTTAGTAGAAGAACTGTCAGATGGATTATGGGGAGTTATTTATAGTCACCTATGGACACCAAAATGGGACTACTACCTCTTAGCAGGCAAAGAAGGCCATTGTAAGATATAGACACTTTTTTAATATTTGTTATTAATAATTGTTTCATAAAATGGTGCTGCAGGAGATAATTTAGCAGTCATAGGCTGAGCTGAGAGAGACTCAGACACAAGAGTCACAGGGGTCTGTAGATCCTACTGTGCCTCTAAAATATGCTCTGGGCCCAATTAAGCACCTTGGACACTGTAGAGATATGGGGTTCGGCACCTCTCGAGTAGGGACCTCCAGCGTCAGAAGGCCAAGGTAGGAAATTATTCAAGAGATCTATACAGATGCTGTCGGGGTCTTGGTGTCGGTTGTTTCTTGCTAAGGAGCATCCAGAGGTCCTGCCAATCCCTTGGTTCATCATTCAACCACCCCCTCCTCCTACCGATGATGATAGTATTGTAAACTCTAGGAAGCTCCATGATCTTGGCCTACCTAGAAGAGGACTTAATGATCAGTCGTCGGATAGTTAGTTATCTTAGTTATTTTCATTTATGATTTAGGACGCTTTGTGCAATTTGGACGTTTGTATTTTCATTTGGTACTCTTACAAAAATAATGTAGACATTTCTATTTTCATTTATTAATTTCTTATTTATTAGAAATCATGCAAAAAAAAGTTTTAAAAAAATAACTACAGTTTTGTAGCGGTTTTTGCTCAGAAACTGCTACAAAATGTAAAGTATTTTTTTAAAACATAAGTTTATATTTGTAGCGGTTACAAAATGGCTACAAACTGTTAATTATTTTTTTAAATAATAAATAACGTCTTGTAGGAGTTGACAAACCATTACAAAGTGTGTGATTTTGAAATTTGAATATTTCAAATCTTGCCAACGGTCATGAATTGTGTGGCAATTCCTACCCCATAACCACTACAAAGAGTGTGATTTTGAAATTTGAATATTTCAAATCCCGCCAATGGTCATAATGTTTGTAGTAGATTTTGCCCATAACTACTACAAAGTTTACACTTTGTAGCGGTTATGGTAGAGGTTGTACAATCGTTACCAATTGTTTAACGTTGGAGAATTTGAAGTTAATCATTAAGGCTTGCTTCATTCATGAAGTGTGTAGCAATTCCTGCCCTATAACTGCTACAAAGTGTGTGATTTTGAAATTTGAATATTTCAAATCCTGCTAATGGTCATGAAGTTTGTAGTGGTTTTTGCCCCTTAACTGCTATAAAGTTTATACTTAGCAATTATGGTAGCGGTTTTACAATTGCTATAAATTGTTGAACATTGGAGAATTTGAATTTAATCATCCAAGAACACGTCAATTAGAAAACTCAAAATTCTCTCTCTACTTATCTTCTTTACTAACTTTTTTCACTAGCTATGGATAAGTCATGGATCAAGTTGCCATGTAATTCTCTAGCATATTTGGTAGGATTAAACAATTTCTTGGATTTCAAATACTCTCACGCCAGCTATAATGGTAAGATCGTGTGTCTGTGTCCTAGATGCAAGTTTAAGAAGTGACATACACAAGAAGTTGTTAGGGAACATTTTACTTGTATGGCCTTTCCCAGAAGACTATACGTTCTAGGGAGTTTATGGTGAGAAACCTGGTATGAGATATGATGATGCTCTTCCTCGAAGTTCACAAGTAGAAGTACAAGTAGATCAAGATGATCCTATTAATGATGTTATTCGTTATGCATTCGGTTTTCAAGATGACAACTTCAATGAAGAGGTGTAGGGTTCAAACCATGTGTTCTTAAGGAATAAAGTAGCTTGGTATTTTTTTAGCTTAATGGATGATGAAGCAGATCTTCCTTTTGTATCAAGGTTGTTGAAAATACTTGAAATTATCTTTGTTGATCAAATTGTATCATATAAAGTGCTTGTATGGAATCACTGATATGCGAATGGCGATGTTGCTAGAATTGCTACAGGATGTATTCCTCGACATAGAGATTCCCACAACATTCTATGAGATCAAGAAGATTATTAATAGATTGGACTTGAACTACCAAAAATTGATGCATGGCCCAATGATTGCATGCTATATTGGGGATATGATACTAGCAGGGAGACTTGTAAGTGATGTAACACATTCAAGTATAAGACAATTCAGAAGGGGAAAAGTAGAAGAAGAAATGTGCAAATATTCTCAAGTACTTTCCTTTGAAGTCATGGTTACAAAGATTGTTTATGTCGTCTAAAACAGCTGAGCAAATAAGGTGGCATGAAGTTGACAAGAATGAAGATGGTAAATTAAAACATCCACGTGATGTAGATTCTTAGAAAGCATTCGACTTAGACTTTCTAGCTTTGACAACAGACCCTAAAAATGTTTGTCTTACTTTGGCGACCAATGTTTTTAATCCATTTGGGAATCTTAGTACAGTTATAGTATTTGACAAATAATCTTATTCCATACAACTTGACCCCTAGATGTGTATGAAACAAAGCTTCTTCATTTTGTCTATGATCATTCTAGGAAAAAAGTCACAGGGTAATGACATCGATGTGTATCTTCAAACGCTTATTATGGAATTACTAGACTTGTGAAATGTCGGCATCAAGACATATGACATATACGAGAAGACACTATTTAACTTGTGTGCAGCCTTGATATGGATAATAAGTGACTTTCCTGGGCTAGGAACTTTATCCAGGTGGAATGTGCATACTAGGATGGCGTGTCCAGCTTGCAATTTTGACTCTGACTCAATGTTCTTTCCCCGTAGTTGAAAGTGGTGCTTCATGGGTCATCGGAGGTTTCTTGATGGTAACCACAAGTTTAGATTACAACGGAATTGTTTCAATGGGAAACTGGAAAATAGAAGACCACCTCAGACTTTATCAAATGCATATATCTTATAGCAGCTTTAGGATGTTGAATTCGAGTTTGGAAAAAACGATGATGCAACAAAAGCAGGGAGAAATACTAATAGGACTTCTTATGCACCTTCACAATGGCAGAAGATAAGCATCTTCTTTACTCTTCCATATTAGAAATCTAATTTACTTTGACACAGTCTTGATGTCATGTACATTGAAAAAAATGTATACGACAACGTGCTATACACGTTGTTTAACGAACCCAGCAAGTCAAAAGATCATCTTCAAGTAAGGAAAGATTTACAAGCTATTGGAGTTTGTGAAGACATGTGGCCAGATGAGCATGACAAATTTCAACCGACAAAAGTCACCCTCACTAAACCAAACAAGAAAATCTCATTTGCGACGTTGAAGAAATTAAAAGTTCCTGATGGGTATTCAAGAAATATTTCATGATGTATTGACATGCAGGCTCGAAAGGTTACTGGGCTAAAGAGCCATGACTCACATGTTCTTATGCAACCGTAACTTCCACTGGCAATAAAAACTACATTGCCTCCTAATATGTCCATCGTTTTGGTGGAGTTGTGTTATTTCTTTTAAAAGTTGTGTTCCAAGGTTTTAATTGTTGAGGAGCTCGATCAGCTGCAACACAAAATCATTCTTACACTTTGTCATTTGGAAATGATCCTTTCTCCATTCTTTTTCACTATGATAGTTCACCTGATAGTCCACCTTGTTCATAAAACAAAGCTCCCTGGCCTAGTTCAATATTGACGGATGTATCTTATTAAGAGGTAGTCATTTATATATGTGCATCAACTTCAAACTAATAGAAACTGAGAAGTTGCAAGCACTTAGACATGACTTGATTAATTGCAATTAAGTTGAAACCTTCCTTCAGCAAGTATTGTATACTCATGTTATTTTATATATTTCCTTACATTTTTTACTTACATTTCTTGATCACCATCACAAGATTAATTGCACGGAATTCAGAAGTCATGTGAAGTATCAATTTAGGATCCATACACAAACATCCTCCAAAATTGATAAAAAAAAGTCCACATATAATTCCCAAGTTAGTTCGCACGCAAAATACTAAATGACCATAACCCACACTCATTAGATTTCAGAGCTCTCGCAATCGGCCCTCTTTACCATGCAAAAAGGTTTACATCATATAATGTCAATGGTTTCAAGTTTTGTACGGTTTCATGAGATCAAGGATTTTTAACTCAAAACTTGGGTCTTTATGGTGTCTTTGAGACAAGGAGTTATGTGAGCAGTAGTGACGGCAACATGCAGTTCGAAGGCATAACTTATGATGGAAAGCTTCTTGATGTCATTGAACTAAATCACCAAGGCAATTTCACTGTGATGTTGTTCAAGTGTTTGTGGACAAATACGTTAACTTCCTGGGGACTCACAATTGAAGACTTTGGCATCACATAAGTAAATTACTCTTGGCCAATTCACACTGGTCAATCTAAAGATGATGAGCCATATATTCTTGCCCCATAGACACACTAGGTTTATTATGTCGAGGACAAGTAGCACAGGGATTGGAATATGGTGGTTTACTTGAAGATCCGAAACCTTTACGACATAGGTAATAGTGATAACATTGCTTGCGAGAGTGAGCCATTCTAGCTTGCCAATTTTGAAAACTTCTTCCGTGAAGGTGATGACAATTTTCCTATAGTTCGGTGCATTTTTATAAGTTACACTTTATTATCACATAATTTAAATTTAATTTTTGTGCAAAATAATAAAATCACCACTAACATTTTCTTCACACATTTTTTATAGGATGTCGACGGAGAATGATTAAACGAATTTAACTTTTGTTCTTGTAAAGCTCAATTAATAATTTTTTTAAAAAAATTCAACTAATATTCGTAGCAGTTTTGAAACCACTACAAACTAAACAAAAACCGCTACAAATGTAAAATTACTACAAATATTGTCAACTCAACTGCTATAAATATAAACCGCTACAAAAACCATCACCTTAATCGCTACAAGTGTTACTCATATCCCTATAAATACCCCTACCACACTTCATTTCAAACCCTCTTCCATTTCTTCCCACCCTTATTTTCTCTTGTTTTCTATCATCTGGTGAAGATTTCCCAAAGAATTGAGCAAGATGATGAAATATGGCAATTTTTTTGAAATCTTTGATTTCAACATTTTGATTTTTTCCTTCTTATAATACTTATACTAATTATTGTTCTTCTTTTGCAGAAACTTAAGAACTCTTCCCCAACATTTTCAACATTCCTTCCATACTCATCAACATTCCTTCAATAATCAAAGAACATCTAGTAGACAACACAAGTCATTGTTACCTACACATTCTTAATATTAAACCTACATAATGTTTATACTTATCTAACTTAATGTAATCATTCTTCTCAAATATTAATTACTATAATTTAAATTGTTTCTTGAATAATAAAATATTCAACAAAATATTGGAACAATGGACTCAAATTATTATTTTTCCTTTTCTTTTAATTTATGTGATAGTTAGTAGGGGTTTCAAACTGCTACACATTTAAATTCAAATTCATATTAAATCTTTGGCATAACTTTTTGAAATTTCATCCAATATTTTGGTGCCAATTTTTTAAAATTCCTTGATGTACTTAGTAGCGGTTTAAAAAACACAACAATGTTAGCACCAAATTTTCAATTTTTATATCCCGTCACACCAAAATTTGGGAAAAATTTTGGAGCCAACATTTGTAGCGGTTTTAAAACCAGTACAAGCTACTAAGATAATGTGTTATCTATGTACGCATCTTGTAGCAGTGTGATGAAACCATTACCAATACATTAGCAGTTCTGTTTATGTGAGTAATGGTTCTTAGAAGCCTCTATAAAACCGTTTGCTATAGTGTGTTTTGTAGCAGTTTTTCCAACCACTACTACTGTCGTTTGTAGTGGTTAAAATTGTTGCAAGTACAACATTTTAACTTCTACAAAACGACGGTTTTTTTTTGTAGTGATGCTCAATCAATTATAACCAAAATAGTGTTGGCACAAGTCCCTACCAATGGCGCCAAAAACTTAATAGGCATAAAATGTGTAACCTACAATTCCACAAGTATATAGGCCATATTAAGTAATAAAGAGTGTGTCACGTATTTCTTTTAGAGGACTTGGTACCTAAAACCGGTTGGTCATTGACTTTAAAGTTTTGTTTAACTTGAGCAACAGGCAAAGATAGAATGAAAACAAAAATAATAATTAAAATTCTAAGCTACAATTAGAGTTAGTGCTGATTTTGTATGCAGAAAAAAAATCTAGGATAATTACTCCCCTGAATCTGGATTATATCTAAGTAATTAATCCCTTTGAATTATTAATCCGATGTACTCTCTCTGGTCCTTATTATAAGGCATTAACTACCAATTCTCACAAATTAATAAAAACAGTTAAAAACATTAAAATTATCCTAAATTTTAAGTGATTTTCAATATTACCCTTACTGACTACACTAAACTCAAATATCATATTAATTATTACTCTCTCCCACTACCCTTACTAAATCTGGGCATACATGAAAAAATAAATTAAATGCTCCTTGGAAACTTGCAAGTGCCTTGTAAAGAGGACCAATGATACTTATTAGTTGGTGTCTTATAATAAAGACTAGATGGAGTCTTTGCTAACTAACCTAGAGCACTAAATTGCTTACTAGTGCCTATCCGTCTACTAACAAGCCTACTAGTTAATTAATCCATAATATCTTATGCAATCATTTAATTAATGCATTAAGATGCCCAAACGCTAATATAACTAAATGCGGCATAGATTTATATGTATATGAAATAGCCCTTTAGTCACCTCGGGGTTATTAAGAATAAAACTGAATTAAAGCAATATAGTGCACAACTTGGTTTGTTTCACTTTGAGGAGCCGATTATGAAACTAATTCCTAGTAAGCTAAGTAATTATAATGCACAATTGACAAGGATTAAATATAATTGATTGATTTTCAAAATTATGAATTGAATGCAATTAAAATAAATATTTTTGGGATTTTTTAAATAAGGAGGAATGGAAATGGGTTAAGAATGCAAATGATGAAGATGCTCTTGAAAATGGTTTTCAATGGCTATCCTTGCTCAATTAAGATATTTGGAGAGTTAATACAATAAGCTTCTAATATTTCAATCCTCATTAACCAGCGAGTCTAGCATCACAAGAGAGGGACCCCTACCCTTGAAATCCTATTAATCCCTCTTAGTGTAATGAGTTTCTTTAAGTTTCCTAAAATATCAAACCTCAATTACCATTGAGTCTAATGCTTAAACTCATGAACACATTTATTTAAGCAGTATTAAAACCCCTAAGAGAGTGATTATGGAATAAGCAATGCATTTAGGTTCAACTATAATTCCAATTCAATCACACTACCCAACAATACCATGTTAAATAGATAGAAATCAATAGAATCATAGGAAACATATATATAATAATATATATTGATAAGTACAAATCCTCATTACAAATCCCAAATCACAAATTACAAGAATTCAATTTATAGAATAAAACATAACTAAAATTATAGTCTCAATATGTACATGAATTTTTAAACCTAAGAAATCACAAATATAATGGGCTATAGGTAATTTAAACTCCCCTTTGGAGCACATGTGAATTCAAACCATCTCCAATTCATCTTCAAGAGCTAAGGAAATCAGCTACTCACAACCATGGATTTAAGAAAGATAATCACACTCTGATTCAAACACCCAACCATAAAATCACAGATTAAAATGACCAAATTAGCACTAAACCAATTAAATTCAGTGGCTGAAATTTCTAGAAACAGAGCATCCATGTCTGTGATGAATTCGGAAACAGAGGGGCTGTGGTCGTGAAGGTCGGAGGGGAGAAATCAGTGAAGGTCGCCAGTGAGACGATGACCGTGTTGATATGATGATGAAAGTGATCAAAGAGAACAAGCCCAGACTCTTCTCTCTAATTCTCCTCTATGTTCGGCTCTCACCAGTGACAACATCGATAGTGGTTTGTCGGAGGATGTGTGGTGGTGGTGCTGTGGTGCTGTGGTGCTTTGCTTCTCCATCGTGGCAGCTCTCTCTCCAACTTTGAAGTTGCGTCTCCGAGCCCCGTTCGATCTTCAGAAACTCGCGGCAAGGGTGTATGCAGAGTATGACAGTAGTGGTGGAGGTGGGAGGCTACCGGCGGTGGAGGAGTGACGACGATGTTGGATGCGAGGTGATGAGCCGATAATGGAAGAGGTTTTGAGAGTGAAGCTCTCTCGCCGTCCTCTTCACTAAATTCAACTCTCAGCTGTGTTTCTAATCTCCAGCTCCCCCCTCAGCTCCATGTCTCTACCTTAAACCACCAAAATGAAAGAACTGAAAACTTTGATGAGAGACTAGGATGTGAATCTTAGAACCTGATCTGGGTATGACTAAAATTTTCAATACATTTGGCCCTTTTCTGTAATTTACTTTCTTCCTTCATTATCTTGTAATTTCCAGAAATCTTGGGTTCTTTTCTGCAACTCTTCCCAAAATGTAACACCTTATATTCCAAAAATTAATCAATTAAGGTAAATAATAGAATATATGACATTTTTGCATTTTGGCAACCTTAATTTCATTTAAACACATTTAATCACAATTAATCACAAAAGAGACATTTTAAGCTCAATTATCATAACAAAATCCTCAAATAAAATATAAAAATATATAATGAAATAGGGATTTGTGACTATCCTATTACCCAATCTAATTAGAATTAAGCAATCACATCTCATTTAACCCGTGGCCTATCTCAATTCTACTTTGTCAAGCACGAATTAAAAAAAAAAAAAAATTCTAAAATTACTCCTAACAGTTCTCACATGGACAGAGCTAAAATAAGCTAATTAAATTATCAAACACATGAAATCAATCCAACAGAGTATCTACAAAGCTATTTCACATTCTGATTTATTGACTGCAAAATAGCATTATGAAGAAATAAACAGTTTCTGAAATTTCTAATGAACATATACTATAAAAAAGTAATAAATTAGCAATGGAATTTCTGTCGTTAATGGGTAAAATTTACGATGGAATTTTTAAATTTTGTTGCTAATTCACAGTCTTTTGTAGTAATAAAACAAAATCTTATTATACATTGATTGTATCAAAATTACACAAACTTAATTTGTTTAAAACATTCGTAGAATCCTTTAAAATGAAAGATCAAATAATCTCGACTTATTTTTTTAAAATATGCATTCCACTATACATATTATTTTTTAAAGTATTCAATACTTTTTTACTAGGCACAAATTAAAGAGTATACTCTATTAATAATAGTCTGTTAATCCCCACCAATCTTCATCCCAACCTAAGTTGGACTCAAATATATATTCTCTAAAAATAAAATAATTTAAACGAAATATTCTGTGTATATTTGCTGTGATTAGGAAAAAAATGAGTAATGCCTAAATTCCATAAAGAAAAAAAAAAGAAAAGAAACAGTGAGCATCGGACAAGGGTGTGGGGGCGTTCAACCCAGCCATGCTTATCCATGCAGTCGTGGATAAATCAATATATCTGCTGCAAAAGAAAATTCCTGAAAATCTTTAAAGTACCGCAATTATTTAAGGGCGGAGATCCATAAGTGGGTGCAATGATCTTCTTTAGTTATGTGCAATATGCTATATATAAATGTCTTCTATTTTAGACATGGTTGAAGATAGGTTTGTACAAAGCTGAAGATGAGTTGCATCCCCTGAAAATGAGTGATAGATTAAAAAAGATGCACCTATTTAAGATGAGTTGCACCACTCAAGGTACTTCAACAAATTTTAGGTATTTTTAGAGAAGGAAAAACTATATTTAAGGTGCCTGAAGTCTCCTTCAATTGTTAATTTGGTACCTGACTAGTTTTTTCTCCCTATTAAATATTTTAATTTCACTCTTTTAAGTTTAACACTGTTTGCCCCTATTACTTTGCTCCATAAGGATTGTTAGCCCCCATACAAAAACTAATTTTGCTAACAGAGTAAAATTAAAAGATTTAATAACTAAGAAAAACACACATGTACCAAATTAAAAATTGAAGAAAAATATAGATACCTCATGCATGGTTTTCCCTTTAGGTAATAAAAATATTTTAATGAGGGCATTTCAGCAAATTTTTCATTAATTAGGGTGAATTACATTAAGATACTAAGGAAGGGATTTAATAATTAAAAAGTTTCAATGACAAGTAAGCAACATAAACCTATTATTATTTTCGACACCAAAACTTGTCAATGCATACTCTTATGTTGTAACTGGACATGTGCGTGATTACATCTCTTCCTTATGATCTTATTGTAGTTCTCCCTAATCTTTATTAGGAAACTTGAAAATACTTTTCATATATTTGGTTGCCTCAAAATATCAGGAATAAAAAATTTATCTCCAACAAACAAATTGAGAACATAAAAGGCATGCATGCATGCTTTGTCCTCACTAAATCTTTTGTCCTCAAAATCTCAACCTTTGGTTAATATTTCCTTCTATCTACATTGTCCTCATTCATTTTTTTAGGTCAAATTGAGAACCAGGAGCAAATAGTTAATGAATTTTTCTTTTTCTTTTTTTAAATTGTTGTTTTGCCTGACGAAACTTGGAAAATAAATTTAAGGTACAGTATATATTTTAAGAGATAACGTTTATATATCTCAAAAAATTCATAAAAAAATATTTTTCCATTGTAATAACTATTTATGATTCGCATAATTGTATGAGAAATAGAACTATTTTCCCTGATAACATATGTAAAAATATAATTTTAAATAATAAACAATTTTAAATTTAATGAAAGGTATAATCCTTTTGAGGCTTGGAGTGCAAAGTGCAAAGAGTTTTTGTTTTCCTTCAAAGAATTATCATGATTACATAACATATAAACGCTTTTTTTTTTTTCCTTCCAATTTTTAAGAATGGACCACACTTCTTTCGGCCTTTTGGTTTTCCCCCCTAACTTTCATTCCAAATGTTATGAACTACAGGTGTCCTAATAGTGGAGCGTACTAGACACTTTTAAAACACGAGCAACGTTGTTGAAAAGGAAAAAAACGTGGTGGCCTTAACGCCAGCTAATCGGATAGATTATAATCCAAATAATGGTACGATGATTCTTCACCACAAAAAAAAAAAAAATCAGTTTTCATTTTAAAAAAGGCTGCACACATATCAGTTGGATAGAGTATGCTCAAGGTTAGGGGATTTTCCACAAGACTTGAAGGACAGTTCAGTGTACAAGGCTCCTATCTTGTGGGTTTGGAAAGGGTTAGATGTATGCAACCTTACCCCTATAAGTAGAATGTAGTATTTGAAGGATTATATGGATGTCGAGAGAAAATAAGAACCTATGAAATATTATTATTAATCCTTGAATAAAATAGAATACAAATAGGCCTTTATATAAACAAACTAAAGTTAATAGACTAACCCTAAAATCTAATCTAATCAAAATATCTAAGATATAATCTTAAGATATAATATCCTTATCTAATCTTAAGATATAATAAATAATAAAATCAACCTAATAATAAAATAATAATCAACTAAATAATTTGATATATCTCACGAGGAGCACTTGTGTGAGTCTTAAAGCATTACTCAGTACTCTTAGTTATATGACAATAATTTTTACTGTTATTCTAAGGTTCACCCTCTTTCTCTATAAGACTTAAAAAATAATTAAGTCTAAAACATTATGCAGGCAGTGACACGTGTCTTCCTTGCTAGTATCTTCCTTCGTGGCATTCTCTATAGGGTTAATATGCAAATTTAACAATGAAGTTTAGTCCGAGAGGGGCATGTGGCACAATTACGTTTGGAAGGGGTAAAAATAACAATGAATAATTAAAAGGGTACAAATTTAATAAAACTGTTAAATTCGATCTAACGACGTTAAATTATAAGAGAATAAAACCTTTAACGGCATTAGGTCAAATTTAACAGTTTTATTAAATTTGCACCCTTTTTAATTGTTCATTATTACTTTTGCCCCTTCCAAAACATAATTGTGCCAGACGCCCCTCGGACAAAACTTCATTATTAAATTTACACATTAACCCTTCTCTATATAAATAACATACACGCCTTGAGTTTTTCTCAGGTTTCAAGTTACAAAAAGCCTTGAACATAGAGTTGTACTGCGAGAGCAAGATGCCTTCCAGGTTGATCACAATCCTCACCTTCCTCCTCGGGATTTCCCTATCACTAGCCTCATTTTCTGGAGATGTAGTGACTGACACTGATGGAGAACCTCTTGTACCAGGTGTAGAGTACTACATAACCTCAGCTATAGTGGGACCAGCAGGAGCTGGTGGGGTTAAACCAGAAAAAACTGGGAATGCCTCTTCATGTTCATATTCCATTGTCCAAGAACGCTTTGACATGTTCAGGGGTACCCCAGTAAAATTCCGTGTGGTAGGGTCAAGCACGGACAACATATATTTAGGTTCAACAAATCTGGAAATTGAGTTCGTGGAGAAGCCAGACTGCGCAGAATCCTCCAAGTGGGCGGTGGTTTATGATTCTACATCGTCTTCCCCGAGGCTGGTGATCGGAGGGCCTCAAGATCATCCAGATTCTATTTTTGTCAACGGTGTTTTCCAGATCCAGTTTCTCATCTCATTTGCATACAAGCTTGTGTTTTGCCCTCAAGTCATTAATATAGGGCCTCGATGTCATGACATTGGGGTCGCTGGAATTAACTGGAATCTGGTTCTGAGAGACGACAACAGTGGAAATACTGCCTCCATGTTGTTGTTCCCCAAAGCTGAGTCTGTTAAGGGCAAGTTGAGTATCATATGAATCAAGTAGCTGATGATTCTGCTATATATGATAAATAAAGGCTCAACTAGCAGATTCAGAAAATCTTAGTTCTGTGTTGTACTACTGTTGTGTGATGAATAAGTTATCAAATAAGTGTGCCTTGCTTGCAAGGTCTTGATCTACTACTCCTATATGTGCAAGTGTTCTTATATGTTACTCCCTCCGGTCCTTAATATAAGACTTATTTACTTAATTTGATTTGATTAAGAAAGTCAGTTAAGGTGATTAATATGACATCTTTTTTTTAGCTAAAACACTCTAATCATTTTCCTTAATTAATTCCCTCCCATCTCTTTTACTTGATTAAAGTTGTGGGAGCATCGATATGGGTAAAATGGGAAAAGATTGATAAATATTGGAAATAAGTCTTATATTTAGGACAAACATCAACTCTACAATTAGGTCCTATATTAAAGACCAGACGGAGTATATTTTTAGTATGTTTTAATAACTTAGTTTGATCCTTAAGTGGTATAGACGTCTCTGGGGGATGGTAAATAATAGACTCTCTATGTAGTACTATCAAAGTTAAATAATCTTGGGAGGAATGAAGCAAGAGCCAAAGATAGGTCCAAACACAAAAACGGAGATGGGGAAAAAGATAAACAAAACACTAGTGTAGGAAGGGTGGGGCAAAAAGGTTTTTTGGACCTGTTATTCAATCCTGACGTAAAACGTTTTTTTTTTTTGTAACGTTGCTAAAATGAAAAGGCGTTATCGCTTTCATGCTATAGCTAACACAAGCCTATACAATGTCAGTAAACAAGTTCTGTCATTTCTTATTATATCATTTTGCTATTTCTCCCAAAAAAAAAAAATTACTACCTTTGGTACTTAATGTAATAGTCATTTGACTTTTTTAGGAGATATTAATAAAGTTAAATAAGTTATATTAAAGAATTATTTATCATTTTTTTTAAAATTAATTTGGCTGATTTATAAATTGATATATAATCTAATAATAAACAACTTATTTTATTATTAAACAATTTATTTAACTTCTTTAATATTTAAAAAAAGAAAGGCAACTGACTCTCATATTAAGAACCGCCGGAGGAGTACTTTCTTTTGCTCAGGCTAATACTTGTTGCTTATTCTGCTGATATGGGTCACTCCTGTGGTGACTTTATGAGCCCAAATAGAATTTTAAATCTGTAGAAGATTTATTTTGAAATATGATATCTTTATTAGAAAAGTAAATTAAACTATAAATAACCAAATTATGTATATTTAAAAGTTTTTTAAAATTGTGGGAAAAAATTTGTTAAAATTAATTAAAAATAATAAATATATAAAAATATATATATAATTTTTTAAAATATATCCTTATTTATGAATATGATGAGTGTGAGAGAGATTACCGCAAATGTATGAAAGAGAATGAATAGGAAAAAGAGATGATAAAAACAAATGTAATTAATTGAGGAAAAATAAAAAATAGATTAAATTTTCAAACAAATACAAAGTATAGTTTACAAAATGAATGGCTCCTTTATAAAAATTGTAACTTATATTTAGAAAGCTGGAGGGAGTACATTATTTTAAGGCTAAAGTATACTTTAAGTTCTTTAAGTTTATATGATGTATGTTTTTTATCTCTTAATTTTATAAAGTATACTTTGAGTCCCATAATTCTTACACCGTTAATATTGCTAACTGAAAACACTAACATAACAAATTCAAATAATGACTGTGTAAACTTAAGTCATTAATGTGTGATTAAATGCTAT
Source organism: Inga leiocalycina (assembly GCA_963242795.1). NCBI lineage: Eukaryota > Viridiplantae > Streptophyta > Magnoliopsida > Fabales > Fabaceae > Inga > Inga leiocalycina. The sequence goes on along the minus strand of OY725320.1, from coordinate 81,135,997 downwards.
TAATCTTAAATTTAAAATATATCTAAACTGAAAAACTCTAAAATATATTTAATAACAAATTCTGTTATTTTATTCGTGATAAGTTCAAAGAAAATATTGTATCTACAGGGCACATTCGATCCGACGACCAACTGGTAGATCTTCTAACAAAAGCCTTACATGGGACACGGGTTAAATATCTTTGTAATAAGTTGGGCATAATCAATACATATGCTCCAACTTGAGGGGGAGTATTAGAAGTAGTTGTGAATATAGATTAAGTCGGAGGTATGATATTGTTGAAGAAGCAATTCGGTGGTGGAATTTGTTGACTATTTCTTCAACTACTTCTTGAATTGCTCCCATTAATCACTGTCACTCTGTCTCTATTTTGTGTATATAGATCTTGTAATCCTCTTGTTAATGATATGAATGTAAATACAATTGTGAGTTTATTAACTTACGACTCTTAATATCCATTTATCACAAGTATGGCATTTTAAACTCAATTAATATGAAAAAATTCCCAAATAAAGTGTAAAAATGTATAATAAAATGAGGGATTTGTCAGTAATAAGCAACAACGTAACAATGCCCATTTTTAGATATGCAAGTTTCAGATCCAAAAATTTTCTTACTTGGCTGATCATGGTAGCGAAGAATCCTAATTGCTCCTGATCCATAAAACTTGGTATACAAAAAGGGAACTTTCTTTTTGGAGCTCAGAAACTTGTTATATGAGTGAAGTTGAACACCAAAGCCATGCTCGAGATATGTGCGAGAGGCTTTTGAATCGCCATGAATTGTTCTCTCAAATGAGAAGCCAACGAAGGAAGAAACATGAACAATCAAGGTTTTGATATTAATGACTTCATTAGGGTTTTAGGTTTTTTCAATTTACATATATTTTATATTTAAGATTAATAACATTTAAGTAGACAATCATCATTGAGTTTGTTGTGTCAGCATTTTCCATTAGTAATATTAACAATGTTGGAATTATAAGACCAAAAGTATACTTTCTAAAGTTAAGGGACAAAAAATATACCTCATGTAATTAAAACTTAAATGATTAAAAGTATACTTTAGCCTTATTTTAAAATAGCAATGTATTAATTTACTTAAAAATACTAGCAATGTATTATTGATGCCCAGACAGAAAAATAATGGAGCGTACTTATTACTTTTAAAAATGAACACGTTGTTAAAATGAAAAAGCGTGGTCGCTGACACGCCAAACTGGTAAGCCTATCTCAATTGTACAATGATTCGTCAAAACAAAAAATATTCAGTTTTCATTAAAAAAAGAAAGAAAAAACCATCATTGAGGTATCTGTAGTTTCTTTTAATCTTTAGTTTGTCACTTGTGTGTTTTTCTCTCCTTACTAAATCATTTGATTATACTCTGTATAGCATTATTAGCTTCTATATAAGGGCAAACAATGCTAATAAAACATACATGATGCAAGTCGCAAGTATTACCTTTCTAATTCATCAAGTTAAATCAGAAAAATATAATCATACTGAGTTAACAGAACATCAAAGACATGTTTAATTTCTGTCAATGATACTAGATATGAGAGATCATGAAGCCACCTGATTTGTTTCGTAATTTCATGTTAACGCAGTTACAAAAGAAATGCTGAAGGACCAATATAATGCACCGGTTGGGAGCAAGAAATTGGATGGAAAGAAGTGGGAGTAAAAGTATGATCAGGATTTTTATTGAATTAGCAACAGAATCATCAAATTCCATCTATAATTCGCTGTTTTTAGTGAATATTGTGTTTTGACATGATTGTAAGTCATTTTTAACTAAGTGATCATAAGGGTTATGATTGAGCGTTGATGGGCACAAAATATAGAGCCCAAGACTCCACAAGGGCTCAGGCCATATCAAGTAATAAAGAGTGAATAAAATATCGTTCCTACAAGGACTTGATACTAACAATGTAGTTGAGCAATGATTTTACACTTTCCCTTAATTTGAGTCAACACAATTTGAATAGAGTTGCAATCGGGTTTGATAGAGTTGGAACACGTAAAATCACAAGATCAAGAGGTGGATTTGTTCACTAAAGCTATAAGGAAAGAGGTTCAGACGAGATTACTTTCCAAGTTAGGAGCTGTAAATTTGTTTTAGCCCCAAACTTGAGGGGGAGTGTTGGAATATTAGTATGTGATGTAGGATTGATATAGTCAGTTATGTAAATACGTGTCCTTGTGTAATAGTCTGGATTTTCGTATTGCTTGTTATTTGATATTGGGCTTACGGCCACTTAAGCCCATCGGATATAAATAGGCCTAGGACATATATTGTATTGAATACTTTTTGTTCATTATTCAATAAACATATTATTTCCTGGGTCAGTTTGTTTACAATTCTCTTCACATGGTCGGTTAGCGATAAGGAAACATTGTTTGGTTTGAACAATCTCTTCTCTGGTTCAATTCATTGAATTGTACGAAATTGTCGGCAATAATGGAAAACTCGTGTCTTTGTTTGATTTTTAAATCAATAGAGAACGTGTTACATGGCACTTTGACTTTTCTGTTCGTTTTAATTAAATTTATTGTTTAATTTTTTATTTAACATTGGATGAAATTAGTGAATTTAATTCCTTATTAGTATTTCAAGATTTTTTTTATACTATATTAGATTTGAATAATAGAATATGTAACTTCACGTATAATAATTATTTCATTAATAATGAAAATTAAAATTTTATGATTTTACATTACAAGTCTACATTAGCTTGAGTTACTTGATCTGCTGTTTTATTGCCTTGCTTGATGATTGGTCATCATTCATTCACTCTATGTTTGAATGGGGAAAAACTTCAAGAGGAAAAAGAATACTCGGAGGAAAATTTGTGACCATCCAAACATAGCATTAATTGTGACCTATGGTTCATTTTGATGAAGAAAGTCCTAAATAATGGATTTTTATATTAGGTGAGATGTTATTGGATAGATATAGATTCAACTTGCTACTGTTGTAAATAATTTTGTAGGTATGTTAAAGAAAGAAATCTCATGTTGCTCAAAATTGAAGACACCCTAATGTATGATAAAATGTGAGTTTTGAGCTAATTAAACAGCAAATAAGAGGAGACTTTAAACAGACTGTTAGAGATGACTATTGGAACATTTGTGTTTTAATTAGTCAGTTTTTTCATTATTAACCGGTTGTAATAACTTTAATTGCATTGAACCACCACTAGTGAATAGTTTATAACTGCCATTTTAGTTGTCATAAAACCTTCTTTAATGACTATTATGACTCCAAATAGTCACATATTCTCTGCCAACAAAATGCAATACTTGGTGCATGGTCAATGGGTACTAAGGTCAATGAGCATTGAGGTTAGAAACACTAAGCTCTATCCCCAAGCCCCTCTCCTCTCTCATCTCCAGAGTTATAATGTGATCTTCCTATTGTTCTATCACCCTATTTCCTGCCAGAAGGGTTTATTTAATGTTAGAGAGTGCTACTTCCAGATTTACTAAGGAGTTGCAAAATATCTTCTAAGTATAGTGTTTTCACATATGAATCAAACAGTATAATTTTGTGCTTTTTCAAGTGCTGCTACCAGCTACTACCATTATATTTAATCAGAGCGTCTTGGACTTCTTGGACTTGATAGGACCTTGAAAAATAATGTGAGATTTTGTATAAATTATTTAAGCTATGGTTTTAATTTATTCAAAATTATTACTTCTTAGACTCTATATTAACCCATTAAAAATAAAAGTGAGTAATTAGGTGGAGATAAAATCTAACATCCCCTCTCCGTATAATATTAAAAGAAATATGTCTAGTTTCTTGTAATTAGTTCAAAATGGCTAGTTGCCGCCTCAATGGCAACACCACTCGCTACATTGATGATGTCCTAAGAAAAAACATAATGATTAGCAAGTGAAATCGCAGACTAATAGCTTGTGTACAAGTCTGACTATTGTGTGAGATGAGGTTAAATTTCTGGTCTTTTCTCCAGTTTTTCTCTCACCACAGCGGAATACATTCCCACATTATATTTTATTCAGTCCCCCCAGCCAAAATCTGTAATTGCTATATTTCTGACTTTTTAGCATCAAATAAATAAATCCCAATTTATGAAAAAATCATAAAAATCAACCCTATTCAATTACATTATAGGCTAATGTATATATTTGGTCCTTTATGTTTGTATTATGGTTCATTTTAGTCCTTCATATTTAAAAAGTGCATTTTTAGTCCTTCAGACTTAACGCCGTTAGTCTCACTTAATGGAAATTGCTTACTCATCAAATTTTGTGGGTAACTTTTTGTTTGGTTCAATGGCAACTAATTATCAGGGATTAGATCCCTCCTCTATAGAATATTGATCCAATCCAAATGGACTTGATCTTTACAACTTGGTGGCACATCACAGAAGAATGAATAGGTCCATCTCTATATGAGAGTCTCTAGCCAAAATATATTAGCACATTCAAGGCAAAAAAAACATATTCATGCTCACAATGATAGTAGGTAGCAAATTGATCATCATTAGTATATATATAAAATAACAAAGACTTGTAGAATTTGCCCCTGGTTGCAGGGATTCGTCGTTGCTCACAGGAATGAGTCGGAAAAATTAAAATAACGGATATAGTTGTCATTCTGATTTTTTTATTTACATGGTTTAAAATATAAAAATATTATATTAAAAAAAGATTAATATGTAATCATGTTTCATCAGCAATTTTTTTAAAAATCTGTATAGGCATCACTTAATTCTAATGAGTCAGCAATTTCCGTTAAGTGAGGTTAACGGCGTTAAGTTTAAAGGACTAAAAATGTACTTATTAAACATAAATGATTAAAATGAACCTTGATGCAAACATAAAGGATCAAATGAATACTTTAGCCTACATTATATTAGTAACAGAAGCAAGTATTGTTATTTCCCTCAAATTAGTTTTTCCTATGAATGACAACGGAGGTTAGAAAGTCAGCTGGACATATAAATTATAATTGTTGTACACTTGGAATTTTTTAACAACTAGTTTATTTTCTATTTATAAATACATAGATTTGAATTTATACAATTAAGACATGTAATTTTAACTATTTTGTTTATAAATATGTTTTTTATTTCGTTATTTGTTGGCTGTTTGATTTAGTACTATGTATTAATATATATATATATATATATATAAGAACTGTTTCAAATAGGAGGATACATGTGCTTATGAAAAGGAATTAGCTTGTCATGTATATATTTTTCTCATATATAATAATTTATGAATAAATTAAATTAAATATGAATTTATTTTTAATTTCAATGACTTAGATTTGAAATACATTATTTAAAACAATTATTTTCATTTTTATATTTTGATTATTTAACTCTATATTTTTAATAGCTATTTATTGATAGAGATAAACTTTTACTTGTTTACTATCCGAGTTTACACTATTGTCAAAAGTTTGATTAAACTCACTAGTTTGATAACGTTGTTTCAATGGATGTGTTTCATTTTATAAGATTCCATTTGGAGATGTATCAACATTTAATGTATTTTTTCATTTCTACCTCCAATTAATTATGTCCCTCTTATCACGTTTTCTACTCATTCTCTCCCACCCGTCTTCTTTATAAATAAGGGTTCTTTAGAAATAAATTACATTTTATTTATTTATTTTAACCAATTTTAACTAAATTTTTGATTTAGGTAATTCGGTTGTTCATATCTTATAAAAACAAACGGAAGGAGTGTTAAATAAAAAAAAATTGTCTAATTTCTTGTAATCGCACAGCACGTGAAACATTGTCAAAACTTGCAACTTGTGTCGGTCCTTTAAACTAAAAGTAGAATTGCGCAACAATGGTGATATCATCAGAAGATGCTTGAGCCGCAAGCAGTTTGATCTTAAATTATTTCTTCCGTTTTTTTTTTTTTTGAAAATTCATTCATACATAACATGATTTTTTCTTAATATTGGCCTCATTCATATTATAACATCATTTACAAGTGTAAGACCGATGGCATTCGCACATATCATAGAGACATCTTTATTTTGTTAAATTACTCCCTGTATCTAGGCAAGTAGAATAATTAATATAGCAAACTTAGGATGACCAAATCATAAAATAGATGTTCAAGTAGTGACATTTTTAAATAATTTGTAAGAAATTTTTAATACAAGTAATCGGTGAAAGAAGAAGATTTATTTTATGTGTGTGTGTCTGCTTCTGTGTCTGTGTGTAACACTCAATCAGAAAACATCGGAAAATAATCAATAATCAATAAAACCATATAGAAGCCGGATAATTTGGCACTATTTCTTTATTGTTTATAGAGGTCGTGCATTACATGATTATTATTTTATTTCATTTTATAATTTTATTTCTTTTTTTTATTGTATATATTTTTATTTATATTCAATTATATTTTTGATATTAATAAATTTACATGTAAATAATTTATTTCTTAAAAATAAATATTAAATATAAATATTTAATTTTTTAAATGAAATTATAGAGGATGTTTTATAATTATTAATAAAAGTAATTTGGTTTTCACAAATGTCGTTTATCATACAAATGCATTTTCTTAAAAGAAATATCTATATATCTTTACAATTGTTTTCCCATTATTTCTATCTGATGTAAGATGTCATGACATTTTGGTGGCTAAATCTAATTTGAACATTGTCAAAATAATCACTGTCAGCTTTTTATATGCTCAAATGTTGGCGTGATTAAGTAATATAACGTGTATAAAAAATTCCAATAAGCAATAATGAAAGTAAATTTAGTTTAATGAACCAACATAGATTATGTTTAATGGAAGGGGCCTATCCTTCACATTGAGTGAACTAATGTTCAAGTTCCTACTGAGAGAAGTATCAATATTTAGTGTCCAGCCAGGATTTGAACAAGAAAAAAGAGAGCATATAAGGCTATAAGCCAAAAAACCAAGATACAAATTATGAAAAAAAGAAAAAAAAAGAAGAAAAAGGTTTAGTTTGATGATAATGTTCTGGTAAACAAAAATTGCAAATTATAAAAGCATACAAGACAAAACCATGATTGCTAGTCTCTACTGACAAATCACTTGCTAATTTGTGACGAAGACGTGTTCACGTTCGTTCACCGGTTAACGTAAAGCACTGGTATTCCTTAACATTATATATATATATATATATATATAAAATTCCCAACCATATCATTACTTGTTATGGTAGAGTTGTGCACTTTCTCTTTCACTCTTCATTGAGAATTTGTGATTTGTGAGGCATTCATTTTCTGAAATATGGCTTTAACTTTAACCTTTGTGAGAGAAACAAACCAGGTATCAACTTCTTCCTTTGATTTTCTTTTTTATTATTGGCTTTAACTTTAACCTGTGGTTTCTATTTCCCCTTCTTTTTCACATACCCATATACATGCTATTTTAATTTCATGATTGAATCGATTCATATCTTAAACTAGCTCGTATATCTGTATGAAACGTGAAATACGCTGTATTGTTTATAGTTTATAAATAGTTTAGTTTCCAACAACGCCTTGCATCTCTCCTCTGCTCAAAGATTTTTAGAAAGTAGATCATATAGTATCATACGAGATATAAATATAGAATTTACATTGGAGTATTATTAATATACCTTATATATCATAAACGAATCTAACTTTGGGAATAGATAGAAAAAAATTATAGTTATAAAAGAGACAAATAAATTGAGAAATTACAGTATATTTAAAACCAAAACAAACCCTTGAACTAGCTCCTTCAATTAAGACTAGAAGATATATATCTTTATTTCAGAGATGTTACGATTAAAAGAATTTGAAACACTGCATGTGGGAAAGGAAGAAGACTGAGAGAAGTTGATATTTTTTTTAAAAAAATATTATTTACATTATTTATATTTTTAATAAAACAATTTTTTTAAAAAAAATTTCACCTCCGTTGCCATTTATAAACACTAGAATATAATAGGCTGGATAAGGTGTTGCTGTCATATATTTCCTAGTCGTAGTTATATTAAGAGTGTGGCTTGTAAAATTTCTTATTAAATAATTGTTTTTTGTGGTGTAGGTGCTTTTCGCTGGAAATTCTTGTGTGAAGGAAGTGATACTAAACAGGCCTCATAAGCTGAATACTCTCAATCACGAAATGGTTAGTCGAATTTGCTTCTGTTACCTCCCATCTATTTTCTTGCCATATTTATGATGAAACAAAAAAAAAGTGTTTTCTTTTTGTTGTAAATATTGTGTGTGAGTGTGTCAGATGAAGAAGTTTCATTACTACTACAAACTAGACATTTAACGACCCTAAAAGACGTCCCTTTTTAAATTAGGGACGCCTAAAGTTCAATATTTAGCGGGAAATATTGGCGCTGGTTGGATTTTAAAAAAAAAAATTGAACCACTTTAGACATCCCTAGTCAAACTGGGGTCGTCTAAAGTGAGGTTTAGACGTCCCCAGTTTAATTGGGGACTTCTAAAGTGGTTCAAACAAGCGCCACAGCTTTTTTTAGTGGCGTCCAGATATGTGGCACTTCTCTAGCACCACAGTTAATGCAATTATAAGCGCCACAGCTTTACCTTTTTGTAGTAGTGAAATTGACTGGCTACAGCCAGAAGTCATCCAGAAAGTTTTGTGCTGCAACCAAGCCATTTCTGGCTACAGCCAAAAGACAGATAAAGGAGACAATTGATTTTAGGCTGTAGCCAAGAATTTATGGCTGCAGCCAGAATGCGAAAATAGCAGCTGTGAGTTTTGTTTCTATGTCATTTAAAAGGCAAAATGCATAAATGGAAAAGGGGGGATCGACATTTTGTGAGGTAGCTAAGGAGCATTTACAAGCAAAGGAGTGGAGTTTTCTCAAGGAAAATCAAGTAGGATTGAAGATTGAAAGAGATTCTAACTCGATTTCTCTTAGTTTTTTTGTACTCATTCCCTTTCTCCTTTATATTTCTGATATGGCTGTAATGAATATGTATATCTGTGATTCATTTTTTAACATGGATAACTAAGATTTTCATTCTAGGATTGTTTTTGAACCTTTGTATGGATTAAACTTAATTCCTTCTCTCTCTCTCTAAGTATCTAATGGCATATATATGTTGATTTTACCCTGTTTTTGCTGCTATTTGTGACTGGCTATCACTGTGGACAATTTGTTCAATTAAATTAAGCTTGAGAGAGTTAATTTAATTGTAGAACTTTGGTAGAATTATGCTAGACTTAAAGTTTAAGAACTAAACGGATGGTTTATTAGTAACATAGAGATATAGTTACTAGCTTAGCAATGTCAAATTAAGGTGGGTGTTTAATGAATATTTTCCCTTAACTATAGCAAGAGATTGTGTATGTTAATGAATGATATAAATTTGGTTATGACTTGAGAGAGTTTAATCGGATGCTTGTGAACCTTAAACTGACATATATATATATATATATATAATATATCCCATGGAAGTACTCTTAGAGAGGAAAAGAATTAAGTTTATAAAATACAAAGGGGATGAACAATCTTAAGTTTATTACAATTGTTGAAATCACAAGAATCAGATTTTCATTCAGTAATTCTTAGTTTTTACAAAAATATCTTTTGAAACTTCTTTTTCCACACAACATGTTTTGGATCAACTTAATTGAATTCACCAAGCCTATTGCTTGACTAATTTGTTACTTAAATCCTTAAGGGAACGATCTTACTTATCACTTTATTACTTGATGTGGTCCATGCACTTGCGGTAGCGAACAATGCTCTAGCTACATTCCAAAGATATAGATGTCCATTTTTGCTAATATGATTAAGAAGACCATTGAAATATTTATGGACTATTTTTCTATTTTTGGTCCATCCTTTGATTCTTTCTTGGAGAATTTGGATGCGGTGCTTAAACGATGTGAAGAGACCAATTTGATTCTTAATTGGGAAAAATGTCACTTCATGGTGCAAGAAGGCATTGTACTTGACCATCAGGTACCCAAAAAGGGTTTGGAAGTGGATAGAGCCAAAATTGCTATAATTGAGCAATTGCCTCTGCTTACTAGTGTGAATGGTGTCCACAGCTTCCTTGGTCATGCCAGTTTCTACCGAAGATTTATTAAAGATTTTTCTAAAATTTCCAGCCACTGTCCAAGCTATTGGAGAAGGATATGGAATTCAAGTTTGATAATGAATGCCTACAAGCCTTTGAGGAGTTAAAGAAGCAACTCATTTCAACTCCTATCTTTGTAACTCTAGATTGGGTTTTACCTTTCATCATTATGGCCGATGCTAGTGATTATGCCGTTGGTACTATTCTTGGGCAAAAGGCACAGAAACTCTTTCACCCCATTTACCATGCCAGCAAGACTCTTGATTAAGCCCAACTTAATTGCACCACTACTGAGAAGGAGTTACTTGCCATAGTCTATGCTTGTGAAAAGTTTTGACCTTACATTGTGGGTACTAAGGTCATTATCTTCACCGATTATTCAGCTCTAAAGTACTTACTTACAAGGAATTATTCCAAGGCCAAACTAATTCACTGGGTGCTTCTACTTCAAGAGTTTGACTTAAACATCATTGATAGAAAAGGCACTGAGAATCAAGTGGCGGATCATCTATCAAGGTTAAGTACTGAGGCTCAACTATATAATTCTAATATGATCCATAGATCATTCCCGAATAATCAGCTGTTCTTTGTTGATAATTCATCTACACTATGGTTTGCCGACTTTGCAAACTACTTAGTTTATGTAGTTTTACCTCTGGATTTCAATTCTTATCAAAGGCGTAAGTTTTTACATGAGGTGAAGAAGTACTTTGGGGATGAACCTTACTTATTCAAGAGGTGCCCCGACTAACTCATTCGAAGGTGTGTCCCGAAAAATCAACAAAAGTGCATTATGCATTGTTGCCATTCTTCTAAATATAGTGACCATTCTGGTGGAGAGAAAATCGCTACAAAGGTCATTCAAAGTGGGTTTTATTAGCCTTCTTTATTCAAGGATGCATATGCCTTTATTATTCAATGTGATATGTGCCAAAGAATGGGGAACATATCTAGAAGGAATGAGATGCCATTGAATAGCATGCTTGAAGTTAAACTTTTTGATGTTTGGGGGATTGACTTTGAGTCCCTTTCCTAAATCATTCAACAATAAATATATCTTTGTTGGAGTTGACTACGTCTCCAAATGGGTCAAAGCTACTGCATGTGTGACTAATTATGCCAAGATGATGTTGAAATTCCTTAAAAAGCACATTTTCATGAGATTTGGAACACTAAGAGTGATTATCAATAGTGGTGGTTCACACTTTTGCTATCACCAATTTCAAGCCTTGATGAAGAAATATGGTGTCAAGCATAAGGTAGCATTGCCCTACTACCCTCAAACCAATGGCCAAGCAGAAATTTCCAATCGAGAGATCAAGAACATCCTTGAAAAGATGGTTAATACTACTAGAAAGGATTAGTCTTCCAAGTTGGATGATGCTCTATGGGATTACCAAACAGCCTACAAAAAGCCTATTAGTATGTCTCCATATCGCTTGGTGTTTGGGAAAGTGTGCTACTTGCCGGTAGAATTGGAGCATGGGACTTATTGGGCTATCAAAAAGCTGAATTTTGATTCTCAAGCTGTGGGAGATAAGAGGTTACTTCAACTTAATGAGTTGGATGAATTGTGCCTCAATGCCTATGAGAATGCAAGGCTTTATAAGGAGAAGACCAAGAGGGACCATGACAGTAAAATAGTTCCTAAAAGCTTTGAACCTAGTCAAAGGGTTCTCCTTTATAATTCCAAGTTGAGGTTATTTCCAAGAAAGCTGAAATCTCGATGGTCCGGTCCATTCATGGTGGTTCAAGCATACAAATTTGATGATGTGGAGTTGGAAAATGAGAAGGACGGTTGAAGCATTATTGGGGAGGAGATGTGGATAGACTGGTCTCCACTGTCTACTTATCTAATAAAAAATGGCCAACATAAAGAGTCAGGCTAAAGACTATAAACTAAATGCTTCTTGGAAGGCAACCCAATTCTTAACTTAATCTCTTTAGTTGATTTAATTTTGGTATGTTTTTTGTAGATTTATGTTTGGTCTTTTGCTTTCGCAGGTAGCGAAAAGAGAGGAATCCTAAATAGAGAATGGAAGAGAGAAAAAGGGTATAAAGGAAGGGTGGAGAATCTAGGTGTTGAAAGTCATCTTCCAAGGAAGTTCCTTAATTTCCATGATTAAACTGAGCCTAACCTTAGATAAGCATGACCTGATTTGATAACTATTAGTACCAACACATTATTACTTATGATTTAGGTGTATTCATGTTTGTGGGATGAATTAGAGTTTGATTTGTGCATTGGATTAGCCTAATCCTATCAATTATAGATATAACGCGAGTTCATGAATTTTTGGGTGTACTTTGATCATGTGAAAGTGTGTTTTCAATTGTGTAAGTTATTGATGTTCATGAGTGTATGAGATTCAGGAGGAATTTGTGCTTAAATTGATTGAAGGTTGGTATTATGTGCTATGGTCATAAACTTGAAAGTGTGATAAGGCATTCCTTGTTTTCTCTCCACTTGGGTTGCTGATATCTGAAGTAACATAGCATCATGGGCTGCTGCCAAGCATATTTTGTCTGTAGCTAAGACGAGGACCAAAAGTGGTTGGCTGCAGCTAAGAATTTCTTGGATGCGGCCAAGAAAAAGGCATAAGCATTTGGGTCGTGGCCAAAAACCCAATGACTTGCAAAAAAAAAGTTTGGGCTACGGCCAGGAATTCTTGGCGGTAGCCAACTAATGGCCAGATAGTTTTGGGCTGCAGCTAAACCATATATGGCTATAGCCAAGATTAAGGCCGATAGTTTTGGGCTGTAGCCAAGCCGTTTATGGCTGCAGCCAAAACCTGATATAAAAAAATTGCTTTGTTTCATTCTTTTCCTCTTTCTCTCATGCCTCTGCTCCTTTTCTTTTTCTTTCACATCCATACCGCTGCTCCCCTTCCCTCATGAACCCTAAGTTATGCCTCTCGTGTTCTTTACCTTATTTCCCAGCCGACTTTAATGACCTGTATCTCCGCTCGTTTTCTTTCCCTTTCACTATTACTCTCCCTATTTTTCTTCCCTCTCTATTTCCATCCATCTCCTTTCCGTTACCCCATCGTTGCTTCCTCGCCTCCTGAACTTCACCTACACTTTGTTTCTTTCACTGGTGCCGATGGCATTACTCCTTTTCCGTTGCTACTCTCTATCTCTCTCTTAACTATCATTGTGATGGATTCTCTAATTTCCAACGGTCTCAGATTAGAAACATGATTCAAGTTGGGGTCTCGATAGTCTTCTCTATTTCATTGTGATTGCTGTTCAAGTCTACTATTGTTCTTCTCTAAGGTAATTTCCATGTCTTTCATCTATGTTCTGTAGAGTTTAGGTTAGCTTAGTGAGTAATGGAATAAATTAGGCTTGAACTGACAAGGGTTTGATTTAGGGAGTAAGCATATGTGGTTGCATTTTTCCTTGACATTTGTTTGATATAGAACCTTTAGGATGGCAAAATAAAGGTGACCGGTAGACTGATAGATGGATTGTATGCATTACTTTTTGGAAATACGAATATGGTGAACATGACAAGCGAATGTAATAAAGAATGTGATTATATTGATATTTCCTTGTTGCATGCTAGGTTAGGACATATACCTGTAACTATGCTTAAACACTTGGATATTGTAAGTGATAAGGGAGTGACATTGAATAAAATGTGTGAGATTTGTTCACAATCTAAACAGACTAAACTTCCTTTTCCTCGTAGTTGTGTTAAAACCAAAGATATATTTGAATTGTTGCACAAGGATGTATGGGGCCTATATAGGGTTTCAACACACTATGGACATCAATATTTCTTAACTATAGTAGATGATTTCTCACGAGCGACATGGGTGTTCTTGATGAAACAAAAATATGAGACTTATTCTCATATTCATGACTTTATTGCCTATGTTCAAACACAATTTTCTAAAAAGGTAAAGCGAGTACATAGTGATAATGGTACAAAATTTGTTAATAGCACAGTTAGAGGATATTTTACACAAATAGGGATAGTTCATGAAACTAGTTGCCTATATACACCAGAATAAAATGGTATAGTAGAGAGAAAGTATAGAACCCTAATGCAAGTGTCTAGAAGCCTCATGATACAATCCAACATCCCGATTAGGTACTGAGGGGAGTGTGTTAAGACTGCTACTTACCTAATTAATCGAATTCCTTCTATGGTATTAGATTTTAAGACACCATATGAGATTGTGTACGGACATTTAGTAGATTATAGATTATTATAGACCTTTGGTTGTCTTGCCTATGCTCCTGATTTGACTCTTCATGATAAATTGCAACCTAGATCTATTCCCTCTGTATTTTTGGGATATTTGAGTAATCAAAAGGGATATGTGTTAAATCATCTAAAGACTAAATGCATATTTGTGAGCCAATATGTGCAGTTTGTAGAGGACAGATTTCCTTTCAAGGAAAATGAACCTCTCAAGTCAGGGGGAGTTGACTAAAATATTAGAGAGATATTCCTCTTTGATTCTGATGAATCTGATGGGATTATAGAGCATGATAAGCACATGCAACAATTCACCTCTAGTTTTGGAGAGCAACAGGGCATCGAAATTCCTGAGAAAGCATGTGACACACGTCCTACAAGAAGTAGGAGACCACCTATATGGTCACAAGATTATGTTTGTATCCTAATTTCATCTAACTCACTTGCAAGCATAAATACACAATGGCATCAACATTGTAAATACCCAATTGAGAATTATATCTCATATGAACATCTTTCTGCATCTTACTTGTATCACTTGTGTTCCATAGATTATGTGAGCCTGTCTCTTATAGTGAAGCAGAAAAGAACTCGAAATGGGTACAGGCTATGTGATTAGATATAGAGGCTTTAGAGGACAATAAGACATGGGATATAGTACCTCTTCCAAAAGGAGAGAAGGCACTTGGATGCAAATGGGTATATGAGGTAAAGTGTAATTCAGATGGTACTATAGAAAAATATAAGGCACAGTTAGTTGCAAAAGGATATATGCAAAGGGAAGGGATAGATTATCATGAGACCTTTTCTCCTGTGATTAAAATGATTATTGTTCATATTGTTTTAAAAATGGCAGCTGTATATAATTGAAATGTTTATCAAATGGATGTACATAATGCCATCTTGTAAGTAGATTTAGATGAAGAAGTTTACATGAGGATCCCTCAAGGTTTTGAGAAATAGGGGGAGAATATGGTTTGTAAACTTAATAAATCATTATATGGCTTGAAAAAAGCCTCAAGGCAATGGAGTAACAAGTTGTCTATGGCTTTGATTGATGGGGGTTTTAATAAAAGCAAATTGACTATTCATTGTTTCTTAAGGAATTCAATGATGCATTAGTGCTTGTGCTTGTTTATGTGGATGATCTTCTTATCACAGGAAGTTTTAAGGAGAGGATTGAAGAGGTAAAAGAGTTTCTCCAGAACAAATTCAAAATTAAGGATTTAGGAGTGATGAGATATTTTTTGGGAATAGAGGTGGCTAGGTCACAAAAGGGAATTGTGCTCTCTCAAAGGAAGTACATCCTAGACCTCTTAGCCGACACTGGTATGAGTGGTTACAAGCCATTGTCGCTTCCGATGAGACAAAATTTGCGGTTATGGGCATATGAAGAAGGAAGAGACAAGCAAGAAGACTTGCTGAAAGAACCAAACAGATACAAGAGACTCATGGGTAGGTTGATTTATTTGACTAATACGAGGCCTAACATTTCGTTTTTGATGCAGGTTTTGAGTCAATTTATGCAAATGCCAACAAAGTCGTATATGGCAGCAGCCCTTGATGTGATTCGGTATCTCAAATAAAGTATATGACTTGGTGTGTTGCTAAGTTCAAATGATGATTTGAAGTTGTCATGCTATTGTGATTCCGATTGGGTAGCATGTGGGATGACTAGGCATTCGATAACTAGATATTTGCTTAAGCTTGGTGATTCTCTCATCAAGTGGAAAACCAATAAACAGGAAACCATTGCGAAGTCGTCAACCGAGGCCGAATACCGAGCATTAGGATCAATGGTATCTGAGGTTGTTTGGGTCAACGGTATTTTGAAAGATCTTGGGATTCGCTTTGGTGAAGCTGTGAGTATACGTTGTGATAGCAAGGCGGCAATCCACATTGCCACGAACTCGATATTCCACGAAAGGACAAAGCATATTGAGATAGATTGTCACTTTGTTAGGAAGAAGTTGCAATCGGGTTTGATAGAGTTGGAACACGTAAAATCACAAGATCAAGAGGTGGATTTGTTCACTAAAGCTGTAAATTTGTTTTAGCCCCAAACTTGAGAGGGAGTGTTGGAATATTAGTATGTGAAGTAGGATTGATATAGTTAGTTATGTAAATAGGTGTACTTGTGTAATAGTCTGGATTTTCATATTGCCTGTTATTTGATATTGGGCTTACGGCCACTTAAGCCCATCGGATATAAATAGGCCTAGGACATATATTGTATTGAATACTTTTTGTTCATTATTCAATAAACATATTATTTCCTGGGTCAATTTGTTTACAGTTCTCTTCACATGGTCGGTTAGCGATAAGGAAACATTGTTTGGTTTGAACAATCTCTGCTCTGGTTCAATTCATTGAATTGTACGAAATTGTCGGCAATAATGGAAAACTCGTGGCTTTGTTTGATTTTTAAATCAATATAGAACGTGTTACATGGCACTTTGACTTTTCTGTTCGTTTTACTTTAATTTATTGTTTAATTTTTTATTTAACATTGGATGAAATTAGTGAATTTAATTCCTTATTAGTATTTCAAGATTATTTTTTGTTTATACTATATTAGATTTTAATAATAGAATATGTAACTTCATGTATAATAATTATTTCATTAATAATAAAATTAAAATCTTATGATTTTACATTACAAGTCTACATTATAGTTTTATCATTGTCCGACTTTATAATCTATATAAACTCATCAATTTGACAAGCTTATTCATACTTGAAAACTTAGTTTGGTTAGGTGTTGTTTACGTTGATTATTTAAAATTAATATTAGCTTGAGTTACTTGATCTGCCGTTTTATTGCCTTGCTTGATGATTGGCCATCATTCATTCACTCTATGTTTGAATGGGGAAAAACTTCAAGAGGAAAAAGAATACTAGGAGGAAAAACACCTAAAAATACTAAATTTTTTTTTCTATTTCAAGAAGTTTTTCTTCCTCACAGTCCCTCCCCCATTTTCCTCTCACTTTTCTTTGATCATCCAAACATAGCATTAATTGGGACCTATGGTTCATTTTGATGAAGAAAGTTCTAAATAATGGATTTTTATATTAGGTGAGATGCTGTTGGATAGATATCGATTCAACTTGCTGCTGTTGTAAATAATTTTGTAGGTATGTTAAAGAAAGAACTCTCATGTTGCTCAAAATTGAAGACACCCTAATGTATGATAAAATGTGAGTTTTGAGCTAATTAAACAGTAAATAAGAGGAGACTTTGAACAGACTATTAGAGATGACTATTGGAACATTTGTATTTTAATTAGTCAGTTTTGTCATTATTAACCGGTTGTAATAGCTTTAATTGTATTGAACCACCACTAGTGAATAGTTTATAACTGTCATTTTAGTTGTCATAAAACCTTCTTTAATGACTATTATGACTCCATATAGTCACATATTCTCTGCCAACAAAATGCAATACTTGGTGCATGGTCAATGGGTACAGAGGTCAATGAGCATTGAGGTTAGAAACACTAAGCTCTATCCCCAAGCCCCTCTTCTCTCTCATCTCCTGAGTTATAATGTTATCTTCCTATTGTTCTATCACCCTATTTTCTGCTAGAAGGGTTTATTTAATATTAGAGAGTGCTACTTCCTGATTTACTAAGGGGTTGCAAAATATCTTCTGAGTATAGTGTTTTCACATATGAATCAAACAGTATAATTTTGTGCTTTTTCAAGTGCTGCTACCAGCTACTACCATTATATTTAATCAGAGCGTCTTGGACTTGATAGGACCTTGGAAAATAATGTGAGATTTTGTATAAATTATTTAAGGTATGGTTGTAATTTATTCAAAAATTATTACTTCTTAGACTCTATATTAACCCATTAAAAATAAAAGTGAGTAATTAGGTGGAAATAAAATCTAACATCTCCTCTTCTTATAATATTAAAAGAAATATGTCTAGTTTCTTGTAATTAGGTCAAAATGGCTAGTTGCCGCCTCAATGGCAACACCACCCGCTACATCGATGATGTCCTAAGAAAAAACATAATGATTAGCAAGTGAGATCGCAGACTAATAGCTTGTGTACAAGTCTGACTATTGTGTGAGATGAGGTTAAATTTCTGGTCTTTTCTCCAGTTTTTCTCTCACCACAGCGGAATACATTCCCACATCATATTTTATTCACCCCCCCATCCAAAATCAGTAAATGCTATATTTCTGACTTTTTAGCATCAAATAAATAAATCCCAATTTATGAAAAAATGATAAAAATCAACCCTATTCAATTACATTATAGGCTAATGTATATATTTGGTTCTCTATGTTTGTATTATGTTTCATTTTAGTCCTTTATATTTAAAAAGTGCATTTTTAGTAACGCCGTTAGTCTCACTTAATGGAAATTGCTTACTCATCAAATTTTGTGGGTAACTTTTTGTTTGGTTCAATGTCAACTAAGTATCAGGGATTAGATCCCTCCTCTATCGAATATTGATCCGATCCAAATGGACTTAATCTTTGCAACTTAGTGGCACATCACAGAAGAATGAATAGGTCGGCCATCTCTATATGAGAGTCTCTAGCCAAAATATATCAGCACATTCAAGGAAAAAAAAATATATTCATGCTCACAATGATAGCAGGTCGCAAATTGATCATCATTAGTATATATATAAAAGAACAAACACTTGTAGAATTTGCCCCTGGTTGCAGGGATTTGTCGTTGCTTGCAGGGTTGAGTTGGAAAAATTAAACCTAAAGGATATAGTTGTCATTCTGATTTTTTTTACTTACATGGTTTAAAATATAAAAATATTATATTAAAAAAAGATTAATATCTAAGCATGTTTCATCAGCAATTTTTTTAAAAAAAAATATGTACAGTCATCACTTAATTCTAATGAGTTAGCAATTTCTGTTAAGTGAGGTTAACGGCGTTAAGTTTAAAGGACTAAAAATGTACTTATTAAACATAAAGGACTAAAATGAACATTGATGTAAACATAAAGGACCAAATGAATATTTTAGCCTATATTATATTAGTAACAGAAGCAAGTATTGTTATTTCCCTCAAATTAGTTTTTCCTATGAATGACAACGGAGGTTAGAAAGTCAGCTGGACATATAAATTATAATTGTTGTACACTTGGAATTTTTTTTACAACTAGTTTATTTTCTATTTATAAATACATAGATTTGAATTTATACAATTAAGACATGTAATTTTAACTATTTTGTTTATAAATATGTTTTTTATTTCGTTATTTGTTGGCTGTTTGATTTAGTACTATGTATTAAAATATATATAAGAACTGTTTCAAATAGGAGGATACATGTGATTATAAAAAGGAATTAGCTTGTCATGTATATATTTTTCTCATATATAATAATTTATGCATATATTAAATTAAATATGAATTTATTTTTAATTTCAATGACTTAGATTTGAAATACATTATTTAAGCCAATTATTTTCATTTTTATATTTTGATTATTTAACTCTATATTTTTAATAGTTATTTATTGATAGAGATAAACTCTTATTTGTTTACGATCCGTGTTTACACTATTGTGAAAAGTTTGATTAAACTCACTAATTTGATAACTTTGTTTGAATGGATGCGTTTCTTTTAATAAGATTCTATTTGGAGATGTATCAACATTTAATGTAGTTTTTCATTTCTACCTCCAATGAATTATGTCTCTCTTATCACGTTTTCTACTCATTCACTCCCATCTGTCTTCTTTATAAATAATGGTTTTATTGGAAATAATTTATATTTTATTTATTTTAACCAATTTTAACTAAATTTTTGATCTAGGTAATTCGGTTGTTGATATCTTATAAAAAACGAACGGAAGGAGTGTTAAATAATAACAAAAAGAGTCTAATTTCTTGTAATCGCACAGCACGTGAAACATTGTCAAAACTTACAACTTGTGTCGGTCCTTTAAACAAAAAGTAGAATGACGCAACAATGGTGACATCATCAGAAGATACTTGAGCCGCAAGCTGTTTGATCTTAAATTATTTCTTCCGTTTTTTTTTTTTAATTTTTTTTTTTGAAAATTCATTCATACATAACATGATTTTTTCTTAATATTGGCCTCATTCATATTATAACATCATTTACAAGTGTAAGACCGATGGGCGATGGCATTCGCACGTATCATAGAGACATCTTTATTTTGTTAAATTACTCCCTGTATCTATATTTAGGCAACTAGAATAATTCAATGATTTGAAAGTCGGATCGGATTGGACGGTCCGACTGTAGCTCGCTCAACGGCTTCGTTCAGCAAGAATAGCCCGTTCCCAAGGTTAGGCCGTTTTGAGCCGCTCAAAACCGGCATTTAAGCCGGAAATCAGAGTTAAGCCAGGAGCCGAAACGGATCTAGCAAAGCCGGACCGTATAAAAAATGAAAGATGTAGAAGAAGAAGATGAAGAAAGAGAGGTAATAGGAGGTCGGAAAAATCTAGAAAAAATCAATATTATTTCATAACAAATAACTAACCTAGATCTATTTCAGTTACAAACCAAAATCCATTCTTGAAGTATTTTACTAGCAGAAATGTGAAACAGCGGCGAAGAAAATGCAGAGTTGCGGATGTTGAAGAAAGAGTGAAGATGAACGATGAAAATACTCAAAATAGGGTAACTTTTACTTTTTGGTCCCCACTTATCTCTTGCCACATGTCCCTTTGAGTTTAATTTTAAAATTAAATGAAAATTAGGTTGGGAAGATACTAAGAGGTTCCGCACTTCCACTTTTATCTGGTCAAACAAATTGGGTATAAAAACAATTTTTTATTGTGACATTCTTGCTACAGCATTAAAAAGTGAATTTAATATTAGTAAATATTATTTAGTTTTTTTTTGGACATATACGTATATATGTTTCTTTTCCAAACAAATTAAGGAAAATTATTAAATTAAGGAATAAATATTAAATATTTTATCAATTTTTCTTAATAAAAGCTTACACAACAATTTTAAATATTTAAAATATTATCCACATCTATATAAAATAGATAAGGCATATGTCCTCTCTTTCTACTTTAAAATTTTATATTAAAAATTATGAAAAGATCCATAATATTTAATGTTTAAATACAAAATATCATTAAAAGTATAACTATTATCTAATTTATTTTTAATGATTTTATTGTGTAATATAGGGCACATGTTATATGTAAATTTTTTCATGTTTTTTTTTTCAAGTTGTGTAAATATTTTTTAGATATTTCTCACTATATTTATATATATATATGTGTACACAGTATTATATTTTTATTTAATTATTATGTTATCGGTCGGCCCGCCAGTCCGACCGGATGAACCATGACTCGCTGACTTTTCCGGCTTGATATCCGGTCCGGCTTTTAAAACACTAGAATAATTAATATTGCAAACTTAGGATGATCAAATCATAAAATAGATGTTCAAGTGGTGACAGTTTTAAACAATTTGTAAGAAATTTTTAATACATGGAATCGGTGAAAGAAGAAGATTTATTGTGTGTGTGTGTGTCTGTCTGTCTGTAACACTCAATCAGAAAAGCATCGGAAAATAATCAATAATCAATAAAACCATATAGAAGCCGGATAATTTGGCACTATTTCTTTATTGTTTATAGAGGTCGTGCATTACATGATTATTATTTTATTTCATTTTATAATTTTATTTCTTTTTTTATTGTATATATTTTAATTTATATTAAATTATATTTTTTATATTAATAAATTTACATGTAAATAATTTATTTCTTAAAAATAAATATTAAATATAAATATTTAATTTTTTAAATGAAATTATAGAGTATGTTTTATAATTATTAATAAAAGTAATTTGGTTTTCACAAATGTCGTTTATCATACAAATGCATTTTCTTAAAAGAAATATCTATATATCTTTACAATTGTTTTCCCATTATTTCTATCTGATGTAAGATATCATGACATTTTGGTGGCTAAATCTAATTTGAACTTTGTCAAAATAATCACTGTCAGCTTTTTATATGCTCAAATGTTGGCGTGATTAAGTAATATAACGTGTATAACAAATTCCAATAAGCAATAATGAAAGTAAATTTAGTTTAATGAACCAACATAGATTATGTTTAATGGAAGGGGCCTATCCTTCACATTGAGTGAACTAATGTTCAAGTTCCTACTGAGAGAAGTATCAATATTTAGTGTCCAGCCAGGATTTGAACAAGAAAAAAGAGAGCATATAAGGCTATAAGCCAAAAAACCAAGATACAAATTATGAAAAAAAGGAAAAAAAGAAGAAGAAAAAGGTTTAGTTTGATGATAATGTTCTGGTAAAAAAAAAAATTGCAAATTATAAAAGCATATAAGACAAAACCATGATTGCTGAAATCAACAACTGAGATTAAGTGTTTAATTAAATAGCACTTGGTTCAATTTTTAAATAGCATTGAACTGCTTACCGTCAAAAAAAGTGAACTCTACAGTCTCTACTGACAAATCACATGCTAATTTGTGACGAAGACGTGTTCACTTTCGTTCACCGGTTAACGTAAAGCACTGGTATTCCTTAACATTATATATATATATATATATAATTCCCAACCATATCATTACTTGTATGGTAGAGTTGTGCACTTTCTCTTTCACTCTTCATTGAGAATTTGTGATTTGTGAGGCATTCATTTTCTGAAATATGGCTTTAACTTTAACCTTTGTGAGAGAAACAAACCAGGTATCAACTTCTTCCTTTGATTTTCTTTTTTATTATTGGCTTTAACTTTAACCTGTGGTTTCTATTTCCCCTTCTTTTTCACATACCCATATACATGCTATTTTAATTTCATGATTGAATCGATTCATTTCTTAAACTAGTTCGTATATCTGTATGAAACGTGAAATACGCTGTATTGTTTATAGTTTATAAATAGTTTAGTTTCCAACAACGCCTTGCATCTCTCCCTCTGATCAAAGATTTTTAGAAAGTAGATCATATAGTATCATACAAGAATATAAATGTAGAATTTACATTGGAGTATTATTAATATACCTTATATATCATAAAAGAATCTAACTTTGGGAATAGATAGAAAAAAATTATAGTCATATAAGAGACAAATAAAATTGAGATATTACAGTATATTTAAAACCAAAACAAACCCTTGAACTAGCTCCTTCACTTAAGACTAGAAGATATATCTCTTCATTTCAGAGATGTTACGATTAAAAGAATTTGAAACACTGCATGTGGGAAAGGAAGAAGACTGAGAGAGGTTGATATTTTTAAAAAAATATATATTATTTACATTTTTTATATTTTTAATAAAACATTTTTTAAAAATATTTCACCTCCGTTGTCTTTTATAAACACTAGAATATAATAGGCTGGATAAGGTGTTGATGTCATATATTTCCTAGTCGTAGTTATATTAAGAGTGTGGCTTGTAAGATTCCTTATTAAATAATTTTTTTTTTGTGGTGTAGGTGCTTTTCGCTGGAAATTCTTGTGTGAAGGAAGTGATACTAAACAGGCCTCATAAGCTGAATACTCTCAATCACGAAATGGTTAGTCGAGTTTGCTTCTGTTACCTCCCATCTATTTTCTCTCAAAGAAAAAAAAAACTCTTGAGTAGCAAATTGCTTAAAAATTAAAATCACAAATGGTTGTGTCAAATTTTCTACAATAAAGAGACCAGTTGGTCTTATTGAAAAAAAAAATGATCAGTTGGTCTTATGAAACTGATTATTTTAAAGGTAATTGAGATGTTGAAATCATTTTGTTAAATGCCAAAAGACGTTGATTTGTACATTAATCAATGACCTCTCTCTCTCTCTCTCTCTTTTTTGCAGATAAGTCAGATGAAAGAGAGATTGACGTTCTATGAGAATGACCCTTCAGTAAAACTTATTATTTTAAAGGTAATTGAGAAGTTGAAGATCTCTCGACCCCAATCTTTCGTTATTCAAATTTAGATATTCGTATAATAAATTACTCAAAATGTTATTGAACCCGATAAAATATAACGCCATCACATATATACAGTTTTATTATTTAAATTTTGCTCTGAATGTCGTACAGATCTCTCATGTGTATATTAAAGAAAAATATTTTCGATGGCAAAAGAAAAAAAAAAGTCAAGTTCTCTAATCACAAGGAGCACATGGTCATGTGATTGGGGAACTTGACGTAAATATGGTCCTATATTAAAAGTTGTGATTATATACAAAGCATTTTATTATCTTTAAACACAGGCTAATGGAAAAGCTTTCTGTGCTGGTGGTGATGTGATATCAGCGGTTACTTCTTCAATTGTAGGTAGGTACAACGTTTAAATTCAACATGTTTTTTCATATTGAATGAAGTTTAAAATAAGTGTTACTATTTTAATTTATAATATTGTGACATCTTGTAAATTTTAGTATATGTATTGCAAGTGAATAAAAAATAGCCATATTTTTATACAGTTACCATTAAACATTATAATCAAAACAAGATACAACTGGATTTTTTTAATTAATAGGATAGCGTGGAAATTACATTATTCAATAAAAAATTAATATATTGATCATATCATTGTTAGTAAAATAAATACACTTTTATATCAATTATCATACTTTAGTTGAACAATTTGATAGTTGAGAAATGAAAAGTTTTTATTTAAATATATCAAACTGACTTCGTGATGCAAGTTATTTAACAAAGCACTATGTCACATTTTATCTAAATCATTTTGTATTCGATTTATCCACACGATATTTTATGAAATGTGAAAAATTAAATAAATTCATATCCTATAAATAATATGGTTTGTGACATATTTTGTTACATATATTGAAATATTAATATATTTATGTGTTTTAAGGGAAAAAAAATAACATGAAATAGTAGCATTGATTTGCTTGGGGTATTTCATGGACCAACAAGAAATAATCACGCGAACTCAAAATTTCTTGCTAAAGACAGAATTTCTAAAAGAACATTTTATCTGCAGTATAGATATGTTTTGCCAACGCATTTGATCAGTATATGACTCGTGCTATCAAGCTGATTTTGACGTATTATATATTTATTTTGTCTTAAGGTTGTAAACTGAAATATGTTACGATTATTTTAAGTTTTTCTTAAATATTTTGATAATTTAGTATTTCGTTTTTTAATGTCCGGTTCCGTCAATTTCTTTAATATTATAAATATTAAATTTTATGGAAAATAAATTTGGTGCATTAATATATTGTGTGTCTATGTGTGATTAATCTTCAAATTAAGCTTCAAAGATATTCATGTTTAAAATAATGGTGATTGAAAATAGGACACTGGACTTATGTAGCAAGCTTTTACAAGAAACAGCTTACATTAGACCATTTGATAGCAACCTACAAAAAGCCAGTGGTGAGCTTGCTAGTCCCACATTATACATTTTAATTTCTTCTAAGCATATGAAAGACAGATTTAATTGTTTAATTAATAACATGAAGGTGTCTCTCATTGATGGAATGGTCATGGGAGGAGGTGCGGGTCTGTCCATGAACACAAATTTTAGAGTTGTCACCGAAAGAACTGTATGTATCATAATTTTCTATTTTTTTTTCAGTAATTAATGAGTTGTTTAATGATAATGTCTGTGAGCGGCAAATATAAAAGTTGATTCAAGTTTTTTGTAAGAGCTATTTCTCATATATGTCTATTTTTTCTTATTTACCTCTATTTATGCTCCCTCAACAATAATCAAGTAAGAGAGAGATTAGTAAAGGAATTAAGGAAGATGATTAGAGTGTTTTAGGAAAAATATGTCATATTAACTAATTTAACTAACTTCCTTAATCTAATTAAATTAGAGAGAGATTAAGGGAATTAAGGAAGATGATTCTGGTGTTTTAGGAAAAACTTGTCATATCAACTAACTTCCTTCATCTAATCAAATTAAATAAATAAGTCTTACACTAAGGACCGGAGGGAGTCACAATTAGTAACTATACAGTTATATGAATATTTATATTGTGTGGTCATTAGACTAATCTATCTTTAATTTAATTAATAGGTGTTTGCTATGCCCGAAGCATCTATAGGACTTTACCCAGACGTGGGTGCTTCATACTTTCTCTCAAGACTTCCTGACTCTTTTGGTAATATTAATTCTGTTCTATCTTTATGTCCTTTGTTACATTATCAACATTTAATTTTGACGTCATACGCGTTTGCTATACGTGATCATTTCATAATATAATGTTTGTCTTTCTTATTCTCTATCTAATTAATTATCCATCCGCCATTTATAATACTACCTCTGGTACTTGATAGAAGAGCTACTCTAATAATTTGAGTATATTAAGGAAATGAGATAAATTATATAATTATAATAAATATGACATGATCTCCCTAAAATAATCTAGCATAAAATTAAATTATATATACCACTTTATAAGTTAGGTAAATCAGTTAGGAAAAAAGTGATATATATATGAGACAAATTGAGATCTTATAACAAGGACCGGAGATAATATCAAGTTTAATTAATGACCAAATCGGCCAATAGCAAGTTACATACAATTGAACCATGGACATCAACACTTATTAGAGACCAAATAAGCCAATTAACCCAAATACAGCTGATAAAATCAGTCAATTCATGATATCAAATGACAGTGTTGCAAAATAGACTAAATCGGTAAATTCATCCAAAAAATAAAAAATAAGAAATAAGTGAACCAGACATCAAGCCAATCCATTAGTCATCAAGACAACAAAAGTGAGACTCAATACACTTAGAACATTAATTCTCCTCCTCTCCTTTATTTATACCAAACTACTTATATCGAATTTCTTATATCCATTTATCCAATTTTCCAATAAAAACATGGCACTTGACTTTATTAACTAGGTCATCATTTAACGCCGTTTACCTTCGTTAGTTTCTAACTAAGATTTGAGTTTCTCTTGGCCGTACTCTGCACCCACTGCACAAGTATAGTAAGACCCCTATCTTCCCAATTCTTTCACCTCTTGTGCATCTCCCTCTTTCTCTATTAGAGCTTCTCGGCAGAGTTTTCATATTTCCCAAACTCCTTTTAAATCAATTTTTGAATTCATGGGTAAGTCTTGTGGAGAGCTTGGTGCTTTGAAGCTTAATCAAGAGCTTGAGCGATATTAAGAGCACGGCCAGGACCACCGTCACACAACGTCGCCGTCGCCTTCTCACACTTTGCACCTCCATCGTTGCTATACATCGTCTCCGCTCAGCCATGATTGTCGCACCCCCTCTGAATCGCAATTTTTCCCATACCCCATCCCACAATCGCCATGCCGAGTCACCGCCGTCCCTGTCCTTGCAACGCACGACCCTCACCCTCACCCACCAGCGATCTTCACTACTTTACCCATGAACGGCGTCTCTACTGCGTCCCTACCCACCATCTTCTCAATCTCCAGTAATCTTTTAGCCTTCAGAGTCGACACCCTCACCAACATTGTTGTCTCCTCACGAATGTTGCCTCCTCTGTCAACGGCGTTGCTGCTGTTCTCTGTTCGCCAGCACCCTTCAGCTGTTCTCTGTTCTCTGTTTTTTCTCTTGTGCTTTTGCTTTCATGGCCTTAATTGCCTATTAATTTCCAAAAAACAATTCATGCTAGGAAACAAACACGAATCAAAAACAAAAGTTAATTATTTTTGATTAATTAATGACTCAGTTTGATTTCAAAAATACTGCAATTTATTGAACTGGTGATCCCTTTTTTTTTTGAATTATTCTCCAATATAGGGGAGTATCTAGGGTTAACAGGAAGACGTTTGAATGGAGCAGAAATGGTTAAATGTGGCCTAGCGACTCATTTTGTCCCTTCCAAGGTATACATATGCATAACATTAATTGCGTCGTTATACAAATATAACATTAATTGTGACATTATTTCATATTAACGAGCAAAATTCATATCACTTTCCTCTGTATATCAGAAGCTAAATTTGCTGGAAAATGCCCTACGGTCTGTGACAACTTCTGATATTTCAACAATTACTGCATTAATTGATAAATTTACTGAAACAGCTTATATTAAGGAAGACAGCCCCTTGAAGAGGTAATTTAGTGGTTTTGCAGTTTCTTAAGTCTTTTCCTAGTATTTCATAAGACACAAAGATTGCAGTAAATATTATCTTGACAAATTAAACAGACTGGACACAATCAGCAAATGCTTCTCAAAAGGAAGTGTTGAAGAAATTGTTCTTTCATTGGTACGCATAGTTCAATTTGATGTTCATTTTTTATTCTAAGGAATGACAATAGAGAAATCGGGAGAAATCGGGATTTCTTAAACAACAATATAGTATTGTTTGAATGTCACAATAATGTTGGTAGGAAAAGGAAATGGAAGTTGAAGGAGCAGAAAAGTGGATTGGAGATGCATTAAATTACATGCGTGCAACTTGTCCTACGAGCCTCAAGATATGGATTAGATCAGTAAGTATATAATATATGAGAAGATTTATATATTATTAGAAATCACATTGAAAAATTACAAAATTAATGAAATGAGTTAACCTGAATTAATGTTCTTAATTAGGTGAGGGAAGGCAGAGTACAAAGCATTGAACAATGCCTTATTCGGGAATACAA
The DNA here is from genome assembly GCA_963242795.1 of Inga leiocalycina. Lineage (NCBI taxonomy): Eukaryota > Viridiplantae > Streptophyta > Magnoliopsida > Fabales > Fabaceae > Inga > Inga leiocalycina. The sequence goes on along the minus strand of OY725320.1, from coordinate 81,107,151 downwards.
TATTAGCTGCCATATCATTCGAAGAACTATCAGCAATGATTTTTATGAGGTCAGAACTATTACAAATATAATTCAATTGACAAGAAATGTAATTAATTGTTGAAATGACATTTAGAAAGCTTGGATTTTCTTGCAGGGTTCAAGAGCAAACCTATTTGATAAGGACAACAAGGCTAAGGTAATAATAAAAATTTTGAACCCCTCTTATATATATATATATATAACTATTTAAAAAACGCAGAGAGAAAGATAGAGGAGTTTAGTTCTCAATATTTGATTAGTATTATTATCATTATCATCATATAGCATAACTAATTTTGTTGCTTTGATTTGTGTGTTGGTGTGTTTGATTAGTGGGACCCTCCAAAGCTGGAGCTGGTCAGTGAAGAAATGGTAGATCGGTACTTCAGAGAGGTTGAAGATGAGAATTGGGAGTGTCTGCAACTTCCTCACAGATTAAACATGCCCAGCAAGCTCTAGACCGAAGCATGGAAATGTAAAGGCCTTTTATCTGATTAGTATTATTATTAAATATTGTACCCGACTTAAAATAAGTTTCTAGCAAATTCCGTAGGCTAATTCTCAGTATGATGAGGTCTACTAATATTTAATAATTATCTTTTTGATATGACAATATTTACCAATATTTGCTAACTATCTCCTGATACGATGAGATTTCCTAATATTTTGCAAAAATATCTTGGATAGGATGTGATTTATTACTAATATTTACCAATCTTTATTATTTCCTATATATATATATATATCCTTACGGGCTATCACAAAGGTAAAGCCCTTTGGAAAATACTTATGTCAAGTTCCTTATATCCATTTCGTCAAGTTTTCAAATTACATATGATCATATGTTCCATTTTTAAATTATTATCATTTAACTATAAACCCATATGAAAAAAATAGGATACCCGGTCATGTGTGATTGGAGAATTTGATGTAATAGATTATGAATATAAGGAACTTAATGTAAGTATGATCCAAGACATTTTATCTGAAAAAGGATATATTTAATATACATATTTGGATATAATTTAGGTCTTGGGTCTTTATTACTATTTTAGTCTTGTTTTCGTTAATAATGTTGCACAGTATTACTGTTAAAGCTTCAGGGCTCAGTCTGAGTGATTAGGCCCACAATTCCTAAAATTCTAGAAGGGATCCGCAATGAGAAGATAGACGTGTGAGATCCCACTCAATGAGCTATCACGAAGCTGTACTTGCTTCCAAAAATCACTTTTACATTCCTTCCACGTGTGTATTTCTAATGAATGAAACCCATGTTTTTCCAGCACCACACTCTTTTAAAAAAAATAAGAAATTATTAATCTTGATATTTTCTCCCTTTATTATTGCACGTTTGAGTTATAAACACAATAATAACTCAGCTATTCTTGTTAACGTCCAATGCAAGTCTTTAACTGACTAATATTTAGTCTATTATATCTCTTACATAATTAGTAAAATTCGTTCAAAATTTTCTTCAAGCATTACCCAATTATTAAAATTGAAGATAATCAGTTCTATAAAAAAAAAAATAAAGACCAACAGAGTTAAGTCATCAAGGAGCCACGTAATTCCTTTGTTTCTTTTAAGCATTATATTTAAATCAGATATTATAAACAAATATTTAAATCAGATAAAAGTAGAGGTAACGAAGTATTTCAAAAAAAAAAAATTAACCCGGATCAAATTAATGTCGTCAATTGTGTAGGGGTCTTGATTACCAAAAATCTGTGCACAAAATGGAGAATATATTAACATAAATCAATAATTTGAATGAAATAACTAATAATTCAATTAAATGAAAAGAAATGAAATTCAGTTGAGAATCAAGAAATGATCACCTGTTCAAAATTTGTAGTAAGGCCATTGAAAATGATGTTATACATATATAGTATAACATAGAAGCCGCACTCAGTTTTCCCTACTTGGTGAGTACACTATACATCAAAAGCAAATGGTAAAAAAGAATAAAGGCCTATGTAAAACAATAGTCAATCAAAGAACTTGAATGTAAAGAACTTACGTTTGGCTGGAACCACTTTGTCGGACCACCTTTACCTTCACACTTCCCACCCATTATATAATATGTCTTCAGTGCACTATAATAATTAAAATGATAAATAGAAAACATTAAAACAATTGAGTAAAATAAAAAATCAATGATTGACAAATAAATTTACTTACGTGTTAAAAATGTTTTTGATATCTGTGTCTGGCTTGCGACCCAATGAATCAAACCAAAAGATGACGTTGATCGAGGGACAAGGAACACAAAGACTTCAATGATAACTATAATCACATGCATATATAGATTAAAATAAGGTCAGATAACATGATACTGTTTAGCAAAGTAAACGTGTATAAATATATCAAATAAAGTTACTTGCCCTTCAACAATTGGTGCTAGATAACAAGGCAGCTGAGTCTCGCCTATTATATAGCCTACATAGCTCATCCGATCTTCCAACCTTTGGTTATTACGCCGTGACATATTGCCAGGACATAAGAACCCATATGTAGTGCTGAGCCCTTGTTCGGCACACAGTTTGTGGAAGCAGCTACCACATAAATGAAATGAAAAATGAATTAGTAAATGTAGAAACCTAAAACTCCTAAATATTAGTGCATTAATTACAATTAAAAATTATAACTAAACTCACATGATTGCAAATGTGACCCATCCTACGTCAATCTTCTCCAAAGATAGAAACTCTCTAATATCTTTGTTATCAAGTCCATAATTATACGAGATTCTACAACCCATAATCTCATAAGGCATCTGCAAGTCGACCTTGTTTATGTCTTGATGAATATTTTGCAGTTGTGCTAACAAGGGACATTTTGTCGCATCATCTTGTTCCTAGTAAGATACAAAATAAAGATTATAAGTGGAATGTTAAGGATCAAGTAACAGTAAGGTGTTTCCTACCATTGGAGGGACTGGCATAGTCTGAACAAGATGTCTAGGCCACAAGATGTCTAGGCCACAAGATGAAAGATCCTATTGCCTGACCTAGTCTGTCAACCTCACCATCGGGGAACGGGACATCTACACCTTCCTCCCCCAGTCGAACACTTGTGACATTGACCTTACATTGATCATCCCAGATCTGGTTATTATGGTGGGTGGTGGCATGCGTGTATACAACAGCATCAGTAATAGCATGCGGGTATGGGACTTCCAAATACAAAGTGTAAGGTTCTCTAGGATCTAGTGAAGGACCAGGTTGCCATGTCCAACCTCTGGCGGATTGAAACTGCCTTTGGTGCTGGGAAAGGCCGGGGATTCCTGAGTAAGAGAAATGAAAGAATTAATTAAAAAAACGTAAGGAAAAACTCAATGTTATATTAAATGAAATTATTTACAAACCTCATATCTCAGCTCCACGTTACACATCCCGCCTTGCATGTGAGACAACACCATCGTACTCATCTCACCACGTAGCTCACTCAACAACTCTTCTTTAAGCTCGTCTCAAAGTGATTGACACATTTGCACCGCTAGCTCTGATCGGATTTCCTCTTGAACCCTGGCCACAAAATCCTGACTCATTTCACCTTATCCATAAGCTTGTGAACCTCATCCAAAGTATTTAGGGAGACCAACTCCCCTTGACTCCCCTCTAACTTGACCAGGGTGATCTAGATTCCTAAGCACCGTTGCTAAGATGTCCATCCTTCCAGTTTGAGTGAAGGAACCCTGGCTACTCTGCTCTTCAAGTTCATCCTGTAGCATACAATGGATAAATAGAAAGTAATTACATGCAATCTTGTTAGGAAAATGAAACACACTTAAATATACTTGTTATTAAATACTCACAATCCTTTTAGCGACATCAGTAACTACTAGATTTATATATTTTTCTCCCTTTATCCTCCCTGCTTTCCATTTTTTGTGACGTGGGGGAGGAGGTGGCGCCTGCATGACAATACTAGGATCTGCTTGGCCTGCTTCCTCCAATTTTTGCAATTCAGCCTGCATCATCTTCTTTTGTGCTATTTTCAGAAATTAGAAGTAGGATTTAATATTCTGTCAAAAAAAGAAGAAGAAGTAGGATTTAATAAACAAGGTGTGAAAGATGTGTGGCTGGAAGTCTTGAAATGGTTAATGACAACTGTTTTATGCAGTGGACAGCGGTGATGGCTACTATATTTGGCAAGAATCTTCTATGTTTTCTTCATATAGGGGGAAGGTTTGAAGTCAATGAAGACAGTGATATAACATATGTTGAGGGAACAGTCAGATCTAGAAATCCGATTGTAAATCTGATTAGATAGAAATCCAAACCACTTGAATTTTGGCCACAGTCTGTGAATTTGTTGTTAGTTCCTTGTACATGCATTTTTAGATGTAAATGAATGTTGCATGTAATATGGTTTTGTATCCCACTTTCATTTATGGAAATTTTTTATCTGATGTAAATTATGTTGTCAATATATGGACCTGAAGTTGTCAGTGGTGGCCCCTGGAATTGTCAATGTACACCTATGAAGTTGTTAATATATATATGCAATTATGATCACATTGGAAACTAATAATTTATGTGCATATATTTATAGATTACCTATGTTGTTGGTATTTAATATTAATTAGGTGGTCATATTATATGACTTGTCACTGGTGCCTCCTTGACTTGTCAATATAAGGGTTGAAGAGTTGTCAATGGATGCCCATTGAGTTGTCAATGGGGACCTATAGAGTTGTCAGTAGAGGCTCTATGACTTGTTAACGGAGGCTCATTGACTTGTCAATGGAGGCCCATAAAGTTGTCAGTGGAGGCCAAATGACTTGTCAATGGAGGCTCCTGCACTTATCAATGGATTGCCATTGAGTTGACAATAGAGGTCCCTAAAGTTGTCAGTGGAGGCTGCTTGACTTGTCAATGGAAGGCTCCTTGACTTATCAGTGGGGACCCCTTGAGTTGTCAATGGATGCATATTGAGTTATCAGTGGATGCCCAATGACTTGTTAATGGAGGCTCATTGGTTTGTCAATAGATGCCCATTAAGTCATCAATAGAGGCCCTATGAATTGTCAATGGAGATTTCTAGACTTGTTAATGGAGGCTCCTCCACTTGTCAATGGACACCCATTGACAACTACATTCTGGTCCAATGACTTTTCACCGGAGGCTCCTGGAGCTGTCAATGGAGTCTCCTCGACTTGTCAATAGAGTCTCCTGCAGTTATCAATGGAGTCAAACAATGTGCTAGGAAAAGCATCATATGTGCATTACATAACTTTAGCACTAACATTAACTCATGGTCATTACAAAAAAATGTGCAAGGAAAAATAATGTCACTACACTTGATCATTACAAAAAAGTTAACCATATTTACAATGAGTGTTCACATGGTCATTACAATCCCCTAATATGCTATCCAGACAATCATATTTACAATGAGTGATTCCCTTTTACCTTCCCCTTCTATTTCTCCTTCTTCTTGTTCTTCTACTTCTCCTCCTTGTGGATGAAAAATTCTTCAGTGAATAAAGTATACCCATAAAAGCTTGGTGCCCTTGGTCGTGTTGGACTTTTTCTTCCTTGTCTATCTTTGACAGATTTTCCTTTTTCCATCTTGCTTCCCTGGAAAAAAGAATTTTCACCACTTTAACATTGCATCCGAATCCAAATAAGCCAGACGTTCTTGAAAGAGGTGTCAAAATTAGCTTCAGAGGTTTGTAGAAGTTTAGGAGCAAAAGGTGTCAAAATTAGTTCAAGAGCCTTAAAATTCTTGAAAAGAAAAACACATCTCTTCATGTTAATTGGAAAAATCATTTTTAAACCAAACTCTATTGTTGCCAAACCTTATAGTTGTTATTAACAAGTTCAGCAGACTCTATTGACAACTATCGCTGCTCCCATTAACAACACATTTTTTTCCTATGCATATTAGGTTATATAGCCACCACCTTTCACCCTCATCTTCATTCCTTAGCTCTTCTATTATAGAAACACAGCACAATGAACCAAAAAATAGAGTATAATGACAGTCAAAATAGAGCATACTAAACCATACCCAAACACATTGAAACCTTAGTCAAAGTATATCTACTACATTTACTAGGTCTGCCTTTATAGTTTACAAGCATATGGAGGACAATACTTACAAAAATCAGACAGCTTTTTTCATTTATCAAGACCAAAACGAACGTCAATAATCAAAATCTTTAGTTGTAAAAAAACATTTAAATATGGCATATAGTTGTCATTAACAAGTTCAACAGCCTCCATTGACAACTATCGCTGCTCCCATTAATAACACCTTTTTTCCTACGCACATCAAGTTATATAGCCATACACCTTTCACCCTCATCTTCATTCCTGAGCTCTTTTATTGCAGAAAAATGGCACAATGAACTAGAAAATAGAGCATAATGACAGTAAAATTAGAGCATACTAAACCATACCCAAACACATTGAAATCACATCCAAATTGTGAAACCATAGCAGTCACAGCTCTAGCCCATAGATGATTAGTCATATTCATAGTACTCGATCCCTTCATACGAGCATCCTCCTTCTCTTTACATCTATCAAAACTATCCAAAACTTTATCTTTATGTTAGCCCTTGCAATTCTAGAACATAGATCTAATCCCCTTTGCTATTGTTTATCAACAAGCTCAATGATAAAAACCCACCACCGACCGTCCCCGAAGCTCTCCTTTCTCACTGAAAAATGTTGAAACTCAACGTTCTTCTGCATCCCTATCTCCCGAGCTATTCCATACGACATTTGACAGCATTTTCAATTCCTTTCTCAATTTATCTGACAAGGGTGTTTATGACATTTCTCACCTGCAATTTATTACAAAATGGTCCCATGGGACTTGACAGTAATTTTAGAATTTCTCAGGACCATTTCTTCGTATATTCTCTTCCATAAGACTATGTTAACCTTGTGTAATTCATATCGAATTAGCACATTTACCCTCATTTTACCATACTTTTTGGGTTGATTAATGGATATACAGGGATGTAAGTGTATAGGAAATTACCCTAGTGAGTAGTTGGTAAAAGGGCATAAATCTTTGGTTAAATGTGAATATTTTACTATCATTCTTCACCCTTTGGTTTGTATAGATTTTCTTGTGTTGATAGGATAACAATTGAGACACATAAAGAGCCATTGGAAGTACAAATCATGGATTAAGAAATTGGGAAGAAGAGTAGCACACTAATGCATCATGGAAAAAACTAGGAGAGTTGAAGAGAAATGCTTGGCTGCAACCAGAAGACCTCCAGAAGCTTTTGGGCTGCAGCCAAGCCATTTCTGGCTACAGCCAAATGACAGACAGAGGCAAGACAGACCTTTTTGGGCTGCAGCCAAGAAACCCCAGAATGCACTTTGGCAGCAGCCAAGAATTTCTTGGCTGCAGCCAACGCCCATATCAGCAGCTGTGCATTTTGATTTCTAGGTCTTTTAAAAGGCTAAATCCTAAAAATGGAAAGGAGAGTTTGACATTCTAGAGAGCTGAGTAGTGGTTAGGTTGTATTTGCAAGCTTGAAGGTGGTGTTTTTCAAGGAAAATCAAGTAGGGATTGAAGATTTGAAGAGATTCTAACTCAATTTCTCTTGATTTTCCTAAATTCATTCCCTTTCTCCTTTTTATTTCTGATATGGTTGTAATGACTGTGTATACCTGTGATTCTTTGTTGAGCATAGGAAGCTAAGATTTTCATTCTAGGATTATTTTTGAACTTTTTTTTTGGATTAAACTTGAATCCTCCTCTCTTTTAGTATCTAATGGCATATATATGTTAATTTTACCTTATAAACACTGCTATTTGTGATAGACAATTACTTTAGATGATTTGTTCAATTAAATTAAACTTGAGAGAGTTAATTTAATTGTAGGACTTTGGTAAAATCATGCTAGACTTGAAGTTTAGGAATTAAATGGATGGTTTGTTAGTAACATAAAGAAATAGTTATTAGCCTAGCAATGTCAAATTAAGGTAGGTGTTTAATGAATATTTTCTCTTAACAACAGCAAGAGATTGTGGATGTTAATTGAAGATATGAAGTTGATTTTGGCTTGAGAAAGCTTAATCATCAAATGCTTGTGAACCTTAGGCTAACATATATATATATCCCATGGAAATACTCTTGGAGAGGAAAATCATTAAGCTTTATGAAATACAAAGGGGATGAAAATCCTAGGCTCATTACAATTGTTGAAGTCACAAGAATCAGATTTTCCTTAAGTAATTCTTAGTCTTTTACAAAAATATCTTTTAAAACTTCTTTTTCTACACCAACAATATGTTTTGGCTCAACTTAATTGAATTCACCAACCCTATTACTTGACCAATTTGTTATTTAAATCCTAGAGGGAACGATCTTACTTATCACTTTATTACTTGACACGATCCATGCACTTGCTTTAGCAAACAAGTTTTGGTGCCGTTTCTGGGGATTGGTTTAACAAATCGTTTAGTTAACCTTAGGCTTGTGATAGTAAATTTTGCTTGAGCTCTTAGTTAGATTTACAATTTTCCTTTCCTTCTTTTCTTTGTTAATTTTTTGTTTTAGTTTGATACTTGTGTTCTATTTTTCTTGTAGATACCATCTCCATATAATCAACACTTGCACCAGGACAGATTGATAGTAGTACTTGACAGATTGCCTTATATTGATAAAGAAATTGACTCTATATCTGAAACTATGGTGGATGATGAATATGATAGGGCTATCAAAAATGACTTTACTAGCCGAATATGTAGGCTACTCAATCTTGCATTTGGATGCCGAAGATGTAAGCATACACTTTTGAGATCAAACTGGTCATTATTACAATGCTTTAAATACATGGGTTATACCATGGTCTCTATAATGAAGATGCCAACAAACACTTGATGTACTTCTTGGAGGTGTGTGATTCCTTCAAGCAAAATGGAGTGCCCCAAGATGTGTTGAGGCTATGACTATTCCCTCTTTCTCTTTACAAGAGAAAGCTAAAGATTGGTTCAATAATCTCCTTGAAGGATCTATAAATTCTTGGGATGATCTTAAGGCTAAGTTTAGAGCTCGATTTTTCTCTGATGATAAATCTGTGGAAGCTAGAGATGAATTTCTGAGCTTCAAAAAACATCCGAATGAGCATCTTTATACTGCTTAGGAGAGATACAAAATATGGATGAAGCAATGCCCTAATCATAGGATGGACACGTGGGTAGTAATCTAAATCTTCTGTACTCACCTTAACCCTCAATCTAAGGCAATGGTTGACTCTACGGCCAATGGAGGTTACCGGAATGTTCCTGTCAATGAGGTGTGTTAGGCTCTTGGATCAACTATCTGCAAACAACACTCAAGGCAATAATAGAAGGACTACCCAAGCATACTTACTACAAAATAAGACTCTTAATCACAAATTGCAACAATCTTATCTTCTTTGAACAAGTGTTTTGATGTACTGGAATCTCAAATGTAAAAGAGCACTTCTCACATCGTGCATTCTGTTCATGCCACTCTTATAATATGTGATCAATGCAACGATGTCCACATGCCTAACTATTGCCTTCTTTACATGGCTTTGGAATTTATCAACTACATGGGCAAGGTTCAACCTTATCAAGGGAACCCGTATTTACAAACTTACAATCGTGCTTGGAAAGCTCATCCCAACTTCTCTTGAAGTGAAGGTAACACTTTGAATCCACCACATAAGTCTACTTTAGGTGTAAAGCATGTTCCTCCTCTAGGTTTTCAAATGCAACAAAGGAAAATTCCTATTAAGAAAGAAGAGTCTAAAACGGACAAGATGCTAGCTCAAATATTATCCAATATAGAATGTTCAAGAGCTGAAAACAATGCCACTTTCTCTTTTCATGAAACGGCGATTAAGAACATTGAAGTACAATTGGGGCAATTAGCAACTCAAGTGAATGCCATGTCTAGACAGCTTCTCCCTAGTGACACCATTCCTAATCTAAAAAGGGAGGGAAAAGAGGAATGCAAGGCCATTAACTTAGAAAGATGCAAGGTGCTACCAGATGTGCCTAAATCAAGTAAGACTAACCCTAAGCAAGATGAGCAAGTAGATGTTGAAGTTGAGGCTGAAGAAGTTATGAATCATGAAAGCATAATGGAAGAGGATGACACTAGGAAGAGAAAGCAAACTAAAGAAAGTTTGGATGATGTTGTCAAGAACAAGAAGCTGGAACAAGAGATGAATGATAAGAAGAAGAGAAAGCCAACCACCTCCTCTATCATGCGACCACTACCTTTTCTTCAACAATTCAAGAAGAAAGAGGAAGATGCTCAATTTAAAAATTTTGTAAACATGTTTAATCAACTCCATGTGAACATTCCTTTTGCTGAAGCTTTGGAAACCATGCCTAAATATGCTAAGTTCCTTAAGGATGTTTTGTCTAAGAAGTTGTAATTCAATGAGTTTGAAATCATGGCATTGACCGAAGAGTGTAGTGCGGTTATTCAATGAAAGTTACCTATTAAGCTCAAGAACTTGGGAAGCTTCTACATTCCGTGCAACATTAGGACTAACTTTAATGGTAGAGCTCTCTGTGACTTGGGTACTAGTATTAACTATATGCCTCTAGCTATTTTTAACCAATTAGGATTGGGAGAGCTAAGGCCCATTACGGTGACCCTTCTATTTACGGATCGGAGTATCTCTAAACTTAGAGGAATCATTGAAGATGTCCTAGTTAAAGTAGACAAGTTCATCTTTCCAGCAGACTTTATTGTGCTTGATTGTGAAGTTGACTGGAAAATCCCTCTCATTCTTAGTCGTCCATTCTTAGCCATAGTAAGGACTCTCATTAATATAGAAAAGGATAATATCACTTTAAGGGTTGATAATGAGAAAATGATATTCAATATGCCAAAAGCTTTGAAGTTTCATGATGATTTAGCTCAATACTATTTTATCGATATATTAGATTCAATCATTCCTCAAGAATCGTATGCCTCCATGATCAAAGACCCTTTAGAGGCATTCTTAATTGGTGATAAGAGCTTGGAGGAGTTTGATGAGGAAGCTATTAAAAATCTCTTTTGTATGGAATCATTTCCTCATTCAAGACTGAGGACTTTTGAACCATTTGAAGTATCCGATACTTTAAGTACTCTATTGAAGACTTTGACTGAAGTTCCTCCAGTTCTAGAGTTGAAGCCTCTACCTTCTCATCTCAAGTATGCTTACCTAGGGAATTATAATACTTTACCTGTTATTGTTTCTTTTGTTCTCTCTGATTTACAAGAAGAGAAGCTCTTATAAGTCTAAAGAGAGCACAAGCATGCCATTGGGTGGACTATAGCCAATATTAAGGGAATAAGCCTTCTATTTGTATGCATAAGATTCTATTAGAGGATGATCATAAAACTTCCATTGAGCATCAAAGGCGCTTGAATCCAATTATGAAAGAAGTAGTTAAGAAGGAAGTCCTCAAATAGCTATCCCCTGGAATTGTATATCCCATCTCGGATAGTTCATGGGTGAACCTAGTCCAATGTGTCCCTAAGAAGGGTGGCATGACTGTAGTCGCTAACATCCAAAATGAATTGATTCCCACTCACACGGTGACTGGATAATGGGTATGTATGGGTTATCGAAACCTTAACACTACTACAAGGAAAGACACTTTCCTTTGCCATTCATTGATCAGATATTGAACAAGCTAGCGGGTCAGGAGTTCTTTTGCTTTCTCGATGTTATTCTGGGTACAATCAAATTGATATAGCCCCAGAAGACCAAGAGAAGACAACTTTTACTTGCCCCTATGGCACATTCGCTTTTAGAAGAATGCCATTTGGACTATGCAATGCTTGTTAACCTTGTGAAATTCATATCAAAGAGGAACATTTACACTTGATTTATCACACTTTTTGATTGATTAATGGGCATATGAGGATTGAAGTGTAAAGGAAATGTGCCTAATGAGTGTTTGGTTAAAAAGGGTATAATTCTTTGATTAAATGTGAATATTTTGCTATCATACATCACCCTTTGGTTTGTAAACACTTTACCGTGTTGATAGGATCACAATTGAGACACACAAAGAGTTATTGGAAGCACAAATCATGGATTAAGAGTTATTGGATGCAGCCAGAAGACAGACAAAGGAGACAATTGATTTTAGGCTGCAGCCAAGAATTTATGGCTACAGCCAGAACATGAAAACTGTAGCTGTGCGTTTTGTTTCTAGGTTATTTAAAAGGCAAAATGCAGAAATAGAAAGAGGGGATCAACATTCTAAGGTTTTGTGAGGCAGCTAAGGAGCATTTGCAAGCAAAGGAGTGGAGTTTTCTCAAGGAAAATCAAGTAGGATTGAAGATTGAAAGAGATTCCAACTCAATGTCTCTTAGTTTTTCTGTACTTATTCCCTTTATCCTTTATATTTCTGATATGGCTGTAATAAATGTGTATATCTGTGATTTATTTTTTAACATGGATAACTAAGATTTTCATTCTAGGATTGTTTTTGAACCTTTGTATGGATTAAACTTAATTCCTTCTCTCTCTCTAAGTATCTAATGGCATATATATGTTGATTTTACCCTGTTTTTGCTGCTAGTTGTGACTGGCCATCACTGTGGATAATTTGTTCAATTAAATTAAGCTTGAGAGAGTTAATTTAATTGTAGAACTTTGGTAAAATTATGCTAGATTGAAGTTTAAGAACTAAACGGATGGTTTATTAGTAACATAGAGATATAGTTACTAGCCTAGCAATGTCAAATTAAGGTGGATGTTTAATGTATATTTTCCCTTAACTATAGCAAGAGATTGTGCATGTTAATGGAGGATATAAATTTGGTTATGACTTAAGAGAGCTTAATCAGATGCTTGTGAACCTTAAACTGACATATATATATATATATCCCATGGAAGTACTCTTAAAGAGGAAAAGAATTAAGTTTATGAAATACAAAGGGGATGAACAATCTTAGGTTTATTACAATTGTTGAAATCACAAGAATTAGATTTTCATTCAGTAATTCTTAGTTTTTACAAAAATATCTTTTGAAACTTCTTTTTCCACACAACATGTTTTGGCTCAACTTAATTGAATTCACCAAGCCTATTGCTTGACTAATTTGTTACTTAAATTCTCGAGGGAACAATCTTACTTATCATTTTATTACTTGACGTGGTCCGTGCACTTGCGGTAGCGAACAATGCTCCAGCTACATTCTAAAGGTGAAGATGTCCATTTTCGCTAATATGATTGAGAAGACCATTGAAATATTTTTGGACTATTTCTCTATTTTTGGTCCATCCTTTGATTCTTGCTTGGAGAATTTGGATGCGGTGCTTAAACGATGTGAAGAGACCAATTTGATTCTTAATTGGGAAAAATGTCACTTTATGGTGCAAGAAGGCATTATACTTGACCATCAGGTACCCAAAAAGGGTTTGGAAGTAGATAGAGCCAAAATTGCTATAATTGAGCAATTGCCTCTACTTACTAGTGTGAATGGTGTCTGCAGCTTCCTTGGTCATGCTAGTTTCTACTGGAGATTTATTAAAAATTTTTCTAAAATTTCCAGCCCACTGTCCAAGCTATTAGAGAAGGATATGGAATTCAAGTTTGATAATGAATGCCTATAAGCCTTTGGGTTAAAGAAGCAACTCATTTCAGCTCCTATCTTAGTAGCTTCAGATTGGGTTTTACCTTTCATCATTATAGCCGATGCTAGTGATTATGCCGTCGGTGCTGTTCTTGGGCAAAAGGCATAAAAACTCTTTCACCTCATTTACCATGCCAGCAAGACTCTTGATTGAGCCTAACTTAATTACACCACCACTGAGAAGGAGTTACTTGCCATAGTCTATGCTTGTGAAAATTTTTGACCTTACATTGTGGGTACTAAGGTCATTATCTTCACCGACCATTCAGCTCTAAAGTACTTACTTACAAGGAATGATTCCAAGGCCAAACTAATTCGCTGGGTGCTTCTACTTCAAGAGTTTAACTTGAACATCATTGATAGAAAAGGCACTAAGAATCAAGTGGTGGATCATCTATCAAGGTTAGTACTGAGGCTCAACTTGATAATTCTGATATGATCCATAGATCATTCCCGGATGATCAGCTATTCTTTGTTGATAATTTATCCACACTATGGTTTGCCGACTTTGTAAACTACTTAGTTTATGCAGTTTTACCTCCAGATTTCAATTCTTATTAAAGGCGTAAGTTTTTACATGAGGTGAAGAAGTACTTTGGGGATGAACCTTACTTATCCAAGAGGTGCCCCGACCAACTCATTCAAAGGTATGTCCCGAAAAATCATCAAGAGTGCATTCTGCATTGTTGCCATTCTTCTAAATATGTGACCATTGTGGAGGAGAGAAAATCGCTACAAAGGTCATTCAAAGTGGGTTTTATTGGCCTTTTTTATTCAAGGATGCATATGCCTTTATTCTTCAATGTGATATATGCCAAAGAATGGGGAACATATCTAGAAGGAATGAGATGCCATTGAATAGCATGCTTGAACTTGAACTTTTCGATGTTTGGGGGATTGACTGAGTCCCTTTCCTAAATCATTCAACAATAAATATATCTTTGTTGGAGTTGACTATGTCTCCAAATGGGTCGAAGCTACTATATGTGTGACTAATGATGCCAAGATGATGTTGAAATTCCTCAAAAAGCATATTTTCATGAGATTTGGAACACTAAGAGCGATTATCAATGGTGGTGGTTCACACTTTTGCTATCACCAATTTCAAGCCTTGATGAAGAAATATGGTGTCAAGCATAAGGTAGCATTGCCCTACTACCCTCAAACCAATATCCAAGCAGAAATTTCCAATGAAGAGATCAAGAATATCCTTGAAAAGATGGTTAATACTACTAGGAAGGATTAGTCTTCCAAGTTGGATGATGCTCTATGGGCTTACCAAACAGCCTACAAAAAGCCTATTGGTATGTCTCCATATCGTTTGGTGTTTGGGAAAGTGTGCCACTTGCCGGTAGAATTGGAGTATGGGACTTATTGGACTATCAAAAAGCTGAATTTTGATTCTCAAGCTGTGGGAGATAAGAGGTTACTTCAACTTAATGAGTTGGATGAATTGTGCCTCAATGCCTATGAGAATGCAAGGCTTCATAAGGAGAAGACCAAGAGGGACCATGACAGTAAAATAGTTCCTAAAAGCTTTGAACCTAATCAAAGGGTTCTCTTTTATAATTCCAAGTTGAGGTTATTTCCAAGAAAGCTGAAATCTCGATGGTCCGGTCCATTCATGGTGGTTCAAGCATCCAAATTTGATGATATGGAGTTGGAAAATGAGAAGTACGGTTGAAGCATTATTGGGGAGGAGATGTGGATAGACTGGTCTCCACTGTCTACTTATCTAATAAAAAATGGCCAACATAAAGAGTCAGGCTAAAGACTATAAACTAAATGCTTCTTGGGAGGCAACCCAGTTCTTAACTTAACCTCTTTAGTTTATTTGATTTTGGTATGTTTTTTGTAGATTTATGTTTGGTCTTTTGCTTTCGTAGGTAGAAAAAAAGAGAGGAATCCTAAATAGAGAAGGGAAGAGAGAAAAAGGGTATAAAGGAAAGGTGGAGAATTTAGGTATGGAAAGTCATTTTCCAAGGAAGTTCCTTAATTTCCATGATTAAACTGAGCCTAATCTTAGATAAGCATGACCTGATTTGATAACTATTGTTACCAACACATTATCACTTATGATTTAGGTGTATTCATGTTTGTGGGATGAATTAGAGTTTGATTTGTGCATTGGATTAGCCTAATCCTATCAATTGTAGATATAACGCGAGTTCATGAATTTTTGGGTGCACTTTGATCATGTGAAAGTGTGTTTTCAATTGTGTAAGTTATTGATGTTCATGAGTGTATGAGATTCAGGAGGAATTTGTGCTTAAATTGATTGAAGGTTGGTATTATATGATATGGTCATAAACTTGAAAGTGTGATAAAGCATTCCTTGTTTTCTCTCCACTTGGGTTGCTGATATCTGAAGTAACACAGCATCATGGGCTGCTACCAAGCATATTTTGGTTACAGTTAAGAGGAGGACCAAAAGTGGTTGGCTGCAGCCAAGAAAAAGGCAGAAGCATTTGGCCCGTGGCAAAAAACCCAATGACTTGCAAAAAAAAAAGTCTGAGCTGCGGCCAGGAATTCTTGGCTGCAGCCAACTAATGCCCAGATAGTTTTGGGCTGCAGCTAAACCATATGTGGCTGTAGCCAAGATTAAGGCCGATAGTTTTGGGCTACAGCCAAAACCTGATATAAAAAAATTGCTTTGTTTCATTCTTTTCCTCTTTCTCTCATGCCTCTGCTCCTTCTCTTTTTCTTTCACAACCACGTCGATGCGCCCTTTCCCTCATGAACCCTAAGTTATGCCTCTCGTGTTCTTTACCTTCTTTCCCAGCCGACTTTAATCACCTCTATCTCCGCTCGCTCTCTTTCCCTTTCACTATTACTCTCCCTCTTTTTCTTCCCTCTCCATTTCCATCCATCTCCTTTCCCTTACCCCATTGCTGCTTCCTCGCCTCCTGAAATTCACCTCCACTTTGTTTCTTTCACTGGTGCCGATGACATTACTCCTTTTCCATTACTACTCTCTATCTCTCTCTTAACCGTCATTGTGCTGGATTCTCTGCTTTCTGACGGTCGCAGATCAGAAACATGATTCAAGTTGGGGTTTCGGTAGTCTTCTCTATTTCATTATGATTGTTGTTCAAGTCTGCCATTATTCTTCTCTAAGGTAATTTCCATGTCTTTCATCCATGTTCTGTAGAGTTTAGGTTAGCTTAGTGAGTAATGGAATAAATTAGGCTTGAAATGACAAGAGTTTGATTTAGGGAATATACTAGTGGTGCTAATGTTGATAGCTTATGAAACGCAAGATAGGAGTTTGGTTTCATTTCACTTACAATTTTAGCTTGCTGGACATTGTATGCTCTATTTGACATGATTAATTGGTTCTTGTGTGTACCTAGAAGGAATTTACTATTGAAAAAAAACAAAAAAGAAGGTATAAAATCTATTTTAGGAACTAATCCAATAGTTTCAAAAATATTCCATGGGTCCTCTATTAAATTGATGAGTATTGGGCACTAGATTGAATTAATATGTGATGATTTGAGGATTCATCAATGGTATTGCAGATACTTAGTGGTGTAAAACTTTTTGCTTTACTAGATTGTTAGGATAGTTGAGAGTCAGCCTTGAATTTAAATAGTGGGTTGAGGATTAGTAATCATTAAAAAGTTTGACAATTGCTTCCTCATTTGAAGTCAATCTTTTCATAGTGGTTAACCAAAGTGCTATTCACTGGGTTACTCCTAAAGCATTGCTATTTGTAAACTTTTTTTTTGTTTTGAAACACTTGATTTTGATATGAGAAACAACTTTTGGGGTACTCATGAGCTAGGTAATTCATGTTTTTGAACTAATCTCCTCTTGCACTAAAATGGTTTTCTTTGGTTTCCTACAATGAAATAGATTAACCATCTTTATCTTTGAGCTCTTCAAAGTTAATGTTAGGAAATTAAATGAACTTTCAACTCAATGAGCATAGGCTTAAGATGGAATTCTGTTGGCAGCGTGGTACTATGTAGTTGTCAAGTTTAGGGGAATCTCTTGCCTTAGTGTAGGACTTTGTTTTCATAGGATTTTGTGTCTAGTTTCCTTATAGGGGTGAATGTTTGTTCTTTTATGAGAATAATTGCTTTCTGGCTTTGGTGGGCTATTTCTCTACTTCTCTACAGACAATATACCAGTAAAAAAGGTTGCTAATAAAGCCAATCCTAAGGTTGTTGCTTATGCAAAGCAGAAAATTATTCCACGGCCTCTTCTGCAAGAGCGGGAATTCCCCTTTACTATCACCCACGATTTCTATGATCTTGCAACAAAGACGTATAAAATGGGAAAGCTCATAGACACTAAAAGTGACGGTAATCTACAAATAGTCCATGAGTTTAATACTCAAGCTTATGTGTGAAATATCTAGAGATTCTCTCTTTGTGGAGTTGACATTGACTTCATACCCAGTGCCTTCTGATAGTATTTGAATTTTCCCTTTGTTGAGAAGTGCAAATACAAATACTATCAGGATAATGATGGTGAGGTTCCTAAAGATAGGATCTCTCAACTTGTAGATTATAAAGGGGAAATCTCATGGCAATGCCCAATTGGGCACAAGAAGTACCTGAGTATTACTCGGTTATCAATTAAGGCCCGCATATGGATGCATTTTGGAAAGGATTACTTTTGAACCTCTTCTAACCATAGTGGCATCACAAAGGATCAAGCTCTTGTTATATTTCTCCTCATGAAGAGGAAGCCAGTGGACATTGGGCATCTGATCTTTAAATCTTTATAAGACCACATTCTTGATCATAATTGCAGCCTCATGCTTCTACACCTCATATCAACCTTTTGTATAGCCCATGGTGTTGTAGCTGCCCCAACTGATATTGCATTTAAACCTATCCCAAAAATTCAATACACCAGCATCAAGCCAAAAGCAAACCAAGCTCTATACCCCCCACCTCCGACATGCATACATATGGATGCTCAGGCTTAATTACCTGAGCATGGTGATCCATCCTCCTCCTCTCACCCTCAACTGACCATGCACAACCTCTTTTCTATGATGCAGAACCTCACTGAAAATATTGGACAATGCCTTACAGCTCTACACGACCAAGATGCTTGATTGATCAGAATATAGGCGTACATTACTCAACAAGCTCAGAGGGCTACACATGATACAGATGAGGAGGATGATGCTACTACTAGTGGATCTGAGTAGGGGGGATGTTTATCCTGGTAGTCACATGGTTTAGCTACATTTGATGTTTTTGTCCTAGGTTGTAGTTTGTTTCTATTTTTGAAAACTGACTTGGATCTTTTGTCTAAATTTGTTTGCTTGTTTTGCATTTGTATTCTATTTCTGTTTTTTAGAACCATCCATTGTGTTGATGACTATTATGTAGTTAAAATTCTTATGCTTCTCTTGTGCTACTGAATCATATTTGGTTGCTATGGTTGATTGTTCTCATTGTATATTTTAGTCATGAATACATGATACAAATGGTTGTCCTTTTTGGTTTTGCGTGATAGTGAGGACACTGCCCATCTTAAGTTTGGGGGTATTTTTGATGATTTGTGTGCTTATTTGACAAAGATTTCAACTGCGTAAATTTTGACTATTTCTCGTCCTTTGGTTTGAAAGCTGAGCTAGATTGAGTAATTATTTGTGATAGTAAGCGCATGTTCCAATGATAGAATGGATGCTTGGATTTTATGTTTTATAAGACATGGTGGTTAATATGCTTGAATACTTGATTTACATCTTAAAGCATTATTTCCTAACAATTTTTGGAATGAACATTCTGTACTAGAGTTGGGAATGATTTAATTGTTTTGATAAGAGACTTTGGTAGCAATTTGGTGTGTATATTATGTCTTAATTGAAGGACTTTAAAACCTATATTGGAATCTCTTGAAATGAGTAAATGAAGTCACACATTTTTGAAAAGTGATTTGAGCATTCTTTTAATTGTGTTTATGCCTTTCAAGCCTATCAATGACAATTGATCCATTTGCACCCCATTTGAGTCGTATACAAAAAAACCATGTCAATTATCTCTTATAAATTCCTGCTCAATCTTTTATATTTGATAAGAAATTATGTTGAATGTGCATTGATGGATGTACAGTAGGGACAAAACATGTTATTCAGGAATTTTTAAGCTAAGAAAGCACTAAGGGAGTTAACTTTATTTTGGAAGTTCTTGTTGAATGGATTTGTGGCAAATTAGGTTATATGCGTTTGTTTCAAACGGTTAATTACAAAATAATCTTTGGACTTCTTCAAAGCTTTTGATTTGTTTCATACAATTTGAAAATAATGATTAGGGCAAGCCTACCTAATTGATTTGATTCCCCTTTTGAGCTTGTTTAAAAAACCAATTAGAAAATTCCTTTTTTTAGTACAAAGGCAAGAAAATCTTGAAAATAATAAGAGTACTAGGAAG
This sequence comes from Inga leiocalycina, assembly GCA_963242795.1. Lineage (NCBI taxonomy): Eukaryota > Viridiplantae > Streptophyta > Magnoliopsida > Fabales > Fabaceae > Inga > Inga leiocalycina. The sequence continues at coordinate 81,087,132 of OY725320.1, read as the reverse complement.
CCTACATCACAGGATGATCTTGTGGTATGCCACCACATTCCATCATGAAAAGCTCGTTGCATTCCACAGGTGGTGTGTCTATCACAAAAAAGGCCTGATTACTCAACTGAGCATTCCTCGCTAGATAGTCAGCGCACTGAATGTTCTCTCTATGAGTATGAGTGATCGCCAAGTCCCAGTCCCTATAAATGAGGGAATTAGTATCTAAGATGACATTGAACAGTAAGTGAGCAGTCCCACCATCTATGGATAGTAAGTGAATAGCCTGTAAGGAATCTGTAAATAACTTGATCCTTGTAAACCCCAACTGCTTACATAGCTGTAGTTCGCTGTGAATTGCATGAATTTCCGCAGCAACTGAGTTATTATGATCTATCTTCTATTGAAATCCACACATCCAGTTTCCCAGGTGGTCCCTAATAACCCCTTCACAAGCTGCATGCCCTCTGTTATCTCTGGATCCATCTACATCCACATATATATAACCCGGATCTGGAGGTTGCCAGTGGTTTGACCCCCTTTCTGGTACTTGGAATATCTGATAATGGAAGCTTCCATTTTCCACTCCTTTGAAGAGATGATACGAACATTTGTGAACTATCTGTTTTGGATTATTAGCTTTCCTTCCAGCACCAATTTGCATCGGTTCTTCCACAGTAGCCAGCATATGGTACTAAACACCCTTTGCCATTGCCACCTAGCCATCCTCCTATTCCCTGGGAATTTTGCAAATTCCATTTGAGCCATTCCTGTAAATTACCAGAAAAAACATAGTATAATAAACATGGTTAGTTATGGAAAACCATACTCTCTTGGCTTGCTCACAGTCTCTCAATATGTAAAGGATACTCTCTTCACTCTAACACTCAAAGAGACAAGTTTTTAGGACATTCGGATTATGCTTTACTCTCAATTGATTCGTTGGAATACTTGCCACATGAAGATTTTGACTCTTTCAGGACTTTCCCCTTGCCATAAAGATCGCCAGTGAGTTTGTCAGTTTTGCTCAGGCTTGTGATATATTCTGTCATATGCTGACTTTACACTAAAGTTATCATCAGAAGCCGATCTCCAACATACAACATCCTCCTTTGTACCTGAAGGAGGAGAGACCAACATAATCTTCTCCACCACCCAATAAGGGAGGAAAAACTCCCATCTTGCTCTGTCCCATTCGCCTTCCTGAGTTATAAAGGAACTGACACGGGCATCCATGTCCACCAAGTCTTCATTGTTCACAATATAATCCTTCAAGGGTCTATCCATCGGGGCCCAATAGTCCAGCCATGCCTGAGTGGATCTCCCACTTTTCAAGTATCTACCTAACCCCTATTTGAACCCTTCCCAAACTGCAACTATTCCACTTTACATAGCTGATTGATTACGTCTTCTTCACACTTGAGGAATCTTAGATATCCCGCATGAGTATTTCATACGAAGGCACTTTACCCATAGGGCCTCAGGCTTCTTGATCATACCCCAGCAAAGCTTCATGAGAAAGGCTTGATTTTGACACTAAAGATCTTTTATCCCCAATCCATCCTCAGTCTTCACTTTCTTCAAAACATCCCAAGAAATCAAATGTAATTTCTTAGAATCAGCCTGTTGGTTCTGAAAAAAATCCCTGCTCAATTTCTCAATAATTGATAAAACCCCTTTAGGGATCAATGTTGATTGTATCTGGTACTGCGGTATTGCTGATAACACCAACTTGATTAGGATTGTTCTCCCTGCCATACTCAGATATCTCCCTTTCCAGTTATCCAGCTTCAATCTAACCTTCTGTATGATTGGAGGAAAAGTCACCTTAACCATTCTCTTATGTAGGAGCGGGACCCCGAAGTACTTTCTCAGGTCTGCTGTCAACCCGATCCCCACTCTCTGACTCATCTCATATGCCCTATTAAAATGAACATTTCTGGATACAAACATTTTTTATTTTTGCAAGTTGTTCTTGTGTCTAGACACCCTACAAAATAGTTTTATAACATTCTTCATCTCCTCCATTTGTTGTGATATGGCCTCACCAAAATAATAGCAGATCATCTGTAAAGAATAAGTGAGAAATATATGGTCCAGCAGCAATCAAACTCAATGGTTTCTAATTCCCCATCTGTACTTCCTGGTGAATTAGTTGCCCCAGAAGCTCCATACAAAGTACAAAAAGATACAGACTCAACGGGTCACCCTGTCTCACCCCCTTGAAGGTTTGAAACTCTCTAAAGCCACTCCATTCCAAACAATGCTCATAGTAGTGGTTGAGACACACTACATGATCAGATTAACAAAATCATCCCTCAATCCTAAGCTATGGAGAGTAAATTCTAGAAAATGCCGGTTAAGTCTACTGTAGGCCTTCTCCATATCTATCTTCACTGCCATAAAACCCTTCTTCCCTCTCTTATTTCTCATAGTATGGATTCCTTCCTGAGCCATGATAACGTTGTCCACACCCTGTTTTCCTGTGAAGAAACTACACTGATTCTCAGCCACAAGATAATTCATAACATTTTTCAGCCTGTTAGCAATCACCTTATTCACAATTTTGAAACTCACATTACATAGGGATATAGGCCTAAAATCCCTCAAAGATGTAGGAACGTCAACCTTGGGAATTAGGATTATGTTGGTCTGATTGATAGCTTGAGTCTCCTCTGGATTTTCAAAGATCCTGGTCACCAGATCGCATACCTTGTGGCTAATCAAATTCCATTGTGTTTGGAAGAAGTGGGGGTTAAGGCCATCTAGCCCCGGTGTTTTAAATGCTCCTATCGCAAAAGTAGCATTCTTTATCTCAATAGGGGATACCTGACTTTGAAGACATTCCAGCTGGTTTGTTCCTAAGATTAGAAATCTAGCTGGCTAAGGGGAGAATGGTGTTGATAAGTTCTCTATCGTGTAAAGTTTCTTGAAATAATCAAGAGCCATACTTCTCAGAAGCCTTTCCTCTGTAATCCAGATGCCATCCTCATTCTGAAGAGCTTCAAATTTCTTCCTTTTCCTTCTAACTAATGCATAGACATGAAAAAATCTAGTGTTTTAGTCACCCCCACTTAACTACTTACACCTTGACTTCTGGAACCAAATTAGCTTTTCCTGTAAAGCAAATTTGTGATACAAGCCCCAAAGCTGATTTTCCAGTCTAAAAAGCCCATTTTGATTTCCATTTGTACACCTTTCACAGTCAATACCTTCTAATCTTCGGATGATCTCTCTCTTCTTTCTTGCCACATTCCCTACCACTTTGTCATTCCACTTTGTTACCTCATTCGCAAACCCCTGACGACCATAAAGCCAATCCTTTCCCTCCCAAGAAGATTGAATAATCTCATTGAAGCCCTCTTCCAAACACCAAGCCGCTTGATATTGAAACCTTTTCCCGCTGCTTCTGCCTAAACTCTGAGGCCTATCTGCAACTACAATCACTTGGTGGTCAAACTTAAACCTTAGGCTGTGGTGGGCTTTAGCTTGAGGATTTTTTAATTCCCAATCGAAATTACCGAAGACCCAGTTCAACCTCTCCTTAACCCATTTTTTCTCCCAAGGAAAGCGGTCCCCCACTACTGGAACTACACGCAGATTGCAAGCATCTATGCAACTTCTAAATTCATTCATAGACCTGAGTACGGGAGTTGCTCCTCCTACTTTATCTCTGGCATCAAGAAAAGCATTGAAATCTCCAAGGACAAGCCAAGGAATAGGCACGTTCTTACTGATAGCATGCAAAGATGACCAACACTCTCTTCTCTTTAAGACACTAGTATCCCCATAAACAAAAGTCACCAACGATGTTTCTTGGCTGTTCTTATCGGTAATATTGCAGTGGAGGAGTTGAGTGTTAGAAGTAACATACTCAACCTAAACATCCCCATTATTCCTTAACACCCATATACCTCCGGCATACCCGGTAGCTTCAACCCTCAACCAATCTGTAAAACCTAGACTTCTCACAACTTTATCCGCCCTATTACCACTGACTCTCAGTTTTAATAAACCCATGACATTAATACCATACTTCTTAACCATATCTTTAAAAATACATGGAAACGCTCTACCACCCGCTCTACGACAATTCCAAGATTATAATATCATAGAAAATAAATACAAATAATCTTGGAATAAAATGCATGGAAACTCACCTGTCAGGTGGTTTGCTTTCCAACAGTACTTCCACCACCAGCTGTAACGTTGAAAGAGTCTTCGAGCCCACCATATGTTGTTCTTGAATTTCCGTCGTGTGCTTGGAGGGAATCAACGCCATATTGGTTGGCTCCTTATCACACTCAATATTAATATCCTCAGCTTTACAAGCAGGGCCCCACGTTTTCTTCTTTTCTCCCTCACCACGCACTTTTGCATAATCAGTTAGCACAATGGGCTTGTTGACTTCTACTGGCCCATTAATGCTTATATTTCCTTTAACCACCTGGTGCTCTCTTTGGGTCCCACACAAACTATTCTTCTTTAAAACAGAATTCCCCAGATTCTTCTCTTTTCTCAAGCCTAAACCCAAAACGTGGGCCTCTCTCCTTCGGTCAAAAGAAGTGGGCTTAGCCCTACCTTTAACTCTGACCTTTGACCATTTCTTTTCCCCACCTAGCGATCCCTTTCTCCTTTTGGCCTGCTCCTTATCTTCAGTCGATAACACCTCCTGTGTAAGAAGCTTCTGATCCACTTCCTAACACAGACCCCGAATCTCAACATCCTCTCCCTGTCTACTCTCTAAGTTCAAATTCATCTCGAAATCTTCACCCACATCATGATCTGTATCAACAAGGGAGGCAAAACGTGACTGATATAATCCGCCATCAGCACCGCTCACACCAAACTTAGTCTGCCCTCTATCACAAGCTCTGCTCTTCTTACTTCCATCCTCGAAACTCTAGCTTTACATGGCTTGTGAACAAACATCCATGGCCCAAACAAGTCATCCTTTACCAAGAAAGCTTTTTTCGATGGCATCTTCGAATCCACTGCCTGAACCCGAGATAAGTCTCCCTACCTTAGCCAATGTGATAAACCATGATTCCCTTGCTTTGAGATAGATGATAAGGATTAGGGTGTGGAATATGGTGATGTGTAGAGTTCTATATGATTGGGAAAAAATGGTTTTAAATCTATAAGATCTTCATCTTTGCAAATTTTCCGAGTTTCCTTTTTTATATAATTATTTGAGCAATTGATGAGGTCAAGTGAGGGTAAGTACTTTGTCTTTTGAGAGAGAATCTTGTGTAAAACAAAGAGAGGAATTGTGACTTGCCATTATTCTCTAGAGATTTAAATCCTGTTTTTTTTCCCATTCTTTCAATGAGCATAGCCAATGGCCAAATCACAAGCCTAGAAAGTTGCATTGATTTTGAAATAGTTTTGAATTATTATTAGTGGAAAGAGAGGAGAATGTAGGTATATGAAGACCTGATACTGAAGTTGATTTATACATGCTGAATTGATACATTTGATCTTGATAAATACAGGAAAATGTGTTCTCCAACTCTCCTCACATTTACACATTTTGAAAGTTGTTAGGAAAGGTTGCTTTAAGTGTTGAATCTTGCATTCATTTATATTTCATTGTGTTCCTATTGAATATAACATCTTGAGCAACCAATGAGGAAATCATCATGCATGTGTACCAAGTCAATGATTAATTAATCTAGCTCTTTCATTGCTCAACTGGTTTTACTCGATGATGAGTAAAAGTTTAAGTTTAGGGGTGTGTTAACCTCATAAAATTCATATCAAATTAGCACATTTATCCTCATTTTATCACCCTTTTTGGGCTAATTAATGGATATACAGGGATATAAGTGCATAGGAAATGAGCCTAGTGAGTAGTTGGTAAAAAGGGCATGAATCTTTGGTTAAATGTGAATATTTTACTATCATTCTTCACCCTTTGGTTTGTATAGATTTTCTTGTGTTGATAGGATCATAATTGAGGCACACAAAGAGCCATTGGAAGCACAAATCATGGATTAAGAAATTGGGAAGAAGAGTAGAACACCAATGCATCATATATAGAAAAAGCTAGAAGAGTTGAAGATTGGCTAGCTGCAGCCAAGAGACCTCCAGAAGCTTTTGGGCTACAGCCAAGCCATTTTTTGTTGCAGGAAAATGACAGACAGAGGCAAGACAGACGTTTTTGGGCTACAGCCAAGAAACCCCAAAATGCACTTTGGCCACGGCCAAGAATTTATTGGCTGCAGCCAACGCCTGTATCAGCAGTTGTGCATTTTTATTTCTAGGTCTTTTAAAAGGCTGAATCCCGAAAATGGAAAGGAGAGTTCGACATTCCAAAGAGCTGAGAGGCGGCTATGTTGCATTTGCAAGCTTGGAGGTGGTGTTTTTCAAGGAAAATCAAGTGGGGATCGAAGATTTAAAAAGATTCCAACTCAATTTCTCTTGGTTTTGCTGAATTCATTCCCTTTCTCCTTTTTATTTCTGATATGATTGTAATGACTGTGTATACCTATGATTCTTTGTTGAGGATGGGTAGCTAAGATTTTCATTCTAGGATTGTTTTTGAACCTTTGTATGGATTAAACTTGAATCCTCCTCTCTTTTAGTATCTAATGGCATATATATGTTAGTTTTACCTTGTAATCACTGCTATTTGTGACAAGCCATCACTTTAGATGATTTGTTCAATTAAATTAAGCTTGAGAGAGTTAATTTTATTGTAGAACTTTGGTAAAATCATGCTAGACTTGAAGTTTAGGAGTTAAATGGATGGTTTGTTAGTAACATAGAGATATAGTTACTAGCATAGCAATGTCAAATTAAGGTGGGTGTTTAATGAATATTTTCTCTTAATAGCAGCAAGAGATTGTGCATGTTAATTGAAGACATGAAGTTGATTTTGACTTGAGAAAGCTTAATCAAATGCTTGTGAACCTTAGGCTAACATATATATATCCCATGGAAATACTCTTGGAGAGGAAAATCATTAAGCTTTATGAAATACAAAGGGGATGAACAATCATGGGCTCATTACAATTGTTGAAGTCACAAGAATCAGATTTTCGTTCAGTAATTCTTAGCTTTTTACAAAAATATCTTTTGAAACTTCTTTTCTACACCAACAATATGTTTTGGCTCAACTTAATTGAATTCACCGAGCCTATTGCTTGACCAATTTGTTATTCAAATCTTCGAGAGAATGATCTTACTTATCATTTTATTACTTGACACGATCCGTACACTTGCGGTAGTGAATAGACTACAATGTAATTCTCCCATTTATAATATTTTTAGACATGATTAATGTCTTATTGGGTGTTTTTTTTTATTTTAGTCTTGTTTTGGACAACTATGCACAATATGGCTTATGGACTTATTTTATTGGACAAGGAGTCGTAAGCCCAGATGAATTTTCTATAATATTTTCAAGGCTTCTGGAATTATTATGAGCTATTATAGTCACTATTCTTTTTTTCTTTTTCTTTTTTTGTGAAAGGTCATTAGTTAGGCTCACTTTGTGTGCTAGTAGGCCCACATTCTTGTCAGGCAGGCGCCACCACTTGCTGGGCCCAGATTTATTTTTTCATCTAAAAATAATTAAAAAAAATATAAATGACGTTGAATAATGATGACATAAGCTTAATAAATAAAATTTACGGTTACCTTAGCTTATGTTATTTCAGTTTTTAGTTTTCTCTTTGTCATCATATATATTATTATCATTTAGTCCATAATGATTAGCAAGAAAATATATACATTTTGTTAAGTCAAAGATTGATATAATTGATGAGAAGTTAACCCTTATTTTATAAGCTTAGTATGTGAGCTGAAATCCTATCACCAATGTCAGGCAATGTGATGACCTCGTTGATGAATAGTTTGTGAGTTGGCTTGAATGTATTCTTATTGTACATTAAGAAAAAACAGTTCTTTAAAAATAATATTTGTATACACTAATAGAACATTAATAAAGATATATTATACATAATATAATAAATAAAGACATATTGGGCAAGGCTATATAACCTTTTACCTGGCAGAAAATAAATAATAATTAATTTTTTGAAAAATATATATTTAATTTTCTGACAGTTAAATCCTAGGAAAAAAGAAACTTAAATACCTCTTGAACTTCAAAATCTCAAATTGGTTTTGTTGACAATAAGAGTAATGGAATTGACAAAAAGAGTATAGCAATTGACAACTCAGATTTTTGAGAAATCACTAATTTAGGATTTTGAAGTTCAAGTGACATTTATTTATCTTTTTCCCTAAATCTTATAAAAAATGTGTCAAAAATATATGAAGGAAAAAATTTCTGGGAGTTGAATAAAATATACGGAAAAAACTTACAAAAATAAAAAAAAAATTACAAAATTTGATGCTTACATGATGACTAAAGAACTGGACTAGGTCCGACCATACAAACTATAGACCGGGTGTGCTCATAAGTAGGTTAAAACTAGAAAATTGTGTTCATGAGACTGAGTTGAGTTGGACCGGAGTTGAGCTGCTATTAAGCGAGATGTCAAAAGTAGATTGAGAATTGATATAACTTTTATGTAGTGGGTTTGTGATGGAGTCAAGGGACAATTTGGCAAGGGAGAAGAGACTCTTGTTTTTATACAATAATCTAATATTTCTGCCTGTCTTTAATATAAGATCCACTTTATAATTCAATTTTTTTATTAAAATAGATCTTATATTAAAGACCAAATATAATATATTTTTATATCATCTTACCATATTTAAGTATTGTAAGCCTTAATTAAAAATCAGACGAAATAAATAATAAGTTTTGACATATTGAGAACTGATCAAGACACTTTTTGAGTGATTAATTCTCCCATTTTATTGTCCACACATTCTAAAAAAGGGATTACTATTCATTGTGATTATACACACACACACACATATATATATATATGGTGGGGTGGTATACATGTAATGTGGTGCGGTGAAGCGGTATGGGCGGTCCAAAGTTAGGCATGGAGTAAAGTTGCACTGACCATTAAACTAAAACACTAACGTTGATCGTTCAAAAATTATCATTGACCATTAAAAGTTTTTAGCGGCTAAAGAATAATATTGCTCTTTTTAATACTTTTGAAAGAATATTAATATAAAAACTTTTGGATACTTACAACTTCTAGGTGAAAACTTCAAAGAAAAAATTGGATCGGACCTTCCTGTGTATATGGTTCCATGTCAATGGCAACACATATTTGTTAATGTGGCAGCTTGCATGCAAGTGAGCTTCAAAAATTTAATATATGAATAAACATCTGCGCTCAGTTAAAATTATACCGCAAGTTTATAAATCGATGAAGGTATGCATGCAGTGACAATTGTCGTCCTTCCTTGCTCCTAACTAGTAGTATATTCTCTATATAAATAACATGCAGGCCTTGTGTTTCTCTCAGGTTTCAAGTTCCAAGTAGTCTTGAACATCGAGTAGTACAGTGAGACAAAAATGCCTGTGAGGTCACTGACCACAGACCTCCTCCTCCTCCTCTGGTTTTCCTTCACCACCATCAAACCATTATCACTAGCCTCAGCTTCTGAAGAACCAGTACTGAATGACGTTAATGGAGAAGCTCTTGTGGCAGGTGAAGAGTACTACATAGTGTCAGCTATAATTGGAGCAGGCACTAGTACAGAAAAGGTTTTAAAAATATGACCGGTGATATTTTTATAATTATTATGAAATATTAAGATCGGTTATAGTAAAAACTGGTCTTAAAAATAATTTTAAGACCGGTTATAACAAAAACCGGTCTTGAAAATAATTTTAAGACCGGTTATAACAAAAACCGGTCTTAAAATATATACAATTAAAAAAAATAAATATATGTAATATATTTTCTAGACGGGTTATTAAAATAACCGGTCTAGAAAATATTATTTAAATTAAAGACAATCATAAAAATAATCGGTCTAAAAAATATTATCTCAAGCTTAATTTACTAGGAGGTGGCGGGGTTAAACCAGAAAAAACAGTGGACACCTCATCATCTTCATATCCTATTTTGCAAGAAAGTTCAGAACTACAAAGTGGTGCCCCAGTAATATTTCATGTTGAAGGAACAAGCAGAGAAAATATATATGAAGGTTTGGTTGAGTAATGCCTCAAAGATATTTTAGATTATTTAGTTAATTATTATTTTATTATTAAGTTTGATTATATTAGTTAATATTTATTATATCTTAGGATTAAATATGGATATTATATTTTAGGATAATATTTGAAGGTTATATCTTAGATGTTTTGATTAGATTCGATTTGATTAAATAAGATTCTAGCTTTAGATTTGCCAATATAAAAGGCTTACTTTACTCGTAATATTTCGGAGGTTCTTATTTTCCCTTTGCATCAACATAATCCTTCAAATTCAACAGGTTCTACGGATCTGGAAATTGAGTTCGTGGAGAAGCCAGACTGTGCAGAATCCTCCAAGTGGGTGGTGGCTCATGAATCTGGATCGTCGTCTTCATCGAGGCAGGTGATCGGAGGGCTTAAAGATCAATGCGTTTGCTCACAAGCTTGTGTTTTGCTCCAAAAGCAATATTGCTAGCTACTCTTCAGGTACTTGTTATGGTGTTGGGATTGATTATAACAAGGATGGAAGCAGGAATCTGGTTGTGAGAAAGCAAGACAGTGGAAATACCTTCATGGTGGCTTTCGTGAAAGCTAAATCTGATAAAGGCAAGTTTAGTGTTATATGAATCAAGTAGAGTTGATTCTGCCATGATGGTGATCAACTACTAGTATGTGATGAACAAAGCCTATTACTGTTTGGCTTTGTTTCTATATGTATGTACGTGCGCGAAGGTGGAATCTATCTATTATCAAATAAAATTATATTTTAAGAAATCATATTTTCAAAAGATCTTCTAATAGTTATAAATTTAAGAAAATTTTTACAAAAATACAACCATTTAACCATTTTTTTTTCAAATAACCGTCAAATATTTGTCCCAACTTATTTGATGGTCAACATAGCAACTGTCAAGTAAGTCGTTGCTCAACCTTAGTCTTAGGATACTTGTCGAGGTTTTTTAGTTTATACCACAAGTATGAAGTGCCAAGCAAGCCTAATTTTTTATAGCGGTGAATGAATAAAGGTTGCATGGGTTATTTCAATCGGAAAGCACCTATATTATAAGATTAAATGGAACTTTTACTGAATCGCTGTAAAACATCACTACTATATATGGTACTGAGTATTAGGTTTTAGAGGGATGAAAAAGTATAAAGTGCAGTAGTAGAGATTAGCATGTTGAGATGGATACATAAAAAAGAGTTGGCGTAGTATCTATATATTAAAGAGAAAATAATAAAAAATCATTAAGTGGTTTAGATCTATACAAAGAAAGTTGTTGAAGGCATCAATGATGATGAGTGATACGATAGTTGGGGTTTTCTAAAGAGATACAAAAGACCAAAAATGATATTCAAAAAAAAGTTATTGAATTAGACCATTTGATCAATAATATATATTAAAAAATTTGGTTATTGTCAAAGCACATTGATGCCATACAATTCATGTCACTGAACCCACCTAGCAGAAAGGTTTGTTGTTCAATGTTCCAAGAACCATAAATAATTTTTTTTAAGCTTCAGCATACTTTTCTCCTTATTTAGCCAATGTATTATAATATTTATAAGCAATAAACCCAATAATTTATCTCCTATTTTGTGCAAGTGAGCAGTAGTTTAGTTTTTTTAAAAAATATATATATAATGAGACACATGTGCACACCCAATGAGCACATTGTTATAAACTTATAATGAAAAGCCGAAGATTTTTGTTCACTTTGAGGGCCTCGCCATCCTTCACGGTTTTAAAATGCATCCAGAAGGAAAGGTATTCAGACATTTATAAGTTATCTTTCATTCTTTTCCTCAGCTGATGTGGGACATCATAATTTTAAACTTATATTATATTTTGTTTGTTCAAACATTGATTGGGGTCATGACTAGGGGTGGAAACAGGCCAGGCCAGGCTTGTGCCTTAACAGGCCTGGCCTGTTAAGGTACAAGACGGCCTGAGCCTGGCCTGTGGCCTATTGCAGGCTTTTTATTAGGCCTAAGCCTGGCCTGGCCTATTGCCTGTTAAGGAGGCCTGGATTTATAAAAGATCCTAACAGGCCAAATAGGTCGACATCCTAACAGGCCAAAACAAACAGCCCTAAAACAGGCCTAGTTACAGTTTTTTTTTTTGATAGAGTACGAATCAAAACTTGCAAAGTCATTGTGGATTAGATGATAGAAACCTGGTATGCTAGAAACTAGCACCTTTGTACGTGGGCTCAGCCCTTATTCATATAAAAAAAACTAGCACCTATAAGGGTTCTAGTGGCCATAAGAGGGCCGTTTTAAAATTTTACAAACCACATAATACATTGATTCATTGGAAGAAATTCTTATGAGAAAAGTCACACAAAAAAACCAGAAGCAAAAGCAAATAATGCATAACAATAATTGTTGCATGAATATACTTGTTCTCATTTCCCAACAGGACTGTAGTGGATATAGGAAACTATATATGCCACAGAAATAAGTAATTTAGATAATTACATTCAAACTGAGTTTATCTTGGGAAAACAAAACTAATTTAAATCCACTTTTGGAATCTCCAAACTTGTTGGTTCTGCTGTCTCAGATGTCCAAACTTTTTGTCTGCAAATCACTCTCCTACATCACAAAAGGAATGGGAAAAGAAAATAGAATAAGTCATGCCCATTGTAATAAATGATAACATACCTTAGATTCATGCCCATTTGAAGCTAATGATTCTTCTCACCTTCACATCAAATCTTCAAAATAATTTCTTCCTCTCCTTCAAAGGCCTTGAAAAAAATTAATGAAATATATAGTATTAGATCATAACACAATTTAACATGTACAAGAAATAATATGATTTTAACAATGCAAAATTTATACCTTCTATTTTTTCTTCAAATCGTACTTGTTTCGAAGCCAGTCCCCACCACAAATAAGTGCTTCAATTGATTCTTCATTTAATTTAGAACGATATTCATCAATAACTCTACCTCTAGCACTAAATGTGGACTTTGATGCCACGGTTGAGATTGGAAGAGCTAGTATGTCAATAGTCATCTTAGACAAAATCTTATACTTCAAACTATTATTTTTCCACCATTCTAGGGCACTAAAGGAGTTAGAACTACCCTCAAGAATATACACACCGTCCTCAAGATAAGCTTCCAATTCTGATTTCATAGGGGGAATTGCTTGCTTTTCACGAACAATATTCATGATTTGATCAAATCCAGTAATTAAAGAAGAACTAGGCACATTGGGAAAAGAGTTGTTGCCAACATTTTCACCTATATTACTTGTCTCTCCCTTGTACAAGGCAACATACTCATCATACATTGAGTATAAAGCTTTCACCACTTTATCTATATTCTCAGAAGCAGCATAATCAGGTTTGTAAATCAAAGGAAAGCAATAATTAATAACATATCATTTACACCTTGGATCCAGAATACTTGCAAGAGCCATCACCAAATTGCATTCCCCCCAATATTTGTCAAACTTCACTTTCATTGAGACAGCCATTTCTACCATAAAGAAATCATTATTCTCTAAGGTGTTGTCAATGACTTGTTTCACTCTCCAAACTTCAGGAAGGTACAAATTTGCAGTAGGATACTCACTACCTAATATGACATGAGTGGCTAGATTGAACACTTCTAGAAGTTTGCAAATCTTCTCAACCTTCTTCGAATCCTCTTCGGATGGTGCATAGTTGTAATGTGGTTCTCTTTCCTTATAATCAGGAAAGACAACCTTGAACTTCAAAACAGTAGACAACATCCTATATGTAGAATTCCACCTTGTTGGACAACCAAGAATGAGCTTCTTTTCCTTCAAGCATTTTTGCTCAACAATGTCACAAAATGCTTTTAGCCTTGAATCATTGTAGTTGATATACTTAACACTCTCACGAACATTATTTATAATGTCTTTGATTCTACCAAGAACATCTTGTACCAACAAGTTTAATATATGCGCACAACATCTGATGTGAAACAAGTTACCACCTAGAGGCAATGAACTACTAAGTGATAAGGTGTCTCAAAGAGCCCTTAAACAAGAATCATTATAATAAGCATTGTCAACTGACACGAAAAAAACTTTGTTTTCAATTCCCCAGGCCTTCAAACACTTGAAAATAACATCAGCTACATCAATTCCTCGTCTAGGAGCAAGAACTTTGACAAAACTCAACACCCTCTTTTGAAGATTCCACCCTGTATCAATGAAATGCCCAATGATAACCATGTATTCAGTCACTTGATGACTAGATTTCCACATATATGTAGTTAAGCTAATCTTGCTAACACCTTGTGATAAGGCCTTCAATTGTTTTTTCTCTGCTTCATATATAGCCAAACAATCACTTCTGGCTGTCTTGCGAGAAAATTTCTGAAATTCAGAATTAGAATATTAAAATCCCACTACAAAAAAAAAGGTATTTTGTAGCGGTGGACTAGTAGCGGTTATATTAAACCGCTACAAATTATGACATTTGTAGCGGTTCTTACCTAAACCGCTACAAATTTGTAGCGGCAAGAATATTTGTAGCGGTTTCCTACAAAAAACCGCTACAAATTTGGCGCGAAATTCCCGCCAAAACTTGTAGCGGTTATTTTGTAGCGGTTAATGCACAATAACCGCTACAAAATACCAAAGGTCATAATTTTGTAGCGGTTTTTGCCCAAAACCGCTACAGAATTTCAAGAGACTCCAAATTTGTAGCAGTTCTGGGCAATAACCGCTACAAAATTTCAAACGTTGTGAAGATTTGTAGCGGTTATTGTAGAACCGCTACAAATTTAATTATTTGTAGCGGTTAGGGTAGCGGTTATTTTTAATAACCGCTACTAATTACTGGCCTATTTAAACCCCCCACCTCCTTCATTTCTCCGTTTGCTCATTTTGTTTCCTGAGGTTTCTCTGAGTGATTTCTTCGAGATTTGAGCGTTCAGACGGCTCTATAGGAGTTTTTGGTCAGTATTCCGCAGTATTTACACTTGAGGTACGTATATAACACGTATTTTTATTTATATTTGTATTTTATTATATTTGTGTAGAATAATGGACTAATTTTTTTTTTAATTTGTACAGTTGATATGGCTTCAGGACAGGATAAGGGGAAGGCCCCTGTGCCCCCCAGACCGACTTTACGGGGTGGCAGCAGCCAGGCAGGGGGCAGAGGGAGGGGGCAGCGCGCAGGCAGGGCTACCGAGGCATCTCAGCCCATCCCCCCACAGGATCCACATACGATCCCACAGGCGACGACCGCAGCTGAGGTGCCTGAGGTGGAGGTGCCAGAGATTAGCGTTGAGGACTTCCTCAACGAGGAGGAGTTCGAGA
Organism: Inga leiocalycina; assembly: GCA_963242795.1. Lineage (NCBI taxonomy): Eukaryota > Viridiplantae > Streptophyta > Magnoliopsida > Fabales > Fabaceae > Inga > Inga leiocalycina. The sequence continues at coordinate 81,071,762 of OY725320.1, read as the reverse complement.
TCCCGATTAGTGGGTTCAGGGAGATGGAGCAGTTCCTCGATGAGGAAGAGGCTCGGGAGCAGAACAACCCACGAGGGTCGTCTTCGCGGTCCACTGGGTTTGAGGTGCAGGTCGAAGGTAAATTATTTAATTTTTTAATTTTTTAACTTTTTAACTTTGAATTATAATTTATCTAACGTGCGGTCAACTGTGCAGATGAGCAGGGGAACGTGTCGATGAGGAGGCTGGATGTGGCCGGTCTGAACAGCATGGATCGGTCCCTGCGAGTTGTAGTGCCGTGGAACGAGGGCACTGACCAGCCGATCCACAATGGGGGTCACCTGCTCAACCGCTTCCTGAGCGATCTGGGATCGAATTGGATGCGGTTCCCCGTTCACTTCCCGACATGGAGGCACATTCCGAAGGGGCCGAAGGATCAAGCTTGGGAGGAGGTGATTCAGGTAATTAAAACTATTCAATTAATATTTTTTTAATTAATTCTATTTAATTATCTTTTTTAAATTATGATTTTTAGTATTATTGATATTTAAATGTATTTTTTTCAGCTGCGGTTTGCCGTCCGAGCCAACCGGAAGAGGTACGCCCTCGTGAAGATAGGCGACGCCTGGAGGAACAGGAGGAACCGTCTCTTCCACAGTGTGGATGGGGACGGGACGATGCCTCTGGAGCAGCTGCAGGAGAGCGTACCGGACGGCGTGCCGCCGAACGACTGGGCGCGTTTCGTCCAGTTCAGGAGGAGCTCTGAGGCGCAGGTAATGTATTTATTAGATTTTTGATATATAATTTTGTAATTGTTAAATATTAAATTATAATATCAATTTATTTTGTATTTAATTTTAAATTATAATACATTTAATTTTTTTTTCCAGGAGCTTGCTCGGAGGAACGCCGCGAACCGGGCGCAGCAGACGATCCACCACACAGCAGGATCGAAGACCTTTGCTGTGACCTACAGCGAGCTGGTAACTTTTCAAGTACTTCACTTACTTTTAGCTGATTAATTCATAACACTAATTATTGTTTTGTAATTGTTTCAGGAGACGAGGGCACAGCAGGAGAACCGTCAGACGAACTATGCGGAGCTGTACGCCATCACACACAGACACCGTGACGGGACTGCGACCTCTCAGCAGGCAGAGGCGGCGATTGTAAGTTAATTTAATATTATATTTTTTATAATACCAAGTTAATAATGAAAAATTGTAATTATTAATTGTTTCATAAAATGGCAGGAGCGGATGCAGCAGTCGCAGGCTGAGCTGCGACAGACCCAGCCTGAGGAGTCACAGGGGTCAGTGGACCCGACGGCTCCTCTGAAGGCGGGCCTTAGTCAGCCTGAGCACCCCGGACGAGTGCGGGGGATGGGGATAGGCGCCAGACCCAGCATGATCTACGGCAGGAGCGCCGCGTCTGAGGCTGGCAGCTCTAGAGGGGTCAGACGTTGGAGGGACGAGTCGATTGACCAGCTGCGGTCAGATTTGCAGCAGCAGATGGCGCAGCAGATGCAGCAGATGCAGGTGCAGCAGCAGCAGCAGCTGCAGATCCACGCAGACGCTATATACGCGCAGCAGACGCAGTGGCGTGAGATCGCGAACACTATGCTCGAGGGAGCATGGGGTCGGCTGTTCCCGGACGAGCAGCATCCAGCGGTCCCTCCTGTCCCTCACTACGTCGTCCCGGGCACGACTCCTCCTCCTACAGCTCCTCCTCCTGCTGATGAGGATGGTGCGGTTCAGTCTACGCAGCGGCCCGATCCAGCGGCATCTGAGGGAGCCCCACCTGAGGGAGCACCAGAGGATCAGCCCCCAGCTGCTTAGTTTAGGACATTTTCTTTTCTTTTAAACATTTGTAAAAATTTATGAGATTTTATTTAAGAATTTTCTTATTGTGTTTTATATAATTATATTTATATTATTATATCGCATTGAAATAATTTATAAATGATTTAAATCTAAATTTAAAAAAAAAAATTATATATATATATTTGTAGCGGTTTTAGGTTAAAACCGCTACAAATGGATATATTTGTAGCGGTTTTTGGTTAAAACCGCTACAAATATATATATTTGTAGCGGTTATTAGTACATAACCGCTACAAATATATAATAATTTTATAAATTAAATATATATATAATTTATTTTTTTTAATATATGTTAAAAAAAATAAATTATATATACATTTATAAATAATTTATAAATGTATATTTGTAGCGGTTTTTAACACAACCGCTACAAATTTACTTATATATTTGTAGCGGTTTCTCTTCATAAACCGCTACAAATATATATGTTTGTAGCGGTTATACACTAAGAACCGCGACAAACACTCAAATCATTTGAATTTTGAAATTTGCCGCCTTTGTGCACAGTTGTAGCGGTTACCTTATGTATAACCGCTACAAATTAGAAAATTATTTTTATATTTAATGTCCAACGGCTTTAATATTAGTAGCGGTTTAATATATATAACCGCTACTAATACGTTGAACATTAGTAGCGGTTATATATATAAAACCGCTACTAATACTCAACAAGTACATTTTGAATTTCCCACCAATTAACGGCTTGAATATTAGTAGCGGTTTTATATATGTAACCGCTACAAAATTATAAACGTTGGAATTTCTGTAGCGGTTTCTGTAGCGGTTTAATAACCGCTACAAAATTATAAACGTTGGATTTTCAGAATATAATGTTCTAGGCATTCGTAATTATCTTCTCACTCATCTTCTTCTCTATACTTTCTTCTCTCTCACTTGTAGCTATGGATAAATCATGGATAAGGTTGCCGCGCAATTCTCCTGAATATTTGTACGGATTAAACAGTTTCTTAGATTTCGCATTCACTCACGCCAGCTGTAACGGCAAGATCGTCTGTCCGTGTCGGAAATGCAAGTTCAAGAAGTGGCATCCACGAAATGTTGTGAAGGAACATTTGCTTGTGAAGCCTTTCCCTGAGGACTATACGTTCTGGGCAGTTCACGGTGAGAAAGCCGGCGTTAGATATGACGAGGCTCTTCCTCGAAGTTCTCAAGTAGGCGTTCAAGTAGATGAAGATGATCCTGTGAATGATGCTGTGCGTGATGCGTTTGGATTTCAAGGCGACAACTTCAACGAAGAAGTGCACGGCTCTGAGCCGGCTTTTATGGGGAATGAAGCAGCTCGGGATTTTTTCAGCTTGATGGATGAGGCAGATCGTCCTTTATATCAAGGTTGTCGCAAATATTCTAAATTATCTTTCTTGATCAAATTGTATCATATCAAGTGCTTGTGTGGGATCACGGATAAGGGAATGTCGATGTTGCTCGACTTATTACAAGATGCATTCCCCGACGCCGAGATTCCCACAACCTTCTACGAGGCCAAGAAGATCATCAACAGGTTGGGGTTGAATTATCAAAAGATTGATGCGTGCCCAAATGATTGTATGCTGTATTGGGGAGACGATTCCAGCAGGGAGACGTGCAAGAGATGTCACACATCGAGGTACAAGACAATTCGGAAGGGGAAAAAGCAGAAGAAGAAACCTGCAAAGATTCTCAGGTACTTCCCTTTGAAACCTCGTCTACAAAGATTATTTATGTCGTCTAAAACTGCTGAGCACATGAGGTGGCATGCCGTTGATAAAAACGAAGACGGTAAATTAAGACATCCGCGGGATGCAGCTGCTTGGAAAACGTTTGACAACGACTTTCCAGATTTTGCGACTGACCCCAGAAATGTCCGGCTTGCGTTGGCGACCGACGGTTTCAATCCTTTCGGGAATCTTAGCACAAGTTACAGCATTTGGCCGGTAGTCTTAGTTCCCTACAACTTACCCCCTGGATGTGTATGAAACAAAGCTCTTTCATTATGTCTATGATCATTCCAGGCAAAAAGGCACCGGGCAATGACATCGATGTGTATCTCCAACCGCTTATTGCGGAATTGCTTGACCTGTGGAATGTCGGCTTGGAGACGTACGACGCTCACAGCAAGACTTTGTTCAACATGCGTGCAGCCTTGATGTGGACGATCAGTGACTTTCCTGGCCTTGGCACATTATCTGGTTGGAACGTGCACACTGGGTCGGCGTGCCCGGCTTGCAATTTCGACTCTGACGCACTGCGCCTTCCCTACAGCCGAAAGTTGTGCTTTATGGGGCATCGGAGGTTTCTCGATGGAACGCATAAGTTCAGATTGCAACGGAATCGCTTCAATGGGAAACCAGAGAAAAGAGGACCACCACAGGATTTGTCCGGTACAGATATCTTACAGCAGCTTGAGCATGTTGACGTCGAGTTTGGAAAAAGCGACGGTTCAGCACAAACTCGCCAAAAGACGCGCAGGACTTCGGCGCCTCAGCAGTGGAAGAAGATAAGTATCTTCTTCACGCTTCCGTATTGGAGATCTAATTTACTTCGCCACAGTCTTGATGTAATGCACATTGAAAAGAATGTTTGCGACAATGTGCTGTATACGCTGCTTAATGAACCCGGCAAGACAAAAGATCACCTTCAAGCTAGGAAAGATTTACGCGACATGGGAGTTCGTGAAGACGCTTGGCCAGATGAGAATGACAGATTTACACCGGCAAAGTTTACCCTCACAAAACCGAACAAGGATGTGTTCCTCGCGACCTTGAAGAAATTAAAAGTTCCTGATGGGTATTCAAGCAACATTTCTCGATGTGTCGACTTGCAGGCTCGAAAGGTTGCTGGCCTGAAGAGTCACGACTCACATGTTCTTATGCAGCAGTTACTCCCTCTGGCTATAAAGAATACACTTCCTCCCGATGTTTCCATCGTTTTGGTGGAACTTTGTTCTTTCTTTCGGAAGTTGTGTTCTAAGGTTTTGATCGTTGAGGAGCTCGATCAGCTGCAGTCGAAAATCATTCTTACGCTTTGTCACTTGGAGATGATCTTTCCTCCGTCCTTTTTTACTGTGATGGTTCACCTCACAGTCCACCTCGTTCATGAAACAAAGCTCGCTGGACCAGTACAATATCGTTGGATGTATCCGATTGAGAGGTACTCATTTTATATATGTGCTTTCATTTATTGTCTGTATTTAATGTTTGCTCGTCGTCCTTTTCATCATTTTATATCAATTTTCTCTTATGTACTTCGTAGGTTCCTTGGGAAATTAAAATCTTACGTGAGGAATAAGGCGTGGCCAGAAGGTTGTATAGCTGAAGGCTATATAGGGGATGAGGTGTTATATTTTTGCTCAAGGTACTTTGATGATCTTGAGACGGCTTTCAACCGCCCGCCTCGTGTTGACGATTGTCCTGAACCTGCGCCGACATCAGGAGAATTTATCCCTCGTGTTGGTAAACCAGTTGGAGCAACTGAGAACTTCAAACTAACGGCAACTGAGAAGTTCCAAGCACATAGACATGTCTTGATTAATTGCACTCAAGTTGAGCCTTTCATACGGTAAGAATTGTACACTCACATGTATGTTATTCGATCTATATCTTTCGTAACATTTCTCACTTTCATTTCACTAACGCCTTTCCATTATTAATTGCAGGGAATTCAGAAGTCATGTCAAGCGTCAGCTCAGGATCCGTACACAGACATCCTCGGAAGTTGATAGGAGGGTCCACAGAGAATTCCCGGGCTGGTTTGCTCGCAGAATACTAAATGACCACAACCCACACTCACCGGATTTCAGAGCTCTCGCAATCGGCCCTCTTGATCATGCAAAACGGTTTACAGCATACAATGTCAATGGTTTTAAGTTTTGCACGGTTTCACGGGATCAGGGATTGCAAACACAGAATTCAGGTGTTTATGGCACATTTGGGACAAGGAGTTATGCGAGCAGCAGTGACGCCAACATGCAGTTCGGAGGCGTCCCTTACTATGGCAAGCTTCTTGATGTGGTCGAGCTTAATTATCAAGGCCGTTTCACCGTGACGCTGTTCAAGTGTTTGTGGGCAAATACCACTACTTCTCGGGGACTGACAACTGACGACCTAGGGATCACATCAGTCAATTTCTCACGCCCGATTCATACTGGTATTTCTCAAGATGATGAGCCGTATATTCTAGCTTCAGAGGCACATCAGGTTTATTATGTCGAGGACGAGCGGCATAGGGATTGGCACATGGTCGTTCATTTAAAGCCAAGAGACCTTTACGACATGGGTGAAGGCGATAACATCGCCTACGAGAGTGAGCCATTTCAGCCAGCTGATTTTGAAAACTACTTCCCTGAAGGCGATGACAATTTACCTCTACTGCGGTGAGTTTTTTCAAGTCCACGTCATTTCAATTAAATTTTTTAAATTTAATAATACATCAATAATAATAATTTTTCTACAAAATTTCTGTAGGGATGGCGACGATGAGTGATCAAATTCAATTGTAAAAAATTCGTCTTTACAAAAAATGCAAAAAATTTGTGTTAAAATAAAATGTAAAAAAAAATTAAAATAATATTTGTAGAATTCAAGTGTAAAAAATTTTTCATTACAAAAAATCCAAAAAATTTGTGTTAAAATAAAATGTAAAAAAAAAATTTAAAAAAAAAATTAATATAATATTTGTAGCGGTTATTAAACCGCTACAAAAAAACAAATAACCGCTACAAATAATTAAACCGCTACAAAAATATAAATAACCGCTACTAATTAGTAACCGCTACATTAACCGCTACATTAACCGCTACAAATAATACGTAAATCCCTATAAATACCCTTATCACAACTCATTTCAAACACCCCCAATTTCTTTTCACCTTACCCTTCTTTCATTTCCTCTCATTTACAACTTCTTTCTTATGAGTTGAGGAGCTGAATAATACGATCAAATATGGTAACAAGATTTTCAATTTCTTTTAGAATACTTCTTTCCTTTCTATAAAATTTATTCTAAACATCTTTTTTTCTACATATATCTTAACTCTATCTCATTTTCATCTATTTTTCAGATATAATTACATGATATTATAAAACATAATAGTTCCTTATTACCTAACTATCGTTAATAATATTATTAATATAATTTTATACTAATCATATTCAATTACATTTTTTCTTTTTAATTTATTAATAAGTTAAACTATTAAATAATAAACTAATTGAAACAAATAAAATAATAACAAATTAAACTATTTAATATAATATTGAAAAAAAAGAAAAAAATTAACGTATATATTTAAAAAAAATTTTAAATATTTGTAGCGGTTATTAAACCGCTACTAAATAACGCGCCTTTTTAAAGGTAAATTTAAATTTTTTGGCGGTAAATTTGAATTTCATGAAATTAGTAGCGGTTCTAAGAACCGCTACTAATTTCATGAAATTCAAATTTGGTAGCGGTTTCCTAACCGCTACAAATAAAAAAAGTCATTTTTAACAAATTTTCATTTTTATATATTTGTAGCGGTTTTTTAACCGCTACAAAAAAAAAATTCACTCTAAATAAAATTTTTCATATTTGTAGCGGTTATATAACCGCTACAAAATCTTTTGATTTTGTAGCGGTTACTATTAACCGCTACAAACTTAGTAGCGGTTATTTTTGATTGAGTAGCGGTTTTATATAACCGCTACAAAACCGCTTGCAACGTACGATTTAGTAGCGGTTTTTCTAACCGCTACTAATATAGTTTGTAGCGGTTAGAACCGCTACGAATACCTATTTTTAACCGCTACTAAATCACGTTTTTTTTGTAGTGTCCCCACATCCATACTTCATCCTCAACAATGCTAAATGGATGCTCATGCACCATGATCGCAGTAGCAATTATTTCCCTCATCTTCTCATTATAATATCTAGCACCTGATACTAGAAATGGATTAATGCAAATGTTTGAAGGTTGAAATGGAATGGTGGATTGCTTATTTCTTACAGCAACATGCAGCTTCCTTGAATCACAAGATTTGATATGTCTCCATAAATGGGAAGGCTAGCTCCCTTCCCTGAATATGAAAATAGACTTTTGCAATACTTGCATTTAGCTTTGACCCCATCATTAGTTTCAACTTGATTAGAATCATCCCAAATAGGTGAAGTTTTTTGCCTCTTCTTCTTAATGATATCATCATCGCCATCATTTTTATCACCAGTTTGTTGACTAGTTTGTTGACCAGCCTGTTGACTAGCTTGTTGACTTGAATCAGTTAGTGCTTGTTGACAAACCTCAATAGCATTAGGAGGAACTGAACTAGATGACATCATTTCGCTCTCAAAGGGATATGACATTCACTAGGACTAAAACATAAAACAACCAAAATTTCATAATTTAATTAACCAAATAGACATCAGCCAGTAATTATGAATACATGATAGTTGTTCAAGAAATTTTAATAAGGGAACAGAAGGGGAGCAAATAATTTAGAGTCAAAAGAGAATAAAGAATGAAAGAAAACAATATTTGACTCTGTCTACTATCTATTATGGTGGAAATATCCATTAATAATTTGTTCTATTTATAATTTTGTGGCTGTTACCTAGATGGTATGGTATGGAGGTGCCCAGAACTCACAATATGGTCTAAACTGAGGACAGACACACACCCAAATTGAGACCAAGGGGTCCTCTGCCATGGACAGACACAGACCATGGATAGACCCAGACCTAGACCGAGGGGTCCCCTTCTACCCTAATTCCCAATTCTATAAACATTTATATTACAAAAGATTATCACATATATCATCTCTATTTTCTCTCATCAGTCAGTGGTTCTGGTCTAAAGGGGTACAAGAAATATTTGGTTTTATTATCTGAGTATAAATTATATATAGCACAATCAAGACTGTAAAATCTTAACAATGCAAAACTTTACAAACACACACAGGGCTGCATCTTCTAGGTAAAATGGGCCAATTTATTGATAACATGCACAAGAATAAAGGCATAGCAGACGATAAAAAAAACCAACCAACCACGAATTCTCATTTCTCGATTCCATTATCCATCTTTGGCTGTAAAATTTTAATCCCTTTCCCTCCATTCCAGCATTCCCTAAACTGTGTATACCCTTCTCACAAGGAACAATCTTCTTCCACAAGAAAAAGCAATTTGAACAAAAAAAATTTTTATACATATGATTCACACATGTCCTGGGATTCACCACATTCCCCAAATTGAAAAAGGTTAAAAAGAAAATGAAACAACCGAATCAATAATCAGAACAGAACATAGGACAAACTAAATAGAGCTTAAGCTTAACAATTTCAAGCCTTGAATCAGAGCACAATAAACAAACAAAGTAAAATAACCAATACTTACCTAATGGGCTAATGGCTGAACTGAAATACAATGATGTCCTTCGGTGGACTGAGAGTGAATCTTCGACGACAGATAGAGTAGTGTTGCTGGAAGGAATCTTCAATGGTGGATGAGGGTGAGAGACAAAGAAGTCTTTGACGGTGGACTGAGGGTGAGAGACGATGGAGAGAGGACTGATCTAATGGAGAGGACCACCGATCTGACGAGGGTAGCCGACTTGTGGTCATTCGGTCACTCACAGTGGAGTTATGGCTTACGGGAACGGGAGTTGGGAGTCAGGTGGGAGAGGGAGTTGCTCGCGAGAGTCGGGAGGCAGAGGGAGTCACTCGTGAGAATCGGGAGGCCGAGGGAGTCGCTCGCAAGTCTCTTTCAATACTCAGAAAATATGATCTAAGCATTTAGGAATTAGGGTTAAAGAATTAGGGAAGAGGGGAGTGGCAATAGCAAAATTGTAATTGTGTAATACCTACAGATTTTATTTTTATAAACCTTAACAAGCTCAAGCCGGCCTGACAGGCCTCACAAGCTTGTCAATAGGCCTTGGCCTGGTCTTTTAAGGAAAACATGCTTTTAAAGAGGCCTTGGCCTGACCTTTTAGCCTGACAGGCTAGGCCTGAACAGGCCTCTAACAGGCCAGGCCGTAGGCCCTTATCAGCTGGTCTGGCCTGTTTCCACCCCTAGTCATGATGAGGGTTCCAACTTTTTGAACTTTTCCACTCATACCTCACCTCCTTATTCTAACTATCTGAGTTAGCTTGAAGTGACTCACAAAAAGTTAACAGGGTGATAAAAATACATGTACTAAATTAAAAATTGAAGAAAATTACAAGTACCAAAAGAATGATTTTCCCTTTGCTTTATGTTGGATTCAGCTGCCGCAACTCTTTAAATAACGACTAATTTATTTTATTCGTTCAAGCATTATTAGAGAAAATAAAGGGAATTAAACTGCTTTTTATTATTACATCATGAGGAGGGCTTTGAACTTTGAACTTCTACCTATACCACACCTTATATACCTAGAAGTGACTCAGATAGAAATGGGAACACAGTTACACAATGACAAATAACTAACAAAATAATGCCAAATAACACTACTTTGATATTGAAAACAAACCAAAAATTGGATTAATAGCAGTAAAGCCTCCATCAACGGCTAGATTATGCCCACTTATGTACTTGGATTCATCACTGGCCAAATAGAGCGCAGCTCGAGCCACATCCTCTTCTTGCAGATAAACCCCTTTGAGATTGGAATAAACTCTAGTTGAGCAACCATAATCATCTAATTTGAAGAAATCTTTTGCAGCAACATTTGCAATGAAATATGGAGACACACAATTGACTCGGATCCCATATTGGCCAAGTTCAGCAGCCACGTTCTTGGTGAGGCCCACCAAGCCATGCTTAGAACTTGTGTAAGCATGTGTTGCAACCCCTCCTACACTTGAACAAACACTTCCCACATTTATAATACTTCCCATTCTTTCAGGAATCATAACTCTAGCAGCATGCTTGGTGCACAAGAAAGGACCCGTTAGGTTCACGCTAAGAACTTGTTTAAATGTGCTCACTTCATTATCAGCAATGCTTGGCTTATCTTCATTTATTGAGGCAGCATTGTTGACCATTACGTCAAGCTTTTGATGTTTAGAAATCGCAGATTTAACCGCAGATTCAACATCAGATTCTTTTGTGACATCACAGTGAACGTACGAAGCATATTCGGATCCAATATCATTGCATAATGTTTGCCCAAGTTCGTCTCGAATGTCTGCGACTATCACCTTTGCACCATGTCTTGTGAAGAGCCTTGCCATGCTTGCTCCTATTCCTCTGGCCCCACCTGTGATCAATGCTACTTTTCCTCCTAATCTGCAGACACATATGCATGAGGTCAATTTGATCCTAAGATATAATTTCATCAAAATTTATTCATAAAATTATTAAAAAATGGTATTGTGAAACACACCCAACAATATTCGAATCTGATTTAGACAAATAGTCATATATCAACTACAAAAAATAATTGATCACAACTGTATCAAAAAATACATTTTACTGGATATGCGCAAGATGGCTAGATAGTGATTTTATTTGTCATCTGCTTCTTTATAATCCTTATAGTCATTCAATAAATAAATAAACCTCCAATAGTTGAAATAATAGGGAGAATAAGAATTGTTCTGCTCGTTAATGCTATATCGTATGATGAATAAGAAAAAGAAAATGGACAAACGAAAAAGAAGAGCCATATGATTAGTTCTCAGCGTGTGTGTACCTTGTCGCCTCAAGAGCGAGCTGTGGAAGATTTGCCATATCCACAAAAAGTTGCAGATGAAGTACTGGTAGCTTTAAGGGGACTCTCAAATCAGTATTAAAAGATGAAACTATATATGAAATCCTCCCCAACGTTAATACATATTTATACACAGCCATCTTAAGATCAAGTTTGGCACTATCTTCGAGGAATCTTACTCATCTATTATTCTCTTCACATGGTCCGTTAGCGATAAGGAAACATTGTTTGGTTTGAACAATCTCTTCACTGGTTCAATTCATTGAATTGTACGAAATTGCCGGCAATAATGGAAAACTCGTGTCTTTGTTTGATTTTTAAATCAATATAGAACGTCATGGCACTTTGACTTTTCTGTTCGTTTTAATTTAATTTATTTTTTTAATTTTTTATTTAACATTGGATGAAATTAGTGAATTTAATTTGTTATTAGTATTTCTAGATTATTTTTTCTTTATACTATATTAGATTTTAATAATAGAATATGTAACTTCACGTATAATAATTATTTCATTAATAATAAAATTAAAATCTTATGATTTTACATTACAAGTCTACATTATAGTTTTATCATTGTTCGACTCTGTCATCTATATAAACTCATCAATTTGACAAGCTTATCAATACTTGAGAACTTAGTTTGGTTAGGTCTTGTTTACATTGATTATTTAAAATTAATATTAGCTTAAGTTACTTGATCTGGCATTTTATTTCCTTGCTTGATGATTGGCCATCATTCATTCACCCTATGTTTGAATGGGGAAAAACTTAAAGAGGAAAAAGAATACTCAGGAAAAACTCCTAAAAATACAAAAAAAAAAAATTCCATTTCAAGAAGTTTTCCTTCCTAACAGTTCCTCCCCAATTTTCCTCTCACTTTTATCTGATCATCCAAACATGCATAGCATTAATTGGGACCTATGGTTCATCTTGACGAAGAAGGTTCTAAGTCATGGATTTTTTTATTTGGTGAGATGTGATTGGATAGATATCGATTCAACTTGCTACTGTTGTAAATAATTTTGTAGGTGTGTTAAAGAAAGAACTCTCATGTTGCTTAAAATTGAATACACCCTAATGTATGATAAAATGTGAGTTTTGAGCTAATTAAACAGCAAATAAGAAGAGGCTTTGAAGAGGTCATTAGAGATGACTATTGGAACATTTGTGTTTTAATTAGTCATTTTTTTCATTATTAACTGGTTTTAAAAGTTTTAATTGCATTGAACCACCAGTAGTGAATAGTCTATAATTGTCATTTTAGTTGTCATAAAACCTTCTTTACTGACCATTATGACTCCAAATAGTCACATTCTCTGCCTGTAAAATGCAATATTATTTGGTGCATGGTCAATGGGTACCGAGGTCAATGAGCATTGAGTGTAGAAACACTGAGCTCTATCCCCAAGCCCCTCTCCTCTCCCATCTCCTGAGTTATAATGTTATCTTCCTATTGTTCTATCACCCTGTTTCCTACCAGAAGGGTTTATTTAATGTTAGAGAGTGCTACTTCCTGATTTACTAAGGGGTTGCAAAATATCTTCTAAGTACAGTGTTTTCACATATGAATCAAACAGTATAATTTTGTGTTTTTTCAAGTGCTGCTACCAGCTACTACCATTATATTTAATCAGAGCGTCTTGGACTTGATAGGACCTTAATTGGAAAATAATGTGAGATTTTGTATAAATTATTTAAGGTATGGTTTAATTTATTCAAAAACTATTACTTCTTAGACTCTATATTAACCCATTAAAAATAAAAGTGAGTAATTAGGTGGAGATAAAATCTAACATGAATAAGGGCGGTAGAAGCTTAGGTCGCCTCCTCTTCTTATAATATTAAAAGAAATATGTCCAGTTTCTTGTAATTAGGTCAAAATGGCTAGTTGCCTCAATGGCAACACCACCCGCTACATTTGGATGATGTCCAAAGAAAAAGCATAATGATTAGCAAGTGAAATCGTAGACTAATAGCTTGTGTACAAGTCTGACTATTGTGTGAGATGAGGTTAAATTTCTGGTCTTTTCTCCAGTTTTTATCTCACCACAGCGGAATACATTCCCACATTCCCAAATAAATAAATCCCAATTTATGAAAAAATGATAAAAATCTACCCTATTCAATTACATTATATTAGTAACAGTCGACAAAAGTCGCCGCTAAAAGTCTTTCAGCGGCGACAAAAAGTTGCTGCCTATGCGACTGTCGCTGAAAGTTTTAGCGACGACAATTTTTGTCGCCGCTGAAGGTATAGTTTCACCGGCGACAAAAGTCGCCACTGAAGGTGACTTAAGTCGCCGTTGAAAGTGTTAATTTTTAAAAAAAAAATTCAAAAAATTAAATTTTTTATTAAAAAAATTTGAATTGTTTTAAAAAAATTTAATTTACAATTGCCATGTGTCTCCTCCCAGTGCTGCCACATGTCTCCTCCCCGTGTTGCCATTACCATGTGTCGCCTCTTCGTGCTGCCACGTGTCGCCTCCTCATAATTCCTTCAAGTGACTCTCCTCTAGTTCGAACCTGCGACCTCAGGGAGTCGATGCCTTCGCGCGCAAGTCTTTGCCAGTTGCGCCGAAATGAACCTATGTCATATTTTTACATATTATAATATATATAATATTATCATATATATAAACATACATACATATAATTAATTAATTATATACATATAATTAATTATTAATTAAATATAATATTATTAAAAAAATGAAAAATTAAATAAAAACGAAAAAAATATTTATATATTTAAATTAAAAAATTTTTTAATTAAAATTTCTTAATAAATAATAATTTAATATCATAAATATTATTTTTAATATAAAATTATAAATATAATATTAATAAATAATAATATAATTTTAATAATTAATAGTTAAATTTTATAAATATTATTTTAATTTTATAAATATTATTTTTGAAAAATATTAATAAAAAAAATATGAAATTGACTTTCAGCGGCGACACTAAAAGTCGCCGCTGAAACTCACTTTCAGCGGCAACTTTTAATAGTCGCTGCTGAAAGAGTTTTAAAAATTTTTTTTTTTTAAATTTCAAATAAGACTTTCAGCGACGACACTAAAGTCGCCGCTGAAACTCACTTTCAGCGGCGACTATTAAAAGTCGCCATTGAAAGTGTTTTAAATTTTTTTTTTAAATTTCAAGCAACACTTTCAGCGGCGACACTAAAGTCGCCGCTAAAACACACTTTCGGAGGTGACAACACAATGTCGCCGCTAAAAGTCTGACTTTCAGCTGCGACAAAAGTGTCGCCGCTGAAAGTGACTCCTTCAGCGGCGACATTAAAAGTCGCCGCCAAATATCGCCGCTGAAAGTGATTTTTTTTGTAGTGATTCCCACATTCCCAAATAAATAAATCCCAATTTATGAAAAAATGATAAAAATCTACCCTATTCAATTACATTATATTAGTAACAGAAGCAAGTATTGTTATTTCCATCAAATTAGTTTTTCCTATGAATGACAACGGAGGTTAGAAAGTCAGCTGGACATATAAATTATAATTATCGTACACTTGGAATTTGTTAACAACTAGTTTATTTTCTATTTATAAATACATAGATTTGAATTTATACAACTAAGACATGTAATTTTAACTATTTTGTTTATAAATATTTTTTTTTATTTCGTTATTTGTTGGCTGTTTGATTTAGTACTATGTATTAAAATATATATAAGAAATGTTTTAAATAGGAGGATACATGTGCTTATATAAAAAGGAATTAACTTGTCATGTATATATTTTTCTCACATATAATAATTTATGAATATATTAAATTAAATATTAATTTATTTTTAATTTCAATGATTTAGATTTGAAATACATTTAAGCCAATTATTTTCATTTTTATATTTTGATTATTTAACTATATTTTTTTTTATAGTTATTTATTGACGGAGATGAACTCTTGCCTATTTACGATATGAGTTTACACCATTGTCAAAAGTTTGATTAAACTCGCTAATTTAACAACGTTGTTTGAATGGATGCGTTTCTTTTTATAAGATTCCATTTGGAGATGTGCCGACATTTTATGTATTTTTTCATTTCTACCTCCAATTAATTATGTCTCTCTCATCACTTTTTATACTCATTCTCTCCCACCCGTCTTCTTTATAAATAAGGGTTTTTTTGGAAATAAGTTATATTTTTTTATATATTTATTTTCTTTAACCAATTTTAACTAAATTTTATCTAGATAATTGGGTTGTTGATATCTTATAAAAAAGAACTCAAAGAGTATTAAATAATAAAAAAATATGTCTAATTTCTTGTGATCGCATGGCACAGGGATATGATACTCTCATTGTCCTCTTTCTCATTATCTTCTCATCATCTCATCTCCACCCTTAGATCATATAATGAATGGTTTAGATTTAATATTTTATAAAATTATTATTTTAATATTTTATAAATTAAAATTTATTTATTTTTTTATGGATTGCAATTATGAATAGTATATATTAGATTTTAAGGATTTAAATTTATTTATTTATGTTTATAGAAATAATTTTATAAAAGATTGAATTTAAACCATATATTATTTTAATCTAATAATGAATATGAGTTGATGAAAAGAAAATAAAAAAGAAGACAATGAGAGAAACTCAACCCTGAAGTACATGAAACATTGTCAAAACTTGCAACTTGTGTCGGTCCTTTAATTAAACAAAAAGTAGAATGACGCAACAATGGTGACATCATCAGAAGATGCTTGAGCCGCAAGCAGTCTGATCTTAAATTATTTCTTCCGTTTTTTATTTATTTTGAAAATTCATTCATACATAACACGATTTTTTCTTAATATTGGCCTCATTCATATTATAACATCATTTACAAGTGTAAGACCGATGGCATTCGCACATATCATAGAGATATCTTTATTTTGTTAAATTACTCCCTGTATCGAGGCAATTAGAATAATTAATATTGCAAACTTAGCATGACCAAATCATAAAATAGATGTTCAATTAGTGATGACAATTTTAAATAATTTGTAAAAAAAATTTAGTACATGTAATCGGTGAAAGAAGAAGATTTATTTTGTGTGTGTGTGTGTAACACTCAATCAGATAACATCGGAAAATAATCAATAATCAATAATCAATAATCAATAAAACCATATAGAAGCCGGATAGTTTGGCACTATTTCTTTATTGTTTATAGAGTTCGTGCATTACATGATTATTATTTTATTTCATTTTATATTTTTATTGTATATATTTTTATTTATATTAAATTATATTTTTTATATGAATAAATTTACATGTAAATAATTTTGTTTCTTAAAAAAATATTAAATATAAATATTTAATTTTTTAAATGAAATTATAGAGTATGTTTTATAATTATTAATCAAAGTAATTTGGTTTTCACAAATGTCGTTTATCATACAAATGCATTTTCTTAAAAGAAATATCTATATATCTTTACAATTGTTTTCCCATTATTTCTATCTGATGTAAGATGTCATGACATTTTGGTGGCTAAATCTAATTTTGAACTTTGTCAAAATCATAACTGTTAGCTTTTAATATGCTCAAATGTTGGCGTGATTAAGTAATATAATGAGTATAAAAAATTCCAATAAGCAATAATGAAAGTAAATTTAGTTTAATGGATTATGTTTAATGGAAGGGGTTAATCCTTCACATTGTAGTGAACCAATGTTCAAATTCTTACTGGAAAAAGTATCAATATTTAGTGTCCAGCCATGATTTGAACAAGAAAAAAGAGAGCATATAAGCCAAAAAACCAAGATAAAAATTATGAAAAAAAGAAGCAAAAGGTTTAGTTTGATGATAATGGTCTGGTAAAAAAATATTACAAATTATAAAAGCATATAAGCCAAAACCATGATTGCTGAAATCAACAACTGAGATAGTACCGTCAAAAAAAGTGAACTCTCCTCACAAATCACATGCTAATTTGCGACGAAGACGTGTTCACATTCGTTCACAAGTTAACGTAAAGCACTGGTATTCCTTAACATTATATATATATATATAATTCCTAGAGCCGGTAATATGGGCTCAACCCGTGAGCCCGCGGGTTTTGACGGGTTAGGGTTGGGAAAATCCCAACCCGCAAAAATGCGGGCCGCACAGGCCCGCACCGCATAACCCGCGGGTTAATGCGGGCTAGCCCGCGGGTTGGCGGGTTGGCCTACAAAATGTTTTATTTTTTATTTACATATAATAATTTTACAAAACTTATAAGTTTTTCACTCTTATCTTAGTACCTCCCAATCCAAAGTAAAAAAATCTTAGTTTATTTTCTTCTTCTTTAAACAAAATTATTATATCTTGGTTGTTTGAGGATGAGTTTATGTTTTGTTTATAAACTTTAACAAATTTGATAACTTTATCTCTTAAATTTTAGATTATGTTTTTAAATTTTTATAAAAGAAATGATTGATACTAGGAAAGTAAATTTAATTACTCATATATATGTGTCTTATATTTTTAATCCTCTTTAAAAAATATGAATTTTTTTTTCAAAAAAAAAATGTGGGCCCGCGGGCTGGCCCGCAACCCGCACATTGCGGGTTAGGGTTGGCATTTTGCCAGCCCGCAGAAGTACGGGTTGCACAGGCCCGCACCGCGCGGGCTGCGGGGTGGTGCGGGCCAGCCCGCAACCCGCGGGCTGGCCCGTATTCCCAGCTATAATAATTCCCAACCATATTGTTAGGAATATTGTCTTAGCCATATGTATTGCATAATGTAGTATCATACACTTGCTGTTAATAGGATTTAGCTTATGGGCTTGCGTATGAGTGTACAGGCCCAATATTGCAGTGTTGTGTAAATGTTGTGTACCGGACTTTATTTTGTCCTATAAATATGAAAGGGTAGGGATCAATACTTTTTGATCATGTTTCTCATTTGTTTTGGCCCATGTCATATACTTATCATGGTATCAAAGTCAGGTTAATCTCTAAAGCCCAAACCCTTGTCACATGCTGAACTAAAATTCCTCACATGTTCGATTGGGCATTTGGGCCCAGAAATTCAAGAAACGGTGCATGAACGTTTAGGCTCGGAAATTCAAGAAATGGTGTGAACGGTGCAACGACGTCGTTGCAGCACCCAAAGAGTAATCAGATCAGCTCGTAAGCTCAAGTCTGCCCAAGTCTCCCCTGATATCGCGACAGTGGCGAAATCGCACCAGTCTTCATTTCCTCTGATCTCTGCCCTAAATCTTGTCAAGATTCTGTCAAAATGATCATTCTTCCAGCGCTGATCGGTCCTTTCGAAGATCGTCCTTCCTGCTCGATTTCCAGGTCACCACAGCAATATCTCTGCCGATAATCTGTCGGAAGATTTTCCTTCTTTTACACCAAGAAATTGAGATGTTTCAAGGGGTTAGTGTCTTCAAAATTCTCTTCAATATTTTCGGCTGATTCACAATTGCTTCCTCCTCTACAAGTTCTGTTTCTCGGTCTTCTGTGATCTTGCAATCCCACAGTAATTTCTTTGTTGCTCTGGGTCTTTCAGTCTTGAGTGATCTGTGTACTTGGCCGTTTCTTGGTTATCCTATTGTTTCAAGGGCTATTCTGCCTTCAATTTCAAGGCACTCATATTGCTTAGGCCAAATCGTCTGCCTTCCATGAGACTTCAAGGATTCACGACTTTACAGGTTTAGTCTTCTCTCCCTTTGAATTTCCTGGCAATACATCCTCTGCTAGCGTGATTTCCAATCTAGTTTGAAACTTTAAAACCTTCTTAAAAGAAACTCCTTCCTGTCATCATGACTTCTCTGACTTCCGCTGTTGACAATACTCATCCTCTCTATCTGCACCCGTCCAATACACAATCCATGAGTTTGGTGCTACAAATTTTAACAGGCACGCACAACTATACAGTTTGGAGTCATGCCATGAAATTGGCACTCAGATGAAAGAATAATTAGACCTCATTGACGAGACATTTCGTCGCAATAAGGATATGAAACTTACTAATCAATGGGATAGATGCAACGCTGTGATTCTATCTGGTTGATTAATTTAGTTGATAAAGTAATAGCAAATGGGATGGTTTTCTCTTACAGTGCTGAGTCTGTGTGGCTTGAATTACAAGAACGTTTTAATAAGGTTGATGGGTCTAGAATATTCTCTCTGCATAAGGCCCTCTCTTTTCTATCACAAGGCACTGTCTTAGTCACCAGTTACTTTACGAAGCCTAAGGACCTTTAGGACGAATACAGTATTGTTGTTCCACTCCCTACATGTTAGTGTTCTACATCTCAAGATTATATCAAAATAGTCCAACGACAGTGTTTATTTTAGTTCCTTATGGGGTTGAATGATGTGCACCAGCAAGCCCGTTCACAAATTCTCTTGATGTCAGCAATTCCTACAGTCAATCATGCATATTCCATGATTTGTGAAGATAAGGAAAATAGCCTACTAAGCTATCAGACACCTTCTCATCCATTAGAATCTGCTGCTGCAACCACTAGAGGCCGTGGACGCCAAGGCAAGGGCAGAGGCAGGGGTAGATCCAATGAGGAATGTACACACTGCCAATGTAAGGGACACACTTGAGAACGTTGTTACGAGTTGATTGGCTACCCTGCTGATTATAGAGGCAGAAGAGTTCAGAATAATTTTCTAAATAATTTTCTCTTTCTTTTTTTAAAAATGTTCTAAATAATTTTCTCTTTCTTTAAATAGTAAAGTCAACAATGCTTCATTGGACTCTACCTCCAATACAATCCCACCTAATCCACAAGCACCTCTTACACAACAACAATATGACACCATCCTTCAGCTGCTGGGAAAAGATACTGAAGATATAGTAGTTGGTGCCAATCACTGCATAGGGGAGAACATTGTAGGTTTGCTCAATGCTGTCCTAATAAATATTTGTCATTCTAGTTGGATTTTGGATTCTGGTGCAACATGTCATGTTGTTGGTAATGCCACCATGCTAGATACAATAACCCCCTATAAGGGACCTCTTAGAAGAATTAAGTTGCCTAATGGTCATAAAATTACTATCATATATGTTGGGACTGTCAAATTACCTAATAATGTCTTGCTAACTGATGTTTATCATACTTCTGAATGTTGTTTTAACTTAATATCCGTTGCGAAAATGTGTAAGCAACTTAATTGTAGCATAGCATTTTATCTAGATTTTTGCACATTGCAGGAAATATCAACTGGGAAATGCCTTATGATTGGTAGACTACATGATGGCTTATATCTAATTGGAAACAAAATAAAGACTCACAAAACCATGAACATACAAATTGACTCATCTCTTACAGAACTATGGCATAATACGCTAGGCCATGCTCCTATAGATATCCGTAGACACCTAGAAGTAATAAAGAAAGAGGCAATAGGACCTCCTAGTACCAATTGTGATGTATGTTCTCAATCTAAGCAAACTAGGTTACCTTTCTCTTTGTCTCAATCTGTTTCTACATGTCCTTTCGAATTAGTGCATGCCGATGTATGGGAACCCTATAGAGAACCCACTTATAAAGGACATCGATATTTTCTTTTTGTAGTTGATGATTTTTCTAAATGTACTTAGATATTTTTTATGATGAATAAAAATGAGAGTGTGGTTTGTTTGAAGAATTTCATTGCTTATGTTGGTACACAGTTTTCTACTGTTATAAAGAAAATTAGAACTGACAATGGATTAGAATTTGTAAATAATCATCTTAGGCCATACTTAAATGAAAAGGGGATTATTCATCAAACGACTTGTCCTTACACTCTGCAACAAAATAGGGTGGTACAGAGAAAACATTGCCATTTATTAAATGTCGCTACAAGCATTTTGATTCATTATGGGGTCCCAATTAAGTTTTGGGGAGAAAGTATTAAGACAACATCTTTTCTCATTAATCGAACACCTTTTAAAGCTTTAGGTTTTAAATCTCTATATGAAATTATTTACAAGAAACAACCTGATTTATTCTTTTTAAAGGTGTTTGGATGCCTAGGTCTTACTACTCTCCAAAATGTCAATGATAAATTTTCTCCCCGGGCTGAACCAAGTATTTTTATGGGGTACCCTTCTAATCAAAAGGAGTTCTTGATGTATAGTCCTAGACAAGGAACAATGTCTGTTAGTAGGCATGTCATTTTTCATGAAAATCGTTTTCCTTTCAAGGATATGGATAGAATGAGTCATAAGGGGGTCATTAAGCATGTGTGGGATCACTTTAGGGACCAATTTGCACATGATACAAAACCAATCCAAACAGAAACAAACCTGAATCAGCCTAACCAACAAGCAGAAGTTGTCTCCAATGATAATCTTCCTGGAAATGAGATTAATATCGATACCGAACAGCACATGGATAGGCCAAGTAGTCATGAACATGATAGGAGACCACCTTTTTGGCTAAATGATTATGTGTGCATAGCTAAAAATATGAATGATTCTGATACAAAGGTAAATTGCAGGCATCCAATTCATGAATATTTGTCATATGCGAATATCTTCAAAGATAATAAGGGCTATATTTTATCTACTGACAATGTTGTGGAGCCTTATAGTTTTCAGGAAGCAAACAAAGATCCAAAATGGCTAAAGGCCATAGAGGATGAGATGAGTGCACTAAAATAAGACATGGAAGATTGTAGAACTCCCAAAAGGTAAGCATGCCATAGGTTGTAAATGGGTCTACAAAATCAAATATGATTCAAATGGTAAGGTAGAAAGGTATAAGGTTAGGTTAGTGGCAAAATGATATAGCCAACAAGAAAGAATAGACTATTTTAAAACATTTTCACCTGTTGTCAAAATGGTTACTGTGAGATTAGTCCTCACCCTTACTGCAATGCATCGTTGGCATCCCTTTCAAATGTATGTCAACAATGCATTTCTACAAGGGGACTTACATGAGGAAGTTTATATGAAAATACCACAAGGATTTGATCAATTTGGAAATAGTAAGGTTTGCAAATTGACTAAATCATTGTATGGTCTCAAACAAGCTTCACATCAATGGAATGCTAAGTTCACAGAAACTTTGATACAAGGGGGTTTTAGACAAAGCAAATATGATTACTCCTTGTTTATCAAAGAACATAAAGGAGATATTACTATTGTGTTAGCATATGTTGATGATCTTGTGATAGCAAGGAATAATATTGATAGGATCAATGAATTGAAAGCACATTTGCATGATAACTTTAAGATCAAGGATTTGGGCCACCTCAAGTATTTCCTGGGATTAGAATTGGCTAAGATCCGAGAGAGGTACCATACTTAGTCAAAGAAAGTAGGTTATGAATTTGATGAAGGATATGGGATTAAGTGGGGCCAAGCCTTTAAAGGTTCCTATGGAGCGCCATATCAGATTATGCGCTGAAGGGATTGGAGTACCAAAGGTGGCCAAGAAGAAGCAGAAATGAAAGAATAATCACTTTAAGCAAGTGGATCGTCTCCTTCCAGACTTGTCTACCTATAAAAGGTTGATCGGTAGGTTACTTTATCTTACTACCACACGACCTGACATTTGCTTTGTTGTGCAGACGTTGAGCCAGTTTATAAGTGCCCCAAGGAGATCACACATGGTTGCTGCTGTTCGAGTTGTCAAGTATCTTAAGGGGAAGCCCAGATTGGGAATTTTCTTAGATGCGAGAGGAGACAAGGAGCTCAAGTGTTATGTAGATTCTAATTGCGCAACTTGCCCAGACACAAGAAGGTCTGTTACTGGGTATTTGGTACAATTTGGAGGCTCTCTCGTGTGCTGGAAATCTAAGAAACAACACAGTTTTGAATCATCTGTTGAGGCAGAGTATAGAGCTTTGGGAACTGCAGTTTTCGAGATTGTGTGGTTAATACGTTTATTGAAAGATCTTGAGATAAGAGATATTAAGCCTATTTCGGTGTATTGTGACAACTAATCAGCTATACATGTTGCATCCAATCCAGTCTTTCACGAACGGACAAAACATATAGAGATAGATTGTCACTTTATGCGTGAAAAGCTACAACAAGGCATCGTCATGTTGCAGCATGTCAATTCCAGGAATTAGCTTGTGGATGTGCTTACTAAAGCTGTTGGGAGTGACGATTATGATCAGTTGTTGAGCAAGTTGGGTACTATGAACTTGTTTGTGCCCCCAACTTGAAGGGGGTGTTAGGAATATTGTGCGTGTTTGTTTCGCCGTTTGCGTGCTCAATCTGACTTAAACAGTGGCTCAAACATACTTAAACAGTAAAAAGTATAAAATGGGTGTTTGTTTCAGCGATTGGATTTAAGGTGAAAAAAGTCATAAGTTGGAAAAATTCATAAGCCTCAAAATGAAGCTTATTGGAGCTTATTTGCGTGTGTGTGTGTGTAAAATAATATTGATAGAAGTATTTTCATATTTTTGGGGATCAATGAGGTACTCAAAATCACTTCTAATCACAAAACTTCTTTTATAAAAAATGTTCTAAATAATTTTCTCTTTCTTTAAATAGTAATCTTCTGCTAATTAGAGAATACTTTGGGATAAGAGTTTAGACAAGTTTTGAGTTTTGTTAATATTTGACTGTAGAAATGTAGAGAATAGTTAATAATTAATTTTAATCAGTTTAGATTTATTATTTAGTTGTTTTATAATTTTATAGTCAATTTTTTTATAAACATGTCATAAATTAGTTTCTATATAGTGTTTTTATCCATTAAATTTAGTTTAAATAATTTATTTGGATTATTGGAGGTATTATTGAGGTTTTAATCGGTTTATTTTGTTAGATTTTGAGCTATGTGAAAAAATGAGTTAGGATTTAATATTTAAATTAGAGTTTGATATAATTTATAAGATTTAAGCTTAAGGTGCACAATAGAAAAGACTTTTGGAGTGTACCAATTTAAATTAGAGTTTGATATAATTTTATTAAAATTGTACCATTACCAAATTTTCAAAGTTAATTTTTGAGAAAATTGTGAAAAAATCCCTCTGTGTGTAGATATCTTTCCAGGTCCCATTGGCAATTAAGTTGCCAATGAGGACTTTTTTCATCCCTTCATTTTTTCATTTTTCATAATTTTTACAATTTTTTCTCTTAAATAATACAAAAGCCACTTATGGAAAAGCCAAACCAAACATCATTCACTTTTATATAAATTACTTATCCAATCGTCAATCCAAACACTCATCGTTTTACCCCATCTAACTTTTTTCCAATTTTAAGAATTGCATAATGTAGTATCATAGACTTGCTGTTAATAGGATATGGCTTATGGGCTTGCGTATGAGTGTGCAGGCCCAATATTGCAGTGTTGTGTAAATGTTGTGCACCTGACTTTATTTTGTCCTATAAATATGAAAGGGTAGGGTTCAATACTCTTTTATCCTGTTTCTCATGTGTTTTGGCCCATGTCATATACTTGTCATGGTATCATTACTTGTTATGGTAGAGTTGTGCGGTTCCTCGTTCACTCTTCATTGAGAATTTGTGACTTGTGAGGCATTCATTTTCTGAAATATGGCTTTAACTTTAACCTTTGTGAGAGAAACAAACCAGGTATCAACTTCTTCCTTTGATTTTTTTTTTTTTATTATTGGCTTTAACTTTAACCTGTGGTTTCTATTTCCCCTTCTTTTTCACATACCCATATACATGCTATTTTAATTTCATAATTGAATTGATGCATATCTTAAACTAGCTCGTACATCTGTAGGAAACGTGAAATACGCTGTAATGTTTATAGTTTATAAATTGTTTAGTTTCCAACAACGCCTTGCATCTCTCCCGCTGCTCAAAAATTTTTAGTATCATACAAGAATATAAATATAGAATTTACATTGGAGTATTATTAATATAGCTTATATATCATACAAGAATCTAACTTTGGGAATAGATAGAAAAAAATTATAGTCATATAAGAAACAAATAAAATTGAGATATTACAGTATATTTAAACCTAAAACAAACCCTTGAACTAGATCCTTCACTCAATACTAGAAGATATATCTCTTTAATTCAGAGATGTTACGATTAAAAGAATTTGGAACACTGCATGTGGGAAAGGAAGAAGACTGAGAGAGGTTGATATTTTTTTTAAAAAAATATTATTTACCTTTTTTATATTTTTAATAAAACATTTTTTTAAAAAAATTTCACCTCCGTTGCCTTTTATAAACACTAGAATATAATAGGCTCGATAAGGTGTTGATGTCATATATTTCCTCGTCGTAGTTATATTAAGAGTGTGGCTTATAAGATTCCTTATTAAATAATTTTTTTTTGTGGTGTAGGTGCATTTCGCTGGAAATTATTGTGTCAAGGAAGTGATACTAAACAGGCCTTATGAGCTGAATACTCTCAACAACGAAATGGTTAGTCGAGTTTGCATCTGTTACCTCCCATCTATTTTCTCTCAAAGAAAAACAAAAACTCTTGAGTAGCAAATTGCTTAAAAATGAAAGTCACAAATGGTTGTGTCAAATTTTCTACAATAAAGAGGCCAGTTGGCCTTATGAAACTGATTATTTTAAAGGTAATTGAGAAGTTGAAATCATTTTGTTAAATGCTAAAAGACGTTGATTTGTACATTAATCAATGACTTCTCTCTCTTTATATTTTGCAGATAAGTCCGACGAAAGAAAGATTGACGTTGTATGAGAATGATCCTTCAGTAAAACTGATTATTTTAAAGGTAATTGAGAAGTTGAAGATCTCTCGACCCCAATCTTTCATTATTAAAATTTAGATATTCGTATAAAAAATTACTCAAATGTTATTGAACCAGATAAAATATAACGCCATCACATATATACACTTTTCTTAATTAAATTTTGCTCTGAATATCGTACAGATCTCTCATGTGTATATTCAAGAAAAATATTTTCGATGGCAAAGAAAAAAAATGCCAAGTTCTCTAATCACAAGTGGCACATGGTCATGTGATTGGGGAACTTGATGCAATGAATATAAGGAGATGCAATGGATATAAGGAACTTGATGTAAATATGGTCCTATATTAAAAGTTGTGATTATATACAAAGCATTTTATTATCTTTTAACACAGGCTAATGGAAAAGCTTTCTGTGCTGGTGGTGATGTGATATCAGCGGTTACTTCTTCAATTTTAGGTAGGTACAATGTTTAAATTCAACATGTTTTTTCATATTGAATGAAGTTTAAAACAAGTGTTACTGTTTTAATTTATAATATTGTGACATCTTGTAAATTTTATTATATGTATTGCAAGTGAATACAAAATAGCCATATTTTTTATACATTTAGCATTAAACATTACAATCAAAACAAGATTCAACTGGATATTTTTCATTAATAGTATAGCGTGGAAATTACATTATTCAATAAAAAAAGTTAATATATTGATCATATCATTGTTAGTAAAATAAATACACTTTTATATCAATTATCATACTTTAGTTGAACAATTTGATAGTTGAGAAATGAAAAGTTACATTTGTTTTTATGTAAAATATATGGAAACTGACTTCATGATGCAAGTTATTTAACAAAGCACTTTGTCACATTTTATCTAAATCATTTTGTATTCGATTTATCCACACGATATTTTATGAAATGTGAAAAATTAAATAAATTCATATTCTATAGATAATATGGTTCGTGGCATATTTTGTTACATATATTGATATATTAATATATTTATGTGTTTTAAGGAAAAATAATAACATGAAATAGTAGCATTGATTTGTTTGGGGTATTTCATGGACCAATCAGAAATAATCACGCGAACTCAAAATTTCTTGCTAAAGACAGATCGAATTTTTAAAAGAGCATTTTATCTGCGGTATAGATATGTTTTGCCAACGCATTTGATCAGTATATGACTCGTGCTATCAAGCTGATTTTGACGTATTATATTTTTATTTTGTCTTAAGGTTGTAAACTGAAATATGTTACGATTATTTTAAGTTTTGCTTAAATATTTTGATAACTTAGTATTTCGTTTTTTAATGTCTGGTTCCTTCAATTTCTTTAATATTATAAAAATTAAATTTCATGGAAAATAAATTTGATGCATAAATATATTGTGTGTCTATGTGTGATTAATCTTCAAATTAAGCTTCAAAGATATCCATGTTTAAAATATTGGTGATTGAAAATAGGACACTGGACTTATGCAGCAAGCTTTTACAAGAAACAGCTTGCATTAGACCATTTGATGGCAACCGACAAAAAGCCAGTGGTGAGCTTGCTAGTCCCACATTATACATTTTAATTTCTTCTAAGCACATGAAAGACAGATTTAATTGTTTAACTAATAATATGAAGGTGTCTCTCATTGATGGAATGGTCATGGGAGGAGGTGCGGGTCTGTCCATGAACACAAATTTTAGAGTTGTCACCGAAAGAACTGTATGTATAATAATTTTCTATTTTTTTTTCAGTAATTAATGAGTTGTTTAATGATAATGTCTGTGAGCGGCAAATATAAAAGTTGGTTCAAGTTTTTTGTAACAGCTATTTCTCATATATGTCTATTTTTTTCTTATTTACCTCTATTTATGCTCCCTCAACAATAATCAAGTAAGAGAGAGATTAGTAAGGGAATTAAGGAAGATGATTAGAGTGTTTTAGGAAAAAATATGTCATATTAACTAATTTAACTAACTTCTTTAGTCTAATCAAATTAGATAAATAAGTTTTACATTAAGGACCGGAGAGAGTAATGATTAGTAACTATACAGTTATATGAATATTTATATTGTGGTCATTAGACTAATCTTGTATCTTTAATTTAATTAATAGGTGTTTGCTATGCCCGAAGCATCTATAGGACTTTACCCAGACGTGGGTGCTTCATACTTTCTCTCGAGGCTTCCTGGCTCTTTTGGTAATATTAATTCTATTCTATCTTTATGTCCTATGTTACATTATCAACATTTAATTTTGACATCATACGCGTTTGCTATACGTGATCATTTCATAATATAATGTTTGTCTTTCTTATTCTCTATCTAACTAATTATCCACCCGCCATTTATAATACTACCTCTGGTACTTGATGGAAGAGCTACTCTAATAATTTGAGTATATTAAGGAAATGAGATAAATTATTTGATTATAATAAATATGACATGATCTCTCTAAAATAATATGGCATAAAATTAAATTATATATACCACTTTATAAGTTAGGTAAATTAGTTAGGGAAAAAGTGATAAATATATGAGATAAAATGGATTGAGATCTTATAACAAGGACTGAAGATAATATCAAGTTTAATTAATGACCAAATTGGCCATTAGCAAGACACGTACAATTGAACCATGGGCATCAACACTTATCAGAGACTAAATCAGCCAATTAACCCAAATTCAGCTGATAAAATCAGTCAATTCATGATATAAAATGAAAGTGTTGCAAAATAGACCAAATCGGTAAATTCATCCAAAAAAATAAAAAATAAGAAATAAGTGAACCAGACATCAAACCAATCCATTAGTCATCAAGACAACAAAAGTGAGAGTCAATACACTTAGAACATTAATTCTCCTCCTCTCCATTATTTATACCAAACTACTTGGGACTTGCTCAGCTGTTTTTTCTCTTGTGCTTTTGCTTTCACAGCCTTAATTGTCTATTAATTTCCTAAAAACAATTCATGCTAGGAAACAAACACGAATAAAAAAAAAAGTTAATTATTTTGGCTTAATTAATGACTCAATTTGATTTCAAAAATACTGCAATTTATTGTAATTGTGATCCTTTGTTTTTTTTTTTTTCTCCTATATAGGGGAGTACCTAGGATTAATTGAAAGACGTTTGAATGGAGCAGAAATGGTTAAATGTGGCCTAGCGACTCATTTTGTCCCTTCCAAGGTATACATATTCATAACATTAATTGTGTCGTTATACATGTATAACATTAATTGTGACATTATTACATATTAACTAGCAAAATTCATATCACTTTCCTCTGTGCATCAGAAGCTAAATTTGCTGGAAAATGCCCTACTGTCTGTGACAACTTCTGATATTTCAGCAATTACTGCATTAATTGATAAATTTACTGAAACAGCTTATATTAAGGAAGACAGCCCCTTGAAGAGGTAATTTAGTGGTTTTGCAGTTTCTTAAGTCTTTTCCTAGTATTTCATAAGACACAAAGATTGCGGTAAATATTATTTTGACAAATTAAACAGACTGGACACAATCAGCAAATGCTTCTCAAAAGGAAGTGTTGAAGAAATTGTTCTTTCATAGGTACGCATAGTTCAATTTGATGTTCATTTTTTATTCTTAGGAATGACAATAGAGAAATCGGGATTTCTTAAACAACAATATAGTATTGGTTGAATGTCACAATAGTGTTGGTAGGAAAAGGAAATGGAAGTTGAAGGAGCAGAAAAGTGGATTGGAGATGCATTAAATTACATGCGTGCAACTTGTCCTACAAGCCTCAAGATATGGATTAGATCAGTAAGTATATAATATATGAGAAGATTTATATATTATTAGAAATCACATTGAAAAATTACAAATTAATGAAATGAGTTAACCTGAATTAATGTTCTTAATTAGGTAAGGGAAGGCAGAGTACAAAGCATTGAACAATGCCTTATTCGGGAATACAATATTAGCTGCCATATCATGCGAAGAACTATGAGCAATGATTTTTATGAGGTCAGAACTATTACAAATATAATTCAATTGACAAGAAATGTAATTAATTGTTGAAAAGACATTTAGAAAGCTTGGATTTTCTTGCAGGATTCAAGAGCAAAGCTATTTGATAAGGACAACAAGGCTATGGTAATAATAAAAATTTTGAACCCCTCTTATATATATATATAACTATTTAAAAAACGCAGAGAGAAAGATAGAGGAGTTTAGTTCTCAATATTTGATTAGTATTATTATCATTATCATCATATAGCATAACTAATTTTGTTGCTTTGATTTGTGTGTTGGTGTGTTTGATTAGTGGGACCCTCCAAAGCTGGAGCTGGTTAGTGAAGAAATGGTAGATCGGTACTTCAGAGAGGTTGAAGATGAGAATTGGGAGTGTCTGCAACTTCCTCACAGATTAAACATGCCCAGCAAGCTCTAGACCGAAGCATGGAAATGGAAAGGCCTTTTATCTGATTAGTATTATTATTAAATATTGTACCCGACTTAAAATAAGTTTCTAGCAAATTCCGTAGGCTAATTCTCAGTATGATGAGGTCTACTAATATTTAATAATTATCTTTTTGATATGACAATATTTACCAATATTTGATAACTATCTCCTGATACGATCAGATTTCCTAATATTTTGCAAAATATATTGGATAGGATGTGATTTATTACTAATATTTACCAATCTTTATTATTTCCTATATATATATATATATATATCCTTACGGGCTATCACAAAGGTAAAACCCTTTGTAAAATACTTATGTCAATTACTTATTATATCCATTGATATATATATATATATATATATCCTTACGGGCTATCACAAAGGTAAAACCCTTTGTAAAATACTTATGTCAATTACTTATTATATCCATTTCGTCAAATTCTCAAATTACATATAATCATGTGTTCTATTTTTAAATTATTATCATTTAACTATAAACCCATATAAAAAAAATAGGACACTCAATCATGTGTGATTGAAGAACTTGATACAATAGATTATAGATATAAGGAACTTAATGTAAGTATGATCCAAGGCATTTTATCTGAAAAAGGATATTTGTAATATACATATTTGGATATAATTAAGGTCTTGGGTCTTTATTACTATTTTAGTCTTGTTTTAGTTAAAAATGTTGCACAGTATTCCTGTTAAAGGTTTAGGGCTCAGTCTGAGTGATTAGGCTCACTATTCCTAAAATTCTAAAAGGGATCGGCAATGAGAAGATAGACGTGTGAGATCCCCACACAATGAGCTATCACGAAGCTGTACTTGCTTCCAAAAGCCACTTTTACATTCCTTCCACGTGTGTATTTCTAATGAATGAAACCCATGTTTTTCCAGCACCACACTCTTTTTTAAAAAATAAAAAAATTAATAATCTTGATATTTTCTCCCTTTATTATTGGACGTTTGAGTTATAAACACAATAATAACTCAGCTGTTCTTGTTAACTTCCAATGCAAGTCATTAACTGACTAATATTTAGTCTATTATATCTCTTACATGATTAGTAAAATTCGTTCAAAATTTTCTTCAAGCATTACCCAATAATTAAAATTGAAGATAATCAGTTCTATAAAAAAAAAAAAAAACAGACCGTCAGAGTTAAGTCATCAAGGAGCCACGTAATTCCTTTGTTTCATTGAAGCATTATATTTAAATAAGATATTATCAAAAAAAAATATTTAAATCAGATAAAAGTAGAGATAACAAAGTATTTTTAAAAAAAAATTAAAGGTCAATAGATTTTTAATTCGAACAAAAAACTAATTTAATTAACATTAGATATGAAAATAAAATGTTAGCTAAAATCGAAGAATTAAGTTTAAACTAAATATAACAATATTATAAAATGTTTCGTCCTTTTTTAGAATAGAGAATTTAGGTAAATTAAGTTACTCAAAGATAATCACCAATTACCCACTAAAGAAGTTTTTCACATTGAGAACGAGGAGTTAGACTGGTGCTTGCCAAATAAACCAAGTTTTGTCAAAATATTCATTTTGCCCATTATATGACTATAATGAGAGAGTTCTTGATCTCTAGGGCCAACTATCATCAAATACCTCTTTAAAATTTTTCTTAAACATGAGAGGATTCAAGTTTGATTCTCTCTAGGTATGATAGCTGCATGAGTTTCATAATTTCGATAAGTGTAGGATATATAGATTAAAAAAGAATACAATTTCATGAATTCCATTACATTAGAATAACCCTCAAGTCACCCTATAAATAAGGAAAAATTTCAATGAGCCCCTAAGGATGTGACATAATTTCAATCAACTCTCAAAACTTTCTAAAACTTCATTGCACCCTCATGGAATTAAAAACATTTTAGTCATTTACACGACAAATATGAAAATTCACAAGATAAATATGGGCATTTATAAGACAAATAAGACAATATATTAACAAGACACATAAAGTAAGGGTATATTGTCTTTTCAACGCCAAAACTTAATTTCATTTTAACTCAAGGAAATCAATAAAGTTTTAGAGAGTTTTGTGGATTGACTGAAATTATGTCACATTCTACATCCTGGGAGCTCAATAAAATTTTCCCTATAAATAATTGCTTATGGCCTCTCGTAGTTGCCTTCACCACCACCGTTCATCAGTGCCTAAGCCAGCAAAGTGGTCGGATCACGGTGAACCGACCCGGTGGTGGTTGCCGTGAAGAAGGTCATTCATAGTGAAATCCACCACAAGTGCCTGCCGCACCAACTGCAGCTGCTTAAAATCACAACGACCTCAATGCCAGTGCCACGATGTTGGAATTACTTGCCACTCTACTTGTAGGGGTTGCACGTGCCACCCATCTTCCCTCCCGCAGGCCATTGCATTGATTTCACCGATTCCAGCTATGAACCTTGTTCTTCCTCCAATTGATATATACTCATGTTTCATCATTAATAGTAATGATAAGCATGGTGTATATAGTATGTAATTAAGCAAAGCCGTACATCTTCAAGCTTGGTATATTTCTGTGTACGTACGTACGTGAGCCCTATCTTAATAATAAATTTGAATAAAGTACCGTGTGGGCCTTGCATGTTTATGCAGTTTGTTTCTTTTTTTTTGTTTTTGTTTTTGTCTTTTGCAACCTGGTTTGCTTGCAGGTTCATCATGATTTGTGTTCCCTGGTTATGCCAAGATTTGTGCATCAGCTACTTTAGTTTTCAATTAATTCCTGGGATTTCGTTTATTTATTCTTGTTTCCCCAAAAGAAAGAAACAAGTAGAGAAAAAGAATATACATGCAGGAGATATATACATGGCGAGAAGGTGAAGCGGTTCATTTCATATATATCACCATGTTGATTATGAACACAAATCACGCAGCGAGGAAATAAATCATAGTCTCAACCTATTGAACCATAATTTTATATAAATTTTTTTATAATTAAATTGGGATTTTAACGTATTTTATGGGGCATTATTATATTATTAAGCACTGATTTGAGTAAAAGACATTTGCATTGAATTAACTACGATTAAGGGTAAAATGATCGTAATTTGTTAATTATTCATGCAAATGATGTCTTGAATGAGACTGATGCTTACCCACTAAACAAAGTGTTGTGAAAATATTAATTTTGCCCATTTTATGACTATAATGATCCAATTACATGGTTGAAACCATCTGACCCAACTGTCATCAAATATCTCTTTAAGTCTGTGAAATGTATGGGCAAAAAAAAGAGGTCCGTGAAGTGAAGGATATATATATAAAAGGATTCAATTTCGTGAATCCTGTTACATTAGAATAACTATCTAGTCTTTCTAATATATAAATACATATATGGACTTCTCAAGTTATTTGCTGACTCCACTTATCTCCTATATACCGTTGTTTACTTTAATATAATTGTCTCATCATATAAAAAAGAAAGAAAAAATAATAACCCGCTAGTCACCCTATAAATAACCCTGTCTTATTGATGGCCTCTCCACAGGCGAAAATTACTCAGACAAACGAACAGAGATGGCTTTGGTGCTGTTCCTTATGGCCTTCACGGAAACCACCACCATGTCGGCTCGCCGTGATCCAACCACTTTGCTGGCTCAGGCAATGATGAGCGGCAAAGACAACTACATGGTGAAATCCACCACAAGTGCGTGCTGCGACAACTGCATCCGCACAAAATCAAACCCACCTCAATGCCAGTGCCATGATGCTGGAACTACTTGCCACTCTGCTTGTAAGAATTGGATATACTTACTCATCTGGCCTCCCTCATGCAGTTGCTATGATATCACCAATTTCTGCTATGAGCCTTATTTGTCCTCCAATTAATACCCATGTTTCATCATTAATAGTAATGATAATCATGGTGTTATATATGTAATTAAGCAAAGCCGTACGTACGTCAGTCTTCAGGCTTTGTTTATGTCTCTGTGTGTGTACGTACGTATGTGAACCCTATCTTAATAATAATGTTGAATAAAGTATCGTGTGGGCCTTACATGTATATGCAGTTTTTTTGGTTTTTTTTTTGGCAAACTGGTTTTCTTGCAGGCTCATCATGATCTGTGTTCCTTGGTCATGCTAAGATTTGTGTATCTTTTTTTTATTTTTTATTTTTGTGCCAGTGCCAAGATTTGTGTGTCAGCTAAACGCTTTAATTAGTTTTCCGTTCATAGGATTTCATTCATTCATGTTTGAACCAAAAAAAAAAAAACAAAGAAAGAAAGAAAGAAAGAAGTGAAGGAAAACACACGCATGCAGGACATAAGGTGCGAAGGTGAAGTTTTCTATTTCATTACTAACATAGAGTTGGTCTATCAGTATATAGCCTTACTAGATTTTTTGTTCAGTGGAGGGGAAGGGAGGGGACAGATTTTAATCTAGGAGAGGGGAGGGGAAGATTTTAATGCTATCTTGTTTGAATTTAGAAAAACCATACCGTCACTGTCTATATTTCAGAAAACAAATTTTTTTAAAAAAATGCCAAAAAAAAAAGCTTATAAAAAATACATAAAAAGCAGCAACTTTGAACCCAGACCACCGTCAAAACTCCCACTATTAGACCATGGAGTTCAAAGAGGGGAGGTTTTGAAGAAGTAGATCATATTAGAATCACAAAGCCACTAGAACCCACAACTTTCTCGGAATTGTGATAAACTCAGTGAACCGGATCCAAGACTTGCGACTGTCTGTAACAAAATCGTTGAACTGTACTGGTGCTGATGGTGGTGTTTTCTGCCAATTGGGATGAGGTTGGTGAAGCCTTGAAAGTGAAGGTTGTCGGAGGGAGGTCGATAAAGTCACCTGAGAAGGAGGTTGACTGGATGATGTTGCCCCTCCCCTCCAAATCCCCCCACTTTTGGAGGGGAGGGAAATTTTTGCCAAACAACGGGAGGGGAGTAACATCACTCCCCTCTCCTCAAACCAAACAGACCTCTTAGGATCTTGAATTCAAGTTGCAAAGGAAATACTTGTATTGGGAGGGGAACCTACAATTCTCAAAATTGAACCAGTCGGTTATTAGGATACATGATAATAGGATTCAGAAAGATACCAGGTACCGGTTAAAAGTATAAAAAAATTAAGTACAAATTGTTTTATGATATTCATGGTCTTGATATTCCTTTGTGAATCTATCCTTTTGTAAACAATTCATGTAGCCCTGGCCCCTGTGCAGTTTAATCCTTGCAATTCTTGGATTTTATCATCCTGACAAATCTTAAGAGTAGTTCTTTGGACATAAGAGATCAATTGACCATATGTCAAGTGCTCATAAGGGATGTTGCCATCATTTTGATTTCTAAATTTTTCTCTAACTTTATCACCTAAAGATTTAGGTAATCCAGCTAGGAATTTTTCTTTCCAAAATGGTTGATGAGCGTCATCTCTAGTGAGTACTCTAGTAAAAAAAGTATCTCTATACCATATGAAATCAGACAAAGTACTGCATTTAAGATTTAAAAGAAGTTCAGAAGATCTATCTTTCTAGATAAATGGATCTCCAACAAAATGTTTAATAATTGTAAAGATGAGAGTGTTTACAAAATCAGGGATAGGTTCGCCATTGTTAGTAATTGGTATTCCATCAGATTCAATTTTAACAGATGTGAAAATGATATTTTTATCTTCAGAAGAAAGATAATTATCCCACCAACCTTTAAGTCGTCCAGTAAAGCCAGAAACTAAAAGATTAGTGATCATTTCATTTGTAAAATCGTTTGTGGTTTGGTAGGTTGTACTTACTATGGTCATTTCACTACTACAAAAAGGGTAAAAGGTGGCGCACATTTTGTGGCACTTCTTTAAACAAGTGCCACAGCTTCTCTTTTTTTTTTTTTTTTACGTCTATATATTTTTTTTTAATTTTGGGTACCAGCTGTGGCGCCTAATAGATTAAGTGCTACAATTGAGGAGGCCTAGTGTGGCGCCTGCCTACGCAGGCGCCACACTTGGGGTCACGAAAGCAGCTGTGGCGCCTAACCCACCAAGCGCCACAGCTGCAGCATTATTATTTTTTTTTAAAAAAAAAAGTGGGCGTGTGTGGCGCCTAAATAAATAGGCGCCACACATGTTAATATCTTCATCAGCTGTGGCGCCTAAGCATTAGGCGCCACAGCTGAGAAGAGGCAATTGTGGCGCCTAATTATTTAGGCGTCACAATTGCTCACTTCTAAAAAAAAAAAAATTCAAATTTATAGTGTAGCTCTTAATTATTTCATTTCCAGCGTAGTGGTTTTGTGTCCGCCCCCATTCCTTCTCTTTTTGACTACTACTCCACTTTAATTATTTAACTACGTACTCTCTCCTCCATTAAACTACTTTCCCTTTCTCATCTTCTTAGTGGATCCGTCGGCCCCCTCCCTCCATTTCCTATCATCTTCACATTAAAAAACACACCCACACGCTCACTCGCCACTCAAGCTAGCATCACCAACGTGGTCTCCCACTCTCTGCGCTTGTCAATTAATAGATTTGTAAGAAGAAGACTATTTCATTCTAGCTTGCTTTGTTTAATTTTTTTTACCGACAAGCTTGCGTTTTTTAGTAATCTTTTAATTTACTTAATTAGTTGTTGATGTACTGTGTTCATATATCAAGTTCTTGTATTGTGATATTTTTTATGTTAGTTTTGGAGAGTATTAATATAAGAACATTATTGTTGGGGAACTTGAATTTTAAATGTGAAAATTATATATATATATATATATATAATAGGTTGAAATATAAAATAGAAAGATTGACAATTTGTGGAGATGATAAACACGAAAGCCACTCATTTTATATAAAACTTCACAATCAGAAAGTATAAAAAAGGGCTACAGGAAAAAGAATATGAAGAAGAAGATAAAAGAAAAAAAAAAGAAAAAAAAAGGGACCCTCCTGTGGCGCTTGCTTGAGCAAGCGCCACAGTAGGACCCCCCTACTGTGGCGCTTGCTCAAGCAAGCGCCACAGGAGGCCCCCCTCCTGTGGCACTTCCTCAACCAAGCGCCACAGGAGGGTATTTTTTTAAAAAAAAAAATTTTAAATGTTGTGGCGCTTCCAAGCGCCACAGCTTTTTTTAGTGGCGTCCAGATATGTGGCACTTCTCTAGCGCCACAGTTAATGCAATTATAAGCGCCACAGCTTTACTTTTTTGTAGTAGTGACTCCTAGCTATCTAGGATATAAGTCACCTCTAGAATAATTCCTTAATCCACATTATAATTTGAAATCGGGATTTCTTAGACAAGAAGATATTATATGAATGCCATAATTTTGGTAGGAAAAGGAAATGGAAGTTGAAGGAGCAGAAAAGTGGATTGGAGATGCATTAAATTACATGCGGGCATCTAGTCCTACAAACCTTAAGATATGGCTTAGATTAGCAAGTACTCGTAGTATATGCTATGATGTGTGTGTAAATATATTAGAAATTAAATTCAAAAATTACAAATTAATGAAATTAATTAATGTGATTAGGTGAGAGAAGCGAGTCTACACAGCATTGAACAATGCCTTTCTCGGGAATACAATATTTCCTCTCATTTCTTCCGAGGAACTTTCAATGAAGATTTCTACAAGTAGAGTCGGGAAAATAGGTCAGCCCATTTGGGTCCTTGTATCATGACGGCCAAGCTTAAAAACATGCCCCTCAAATTGCAGCCGAAAAGGGCCGGCCCTTAGAGCCAAGGGTTTAAAGGGGTTAGTCTATAGGGCTGAGGGCCAGCCCATTTAGGTCCTTTTATTTTTATTTTTTAAAAAAATTGTTCAAATAATAGTATAATTTTTATATTATTAATAATGTTGTAAATATTTAGCTCTTATGACTTTTTTTAAAATTGAATTTTATTAATTGGCTTGATTTATTTGGTTTTCCACAATGGTTTGTTCATTTAAAATTTAAAACAATAGGCTAATTTAAACATTAGATAATAATTTTAACTAGAAATTTATGAGTGTTAATAACAATGTATCTCAATTTAAAACAAAACAATAACTAGACAGTAAAAATTGAAAGTGAATTTTATTTGAATTAAAATAAAGATCGAAATTTGCAAAACTTAAATGAGCATATAGTATAAATACAAATCCCCCTAAAAATAGATAAGTTTTGCTCAAATATTACGCTGCAGTTTCACTCATCACCTATAAAGTTTGTTTTTCATATAATATATATATCCATAGTACCTTTTTTTTTTTAACTTTATTTCTTTGTAATTTAATTTTGGTAATATTTATGCCTTAAATTAGGAATTTATTGTTTCAACTTTATCTGTTTAAAAAGATTAAAAAAGTAAAGTTTTTTTTAGTTAAACGGGCCTAAATCCTATGGGCCTGGTCAGGGCCTGATAGTATAAGGGTTGGATTTCATAAATTGGGAGTTTTATTGAGGTCAGGCCTGAACGGGTCAGCCCGTTTAGGCTCGAGCCTGCGAATGGTCAACCCTTATTTCCAACTCTATCTACGACATCAGCTCCAAAACAAATTATATAGAGTAGAATAAAATTTTGATTGATAAATCTTCAACTCACTTTAATTTTCATGCTCTTCTAGTTTATAAGACTTTGTGCCTTTGCACTTAATAGGGTTCAAGAGCTAAGCTGTTTGATAAAGACACCAAGCCTATGATATGACATCTCATCTCTCTCGCTTTCTCTCTCTCTCTACTTTTCATTTGACCCAACAATATATATATATATATATATATATATATATATATATATATATGGAATAAAAAATTGTGTCTTTGATTAATTTGTGTCTTTTTATTGGTGGGATTCTCCGAAGCTAGTTTGAGGATGACGATTGGAAGTGTCTGAAACTTCCTCAAATTAAGGTCTTAATGGGTGATTTTTTTATTTTAGTCTTGTTTTGGACAGTTATGAATATACAAAGAAATGATCCTGGGAAATTTTGAAATGACTGTCAAGTCCCATGGGACCATTTTGTAATAAATTGTAGGTGAGAAATGTCATAAACACCCATGTCATATAAATAGAGAAAGGGATGCAAAATGTTGTCAAATGCCATACGGAATAGCTCTAGAGATAGGGATGCAGAAGAACGTTGAGTTTCAACATTTTTTGGCGAGAAAGGAGAGCTTCGGGGATAGTCGGTGGTGGGTTTTTGTCATTGAGCTTGTCAATAAACTGTAACGAAGGCTAGGGATCATATCTATGTTCCAAAATCATAAGAAATTTTGGGCTAGCGTGAAGATAAAGTTTTGGATAGTTCTTATGGATGTGAAGAGAAGGAGGATGTTCGTATGAAGGAATCGGG
Source organism: Inga leiocalycina (assembly GCA_963242795.1). Classification (NCBI taxonomy): domain Eukaryota; kingdom Viridiplantae; phylum Streptophyta; class Magnoliopsida; order Fabales; family Fabaceae; genus Inga; species Inga leiocalycina. The sequence continues at coordinate 81,031,891 of OY725320.1, read as the reverse complement.
TACTATGAATATGGCTAATCATCTGTGGGCCGGAGCTGTGGCTACTATGGTTTCACGGTTTGGCTATGATTTTAATGTGTTTGGGGATGATTTAGTATGCTATATTTTTTTCTATCATTATGCTCTATTTTCTGGTTCATTGTGTTGTGTTTCTACAATAGAAGAGCTAAGGAATGAAGATGAGGGTGAAAGGTGTGTGGATATATAAACTGATATGCGTAGGAAAAAAGGTGTTGTTAATAGGAGCAGTGATAGTTGTCAATGAAAGCTGTTGAACTTATTAATGACAACTATATGTCATATTTAAATGTTTTTTTACAACTAAAGGTTTTGTTGATTGATGTTCGTTTTGGTCCTGATCTATGATAAATGGAAAAAGCTGTCTGATTTTTATGGGTATTGTCCTCCATATGCTTGCAAACTACAAAGGCAGATCTAATAAATGCAATGGATATGCTTTGGCTAAGGTTTCAATGCGTTTGGGTATAGTTTAGTATGCTTTATTTTTTCTCTCATTATGCTCTATTTTTTGGTTCATTGTGTTGTGTTTCCACAATAGAAGAGCTAAGGAATGAAGATTATGGTGAAAGGTTGTCGCTACATAACCTGATATACATAGGAAAAAAATGTGTTATTAATGGGAGTAGCGATAGTTGTCAATGGAGTCTGCTGAATTTGTTAATAACAACTATAGGTCATATTTAAATGTTTTGCTTATGGCATAATGATGTTTGGAATGATTTTGAAAAGTTTGCTATATTTTTTGGTACTTTATGCTGCTTTCAGTAATTAGAAGTAGGATTTAATGAACAAGGTGTGAAAGATGTGTGGCTAGAAGTCCTGAAATGGTTAATGACTACTGTTTTATGCAAGTGGACAATGGTGATGGCTACCATATCTAGCAAGAATCTTCTATGTTTCCTTTATATAGGGGGAAGGTTTGAAGTCAATGAAGACGGTGATATAACATATGTTGGGGCAATTGTTAGATCTTGAAATCCGATTGTAAATCTGATTAGATAGACATCCAGACCACTTGAATTTTGGCCACGGTCTTTGAATTTGTTGTTAGTTCCTTGTACATGCATTTTCAGATGTAAATGAAGGTTGCATGTAATATGGTTTTGCATCCCACTTTCATTTATAGAAATTTGTTATATGATGTAAATTATGTTGTCAATATATAGATCTAGAGTTGTCAGTAGTGGCCCCTGGAGTTGTCAATGTATGCCTATGAAGTTGTTAATATATAGACAGTTATGATCACATTGAAAAATGATAGTTTATGTGCATATATTGATAGACTACCTATGTTATTGATATTTAATATTAATTAGGTGGTCATATTATATGACTTGTCACTGGGGCCTCCTTGACTTGTCAATAGAAGGGTTGAAGAGTTGTCAGTGGAGGCTCCTTGACGTGTCAATGGATGCCAATTGAGTTGTCAATGGAGACCCATGGAGTTGTCAGTGGAGGCTCTATAACTTGCTAACGGAGGCTTATTGACTTGTCAATGGAGGCCTATGGAGTTGTCAATAGAGGCTCCTACACTTGTCAATAGATAGCCATTAAGTTGACAATGGAGGTCCTTAGAGTTGTTAGTAGAGCCCTATGACTTGTCAGTGGGGACCCCTTGACTTATTAGTGGGGGCCTCTTCAGTTGTCAATGGATGCCCATTGAGTTGTCAGTGGAGGTTGTATGACTTGTTAACAGAGGCTCATTGGCTTGTCAATAGATGCCTATTAAGTTGTCAATGAGGGCCCTATGAATTGTCAATGGAGGTTTTTAAACTTGTCAATAGAGGCCCCTGGAGTTGTCAGTTGAAGCTTATTGACTTATCAATGAAGGCTCCTCCACTTATTAATGGATGCCTATTGACAACTACATTCTGGTCTAATGACTTGTCATCGGAGGCTCTTGGAGCTATCAATAGAGTCTCCTCGACTTGTCAATAGAGTCTCTTACAGTTATCAATAGAGTCAAACAATGTGCAAGGAAAAGCATCATATGTGCATTACATAATTTTAGCACTAATGTTAACTCATGGTCATTACAAAAAATGTGCAAGGAAAATAATGTCACTGTACTTGATTATTACAAAACAGTTAACCATATTTACAATGAGTATGCACATGGTCATTACAATCCCCTAATATGCTGTCTATACAATCATATTTACAATGAGTGATTGCCCTTCACCTTCCCCTTCTATTTCCCCTTCTTCTTGTCCTTTTGCTTCTCCTCCTTGTGGATGAAAAGTTCTTCAGTGAATAAAGTATACCCATAAAAGGTTGGTGCCCTTGGTCGTCTTGGGCTTCTTTTTCCTTGTTTGTCTTTAATAGATTTTCCTTTGTCCATCTTGCTTCCCTAGAAAAAAGAATTTTCACCACTTTAGCATTGCATCCAAATCCAAGTAAGCCAGACATTCTTGAAAACAGTGTGAAAATTAGCTTCAGAGGTTTGTAGAAGTTCAGGAGCAAAAGGTGTCAAAATTAGTTCAAGAGCCTTAAAATTCTTGAAAAGAAAAACACATTTCTTCATGTCAGTTGGAAAAATCATTTTTAAACCAAACTCTGTTGTTGCCAGATCTTATAGTTGTTATTAACAAGTTTAACATACTCCATTGACAACTATTGTTGTTTCCATTAACAACACATTTTTTCCTATGCACATCAGATTATGTAGCCACAACCTTTTGTTAGAGCAAGTGTTTCACCCAAGAGGGGGGTGAATTGGGTGATACTAAAAATTCGTTGCAAGTATAAAACTTTGACAGTGAATTTAAAACAGTAAAGAGTAAGGAGAAATATCACCGAAGTGTACACCGGGAGTTATACTGGTTCGGCCACAACCACTCTGACCTACGTCCAGTCCTCAGAGCTTCTCTGAGAGTTTCACTATAACTTCCAAGATTTTGTGGGTTCTTGGCACCTCAGTACAAGCAAGTTCCTCCACCTGGTCACTCGCTCCCCCTTACAAGTTGTAATCCAATCCCAACTCAAGGTTTCACAACCTTAAGTTACCTCAATAACAAATATTGAGTTTGAATGAAATATCTCTCTCAAGAGTGAATAAGAATCACTGAAGCATAGAATTTCAATTACAACATAAACAGAGTAATGAACTTGATAATACGTTCGTGTGTAATCTTGTTGTTCTGTATTTTTCTCTGTTTGGATGTTCCCATATATATAGGTATGTTGGTGATGACCGTTGGAACATTTTCTTCTCGTCCGTTGGAGAGTGTGCAGCCACTATTGACTTTTCCAATTTTTTGAAAAATATCCGTTGGTGGTGGGTGGCATTTGAACGTTATAACGTTGACACTCCGCTTCCGTAATTTCACCTTTTGACTCTTCACATCATATCTTCATTGTACTCCTGGAGAAATATATTAAACACTAATACAATGAAGTGTTAGAGTGATTAGAAGCAAGAAGAATGAGTTATATGATCATTCCATTGATTTCCAGAATCTTCGGGACGTTGTTCTGTTTTCTGGGAAATCAGTTATTCGGATAACATCTGTTGTATTCGAATAGCCTTCTTTGATAATGAGTAATATTTATTCGAATACTTTATTCTCTATCCGAATAAACTTTTGGAACTTGAAGTGTATTCGAATAGTGAATTCCTTATTCGAATAGTTGCCTTGTAAAACAAATGATATTATTCGAATAGTATCATTTGTATTCGAATAATATTCTTTCATAATGAACTTTAATATTCGAATAGCCGAACCATTATTCGAATAGCCTTTCTACACAAGATATGATATACTATTCGAATACAACTTGTTGTATTCGAATAATGCACTTTAATGATGAATCTTCATATTCCTGCAACCACTATATTTTTCATATTTGATTACTAAGTAATCCCTCGAGTGAGTAATGTCACTCATTTCTTGGCCGAGAGCTACTGAAAGTCTTTTACCTGGTTACTCGAGTACTTACTCGAGTAAAGTCTTTTGTTATCAACCAGTTGGTGCCTTCAAGTGAATTCTTGATTTTGACTCGAAACATGGAAAATTATATATCATCGGAAATCCCTCATTATCTACATTCCAATGCAACAAGGATCAGCTCCAAACTCGTTGTGTACAGAAAGTTATGATCCAAAGAGTATCTACTGTTCTTAGACAATCTCTGAAATCACGAGTAGCAACTTCCAGATGGCATAGCTATTAGAATATAACCTCAAATATGTCAGATGACCTATCCATGGAAAGCTCTTTGAGTCTTCTTTCATATGGCACCGGTTTCGTCTCAATCCGATATGTATTTTGAGAGTTATGTCCAAAATACCAAAACTGTCCAGGAATATGACGCTGATTCATGTATCAACTTTCGAAGCTTATATCTCTCTCATCTGAACTTCTTTGAATGTGATCTTGGTGTCCATAGTTCGTGTTGGGAGTCTAGTTTCATATGCCACTAGTTTCACCTCAATCCGAGTTGTGGTTTGGGAGATATGACCAAATTACTGAATGTCGCCCATGCTGAAAGAAAAAGAGTCTACTGCGTTATTCTAATAACATATGCATTATCATGATAATTGTTTTAGCTATTCAAATAACACATGCATTATCATGATAAACTTTTAACTATTCGAATAACATATGCATTATCATGATAATCTTTTAACTATTCGAATAAAATCACTCTTTTTCAGTTAAGGACTATTCTGATAGTTCAATTACTATTCGAATAATATTTGAATTTTTGCACTGAGACTATTCTGATAGTTCAATTACTATCCTGATAGTCACCTTTGAAATATGTCAAATATTATTCTGATAGTCTCTTTACTATCCTGATAGTAATCTTACTATTCTGATAGTAACTTTACTATCCTGATAGTCTTGTGATATTGGATGTTGAAATTCATCAAAAGCTTATTCGGATAATCATCATACTATTCGAATAGTGCCCTTACTATTCGAATAGTTATCCTACTATCCGAATACCATATTTAGAAACTGAGTTTGAAATCACAATGACTATTCGGATAATGCCTTGACTATTCGAATACGTTTTCACTTGAATTATTTTCAGAAAGCATACTATTCGAATACTAATGTGCTTATCCGAATACTATCAACTGTTAACAGTTCTCCTCTATTCGAATAGCATATTCATTATTCGAATAGTACTTTGTTTATTCGGATAAATTGAGAGTTATTCGAATATATCTTAATTGAAAACAAGTTTTCCTATTCGAATAACAATTTGACTATTCGAATAATCCACAGTATTAAATCACATGAATCTTTTCAACCCAATTTTATATCTTCTCTTTTTGCTTGACTAATCTACAAGATATTTCACATTAAATATGGTAGTTAGTCAATGTAGAAGATAAGTATATTATACAAACTTTTTGCTCATATTTAACATCTATATTTTACATCATCAAAACTATTCATATCTAACACCTTTGACTCTCATCTTCATTCCGTAGCTCTTCTATTGTAGAAACACACCACAATGAACCAGAAAACAGAGTAGAATGACAACAAAAATAAAGCACACTAAACTATACCAAAACACATTGAAACCTTAGCCAAAGCATATCCATTGCATTTACTAGGTCTGCCTTTATAGTTTACAAGCATATAGAGGACAATACCTACAAAAATCAGACAGCTATTTCAATTTATCAGGACCAAAATGAACATCAATCAACAAAACCTTTAGTTGTAAAAAAAAACATTTAAATATGGCATATAGTTGTCATTAACAAGTTCAACAGCCTCTATTGACAACTATTGCTGCTCCCATTAATAACACCTTTTTTCCTATGCACATCAGGTTATATAGCCACACACCTTTCACCCTCATCTTCATTCCTTAGCTCTTTTATTGTAGAAAAACAGCACAATGAACTAGAAATTAGAGCATAATGACAGTAAAAATAAAGCATACTAAACCATACCCAAACACATTGAAATCATAGCCAAATCGTGAAACCATAGCAGCCACAGCTCCAGCCCACAGATGATTAGTCATATTCATAGTACCTAATCCCTTTATACAAGCATCCTCCTTCTTTCTGCATCCACAAGAACTATCCAAAACTTTATCTTCATGCTGGCCTAGAACTTCTTGAGATTCTGGAACATAAATCTGATCCCCTTTGCTACCGTTTGTCGACAAGCTCAACGACAAAAACCCACCACCGACCGTTCCCGAAGCTCTCCTTTCTTGCCAAAAAATTTTGAAACTCAGTGTTCTTCTGCATCCCTATCTCTAGAGCTATTTCGTACGGCATTTGACAGCATTTTGCATCCCTTTCTCTATTTATCTGACAGGGGTGTTTATGACATTTCTCACCTGCAATTTATTACAAAATGGTCCCATGGGACTTGACAGTAATTTCAGAATTTCTCAGGACCATATCTTCATATATTCTCTTCCGTGGGACTACGTTAACCTCATGAAATTCATATCAAATTGGCACATTTACCCTTATTTTATCACACTTTTTGGGTTGATTAATGGATATACAGGGATATAAGTGTATAGGAAATGAGCCTAGTGAGTAGTTGGTAAAAAGGGCATGAATCTTTGGTTAAATGTGAATATTTTACTATCATTCTTCACCCTTTGGTTTGTATAAATTTTCTTGTGTTGATAGGATCACAATTGAGACACACAAAGAGCCATTGGAAGCACAAATCATGGATTAAGAAATTGGGAAGAAGAGTAGCACGCCAATGCATCATGGAAAAAGCTAGAAGAGCTAAAGAGAAATGCTTGGTTGTAGCCAGAAGACCTCTAGAAGCTTTTGGGCTGTAGCCAAGCCATTTCTGGCTACAGCCATACGACAGACAGAGCTAAGACAGACATTTTTAGGCTGTACTTTAGCCGCAGCCAAGAATTCTTGGTTGCAGCCAATGCTCGTATCAGCAGCTATGTGTTTTGATTTCTAGGCTTTTAAAAGGCTAAATCCTGAAAATTGAAAGGAGAGTTTGACATTCCAGAGAGCTGAGTGGCAGCTAGGTTGCATTTGCAAGCTTGGAGGTGGTGTTTTTCAAGGAAAATCAAGTTGGGATTGAAGATTGAAGAGATTCAAATTCAATTTCTCTTGGTTTTACTAAATTCATTCCCTTTCTCCTTTTTATTTTTGATATGGTTGTAATGACTATGTTCACCTGTGATTCTTTGCTAAGAATAGGTAGCTAAGATTTTCATTCTAGGATTGTTTTTGAACCTTTGTATGGATTAAACTTGAATCCTCCTCTCTTTTAGTATCTAATGGCATATATATATCTTAATTTTACCTTGTAATCACTGCTATTTGTGATAGGCCATCACTTTAGATGATTTGTTCAATTAAATTAAGCTTGAGAGAGTAAATTTAATTGTAGACCTTTGGTAAAAGTATGCTAGACTTTAAGTTTAGGAATTAAATGGATGGTTTGTTAGTAACATAAAGATATAGTTACTAGCCTAGAAATGTCAAATTAAGGTGGGTGTTTATTGAATATTTTCTCTTAACATCAACAAGATGTTAATTGAAGATATGAAGTTGATTTTGACTTGAGAAAGCATAATCAAATGCTTGTGAACCTTAGGCTAACATATATATATATATATCCCATGGAAATACTCTTGGAGAGGAAAATCATCAAGCTTTATGAAATACAAAAGGGATGAACAATCCTAGGCTTATTACAATTGTTGAAGTCACAAGAATCAGATTTTCATTATGTAATTATTGGTCTTTTACAAAAAAATCTTTTGAAACGTCTTTTTCTACACCAACAATATGTTTTGTCTCAACTTAATTGAATTCACCAAGCCTATTGCTTGACCAATTTGTTATTCAAATCCTCAAGGGAACGATCTTACTTATCACTTTATTACTTGACGCGATCAATGCACTTGCGGTAGCAAACAAGTTCTTGGCGCTGTTGTCGGGGATTGGTTTAACAAATCTTTTAGTCGACCTTAGGCTTATGATAGTAAATTTTTCTTGAGCTCGTAGTTAGGTTTACAATTTTCCTTTCCTTATTTTCTTTGTTAATTTTTTGTTTTAGTTTGATACTTGTGTGCTATTTCTCTTATAGGTACCATCTCGGTATATGCAATACTTGCACCAGGATGGATTGATAGTAGTACTTGACAAATTACCTTTTATTGATGAAGAAACTGACTCTGTATCTGAAACTATGGCGAATGATGAATATGATAGGGTTACTATTAATGACTTTGCTAGCCGGAATATGCGGACTACTCAATCTTGCATTTGGATGCTGGAGATGCAAGCACATACTTTTGAGATCAAACCAGTCATGATTACAATGCTTTAAATACATGGGTTGTACCATGGTCTCTATAATGAAGATGCCAACAAGCTTGATGTACTTCTTGGAGGTGTGTGATTCCTTCAAGCAAAATGGAGTACCCCAAGATGTATTGAGACTACAGTTATTCCCTCTCTCTCTCTCTACAAGAGAAAGCTAAAGATTAGTTCAACAATCTCCTAGAAGGATCCATAAATTCATGGGATGATCTTGAGGCTAAGTTTAGAGCTCGATTTTTCTCTGATAATAAATCTGTAGAAGCTAGGGATGAATTTCTGAGCTTTAAACAACACCCAGATGAGCATCTTTATACTGCTTGGGAGAGATACAAAATGTTGATGAAGCAGTGGCCTAATCATGGGGTGGACAAGTAGGTGGTAATCCAAATCTTCTGTACTCAACTTAACCCTCAATCTAAGGCAATAGTTGACTCTATGACCAATAGAGATTACCGAAATGTTCTTGTCAATGAGGTGTTTAGGCTCTTGGATCAACTATCTACAAACAACCCTAAAGGCAATGATAGAAGGACTACCCAAGCCATACCTACTATAAAATAAAACTCTACATCACAAATTGCAACAATCTTATCTTCTTTGAACAAATGTTTTGATGTGATGGAATATCAAATGCAAAAGAGCACTTCTCACGATGTGCATTCTATTCATGCCACTCCTATAGTATGTGATCAATACAATGATGTACACATGCCTGACTATTGCCCTCTTTACATGGCTTCAGAATCTGTCAACTACATGGGCAAGGTTCAACCTTCTCAAGGGAACCCATATTTACAAACTTACAATCATGCTTGGAGAGCTCATCCCAACTTCTCTTGGAGCCAAGGTAACACTTTGAATCCACCACATGAGTCTACTTCAAGTGTAAAGCCTGTTCCTCTACCAAGTTTTCAAATATAACAAAGGCAAATTCCTATTAAGGAAGAAGAGTCTAAAATGGATAAGATGCTAGCTCAAATATTGTCTAATATAGAATATTCAAGAGCTAAAAACAAGTCCACTTTCTCTCTTTATTAAACGGCGATTAAGAACCTTGAAGTACAAATAGGGTAATTAGCAACTCAAGTGAATGCCATGTCAAGATGGCCTCTCCCTAGAGACAATATTCCTAATCCAAAAAGGGAGGGAAAAGAGGAATGCAAGGCCATTAACTTAAGAAGTGGCAAGGTGTTATCGGATGTGCCTAGATCAAGTAAGACGAACCCTAAGCAAGATGAGCAAGTGGATGTTGAGGTTAAGGCTGAAGAAGCTATGAATCATGAAAGCGTAGTAAAAGAGGATGACACTAGGAAGAGAAAGCAAACTGAAGAGAGTTTGGATGATGTTGTCAAGAGCAAAAAGGTGCAACAAGAGATGAATGATGAGAAGAAGAGAAAGCCAACCACCCCTCTATCATGCCACCACTACCTTTTCCTCAACAATTCAAGAAGAAAGAGGAAGATGCTCAATTTAAAAATTTTGTAACATGTTCAATCAATTCCATATGAACATTCCTTTTACCAAAGCTTTGGAAAGCATGCCTAAATATGCTAAGTTCCTTAAGGATGTTTTGTCTAAGAAGATGCGATTCAATAAGTTTGAAATTATGGCATTGACTGTAAAGTGTAGTATGGTTATTCAACGAAAGTTACCTACTAAGCTCAAGGACCCGGGAAGCTTCTGCATTCCTTGCAACATTGGGACTAACTTCAATGGTAGAGCTCTTTATGACTTGGGTGCTAGTATTAACTTGATGCCTCTAGCTATTTTTAACCAATTAGGATTGGGAGAGCCAAGGCTCGTTACGGTGACCCTTCTCTTTGCAGATTGGAGTATCTCTGAACCTAGAGAAATCATTAAAGATGTTCTAGTTAAAGTAGACAAGTTCATCTTTCCAACGGACTTTTTTGTGCTTGATTGTGAATTTGACTAGAATTCCTCTAATTCTTGGCCCTCCATTCTTAGCCACAGTAAGGACTCTCATTGATGTGGAAAAGGGTGAGATCACTTTGAGGGTTGATGATGAGAAAGTGATATTCGATATGCCAAAAGCTTTGATGTTTCATGATGATTCAGCTCAATGCTCTTTTGTTGATATATTAGATTCAATCATTCCTCAAGAATCATATGCCTCCATGATCAAAGACCCTTTAGAGGCATTCTTAATTGGTGAGAAGAGATTGGAGGAGTTTGATGAGGAAGCTATTGAAAATCTCTTTAATATGGAATCATTTCCTCATTCAAGATTGAGGACTTTTGAACTACTTAAAGTTTCTGATGCTTTAAGTACTCCATTAAAGCCTTCGATTGAAGTTCCTCCAGTTTTAGAGTTAAAGCCTCTACCTTCTCATCTCAAGTATGCTTACCTGGGGAATTCTAATACTTTACTGGTTATTGTCTCTCCATTCTCTCTGATTTGCAAGAAGAGAAGCTCTTAAGAGTCTTGAAAGAGCACAAGTGTGCCATGAGGTGGACTATAGCCGATATTAAGGGAATAAGCCCTTCTATTTGTATGCACAAGATTCTATTAGAGGATGATCGCAAAAATTCCATTGAGCATCAAAGGCTCTTAAATCCAATTATGAAATAAGTGGTGGAGCAAACGAGGAAACAAAAGAAGACTTTCTTGTAGCGGATGAAGAGCCATTTGAAAGGGAGGTTTCAACTCATGAACCTTAATAGCAAAGTGAATCAATAGCAACCAGCAAGCCAAAATGAACAATAAGAAAGCCTACTCGTTTTGAAGACATGGTGGCTTGTGTAACCTTAATTGCAGCTGATGATATTCCTTCAACTTACAAGTGGGCTATCCAAAGCTTAGGGAAGGATAAGTGGAGGAATGTCATGAATGAAGAAATGCAGTCCCTTCATCAGAACGGTACATGGAAATTGGCCAAACTCTCTAAGGGTAAGAAGGCAATTGGTTGCAAATGGGTATATACAAAGAAAGAAGTATTTCCTAACCAAGGTGATATGTGCTACAAAGCAAGATTGGTAGCTAAAGACTATGCTCAGAAGGAGGGAATTGATTACAATGAGATATTTTCTCCAATGGTGAAACATTCCTCCATTAGAATTTTGTTGACTTTGGTAGCATAGTTAGATTTGGAAGTAGTTTAGATGGATATGAAAACTACATTTTTAAATGGAGTCTTAGAGGAGGAAATCTACATGACTTAGCCAGAAGGATTCAAAGTTGCTGGAAAGGAGAATATGGTATGTAAACTTGAAAAATTGTTATACGGATTGAAACAGTCTTCAAGACAATGGTATAAACGATTTGACAAGTTTATGCTACGGTATAAGTACAAAAGAAGCAGATATAATCATTATGTTTATTTGCAAAAGTTTGAAGATGGATCCTTTATATATCTCCTCTTATATGTTGATGATATGTTGATAGCTTCGAAAAATCAAGCAGAAATTGAGAAGCTGAAGGTTCAACTAAAAGGGGAATTTGAGATGAGGGACTTAGGAGAGGCAAAGAAGATTTTCAGCATGGAGATAACAAGAGATAGACAATCAAAGAAACTCTTTTATCTCAACAGGAGTATTTAAAGATGGTGCTAAATCAATTTGGTATGAATGAGAGAACGAAGCCATTAGCACTTTACTTGCCCCTCATTTTAAGCTTATTGCTGATATATCGCCAAAGGATGAATATGAACGAGAGTATATGTCAAGGGTACCACGCAAATGTTGTTGGTAGCTTGATGTATGCAATGGTTTATACAAGACCAGACATTTCATAGGTTGTTGGAGTTGTGAGTAGGTATATGCATGATCCAGGAAAGGAGCATTGGCAAGCTGTAAAATGGATCCTATTGTATATATGTAATACTGTTGATGTTGGATTGGTCTTTGAACAGGAAGATGATCAATGTCTAGTTGGGTATTGTGACTCAGATTTTGCGGGTGATTTGGACAAACGGAGATCAACTACTAGTTATGATTTTACTCTTGCAAAGGCACCAGTTAGTTGGAAGTCAACTTTACAGTCAACAATTGCTTTGTTTACCACAGAAGTAGAGTACATGGCAATTACAAAGGTTGTGAAGGAGGCAATTTGGCTTCAAGGATTGCTTGGAAAACTTGGTATTGGTCAAGAAGACATCATAGTATTTTGTGATAGCCAAAGTGCTATGCAATTAGCAAAGAACCAAGTTTACCATGCAAGGACAAAGCAGATTGATGTTTGATATCACTTCATACAAGAATTTTTAGAAGGTAGAGTCATAATACAGAAGATACGGACAAGTGATAATCCTGCTGATATGCTGACAAAGGTGATAACGTTTGTCAAATTTCGAACATTGTTTAGATCTGATCAATATTATTGAACATTGATTGTTGAATTGTAAGTACAAAATTGTAATTAAGAAAATTAGGAATAAGGGAATTTTTCCAAGGTAGAGATTTTTTGGATGTGGGAAAATGTCCCACATCACCAAATTTGCAAGGGAGGACGCGTTCCTTATGCTATAAAAGGAGCCCTCCTCCTTCCCTTTTGGACTGTTTGGTTGGAGGGGAGGGGATGGGAGGAGATGAAAAATGAGCCCCTCCCCTTGTTTGGTTTGAAAAATTGGAGAGAGGGGCTCCCAATACCTCCATCCCCTCATTTTTGCTCCTCCCAAATTGGGGGGTTTTGGAGGGTATGGAAAATGAGCCCCACCCATTCCATCCCCTCCCTTTAAACCAAACAAGCCCTTTAACTTCATCCCTCAAGCAATTATCTCTTAAGGCATTTGTATCTTCTCTCCTCTTGTAGTATTTCACTTGTAAATTATTTAGTGTGAAAATGTAGATTATGGTATTTCTCTTATTATTGTCCTATTTATTATTTATTAGCTGTTATTAGATATAGTAGTTGTGATTTATTATATTATTAAATTACGTCTAGAAATTATGTTTTCTAGTATTGTGATTTTTTTTGTATAATTGGTTATGTTTTATATCTCACTCCGGCAACAAGATTAAGTGAGAGAATATAGGGAAGAGAGAAAATAAAGGGGAACAGTCAATATTTTAATCAATACACTGTATGAAATTAATTGAGAATAAAGTGGGTAAAAATGTATTTATTAGTTAGACAAATTCAAAAAGGGCCTTATTAAAAGGGCAAGTTTATTTAAAAAAATATAATCTTATAAATATAGATGGAAGGAGTATCGTATAAAAAGAAAGATACACCCAACAATTTTATTTTATGAAAAGGAATAGAGGGAGCATATCTTTAAAAGATAGGAGCGATATAAATTAGTCAAGCCATGGAGAGCACAACTTAATGGCTTCAGCTGACAAAAGAAAATAGAACCCATTCAAGTTGATGTGAGTAAGTTTTCTATCCGTGCTCGTTTCATTGGCCTCATATTAGGGTTGAACAATAGGCTATATGGGCTGCCAAATGGTCTGCCCGCTGCCCGCCCATTGCCCATGCCCGTTAAAAGCCCACTCATGCTCGTGAAAAATGAGTTGGGCTAAACCGTATGAGCTGGAATGGGCATAGACTGCCCGTTAGTGTATCTTTTCCAAAAATTGTACTTCTGCCTTATTATTTTGTTGTTACTAATTTCTAAATATAAATTGCTAGAAATACTAATAATTATTAAAGCACCATAATACTCATCATTCCTTATGAGATAATTTATTTAATAATTTAATTAATCCTTAATTGGTAGGTGATAAAACCTTCAGACTAGGAGCAATTTATAATATTATATATAGAATTATAGCTTATATATAAAAGCTCTATATCATGATCATGATTCTAATTTTTGAAACATTATCATAATATATAGTCATTGATTCATGAGATATATATAATTATATCATTTAACACGCTTGAAAATTTGTCCTTTAGAATTACATTATCTCTTATAATTAAATAAATATTATATATAATATCATATTATATATATATATATATATTTTGGAAAAAAATATTATATATTATACTTAAATAAATATTATACACACACACACACACATAAATGAGCGAACATGGGCAGCCTAAGGGTGTGCCCGTGGCTTGTCCCGTTTAGTACACACTTCCGCCCATTTAAGGCTGCCTATTATGGGTCTTTATTGGGCAAGTCAAAATGGGCAATTTTCCAATGGGTAGTTGGCGATATGCTCAGCCCTACCCCACAACAACTTCAGCCTAGAAACCTTTTTTCTTTTCTTTCTTTTTGCCAGAGCCTGGAAACCAATTAGACATACGTAGTTAATTATAGTGTCTTAATCATAAAAATAATTTTACAATTGATTCTTATTAAATGCACCAACATTAAGTAATATTCATCTCTCTCATCAGCAAATTTTTTTCCCTACTCATCTGGAAAATTTCAAAAGGATAAAATTAGAAGAAAATAATTAATAGTCCTTCCTTTTTATGCAATATAAAGACTTATAAAAATACTAATCCATCAACAACTATTAATTTTCAAGGTAAAAAAAACAGCTATTAATGTTTTTCTCTCTTATACAATAATAAAGTATAAGTATAAGGATCAACACCTATAATTAAGAGAACTATAAGGACCAAATATAAAATTACAATGACTTAATTAAAAGGAAAATTAATATACAAGTCCTTATAAATTTGCCACACGGATATAAATAAAATCAAAATCAGCTAGACATACATGCATGCATGAAATAACAATTATTAGCACAACAATTTTTTATATTTATGTTTATAATAAATAAATTTTATTCCATCATTTTTTTTTAAAACACTACTTTTATTTTGTACTTTGTGATAACTTACATGTTGCTTATTTATCATTCATGTTAGCCTTAATTAACATATTATGAAAATATATATGTAAGAGCTTATGCATATAACTGAGGAAACTATAAGAATCTATTAAAAAAAGAAAACAACAATAAAGCCATGGATTGAAAAACATGTAAAATGTCCGCGCCTTTGAAGATAGAATATTGAGCAATATAACCAATATCTAGTTAGACTAACGATGTAAGGTCCTATTAGCTAGATTCTTTTGGGTATCGAGTTTGATTCCCATAGAAAACACTTATGTTGAGAGGAGCAGCAACGAACCCCAAAACTGGAATCGTTTGTTTCTTGGATATCTAGTATTAAGATCTATAAAAGGTAGTGGGATATTATTGCTCGTGGAACTCATACTCTTTTTTAAGGTCTCATTTTCCCCCATTCTTCCAAATGGTGTCGCACGCTGGAAGGAAAGAAGAGAAAATAAAATTTAATAATAAAAATGATGATGATGCACTAGTACAAAATACTAATTTAACTACATGATTTTGCATCAGTTACTTGAAGAATAGAAGTGATAATTCATGTAACATAATTTTGCTTCTGTTTTATATGTAACTGACATTGTAATGTATAATATAGCATCAGTTACTTGAAGAACAGAAGTGATAATTCATATGACATAAGTTCGCTTCTGTTTGAAATGTAACTGACAATGTACAATATGGCATTGGTTGAATTTTCAACTGATGCCGTAATTAAGATGCTATAACAATAATAATCAAGAAATCAATTTAGTAAGCACCATAAGCCATAATTAATAGAAAGTTTTGGAATTTAATTGTGAAATAAATAAATTTGAAATATAACATGTCATAACTGTAATTGAATACTATAAATAGATTTTAAAAAATATTTTTCCCAAAATATAATTATATTATAGTTATCTTATAAATGAATTTTTTTAAGTAGGTCATTTATATCTCAGGATCATTTGGTAGAGATTAGTGAATTTCTTTTAACTATTGAACTATACCTAGTTAATAATTATTAAAAAAATGGATGATCAATTTATGGGTGGAACTTGACCTATAATTTATAATTTATTTACCGAGCTTACTTATAGCATCGGGTCCTATAGGAAACCAAGGCCTTAATTACAACCCACGTGGCTCTAAGGAAGTCTTAGAAATACATTACTATTTTTTATTTCTAAAGAAAAGGAAATATTGCATCGGTCCCCATTCCACCTAACGCCCTAATGCCCTTCAACAAAAACCTTCACTACTCTGCTAACTTCACGGCTTCTCTATATGAATTTTGCTCTGCTAACTTTGCAATTGCCTTTCATCGCTGTTGACGTAGCGGCTTCCAGATAGAGTACTACAAAAAAACACTCAATTTCTGACATAATTTGCTACAAAATTTTTTCCGCAGCAAATTCTGTCCAAAATATGTCAGAAATTCCATAAAAAAAAATTCAACAGAATTTCCCTGTGGCTAAATTTGTCACGGAATTAACTACAAAAACGTTCCGTGACTAAATTAGCCACGAAATTTGGTCGCAATTTTATGGAAAAAATTTTTTCCACGAAACTTTTTTGTGGCAAATTTCGTAGCAAAAATTTAAAATTTATAAAATTTTATATTAAAAATAATATTATAAAATTAATTATTAAATAATTTTAATTAAAAATAAAAGATTATTAGTAATGAATATTATATTATTATTTATTAATATTATATTTAATATTTTAGACTAAAATAATATTTTTAATATTATTGCATTAGTTATTATTTAATTTAATTTAAAAACAAATTACTAGATCTTAATATTATATTTATCATTTTATATTAAAAATAATATTTATAACATTAAATTATTTGTTATTAAGTAATTTAAATTAAAAATATATTTAGATTTATAAAATTGATTAAAATATAGTTTTAAAAATATTTATTAAAGATTTAAAATTTATTGAATTTGAAATTAATTAATCATAAGTGTGTGTGTGTGTATATATTTAGAATTTTTATTTAATTTATTTTATTTTTAATAATATTATATATATATTTAATTAATTAATTTTATATTATGATAATATTATATATATAACATTATGTAGTAAAATGATGTAGATTCATCTTGGCGCAACTGGTGAAGGCTCAAGCGCGAAGGCACCAGGAGCATGAGGGAGCGGGTTCGAACTGGAGGGGAGACATTTTCAAGATTTAAGAGGCGCAGACACGTGGCAGTGCTCGAAGGTGACACTTGGTGCACCACGACGAGGGTGGACACGTGGCAGCGGTAGGAGCTGACATGTGGCAGTGCAAGGAGGAGACACTTGGCGCACTTCAAGGAGGGACACGTGGTGCACTACGAGGAGGGTGGACACGTGGTAGTGTGAGGAGGAGACACATGGCTGAACCAACGATGAGGTGGCCTCCTACGAACGTGACATGTGGTATTTGAAAATTTAAAAATAAAACAAAATATCCAATGGATTTGGAAATTCTTTTGTCATGTATCTATTACGGCGTCGGTTTTGTTACATTGTGATGCCGTAATATATTCATTTACGGCGTTATATCTTGAGCAGCTGACTCCGTAATATAATCATTTATGGCAACATATCTTAAGCAAATGACGCCGTAATATATATTTTTCGCTACGGTTAATTCCACTACACCCTAAATGCTGTGACGAAAATGCAATTTTAATTGATACCAAATTAACTTTTTGCACTAGTGATGATAAACCAAGATTTGGTTTTAGAAAAATTTTAATTATTATTATTTATTTATATATTATCCTAAACTAAACTACTTTTAATTAATACAAAACTATGACATTTACATTAAAATCCCCAAATAATATATTAAAATTGATGTGCTTTTATAAACTCAAAAATATTTTAAAGTTGTATTGATAACTCTCTACATACACTTAAAATATGTTATAAATATATTAAAAATGGAGAATTATTACTTACTATTTAAAAAGAAGTTTCCACATTGAGAACGAGGAATATTGAATGACACTGATGATGCTTAGAAACTAAACCAAGTTTTGTTAAAATATTAATTTTGCCTATTTTATAACAATAATGATACAATAATTTCATACATTGCATTAGAATAAAGGCTCCGCTCCCTAGAATAATAACCCTCGAGTCACCCTATAAATAACGCTGCCTTTCTAATGGCCTCTCCACAAGCAAAACACTCAGATACATGAACGAACCGGATACCGGATGATGTTGATGAAGCAGGTGGCTCTGCTTGTGCTGTTCCTGATGGCCTTCACTGTGGCAACCATCACCATGTTGGCTTGGCATGATCCGGCCGCTTTGCTGGCTCAGGCAATGATGAACGGAGCTGGCAAAACCAAGTGCATGGTAAAATCCACCACAGGATCAGACCCACCTCAATGCCAATGTAAGAATTGCTTCTGCCTTCTCATCTGGCCTGATCCCCGATGTTATATTGCCTTGCTATCACCACTACCTGCAGCTATGACCCTTGTTCTTTTGCCAATTAATGATCATCCTACGTACGTGAACCCTATCTTAATAATAATGTTGAATAAAGCATCGTGTGTGCCTTTGCATGCGTATGCAGTTTTTTCCCCCCGCAAACTGGTTTGCTTGCAGGCTTATCATGATCATATGTGTTCCTTGCTCAGACCAAGATTTGTGTATAATCTAAACACTTTAGTTTTCCATTCCTGGGATTTCATTCATTCATGTTTCACCAAATGAAAGAAACAAGTAAAAGAAAACACTAAAATAAAGAATATTGTAGACATGGGGCCTTTGATACTAACAAAAAAATTACAAACAGAATAATAAATGCAAAAAAAAGTAGTGGGAGAAATATTAGAATACAAAGAATTCTAACATTGATTAATGAAAGAAGAGATTAAAGATATATAATGTAAAAAGAGAATCTTGTCAAATAGCTTAGGCTATTTTGATAGGAATAGAACTCTAACATTTGTTCGTAGCCAAAACTCTTATCTAATATGTGAGAGATGGCGTGAATTAAGGTGATTTTCCACTGTCAATTAGGAACAAATTGTTGTATTGGATTCGTGATCTTGATATTCCATTGTCAATCCATCCCTTTCTAAACACTTCAGCTTAGCTCCCTATGTGCATTATTCCTTGCCATTTGTAACAAATAAGCATTAATTACTCGTTGAAGATATTACTATTCCTATAGACGTTCCTTTTTTAAAAAGGGAGGTTAAAACATAAAGGTGATGGCATTTTTATAAATAAAGTAGTGAAATCGCAACATTAGGTGTCCCAAATTTGAATTGGGACGCCTAAAGTAGAGTTTAGACGTCCCAAATTTTATTTGGGACGCCTAAAGATTCTCATTAGTGCCAAAAAAGTAAATTAAAAAATTTTGAGTTACTTTAAACATCCTAAATCCCATTTGGGATGCCAAAAGTAAGACTTTAGACGTCCCAAAATTTTTGGGACTCCTAAAGGCATGTCAGAAATTCTGACATGCGTGAGACTTCTCTTCCCTTTTCTTCATTCCCATGTCAGAAACCCATCCCTCCTTTTCCATCTTTCCCATCCCCCGTGACTTCTCTTCCCTTTTTTCTTTCATTCCCGTGACTCCGTCTTTTCTAAACCATGGGTAAGCTTTTTCATTATTCCCTTTTCTTCATTACACTTCGTCTTCCTCAATCTTCTTCCTCTCTTCCTTTTCTTTTCCCTTTTCTTCAGTACACCTCCACCTTCTTTTGCCCCCTCCACCCTCCGGCATAGACCTCCCACCTTCTCCTTTGATTTCAGCCTCCGGCGTACCTCTCCGCTCCACCGTGCACACACAACTCCTCCAACGTCTTCTCTCCACCTTGGAAGCACATAGATACCGTTGGCTACCCTCTCCCCTGCTTTCATTAGGTTTGTTTTTTTTTTAAATATAAATTTACATGAAGAATTAAGTTAAACTTGCAATGTGAAATTATTATAATGCTTTCAATTTATTTACATGATTCTAGTTATTGGAGTGTTTTTCCCTTGATTGTTTTTTTTTGGCCAAAATCATAAACTAGTTGTTAGTAGTTATGCAATACTAATAATGTTTTTGTTTTATACGTTTGGAGCTTGGAAATCAAGGGAAATACATATGTATATTTATTTTGATGAAACGAACAACAATTAGTTTGTAGTTGTGTGATGACAAACATTTTGACACTTTCTGGTTGTTGTTATACATATATAATATTAGGTTGTATGAGTTGTTGTTATTGTGCATATATATATATAGTAAAAAGATTGCAGTGCTAGATGTCCTTACCATTTTATAAGGGACATTTTGTGGTTTATGAATCCATCTTCAATTCTGTTTTTACAGTTTTAATTTGTTGGGTGATGAATAATATAAATAATCATTTTTTAAAAAATAAAATATTTTAACCTCCCAAATGGAGAAAAAGGATGTCTAAAGTGAAACTTTAGACGTCCCAATTTTAAAAAAGAGACGTCTAAAGTCCTCTAGTCGAGGACTTTAGACGTCCCAAATTTTTATGGCATCCCCCGTCTTGGTATCAAAGCCAAAAGGTGAAGTAGGGATGTAATACTTAAATCTGGATCTATTTTTATGGCATTAAAATTTTTGTTAGCGGATTAGTATGATTTAAAGATCTACACTTGATAGCATTTTATATATAGTTCTTGTTTATCATAATGAGTCCATCCGTGGGTTGAAGTTGCCATAAGTCCCGTGTGTTGAGGCAAGCGTTTGTGCCCCACACAGTAATGTAGCGTATGATAAATAAAGATTTTATATACTACAAGTCTGGCTAGAGTTAGATTTAAGAAATCTTACTAATTTCTTAACAAGACATTTTAATCCATAAAAATTGATACATTTTTAATTATTATACCACTATGAATCCAGAAGGTAATGATACTTAGGCAAGGGAGAATTACAATTATTGTTATCTTCTTTTCTTTAAGCTTTCTTTAGCCTTTATATTCTACTCTTTATTTCTATCCTTTACCTCCTGCACTCTTTCCGTGCAGTCTTTTAAATTCTATCAATTTAAATTTTGCAATTTAAATTATGTCTTTTCTTCCCTGTTCCTTTTCTTCCAAACGCGGTAGTAGTAGCTCTTCTTATACTCCATTAAACAACTCTATGCTAAACGATGAGGAATCAAAGTATTCAACTTCTAAACAAATTTTTAAAGAAGAAATTTCTTTTGAAAATATAAACCAGAACGTAGACGATAGGGTTTTACCTCCAATTGCTCTAAACACGCTTTATCAAATGCAAACTCAAGATAAGAAGTGGTTCTCTAAATCTGATTACATAATCAGAACAGTTGAAGAATCAATTCCTATCAAACCAGAAAAGGAAGAATTTTACCTTCTTTCTCAAAAATCAATTGATAAACATAAGAAAGATTATAACTTTTTGCACATCGGAAGTGTTCAAGTTGCCATTAAACCATTGATAAGAAAAGGATTAAACGTGTCAGGACTAGTATGCCTCATTATGAATTTTTGGATTCTCTACTTGCAACAGCAGAATTTGGGCATCATAATGGTCTTGTTTACTTTAACTATTATCTAGATAGGATGACAGATTTAAAGGATGAACATGTTCTTGAAGTCCTTAAACTTAAACTTCAGTTAAAAGGTTTAAAAATGAAACCAGGATCTATACATGCTACCTTAACTTATAGGATACAATATAAGGTCTTAAAATCATCTAATTCCTTAGTTCTAATACCTCCTGATAATGGCCAAACAATAGTCTTTTTATCATATGAAGAAAATGCAAACTTGACTGTTCAAAAAACAATTAAGTGGGATAATGTTGAATTACCATATGATTGGACAATGGATAAGGCCACAAAGCCTATTCCTAAACCAATATCTCATGTAAGAAAAATCATTCAAACATCATATGGAACTGTCAAACTATCTTTTGATAGACCAAGAAGATCTTGAAGTCAAGCTACCAGAACCGAGACTTCATTATATGAAGACTGTAGGTCTGTTAGATCTGAATCTTCAAGATATTCTTGTTTTTCTTTACCTAAACCACCATTTATCATCTACATGTCAGCACCCAAAACATCAACTCCCCAACAAACTTTACCAAAGGTACCATCGGTCATATATGCACCACCACCACCTATGGTAACCCCACAACCAACGAACGTTTCAATTCAAGGAGTTGACAATTCTTTAAATATTCCACAAATAAGTTATGAAAAGGATGACGACTTGAAATCAATCGAGTCTCCAACCTATTCATCTCTTGGGGAACTAGGGAAATCTTTTATCATAAACGTTTTAGAAAATGTTTTCCAAATTGACAAACAAACTTTGCAAACGGAATTTTACTCTGAGAAATATACCCTTCAAAGAGAATGGTTTCTACAAATATTCAAAAAATCTACTGAAAAAGAAATTCAAGAAAAATTCTACAGATTTCTTGAGAAAATACAAGAAAATATTCCATTCTTTGATTGGTTTAATGCATATGCAGAAAATCAAAACTTGGAATATCCTTTCTTACAAACCATTAATATGACAAAAAAACAATGGAAGACTTCTGAAGGTGAAACTATTTCTTTTGAGTTTCCTCCTCCAAAACCAGTACAAATACCATAATTGGCTGATGACATACGTCAACCAATTATGGCTGTACCTTTCAAATTCAAAAATATTGGAAAACCCGTTGACTCAAGGGATATTAAAAACATTGTTGAACAAAACAATTACACAAACCAGCACCTTCAGGTACTAGGTGATTTTTTTGTTCAAGCACTAGTTTCTTCAAGAAAGGTCGAAACTAGAATTGAAACACCACTTTTTAAACCATTTCAAATTAACCCAAAATTTAAGTTAGATTTTCAAACTAAAAGATCTGATTTATTAAGAAAGGTGAATCAACAAATTAGCCAACTTCAAACTACAACTGTCCCAAACACACCCCAAACGTCATCAACCAAATCGAAAGATGTTATGACTTTTGAAAAAGATTCCCAAATTGGAGATACAGACTCTAACCATTCTGAGTCACAACTCTAGATCAACCATCAACACTGGAAAAAACCCTCAAAACTTTATTACCATAGGGCCAGCCCTCCAGACATTCTGGTTGAAGAACGGATAAACCAAAACTTCAAATCTTTTAATGCTGACAATATCTATGAATAGAACATAGATGGTCTGAGTGAATCAAACATCCTCCAAATTCTTCAACAAACACTACTACAAAAAAGTAAAGCTGTGGCGCTTATAATTGCATTAACTGTGGCGCTAGAGAAGTGCCACATATCTGGACGCCACTAAAAAAAGCTGTGGCGCTTGGAAGCGCCACAACATTTTAAATTTTTTTTTTAAAAAAATACCCTCCTGTGGCGCTTGTTTGAGGAAGTGCCACAGGAGGGGGGCCTCCTGTGGCACTTGTTTGAGCAAGCGCCACAACAGGGGGTCCTACTGTGGCGCTTCCTCAAACAAGCGCCACAGGAGGGTCCCTTTTTTTTCTTTTTTTTTTCTTTCTTCTTCTTCTTCTTCTTCTTTTTTTTCCTGTGGCCCTTTTTTATGCTTCCTGATTGTGAAGCTTTATATAAAATGAGTGGCTTTCGTGTTTATCATCTCCAAAAATTGTCAATCTTTCTATTTTATATTTCAACCTATTTTATATATATATATATATATATATATATAATTTTCACATTTAAAATTCAAGTTCCCCAACAATAATGTTCTTACATTAATACTCTCCAAAGCTAACATAAAAAATATCACAATACAAGAACTTGATATGTGAACACAGTACATCAACAACTAATTAAGTAAATTAAAATATTACTAAAAAACGCAAGCTTGTCAGCAAAAAAATTTAAACAAAGCAAAAAGGCAAACGAAACAAGCTAGGTTTTCATTCTTTCCTATTAAATTAGGAACAAAAAGGAAAACGTTATATTACGGTTTATCTTGACTAAAAAAAAATTTAAACAAAGCAAGCTAGAATGAAACAGTCTTCTTCTTACAAATCTATTAATTGACCAGCGCAAGGAGTGGGAGACCACGTTGGTGATGCTAGCTTGAGTGACGAGTGAGCGTGTAGGTGTGTTTTTTAGTGTGAAGATGATAGGAAATGGAGGGAGGGGGCCGACGGATCCACTAAGAAGATGAGAAAGGGAAAGTAGTTTAATGGAGGAGAGAGTAGTTAAATAATTAAAGTGGAGTAGTAGTCAAAAAGAGAAGGAATGGGGGGCGGACACAGGACCACTACGCGGGAAATGAAATAATTAAGAGATACACTATCCATTTGAATTTTTTTTAAAAAAATGGGCAAGTGTAGCCCCTAAATAATTAGGCGCCACACATTGCCTCTCATTAGCTGTGGCGCCTAATGCTTAGGCACCACAGCTGATATATAATTTATCATGTGTGGCGCCTATTTATTTAGGCGCCACACATGCCCATTTTAAAAAAAACAAAAAATTCAATGCTGCAGCTGTGGCGCTTGGTGGGTTAGGTGCCACAGCTGCTTTCATGGCCCCAAGTGTGGCGCCTGCGTAGGCAGGCGCCACACTAGGCCTCCTCAATTGTGGCACTTAATCTATTAGGCGCCACAGCTGGTACCCAAAATTAAAAAAAATTATAGAGGTAAAAAAAAAAAAGAGAGAAGCTGTGGCACTTGTTTAAAGAAGTGCCACAAAATGTGCGCCACCTTTTACCCTTTTTGTAGTAGTGAAATGACCATAGTAAGTACAACCTACCAAACCACAAACGATTTTACAGATGAAATGATCACTAATCTTTTAGTTTCTGGCTTTACTGGACGACTTAAAGGTTGGTGGGATAATTATCTTTCTTCTCAAGATAAAAATATCATTTTCACATCTGTTAAAATTGAATCTGATGGAATACCAATTACTAACAATGGCGAACCTATCCCTGATTTTGTAAACACTCTCATCTTTACAATTATTAAACATTTTGTTGGAGATCCATTTATCTAGAAAGATAGATCTTCTAAACTTCTTTTAAATCTTAAATGCAGTACTTTGTCTGATTTCATATGGTATAGAGATACTTTTTTTACTAGAGTACTCACTAGAGATGACGCTCATCAACCATTTTGGAAAGAAAAATTCCTAGCTGGATTACCTAAATCTTTAGGTGATAAAGTTAGAGAAGAATTTAGAAATCAAAATGATGGCAACATCCCTTATGAGCACTTGACATATGGTCAATTGATCTCTTATGTCCAAAGAACTACTCTTAAGATTTGTCAGGATGATAAAATCCAACAACAACTTAAAAAAGAAAAGGAAACAAGTAGGAAAGAATTGGGAACTTTTTGTGAACAATTTCGTTTTCCTCCTTGTAAACAATCTAAACCTCACCATAAACCATACCACAAAAAGAAAAAACATGTCTACCAAAAGTATAAACCCAATACAACTCCCCATAGGCTTGAAAAGGAATTTCGCTCCAAACCAAAAGTTGATTTTCCTAAACAAACAAAAGTTACTTGTTTTAAATGTGGTAAACCAGGTCATATTTCAAAATATTGTCATTTGAATCGAAAATTGAAGAAGATTAAGAGTATTGAAGAGCCTCTTCTTGAGCAAATAAACAATCTTTTGATTGAAACTTCTGAATTCTTCAAACTCTAAGCCTTCTGTACTTTTCAGCAAATATGATCTAACAAATGTTTTAAACAAGTTCAAACATTATGTTAAACCAACAACCCTGCAAGACCTTCAGTAAGAGGTAAATAACCTCAAAACTAAAATTCGTCTTATTAAACTTCAACAAGACACCCATGCAACTACTATATCCCAAATACAGGATATTCAACTTGCAACTCAAACTAAGGGCAACTAAAAACACCATCCGATCAAGAAGACAATGATCTTTCTGAACCATTTTTAAACTTGATTTCTAAAATATCTATTCAAAAGTTTTATGTCCATGCCAAAATTATTATTAATGATAATTTTGTCTTGGAACAAACTATTTTGTTTGACACCGGGGCTGATTCTAATTGTTTTAAAGAAGGGATCATTCCAACAAAAACATTTTGAGAAAACAACCGAAAGGTTTAATGGCGTCAATCACTCACGCGTAGATGTCAAATATAAAGTTTCAAACGTTGTTGTTCTAAATGAAGGTTTAAAAATTCAAACCGCATTTATATTAGTCAAAGATATGGGAACCCAGATTATTCTTGGGGCACCATTTGCAAGGCTATTATTTCCATATGTGATTGATGAAAATGGAATTTCAAAAGAACATCTAGGTAAAAAAATCTTGTTTCCTTTTACTCAAATAGTCAAGGAATTAAATCTTCTTTCTTCAAAACAACAAGAAGTTAATTTTTTGAAGGAAGATATCTCTTTTAAACATATAGAAGCTCAGCTATGTCAAGCACAAATTAAACAACAAATTCAAACTTGTCTTGCTAAAATCTATCAAACAATTTGTTCAGATTTGCCAAACGCGTTTTGGGATCGCAAAAAACATGTTGTTGATTTGCCTTATGAAACTGGTTTTTCTAAAAAACAAATACCAAATAAGGCATGACCAATTCAAATGACTGTAGAACTTCTTGAAATCTATAAAAAGGAAATTCAAGAACTTCTAAACAAAAAATTTATTCGCAAATCTAGAAGCCCTTGGTCTTGTGCTACTTTTTATGTCAATAAAAATGCAAAAATCGAGCGTGGAGCTCCTAGACTTGTAATCAATTACAAACCTTTAAACGAAGCGTTACAATGGATTAGGTATCCAATTCAAAACAAATCTGATCTACTTAAATGTTTGTATTCTGCAAAAATCTTTTCAAAATTCGACATGAAATCTGGATTTTGGCAGATTCAAATTTCTGAAAAAGATAGGTATAAAACTGATTTTACTGTGCCTTTTGGTCAATATGAGTGGAATGTTATGCCTTTTGGTTTAAAAAATGCTCCTTCTGAATTCCAGAGAATCATGAACGAAATCTTTAATGATTATAGCCAATTCATCATTGTATACATTGATGATGTTTTGATCTATTCTCATTCCATAGAACAACATTTCAAACATGTTAATCATTTTATTAAAATTGCAAAAACAAATGGTTTAGTAGTTTCTAAACCAAAAATTAGTCTTTTTCAAACTAAGGTTAGGTTTCTTGGTCATTGGATTTATCAGGGATCCATAACGCCGATTGAACGTGCAATTCAATTTGCAGATAAATTTCCTAATCAAATCATTGATAAAACTCAACTTCAACGATTTTTGGGATGTTTAAACTATGTTGTTGAGTTTATTCCTCATCTTAGCAATTTTATTAAACCGCTTCACCAGTGCCTTAAAACAAATCCTCCTCCATGGACGGATGTTCATTCCAATGTTGTTAAGCAGATCAAACTCCAGGTTAAGGAACTTCCTTGTCTTAGCCTTCCTAATCCCTCTGCTTATAAAATTGTTGAAACTGATGCCTCTGACATTCGTTATGGTGGCATTCTTAAACAACGTATAGACGGCAAAGAAAAAATTGTGTCTTTTACGTCTAAACATTGGAATACTGCACACCAGAATTATTCCACAATTAAAAAAGAAATTTTGGCAATTGTTTTATGCATTTCCAAATTTCAATCTGATCTTTTAAACCAAAGGTTTTTAGTTCGCATTGATTGTAAATCGGCAAAAGACGTTTTACAAAAGGATGTTAAAAACCTTGCATCTAAACAAATTTTTGCCAGATGGCAAGCGATTTTAAGTGTTTTTTATTTTGACATTGAATTTATCAAAGGCACTTCAAACTCCTTACCAGATTTTCTTACCCGTGAGTTTCTTCAAGGTAGGTAGTGTGTGAGTGATCCAACAAAATGCCCAAAAAAAGAAAGAACCTGACGATAAACAGAAGAGTGATAAACTCCAAAGTGTCATGCAAGATGCCCCAAAATCAAACAGTCTCTAGCACAAGTCTAGAGGCGATTATGCAACAACTTTTGCAACAATATGGATCCCAAACACAAGGATCCCAGCAGTAGAAGCAGTCTCAAACAGAGTCTTCTACTCCATCTGGGTCATCGATCCAAAAACCTCAAACAGAAGCAACCTCTACAAATGAGATTTTAAAATCTTATGAACAGGCATATGCCCAGAAGAAACTTCCAAATCAAACATGGAAATAGGTAGTAAAAAAAGGGAAAAACATAGCCCTTGTACCATTTTCCCAAATGACAAAACAAGAGTATGATAGGTTAAACCAAGCACCCCAAAGTCTACAAGTTTGGCCAAGACCTTCTACTCCTCCAACTCAAAAACAACTGACAATTGCAGCTTCTTTATCCAAAACAATTGTCAGTCAACCCCAAACACAAGCTAGCACACATACGCCTTATTCCCATAAAGAGGCTTATGTAAAACACATTCTACAGGTAGAACCAGAGTTTTTTCACCAAAATCCAAATCAGGTAGCTTTAAATGTCTTTCCTTTGGGATTTCATTTCAGGCCTTCTAATTTGGCAAAAACCAAAGAATGGTATGAGATAATACTAGTCCATTCTGGGTCCATTAAAATTGAAAGAAAAACAGACAAAAGAACTAGACCAATGATTACTCATTCTTCTCTCCAAATTTTGAAAGTTCTCACCCCTTCTCCAGTGGGGACAAGATTTATTTAAACCAAAATTTAGGGAAATTGATTATGAACCCAAAGGATATACTTACTGGGATAATGTTGATGCATGGTCCAATGTCTTTTAGGATCAAAATGAACTTTTTTCACATACTTGATTTATCTACTTCAAAACAAAAAATGAGTATGATTTTCCTCAATGGTTTGTTCATTGGTGGGGATTCTTTGGTCCAGTACTAGAGATATTACCCCCAAAGGTGGTACAACACTTTGAATTATTTAAACAAAAATTCAACATTGGTGAGGATCCTTTTCCAATTGATCTTCATTATTTTTCGAAATTATCTGTATCTTGGGTTTTTCCTGGAGTTACAGATTTTCTCGAATAAACCAAGGGTTAACTCTCTTACCAACTCTACAAAGACTTCCTTCGATAAGATTATGGGCCAAATTTGACATCAACAGAATTGATAGTAAAGCAATTGATAAATGGTTCAAGGAAAATCCTCGACATCTTTGCATGACGGAACAAAGTAAATTCCTGAATCAAAAGGCAAGGATTACATCTATCCTAGCAAGAACCACAGATAAGACCAATCTTATCAGTCAACTTAGCTCAATGCTGCAAATCCTACAACAACAAGACCAAACGGCTTCGACCAGTCAACCAGTCTCTTCAGTAGCCTCAGATAATCAAGAGGATGAAGAAGAAGAATTTGTTATAGATTTGGATGAAGATTGAACTCTTGAAGCTTAGAATTATTTTTAGGTTTTCAATGTAAACATACGAAAGCACTATAGCACTATACACCATAGTATACACAGTAGCTTTCACCATATAATATTGTAACATCACGTATCACTGAAGTGTCGGCAGTACTATGCAAATAGTACCCACCGGAACTGTTTAAACAGTAACAAGTTACCATTCAACTGTTCACTGGAACTGTGCAAATAGTGCAAGTCACTAGCCGGTTACCGGTCACCCTAAACAATAACCTCGCTCATCTATTTAAAGCCAATTCAATCTTATTCTAAGGCAGGTTTGGTAAGGCCCTTAGAGAGAAAAACTAGAGAGAGAAGCTATGAGCTCTAACTAGTCTCCTCTCTCTCCTCCCTCCGGCGAGTTAGCCTTCTTCTTCCTTATTCCCCCTTCACTTGTAAGTTTTATGTTTTAATAAAATTATTCAGTTTCCTTTACTTTTCTTTGCATCATATCCTTCCCTCCTCTGATGACCTGGGATTAGCAAATTTAATAAGGTAATCACCGGTAGGTTCTACCGCCGCCAATTAATTTCATTCGCAGTCTCAGTAGACATTACAGAGCATCCCCTCTGCATGCATCATTTAAATTTTTAATTATGTTTTTATTTATGCCTTAAGAAGTTCATCTTCTTCCCTCTTCACATGCTCCTCCCTTTCTTCAATTAGATCCACTTTCGGTTTGGGACGTCTAAAGTCCCACTTTAGACATCCCTTATTTTAGGGACATTTTTTTAAAAATATACTACACCCCTCACATAGACGTCCCCCTATTTTTGGATGTTAAAAGTGTCAAAATAGGGATGTTAAAACCCCTGTTTGTAGTAGTGTCAATTAACTATATTATGGACTAAAAAACTTTTCTATAAGTGATTTATATTGTGGATTAGAGGGAGTACTGCACTACCAATCACTACTATAGAATTATGATATAACCACCCCAAGGGACGTCCCAATTTTAAAATTGGGTGGTTAAAAAGGAAGGCGGTGGCATTTTCATAATTATTTGTATGTAGGGAAACCTTTAGACGTCCCAAATTCACCTAAAGTGCTTCATGGCATGAATTTAAATTTTTCACATTTTTTTAAGCACCAGAAACTGGGTTTAGATGTCCCAAATAGATTTGGGACGTCTAAACCTGGGACTTCAGGCGTCCCTTCTTTGTCGCGCTCCTCTGTCCTGTGCTCTCTGATTCACTTCCTCACTCAGAACCCCTTCTTCTTGCTGCGGATCCAATAGCTGCGGATTCTGAAGAAATCAAAACAAGATTAAACAAGAAGAAGAAGATTCAACAAGGCACACACCATTGTGACGCCCTCCACCTCCTTCCTTCCATTGTGACGCAAGCGGGTTCCCCCCCTGGTTAGTTTTTTTTTAAAATATGAATTTACTTGAATTAAATTTAAACTTGCAATGTGAAATTATCTTATATGATTTTAGTTATTGGAGTGATTTTACCTTGTGACTGAATTTTTTTTGTTTTTTGGCCAGAACCATAGAATCATTGTTAGCTAGTAGTTATACAACAACATATTGTTTGATATGTTTGGAGCTTAAAACAAATGAATAGTTCTAATTTCTGTTGATTTTGATTTTCATGATAGTGCTTGTCAAACATATAGAGTCCTAGGCGAGTCACGCGAGGGTAAAGTTGTTAAAAACCTAAAGTGGTTTTATCCGATAGTAAGTAGTTTCGATTCTAATTGTTTCATTGACGGTCGTTTTAGACATACATTTATTGATTTTAACAACCAATTGGCTTTGATTTAAAGTGCCCTCGACAACCTGGCAACACTGAATGCGGATATTATGTTATACTTTATATGTATAACATCATTCAAAGTGGAATTACTAGCGATTTTGAAAAGATAATTGCTTCTTCATTCTCAAATGATAATATTTTTGGTGTTCTAATTGAAATGCTAATTAATTCATTTGCTTGATTCATTTCATCAAAGCTTATTTTCTAATTTTCAGATTTTTTGATAATGGAGATGCCTACCTACGTGAAGACCTTAATTTGATCAAAGACCTTTTGGCTGAACATCTTCCTCAATATATAGATCAGTAAACTTTTTATTTATATCAGTTTGTAGTTATGTGATGACAACGTTTTGACACTTTCTAGTTGTTATTGTACAAATATATAGTAGTAGGTTGTATAAGTTGTTATTGTATGTATATATAGTAAAGATTATAGTGCTGGATATCCTTACCATTTTGTAACGGACATTATGGTTTATGAATCCATTTTCTATTCTGTTTCTGCAGTTTGATTTCGTTGGGTAATACAGAATGTAAATAATCATTTTTAAAAAAATATCAAACCTTTTAACAACCCAAATTAAGAATTAGGACGTTTAAAGTCCCCCTGTGGAGGACTTTAGACGTCCCAAATTGATATTTGGGACGTCAAAAGTCCTCTGCAGTTTGATTTCGCTAGGTAATGCAAAATGTAAATAATCATTTTTAAAAAAAAATCAAACATTTTAACGTCCCAATTCTTAATTTGGGACGTTTAAAGTCTCACTTTAGATGTCCCATTTTTTTTAGACGTCTTTTCTTAAAATATACTACGCCCCCTATATAGACGTTCCCCAGTTTTTGGATGTTAAAAGTGTCAAAATAGGGACGTTAAAACCCCTTTTTGTAGTAGTGAATGCTTTATCAATCTTTTACCCTTTGGCTATATAATGAGTGAAATTAGTCATTTGGTCCTTTAACTTTCAACTCAGTTGTGACTCATTCTCTCAAATTTAACTCGTTACGACTCAATCCTCAAAATTTGGTTAATTTAATAATTTTGTCCCTACAATTAATACAGTTTTTACTATATCGTGCTTTCCCTACCCCTACCATTAGTACAATGTTAACTCTATCAAGCTATCCCTGCCATAGTACAGTGTTAACTCTATCCAGCAAGAATTAATAGAGTTAACAATGTAACAACTGGCAAAAAAAAAACACTGTAACTAACGGTGGGAACAAAATTATTAAAAAAACTTATTTTCAGGGATTGAGTGGCAATAAGTTAAATTTAAAGGATTGATGAGTCACAACTGAGTTAAAAGTTCAAAGGACCAAATGACTAATTTTTCCTTAATTTAAAAGAGTAGTTTAGCGAAAAAAATAATGGAGCACTCTGAACACTTTCTTATAATGAGCATGTTGCTAAAATGCGCTGTCGCTTTCGCACCAGCTAGTAAGCCTGCTCCTCGATCTCCCCCTGCTTTAAGTAAAAGTTAGACCAATTGATTGAACCATATTTGTATATAATATTTCATGATTAATTTGGGATTTTTAATGTATTTTCTAGGACACTATTGCATGATTAAGCACAAATTTTAATTAGGGACATTTGTTTTGAATTAATTGTAATTAGGGTAAAATGTTCACAATTTATTCATTATTTTTATACAATTGTCCCTTGAACTTTTGATGCTATAATTGTGCTTAATCTTACATTTCAGGTGTTTTGGAAGGAAATTTCAGATTTTGGAGGTCGGAATTAATATTTAAATGATTGGGGGAAATTACAGAAAGGGGCCCAAAAATTTCTGAAAATTACAAAACTGGGAAGAAAAGAGCTAGAGAAAATCACAGAAAATTTCCCAGAATATTTGGAAATTATAGATAACCTATGAACATTTTGAAAAGATGCATTTTAGTCCCTCTACAGAACTTTTAGAAACTTCAAATAGGTCCCTGGTCAAAACTGGCGTTTTGACCAGGGATTCTGTTCATTATCTCTGAAGACGGGAAACAGATCCGGAAAGAGACCCAAGATGCTAACAGGGCCTGACATTGAAGCATTGGGCTTCTTGGATCTGAAATCCGATACCCATGATGCATACAATCTGGATATGGCTGCTGCCTGCTGGATATGCACGAGACCCGATAGTGAAAACAGCAACCCGAGAGATGCGAGCTGAGAATATATGAGGAGGGCGCCGCAACAGATCAGATCGTTTTCTTCACCTGGCATCACCATCATCGTCGCCGGTGGCTTCCACCTCCACCGCCAAAGCCGCCGGCGACATTCACAACATCACCACCGTGAACGGAGAGGAGAATGGAAGACACAGAAGCAGCAGCGGAGCAAAGAAGAAGGGCGAACCAGAGAGCTTGAGAGAGTGGGAGATAACTTGAGAGGAGAAGGGAAGAGACGGACAGCCACCACCACCGTCAAGGACCTCCCCGGCCAGCTTCTCGGACCACCACAACAGTTCCGTCCAGACCAAGCACCACCGTGAACCACCAATCTTCCTCTGTTCTTGGTTTCCACCACCACAGCATCCATGGCCTCCTTCTTCATGCTTTTACTGTTCCTTTCCTCCTCCTCCATACCAGCGTTTGTCTCTGCCATTTCCTTCAATTGTCTCAGCAAAACCGATAGCCCCATTCCCTCTTTTCTGTGATTTGGTCACTCAATTTCCACGAGATTCTGGTAATACTTTGAAGATGCTATAGGAGTAATTAAGACCATGAGAGGCTAATAATTGCTTTGATTCTTGGTGATGAAGAGTTGCTTGAGCTTATTGAACTATAACGGCGGATTCTTGCTATCATTCCATTAGTCTAGAAATATATATATTTGGAATGCCTAATTTTAGGAATTTTGATATATATGATTCTGGAATTGGAATTAATATTAATTGTCTCTTTTGGTTTGATAATTGTAGTTGAGATTGAATTTTACAATGTGAAGATTATATATGTTTGAATTTCTTTGTGGTTGCAATGAGATTATGTTAATTAGCGTGTTATTGTCTAGTTAATGTGGTTGATTTGTATCCTGAGGGGCTGTTTAGCACTCAAATTCAAGAAGACTCATGTTGCATTATTCCAATTTTAATTGCACATTAAGTGGTTTTTAACAATATTTCAAGAGGTAGTAATTAGCTATGTTTGTAGGAGCTACTATTAATTGGGATTATTGAACTCAAGTGTTATTTTGAGGTTGTTCTTAAGACTTAATGAATTCTTAACTCCTATAATCTTTTTGAACAAGAATTGTCACTTCTTCATTACCAAGAACATTCTTTATTGATATTTTCCACTCCATACCATTCCATTCACTTTTACTCATTTTCCATTTTCATAAGAAAAATACCAAAAATATTATATTAGCTTTAATTAACAATTGCATTTTCTTTTAATTATTAATTCCAAAAATCCAAAAATCAATTTTCCCTTTTTTTAATTGCATTTGTATGATAATTAGTTTACTTTTCAATAAAGGCTCCTCAAGTGAGACAACCCAAATGTTACACTGTACTGCAATTCTTGGATTAAAAATATTTTGCATTTGACCCCAAAGCGTAAAGACACGGTCAAATCACCAATATGCACCCGATCAACCAAAACACGCTCATCTTCAGGCAAAGTAGCGTCATACTCCTCTGATGCTTAATATAAGACATATTTACCTCATTTAATTAGATTAAGGAAGTTGATTGAGTTAATTGACATGACATGTATTTTCTAAAACATCCTAGTCACATTCCTTAGTTCCCTCCCTCCTTCCCCTCTTTAATTATTATTGAAAGAGTATCAATAAGGGTAAATTAGAAAGAGATTGATAAATATGAAAATTTTGTCATATATTTAGAACCAAGATCAACTCTCTAAAGATGTCTTATATTAAAGACCAGAGGAGTAATCGCCTACGACACACCATCATCTCTCCACCCCATCCTCCTGAATGCGTCGAAGTTGTTGCCAGAGAAGATATCCGTACGTAAACCTCAAAGAGATCCCAAGCATTGTGTTTCGCACTGTTAAAGCTGCCATGGACAACCTGTGAATCTTTATAATTAACTGAAAAGTCCACACCATCTTACCAGAAACACCACATTCCTCCACTATACCCATTATCCTCCACCACCTCCATTTTCTTCAAACACATCCGCCGAGCAACACTCTTAGGCTTATCGCTACACTGACGAGGCTCCAACAGTGCTAAAAAGTCAAAGCAATAGGGGTTCCTCAGTTCAACAAGCAACCTTGCGAACGTCTTGCCCCCAACCCCACGTGAATTTCATTTGAGTATATTTATATCCAAAGACACATACTAATGAGCAGCACCGTTAAAGCTGGTATGGCTTCATCGAGTTGCACATTTCATAGTGAGTTTGAGCGAATGAGGAAGTCTCCCGCATGCCTCGCTACTGAAAATTGTATTACTAAGAAAGAAAGTACTGGTACTCCGTATGTGTAAAATTGGCAGAATACCAATACTTTTTGTGCATTAAAAATTGATCAGGTTTTTCTCACCAATAAGAAATTTAATGGACATGTTTCCTTAATTTTCCATTTAATTAATTATGAACCAATTAATTATAAAATTAAATTTAATCATTTTTAAAATATAAACAATTACGAATGACTAGGTAACCTAAGTGGTCTAATAACATCAAACACAAATTATTCCCCAAATAATTAGAGGTGGCCCCCGCCCACAACCAGTTTTCCTGCTAAGCACTTTGCTTGCTTAGCAGGAAGAGCTAAATATATTTGGACTGTTTAACCCTGATCTAGTCTATCTAGATTTATTTTTTTAAAAAAATAGTGATCTTTAAATAAAAACTCATGTTTTGAAAAAATAATAGTTAAGAGATTATGTTTCTTTTAGATTTTATGCCCATTAAAATAAGTTTTTTTGACAAAATAGAGGCTTTTAAAAAAAATCTCGATCATCTTGATCAATTCTGGATAGTTCATATATGCTTAGCTCTTTGTTAAGCAAGACGCTTAGCAGGAAAGTCAGTTCCTCGCGGTGTCTTACATCACCTCAAAATAAGAAATGTTATCCATGCATGCCATCCATTTTTCAGTAATCAATTAGTGTTAATGATTGTCGTCTTGCTCACCAGTTGTCACGCTTTTATCAATCCTGATGAGGAATGATATATATTATACAAGCTAGACGACGCTATATATCAATTGGGACCAAAGGAATGTTTTTAAAGTTTAAACTCTCTATTTAATGCAGCATCATTAAAACTACTCATATCTCATATGCAACTTTTTCCTATATATTTTATGGTTATTTTTGTCCATATTGGACGGTTAGATCCAAAGGGACCAGAATGTAAGCGCCACTCATCGAACTCATCTCTTCTATGCTAAATTGTGTCATCTTAAGGGTTTTTATCATACATTATGTCTATATTGCATACATTTGTGATCATTATGGGATCAGTGATAGTGTTTGCATAGAATTAAACTTAAAGAAGCAAGAGTGATCCCATGATTGGTGATTCATCATATCTAATTAATTTCTATTGCAGTTGATATTTGTTCTTGCTGTCACATTCGCCAGCCATTAATGGGGTGCTTTTCCTCAATTTCCCTTTAATTATAACATCAAATTTAATCATTTTAAAAATATAATTATGTATGACCCATGTGGTCTAATAACATTAAACACAAATTACTCCGTAAATAATTAGAGGCGGCCGGCCCCTACCTCTTACATCACCTCAAAATAAGAATATTATATTCTTGAAGTATGCCATTTTTATGTAATTAATTAATCTAAATAATTGTCCCTCTAGCTCATCAATTGTCACAATTATATTTTATATTCTATCTAAAATGGATTAGTGTGACCGCTTTCACGCCAGCTAGTAGGCCTATCAAAAATTAAATAACGGTACGAGATTTTAATTTTCATTCACGAAGAAAGCAATAAATATCAGGTATTTCCTTTATAGTTTTTTTGATACCATTAAATTAGAAAATACCACATTAAATAATTTATTGCCTAAAGATATTTAAATTTTGTTTAAGGGAAAATCCTTTCTAAAACCATATGAAACACCCAAATTCTAATTCAGGTCATTAAACTTAATAAATCATGAATCAAGTCATATGGAGTAAAATAAGATTTAGAATTTGGGTCAAATTACCTCCATATTCTGAGTTATTAAAAAGTCAAAATAGAATTATTCACCGAAACCATTTAGCCCAAGAAAACAGGTATTAGATCCATCTTCCTTCTTTTTTTAGATAGAAGTGAAAGCAAATACAAATTGAAAACCCATAATCAATTCTTTTTTTTCTTCACACAGAATATGTTGCAGAATAGCCTCAGTCTGGAATTTCAGATTATATATATACAACGTTTTCGAAGACCCTTTCATTTCGTCTTTTCCAGAGCAGCCAGCAAGTAACAGATAACAATTAAACAGCGACACCTACAACAAATCGAAATAAATGGATGCTGATAATTGCAGGGGAGTTTCAAACTTTCAAAATTTCCTGAAACTTCCTCCTCTACGCTTTCGTATGAATCCACGGGAGTAGAAAAAGTCTGAGGCAAAATGTTTTTCTTTTTTCTTTTCATTTGAATGTGCCTTTACAAAAACGCAGGATGTAGCGTGGAAGTTGGAGAGAAATTAAAACTTACCACGACGATGTTGAGTGGCAAAAGAAATATGGAAGTGAGAGAGAATAGGGCATATATGTAAAATCATTCAATTATGAAATCCTGAATTGCATTGCTTGAACTGACTTGGAATTTGTTACATTTAGAGATCTGATTCAGGATTTAAATATTTCAAAAAGATTTTAATGAGATTTTCCCTTTTTATAAAGGTCCAATTGCAACTCATTTTTAATGGGTACAACTCTTCTATAGCTTTGAAGAAGTTAAAGACATAATACATACAACTAAGAAAGAATTACGACTCCTTAAACATATGAGTCGTGCTTTTTTAGGTAATAAATTTTTTAACAAGAGACTTTTTTACCAATTTTTAAATTAAAAATGAATAATTATATTGAGTATTTGTAATAAATCTAATACAAAATAGGGAAAATCCTAGATAAAGAGCCTGCAAATTATACAAAAGATAAAGAGGTGAACGAAAGTTAATAATAGTTAATAAAATATGGGAAATGCCTTAACAAAATTTGTGAATGACATGAAATTGAAAATTTATTAAAGTGAAAAAGTGTGGTCGCTTTGATGCCAGCTAGTAAGCCTATCCAAAATTCCAAGTAATTAATGGTTGAAATTTCAATTTTCACTCAAGAAGATAGCAAAATATATCAAGTATTTCCTTTCCAGTTTTTTTAACGTCATTAAATTAAAAGTAATACAGCACATTAAAAAATTTATTGTATAAACATATTTAAAATTTGTTTGAAGATCCAATTACAACTGTTTTTAACTGGTACAACTCTTATTTAGCTTTGTGTATAAGTTGAAGACAGATTAAAGCTAAAAAAGCATGAGTAGTTGACAAATGAAAGAATTGTTGATAAATATCTTTTTGGTAAATTAATTGTTGAATGCTATCATGAAATATCTGTTACATATAACATAAGATATTTTGCACACAATGGAAGAATGTTTGCACATTTATATGGAAGATTTTTGCATACACGGAAGATGATTTGCACAAAATGGAAGATCACTTGCACGCACAGAAAATCGCTTGCACGTTTGGTAGCAATCAGCAATTAATTTGTCTCAAAGGTATTTTTGGGCAATTCTCCCTTGACAAATTCCTATTTTTATGATATATTTTTATATTTTAATTATGGATTTTGTCATAGTTATTGAGCCTAAAATACCTTTCTTGAGATAAATTGAAATCAAGAGTAAAAGGATTAAATTAGGAGTAAAAAGAGAAAAATTGTCAATAAAATTATAATTATTCTTAATAATTTATTTTTCTCATAATATTTGATGTTGGTTAAATTTATTTTCAATTGAAAATACTTGAAATTTAGATTAAATCAGAAAAATGGCAATTTGGGGCTGACATTTGGAAACTGACACTTTAGTTTAGTCTCTCGAATTTGAAAAATGACAGTTCAGTCCCATTTAAAACACTGCGTTTTAGTCTCTATGGACTAGGTCAGACGTGAATCAGCTGCAGAGCAAAAAGGAGGGGAATTATATACAGAGGCACGAAACCAGAGGACAGCGCCGCTAGACCTTGCGACCTTCATTCCCTTCGGTTTCTTCTTCCTCTCGCCGGCGGCTCATCCACCACCACAAGCCGCCGGCGAGCATCACATCCGTCGTCCACCATCTATCATCGGTAATCTGTGCTCGAGCAGCTGGACATAGAACAGACTGGGAGTGAGCTGGGAGGCAGAGGCCGTGAGTGGGGGGCCGAAAGCTGAGAGTCAAGAACGGAGAAAGCGACGGCAAGGGATCTCTGGAGTTGGATTCGCCACCATCGTTCACCTTCGACCCCATCTAACCACCACACGATCACCGGCTCTTCCCCTCTGTCCTTCACCGAGATCTGTCTCCAACCATTCCCCTGTTCTTGTTGTCGTCAGAGTTGATCCTTCGTCAGCTTCATCACCCACAACATTCGCACACTGCACCATGGCTTTCTTCAATACAAGACAGAGCTACAGCTACAACCTCCAGAAACTTCGCATTAGTTTCCTCTTGGTCTTCCATTATTTCAAACGTGGCTTCTTGCTCTGTGTGAATGTTAAATTCAGAACCAACATCCCTATATTCAATACTAATTGATCCCTTTCATAGCTGATTGACATGTCTGAAATTGGGGAATTGTTTGGTGAAGCTGAATTGATGGTTGGCAGTGGCTAAATTTCGCAACTCTTGAAGATGGAAGCTAAAGGCTTGAATTCTAAACACTACAAAGGGGAGTTTTATGTTTTAATTCATTTGTTAACCTTTATAATTATGATTTTTTGTCTTGGAAGATTGTATTTATATTATTAGACCTTTGTTATTTAGTTAAATACTTAATTTGGATTAATTTGTGATTTGAAATAGTTGATGTTGAATTTTGCATTCATCAATATAAGTGGTTACATATATGTTTCATTATAATTTTCCTGATTCTCTATTATCGTGCATGGTATTGTTTGGATATCGAGTTGATTTTGGATTATTTTGGAACCAATTGTATCAATTAATTCATAATCACACACTAAGAGTGCTTAATAGCATCTATAAAATAGAGGTTCCTCTCTTTTGATGTTAGACTCATCGGTTGAGGGGGTTTGGTATTTTAGAAAACTTAGTAATTTCATAAATTGCATACAAAGTGGTTTCTAATAGTGTTTTAAGAAGTGATTATTTTCTAGGTTTAGGAATAATCATCAATTAATTCATTAGACTCAACATTGTTTGAGGTTTGGTATTTTAAGAGACTTTGGTTGCAATTACTAGTGTTTTTTATTAAGCTTCGGTTAAAGGGATTAAGCCTTACCTAGTGTGGAAGTGTTTAATTAATCTAACTCAAATTAGCTCAAAGAGTCTTTTGAACATTTTCGTATAAACTAGTAAATTGAACTCCTATTATTATTATATAAACTATGATTGCTCTTGCAAACCATTTTCAAGAGATTCATTTCATACATTCCCATTTCCATTCTATCATACCTAAAAATACCAAAAATATTGTAATTTAGGACTTTTATCTTTATTACTTTATAGTTGTAGTTTCAAAAGATCAATTTTTTCTCTTGTTATCATTTCATATCAATCATTGCACTTAATTCCTAGGTAATTAATAAAAGGTTTTTCGAGGAATGATTTGAGATTGCACCCTATATTACAATCCTTAATTTAATTTTTGAAGAGGTTACCAAGGCATAAAAGCCAACAACGCTTATTCTTCAGTGGTGCCTTAAGGTAAAAAATTTTGTAATGAGATACTTTTTAACATTTTTTAAATTAAACAAAAATTATAATTATATTGAGTTATTAGTGATATATCTTATACAAAATAAAGGACAAGGCATGTGAAAGTCTCATGAAATAGTACGCAAAAGACACAAGCGATCATTGAAGCCATGTGAAAGCTGATACTCTGTTCTTTCTTT
The DNA here is from genome assembly GCA_963242795.1 of Inga leiocalycina. NCBI lineage: Eukaryota > Viridiplantae > Streptophyta > Magnoliopsida > Fabales > Fabaceae > Inga > Inga leiocalycina. The sequence continues at coordinate 80,990,617 of OY725320.1, read as the reverse complement.
TTTAAATAGAAAGATGTATTTCATAAAATGAGGAAATCTCACCAAGGAAACACATATCTATTGTCTTGTTATGGAGGACACGTAAAGGAAAGGGAAGAGATAGAGAAGAAAGGAGAGGAGGGAATGAGAGTTAAGAGGAGTGATGGAAGAGAGAAGAGAGGAGGAGATCAGAAAATGCGCAAACATTCTCGAAAGGCTTCATGTAAAATCCCTAATCCAATATTAATGCGCATGCAAATTTTGGAGATAAAAAATATTAGTTTCTATTCAATTCATCAAAGTTGGGTACAACTAGAAACCGTAGCCCTCTTTATGGAGCTTCTAGAGGGGAGTCATAGATCAAAACTTAATCATAATAAAATATAGAGTAAAATATTCTGACTACTCTTTTATTTTGCCTTAATTTCACATGCATCTCTTTCTTTTGAAAATATACATTTGAGTTTAAACTATTAACTCCATTACGAATATTCAAAAAAGATTCCAAAATATTTTTTTAATTAAACTTATATTAAAGTTAATTTGCATATCATCAACTGTTCTTCCCTTCTGAAAAATAAAGCGTCAAAACTTTTGAAAGCCCATAAGTGAGTCAAGCTCCTCCGATGCCTTCCACTGCTCCATAGAATATGATGAAAAAAATGTGGTTGAAATATATTTTTATATTTAAAACATAAATTAAATAAGTTTTACAAAATATGATAAAAATTAAAATAATAAATTTTTATAACATAATCAAAATTAATAAATTTTATAATATATTAGAAATTTTGAAAATATATATTAAAATTATTTTTTGATTGTATAATTTTTTTTGGCAAAATAAATGTTTAAATAATTATTATGTTAAAGAGGGGTGTTTTGGTAAGAAAAAAGTTTAAAAGTCAAACTTACTAGTTAGCTAACAGATTGATGAATGAAAATTGAATATTAAATACATGAAGGTTTGTGTGTGAAAAAAGAAAAAAATCAACGCTAAGATGTATACAAGGTAGGTTTAGGATCAATACCACATCGGGGAGAAAAGTTGCACTAACAGTTAAAATCTAATGTTGACGACCAGTAACACTTTTTAGCGGCAAAAGAGTGACAATGCACCCTTTTAACACTTTCGGAACAATATTGATATAAAAACTTTTGGATACTTACAGTTTTACGTGAAAATTTTCCAAAAAAACTGGACTGGACCTGCCCGGTATATATAGTTCCATGTCAATGGCGACACATATTTGTTAATGTGACAGCTTGCATGCAAGTGGATTTCAAAAATTTTACATATGAATAAACATCTGTCCTCAGTTAAAATCCTACCACAGATTTAAAAACCGATGAAGTTATGCAGGCAGTGACGCGTGTCCTTCCTTGCTACTTGCTAGTAGTATATTCTCTATATAAGTAACATAAAGGCCTTGAGTTTTTCTCAGGCTTCAAGTTCCAAGTAGTCTTGAACATCAAGTGATACTGTGAGACAAAAATGCCTGCGCGGTCACTGTTCATAAGCCTCTCCTTCCTCTGGTTTTCCTTCACCACCATCAAACCATTCTCACTAGCCTCTCCTTCTGAAGAAGCAGTGGTGAATAACGTTAATGGAGAAGCTCTTGTGGCAGGTCAAGAGTACGACATAATGTCAGCTATATGGGGAGCAGGAGGTGGTGGGGTTAAACCAGAAAAAACTGGGGACGCCTCATCATGTGGATATTCTATTTTGCAAGAAAGTTCATACCTGAAAAGTGGTGCCCCATTAATATTCCAGGTTGAAGGAACAAGCAGAGACAAGATATGTGCAGGTTCTGTCTTCAAAGATCTTTTAGATTATTTAGTTAATTGTTATTTTATTATTAGGTTTGATTATATTATTTAATATTGATTATATCTTAGGAATATTTTAAGATTTTATCAGATATTTTAATTTCATTGGATTAGATAAAATTAGATTCTAGGGTTAGATTTAGATTTGTCTCTATAAAGGTTCACTTGTAATATTTCGGTGGTTTTTACTTTCCCTCTGCATCAATATAATCCTTCAAATTTCAACAGGTTCTACTGATCTGGAAATTGAGTTCCTGGAGAAGCCAGACTGTGCAGAATCCTCCAAGTGGGTGGTGGCTTATGAATCTGGATCGTCGTCTTCGTCGAGGCTGGTGATTGGAGGGCCTAAAGATCATCCAGATTCCGAGTTGGTGAGTGGTGTTTTCCAGATCGAGGTGCTCAACGCGTTTGCTTACAAGCTTGTGTTTTGCTCCGAAAGCAATATTGCTAGTTCTTATTCAGGTACTTGTTATGATGTTGGGATTGATTATAATAAGGAGGACAGAAGCTGGAATCTGGTTGTGAGAAAGCAAGACAGCGGAAATGTCTTCATGTTGGCGTTCGTGAAAGCTAAATCTGATAAAGGCAAGTTCAGTGTTATATGAATCAAGTAGAGTTGATTCCGCTATGATGATAAACTACAAGTATGTAATGAACAAAACCTACTACTGTTTGGCTTTGTTTCAATATGTATGTACGTGCGTGCGTGAAGGTGGAATCTATCTATTATCAAGCAAAATTATATTTTAAGAAATCATATTATAGTTATAAATTTAAGAAAATTTTTACAAAAATACAACTATGTAACCTTTTTTTCCCTTAATAACCGTCAAATATTTGTCCAAACTTATTTGACGGTCAACATAGCAACTGTCAAGTAAGTCGTTGCTTAACCTTCGTCTTAGATTACTTGTCGACGCTTTTTAGTTTATACGACCAGTATGAACCGCCAAGCAAGCCCAGTTCTTTGTAGCGGTGAATGGATAAAGGTTATAAGGGTTATTTCAATCGGAAAGTACCTATATTATATGATTAAATGGAACTTTTACCAAACTGCTGTAAAAGGATAAAAGAGTATAAAGTGTAATAGCAGAGATGAGGATGTTGAGATGGATACATAAAAAAGAGTTGGCGTAGCATTTATATATTAAAGAGTTTAGATCTATACAAAGAAAGTTGTTGAAGGCATCATGAATGATACGATAGTATGAGTTTTCTAAAGAGGTACAAAAGACCAAAATGATATTAAAAAAAAGTTATTGAATTAGACCATTTCATCAATAATATATATTCAAAAATTTGGTTATTGTCAAAGCACATTGAAGCCATACAATTCATGTCACTGAACCCACCTAGCAGAAGGGTTTGTTGTTCAATGTTCAAAGAACCATAAATATTTTTTTTTAAGCTTTGGCATACTTTTCTTCTTATTTAGCCAATGTATTAATAATATTTATAAGCAATAAACCTAATAATTTATCTCCTATTTTGTGTATTTTGCGCAAGTGAGCAATAGTTTAGTTTATTTTTTTAAAATATATATATATATATATATATATATATATATATATAATTAGACACATACATGCACACCCAACAAGCACATTGTTATAAACTTATAATGAAAAGCCAAAGATTTTTGTTCACTTTGAGGGTCTCGTCACCCCCTCACTCACCCCTCACTGTTTTAAAATGTATCTAGAAGGAGAGGTATCCAAACATTTACGAGACGTCTTTTATTTTCCTATGATGTGGGACATCATAATCTTAAACTTATAATTTTATTTTGTTCGTTCAAACATAGATTGGGGTCATGAGGAGGGTTCCAACTTTTTGAACTTTTCTACTTATACCTCACCGAATTATTCTAACTATCTGAGTTAGCTTGAAGTGACTCACAAAAATTTAATAGGTGATAGAAATACATGTACTAAATTAAAAATTGAAGGAAACTACAAGTACCTTAAGAATGATTTTCCCTTTGTTTTACGTAGGATTCAGCTGCCGCAACCCTTCAAATGACGACTAATTTATTTTATTCGTTCAAGCATTATTACAGAAAATAAGGGGAATTAAACTGCTTTTTATTATTACATCATGAGGCGGGCTTTGAACTTTGAACTTCTACCTATACCACACCTTATATAACTAGAAGTGACTCAGATAGAAATGGGAACACAGTTACACAATGACAAACAACTAACAAAATAATCCCAAATAACACTACTTTGATCTTGAAAACAAACCAAAAATTGGATTAATAGTAGTAAAGCCCCCATCAACGGCTAGATTATGCCCACTTATGTACTTGGATTCATCACTAGCCAAATATAGCGCAGCTCGAGCCACATCCTCTTCTTGCAGATAAACCCCTTTGAGATTGGAATAAACACTGTTTGAGCAACCAAAATCATCTAATTTGAAGAAATCTTTTGCAGCAACATTTGCAATGAAATATGGAGACACACAATTGACTCGGATCCCATATTGGCCAAGTTCAGCAGCCACATTCTTGGTGAGGCCCACCAACCCATGCTTAGAACTTGTGTAAGCATGTGTTGCAACCCCTCCTACACTTGAACAAACACTTCCCACATTTATAATACTTCCCATTCTTTCAGGAATCATAACTCTAGCAGCATGCTTGGTGCACAAGAAAGGACCCGTTAGGTTCACGCTAAGAACTTGTTCAAATGTGCTCACTTCATTATCAGCAATGCTTGGCTTATCGGCATTTATTGAGAAAGCATTGTTGACCATTACGTTAAGCTTTTGATGTTTAGAAATCGCAGTTTTAACCGCAGATTCAACATCAGATTCTTTTGTGACATCACAGTGAACGTACGAAGCATATTCGGATCCAACCGTCATTGCATAATGTTTGCCCAAGTTCGTCTCGAATGTCTGCGACTATCACCTTTGCACCATGTCTTGTGAAGAGCCTTGCCATGCTTGCTCCTATTCCTCTGGCCCCACCTGTGATCAATGCTACTTTTCCTCCTAATCTGCAGACACATATGCATGAGGTCAATTTGTTCTTAAGATATAATTTCATCAAAATTTATTCATAAAATTTTTAAAAAATGGTATTGTGAAACACACCCAACAATATTCGAATCTGATTTAGACAAATAGTCATATATCAAATACAAAAAATAATTGATCACAACTGAGTCAAAAAAAACTTTTTACTGGATATGCGCAAGATAGCTAGATAGTGATTTTATTTTGTCATCTGCTTCTGTATAATCCTTATAGTCATTCAATAAATAAATAAACCTCCAATAGTTGAAATAATAATTTGAATAAGAATTGTTCTGCTCGTTAATGCTATATCGTAGGATGAATAAGAAAAAGAAAATGGACAAACGAAAAAGATAGAAGAGCCATATGATTAGTTCTCTGCGTGTGTGTACCTTGTTGCCTCAAGAGCGAGCTGTGGAAGATTTGCCATATCCACAAAAAGTTGCAGATGAAGTACTGGTAGCTTTAAGGGGACTCTCAAATCAGTATTAAAAGATGAAACTACATATGAAATCCTCCCCAACTTTAATATATATTTATACACAACCATCTTAAGATCAAGTTTGGCACTATCTTCGAGGAATCTGACTCATCTATTATTCTCTTCACATGGTCGGTTAGCGATAAGGAAACATTGTTTGGTTTGAACAATCTCTTCTCTGGTTCAATTCATTGAATTGTACGAAATTGTCGGCAATAATGGAAAACTCGTGTCTTTGTTTGATTTTTAACTCAATATAGAACGTGTTACATGGCACTTTGACTTTTCTGTTCGTTTTAATTTAATTTATTGTTTTAATTTTTTATTTAACATTGGATGAAATTAGTGAATTTAATTTCTTCCTAGCATTTCTAAATTATTTTTTGTTTATACTATATTAGATTTTAATAATAGAATATGTAACTTCAAATATAATAATTATTTCATTAATAATAAAATTAAAATCTTATGATTTTACATTCCAAGTTTACATTATATTTTTATCTTTGTTCGACTCTATAATCTATATAAACCCATCAATTTGACAAGCTTATTCATACTTGAGAACTTAGTTTGGTTAGGTATTGTTTCCATTGATTATTTAAAATTAATATTAGCTTGAGTTACTTGATCTGGCATTTTATTGCCTGGCTTGATGATTGGCCATCATTCATTCACCCTATGTTTGAATGGGGAAAAACTTAAAAGAGGAAAAAGAATACTCAGAGAAAAAACTCCTAAAAATAGTAAATTTTTATATCATTTCAAGAAGTTTTTCTTCCTAACAGTCCCTCCCCCATTTTCCTCTCACTTTTCTCTTATCATCCATACATAGCATTGGGACCTATGGTTCATCTTGACGAAGAAAGTTCTAAGTAATGGACTTTTATATTAGGTGAGATGTGATTGGCTAGATATCGGTTCAACTTACTACTGTTGTAAATAATTTTGTAGGTGTGTTAAAGAAAGAACTCTCCTGTTGCTCAAAATTGAAGACACCCTAATGTATGATAAAATGTGAGTTTTGAGCCAATTAAACGGTAAATAAGAGGATGCTTTGAACAAACTGTTAGATATGACTATTGAAACATTTGTGTTTTAATTAGTCAGTTTTTTCATTATTAACCGATTTTAATAGCTTTAATTGCATTGAACCACCATTAGTGAATATTCTATAACTGTCATTTTAGTTGTCATAAAACCTTTTTTAGTGACCATTATGACTCCAAATAGTCACATATTCTCTGCCTACAAAATGCAATATTTGGTGCATGGTCAATGGGTACCAAGGTCCATGAGCATGGAGGTTAGAAACACTGAGCTCTATCCCCAAGCCCCTCTCCTCTCTCATCTCTTGAGTTATAATGTTATCTTCCTATTGTTCTATCACCCTGTTTCTTGCCCGAAGGGTTTATTTAATGTTAGCGAGTGCTACTTCCTGAATTACTAGGGAGTTGCAAAATATCTTAAGTATAGTGTTTTCACATATGAATCAAACAGTATAATTTTGTGTTTTTTCAAGTGCTGCTACCAGCTACTACCATTATATTTAATCAGAGCGTCTTGGACTTGATAGGACCTTGGAAAATAATGTGAGATTTTGTATAAATTATTTAAGGTATGGTTGTAATTTATTCAAAAACTATTACTTCTTAGACACTATATTAACCCATTAAAAATAAAAGTGAGTGATTAGGTGGAGATAAAATCTAACATATGAACAAGGGTGGTAGAAGCTTAGGTCACCTCCTCTTCGTATAATATTAAAAGAAACATGTCTAGTTTCTTGTAATTAGGTCAAAATGGCTAGTTGTCTCAATGGCAACACCACCCGCTACTTTTGGATGATGTCCTAAGAAAAAACATAACGATTAGCAAGTGAAATCGCAGACTAATAGCTTGTGTACAAGTCTGACTATTGTGTGAGGTGAGGTTAAATTTCTGGTCTTTTCTCCAGTTTTTCTCTCACCACAGCCGAATACATTCCCACATCATATTTTATTCAGCCCCCCCAGCCAAAATCAGTAAATGCTATATTTCTATCTTTTTATCATCAAATAAATAAATCCCAATTTATGAAAAAATGATAAAAATCAACCCTATTCAATTACATTATATTAGTAACAGAAGCAAGTATTGTTATTTCCCTCAAATTAGTTTTTTAAATTATAATTGTACTACACTTGGAATTTTTTAACAACTAGTTTATTTTCTATTTATAAATACATAGATTTGAATTTATACATTTAAGACATGTAATTTTTACTATTTTGTTTATAAATATGTTTTTTATTTTGTTATTTGTTGGCCGTTTGATTTAGTACTATGTATTAAAATATATATATAAGAACGGTTTCAAATAGGAGGATACATGTGCTTATAAAAAGGAATTAACTTGTCATGTATATATTTTTCTCATATATAATAATTTATGAATATATTAAATTAAATATTAATTTATTTTTAATTTCAATGATTTAGATTTGAAATACATTTAAGCCAATTATTTTCATTTTTATATTTTGATTATTTAACTATATATTTTTAATAGCTGTTTATTGACAAAGATAAACTCTTACTTGTTTACGATCCGAGTTTACACCATTGTCAAAAGTTTGATTAAACTCGCTAGTTTGATAACATTGTTTGACTTGATGTGTTTCTTTTTATAAGATTCCATTTGGAGATGTATCAACATTTAATGTATTTTTTCATTTCTACCCAATTAATTATGTCTCTCTCATCACTTTTTCTACTCATTCTCTCCCACCCGTCTTCTTTATAAATAAGGGTTTTTTGGAAATAAGTTATATTTTTTACATATTTATTTTCTTTAACCAATTTTAACTAAATTTTTGATCTAGATAATTTGGTTGTTGATATCTTATTAAAAAGAACTGAAGGACTATTAAATAATAAAAAAATATGTATAATTTCTTGTAATCGCATGGCACGTGAAACATTGTCTCTTTTCTGCCGAAGAAGATACGCCATACCACCTGTCTACATTCTCAACATTCCCAGAATTATCACGATAAGAGTCCTGTTGTATGGGTAGACATGTGTCTCTAGATGAGGTTGAGTTTGCTGTAAAATGTATGGGGGCCTTGAAAGCCCCAGGACCGAACGGCCTCAATGCCTTATTTTTCCAAACGCAATGGAAGCAGGTCAGTAGAGTTGTTGATGATTTCATTTCTAACATATTTACGTCTCCACATGTTATCCATGAGATTAATCAAACCTATCAAGTGCTCATCCCAAAAGTTGTGAAGCCGGAAGAGATGAAGGATTTTTGCCCCATCAGCCTGTGTAATGTGATTTATAAGATCATTACGAAGATTATTGCCAACAGAATTAATTAAACTGGTGCTCGATAGGGTCATCTCTCCTAACCAGTGCAGTTTGTACCTAGTCGGCTTAGTTCTGACAACATTATTGTAGCTCAGGAGGTTATTCACTCAATGCGTAACATGCAAGGGAAGAAAGGTTTTATGGCCATTAAGATCGACCTTAAAAAAAGCATATGATCAACTTTCGGTGGCCTTTTGTAGTAGATTGTTTGCGTGCACTTACTATACCGGATAATCTTATTAAAATAGTAGAGCAATGTATTAGTTCCTCGAGCATGTAGGTCCTATGGAATGGAAGTAAATCAAAGGCTTTTAATCCAACTAGAGGGATTCGACAAGGGGACCCACTATCCCCATATTTATTTGTGATTTGTATGAAAAAGCTGGCCCACCTAATTCAGGACGAAATTGTTAGGAGTAACTGGCGTCCCATTCATCTAAATAAAAATGGCCCACTCATATCTCACCTTTTCTTTACAGATGACTTGGTCCTGTTTGTGGAGGCTACAATCGATCAGGTTGATACTATTAAAAGGTGTATGCAGGTCTTTTGTGAGGCCTCTGGACAAAAGTTAATGCAGCTAAGACCAGAGTCTATTTTTCTCGAAATATCAATCACAACATACGAACTCAACTGAGTAAGTCACTGGGTTTCAGTATGGCAGCTAACCTAGGCAAATACCTTGGAGTTTCCCTTCACCACGACAGGGTCACCAAGTCAACAAACCAATATGTGGTTGATCGAGTTCGTCAACGTCTTTCTAGTTGGAAAAGCCATTCTTTTTCCTTAGCTGGGAGGAACACGTTGATCAAGTCAGTTGCTTTGGCAATTCCTAACCATGTTATGCAGACTTCTCTCATCCCAAAATCGTGTTGTGAAGAAAAAGTGCTTGAAATTTCTTGTGGGGAACAACGGCAGAAAAAAGAAAGGCCCACTTGGTATCTTGGGATAAGGTGTGCTCGGAGAAGGTGCATGGTGACCTTGGTCTGAGACATTCAGGCTTACAGAATCGTGCGTTTATGATTAAGGTTGGGTAGGGTTTAATCACCAGGAGAGATGCCTTGTGGGTTAACGTGGTAAGAGGTAAATATCAATGCGGCCAAGATATGTTGCCAAAAATTGATGTGAAAAGGTCAGGCTCCAGGGTGTGGAGTGGTATTAAGGCAACATGGTGTAAGGTTCAGGAGGGAGTTGAAATTATTAATCGACAGGGGAATAATTATGCTCGCTGGAAACATGAAGAAGTGGAGTTTTCTCAGTCTCCTCAGCCCACAAAACTCTAGCAGGACAAAATGGTCAAGGCCATGCAAAGTGGCCAAGTATCTGTAAAAGCCGTACGCCACAGCGGTGTAAGATACATATGTGGTTGCTGATGCAAGACAGACTACTTACAAATTCTGCCCTTATGAGGAGAGGGCTGCATATGGATGGCCGATGTGAAGTATGTCCGTCTGTAGAAGAGGATAGTCTCCATATGTCACGTGATTTTATCCATGCTCGAGAGATCTGGATATGCCTTAGGGTCCCACCGGATGACCGTGGTTTTTGGGAAATGAGTCGAGAGGAGTGGTATCTCAGGAATATGAGGAGTAGGAGGAGCATCACCAGAGGAAAATAGAGAGATATCTTTGGAATAGCATGTTGGCTAATATGGAGACGACAGAACGAGAGGATGCACATGGGATCATTCCCCTCTGTAGAGGAAGGTACTGCAGAAATTTATGGGATTGCAAACTGCATGTCCAGAGTTACACAATGGAGTCAAGGGTCGATTAACCTGAGGATTGGTGAAACGAGATTGACAGAACAGAGAACGCAAGATAAAGGGGAGTGTTTCACGGTTTATGTTGATGGGGCCATCTCATATTATCACAGAGCTGCTGGATGTGGAGGGATAATCTACCGTCCGGATGGGCATATTTTGGAGTCGTTTAAGTGCAGATTGGAAGGCCATGATTGCTTGACCATGGAACTATGGGGGTGTATATGGGGTCTTCAAAGAGCCTGGGATAGCAGGTGTCAACATATGCGGCTGTTTGTGATTCAAAGACGGTGATTTCTCTGGCGGGGTGTCAGGATCTGGATTGTCATGAGGATAGGAACCTTACATTGGAGTTGCAGAGTCATTTAAGCAGAGACTGGCATGCTGAACTTCGATGGATTGACCGCAATGAAAATGAAATGGCGGATTTGCTAGCAAAGGAAGCAATGACTGCTGGAATGGGATTGCATGTTTGGTCGGGTGCAACCACTTCCAATTTTATCCGGGAAAAAGGCGTCACGTAGTCCTCTGCAGGTTTAGCGTAGTTTAATTACTTTCCTGTTTTTTATTTTCCATTGTATCAAAAAAAAAAAAAAAGCATTGTCAAAACTGCAACTTGTGTCGGTCCTTTAAACAAAAAGTAGAATGACGCAACAATGGTGACATCATCAGAAGATGCTTGAGCCGCAAGCAGTCTGATCTTAAATTATGTCTTCCGTTTTTTTTTTTTTTTTTGAAAATTCATTCATACAGAAGATGATTTTTTCTTAATATTGGCCTCATTCATATTATAACATAATTTACAAGTATAAGACCGATGGCATTAGCACATATCATAGATACATCTTTATTTTGTTAAATTACTCCCTGTACCTACGCAATTAGAATAATTAATATTGCAAACTTAGCATGACCAAATCATAAAATAGATGTTCAAATAGTGACAGTTTTAAATAATTTGTAAGAAATTTTTAATACATGTAATCGGTGAAAGAAGAAGATTTATTTGTGTGTGTGTGTGTGTGTAACACTCAATCAGTAACATCGGAAAATAATCAATAATCAATAAAACCATATAGAAGCCGGATAATTTGGCACTACTTCTTTATATATTGTTTATAGAGGTCATGCATTACATGACTATTATTTTATTTTATAATTTTATTTCTTTCTTTATTGTATCAATATTTAGTGTCCAGCCATGATTTGAACAAGAAAAAAGAGAGCATATAAAATTGGTTTTGCAAAGTATGATAAAGGGCTATTTCCAGTGAATGTGATTAATTGATTTTTAAAACTATAAATTGAATGCAATTCAAAATAAATATTTTTAGGATTTTTCAAATAAAGAGGAATGTAATTAAAATTGGTTTTGCAAAGTATGAAAAAGCCTCCTAGAACAATGAATTTCATCTATCCTTGGTTCATAAGATAATGGGAGTGTGCTAGTTTGACAAATTTGCTCAAAAGACCTTTTGAGCTAGTTTGAATAAGGTGAATTAATTCCTCCACATCGGGTAGAAATTAATCCCTCTAACCGAAACCCACTTTAAACACTAGCAATTTAAATTAATGTAATGCAATGAAACAAGTAACCAAGGACCCTTGCATTACAATTTCAATTATATATTCATAGCAAATTCAAGCAAAAACTATACCAATTCAATTACATAAAATTGCTACTAATAAAGCTCAAGTGTCAAATACATACATTAAATTCCAAATACACATCTAATCTCAAGAAATATATGCAACCCCAATGCAAAACATTCAGTCCAATATACTAATTAAACTCTAAACCTAGAATTTAACTAATATAAGGGATTAAATATAGAAATTAGATGGTAAAATACTCCTATTAAGCTCAAAGCTCAAGAATCCACTCATTGCTCTAGGACAAAAGAGAATTAGCCACTGCAATTTATCATCACAACTCCAACAAGCAATTCCACAATTCCAGCCATATAAAATAATGTCACTAACAAATTAGATTAGGAGCTGAAATTGAACTAGAAACACAGGAGAAGTCACGGTTATAATGATTTCAGGAGCAGAGGCAGTCACAGCCTGGAAAACAATGGAAACTGAGGAGGCTGCCGGCGAGAGAGAGGAGCTTCGATGACAGAATCACAGAGCTTCGATCTCCAAGATCTTGCATCACGAACTTCTGTGTTCTCTGCCTCGCTGCTGTGACGGACGATGGAGGTGGGTGAATGGTGGTGGTGCGGTGGTAGAGATCGGCAGCTTCCTTAGCAAACTCTCAGCTCTGTTTCAAAATCTCCCCACGCTCTAGTCGCAGCTGATCTCTGTCTCTCAAACTCTGAAGCTCGCCGGAGACGAAGATGGATGGAGACGGTGTAGCTAAAGCCGCCGGTGAGGAGAAGAGAAGAAGACGAGAATGGAGTTGGAGACCAAAGCTCGCCGCTGCTCTCTCGTTCTTTGCGTATGTCTGCGACTATCCTCTATTCTGTTTTATCTCCAGCTCCTGCCCTCCACGCTCAGCTTTCGTGTGTCTAAACCCTTGGTCAAAACGCAAGTTTTGACCAAGGGACTAAAATGAAACTAATGAAAAGTTTTCTGGGAGGGACTGACTTGACAACTTGAAAACTTTCATTGGTCCAGCTATGATTTGCAAGAAATTTTGGGTCCTTTTCTGAACTTTCTCTGAATCCTTCCTTCATTATCTTGTAATTTCCAGAAATATTGGGTTCCTTTATGCAATTCTTACCAAACTGATCTGCAATTAAAATGAACCCAACATGTAATACCTTATATTCCAAAAAAATAATCAATTAAGGTAAATTGTAAAATAGATGTCCCTAGTTTTTGGACGTTAAAAGTACCAAAATAAAGACATTAAAATCCCTTTTTATAGTAGTAAATGTTTTATCAATCTTTTACCCTTTGGCCGTATAATGAGTGAAATTAGTCATTTGGTCCTTTAACTTTCAACTTAGTTGTGACTCATTCTCTCAAATTTAACTCGTTACGACTCAATCCTCAAAATTTGTTTAATTTAATAATTTTGTCCCTACAATTAATACAGTTTTTACTATATCGTGCTTTCCCTACCCCTACAATTAGTACAATGTTAACTCTATCAAGCTATCCCTGCCATAGTACAGTGTTAACTCTATCCAGCAAGAATTATAGAGTTAACACTGTAACAATTGGCCAAAAAAAAAAAAACACTGTAACTAACTGTGGGAACAAAATTATCAAACAAACTTATTTCAAGGATTGAGTGGCACTAAGTTAAATTTAAAGGATTGATGAGTTACAACTGAGTTAAAAGTTGAAAGGACCAAATGACTAATTTTTCCTTAATTTAAAAGAGTAGTTTAGCGAAAAAAAATAATGGAGCACTCTGAACACTTTCTTATAATGAGCATGTTGCTAAAATGCACTATCGCTTTCGCACCAGCTAGTAAGCCTGCTCCACGATCTCCCCCTACTCTAAGTAAAAGTTGGACCAATATGCACACGATCAATCAAAACACGCTCATCTTCACACAGAGTAGCGTCATACTCCTCTGATGCTTAATATAACACATACTTCGTATTTACCTCATTTGATTAGATTAAGGAAGTTGGTTGAGTTAATTAACATGACGTATATTTTCTAAAACACCCTAGTCACCTTCCTTAATTCCTTCCCCCTCTTTAATTATTATTGAAGGAGTATCAATAGGGGTAAATTAGAAAGAGATTGATAAATATGAAAATTTTGTTTTATATTTAAAACCAAGATCAATTCTCTAAAGATGTCTTATATTAACGACCAGAGGAGTAATCGCCTACCACACACCACCTCTCTACCCCATCCTCCTGAATGCGTCGAAGCTGTTGCCAGAGAAGATATCCGTAAACCTCAAAGAGATCCCAAGCATTGTGTTTCGCACTGTTAAAGCTGCCATGGACAACCTGTGAATCTTTATAATTAACTGAAAAGTCCACACCATCTTACCAGAAACACCACATTCCTCCACTATACCCATTATCCTCCACCACCTCCGGTTTCTTCAAATACATCCGCCGAGCAACACTCTTAGGCTTATCGCTACACTGACGAGGCTCCAACAGTGCTAAAAAGTCAAAGCAATAGGGGTTCCTCAGTTCAACAAGCAACCTTGCGAACGTCTTGCCCCCAACCCCACGTGAATTTCATTTGAGTATATTTATATCCAAAGATACATACTAATGAGCAGCACCGTTAAACCTGGTATGGCTTCATCGAGTTGCACATTTCATAGTGAGTTTGAGCGAATGAGGAAGTCTCCCGCATGCCTCGCTACTGAAAATTGTATTACTAAGAAAGAAAGTACTGGTACTCCGTATGTGTAAAATTGGCAGAATACCAATACTTTTTGTGCATTAAAAATTGATCAGGTTTTTCTCACCAATAAGAAATTTAATGGGCAATTTTCCTTAATTTTCCCTTTAATTAATTATGAACCAATTAATTATAAAATTAAATTTAATCATTTTTAAAATATAAACAATTACGAATGACTAGGTGACCTACGTGGTCTAATAACATCAAACACAAATTATTCCCCCAAATAATTAGAGGTGGCCCCCGCCCAAAACCAGTTGCTAAGCACTTTGTTTGCTTAGCAGGAAGAGCTAAATATATTTGGACTGTTTAGCTCCGATCTAGTCTGACTAGATTTATTTTCTTAAAACAAATAGTGATCTTTAAATAAAAACTCATGTTTTGAAAAAATAATAGTTAAGAGATTATGTTTCTTTTAGATTTTATGCTCATTAAAATAAGTTTTTTTGACAAAATAAAGGCTTTTTTTTTTAAAAAATAAATCTCGATCATCTCGATCAATTCTTTTTTTTTTTTTTTTTTGAGTACAAAGGCAAGCAAAGCTTGAAGTTTACAAAAAAGATGCTAGGAAATATGCATCACACGTTGATCCGGTAGTATACCACCACATTCTAATACAAAAAAGCTTGTTGCATTCCATTGGGGAAGTGCCTAATTCCAAGTACACTTGATTGCTCAACTGAGCCCTCCTTGCTAGGTAATCAGCACATCGGACATTCTCCCTATAAGCATGCAAGATCTCCACATCCCAGTCCATGAAGATAAGCGATCTAGTGTCTAAGATGACGTCATATAGTGGATGAGCAGACCCACAATCTATCGATAACAAATGAATAGCCTGTAGGGAGTCTGTGTACAACCTAATCCTGGTAAGTCCCATCTACTTACATAGTTGAAGTCCACTGTGTATTGCATGGATTTCCGCAGCAGTCGAGATATTATGTCCCAACTTCTGTTGAAATCCACACATCCAAGTGCCCTGATGGTCACGAATGACACCTCCGCAAGCTGCATGTCCTCTACTGTCCCTTGATCCATCCACATCGACACGTACATACCCTGGGTCTGGCGGCCTCCAGTGATCTTCCCCCCTTACTGGCATCTGGAATATTTGGTGGCGGAAGTGCCCGTTCTCCACTCCTTCGAAGAGGTGAAACATACACTTTTGAACAATCAGCTTCGCATCGTCGACTATCCCTTCAAATGCTTTACTGTAGCGGTTCTTCCACAGAAGCTAACAAATAATGCTGAACACTCGCTACCATGGCCACCTAGCCATCCTCCTATTCCCTGGGGAACATTGTGAATTCCATTTCAACCATTCCTACAAATTACCAAAGAAAAACATACTATGATATAAGGAGTTAGTTATGGAAAACCACACTCTCCTGGCTTGCTCATAGTCTCTCAATATGTGAAGGATACTCTCTTCGCTCTCACACTCAAAAGGGCAAGTGTTTAGGATACTAGGGTTAAGCCTCGCTCTCAATTGATTCGTTGGTAGCCTCTCATGGAATACCTGCCACATAAAGAATTTAACCCTCTCAAGAGCTCTCCAGCGCCACAAATTCCGCCAGTGAGATTGGTTACGCAGCTCATGCTGATGGTATATATGATTGTAAGCTGACTTCACACTAAATGTATCATCCGAAGCCATTCGCCAGTATACCACATCCTCCTCTATTCCACCAGGAGGTGTTACCAATATTATCTTCTCCACCACCCAGGCAGGAAGGAAACTCTCCCATTTTCTCCTATCCCATTGACCTTCCTGCATTACAAAGGAGCAGACACAGGCATCCAGGTCCACCAAATCCGCATTATTGTCAATGTACTCTTTTAGCGGTATGTCCACCGAGGCCCAACAATCCTGCCATGCCTTTATGGACCTCCCATTCTTTAGTTTCCTGCCTAAGCCCTGCTTAAAAACATCCCACACTGCCACTATACCACTCCAAACAGCTGATTGGTTGCGTTTTCTCTGCATATGTGGTACAATGTTCATTCCACAAGAGTATTTCATACGCAGGAATTTAACCCACAGAGAGTCAGGCTTCATGATCAATCCCTAGCAAAGCTTCATGAGAAATGCCTTGTTCAGATAACATAAATCCTTTATTCCCAAGCCACCTTCCGCCTTAGCTCTCTTCAGCACATCCCATGTTATCAGGTGAAGTTTCTTTGATTCTTCATGCTGGTTCCAAAAGAAATCCCTACTTATTTTCTCAATGAGCGATAAGACCCCTTTTGGAATCAATGTTGATTGCATCTAATATTGAGGAATTGTGGATAGGACAGATTTAATAAGCACCGTTCTCCTTGCCACACTTAGAAATCTCCCTTTCCAACATGCCAGTTTTGATCTCACCTTCTAAATTAATGGGGCAAAAGTCAACTTAACCATTCTTTTGTGCAGAAGCAGAACCCCCAAGTATTTCCCAAGATCAGTTGTCAGCCCAATCCCCACACACTGACTCATCTCATATGCCCTATTGAACTGGACGTTCCTGGAGACAAACATTTTTTATTTTTGCATATTGATTTTATGGCCAGACACCTTACAAAATAGTTCCATGATACTCCTCATCTCTTCCATCTGATTGGAAGTGGCCTCACCAAATAATATCAGATCATCAGCAAAAAAGAGGTGAGATATGGCCGGACCCGCGGAGCTCAGGCCTAAGGGTTTCCAATGTCCCATTTCTACTTCCTGATGAATAAGCTGCCCCAAGAGCTCCATACATAGTACAAATAAGTACGGACTCAACGGGTCACCCTGCCTCACTCCCCTAGCAGGTCTAAATTTTTCTGAGACAACATCGTTCCAGATAATACTCATAGAAGAAGAAGAGACACAAGACATGATAAGATTAACAAAATCATTCCTCAAACCCAGGCTATGGAGAGTAAATTCCAAGAACCGCCAGTCTAGCCTATCGAAAGCCTTCTCCATATCTACCTTCACTGCCACATAACCCCTCTTGCCTCTTTTATTTCTCATTTTATAAATTGCTTCTTGAGCCATGATGACATTATCAACACCCTGTCTACCTGAGATGAAACTACACTGGTTCTCTGCCACGAGATAGTTCATCTTGATCAATTCTGGATAGTTCATATATGCTTAGCTCTTTGTTAAGCAAGGCACTTAACAGGAAAGTCAGTTCCTCGCGGTGTCTTACATCACCTCAAAATAAGAATGTTATCAATGCATGCCATCCATTTTTCAGTCATCAATTAGTGTTAATGATTGTCGTCTTGCTCACCAGTTGTCACGCTTTTATCAATCCTGATGAGGAATTATATATATTATACAAGCTAGACGACGCTATATATCAATTGGGACCAAAGGAATGTTTTAAAGTTTAAATTCTCTATTTATTTAATGCAGCATCATTAAAACTACTCATCTCTCATATGCAACTTTTTCCTATATATTTTATGGTTATTTTTGTCCATATTGGACAGTTAGATCCAAAGGGACCATAATGTAAGCGCTACTCATCGAACTCATCTCTTCTACGCTAAATTGTGTCATCGTAAGGGTTTTTATCATACATTATGTCTATATTGCATACATTTGTGATCATTATGGGATTAGTTATAGTGCTTGCATAGAATTAAACTTAAAGAAGCAAGAGTGATCTCATGATTGGTGATTCATCATATCTAATTAATTTCTATTGCAATAAATGCTACATTACATAGAATTCTATTGCAGGTCACTTGGGATAATTGTAACAAACAAAATGAATGACCAGCAAAATTGCAACCAGAAAGTAGGGGTTCTTTGCAGTTGATATTTGTTCTTGCTGTCACATTCGCCAGCCATTAATGGGGTGCTTTTCCTCAATTTCCCTTTAATTATAACATCAAATTTAATCATTTTAAAAATATAATTATGTATGACCCATGTGGTCTAATAACATTAAACACAAATTACTCCCTAAACAATTAGAGGCGGCCGGCCCCTACCTCTTACATCACCTCAAAATAAGAATATTATATTCTTGAAGTATGCCATTTTTATGTAATTAATTAATCTAAATAATTGTCCCTCTAGCTCATCAATTGTCACAATTATATTTTATATTCTATCTATTGTCCTTAACATAAGATCTTATTCATAGCGCAAATTGCATTATAAACGAAATCTTATATTAAGGACAAGAGGTAATACTATTAATCTATTTTGATGATCCAAGCTAGACAACAACATATATATATATATATATATATATATATAGACACACACATATCAATTGGGAACCAATGGTATCTTTCTTAAGTTTAAAGTTGGTGTCAATTGGCCGTTGAACAAAATAATGGAGCACATTGAACAATTTTTTTTTTATAATTAATGAGCGCGTTGCTAAAATGGATTAGTGTGACCGCTTTCACGCCAGCTAGTAGGCCTATCAAAAATTAAATAACGGTACGAGATTTTAATTTTCATTCACGAAGAAAGCAATAAATATCAAGTATTTCCTTTATAGTTTTTTTGATACCATTAAATTAGAAAATACCACATTAAATAATTTATTGCCTAAAGATATTTAAAATTTTTTTAAGGGAAAATCCTTTCTAAAACCATCTGAAACACCCAAATTCTAATTAAGGTCATTAAACTTAATAAATCATTAATCAAGTCATATGGAGTAAAATAAGATTTAGAATTTAGGTCAAATTACCTCCATATTCTGAGTTATTAAAAAGTCAAAATAGAATTATTCACCGAAACCATTTAGCCCAAGAAAACAGGTATTAGATCCATCTTCCTTCTTTTTTTAGATAGAAGTGAAAGCAAATACAAATTGAAAACCCATAATCAATTCTTTTTTTTTCTTCACACAGAATATGTTGCAGAATAGCCTCAGTCTGGAATTTCAGATTATATATACACAACGTTTTCGAAGACCCTTTCATTTCGTCTTTTCCAGAGCAGCCAGCAAGTAACAGATAACAATTAAACAGCGACACCTACAACAAATCGAAATAAATGGATGCTGATAATTGCAGGGGAGTTTCCAACTTTCAAAATTTCCTGAAACTTCCTCCTCTACGCTTTCGTTTGAATCCACGGGAGTTAGAAAAAGTCTGAGGCAATTGGTGAAACCAATTTTCATATGAGAATCTGTCCTATTCATTAACTCCATTCTAATTGTCTTACCCTCCCTGGACATTCACTACCTTTCCAGTTCAAAGTTAAAACTATCGTCCCCAACTGAATCAAATATTCTGACTATTAAAACAACTGCTCAAATTATGAGTAGAGGGAGAAAAACGAAATAGTGAAAGTCAATTAACCGAAAAGAACTGAGACCATTAAATCCTCTCTTCTGGAACTCGTGCCAAGTAAGTGTTTCTTCTTCATGGATATCCCTGGCGTCCGGGAGAAGCCGCCGGGGGATGTGTCGTGTGATAAGGATCTGGCTGCTGTGGCTAGGAGCGTGCTCTCCAAAAATGGCATCTCAGTATCCGTTGAAGGGGCTGATCCTTTGGGGAAAATATCAGATAACCACTACAAAAAAAAAGGTATTTCGTAGCGGTGCACTTGTAGCGGTTATATTAAACCGCTACAAATTATAGTATTTGTAGCGGTTTTTTCCTAAACCGCTACAAATTTGTAGCGGCAAGAATATTTGTAGCGGTTTCCTACAAAAAACCGCTACAAATTTGGCGCGAAATTCCCGCCAAAACTTGTAGTGGTTAATACACATAAACCGCTACAAAATACCAAAGGTCAGAATTTTGTAGCGGTTTTTACTGAAAACCGCTACAGAATTTCAAGAGACTCCAAATTTGTAGCGGTTCTGGGCAATAACCGCTACTGAATTTCAAACGTTGTGAAGATTTGTAACGGTTATTGTAGAACTGCTACAAATTTAATTATTTGTAGCGGTTAGAGTAGCGGTTATTTTAAATAACCGCTACTAATATCTGGCCTATTTAAACCCCTCGCCTCCTCCATTTCCCATTTTGCTCATTTTGTTTCCTGAGGTTTCTCTGAGTGGTTTATTCGATATTTGAGCGTTCAGACGAGTCTATAGGAGTTTTTGGTCAGTATTTCGCAGTATTTACACTTGAGGTACGTATATAACACGTATTTTTATTTATATTTGTATTTTTATTATATTTTTGTATAATAATGGACTAATTTTTTTTTTAATTTATACAGTTGATATGGCTTCAGGACAGGATAAGGGGAAGGCCCCTGTGCTCCCCAGACCGACTTTACGGGGTGGCGGCAGCCGGGCAGGGGGCAGAGGGAGGGGGCAGCGCGCAGGCAGGGCTACCGAGGCATCTCAGCCCATCCCTCCACAGGAACCGCAGACGATCCCACAGGCGACGACCGCAGCTGAGGTGCCTGAGGTGGAGGTGCCAGATATTAGCGTTGAGGACTTCCTCAACGAGGAGGAGTTCGAGATCCCGATTAGTGGGTTCAGGGAATGGAGCAGTTCCTCGATGAGGAAGAGGCTCGGGAGCAGAACAACCCACGAGGGTCGTCTTCGCGGTCCACTGGGTTTGAGGTGCAGGTCGAAGGTAAATTATTTAATTATTTAATTTTTTAAATTTTTAACTTTGAATTATAATTTATCTAACGTGCGGTCAACTGTGCAGATGAGCAGGGGAACGTGTCGACGAGGAGGCTGGATGTGGCCGGTCTGAACAGCATGGACCGGTCCCTGCGAGTTGTAGTGCCGTGGAACGAGGGCACTGACCAGCCGATCCACAATGGGGGTCACCTGCTCAACCGCTTCCTGAGCGACCTGGGATCGAATTGGATGCGGTTCCCCCTTCACTTCCCGACGTGGAGGCACATTCCGAAGGGGCCGAAGGACCAGGCTTGGGAGGAGGTGGTTCAGGTAATTAAAACTATTTAATTAATATCTTTTGTAATTAATTCTATTTAATTATTTTTTTTAAATTATGATTTTTAGTATTATTGATATTTAAATGTATTTTTTTCAGCTGCGGTTTGCCGTCCGGGCCAACCGAAAGAGGTACGCCCTCGTGAAGATGGGCGACGCCTGGAGGAACAGGAGGAACCGTCTCTTCCACAGTGTGGATGGGGATGGGACGATGCCTCTGGAGCAGCTGCAGGAGAGCGTCCCGGACGGCGTGCCGCGGAACGACTGGGCGCGTTTCGTCCAGTTCAGGAGGAGCCCTCAGGCGCAGGTAATGTATTTATTATATTTTTGATATATAATTTTCTAATTGTTAAATATTAAATTATAATTTCAATTTAATTTGTATTTAATTTCAAATTTTATAATACATTTAATTATTTGTTTTTCCAGGAGCTTTCTCAGAGGAACGCCGCGATCCGGGCGCAGCAGACGATCCACCACACAGCAGGATCGAAGACCTTTGCTGTGACCTACAACGAGCTGGTAACTTTTCAAGTGCTTCACTTACTTTTAGCTGATTATTTCATAATACTAATTGTTTTGTAATTGTTTCAGGAGACGAGGGCATAGCAGGAGAACCATCAGACGGACTATGCGGAGCTGTACGCCATCACACACAGACACCGTGACGGGACTGCGACCTCTCAGCAGGCAGAGGCGGCGATTGTAAGTTATTTTATTATTATATTTTTTATAAAACCAAGTTAATAATGAAAAATGGTAATATTAATTGTTTCATAAAATGGCAGGAGCGGATGCAGCTGTCGCAGGCTGAGCTGCGACAGACCCAGCCTGAGGAGTCACAGGGGTCAGTGGACCCGACGGCTCCTCTGAAGGCGGGTTTGGCTCAGTCTGAGCACCCCGGACGAGTGCGGGGGATAGGGATAGGCGCCGGACCCAGCATGATCTACGGCAGGAGCGCCGCCTCTGAGGCTGGCAGCTCTAGAGGGGTCAGACGTCGGAGGGATGAGTCGATTGACCAGCTGCGGTCAGATTTGGAGCAGACGCAGCAGCAGCAGCAGATGCAGCAGATGCTGCAGGTACACGCAGATACGATGTACGCTCAGCAGACGCAGTGGCGTGAGATCGCGAATACCATGCTCGAGGGAGCATGGAGTCGCCTGTTCCCGAACGAGCAGCATCCAGCGGTTCCCCCTGTCCCTTACTACGTCGTCCTGAGTACTGCTCCTCCTCCTGCTGATGACGATGGTGCGGTTCAGTCTGCGCAGCGGCCCGATCCAG
Organism: Inga leiocalycina; assembly: GCA_963242795.1. Lineage (NCBI taxonomy): Eukaryota > Viridiplantae > Streptophyta > Magnoliopsida > Fabales > Fabaceae > Inga > Inga leiocalycina. Next base: position 80,967,701 of record OY725320.1, on the reverse strand, counting down.
CGGCATCTGAGGGAGCCCCACCTGAGGGAGCACCAGAGGATCAGCCCCCAGCTCCTTAGTTTAGGACTTTTTCTTTTCTTTTAAACATTTGTAAATATTTATGAGATTTTATTTCAGAATTTTCTTATTGTGTTTTATATAATTATATTTATATTATTATATCGCATTGAAATCATTTATAAATGATTTAAATCTAAATCTAAAAAAAAATAAATTATATATATATTTGTAGCGGTTCTAACCTAAAACCGCTACAAATGTAAATATTTGTAGCGGTTTTAAACTAAAACCGCTACAAATGTATAGATTTGTAGCGGTTATTAGTACATAACCGCTACAAATATATAATAATTTTATAAATTAAATATATATATAATTTATTTTTTTAAATATATTTTTTTAAAAAATAAATTATATATACATTTCTAAATAATTTATAAATGTATATTTGTAGCGGTTTTGAACTCATAACCGCTACAAATTTACTTATATATTTGTAGCGGTTTCCCTTCAGAAACCGCTACAAATATATATGTTTGTAGCGGTTACACACTAATAACCGCTACAAACACTCAAATCATTTGAATTTTGAAATTTGCCGCCTTTGTGCACATTTGTAGTGGTTATCTCATGTATAACCGCTACAAATTAGAAAATTATTTTTATATTTAATGTCCAACGGCTTTAATATTAGTAGCGGTTTAATATATTTAACCGCTACTAATTCTTTGAACATTAGTAGCGGTTATATATATAAAACCGCTACAAATACTCAACAAGTACATTTTGAATTTCCCACCAATTAACGGCTTGAATATTAGTAGCGGTTTTATAAATGTAACCGCTACTAAATTATAAACGTTGGAATTCCTGTAGCAGTTGGTGTAGCGGTTTAATAACCGCTACAAAGTTATAAACGTTGGATTTTCAAAATATAAGGTTCTAGGCATTCGTCATTATCTTCTCACTCATTCTTCTTCTCTATACTTTCTTCTCTCTCACTTGTAGCTATGGATAAATCATGGATAAGGTTGCCGCGCAATTCTCCTGAATATTTGTACGGATTAAACAGTTTCTTAGATTTCGCATTCACTCATGCCAGCTGTAACGGCAAGATCGTCTGTCCGTGTCGGAAATGCAAGTTCAAGAAGTGGCATCCACGAAATGTTGTGAAGGAACATTTGCTTGTGAAGCCTTTCCCTGAGGACTATACGTTCTGGGCAGTTCATGGTGAGAAGGCCGGAGTTAGATATGACGAGGCTCTTCCTCGAAGTTCTCAAGTAGGCGTTCAAGTAGATGAAGATGATCCTGTGAATGATGCTGTGCGTGATGCGTTTGGATTTCAAGGCGACAACTTCAACGAAGAAGTGCACGGCTCTGAGCCGGCTTTTATGGGGAATGAAGCAGCTCGGGATTTTTTCAGCTTGATGGATGAGGCAGATCGTCCTTTATATCAAGGTTGTCACAAATATTCTAAATTATCTTTCTTGATCAAATTGTATCATATCAAGTGCTTGTGTGGGATCACGGATAAGGGAATGTCGATGTTGCTCGACTTATTACAAGATGCATTCCCCGACGCCGAGATTCCCACAACGTTCTACGAGGCGAAGAAGATTATCAACAGATTGGGGTTGAATTATCAAAAGATTGATGCGTGCCCAAATGATTGTATGCTGTATTGGGGAGACGATTCCAGCAGGGAGACGTGCAAGAGATGTCACACATCGAGGTACAAGACAATTCGAAAGGGGAAAAAGCAGAAGAAGAAACCCGCAAAGATTCTCAGGTATTTCCCTTTGAAACCTCATCTACAAAGATTATTTATGTCGTCTAAAACTGCTGAGCACATGAGGTGGCATGCCGTTGATAAAAACGAAGACGGTAAATTAAGACATCCGCGGGATGCAGCTGCTTGGAAAACGTTTGACAACGACTTTCCAGATTTTGCGACTGACCCCAGAAATGTCCGGCTTGCGTTGGCGACCGACGGTTTCAATCCTTTCGGGAATCTTAGCACAAGTTACAGCATTTGGCCGGTAGTCTTAGTTCCCTACAACTTACCCCCTGGATGTGTATGAAACAAAGCTCTTTCATTATGTCTATGATCATTCCAGGCAAAAAGGCACCGGGCAATGACATCGATGTGTATCTCCAACCGCTTATTGCGGAATTGCTTGACCTGTGGAATGTCGGCTTGGAGACGTACGACGCTCACAGCAAGACTTTGTTCAACATGCGTGCAGCTTGATGTGGACGATCAGTGACTTTCCTGGCCTTGGCACATTATCTGGTTGGAATGTGCACACTGGGTCGGCGTGTCCGGCTTGCAATTTCGACTCTGACGCACTGCGCCTTCCCTACAGCCGAAAGTGGTGCTTTATGGGGCATCGGAGGTTTCTCAATGGAACGCATAAGTTCAGATTGCAACGGAATCGCTTCAATGGGAAACCAGAGAAAAGAGGACCACCTCAAACTTTGTCCGGTACAGATATCTTACAGCAGCTTGAGCATGTTGACGTCGAGTTTGGAAAAAGCGACGATTCAGCACAAACTCGCCAAAAGACGCGCAGGACTTCGGCGCCTCAGCAATGGAAGAAGATAAGTATCTTCTTCACGCTTCCGTATTGGAGATCTAATTTACTTCGCCACAGTCTTGATGTAATGCACATTGAAAAGAATGTTTGCGACAATGTGCTGTATACGCTGCTTAACGAACCCGGCAAGACAAAAGATCACCTTCAAGCCAGAAAAGATTTACGCGACATGGGAGTTCGTGAAGACGCTTGGCCAGATGAGCATGACAGATTTACACCGGCAAAGTTTACCCTCACAAAACCGAACAAGGATGTGTTCCTCGCGACGTTGAAGAAAATAAAAGTTCCTGATGGGTATTCAAGCAACATTTCTCGATGTGTCGACTTGCAGGCTCGAAAGGTTGCTGGCCTGAAGAGTCACGACTTACATGTTCTTATGCAGCAGTTACTCCCTCTGGCTATAAAGAATACACTTTCTCCCGATGTTTCCATCATTTTGGTGGAACTTTGTTCTTTCTTTCGGAAGTTGTGTTCTAAGGTTTTGATCGTTGAGGAGCTCGATCAGCTGCAGTCGAAAATCATTCTTACGCTTTGTCACTTGGAGATGATCTTTCCTCCGTCCTTTTTTACTGTGATGGTTCACCTCACAGTCCACCTCGTTCATGAAACAAAGCTCGCTGGACCAGTACAATATCGTTGGATGTATCCGATTGAGAGGTACTCATTTTAAATATGTGCTTTCATTTATTGTCCGTATTTAATGTTTGCTCGTCGTCCTTTTCATCATTTTATATCAATTTTCTCTTATGTACTTCGTAGGATCCTTGGGAAATTAAAATCTTACGTGAGGAATAAGGCGTGGCCAGAAGGTTCTATAGCTGAAGGCTATATAGGGGATGAGGTGCTATATTTTTGCTCAAGGTACTTTGATGATCTTGAGACGGCTTTCAACCTCCCGCCTCGTGTTGACGATTGTCCTGAACCTGTGCCGACATCAGGAGAATTTATCCCTCGTGTTGGTAAACCAGTTGGAGCAACTGAGAACTTCAAACTAACGGCAACTGAGAAGTTCCAAGCACATAGACATGTCTTGATTAATTGCAGTCAAGTTGAGCCTTTCATACAGTAAGAATTGTACACTCACATGTATGTTATTCGATCTATATCTTTCGTAACATTTCTCACTTTCATTTCACTAACGCCTTTCCATTATTAATTGCAGGGAATTCAGAAGTCATGTCAAGCATCAGCTCAGGATCCGTACACAGACATCCTCAGAAGTTGATAGGAGGGTCCACAGAGAATTCCCGGGCTGGTTTGCTCGCAGAATACTAAATGACCACAACCCACACTCACCGGATTTTAGAGCTCTCGCAATCGGCCCTCTTGATCATGCAAAACGGTTTACAGCATACAATGTCAATGGTTTTAAGTTTTGCACGGTTTCACGGGATCAGGGATTGCAAACACAGAATTCGGGTGTTTATGGCACATTTGGGACTAGGAGTTATACAAGCAGCAGTGACGCCAACATGCAGTTCGGAGGCGTCCCTTACTATGGCAAGCTTCTTGATGTGGTCGAGCTTAATTATCAAGGCCGTTTCACCGTGACGCTGTTCAAGTGTTTGTGGGCAAATACCACGACTTCTCTGGGACTGACAACTGACGACCTAGGGATCACATCAGTCAATTTCTCACGCCCGATTCATACTGGTATTTCTCAAGATAATGAGCCGTATATTCTAGCTTCAGAGGCACATCAGGTTTATTATGTCGAGGACGAGTGGCATAGGGATTGGCACATGGTCGTTCATTTAAAGCCAAGAGACCTTTACGACATGGGTGAAGGCGATAACATCGCCTACGAGAGTGAGCCATTTCAGCCAGCTGATTTTGAAAACTACTTCCCTGAAGGCGATGACAATTTACCTCTACTGCGGTGAGTTTTTTTAAGTCCACGTCATTTCAATTAAATTTTTTAAATTTAATAATACATCAATAACAATAATTTTTCTACAAAATTTCTGTAGGGATGGCGACGATGAGTGATCAAATTCAATTGTAAAAAATCTGTCTTTAAAAAAAATGCTAAAAATTTGTGTTAAAATAAAATGTAAAAAAAATTAAAATAATATTTGTAGAATTCAAGTGTAAAAAATTTTTCTTTACAAAAAATGCAAAAAATTTGTGTTAAAATAAAATGTAAAAAAAAAATTTTAAAAAAAAATTAATATAATATTTGTAGCGGTTATTAAACCGCTACAAAAAAATAAATAACCGCTACATTAACCGCTACAAATAATTAAACCGCTACAAAAATATAAATAACCGCTACTAATTAGTAACCACTACATTAACCGCTACAAATAATACGTAAATCCCTATAAATACCCTTATCACAACTCATTTCAAACACTCCCCAATTTCTTTTCACCTTACCCTTCTTTCATTTCCTTTCATTTACAACTTCTTTCGTATGAGTAGAGGAGCTGAATAATACGATCAAATATGGTAACAAGATTTTCAATTTCTTTTAGAATACTTCTTTCCTTTCTATAAAATTTATTCTAAAAATCTTTTTTTCTAGATATATCTTAACTCTATCTCATTTTCATCTATTTTTCATATACAATTACATTATATTATAAAACATAATAATTCTTTATTACCTAACTATCGTTAATAATATTATTAATATAATTTTATACTAATCATATTCAATTACATTTTTTATTTTTAATTTATTAATAAGTTAAACTATTAAATAATAAACTAATTGAAATAGATAAAATAATAACAAATTAAACCATTTAATATAATATTGAAAAAAAAGAAAAAAATCAACGTATATTTTTAAAAAAAATTTTAAATATTTGTAGCGGTTATTAAACCGCTACTAAATAACGCACCTTTTTAAAGGTAAATTTAAATTTTTTGGCGGCAAATTTGAATTTCATGAAATTAGTAGCGGTTTTAAGAACCGCTACTAATTTCATGAAATTCAAATTTGGTAGCGGTTTCTTAACCGCTACAAATAAAAAAAGTCATTTTTAACAAATTTTCATTTTTATATATTTGTAGCGGTTTTTTAACCGCTACAAAAAAAAATTCCTTTTAAAGCTGTAAATAAAATTTTTTATATTTGTAGCGGTTATATAACCGCTACAAAGATCTCTTGATTTTGTAGCGGTTACTATTAACCGCTACAAAGTTTGTAGCGGTTATTTTTGATTGAGTAGCGGTTTTATAGAACCGCTACAAAACCTCTTGCAACGTACGATTTAGTAGCGGTTTTTCTAACCGCTACTAACCTAGTTTGTAGCGGTTAGAACCGCTACGAATACCTATTTTTAACCGCTACTAAATCACGTTTTTTTTGTAGTGAACCCAGAGAGCATCAGGATTGATTCTACTCCCAAAACAGGTCACGTCCCCTCATACAAAGACTCTCTCATGGGGCTTTAAGGATCAGAGTTAAATGGAGTTGCCCATGAAATTTCTTCCTCAGAGGTTAATGCTCTGCTTCCAGATCTCCTGAACTAAACCTGGGAATTGCCAGAACCTTCCGATGACCTGAAGTTACTCATGGATATATATCCATCTATGCAAATCTCGTAAGAGGAACTCAACCGATGGGCAAGACCTTGGAACGCCTCCCTCGTTATCACCATCCTCGGTGCTAAAGTTAATTTTTTCAGGCTTAAGGAACACCTATACAAAATTTGGAAGTCCAATGGCTTTGACTTAATTGATCTCCCAAACAACTACTACGTTGTTAAATTTAGAGATCAAGCTAATTGTGAACGGCTCTACAAGAAAATCCTATTTGGTGGTCCTTGGACGGTTGCCCAGCACTCTATTCTTGTTCAGAGATGGTCCCCTTTCTTCGACCCTCTCAAAAATCCTCTAGGTCAAGTTGCTACTTGGGTCCGCATCCCTAATGTCCCTCTCCTCTGCTATAATAAGGAATGCCTTTGGAGAATGGGAGACATGATTGGCAAAACTATCAAAGTTGATATGAACACCATGGAAAATCCTGACGATAGGGAAACTACCATTCACAGGGGACGCTATGCGAGACTCTGTGTATAAGTGGATTTACAGAAGAAACTCGTTTCTAGAATCATCACGGCATCCAACCTTTTTAACATAGAATATGAAGGCTTAGGACTTATCTGCTTTGCTTGTGGTAGATATGGCCACCGTAAAGAGCACTGCAAATTTTCGATTAAACCTGATGGCATGGCTACAGTAGGGTCTTTATCATCTGAGAAGGATCCGACGCTAGTGCAGAATCTGAGCTCTACCCAGAATCCTTCTTCCTTATCGAAGGTACCACCGGAACAACCACCTCCAACCAAGGATCAGCACTTCAGTCCATGGATGCTTGTGCGCAAACCCGCCAGAGCACACCCTCCAAAAAACACAGTGAGTACGAACAGAGTTAGTGAGCGAATCCATTCCGGCTCTGCCTAGAGTATGGTCACTAGCAGTGTGTCCCAGTCCAGGTTCGCCGTCCTATCAAGTTCTGACCATGTAAAAGGCGCAATTCCCCAGCCATTTTCAAATTTGGTCATGGGCTCTGATAAGCAAGATCAAAGAGCCCCTGTGATGTCCACGGCAGAAGGTGAGCTAAGGAAAGGAAATAGGTTCAGTTTTGGTCAACACTCAAAAAGTAAGGGGGTCCACTTGGGGAGAAGAAAGTGGACAGAAAGGATAACCGCTGTGAATGATAAACCCAGCACCTCAGCTGGCGAGAAGGGGAAGGAATTGGACTCAAATTTAAGCCCAAATATTCCGCTAGCTCCTCCCAATTTGAAGCCCAAAAAGGGAACCAAACAAAGGACCCACAACTTGGTTAGAGGAAGCTTGATGGAGTGGGCCGAGCACAAGAAGGGAACCTTGGACGATTGCCTAAGAATCACCACCGAAAGAGGAGAAGGACATGAAGGAGTGGGCCGATCTGATCCCACTTGTGCTTTAAGTATTATAAATCATTCCTCAACTCCAATTAAATATGACCACCATGGAGTTGAACCCACTCCTATTTCAGTGGTGATTCCCAGTGAGTCCGAGAAGCTTGAGAAGAACAATTCTTTGGAGAGACTGTGAACATGTCCTTAGCTCCTCTAAATCATTCAAATCCTAATCAGGAATTGCTTGATCATGGGTCCGAGTTGCGCTATGTATCCCAGCTCGAAGTTGTTGTTCTAATGGAAGATAAACCACCTGACAAGTAAGTGATTTGTGCCTTTCTCCTTTTTGCTTGTGTTTATGATTATCTCATCTTGGAATTGTTGTGGGGCGGGTAGTAGTTCTTTTCCTAAAGTGTTGAAAGATGTGGTTAATAAATATGGCATCAATGTTATGTGTCTTGTGGAGCCCAGAGTTAGTGGGAATAGAGCAGATAATGTGGTGAAGAGGCTGGGGTTTAATGACTGGTTGCGTATCGAAGCTACCGGTTACGCTGGGGGTATATGGGTGCTCTGGAATAACTGGGAGGTTCATCTTGAATATATTGCTTCTAGTACCCAATTGATCCACTGCAAAATCTGTGACAAAAACAATTTGAGTCTGATGTTTGTGACTTTTGTCTATGGGGATACCAGTGTGCTAAAGAAAAGGGATCTGTGGTTGACTTTGCATGCCATTTTTCAAACGGTGTCTCTCCCCTGGCTGGTCTTGGGTGATTTCAATGCTTATCTTTCCTCGAGTGATAAAGAGGGTGGGGCTAATCCTAATTATATCTCTAAGATGGATCTTCAATCCTGCATTAATCGATGTAACCTCATTGAGGTGCCTTTTGAGGGTGACAAATTCACTTGGGAGAAATATGGGGTTAAAGAGAGACTTGATTGGGTTTTTTGTAATTTTGAGTGGGAAATCCTCAACCCCCACTCTAAATCTCTTCACCTCCTTAGGTTTAAGTCTGACCATCGGGTTGTTGTTGTTGCGGACCATTGCTTAGTTCCGGTCGCAATAGGGCGAGGAAGTTCCTCTACCAAGCTGGGTGGTGCATTGAAGATGGTTTCAGTGATGTGGTTAAAGAGGCTTGGCAGGGGAAGGATTGGCTCCAAGGCAAATCCCAATTTGCTAAAGATGCATTGGATTGGAACGATAACGTGGTGGGTAGTGTTGCAAAGAAGAAGAGAGATATCCTCCGTAGATTGGAAGGTATTGACCGTGCCAGACTCTGCGAGGGCTCCCAGAATGGTCTCCACAGGATTGAAAAGAAGCTTTGGGACATGTATCAAAAATTGGCTATGCAGGAAGAGCTGATCTGGTTCCAAAAATCTAGATGCAAATGGCTCAGCGGAGGTGACAGAAATATGAAATACTTCCACGCCAATGTGGTGTCAAGGAGAAAACGGGGTACTATTGGGGCTCTCCAAGACGATAATGATAACTGGGTTACTGAGGAGAATCGTTTGAGAGATATAGCTCTTGAGCATTTCCAAAATCTCTATTCGGCCGACAACGTCTCCTCCCCCTTCTCCCCTTGGACGGCTCGCTTCCCTCCCATGAGCGCTCTTCAGCTTGATCTTCTTCATAGGCGGGTTTCCCCGGTCGAGATCAAGAATGCGGCTTTTGAGATGGGAGCCTTCAAAGCTCCGGGTCCTGATGGTTTGAATCCCTACTTCTTCCAAACTCAGTGGGATTTAATTGGGCAAAAGATTTGTGACCTGGTCATTAGGATCTTCGATAACCCGGATGAGGTGAAAGCAATTAACCATACTAACATTGTCCTTATTCCCAAGGTTGATCATCCGGTCTCCTTTAAAGATTTTAGACCTATCTCTCTTTGCAATGTGAGCTATAAAATTGTCGGCAAGGTTATTGCCAATCATTTCAAAGGTGTCATGGACTATCTTGTTACTGAAAACCAATGTAGCTTCATCGCCGGGAGGCAAAGCATGGACAATATCATCATTGCTCAAGAGGCTATTCATACCATGAGGAATAAGAGAGGGAAGAAAGGCTTTATAGCGGTGAAAGTTGACATGGAAAAGGCTTTTGACAGGTTAGACTGGCGTTTCTTAGAATTCACCCTTCATAGCCTTGGTTTGCGTGGGGACTTCATCAAGTTAATTATGAGCTGTGCATCCTCTGCCACCATGAGCATTATCTGGAATGGGATTCCGTCAGATCCCTTCACTCCTTTAAGAGGAGTGAGGCAGGGTGATCCTCTAAGTCCATACCTTTTTGTTCTATGTATGGAGCTTCCTGGCTAGCTCATTCATCATGAAGTTGATATAGGGAACTGGAGACCCCTTCAAATGTGCACCTCTGGGCCCCGTATTTCCCATCTTTTCTTTGCTGATGACCTCCTTCTTTTTGGTGAAGCCTCGTTTGATCAAATGGAGGAGATTAGAAATGTTATGGAATTATTTTGTAAGGTCTCTGGCCACAAGATTAATCTGAGTAAGTCAAAAATGTTTGTATCCAAGAATGTTCACTTCAATAGAGCTTTTGAGATGAGTCAGATTGTGGGGGTTGGGCTCACTAACGATCTTGGGAAGTATTTGGGTGTTCCCCTCCTTCATAAACGTATGGTCAAAATGACCTTTGCCCCGCTTCTCCAAAAGGTGAGATCAAATTTGTCCAGCTGGAAAGGTAAATTCCTGAGCATGGCTGGTCGAACGGTTCTCATCAAGTCGGTCCTATCTGCCATTCCTCAATATCAGATGCAATCAACCTTGGTTCCGAAAGGTGTCCTTTCTACAATCGAGAAATTAAGCAGAGATTTTTTTTGGAATCAGCATGAAGATTCCAGGAAAATGCATCTAGTAGCTTGGGACATTCTCAAAAGAAGGAAGCATGAGGGTGGATTGGGGATTAAGGACCTGCGCTGCCAAAACAGAGCTTTTCTCATAAAATTGTGTTGGAGTCTTGTCACCAACCCGGAAGCTCTGTGGGTCAAGTGCCTTCGTGCTAAATACTCTTGTGGCTTATCCTCAATTCCTTATGTGGAAAAGTAGCGTAGCCAATCGGCCGTGTAGAGTGGAATTGTTGCGGTTTGGGAGGATTTCCAAAGCGGCCTTGGCAAGAAGCTCAGAAGCGGAAGAACCACGCATGCTTGGCAGGATTGCTGGGCACCTCTTGACAAGCCTCTAAAATTTTTCGTAAATAGGAATTTGCACCTCGTGGATATGGAGCTCTGGTTTGCTTCTTCACTTCCCCTTCTGGTCACTGGGACAGAGCGCAATGGGAGGCTTTTCTACCTACTTGGGTTGTGGATAAAATCATGATACTCCCCCCTCCCACAGGCACTGTAAATGACGTGTTTTGTTGGCGTAATGCTCCCGATGGTATCTTCAGCGTGAAATCTGCCTATGAGGGTATCTACCATTAGCAGCCCCTCCCTCACCAACCTCCCTGGCGGCAACTTTGGTACTGGGGTGTTCCTGAAAGAATCAAACTCTTTATGTGGTAGGTTTTCCATGAGAAACCACCGACAAATGAGATTAGAGCAAGATACAACCCGAGTGCCCTAAACACTTACCCTTTTCAGTGTGAGAGTGAAGAAACCATCCTTCATGTTCTGAGAAACTATGAGCAGGCCCAGAGAGTGTGGTTTTCTTTAACTAACCATTTATATTCTACTATGTTTGCTTCTAGTAATTTACAGGATTGGCTCTCATGGAATTCACAGCATTCCCTCGGAAACAAGAGAATGGCTAGATGGACTTGGCAAAAAGTATTTAGTACCACATGCTGGCTTCTCTGGAAGAACTGGTGTTGTCAGGCATTCGAAGGTAAAGCTGATAAACCAATGCAACTTGTTCACAAATGCATCTTTCATCTTTCAGAATCGGTGGAGGCTGGTCGCTTCCATCACCAGATCTTTCAAGTTTTAGAGAGAAGTCTTCTTAACTGGCTTCCCCCGAAAGAGGGTTATATTAGATTAGACGTAGATGGTTCGACTGCTAGCGATGGCCTATCAGCCTGTGGAGAAGTCATCCGTGATCACCAAGGTAACTGGATACGTGGATTTCAACAAAAGTTAGGACTCTCTTTCCCAACTACTGAGGAAATCCACACAATCCATAGAGGGCTCCACCTTTGTAAGCAGTTGGGTTTCAAGAAAATCATACTGTTCGCAAACTCACTTCAGGCCATCCACTTACTGTCAACACATTGTGAGATTGACCACCCTTTGCACGACGTCATCTTTGATACCAAATCCCCTATTTATGCAAACTGGGACTTGAAGATTTTCCATACACATAGGGAGAATACTCGCTGTGCAGATTACCTTGCATGATCAGCTCACTATAGCACCCAGAGTTATGCCAAATTACGCTCACCGTCGGTGGAATGTATCAGTCTTTTTGCGTTAGAATGTGGTTTGCTGCCACAAGAACAATCTTTGGGGCCTCGCCCTTGATATTGTAACTTTTCAAGCTTTTCTTGCCTTTGTATCTCAAAAAAAAAGTCTGAGGCAAAATGTTTTTCTTTTTTCTTTTCATTTGAATGTGCCTTTACAAAAACGCAGGATGTAGCGTGGAAGTTGGAGAGAAATTAAAACTTACCACGACAATGTTGAGTGGCAAAAGAAATATGGAAGTGAGAGAGAATATGGCATATATGTAAAATCATTCAATTATGAAATCCTGAATTGCATTGCTTGAACTGACTTGGAATTTGTTAAATTTAGACATCTGATTCAGGATTTGAGTATTTCAAAAAGCTTTTAATGATGAATTTAAAAACTTCTCTGACTTGGAATACGTTCCACCTATTGGGTTCAACTCAGATGGACGATGCCAGTGGTCGAAAACTTCCGCCGGATAGAGTATTGGGAATGAGTGTTGCTGCTGGAAGAGGGTTGAAAGCTAAGAAGGGAAGTAAAGAAAATTCCTCAACGCCTACTGAAGTGCCTGCAGCGGAGGAACAAGGTCTGGATACAGAGGCGGAGGAATATGAAAATCCGCAGGTCATGGCAGGTCTGAACTTTTCTTATAAGGACTCGCTGCTAGGATTTAAGAGAGCAGATTTCAATGGCATTGCTTTCGGAGATTCATGCAACGAGGGAGACTCACTTCTGGCGGACCTGTTGGATCAGTCCTGGGATATCCCTGAACCTTCAGAGGAACTCAAAAAGCTCATGGAGATTTATCCTACTCTTCATATGTCTCAGGAAGAGTACAATAGATGGGCAAGACCGTGGAATAACGCGTTGATTATCACCACTCTGGGTACAAGAATCAATTTTTATAGACTAAAGGAACACTTAAGCAGGATTTGGCATATCAGTTGCTTTGAATTAATAGACATCCCAAACAATTATTATGTGGTTAAATTCAAAGACCCGGATAACTGGAGAATTCATTACAAGAAAGTTCTTCTTGAAGGTCCATGGACGGTTGCTCAGCACTCCATACTCGTGCAGAGGTGGTCACCTTACTTCAATCCCTTTAGTAATCCCTTAGGTCGTGTGGCAACCTGGGTCAGAATTCCACATGTTCCACTTTTGTGTTATAATAAAGAATGTATGTGGAGATTAGGTGATTTAATTGGGAAGACTCTTAAGGTTGACATGAACACTATCGCTAACCTGGAGGATGATGAAGCCAAAATCCATCGTGGACGGTATGCTAGGATATGCGTTGAAATTGATATTCAAAAGAAGCTGGTCCCATGGATAATCTCAACAACAAATCTATTCGACATAGAATATTAGGGCCTTGGTCTCATTTGCTTTTCCTGCAGCAGATACGGGCATAGGAACGAACAGTGCCAGTGGGGGCTCTCTCAGCAAGGTGATACTACGGTTGAGCTTTCGAACCAGAGTAGGACAGTTGCTCCTAGGAGGCCACCAGAGTAGCAAAAGCTTCAGGTGAAAGACGACCTATTCGGGCCATGGATGCTGGTTCAAAGGCCAGGTAGAGCACGTCTCCCGAGGAAGGTGATGAATAGGGGCAGAGAAGAAGCTCGAGGTCCCTCTAAAAGGACTAAGGGAGCGGCTAAGGACAGAACTGATCTATCCAGATTTGTTGTTCTGGCAGACCCAGACCAGGACATAAGTGATGACTTTGAGACGTGTTTGAATTCTGGAAGTGGAGGTATGGTGCCGAAGAGTCAGAAGTAATGTTCACCCGCGCCTAAGGTGAGTCTTGGTCAGGGAAAGCTGGTGTCTGATAACGTAGGGCTCAACCAAAAGAAAAAAGGCTTTAATGTAGATGCAAGGAAGTGGGCCCAAGTCAAGAATAAAAGCAATGGAAAGTCCATTTCAATTGGGGTTAGTCATGTAGCCCAAAACTCGGGTATGGGCTCAAGCAAAGTGGAGGACGTTCAAGCACCGAAAAAGACTAAGCCTATTTAGACTCAACGTTTGCATCAAGTTGTTAAAGGAAACTTGGAGATCTCTGGACCTTCTATTGCCAAATAGCATATACAGCCAAGGAAGAGCACGATTCCACGTGGAAAGGCCAAAAGCATAACTTTGGTGTGCCCAGCTGAGGTCATGGAGGACGTTAATACAGAGTGTGCTCAGGATTTTAATAATTTGGTGCTGCCACCTTCTAAACCCAGCTCAGGGAATTTCGGAAAGCAGGAGGGAAACACGGAGATGCTCTCTACGTCTCAGCTGGTTGTGGAGGTTCTTCTGGAAGGCAAGCCACCGGACGGGTGAGTCTTCTCGTTTTTGTTCCAGGCCTATTAATTATTTTAATTATGATTATTTCATCCTGGAACCGTCGTAGGGCAGGAGGTAGAGTGTTCCCACGAATATTAAAAGATGTAGTTAACAAGTATGGGATTAATGTCATGTGTCTTGTTGAACCAAGAATCAGTGGTAATAGAGCTGAGAAGGTGGTCAGGCTTTTGGGTTTTACTGATTGGATTAGGATTGAAGCTACTGGGTATGCGGGTGGTATTTGGGTTCTTTGGAATAATAGGGATATCCTGCTTGATTATGTTACTTCTAGCACTCAACTCCTCCACTGTAGAATCACTGATAAAGGGAGTCAACATCATATGTTGGCGACTTTTGTTTATGGGGATACCAGTGCTTTTAAGAAGAGGGCACTGTGGTCCGCTTTACAAGCCATTAGCCAAAATGTCTCTACTGCTTGGCTCATTCTGGGGGACTTTAATTCATTCCTTGATCCCGAGGATAAAGTAGGTGGTGCTACTCCTTTAACCAGCTCTATGTATGATTTCCAGAGTTGTATCAATGCTTGTAGGCTATGTAGCATCCCTGTAGTGGGGGATCGTTTCACTTGGGAAAAATCCGGGGTCAAGGAGAGACTAGACTGGGTGTTTGGCAATTTTGATTAGGACCTTCAAAATCCTCAAGCAAAAGCTTATCATAACCTTAGGTTCAAATCGGACCACCGTGTCATAGTTGTCGCTAATAACTCTCCGAGAGTTAACAGGAATTTGGTTAGAAGGTTTCAATATCAAGCAGCATGGTGTATGGAAGAGGGCTTTAGTGATATCGTCAAATCATCTTGGGAGGGTAAAGATTGGCTTCAAGGATGGCAGGAGTTCATAAAAGAGGCAACATTATGGAATGAGAAGGTGGTTGGGAATGTGGCAAGGAAGAAAAGAGAAATTATTCGGAGATTAGAAGGCATTGATCGTGCTAGACGAGCGACTGGGTTCCAAAACGGGCTTTTCAAAATTGAAAACCAGCTCTGGAAATTGTATCATAAGCTTGCCCTGCAAGAGGAGCTCATTTGGTTCCAAAGATCAAGATGCAAGTGGATTAGTGGGGGGGATAGGAACAAAAGATTCTTCCATGCGTGTGCGTCAACCAGAAGAAAAAAGAGCAAAATTGAAGCCCTACAGGATGAGAGCGAGAATTGGGTTACTGAAGCTAACCAATTGAGGGGTATGGCGCTTGATTATTTCAAGAAGCTATACACGGCTGAGAATTTGTCCTCCCCCTTTTCCCCTTGGCCTGCCAACTTCCCTATCTTAGATTCGAGCCAGTTGGAATCCCTTCAAAGACAAGTTTCTCCCATTGAAATTAAAAATGCTGCTTTTGCTATGGAAGCTCTCAAGGCTCCGGGTCCAGATGGCCTTCACCCACATTTCTTTCAAACCCAATAGAACTGGATTGGTCAAAAAGTGTGCGACCTGGTATCTAACATGTTTGGGAATCCGGGAGAGATTCAAGCAATTAATCATACCAATATTGTCCTAATCCCTAAGATTGACCATCCTTTATCCCTTAGGGATTTTAGGCCTATTTCCTTGTGTAATGTGAGCTACAAAATTGTAAGCAAAGTGCTCGCAAACCGGTTCAAAAGTGTTATGAGCTATCTCGTGGCGGAAAACTAGTGTAGCTTCATCTCAGGAAGACAAGGTGTCGATAATGTCATCTTAGCTCAGGAAGCAATTCATACTATAAGAAATAAAAGAGTCAAGAAGGGCTATGTGGCAGTGAAGGTAGATATGGAGAAGGCTTTTGATCGGCTAGACTGGCGGTTCCTGGATTTTACTCTCCACAACCTGGGTTTGAGAGATGATTTTGTTAATCTAATCATGTTATATGTCTCTTCAGCTTCTATGAGTATTATCTGGAACGGTGTCATCTCAAAAAAATTTACACCTGTTAGGGGAGTGAGGCAGGGTGACCCGTTGAGTCCATACCTATTTGTTCTATGTATGGAGCTCCTGGGATAACTTATTCATCAGGAAGTAGATATGGGTCATTGGAAACCCTTAAACCTGAGCTCCGCGGGTCCAGCCATATCTCTTCTTTGCTGATGATCTGATATTATTTGGCGAAGCCACCTCCAATCAGATGGAAGTGATTAGGAGTATCATGGAACTATTTTGTAAGGTATCTGGCCACAAAATCAACCTGCAAAAATAAAAAATGTTTGTCTCTAGGAACGTCCAGTTCAATAGGGCTTGTGAGATGAGTCAGAGTGTGGGGATTGGGCTGACAGCTGACCTTGGGAAATACTTAGGGGTTCCGCTCCTGCACAAAAGAATGGTTAAGTTGACTTTTACCCCTTTAATCCAGAAGGTGAGATCAAAGCTGGCATGTTGGAAAGGGAGATTTCTAAGCATGGCAGGGAGAACGGTGTTTATCAAATTTGTCCTCTCTGCAATTCCCCAATACCAAATGCAATTAACATTGATTCCAAAAGGGGTCCTATCGCTCATTGAGAAAATAAGTAGAGATTTCTTTTGGAACCAGCATGAAGACTCTAAGAAACTTCACCTGATAGCATGGGATATGCTGAAGAGAGCTAAGGCGGAAGGTGGCTTGGGAATAAAGGATCTCCGCTATCAGAACAAGGCATCTCTCATGAAACTTTGCTGGGGATTGATCACGAAACCCGACTCTCTGTGGGTTAAATGCTTGCATATGAAATATTCTTGTGGAATGAGTATTATACCTCAGGTGCAGAGAAAGTGCAACCAATCAACCGTATGGAGTGGTATAGTGGCAGTGTGGGATGTTTTTAAGCAGGGCTTGGGTAGGAAATTAAAGAATGGGAGGTCCACAAAGGCATGGCAGGACTATTGGGCCCCAATAGATAGACCGCTAAAAGAGTACATAAACAATAATGCTACTTTAGTGGACCTGGATGCCTGTGTTTGCTCCTTTGTAACGCAGGAAGGCCAATGGGACAGGAGGAAATGGGAGAGTTTCCTTCCTGCCGGGGTGGTGGAGAAGATAATGCTAGTTACCCCTCCTAGTGGATCTGAGGAGGATGTGATATACTGGCGAATGTCTTTGGATGATATGTTCAGTGTGAAGTATGCTTACAACCATATATACCACCAGCAAGAACTGGGTAACCAATCTCACTGGCAGAATTTATGGCGCTGGGGAACTCCTGAGAGGGTAAAATTCTTTATGTGGCAGGTTTTCCATGAGAAGCTTCCAACGAACCAATTGAGAGCGAGGCTTAACCCGAATATCCCAAACACCTGTCCTTTTGAGTGTGAGAGTGAAGAGAATATCCTCCACATTTTAAGAGACTGTGAGCAAGCCAGGAGAGTGTGGGTTTCCTTAGCTAACTCCTTACATCATAGTATGTTTTTCTTTGGTAATTTGCAGAATTGGTTGCAATGGAACTCCCGATGCTCCCCAGGGAATAAGAGGACGGCTAGGTGGCCATGGCAGCGAGTGTTTGGCACTATTTGTTGGCTTCTGTGGAAGAATCGCTACAGTAAAGCTTTCGAAGGAACAGCCGATGATGCGAAGATGATTGTTCAAAAGTGTATGTTTCACTTACTTGAAGGAGTGGAGAATGGGCACTTCCGTCACCAAATATTCCAGATGCCAGTAAGGGGGAAGATCACTGGAGGCCGCCGGACCCAGGTTATGTACGCGTTGATGTGGACGGATCGAGGGACAGTAGAGGGCATGCAGCTTGTGGAGGTGTCATTCGGGACCATCAGGGCACTTGGATGTGTGGATTTCAACAGAAGTTGGGACATAATACCTCGACTGCTGCGGAAATCCATGCAATACACAGCGGACTTCAACTATGTAAGCATATGGGACTTACTAAGATCAGGCTATATACGATTCTCTTCAAGCTATTCATTTGTTATCGATTGATTGTGGGTCTGCTCATCCACTATATAACGTCATCTTAGACACTAGATTGCTTATCTTCATGGATTGGGATATGGAGATCTTGCATGCTTATAGGGACGATGTCAGATGTGCTGATCACCTAGCAAGAAGGGCTCAGTTGAGCAATCATGTGTACTTGGTGTTCGACACTTCGCCAGCGGAATGCAACGCGCTTTTTGTGCTAGAGTGTGGTGGTATACTACCGGGTCAATGTGTGATGCATATTTCCTAGCATCTCTTTTGTAAACCTCAAGCTTTGCTTGCCTTTGTACTTCAAAAAAAAAAAAAAGCTTTTAATGAGATTTTCCCTTTTTATAAAGGTCCAATTGCAACTCATTTTTAATGGGTACAACTCTTCTATATCTTTGTAGAAGTTAAAGACATAATACATACAACTAAGAAAGAATTACGAACTCCTTAAACATATGAGTCGTGCTTTTAGGTAATAAATTTTTTAACAAGAGACTTTTTTACCAATTTTTTAAATTAAAAATGAATAATTATATTGAGTATTTGCAATAAATCTAATACAAAATAGGGAAAATCCTAGATAAAGAGCCTGCAAATTATACAAAAGATAAAGAGGTGAACGAAAGTTAATAATAGTTAATAAAATATGGGAAATGCCTTAACAAAATTTGTGAATGACATGAAATTGTGAATTTATTAAAGTGAAAAAGTGTGGTCGCTTTGATGCCAGCTACTAAGCCTATCCAAAATTCCAAGTAATTAATGGTTGAAATTTCAATTTTCACTCAAGAAGATAGCAAAATATATCAAGTATTTCCTTTCCAGTTTTTTTAACATCATTAAATTAAAAGTAATACAGCACATTAAAAAATTTATTGTATAAACATATTTAAAATTTGTTTGAAGATCCAATTACAACTGTTTTTAACTGGTACAACTCTTATTTAGCTTTGTGTATAAGTTGAAGACAGAGTACAGCTAAAAAAGCATGAGTGGTTGATAAATTCCTATTTTTATTATATGTTTTTATATTTTAATTAAGGATTTTGTTATAGTTATTGAGCCTAAAATACCTTTCTTGAGATAAATTGAGATCAAAAGTAAATAGATTAAATTAGGAGTAAAAAAGGGAAAAATTGTCAATAAAATTATAATTATTCTTAATAATTTATTTTTCTCAGAATATTTGATGTTGTTTAAATTTTTTTTCAATTGAAAATACTTGAAATTTAGATTAAATCAGAAAAATGGCAATTTGGGGCTGAAATTTGGAAAATAACACTTTAGTCTCTCCAATTTGAAACATGACAGTTCAGTCCCATTTAAAACACTGCGTTTTACTCTCTATGGACTAGGTCAGACGTGAATCAGCTGCAGAGCAAAAAGGACGGGAATTATATACAGAGGCACGAAACCAGAGCACAGCGCCGCTAGACCTTGCGACCTTCATTCCCTTCGGTTTCTTCTTCCTCTCGCCGGCGGCTCATCCACCACCACAAGCCGCCGGCGAGCATCACATCCGTCGTCCACCATCTATCATCGGTAATCTGTGCTCGAGCAGCTGGACATAGAACAGATTGGGAGTGAGCTGGGAGGCAGAGGCCGTGAATGGGGGGCCGAAAGCTGAGAGTCAAGAACGGAGAAAGTGACGGAAAGGGATCTATGGAGCTGGAGTCGCCACCATCGTTCACCTTCGACCCCATCTAACCACCACACGATCACCGGCTCTTCCCCTCTGTCCTTCACCGAGATCTGTCTCCAACCACTCCCCTGTTCTTGTTGTCGTCAGAGTTGATACTTCGTCAGCTTCATCACCCACAACATTCGCACACTGCACCATTGCTTTCTTCAATACAAGACAGAGCTACAGCTACAGCCTCCAGAAACTTCACATTAGTTTCCTCTTGGTCTTCCATTATTTCAAACGTGGCTTCTTGCTCTGTGTGAATGTTAAATTCAGAACCAACATCCCTATATTCAATACTAATTGATCACTTTCATAGCTGATTGACATGTCTGAAATTGGGGAATTGTTTGGTGAAGCTGAATTGATGGTTGGCAGTGGCTAAATTTCGCAACTTGAAGATGGAAGTTAAGGGCTTGAGTTCTAAGCACTATAAAGGGGAGTTTTATGTTTTAATTCATTTGTTAACCTTTATAATTATGATTTTCTGTCTTGGAGGATTGTATTTATATTACTAGACCTTTGTTACTTAGTTAAGTACTTAGTTTGGATTAATTTGTGATTTGAAATAGTTAATGATGAATTTTGTGCTCATCAATATATGTGGTTACATATATGTTTCATTGTAATTTTCCTGATTCTCTATTATCTTGTATGGTATTATTTGGATATCAAGTTGATTTTGGATTATTTTGGAACCAATTGCATCAATTAATTCATAATCACACACTAAAAGTGCTTAATAACATCTCTAGAGTAGAGGTTCCTCTCTTTTGGTGTTAGACTCATCGGTTGAGAGGGTTTGGTAATTTAGAAAACTTGGTGATTTCATAAATTGCATACAAAGTGGTTTCTAATAGTGTTTTAAGAAGTGATTATTTTCTAGGTTTAGGAATAATCAGCAATTAATTCATTAGACTCAACGGTGTTTGAGGTTTGATATTTTGAGAAACTTTGGTTGCAATTACTAATGTTTTGTACCGAGTTTCGATTAGAGGGGTTAAGCCTTACTTGGTGTGAAAGTGTTTAATCAATCTAACTCAAGCTAGCTCAAAGGGTCTTTTGGGCATTTTCGCCTAAACTAATAAATTGAACTTCTATTATTATTATATGAATTATGATTGCTTTTGCAAACCATTTTCAAGAGATTCATTTCATACATTCCCATTTCCATTCTATCATACCTAAAAATACCAAAAATATTGTAATTTAGGACTTTTATCTTTATTGCTTTATAGTTGTAGTTTCAAAAGATCAATTTTTTCTCTTGTTATCATTTCATATCAATCATTGCACTTAGTTCATAGGTAATTAATAAAAAACTTTTTGAGAGACGGTCTGATATTGCACCCTATATTGCAATCCTTGATTTAATTTTTGAAAAGGTTACCAAGACATAAAAGCCGACAACACTTATTCTTCAGTGGTGCCTTAAGGTAAAAAATTTTGTAATGAGATACTTTTTAACATTTTTTAAATTAAACAAAAAGTATAATTATATTGAGTTATTAGTAATATATCTTATACAAAATAAAGGACAAGGCCTGTGAAAGTCTCATGAAATAGTACGCAAAAGACACGAGCGATCATTGAAGCCATGTGAAAGCTGATACTCTGTTCTTTCTTTTTTAAATAGAAAGATGTATTTCATAAAATGAGGAAATCTCACCAAGGAAACACATATCTATTGTCTTGTTATGGAGGACGCGTAAAGGAAAGGGAAGAGATAGAGAAGAAAGGAGAGGAGGGAATGAGAGTGAAAGAGGAGTGATGGAAGAGAGAAGAGAGGAGGAGATCAGAAAATGCGCAAACATTCTCGAACGGCTTTATGTAAAATCCCTAATCCAATATTAATGCGCATGCAAATTTTGGAGATAAAAAATATTAGTTTCTATTCAATTCATCAAAGTTGGGTACAACTAGGAACTGTAGCCCTCTTTATGGAGCTTCTAGAGAGGAGTCATAGATCAAAACTTAATCATAATAAAATATAGAGTAAAATATTCTGACTACTCTTTTGTTTTGCCTTAATTTCATATATATCTCTTTCTTTTGAAAATTTATATTTAAGTTCAAACCTATAACTCCATTAAGAATATTCAAAAAAGATTCCAAAATATTTTTTAATTAAACTTATATTAAAGTTAATTTGCATATCATCAACTGTTCTTCCCTTGTGAAAAATAAAGAGTCAAAACTTTTGAAAGCCCATAAGTGAGTCAAGCTCCTCCGATGCCTTCCACTGCTCCATAGAATATGATGAAAAAAATGTCGTTGAAATATATTTTTATATTTAAAACATAAATTAAATAAGTTTTACAAAATATGATAAAAATTAAAATAATAAAATTTTATAACATAATCAAAATTAATAAATTTTATAACATATTAGAAAGTTTGAAAATATATATTAAAATTATTTTTTGGTTGTATAATTTTTTTTGGTGAAATAAATGTTTAAATAATTATTATGTTAAAGAGGGGTGTTTTGGTAAGAAAAAAGTTTAAAAGTCAAACTTACTAGTCAGTTAACAGTTTGATGAATGAAAATTGAATATTAAATACATGAAGGTTTGTATGGAAAAAAAAAATCAATGCTAAGATGTATACAACGTAGGTTTGGGATCAATACCACATCGAGGAGAAAAGTTGCACTAACAGTTAAAATCTAATGTTGACCAGTAAGACTTTTTAGCGGCAAAAGAGTGATAATGCTCCCTTTTTAACACTTTCAGGACAATATTGATATAAAAACTTTTGGATACTTACAGTTTTACGTGAAAACTTTCCAAAAAAATTGGATTGGACCTGCCCGGTATATATAGTTCGATGTCAATGGCGACACATATTTGTTAATGTGGCAGCTTGCATGCAAGTGGATTTCAAAAATTTAACATATGAATAAACATCTGTCCTCAGTTAAAATCCTACCACAGGTTTAAAAACCGATGAAGTTATGCAGGCAGTGACGCGTGTCCTTCCTTGCTACTTGCTAGTAGTATATTCTCTATATAAGTAACATGAAGGCCTTGTGTTTTTCTCAGGTTTCAAGTTCCAAGTAGTCTTGAACATCAAGTGGTATTGTGAGACAAAAATGCCTGCGCGGTCACTGTTCATAAGCCTCTCCTTCCTCTGGTTTTCCTTCACCACCATCAAACCATTCTCACTAGCCTCTGCTTCTGAAGAAGCAGTAGTGAATGACGTTAATGCAGAAGCTCTTGTGGCAGGTCAAGAGTACGACATAATGTCAGCTATATGGGGAGCAGGAGGTGGTGGGGTTAAACCAGAAAAAACTAGAGTGGAACTCTAGAGTGGTGGGAAATGTTGCCAAAAAGAAAAGAGAGCTCATCCGAAGGCTGGAAGGGATTGATCGGGCCAGGAGTAGAGAGGGCGGTCCCAATGGACTTTTTAAGATTGAAAGGCAACTCTGGGACATGTATCATAAAATTGCCTTACAAGAGGAATTGATCTGGTTCCAGAAATCAAGGTGTAAGTGGATTAGTGGTGGTGACAGAAATACGAAATTCTTTCATGCAAGTGTTTCTGCGACTAGGAAGAGAAGTAAAATTGAGGCTCTGCAGGATGATAATGGTAACTGGGTGTCTAATGAGGCTCAGTTAAGAGACATGGCCCTTGATTTTTTTCGGGATCTCTACTCGGCTGAGACTTCATCTTCTCCTTTCTCTCCTTGGAGGGCATGTTTCCCTCCTCTCGACAATATTCAACTTGATCTTATTCAAAGGCCTGTTTCACCCACTGAGATAAAAAATGCTGCTTTTGAGATGAGAGCTTTTAAAGCTCCAGGGCCGGATGGTTTAAATCCCCACTTTTTTCATACCCAGTGGAGTGTTATTGGCCAAAAGATGAGTAACCTGGTGACCAAGATTTTTGAAAATCCAGAAGTCATCCATGACATTAATCATACGAACATCACCCTTATCCCTAAGGTCGATCACTCGACTTCCCTGAAAGATTTTAGACCTATATCCCTTTGCAATGTTAGCTACAAAATCGTCAGCAAAATTATTGCCAACTGCTTTAAGAGAGTCATGAGACATCTGGTTGCTGAAAACCAATGTAGCTTTATTGCAGAAAGACAGGGTGTGGATAATATCATTATTGCCCAGGAGGCAATCCATTCCATGAGATACAAGAGAGGTAAAAAGGGATATATTGCCGTGAAAGTTGATATGGAAAAGGCTTTTGACCGACTTGACTGGCGATTTCTCGAATTCACTCTTAACAGCTTGAGTTTGGGTACTGATTTTGTCAAGCTGATTATGTCCTGTGTTTCGTCCCCTTCCATGAGCATTATTTGGAATGGAATTGCCTCTGAGAGATTCCGGCCTTCTAGAGGGGTGAGACAGGGTGACCCTTTGAGCCCTTATCTGTTCGTCCTATGTATGAAAATGCTAGGCCAACTTATCCACCATGAAGTTGAATTGGGAAATTGGCATCCTCTTAAATTGAGCTCTAATGGCCCTAAGCTATCTCACCTCTTCTTCGCGGATGACCTTGTCCTTTTCGGAGAGGCTTCAAACGAGCAGATGACTGAGATCCGTGATGTCATGGCTCTTTTCTGCCGAATCTCTGATCACAAGATTAATCTGACTAAATCTAAAATGTTCATCTCTAATAATGTTCATTTTAACAGGGCATATGAGTTGAGTCAGACTGTAGGGATTGGTCTGACTGCTGACCTTGGGAAATATTTAGGCATTCCCCTCCTGCACAAACAGATGGTTAAGAGGACGTTTGCACCACTTCTCCAAAAGGTGAAATTGAAATTGGCTAACTGGAAAGGTAAATACCTGAGTATGGCGGGTCGATCGTCTCTCATCAAGTCTGTCCTATCAGCGATGCCTCAATACCAGATGCAATCAACTCTTGTTCAGAAAGGGGTGTTAGCAATGATTGAAAAGCTCAGCCAAGATTTCTTTTGGAATCAACATGATGAATCCAAGAAACTACACCTGCTTTCATGGGACGTTCTTAAAAGAAGAAAGTGTGAAGGTGGTTTGGGAATAAAAGACTTGCATTGTCAAAATAAAGCTTTTCTCATGAAATTGTGCTGGGGTCTTATCAAAAAACCAGATGCCTTTTGGGTGAAATGTTTACGAGCGAAATACTCATGTGGATCTGCTGTTGTTCCACATGTTTAGAGGTGGCATAACCAGTCGGCGGTTTGGTGTGGAATAGTGACCGTCTGGGATGATTTCATAAGGGGCCTTGGCAAATGCCTGAGAAGTGGCCGAAATACGCTTGCTTGGCAGGAATGCTGGTCTTCAGTGGAAAAGCCCCTTCAATTCTTTATTGACAAAAACAGCCACCTAGTTGATATGAGTGCTAATGTTCGCTCCTTTAGGACTCAATCGGGGCATTGGGATAGAGCTAAATGGGAATCCTTCCTTCCAAATTGGGTGGTAGATAAAATAATGTTGATTCCCCCACCTTCGGGCATTGATGAGGATACTATTTGTTGGCGAAATGCTCCTGATGGGAACTTCAGTGTAAAATCAACATATGACGCAATCTTTCATCAGCACATTCATAGTCACCAACGTCACTGGCAATCTCTATGGCGCTGGGGAATTCCTAAACGTGTCAAACTCTTTCTATGGCAAGTATTCCATGATAGGCTTCCTACTAATGAGATCAGAGCGAGACACAATCTGAGAGCCTTAAACACCTGTCCTTTTCAGTGTGATAGTGTGGAGAGCATCCTTCATATTTTGAGAGATTGTGAGCAAGCTCAGAGAGTGTGGTCAGCTTTAACTAACCCTCTATATTATAGTATGTTTTTCTCTGGTAATTTGCAGAATTGGCTCAATTGGAACTTATAGCACTTACTAGGAAACAACAAGATGGCTAGATGGCCTTGGCAAAATGTCTTCAGTACCGCATGTTGGATACTATGGAAAAACCGCTGTAGCCAAGCTTTTGAAGGGTCATCAGACAGCCCGGAAGAGATAGTTCATAGATGTATATATCATCTCTCAGAAGGTGGTTGAACGGCAAGTTTCGGCATCAGATTTTCCAAGTCCCAGAACGAGGAGTACTTCATTGGCAACCTCCTGATCCGGATGTTCATCGTTTAGATGTTGATGGTTCAGTTGTCAGAGACGGTCAGGCTGCTTGTGGAGGTGTTGTCCGTGATCACCAGGGTAATTGGATATGTGGATTTCAATAGAAGTTAGGACATACTTTCCCAACTGCTGCGGAAATCCATGCAATCCGATGTGGCCTCCTTCTATGTAAACAGTTGGGGCTAAAGAAAACCAGGATATTCACTGACTCACTACAGGCAGTCCATCTATTATCCACTCATTGTGATTCGGATCATCCATTGTATGATGTTATCTTGGAAACCAGATCTCTTGTTTATAGTGACTGGGATGTAGAAATTTCCCACGCTCACAAGGAAAGCCTTCGTTGTGCGGATTATCTTGCAAGAATGGCACACATTATTCCGCAGGAGCATGAGGAACTTGGGATTTCCCCAATTGAATGTTTTCATTTTTTTGCTTTGGATTGTGGTTTATTAGCTCAAGAACATCCTGTAGGACTTAGCCTATAGTGGTTGTCATCTTCAAGCTTTGCTTGCCTTTGTATCCAAAAAAAAAGAAAACCAGAAAAAACTGGGAACGCCTCACCATGTGGATATTCTATTTTGCAACAAAGTTCAGACCTGAAAAGTGGTGCCCCATTAATATTCCAGGTTGAAGGAACAAGCAGAGACAAGATATGTGCAGGTTCTGTCTTCAAAGATATTTTAGATTATTTAGTTAATTGTTATTTTATTATTAGGTTTGATTATATTATTTAATATTGATTATATCTTAGGATAATGTTTTAAGATTTTATCAGATATTTTAATTTGATTTGATTAGATTAAATTAGATTCTAGGATTAGATTTAGATTTGTCTCTATAAAGGTTCACTTGTAATATTTCGGTGGTTTTAACTTTCCCTCTGCATCAATATAATCCTTCAAATTTCAACAGTTTCTACTGATCTGGAAAGTGAGTTCCTGGAGAAGCCAGACTGTGCAGAATCCTCCAAGTGGGTGGTGGCTTATGAATCTGGATCGTCGTCTTCGTCGAGGCTGGTGATTGGAGGGCCTAAAGATCATCCAGATTCCGAGTTGGTGAGTGGTGTTTTCCAGATCGAGGTGCTCAACGCGTTTGCTTACAAGCTTGTGTTTTGCTCCGAAAGCAATATTGCTAGTTCTTATTCAGGTACTTGTTATGATGTTGGGATTGATTATAATAAGGAGGACAGAATCTGGAATCTGGTTGTGAGAAAGCAAGACAGTGGAAATGTCTTCATGGTGGCGTTCGTGAAAGCTAAATCTGATAAAGGCAAGTTCAGTGTTATATGAATCAAGTAGAGTTGATTCCGCTACGATGATGAACAACAAGTATGTAATGAACAAAGCCTATTACTGTTTGGCTTTGTTTCAATATGTATGTACGTGCGTGCGTGAAGGTGGAATCTATCTATTATCAAGCAAAATTATTTTTTAAGAAATCATATTTTCAAAAGATCTTCTTATAGTTATAGATTTAAGAAAATTTTTACAAAAATACAACTATTTAACCTTTTTTTCCCTTAATAACCATCAAATATTTGTCCAAACTTATTTGACGGTCAACATAGCAACTGTCAAGTAAGTCGTTGCTTAACCTTCGTCTTAGATTACTTGTCGACGCTTTTTAGTTTATACGACAAGCATGAACCGCCAAGCAAGCCCAGTTCTTTATAGAGGTGAATGGAGAAAGGTTACAAGGGTTATTTCAATCGGAAAGTACCTATATTATATGATTAAATGGAACTTTTACCGAACTGCTGTAAAACATCACCTACTATATATGGTAATGAGTATTGAGCTTTAAAAGGATAAAAGAGCATAAAGAGTGGTAGCAGAGATGAGTATGTTGAGATGGATACATAAGAAAGAGTTGGCGTAGCATTTATATATTAAAGAGTTTATATCTATACAAAGACAGTTGTTGAAGGCATCATGAATGATACGATAGTATGAGTTTTCTAAAGAGGTACAAAAGACCAAAAATGATGTTAAAAAAAAAGTTATTGAATTAGACGCTTTGATCAATAATATATATTCAAAAATTTGGTTATTGTCAAAGCACATTGATGCCATACAATTCATGTCACTGAACCCACCTAGCATAAGGGTTTGTTGTTCAATGTTCAAAGAACCATAAATATTTTTTTTTAAGCTTTAGCATACTTTTCTTCTTATTTAGCCAATGTATTAATAATATTTATAAGCAATAAACCTAATAATTTATCTCCTATTTTGTGCAAGTGAGCAATAGTTTAGTTTATTTTTTAAAAAAAAATATATAATTAGACACATACATGCACACCCAACGAGCACATTGTTATAAATTTATAATGAAAAGCCAAAGATTTTTGTTCACTTTGAGGGTCTTGTTACCCCTCACTGGTTTAAAATGTATTTAGAACGAGAGGTATCCAAACATTTATGAGACGTCTTTTATTTTCCTATGATGTGGGACATCATAATCTAAAACTTATACTTTTATTTTGTTGGTTCAAACATTGATTGGGGTCATGAGGAGGGTTCCAACTTTTTGAACTTTTCTACTTATACCTCACCGAATTATTCTAACTATCTGAGTTAGCTTGAAGTGACTCACAAAAATTTAATAGGTGATAGAAATACATGTACTAAATTAAAATTTGAAGGAAACGACAAGTACCTTGAGAATGATTTTCCCTTTGTTTTACGTTGGACTCAGCTGCTGCAACTCTTCAGATAACGACTAATTTATTTTATTCGTTCAAGCATTATTACAGAAAATAAGGGGAATTAAACTGCTTTTTATTATTACATCATGAGGCGGGCTTTGAACTTTGAACTTTGAACTTCTACCTATACCACACCTTATATACCTAGAAGTGACTCAGATAGAAATGGGAACACAGTTACACAATGACAAACAACTAACAAAATAATCCCAAATGACACTACTTTGATCTTGAAAACAAACCAAAAATTGGATTAATAGTAGTAAAGCCCCCATCAACGGCTAGATTATGCCCACTTATGTACTTGGATTCATCACTAGCCAAATATAGCGCAGCTCGAGCCACATCCTCTTCTTGCAGATAAACCCCTTTGAGATTGGAATAAACACTGTTTGAGCAACCATAATCATCTAATTTGAAGAAATCTTTTCCAGCAACATTTGCAATGAAATATGGAGACACACAATTGACTCGGATCCCATATTGGCCAAGTTCAGCAGCCACGTTCTTGGTGAGGCCCACCAACCCATGCTTAGAACTTGTGTAAGCATGTGTTGCAACCCCTCCTACACTTGAACAAACACTTCCCACATTTATAATACTTCCCATTCTTTCTGGAATCATAACTCTAGCAGCATGCTTGGTGCACAAGAAAGGACCCGTTAGGTTCACGCTAAGAACTTGTTCAAACTTGCTCACTTCATTATGAGCAATGCTTGGCTTATCTTCATTTATTGAGGCAGCATTGTTGATCATTACGTCAAGCTTTTGATGCTTAGAAATCGCAGTTTTAACCGCAGATTCAACATCAGATTCTTTTGTGACATCACAGTGAACGTACGAAGCATATTCGGATCCAATATCATTGCATAATGTTTGCCCTAGTTCGTCTCGAATGTCTGCGACTATCACCTTTGCACCATGTCTTGTGAAGAGCCTTGCCATGCTTGCTCCTATTCCTCTGGCCCCACCTGTGATTAATGCTACTTTTCCTCCTAATCTGCATGCATGAGGTCAATTTGATCCTAAGATATAATTTTAACAAAAGTTATTCATAAAATTATTAGAAAATGGTATTGTAAAACAATTGATTATACCCAACAATATTCGAATATGACCTAAGCAAATAGTCATATATCAAATACAAAAATAATTGATCAGATCTGTGTCAAAAAAATTTTTACTGGATATGTGCAAGATGGCTAGATAGTGATTTTATTTTGTCTTCTGCTTCTTTATAATCCTTATAGTCATTCAATAAATAAATAAACCTCCAATAGTTGAAATAATAGGGAGAATAAGGATTGTTCTGCTCCTTAATGCTATATCGTATGATGAATAAGAAAAAGAAAATAGATAAACGAAAAAGATAGAAGAGCCATATGATTAGTTCTCTACGTGTGTGTACCTTGTTGCCTCAAGAGCGACCTGTCGAAGATTTGCCATATCCACAAGAAGTTACAGATGAAGTACTGGAAGCTTTAAAGGGACTCTCAAATCAGTATTAAAAGATGAAACTATATGTGAAATTCTCCCTAACTTTAATACATATTTATACACAACCATCTTAAGATCAAATGTGGCGTTATCTTCGAGGAATCTGACACATCTATTCTCTTCACGTGGTCGGTTAGCTATAAGGATACATTGTTTGGTTTGAACAATCTTCCCTGGTTCAATTCATTGAATTGTCCGAAATTTTCGGTAATAATGGAAAACTCGTGTCTTTGTTTGATTTTTAAATCAATATAGAACGTGTTACATGGCAATTTGACTTTTCTGTTCGTTTTAATTTAATTTATTGTTTTAATTTTTTTTATTTAACATTGGATGAAATTAGTGGATTTAATTTCTTATTAGTATTTTTAGATTATTTTTTGTTTATACTGTATTAGATTTTAATAATAGAATATGTAACTTCATGTATAATAATTATTTCATTAATACTAAAATTAAAATCTTATGATTTTACATTACAAGTCTACATTATAGTTTTATCATTGTTCGACTCTATAATCTATATAAACTCATCAATTTGACAAGCTTATTCATACTTGTGACCTTGGTTTGGTTAGGTATTGTTTCCATTGATTATTTAAAATTAATATTGGTTACTTGATCTGGCATTTTATTGCCTCGCTTGATGATTGGCCATCATTAAGTTGACATTCACCCTATGTTTGAATGGGGAAAAACTTAAGGAGTAAAGAATACTCGATGGAAAAACTCCTACAAATAGTAAATTAGTTTACCATTTCGATAAATTTTTCTTCCTAGCCGTCCCTCCCCTATTTTCCTCTCACTTTTCTCTGATCAGCCAAAAGCATTGGGATCTATGGTTCATCTTGATGAAGAAAATTCTAAGCAATGGATTTTTAGATTAGGTGAGATGTGATTGGATAGATATCGATTCAACTTGCTACTGTTGTAAATAATTTTGTAAGTGTGTTAAAGAAAGAAGTCTCATGTTGCTCAAAATTGAAGACACCCTAATGTATGACAAAATGTGAGTTTTGAGCTAGTTAAATAGCAAAGAAGAGGAGGTTTTGAACGGACTGTTAGCATGACTGTTGGAACATTTGTGTTTTAATTAGTCGGCTTTTTCATTATTAATAGGTTTTAATAGCTTTAATTGCATTGAACCACCACTAGTGAATATTCTATAAATGTCATTTAGTTGTCACAAAACCTTCTTTAATGACCATCATGACTCCAAACAATCACATATTCTCTGCCTACAAAATGCAATATTTGGTGCACAGTCAGTGAGTATTGAGGTCAATGAGCATTGAGGTTAGAAACTCTGAGCTCTATCCCCAAGCCCCTCTCCTCTCTCATCTCCTAAGTTATAATGTTATCTTCTTGTTATTCTGTCACCCTATTTCTTGTAAGAAGGGTTTATTTAATGTTGGAGAGTGCTACTTCGTGATTTACTGAGGGGTATACAGAATATCTTCTAATCAGAATATCTTGTTTTCATATATGAATTGAACAGTATCTTTTTATGTTTGTTTCAAGTGCTGCTACCAGCTACGTACCATTATATTTAATCAGAGCATGTTGCACTTGATAGAACCTTGGAAAATAATGTGAAATTTTGTATAAATTATTTAAGGTATGGTTGTAATTTATTCAAAAATTATTACTTCTTAGAATTTATATTAACCCATTAAAAATAACAGTGAGTAATTAGGTGGAGATAAAATCTAACATATATGAATAAGGGTGGTAGAAGCTTAGGTCACCTCCTCTTCGTATAATATTAAAAGAAATATGTCTAGTTTCTTGTAATTAGGTCAAAATGGGTAGTTGCCTCAATGGCAACACCATCCACTACATTTGGGTGATGTCCTAAGAAAAAACGTAATGACTCGTAAGTGAAATCGCAGACTAGCAGCAGTATCGCGAGTACAATAGCTTGTTTGGATGTGCGATACAGGGGTCAAATCGCACGATTCCATATGAATTCGTACGATTGTGGGGATAATGTTTTTTCTGGAGTGTTTGGACATGCAATTAGAAAATCGCACGATTGTTGATTTGGACTTCAAAACGCACGAAAGGATAAAGCCACGTTTTGGAGCTTTTTTTGTTATTGAATCGTGTGATATATGCAAAAATATTTTTAGATGGGCACAACTGAAGGAGAAAAAGCAGACACAACTGTTCCGTCGACCATCTTTAGATGGGCACTGGTGCCCATGTGTTTCCCTGCATACCAATCATGCAAATTAAAGCAGACACAAGTGTTCCATCTACCCTCTTTAGTTGGGCACTGGCGCCAACGTGTTTTCCTGCAAATTAAACTCTCAGTGGTCTCCCTTCTTTACAGGAAGCACATCACGTGACTGCACACTTGATTGCAGAAGCGTACCAATGGCCTCCCCACTTACAACATTGTGATGTAAGTTCCGTCGACCCTCTTTAGATGGGCACTGGTGCCCATGTGTTTCCCTGCATACCAATCATGCAAATTAAAGCAGACACAAGTGTTCCATCTACCCTCTTTAGTTGGGCACTGGCGCCAACGTGTTTTCCTGCAAATTAAACTCTCAGTGGTCTCCCTTCTTTACAGGAAGCACATCACGTGACTGCACACTTGATTGCAGAAGCGTACCAATGGCCTCCCCACTTACAACATTGTGATGCTTCTCTCTCTTTCTCTCTCTCTCTTTATATCATATTATATCTAATAAAAGTAACAATAAGGCATTTTATTTAATATTTTTTCTTGTTTAAAACCTCAATATAATTTTTCTCCGTTTTTTTTTTTTTTGAAAATTCATTCATACATAACACGATTTTTTCTTAATATTGGCCTCGTTCATATTATAACATCATTTACAAGTGTAAGACCGATGGCATTCGCACATATCATAGACACAGCTTTATTTTGTTAAATTACTCCCTGTATCGAGGCAATTAGAATAATTAATATTGCAAACTTAGCATGACCAAATCATAAAATAGATGTTCAAGTAGCGACAGTTTTAAATAATTCGTAAGAAATTTTTAATACATGTAATTGGTGAAAGAAGAAGATTTAATTTTTATATATATATATATATATATATAACACTCAATCAGATAACATCGGAAAATAATCAATAATCAATAAAACCATATAGAAGCCGGATAATTTGGCACTATTTCTTTATTGTTTATAGAAGTCCTGCATTACATGATTATTATGTTATTTTATTTTATAATTTTTTTTTATTGTATATATTTTATTTATATTAAATTATATTTTTATATTAATAAATTTACATGTAAATAATTTATCAGTATTCTTAGGCTCGGACCAGACCGGCCGGTCTGACCATGAAACCATTGGACCGGTGGTCTGATCGGTCCGATCTGACTACTGACCCCAATTCGACCGGTTTTCACGCGGTTTGATCGTTTTCTCACGGTTTGACCGGTTTTCTTAATTTTTTTAATATTTTATTCAAAATTTCATATAAATAATTCTAAAATCTTCTCTTCCTCACTGGTTTAACCCTGGTTTGACTCCGATATGACCCACTGACCCTTGACTCAATACCCCGACCGGTTCAATGACTGGTCCGACTTTTAGAACCTTGTAATTTATTTCTTAAAAATAAATATTTTTTTTAAATGAAATTATAGAGTTTGTTTTATAATTATTAATCAAAGTAATTTGGTTTTCACAAATGTCGTTTATCATACAAATGCATTTTCTTAATAGAATTATCTATATATCTTTACAATTGTTTTCCCATTATTTATATCTGATGCAAGATTTTGGTGGCTAAATCTAATTTTGAACTTTTGTCAAAATCATCACTGTCAGCCTTTTATGTGCTCAAATGTTGGCGTGATTAAGTAATATAATGTGTATAAAAAATTCCAATCAGCAATAATGAAAGTAAATTCAGTTTAATGAACCAATAGAGATTGTGTTTAACATAAGGGGCAAATCCTTCACATTGTAATGAACTAATGTTCGAATTCCAACTGGGAGAAGTATCAATATTTAGTGTCCAGCCATGATTTGAACAAGAAAAAAAAAAGAGCATATAAGCCAAAAAACCAAGATACAAATTATGAAAAAAAGAAAAAAGAAGAAGAAGAAAGTTTAGTTTGATTATAATGTTCTGGTAAAAAAAATTTACAAATTATAAAAGCATATAAGCCAAAACCATGATTGCTGAAATCAACAACTAAGATTAAGTGTTTAATTAAATAGCGTTGAACTGCTTACCGTCAAACAAAGTGAACTCTACACACAAATCACATGCTCATTTGTGACGAAGACGTGTTCACATTCGTTGACAAGTTAAAGTAAAGCACCGGTATTCCTTAACAAATTTTATATATATATATATATATATAATTCCCAACCGTATCATTACTTGTTATGGTAGAGTTGTGCCCTTTCTCGTTCACTCTTCATTGAGAATTTGTGACTTGTGAGGCATTCATTTTCTGAAATATGGCTTTAACTTCAACCCTTGTGAGAGAAACAAACCAGGTATCAACTTCTTCCTTTGATTTTTTTTTTTTTTTATTATTGGCTTTAACTTTAACGTGTGGTTTCTATTTCCCCTTCTTTTTCACATACCCATATACATGCTATTTTAATTTCATGATTGAATTGATTCATATCTTAAACTAGCTC
The DNA here is from genome assembly GCA_963242795.1 of Inga leiocalycina. Taxonomy (NCBI): domain Eukaryota; kingdom Viridiplantae; phylum Streptophyta; class Magnoliopsida; order Fabales; family Fabaceae; genus Inga; species Inga leiocalycina. The sequence goes on along the minus strand of OY725320.1, from coordinate 80,933,013 downwards.
GTATATCTGTATGAAACGTGAAATACGCTGTGTTGTTTATAGTTTATAAATGGTTAAGTTTCCAACAACGCCTTGCATCTCTCCCTCTGCTCAAAGATTTTTAGAAAGTAGATCATGTAGTATCATACAAGAATATAAATGTAGAATTTACATTGGAGTATTATTAATATACCTTATATATCATAAAAGAATCTAACTTTGGGAATAGATAGAAAAAAATTATAGTCATATAAGAGACAAATAAAATTGAGACATTACAGTATATTTAAAACCAAAACAAACCCTTGAACTAGCTCCTTCACTTAAGACTAGAAGATATATCTCTTTATTTCAGAGATGTTACGATTAAAAGAATTTGAAACACTGCATGTGGGAAAGGAAGAAGACTGAGAGAGGTTGATATTTTTTTTTTAAAAAAATATTATTTACATTTTTTTATTTTTAATAAAACATTTTTTTAAAAATATTTCACCTCCGTTGCCTTTTATAAACACTAGAATATAATAGGCTGGGTAAGGTGTTGATGTCATATATTTCCTAGTCGTAGTTTTATTAATAGTGTGGCTTGTAAGATTCCTTATATTTTATATAAATAATTTTTTTTTATTTTGGTGTAGGTACTTTTCGCTGGAAATTCTTGTGTGAAGGAACTGATACTAAACAGGCCTCATAAGCTGAATGTTCTCAATCACGAAATGGTTAGTTGAGTTTGCTTCTGTTACCTCCCATATATTTTCTCTCAAAGGAAAAAAAACTCTTGAGTAGCAAATTGCTTAAAAATTAGAAGTCACATATGGTTGTGTCAAATTTTCTACAATAAAGAGACCAGTTGGTCTTATGAGAAAAAAAAAAGATCAGTTGGTCTTATGAAACTGATTATTTTAGAGGTAATTGAGAAGTTCAAATCATTTTGTTAAATGCTAAAAGAGGATTTTTTGTACATTAATCAATGACTTCTCTCTATTTTTTTGCAGATAAGTCAGATGAAAGAGAGATTGACGTTGTATGAGAAGGACCCTTCAGTAAAACTGATTATTTTAAAGGTAATTGAGAAGTTGAAGATCTCTCGACCCCAATCTTTCATTATTCAAATTTAGATAAATTTCGTATAAAAAATTACTCAAATGTTATTGAACCCAATAAAATATAACGCCATCACATATATACACTTTTCTTAATTAAGTTTGGCTCTGAATATTGTACTGATCTCTCATGTGTATATTAAAGAAAAATATTATTGATGGCAAAAAAAAAATGTCAAGTTCTCCAATCACAAGTGGCACATGGTCATGTGATTGGGGAACTTGATGCAATGGATATAAGGAACTTGATGCAAGTATGGTCCTATATTAAAAGTTGTGATTATATACATAGCATTTTATTCTCTTTTAATACAGGCTAATGGAAAAGCTTTCTGTGCTGGTGGTGATGTGATATCAGTGGTTACTTCTTCAATTGTAGGTAGGTACAATGTTTAAATTCCACATTTCATACTGAATGAAGTTTAAAATAAGTGTTACTATTTTAATTTTAATATTGTGACATCTTGTAAATTTTATTATATGTATTGCAAGTGAATAAAACATAAATATATTTTTATACATTTAGCATTAAACATTATAATCAAAACAAGACATAACCGGATTTTTTTAATAATAGTATAGCGTGAAAATTACATTATTCAATAAAAAATTAATATATTGATCATATCATTGTTAGTTAAATAAATACACTTTTATATCAATTATCATACTTTAGTTGAACAATTTGATAGTTGATAAATGAAAAGTTACATTTGTTTTCATTTAAAATATATGCAAACTTGACTTCATGATGCAAGTTATTTAACAAAGCACTTTGTCACATTTTATCTAAATCATTTTGTATTCGGTTTATCCAAACTATATTTTATGAAATGTGAAAAATTAAATAAATTCATATCCTATAAATAATATGGTTTGTGACATATTTTGTTACATATATTGATATATTAATATATTTTTGTGTTTTAAGGAAAAAAAATAACATGAAATAGTAGCATTTTTTTGTTTGGGGTATTTCCTGGACCAACAAGAAATAATCACGCGAACTCAATTTCTTGCTAAAGACAGAATTTTTAAAAGAGCATTTCATCTGCAGTATAGATAATTTTTGCCAACGCATTTGATCAGTAAATGACTCTTGCTATCAAGCTGATTTTGACGTATTATATATTTATTTGTCTTAAGGTTGTAAACTGAAATATGTTACGAGTATTTTAAGTTTTCCTTAAACATTTTGATAATTTAGTATTTCGTTTTATAATAGTTCCGTCAATTTCTTTATTATTATAAAAATTAAATTTTATGGAAAACAAATTTACTGCATAAATATATTGTGTGTCTAAATGTGATTAATCTTCAAATTAAGCTTCAAAGATATTCATGTTTAAAATAATGGTGATTGAAAATAGGACACTGGACTCATGCAGCAAGCTTTTACAAGAAACAGCTTACATTAGACCATTTGATGGCAACCTACAAAAAGCCAGTGGTGAGCTTGCTAGTCCCACATTATAAATTTTAATTTCTTCTAAGTTCTAAGCATATGAAAGACAGATTTAATTGTTTAATTAATAATATGAAGGTGTCTCTCATTGATGGAATGGTCATGGGAGGAGGTGCGGGTCTGTCGATGAACACAAATTTTAGAGTTGTCACCGAAAGAACTGTATGTATAATAATTTTTTATTTTTTTTTCAGTAGTTAATGAGTTGTTTAATGCAATGTTGTGAAAATTGGACCGGACTGAACGGTCAAACCGGTGTCTGGGAGGGTTTTCGGCTTGTTCAGCATGATTCAACCGTTTCATCATTTAGACCATTTTAGGCTGCTTCAGACTAGCTGTTGGCCCAGGAACCGGGGTTGAACCGGGAACCAGGGTGGTTGAACTGAGAATCGGCTATTGGTATTATATTGACATATTATTATGTTATTTTTAATAATTTCAATGCATTAGAACCTGGGATTTGGGAAAGATGATACATATAAGCTTTTGTATATGTTTATTTTTAAGTAATGTTAAAATTTCATATTTATTTTTTATATTTATATAATTATATATACGTATAATATTATTTTTAGGGTTAAGGTGCAAAAATTCATATGCGTTTTTCCCAAAATTACATCCAACACCAAATACTTTTTTGAGGGGCAAAAGTACCAATGTGGTTACAAAATAGATACAAAAGTCATATTTTCCGTTAATGGTAGATGACGCCTGCTAGTTTTGCAATTACCTCCTTCTTCTTCAACCACTCTCTCTTTCTCTGCTTTTGTCTCTTCATATGTAACTACCTCATTCCTCTCCCTTCCCCTCCCATATTTAAGTATCCTCTTCATTTCATTCAGTTCAACATCTCTAACCCCACTAGATATTATACTTGACCCAATTTCAATGCCAATTCCGGGTAAAGAAAGGTGAATTCATCCTCAAAACAAAAGCAATCTCGGCCACACAAGAAGTGGTTCAATGTTCATTACCATGGAGCATCGCCAACAACCTGAATAAAGCTCAGGGCTTTCGGGTCACCGTGAGCCATTCGGGTCAAAATAAAAGACGTCCACTCAATAAACACATGCCATCGGTGGCCACAATTTAGAACAGAGTGGTGGAGACAATGATGATGGAAGAGGAGGAGGAGGAGGAGAAGTAGCACGGGCTCTGTGTCTATGCTATGGTGTAGAACCAAGCATCTACTCTTAAAGAATGGGTCATGTACCATTCATGGCTGGGGGCAAAACAATGGTTAATCTACGATGATAACAGCAATGATAACATCAAAAACGTAATCTCAAAACTCAACCTTGAAGGCTACAATGTTAGTCTAACAACATGGCCATGGATTAAAACCCAAAAAGCTGGCTTTTCTCACTACATGTTCAGATCAAAGCAAGAATGTAACTGATTGGCTTCTTTAACGTCAATGAGTTCTTCTACCTCAAAAATAGAGGCGGTGGCAGACACCACCACTAGAACACACTCAAGTCACTGGTCTCCAATTTGTCCTCCTCCTCGACATCGTCAAAAATTGCAAAGATAAGAACAGGAGGCCATAACTTCGAACCTTCAGGATTAACCTTGAATCCTAAATGAGGAGTGACAATAAAATGCACAACTAGATATGAGTCTGTTGAATGTGATTCATCATTTTGATTTAAAGGAAGGGAAGTGGTCGATGCACGTGAAGGAAGAAGAAGGAGTGATTAACCATAATAAGTATCAAGTGTGGAAAGGAGAAGAATGAGGCGGTTATATGTGAAGAGATAAAAGCATAGAGAGAGAGAGAGGTTGAAGAAGGAGGAGGTTACTGCTAAACTAACGGCATCTTCTACCACTAACGGAAAAATGTGATTTTTGTACCTATTTTGTAACTACATAGTTACTTTTGCCCCTCAAAAAACCATTTGATGTTGGGTGCAATTTTGGGAAAAGTCATGTGTATTTTTGCACCTTAGCCCTTATTTTTGTTTAATTATTATATCATCGGTCAGACTGCTGGTATGACCGTGTGACCCATGACCCATTAGCCTCTCCAATTCGACGTCTAGTCTAGCTTTTAAAACATTGGTTTGATGATAATGTCTGTGAGCGGAAAATATAAAAGATGATTCCATTTTTTTGTAAAAGCTATTTCTCATATATGTCTCTTTTTTTCTTATTTACCTCTACTATGCTCCCTCAATAATAATCAAGTAAGATAGAGATTAAGGAAATTAAGGAAGATGATTAGGGTGTTTTAGGAAAAACTTTTCATATTAACTAACTTCCTTAATCTAATCAAATTAGGTAAATAAGTTTTATATTAAGTACCGGAGGGAGTTACAATTAGTAACAATACAGTTATATGAATATTTATATTGTGTGGTCACTAGGCTAATTTTGTATCTTTAATTTAATTAATAGGTGTTTGCTATGCCCGAAGCATCTATAGGACTTAGCCCGGACGTGGGTGCTTCATACTTTCTCTCGAGGCTTCCTGGCTCTTTTGGTAATATTAATTCTATTCTATCTTTCTGCCCTCTGTTACATTATCAACATTTAATTTTGACATCATACGTGTTTTGCTTTACGTTATCATTTCATAATATAATGTTTGTCTTTCTTATTCCCAATCAAATTAATTATCCATCCACCATTTATAATACTACCTCTGGTACTTAATAGAAGAGCTACTCAAGTAATTTGAGTATATTAATGAAATGCTATAAATTATTTAATTATAATAAATGTGACATGATCTCCCAAAAATGATCTAGTGTAGAATTAAATTATATATACCACTTTATAAGTTAGGGAAATTAGTTAGGGAAAAAGTGATAAATATATGAGACAAAATAGATTGAGATCTTATAACAAAAACTGGAGATAATATCAAGTTTAATTAATGACCAAATCGGCCATTATCAAGTCACGTACAATTGAACTATGGACGTCAATACTTATCAGAGACCAAATCAGCCAATTCACCCAAATTCAGCTGATAAAATCAGTCAATTCATGATATCAAATGAAAGTATTGCAAAATAGACCAAATCGGTAAATTCATTCAACAAAAAAAGAAGAAGAAATAAGTGAGCCAGACATCAATCCAATCCATTAGTCAAGACAACAAAAGTGAGAGTCAATACACTTAGAACATGAATTCTCCTCCTCTCCTTTATTTATAACAAACTATTTGGGACTTGCTCAGTTGTTTTCTCTCTTGTGCTTTTGCTTTCATGGCCTTAATTGTCTATTAATTTCCTAAAAACAATTCATGTTAGGAAACAAACGCGAATCAAAAACAAAAGTTAATTAGTTTGGCTTAATTAATGACTCAATTTGATTTTAAAAAAACTGCAATTTATTGTACTTGTGATCCTTTTTTTTAATTCTCCAACATAGGGGAGTACCTAGGGTTAACAGGAAGACGTTTGAATGGAGCAGAAATGGTTAAATGTGGCCTAGCGACTCATTTTGTCCCTTCCAAGGTATACATATACACAACATTAATTGTGTCGTTATTCATATATAACATTAATTGTGACATTATTACATATTAACTAGCAAAATTCATATCACTTTCCTCCGTACATCAGAAGCTAAATGTGCTGGAAAATGCCCTACGGTCTGTGACAACTTCTGATATTTCAACAATTACTGCATTTATGGATAAATGTACTGAAACACCTTATATTAAGGAAGACAGCCCCTTGAAGAGGTAACTTAGTGGTTTTGCAGTTTCTTAAGTCTTTTCCTAGTATTTCATACGACACAATGATTGCAGTAAATATTCTTTTGACAAATTAAACAGACTGGACACAATCAGCAAATGCTTCTCAAAAGGAAGTGTTGAAGAAATTGTTCTGTCATTGGTACGCATAGTTCAATTTGATGTTCAGTTTTTATTCTTAGAAATGACAATAGAGAAATCGGGATTTCTTAAACAAAAATATAATATTGTTTGAATGTCACAATAATGTTGGTAGGAAAAGGAAATGGAAGTTGAAGGAGCAGAAAAGTGGATTGGAGATGCATTAAATTACATGAGTGCGTCTTGTCCTACAAGCCTCAAGATATGGCTTAGATCAGTAAGTATATAATATATGCGAAGATTTATATATTATTAGAAATCAGATTGAAAAATTACAAATTAATTAAATGAGTTAACCTGAATTAATGTTTTTAATTAGGTGAGGGAAGGCAGAGTACAAAGCATTGAACAGTGCCTTATTCGGGAATGCAATATTAGCTTCCATATCTTTCGAAGAACTGTCAGCAATGATTTTTATGAGGTCAGAACTATTACAAATATAATTCAATTGACAAGAAATGTAGTTAATTGTTGAATAGACATTTAAAAAGCTTGGATTTTCTTGCAGGGTTCAAGAGCAAAGCTATTTGATAAGGACAACAAGGCTATGGTAATATTAAAAATTTTGAACCCCTCTTATATATATATATATATATAACTATTTAAAAAACGCAGAGAGAAAGATAGAGGAGTTTAGCTCTCAATATTTGATTAGTATTATTATCACTATCATCATATAGCATAACTAACTTTGTTGCTTTGATTTGTGTGTTGGTGTGTTTGATTAGTGGGACCCTCCAAAGCTGGATCTGGTTAGTGAAGAAATGGTAGATCGTTACTTCAGAGAGGTTGAAGATGGGAATTGGGAGAGTCTGCAACTTCCTCACAGATCAAACATGCCCAGCAAGCTCTAGACCGAAGCATGGAAATGGAAAGGCCTTTTGTCTGAAAAGGGATATCTTAAATATTTGTAATATATTTGGATATGATATTAAGAGTCTTGGGTGTTTATTGTTTATCTTGTTTTATTGTAGAAAAAATTAATCTTTTTAGTTCTTATAGTTTTGTCTTGATTATAACTCAGCCTTTATATATACTTTGACTCGGTGCACTCCAGTTCCTATAGCTTTGACTCAGTTATAACCCAATCCTTAAACTTTGACTCACTACAACTCGGCCTATAATTTTAACCATTTTATAACTTAGTCCCTATGTTTAAGAAAATAAAATTATATATTTAAAAAAGGCAGGAACTAAATTATAAAATGGTCAGCTATAGGAACCGAGCTACAATAAGTCAAAATTTAGGGGTTGAGTTACAACCGAGTCAAAACTATAAGGACTAAATTGCACTGAGTCAAGGTGTAGGGACTGAGCTATGATTGAGTTAAAACTTTAGAGACCGAAAGATTTATTTTCCCTTTATTTAATAATGTTGCATAATATAGAATGGATTTGTTATTACTACTTCTGATCCTAAATATATGACTATGAGCTAGACAAGGGTTTCATTTTGCCTCTAGACTGAAGCGTGGAAAGGTTGTGATAGCCCCCGTGTGTGTATAATTATAGGCAATATTAAAGATTGGTGAATATTATTAAATCCGACCCTATCCAAGCTATTTTGCTAAATATTAGGAAATCTCATCGCATCAGGAGATAGTTAACAAATATTGGTAAATATTGTCATATCAAAAAGATAATTATTAGATACTAGTAGACCTCATTATATTGAGAATTAGTCTACGAATTTTCTAAAAATCTGTTTTAAGTTGGGTATAATCTTTAATAATAATTTTAAATCTAAATTTCAACAAGAACCTCTCCTCCCAACCCTATGTTGCATCACACAATCTTCAATTTTCCTCGTTCAGGCCGCCTAAGAGCCGGTATATCATCGAGAAGGAGGTAAAGGTAAATAAAGATATGCCAAAAAAGAATTAATGATATCTCCAAAACTATAAAGATGTGCTTATAGGGAATTTATAATATTCTCAAAACTAACTATAATAGAGCTCCAAGACCTAACTCAATAACTAAATTTGACTCAGTAAAATATTTGATCTAAAAGCGACATAGCATAAACAAGCAAAATTGTGGATTTGCTTCCTATATGGCAGGATAGAAATTAAAGCATTTGCACCCAAAAAAAAAAAATCAGAGGTGGGAACAAGACTGCTACTTATACACTCACCTGCTGTGATCAATCCTTGAGATCCCTCCTTAATCACATTAATATTAAGCACCTTCTAAGGAGTCCCCACGAGGAGCACCTGGCATTTTTGGATAGATATACACACTATTAGATGTTAATGTGATCGATGAGGCTAGCAAAGGACGGAAGAAGACGCAAGACTCTAACATTATTTTATATTTGAGAGAGGTTAGTGGTATTTGAAGGGAGGAACTGAGGTAGGGAAGAATGAAAATTTTGTAGTTATATACCGGCTCTTTGGCGGCGTGAATGAGGAAAATTGAAGATTGTGTGACGCAACATAGAGTTTGGAGGAGAGGGCCTTGTAGAACTTTAGATTTAAAAATATCTTATTATTATTATTATTATTAAATATTGTACCCGACTTAAAATAAGTTTCTAAGCAAATTCCGTATGCTAATTCTCAGTATGATGAGGCTACTGATATTTAATAATTATCTTTTTGATATGACAATATTTACCAATATTTGCTAACTATCTCCTGATATGATGAGATTTCCTAATATTTAGCAAAGTATCTTGGATAGGATGTGATTTATTACTAATATTTACCAATCTTTATTATTTCCTATATATATATATATATATTTAGTTACTTACTTGCGGGCTATCACAAAGGTAAAGTGATTAACGGACTTTTTGTTTCTTACGTTAGTCTTGGGGTCCATAATCAAAAATTAACTAAGGATTGGGTATAAGCAAACCTATTATCGTTCTCTCTTTTCGAAGAGCCTTTTATTGAATCCTAAGTGCCCGTTTGGTTCACGGAATTGGAGGTAATGTAATAGAATGTAATGCAATGTAATGGAATGTAATGTAATGATGATTACATAATTTGTTTGGTTCGTCATTAGGGAAAGATGATGCATATGTATAAAAATGTTTGGTTGGATTACATCAAAAATGAGAATATATGGTAATAATATAATAAGGGACAAAATTAACCCTGTTTACACATATAATAATGTACACATTTGGTTCATAATAATTTTTTTAATTCTGTGCAATATATACTTTGGGTTCATGGTAATTTTTTAATATTTAATGGTAAAAATATTATACAGTGTATAGGTTGGGCTCATGTTAATTTTTTTAATATTTAATGATGAAAATATTATTTAATTATATATTTTAATATTTTTTTAAAGGTGGAATATAATTTTTAAAATTTTAATGGGGAATATTTCTTAAGTTTCAATATTATTAATTATGTTTTAATATTTAATGGTGATAATTAAAATTATTTAATATTTAATAGCATTTATGGGTGAACACTTTGGTCAATTTTAAAAATTATAATGGCAATAGTGTCATTTTCTTTTGATTACAGGATGTCTGCATCCTCATTCATCAGTTCTAGCAGTGTAATCCTGATTACATCAAATGATGTAATCAGGATTACAAAATGTAATCCTGTTTACATTACATAAGCGCAACCAAACGCTGTAATCACTCTATTACATCAGAATTACATGTAATCGTCTCTCATAGAATTGAACCAAACAGGCTATAAGTAATCTAATATTTCATGCAAATGCAATGAAAGAAAACAAGGGGAAATTGGGTTTGATTTTTTTTCAAATTAATAGCTAAAGACTAATGCAATTAAATTAAAAGCTAAACTATTATTTTTGGTATTTTATAAAAATAGATGGATATGAAGAAATGAATGAAGTGAATTCTTTTAAGAAATTGGTTCTTTGGCTATCCTAGTTCACTCAATAATATGGGAGTTTGAAATCCATCAAGTCTTAATTAAAAATCTCAAGAAAACGCATTGAGTCCAATTTATCTAATTAATGACTAATCCTATAATTGCATTCATAGTCATCTCTTAGATAAATTGTTAAAAACCACTTGACATATGAAATGGATTAAATTAATGCAATTGTTTCCTCTAGACTCAAATTAACTCAAATCAATTACACAAACTAGTAATCACATAGCAAGTATAATCTCATTAAATTAATAGGAAATAGGTAACTAAAAATCATCCAATCACAATAATTCAAAACCAAACACAATAAAAGTAATCTTAGTTCAACAATATGGAGTACAAATAGCTCACAACAAAATCCTACTGCAACTACCTTAGAACATAGTTAAGAATTGCAATAATAATAGGAAATTCATAAAGTAATTAAGAAAAACTCACCTTTAAGCTCTGTAAACTCAAGACAAATCCCCAATTCTCAAGAGTTGAAAGCTTAGCTAATCTTGGAGCCAAGTACTGTCACCACAAAGCTCACAATCAAACCAGCCATGGAAAATGAAGGAAGACAGAACAGATTTAGTGATGAATTGAAAATAGAAATGAGTTGGTGTTGGAAAATGTTGAGGAGAAAATAGAAGGAGTGATGATGATGGTGGCAGAAGGGAAATAGAAGGAAGTAGGGACGGAACAGAGGGTAAGGTACAGACGGAATGGAGAATTGATTCAGAGACTTGGACAATGATGGATATAAGGGAATCCAATGAAGATGACGGTGGTGTGGTTCTAAGCTCAATGGAGGTGGTGGTCTTTCTTGGCTCAACGGCGCTGTGGTGGTGGTTAACAGATGAGGAGTGACGGTAGTGACAGAGCCCGACTATGGCTGTGGTAGAGCAGAGCAAGAACCGTCGGTGTGGTTAAGGTGTGAGAGGATATAGCTAGTGGTTCCGTCCAAGCCTTTCAGGTCCTCCAAACTCCCAGCTCTCCCTTCCTTCCGTGGCGTGATTCTGGTTCAAGAACGCAGACGAAGCTCTCAAGGTTCTCTCGGTGCTCGCTGCAGTGGTGATGGCGGAGCTCTGTCCTTGGTGGATGGTGGAAGAGGCTCGCCGGCGACGGTGAAGATGGAAGGAGTCGCCAGCGAGAACGAGAGTTGAAGGTGACGAGAGATGAAGACTGCCCTCCGTCCCGCGGCGCTCGACCCTCTGCTTTGCAGATCTGTTTCCTTTTTGCTGAAGAAGACTCTGCACAGTGACCTAGGCCTTGGTCAAAACTGGCGTTTTGACCAGTGACCTATTGGAAAATTTTAAAACTTTTGAGAAGGGATTAAAGTGAACATTTTGACATTTTGGGGTACCAAACTGTAATTTCTAAAAAATTTGGGTTCTTTACTGTGATTTTTCCATACACTTTTCTACACAGTTTTTGTAATTTTCAGAAATTTTGGGTCCTTTTCTGTAATTTTTTCAGTCATCTAATATTAATTCTGACATCCAAAACCTACAATTTTCTTCTAAAACACCTGAAATGTAACATTAAACACAATTGTAGCATCAAAAGTCCAAGAAAACATTTGTATGAATAATTAACAAATTTATGATCATTTTGCCCTTAATTACAATTAATTCAATACAAATGTCCCTAACTCAAATTAGTGATTAATCATGCAATATTGTTCCAAAAAATGCTTAAAAATCCCAAATTAATCATGCATAATCAATAAAAATATTATTTAATGAATTCCCCCATACTTAAACCTTTGTACTCCTAAATAAAGGCAATTAAGTAAAATTTTCTAAATTCCAATCATTAATGCAATTGAAAGATGTGCAATTTCATCTTTGGAAAATACTTATGTCAAATTCCTTATATCCATCTCGTCAAGTTTTCAAATAACATATGATCATGTGTCCTAGTTTTAAATTATTATCATTTAACTATAAACTCATATGAAAAAAATAGGACACTTGATCATGTGTGATTGGAAAACTTGATATAATGGATTATGGATATAAGGAACTTGATGTAAGTATGATCCAATGCCTTTTATCTGAAAAAGGATATTTGTAGTAATATACATATTTGGGTACAATTAAGGTCTTGGGTCTTTATTACTATTTTAGTCTTGTTTTGGTTAATAACGTTGCACAGTATTACTGTTAAAACTTCAGGGCTTAGTCTGAGTGATTGGGCTCACTATTCCTAAAACTCTATAAGAGATCCGCAATGAGAAGATAGACGTGTGAGATCCCACACAATGATCTATCACGAAGCTGCACTTGCTTCCAAAAGTCACTTTTACATTTCTTCCACGTGTGTGCGTATTTCTAATGAATGCAATCCATGTTTTTCCAGCACCACACTTTTTTTAAAAAAATAAAAAAAATTAGTAATCTTGATATTTTCTCCCTTTATTATTGGACATTTGAGTTATAAACACAAATACACAATAATAACTCAGTTATTATTGTTAACTTCCAATGCAAGTCTTTAACTGACTAATATTTAGTCTATTATATCTCTTACATAATTAGTAAAATTCGTTCAAAATTTTCTTCAAGCATTACCCAATAATTAAAATTGAAGATAATCAGTCGTATAAAAAAAATAAAGACCATTAGAGTTAAGTCAGCAAGGAGCCATGTAATTCCTTTGTTTCATTGAAGCATTATATTTAAATCAGATATTATCAAAAAAAATATTTAAATCAGATAAAAGTAGAGGTAACGAAGTATTTCAAAAACAAATTAAAAGTCAATAGATTTTTAATTCGAGCAAAAAAATAATTTAATTAACATTATTTATGAAAATAAAATGTTAGCTAAAATCAAAGAATTAAGTTTAAACTAAATATAAAAAAATTATAAACTGTTGGGAAAAATATCCAAACTCAATAAAAATACTTTTTGACCTGTTTTAAAATAGAGAATTTAGGTTAATTAAGTAACACAAAGATAATCACCAATTACTCACTAAAGAAGTTTTCACATGCATTGAGAACGAGGAGTTAGGCTGGTGCTTGCCAAATAAACCAAGTTTTGTTAAAATATTAATTTTGCCCATTTTATGACTATATTGATACAATTTCATGGTTGGGGCCATCTGGAGAGCTCTCCTTTTCGGTTTCCAATCCCCCCCCCCCCCAAAACAAAAACCCCCCCGGGAAAAAAAAAATTATAACCATTACATCAATGTTTGAAAGGTTAACATGTTCAGATTTGATCTTTTACAAAATTATTACCAAAATGTTAAATTATAAAAACAATTTACTAAATTCAAACTGCTAAATTTTGATACAATAACTTAATACTACCATAAAGAAAATAAGAAAAATGCTTTGTATGAAACCAAATATAGGTCATTCGATCAAATGTTGATCTTATGGTCAGGAAAGAAAGTGAAGGGAAAATGAGAGAGGTCTTGATCTCCAGGGGCCCAATTATCATCAAATACCTCTTTAAAATTTTTCTTAAACGTGAGAGGATGCAAGTTTGATTCTGTCTAGGTATGATAGCTGCATGAGTTTCTTAATTTCGATGAGTGAAGGATATATAGATTAAAAAAGAATACAATTTCATGAATTCCATTACAGTAGAATAACCCTCAAGTCACCCTATAAAATAAGGAAAAATTTCAGTAAGCTCCTAAGGATGTGACATAATTTCAATCAACCCCCAAAACTTTCTAAAACTTCATGCACCCTCATGAGTCAAAATCAAATCAAGTTTTGTGGGTGAAAAGACAATGATACCCTTCTTTTTTTTTTTTCAGAAGAGCATTTACAAGACAAAAAAGGGCATTTACACGATAAATAAAGACATTTACAAGAAAATAAAAAGATTCAAAAGAATTTAAGAAATCAAAAACATTTTAGCTATTGACAAGACAAATATATGCATTTAAAAAAAAAATAAAGACATTTACAAGAAAAATCAAGGGATTCAAAAGAACCTAATGAATTAAAAACATTTTAGCCATTTACGCGACAAATATAAAAATTCACAAGATAAATATGGGTATTTATAAGACAAACAAAACAACTTACAAGACAAATAAAGTAAGGGGCATCATTGTCTTTTCTCCCCAAAACTTAATTTCATTTTAATCCAAAGGGGTGTAGTGAAGTTTCAGAAAGTTTTGTGGGTTGGCTGAAATTATGTCACATTCTGGGAGCTCAATGAAATTTTCCCTATAAATAATTGCTGATGGCCTCTCGTAGTTGCCTTCGACACCGCCGTTCATCAATGCCTGAGCCCGCAAAGTGGTCTGATCACGGTGAGCCGACACGGTGGTGGTTGCCGTGAAGAAGGTCATACATAGTGAAATCCACCACAAGTGCCTGCTGCAACAACTGCACCTGCTCAGTATCGCAACGACCTCAATGCCAGTGCCACGATGTTGGAATTACTTGCCACTCTGCTTGCAGGGGTTTCATGTGCCACCCATCTTCCCTCCCGTATGCCATTGCATTGATTTCACCGATTCCTGCTATGAACCTTGTTCTTCGTCCAATTAATATATACTCATGTTTCATCATTAATAGTAATGATAACCATGGTGTTATAGTATGTAATTAAGCCAAGCCGTACATCTTCAGGCTTTGTATATTTCTGTGTATGTACGTACATGAACCCTATCTTAATGATAATTTTGAATAAAGTAACGTGTGGGCCTTGCATGTTTATGCATTTCGTTCTTTTTGTTTTTTTGTTTTTGTTTTTTTTTTTTTTTTTTTGCAAACTGGTTTGCTTGCAGGTTCATCATGATCTGTGTTCCTTGGTTATGCCAAGATTTGTGTATCAGCTACTTTAGTTTTCCATTAATTCCTGGGATTTCGTTTATTTATTCTTGTTTCCCCAAAAGAAAGAAACAAGCTATAGTAGAGAAAAAAGAACATACATGCAGGAAATGAATACATGGCGAGAAGGTGAAGCGGTTCATTTCATATATATGACCATGTTGATTATGAACAAATTGTTGTATCGTTTTGACGAGAAAAAAACACAAATCAAGTCAAAGAGTTATATGCAGCGCGGAAATAATTATCATCTCACTTGTAAGAATATACGAGGAAACAATTAAATAAATATATGACCAAAATTATTAATGTGGAAATCTTTCAATGCAAGGGTGAAAATCATCGGTCATTCAAACTAATGAAAATCAGCTCTACTATGATCAAAATAGGGTATAAGAGAATCTCAATCAGATACACAAATAAATACAAAAAGCCAACTAAACATCTAAAATGACAAGTTTACAATAAAAAACAGAGAAGTTGAAAATGCCGAGAAAAACATAGTTCAATGCAAACTCAATATTTCTCATATATATCAGTCCACGAATCAATTATCCAACTAATCAAAATGACAGATCTCGTGTTCCAAATTTGCTTACCAAATTTCAGCATAATCCAACAATTAACGAATGCCCAAATAAAGATGACAAAATGGCTTTCTCTTTTCTTTCTCAAATGGCTAATCATTTACTCTGAATTATTAGGCCTCTCCCACTTGCCCTAATCTTCCCCTATCCACTTTAACAAGTGAAACATAAATGAGCTTCAAATATTGGTCCATTGGACAAGGCTTAAGTGCACATGTTGTAAGCCCATAGTAAACATTTCAACGTAGTTCCCTACATAGTTTTATTGTGTAAGAAATTTAATGATTAGTGGGCTACCAGCAAGACCTGGTTTTGGTGTTTTTAGTATATATTAAGATAACAAGATGAGAACTATTCTAGATAAAAAAAAAAACGAAACAAATTTAATATGGATTTAGGGTTTAAAAACTTTTTTTCTTTGAAATAAATGATAACACAATATTATGTTTATGTAAAAGGAGTTAATATTTGGCTAAAATAATCATGTAAACTGAAGAAATAGATTTGTAGGTTCAGCAAGGACTTTAAGTATTTCCCATCTTAATCGTTAGGAAAATGTAAGCGGTTCAAATTTACAATTTAATAAAATATTTTTTAAAATTTTTTATTGCATTTTTAAATTGTCCAAACGAAAATTCAACAATTTTGAATTTAGGATAAAGGTGCAAAAATTCATATATGCTTTTATAAAAAGTGTGTCAAACACTATATGTTTTTTATAGATACAAAAACTACCCATAAACTTTAAAAATGAGAGCAACAATTTTACTATTGTTAAAATAACTGAACCCCGTTTATAACAATAGTATAGACCCCATCATAAAAAGTACTCCCTCCAGTCCTAATTATAAGATAAAGTTGATTTTTTTGGAGAAATTAAGGAAGTCAATTAAATTACTTTATAGTGTTTATATTTTTAGTATCCTTAGACTATGTATTAGTTTATTAGTCAAATTAATTAGTTTGGAGAAAAAAAATAAAAATATAAATACTTTAAAGTAATTTAATTGGTTTCCTTGATTTCTCTAAAAAAGTCAACTTTATCTTATAATTAGGACCGGAGGGAGTAACACCCATTAGGTTATTTTAACGACTGTTACATTTTTACTTTCATTTTTAAAGCTTATGAGTAGTTTTGCACATGAAAAAAATATATGATGTTTGACACACTTTGAAATAAAAGTTTGTTGATGTTTTGCACAATTACCCTTTATTTATATATTTTTAATTCTTTAATATTTTAAAAAAAATTATAAAAAAAATTAAATTTGGACTGCCTAAACTTCAATATAACACTTAAGATTAGATGTAAATAGAAGTGGACAGGGAATGGTGCATGTATTGCACGTGAAAATATCATTTGGGGACCAATTAAATATCAATTTCAGGGAGGACCCATTTGTCAGCGTCTTGGTGCTCGTTTGGATTAACGATTGGAATGCTTAAAAGCAACTTTTCAATCGTAATTTACGGTATACGAGGTAAGTATATGAGAGGAGTTATGTCTCCATCTACGTAAAAAATAACTTATAAGCAATCTAATCATTAAAACAAACATGCCCTATTCTTTAGCAAACCAAGAAGACTTATCCATAAGTTTTGTTCTTCAGTAAAACTTCTTTTAAAAATATTAAACTAAAATAAATAACTTCCATGAGTTTTTTTTTTTTTGCCAACAAAAAAAAAATTACTCATGGAAGTTATTTATTTTAGTTTAATATTTTTAAAAGAAGTTTTACTGAAGAACAAAACTTCCATGAGTAATTAATTGTATATCTCAAATGCTATAAGATCATTAATACTACTCCTGGGCTCCTCGCTTACATTATATAAGCAACTTCAACTTATTTATTGAAATTAAAAAATGACAGTTAACTTATTAAAATTGTCTTTAATTGAAAAAAATCAACTTTACTCATATCAAATAAAATTTTAAAAAAGAGAAAAAAAATAGTATTATAGGCCATGCTTTATCAATCTTTTACCCTCAGTATAGTGCATTATTTCAAAATCGCAATTCATTGATGTCTAGACTTGAAAAATAATGCAGCATACTAAACACTTTTTTAAAAAACTAAAAATGGAAAAGCATGGAAGCCTATCCAAATAATGGTACGGAAGTTCTTCACCGCATAAGAGATTACAATATAATATTCTTGTTGTTGTTGTTTTTTTTTTTTTTTTGCCATAAAAGAGATTACAATTGTCATTAAAGAAGAAAGTAATATATTATAATCTCTCAATCACCTAATATAACTCATTTCTGGAAAATTTTGTTATCCATAATATATAAATCACCTGGAGAATAATTAGTGTTTATTTGTCAGTTTTACACATGTAATTAATGCTTAAATATGATATGGCTTCTTGTATTTTAATCTCTTCTTCAAAACCTCATTTAATATGGCAATTGAAAAAAATTTAATTTAAGATAGTTTCAATGAATTAGTTATTATTTCTTGATTCTAGTGAATTAATTGAGGTGATTTATTATGAATAAGATGGAGTGTGTGTGTGTGTACACACACATATATGCACGAGGTGTATATAAAATTATAGAGAATTTGCTCCCAAAAATATAGCTTTTCCTAGCTACGCCTCACGTTAATCCCACAAACCTCTTATCCATTCTCAGTTCTCATTTAATGGCATCGTGGGAGCAAGTCAAAATAAAGCCTTTAAATTTTTTTAATATAAGCTATTAAATTAAGAAAATATTACTTAAATTTTCATTGCAAAATTTATTGTCTAAAGATATCTAATAGGGAAAATCCCATATAAACATGGTTGAACTACCCAAATTTTAATTTTGGTAACTAAATTTAATAAATTATATATATCAGGTTATGCGTCATAATTAGACATTTAAAATTTGGATTAAATTACCTCCATATCCTTTTATTAAAAATAACAAAATTGAAAATATAACCTTATTATCTGGTTTATCAATTAATTTCTAAGGAAGCATTGTATGACGAAGAACCGTTTATTCTTTGACTTCTGTTGAAACATTAATTATGCATAGTATTCATTTTTTAGAATATTCGGTTTTATAAAATAATATATTAGAATAAATTGAAATTTATTATGACAGTACATCTACTTATCCAAATGAAGATCTATTACCTTATTTTGATATTTTTATTTTTATTTAAAATTTTGTGACCCGGGTTTAAATTTGGGAAAATACCTTATAAAGCTACATAAAATAAGAAAATTCTAAATCAAATTGGTAAATTCAATAAATTCTTAATTGAATCATTAACCCCATTTAAAATTTTAAAATGTAGGTAAAATGATTGTAATGCCATCACTTCTCTACTCTTTAAAAAGTTTCATCACTCTTTAACTCATGTTTTTCAATATATATATATATATATGAACATTAATATTTAATAAAATAAAATATGATTCACCTATTGTTTGAATATACTAATTATCATCGGAAGAAAAAAACATACAATATTTTAAAATAAGGAGTTCGTTTTATTAAAAGGAACAATTTGTTTTCAAAAAAACCTATAATATATGTCACTGTCAAAAATGTTTTTTAATAATTATATTAAGTATAAAATTTTCTATATTTCTTTCATATCTACAGCTTGTTTTTGGAAAGCTCTATATTTCAATACATAAGGCACTTTATGAATTTTTAAGAGAAATTGATATCTTTTTATCAAAAACATTTTTTGAAGTATATCATATTTACACGCCTCTAATTAAAAAAATAATTTATATTAGTAATTTAACTAAATTATTTTTTTTAAAAATCAAATTCATGTGTTAGGGAAATTCATCCGGAGCTGGTTTAGATTAATTAATGTTGATAAAAGTGACTTTTATTTTAATTAATTTTTGCAATCTGAAGTTAGTTTGTGTTATGCTTTTTTTTTTTTGGCTCACTTGATAAAAATAAGTACATTATTTTTTTAAAAAAACAACTCACATTTTTTTTTATTTTGTGTCATTAATATCAATTAATTGATATATCAACTTGAAATCATTTTTTCCAGCAAAACTTAAAATCATTTCATTGATATCAATGATATTGCCATGGCATGTGTCACACACTTATGCTTTTTTTCGCTGGAATTATTCTTGATTAACCTTTTATAGCAAAAAAATTCCTTTGATATAGCAAATCATATTTTATTTTATTGTATATCAATGTTGATATATAGATCCATAATGTCATAGGACAATGAAACTCTTTTAAAAGGGGAGAAAAGAGATGAGATGACATTAAAGTCATTTGGCCCTCATTTTGAAATCTCATATTGGATAAATAACTTAATTAAGGATTTGATAAATTTACCCACCTTATTTAGAATTTTCATATTTTAAAAAACTTTATATGGGATTTTTCCTATCTAATATTTGTTTAGTGACTAACAAATCCCTATTTAATTATGTATTTTCACACTTTTTTTTAGAATTTTGTCATAGTTATTGAGCTTAATTATTATATGATTAATTGGGATTAAAAGTAAATACATTAAATTAAAATTAAAAAGGGAAAATTTGTCATAATAATTGTAATTACTTTTAATCATTGATTTTTTGAGATGATTTGATATTGGATTAATTGTTTTTTACTGTAGGTGTTTCAAGAAATTGGATAAAATTTGAAAATGATAGATGAAATTCATTGATTTAATAGGTTTTCATTATAATTTTTTTAAGCAAACTTCTATTTTAGTTTAATTTACGACCTAGTTGATAAATAAAAAGCTCAAAAAATCTTTTACTTGTTTCATACCAATCATCACATTTTGAAGAAGTTATTAAGACATAAAGCCCGACAAGCTTCTTCAATGACTCATGTGTATGTAACCTATTTTTAATGGGTGTAACTTGTATTTAGTTGTGTGTAACAGGTCTTCAATAATGCGTAAAACAAAAGACACCTGCACATAGCTGAAGATATGTTACACAGTTAAAAAAAATTCCACCTGCTGAAGATGAGTCTTTAAATACCTTTGAGTAATAAATTTTGCAATGAGAGATTTTTCAACAATTTCTTTTAAATCAGTACTTCAGAGAGGTTGAAGATGAGAATTGGGAGTGTACGCAACTTCCTCAGAGATCAAACATACCCAACAAGCTCTAGACCGAAGCATGGAAATGGAAAGGCCTTTTATCTGAAAAAGGATATTTGTAACGTTTGTACTCCCTCCGATCCTAAATATAGGACAAACTTTGTAGTGCAATTGCACTACAAACTTTGTCCTATATTTAGGACCGGAGGTAGTAATATATTTGGATATGATTATGGTCCTGGGTGTCCATTATTTTAGTCTTTTTTTTTTTTGGATAAAAAATGAGAAAAAATCCAGCCCCATTGGCTTTACCCCACTAACTCAATTTAAATATGCTGGTTCACGCCAAGCCTATGGTATGACATCTCATCTCTATCTATCTATCTACTCTTCATTTGACCCTATCAAATAGCCCTTTAGTTGCCTTAGGATTATCAAAAATTAAAACCGAATTAATGTAATATGGTACTGTTCGCTACCGCAAGTGCACGGATCGCTTCAAGTAATAAAGTGATAAGTGAGATCGTTCCCTCGAGGATTTGAATAACAAATAGTCAAACAATGGCTTGATGCGTTTGATTAAGTTGACTCGGACACAATGTTGAGTGTGAGGCAAACTGATTTAAGAAATGTAATTATAACAGCTAATGAAAATCTTGACAGAATGGGCTTCTTGTGAAATTAATCAAGTAGAGTGAATCTAGGATTGCTCTCTCCTTTTGTATATCATAAACTCATTCTACTTCCTCCTCGTCATTAATGTTTATGGGACCTATATGTGTCAGTCTAAGGTTCAATAGTCATTGGATAAGCTCTCTCGAGTCATAACCAACATATATTCTCCAATTAGATGCACAATCTCTTGCTACATTTAAGGGAAAATAACTATTAAACAACCCCCTCACTTTGACAATGCTAGGTTAATGACTCTATCTCTAGGTTATTAACAAACCATACATTTAACTCATTAAACTGTAGGTCTAGCATAACTCTACCCTCGTTCTTCAATTAGATTAACTCTCTCGAGCTTAATCCATTTGAACATGTTATTCATAGTGCTAGCTATTCATGAATATCAGTGAAAACAGAGAAGAGTTAACACATATATACCATTATCTAATGAAGAGGAAGAAGAGTTCGAGTTTAATCCATACAAAATTGTCGAACAATCCTAGAATGAGAGAAACTAGCTACACATGTTTAATAGCTGATTACAAATAACAAGAATTAAAGAAGTCATAACAGAATCACAGTGGAGAAGGGATAGAATACAGAAGTATCAGAGATCTGAAATGAAATCTCTTCTGATCCTCAAGCCCACTTCATTCTCCTTGCTTCCAGCAATTCCTAGCTCTTAGAACCTCCTTAGCCGCCTCTGTCGCCCTTTCCAAAAGTGGGAACCCCCCTCCAAAACCCTGGGTTTGCCTTTTATATCATCTCAGCTGTCAAAACGCAAATCTTCCTTTTCGGGGTTGGGCCGCGGCCCAAGAGTCTCTGGCCTTAGGTTGATGCTTGTGGGCCGCGACCCACAACTTTCTGTGCTCCTCTGGACATCCTGGGCCGCGGCCCATGATGTGGTAGGCCGCGGCCCACCACTTTCTGTGCTAGTGTGGGCATCCTAGGCCGCGGCCCAACACTCTCTGGGCTCCTTTTGTTCTGTTCTGATCTTCCAGCTGGTCTTTCATTCACTGATTGTTAGCTTCAACTTCCTTCCTCTCTTTTTCACTGCCTGCAGCTTCCTCTGGGTTAGCCCTGACTTAATCTGTACCAGTTCACACAAAGGACTTTCACACGAGGTTAGACATTCATAGCAATTAGGGAGTAATGTCCTTCACAATTTCATTTTGCTGTGCATAGCATGAGAGAAACACAATTCATCACTTTAATCCTTTCTAATGCCTACTTATGCATCCAAAGTGAAGTGAAACAGTATGAAATATGAAATTCTAGTAAGAATTTCCTGAAGTTAACACACCCCCAAACTTGAACTTTTGCTCGTCCTCGAGTAAACTCACACCTTCACCAGCCTAATGCTCGTGCATGACCCTCTTCTCTTAAGCTACTCATGTCACCAAATATACATGCCTGCTTGGTTCATAAAAGAAAACTAATTCCCTAGTCATTTTCAACTAAATGTATGTTCAACAAGAGTTGCCCAACACTCATCCTTCATTCATCAGGACCAGGAACAATATTTCAGCATGTATGATTCGGAATCATTATCTAGACCTAATCCATTGCATTCTCCTTCCTTTTACTTGGATTCAATTCACACGCTTTCAGTGTCCCAGGAACTTTAAGGTTGCATGGAATTGTTCATTGTTGACGCTTTAAGCTAACACAGAGTTCAGTTTTAGGTAATGTAAAGGGAATAGGCTACAGCTCAATCAACCACAGTTATGTGCACAAGAAAACACTCACTGCTATATGTGTTTAATCCTCACTCTTAGGGTTAATTTCGCTCAGTACCACTTATAGCAGGTCTTGCCATAGGCTTGTAGAAATTCTACTCTCTCCACCACTTGTACACCTAGATTTATGAATCAAGGGGGCCTTTACCAGGGTTGTAATGTTGGAAATGGTCTAGTGGAAAGGACTAATGGAATCAGTGCCATGCATGACGAAGCGTAAATAATGACATCTCTCTTCTTCTTCTTCTCTTTTTCTTTTGCTTTTTTTCTCTCTCTCTTTTTTTTTAAATACATATTCTTTTTCTTGTACTCCTTCCTTCTTTTCTTTTGTAAATTGCGTAACTAAGCATTTATTGAAAAAGAGATAGTAAATCAAATGCTAATTCACTACTTTTCTAAGCATCATTCAATGACATAGCAACATCATGCATGACTTGTTAAATGTCAGATTTTTAAAAGAAAGAAAAGGTGAATGGCTCAAAGGGGATGATCAAAGGATGAATGTGAAAGGTTTGTGTTTAGGTTCACGGGTTTAGAAATGAATGCCCCTATCATTTTCACTAATCCACATGCATCTGTGATTTTGAAAAAGAATTTAAACAAGTTCTAGAGGTACACTGGCATAAATGGCACAAACACTCTAATGAATAAAATTCAGGCTCAAAACCCTTCCAACAGAGGTTTCTCCTCTCTTGTGCACAACCCCCACGGTTAATTCAACCTTAACTTATTTCGAATACATTAACTTACTGATCCATATGCTAACACTGTGCGCCATAACCACAGCCACTTCCATACAAATTACTCAAAAACATATAGTTCCGTGAACAGGAAAAGAAAATGCTTTCGAAGTGTATGAACCACTCATCTCTTCCCAGGAATTCAACTACAATTTCAAAGGTCTTGCCATGAAAACAATTCATACATGTCATGTGTAAACTAAGAACCAAGCATTCATGAATATCCAGTATTTGACTCAACTCAGCTATCCAATACAATTCCCAGACATTTAGCTCAAAGAAATGGCGTAAAGCAGGTTTAAACAAATGCATGCAAATATATCAGCACCCCCAAACTTGAGGGAGACAGTGTCCCCACTGTCATAAGCTACACTGCGTCACAGATAGCACCTGCAAAGAAACGAGCATACTACCAGCCATAGGTATAACAGTGAACACCAGAGATATCTAAACCATAATATCCAATAAAATTTGAAACCACTGATGTCAAGCAATGAAAGATCAACTGTAACCACAGTACTGAAACAAAGTTTGAAACATATCTAAAGAAAATGAAAAAAAACAGCAGTAAAAATGGTCAACAAACTAAGGCTAGTCCTCGGCATCACCATCACTGGCGGCTGCATCAGTGCTGTCCCCCTCAACATCGTCATCTCCACCGGCAGCACCAACCTCCACGCCATCATCATCGTCACCGGCCTGAGCTGCAGCAGGGATATGAGCAGCGAATAACTCCTCTAACCTGGTCAGGCAAACCCCGTGATCCTGTAGATAAGTGAAGCACTGGGCAGCAGTAGCCTCTGTGCGCTGAATGGCCGCAAAGATCACGTCCAGCGTGACGGTAGACTCGGACGAGGTAGGGGCCCCGGATGGTTCGCCCTGCTCCTGGGGGAATAGAAGGTCATGAGGTGACTGAGAGGATCCTCCCTGCTGATAGAAGGGGTCTGTCGCTGTACGCTGGGAGGCTGGAACTTGCTCATCTGGTCGTGGCTTGATGCTCAAGTAGTTGAACTTCTTAAGAGGTTTGAACCTAACATCAGAGGCCACAGCAGCTACACCCACAGATGTGCAGAAGGATGAAATAAGGTGCGGCAGTATCAGACCTGCCGAATGATCTTGGGCATGGTCGCGAAGAGTCTGATAAATCAAGGCGCCAAGATCAATAGGCTCCTTCTTCATAAGCAGATAGATAAGGAGAGCCTGGTCTCTAGAGAGGCGACTCCTCTGCGACGACGGCCAGAAGTAGTCCTTGCCGAAATGCAGCCACACCCGAGCTTCAACTGATAATTGAGCCCGAGGTAAATGTTTCTGTGCCCCTCCGCGAGTCTGCCACGCCACTTGGTGGTTGTACACTAGCAACTCGGAAATCTCATCCTCAGGGATGTCATCATCACTGTCCAGTAGTTGCTTGTACCGACACTCCTCAACAGCGAGGAGTGCTGTAAACTGCCTAAAGCGTTCAAGAGTAAAGTCCACCTCGACTCCACGCAGAGGAAATCCCTAAA
Organism: Inga leiocalycina; assembly: GCA_963242795.1. Classification (NCBI taxonomy): domain Eukaryota; kingdom Viridiplantae; phylum Streptophyta; class Magnoliopsida; order Fabales; family Fabaceae; genus Inga; species Inga leiocalycina. Next base: position 80,907,676 of record OY725320.1, on the reverse strand, counting down.
TGGGATTCACACAGGCATGGGCGTAAAAATCCTGGACAATATGCAAGTTCCCGTCAACTTTAGGATCCATAAGCTTCTGCAGGTGATATGTACGTGTGGCGAGGTAGTAAAACTCGTACGAGACGTTGAACGGGAATTCCCGTTCCTGCAGCAAAGGGCGGGTGACAATCTTGGTCTTGGCCTCAGCAACGGCCCTGGGACCGAAGCGATCAGCAACACGCTTGGCCGGCATAGTAACTACAAGAGAAGACAGTGGACAGCTAAAACCAATGAAGGCTCAAACAGGCACTAAACAGGGGCACCAGAATTAGACAATGCAATAATGACCCCCCCACTTATGACCTAATAGTCGCAAATCTGTTCAATAAGAGTCCAAACCTCAACCTATTCATCACTACCTCATACATCACTTAATCAACGCAGAAAAAGGCTTAAGGTCACTATAATGTCAGCAAAATGTCAACGCACAGTTAATGCAAAACAAGCAGCTCAATGTGACTACCTCAACACAGGTTCACTACAGTTGAAAGGGTATGAAGAATCTTGGAAATTTTGAAATGCACTGAAGCAATGTGCATGTTGTGAAGGTTAAGCAAATCAAGATGTTCAAAAACACAAAATGCACCTCCAGGTTCACATGATCATTCAAAAGGAAAAATTGGACACTTGTCGACCTTGATCACAGCTTAGAAGTTGCAAAACTTAGTCAAAGTGTGCACATTGCAAGCATGTTGTGTGATGTGACCATATGAAACACAATTCGCACATACCAGACATGCACATTTCCATTTATAAAATCAACAGAAGAAGTTAATGCATGTATCACATACTTGCCCAGCAAGAGAGCATACACAACCTTGCACAATATGTCAATTTTGAAATGGATTATGGAACCTTTGAAGTACATATAAAACATGATATCCCTAAACAGAGAATTCAAGTCCATCCACAACCCAGGGTATACCAGACCAGATCAATATATTTACATATCCTGGAATCAACAATTGAAATATCTCTGTACCAATCATGATAAACAGGGGAGTTAAAACAGTTAACAACCAGGCCACAGGTACAGAGTGTGATGCATTGCCAGGCAATTTTCAACCATTGGAGTACAAAATGCAGGCGCAGCAAAATTAAACATCCCTCAACTTACCAATGTCCCATGAAACTCATACTTCTGCACTTCATAGCCTAAAACATGCTATATCACTTCAAACCTAAATCCCAGCAATGCCTATCACTGGACCAATTATCAAGGCCAACACTAAACAGTGTAATTCCAGAGACTTTGTAACAACAGTTGCAATGAGGCCTTTGTCTCAAAACAGGGATTTGGAATACTAGGAAATTCAGAATGAATTGAAGGCCTATTCACTATTCTGATGACAAAAGAATGCACTAAATCCTGTACATTGCCCTTGAAACCAATCAATTACAACAGAATTGCGACTGTTACGCCTAAATTCCCAAACCAAAATCGACCTAACTACCCCCAAATGCGAGTAACAGAGCGAGATTTAGACTTCTTACCTCAAATGTAGATAGAATTGTGAGATTAGAGGAGAAATCAAAGGGGAATACTCCACTGGTAGAGCCTAGGGCGTCTTCCACAGCAGGGGCGATCCACGGTTGTGCAGCACCCTCCAACGATAGAGTAGACGGAGATAGAGTGTAGAAATGAGAAGGGGATGAAGGAGAAATAAGGGAGGAAGATGAAATTGAAGGGGGGAAAAGGGGGGAAACGGGTCGACTATGAGGGAGGAGGGATTTGGGGGGCGGCGGCTGAGAGAGGAGAATATGAGAGAGTAGACGCGCAGCAGGGTTTTTAAAAACCCTGCTGTCGCGCTTGGGCCGCGGCCTAGGACTTTCTGGGCAGCAGTGTCTTCCTTGGGCCGCGGCCTAAGAGATGGTGGGTCGCGGCCCAGAACTTTCTGAGCATCACTGGAATTCTTGGGCCACGGCCCAGAACTTTCTGACCTTTACTGGATTGCTTGGGCCGTGGCCCAAGATAATGTGGGCCGCGGCCCAGAACCTTCTGACCTCATACATCCAGTTTTGGGCCTTTATGGGCCGCGGCCTAGAACTTTCTGAGCCTATCAATTTCCACACAGGCATCTAATCTACTAGAATCATCCTTGACACACAGCATACAAAACCATTGGCTATTCAATTAAGAGTATTAGAGCTATGCCACACTTTCACATGGTACTTTCACAATCTACACCCCTAAACCACACATTCCTATGATTAAAATTTCCTCCTAAAGCAGGATTTTCTATGTGTGATCAACCATTTGCCAAATTGAAGCCAAAGATAATGCATAGTGCTTTTCTAACAGTCATTGCAAAACTCATATCATATCCTAGGCATCAGAATACACAAGCATGCATAAGAGTAGAAGAACTTCCCTGGAATAGGCCTATTCATCAAGATGCCACCCCTCTGCCTGGCCACATTCTTGTTCTCGCCAACTTTCAATTTGAAACCCCTTTCCCCCTACAAAAGTTAAAAGACCAAACGTAAACCTACTAAATTACGCTAAAATCAAAGAAACTAAAAAGATTAAGTTCAGAACTTGGGTTGCCTCCCAAGAAGCGCTTAGTTTATAGTCCTTAGCCCGACTTTTCACTTTGGTCACTCCTCATTTGATAAGTAGATGGTGGATACCAGCCTATCCACATCTCCTCCCCAATAATGCTTCAACCGTTGGCCATTAGCCTTGAATCTCTCGCCCTTATCATTCTCCAGCTCCACATCACCATATTTTGATGCCTGAATCACCTTGAAGGGCCCAGACCACCGAGATTTAAGCTTCCCAGGGAAAAGCCTCAGTTTGGAGTTGTAAAGAAGAACAGTTTGTCCCGGTTCAAAGCTCTTGGGACTGATTTTTCTGTCATGATCCCTCTTTGTCTTCTCTTTGTAAATTCGAGAACTTTCATAGGCATTTAAGCGGATTTCTTCCAGCTCATTGAGTTGGAGAAGCCTCTTTTCTCCCACAGCTTGTGGATCAAAATTTAACTTCTTGATGGCCCAATATGCTCCATGTTCCAATTCCATAGGTAGATGGCAAGCTTTTCCAAACACTAATCGATATGGAGACATACCAATAGGTGTTTTGTAAGCTGTTCGATAGGCCCACAATGCATCATCTAACTTGGAAGACCAATCTTTCCTAGTAGTGTTCACCATCTTCTCAAGAATATTCTTGATTTCCCGGTTGGAAATCTCAGCTTGGCCATTTGTTTGGGGATGGTAGGGCAATGCTACTTTGTGCCTCACACCATATTTCTTCATCAAAGCTTGGAATTGATGATTGTAGAAATGTGATCCACCATCACTGATGATTGCTCTTGGTGTGCCAAACCTTGTGAAAATGTGCTTCTTGAGGAACTTCAGTACCGTCTTGGCATCATTAGTCACACATGCTATAGCTTCTACCCATTTTGATACATAGTCCACTCCCACTAAAATGTGTTCATTGTTGAAGGACTTAGGGAATGGACCCATGAAATCAATCCCCCAGACATCGAAGAGCTCAACTTCTAACATGTTATTCAGTGGCATCTCATTCCTTCTGGATATGTTCCCCACTCTTTGGCACCGATCACATTGAAGGGCAAAAGCATAAGCATCTTTGAACAATGAAGGCCAATAAAATCCACTTTGAATCACTTTCGCAGCAGTTTTCTCTCCTCCAAAATGCCCACCATACTCAGATGAATGACAACAATGCAGAATGCACTCTTGTTCATTTTCTGGCACACATCTTCGAATGAGTTGATCAGGGCACCTCTTAAATAAGTAAGGTTTATCCCAAAAGTACTTCTTCACCTCGTGCAAAAACTTACGCTTTTGATGAGCATTGAACTCCGGAGGTAACACTCCACAAACCAAATAGTTGACAAAATCAACAAACCATGGTGTAGATGAGTGATCAACAAAGAAAAGCCGTTCATCAGGGAATGATGCTTGGATCATGTCAGAATCGTCAAGTTGAGGGTCGGTGCTCAGCCTTGATAGGTGGTCGGCCACTTGATTCTCTATACCTTTTCTGTCAATTATGTTCAGGTCAAACTCTTGAAGTAGAAGCACCCAGCGAATGAGTCGAGCCTTAGAGTCCTTCTTGGTGAGTAGGTACTTGAGAGCTGAATTATCGGTGTACACAGTGACCTTAATACCGACAATGTATGGTCTGAACTTCTCACATGCATACACTATGGCAAGTAACTCTTTTTCAATGGTAGTGTAATTGAGTTGAGCACCATCAAGAGTTTTACTCGCATAGTATATAGGGTGGAAGAGTTTTTCTGCCTTTTGCCCTAAGACAACACCAACAGCATAATCACTTGCATCGGCCATAATAATGAAAGGTAAAACCCAATTTGGCGCCACTAAGATAGGAGCTAAAATGAGACGTTTCTTTAGTTCTTTAAAAGCATGTGAGCACTCATCATCAAATTTGAATTCTACATCTTTTTCCAGAAGCTTAGAAAGGGGTTTGGCAATTTTTGAGAAATCCTTGATAAATCGCCGATAGAACCCGGCATGTCCAAGAAAACTTCGGATACCCTTGGCATTAGTAGGTGGTGGTAATTGCTCAATAATAGCAATTTTGGCTCTATCCACCTCCAACCCGTTCTTAGACACTCTATGGCCAAGTATAATGCCTTCCTGCACCATGAAGTAGCATTTCTCCCAATTGAGAATTAGGTTTGCCTCTTCACACCTTGTAAGCACAGCATCTAAATTCTCCAAACACGAGTCAAAAGATGAACCAAAGACAGAAAAATCATCCATGAATACCTCAATTGTTTTCTCAATCATATCAGCAAATATGGACATCATACACCGTTGAAAAGTGGCTGGTGCATTGCATAGTCTAAAGGGCATTCTTCTGAAAGCAAAAGTGCCATATGGACAAGTGAAGGTGGTCTTCTCTTGATCTTCTGGGGCTATGGCAATTTGGTTGTACCCGGAATATCCGTCAAGGAAACAAAAGAATTCATGCCCGGCTAACTTGTCCAACATTTGATCTATGAAGGGCAAAGGAAAATGATCCTTTCTTGTAGCTGTGTTGAGCTTCCGATAATCCATACACACCCGCCAACCAGTCACCGTGCGAGTAGGAATTAGTTCATTGTGGGTGTTAGCCACTACAGTCATGCCACCCTTCTTAGGGACACATTGGACTGGGCTCACCCATGAACTATCAGAGATAGGGTACACAATTCCAGCGGAGAGCCACTTAAGTATTTCTTTCTTGACTACTTCCTTCATGATTGGATTCAATCGCCTTTGATGCTCAATAGAAGTTTTATGATCATCTTCGAGCAAGATTTTGTGCATACACATAGAAGGGCTGATTCCCTTAATGTCAGCTATGGTCCAACCGATGGCTTTCTTGTGGTCTTTTAAAACTCGTAGGAGCTTTTCCTCTTGCAGATTCGAAAGATCGGAAGAGACAATCACCGGTAATGTGTTGGCCTCTCCTAAGTAGACATACTTAAGATGAGATGGTAAGGGCTTCGACTCAAGAGATGGTGGAACTTCAATAGATGGCTTCAAAGGAGTGCTCAATGCCTCAGCCACCTCAAGTGGCTCAAAATGCCTTTGTCTTGAGTGAGGGAATGCCTCCATACGAAAAAGGTTTTCAAGAGCTTCTTCATCAAATTCATCCAAGCTTTTCTCCCCAATTAGAAATGCCTCTAAAGGGTCTTTGATCATGGGAGCATAGGCTTCTTGAGGAATGAGGGAGTCCAAGATATCCACAAATGAGCATTGAGCTGAATCATCATGGAACTTCAAGGCCTTTGGCATGTTAAAGACCACTTTTTCGTCGTCTACCCTTAAAGTAATTTTTCCCTTTTCTACATCAATAAGAGTCCTTGCTGTAGCTAAAAATGGACGGCCTAAAATGAGTGGAATCTTCCAATCAACTTCACAATCAAGCACCACAAAATCTGCTGGGAAAATAAACTTGTCTACCTTCACTAAAACATCTTCAATAATTCCTCTAGGCTTAGAAATACTCCGGTCAGCAAATAGAAGGGTAACTGTGGTAGGCCTTGGTTCTCCTAGCCCCAATTGGTTAAAAACAGCCAAGGGCATCAAATTTATGCTAGCACCCAAGTCACATAGAGCTTTACCGTCGAAGTTTGTACCAATGTTGCAAGGAATATAGAAGCTACCCGGATCTTTCAACTTGGTAGGTAACTTCTTCTGGATCACGGCACTACATTCTTCAGTTAAAGCGACAGTTTCAAATTCATTGAATCGCCTCTTCTTAGACAACACATCTTTAAGGAACTTGGCATATTTAGGCATCCCCTCTAATGCTTCAGCAAAAGGAATGTTGACATGTAATTGTTTAAACATATTTACAAACCTTTTGAATTGTGCGTCTTCTTCCTTCTTTTTGAATCTTTGAGGGAATGGTAAGGGAGGCATGACAGTGGAGGCGCTGGGTTTGCTCTTCTTTTCATTATTTAGTTCTTGTTCCCTCTTCTTGCTCTTGCCAATATCCTCTAATCCGCCATCAGTGTGCTTTCTCTTTTTAGTCTCCTCATCCTCCACCATAATTTCTGGGGTTATGACTTCCTCCTCATCAACTTCAATGTCCACTTGCTTATCTTGCTTTGGTTCCGTTGTGCTTGAGCTAGGCATGTTCGGAAGCACCTTGCCACTTCTCAAATGAATGGCCTTACATTCTTCTTTTCCACCCCTCTTTGGGTTAGGGATGGTATCACTTGGGAGGCCGTTTCGAGCCATGGCATTTACTTGAATAGCTAGTTGCCCCACCTGAACTTCAAGGTTCTTAATAGCCGATTCATGAAGAGAAAAGGTGGCCTTACTCTCACCCCTTGAAGATTCCACTTCAGTTAATATTCGGGACAACATTTTGTCCGTCTTGGATTCTTCTTCTTTCATAGGAGCTTGCCTTGATTGCATTGGAAAACCCGGTGGAGGAACCGGCTTGGTGCCAGAAGTAGACTCATAAGGAGGATTCAAAGTGTTACCTTGACTCCAAGAAAAGTTGGGATGAGCTCTCCAAGCACGATTGTAAGTTTGTGAGTATGGATTACCTTGAAAAGGTTGGAATTTGCCCATATAATTGACAGATTCAATGTCCATGTAGAGAGGACAATTGTCCGGCATGTGGACATCATTGCATTGCTCACATACAATCGGAGTGGTTTGAACAGAATGCACACCACGGGGATGGCCCTTGTTTATTTGAGACTCTAAGACATCAAAACGTTTGTTCAAAGCAGACAAAATAATGGCAATTTGTGATGAAGAGTCTTCTTTTGTGTTGAGTAGGGCTGGGGTAGTTGGAGTTCTCCTATCATTTCCCTGGGTGTTATTTGCAGATAATTGGTCCAAAAGTCTGAAAACTTCATTGACCGGAACATTCCGGTAACCTCCATTAGTCATAGAGTCCACCATGGCTTTAGACTGAGGATTCAATCTTGTGCAGAAAATCTGGATTACTACCCACTTGTCCACCCCATGATTGGGACATTGTTTCATTAGCATCTTGTACCTTTCCCATGCGGCATACAAATGCTCATCCGGCTGTTGTCTAAAGCTTAGGAACTCATCTCTTGCTTCCACTGATTTGTCATCGGAGAAAAATCGAGCTCTAAATTTAGCTTCAAGATCAGCCCAAGATGTTATAGATCCTTCCGGGAGATTGTTAAACCAATCTCTAGCTTTCCCTTGAAGAGAGAGAGGGAATAGCCGCAACCGCAGTATATCTTGAGGAACACCATTCTGCTTGAAAGAGTCACACACCTCTAAGAAATACATCAAATGCTTGTTAGCGTCTTCATTATAAAGGCCATGGTACAACCCGTGCATTTGCAACATCGTTATCATCACCGGTTTGATCTCAAAATTGTGGGCTTGCATCTCCGGCATTCGAATGCATGATTGAGTTCCTCTCATGTTTCTGCTGGCAAAATCATTGACCGTGGCTCTATCATATTCATCCGCCATTGTTTCAGCTTCAGTTTCAGCACCAAACTCAGATTCTGCTATTGTTTCTGTACCAGATTCAGATTCTGCTGCTGATTCTGGGTTCTCCTCAACACGCTGTATTCCGTCCAGCACCACAATCAGTTCGTTTCCTTGCAAATGTTGCATGAATTGGACTGATACCTGCGAGAAGGACAAGACAGCAAGTATCAAGCTACACAACTGAAATTGAATTCAGAAAACAATGACAGAAAAATTATAACTCTAACTAAAGAATCAAGCGAAATCTACTAACATAAGCCTAAGGTCAACTAAAATACTTGTTAAACCAATCCCCGGCAACGGCGCCAAAAACTTGTTCGCTACCGCAAGTGCACGGATCGCGTCAAGTAATAAAGTGATAAGTGAGATCGTTCCCTCGAGGATTTGAATAACAAATAGTCAAACAATGGCTTGATGCGTTTGATTAAGTTGACTCGGACACAATGTTGAGTGTGAGGCGAACTGATTTAAGAAATGTAATTATAACAGCTAATGAAAATCTTGACAGAATGGGCTTCTTGTGAAATTAATCAAGTAGAGTGAATCTAGGATTGCTCTCTCCTTTTGTATATCATAAACTCATTCTACTTCCTCCTCGTCATTAATGTTTATGGGACCTATATGTGTCAGTCTAAGGTTCAATAGTCATTGGATAAGCTCTCTCGAGTCATAACCAACATATATTCTCCAATTAGATGCACAATCTCTTGCTGCATTTAAGGGAAAATAACCATTAAACAACCCCCTCACTTTGACAATGCTAGGTTAATGACTCTATCTCTAGGTTATTAACAAACCATACATTTAACTCATTAAACTGTAGTTCTAGCATAACTCTACCCTCGTTCTTCAATTAGATTAACTCTCTCAAGCTTAATCCATTTGAACATGTTATTCATAGTGCTAGCTATTCATGAATATCAGTGAAAACAGAGAAGAGTTAACACATATATACCATTATCTAATGAAGAGGAAGAAGAGTTCGAGTTTAATCCATACAAAATTGTCGAACAATCCTAGAATGAGAGAAACTAGCTACACATGTTTAATAGCTGATTACAAATAACAAGAATTAAAGAAGTCATAACAGAATCACAGTGGAGAAGGGATAGAATACAGAAGTATCAGAGATCTGAAATGAAATCTCTTCTGATCCTCAAGCCCACTTCATTCTCCTTGCTTCCAGCAATTCCTAGCTCTTAGAACCTCCTTAGCCGCCTCTGTCGCCCTTTCCAAAAGTGGGAACCCCTCTCCAAAACCCTGGGTTTGCCTTTTATATCATCTCAGCTGTCAAAACGCAAATCTTCCTTTTCGAGGTTGGGCCGCGGCCCAAGAGTCTATGGCCTTAAGTTGATGCTTGTGGGCCGCGGCCCAATAGGTTGTGGGCCGTGGCCCACAACTTTCTGTGCTCCTCTAGACATCCTGGGCCGCGGCCCACCACTTTCTGTGCTAGTGTGGGCATCCTGGGCCGCGGCCACTACTACAAAAAACGCTTTTAACGTCCCTTTTTTGGGCCTTTTAACATCTAAAAACAGAGAGACGTCTATCTGAGCGTCGTAGAAAAAACTGTCCATAACGTCCCTAAAATAGGGGACGTCTTTTGGTCAGACTTTAGACGTCCCCAGTCGTTACTGGGGACGTCTAAAGTGTTTCTGAACCACTTTAGATGTCCCCAGTCAAACTGGGGACGTCTAAAGTGGTTCATAAACACTTTAGATGTCCCCAGTTTGCACTGGGGACATCTAAAATTTTTTTATGGCCTTTTATATATACATCACTGTCCGGCAAATTTAAACTGCAGAAATTAGATAGAAGAAATATTGCATAAACCAGAATGGAAACAACAGCAGTTCAGCACTATCTAATAAACATGTTATTATCCAACAATCTAATAGTATGTACAACAACACAACTCTAATTCGCACCTTGGAAATTCATCCCAAAGAACCATACACGCATTTGAGGCAAAACTCTGACATATTTTTGTAATTTAGTTGACCTTTGAATAATGTTAAACTAGACTAACCTAAGCCAAACCAAATTCATTCCTAAGTATCATTGTCATTTTTTTAACTCATGTCTATATATATACATCACCGTGTTGAAGTCTGCTGACGAAAAAAACAAGTATGCAATAATGACAGTCCATTTCCATATCAAGCAAATTAGAAGCAGATTAAAAGTATGCATATACAAGTTACTCTGTTTTTCCAGTTTCATAATCTGATTTAAATTAACGGTTACAAGCATTTGTTCAATCATTTGTATCCAAAGTTGTGGGAGTGAGAGACAAACCTGTGGACAACGGAAATGGAGATGACTCATGGTGCCACCAGCTAGGAAGACGATAGTTGTGAAAGGGAGACGCAAATGATGGTGCTCTCATCAATGAAGATAGAGGGAAAAATAGAAATATGATTATGAGAAAGAGGAAGGCAGATAGGGAAGGAAGCACGGGAAAGGGAGTTACAACAACGAACTGAGAAAGAGGAAGGAAGACGGGAAAGGAAACAAGGGAAAGGGGAAAGAGGAAGACAGCTTGGAACGAAGCTCACGAGGGAAGACGGAATGAAGCTTGAGGAAGGAAAATAAAGCTACTGGCCTGCTGCTGATGGGATGGGTGTCTGACAGGCTTTTCCGCGTCCCCAGTCAAAATGGGGACGTCTAAAGCTCACTTTAGACGTCCCTAGTCAAACTGGGGACGTCTAAAGTGGTTCAAATTTTTTTTTAAAAAAAAAATTCAACCAGCGCCAATATTTCCCGCTAAATATTGAACTTTGGGCGTCCCTAATTTAAAAAGGGACGTCCTCTAGGGTCGTTAAATGTCTAGTTTGTAGTAGTGGGCCCAACACTCTCTGGGCTCCTTTTGTTCTGTTCTGATCTTCCAGCTGGTCTTTCATTCACTGGTTGTCAGCTTCAACTTCCTTCCTCTCTTTTTCACTGCCTGCAGCTTCCTCTGGGTTAGCCCTGACTTAATCTGTACCAGTTCACACAAAGGACTTTCACACGAGGTTAGACATTCATAGCAATTAGGGAGTAATGTCCTTCACAATTTCATTTTGCTGTGCATAGCATGAGAGAAACACAATTCATCACTTTAATCCTTTCTAATGCCTACTTATGCATCCAAAGTGAAGTGAAACAGTATGAAATATGAAATTCTAGTAAAAATTTCCTGAAGTTAACAGGTACACAATTCGAGTTGTTTTATTTTAAGGAGTCGATTATGAAAATAATTCCTAGTAAGCTAAGTAATTATAATACAAAATTGACAAGAGTTAAACATAATTGATTGGTTTTCAAAACTATGAATTGAATGCAATTAAAATAAATATTTTTGGGATTTTCAAATAAGGAGGAATGAAAATGGGTTAGGAATGCAAGTTATGAAAATGTTCTTGGAAATGGTTTTCAATGGCTATCCTTGCTTAATTAAAATATTTGGGGAGTTAATACACTAAGCTTCTAATACCCCAAATCTTATTAGCTAATGAGTCTAACATCACAAGAGAGAGACCCCTATGCTTGTAATGCTATTAAGCCCTCTTACATTACAAAGAAAGTGCAATTTAGTGGCGGTTAAAAGTGTGTATTTGTAGCGATTCTAACCGCTACAAATATAATTAGTAGCAGTTCAAGAAACCGATACTAAATCCACTGTTACAAGTGTATTATATAACCACTACTCAAGGAAACAACATGCTACTATCTTAGTAGCAGTTAACTAGACCCACTACAACATTCTCAATCCGGGGCACTTTTTCTTAGTAATTTGTAGTGGTTATATAACCGCTACAAATTGAAAACCATGTATATTAAATGGCAGGAATTGAAAATGAAAACTTGATATTTGTAACGGTTATTAAACTGCTACAAAAGTAAATTTAAAAGGGGCAGGAATTATTAGTAGCGGTTAGCAAACCACTATAAAACTGAATTTAAAAAGGGCGAGAAAAATTAGTTGCGGTTATATAAAACCGCTCCTCCTAAATTAGACAAAACTCGCCCAGTTATTCAGCGGGACGCCGTCCGGAACGCTCTCAATTAGCTGCTCCAGAAGCATCGTCTCATCCTTATCACACTGTGGAAGAGACGATTCCTCCTGTTCCTCCAACTGTCGCCCATCTTCATTAGCGTGTACCTCTTCCGGTTGGCTCGGACAACAAACCTCAGCTGTAAAAAAAATTTAAATATGAATAATTACAAATAAAAAATTAAAAAATATTAACTAAATAGAATTAATTACAAAAAATATAATATAATTAAATATTATTAATTACCTGCACCACCTCCTCCCACGTCAAGTCCTTCGGCCCCTTCGGAACATTCCTCCACGACCTGAAGTGAAGAAGGAACCGCATCCAATTCAAACCCAGATCGTTCAGGAAGAGTTTGAACATGTGACCCCTATTGTCGATGGGTTGGTCCGTGCCCTCATTCCACGGCACTACAACCCATAGTGTTTGGTCCATGTTGTTCAAACCGACCACGTCCAACCTCCTTGTGGACATGTTCCCCTACTCATTTGCAAAATTTACCGCACATTGAATAAATTGTAATTCAAATTTAAAAATATAATTTATTAAATAAAAAAAATTATTTACCTTGGACCTGCACCTCAAACCCAAAAGACCGCGAATATGACCCTCGTGGGTTGTTCTGCTCCTGTTCCTCCTCCTCATCGAGGAACTGCTCCATCCCTTTGATCCCAATCGGGATGTCGAAGTCCTCGTTCGTGTCATAGTCATCGACACTAATATCTCCCTCTACCAGATCAAACATCTCTGGTGCGGTTGTCTCCTGTAGGACTGTCTGCAGTGGCTGTGATAGGGGCGACTCTTGTGGCTGCTGTGGGGAGATGGGTTGAAATGGTGCGGTCACCTTCCCTCCACGCTGCCCCTCCTCTGCTGCTGCTGCTACCCCGCAGAATCAGTCTGGGGACCACAAGCTCCTTTCCCTTGTCCATCCCTGAAGCTATACAAACTAAAAAAATTAAAAAAAAAAACAGATTTAGTCACATTTATATGTAAAATTATAATAAAAATAAAAATAAAATAAGTATTGTCTGTGCCTTAAGTGATAATGAGAAATGCTAGAGAGAAAACTCTCCGATAGACGTTAGAACTCTTAGATCTAAAGGAAAACTCTCAGAAAAACTTCAAAAAACAAAATGGCCAAATGGAAAAAGGAGAGGCGGTGCGCTTTTTATAGTGAGGATTTTGTAACAATTATTTAAAAAACCTCTACATCAACCACTATAAATAAGCTAGGGCGGCAAAACTTTCATAACCGCTACAAATATAATGACCCTTGAAGTTCTGTAACAGTTATAAAAGCATAACCGCTACAAATGTGATAACCTTTGAAGTTCTGTAGTGGTTATGTTTAAACCGCTACAAATTCACCGTTATGAAATCCTATTTTTTTTTGTAATGTTAGTATAATGAGTTTCTCTAAGTTTTCTAAAATATCAAACCTCAAATCCCGTTGAGTTTAATGCTTAAACTCATGAACACATTCATTTAAGCATTATTATAACCCCTTAGAGAGTGATTATGGAATAAATAATGCATTTATGTTCAACTATGATTTCAATTCAATCAAACTATCCAACAACAACATATTAAATAGATATAAAACAATAGAATCACAAAAATACATATATATATATATATATATATATTGATGAGTACGAATCCATATTACAAATTTAAAATCACAAATACTCAATTCATAGAATAAAATTTAATTAAAATCATAACCTCAATATATAAATAAATTCTTAAACCTAAAGAATCACAAATTAATATAATAAGTTTAAGAATCACAAGTATAATAAGTTGTAGACATGTGACCTCGAGCTGTCCCAAATCATCTCCATGACAAAATTATCTAGCAACCCATGAAAATAGCTTCACCAATTAAGTTCAAGATTCCAGCAATTGAAGCCCACCAATTAAGTAACCAATAGCACTTATTTGAAGAAGGTTTATAACTGGTATTGAACCCAAAATCAGAGAATGGGCACGGCTGAAACGAGTCCAGAACAGAGGAGCTACCGTCTGGGTACTACAGTGAGGGAGAGTCGACGGTCTGTGAAGGTCGGAGGGGAAGAACCGGTGGACGAAGGACGTCGCCGGTGACGATCAGAAACGATGAGATGAAGAGTGAGAATGAAGGCGATGGATGCTCTGTTCTGTCTCAAAAACTCAGGTTCCCTCCACAGCTCACAAAGGAGGGATCAAGAAAGAACGTAGCCGGCGACGATGGTGATGAAGGCCAGAGTCGCCGGTGACGGAAGTTGAGAAGCAAAATGAGGTCGATTAGAGATGATGTTCTTGCGGCGTTTTGTTTTCTTCTCCAGTCCGTAGCCCTTCCCTCCTGTTCAGCGTCCACTCTGCCAATTAATCTCTGAACTGACCTAAAGAAAGATGTCAAACGTTGTGTTTTACTGATGGACCAAACTGGTAGTTTCAAAATTCGTGGGACCAAAATGATATTTTGTAAATTTGAGCCCAAACTGTCATTTTCAGTTTTAATCCCATTTTTCAAGTACCTATAATTAAAAAATAATTCACCCAACATCAAATCTTCTTAAAAATAAATGATTAAAAGTAATTACAATTTTTTTTGACAATTTTACTCTTTTTAATTTTAATTTAATGTATTTACTTTTAATACCAATTTAACCATAAAGAATATATTTTAAACTCTGTAAGTATGATAAAATCATAAAATAAGATATAGAAATAATAAAATATATATATATATATATATATGGAATGAAAAATTGTGTCTTTTATTAATTTGTGTCTTTTTATTGGTGGGATCCTCGAAGCCAGTTTGAGGATGACGATTGGGAGTGTCTGAAACTTCCTCCCAGATCAAACATCCCCAGCAAGCCGCAAAGTGAAGCCAAGTGGAATAGTTATGGCGTGCAAACGGATAGACCTTTTATTTATAATATTTTTGGACATGATTAAGGTCTTATTGGGTGTTTTTTTTATTTTATTCTTGTTTTGGACAACTATGCACAATATGGCTTATGGACTTATTATTATTGGACAAGGAGTCGTGAGCCCAGATGAATTTTCTATCATATTTTCAAGGCTGAAGTGTTTAAAGCTCCTGGAATAATTATGGGCTATTAAGGTCTCTATTCCTCTTTGTTTTTTTTTTTTGTGAAAGGTCATTAGTTAGGCTCACTTTGTGTGCTAGTAGGCCCAAGTTCTTGTCAGGCAGGCAACCCCAGTTGCAGGGCCCAGATTCATTTTTTTCATCTAAACATAATTAAAAATGTAAATGACGTTGAATAATGATGGCAAAAGCTTAATAAATACTCCCTCCGGTTCTAATTATAAGATAAAGTTGGCTTTTTTGAAAAAATTAAGGAAACCAATTAAATTACTTTAGAGTGTTTATATTTTTAGTATCCTTAAATTATATATTAGTTTATTAGTTAAATTAACTAGTTTAGAGAAAAAATTAAAAATATAAATACTCTAAAGTAATTTAATTGATTTCCTTAATTTTTCCAAAAAATTCAACTTTGTCTTATAATTAGGACCGGAGAGAGTAAAATTTACGGTTAATTTAGCTTATGTTATTTCAGTTTTTAGTTTTCTCTTTGTCATCATATATATTATTATCATTTAGTCCATAATGATTAGCAAGAAAATATATACATTTTGTTAAGTCAAAGATTGATTTAATTGATGAGAAGTTAACCCTTATTTTATAAGCTAAGTATTTGAGCTGAAATCCTACCCCCAATGTCAGGTAATGTGATGACCTCGTTGATGAATAATTTGTGAGTTGGCTTGAATGTATTCTTATTGTACATTCAGAAAACACAGTTCTGTAAAAATAACATCTGTATACACTAATAGAACATTAATAAAGATATATTATACTTAATATAATAAATAAAGATATATTGGGCAAGGTTATATATCCTTTTCCAGGCACAAAATAAATAATAATTAATTTTTTGAAAAATATATATTTAATTTTCTGACAGTTAAATCTTAGAAAAAAAAGATATTTAAATATCTTTTGAACTTCAAAATCTCAAATTGGTTTTGTTGACAATAAGAGTAATGAGATTGACAAAGAGAGTATAACAATTAACAACTCAGGTTTTTGAGAAATAACTGATTTGAGATTTTGAAGTTCAAGTGGTATTTATTTATCTTTTTCCCTAAATCCTATAAAAATGTGTCAAAAATATATGAAGGAAAAAATTTCTGGGAGTTGAATAAAATATATGGAAAAAACTTGCAAAAATAAAAAATTACCAAATTTGGTGCTTGCATGATGATTAAAGAAATGGGCACTCCAGTGGACCCTACAAACTATAGACCGGGTTAGCTCATAGGTAGGTTAAAACTAGAAAATTGTTTTCATGAGATTGAATTGAGTTGGACCGGAGTTGAACTGCTATCAAGCCAGATTTCAATAGTAGATTGAGAATTGAAATAACTTTTATAAAACTAGACCATTTTTTAGGTTTGACAGAAAATAGAAAATGTACCCACACGTCTACACGTCTTTAATAATCTTTAAGATAAGAAAGGTTTGGGAGGGCCTACGGAGTGGGTTTGTCCAAGAGCATATGTGGTCCAATGTTTTGGAGTCAAGTGACAATATGACATGGGAGAAGAGGCTCTTGTTTTTATACAATAACCTAATATTTTTTTCGGTCTTTAATATAAGATCTATTTTATAATTTAATTTTTTTATTAATATAGATCTTATATTAAAAATTAAATATAATATATTTATATATTATCGTACTATATTTAAGTGTTGTCAACCTTAATTAAAAAGCTCTATCATCATGTTAGGCGTAAGAAATAACAAGTTTTGACATATTAACAACTGATCAAGACACTTTTGAAGTGATTAATGCTCCCATTTTACTGTCCAATCATTATAAAAAAGGTATTACTATTCATTGTGATTATATATATATATATATATATGGTGGTGTGGTATATATGTGATGTGGTGCGGCGAAGCGGTATGGGCAATCCAAAGTTACGCATGGGCGTATGCGATATAGAGGTGTGGGAAGGTATAGAGTTTGTTGAAGCAACATAACTTTGGAGATAAAGATAAGATATTGGGATCATCACTATGATATATACAAAAGGGACATATGTCCCACAGAATGAGTTTTCCTGCTCGTCCTTTGGATGAGAGAGGGGGGAGCTCGTTCCATTTGGACCGTCCAGATATGATTTAAATTGTTCAGAGATTTTATTTTCCTTATTTTTTATTTTTTTTAAAAAAATTATTTTAATGGATAAAGAATCTAAAATAAAAATAATCTCTTAATTAACATTTTTTTTAAAAATAATTTTTTATTAAAAAATAATCAATTTTAAAAAAATCAAATATGAATCATTCAAATCCAATTTAAACATTAGATGATGAGATGAGTTTTTGATGCTTATCAAAATGGGTCCTATATCCCACATACCCTCCTCTCAAGGGGTACAATCATATGGGTCTACCGTAATAATATGGGTCCCTCCTTTCCTCAATGCTAGACAGCTTTATATCATTGCCTACGTCCTCATCTTCAGTGGAATTTGTTTGTTTATTATATGCTTTGTTCTCTTCATCTATTACTGTTTTTTCGGGTCTCAAATATTGGGTGTACTTTAAAAGAAATTCTTAGTCTATCTTGTAAATCACACATCTTTTTACCAGCATATAAATCACACATTTGATCATTATTAATTTTTTTCTAAATATTACTCATTTTATAATTTACTTGGAAATGACTTGAAATTTAATGTAGTGTTTGTCTATATTATTAAACATAGGTAAATTAAAAAAAAATTTATTTTCAGATAATTAAAGTCAATGAGTCAATTAATTTTCATTGGTTTTGGTAAGGTAATTAGATCGTGACTTACAATATAGGGCGGGAGTACTACTTTCTTATGTTTTTAACCTCTAACATGTTAAAAAAAATCATGGAATATATATATTTATATAAACAATACCTTAATATTTTTCGAATTAAAATATATGTTCAATTTTTTAGCATATATGAAAAAAATTGGGGAAAAAAAAAACCCAAATGGAAAAGCTAGAGAATATAATGCATTTAGCAATTTCAACAAATGAAGAAATTAAATGAGCGTTATTACTAATCATATATATGTGTGTGTGTCCTGTCCTTCATAAAAATTATGTGAATTTCACGTAAAATTTCGCATTCTTTTATCCATTATTTATGGAGTGCTAACAAGATTTAGCTAAGGGAAAATTAGGATAAAGGAACTGGAGGAAAATATATTTATTGAGAATGATCAAAAAAATTGTAATCATTTAGAAGAACCAAATACAAAAATTTAAAATTAAAAATAATAAAATACCTCTAACAAAATCTTCTGCATTCCCTCCTATATTATTTCACACATTCTTTTTTAAAAACTAATTTAAAATTCTAAATTTCACTAAATTAAACAAAATTTTTTTTCAATTTTCATTTTTCACAACTTGCATAGATATATCTATGGATGTCAAAATTATAATTTTTATAAAATCAACAAAAAATTTAATTTAAAATAAAATTATATAATTTTAATAAAACTCAAGGCCTTTTATTTTTCATCATGTGTTAAACCAAGAAGGTTTTATATGATTTATTTGTATTTTAGCAGAAATTTATGTGGGTTAAAAATTCATTTAATTTTAATAAAATTAAAAAATCTAAATAATCTATTATATCATGAAAAATATGTGTTTGCCATCGCAAGTGCATGGGTCGCGTCAAGTAATAAAGTGATAAATAAGATCATTCCTTTGAGGATTTGATTAACAAATTGGTCAAGTAATAGACTTGGTGAATTCAATTAAGTTGAGCCAAAATATGTTGTTGTTGTAGAAAAAGAAGTTTCAAGAGATGTTTTGTTTTAAAACTAAGAATTACTAAACGAAGAATTGATTCTTGTGACTTCAATGATTGTAATAAGCCTAGGATTATTCATCTACTCTATATTTAATAAAACTTGATGATTTTCCTCTCCAAGAGTATTTCCATGTGATATATATATATATATATATGTTAGTCTAATGTTTACAAGCATTTGATTAAGCTTTCTTAAGTCAAACAAACTTTATATCTTCAATTAACTTGTACAATCTCTTGCTACTGTTAAGATAAAATATTTATTAAACATCAATCTTAATTTGACAATGCTAGGTTAGTAACTATATCCCTATGTTACTAGCAAACCATCCATTTAATTCCTAAACTTCAAGTCTAGCATAATTTTACCAAAGTTCTACAATTAAATTAACTCTCTCAAACTTAATTTAATTGAACAAATCATCCATAGTGATGGCCAGTCACAAATAGCAGTGAATACAAGATAAAATCAACATATATATGCCATTAGATACTAAAAGAAAAGATGATTCAAGTTTTAATCCATACAAAGGTTTAAAGAAATCCTAGAATGAAAATCTTAGCTACTCATACTCAACAAAGAGTCACATGTATACAAAGTTATTATAGCCATATCAGAAACAAGAAGGAGAAAGGGAAAGAATTCAGAAAAACCAAGAGAAGTGAGTTTGAATCTCTTCGAATCTTCAATCTTCACTTGATTCTCCTTGAGAAACTTCACTCCTTAGCTTGCAATTGCCCTCTAGCCGCCTCCCAATCTCTGGAATGTCGAACCCCCCCCCCACTTGTATTTTTAGGATCTAGCCTTTTAAAAGACCTTGAAATCAAAACGCACAACTGCTGATACAGGCGTTGGCTGTGGCCAAACTGCATTCTAGAGTTCTTTGGATGTAGCCCAAAAGCTTCTGTCTTGCCTCTGTCTGTCGTTTGGCTGTAGCCATAAATGGCTTGGCTGCAGCTCAAAAGCTTCTGGAGGTCTTCTGGCTATAGCTAGCAAATTTCTTGGCTGCAACCAAGCATTTCTCTTCAACTCCTCTAGCTTTTTCCATGATGCAGCGGTGTTCTACTCTTCTTCCCAACTTCTTAATCAGTGATTTGTGCTTCCAGTGGCTCTTTGTGTGCTTCAAATATTATCCTATCAACACAAGAAAATCTATACAAACCAAGGGTGATGAATGATATCAAAATATTCACATTTGATCAAAAAATTATTTCCTTTTTAACCAAATACTCATTAGGAACATTTCCTTTACACTTAAATCCCCATATATCCATTAATCAATCAGAAAATGTAATAAATTGAAGGTAAATATGCCAATTTGATATGAATTTCACGTGGTTAACAATATGAAATGACTTTATTTTTTGTTTTGTTTTTTTAAAAAAAGAGGTAATCGATAAAAATGACATATTGATTATATGAATGTGAAACTTAGTGAAAAATAAAAATTGAAAAAAATATGATCATATCACATGTGAATGATTTAGTTTTAATGTTAGTTATTTTTTTTTAATTATGAATACAAGAGGTAATGTATAAGGTCTGGTTAGGGTCAATTTAGAAATTTTAAGTTTATATTTTTATTTTCAGTCATTCTAAGTAATTACAACTTTTATAGTCCTTTACAATAAATATTATTTTATATAGGTTCTTAATTTCAAATTTTCCTTTAGCTAATTAGATCAAATTAACTATTATATATTTATATTCAGATTTAGATAAAATTTTCAATGAAAATTATTCTTTACGTATCTATAGTTTCCTTTAATTTTAAATTTAGTATATGTGTATTTTTTTCTATCGTTATTAAATTTTTTAATTTTACTTTATTGGCACAATTAATTTTGTACGGTGACTAATAGTACTAATAGAACAAAGTTAGATGGGTCAACAGTACTACAAGAGTAAAATTAAAGGGTTTATAAGGAAAAAACACACATGTAATAAATTAAAAATTATATTGAAGAAAACTGCGGGTACCTCAATAACAATTTTCCCAACTTTTTAATAGCTTTAATTTATATGTGTATGTGCATATACATAATTTTATATTCAAGAATTTTTTTTAATTCATAAATATTAAAGTATCGATTATATCTATCCTTCATAATAATATAGTACCATAATTTTCAATGTAGAACTAGCAGGCATTCTCGTCATATTGCGTTTACATTTGAATGCAACAAGATTTAGCTTACCAAATCGTATTCATTTTCATTTTTGAGGTCTATTCCTTCACTCAAATATTATATTTCTTGTAAAAACAATGCAAAATTAGCAAAGACGCTGTTAGTTAGGAATCGCACGGTCTACAAGGTTTGAATTAATTCTTAATTATCAATAAGCAGTTAGGAGTCAGAGTCCTTTCGTCATCCTACCAACAACTAAATTATATAGATTAAATTTATGGCCCAAAAAAAAAAATTATACAGATTAATTGGATTCCATTAATTTACACTAAGATACTGATAGTGATTGTGAACGATTATATTATAGTGCACAATATCTCAATTCTATTTCATGTCTCTTTCCAATCAAATAAGAAACCAATAGACATGAAAGCAATATATATAGATTATTAATTACTATAAGTGGCACGAGGTTATCTGTCTCACTGTAAAATAGTTTCGGAAGCTAACTACGATTATGGGCACTCTAGCTTAATTATAATAATCCAACTTTGCCGACTTAGACATGGTGAGACACATTGTTTTGGACATGTTCGGTTCTTGTTTATAATTTATAATCTTAAAATGTTCTTAATTCATTGGATGTACATGCATGATTTGGTTTTACTTTAATGTGCCTTTTTTTATTTTGTTGACCTTTTTCCATTTGATTAATTAGATTACTGTAGTTCAAGATTAACAATTAACCATCGGTCCTTTTTGGTTTTCAAAGTAATTGAGACTTCTTCTTCATCTCCTAATTAACGCGATTACATCTTAAAAAAGCCAGTTTCAAAGATGGTTTTAGATCAAAGTTTAATTTAATTACTTATAATATTTATTAGATAAAAATCATTTTATAACTTGAAGCCCAATATACTGCACATACTGTTTGTAGAGAAAACTACAAGGACTAATTAAGTCTGGAAAGGATCTTAATTAATTCTAAAATTTTAATTCTTGTTTGGTGTAGTCAATATGACCAATTTTTTTGTAAGCTTTATAATAGCTTTTCATAACGTATGTGATGCCGTGCTTGGAATCTCTGACCATATATCTAATTGAGATATATATGTTTCGCTAGTAATTAATATGCATTAAAGTAAAGCTTTTAGGAAACGAAAAAAAGTTCAAGCAATAGTTTGAAATGGCATTAAAAAGGAATATCATGCTATATAATTTATTAGGAACACTGTACTCATAAAGGTCCACAATAGAAGCAATTTATTTATTAATGAGGCTAATGGAAAAGTATCGGAGTAAAGGAAGGGATTTGCATATAGTTTTCATTTATTTGGAAAAAGCGTATGACCGTGTGCCAAGAGATGTACTTTGAAACCTTTGGAAAAGAAGTGATGTGGGTTGCATATATCAAAGCCATTCAGGACATGTATGAGGGGGTTATAACCAATGTTGGAACGTTTGAAGGTATTACAAAGGACTTTCTTATAAGGATTGACTTACATCAGGGATTAGCTTTGAGCCCTTATTTGTTTAACCTATGATAGATGTTCTAACTGAGCCTATAAAAGAGGAGATCCCTAAATGCATGCTTTTTGCGGATGATATAGTTTTATTGGCTGAATTCAAGGAGGAAATTAATTCTAAACTTGAGATATAGAAACGGACTCTGGAATTGAAGGACTTTTGTTTGAATAGGAGCAAAACTGAATATATGCATTGCAATTTTGATAAGAGATAAGGTAGAAGTGGATTGGAAGTTAAATTGGGGAGGTAAGTCATTTCACAAGCTACAAAATTTAGATATGTGAGATCAATTATACAACAAGATGGTAATTGATGGAGATATTAATCACTGAATTCAAGCTGAATGGTATAAATGGAGAAAATCTACTAGAGTTATTTGTGATCAGAATGTAACTAATAAGATAAATGGAAAGTTTTATCGCATTGCTATAAGACCAGCAATGCTATATGGTAGTGAGTGTTGGGCTTTAAAGGGACAACATAAATATAAAATGGGGTTAGCCGAGATGAGGATGTTGAGATGGATGTGTGGTCACACAAGAAAAGACATGATTTGTAATACTCATATACGCGAACGAGTTGGAATGACCTCTATTGAAGGAAAAATGGTAAAAAGTCGTTTGAGATGGTTTGGACATATTCAAAGAAGTCCATTGAGTGCTCTGATGAGGAGGGTTGATCAAGCAGTATGGAGTCTTATAAAACGAGGTCGAGGAAGGCCGAAGCCAATGCTCAATGAGGTCATAGAGATGGATTCTTTGGTTAATAATATATCTAAAGATATAGTTTTTGACAGAGCATAATGACATTTTGTGATCCATATAGCCGACTCCACCTAGTGGGATAAAGGCTTTGTTGTTGTTGTTGTTGTATTGTACTCATCACTCAATTCAAGTAGTCCCATATTATAAAATGATACCATGCAGATATTCTGTCTTCAATACAATATTTGCATACACTAAACCCTCAAAATATCAAATTCTTCTATGCTTTAGCTTTCCAATTATATATATATAGGCACTTGACATGAAAGTCGAAAAACAACAATATTAACATGTCTCCGTGTATGTGTAGTTCACTTAGTTCCTACTAAGACTCAATGAGGCAACTAAAGTTTATTGAATATATATACAAAATATAGTTTACTAAAGGCAACTTCAAATTCAATGCTAGATGGTCCCCTGCTTACATAAAAGCCTATATGAGACGCAATATTGTTACAATTTGGGAAAAATATGGCGTGCAATAACTTCTGTTTATGTGCCTTGTTATATATACAACAACAAATAATCTTATCCCGCTCAATAGGTACGGATCTATTGTATTCTATCAACAATTAAATTTTTGAAAATAGTATTAACCAACATGTGTTGTTCAATAATTTTATTGAGAGTTCTCTTTCTCTATTCTTTTTTGAAGACTTCGTAAAGTCGAATCTAATCTAACTTCTTCGTTGGCGCCTCTACTCTTTGACAAATTTTATTTCATTTGTAATTTAATCTAAGAATCAAGCAATCATAAAAAGCCATAATAAAGCGTGTCAGCATGGGCAAACATGAAAGCACAAACATGGACATGTACATGAATTATTGCCCTACATATATATGTAAAAAGGCCAACGAAAGATTCCCCATCTGTCAAATCTCTACCATAAGAATAACAATGGATGACAGGAAAAGAAAGCAAGATGGGCCCCAATTTTCCAGAGTTGGTCCCCCATTTTCCATACCTAATCAAGCAAAAGTTTTTGGAAGGATTTTGCAACGTGGAGGTATGGCTATTGCAGCACTTTGGCTTTTAGTTTGCAAGTAAAGCCACTTCCTCATTTTGGAATAATTGTGCTTATATCAGCACCACCATATAATCAACAATATCACTGACCTTGAGATCGATTCTATCTGTGTGTGTTTGTGTACTTATAATTCTCTATATATACACAATAACACAATGATTCCATCACAAACTCGATCAGAACTAAGAAGAACTTGCATGAAGAGGTAGAGAGTGTAGTGCAGCCAAGGATGACTTGCCGGAGATCTATATATATATATTGCTTGTAATTAACGCATGGCCGGCAAGTTGTCTTTGGCTATGTTAGGCTCTCTTCTTTCTCATGTAAGTACAAATCATTAGGCTGAGCTGAATTACTATTTGTCATCAGAGATTCAAAAATCCAAGCCTTCTTCCTCGAGTTTCGAGGTAACGAGAGATCGTATAGTACAGTTTCTGATCAGTGTTATTTATTGGACTACGTGTTGATGAATAATGTTTTTCAATTTTCATTTTGGTGCAGCAGGTTCTTCTTTCTGTAATGGCAGATCAGGTTTGATTCACAGAGAAACATTTCAGTTTAAGAGGTCTGGGTTTGATCAGAACATATGATGTCATCCTATGTGTTATCCCAGCCAATTGGCGTCCAAGATGACATCCTAAGTGGTGTACAACATAAGACATTCAGGTTAACATCCAATATGATTTCGATGACAATCAAGTCATATATGGCAACTTATGCGGCATCCAACATGATACACCCAAGATGCCACATATGCTGCAATGTATGACTTGATTGCCATGTAGGATGTCAATTTGGTTACCACTTAGGATGCCAATATATATGGATGGAATTACTATTATTGGAATAAATGATTAAGTCGCATCGAATAATTGAAAAGATGAATTAAAGGTATATAATGTTAGGGTAAGTCCTATCAAATTGGCTTAAGCTATTTTAATAGAAAGACAAACCTAATATATATACTTAATTAATTAATTCATAATTTCAACAAATATGAGACCCCAAGAAAATGACTTAATTATCAAGAAGTCTCAATAACAACTAAAGGGCAAGCAATGACAAATTTCAGAGTAAGAAATGCCAACACCTCACTTGTCATTGAGGCTTTTCAGTAATTAAGTTTCTTACTTAGTACCTCATTGTAATTCCCCTTAAATATATTCTTTGGGATAGTAATTCCCCATGTACATGTGCGAGGAAATTGCTAAGACATGTTGCTTATCATTTGAAAGCTGGTTTTTTGACTGATCTTGTGAGGACTGAAGAATATTGAACATGTGTATGTGGGAATGAAAATGGACAAAAGTGAGAACGTTGTCAAATGGAATTGGTTTTGGTCTGGTTGTGTCAGAAGTGAACAAAACCATGTGCGAGAGAAACAGCTTGTTAACCTTTTCGTACATGACAACTCTTATTCACTCCGCAGTGGGCCAACCTTTGCTCTCAGCTTGCCTTCTTTTTCATTCCCATCATCCCATTATGGGTCTCCACAAACACGATCCCTTCATCAGGAATCAATTTCAGCGCTTTTGACCCCCCCCCCCCCGGTTTTTTAAATTTAATTTTGGATAGGTTAGATCAAATTTTGACGGTCCAAATATATTTATTTTTTATCTTTCAATTCAACAATATTCGACCAGCAGGTAACAGAGGGAACATGGAATTTTTCCAGATTTTCTCCCGTATATGTATTTTGGGAATACCTTGCTTGAGATTAGCCAATTATGGACACAAAAAGGAGTCTTATGGCTGGCTGAAGCTTCTAACGAGTGCTTGGTTGAAGATTAAGTGGTCACATATATTTTGATACTGCTTGGCTACTAATTTAACAGCTATGCTTTATTTTGATTATATATATAATGATTATACAATGGACGGCTAACCAAGACGACAATCTAAATGGGGTAAACATCTACTTTTTTTTTTATTTGATTAAGGGTTTTCCCCTCAAGGCATAGAGGGCAATGGATCTCATCTCTTCTAACAAGTGCGCTTTCTGAAATTCAAACTTATGTTTTCCTCCTTATAATACCCTTTACCACATTAACCAACAGGTTGATAGTAGTAAATATATACTCTACTATATGAAATACCATATGGATTAATCAAATAAATTGCTTTCCATCACAAAACGATGATAAATTAATGAAAATAAATTTAAATTTAATTTTTGTTAAGATATGAAAGAATTACTATTAATCGTCTCAATTATAAATAAACTTAAGTTAAAATAATACTAAATATATGAAAACACATCGCTACGGTAACTGTGAACTAATCAACAAATACCTATGAAATATGAGAAAAAAACCATCGTTAAAATTCTACCAAAAAATCAACATTAAAATTATCGGTAGTGCTTTAATTTCCATAGATGAAAGAAGCGAAGGGTAGGGAAACTGGAAAACAAGAGCGTCAAGCTCAGTAATAGTACCTTATAATAGCTTTAAGCATCTCTTAGGGTCTGTTTGGTATGAAAGATTTTGGAGGGGAAGGGAGGGGAGGGAAAATTTTTATTAGTTGAATTTAAGAAAATTAGAAAAGTGGGGTTACAAAATTTTAATATAAGGAATATATAAGATAAAAAAGTAAGAAAACTTAATTAAAAACTTTATACCTCACTTCTCTCATATTTTTAAATCTAATTCAAAATTTTTTTTTCCTCCGCCCAGTTTCCCTCCCCTCCCCTCACACCAAACAGGCCCTTAATGTGTAAAGAATATCTCTAATGGCGGCTTAATTTATTGCATATTTCATTACAACCAGAAATATTAATCATTATTCATTAAATTAGGAAATATTAAGCACTAATAGTTAATTACATAATTTTTCTACTTGTGTGTTTGTCTGTGTATTCCTTATATAGCTAGTATAATTTTATCCAAGATTGTTAAACTCGTGATTTTAAGTAAACACAAGATAAGAATGTAAACTTGGAACGTAAGCTCTTACAAGTTTGCTTTTATTAATAAATATGTGTTAAAGGTATATAATTAAATAATAAAAATATAAAATGGAAATAATTCGACTTAAATATATTTTAAAATGAATACTATAAATTAAATCCATCAGCATTCATAATTTATCATACTCAACAAAGAAGTTTTTATGAAGTTCATATATAATATAATCGAACATAATCAAATCGAAAAAATTAATATCATGAGTTTAAGTAAAAATGCTGAAATTGGTATGTGAACTCGCAATTTTAACTGAGTTGACATCTAGCACAAGTTTAAAAGTATCTTGACATGATTTTGAAATTTAGAAAGTCAAGAGTTTGACAACAATGATTTTATCTAAGTCGACCCAACAACATTTTTCTTCAATTCAAAGATAACGTTGATGTACAGTTCACATGCATTTCCATTCAATTAAATGTATTTTTCTAGCAAAATAATAGGCAGATGAAGACCTGACAGCAGGGGATTAACATATGATTATTGAAGTATATGTTACTTGAGGATTTTTTTTTTCTGCCAACGTGTTTCTTGAGGATTATTGTCTTCTTATAATTGTCAATTACTTGTAAAATATAATAATAGGTAGATTAATTAAAGCCTAGGGTTATAGGGTAAGGGTAGAGAAGGGGTGGTGTATCTAATTAAACTTTGCCAACGCAGACATGTTTCGACACATTCGATGCTCATCTTCAATCAATAAATTAAAATCGTAAAAAGATATTCAAATCTTCATGCATGATTTGCCTTTTTTTTGTACACTTTGCTTTTGAGGATATTTTTGTTGACTTTATTGCCATTCAATTGGACTGCTGCTGCCAAACCATGCTTCCTTTGAATTTGTCGATCATGCAGGTTGAAATGAACTTTATACACTGTCATCCCATGTTCCATGTTTTAACTTTTTTCCTTACAAAAGAAAAGAAAAAAAGATTTACCTCCTTCGTAATTTTTCTTTAATCATAAGTGGTTTTCAAAATTAGATTAATTTGACCAATTAAAATCAATCAAATGTAAGAACTAATTAAACACGACAAATGTACTCTGCTTGGTGAGTATAGTGCATATGGTTTAGAATAACGACGATCTATTTGGTTGTATAGGAGGGAAACAAGCTAGAAATCAAATTAAATGGGAAAAAATTAACCAGTTTGTTTTGTGGATTTGCTTTGCCAGGCACTTAATGTGTTGCTAAGTTTCAAGTTATGTGTTTTAGTCCTGCAAGTGACAAAATTGTTTAGATTTTATTAAATTATATAGACCATTCTTTTAAACAAAATGAAACTTGAGGGAGTAGAACCAAAATAAAGATAAATTTGAAGGACCAAAAATTATACTAAACCATAAAAATATTCTATTCATGACTGTCTTCCTAGTTGCAATATGCGCACTGTCATAAGTTACATATAACATTTTAAACAAATAATAACATGAACACACTGAATCGTATACAGGTATCCAAAGCTGATTAATTAATGAAATTATTATTGAAAAAAAAAATCTATGAATAAAAATACATATATAAAGCCCATTTCATCAATAAGTCTTTAACCATAAGAGAAGTAATGAAAAATATATAAGCCGACTAATTATAAAATCAAATAGGTTAGTTGAGCAAGTTTACTCCAAAAAAAAAATTGAAATTTTTTTGAAATGCCTGGGACATTTTGATTACGAAAAGTGGAAGTTAGAGCCTAGTTGCGACACATTAAAATAAGGACATGTCCTATCAATCAACATGTAACATGCATTAAAATAATGATCTTTTAAAAAATGAGACCTTCTGGGAATAAAGCACAGACAAATGAAGAAAAAAGGTTGAAGAAATCATATGAAAATGACGTCAAAAGGGAACATCATGATATAAATTTTATCCACAAACTCATATAACTATTAAACCCTCATTGATGATTCATTGAATTTGATTCCATTTTTAGATAAGTCATCATGAACTCTTATCCTCTATTTATTTACAAATTATTTGATAACAAGACTATATAAAACAACACTTACACATAAGTTATATTCTTTGCTAATAGTTTAGTTTCAACTGGCATTTAAACTTTGTAAAGCTATAACATTACAAATGTCAATTCCTAGCTAATATAACAAAATGAAAAAATTAATTCCTAAATCCTTATAGTTCTACTTGATTATGAAACAGGTCCCTATATTTTTTTTGGGGGTATTACACTTGCCCTCAGTTATAGGCATTAGTCCCTATACTTATAATTACTAATTAAGACTCTTGTGAATACTAACTATAAGTTCCCACAAAATACAAAATAAAAGAGTTTTTTTTTTTAAAAAAATAAAATGATGGAATTAAATTAATTTATTATCAACATAAAAATAAAAAATTATTATGTAGATGACTATCTCCTTGCATTTATATATAA
Organism: Inga leiocalycina; assembly: GCA_963242795.1. Classification (NCBI taxonomy): domain Eukaryota; kingdom Viridiplantae; phylum Streptophyta; class Magnoliopsida; order Fabales; family Fabaceae; genus Inga; species Inga leiocalycina. The sequence continues at coordinate 80,877,916 of OY725320.1, read as the reverse complement.
TCCGTAATTTAATTGATTTTGATTTTATTTTATTTAAATCTATGTAGCAAAATTAATCCATGTTGAGTGAGTTTTATCATTTCTCGTACAAATTAACCGTTTATGGGTATAGCTGTATAGGGACTAATACGTAACACCATCACTTGAGGAAACTACAAAGACCCAATGGAAAAGGTAAAAAAAAAAATACTACTCCCTATAATTAACTTAATTAAAACTAAGGTGAAATTAATATGATCTTGAATTTTGATTTTTCTAAAAAATTAATAATCTACTCAAGCCCATTCTAAACAATAATATTATCGTTCTTTTTATTCCTTCCCACAATAGGAAAATGTACTGGCTTACTGGTTGAAGCCATATGCTGTTCTGATAATAAAATATATTAGCTCTGAATTGAAAAAATTATCACTTGTGTCCACGAAAGATTCGTGCGAATCATCAATCCTGAGAATAGCTATGGATGACAGAAAAAGAGAAATTGGGAGGGCCCTAAATTTGTGGGGTTGGTCCCCAATCTGCGATACCCAATCAAGTAAAGAATTTGGAAGGACATGGCAATAAGGCGGTGTGACACACACACACACACACACACATATCTGGCTTTTGGTTGGCAGGTAAGACCACTTCCCATAATAAGTTCGACCTCAGGAATATATATCTATCTCTGTAATCCACCCTTGTTTTACATTATCACTAATCTAGCTGGAGACTCCATCCCCTTTGTGTATCAATCAACTTGTGATCTTAATTCTCTTCCTTCTCTCTCTCTCTCTCGCTCGCTCGCTCTACCTATATATATAGCCACACATATCTATACACACACTTCACAAGCTGTGAGATTGTTGCAAATGGCCTAAGAGGAACTTGCATGAAGAGGAGGAGAGTGTAGTGCAGCCAAGAATGACTTGCCGGAGATATATATTTATATACACACACACATAAATAAAGATATAGATATATATATAACAGCCATTTATATTTAACAATATTGCCGGCAAGTTTTTTCTTGGCTATATTAGGCTCTCTTCTTTCTCATGTCAGTTCCACCGTTAGGCTGATCTCGAGCTATAATCTGCATTCTGCATATAGAGGTAAAGGAAATTTTGTTGGAGCTTTTGATCTTTATATACGTGTCAATTCATTTCCTACTATATATAAGCATTAAATCGACTTTTGTGTGGCCTTACACTGCTAGACAAATTTTGTGTTGGTTGTGTAATTAGATATTGTGTTGTTTTATTTTAGATAAAGATTTAGGATTGGAAGATCCAGAACAAAGCAGATTGATTCGAGCTTGTTTTATATATGTTTTGAATGTTTTTGTTAACAACAGAGATTCAACTGAAGAATATTGAAGCTTTTGTCAAAGGGAACAAATTAAGTTTTACTTTTTTGTCAAAGTGAATTATGGTTCTCGAGATAGATTTGTCTGAGAAGATTGTCCATTCCCAGGTGCGTGTGCATGAACATACAAAAATTTGAATTTCCTAACATCTCATTTAAATGAGTCAAATAAAATCTAACAATCAAAATGTCCAATGCACATAGAAAATCTGGATTAATTCAATTAAAATGTCCGGCAAGGGGTGTCTCCATTTAGGCACTCTCTCCATTTCTCTCCATTTAGATTAAACGGCACCTTTTTTGGTCTCTTAGCAATCCACCTCTTGTTTTCCCTTGGAGTGATGCCGTTTTGCTTACAGGGATGATGTTATATATTTAAAAAAAGAAAAAAATACACTCAAACAAATTCTTTTCAGCATTCACCGCCGCCCATCTGAGCATTTAAGGCTTCCTCGCCGTCGGTCCCCGTGGTCATCTTTGCCGTCGCCCGATTTGCATCATCATCCCAAGAATAGAGTTAGAGTTGGATTCTTCCATACCCACTCCCACTGCTTTCTTATTCCTTAAAATGGTATAATTGTACCCCTTTACTTCACAAATTAAGTTTACCCTCTTCTAGTTCAAAGGATTTGTGTTTTCAATTTCATTCTCTAAAAAGAAATTTGATGCAACTTCAGCACCTGCTGCTGTGCTTCTTTCATGCCCATTAAAAAGAAGCTTCTTTGCCTAAAGGCGCATTTGCATTTATATGTTTACTTTTGTAGAGTTCAAATGAAAACGTCCTTCTTAGTTCTTAGCTATCAGAGTGAGGTGTTGCTCGCTGATATCTGAACTTAAACTCTCACAATGGACGACGATGAATGCTAAGGAAAATTTGTTCAAGTCGTCTTTTTTAAAATATATAATACCCTCCCTCAGCTCTACTGCAAAACGTCGTCACTCCAGAGTGCGCCAACCTTTAATATGTCAGGTTCTTCTTTTTGACCTTCCCAATACATTTTAAAAAGTAATGTTATTCATTAGTTATAAATAATATGGCTTAACCAATATAGAGTTTGTCTGGTAGTACAAGGCCCTGCTAAATCTATTTGAATATTGAGCTCAAATCCTAAAGAAAACATCTGGGAAGAACAACCTCGAGCCCCAAAGAGGATATAAGATGATAATATAAAAAAAGCATAAATAATATGGCTTATTTATTTAATATTTCTTATAATACATGATCCATATTAGTGATCTTTCTAAAATGGGTATATATATATATATATGTATATTTTTTTATTCAGATGGACGGACACTAATGACATGAAGTGATAAGAAGAATCAAATTTATAACTTCCTACTTATAGGAGCTTTCGTGTTTTAAAGATGCTTTTCACCTTGCTTTTACTGTTCCTTCTTAAAAAGGTAAAAAAAAACACATCACATTTTAAAGTGATAAGAACAGATACTATGAAGAAATAGGTGTTGTCCGTTTTTATGACTCGGCAACCTCTTCAAAATTTAACTAAGGATTATAATATAGGGTGTAATCCCAGATCATCTCTCGAATAGCCTTTTATTAATTACTTAGAAACTAAATACAATAATTGACATGAAATGATATAAAAGGGAAATTTTGATCTTTTGAAACTACAACTATATGAAAATAATAAAAGTCCTAAATTATAATGTTTTTGGTATTTTTTGGATATAAATGATAGGTGAAATGAAATGGATGAAGTGAATCTCTTGAAAATGGCTTGTAAGGGTAATCATAGTTCATCTAATGATAATAGGAGTTCAATGTACTAGCTTAGTCAAAAATGCCCAAAAAACCCTTTGAGTTAGATTGCAACACTTCCAGAGCAAGATTTAACCCCTCTAATCAAAACTCAATACAAAACACTAACAATTGTAATCAAAGTTCCTCAAAATACCGAACCTCAAATACCGCTGAGTCAGTGCATTAACCAATGATTATTCTTAAACCTAGAAAATAATCATTTCCTAAAACACTATCAAAAACCACTTTATATGTAATTTATGAAATCATTAAGTTTTCCAAAATACCAAACCTCATTAACCGATGAGTTTAACACCAAAAGAAAGGAACCCCTATTCTAGAGGTGCTATTAAGCACTCTTAGTGTGTGATTTAAATTAATTAATGCAATTGGTTCAATGCAACTCCAAAATCAACTCAATATCTTAATAATATCATGCAAGATAATAGAGAATCAAAAGAATTACACTTAAACATACATGTAACTACATATATTGATGAGCACAAAGTTCAATATCAACTAATTTAAATCACAAATTAATCCAAACTAAATACTTAACCAAGTAGCAAAGGTTTAACAATATAAATATAATCTCCATGACAGAAAATCATAGTTACAAAGCTAAACAAATGGATTAAAACATAAAACTCCATTTGTAATACTTAGAACTCAATCCTTAGCTTCCATGATCAAGAGAATGATCCTCTAGCCACTGCAATTTATCATCACAAATACCCCAAATGTCTTCACAGCTTCAGCCATATCAATTAATGAAGAGAGTAACTGCTCAGCAAAGGATTAAAAGCAGGGGAATCAGCTGAAGGTTCGGTGAAACAGAGAGTATGAGAACAGGTGTTGGTGTCGAGATGCAAGGACGGTGAAGAAAACAAAAACTCCCAGCTCCAGAGTCTCTCTGCTGCAGCAGCTCCCTCTACTCTTCTCAAGCTCTCAGCTCCTCCTCCTCCTTTTCCGTCTCCTCTTTACTCCTCTGGTTCGATCCCCTCCTTTCGGCCACCAGCTCCCTGCTTCTGTTCTGCCGCTGCTGTGGATGATGCTCGCCAGAAGTGATGAGGTCGGAGGAGGTTGTGCACGGTGGTGATTGTGACGTTGATGAAGGTGGAAGACTCTAACTCTAGTTTCACGGCCACTGAAAGCTGCTATGGTGTTCACAGCTGAAGCTTGAATTCTATCACAGCGGTGAAGAAGGGATGTCGCCGGCGACTATGGGGGTGAAGGCGGAGGTCGCCGGCGACAGAAGTGAAGGATTGAAGGTGAGAGCAAGATCAAGATCGATGTCCGATGTTGCGGCTGTGATTTCTGGTTCTGTCGAGCTCCTCTGCAATTAAAGCTTCCTGATTTCATATCTGACCTACGGTGCCAAAAACGCTGAGTTTTGCTAGCCTAAAATGTCATTTTCCAAATTCATGGGATCAAAATGTCATTCTTAAATTTCAAACCCCAAATTGCTATTTTCAGATTTAATCCAATTTTTCTGGCATCTACAATTAAAGACAATTAAACTAATATCAAATTCTCTTAAGAATTCAATGATTAAATGTAATGGTAATTATTTTGACAATTTTACCCTTTTTAGTTCTAATTTTATATAAACATATTTAATCACAAAAGAGATGTTTTAAACTCAATTATTATGACAAAATCCCTAAATAAAATATAAAAATATATAATAAAATAGAAATTTGTCATTACTACGCTCCACCTTATTAGCCAAATGGAGGAGAAAAGTATATAAACCTCGTTCGGTATGTGATCATTTGGTGTTCATAGTTTTATAATTTCCTGCAAGTCTCATGCATGTTCGCTGTATTCGTCCTTCTCGCTTTCATTCGTGGGCTTCGTTTACCAGTTTAAGTTTTTTTTTTAATGTTATTTTAAATAATTCTTGAATAAATTGTTTAAAGGATCAATTCTTCGCACTTTTTTTTTTTGCTCAGAATTCTTCGCACTTTCACTTTTGAGCATAAGTAAGTTTCTTTCCTAGTTTACTTCTTCAACTTTTACATAGTAATTTAAGTTTCAAAAGTGTAAAAAATGGACGAGACTGTCAATATTTAATCATGCACCAATTTTTGCAATTTTTTTTTATTTTAATTTTTTTCCATATATTTTATTGAAGATCCCAGTAATTGGTCCCCTTTAATATCTTTTTCTGCACATTTTTAGAGAATCCAAATGTTGGAAAAATGAATATATTCTTTTAAAACAAAAAAAAAATCATTTTATTATTTAATTTGTGCAAGGGAAGAGGATATATAGCTAGTCCCAATAAATGAACAAATTTTTGCTGACACATCTTAGATTGAGCATATATAATTCTTAATTGATTTTCTATTAGTTTATACATATGACAAGACATATGAATAAGTTATCTTGCCAATAATTATGGAGTAAATGACAAATAATATGACCACAAAGAGAAAAACTAAAACTGAAATAGCATAGTAGGATTTTATAATGTTTATTATAAGTTTTTTTCATCATGTTTCAAATTCAACATCATTTGTCCCTTTTAATGAATTTATTTTCACACGGAAAAAATGAATATGGGCCCGGCAAGTGTTGTAGCCTGCCTAGCAATAATCTGGGCCTTTAAGGCAAAAAGGAAAAAACAAAAAGAATCTTGGCCTACTAGGTTTGCACAAGAAGATTTGGAACTAAAACAGTACACAAAGAATCTGGGCCTAATTAATTACCGTTCATAACAAACCCACAAAAAAGAACTGAGAGCTTAATTACTCAGACTTAGCCCAGAAGCTCTTTAACAGTCTCACCCTTAAAAAATTATAGAAAATTCATCTGGAATGCGTATGAATACAACTTTGCACTTATGACAAATATAATCTATTTCGTTATTTTAAGTGGTTATTCTATTTTAGATAATCAAGAACTTATTAGTCTTAACTCTTAACTTCAAGAATTCCTAAATAACTTAAGCGACACAATAAAAGCTTTTCTATTCTTTTATTAATTGATTTATGTATAGGATTCCATTCAACCCATGGTTGTGAATTAATGATTGGTTCTGTCTATAAAGATTTTGGATTTTCTCATTGTTGGAAAATAGCCTAGTCCACCCTTGGTGGATTGGGCCTAAACCCAATAGGATTGGGGGTCAAATTATAAATAATATAAATGCTTGGGTCGATATATATAATATTTCCTAAAACATTATGAGTCATGTTGTTTAACCAATAGATTATGACTCTTCAAGTATTATTGTTTCACTGAAACTATATGTCTCTCAATCGAAAGGATATCTTGTCTCTCTAATGGAAGGGCATGTTAGTAGAAGAGGAAGGGGTGCATAGAACCCTATAAATAGACATAGGGGATTCAGTTATAAAACACTGGATATAACATACAGAAACTCTGTCAAACTGACTCCTCATTCCCTCTACTATATTACTCTCTTCTTCTTCTTGTCAGTGGTGTATTTGCTGTGTGTCATAATCGCTTCTGTAACTGTGATCCGATTAGCGTGGGTACAAGAGATAAATGGTCGCACTCCAGATACGCCCAATAATTCTTACATGGTATTAGAGCCAGGTTGGCCCGTAAGAAATTATGATCTTCATATTATGATAATATGATGTGCATATTATTATTTTCAAAGATCTATATATATATATTATCAAATTGCTTCCGCCGTGTATGAATGTATGTTCATGGATAAAGGCATTAATTTACTTGTTGTGTGAGTATATATATATATATATATATATTTTCTGTTCTCTGTGATTTGTGAGGGATCGAAAATTTTCTCTACGGATATAATATACACATCCTTATACATGGTTAGAGAATATTGAAGTTCTTCATTTTTGGTTGAATCTCAATCTATGAGTATTAAGCAAGTCTTAAATTTTGTCCTTATTTATTATGTCTTATTATTGGAATATGATTCTAGACATAGAATGAGTATAATAGAAGCCTAGAACCCTAAAACAAAAGAACTTAGAGAGAGAAAATATGAAAAATGAAATTGTTTTTAGCATTGGGTCATTTTAAAATTAGAGAATTAGGATTTGAAATTAGTTCCATTGCGTAGATCTCGAAAAAATGATCGAAAACGACACCAAGAAAGCCCAATACGGACGTCGGACGGAGGAGATACGGAGGAGAGAAGGTTCCGGATCGACGGACCCGACCCACGCCTGTAACCAGGTCTGGGTCGACCCGGCTGGAGGTTGAAGACAACCTCCAGCCTCCAAAACGACGACGTTTCGGTGATTATTAAAAAAAACGTTTTTTGTTTTAAAAGGTGTCTGATTGAACCATATTTTTATGTAATATTTCATAATTAAATTGGGATTTTTAATGGATTTTATGGGACATTATTGCATGATTAAGCATTAATTTTGGTCAGGGACAATTGTTTTGAATTAATTGTAATTAGGGGCAAAATGGTCAAAATTTATTAAGTACTTTTTTTATACAATTGTCCCTTGAACTTTTGATGCTATTTGAGCTTAAACTTGCATTTTAGGTGTGAAGGAAGAAATTTTGAGATCTGGAGGGCCATAATTAATATTTTGAAGCTTGGGTAAAATCACAGAAAAGGGCCCAAGAATTCTGTGATAATTACAAAGAGTAAAGGAAAAGGGTTCAGTGACAAATCATGGAAAAGTACCCATAAGATTTGAAAATTATAACCTCCCCAAAAGATTTCAGATGTTTCAGTTTAGTCCCTCTTGGAGAACATTTTAAAGTTTCATGTAGGTCCCTGGTCAAAACTTGCGCTTTGACCAGGGCCTTGGGTTGTTATTTTGGGCTTTTGTTGAAGGAAAAAATGCAGACCCAAGCAAGCTAAAGGGGTGAGAGTGCAGACAAGCCCAAAAGCAGGAGACCCGACTTGTCTACTGGATATGGCAATCTGGATACGTTGGACCCGAGAGGCAATCTGTAGCTGAGATATATAGAGGCTCTGCAGACTATCAGAGAGGGAGACACAGCGCCGCAAAGTGGGACAGGACGGGAAGCCAGAGACGCAGAGAGGGAGGGCCGCTACCTTCATCGTTGCCTTCTCTTCCTCGTCGGCCCTCCCTCAACCACCAACACCACCGGCGAGAGAGAGAGCCGTGAAGCATTGCTTACCAGAGTTCAGAACCGTCGACTGCCTCTGTTCTCAGTTTCTAAGATCACAGCACTGACGTCCCTTCTTTCTTTCACTTCTACCACTCTCACCGATCTCCTTCATCACCACCGGAGATCGTTTCAACACCACCTCAGTTGTCTCCCCTGTTTCTGCAACTTTCGACGAGCAAAACCCAGATTTTAGTGAGCTCTTCCCAGTTTCCGGTGACTCTGTTCTCACCATACAGTCACCACCGTCCTTCTTCCAGGCAGCTGAGACACTGTTCCATTTCCCTCTTCCATTTATTCTGTTTCTCCACCACCACCATTGACATCCGTTATCACTTCCACCTTCACCATATCACCGTTTCTTCCTCTGTTCTGGCGGTCACCTCCTCTGCACTACACCTTCATCAGCGTCTTTCTTCATTCCATCATCATCTTTACAGTAACAACACCACCGTATCTCCACTGTTTCTCTTCTGCATTTCACCACGTGGCTGCCATGTTTATGGATTTTCTGTGGTTATTTTAAAGTGATGTGTGGCTGAGCTTGCTTTGCTCCTTGGGATGGACAGTAGCTTGAGTTTCAGAGCTTAAAAGGGGGGTTTATTTTGTTCAATCCATTTTCTATATTTTTATTGGATTTCTTAGTTTTAGGGATGATGATTTGAATTGTTGAGACTTAGTTTACCCGTTTGGATAACTTTATGGATTGAACCTATGTGATTAGATTAGATTTTTATAGCTTGTTGAATTTATATATATGTATTTTCTTTATTGATTCAATGAGATTGTGCTTTCTACGTGTTATTGTTAGAAAATATGATTGAATTGGATTAATTGCGTATCGTGTTATCGCATTCATATCAAGAGAAAGCAAGTTGCATTAATCTAATCCTAATCGCAGGGCTTGTTTGGTCTGAGGGGAGGGGAAGGAAAGTGGGCGGAGGGAAAATTTTTTTGAGTTGAATTTAAAAAAATTAGAGAAGTGGGGTTAAAAATTTTTAATTAATTTTTCTTACTTTTTTATCTTATATATTCTCTTTATTAAAATTTTATTACCCCACTTCTTCAATCTTTTAAAATTCAACTCATAAAAATTTTCCCTCCCCTCCTTTCCCCTCCAAATCCCTCACACCAAACAGACTCTAAGTGTACTTCAATAGTGCCTTAAGAGGTGATTGCTAGCTATGATAGTAGGAGTAATCACTAATTAAGGACACTAGACTTAAGCGTTTGCTTGGGGTTTTTCATCAAGACTTAGTGAAAATTTACTCTCACATCTAAGTGAACTATGATAGCCACTACTCCATTCCAAAAAGCATCCATTATACATTTCATATCCATTTCCATACACCATCCATTTTATAAAGAAAACACAAACAAAATACCAAGAAAAAAAAATGATGATAGCTTAGGATTTAATTTTATTTCACCTAATTAGTTATTAATTTGAAAAAATCTAAAAACCTTTTTCCCCTTGTTTTTAATTGCATTTGCATGGCATATATATTACTTAGGTAGTTCGATAAAGGCTCCTCAAGTGAGACGACCCGAGTGTTGCTTTGTACTGCAATTCTTGGATTAAAAATATTTTGCATTTGACCCCAAGGCATAAAGACACAGTCAAATTAGTGTTTGGGTCAAAAAAAAAACCAAAGGGTGAGTATTATTATTTTTTCTCAGGCCCAATCTGGTAAGCCCAATAAGCGAGGGAAAAAAAAATCTAAACCAGAAACAAAACAAAAACAATTTTTAATCCAAGAATTGTAGTACAAAGCACTTTACGGTAGGAGTGGTAAGTAGTTTCCAGTCTAACCCAGGTGAGCGTCACTAGAAAGCAGTAAAAAGGATCATGAGATACTTAAAAGGAATATTTGACCATGCACTATGCTATGAAGGAAGCGATTTACGCCTGGTTGGATATTCCGATGCTGATTTAGGCGGAGATGAGGAAGAGTGAAGATCAACTTCAAGTTATACTTTTTTACTGAATAATGATGCCATATGTTGGAGTAGTATGAAGCAGACATGTATTGCTTTTACATTATATGGAAGCCGAGTTCGTAGCATGCACTGCAGCTGCACAAGAGGCATTATGGTTGAAGAGGTTCATTGAACATCTTGGATTTGGCAATGAGAGTACCAATCCAGTATTAATGCATTGTGATAACACTGCAGCCATAGCCTATACTAAAGATCCCAAGTATCATAGTAAGACCAAACATATAGACATTAAGTACAATTTTGTAAGAGATTATATAGCACAGAAAATTAATGCTGTACAACATATTTTGACCAAGAGTATGGTCGCTAATCCCCTGACCAAACCAATTGCCAAAGAAACATTTGAAAAACATGTAAGGGCACTTGGTGTACGCAAAATGTAAAATTTCAAACTTTATGTATTACATTTATGATTAATTGAAGTACTTGACATTATTAGTATATATGTCTGTGTGAAAGTATACAATGTCTAGTATGTCGTACAGGCTTGTGAGGTTGTCTCTCTCACACGAGCAACCGCCTTTGACACTCAGGAGGGGTGTGCAAAGATGAGACAATTGTGTTCACCAGTAAAGCGACTAGAATGCTAATATGGTAGAGAAGAAACACAAACTATGTCGCTTTGACAATAGTGTAGCATGTCAAGATGAGATCCATAAACATGAACATAAGTATGGATCGAATCATGGATATCCACTTCCATGAAGCCTGTAGCCAGATAACAAATTCTTCAATATTGACGTTTGAGTAGAAAGGAAGAATTTGGGTTTAGATACTGTGAGTACCTAGACTTAAGTCTGTACAGTGTTAACAACAAAATGCAAAATGACGTGCGCTCTTATGGTGTAAGAGTAACACTGTAGCATGTGATTCATACCGCATGCGCTAAAGAACCGCAAACGGGAAGCAAGTAAGAAGATCCTTGCTTAACTGTTGTGTGAGTCCCAGGAAGTTTCTAATTCTTCCAATGATATCCTTTGACTTTGACAATATCATAGAGGTGTGCTTCAGCATTTACTACTTTAGCATATGTCCTACGATTATGATAGATATGATATATGGTATTATGTTAGGAAAGTGGCCAATGTATATTGAAGTGATATCTGGACGAAAGGAAGATTACTTGAAATATACAAAAATATGTTAGTGTCTGAGACATGTCCTTTATGATATTTTTTTTTTTTATAATTTCATAAGTGTGGATACTATGTATACTAGAAAGGTAATCTGAGTTTTATATTGACTCAAAAGGGATTAGATTAGCCATGTGAAAGTGTATATAAGTGAATCTAGGATATTTAAGGCACAATATTAAAATCAAGCTACACAATGAAGGTTGTCTTTTGCTGGTCTCTGTAAAAGAGATTTCTAGTACATACACCTATATGCAGATGTCATGCCTACGCAGTCACGGCAAAGCACCTAGTATGAAAGATGGAAGAAAAAGAGACATATCTAATCCACCAAATGTGAGTGGCAGATGTTGGAAAATAGCCTAGCCCACCCTTGGTGGATTGGGACCAAGCCCAATAGGATTGGAGTCAAAGTATAAATAATATAAATGCTTGGGTAGATATATGTAATATTTCCTAAAACATTATGAGTCATGTTGTTTAACTGATGGATTATGATTCTACAAGTGGTATTGTTTCACCGAAACTATATGTCTCTCAATTGAAAGGATATCTTGTCTCTCTGATGGAAGGACATGTTAGTAGAAGAGGAAGGGGTGCATAGAACCCTATAAATAGATATAGGGGATTCAGTTATAAAACACTGGATATAACATACAGAAATTCTGTCAAATTGACTCCTCATTCCCTCTACTATATTAGTCTCTTCTTCTTCTTGTCAGTGGTGTATTTGCTGTGCGTCATAATCGCTTTCGCAACTGTGATCCGATTAGCGTGGGTACGAGAGATAAATGGTCGCACTCTAGGTACGCCAAATAATTCTTACACTCATAATGATCAAATTATATGATTCCTTATCTGATAATAATAACTCCAGCTAATGACCTTATAGCCTAATGATATGAAGGTTCTTTTGTAATGGAAAATGGTTAATTCAGCTTGTAATCTCTTACCATTAGTGCCTAACCCTTTAATTCAACAACAACAACTACTACTACAACAAGTGCTCCATACTATATTGTGCAACATTATTAACCTAATAAGACAAAAATAATAAACACCCAGGACATTAATCACATCCAAATATTTTACAAATATTAAAAATATCCTTTTTCAGATAAAAGGCCTTTCAATTTCCATGCTTCAGTTTACAGCTTGCTGAGTATATTTGATCTATGAGGAAGCAGCAGAAACTCCCAATTCTCATCTTCAACCTCTCTGAAGTACTGATCTACCATTCCTTCACTGACCAGCTCCAGCTTGAGAGGATCCCACTAATAAAAATACCAACACACAAATCAAAGCAACAAAAAAATTTGTCAACAACAACAACAACAACCACCACCACCAAATAATGAAAACTAAACCCCGGTCTTTCTCTCTGCCTTACCATAGCCTTATTGTCCTTATCAAATAGCTTTGCTCTTGAACCCTGCAAGAAAATATTCCAAGCATTTTAAAGGTCTTTTCAAATAAAGCTTGCCACAATTGAATATAATTATTATATATATATATATACATATATATATTGATAATTTCAATAATTTTGAGCGGTGAAAAGGACAGTTCAACAATTGAATTATAGTTGTAATAGTTCTGACCTCATAGAAATCATTGTTGACAGTTCTTCGCAAGAAGTGGCTGCAAATTTTGTAATCCCGATCAAGGCATTGTTCGATGCTTTGTACTCTGCCTTCTCGCACCTAATCACATTAATTCATTTCATTAATTTGCAATTTTGGATTTAATTTCTAATAATACACACACATATATCTTCGCATAGATACTTACTGATCTAAGCCATATCTTGAGGCTTGTAGGACAAGATGTACGCATGTAATTTAATGCGTCTGAAATCCACTTTTCTGCTCCTTCAACTTCCATTTCCTTTTCCTACAAAAATTTTTGTGACATTCAAACCACATATTCTTGTCTATGAAATCCCCCCCTTTTTTTGTTTATTTCTAAGAGTGAAAAATAAAAAATGAGCATCAAATTGAACTATGCGTACCAAGGATAGCACAATTTCCTCAACAGTTCCTTTTGAGAAGCATTTGCTGATTGTGTCCAGTCTGATTAATTTTCAAAAGAATTTTGATTGTAATCATTGTGTCTTATGACATGAAATAACATGTATCATGCAAATTGGCTAATAAATTAACAAGAATTGATGAAAAGTTGTTGGGCAAGGAATCTGACTAAAAGCATTTGAATATAAATATGTGCGCGCACACACACACACACATATAAACCAAAGAAGAAAATCAAACGGATGAGCATATTTATAAGAAGTTTATCTATTCATAATTAAGTCACATACTATGTAACTTATTTATCATATAGGGCTATATGCAATCCACCGGTCTTTCCATCTAGCAGTGTCTTAAACTAAGAGAAAAGCATGTGCATATTAAGAATCATAATAACCATAAAATTACCTCTTTAAGGGGCTGTCTTCCTTAAGATAAGTTGTTTCTGTAAATTTATCAATTAAGGCACTAATTGTCGAAGTATCTGACGTTGTCACAGACCGTAGGGCATTTTCCAGCAAATTTAGCTTCTGTTGCACGGACAAAAGTGATGCAAATTTTAATTTACTAGTTAATATACGTAATATATAATGTCTCAATTAAAGTTATATATGCATACCTTGGAAGGGACAAAATGAGTTGCTAGGCCACACTTAATCATTTCTGCTCCATTCAAACGTTTTCCTGTTAACCCTAGGTACTCCCCTACATATGCGTGCGATATAAATTAAAACATCAAAATAAGTATAGTTATTTGTATAATTGTTATTAGAATATTTTTCTCTCTGGTTTTGTGAAAATTAAATGTTGATTATGTAACAACAGACAGAAAGAGATCATTAGAATATTACCAAAATAGCCAGGAAGCCTCGAGAGAAAATATGAAGCACCCACATCAGGAAAGAGTCCTATAGATGCTTCTGGCATGGCAAACACCTATTAATTAAATTAATAATGATTCAAAATTAGTCTAATGACCATAATAAATTTTAATAGACCGAAATATCCATATGACTATATCTCGTTACTAATTATTAATTATTGGTATTTATAATAGCTAATAATTAAAAGTTGTGTGATATTCAAAAGAAATAATGAATAGTATAACAAGTTTTGGTGAAAACTTGAAATTTATTTAGTACTTTCCATCATTTTGTATATAAGTTACTTCTTATTAATTCATTAAAATCAATGTAAGTTAGTTGAAATAATAAAATTCTTAAAATTGAATCATATTTTATATTTACCCCTCGCTAGCGAACATTATTGTTAAATACTTTCATGGTACATTGAAATGTGCTAAGAAGAAATTTCCAAAATAACTAATTAAATACTGCAAAAAAAAAAAAAAAAAAGACAATGAAAAATGACTTAAATATGGAGAAGAAAAGATGATAGTACATACAGTTCTTTCAGTGACAACTCTAAAAGTTGCGTTCATGGATAGACCAGCACCTCCTCCCATGACCACTCCATGAATGAAAGACACCTTCACATTATTAATTAATTAAACAATTAAATTCCTCTTTCATATTGATTAGAACTTAGAAATTAAAATATCTAATTTGGGATAAGCTAGCAAGCTCACCACTGGCTTTTTGTAGGTTGCTATCAAATGGTCCAATATAAGTTGTTTCTTGTAAAAGCTTGCCGGATAAGTCCAGTGTCCTATTTCCATTCACTATTATTCTAAACATGAATGTATCTTTGAAGTTTGAAGATTATTCACACACACAGACACGCAATATATATATATATATATATAATGGTTATTTTTATTTTTTTCCTTCACATACATTACATATAATAAAATTTATATGATGTCCCACTATTTTATAAATCATAATAGTAACACCTATGTTAACGTTCACGCAGTATGAAAAAAAAAACATTTTGAATTTAAACATTGTAGCTACCTGCAACTGAAGAAGTAATTACTGATATCACATCACCACCAGCACAAAAAGCTTTTCCATTAGCCTGTATTAAAATAGAACATAAATACTTTGCATATAATTGCAACTTTTAATATACACATGAGACATCAGTTTGATATTAAAAAATATGATTTAATAAAAAAATGGTCTGTATATGTTATGGACTTATAAACCTCACTTGGAGATTTTTTTTTTTTTGGGTTATAACCCCACTTGGGGAATTATATAAGCCCATACTTGTACTTTTAATTTCTTAACTCTAATACATATTACCCCAGCATCCGAAGCAAAATTAAATAATGAATGATTAGGATGGAGAAGTCTTCCACTGCTCTTTTACCTTTAAAATTATGAGTTTTACTAAAGGGTCATTCTCATACAACGTCAATCTCTCCTTGATCTGACTTATCTGCAAAAACAGAAAGGGAAGTCGTTTTAAAAAAAAAAAAAATCATAACTTTTAACCAAGGATTAGATATGATCACATCAAGGACTTTGACTTCTAATTATTAAGCAATTTTCTATTCAAAAATAGAAAACAATGTATAATTTAGAAAACATAAATGAGAGATAGCTAACAGAAGCAAACTTGACTAACCATTTCGTGGTTGAGACTATTCAGCTTATGAGGCCTGTTCAGTATCACTTCCTTCACACAAGAATTTCCTACGAAAAGTACCTACACCACAAAATATATCAATATAAAACATAAGGGATCTAACAAACCACACTTATAGTATAACCACGAATTATATGTTTTGCTTGTTGTTCAAACGCTAGGATAAAACGCAATCGAGGAGATTAAAAAAGATGTTTTTAAAAAAAAAATTAAAAATACATAATAATTTTAATTTTTTTTAAAAAAATAAAAAACTAATCTCAGACTCCCCCCCTCCCATCCAGTATTTAAATTTCTTATAACAGTGAAATCTGAGAAAATTTTTTGTGAAAATTAATCTCATAACTATTAACTCAAAAAAGAGTGACAAAAACAAAAAACTTAGATTCCTTCATTAACTTTCACCTCTTTGAAGAGAGGGAGGGGGTCAAAGATACAAAAATTATATTTTTTTTTGGTTTTAGTTTTTCCCCAAACTATTCCTACAATTTAATTGTAGTATGATATTATATAAGTTATGTAGGTGATACTCCAAAATAAAAGAGTAAAAAGAGAAATTTTCTCATAAAACCAGCACACATTTTTACAAATAATTAATTTATACTCAATTTTCTTAATGTTTGTGAGTTAATTAACTAAATCTTATATTTAAGACCAAAGTAAGTATTACCTCCCGTCCAAAATATAAGAAAGTCTTCTAGAAAAAAAAAAATTGGTTCAACATATAAGAGGTTGACACAATAATTAATGGTTGTTTTCCATTTTAACCCCTTGCAGGAGAGAGGGAGGGAGAGAGAGAGAGAGAGAGAGAGAGATAATAAATGCATATATAATCCAAAGCTTGCCACTCATGTAATCTAGGTTTCAAAAAGCCTTCGGCAGGGGGAGTCATAATATAGAAGCTATACTATTTATTATAAGCTGCAAACAATGCAATGTATTTCAGGTTTTATACAAATATACGGGTTTAATTTATAGTCAAAGGATGTATATATGTAAGACGAAGGGAAAATGAAACTAACATACTACCTCATGTCCTTAATAATATATCTCGTTCGTCGTGTAATTAGTACTACAAAAATTTCTTATATTAAGGATAGGAGGTGGTATTAAAAGTTTATCAACCAAACAAAATTCAAAGGAAGAAATTGATACCTGGTTTGTTTCTCTCACAAAGCTTAGAGTCAAAGCCATATTTCAGAAAATTAGTGACCCACAAATTCTCAATTAAGAGTGAATGAGAAAGTGCTGAACTCTCCCACTACAAGTAATAACTTGGCTTGCTATCCATATATATAATGCTAACTTGTTAGGATCATTAGTACTCTCCGTTAACCACAATTGTGAAGGAATCTGAACGCGTTTCTGACTACGTCACATAAACCGTCTTCATCGCACATTAGCATGTGATTTTGATTAAAGTTATTTTTTTTTAATTACGAATTGAACATATGATTTGTGTTTAGAGTAAACTTTTTTTGACTATTAGCAGCTCAAGGCTAATTCAAAATTCAACCAATGACGCATTATTGGTTTCAATTATTTGGCCCACGTTTTTTTTTTGTTTTTTTTTTATTTTTTTGCCTTTATCTGTTCAAGTGGTTATTTAATTAAACACTTAACTCAATTGTTGTTGCCAACAAACAAGGTTTTGGCTTATATGCTTTCATAATTTTTAAATAATTTTCTGACTATAACAGAACCATTAAACTAAGTTTTTTCATTGTTGCTTGTTGGCATATTAATACACGTATGTTATATTATTTAATTACGCCAAGAGTTGATAACTATATAAAAAGTTGATTGTGATGACTTTGACAAAGTTGGAAATTAGATTTGACCATCAAAATGTCATGACTCGTGACATCTTACGTAAGATAGAAATAATGGGAAAGCAGTTGTGACGATAAAATAAGTATTTTATAGAATAAAGTAAATAATCAATATACATCATGACGTATAATTTTTATTTTAGTAAAAAACACGGAATAAACATTTTATAGGCCAAATCTCGATGTGCCACAAAGCCATGTGCTATATATTGACTTTCAAATCCAGTAAAGCACGAGGCCATTTTGATTTTTATCTCTAACCGTTGACGAGAATATAAATGAGGAATATTCCTCGAAGATACTGCCGAATTGCATCCAAAGATGGTTGTGTATAAATATGTATTAAAGTTAGGGTGGTTTTCATATATAGTTTCATCTTTCACTATTGATTTAAAAGTCCCTTTGAAGCTATCAATACTTCATCTGTAACTTCTTGTAGATATGGCAAATCTTCCGCAGCTGGCTCTTGAGGCATCAAGGTACACACACACGAAGAGAACTTATCTCATATGGCTCTTCTATCTTTTTTATTTATCTTTTTTTTTTCCGATTCATCGTACCATATGGCATTAACTATAACAATTCTCCCTTGTATTTTAACTGTTGGAGGTTTATTTATTTATTAAATGACTATAAGGATTTAAAAAACCCAAGGGTACTTAGTCTAGTGGTGGACTAGCTAGGCTACAAAATGGGCAAACTAAGTTTGAATTCCACCTTATTCAAAAAGACCCTTAGGAGAGGCATCCTAGTCGTAAAGTCTCAATCTGGATTAGTCGGTTACTTGGATATCTAGTAATAGCTATGATCTGGAAAAAACGTGGGCACCAGGCGGCCTAAAGGGATATAAAAAAAAGGAATACAAAAATGCAGAAGACAAAATAAAATCACTATATCTAGTCATCTTGCATGAAACCAAATGCAAATCACCCCAAGATCACTGATCACACGCCAATTGATTTGCTATAACACAAATAAACTTAATTTGCTTTCGAAACACTTGATCGTTACAACTTAAAATTGGGGACTTGTTAAAACCCTTACTCAACCTATCAATTTATTAACTTCAACATATTAATATGTCAAGAGTAGTCTGTTAAGTTTGCCGTTGTAAATAGAAGATTAAATTCATGTTAGCGACATAACATGTTCACATAGAATCTCTAGGAATTTTCTAACATCCAAATATATGAAATAGACTTGGTAATTAAAACCTCAACCTGTTCATTTGCAAGACGAGATGCAAAATGAGAATAGGTTTGAAAATGTATCAGGAAATTTGTTAATTAAAATGTTAATTGAAGATTACTTTTAATTTGACGCCTTGGATATATATGTGCAGATTACAAGGGAAAGTAGCTTTGATCACTGGTGGTGCCAGGGGCATTGGAGCTTGCATGGCAAGGCTCTTCACAAGACATGGCGCAAAGGTAATAGTCGCCGACATTCGAGATGAATTAGGGCAAGCGGTATGCAATAATATTGGATCCGAATATGCTTCTTACATTCACTGCGATGTAACGAAAGAATCAGAAGTGAAAACTGCGGTTAAAACTGCAATTTCTAAGCATCAAAAGCTTGACATAATGGTCAACAATGCTTTCTATATAAATGAAGCTAAACCAAGCATTATCGACAATGAAGTGAGCGAATTTGAACATGTTGTTAGTGTGAACCTAACTGGTCCTTTCTTGGGCACCAAGCATGCTGCTAAAGTTATGATTCCTGAAAGAAATGGAAGTATTATAAATGTGGGAAGTGTTTGTTCAAGTGTAGGAGGGGTTGCAACACATGCTTACACAAGTTCTAAGCATGGCTTGGTGGGTCTCACCAAGAATGTGGCCGCTGAACTTGGCCAATATGGGATCCGGGTGAATTGTGTGTCTCCATATTTCATTGCAAATGTTGCTGCAAAAGGTTTCTTCAAATTAGATGAAGATGGATGTTCTCGTGTTTATTCGAATCTCGAAGGGGTTTATCTGCAAGAAGAGGATGTGGCTCGAGCTGCGCTTTATTTGGCTAGTGATGAATCCAACTACATAAGTGGCCACAATCTAGCTATTGATGGGGGATTTACTAGTATTAATCCAATTTTTGGTTTGTTTTCAAGATCAAAGTAGTGCTATTTGGGATCGTCTTGCTAGGTATTTGTCATTGTGATGTATCTGTGTTTCAATCTCTGGAATAAATTTTAGTTATGAATTCCGTTTAGTCTATTAAAGCAATCAATTTTAGCCACTTCAAGCTAGCTCAAATGGTTAGAATAAGGTGATGTATAGGTAGAAGTTCAAAATTCAAACTCTACTCCTCATGTAAGAATAAAAATCACTTTAATTTCCTTTATTTTCTCTACATAAAAGGAAAATTGACCCATATGATACTCGAACAAAAATAAATTTGTTATTTGAAGAGTTCCAAGTACCTGAATCTAGCTACTTTACCTATCCGATCTGCTCTAATAAGGTACTTCCAACTATTTTCCCAGAATCAAGGAAATGTGATTAATTTATTAAATTTGTTTGAAAATAAAAAAAATTTCAAACTTACCGACATTTAAAACAATGAATTAAGTTTTGAGAAACGAAAAAGGAATTTTACATCAAACTTTAAATAAGAAATAAATCAAAATAATATAACTAATATCTCACTTGATGACTTAACTTAAAATAAGGGTAATTCATTGTTTCTAAAATGTAGTACCTTATCACTTTGTAGTTTTTTTTTTTATCATACCAACCTTGGACCTTTTATATATAGGTCGCTATTATTGAATAATTGTTAAACATTTCGTGAACTAGTGGCCCTTGATTAGAACTTATGTACATCTCATTACTGATTAAACCATATTTTCTATATGATTTTTCATAGTCAAATTGGGATTTTAATGCAATTCCTGGGACATTATTGCCTGATTAAGCACTAATTTTAGTTAGGGACAATTGTTTTGAATTAATTGTAAATAGGGGCAAAATAGTCATAATTATTTAATTATTCATACAAATGATCCATTGAACTTTTGATGCTACAATTGTGCTTAATCTTACATTTAAGGTGTTTTGGAAGAAAATTGTATATTTTGGAGGTCAGAGTTAATATTTTGATTATTTTGGAAAATCACAGAAATGGGCCCCAGAAATTGTGGAAATTACAAATATGTGAAGAAAAGGGGCCACGAAAATTACAAGAAAATACCCAAAATCTTTGAAACTTTTAGTACAGCTCCAGAACATTTAGAATGTTTTCATCTTAGTCCCTCTAGAGAAGTTTTTGTTCTTTTCATTAAAGTCCCTGGTCAAAACTGGGTTACTATTCCCTATTCTTCTTCAGCAACAGAGTGACCCGAGACGCAGGAGGACCCAAGAGAAAAAGACGCAAGCTGAGGGTTGAGAAGAGGGGGAACAGCCGCAAGACACTACTGGGCAACCTTGGTCTTGAATCCACATCACCGCCCCACTCCACCTTGGCCTTCCTTCTCCATTTTCAACCACCATCGCTTCACCACACCTCCACCACCCGTCTGAGTTGCAGCGAAGGGACAGAATCGAACCAGAGAGCTGAGGCGAGGTGAGTGAGACGGGATTGGAGAGGAAAGAGAGATACCTGGAAAGGAGAGTGAGCGCCGCAATGGAAGAGCTGAACCTGAGAGTTGTGAGCTGAAGCAGAGAGCTCACTTCCATGTCTTCATCACCATCGTCAGCCTCTCTTTCTGTAATTTTTGCATTATCAGTGTCATTTTTGCAACTTCTAGCTTGTTCTGTAATTTCCAGCGTGGTCCCAGATTCCAGCTTGTTTTGCAATTTCTTGCATTAATTCCGATGACTCTGTTCTTTTGCTCCACCATTTCCTCCGTCTCTTTATCCCTCTCATTCCACCGTCATCTGTTTCTTCTTCATGGAACCACTGTCATTCCTTCACTCCCATAAATCTCAATCTTCTTCATTTCCATCACAAACACTTCCTTTCGACTTCCTCACTACCATCTCATCACCATTTCCATTTCCTTTCTCTCAGAGTCCTGTTCTGTCTCTTTTATGCTCTAATCCGATAGACTACTTCCATTCTCATATTTAATTTGGGTCAGACAATTTATTCATTTCTTATGGATTCTGGATCTTTTAAAGAGGCTGTGATCATTGCTGGAAATATGAGTTGCTGAGTTGCTTAAGTCTTGGTGGTAGATGAGGTGGCTAGAGCTTCAAGGTCTTATAAGGGAAGTTTATGATTTTCCATGAGCTCAATTTATGCACAATGTTCTGTTTTGGATGAATTTTTCATTGATACATGTGTATGTTTTGAGATTTAGATGAGTGATTATTTATCTATGTTGGATTATCTTGTGTTGAATTTGATATTGTTGCACTTGAATTTCATTGAATTTATCTTCCAATTGGATTAATGAAGTTATACATCCTATGTGATATATAGATTGTGTGATGGATTTGATTTGATTTGAATGTTGCGATTGTACTTTCAATTAAAAGGAACCAAGTGCATTAATCTATTTTCAATACACATCAAGTGGGTGTTTAACAATTTACTCGAAAGGTTGCTATGAATGCGATTGTAGGACTAGTCACTATTAGGTAGATTGGACATAATGCGATTGCTTAGGGTTTTTAAATTTGACTTAATGTAAAAGTAACTCCCAAATTATTTTAAAGAAGCTAGAAAAGCCACCAAATTTGCTACCAAGGTTCATTTTATCATATAATATCTTTTTAGCCCAATTCATTTTCTTTATTATTTCCCAAAATACCAAAAATATGAGGATTAGCTTTA
The DNA here is from genome assembly GCA_963242795.1 of Inga leiocalycina. Taxonomy (NCBI): domain Eukaryota; kingdom Viridiplantae; phylum Streptophyta; class Magnoliopsida; order Fabales; family Fabaceae; genus Inga; species Inga leiocalycina. The sequence goes on along the minus strand of OY725320.1, from coordinate 80,855,370 downwards.
TTTTCTTTTATGAATTTTTATTTAAAGAAAACCAATTTCCAAAACCTCAAATCTAACTATGTTTTTGTCATTTAGTTTTACCTAGGGAAGTTAAAATAAAAGGCTCCTTGATAAGAGAACGATCCCGAATTGTTTGCATTATATTGCATTTAATTCGTGGTAATTTGTGATTTGACCCTGAGGTGACTAAGGTTGTGTCAAATCAATTACCTTTTAATACACACACACACACGTCTATAGGGGGAATTACATGAGGTTCCAAGTAAGGAACTTAATTACCGAGAAGTTTTAATGGCAGGTAAGGTGTTGTCATTTCTTACTCTTAAACTTCTTATTGCCTGCTCTTCAGATGTCATTAGGATTTATTGGTAATTCAGTTTTGTTCTTGGGACCTCATTGTAATTCTCCCTTGTCTATATCTATATATATCTATGCGCTTGTATGTTCTTATAAATAAATATTTGCTTTGTAATAATATAATAAATATATTATTTTTCAGTTAAATAATACTGGCAAGCAAACAAGTAAATTGTTAATATATCACATCACCAAACCGAGTAGTTTGAATTAGGTTTTTCGGTTTTAGGCAATTGAAACCTTAACTAATAAACCGTATTTACACCTGTTAAAAACATTTTAAATTAGAGTATTAGCCCTAGTTTTATATATATATAGATATATTCAGACCCATGCCTGTTATGTTTCTGTCAGTCAAAGGATAGACAGAGTCATAGTTATCAGAAAATGACTCGCATGCAAATTCTAAAGTCTACCAAATATGGAACACGCTTGATGACTACATAAAATTAAAGAATACGACTTTGTAAAAGGAAGAGGTGAACTCATCTAACGTGCATCACGTGCCAGTGCAAACCCATACAACTGACTTTTCAAATGAGCATATTAATCAATTTCAATTCATAATAATATTGTAATAAAGTAATGAGATTTCCAAAAATATCATTGTAAATTCCTACAATGTATAAAACTCACCTGAATTTTGTTTCATAATTAATTGACTCGTTCCAAAAGTTCAAACCAACAAATTTAGTTCTTGCCCTTTATTTGACAAGGTCATTGACCACGTAATTATTCCTCAAGACATCAACAAGGGTGTTTGTGTAATTTACACACACACATATTCTTCATCTTGGATGCTACTGTACAATTATTTGGTCCTACTCATATAAAGTAGAGTGTTTTTTTCCAATTTAAAGTCACATCATTAATGTTTTCACAATGAATGTACAATTTTACTCTTTTTTCATTAATGCTCCTTACAGTCCTTAATATATAACATTTAATTTATAATTCAATATTTTCATTGAAGGAGATCTTATATTAAGAATTGGAGACAGTATGTTATTTTCTTTAAAAGTGTATGTATATATTAGATAAGGGTAAAGTTGAAAACTTATTAAATTTTAAAACAGAATTAATGAGGTTTAAGGCTTTTTTTCCCTGTGAAATATGTTGAAAATAACTTAAAAATAGGAGCAGGGGAGTATATTGACAGGATCAGTATGTTTCTATTTATTTGCTTGAATATAAAATTTGTCTCACACAGAAGAATAGTAACAAGGATTAGGGAGTAATGAAAACTTCCTAATTCCTCTCATGTATTAAATTAAAATTTTTCACCCCAAGAACTTTGTTGAAGATTTACAAATACCAAATTACTATCATTATTTAATTTATACGAAACTTCATTACAATTCAATAATAGCGCCCAAGAATATTATAATAATATATTATATTTCAGAGAAAAGCCCTTTCCAGTATTTCCAGTTAATTGGCTTCAGTTATCTACAGCTTGCTGGGCATGTTTGATCTGTGTGGAAGTTGCAGACACTCCCAATTCTCATCACTTTCAAACTTCCGGAAGTATTGATCAACGATCTCTTCACTAACTAGCTCTAGCTTTGAAGGATCCCACTAATAAAAAAAAACATCAATAGTAAAAGCAAAATTAATTTATAATTTTTTTTTTGTATTTTTTGAGAGAATCACTTAAATTCCACAAACTTGGGAGAATGAATAATAGATGCTATCGTTTACCTTGGGGCTGCTGTCTTTATCTATTAGCTTTGCTCTTGTGCCATGTGAAGTGGGTGTACCAGTGGCATTACAGATAAAGTGAGCAAGTAAATAAATATAATTCAAGCAGTAACCATCCAATTACCATCCATCAATATCAAATAAAAATATTGTTTTTAATTATAAAGCATGTAAAATAAAATACTATCTATTTATCAGATTGTATAATATACAAATAAAATAACGTATCTAGTCGTCAATGAAGAAACAAGTTGGTGTGGCTGAATTACATTTTTATCCAAAGATAATATTTTGTTTAACAGGTATAAGAATTATTACAAATGATAATTGTATTGCCATAAATATTATAAATTTATCGAAGATATATACTACTTATAATTGTTCTGACCTCGTAGAAATCGTTGCTGATAGTTCTTAGTATAAAATGAGAGGAAATATTGTGATCCCGAGAAAGGCATTGTTCCATGCTTTGCCCTCTGCCTTCTCTCACCAAATCACATTCAAATCAATTCATGTCATTATCTCAATAGTTATCTGAGTTGCCTAATTACTGCTTTCACTTTGTAATAATATACTACTAGTACTAATTATTTACTTTGCATATATACTTACAGATCTAAGCCATATCTTGAGGCTTGTAGGACAAGATGTCCTCATGTAACTCAATGCATCTGTGATCCACTTCTCTGCTCCTTTCATTTCTATTTCTTCCTCCTATCAAATTTTGATGTTTCATGTCATCCAAACAATTCTTAAGTAATTCAGAATTGGATTTTTTACTGAGAAAAATTAACATGAAATAAAGCCATATATATGGGACATACCAAGGACAGAATAATTTGCTCCACAGTTCCTCTTCAGAAACACTTGTTAATTGTGTCCAGTCTGTTTAGTTTGTGAGAAAAACAAGTGGAAGAAGCATAGCTTTTTTAAATCTAAGAGAAAATATAATGCATGCATATAAATAGAGAATAACCACAAAATTCATTATCAAGTACCTAGTAAGGGGGCTCTCTTCCTTCAAAAATGCCACTTCTGTAAATTTATTAATTATGGCAGCAATTGTTGATTTATATGATGTTGTGATAGATTTCAGGGCATTTTCCAGCAAGTTTAGCTTCTTTACAGTGCACCAGCAGAAAGTGAGGTCAAGTTCTAATAATTAATATAAGAGTTAAGGTGTAAGTTTGCTTTAGAAGTCTTCACTGAGGAGAAATTGTTACCCCAAAAGTTTTTTTACGTTCAATGTTGCCCCCGAGTGTTAAAATGAAGCAATGTTGCCCCCTACCATTAAAAAGTTAATAGCCAACATTAATTTTTTAACGGTCAACGTTAGTTTTTTAACGGTATGAGGTAACATTGTTAGTTTTAAAACTTCCGGGGTAACATTGAACTTAAAAAGTCTTTTGGGGCAACATTGCTCCATACAAAAAATCGATAGGAATGGAAACTATTTTGCCACAGAGGTGTTTGGTATACATCGGAAAAGAAAATGTGTTGAGAAGAAAATGTTTATTTGGTATGGTGAAAATGAAGTACGAAAATGAGGTGAATGACCATTTTTCCCTTGATCAGAAAAATAATATCTAAGAGGACGGAAAAGAGAAGACCCAAAGTATATTTTCCCCTTGTCAAATCCAAAACACCATTTCCCCTTCTCAAACCCAAATTCGCAGAACTAGAGCGACGGATTTTTTTTTTGAAAAAAATAAACCAACGATGCCTCCGATAAGCATCAACGTCGCCATAATCTCTCTGCCTTCAGCTTTCTCTTCCCTTCCCACCAAGAAAAGTGACGCGGCAGCTAGTCCAGTTGTGGCTGTGACTTTTCCAGCGACAATGGACCTTGAACTCATACCTGCAGTGACTTGGCACTGAGAAAAAGTTAAGAACAGAGAGAGGGAAATCGAGGAGGGAGACAAGAGAAGAGACCACCACCTTCCTCTCCACCATCACGTTCTACCTTCCATTCCTCCACCTTCACCGTCGAACTGGTCAACTAGGAGCAGAAATGAGAATAGAGAGAGGAAAATCGAAACCTAGTTGGGGCAAATAGATACTTTCACAAGATTTTCCCATGGAAGATCTCATTTTCCTTGGGTTATTGGTGGGAACTCAGGTGAGAAAATATTTTCCTATGAAAATGGTGAACCAAACCGAAGAGGGAAAATCCAATTTTCTCTTTTCCTCCTCTTATTTTCCTTGAACCAAATAGGTCTCCTAGGTGTCTCCAAATGGAAAGAGATAGGGATAGAGGTTTTGTGGGTGTACATAGTTGAGGGACCCATCAAACTATTGCCTTTACTTCTCTCCATTTAAAAAGTATTCCAACGATTCTACTTATATGCAAGTCACTTTCAACAATGTTTGACCGGAATCAAGAAAAACTTTAATTTTTTAATTATGTCTTAAAACTTAATAATTGTTTGACTTTATTCTTGTTTACCCTAAATGAATGAGTGAGAACTGATAAATCCAACAACAATAAATTAGAGGTAAAATTGTACATTTATATAATAAATTTAATCCTAAAGCGTGTATAATGTCAAGGTACAGGACATAAAATGGAATATATACCTTAGCAGGCACAAAATGAGTAGCAACTAGCAAGGCGACATTCAACCATTTCTGCTCCATTCAAATGCCTTCCTGTTAATCAGTACTCGCCTGTATTACAAAACGAAATATCATTAACAACTACTCCCTCCGGTTATTAATATAAGACACATTTATGAGTTGATGTTGGTCCAAAATATAAGACATATTTTTATATTTGTCAATCTTTTTTTTTTTCTAATTTACCTTTATTGATGCTCTCTCAACAATAATCAAGGAGGAGGCACTACAAAAAAAACGTGATTTAGTAGTGGTTAAAAATAGGTATTCGTAGCGGTTCTAACCGCTACAAACTAAGTTAGTAGCGGTTAGAAAAACCGCTACTAAATCGTACGTTGCAAGCGGTTTTGTAGCGGTTATATAAAACCGCTACTCAATCAAAAATAACCGCTACAAACTTTGTAGCGGTTAATAGTAACCGCTACAAAATCAAGAGATATTTGTAGCGGTTATATAACCGCTACAAATATGAAAAATTTTATTTACAGTCTTTAAAAAGAATTTTTTTTTGTAGCGGTTAAAAAACCGCTACAAATATATAAAAATGAAAATTTGTTAAAAATGATTTTTTTTATTTGTAGCGGTTAAGAAACCGCTACCAAATTTGAATTTCATGAAATTAGTAGCGGTTCTTAGAACCGCTACTAATTTCATGAAATTCAAATTTACCGCCAAAAAGGCGCGTTATTTAGTAGCGGTTTAATAACCGCTACAAATATTTAAAATTTTTTTTACAAACACCCGTTGATATTTTTCTTTTTTTTCAATATTATATTAATTAGTTTAATTTGTTATTATTTTATCTATTTCAATTAGTTTATTATTTAATAGTTTAACTTATCAATAAATTAAAAAGAAAAAATGTAATTGAATATGATTAGTATAAAATTTATGTTAATAATATTATTAACGATAGTTAGGTAATAAGGAATTATTATGTTTTATAATATAATGTAATTGTATATGAAAAATAAATGAAAATGAGATAGAGTTAAGATATATCTAGAAAAAAAGATGTTTAGAATAAATTTTATAGAAAGGAAAGAAGTATTCTAAAAGAAATTGAAAATGTTGTTACCATATTTGATCGTATTATTCAGCTCCTCTACTCATACGAAAGAAGTTGTAAATGAGAGGAAATGAAAGAAGGGTAAGGTGAAAAGAAATTAGGGAGTGTTTGAAATGAGTTGTGATAAGGGTATTTATAGGGATTCACGTATTATTTGTAGCGGTTAATGTAGCGGTTACTAATTAGTAGCGGTTATTTATATTTTTGTAGCGGTTTAATTATTTGTAGCGGTTAATGTAGCGGTTATTATTTAGTAGCGGTTTTTATTTTTTTGTAGCGGTTTAATAACCACTACAAATATTATATTAATTTTTTTTTAAAATTTTTTTTTTACATTTTATTTTAACACAAATTTTTTGCATTTTTTGTAAAGAAAAATTTTTTACACTTGAATTCTACAAATATTATTTTAAATTTTTTTTTACATTTTTTTTTAACACAAATTTTTTGCATTTTTTGTAAAGACGAATTTTTTACAATTGAATTTGATCACTCATCGTCGCCATCCCTACAGAAATTTTGTAGAAAAATTATTATTATTGATGTATTATTAAATTTAAAAAATTTAATTGAAATGACGTGGACTTAAAAAAACTCACCGCAGTAGAGGTAAATTGTCATCGCCTTCAGGGAAGTAGTTTTCAAAATCAGCTGGCTGAAATGGCTCACTCTCGTAGGCGATGTTATCGCCTTCACCCATATCGTAAAGGTCTCTTGGCTTTAAATGAACGACCATGTGCCAATCCCTATGCCGCTCGTCCTCCACATAATAAACCTGATGTGCCTCTGAAGCTAGAATATACGGCTCATCATCTTGAGAAATACCAGTATGAATTGGGCGTGAGAAATTGACTGATGTGATCCCTAGGTCGTCAGTTGTCAGTCCCCGAGAAGTAGTGGTATTTGCCCACAAACACTTGAACAGCGTCACGGTGAAACGGCCTTGATAATTAAGCTCGACCACATCAAGAAGCTTGCCATAATAAGGGACGCCTCCGAACTGCATGTTGGCGTCACTGCTGCTCGCATAACTCCTTGTCCCAAATGTGCCATAAACACCCGAATTCTGTGTTTGCAATCCCTGATCCCGTGAAACCGTGCAAAACTTAAAACCATTGACATTGTATGCTGTAAACCGTTTTGCATGATCAAGAGGGCCGATTGCGAGAGATCTGAAATCCGGTGAGTGTGGGTTGTGGTCATTTAGTATTCTGCGCGCAAACCAGCCCGGGAATTCTCTGTGGACCCTCCTATCAACTTCCGAGGATGTCTGTGTACGGATCCTGAGCTGACGCTTGACATGACTTCTGAATTCCCTGCAATTAATAATGGAAAGGCGTTAGTGAAATGAAAGTGAGAAATGTTACGAAAGATATAGATCGAATAACATACATGTGAGTGTACAATTCTTACCGTATGAAAGGCTCAACTGAGTGCAATTAATCAAGACATGTCTATGTGCTTGGAACTTCTCAGTTGCCGTTAGTTTGAAGTTCTCAGTTGCTCCAACTGGTTTACCAACACGAGGGATAAATTCTCCTGATGTCAGCGCAGGTTCAGGACAATCGTCAACACGAGGCGGGCGGTTGAAAGCCGTCTCAAGATCATCAAAGTACCTTGAGCAAAAATATAGCACCTCATCCCCTATATAGCCTTCAGCTATAGAACCTTCTGGCCACGCCTTATTCCTCACGTAAGATTTTAATTTCCCAAGGAACCTACGAAGTACATAAGAGAAAATTGATATAAAATGATGAAAAGGACGACGAGCAAACATTAAATACGGACAATAAATGAAAGCACATATTTAAAATGAGTACCTCTCAATCGGATACATCCAACGATATTGTACTGGTCCAGCGAGCTTTGTTTCATGAACGAGGTGGACTGTGAGGTGAACCATCACAGTAAAAAAGGACGGAGGAAAGATCATCTCCAAGTGACAAAGCGTAAGAATGATTTTCGACTGCAGCTGATCGAGCTCCTCAACGATCAAAACCTTAGAACACAACTTCCGAAAGAAAGAACAAAGTTCCACCAAAACGATGGAAACATCGGGAGGAAGTGTATTCTTTATAGCCAGAGGGAGTAACTGCTGCATAAGAACATGTGAGTCGTGACTCTTCAGGCCAGCAACCTTTCGAGCCTGCAAGTCGACACATCGAGAAATGTTGCTTGAATACCCATCAGGAACTTTTAATTTCTTCAAGGTCGCGAGGAACACATCCTTGTTCGGTTTTGTGAGGGTAAACTTTGCCGGTGTAAATCTGTCATGCTCATCTGGCCAAGCGTCTTCACGAACTCCCATGTCGCGTAAATCTTTCCTAGCTTGAAGGTGATCTTTTGTCTTGCCGGGTTCGTTAAGCAGCGTATACAGCACATTGTCGCAAACATTCTTTTCAATGTGCATTACATCAAGACTGTGGCGAAGTAAATTAGATCTCTAATACGGAAGCGTGAAGAAGATACTTATCTTCTTCCACTGCTGAGGCGCCGAAGTCCTGCGCGTCTTTTCGCGAGTTTGCGCTGAACCATCGCTTTTTCCAAACTCGACGTCAACATGCTCAAGCTGCTGTAAGATATTTGTACCGGACAAAGTCTGAGGTGGTCCTCTTTTCTCTGGTTTCCCATTGAAGTGATTCCGTTGCAATCTGAATTTATGCGTTCCATCGAGAAACCTCCGATGCCCCATAAAGCACCACTTTCGGCTGTGGGGAAGGCGCAGTGCGTCAGAGTCGAAATTGCAAGCCGGACACGCCGACCCAGTGTGCACATTCCAACCAGATAATGTGCCAAGGCCAGGAAAGTCACTGATCGTCCACATCAAGGCTGCACGCATGTTGAACAAAGTCTTGCTGTGAGCGTCGTACGTCTCCAAGCCGACATTCCACAGGTCAAGCAATTCCGCAATAAGCGGTTGGAGATACACATCGATGTCATTGCCCGGTGCCTTTTTTCCTGGAATGATCATAGACATAATGAAAGAGCTTTGTTTCATACACATCCAGGGGGTAAGTTGTAGGGAACTAAGACTACCGGCCAAATGCTGTAACTTGTGCTAAGATTCCCGAAAGGATTGAAACCGTCGGTCGCCAACGCAAGCCGGACATTTCTGGGGTCAGTCGCAAAATCTGGAATGTCGTTGTCAAACGTTTTCCAAGCAGCTGCATCCCGCGGATGTCTTAATTTACCGTCTTCGTTTTTATCAACGGCATGCCACCTCATGTGCTCAACAGTTTTACACGACATAAATAATCTTTGTAGACGAGGTTTCAAAGGGAAGTACCTGAGAATCTTTGCAGGTTTCTTCTTCTGCTTTTTCCCCTTCCGAATTGTCTTGTACCTCGATGTGTGACATCTCTTGCACGTCTCCCTGCTGGAATCGTCTCCCCAATACAGCATACAATCATTTGGGCACGTATCAATCTTTTGATAATTCAACCCCAACCTGTTGATGATCTTCTTGGCCTCGTAGAAGGTTGTGGGAATCTCGGCGTCGGGGAATGCATCTTGTAATAAGTCGAGCAACATCGACATCCCCTTATCCGTGATCCCACACAAACACTTGATATGATACAATTTGATCAAGAAAGATAATTTAGAATATTTGCGACAACCTTGATATAAAGGATGATCTGCCTCATCCATCAAGCTGAAAAAATCCCGAGCTGCTTCATTCCCCATAAAAGCCGGGTCAGAGCCGTGCACTTCTTCGTTGAAGTTGTCGCCTTGAACTCCAAACGCATCACGCATAGCATCATTCACAGGATCATCTTCATCTACTTGAACGCCTACTTGAGAACTTCGAGGAAGAGCCTCGTCGTATCTAATGCCGGCCTTCTCACCATGAACTGCCCAGAACGTATAGTCCTCCGGGAAAGGCTTCACAAGCAAATGTTCCTTCACAACATTTCGTGGATGCCACTTCTTGAACTTGCATTTCCGACACGGACAGACGATCTTGCCGTTACAGCTGGCGTGAGTGAATGCGAAATCTAAGAAACTGTTTAATCCGTACAAATATTCAGGAGAATTGCGCGGCAACCTTATCCATGATTTATCCATAGCTACAAGTGAGAGAGAAGAAAGTATAGAGAAGAAGATGAGTGAGAAGATAATGACGAATGCCTAGAACCTTATATTCTGAAAATCCAACGTTTATAACTTTGTAGCGGTTATAAAACCGCTACAACAACCGCTACAGAAATTCCAACGTTTATAATTTAGTAGCGGTTACATATATAAAACCGCTACTAATATTCAAGCCGTTAATTGGTGGGAAATTCAAAATGTACTTGTTGAGTATTAGTAGCGGTTTTATATCTATAACCGCTACTAATGTTCAACCTATTAGTAGCGGTTATCTATATAAAACAGCTACTAATATTAAAGACGTTGGACATTAAATATAAAAATAATTTTCTAATTTGTAGCGGTTATACATAATATAACCGCTACAAATGTGCACAAAGGCGGCAAATTTGAAAATTCAAATGATTTGAGTGTTTGTAGCGGTTATTAGTGTATAACCGCTACAAACATATATATTTGTAGCGGTTTATGAAGAGAAACCGCTACAAATATATAAGTAAATTTGTAGCGGTTACGTGTTAAAACCGCTACAAATATACATTTATAAATTATTTATAAATGTATATATAATTTATTTTTTTTAAAATATATTAAAAAAAAATAAATTATATATATATTTAATTTATAAAATTATTATATATTTGTAGCGGTTATGTACTAATAACCGCTACAAATATATATATTTGTAGCGGTTTTTGGTTAAAACCGCTACAAATATATACATTTGTAGCGGTTTTAACCAAAAACCGCTACAAATATATATATAATTTATTTCTTTTTTAAATTTAGATTTAAATCATTTATAAATTATTTCAATGCGATATAATAATATAAATATAATTATATAAAACACAATAAGAAAATTCTGAAATAAAATCTCATAAATATTTACAAATGTTTAAAAGAAAAGAAAATGTCCTAAACTAAGGAGCTGGGGGCTGATCCTCTGGTGCTCCCTCAGGTGGGGCTCCCTCAGATGCCGCTGGATCGGGCCGCTGCGCAGACTGAACCGCACCATCGTCATCAGCAGGAGGAGGAGCAGTAGGAGGAGGAGCAGTACTCGGGACGACGTAGTGAGGGACAGGGGGGACCGCTGGATGCTGCTCGTCCGGGAACAGCCAACGCCAAGCTCCCTCGAGCATAGTGTTCGCGATCTCACGCCACTGCGTCTGCTGGGCGTACATCGTATCTGAGTGTACCTGCAGCATCTGCTGCTGCTGCTGCATCTGCTGCTGCTGCTGCGCCATCTGCTGCTGCGTCTGCTCCAGATCTGACCGCAGCTGGTCAATCGACTCGTCCCTCCGACGTCTGACCCCTCTAGAGCTGCCAGCCTCAGAGGCGGCGCTCCTGCCGTAGATCATGCTGGGTCTGGCGCCTATCCCCATCCCCCGCACTCGTCCGGGGTGCTCAGGCTGACTAAGGCCCGCCTTCAGAGGAGCCGTCGGGTCTACTGACCCCTGTGACTCCTCAGGCTGGGTCTGTCGCAGCTCAGCCTGCGACAGCTGCATCCGCTCCTGCCATTTTATGAAACAATTAATAATTACTATTTTTCATTATTAACTTGATTTTATAAAAAAATATAATAATAAAATAACTTACAATCGCCGCCTCTGCCTGCTGAGAGGTCGCAGTCCCGTCACGGTGTCTGTGTGTGATGGCGTACAGCTCCGCATAGTCCGTCTGACGGTTCTCCTGCTGTGCCCTCGTCTCCTGAAACAATTACAAAACAATTAGTATTATGAAATAATCAGCTAAAAGTAAGTGAAGCACTTGAAAAGTTACCAGCTCGCTGTAGGTCACAGCAAAGGTCTTCGATCCTGCTGTGTGGTGGATCGTCTGCTGCGCCCGGATCGCGGCGTTCCTCTGAGAAAGCTCCTGGAAAAACAAATAATTAAATGTATTATAAAATTTGAAATTAAATACAAATTAAATTGAAATTATAATTTAATATTTAACAATTAGAAAATTATATATCAAAAATATAATAAATACATTACCTGCGCCTGAGGGCTCCTCCTGAACTGGACGAAACGCGCCCAGTTGTTCGGCGGCACGCCGTCCGGGACTCTCTCCTGCAGCTGCTCCAGAGGCATCGTCCCGTCCCCATCCACACTGTGGAACAGACGGTTCCTCCTGTTCCTCCAGGCGTCGCCCATCTTCACGAGGGCGTACCTCTTCCGGTTGGCCCGAACGGCAAACCGCAGCTGAAAAAAATACATTTAAATATCAATAATTATAAAAACCATAATTTAAATAAAATAATTAAATAGAATTAATTAAAAAAATATTAATTGAATAGTTTTAATTACCTGAATCACCTCCTCCCAAGCTTGGTCCTTCGGCCCCCTCGGAATGTGCCTCCAGGTCGGGAAGTGAAGGGGGAACCGCATCCAATTCGCTCCCAGGTCGCTCAGGAAGCGGTTGAGCAGGTGACCCCCATTGTGGATCGGCTGGTCAGTGCCCTCGTTCCACGGCACTACAACTCGCAGGGACCGGTCCATGCTGTTCAGACCGGCCACATCCAGCCTCCTCGTCGACACATTCCCCTGCTCATCTGCACAGTTGACCGCACGTTAGATAAATTATAATTCAAAGTTAAAAAGTTAAAAAATTAAAAAATTAAATAATTTACCTTCGACCTGCACCTCAAACCCAGTGGACCGCGAAGACGACCCTCGTGGGTTGTTCTGCTCCCGAGCCTCTTCCTCATCGAGGAACTGCTCCATCTCCCTGAACCCACTAATCGGGATCTCGAACTCCTCCTCGTTGAGGAAGTCCTCAACGCTAATCTCTGGCACCTCCACCTCAGGCACCTCAGCTGCGGCCGTCGCCTGTGGGATCGTATGCGGATCCTGTGGGAGGATGGGCTGAGATGCCTCGGTAGCCCTGCCTGCGCGCTGCCCCCTCCCTCTGCCCCCTGCCCGGCTGCTGCCACCCCGTAAAGTCGGTCTGGGGGCACAGGGGCCTTCCCCTTATCCTGTCCTGAAGCCATATCAACTGTACAAATTAAAAAAAAAAAGTCTATTATTCTACACAAATATAATAAAAATACAAATATAAATAAAAATACGTGTTATATACGTACCTCAAGTGTAAATACTGCGGAATACTGACCAAAAACTCCTATAGACTCGTCTGAACGCTCAAATATCGAATAAACCACTCAGAGAAACCTTAAGAAACAAAATGAGCAAAATGAGAAATGGAGGAGGGGAGGGGTTTAAATAGGCCGGATATTAGTAGCGGTTATTAAACATAACCGCTACTCTAACCGCTACAAATATCCAAATTTGTAGCGGTTCTACAATAACCGCTACAAATCTTCACAACGTTTGAAATTCTGTAGCGGTTATTGCTCAGAACCGCTACAAATTTGGAGTCTCTTGAAATTCTGTAGCGGTTCTTGCCCAAAACCGCTACAAAATTCTGACCTTTGGTATTTTGTAGCGGTTATTGTGCATTAACCGCTACAAAATAACCGCTACAAGTTTTGGCGGGAATTTCGCGCCAAATTTGTAGCGGTTTTTTGTAGGTAACCGCTACAAATATTCTTGCCGCTACAAATTTGTAGCGGTTTAGGAAAAAACCGCTACAAATACTATAATTTGTAGCGGTTTAAGATAACCGCTACAAGTGCACCGCTACGAAATACCTTTTTTTTTGTAGTGAGAAGGAAAGAGGGAATTAAGGAAGATGACTAGGATATTTTAAAAAATACATGATATATTAACTATTTTAAGTAACTTTCTTAATCTAATCAAATAAAGTAAATATGTCTTATATTAAGAACTAACATAGAGAAAAAATACAATATTACTAAAATAGCTTGGAGACCTTGAGAGAAAGTAAGAAGCCCCCACATCTAGAAAGAGTCCTATAGATGGCTCCGGCATAGTGATAAGTCCCTATTTTAATTATATATTTGTATCCTTTAATTGGGGTTTTTTCCATAATAATTGAGTCAAAATTGCCTTTCTTGAGATAAATTGAGATTAAGAGAAAATAGATTAAATTACGACTAAAAAGAGTAAAAATGTCAAAATAATTATAATTACTCTTAATCATTGATTTTTCTGAAATTATTTGATGTTGGTTTAAATATTTTTCAATTGAAAATCCTTGAAAATTTGAATTAAAATCTGAAAATGGCAATTTTGGGTTTGAAATTCAGGAATGATATTTTGGTCCCATGAATTTGGAAATGACAGTTTAGTCTAACAGTTGAAACTCAGCGTTTTTGGTTTAATGGATTAGGTCTGAATGGAGATGGGCCTCAAAAATTATTGAAAGCAAAAACGACATCCAGAGCAGCTGAATAAAAAGCGGGAGACAGTTGTACCAAAACAAAAAAAAAAGCGGGAGACAGAACAGAGAAGAGAGCTGGAGGTCGGGATTGGCAGGAGGAGCGGTGGCGAACATCATCCTCTCAACACCATCTCCACCCCTCATCACCTTCCATCACCTTTCATCCACATTCACCTCACCATCACTGTCGCTCCTCCACGCCAGCGACTGCAACCATTCCACCGCCCCCAAGTCGGAGCTGCCGTGAGGCCGAGAGCTGAGAGTGAAGAGAACGAGAGAGCTGGGGGTGGAGCTGCAAGATTGAGATTCCGAGGAGCAATCTCAGAGACGCCGCGACTGACAACAGGAGAGGAGGCCGAGATTACAGAAGCTGAGAGCGAGCAAGTGGACGGTGCAGACAGAAAAACAGAGCTGAGCTGAGACGAGTGTGCGAGGAGCAGAGGAGCTTCAGCGCAACCTTCAACCTCACAACCACCACCGCCTCACTACCAACTCTTCTCCGCCGGTGACCATCGACCTCCACCTTCATCATCTACCTTTATCCCTCTCTCTCTCTCATTACCAGACACAACAGCTCCATATTAGCCCTGTACCAGCTGCTAACTTGAGAACTAGAATCAGTGGCGAAGCTCACAGATCGTGGCACTCTGTTCTGTTTTTAGTTCCAATTGCAACCACTAATCCTTCATTATTCAGTGTTAATCTGTCACTTTAATTGGTGTTCTTCAATGGCTAGAATTTTGGAAGTGATGGGTGAAGTTGTCTCCATGAGTGGCTAGGCAATTTTATGCTATTGGAAGTGGATTGGAGATGACTTGAGCTTATATGTGCTTTAAATGAGAGTTTATTTTATCCATAGCTCATTATACTTGTGATTTCTTAGGTTTAAGAATTCATTTATATATTGAGACTACGATTTTAGTTATGTTTTATTTTATGAATTGAGTGCTTGTGATTTGTGATTTGTGATTTGTAATGAGGATTTATACTCATCAATATATATGGTTATATACATGTTTCCTATAATTCTATTGATTTCTATCTATTTAACATGGTATTATTAAATGGTTTAATTGAAATACAATTATAGTTGAACTTAAATGCATTACTTATTTCATAGTCACTCTCTAAGGAGTTTGAATAATGCTTAAATGAATAGGCTCATGAGTTTAAGCATTAAATTCAATGGTAATTGAGGTTTGATATTTTAGAAAACTTGGAGAAACTCATTACATTAAGAGGGCTTAATAGCATTTTAAGGGTAAGGGTTCCTCTCTTGTGATGTTATACTCATTAGTTAATGAGGTTTGGAATATTATAAGCTTAGTGTATTAAATCTCCAAATATTTTAATTGAGCAAGGATAGTCATTAAAAATCATTTCCAAGAGCATCTTCATCATTTGCATTCTTAACACATTTTCATTCCTCCTTTTTTGAAAAATCCCAAAAATATTTATTTTAATTACATTCAGTTCATAGTTTTTAAAATTAATCAATCATGTTTTATCCTTCTCACATTTGCATTATAATTACTTAGTTTATTAGGAATTAGTTTCATAATCGACTCCTCAAAGTAAAACAACCTGAGTTGTGCATTATATTGCATTAATTCGGTTTTATTCTTGATAACCCTGATGCGACTAAAGGGCTATTTCACATAGCAAATACCTATGAAATAAACGATACAATATGAGTTGTCATTCCATGTCAATTGTGAATTATAATGTTGGGAAGAGAAAATTAAAGAAGACGAATTCAAATACATACAGCCTTTTCAGTTACAACCTTGAAGGTTGTGTTCATGGAGAGACCAGCTCCAGCTCCCATAACCGTTCCATTAATCAAAGACAACTTCCAATATTATTATTAATTAATTAAAAATCATTTATAGTATTTCATTATCATATTTAATTAAACAATATGACCATTCTTAAGACATAGAAAATAATTTGGGGATTGGCAAATCTTACCACAGGTTGTTTGTAGGTCGCTATTAAATAGTTGAGAGTGAGAAGTTTCTTGTAATAAGGAATAATAAGAGACCAGTGCCCTGATTCATATCAGCAGATACACATATTAGCCCCAAGGTCTCAGTTTTAATGATGTCAAAATGAAATTTTTATTATTATCTGTGTGCTGAAAATTTTCTATTTTTCACCTAGCCGATAATTACATTGACTGTAAGTCAACTATTTACTATTCAGCAATTTCAGTTGAGTCTTAATTTCTGTACCATCACATACTCACCCCTCTTAGGTAATATTTCTACATGAATATATTTTATTGAAGATTAAATTAAACTTGCACTAGAGAATTAGATTTGTTTGTTAGCTTTTCCACATGAATATATCATCAATGAACTAAGGGCTCTATACACATATTATTTGCCATTTTTAATGATAGCTGATACTGATATTCCTGATTGTTTTTTCTTTAATTTTTTTATTTTATTTATTTGTTTTAGTTATATATTTGAACCTGCAATTGAAGAAGCAATAACTGATAGTAAATCATCACCAGCACAAAATGCTTTTCCATTACCCTGCAATATTGGAAACAAACAGAGCTGCAAATTGTAACATCCTGGAAAAATTGTGTGTGTACGTACATACATACATACATTATAAACGAAATGTTATACACATACTTTATTAATGGGAAAAAAATGGTAAAATAGCGTCAGTACAAATATATGATAGATGAAACAATTATTAGTATTCTTATCATTATTAGAAGAACTTCTAGAAGACTTGGGAGGGAAGTTAAACAAAGGATAATGAATCAATAAATGAGATGTGGATAAACTTGATAAGTAGGATGTGCGTCAGTGAAGATAAGTATAGCCTAGCTTGGGGGAAAAGTTAAAAACAAGTGAAGGAAATAGATGAACTGCGAAACTATCATATATAGGCGCAAGTTCTCATCTCCAAAAACTAAAAAACACAAATAAAAAGAGTGACCAAGACATATAAGACGAGAGAAAAAAATAAAACAAGAGAAGATGTGTTGCTGAAAATTAAGAGTTTTCTTACTGAGTGATACACCCTGCTCTCATTTATGCTTCTCAAAATTATTTCAAATGTCTTACTATTTAATACTCTCTATGTGATTTATTTGATTGATCTAAATATTTTTTATCTTTGAAAGTTATTTGGAATTGTATGGGAATATGCAAGGAAGACTATATTATTGTGTCCATGAATATTATGATCTCTCCAAGAAGGATTGCTATGTGAACTATTCTATGGGGTAAGATTTTCTGTGTGAATTATTGTGGATCCACCTAGAGGACGCCCTAGTATTTCTAAGTGACAAAATTATGGTATTGTGGATACTTGTGAATTTAATACTTTTCTATGCATATTCACATATAATTATATTGCAGGGATTTAAATTGTTTTATGCTAAATTAGCAGCTGGGTATTATTGGTTAAAACTTATTGATTTAGTATCACTCATATCTTGTCGTAATGTCTCAGAAATTGAAAATCATGCTGATCTGAAGATGAGCCAGAGTAGCAAACAAGAAGGCTCTTTAGTTTCCTTTAGGCATATGTTTTTTTAGACTTCTTATAGAAAATGATGATATATTTTTTAGACTTCTTATAGAAAATGATGATATATTTTATGGTAGGTTTCTGCCAGTATCTTTATTTTTATTTTTATTTTTGAATTAGAAACTGAATATATTTTTAATTTTATTATGGGAATAATAATGATATTAAGTAATTATTTATTTATAAATTAAATAAAATTGAGGATTTACACATATAACTGCTACTTTTATTGACACTGTCAGTACAATATTAAGAAGTCAACATTTAATAGGAAAAAGCACTGTATAATTGCAATAATTGGATTTTCCGCTGCTCATTTACCTGCAAAATTACCAATTTAACTGATGGGACATTCTCATACAATGTCAAATTCTGTTTCATTTGACAAATCTGAGGTGGGGAACAAAACAAAAGGTATAAGAAGTAAATAACTGGTTATCCGTGAATGTAAATGTGAGTGTGTGTGTGGGCACATATTTATAAATACGTTTGAACTCACCATTTCGTAATTAAGGCTATTCAGCTTGTCAGGCCTATTTAGTACTTCCTTCACACTCGGATTTCCGGCGAAAAGTACCTAAAACACGTACTCATGCCATATATCCGAAATTATTAACTAGGGCCAGAATCCAATATATTATAAAAAACATCGAAAGATCATGCATACACAGTCTAAGTACTAACTAATAGTACATTGGCTAAAAAAAATTACTAACTAATTGTAGATAGGTTTTAGAAATGTGCTTTAATTGATTTCTTGTACATAGTTAAGATATATAGCGCGTGCACGTATATATATTTAGAAGAAGGAAATACTTGGTTTGTTTCTCTGACAAAGTTTAATCTCATAGCCATAGTGCAGGAAATGATGATACACAAATTCTCAATTATAAGAAAGTGCATACATAGAAAGTTTACCTAAAATGGAACTTGCTTGGTTATACACACACACACACACACATACATAAATGCTAAAGGATACAACTTTGATTAATTTGTAAGAGGAGATGAACATGAGCAACGTGCAACTTGAGCTCCGAGAAACACATGGAATTGCCATTATTACGTATTAGGATGAACGAGACTCTTGTTGGTTGAAGTAGTTTATTGTCGCAAACAACAATATGGTTTTTGTCTCCACGATCAAAAGTAGTAGTTGGTTTGAGTTCATATATTATCAGTAGTCTCACTGTGTAGATGTGTGTTTTCCGGTGTATTAAAAAAAATTAAAGGAGGACATTGTGCCGTACTCATTTTAAAATACAACAAGGCATGTGAACAATGATGGTCGACCATTTGTAACAGTTGACATTCCTTAATCATAACAAATCCAAAGCACATACGATGAATCATGTGACTATCATTCCGAGAGTCCTAATTAATTAATTACTAAATGCATAATGATATTGACTAAAGAATTAATCATATTTACTAGAGGCATAATGGTATTCACTAAACGATTAATGGTATTTACTACAGGCTAAATGGTATTGACTGAATGAGTAATAGAAATGATTAAATGCATAATGGTATATTCACTAAATGAGTAATTTTATTAACTAAAGGTGTAATGATATTGACTAAATGAGTAATGGTATTGACTAGAGATGTAAAGGTATTAACTAAATACGTTAATCACTACTCATTTTTAGTTAATAACATTACTCATTTAGTGAATATCATTACGCCTTTAGCCAATGCTATTACTTATATAGTCAATACTATTACGCCTTTAGTTAATAACATTACTCATTCAGTTGATAACATTACTCATTTAGTAAAACCATTATACGCTTTTAGTCAATATCATTACTTATTTAATGAATATCATTATGCCTTAAATCAATATATTCACGCTTTTAGTTAATAACATTACTCATTTAGTGAATATTATTATGCCTTTAGTCATTTCCATTACTCATTTAATCAAATCCAATTATGCCGTTATTTATATTACACACACACACACACACACACACACACACATATATATATATATTTATATATATTTATATATCAAAAGGGCTTGGTGGCCCAATGGTCATCATACCTCTTGGAGGACCAAGGGAGGTTCAAATCCCACTTTCACCACTTGGCTCCTTAATTTTTTTTTTTTTAAAAAGAAACACCAAAAAACAGCCTCCGGCGCTGAAGCTTAGGCAGTCGGTGGCTGGAAGGTGCCGGCCGGTCGGCAATGGTGCTTCGGCGTGGGGTGCCCTTTTCTTTCTTTCTTTTTTTAATTTAAAAAATTGAAGAGCATTATAGTAAAATTACTAACACTTTAAAATCTCAAATTAGTCCTCTATCAATTTTTTGTCATTTCCTTCTCTTAATAAACTTTTTGAGGTTTTGAAAGTTGAAATAGTATTTAAGTAGAATTTTACCAAAATTTTATTGGCTTTCTGATGTAAGAATAAAATAAAATAAAAGAGGACATGTGCGGTACTCATTTTAAAATACAGCAAGGCATGTGAACCATGACGGGCGACCATTTGTAACAGTTGATAATCCTTAACAAATCCAAAGCACATACGACGAACCATGTGAGTATCATTCCGAGAGTCCTAATTAATTAAGCAATCAATCTGTCTCTAACCATAACATGTGACGAGGAAAGTAGTTGACCGCATAGTTTGACCCGGCAATTATAGCATCCATCTAAGATTCCTCTACGATACTTCCAAATTTCATCTTCCTAGGTATGGCGGCTCTTTCACAACTTGCCCAAATTACTGACATGGTTTAATTTATTTCATTACTTTCCCTCTGATCTTTAATATAAGTTTCAGTTGATTTTTTTTTGAGAGATTGAGGAAAATAATTAATTATTTTAAAATATTTATATTTATCGTTTTTCTCCAAATTAATTTAAGTGATATATAATTTAATGATATGCAATAAATACTATGATTAAATAAATTGTTTATTTTTTTAATCTCTCTAAAAAAAGTTAACTAACTCAATAATTAAAATATCCTTTTTTAAGATAAAAAGCTCTTGATTTGGATGCCACAATAGTCTTGCAAGGAGCTTCGCTCTAGAGCTTGCTGGGTATGTTTGATCTGTGAGGAAGTTGCAGACATGCACTCCCAATTCTCATTCGCAACCTCTCCAAAGTATTGATTTACTATTTCTTCGGTAACCAGCTCTAGATTCGGAGGATCCCACTAATAAGCAGACACAAATAATTTATAAAACACATAATTTGTGATTCCATATTGTGTGTGTGAGAGAGAGAGAGAGAGAGAGAGAGATGAGATGTCATACCGTAGGCTTGTTATTGTCTTTATCAAATAGCTTAGCTCTTGAGCCCTGTTTAGTGCATAACCACAAGTCATATAAATAATAAAGAACAAGAAATTTAAAGCTAGTTGAAGATTTATCAGCAGGTTTAGTAAAATAAAACAAGTTTAGTAGTCAAAATTGTAGAGTGAGTACATAATTTTTTCCAGTGATGACCTCATAGAAATCGTTGCTGATAAATCTCCGGAAGAAGTGGGAGGTATTGAAGTGTCCAAAGATTAATTGTAATCGTGTTTTATCTATACAGATATTAGTTACTAAGCAGGTTATTAGTTAGATAGATCGATAGGGTTGTTGGGCCTTAAGGCTACTTAAGCTCAATGTGTATGTATATATGTGGAGGTCTGGTTATAATGTAGTGTATGGATCCTAACCATTGCCATCAATAAAATATCTCATTTCATGGGCCAGTCCAAGAATGCATCCGGTTGAACCATATTTTTATATACAAGTTTCATAATTAAATTGGAATTTTAATATATTTGCTAAGGCAATATTATATGATTAAGAACTAATTTTAATTAGAGATATTTATATTGAATTAATTGTAATTTGGGGCAAATTGTTATACATTGTTAAATATTTATATAAATGATTTCTTAAACTTTTGATGCTACCTTTTGTTTAATCTTGTATTGTAGGTGTTTTGAGAAAAAAAAAATGGTGATTTTGGAGGTTCAAAATCCATATTTTGAAGACAAAAAAGAATTACAGAAAAGATAACTAAAAATTGTGGAAATTACACGTGAATGAAGAAAAGGGCCCAGGAAAAATGTCATAAAAAACCCAAATGATCAGGAAATTCTTGTTGAACCACAAAACATTTCAATGTTTTCGTTGTAATCCCTATACAAATGTTTTGAATATTGCAAATTGGTCCCTTTGAAGATACATATCAGACATGCATCACGTGAAAGTATGGCGGAAATGGAAGCTGAGATGTAAAGCACAGATCAGCATCATCCCTTCACTTCCTTCTTCAAGACAGACCTGACAATTGCATATGGGGAGACAATGGCAGCTTATCTTATCATTATGCCACCATCTTCATCCTATCTTCATCATCATCATCACTTTCACTTTTCCTTTTTCCTCCCTAAAAACAGACGCAGAGGCATCAGCTCAGGACGAGCATCTTCTTCCTTTCCCCTGGTTTCCCTGTGTGTCGCCGGCGGCGAACTTCTCTTCCTCATCATACTCGCCGGCAACCACTTGGAACCAGGGGAAGGGCGCGATCACAATCCCGACACCTTCTTCTTCCTCCTCCTTCGTTCTTCTTTCCTTGGTACGGCGGCACTCTCTTCCTCACCATACCCACCGGCGACACCCCTCCTTCACGAGCCTTCCTTTATACCCTTAATCTTTTTCCATTTTCCTTGCTGAGATACTACAGAATGGGTAGTTAAAGTAAGAACGAGGTCACCACTATTACCACCAACCTCTTCCCTTCATCACCACCGTTCACCTTTACCATCCTTGGCATTTTCCTCTACTATATTTCTCCACCTCCATCATTTTCTTTCCTTTCTTCTTCATCATCATCCTCTTCTGTCCTCTATCACACGGTAACCTTCCCCCATTTCCGTCAACCACTAAGCATTACCATCGTCTTCTTTCTCTCCATTATTTTCATCACTGTGACCTTCAAACCACTGACCCTTCTCTATCTCTTTCACCTTCATTGCACCTCACATTTCTCCTTCCTCCCAACACCACCGTCACCTTTTTCTATTTCTTTTGCCGAAAAGAGTTCAGAAGCAGAGCATCATCGTCCCTCTGTTTCCAAGCAAGCACCACCTTCTTCCTTCTGTCCGTTCAACAGACCTGAAAGCTGAAACCTTCCTTTGTACGTCGCCACACCATCGGAGAAGAGAGCACACCATCTTCGCCGTTCCTCCTCTCCACTGTCATCCTTGGAAGTTACCATCAACACCACTCATCATTGGAGATACAGTTCCGGCGACCTCTCTCTATCTATTTCACTTCACCACCATCATCTTCACCGCATCATCAACCTCTCTGCTTCGTTGTTACCAAGCAACCAGTGCCGGCGAGTCTTCCAGAGAAGAGGAAACGCTAAAACAGAGCAGACCTCTCCTTCTTTGCTGTGACGGACCAACAGGCATTCTAGGCATTCTCCTCCTCTCTCTCCAAAGCCATCTTCATTCACCACTACCGCCGAAGTCCAGGGAAGAAGACACAGCCACTGACCATTAACATCTCCAGCGAGCTCCAACCAGATGCCAGAGTAGCGCCGGCGACCTTCATCCTCTCTCTACTGTTCGTCCAGACCTCCTTCAACTTCCATTTCCGGCGAGGCAAAGACCTTCTTCGACTCTTCTCTGTGATATCCCAGCATCTTTCTGCAAATTCCGGCGACATATTGCAGTCTCCGGCCGCCATTCCGGTGACCACCGACCGTGACTGTTCGGAACCCATATCCGTCCCTGTCTCTCTGTTTCAGAAGCACCTTCACCACCACTAGTAAGGTTGAAGACAGAGTTCCCCGTCGGTAGGACCTGAGAAGGAGAGCTGATCTTTCATCATCAATATGTGCATCTCCTACTGTGACTTCATGCAGTGAATCATTGTCAATTAACAGGGGAGTCATTTAATTTAATTTCCTTATTTAAATTTTTTGTTTGAAAGTTGATTATTATTTGTGTAATATTTGGATTAAATTTGCGTGATTAAATTATGCTTGTGGGATTTATATACACTTTTCTTATGATTTGAGTGGTGTGCATTTTCTTTTATTTATTAATTTTTAACAGGAAAAAAAACCGAAAATCAATTTTCTCTTGTTTTATTGCATGACATTTAGATTACCAAAGATTTAATAAAAAGATCCTCAAAAAGAGAGACGACCCGAGTATTGCATTGTATTGCAATTCTTGGAATAAGTATTTTTTTTGACTCCGAAACGCAAAGGCACGGTCAAACCAATGTTGCCGTTGGTGATGAGGAAAAGAGAGCAAGGTGACGGTGACAGTAGAGAAGGCGAGGAAGCTGGTGGTTATACCGGAATTGAAATTCAAGCTAAGTGTGGGGAGGGACATAATTCAAGAATTGACCGACTCTTTGAGTTCCGGAGTCAAATACAAAATATTTAATTCAAGAATTGCAGTACAATGCAATACTCGGGTCGTCTCTCTTCTGGAGGAACCTTTTATTGAATCATAAGTAATCTAAATGCCATCCAAATATAATATAACAAGGGGAAATGATTTTTTTGGATTTTTGTTAAACATTAACAACTAAAAGAAAGAAAATGCTTTATTTAAGTAAATGCATAAACAAACATGCCACTCAAGCTAACTTAAATCATAAGAAAGATATATAAATCTCACAAGCAAATTTTAATCACAAATTCAACCCATAATTTATACAATCTATAATCAATTTTCAAACAAAAACATTTAAATAAGAAAATAAAATCAAATTAAATGACTCCCCTGTATCCTTTGTTGAGCATCAAATATTCATCGGAACTGCATCAACCCACTGGAGAAAACAAAATAAGCTGCCACAAAGAACTCGCCGGAAAACTCAAAGCTTTGCCGGAAAAATATAAAACTTAGCCGGAGACTGCATATAAAGCTGGAGAATCATGAAACTGGAGGCCGGTGGTGGTGTGGTGAAATCTCTTGCTCGACTATGATCTCTGATCTTTCTCTCTTTCTCGCTGGTTCAAGAGTTCGCCAAAAATGGGGGCCGAAAACTGCAAGTGCTCATTGGAAAATTAAAATACTAAGCTCTTTAGTTCTGATCTTCGCAGCTTCAGGAAGACAATTCTGGCATGTGCTTTTGGAGGAGCAAGACGATGATGATGGTGGAGTATGGAAGAAGGTCGACGGTGGCTTCTCTGGAAGGTCACCGATACTGCTACTTTATTTTCTAATTTGAAACTTGCCTTTGCCTCGCCGGAAATGGAGTTTGAAGGAGGGGTGATGGTCTGTGGTGGCATGAGGGAACAAAGGTCACCTGTGAAAGGAGAGACGAAGGTCACTGTCACTATCTTAAGGTAGCTCATGGCGCTCCAAGTCTGTTCCGAACTTCTCTGAATGGTGGAAGTCGCTAGAAATGAAGCAGAAAAATAGGGCGAAGATCAAGCTATTAGAATAAATCATGCTTTACACGAATTTCATCAGAATTACAGCACAATATATTCTATAAATTACAGCAGAAGACTTCAATAAATACCTCTTGCCATAGCTTATCTTTGATATGAAAGAGTTCATGAACACTGAGAATTAAACTGCAAAACAAGAATATGTCAGAAGAAAGATTGACAGGTCACTCTTCTGACTGATTGCAAGTCACGATAATGGCAACTGGTATAAGAGCCGTCGCCAGTCAAGGAACCTTAAAGAGTAGCTAGGGTTTTTCTCGTACGCTCAATTTAGACGGCTAAAAACCTAATTGTATATTTCACCATCAAAAAGATATATAAATGGCCTGTCCACTTGTTACCCTAATCCTGTAGTTGGGCCTTGATCTGACTGACGGACCACACTTAGGATATTTTAATTAATAACCTAATTAATAACCAATAATTATATTATAATAATTAAAATATCTCACATTCTCCCACTTGGCCTGTATCTTAATGTCAATTGCCCTTTTCAGATTAAATTAAGGCTATGCTGCAAGAATCATGGCGATAAGTCCTCTTAGGTCGAGCATTATCTTCCATGTATTACATGCAACACCCTTACTTAATGGGTATAGCCTTATGAATAAACGCCAATGTTTGTTCGGTTCCAAACTTAGTGTTTATTATTCTCATCAACAGAATGTATACATATAATGATAGAGATAATAAACCACAAAATTAATTTCATTGCATACCTCTTTTAGATGAATGAAGGTCTAACCCCCATCTGAGGGACATGTAACATAAACACATTCAGTTTCAATTCCTTAGTCAAAGTATCAGCTAGCATGTCCTTTGTGTTAATATGATCAACCAAAATTTCACTATCTGCAATTCTCTCTTTTAAACTTAGGAATTTCAGTTCGACCCACCAGCTTCGACTTCCACTCCTTTTGTTATTTGCAATGGCCACTGTGGCTGCGTTATCACAGTATATCCTGATTGGCCTAGAGATTGAATCCATAATCTTAAGGCCAGCAATGAAATTTCTTATCCAAATTGCTTGTGAACTTGCCTCAAAACACGCTATGTACTCAGCATCATAAGTAGAAGGAGCTGTAAGTGTTTATTTTGTACTTTTCCATGATATAGCTCCATCTGCTAGTAGGAAGATGTAACTGGTAGTAGACTTGTTTGTGTCTAAACATCCTCCTAGATCAGAGTTTGAGTAACCAACCACTTCCAAGTCATCTGTTCTTCTGTATGTAAGCATGTAGTGCTTAGTACCTTGTAATACCTAAACACCTTCTTTGCAGCTGTCCAATGTGCTTCCCCTGGATCGCTTTGGTACCTTCCCAACATGCCAATAGTGGAAGCTATATCAGGTCTTGTGCAGACCTGTGCATGCATTAAGCTTCCCATTGCTGATGCATATGGGACCCTTTCCATTTTCTTTCTTTCAAGCTCATTTTAGGGACATTGATCTAGACTAGTCCCCTTTCTCAAGAGGAGCTGCGTTAGCCAAACAGTTTTGCATCCTGAATTGTTTAAGAACTTTGTTGATATAAGTTTGTTGAGACAAGCCTAAAATGCCTTGAGCTCTATCCCTATAGATCTTGATGCTAATGACATAAGATGCCTCACCCATATCCTTCATATCAAAGTTCTTGCACAAAAATTATTTCACTTCACGTAATAGTCCTAGATCACTGGTTACAAGTAGTATATCATCGACATACAAAACTAGAAATATGATCTTGATCCCAGTAACCTTGTGGTATATGTATTCATCCATGATATTCTCATCGAAACCAAATGATGTGATTACCTCATGGAACTTCAAGTACCACTGTCGTGAGGCTTGCTTCAAGTCATAGATCGATTTCTTTAATGGATACAAGATGTTCCTTATCCTTTGCAACAAATCCCTCATGTTGTTTCATGCAGACTTCTTCCTCAAGAACCCCATTAAGGAAAGTAGTCTTGACACCCATTTGGTGCAACTCTAGATCAAAATGTACAACCAATGCCATAATTATACGGAAGGAATCTTTCGTTGATACAGGAGAAGTGGTTTCCTTGTAGTCAACCCCTTCTACTTGTGTGAAGCCCTTGGCAACCAACCTAGCCTTGTATTGATCAATGTTATCTTGTGAATCTCTTTTGGTTTTATAAACCCATTTACAGCCAATGGCTTTAGACCCACTCGGTAACTCCACAAGATCCCATACATCTTTGTTTGCCATGGAATTTATTCCTTCAGTCATAGCAAAATGCCACAACTTAGAGTTCTTACTCTTAACAACCTGAGTAAATGTTAATGGATCATCTTCAATGCTAATATCGCAGTCAGTCTCAACAGAGTACACTACGTAGCCACTAGGTAATGTTGGTCTTCTTTCTCTAGTTGATCTTCTTAATTCAACCTCTTGGGTTGGTTCAGATTGTTCATTCGGGAAATTCTCTACCACAACTTGTCTTTGTTCTCCATATGTGGGAGGTGGATAAATCTAAACAAATCCTTCACAATGTAAATCAGGGGTTACTTCTATATGATCGTTGTTTGTTTGATCACTCCCATTAACCATGTCATTCTCATAAAAGACAACATTCCTAGATTCTATAAAACGTGCAGAAGGTAGAGGACAATATAACCTATAACCTTTAGTCATACATGAATAGCCTACAAAGTAAGCTCTAATGGTTTTAGGATCTAGTTTCTTTTCTTGTGGATTGTACACTCTTACTTTTGCAGGACAGCCCCATACCCTAAGGTGTCTTAAACTAGGTTTCCATCCTTTCCAGATTTCAAAGGGTGTTTTTGGCACTGCCTTTGTTGAAACCCTGTTTAATAAGTACATAGCTGTCTTAAGTGCCTCATTCCACAAGGATGTTTGAAGTTTGGAGCTACTAATCATACTCCTAACAATGTTCAACAAGGTCTTATTTCTTCTTTATGTTACACCATTCATATCTGGTGAGCCAGGCATGGTATATTATGCAATTATACCATGCTCCTGAAGAAAATCTGCAAAAGGACATGGTGCTTGTCCTTCACTAGTGTACCTCTCATAATACTCACCATTTCTATCATATCTCACGATCTTTATGGTTTCCCAACTTGTTTTTCTACTTCAGTTTTATATTCCTTAAAGGCATCTAGTGCCTTGGTTTTATTATCAAGCAAGTAGATATAAGTATATCGTGAGTAATCGTCAATGAAAGTGATAAAGTATTTTTGACTGTTTGCGGATAAGTCAGGACAATAAATATCGGTATGTATAATTTCAAGTAAATCAGAACTTCTTTTAGCTCCTTTTTGTGACTTGTTGGTCTGCTTTCCCTTTATATAGTCCATACAGGTATCAAATTCTGAATTGTTTAAAGAATGAAGGATTCTATCTTTAGTTAACCTTTTGATCCTGTCAACGGAGATATGTCTAATTTCCTATGCCACAAGCTAATAGAATTCTCATCAATGACACTTTGCCTAATACCAAGCGAAACAGAAAAAATTTCAGGCGGTTCAGGGATTATTTTAAACAAATCATCAATCATAATAACCCTTGTAATTGGAAAATAGTCTTTACTGAAATACATCAAATTCTTTTGCAAATAAATACCATAATTCAAAGGAATAAGTTTCGACATAGAAATCAAATTGCTCCTATAACTAGGAATGAAAAAACAATTCAAAAGATCCAGTACAGTTTTATTTGGGAAAACGATTCTAAAAGTTCCAATGGCTTTGATCGGATCTCCTTTCCCACTTCCTGAAGGACTCGAGCTTTATTGGGAAGTGGAGGCCTAGTGTTTGGAAACCCCTGCATGGTAGTAGAAATATGGATCATTGCACCCGTATCAATCCACTAAGTATCATTACTAACACTAACATGATGAGCTTCTAAAGCTAAACATGAAAAATACATACCTTTAAGCTCCAACTATGCCTTCCTCTTTATGTACTCATCCTTTATGTGCCCTTTCTTCTTACAGAAGAAGCAAATAGCTTCAGCTTTCTTGATGGATGGCACAACATGAATTTTTTTCTTCTTTTTTGCTGTCCTTGTTGCCCTTGGCACCATTCCTATTGGAACTTTCATCCAAATGAGCTGCCTTAAGTGCCACCCTACCACTCATTTGAAGCCTAGTTTCCTCTTGAACACATATGGACAGCAGTTCATCAATTGTCCATTTTTCCTTATGTGTGTTATAGGAGACTTTGAAGGCATCATAATGAGAAGGAAGGGAGTTTAGTACCAAATGCACCAGGAACTGCTTTATTAGTTCCATGTCAAAGGCTCTTAGCTGAGAGGACAAGTCTCTCATCCTCATGATATGTTGTCTAACTCTATTGGTACCTGTCAGCTTCATGGCATATAACTCTGACATTATGGAATTGCCCATCTGCTTGTCAGTTGGCTTAAACTGTTTGTCAATAACTTCCAGGAACTCCTTAGCAGTTTC
Source organism: Inga leiocalycina (assembly GCA_963242795.1). Taxonomy (NCBI): domain Eukaryota; kingdom Viridiplantae; phylum Streptophyta; class Magnoliopsida; order Fabales; family Fabaceae; genus Inga; species Inga leiocalycina. The sequence goes on along the minus strand of OY725320.1, from coordinate 80,825,806 downwards.
ACATTTGGGAATTGCTCCCCTAATGCTTGTTTGGATCCTGGTCTTGATATAAGACAAGCACATGCTATTGTAGTGCTGCTCCCTACGCTTTTGATAGTCAATTTCAGCTTGAGTTGACTTGTCAGTTAGTTTGGGAGGTCTAGGTTTCTCCATTACAAACTGCATGTGCAGCGTATCAATCTGCAAAGTTATGTCCTTTCTCCACTTAGGGTAATTAGTACCATCCCGCACAATTTTTCCAGTAGTGTCAGAAAAAAGGTAAGGGAAAGTAGTAGGTGCTGCAATTTAAAGATTGAAGTTAGCTCACGAGATAAATATTTGAGACAATCATAAAATCTATGCCTTTTGAATGCATGTTATGTGCCAATGGAAACATGCTATATATAAATGCATATCACTAAATTCTACCTGTGGGCAAGGAACTTAGTATTACATGCATTTATCTAAAATTGGTGGGCCTAGAGTGTATTATTTATATATCCTAATACCTGTAGGCAATTTAGAAAATATAAAACCAAACATCCCACCTTACTTAAATATATAATCATAATTGTCTACCTGTGGGTCAAGATCAATTATAATTCTATATTTAATTACAATTTGATATTTTATAAGTTCCAAATGTGATTATGTTGCATGTAAAACGAAAGGATGCTGTGGCTATTCCTTGGAAAAAGTAGTATGCGAGTCACAAATATCATTTAAGTGTATTTAAATCAAAATGTGCAAGTCATAATGGAGAGATTAATTAAGTTAATAAATCCAGTAAATAATTAATTAAATCCCTCCCACTGTTTTATGTATTCAAAATTGTTTAGAGAATTAATTTTGGCAACTTTCAACTCAAATTTCATTTTTGCAAAAATTTTTTGAATTGTTAAATAATTGTCTAAAGCCAATTTCAAAATGTTAGACTATTAATTAACTCATGAAAACAATTTTACAAATTTTCCAATATGTGAAAATGCCAAAATTAATCACTGTCACTAATTTAAACAATTTAATGTCATTAATAAGAAAAATTACATAAAACAATAATTCATTTAATTTAAATAGTGAAGCATGTGTTTAAGAAAGGCCCAAAAACGTTTTCTGGAAATTCATAATCCATAGCCCAGAAGAACAAAAATATGACAAGGCCCAGAATTTAACAAAACCCGTCACTGTTCAATTAAAAAAATGATTTTTTTTGTTTCAGTCCAGAACGCGTTATCCTTTAATGTCAAAAAAAAAATTATAGAAGCCTAGTCCGCGATATTCATTAAATGATAGGAAAAAAAAAAGTTAAGTCGACCCAGAATAGCGAAGTCAGCCCAAAATCCGTCCATCCCACCTTGTGGGATAAGCGAAACATAGCGTTTCACTTAAGAGCCAAACGACGCCATTTTCGCAAGTGGGAAAGAGCTCGTCTGGATGACCGAAACGGCGACGTTTTGAGAAGAAGGTCCGAATGTGGGATGAGATATCAACTTGCTCTATTATTTATGGGAAAGAAAAGGTGAAAGTGATTATGATGATTATTATTATTCCCCTCTCATGCTCCACAGTCTCCTTTCTCTTAAAAACAATAATATCCAGCTCTCTCCCATGTCTGCCACTCTTCATGGCAACCATGCTCTCAATGTCGAATCTAGAAGGAAGGAGGAGGAATAATTTTTCTTTGGTCAAAAAGCAAGTTTGACTAGTGACCAATTTGCAAAGTAAAAAATCTTATGTAAGGGGCACAATGAAAATGTTTGAAATGTTTTTGTACTCAACCACAATTTCCTGGACATTTGGGTTCCTCTTTGTGCTTTTCCCAAGGCCCTTTTCTTAACAATTTTGTAATTTTCAGAAATTCATAGGCCTTTTCTGTAGTTTTGTTTCAATCCAAAAATATTAATTTTGACCCACAAAAATCACCAATTTCTTCCCAAAACACCTGCAATACAAGATTAAGCACATGGTAGCATTAAAAGTTCATGAAATCATTTGTATAAATATTTAACAAATTATAACCATTTTGACCCTATTTACACTTAATTCAATGCAAATGTCTTTTACACAAATCAGTGCTTAATTTGCTTAATCAATGTCTTTTACCCAGAAAATGCATGAAGACCCCAATTAATTATGAAAATTATATATAAAATATATGGTTCAATTAGTCTCTTCCTCAAGAATCAGAATCGCGAGCAAGAAATTTCACGATCGTCAAGTGATTCGATTGCTTGAGATGTGTAAGGTTTTAACATCCTCCCAAGATTAGTCAATTGAGAACACCAAATTGCCTTAGGGTTTTCAATTTCTTAGAACAAGAGCCATGGTGGAGACAAGGAAAGGTAAAGAATCGTCTGGTGAAGCGATAGGTTTTGCTCACCCTCTTTATCTCCAACCATCTAACACCTAAGGTACATTCATAATTCCCCAAATTCTTATCGGTAGTGAGAATTATTGTGTTTGGAGCAAGGCCATGATGATTGCTCTTCGTAGGAAACAAAAAGTCAGCTTTATTGATGGAACGTGCCGTAAGGAATTGCACAACAAAAGCTTCAATGAGTAGTCGAAGAGGTGTAACTCGGTTGTGTTGTCATGGATTTTGAATTCTTTGTTGATGGAATTGGTGAATGGGGTTGTCTATTTTCAAGACGCACACCTTATTTGGATTGATCTTTAAGAAAGATTTAGCAAGGTAACTGGTTCGTGCATCTTTTCTTTACACCGTGAGATCAACTCGTTGCAATAAGGAGACCTCTCAATTTCTGCCTATTATTCTTGGCTGAAGGAACTATGGGAAGAGCAATAAGCTCTTATCACAGAAGGATAGAAGTGTAGATGTTGCACATGGAGGGCCTTAAAGGTGCAATCTGACATGGTTTAGCAGCAAAATTTGTTGTAGTTTTTTATGGGTTTAAATTACTCTTTCAATATTGCTAAGAGTCAAATTCTTTTAATGACACCATTACCTAGTGTAAACCAGGCTTATCCTATGGTGGTAGAAGATGAAGCTCAAAGAGCAATCTTAAGTACTACAAGAAATGCCCCTATGGAAGGAATAGCAATGGCAGCATGTGGAAGTGGATACAGCCGTGGAAGGGGCAGAGGAAATTCCAATCTTACGAGTACTCACTATGGCAAAAGAGGTCACAACAAGGACAATTGCTACCAAATTGTTGGCTACCCACCAGATTTTAAAGCTCCAAAAGGGAAACAAGTGCAATTGGGTGAGATGAATCAATAAGGAATAGAGAGCCTCAAGGATGACAAAGTAGTTCACTCAGCAAATCTAATTTTGCTCTCCTTAACTCATGACCAATATGAGAGGCTGCTGGAACTTCTTAAGAAAGATGCCGAAGAGAATGTGGACGCACTTACTGGTATAGGTTTGAATAATCCTCTTTCTCATAAACATATAGGCATTATGTGGGTCTTAGATTCAGGTTCAATGACTTATCTAGTAAGCAATTTATCCTTATTAGATACCTATAGTGAATATAGTGGACCGATTAAAATGATTAAGATACCAAATGATGAAAGGGTTCATGTTACACATATAGGTAGTGTGCAATTTTCTAATGGAATTACTTTGCATGGAGTCTTATATGCCCCTTGTTAAAACTTAATCTTATCTCTATATTGAAATTAACTAGGGAAGAAGCATGTCTAGTTGTATTTTTTCCTGACATATGCTTGATACAGGACCTTCGGGATGGCAAAAAGGAGGCGATTGGTAGACTTGTAGATGGGTTATCTACTTTGCAAATTGCAAGCTCAAATGTAGTGAATGTGGCAAATAGTTATAGAAAAGAACATGATTGTATTGATGTTTCTTTACTATATGTTAAACTAGGACTTGCTCTTGTAACTGTGTTAAGACTTTTAAATGTTGTAAGTGATAAAGGTGCAACACTGAACAAAGTTTGTGAGGTTTGTTCACAATTAAAACAAACAAAATGTTACGAGTGTAAATGGTCTATTAAATAATGCAAGTGTACATTGTCGTAATCAAGTAATACAGAAGTAAGTAGAGTATCGTTTCTACGAGGATTGATCACTAAGTACCAAAATGGGTAATTTTAACTCTATTTAGTCGATCGATTAGTTGGTGATTGAGAGTATGAAATAAAAAATGATTAAATATGATTGTAAATGATATGAAACAACTATGAGAAAAAGTCCTAGGGGTCAGATTTTACTTAACAAATTTCGGATTGAATCACTTATCTATTCTAACCTAATTTATTCTACATGATTGATAGTCGAGTTTTCCTAATTTAATTACTAGCTTCTTCCAATAATTAATTGCCAATCCAATATATTCCTATATGAATTTAAGCAATTAATTATGCATTAAGATTTATGGAACTCAGTAAGACTACACAACTCATATGAATATATTCCTATTTCATATGCAAGTTATGGTTTTAATTATAGGATCTATACACATGCATCTCCTTCCGGTCTCAACATACATATTGGAATCATTCAAAAGATGACCAATCAATTGAAAGCATTAAGAACAATAATTAAAACTCAATCATGAAGGAGAAATTCAAACTAGATTTAATAAGTTAAGATTCAATATGTTATTAGTAAGCTACGTCATCACCCTAGGAAAATGAAAGTTTAGCACATGATGAAATTAAAAAAAAAATAAAATAAATTGAAAACTTCATAAATATTGCATAAAACTTGAATATTAAATTCTAAAACATAAATATACAACCAAAAGATGCATGAAAATGAAGAAAATCTAGTTGTCCCTTTAGGAGGTAAAACCTTCTATGTAAGTGGCAGCTTATACCATCCATAAAGGAGGACTACCTAAGCCTTCCATATAGGAGGCATGCAAGAATTAAATACAATGCATAAAATTAACTCTAAGATGGTGTATATGGAGAGGAGAGGAAAGAAATGGATATGAAATCGTGTGTACGTGGAGAAGAGAGGAAAGTATTGGATGTGAAAAATGGTTGTGTAAAATGTAAAGGAGAGGGTGGCTATATATAGGGAATAATGGAGTAAGTTAAATGAAGTGGTAGATGAAATGTGATAGATGAAGTAGTAGATAGAATGTGGTAGATGAAGTAGTAGATGAAGAGGAAGATGAAGTAATAGATGAAATGTGGTAGATGGAATGGTTGGTGGAATGATGATGATTCCCACTCTCAACTTCCAAGCAAAATTCAAAACCCATGGAGATAGATATGTTTTTGGCCTCAACATAAAAGTTGTAGAGCTCTTTTTTAGCTTTTTATCCATATAAAGAATGTTCCAATCCGACATCTAGAGCTCCAGATATCAACTAAAAACTGAAAGAGGGTCTAATTTAGTATTTTTCAAGAAATTCTATTTTATGCCAAAATCATTATTTATTTATTAATTACACCCATATTCATTAAATTGAGCTCAAATATCATCCACAAAATCATCATATAAGGGAAAATAAACATGTAAATATTTTACTTATCACCAAACCTCCCTTCTCTCATAGTTGCATTAAATCAAAGGGCATTTTCGAATTGTTGCATATGGATGTATAGGGTCCATATAGGATTCCCACAAATGCTGGACATCAATATTTCTTGATTATAGTAGATGATTTTTCACGTGCTACATGGGTTTTCTTGATAAAACAAAAATCTAAAACCTTTTCTTACATTCAAGATTTTATTGCTTTCATTCAAACATAGTTTTCTAAAGTAGTCAAGAGAATACGTAGTGATAATGGTACTGAGTTTGTAAACAACATATTGAGAGATTATTTAGCATAAAATGGAATTGTGCATTTTATTAGTTGCCCATATACACCAGAAAAAAATGGAATAGGGGAGATAAAGTGTAGGACCCTATTTTATGTCTCTAGAAGCCTAATGATACAATCAAATATACCTATCCGATATTGGGGGGAATGCGTTAAAACCGCTGCATACCTGATTAATCGCATTCCTTCTAGAGTATTGGATTTTAGAACACCTTATGAGGTAGTGTATGGACATATGGCAAATTATAGCTTGTTGAGAACCTTTAGATACCTAGCATACGCTACTGATTCAACAATTCATGACAAATTGTAGCCAAGGTCTGTCCCATCAGTTTTCTTAGGATATCCAAGCAACCAAAACGGATATAAGCTATATAATGTGAAAACTAAGACTTTGTTTGTAGGTTGACACGTGCGATTTATAGAAAACAGATTCCCCTTCAAAGAAAGGGAGAATATTAAGTCAGGGGGAGTCAACAAGAACATAAAGGAAATGTTTTTCCTTGATTTAGATGAAATTGACAGCCTACAAGTATGCCATAAAGAGACACAAAGTGTTGTACATAGTTCTGAAACACAGACTCAAGGGGCTGTCAACAATTCAGAAAATCAGACTAATGGAAGAGTGTTTGAGGAAGAGACCAAACTTGACCTACAAGGAATAGAAGACCACATATATGGTCTCAAGACTATGTGTGTACTCTTATTTCTTTAAACACTCCTACAGATACAAAAATGCAACAAAATAAATGGAGGTGTAGGTATCCATTAGAAGATTACATCTCATATGAATCACTTTCTGCATCTTACCTATGCTACTTGTGTTCAATAGATTCTGTTGCAAAGCCTACTTCCTATAGTGAAGTTATGAAAGATATTAAATGGATAGAGGCCATGCAACTTGAAATAAAAGGTCTAGAAGACAGTAAGACTTGGGACATGTCCCTATTCCTAAAGGTGAAAGAGCAATTGGATGTAAGTGGGTGCATAAGGTAAAGTATAAGTCAGATGATAATGTAGATAAATATAAGGCAAGGTTAGTTGCTAAGAAGTATATGTAATATCCCAATTTTTGATTAAGGGCTAATCATGATTATTATAGTTAATTATGGATTTAATTGGCAATATAAATTAATATGTCATAATTGGTGGAAAAATTAGAAGAATGGAATTTTTGACCCATTTTCATTGGAAAAGAGTCATTGGGCTTTTGTCATGTTATTGGTAAAGAAATGGGTGTTTTGGTATGAGTTTTGGATATATAGATTGATTGGGGATGGGAATGGTATGTTTGGATGATTTTGGAATTTGGATGATTTTAGTACCCAAAACCAAAGCATGATAATAGAGTAGGATTTGGATAATTTTGATGATTCCAATGAATTCCTTGGATGTTTTTGTGTGGGAGTAGCTTTGGTAGAAGTTTTGGGTCCATTGGGATCATTTGGGCAAGTGTTAGGAAATGTGGTTAGTTTAGCTGCGTTTTCTGGTTTCTGATAAAATCACTCGAGTGAGGGATGAACATCACTCGAGTGAGGGTGAGATCACTTGAGTGCGTTAGTGTATTTTCCCCTTTGGCCTTCAGTTTTCATTTTGCACTTCCGGTCGAGAGGCAAGAGTGTTGCCTCACTTGCAAGTGTTATGGGTTCTCACTCGAGTAAGCCTCCTCTCACTCAAGTGTGGGTGTATTTGATGCCATGAACTCTTGTCTCGGGTTGTCACTCGCGTCAAAAATTCAAGAGTGTGCTTTAACACTTGCGAGTGTTAAGTTGTCACTCGAGTGAGGTCTTCTTCACTCGAGTGCTCCTCTTTGAAAGTTTTTGTGCTCTTGGGCAAACACTTTCTGTCTTCACTTTCTAGTACTTGAAGTGCAGACTGTACCATCACTCGAGTGAGGCCTTCTTTACTCGAGTGCAGCAGTGAAAAATTAGTTTTTGTGCTTCCAAAAGGGGATCTTTGGGTTAGTTCTTCCAACCCTTCAGGAGTTTTGTTTGGGGTATTTAATGATTCTAAAAGAGCAATAATGATAACCAATTAAGTATTAAGAAGTCATTGAGAATTGGAATAGAGAATTGACTCTTCATCCCTAATTATGAATATAGGATTTGACATTTACCCTACTCGGGAGAGATCGGTGCTAGGACACGCATGGAAGGATCAAGGAAGTGACTTTTCTTTCATGTTGTGTATGATACTTGGTATGCATGTTTATCACTGTGAATGTGTTATCGGCCATAGGGCATTACAGCGTGAGCAGTTCAGTGTGAGCCGTCGTAGGGGGCAATGCTCATGATACCTACCTCGACTGTTGTATCTGCCGCTGTAAGTGTCGAGGTTGCGTTATGAAAACGTGGATTCTTGTTTGAGTATCCAGCTCGTAGGGCTGCAGGTTGTGAAATGTTTTATATGGATCCCAGCTGTGGTGATATATGTGATATGTACATGTGGATGTACAATACAGCAAGTAGTTCAGCGTGAGCCATCGTAGGGGGCGATGCCCATGATACCTACCCTTGCCGTTGCAACTGTTGTTATGATTGTTTTGTGATGTGTAGATGATTTACTTCCATGCTTTGATGTTGTGCATATTATAAGTGATTTGTTACTACGGGATTCCTTAGAATCTCACTCTCCCAAAAACACAATTTTTAGATAGGTTGAAGGATCCAAGGAAAAGCAGGCGATGAAGAGTAGTTAGAGCTCCGAGCAAGGAGTTTTACTTTTGGAATATTTGGTTATCATTTTGTAATCATTTGGATACATTTTGTTGGGGAATTACTTGTACATAGTGGATAGTATTTGTGTAATCCCCTAATTATGGGAAACTCTAGAGGCAATTGTGCCTTGTAGACCCTTATTTGATTAATGGAACCCGAGTATGTCGGGAAATTATGCTGTACTATGATATGTATGAATCAAATCAACTTGTACATGCCATTTGTGTATTGAAATGTGAATAGGAGACCATTACGAACTGGTTTTAAAAATGTTTTTCGAAAACCCTGATTTTGGTAAATTTACTTTCTTTAAGTCCTAAATCATCTATGGTCTCTAATTCCACATTAACCACATGTTTATAAACTTAAATCTCGGCCTTAATCGTGAAGGGGGTTACAGTATACACAGAAGAAAGGCATAGATTACCATGAAACATTTTGCCCTGTGATAAAAATGATTACCATTCGTATTATTTTGAAAATGGCAGCAGTATATGGATGGGATGTTTATCAAATAGATGTTCATAACAAATTCGTGTAGGGTGATTTAGATGCAGAGGTATATATGACTATACCTCAAGGTTTTGAGAAACAGGGGGAGAACAAGGTTTATAGGCTTAAAAAGTCATATATGGCCTAAAACAGGCCTCAAGACAATGGAATAACAAGTTGTCTATGACTCTAGTTGATAGTGGTTTTAGTCAATCTAGATATGATTATTCGCTATTCATTAAGATATTTGATAATGCTATAATGCTTGTCCTTGTATACGTGGATGACCTTCTTATTACAAGAAGTTGTAAGGAAAGAATAAGGGAGGTGCAAGAATTTCTCCATGGAAAGTTTAATATTAAAGACTTGGGAGAATTGAAGTACTTCTTGGGAATAGAAGTGGCATAGTCACCAAAAGGGAATGGTGCTTTCCCAAAGGAAGTACATTCTAGATCTCGTATCGGATACTAGGATGAGTGACCGTAGACCCTTTTCTCTTCCCATGAGACAAAACTTGCAGCTTCTTGCATACAGGGAAGGAAGAGATAAACAAGATGACTTGTTGTAGAATCCAGACAGATATATAAGGCTTATGGATAAGTTGATTTACTTAACTATTACAAGGCCTAATATCTCTTTTCTTGCGAAGGTTCTCAGTTAGTTTATGCAGATGCTGACCAAAGCACATATGGTAGCAGCACTTGATTTGATTAGATATCTCAAACAAAGCATATGACTTAGTGTGCTCTAAGTTCATATGATGATTTGACACTATCTTGTTATTGGGACTTAGATTAGGCAGCTTGTGGGACGACTCAGAGATCGGTGACTAGTTATTTACTCAAGCTTGGCGACTCTCTCATTGGAAAACAAATAAGCAGGAAATTATTGTAAAATCATCAGCCGAGGTTGAATATAGAGCATTGGGATTGGCGTTTCAGAAGTGGTGTAGGTAGATGGCATTTTGAGAGACCTTGGGATGCGCTGGAATGAGCCAGTGAGTGCACATTGTGATATTAAGGTGGCAATACATGTAGCTTCAAACCCGGTATTCTATGAGCAGGCGAAGTATATTAAGATAGACTGTCACTTCATTAGGAAAAAGTTACAATCAAGTTTGATAGAATTACAACATGTATGGTCATAAGATCAAGAAGCGGACATATGGACTAAAGCTGCCAGTAGGGAGACGCAAACCCAATTACTTGGCAAGTTAGTAACTGTTATTGTGTAACTCGCCCAAAGATTAATTGTAATCGTGTTTTATCTATAGAGACATTAGTTAGCAAGCATATTATTAGTTAGGTAGATAGATAGGGTCGTTGGGCCTTAAGGCTCCTTAAGCCCAATGTGTATGTACATATATGGTTACGTTGTAGTGTATGGATCCTAACCATTATTGTCAATAAGATATCTCATTTTCTGGGCCGGTCCAAGAAAGTTAACTGGAGGCAATATTATAATCCCGAGAAAGGCATTCTTCAATGCTTTGTACTCTGCCTTCTCTCACCTATTTAATCACATTAATTCAATTGAACTCATCTCATTAATTTGTAATTTTGGAATGTAATTATTTCTAATAATATATATTCACATCTTGGCATATATACTTACTGATCCAAGCCATAACTTGAGGCTTGTAGGACAAGACGCACGCATGTAATTTAATGCATCTGCAATCCACTTTTCTGCCAAAATTATGACAATTAAATTTCTAAGAAAGCTCCATTTCAATTTGAAAAATAAACATCAAATTGAACTAAGCGTACAATAAGTGAACAATTTCCTCAACAGTTCCTTTTGAGAAGCATTTATTGATTGTGTCCAATCTGTTTAATTTGTCAAAAGAATTATTACTGTTGTGATCATTGTGCCTTATAAAACACTAGGAAAATATTTAAGTAAGCTAACACGAATTTATCAATTAATAACAAAGAGAATAACCATAAAATTACCTCTTCAAGGGGCTGTCTTCCTTAAGATCAGCTAGTTCACTAAATTTATTAATTAATGCTCGAATTGTTGAAATATCAGAAGTTGTAACAGACCGTATGGCATTTTCCAGCAAATTTAGCTTCTGTTTGCACGGAGGAAAGTGATGTGAATTTAATTTACTAGTTAATGCGATTATTTGGAATAGTGATTGGAGTTTTCAAAAGAAGCTTTTCAATTATAATTTACAGTATACGAGATAAGTATGTGAGAGGAGTGTTGTCTCAACTTATATGCATAAGCACTTGTAGGGCTGTCAATCACCTAACCAAACAAGCACAATATGTAATAACGCCATAGTGTTATCTATCTATGGGTGTGAGTGTGTACCTTAGATGGGACCAAACGAGTTGCTTGGCCACATTTAACCATTTCTACTCCATCCAAACGCCTTCCTGTTAACCCTACGTACTCCCCTATATATGTGATAAATTCCTATTTTTATTATATATTTTAATACTTTATTTGTGGATTTTGTCATAGTTAATGAGCTTAAAATGCCTTTCTTGTGATAAATTAAGATTAAGAGTAAATACATTAAATTAGATCTAAAAATCGCAAAATTGTTAAAATAATTTTAATTACTCTTAATCTTTGTTTTTTCTGAGAATATTTGATATTGGTTTAATTGTGTTTTATTGTGGTTACTTGAAAAATTTGATTAAAGCTAAAAATAGACGTTTGGGGTTCAAATTTGAGAAATGACAAAATAGTACCATGAATTTCAAGAATTTAGGTTCAGTCCTCTCAAAACTGCAGCGTTTTGCCTTTGGCAAGTACGCCTAAAATTGAGAGGCTCGACTTTTGGTAAAAAACGCAGAAGCGCCGCGAACACCATAGCCGGGGGATCTTCATCTTCATCTTCATCGAACCTTCAATCCTTCCATCACCAAGCACCCTCATCGTCTCCAGCGACCTCCACAGCCACCACCATCGTCACCGGCGATCTTTACAACCTCACCATCACCTTCCTTCATTTTTCCCGGTGACATTATTAAACCAGAGAACCAGAGAAGCGCCGCGAGAGAGCTCCGTCGATCCCTCCTCTGTCCGTCACCGCCGCTTACCACCTCCGTCCTTCCACCACCTTCACCATCGGAAGTCACAACCACCATCCTCGTCTCGTCTCCATTATTTTCGGCGACCTTCACGCCTCTGAACAGAGTAGCTGGAAGACCTGGGATGAACTTCCACCATTGATCCTGGTTCCAATTAGATGATGACTCTGATTCTTGATGCTAATTTTACGAGGGGCAATGGATAATTTTCTTTTCTTCCATATAGAATAATGGCTTGATTCTTGAGGGAATGAGAGTGTTGTTTATCTAATTTCTTACTCATTTCATTTTAATAATTGAATTCTAACTTTAGGTTGGATTATTATGATAGTTTGATATTTTGTATTGAGGTTTTATAGAATTTGGGAGATTAAATTTATTTGGATTTTAATGTTATGTATTTGACACTTTGAACTTCATTAATAGTAATTTTTTATGTATTGATTTTGTTGAGCTTATACTTAGAGTTTCTATGAATATTTAATTGTGATTATAATGCAATGGTTTTTAAATATTTATGTCATAGCATTTCATTTATTCAAATTGCTAGTGTTTAAATTGGGTTTCAATTAAAGGGATTAATTTTTACTCAGTGTGAATGAATTAATTCACCTAATTCAAGCTAGTTCAAATAGTCTTTTGGGCCTTTTTGTCAAACTAGCACATTTCCATTATTTTTTGAAATAAGGATAGATGAAATTCATGATTCTAAGAAGTTTTCATCATATTTCAAAATCAATTTCCATTTCACTACACTTTTATTCTAAAAATATAAAAATATTTGTTTTTAAAAGCATTTTAGTTTAATTGCAACTTAATTGATAGATAAAAAGCTCAAAAATCCTTTTTATTTTTTTATGCCTATCATTACATTTAATTGTTACGTAATTAATAAAAGTCTCTTCAAGAGACGATCCGGGATTAAATTCTATATTGCAATAAGATATAGATAATCTTATGAAGGAAACATTTAACGGTAAATATAATTTTGTGAATAATGCTTTAAGTAAGGAAGATAGATCTAAAGTAAATTAAAACATTGAAGTTAAATGAAACCTAATAAAAATATAATTAAGAAATTATTATTATTGATTTCTTTAGAAAATATAAAATAATAAAGTTAGTAGAGATTAAATGAGAGTATTTAATTTTAATTTTAATTTTAATTATGTGTTAGTTTATAAGTAAATAAATAATAAAATACAAGAGACTAAGAAGTCTTACATCGACTAAATAAGGAGAAGTGAGAGTTTTTAGAACCTATATATAGGAATAGTGAGGTGGACTCAATGTGCATCTTTTCTATTTTCGCATACAACTGGGGCACCCTCGGTAAAATGCCATTTGTATTTTGATAACCGCTGGGTTGGTCTAAAATTCGGCCAATCCATCCTAGACATCCAATTTGTCAATTTTAATCGTTGGATTTGAAATTATTGACGTGGGTAACAATTTACAAAGCTCAGAAGTTAAATGAATTTTTGGAATGTGGAGAACAAACTCTAGAGGAAAGAATCAACATTTTCGACTAAGTCTATCATTGGATCGTCGCAAAATTTTGTGAGCTTCTTTGAGACATCCTATTCGGAAAAACTAATGGTGGGATCTTTAATTTAATGCCTTGAGTAAGAGTAATTTATCCTGCATTGAATCTATTATTTGAAAAATAGGAATTATATCATAGATTTAGGAGTTTTCTAGAGATTCTAAAGGTTAAATTCCCAAATTGAGTTCATAGAAATGTAAGACAAGGCTAGTCTAATACTCTAATGATCCCAATTCCGAAATTTAATATGGTTCTAATATAATGTTTCATACCCGTAGGAAATTCCAAGCAATTCGATGGAGGAGAAATTATAAATATCTAGTGTTGCTAAAAGACTTTGCATTAATTAAGTTTCTCATTACTCTGAGCTTTAGGATAAGGACTTTCCTTAGTTGGAACTTAAAGAATGCTAGGTAACACAGTTCTATCTTATTTATCGATGCTGCTTGTGGGTTTTTCTGAAAAACTCCACAAGCCTAGAATGAGTAGATCAAATTGGTATGAACCTTAATATTTTATGACCAATAACACCTTGTGGGACCTTTGTGTGAATCCTATGACTAGATAGATTGATTTGTGGAATCATTAGAGACAACTATAGGCTTAGATGTGTAAACTGAACTATTTTTTATATCTTTGTGATTCAAACCCCATGAGTGGCCATGTATAGGCAATTGAACTATTGGTGTGAAATGTTTTTGAATATAGACATGACGAATATATGTGTTATGTATGCGATGCACTGAGATTCTGTACGTACTGTTCATATATTGTTGATTAACTGAATAAATGATGTATGCTTGTGTTGGAATATGTTGATTCTATGTTATGAACTAGAATGTATGAGCATGAGAATATGAAAACCCCTTGAGAATAATGTGATATAAATGGCAGAGTTAGTGAATGGGTTGTGATTGATAAAAACTGAATACCACATGGCAGACCACTGTTTGATTATTGTGCACCACTAACTAGTGTCTATTTTATAGGGTAGCATACATTGATACAACACTGCAGGGACTTCTGGGTAGTATTCTTGGGGCCCGGACAGTATTCCTAAGGGCAATAACCCTACTGGAGGAACCCATGGTCCCTTGTGTGCTCTGCAGAACTTTGGCCATTCTACATTACACTTGCAGAGAGCTTGTGAGAGTAACCCAGTAATATGGAAAGTACTTAGCCCATGGGTTTAGTCAGAGGAGATAAGGAGGATATAAGGATGGTTAGGGGTTAATGAAAGATAAAGAGTAATCATGCATAATGACATTTTGTGAAACAATATGTTGTGTTGTGAGTAAATGTTCTATGAGAATATAAATGGATATGATCATGCTCTTGATTAGCATGTTTGCTTGCCCTCTTGCTTATTATACCTGCTTGCCTTTCTACCTAATATATATGCTTGACATGTTTGTATGTTAGCCCCACCTAGCACCCAATGGGTGATGCCGGTAGGTAAGGTGGTTATCCATTGCATTACTGAGACAGTGGTCTCATCTCGTTACTTCTCACATTTTTTTCAGGTTAGAGCTCGAGAGCAACAGCAACTGGGAAGGCATTTGATGTTATGGCTACCCTAACGAGTAGCTAGCAGCTATTGATTATTTCATTTTTATTGCCACATTTAGGAACTTTTGTCTATTACATCATGCTGCTGTGAATTTACTTAGAATATATAATTGCACTCTTTTGATAGACAGCTGAGGACTTAGGATGTTTATTTACTTTATTTGGATTGTGGATTTAAGAAACTCATTTTGAGGGATTGATTATCATATAGATTTGAGGAACTCCTTTAGATACATATGCATTTGAGTTCATTCTTTCCCATCGAGGTCATCTTTGAAGAAATTTTTGAAAATCACGTCAAACTCAGGGTTAATTAGAGATGGTGTGACAAGCCGACACGCTCCTTTAACATGCATATCATATAAATATTGAAGAATAAAAATAAGTATTATAAGTACAACAAATTGCAATATTAAATCATGCCACATTGGTGAGGCTTCCAGATGTAGGACTTAGTACATTACCACCGCCTATGAGTGCTGATGGACACGGCACTTGACTCGGCCTCTTACAGGTCAAAATCCTTTATAGGTAGCCCTCTCCATGAGCATTAGCCTCTCAATGAAAGCACCAATGTGATGAGCACAATATAATCCCTTGGTCATGGTCCCAATCCATGATATAATGAAGCCCAGGGCCATTCATTACATCAAATTGGTTCGTTAAACCAAACTAATTAATTTTTGTCTTGAGAAATCAAAGTATCTTGACCCTCTATTATGAATTGATCTAGAGGTAGATTGATTAGAAAAATTCTTGTACATCATTGATTCATTTGGCCTGGTGATATATGATTCATTTACAAGTTTACTAGATAAAAAATTGCAGATATTAACTAATTAATAGAGCCATTGTCTCATTCACTAAATATTTATAATACATGTATAGGATGCACTCAATGTGTTTGCGCCTACCCAACAGATGTATTAAAAATGATAGATTCGTGGTTGTTTCCTAGCATGAATTTTTAAACAAAGCAATAGACAATTAATTAGGCATTTTATGGAAAAAAAGATCTTAGAGGAGCAAGAAGAACAACAATTGAGCAAAAAGTTTGGTATATATATTTTCTTGTATAGTTGTTATTAGGATAATTTTCTATATGGAATTGTCTAATTAAATGTTGATATTGTAGTATATTACCGAAATAGCTAGGAAGCCTCGAGAGAAAGTATGCAGCACCCACATATGGAAAAAGTCGTATAGATCCTTCTGGCATGGCAAACACCTGTTAATTAAAATAATGGTACAACATTAGTATAATGACGACAATATAAAATATCCGTAGTACTATAACTAGTTACTAATTATCAATTAGTAGTAATAATATGTATATAGTTAATAGCTAATGGAAGTTAATTGTGAACTTCTCAAAAGAAATTATGACTAGTACTAATTTTGTTGAAAACTTTAAATTTAGTTACTCTCTCCAATCTTATATATAAGTCAATTACTTTCAACTAAGTAAATGAAAATACAAGTTACTTCAAACAATAAAGTTTTCTGAAAAAATTAAATCATCTTTCATATTTCCTTCACAAATATTATCGTTAAATACTACCATATATAATACATTGAATTGTGGTAAGAATTTCCAAAATAACTCATTAAATACTGCAAAAAAACAATGAAAAATGACTTATATTAATAACTATGATCTTTCTCTAAAACATGTTAAATATATGAGATAAAAGGAAGTATGAGAGAAGAAAATACGATACATACAGTGACAACTCTAAAATATGTGTTCATGGATAGACCGGCATCTCCTCCCATGACCACACCATTAATGAGAGACACCTTCATATTATTAATTAAACAATTGAATATCTCTTTCACATGATTAGAACTTTGAAATTAAAATAGTGAAAATTAATCTGCAAGTTCTTATAGTTTCAATCAAGTTTGTAATTACGTTCCTATAGTCTTTTTTTTTCTTTTTTGTTAGGTCATGATATTTTCACTTGTTTTTAATAAGCTCTTTGTAGGTTTTCTTTTTGTCAGGTCCTTATTGTTTTACGTAATATTCAATCAGATCCTTGTAGGTTTTTTTATTTTAATTTATTAATTTAATTAAAAATTAAATAAATGAATAATATTAAAATATAAGGACCTAATAATATTAAAAAACTACAAAAACCTCATACAAACAAGTGAAAGTATAAGGACCTAATAAAATTAAAAAAAGCTTTTGGGACTTAATTAAGAATTGGTTTAAACTATAAGTACCTGCAAATTAATTATCCCAATAAAATATATCATGTGGGACTAGCAAGCTCACCACTGGCTTTCTGTAGGTTGCTACCAAATGGCTTTCTTGTAAAAGCTTGCCGGATAAGTCCAGTGTCCTATTTCCATTCACAATCATTTTAAACATGAATATCTTTCAAGTTTGAAAATTAATCACACTCAAACACAGAAAACATGTTAAATTTAAACATTATTGTAGCTACCTGAAATAGAAGAAGTAATTACTGATATCACATCCCCACCAGCACAGAAAGCTTTTCCACTAGCCTGTATTAAAATAGAACAGAAATGGTTTGCATATAATTTCAACTTTTAATAATATAGATATGAGATAAAAGTACCTTATAAATAATATAATTTAATTAGGAAAAGTCTGTATGTTATGGACTCATAAACCCCACTTGCGGAATTATGCTCATATCCTTCTATTTTTCTTTACTCTTGTATAATACCAGCATCCGAAATTCATTTAAATTTAAATGATGAAGGATTAGGGTCGAGAAATCTTTAACAGCTCATTTACCTCTAAAATTATGAGTTTTACTGATGGGATATTCTCATACAACGTCAATCTCTTCTTCATCTGACTTATCTGTAAAAATAGAGAAAGTTTTGAGATAAAATAGATGGGACGTAGCTAACAGTAACAAACTCGACTTAGGAATAAATACGTAAGAAAAACTTTGTATCATCAAACGCAAAAACTTAGTACCAGTGAAACCAAACAGGCACTAGCCATTTCGCAATTGAGACTATTCAACTTATGGGGCCTATTTAATTAGTATCACTTCCTTCACACAAGAATTTCCTGCGAAAACTACCTATACCACCAATATATATATATATATATATATCAATATAAATGTAGGTTAAAAGGAGGGATATTTTAGAAATACCAGCTCCCATTTTTTTTAACATATAGCTAACTTACCCAAATTTCTCGACTTGTGTGAATTAATTAAATATACTAATGTAGTCAGAGGATGAAGTATGAATGAATTCAATCAGGAAACTAATTAATAGCAAGTAAGGGTATGTAAAAAGAAGGGAAAATAAAAACAACATTATCTTTAAAAAAATAAGGGAAGGAATTGATACCTGATTTGGTTCTCTCACAAAGCTTAAAGTGAACGCCATATTTCAGAAAATGAATGACTAACAAAAATCTCAATTAAGATTGAACGAGAGAGTTAAGAACTCTACTTTTACAATTAATAACATGGTTGGTATCTATAGATAACGTTAAAAGTATATTACTAGTACTTTACAGTTTACATTAAGTTGTGAAGGGAAGTGACCACGTCTCTGACGTACATAACATGGAACCCCGTAGCATGTCATTGTGATTAATTTTAAATTAATATCACAAATATAATTTAATAGAAATATAAAATATAAAATAAAAGCCCATAATTATCACACAACGCACGACTTCTAGAAACAATAAAGAGTTGCGTGAGGCAAGTGTTAAAAAAGAATTCATGCTTCTTACGTATAAGTAATGAATTAAAAAAGAAGAAATAATTTAAAGAAGACCAACTTGCATTGCCGCCCATGTGTCTGATTCAATCTTCTTATGTCACCATTGTGGCGTCATTTTCCTTTTGTTTAAGTTTTAAAAACCAAACTAGTAAATAGGATATTAATGTATAAACTACGTATAATTCAACAAAACATGTTACTAAAGTACAAATTTGGTGAACTTTTATTTTTCTTAACTCAGAATGATGTTTCAATCTCAATAAAGGAATATATATATATATATATAATTAAACATGATTGAACTATCCAAAACTATTGACCTAACCATTTAGGAGATTGGTTCACCGGTTCATTATTCTAACCAACCCACTACAAAAAAATAGGGATTTTCTGATGGACTTTGTGATGGAATGGAAACTTGCTATAGGTGTTTGTGACGGAATTCCATTAGAAATTATTGTGATGGAATTTTTGACGGAATGAATTTAGATTTAGATTTAAATTTAGATTTTATTAAACTAATAATATTATTTAGACTTTAGAACAAAAATTATGAATATAATGTATTTTAATAATAAAATAATTAATATATAATAAATTTATTAATGATTAATTAAATAAATCATAATAAAAAATTAAAAAATTATAAAAAAGGTCCTTAAAATTTTTGGAAATTGCAAATCAATGAAGAAAAGGTCCCATGTCAAAACCTAAGTTTACCAAAAGTCTTCTTCCTCCTCGCGACGCTAGATAGACATGAGATGTGAGACTACAGTTGCACTGCGGGAAGCAACTTGGCCTTCACTCCCTGACCACACCGCACCTCATCACCATCCCACCACCGTTGGCCAACCTTGTTCTCACCGTCGGTGAGAGGAAAGGAGAAGACCAGATGCGCAGTGAGAGACATTAGTGCTTTAGATCGGAGGGCTGAGAATCGGACCTTCGCCTTCTTCCACCGTCACCACTGTGTTGTCTGACCTTGGCGTCTTCTTCCTCCCCATTATCGGACCTCCCTTCTCATACCCTCTATCTCCGGCGACTAGAGTGGGAGAGGAGACCGAGAGGATGGGGCCGCGAGTGGAGAACCGGGAAAACACAGACCAGAGCTAGAGATCGGGGAGCCTGAGCTTCTGTGTGTGAGAAGAGTGCCAAGAGCTTGAATTCGAGACCAAAGAGGAACAAAAGGCCAAACCCTTTCACTTGGAAACCTGTTGAGCTTCCTTTATTGCCAGCGAAACTCGCTTTGGCGGTGGCAAGCAACACAGACTGAGATAGAGAGATCGCGACGTGGACTTTTTCTTAGAGAGAGAGGCCGAGAGTTCAGAGACCACCTTCAGACTTCCCCTCCCGCTCTCTACTTTCGTCCATCATTCTTCCTTTGATCTTTCCGGCAAGTTTCTGCAGCTTCCGGTGAGATCTTGAGATTTCCGGTGACTTACTCCAGATTCCGGCGAGCCTCTATGATTTCAGATTCATAAGCTCTTTCCACTCTTCTTCAAGGGATTGTTGGATGTTTGAATAAGCTTTGATCTCTATTAAGCTAATGAGTAGCTAAATCTCTTGAGTTTTGGTGGTAAAGAATGTGACTAGAGCTTCAATGTGCTATAAAGTTGAGTTTATTAGTTTTTCATTATCTTTTATCATGTAATTTGGATCTGTTGATGATGATTTTCTGTTTGTACATGAGTAGAAGACTTATATGAGTGGTTGTTTATCTATGATGGATTGCTCTTGGGTTTAATTTTGTTGTTGAAGCACTTGGATTTTATATTGAATATGTTTCCTTATGTTTTAATAAGTTTATATATTATATGTGATTACTATGGTGTATAGTAAACTTAATTCATATTGCGTATCATGATTATACTCTCATTTAAGAGAAAGCAAGTGCTTTAAAATGATTTTCAAACACACATCAAGTAGTTTTTAATAATTTATCTAAGAGATGGCTATGAATACGATTGTATGATTAGTCATTGATTAGATAAATTAGACTCAATGTGATTGTTTGATGTTTTCAATTTGACTTGATGAAAATAATTAACTCCCAAATTATTTTTGAGAAGCTAGGAAAGCCATCAACTTTGCTACTAAGACTCATGTCATCATATAATCCTTTTTAATCCAAACGTTTCTTCATTTTTTTCCAAAAATACAAAAAAGTTTAGAAATAGCTTTATTTTCATGAATTTTAATTTAGAGAAAACTAATTTCAAAACTCATTTTCTAACCATGTTTTTCGCAATTAGTTTAAATTAGGGAATTCAAAATAAAAAGGCTCATTGATAAGAGAATGATTCCGAGTTGTTTGCATTATATTTCATTTTAGTTCATGGTAAAATTTGTAATTTGACCCCGAGGCAGTTAAGATCGTGTCCAATCAGTACTGATTTTAAAATACAACAAGGCATGTGAACTATAACTTGGTCGACCATTAATTTCCAGCAATCGATATAATTCCTTAATTAGAACAAATCCAAAAGCACATACGATGAACCATGTGAGTGTTATTGCGAGAGTCCTAATTAAACATTCAACTTGTCCCTAACCCTCCGTATGATGAGGAAAGTTGACCGCGTGGTTTGACCCTGCAATTTTAGCATCGATCTAAGATTCCGCTAAGATACTTCCCAATTTCAATCTCCAATAATTATAACTATCTTCTTATTTTTCTTTTTTTAAGTGTTGGTGTCTCTACATATATCTATTCGACATAGGAAGATTTTCATATACCATTTCATATTTTCACAACTTATATATATATATATATATATATATATGCTTCGTACGTACACTGCAATGTCACAAAATAAAATTAATCCGATGCTGAAACTGCTGTAATTGAAATTTGACATTATGGTTAACGATGCTGCCATTACTGATTAAGCTAATAAACCAAACAATCTTGACAATGAAGTCAGCGAATTCGAACGGATTCTATTAAATGATACTTACGTAAATCTTAATACAACCAGACCATAAAAATACTGAAGTATTCTTGCGGGACAACAACATGGTTTAATTGTGTATGAAAAAACAAACATGGTTTAAATTATTTCATTTGATTATAGTTCACTAATATCTTTTTTTACACATAAAAAGCTCTTGATTTGGATGTGCTCCATTCTACAGCTTGCTACCGGGTATGTTTGATCTATGAGGAAGTTTCAGACACTCCCAATTCTCATCCTCAACCTTTCCGAAGAATTGATTTACCATTTCTTCGGTAACCAGCTGTAACTTTGGAGGATCCCACTAATCAACAGACACAAATAATAGACACAATTAGTTATGTCATATTGTGTGTGTGTGTGTGAGAGAGAGAGAGAGAGAGAGAGAGAGAGAGAGAGAGAGCGAGCAGACGTCATACCATAGCCTTGTTGTCTTTGTCAAATAGCTTAGCCCTTGAACCCTGTTAAGTGCAAAAGCACAGACTTATAAACCAAGAACAGGAAAATTAAAGCTAGCTATATATATAGTTGAAGATTTACAAGCAGGTTTTTTATTTTTCTAACAATTAAAATTGTACAGTATATAATTTGTTCCAGGGCTGACCTCGTAGAAATCGTTGCTGACAGTTCTTCGGAAGAAATGGGAGGCAATATTGTAATCCCGATAAAGGCATTGTTCAATGCTTTGCACTCTCCCTTCTCTCACCTAATTCATCACATTAATTCAATTTAAGTCACTCCATTAACTTATAATTTTGAATGTAATTTCTAATAATATATATGTAACACATATTGGCATATATGCTTACTGATCTAAGCCATATCTTGAGGCTTGTAGGACAAGATGTACGCACGTAATTTAATGCATCTCCAATCCACTTTTCTCCTCCTTCAACTTCCGTTTCCTTTTCCTACCAAAATTATTATCATTCTCAAACAATATTATATTCTTGTCTCTGAATTCCCGATTTCTATTTTTATTTCTAGGATTGAGAAATGAACATCAAATTCTGCTATGCGTACCAAGGATAGAACAATTTCCTCCACAGTTCCTTTTGAGAAGCATTTGTTGATTGTGTCCAGTCTTGTCAATTTGTCAAAAGAATTTTTACTGTGATGATTGTGTCTTATAAAATTCTAGGACAGATTTTATAAGTATACGTACCATGCACATCGGGTAGAGTAAACTGACAAGAATTTCAGTTTTTATTATTTTTGGGCAAAAACATATGAATTCATTCATTCATGGCAAGTATTTATCAGTTAAGAAACAGAGTAACCACAAAATTACCTCTTCAAGGGGCTGTCTTCCTTAATATAAGCTATTTCACTAAATTTATCAATCAATGCATTAATTGTTGAGATATTAGAAGTTGTCACAGACCGTAGGGCAATTTCCAGCAAATTTAGCTTCTGTTGCACGGAGGAATTAAAAGTGATGTGAATTTTACTTGTTAATATCTTATAATGTCACAATTAATGTTATATATGTATACGTACCTTGGAAGGGACAAAATGAGTCGCTAGGCCACATTTAACCATTTCTGCTCCATTCAAACGTCTTCCTGTTAACCCTAGATACTCCCCTATACATGCATGTCACATAAATTATTGGAGAATAAAAATAAGTATTGTGAGTAAAATAAATTGTGTTGAATTTTAGATAGGTATATGTCAGGGTTGTCTATATATTAAAATAGCTTTAGCTATTTGATAAGAGGAGACTTCTTCACATTCTAATATTAAACAATGTGAGACTTCTTTTTATTCTAATATTAAATTGCACAGTTTTTGAAATCAAATTGGGTTATTAAACCAAAATAATTAATTGTTGTTTTTGACTTATGTTTGCTTCCTGGCATGAATTTTTTGATATAGTTAAAAGACAATCAACACCATGAAGGAAAAAGATCTTAGAGCAAAAAGAACAAAAACTAAGCAATTCCCAAATAGTTTGGTATAAAGGAGAGGAGGAGAATGAGTTAAACTTGATATTGCAAATGGTGGGTGGATAAGTAATGTGGTAGAAAATAAGAATGACAATATAATGTATATTTGCTTGTATAGTTGTTATTAGAATATTTTTCTATATGGAATTCTCCAAATTAAATGATGATTATGTAATATATTAGAATATTACCAAAATAGCCATGAAGCCTCGAGAGGAAGTATGAAGTACCCACATCTGGAAAAAGTCCAATTGATGCTTCTGGCATGGCAAACACCTTTTAATTAAATGAATGATACAGCATTAGTCTAATGACCACATTTCTCAAAGCCACTTGTACAAAACAATATGTAAAACATCACTTTTAATTAATATCACTTATAAAATGACAATTACCCGAAATCACATGAATTCACTGCTAATCTAAATAGCCACTAAGTCGATCGCTTTAACTAATTAACTGGAATCAGCATAAGTTACTTAAAACAATAAAATTGTCTTGAAATTGAATCATCTTTTATATTTGCTTCGCACAAATATTATCGCTAAATACTATCATAATACATTGCAATATGATAAGAAGGTATTTAAAAAATAACTCATCAAAATACTGCAATAAAACAATAATAGAGTATAAAATAACATATATTAAGAGTTATGGCATAATTCTTAAAACATATATAATATATAAGATTGAAGGGAGTATGAAAGAAGAAGAAAAGATTATACATACAGTTGTTTCGGTGACAACTCTAAAATTTGTGTTCATAGATAGGCCAGCGCCTCCTCCCATGACCACTCCATTAATGAGAGACACCTTCATATTATTTATTAAACAATTAAATTTCTCCTTCATATGATTAGAATGTAGAAATTAAAATATATAATGTGGTACTAGCAAGCCCACCACTGGCTTTTTGTAGGTTGCTATCAAATGGTCCAATGTGAGTTGTCTCTTGTAAAAGCTTGCGGGATAAGTCCAGTGTCCTATCTCCAATCACCATTATTTTAAACATGAACATCTTCGCAGTTTGAAGATTATCACACTCACACACAAAAATAAATGTTGAACTTAAACATGGTAGCTACCTGCAATTGAAGAAGTAATTACTGATATGACATCACCGCCAGCACAGAAAGCTTTTCCATTAGCCTGTATTAAACAAGAACAGAAATTGTTTACGTATAATTACATCTTTTAATGGGCGCGCGCGCGCGCGCACACACACACATATCAGTACGATATTAAGAATATAATTTAATTAAGAAACGTCTATAAATGTCATGGACTCATAAACCCCACTTCCAGGATTATATATGCTCATACTTCTATTTCTCTAATTCTTCTATTACACCAGCATCGGAAATTTATTTAAATTAAATCTTCAACTGCTCATTTACCTTTAAAATTATGAGTTTTATTGAAGGGTCATTCTCATATAACGTCAATCTCTTCTTCATCTGATTTATCTGCAAAAATAGAGAAAAAGTGTTAAGAGAAAATAGATGAGAGTTAGCTAACAGAAGCAAACTCGACTAACCATTTCGTGATTGAGACTGTTCAGCTTTTGAGGCCTGTTTAGTATCACTTCCTTCACACAAGAATTTCCAGCAAAAAGTACCTACACCACATAAAATATGTATAAATTATTATTCAACCTCTAAGAAATATGAGATAAACATCTTATTTGCCTATTCTGGTATTTATAAAAGACAATAATGGAGGAGTAAAATTTGCAAAATGTTTCATAACAGATATAAGAAAATTGATATATCGCTTTAAAATATAAAATTATCTCTTGCTCTATAGTCTCTTCATATCACAAATGAAGGAAATGAAAATGTTAAGTAGGTGCATGTGGTTGATTCACTGTATTTATTACTACCTCGGTCCTTAATATAAGATTACAAATGGAATGAGGTAGTATTTTTTCTTAATTCTCAAACTATGTAAGAGTAAATGGACGAGAGCATATATAATCTAAGGCTTGCTACCCATATAATCTAGTTTCCAAAAAGCTTTGGGGCAAGAGAGTGATAAAAGGCTCTCGTTAAAGCTATATTGCTATTTACTATAAAAAAAGAAGAAGCTATATTGCTATTGCAAATAAAAGTTAGACCAATTAGCTTAGCAAGGAGTTGACTTATAACTCAAAATATCGTGAGTTCAAATTCCGCTGCCAAAATAAAAACTTTATTGGTGGGTGATTTGTAAGCACCACCTCTCTAAGCACTCTCTAAGCACGAAGGCATGCCCTAGCCTTAGTGAGTGTTGGGGACTGAACTCACCTACACCTTTTGAACAATAAAAAAGCTACGCTGCTATTTATAAGCTATAAAAACAATGGGAAAATAGCATGCATGGTATGTATATGTGAAAAGGGAAAATAGAAACAACATATTTAGAAGTTTATCAAAACACGAACTTCACAGGAAGAAAATGATACCTGGTTTGTTTCTCTCAGAAAGCTTAAAGTCAAAGCCATGTTTCTGAAAATGAATGACTCCCAAATTCTCAATTAAGAACGAACCAGAAAGTGCACAACTTGTACAAATTCTCAAGTAATGATATGGTTGGGAATTATTTATATAATGTTGAAGTTAAATGAGCAGATGAAGATTTCTTCCATGGAACGCCTCTCTGACGTAGCACATCACGGGGTACGCTGACTTCATCACAAATTAATTAGCGTGTGATTATGATTAAAGTTTTTTTTTTTGGCACTTACCTTAACGGGCTGTTTGGTATGAGGGATGGGGAGGGGAGGGGAATTTTTTTTTTGTTTTTGGATTTTAAAAAACAAACAGAGAAGTGGGATTAAAAATTTTTAATTAATTTTTTTACTCTTTTATATTTTACACCTTCTCTTTATTAAAATTTTATAACCCCACTTCTCTAATTTTTTTTAAATCCAACTCATAAAAATCCCCCACCCCCTTCAAATTCCTGGTATCAAACAGCCCCTAAGGCTTTGTTTAGCATGTTGTTGTGAGTTCAAACCTTCTATTATTGATTTCAACAATCATGGTTTTGGCTTATATGCTTTCGTAATTTTTAAATATATTTTTTACCAGAACATTATCGTTAAACTAACTGTTCACTTTAAGCATATAAAAATTTGTCTGCGATGACTTTGAAAATGTTCGAAATTAAATTTAGCCATCAAGATGTCATGACATCTTACATAAGATACAAATAATGGGAAAACAATTGTAACAGTGTATAGATATTTCTTATGGGGAAAATGCACTTTTATGATAAACATCATTTATGGAAGCCAAATTGTTTGATTAATAATTATAAAACCAAATCTAAAATTTTATTTTAAAAAATTATATATGATATTTATTACTTATTTTTAAAAATAAATTATTTACAGATTTTATAAGTTCATTAATATCATAAATATAATTTAATAGAATTAAAAATTTAAAATAGTTGTTATCAAAAAATAAAATAAAATAGTTGGCACAAAATAAAAAAATAAAATAAAATAGCATGGTAATCTTATAGTGCACGTCTTCTATAAACAAGAAAGAAATGGTACCAAATGATCTGGCGACATCTATATATTTTATTGATTATTTTTTTCGGTGTTATCTGATTCAGTGTTACGTACGCACACTTTTGATCAATGCAGTATTAAAAAATTTGACGAATTATTTAAAATTGCCACTATAATTGAACATCTATTTTATGATATGTCCATGCTAATTTTACAATATGAATCTACACTTTCTTGATATAAAAGTAATTTAACAAGATAAAGCTGTGTCTATGATATAAAAGTGTTGCCTTAGGCCAGTATTTAAAAAATCATCTTATGTTTGAATGAATTAAAAAGGGAAGACATAATTTAAGGAAGATCTAATTGGCCGCCCATATGCAGTGTTATTGCAAGAAATTAATTAGATTAAATCACTAGTTGCAATTTTTAATGAAACTCTTAGGGATATATCTATCCTAATAATAATAATAATAGCAAGTTGAATTGAAATCCAATCACATTTTAGCTAAAATCCATTTAGGACTTAATCAAAATGCCCTAAAGCTACATGCCAACTTAATAAAATGCCAGATTACGTAACGCAAACTGAGATTAATTTTAAATAATCAATGGAAACAATATCTAGCCCAAACTAATTAAGTTCACACGTATGAATAAGCTTGTCAAATTGATGCGTTTATATAGAGTCGAACAATGATACAACTATAAACGTAGACTTGTAATTAATGTAAAATCATAACATTTTACTTTCTTTAATGAAGTTATAATTATACATGAAGTAACATATTATATTACTAAAACATAATATAGAATAAAGGGGTTAAGGTGCAAATTTATTTTGAAAGCTTTTACTAAGGAGCATTGTTGCCCCGATAGTTTCAAAACGTAGCAATATTGCCCCGTACTGTTAAAAAACTAACGTTAACTATTAAAAATTGACATTGAATATTATCTGTTTAACAATGGGGTAATATTGCCCCATTTTGATACTTCAAAGGTAACATTGCTCATTAGCGAAAACTTCTGGAATAAACTTACACCATAACCCTAAAAGAAAGTGTCAATTTACATGTCGTATAATTTTTTTATAAATTAAAAACTTGTAAGTAAAAATTTATAGACCAAATAATGTGTGATATACATGAATGTTTTTCAAAATATATTTGATATTTAAATGATTTAACCAAAAACTAAACAGTACACGTTAAATTATTTAAACAAAATGTTTCAAAATTTAACAATAAAAGTTTATACTGACAACTGATAAACAAAAAATACTAATCAAAAAAATTATATTGTCTAATTTCATCCAATATTAAAAAATTTAAAACATGTGCTATAATGATTTTAAAATCCAATAAAGACACGATTTTGCCGTCATTTACAAAAGTCAATGAACCAGCGAAGATTCTTTGTACCAGTAAGATTCCTCGAAGATAATGCCTAAATTGCATCATAAGATTGTTGTGTATAAATATGTATTAAAGTTAGGGAAGTTTTCATATATAGTTTCATCTTTCAATACTGATTTTAAAGTTCCTTTGAAGCCATCTATACTTCTTGTAGATATGGCAAATCTTCCACAGCTCGCTCCGGAGGCAACAAGGTACCCACCCACACACACACACGTAGAGAACTAATCATATGGCTCCGATCTATCTTTATTGTTTATGTATTTTCTTTTCTGAGTCATCACACTCCCTCCAATCCTAAATAAAGGAGCTAGTTAGGGGATTACTTTGTCCCTATCTATAACATCTCAGGGGGAATTTGAATCCATGAGCTCTTGGCTCATTAAAAGGTTTATAAACACCAAGGTACCAAAGAAATTTTGTAATACAGTGCGAAAATTATATATGTAATAAACTAAGTTTCCAAAACACTTGATTGTTAGTTTGTTAGAATATAAAGTGGACTTGATAAATCCCTAGCTAAACTTGTCAATTTATTAATTAACTTTTACTTGTTCCTGTTGCAAATTGGAGGTTTGAAAGTTCATGAATTTAGTAAGCTCTCTTTTGTAAATTGACAATTAAGTGTTAGTGAAATAACAAGTTGAGGTAGGAATCCTATGAATTTTAAAACCTCCCAATTTACAATACAAAAATAGACTTGTTAAAATTCTACCTCAACTTGTTATCAAAAAAATTTCTAACTCGTCATTTTATAGACTTTAACGTGTTAATTTGTGAGAGGTGAGATGTAAAACATGAATATAATTCAAGATTACTTTTGACAACGTGGATATATGTGCAGGTTACAAGGGAAAGTAGCATTGATCACAGGTGGTGCTAGAGGAATAGGAGCAAGCATGGCAAGGCTCTTCACTAGACATGGCGCAAAGGTGATAGTCGCAGACATTCGAGACGAACTAGGGCAAGAATTATGCAATGATATTGGATTGGAATATGCTTCATATGTGCACTGCGATGTTACGAAAGAATCCGATGTTGAAACTGCGGTTAAAACTGCGATTTCTAAGCATCAAAAGCTTGACTTAATGATCAACAATGCTGTCTCAATAGATGAAGCTAAGACAAGCATTATCGACAATGAAGTGAGCGAATTTGAACGGGTTCTTAGTGTGAACCTAACGGGTCCTTTCTTGGGCTCCAAGCATGCTGCTAAAGTTATGATTCCTGAAAGAAAGGGAAGTATTATATATGTGGGAAGTGTTTGTTCAAGTGTAGGAGGGGTTACAACACATGCATATACAAGTTCTAAGCATGGCTTGGTGGGTCTCACCAAGAACGTGGCTGCTGAACTTGGCCAATATGGGATCCGAGTGAACTGTGTGTCTCCATATTTTGTTGCGAACGAACTTGCAAGAGATTTTTTTAAACTAGATGATGAGGGCTGCTCTAGGGTTTATTCCAATCTTGAAGGGATATATTTGCGAGAAGAAGATGTTGCTCAAGCTGTGTTGTTCTTGGCTAGTGATGAATCCAAGTACATAAGTGGTCACAATCTGGCTATAGATGGAGGCTTTACTACTATCAATCCAAGCTTTGGTTTGTTTTCCAGATCAAAGAAGTTGTTTTGGGTTCACCTTCTCAGTTTTTTATATCATTGTGCATTTGTGTCTTTGTATCTGTGTGTAATAAATTTCAGTGATGATGGTTTTCCTTTACTATATATAAAATTCCTCAATTTGAATTTCCCTTATTGGCTCTATTAAAAGAGAAACATTAATTATCCCATGTCTCTCAATTCAAGTAAAGAAATGACTGTTGTTAGCTCTAAAAAAGTCATTAAGATCCAATGACGTTAGTTTACCACTAAACAACCACAACTTGCTCACAATTATTTGCAAAAAAAATGATAACAAATGTTGTAATCCTAATTTTTCAATGGTTAATTGTTCACAATTAAAGTAATGAAAGGCATGGTACTATTTGGCTCAGTTTCTGGGTTCAATAGCTCAATTATGCTCTTGGATTTTGATGTACTTCTGTCATCAAGTCCAACTTCGAAGAGATTTACAGGGAGGGGCGGGGTTGATTTCATATAAAAAGGAGTAGGAGGCAGAAACGTGATGCATTATTGGTAATAATAAATTTTATCATCTTTCTTCGTTTTAATTTATTTAAGATTATGATATGATGATTTATGATATATTAATTTCTAACCGTTTATTTAATTGACAAGGAGGAGAACGAAATTAATGATGAATGATGGGGTGAAAAAGGACAGAAGGACAAGGAGAGGATCTAGATCTTCTTCTGGACTTTGGAGAAAACTACAGTTCCCGGCCTCCGATCCGATTTTAAGTTTTTGATTGTTTTTCTTTTCCTTAAATTTTTTCTTTGGACTTTATTGTTTTAATTTTTTTTTCCAAAAAGGACCAGTCCGCTTTGTAGATATGGCAGCTCTTCCACAACTCAACCAAGTTACTAACATGGTTTATTTCATTACATTACTGATTATGACATTTTGATGTGTTAGCCTTGGGGTCCATAATAAAAAATTGACCAAGAATTGCGTATAGGCAAATTTAGGATCATTCTCTTTTCTCGAGGAGCCTTTTATTGAATCCTCAAAAATCTAATATGCCATGCAAATGCAATAAAAAACAAGGGAAAAATTGGTTTTGTGTTTTTTTAAATTAATAAACTAAAATAAGAATGCAATTTAATTAAAAAATAAACTACTATTTTTGGTCTTTTTTATACAAATGGGATGGAGAATGAAAATGGGTATGTGATATATGATGACTGCTCTTGGAAATGGAGTAGTGGTTATCATAGTTCAATTAGATGTTGAAGTAAATTTTCATCAAGTCTTGATGAAAAATTCCAAACAATCGCTTGAGTCTAGTATTCTTAATTAGTGATTACTCCTACTAACATAGCTAGCAATCACCTCTTAAGGCACTATTGAAGAACACTTAGTGTGTGATTAGGATTAGATTCATGCAACTTGCTTCCTCTTGATAGGAATACGATAACACTACACTCAATTGATCCAATTCAATCATACAATCTAACAATAACATGTAGAAAGCATAATATCTTCGAATCAATAAGGAAAATGCATATATATATATATATATATAAATTCCACAAGCTACAAAAATCTAGTCCAATCGAATAGATTCAATCCACAAAGTTATCCAAACTAGTAAACTAAGTCTCAACAATACAAAACAGCATTCCTAAAACTCAGAAATTCAAATACCAATAGAGAAAATTGATTGAACAAAATAAACTTCCCTGTTTAAGCTCTGAAACTCAAGCTACGGTCCATCCCCAAGAAGCAAAACAAACCCAGTCACTCATGAATTTAATTGTAATAGCAATTTGCTTGAATCATCAGAAAGCCATGTGAAATTAGTGAAGTGACTGAAATTAGTGTAAAAACTGAGAGAAGCTTCTAGTTTGAGTGCACTAGACATCTATAGAAAAAGAAGGGAAATCTAGAAAAGCAATTGTGGTGGAAGCAGAGGGTGTTAAAGGTGTTGGTGGTCTGTAAATGGAGAAGACGAAGCTAGTGGTGGCGATCATTATTATTAAACCTGGATCGGATTGGACCAACCGGTCCGGCTTGGGAACCAGTCACCCGGTCAGAGAATTGAATTGGACTGGTTCACTAATTTTTTTATATAATATTTTTTAAAAAACTATTTTTCTTAAAAAAAATTCTTTATAATTTCATATCAATAAGCCTAAAATCTTCACTCTCTCATTGGTTTGGTCCTGTTTTAGCTCCGATTTGACTCTGGTTTGATCCACTGACCCTTGACCCAGTATCCCGACTGATTCACTGACCAATCTTGGTTTAATAACTTTGGGGGAGATAGAGAGAAGAGCCAGTGGTGGAAGGTTTGGTCAGGGATTAGAGAAAGAAAGTGATGGTAGAAGGAAGGAAGGAGGCCGCTGAGGTTAAGGTGGAGGAAGAGCAACGTCAGCAGTGAATGTCGCTGAGACTATAAAAACAAAGGAGGAGTGATGGTGGTTCTGAGCTCTCCTCTCCGTCGGTGGTAGTGGTGGTGGTCTAAGAGATAAGGACGTACGACGGGCAGAGGAAGATGCCGTAGACGGTGGTGGCAATGGTATTATGGTGAAGGATCGATGGTCTCTCCTCTCCCTCCTTGATCTCCCCTATCTCTCAAGCTCTCTCTAACTCTGGTCTGACTCCCTACTTTTGTGACTTTCTCCTCTAGTTCTCTGAATTACTCACTGGCGACAAAAAGGATAGTGAAAGGAGTCAAGGTCGCCAACGAGCGAGGTTAGAGGAAGGTGGAGATTCTCAGCTCGCGGCGCCCCCCAACTCCCTAAAACTCTTAGCTTCCATCTCTACCTATTGGGTTCCAAGATAATGAACTTTGACCAGGGATCTAAATGAAAATGTTCAAAACGTTTTATGGAGGAACTTAAGTGAAATTATTTGAAATATTTTGGGGCTCAATCAAATTTCTTGAAAATGTGGGTTCTTTTTAGTGATTTTTCATAGGCCTTTTCTCCTTCACAAATATGTAATTTTCATAATTTCTGGGGCCTTTTCTGTAGTTTTCCCCAATCCTTAAAATAATTAATTTTGAACCTCCAAAATCTTCTAAAACACCTACAATGCAAGATTAAACACAAGGTAGTATAATATTCCAAGAAATAATTGAACAAAATAGTTAACAAATTATGATCATTTTGCCCCTAATTGCAATTGATTCAATACAATGTCCCTAACTTAAATTAGTGCTTAATCATACAATAATGTCCCAAGAAATGCATTAAAAATTCCAATTTAATTATGAAATATCATATAAAAAATATGATTCAATCAATTCCCCCACACTTAGACCTTTGCACTCCTGAACAAAGGTAATTAAGTACAATTTCCTATGTTGCAATCATCAATGCAATTGAAAGACGAACAATTCAATAATTAGAAAGCAATAGATCAACTAATCAAATCCTTCAAGTCAACACTAGTCATAGTCAAGTGATGTAAAGAAATTATCTAACTACACAATCCAAAATATTAGAATGAAGCATTAGAGACTCTCAAGGTATTAGTGTTTCACTCATCTCACCTCATTGGGTTAATTTCACTCTAGTTCACTTAATCAACACCTTACCATAGGTTTGTAACGACTCTAACATCTCCACTACTAATAGCAATTAATGTAATGAATTAAGAGGACTTAAAAGGCTTGTAATGTTGGATAAAGGTTAGATGGAATGAATTAATTAGAAAAAAGAAATAGTTGATATGCAAGTCAAGATTAATGGGCACATTCATAGCACCTAAATAACTTGAGAACTCTTGCCAATTTTTTTTTT
Organism: Inga leiocalycina; assembly: GCA_963242795.1. NCBI lineage: Eukaryota > Viridiplantae > Streptophyta > Magnoliopsida > Fabales > Fabaceae > Inga > Inga leiocalycina. Next base: position 80,791,767 of record OY725320.1, on the reverse strand, counting down.
CAAATTCATGAACAAGTTCCTTCTTGGAATTTCTTTTGCTTTTCTTTTATCTACAAAAAACTTATATATATATATATATATATATATATATATATATATATATATATATATATATATTCTTTTTTTTTCTTTCTAATACTCTCTTGACTTTTTTTTTTCATTTCAATTCTTTTCTTCTCCCTTTTTTCTTTTTTTTCAAACTATACTCACCCTTTTTTTAATACCTACCTCTTTTTTTCCAGTTCTTTCTTTCTTTATCTCTCTCTCTTTCTAAACTATACTCTCTCTCCCCCCCTTTAATACCTAGCATTTCAATATACACATTGTTCAATATCTATTGGCAAATTACTTTGATTCTAGAGTACTATGAATACTATGATTAAATGATATGACATGCATACAACATAGGAATGACTTAAAAGGGTAAGCAAAGGTAAATGAATGTAGGTTTGTATTTAGATTAAAAGGGTTTAAAATTGAATGCCTCTCTTATTCCATCACACTAATGCAAATGTTATTTTGAAAAAGGGTGGGAACAAGTTCTAGAAGGTGAAAAATCAAGTAAACATGCACACATAAAAAGAATTTAAAGCTCAAATAACTTTCCAACAAGGTTTTTCTCTAATACTGACTCCAACACAATCAATTGGATAGCAAGCTAACCACAAAACATCTTCCTAACTATCCCTAATGTTAACCTTACAAACTTAATCAATCAAAACATTACAATCAATTATAAAAAATGCTCAACTCTTAAAAGTATTAATGATATAGAAACTTTGTTTTCTAAAAAACAAGAAGTAAGAAAAAATATAATTGTGGGTTCACTTCTCTTCCCATTCACTTGAAAAGCAAAACATGGGTTTAAAAGGTTGCCAAAATACTAGATCTCATGAAAGCTCAAAGAATTTCTCACAAATCACATTTCCCAAGTGGCAAATGTGCCCTTTACCACTTAGGACATGCATCAAAGCAAGTCATTCTTGAAAAATCTTCTAGATCAAGACATTTTCTCATTTTAAAACAACCAATAGGATTCAAAAATGTATTTCCCTCCCCCACACTTAATCAACACATTGTCCTCAATGTGTAAAACAACTCTATATTATTCTAACTTATTTCTTAGTGAAGTGGAAAGTTGTGAAGTCCAATTTCAATTGGAGCACAGCAAGTCAACATCACATAAAGAGAGAGAAAGAGAAATAAGTCATAATAATAGAGGAAATCAAATCGAAAAGGCACAATGGTAATTAAGTATAGTAGTGGCAAAAAATGCAAAGCATACAAAGGGAGTTCTTATTGTACTTGCTAAACTACATGACTTCTACCTTTCTACTAGATTGTGTCCCTCCCCCACACTTATATTTCTCATACAACAATTAAGCTCAAAGAATCATAGGATTAAGGAACAAAACAAGTAAAGAAAGAGACAACCTATGTTAGAATATCTTGAGTCACTTGAAGGAGAAGTTCTTATCCCTAATGAGAATCATGCATTTGTCTTGTAAAATAACATCTCCCACATTGAATTTCCTTAGTAGAGGTAGCTCAAGATCAATCGGAAGAGATCTAAGGATATACGATGGATGTTGGTACCTCTAACGACCATTCCAAGAATGTGTCTGCAAAGAAGACAAGCAAATAACAATATCCCATCGAAAAATAGAAACATGGAGAGATTTCATGTCACACCCTTATTTTAATTTCACCTTTACCAGAGTATTCACAAAAAATGATATGCGGTTCAGTGGGCAATACAGGAATAACATAAATATACTGATAATATATGCATGATTACAGAAATTCCCTATAGGGGTTCTTACATAATAATTACAAACCTTGTAGCCACATAGGGCTATAGGGTATCTGAACCCGTCCTAGTGAAATAGAGACATCTTTCCGTTTTTGTTCCACCACTGCATTCCTTCCGTGTAGTTCTCTTCTCTACCTTCTGTACACCTCTTGTTTTCACCTGTCCAATATGCATACAAGATAAGTGGTTAATGCATGACATGCTTGCATTACATAACTCATGTTCACACAATAACATATCTGCGTGCTCAATGTTTCATGCAATAAAACTATGGCCATAATATAAACAGAAACAGAGCTTTAATCATTCATATATGTTTCACATAATCAAGCAAAGTAATAACGCGCATCAATACAATAACACAAATATCAAATACATGCAGGAGATGTAAGTTTCCTACCTTAATCACCCTTGCTTGATCCTTAAAGAAGCTCTTTGATTTACGTGCCAACCCCTCGGGCTCTCAACTTGGTCCTAAAATGTCAAATGTACAAGGATTAGGTTAAAACCCATTCATATACCATTTTAGGCACTTCCATAGTGTTTATAATGGTTATATTAGTCTATGATGAAAATTTACCAAAATGCCCCTGGGACCCTGCCTAACTCGGCTGTACCCGATCTGGCTGTACTTTTTTTTGAAATTTTGACTGGCTCTATTTTGGCATATTTTTGCCCAAGGAATTTATTTTGGGACTTCGAATTACCAAACTCACTACCAAATTACAAAAATACCCTTGACAACACCGCTTTAAGAGTTTCAAGGGTGTTTTCGTAATTATGCTTTTTCAGGCTTTTCCAAAAAAGTGATTAACTGTAACCCCACCTAATTTTCCCTCCTGAACTTAATGGAATCATCAAATCATTGAAAATCCAAATCTAAGATCCCTTTCTAGCTCTAATCAAAATCCTCAATATTCCAAGGAAAATTGAGGTTTTTGAAATATGACTTTGCAGATGTATTTCTCTATACTCTTAACCACTTTATTAACTATTTAATTAGGTTATAACTACCATTTATACCCAATTTTGGCAGCATAACACTTAGGTCACTTCATTTCCAAAATTTAAAACCAAAGACAATCTGGCGAAACTTCACCGATTAAAATGTCCACAAGCCAGAATAATCAAATATGGAAGTTCAGAAGTTACCTTAAGCTCCTTCTTGCTTTTCCTAATGTGGTTGAACCCTAGCTCCTCACAACACAAGGATTTGTGCTTCAAAAACCTTAAACAACATAAAAGAGGAGCTTAGGAGAAGGATTATATATGATAGGTATGAATTCACCGTAGAAATCGACCTACCTGTGAGATTTCTTCCTTCTTCTCTCTCTAGAAAGCTCTCAAGCTCTCTCTCCCTCCTTTTTTGTTTGAAAAATGGCATCTGATATGAGAAGAGGAAGAAGATTGGAAATGTTTTAATAACTTTATGCTTATGTCATGGTAATAGCTTGATGATGTCATAATTCCTTATTTTCCCAAAAATCCAAGATGTATACATATAATGTTGTCACAAGCCCATTTAGCTTGCAACTAACATGTCCCTCCTCTTATTACATGTAATGGTGTCCTAGGGTCCTTCCTTTAGGTCCTAATTGGTTTTTCCATTCATCTCATAATTTTAAAAATTTCCATAACATTTTTATTCTATTTTCAGATTTAATGGAAATTCTGGTAGATTTTCTACCCTAAGTTTGAAAACTCATAACTAAATTTATAGACGTCATATAAGAGTGATTCCAAAGGCTATAGAACCCTTATTGGGTTTAGTTTCAAGGAAAAATATAGCCTCTCACCATTTGGAAGCACAAAATTCCCAGAATTAATTTCTTTGAATGTTGTTTCAGAAAATTCACAGTTTTTTTGGGCTGATTTCAGAAATTCATAACTTTTTGTATATAGCTCTAATTAAGTCAAATGACCTATCAAATTAAAGCTTAGGATGTCTACTTTGACTTGGTAAAATTTCATAATTTTTACTCATCATTTGATCATATAAAATCATATGATAAACTCATTACCTCATAGGTGATTTCACCAAAAACATAATTATATTCTCCAAAATTCACCATTTTATTTCATTGACTATTTCCAATAATTACAATATATTTAGTGAATAAAATTTGGGGTGATACATTTCAAGTGAAATAAAGGCATGTGAAGTTCCAAACTCTCCAAGTAACTATCACAACCAAGGAAATCAATGGTACTCCCATCAATAGGAGTTAAACAAACAGTTATATTTTGAAAATTCTCTTGATTTTGCAATGTGGAAGGTACGGAATCCAACTTAGAGTTGGGGTACACCACATTATCATTGCAATCACAAGATATGTAAGGCAGGAAGAAAGAAGAGAATTTTTCAAATCATTACCACCCAAATCTTTTGAATTTTCAAAAGAATCGTTTTCCATTTTTACATCGGGTAGCAAATCACAAGAAAGAATCATTTGGAGAGATTCATTTTCATTTTCAATATCATCAATAAAAACACTTGAATCTTCCCTTATTAAACTACCATGCAATTCATTGGAATCAAGAGAAAGATCTTTGTCTAAAGTCTTTCTCACTCACATCAACCATATTGATGTTCATACAAGAGTTAACATGTGTTAACTCTCAGAAATTGATAATATTCCAATATATTTTCTTCTATTTTTAACTATTTTTTGGATTCAAATTAAGTACAGAAAGAGTTAATAGAAGAAAATGTGCATATTAGAGTAACAAGACAAAGTTGAAGTAGATCAATATATTTGTGTGTTTTAGTTCAAAGGAAAAGTTTGAACTTATGCATGCTCTCTTTTGTAAGAGGATAGAGACAAGTTGGGAAGCTTTTAAAGGATTAAAGAACAAAGCTTGTAGCAGTAAAGATCAAAGAAAGCTCACGGGTCCAGGGGAAGCTAGCCAACAACACATGTTGTCAAGCTAATGAAGATCTGGACTCACTGTGGCATATGCTTCAGCCAATTACATGTGTGCTGAAGCAGACAGGGTCAAAACTTACTGTGTTATATGCTTCAGTACTTGACCATTGGCTAAAGCCAATTAGATTAGAACTTACTGTGTCGTATGCTTTAGCATACCACAGTATGTCGAAGCACACGATAGATAGTGCAACCATGCATTTTACTTGCTGAAATGCATGTGGAGGGTTTTTAAGGAAGGGATAGGCTGAAAATAAGTCATTTTGTAGTTTTCAAATGTTCTTTAGAGCTTTGGGTGCTAGGGTTTTGGCTTCTTGATGAATATTGAGTTTGGGTTGAAGTCTAAAAGAGATTTAAGGCTCCAATCCTTGTTTTTTCTCATTCTTATTCCCTTTCTTTGCTAAGTTTTTGATATGGCTGTAATTATTCTATATAATTGTAGCTCTTTTATGACCATTTGTAGCTAGACTCGTCATTTTAAGGTTTTTTGAACCCTTATATGGACTAAATACTTACTTCCCCTTTATATTTGTGATTAATGATGAGATTATGCTAATTTTACTCTTTTCTTAATGCTTCTTATTGATTGGCCACCAATAAGATTGTTGGGTTCACTTGAATAATGCTTGAGAGGGCTAGATTAAGTGTAGAACTTGAGTTAAATCATGTGAGAGCTTGAAATTACTAATTGAATGAATAGCTTTGTTAATAAATTAGAGATACACTCATTGACTTCACATAGCCAAATAGGATTTGCAATGCAAATCAAGGTTTAATTAGTTAATTAAGAAATTAATGAATTAATTAAGCTATGTATCTATTTGGAGACTTGAGAGAGCACTTATAGGTAATTTAGTATCCTTGGCTAGTATAATCTTTCATTAATTAGCACATATTGGGGGGACGTGAGTAAGTGCTTTTGAAATACAAGGGGGATAAACAATCCTAAGTTTCATTTAATACTTGAATTTAAAGAATCATTTGCTTTTATAAATTTTGAGTCTAAGAATAGTTTTAAATTTCTCGTTCACCTCAACAACATGTTTTGGATCTACTTAATTAAATTGACTAAGCCTATTGCTTGACCAATTTGTTACTCAAATCCTTGTGGGAACGTTCTTTACTTATCACTTTATTTTTTGACACGATCCGTGTACTTGCAGTAGCAAACAAGTTTTTGGCGCTGTTGCTGGGGATTGGTTTAACAAATCCTTTGGTCAACCTTAGGCTTGTGTTTGTAAAGTTTGCTTGAGCTCTTAGTTTGATTTACAATTTTTCTTTCACTCTTTTCTTTGTTAAGTTTTTGTTTTAGTTTGATACTTGCTTGCTTGTTTCTCTTGTAGGTACCATCTTAGTGTATGCAACACTTGCATCCGGATGGATTGGTAGTGGTACTTTACGGATTGCCTTGCATTGATGAAGAGACTGACTTTGCATGTGAAACTATGGTGGACGATGAATATGATAAAGCTACCGTCAATGACTTTGCTAGCTAAAATATGCGGGGCACTCAATCTTGCATTCAGATACCGGAAATGCAAGCTCATACTTTTGAGATCAAGCCGGTCATAATTATAATGCTACAAATGCATGGGATGTTCCATAGTCTCTATAATGAAGATGCCAACTAGCATTTGAAGTACTTCTAAGTACTTTTATGGCTATTCCCTTTATCTATACAAGGGAAGGCTAGAAATTGGTTCAACAATCTCCTGGAAGGATCTATCAACTCTTGGGATGATCTTGAGGCTAAGTTTGGAGCTCGATTTTTCTCTGATGATAAATCTGTTGAAGCAAGGGATGAGTTTCTAAGCTTTAGACAACATCCAGATGAGCATCTTTATGCCGCTTGGGAGAGATATGAGATGTTAATGAAACAATGCCCTAATCATGGGGTGGACAAATGGGTGGTAGTCCAAATCTTTTGTACTCACCTTAATCCTCAATCTAAGGCAATGGTTCAATCTATGACAAATGGAGGTTACCATAATGTTCTTGTTAATGAGGTGATTAGGCTTTTGGATCAACTATCTACAAACAACACTCAAGGTAACGATAGGAGGACTACCCAAGCCATACCTACTACAAAAGAAGACTCTTAATCACAAATTGCAACTATCTTATCCGCTTTGAATAAGCTTTTCAATGTGCTAGAATCTCAAATGCAAAAGAGCACTTCTCATGGTGTGCATTTTGTTCATGCCACTCCTATTATATGTGATCAATGCAATGATGTCCACATGCCTGACTATTGTCCTCTTTAGATGGCTTTGGGATCTGTCAACTACATGGGCAAGTTTCAACCTTCTCAAGGACGCCCATATTCATAAACTTACAATCATGCTTGGAGAGCTCATCCTAATTTCTCTTGGAGCCAAGGTAACACTTTGAATCTATCACATGAGTCTACTTCGGGTACAAAGCCTCTTCCTCCATCGGGTTTTCAAATGCAATCAAGGCAAATTCCCATTAAGGAAGAGGAGTCTAAAATGGATAAGATGCTAGCTTAAATATTGTCTAATATAGAATCTTCAAGGGTAAAAACAAGGCCACTTTTTCTTTTCATGAGATGGCTATTAAAAATCTTGAAGTGCAAATGAGGCAATTAGCATCACAAGTGAATGCTATATCAAGACGTAGTCTTCCTAGTAACACCATTCCTAATCCAAAAAGGGATGGAAAAGAGGAATGCTATGCCAATTACTTGGGAAGTGGCAAAGTATTACCGGATGTGCCTAGCTCAAGTAAACCAAGCCCCAAGAAGAAGGATCAAGTGGTTATTGGCAATGATGATGAGGAGGTCGATGACAGAATTGTGGAAGAAGAAGAAAGCAAAAAGAAGAAACATATAGAGGAGAATCTTGATAATGTGGTGAAAAATAAGCCTATTGCACCTGAAAGTATAGATGAGAAGAAGAGCAAGACACCTACCTCTAATGTTGTGATACCTTCACTTCCATTCCCTCGAGATTCAAGAAGAAGGAAGTGGATACTCAGTTCAAGAAGTTTGTCGATATGTTTAAGCAACTTCATATTAGATTCCTTTTGCTGAAGCTTTGGAGAGTATGCCCAAATATGCTAAGTTTCTCAAAGACATCTTATCTAAGAAGAGAATATTTAGTGAGTATGAAAATGTAGCTTTAACTGAAGAATGTAGTGCGGTTATCTAAAGGAACTTGCCACCTAAGCTTAAGGATCCGGGGAGTTTCTACATCCCTTGTAATATTGGGACTAATTTTAGTGGTAAAGTGCTTTGTGACTTAGATGCGAGTGTGAATTTGATGCCCCTTGCTATTTACAACCAATAGGATTAGGAGAGCCAAAACCCACTACTATTACACTTCTCTTTGCAGATAGGAGTACTTCTCAACCTAGAGGGATTATTGAAGATGTTTTGGTCAAAGTGGATAAATTCATCTTTCTGACAGATTTCATTGTCATAGATTGTGAAGTTTATTGGAACATTCCTCTAGTCTTTGGGTGTCTAGTTTTAGCAATTGCTAGAACCTTGATCAATGTTGAAAAGAGTGAAATTACGATGCGAGTTGAAGATGAGCTGGTGACTTTTAATATGAACAAGCTAATGAAGTCCTCTAATGAGGTTAAACAATGCTTCTTAGTTGACATAGTTGAGCAAGATAAATTCAATAAGCCAATTCATAATGAGCTTGTTGAAACCTTGTCATTAGAAGTTCAAATAGAGGGTCAAGTAGTGGAAGATGGCGTGAGTGTCTTGAAGGCAACACCGATTAATATTGGGAGTCGGGTACTATTAGAATCATTAAATTTCACTTCCCTTGATAGACCATCTTTGAAGTCATCTATTTTGATGCCAAAAACTTGTTCACTACTACAAGTGCACGGATCGTGTCAAGTAATAAAGTGACAAGTAAAGATTGTTCCCATGAGGATTTGAGTAACAAATTAGTCAAGCAATAAGCTTAGTGAATTTAATTAAGATGAGCCAAAACATGTTGAGGTGAAAGAGAAATTTAAAATTATTCTTAGACTCAAAAATTATAAAAGAAAATGATTCTTTCAATTCAAGTATTAAATGAAATTTAGGATTGTTTATCCCCCTTGTATTTCACAAGAACTCACTCATATTCCCCCATTATGTGCTACTTAATAGAAGAATATACTAGCCAAGGATGCTAAATTACTTATAAGTGCTCTGTCAAGTCTCCAAATAGGTGCATAACTTAATTAATTCATTAATTTCTTAATTAACTACTTAAACCCTAATTTTTTTGTAAATCCTATTTGGCTATGTGAGGTTAATGAGTGTATTTCTACCTCATTAACAAAGCTATCCATTCAATTAGTAATTTCAAGCTCTCACATGGTTTAACTCAAGTTCTACACTTATTCTAGATCTCTTAATCATTAATCAAGTGAACCCAACAATCTTATTGGTGGCCAATCAATAAGAAGCATTAAGAAAAGAGTAAATTTAGCGTAATATCATCATTGATCATAAATATAAAGGGGAAGCAAGTACTTAGTACATACAAGGGTTCAAAACAACCCTAAAATGAGGAGTTTAGCTACACATAGTCATAAAAGAGCTACAACTAAGTAGAATAATTACAGCCATATCAAAAACTTAGCAAAGAAAGGGAAGAAGAATGAGAAAACCCAAGGATTAGAGCCCTAAATCTGTTCTAGACTTCAACCCAAGCTCAATATTCATCAAGAAGCCAAAACCCTAGCACCCAAAGCTCCAAAAAACACTTGAAAGCTGCAGAATGACCTACTTTCGGCCTATCCCTTCCTTAAAAACCCTCCACATGCATTTCAACAAATAAAACGCATGGTTGTACTGTCTATTGTGTGCTTTGGCATACTGTAGTGTGTTGAAGCATACGACACAGTAAGTTCTGATCTTGTTGGCTTCAGCCAATTGTTAAGTATTGAAGCATATAACACAGTAAGTTTTGACCCCGTCTGCTTCAGCACACATGTAATTAGTTGAAGCATATGCCACAGTGAGTCCAGATCTCCATTAGCTTGACAACATGTGTTGTTGGCTATCTTCCCCTGGACCCGTGAGGTTTCTTTGATCTTTGCTGCTACAAGCTTTGTTCTTTAATCCTTTTAAACCTTTCTAGCTTGTCTCTATCCTCCTACAAAAGAGAGTATGCATAAGTTCAAACTTTTCCTTTGAACTAAAACACACAAATATATTGTTCTACTTCAACTTTGGCTTGTTACTCTAATATGCACATTTTCTTCTATTAACTCTTTCTGCACTACAAAAAAACACCTGATTTCTGATGGAATTTGCCACAGAATCTGCTTTTCTGACGGAATCCGTTTCGTTACTAATAGGTGTACTACTACAAAAGACCAAAGCTGTGACGCTTATAATTGAGTAGCTATGGCACTAGAGAAGTGCTACATATTTGGACGCCACTAAAAGAAGCTGTGGGGCTTGGAAGTGCCACAACATTTTAATTTTTTTATTTGGAAGGCCTTCCTGTGGCGCTTGGTGAGGCAAGTGCCACAGGAGGGGGTGACACTTGCCTAACTAAGCGCCACAGCAGACCCCCCTCCTGTGGCACTTGCCTCACCAAGCGCCACAGGAGGGTCCTAATTTTTTTTTCTTTTTCTTTTTTTTTCGCTTTCTTTTTTTTGGTACTTCCTATGGCCCTTATTTAAAGAAGCACCACAGGAACTCTTTTTTTTTTTCTATTTTTTATATCTCCTATAATTACAGTATTGCACATTGCATGGTCTAATAAACATTTTGTATCTATATCCACAGTACAACAAAATGAAGTAAAGCAAACAACGATGATAGATAACTTTAAAATGAAACAAATAGATGATTAATTAGTTAAAGTATTATGTAAAATAATTGTACAATATATTACATGACACAGCAATCGCCAAGAAACAACACAACAAAGGCCAGCAGCTAGTCATGAATTAAATAGTATAGCTACCCAGAGATTTTCCTGAATACATATTCACACCATTCCTTGATCACTTCATTAAGCTGATGGTCAGTCAAAGTGTCACAATGTTGATCTTCATAATACTACACATATATACAATCAACCACAAATTAAAAAGAATTATGATTAGCAAAATGTAATTATCAGGTACTAATTAAATTTAATTAAAACATAATATGAAGTGCAACTAAATGACTTACTTTTTGAACCATCATTAATGTGATTTTTCAACCAGCCTGAAAATTGTTTATTGTGTTCTTTTGTTAACAAATTTTCATTCCTATCACCATGTACCAATTGAAGAGCATCCTTGTGTTCTTCTACATATGGTTCGAGCTCATCAGTGTTATGTAGCACATACAAGTGGGCTTGCTCCCGTTCAGTCGCTGATATCGTTATTACATCTCTCCCAGTTGTTCCTTTCCCTGATCTTCGCCCATCATGATGGGACTTGGGGATCCCTATAGGGTCAACATTTGATAGAAAATCAGCACAGAAGTAACTTGCTTTTTCAACCATATACCTTTCAGTGACACAACCCTCTGGGCGATATCTATTTTTCACATACCCTTTTAATATTTTCATGAATCGCTCATTTAGGTTCATCCATCTCAAGTATACTGGACCACACAATTGAATCTCTTTGACCAAGTGTACGGTTAGATGTACCATAATGTCAAAAAAAGAAGGTGAAAAATACATTTCAAGTTCACATAGAGTACACACAATCAGCCTTTGCAAATCTTGTAACTTATTTGAATCTACTACTTTACTATAGATCAACTTGAAAAACACGCAGAGTTTAGTGATGGTGTTTCTTAAATTTTTGGGTAAAATGGATCATATACCAACCAGTAGGAAATTCTGCATGAGCACATGACAATCATGAGACTTGAGGTTTTTTACCTTCAACTCTTTCACTGATACATGGTTCTTTATATTTGAAGAGTAGCCCTCGGGAACTTAAATTCCTTGCAGAAACTCACAAAACAATTTCTTCTTTTTCCTCTACAGAGTATATGCCGCTGGTGGTAGGTAGGTACGATGCCCTTACTCAATCGGTGCCCACTCTTCTCTAATTCCCAAGTTCACCAAATCCAACCTTGAATTGATACTATCCTTGCTTTTTCCTTGGATATTGAGCAATGTGCCAATTAGACTATCACATATATTTTTTTCTATGTGTATCACATCAAGAAAATGTCTCACATATAAAGACTTTCAATATGGAAGTTCAAAGAAAATAGACTTTTTCTTCCAACCACTTGTCTCAATTTGTTTTGCAAAAGGCTTGCCAAAATTGTTATCCAAGTTTTTTACCTTGGAATACACCTGGGCACCGGTCAACATCTTGGGTGGGCTACCTTCTTCTGAGTCACCATTGAAAGACTTTTTCCACTTCCTCCAATCACGTTTTTTTTGTAGTGTATGTAAACATTTTTCTTACAATGATGAAGTCGCACTGAATGAGTGTCATCTTCATATATAGGGCATGCACCATATCCTTTGACGTTGTATCTCGACAAATTACCATAAGTAGGGAAATCATTAATTGTGCTAAACAACATGGCTTTCAAAGTGAAACTTTCTTCCATGTACCCATCATACACACTGACGCCTTCCTCCCAAAGCAGCTTCAAGTCATCAATTAAAGGAGCCAAGTATACATCTATATCATTCCCAGGTTGCCTTGGCCCAGAAATTAACATGGACAACATCATAAACTTACGTTTCATAATCAAGTGTGGAGGAAGGTTATAAATTATCAATATCATTGGTCACGTGCTATGTGTACTACTCTGAACACTGTGCAGGTTAATTCCATCAGTTGACAGTGTAAGGTGAAGGTTCCTTGCTTCATCCGCAAAATCAGGGTACTCATGATCAATTTTTTTCCATTGAGGAGCATTTGTAGGGTGCCTAGGCTTTGTGTCTTTAATCTTTTCATCTGCATGCCATGTCAACTGCTTAGCAATCTCTGCATTACTGTATAGTCGCGTGAATCTCGGAATAATGGGAAAATACCATAGGACCTTCAAAGGACTATTTCCTTTCTTCTTCCTATAGCCAGATGCATTGCATTTAGGGCACTTCTCCAACGTTGCATACTGATTTTGAAATAATACGCAATCGTTAGGACATGCATGTATCTTCTCATATCCTATACCGGTTGTAGAGCAAAGAATTCGCTTTGCCTCATATGTCTTGGTAGGAAGTACATTTTCTTCTAGAAGCATATCTTACAACAGTTCAATCAGTGCGGTGAAACCCGAATCACTCAATCTGTAGCGAGCTTTAAAGTTGTACAACTTCAACACTGCTAGCAATATTGTATTTTTAGTACTACTGGCATATAGTAGTTTCTCTGCATCACCTTTCAACTTCTCAAATTCGTTAGGGCAGTTATGATGCACCCATTCAACCACATTTAACATTTCTTCAAGACCATCATCTTCATCAAACATGCTTTGATCAAATTCATCCGAAGCACCACTTGTGGTATGCACCCGATCACTACATGCATCGTTCATCTCACCATGCCTTGTCCATCATATCGTATATATGTTTGATCAATACTGTAACATACTAAATGATCTAGGAAATCAAGTGGACTAATCCACTTGCCAAAACAACAAGATAAGAAGGACACAAGATTCTGTCAGGATCTTTTGTGTGCTCAATTGCAAATGTAATAAAATCTTTCACCCTATCTATATATTCCCTTGAACACCGATTAGATGACATCCATTTACGATCCATTTATGCCTTCAATCTATTTTTAAAAAAAGTATGTGGTTAGTTGTATAACTATTGCATTTACTAATTACTTTTATATTCTCTTACCAATTTTAAAATAAATTTCGAACATGAAATCTTTAAAATTGAAGCTTTCTAAGTCTTAAACCCTATGTTTTAATTGACAAATAACCTATTCATTATTCCCAGGCATTATAATAATTTTTCACAACTCATAACGAAAGAAACCATATTTGCCACAACATATCATAGGTAAATTAGAAAACATTACAAGTCAACAAATAAAATCCAAGTGTTAAGAATATATAAATAATTATTTTACTTATGCAACTAATCCATAACAATCATTAGAACACCTACAAATTATAACTAAGTATTATTAAATTCAACTAAAATCACATTTGTAAGCTCAAAATTTAAAAAACATACCTTAAATAGAAACTTCAATAGACTGATAAGCCAAAACTACAAACACAAATTACACATAAAAAAAGTCAATAAAATATTAGTGGTTGTAAATTATTTTTTTTAATAATAATAATGTGTACAAAACATCAATATATAATTAAATAAAATATGATTAATTAGCTTAAATAAAAAAATATGATTCAGAAAAAAAAGAAAGAAAATAAAATAAAATAAAATAAAAAGGAAAGCATATATAATCCCAACATTAATTAAATTATTTTCAGCTCAATGTTGAGAATAAAAAATATATATTTTTGACTAGCTACATTATATTGCCAATTAATCTTGGGTAGTCATAAATATGATGCATGCATGCATGCATATATACATATATATAAAGAGGGAATTGAACTAGACACACATATTGTAAAAAAAATATTTTGCACTGTTAATATGCTAGTTAAAAAGATATTAAATATACTTAAAATTTTTTTTATTAGGTGAATTAAGTTCGCTTAAAATTTTGCTTTACATATTGGAATATAGAACTTTAAGAAAAATTTAGATATGAAACAAATATAGTAAAATTTATACATAATATATTTATTAAAAAATAATTTTTATATTGATATATATTATAAAATTTAGGGAAAAAATCAATTGAATAAAATGAAATTTTTATAATTATTTTATGGTTTTTTTTCTTACGGTTCTAGTTAATATATTTAAAGGTATTAAACAAGCGGATTAAGAAATATTTATATTGGATTTGCTAGACAAGCCTTATGTGGTGGACTGATTGGTTGTATATAACTATTATATGATATTTTAGTTAATATCAACGTACCGCATCACATATATACATAATGTGAAAATAGTTTAAATTCCTAATAACATACTTGGAGGAAATGACGGCATTCAAAATATAGGTATAATAGAACACAATTCTCTATAAAAATACAACTCCCAGGCATAAACTTGGGGTACGTATAATAATAGACATGTAGCTAAAATTCTAACTGTTCATAAGATTCAGGCTGAAAAATATAATCAACACACACACACACACACACACACACACACACACACACGTGCGTGTGAAAAAAAAATAAGCAGAACAACTTGAAAAAAAAAGGAAGCACGTTGAACTTACAGCTTAATTGATCAGTGTAGTGCAGTGGGGGACCATGTTGCTTGTTGGTGACGCAATCTTGAGTGAGGAGGAGGAGGAGGAGGAAATTTGAGCAGTCGGGACCAACTGGATGGAATGGGGACCAAAAGTGGAAGACAGTACAAAGACAAGGGAAGGGAGAGGAGTGGGGATGGCAGTTGAAACAAATTAAAACAAAGATGTAGATTCGCTGATGAAGACCTGTGAGCGTGTGGGTGTGTTTTTTAGTGTGAAGATGATAGGAAATGGAGGGAGGGATGCGACAGAACCACTATGAAGATGAGAAAGGGAAAGTAGTTTAATGGAGGAGAGAGATGTTGAATAATTAAAGTGGAGTAGTAGTCAAAAAGAGAAGGAATATGTTGGGGGAGGACAGGGGACTACTACGCGGGAAGTGAAATAAGAGATAAGGCTTGGGGCAGGGGGAATTGCTATTGGTGAAGATGGATTACACTATCGATTTGAAAAAAAAAATTTTTATTAATGAAATGGGCTAGTGTGGCGCTTGCCAAACTTGCTAAACAAGCTGTGGTGCCTGGGATGCCCAGGCGCCACAGTTGGTATTTAGGCCCACGTGTGGCGCCTGCCTGCAACTTGGCGCCTGGTGGGCTAGGCGCCACAGTTGCTTCCGTGGTGACACGTGTGGCGCTTGCCTAGGCAGGCGCCACACTTGGCGACCCTATCTTTGGCACCTAACCTACTAGGCGCCACAGCTGGTACACAAAATTTAAAATATATATATATATATATATATAAGGGAAGCTGTGACACTTCTTTAAAGAAGGGCCACAAAATGTGCGCCACCTTTCAACCTTTTTGTAGTAGTGGTGCGTTTCAAACAAATTTGAAATTTCGTTGGAAATTTCTGACGGAAATCAATTCCGTCGGAAATTTCCAACAGAATCTATTTCCATCGCAATTTTTTTAAAAAGAAATGAAAAATTATTTTTTAAAAAAATTTTGAATTTTTTTTATTTTTTATTTAATTTACAAATGCCACGTGTTGGTACCTCATAATTCCTCCAAGTGCCTCTCCTCCCGTTCGAACCCGCGACCTTAGGGTTGTCAACGCCTTCACGCGTGAGTCTTTGCCAATTGCGCCAAAATGAACCTATGTTATATTATTACATATTATCATATATATATATAAACATACATACATATAATTAATTAATTATATACATATAATTAATTATTAATTAAATATAATATTATTAAAAATAATGAAAAATTAAATAAAAACGTAAAAAAATATTGATATATTTAAATTAAATAATTTTTTAATTAAAATTACTTAATAAATAATAATTTAACATTATAAATATTATTTTTAATATAAAATTATAAATATAATATTAATAAAATATATATTATTTTTAAATAAAATAAAAGAATAAATACTATAATAATAATTTCATAAATATTATTTTAGTAGAAAATTTTAAATATAATATTAATAAATAAAAATATAAGTTTAATGATTAAGGTTAAATAGAATTATTTAATAATTAATATTTGAACTTTATAAATATTATTTTAATTTTATAAATATTATTTTTTTAAAAAATTAATAAATTTAAATTTTTCTGACAGAATTTTCCGTGGCAAATTGCCACTGAAATTTCTGTCAGAAATTCCATTGGAATTTGTCTTCGAAAAATTTCCTACGGAATTTGTCACGTAAAAAATTCCGTCGGAAATTCCATGGCTAAATTTGCCACGGAAAATTCCATCAGAATTTCTGTCGAAAAAATTCTATTAGAATTTGCCACCAAAAATGTTCTGTCAGAAATCGGGTATTTTTTTAGTGTTGTACTCAATTTGAATCCAAAAAATAGTTAAGAATTAAAAAAAAAAGCTAGAATATTATCAATTTCTGAGAGTTAACAACATGTTTGCAATTGTCATGCTTACAATCATCAATAGTATAAGAGGATGCATCAAGATTAATGGTAGAATCAATCACTTCCCTTAATGCTTTCTTTCGAAACTCAACAAGTAAGTGGCATTTTTCATGATAACAGTCTACCATATTTGATCTTTCACACAAGAACATGAAAATAAGGCATTCAATTTATCACAATCATCCTTAGTACTATGAAGAGAAGCATTTTTAACAGTTAAAGCATCACAAAATGAAGTAGAAGCACACTCATCAACAAGGACAATCGAATTACTGCCATTAGAACCAATGGGTTGAGCAATTACATTTTCAAACATTTGAAGGGATTCAACAATAATTTCCTCATCCACCTTATCATCACTCAAATCATTAATTGCTTCACTAGTTAAAGTAGTAACATAGTCTACTTCTACAAGGATAGGATCAATACCAAATGGTAGGGAAGACTCTTTAATGTTGTTTTGTACTTGCTTCACTTCTTGTGTATGTGTGGAGGTAGTCACTAGAGGTTTAGAATCTTCCACTTGTGAAATGGCATTTGGCTCATGAGCTTGGACTTCTTGTTCTTACTCCGTAGGAGATGAAGACTCCTTCGGAAGTTGGAATCGCACCTTCTTGACTTTCTTGATTTAAGTAGTTGAATTACATGTAGTCAATAGAGAATGTGTCTCTTGTAGAGTGTTGCACTTAGAAGACTTTTGTGCAAACCACTCCATTGCTTTCTCCAACTCCTCATTCTTTGTCTTCAATAGCTCCAGTTCTTGTGTACTTGTGAACATGGAAGGAGGATTTTCTTGGAAATTTGTCTTCAGCACTTGTGATTGCTAAGTGAGACGTTCAATGTCCTTGGCCAATCTCTTACGCTCTTTATCTTGTTGTTCCATTATTCTCATTATAGAGGCTATGCGATCGGTAAAGGTGTCCTTGTGTGACTGCTCTCCATTTATAATCCGAGTCATTGGATTTTGGAATTCTCCAATGACTTCACCAATATAATGGTAGGTTCTTGGTTTGGCACACATGGTTGGGAATGAGCTCCATAAGATGGTTGAAATGGTGGGTAGTGAGACTAAGGATATGGATGACATGATTGGGAAGTGGGGTGGAATGAAGAAAGAGGTTCAGGATATGACATGTTGTTGTA
Organism: Inga leiocalycina; assembly: GCA_963242795.1. Taxonomy (NCBI): domain Eukaryota; kingdom Viridiplantae; phylum Streptophyta; class Magnoliopsida; order Fabales; family Fabaceae; genus Inga; species Inga leiocalycina. The sequence continues at coordinate 80,773,684 of OY725320.1, read as the reverse complement.
TGGTGGAGGATTAGAATGAAGCTCATAATATAGGTTATATGATGGCAGAAAAGGCTCATGGTATGATCAATAGGGTAGGTATAGTAGGTGATTAAGTTGGAATGATGGTTATTGGTAAGGTTCGTGGTATGGATAGTAGAATGGACCATGACATTCTTGACCAATATTAGACTTCTATCTTAACATCCCAATTAACTTGGCCTCACAAGGTCACAATGTTTGTTGAATGAAATGGATGCTTTGAGAGATAAACTCTGTCTCCAATCGAGTCTCCTACAAAAGAGTGAGATTGAAAGGGTGAATCTTGATTACCATTAAACAAAGCCATAAGAATTTAGTACATGCAATACAATCCCAATGACTCACAGGATGACTATCTAACTATAAACTATAAAAACTAAGAAAAAGAATGATAAATAAACAAATGCAAGTGAAAATGGGGAAAAAGAATCTCAAAATGACAAAAGATGCAAATTTGCTATGAATTAACTTGGAGACATGGTAAATTCAAACAAGTGAGCTAAAAATCATATCAAATTTAATGCAACAATACCACACAGAAGCTACCAAGTCAAAACAATGTAAGAATACAATGAATGCTATGCAAGCTACCTAAACCAAGGATTACGTATAAGCAAATCTAGGATCATTCTTTCTTCTCGATGAGCCTTTTATTAAATGCTAAATAATCTAATATGCCATGCAAATGCAATGAAAACCAAGGGGAAAATTGGTTTTTGGTTTTTTTTAAACTTAATAAACTAAAATAGGAATGCAATTTAATTAAAAACTAAACTACTATTTTTGGTCCTCTTTTATATAAATGGGATGGAGAATGAAAATGGGTATGTAATATATGATGACTGCTCTAGGAAATGGGGTAGTGACTATCATAGTTCAATTAGATGTAGAAGTAAATTTTCATAAAGTCTGGATGAACAAACTCTTGAGTCTAGTGTTCTTAATTAGTTATTACTCCTACTAACATAGCTAGCAATCACCTCTTAAAGCACTATTGAAGTACACTTAATTAGTGTGTGATTAGGATAAGATTCATGCAACTTGCTTCCTCTTAATATGAATGCGATAACATGACACTCATCAATTGATCAAATTCAATCAAATAATCCAACAATAACACATAGAAAGCACAATATCCTTTGAATCAATAAGGAAAATGCACATATTTAAACCCTACAAGCTACAAAAATCCAGTCCAATCGCATAGGTACAATGGACAAAGTTATCCAAATGAGTAAACTAAGTCTCAACAATACAAAACAACATTCCTAAAACTCAAAAATTCAAATACCAATAGAGAAAATAGACTGAACAAAATAAACTCCCCTATTTAAGCTCTGAAACTCAAGCTACGGTCTATCCTCAAGAAGCAAAACAAACCCAGTCACTCATGAATTTAATTGTAATATCAATTTGCTTGAGGCACTAGAAAGCCATGTGAAATGAGTGAAGTGACTGAAATTAGTGTAAAAATTGAGAGAAGCTTCTGGTTTGAGTGCACTATACATCCATAGAAAAAGAAGGGAAAATATGGAAAAACAACTGTGGTGGAAGTAGAGGGTGTTAAAGGTACTGGTGGTCTGTAAATGGAGAAGATGAAGTTGGTGGTGGCGATAGAGAAAAGAGCTAGTGGTGGAAGGTTTGGTCAAGGATTAGAGAAAGAAAGTGACAGAAGTGACGATGGAAGGAAGGAAGAAAGGAAGGAAGGCCACTGAGGTTAAGGTGGAGGAAGAGCAACATCGGCGGTGGATGTCGCCGAGTCTGTAAAAACAGAGGAAGAGTGATGGTGGTTCTGAGCTCTCCTCTCCACCAGCAATGGTGGTAGTTTAAGAAACAAGGATGACGAGTAGAGGAAGATGCCATAGATGGTGGTGGCAATGGCGTTGCAGTGAAGGATCGATGGTCTCCCCTCTCCTTCCCTAATCTCCCTCCATCTCTCAAGCTCTCTCCAACTCCGGTTTGACTCCCTGCCGCTGTGACTTTCTCCTCTAGTTCTTTGAATTACTCACTAGCGATAGAAAGGATAGAGAAAGGAGTCAAGGTCTCCAACGAGGTTAGAGGAAGGTGGAGGTTCCTAGCTCGTGGCACCCCCCAACTCCTTGAAACTCTCAACTTCCATCTCTGCCTATCGGGTTCCAAGAAAATGAACTTTGACTAGGGACCTAAATGAAAATTTTCAAAATGTTTTCTGGAGGGACTTAAGTGAAGTTATGTGAAATATTTTGGGGTTCAATCAAAATTTCATGAAAATATGGGTTTTTTTCTGTGATTTTTCCTAGGCCCTTTTTTCTTCACAAATATGTGATTTTAGAATTTTTGGGGCCTTTTCTGTAGTTTTTCCCAATCCTCAAAATAATTAATTTTGAACCTCCAAAATCTCCAATTTCTTCTTAAACACCTACAATACTATATTAAGCATAAGGTAGCATCAATAGTCCAAGAAAAAATTGCACAAAATAATTAACAAATTATGATGATTGTGCCCCTAATTGCAATTAATTTAATACAATTGTCCCTAACTAAAATTAGTTCTTAATCATGCAATAATGTCCCAAGAAATACATTAAAAATCTCAATTTAGTTATGAAATATCATATAAAAATATGATTTAATCAATTATGTACAATTCACTAATATCCCTTTTTTTTCAGATAAATGCATGCTTCCGTCTATAGCTTGCTGGGCGTGTTTGATCTGTGAGGAAGTTGAAGACACTCCCAATTCTCATCCTTAATCTCTCCGAAGTATTGATTTACTATTTCTTCGGTAACTAGCTCTAGCATCACAGGATCCCACTAATTAACAGACACAAATAATTAATAAATTACAGAATTTGTGATGCCATATTATATGAGAGAGAGAGAGATGAGATGTTATACTATAGGTTTGTTGTCTTTCTCAAATAGCTTAGCCCTTGAACCCTGTTTAGTACGCAGAAGCACAGGTCTTATAAATGAAGAACAAGAAAATTAAAGCCAGTTGAAGATTTATCAGCAAGTTTGGTAAAATACTCCTTCCCGTCGTTTTTATAAGAAACAATTACTAAAATCACACGGTTCAAAATGTTAATTAAAAGTAATAGTAAATGTATAACTTTTGTACATTACTTTCCAAATTATAACCTTGTTTATAAAGAATATACATGAGAGATAATGAGAAACATATATGTAATGATGGTACAAATGAAAAAAAAAACTAATTTAAAATTTCAGACAAAATGATTTGTTCCTTATATTAAGGACCACCCCTAAAGAGAGAATGTTCCTTATAAAAAGAACATAATATGGAGTAAAATATGTTTATCTATCAAAATAGTACAGTGAGTACTATATATTTGTTCCAGGGCTGACCTCGTAGAAATCGTTGCTGACAGTTCTTCGCAACAAATGAGAGATGATATTGTAATCCTGACAAAGGCATTGTTCAATGCTTTGTTCTCTACCTTCTCTCGCCTAATTAATCACATTAATTCAATTTAATTCATTTCATTAATTTGTAATAATTTTTAATGTAATTGTTACAAATAATATATACACCTTGGCATATAGAGTATATACACTTACTAATCTAAGCCATATCTTGAGGCTTGTAGGACAAGATGCACGCATGTAACTTAATGCATCTGAAATCCACTTTTCTGCTCCTTCAACTTCCATTTCCTTTTCCTACCAAAATTATTATGACATTCTAACAATTTTATATGCTTGTCTTTGAATTCCCCATTTTTATTTTTTTTCCTAAGAATAAAAAATGAACATCAACTTGAACTATGCGTACCAAGGATACAACAATTTCCTCAACAGTTCCTTTTGAGAAGCATTTGTTGATTGTGTCCAGTCTGTTTCAAAATTTTTTTACAATCATCATTGTGTCTTATAAAACACTACGAAAATATTCAAGTAAACTAACAAAAATTTATTAATTAATAACAAAAATAATAACCACCAAATTACCTCTTCAAGGGGCTGTCTTCCTTAAGGTCAGCTATTTCACTAAATTTATCAATTAATGCTCTAATTGTTGAAATATCAGAAGTTGCCACAGACCGTAGGGCATTTTCCTGCAAATTTAGCTTCTGTTGCACGTAGGAAAGTGATTTGAGTTTTATGTTAATGTGTAATAATGTCACAGTGTTATATATATATATATATATATATATATTTATACACCTCGGAAGGGACAAAATGAGTAGCTAGGCCACATTTCACCATTTCTGCTCCATCCAAACGCCTTCCTGTGAACCTAGGTACTCCCCTATATATATAAATATTGGAGAATGAAAATAAGTAATTAAGTATGACAAGTACAATAAATTGCAGTGTTTTTGAAATCAAATTGGGTCAAAATTAAGTGTAGATAATGTAACAGCCGACAGAATAACACATTTGAACTAATATTACCAAAAGAGCCAGGAAACTTCGAGAGAAAGTATGAAGCACCCACATCTGGATAGAGTCCTATAGATGCTTCTGGCGTAGCAAACACCTATTGATTAAAAGAATGATACAAGATTTAGTCTAACGACCACAATATATTGCACTCAATATAAATATAATATCCATAATACTATAACTAGTTTCTTATTAGTCATTAATACGTATAATAGCTGGTTGAAAAAAATGTGTAATAGCTGATGGAAATCGTCTATTTTTCAAGAGAAACTATAAATAGTACAACTTTTAACTACTTTTGTAAAAAACTTGAAATTTAGTTAGTCCCTCTGATCTTATATATGAAGCCCCTTCTAGCTAATTCACCAAAACCAATGTAAGTTAGTTGAAGCAGAAAAATTGTCTAAAAATTGAATCTTTTTTTTTATTTTGTAAAATCCCAAATTTTGAGCACAGAAACTCAATAATAAGTTTGAAATAAATAGACTATCAAGATTAGTTGAGCCAAATGTTTTAAGTTTGTCAAAAGCAAAAAGGCCATATAATTTTCCATGCCATTTTTTGGGAAATTTAACCTCTTCATACATTTTTTAAATCCCCAAAATAATTAGAGAATGGTTTTTAGCCGAAGTATTTAGGGGGACTTATTTTGTGGGCTAGAGAAGCTAACTGAGGAATAAAATCTTTATAAACTATTAACAATTTATTTTTGGAAGTTCGTTGGTAATTAAGTACCAATAAAGAATAGATAGAATAATGTTAATTACATTGCGCCAAGCCAAAAGTGCATTTGGGCCAAGATCAAGCCCACTTATGAGTAGTAAAGGCATGGCTCCCCATCATATTAGGAGGGGAATTTTGTTGTATTAGTTAAACTCAATTAGAAACAAAATAAGAGAAGGATAGTGGAAAGTAAGGTGGCATCTACTTCCTCTAAAGATAATATTTTCGTCACATCACTTAAACACTTCACTCCCTCAATCTCCTCATTTCTTCATTCCGTCCAGCAGCTTCAGAAAAGAGAGGGAGAGAAACCGAGAGCAAAGATGGAAGGAGGAGGGAGAAGAAGAGGAAGAAGGATGAGCTATCACCTACATGCAAGCCACATTTTAGGTAAGTTCAAGTGCCTAAATCATTATCCTACATTTATTTTCTTCTTTGGTTAAGTATTTAGCCAGTTCATCACTCTTGAAAGTTTGAGTCTAGAGAAAGAAACATCAAGAACAAGAGTGAGAAGCATGGGAACACTAATCTAATCATGGAGTAGAGCTTGTTTTAGTGATTCAGTGCTAGATAATGTGATTGTCATTCTTGGGTTGCTGATATGCTTATTTTGGATGTTTGAAATGAGAAGAGGACGCTGCCAAAAATTATAAGAATATGCTGAAATGATCTTAAATGAAAAGTTAAATATATTAAGATTAAGCACCTAGAGACCCTATGTGATGTATGGATGGAATAAAGTTGAAATTCAAAGTTTTGTTCTTATCCCCTGTCTAGTCAACCATTGTTTCAACATGAAGGAGATGATTTTTGTTAAATTTAAGGCTTCTAATGAATTTAAAAGGGATTTTTGTGTAAGACAATGTCCCTAGAGCAAGTTTGGAAGCATTAAAATGAGAAATGGTATTTTCCCTACATACATGTGTGTCTTGTGGCCAGTAGGAAAAATAGAGAAGGAGATGGATTTTGAATAATTTAAGTTCAAAAATGAATTCCTTATATGAATTGCATACGGGTCACATGAGAAGTGAATTTTTAGGCAAGAGAATATAATTCCAAGAGTTAAAGTTTTAAACTCAAGAATATAGGCTAAGAAAGAGATTAGGAATTAAGTTGAAGGGAAGAGTTAGCTTATGCATAAGATATGCATAAATGTAATATATATATTTTAATGTTCCAACTGTATGAATATTTATTAGGTTTTGACTTGTGCCTGGGTCTTACAAGAAATCAAGAACATAAGGAGCAAGGAAAAGAAGCAGGTGTAGAAAGAAAAGTAACAACAGGTAGAGAAACTTACTCTTATATAGTTTGTGCTTGGTTGCTTGCTTGTTTATTTTTCATGTATGTCATATCTTGGCCTTTGACATGTAACATCCTTGCTTAGTTTGTGCCATGGCCATGTGTATTTGCTTGTAAGGTGTTGTTTTTACATAGCTCTTTATATGCATAGTTAATTACCACTACATATTATATATTGAGTTGATGTTTTGCTACTAAGATTTCCCAAATCACACCCCATTCTTCCCTGTCCAACCTTAGGGCAATGCTCTTCAAAAGAAAAGGATAAGGTGGTTGAAGATTGAAGAAGATGGAGGCACCTTTGCGAATTTTTACTTTATCATTTTATATGATCCTTGGTGTGTGCAATTGTTTGTATATTATTTTTGAAGCTTTGTATAAATTCTATATTATTATTATGGGCTGTAACTAAGCTATATAAGGAGTAGGTAGGTGCTATATGTAGCCAAGGTAGATATACTAGATGTATGGCTGATGTGTATGAAGGTAGATAAGTAAAGTTATAATTAATTTAGTTAAGCTGTGAATTTATGGATGCATGTTGATAGGGCATCTGAGCGATTTGGGCCCTGACCTTTGGTTTCAATAAAGTAGACATTCTAAGATTTCTAGCAAGTCCTAGAATATAATTTTTTGTTGTGCAGATTAAGAGTTATGATTTTCTAAAGTTGAGACTAAATTTTGTAATAGTGCTGCAAAAATTATCTGTCCAAGTTTGTAAATAGACGTTTTTGAGCCAATTGGGTTACCTATTGACAAATATATATTTTTATTATATATTTTCATACTTTATTTGAGGATTTTGTCATGGTTATTGAGCTTAAAATGCCTTTCTTGTGATAAATTGATATTAAGAGTAAATACATTAAATTAAAACTAAGAAAGGAAAAATTGTCACAATAATTGTAATTACTCTTAATCATTGATTTTTGTGAGGATTTGATGTTGGTTTAATTGTTTTAAATTGTAGGCACTTGAAAAAATTAGTTCAAATTTGAAAATGGAAGTTTGAGGCTCAAATTGCAGCTTCAATTTAGTACTATGAACTCTTAAATTTGCAGTTTAGTCCCTCCACAAAACTGCAGTGTTTTGGAGTAAAATTAGGTTAGTTTTGAGCAAACTGCAGCAGGAAATTTAGAAGGGATGCAGTGTTAGCAGCAAGAATGAACCAGACCTCATACCCTTCATCCCATCTCCACCTTCACCCTTTTTCTTCCTCGCTGGCAGCTTTGTTCTCCACCACCGTCAGCAGTGAGCTTCATTCACCACCTCTATTGTCCTCATCTCTCCATCACTATCCTTCCACAACTCCAGCAGCCTTCTCAGACCGGCTAGAAAAAAAACAAAGTAGCAGCTATAAACAAGAGGGATAACCATCACCACTACGTTTCCACCTTTACTTTCCCAACGAGCATCACCGTCATCTCTGCCTTCCAAATCGACCTTTAGCCTAGAGATTAAAGAGGAGCAGCCTTCTTCCTCTCTTCATTCAAAATTGTCACTGTGGCTTCCTCTATTTCTTTGCTGCTGTCACCTATAACCTCCTTACTTCATCATTAATTTCGTTTTTATGGTGGTGTTCCTTGAAACCATTGACATTGTATGTTGTAAACCTTTTTGCATGGTCAAGAAGGCCAATTGTGAGAGCTCTGAAAACTGGTGAGTATGGATTGTGGTCATTTAGTATTCTACTTGCAAACTAGATTGGGAATTCTTTGTGGACCTTTTTGTCAACTTCGGACTTATTTATTGCATTATTAAGCACTAATTTGAGTTAGGGACATTTGCATTGAATTAAGTGTAATTAAGGGTAAAATAGTCATAAATTGTTAATTTATTCATACAAATGTTTTCTTGGACTTTTGATACTACTTGTGTTTAATCTTGTATTATAGGTGTTTTGGAATAAATTGGAGATTTTGGAGGTTCAAATTAATTATTTTGAGGATTGGGGAAAACTACAAAAAAGGCCCCAAAATTTTTGAAAATACAAATTTGTGTAGAAAGGGAGTTGATGAAAATACCAGAAGAGGACCCACAGGTTTAGGAAAGTATAGTGGTGCCCGAAAACATTTCAAAACCTTTCATATCAATCCCTCCATAAATGTTTTGAAAAGCTTCATTTAAGTCCCTGGTCAAAACTTGCATTTTGACCACGGATTTAGGTAACTGTTCATGGGCCTTCATTTGGAGCTTGGGAAAGAGAATAAAGTGAGCTTTAGCCCAAATGGAGAGACTCGATAGTAAAGAAAGAAGAAGGGATGCGAGCTGAGAGTGTGGAGTATGTAGAGAGTGGCGGACATGGCTAGCGGCTAAGGTGTGTGAGGGAGCTTGAGGGAGACTGAGAAGAGGCAAAGAATCACACCTCATCCATCGTCGTACCTCCTTCAGATCTATCTTCCATCTCCGATGATGATAGCTGTGAGTTGAGAGCATCGTGGATTCATAGAGTAGTGAAACTTTGAACACCGAAGCTCAGAGCCAACATCTATCTTCCTTCACAGTCAGTTTTGTTGTCTCTCTACCACCAAAGACTGTTGTCTGCCATCCTTCTGTGATTCGTTTGAAGGTTTCTGGACTTCCGGCCTATTCTGCAATTTCCAGCATAATTTTCCAATTTTGGGTGACATTGCCCAGATTCCGGCGAGACTGTCATCCATTAATTCCGATGGCTCTATTCCTTTTATCTACCATTTCCTCCTTTTCTTTATCTTTTTCATTCCACTGTCATCGTCTTCTTTTTCATTGAACCACCGTACTTCCTTCACTTCCATAAATCATAACCTTCTTTATCTTCATCACTATCACCTTACTTTCAACTTCCTCACTACATTTCTCACTCTCACTTCATCACCATCTCCATCCTCTTTCTCTCAGAGCCCTATTTCCATCGTTACAATCCTATTTCTTTCTCTTTTGTTCTTTAACTCGATAGACTCACTTTTAATCTCATATTTTATTAGAGTCAGACATTGTATTCATCTCTTATGGGTTCTGGCTATTCTAAAGAAGTTGTGATCACTATTGGAAATATGAGTTGCTGAATTGCTTGAGTCTTGGTGACAGAAGAGGTGGCTAGAGCTTCAATGTGCTATAAAGGGGAGCTCAACAATTTCCATTAGCTCAATTTATGCATTATGTCTTTGTGGATTAATTTTGCATTGATAAGTGTGTATTTTTTAGACTTAGATGTGTGATAATTTGTCTATGATGGATTATTTTGTATTGAATTTGGTATTGGTTCATTTGAATTTTATTGGATTTATTTTCCTATTGGATTAATGAAGTTATACATTCTATGTGATAACTAGATTATGTGATGGATTTAATTTAATTTGACTATCACGATTGTGCTTTCAATTAAGAGGGAGCAAGTGCATTAAGAAGTTTTCAACACACATAAAGTGGGTTTTTAACAATTTGCCTAAGAGGTGACTAAGAATGCGATTGTAAGACTAGTCATTTATTAGGTAGATTGGACCTAATACGATTGTTTAGGGTTTTTAATTTGACTTGATGGAAAAATAACTCTCAAATTATTTTAAAGAAGCTAGGAAAGCCACCAAATTTGCCACCAAGGTTTATTTTATCATATTATCCCTTTTTAATCCAAATCATTTCTTTAACTTTTTCCCAAAATACCAAAAATATTAGAATTAGCTTTATTTTCATAAATTTTAATTTCTAGAAAACCAATTTCAAAACACCCCTTTTCTAACCATGTTTATAGTACTTAGTTTTACCTAGGGAAATCAAAATAAATGGCTCCTTGATAAGAAAACAGTGTTAAGTTGTTTGCACTATATTGCATTTATTTCATGGTAATTTGTGATTTAACCCCAGGCGGCTAAGGTTGTGTCAAATCAATGGCGCCATTGTCGGGGAGTCAATTTTGACTCCTTTGGTTTACCAAGTGTCAATTGGTTTAGATTGACCAGGGTTTGTCCTTGTGAGCCTTTTAGGTTTTCTTCCATTTTTCTCCATAGGTTTTTAACACTTTTTCATAGTTTTTCTAGGTTTGTAGAGTGTCTTGCACTAAAATTTTTTAGAAAACCAACCAAATATCTTGATTTTCTTTGCTTTTGCATTTGCATTTGTGCATTTCTCACTTGAATTCACTTGCTTTGTGCTTGGTTGCTGCATATTGGTTTCATTGCATTCGGATTGCTTGTTGATACCTTGCTTTTGATGCCATTTGGTGCATGATTTCAATCTCCAAGTCACAATTTTGGTGATATACCTTTTCCATTTGGGTTGTGAGCATTCATACTTGTCCATACACACTTGCACTCTTCCCACTTCATACCTTTTGCTTGAACTTGTGTGCAAGATAAGTATGACATTTCATGGATCCATTACTTCTAGCTTTGTATGTCCGACCAACTTGAGAGAGCATTTGATCATTCTTCCAATCTTGAATTGGTCATTGACTTAAGTGATTGTGTTTCTCAAGGTACAACTATGACAGGAAATGGTCCAAATCCACCTCCAAGGAGAACTATAAGGGATGTGACAAGATTGGATGTCACTTATAATCCTTTCAACATTGCATGCCCTAACCTTGAGGTCAATTTCGAGCTTAAGGGTCCTTTGCTTGTTGCACTACCTCATTTCCATGGACTTGAAAAGGAAGATCCTTACAAGTATCTCAATGCATTGTACTTGGCTTGCTCAAACATGTAGCTTGTTTGTGCTCGCTTTGAAGATGTGCAATTGAAAGTATTCTATTTCACTTTGGAAGGAAAGGCGAAAGAGTTGTACATGATGCTTCCTACGTATGCTAATGATACCCTTCATTCATGGGCTAACTTGAAGAAAGCCTTTTTAGACAAGTATTTTCCCGATGCTAGGATTGCTGAGCTTAAGAAGGAGATCTACTCTATCAAACAAGATCCCTTAGAGTCCTTCTATGAGTATTGGATTCATTTTCAGGAGCTTTTGGCTAAGTGTCCACATCATCAAATCAGTGATTAACAGTTGATCCAGTACTTTCATGATGGTCTTCTACCTAATGAGAAGGGTATTCTTGATGCTTCAGTTGGGGGTTCTTTAGAAGATTGAACTACTGAGGAAGCGTGGGCTCAAATTAGAAGAAGAGCTCAAAACACTCAACAATACAATATGAGAGAGATCGGAGGAGTCTGTGATATAAGATCCAACTAAAGGATGCTTTCACTTGAGTCAAAGATGGATACAGTCACCTTATAACTTTCTCTTATCACATCTGAGCTTCATCATTTGAGTATCCATCAAGCACCTTCTTCTCCTACTTTAAAAGCTCTTATTACACCTAATTGTGATGCTTGTGGTTCAGTTATGCACATTTCAAGTGTATGCCCTAATTACCATGAGGAAGTCAATGCTATGTATCAAGGAGGGCTTAATCAATAACAAAGATGGGACTCTAACACTACTACCTATAATGAAAATAAAAGGCCTAACTCTACTTTTGGTTGGAGGAATCAAGAAGGGTCATCTCATCAAGTCCAACCATATGGGTCAAACCATGGGTAAATAGTACCACTCAAGAGTCTAAAGGTGATGAGAATAATCAATTGTTGAAGAGCATAGCCGCTCGACTTACTAGCATTGACAATCGGATGATGGAAGAAAAAGCTTTGAATGAGAGTCAATTCTCTTCTATTGGCTCAACTTTACAAAAGCTCAAAAGCGATAGGGCAAGTAATAGAACTCAACTGTCTTATGTATTCAAGAAGTTAGAAGAGTTGGAGTTGAAGAATGACACTGTGCAATCCCACTTAACTCAACTCACAAATTCCTTGAGTGATGTGCATACTAAGACTAGTGGTTCCATTCCTTCAAACACGGTCATCAATCCCAAGTCTCTGAATGCTATTGAGTTGAGGAGTGGCAAGAAGGTGCACTTCCCTGAAGAGATTGACAATGAGGTGGATGAGGAGATAGAAGTTGAAAGTCCACCCTTGAGCCCAATGAAGCTTCCTGATTCTGAGAGCTTTAAAGAGAAGGCTATTTTTGACAAAAAGAAGGACAAAGCGGTTGAGCAACCTCAAGTGGAACAACAACCACTTCTGAGAGAGGTTGGCTCCAAAGAAAGAAGTACTTTTGAGGAAGGCGAGTCAAGCAAGGCACCTTATCCAATACTAATGGTAAGGAGGAAAAAATTTCTCAACCCCCTTTCTCTGAAGCTTACTTTCATGGCAAGAAAATGCACGAGGAACAAATTGAGAAAGAAATGTATGATTTGTTTAGTAAGTTGCATATTAATGTTGCTTTCTTACAATTGGTTAAGTCTATGTCTAGCTATTGCAAATTCTTGAAAGAGCTTTATACTAACAAGAGGAAGTTTAAGCCTAATGAGAGAGTTCAAGTTAGCTCTAATATGTCTGCCCTATTCAAACCCCAAATTCCTATTAAGTGCAAGGATCCTGGCTCATTCACTATACCTTATACCATAGGTAATATGCATGTAGCTCAAGCCTTGTTAGACTTAGGTGCAGCCATTAATGTCATGTCTAGTGCCATTTTTAGGTCTCTTGGTGTTAAGGAGCTTAAGAGGACTAGTATGGTTCTCTAACTAGCTGATAGGACCACTAGGGAACCATAAGGTGTCATTGAGGATTTACGTGTCAAGGTTAAGGATTTGGTTTTTCCCCGCTGACTTCTATGTGTTAGACATGTCTCAAAAGTCTAGTGAGTCTACCCTTATCTTAGGGAGACCCTTTATGATAACCGCTAGTACCTTGATAGACATGAGAGATGGGTCAATCACAATGGAAGTGGGTAACCATAAGCTAAGTTTCAACATGTATGAAGTCATGAAGCACCCTTTTGAAGATTACTTTTTATTAGGTGTGAATTCAATTGACTTAGTACTTGATGATGTGGTTATTGAATATGACCTTGACTTGCACACTGATGATTGTGATCTTAACTGTGGTATTGCATTAGATTCATGTGATAAACAATTCTCTTCTTCTTCTGTTGATGATTTTTATTCACATGGGACTGAGATTTCCAACCTTGACTCATCAATGGTTGACTTTGGTTATCCTCCCTCAGTGATTTTTCTCTTACTTCTCTTAGTTCATTGGAGCTTAATTCTTCCACTAACACGTGCTTGAGTGATGATGCTTGTGAGGAATGTACTTTTGTTAATGTTTCATGTCACAAACTAGTAGAGGAAACTAAGTCGAGGTCGGTAGCCAAGACTTGGATGATTTGATCTCTAAAGGGATAGCCCTCAGACCGACCAAGATATCCTTTTTTGTGACTCACTTTGGGCCTTACCATATGGTTAAAGGGCCACTTCCTAACTCATCACTTAATCCTAGAACTAAGATTACTCCTCATACCTTACGATTTTTGAATGAGCTAATCACTCCTTGTGAAGTAGGTATGAAGGAAGCTACTTTCCCCAAGTCAGTTACTGCTGTAGACCAACCAAATGTTGGTTCAACACTTGGGAAGACCAATGCACAAGTGGTGGAATCAAAGGAGCTTAGCACAAGTCATGCATTGCCTTCCTCTACAAAGGGGAGAATCTCTACTACCCTTGATCTTCCTAGACTAATTCCCTCTATTGTTCAACCTCTTAATTTAGAGCTTAAGCCTCTCCCCTTTCATTTGAAATATGCTTTTCTTGCTTCTGATGAGAAATTGCCTGTGATTATCGCAAATGCTTGGCGAGTGTGCATAGATTATAGGAAATTGAGTGAAGCTTCTAGAAAAGATCACTTCCCTTTGCCTTTCATTGATTAGATGCTTGAGCGGTTGGTGGGTAAGAGTCACTATTGTTTCCTAGATGGTTATTCAGGATATTTCCAAATCCCTTTAGCTCCCAAATATCAGGAAAAGATCACTTTTACTTGTCCATTTGGTACCTATGCCTATAGGAGAACGCCGTTTAGATTGTATAATGCACCTAGCACTTTCCAACGTTGTATGATGTCACTGTTCTGTGATTTTCTTGAAAATTGCATGGAGGTTTTATGGATGCTTTCACAGTGTAAGGCAATTTGTTTGATGCTTGTTTAGCTAGTTTGGATAATGTTCTTGCTATATGCATTGAGAAAAACTTGATTTTGAATTATGAGAAGTGCCATTTCATGGTTGATCATGGAATAGTACTTGGTCATTTGATATCTAGCAAGAGCATTGAAGTTGATAGAGCTAAGATTGAGGTGATTTCCTCCTTGCCCTACCCTACTAGTGTTAAAGCACTTCATTCTTTCTTAGGGCATGTGGGTTTTTACCAATGATTCATAAAAGATTTTAGTAAAATAGCCTTACCATTATCCAAACTATTGTAAAAGGATGTTGATTTTATCTTTGATAATCCTTGTAAACAAGCATTTGATGAATTGAAAGCACACTTGATTTCTCCTCCTATCCTGAGTACACCAGATTGGACCTTACCTTTTGAATTAGCATGCGATGCCTCCAATTCTGCTGTAGGGGTCATGCTAGGACAAAAGCATAGTAAGTTGTCCAATGTGATTGCCTATGCTTCCAAAACCTTGGATAGTGAACAAAGGAATTACACAACCACTGAAAAAGAACTATTTGCTGTGATATTTACATTAGATAAGTTTAGACAATACTTGATCAATTCCAAAGTGGTTGTGTATACAGATCATGCAGCTGTGAAGTTTCTCTTCACCAAGCCTCAATCGAAACCAAGGCTTATTATATGGATGTTATTGCTACAAGAGTTCGATATTAGCATTAAGGATAGGCCTAGAACTACGAACCTTGTAGCGGATCACTTGAGTAGACTACCATATGGAATAAGGGGAGTGCTTGATTCTGACTTTGTTTGTGATGACTTTCTTGATTCATCTCTTATGTCTATCACTGTATATCTTCCTTGGTTTGCTAATCTTGTTAACTATATGGTGACCGGTCTAATCCTTGAGCATATGTCTTCCTTTCAGGCACAAAAACTTAAACGAGAAGCTGAACACTACATTTGGGATGAGCCATATTTGTGGAGACTATGCAATGATCAAGTGATTAGGAGTTGCATTCTAGAAACTGAGTCCAAGGACATACTCTCTGCTTTCTATTCAATGGTTTGTGGTGGACATTTCAGTGCTCACAAAACCTCTAGGAAAGTCTTACAAGCTGGGTTTTACTGGCCTACCATGTTTAAAGATGCATACTTGTATTGTAAGGCATGTGATAAATGCCAACGGTTTGGGGGGTTAGGTAAATGGCATGAGATGCCACAACAACCCATACTCTTTTATGAGGTATTTGATGTTTGGGGTATAGACTTCATGGGTCCTTTTCCACCATCATATGGCTTTACCTACATTTTGTTAGCTGTAGATTACCTTTCTAGATGGTTAGAAGCCATTCCTACTAGGAAAGATTATGCCCAAACGGTTTCCAAGTTTCTTAAGTCTAACATCTTTTATAGATTTAGAGTACCAAGGGCTATAGTGAGTGATAGAAGTTCCCACTTTTGTAATAGGGTTATTGATAACCTACTTGCTAAACTAGGGGTAACCCCCAAAATGTCCACTCCTTACCATCCACAAACGAATGGGCAAGCAGAAGTCTCTAACAGAGAGATCAAACACATTCTGGAAAAGATAGTCAAGCCTTAGAGGAAGGATTGGAGCTTAAGGTTGGAGGAAGCACTATGGGCCTATAGAACTGTCTTCAAGACACCGATAGGGATTCTCCTTACTGGTTTGTCTATGGGACAACTTTTATATTCCGGTGGAATTAGAGCATAAGACCTATTGGGCGGTGAAGAAGTGCAATATGGATTTAGAGAAATCGGACTTGGAGAGGAAATTGCAACTCCAAGAACTTGAGAAAATGAAATTAGACGCTTATGAGAGCTCCCGTATCTACAAAGACAAGACCAAAAAGCTTCATGATCAGAAGATAATGCAGAAAAAATTTAAAGCGGTGATCGTGTTTTGATGTTCCAAGCCCGATTCAAATTTAGACGTAGGAAGCTCAAATCTAATTAGTATGGGCCTTTCATTGTCACCAAGGCCCACTCATTTGGAATGGTTGAGCTTGTGGATGAAGCCACCGGTGAGGAATTCAAAGTCAATGGGCATCTCCTTAAACTCTACCATGATGAATCATCAAAGCCTCCTTGAGGCCAGGTTGCTTCTTCTCCTTTCACTATCTTTTACTTTAAGTAATTCTTGGATTGGTGGTTATATATGCTTCACTGATTGTTTGAGATAAGTGTGAGGGAAGGGCATTCCAGTAGAAAAGTAGAAGTAGTGTAGCTTAGTAATTAGAATAAAAACTCCCTTTGTATGCTTGCCTTTATGGCCATTACCCTACTTAATCACCATTGTGCCTTTTCATTTCGATTTGCTCTGTTATTGTGTCTTGTTTCTCCTTCTCTCTCTTTATGTGATGCTTGACATGTTGTGCTCTAATTGCAATTGGACTTCACAACTTTCCACTTCACTTAGGAACAAGTTAGACTAATAGAGTTGTTTTACACATTGAGGATAATGTGTTGATTAAGTATGGGGGAGGGGAATACATTTTGAATCCATTAATTGGTTGTTTTTAAATGATAAATGCCTTAAAACTAGAAAAAAAATTTCAAAAATTTTTTTTCTTTCTTTCGAGAATGACTTGCTTTGATGCATGTCCTAAGTGGTAAAGGGTCGCATTTGTCACTTTAGAAATATGATTGGTGGGTAATTCTTTGAGCTTTCATGTGTTCTAGTGTTTTGGTAACTTCTTGAAACCATATTTTGTTATTTTCAAGTGAATGGTGAGAGAAATAAACCCATAATTGGATTTTTGTTTACTTCTTGTTTTGAGAAAAGAAAGCTTTTACATCATTAGTACATTTAAGAGTTGAGCATCACTATGATTGATTGCAATGTTTTGATTAATTGTGTTTGTAAGGTTATCATTTGAATTAGTTAAGTGAATAACATATGGTTCGTTTGCTATGCAATTGATTGTATTGGAGTGAGTATTATAGAGAAACCTTGTTGGAAGGTTAATTGAGCCTTGAATTCTTTCTATGCGTGCATGTTCACTTAGTTCTTCATCTTCTAGAACTTGTTTCAATTTTTTTTCAAAACGACATTTACATTAGTGTGATGGAAATGAAAGAGGCATTCATTCTAAACCCTTTTACCTAAACACAAACCCTCATTCATCACCATTTATTTACCCTTTTGAGCCATTCCTATGTTGTATGCATGTCATGTTATTTATAGTGTTCATAGTATTCTAAAATCAAAGTGGTTTACCAATAGAAAGTTGAACAATGTGTATATTGAAATGCCATGTATATAAAAATTATATATATAGTTGAAAAAAAATTGAATTAAAAAAAGATAAGAAAAAAGTTAGTATAGTAAAGGGAAAAAAAGAAAGAAAGAAAGAAAAGAAAAAGAAAAGAAATGAAAAAAAAAAGAAAAAGAGAAAAGCAAAAGAAATAGAAAGAAGCAAGGCATTTGTTCATGATTTAGGGGAAAAATTGGCAAAAGGTTATCAAGTTATTTAGGTGCTATGAACTTGTTCATTTCCTTTGACTTGCATATAACTATTTCCTTTTTCTAATTAATCCACTTCATTTAGCCTTTATCTATCGTTACAAGCCTGTCAAGCCCTTTTGATTCATCGCATTAAGTGCTATTAGTAGTTGAGATATTAGAGTTGTTACAAGCCTATGGTAAGGTGTTAATTAAGAGAGCTGGAGTGAAATTATCCCAATGAGGTGAGATGAGTTAAACACTAATACCTTGAGAGTCTCTTATACTTCATTCTAATATTTCGAATTGTGTAGTTAGCTAATTTCTTTGCGTTGATTGACTATGGCTAGTGTTAACTTGAGAAATTTGATTAATTGATCCATTGCTTTCTAATTATGAACTTGCTTAAATTTCAAATGCATTAGTGGTTTGAATTTAGAAAATTGTACTTAATTGCCTTTGATTAGGAGAACAAAGGTCTAAGTGTGGGGTAATTAATTGAAGCATATTTTTATATGAATTTTTCATGATTAATTTGGGATTTTAATGTATTTCGTAGGACATTATTGCATTATTAAGCACTAATTTGAGTTAGGGACATTTGTATTGAATTAAGTGTAATTAAGGGTAAAATAGTCATAAATTGTTAATTTATTCATACAAATGTTTTCTTGAACTTTTGATACTACTTGTGCTTAATCTTGCATTGTAGGTGTTTTGGAAGAAATTGGAGATTTTGGAGGTTCAAATTAATTATTTTGAGGATTGGGTAAAACTATAGAAAAGGCCCTAAAATTTTTGAAAATACAAATTTGTGAAGAAAGGGAGTCGGTGAAAATAATAGAAGAGGACCCACAGGTTCAGGAAAGTATAGTGGTGCCCGAAAACATTTCAAAACCTTTCATATCAGTCCCTCTAGAAACGTTTAGAAAAGCTTCATTTAAGTCCCTGGTCAAAACTTGCGTTTTGACTAGGGATTTAGGTCACTGTTCATGGGCCTACATTTGGAGCTTGGGAAAAAGAACAGAGTGAGCTTCAGACCAAATGGAGAGACTCGAGAGTAAAGAAAGAAGAGGGGAGGTGAGCTGAGAGTGTGGAGTATGTGGAGAGCGGCGGACATGGCTAGCGGTTGAGGTGTGTGAGGGATCTCGAGGGAGACTGAGAATAGGCAGAGAATCACACCTCCACCATCGTCGTACCTCCTTCAAATCTCTCTTCCATCTCCGGCGATGATAGCTGTGAGTTGAGAGCATCATGGATTCGTAGAGCCATGAAACTTTGAACACCGAAGCTCAAAGCCAATGTCTATCTTCCTTCACAGTCAGTTTTGCTGTCTCTCTACCACCGAAGACCATCGTCTGCCATCCTTCTGTGATTCTGTTGAAGGTTTCTAGACTTCCGGTCTGTTCTGTAATTTCTGGCATAATTTTCTAGTTTTCGATGACATCGGCCAGATTCCGACGAGACTTTCTTCTATTAATTCCGATGGCTTTGTTCCTTTTATCCACCATTTCCTCCTTCTTTTTATCTTTTTCATTCCACCGTCTTCTTCTTCTTCTTCTTCTTCTTCTTCATTGAACCACCATACTTCTTTCACTTCCATAAATCACAACCTTCTTCATCTTCATCACTGTCACCTTACTTTCAACTTCCTCACTACATTTCTCACTCTCACTTCATCACCATCTCCATCGTCTTTCTCTCAAAGCCCTGTTTCCATCGTTATAGTCCTGTTTCTTTATCTTTTGTGCTTTAACCCGATAGGCTCACTTCCAATCTCATATTTTATTAGAGTCAGACATTGTATTCATCACTTATGTGTTCTGGGTATTCTAAAGAAGCTATGATCACTGCTGGAAATATGAGTTGCTGAATTGCTTGAGTGTTGATGATAGAGGAGGTGGCTAGAGCTTCAATGTGCTGTAAAGGGGAGTTCAACAATTTCCATTAGCTCAATTTATGCATTATGTCTTTGTGGATTAATTTTGCATTGATATGTGTGTATTTTTTAGACTTAGATGAGTGATAATTTGTCTATGATGGATTATTTTGTATTGAATTTGGTATTGGTTCATTTGAATTTTATTGGATTTATTTTCCTATTGAATTAATGAAGTTATACATTCTATGACTAGATTGTGTGATGGATTTAATTTAATTTGACTGTCGCGATTGTGCTTTCAATTAAGAGGGAGTAAGTGCATTAAGAAATTTTCAATACACATAAAGTGGGTTTTTAACAATTTGCCTAAGAGGTGATTAAGAATGCGATTGTAGGACTAGTCATTTATTAGATAGATTAGACGTAATACGATTGCTTATGGTTTTTAATTTGACTTGATGCAAAAATAACTCGCAAATTATTTTAAAGAAGCTAGGAAAGCCACCAAATTTGCCACCAAGGTTTATTTTATCATATTATCCCTTTTTAATCCAAATCATTTCTTTATCTTTTTTCCCAAAATACCAAAAATATTAGAATTAGCTTTATTTTCATAAATTTTAATTTCTAGAAAACCAATTTCAAAAATCCCCATTTTCTAACCATGTTTATAGCACTTAGTTTTCCCTAGGGAAATTAAAATAAATGGCTCATCGATAAGAGAACGATGCTGAGTTATTTGCAATATATTGCATTTAATTCGTGGTAATTTGTGATTTAACCACGAAGCAGCTAAGGTTGTGTCAAATCAATATCCCTTTTTAATTAATTATTTTTCCCAATTTCAGATTTTTACAGAGTTTTGGCAGATTTATGCCCAAACTTTGAAAAATCATAACTAATTCTAGAAAAATCGAATTGGAGTGATTATGAAGCCTATAGAACCCTTATTGAGTCTAGTTTTAAGAAAAAAATATACAATTTTGCTAGATGGAATCACAAAATTCCCAGAATTTCAATCTTTTCATATTGTTCCAGAAATTTCATAGTTTTTCTGTGCTGACTTCAAAAATTCATATCTTTTTGTATATAGCTCTAATTGAGTCATATGACCTATCAAATGAAAGCGTAGGATGTATACTTTCATTCTATAAAATTTCATAATTTTTTCTCATCATTTGTTCTTCCAAAACCTCATGACAAGCTCACTACCTCATAGGCGATTTCACCAGAAACAGAATTACTTTCTCCAAAATTCACCATTTTACTTTCTTTAATACCCCAAAGATATAAGAATCATTAGGGAATAAATTTGGACTCCTACTAAACTAGGGCTTAGCAGTCTACTTATTTCAGGCTTATTCTCAAGCCTCAAATCTCAAAATTCGAGGTATTACATTTCACCACCCGTTCAATAAATTTTGTCCTTGAAATTTGTCACACCACTTAAGCCTTAAACTTCGGATGCCTCTTCATGACGGATTTTGTTTCACAAATCATCTCACATTAGGATGGTCCCTTCTAGACCACCCACACAAACAATATGCCATAAATTTGATTCTCGCAAGAATCCTAAACAACGAATGCAACTCAGTTGCCACAAACTGCAATAAGCCCATTTCACGATTGCCACACAAATACAATCACCATACATTTGCCAAGTAAACGCAATCACCTTCATGTACGATCTCCACAATACACTATCATCACATATCACAATATCTAGAGGCTCTAAATCATGAGCCATATCATAAGCTCTAGGCAGTTGGGTGGCATAGGCCACCACTCTGCTCAACTCAATCTAGTTACCCCTTCCGGGAGTAACCCCAAAACACCACAAACTTACTTCACATAATGACATCCTCTGCTGTATACACAAGTACTTCAGCTCTCACTGTTTGCAAAAATACCTTGGCTTTCCACCATTTGTAAAGATACCACAGCTTCTTGCCGTTTACCACATTCATAACATTATCACATCACCGTATCAACTTTCACAGTGTTACCCTTACCCTTACACCCACCAGTGACTCTGCTAGTGGTAACCGAGACTTTTGGGTATTATATAATATCCGTAGCAGATTCACATTGATGCGTGACTCGCAAGTCACAAGATGACAGCGCTCCCAGCTGTATACACAATGATACGTGACAATTGTCACAAGTGATAGCTCCAAAGCTTTATTCAGCTACCATAATGACGCATGACTCATAAGTCACAAGAAGATAGCTTTCACTATATAACGACAGCTCTCACGGCCATGGTGCAATAACGATCGCAATCACCGTTATCTGCATAGAAACAACAGCTTGTGCTGTATACTGACAACTTTCGCTACATAACGACAGCTCTCACGGCCATGGTGCAATAACAACCGCAATCACAACTGTATACATATAAACGACATCTTACGCTGTATAATGACAACTTTCGTTGTATAATGACAACTCTCATGACCATGGTGCAATAACGACCGCAATCACAGCTGTATGCACAGAAACGATAGCTTGCGCTGTATAATGACAGCTTACACTATATAACGACAGCTTTTGCTGTATAACGACAATTTTCCCAATTGCATTCACCTAGCTTCCATAACAACACACATCACAGATTCTAATTTTATGCACCGCCTTTCTCCCTAGGGTCAACACCGGTATAACCAGCGTGGTGGCTAGCCCTGCTAGGGTAGTGCCCTCAGAATAGAGAACCCCTGATTATGTAGTCGAATTAGCCATCAGCTGAACTAGCTCTACTCTGTTACACAACTACACCCCATTCCCAGCTTGTTCACAATTGTCACACCCTACCCTCATCCCCTTTTACCGCCGGGAAGGCATGCAGCCTTACCCGAACTATTGTTAGTGACTTAGGGACTATTGGCATGGCAGTGCAACTCACAACATATACTGTCACATCCCTATGGCACCGCCTCAAAGGCACTGTCCACTGGCATCGCCCCGAGGCACCGTCCAGGCCCAGCACTTGGCAAACACTTTAAGGCTAGGGTTTAGATATGGACTCATAATACACAAATCATATCAAGCTGGAGCCAAGTATGCATTCATCACCGATGCCTTTTCGCATCACAATCTATATAATCTATCAAGCTGGGTAAGGCACACCCAAACCCTTGCTTGTTCACAACACATCACAACACTACAAAATCAAACTAGAATCCTCCAAGACCCCCTTCTCACACAATCACATGACCCCAAGGTTTTACTTCTAGAAACCATAACCAACACACCGTTGAGAGCCCATACTCCCAATGTTCTCATAGCTCTACTCTATGATTCAACGTCATGGTGACTACACTCTATGGTTTGTTATCACCGTGGTTGCACACTAGGGTTTGTCGTCACGACGGCTTTCTGATTGAACCATATTTTTACATAATATTTTATGATTTATTTGGGATTTAAATGCATTTTATGAAGCATTATTGCATGATTAAGCATTAATTTTGGTTAGGAACAATTGTTTTGAATTAATGGAAATTAGGGGAAAATGTTTACAATTTATTAATTATTTTTATACAATTATCCCTTAAACTTTTGATGTTACGTTGTGCTTAATTTTTGCATTGTAGGTGCTCAAGGAGAAATTTTGAGACTTTGGAGGTCAAAAATTATTATTTTATGGATTAGAGAAAATCACAAAATAAATCCCAGAATTTTTGAAATTTACAAAATAGTAAAGAAAAGGGCCTAAGAAAAACCACAGAAAAAGACCCATGAGTTCTGGAAATTTTAATTGAACCTCCAAAATATTTCAAAACCTTTTATTGAAATCCCTCTACAAACCTTTGTAACTTTTCACTTTAGTCCCTGGGCCATAGGTTGTAGTTTGGGCCTTTGCTGGATAATGAAATGCAAAAACGAAATGCACAGATCCGAATAGGCTGATGGATATGGAAATATGGATATGCAGCAACCCGAATTGAAAACGTGAGTTGAGTTTATATGCAGAGGGTGTGGCGCCGTGCAAGGGGGACCGAGATCGCATCATCGACCACCTTCATCTTCTTCCCCTTCCATACTCCCTTGCATCACCAGTGACCTTTATCTTCCTCACCATTACCGCCAGCGACCCACCTCAGCTGTACTCCATCACATTCCACCACCAGCGAGCTCCAAACCAAAGCAGAGACTATCGGAGCTTAGTGTTGCTAACAGAGTGGGTGGCGCCGCAAGCTTCTTCACCAACAATCGATCTTGGCATCATTGATCACCACCCATCTCCTTCACCAACTATCACTCCGTCACCATCTTCCTTCTTCATCGCCGGCAGCCTCCTTTATTTCCAACATCATCTGAGCTATAGCGTGCCTCTGCTTCTGCACTCACGCAGGTCATGGATCTGTTCTGGACTTATCCCAGCCGTCGGTCTGTTCCGTTTTTAATCATCCGAGCAGTGGCTATCTCTGTCCTGTTCTGAGTTCAAATCCTGCCCCAATGCCTTCCTTGAATTAGTGCTAATTGATTATTTTAATCTGTGATTTAATATGGCTGGGTGTTTGAATCAGAATATAATTATATCTCTTGAAGTTATTCTCATGATTGGCTAGGTAATTTTGTGCTCTTGGAGATGAATTGGAGATGGCTTGAGCTCATATGTGCTTCAAAGGGGAGTTTATTTTACCTATAGTTCATTATATTTGTGATTTCTTAGGTTTAAGAATTCATTTATGTAATGAAACTATGATTTTAGTTACAATTTTTATGAATTGAGTTGTTGTGATTTAGAATTTGTAATGAGGATTTGTACTCATCAATATATATGGTTATATATATGTTTCTCTATGATTTTATTGATTTCTATCTATTCAACATGGTATTGTTGGATGGTTTGATTGAAATAGAATTGTAGCTGAACCTAAATGCATTGCTTATTCCATAGTCACTCTCTAAGGGGTTTTAATAATGTTTAAATAAATGGGTTCATGAGTTTAAGCATTATACTCAATGGTAATTGAGGTTTGGTATATTAGAAAACTTAGAGAAACTCATTACACTAAGAGGGCTTAATGGCATTTCAAGGGTAGGGGTTCTTCTCTTGTGATGCTAGACTTAATGGTAATTGAGGTTTGATATATTAGAAGCTTAGTGAATTAACTCCCCAAATATCTTAATTGAGCAAGAATTGTCATTGAAAACCATTTCCAAGAGCATCTTCATCATTTGCATTTCTAACCCATTCCATTCCATCTCAGTTTTATTCCAGAAATCCAAAAATATTAGTTTTTAAAGCATTTTAGTTTAATTGCAATTTAGTTGTTAGATAAAAACTTAAAAACCATTTTTAACTCATTTTATGTCAATCATTGCACTTAGTTTCTAGGTAATTAATAAAAGGCTCTTTGAGAGACGATCTGGGATTGCACCCTATATTGCATTCCTTGGTTATTTTTGAAGAGGTTACCAAGGCACAAAACTGACAAAGCCTATTCTTCACTTTCACAAAATCACATCCCCCGTATTCCACTGCCCTGAAGGTACGATCCTCCTACCGTCAACACCGATGGGCCGCAGGTGAAGAAATAGCCTTACGGCTCACATAGTCTCATCCCCTGTATTCCACCGCCCTGAAGGCACGGTTCTCCCACCGACAACACTGATGGGTCGCAGGTGATAGACACACAAATAGCCTCTCGGCTTTAACATAACCATATAGTCTCACCCCTTGTATGTTACCGACCCAAAGGCACGGTCCTCCCACCAGAACACCGATGAGCCACAGGTAGTAGACTCATAAATAGCCTGATCGATCAGATGTCACCGTAGATAGCCCTCTCCGATCCATATCCTCCGTAGATAACTCTTTCCCATTGCTAGATTAACCACCAGCAACCTCGGGATACCTGATATACATTTCAATTCAAATATAGTACTAGACTTTGGTACCTCAGACCATCCGAGTCAAATCAACTTCCTAAGAATTAGCCCAGCTATTAAGTATGATCCTTGGATCACAGTTCATCTCGTAAACATCAACCTCAGTTAAACCAAAAAATCACTTCCCTCATTTCTACGAAGCATCATTAACTCCAACACAAGTTCAAGTATCTCTATCACCCTAAGGCATACTCGTCCCCTAGGTCTTAGGGCCTTTAAACACACAAGTCCAGTATGACATCACTAGCATGTAATATGATACCGTCTAGGGTTCCTCACCCAATATCAGGTGGGTGTCATGATGAACCTAAAGCCTTAATATCACAATCATTGGAAATCATTTTCCTCATTCTCTAATCAGACTTATCTTTCCCTCACACAGGATCCGATGGATCATCTTTTATAAATGATCATTAATCATGGAGAAACCTTAAGACAATCACTATATCTCAAGTTTTCATGACCCTATCAACTTACTTCCCAGGGGGTCACCCATCCTAGGATTTTCCTGGGTTGAGCACGCTTAACTTTCACGTACCTATGCCCAAACGTAGACACTGGCTTCTACTGGTTCTGTCCAAGGGTACCCCGTGACTACCCTTATCTCAAAAGACGTACCGGCTATCTCTGGTCACCAAAATATTGGGTGTGGACCACATATTGGCCTTGGTCGTACCCACTTCCTTGGGTTCCGTAATATCCTTAGACCATTCTCGTCTAGTATTGCACCACTAGCTATCCTTCAGTACTCGCCATTTCTCAGGGCTGATTCATAAATCTGGAAGATACCCTCCTTTGATACCCCCATTCATGCATATTTCCTTGTACTGTGTAATCAAGACCATATCAATATACCATCCTGTTGCTGGAACCACCACTCTGACAGAACCACTTTGGGCTCCTCCAGAACCGCTTTCGGCTCTGATATCAAAATGTCATGCCCTTACCTTGTTTTAACCTTTTTTCAGAGTATTCATAGAAAATGATATGTGGTTTGGTGGGCAACACAGGAATAACATGAATATACTGATAATAAGTGCATGATTACATAAATTCCTCATAAGTGTTCGTACATGATCATTACCATTAATGTAGCCACACAGGGCTACTTGGGTATCTAAACCCGTCCCAATGAAATAGAGACATCTTCTCGTCTTCGTTGCACCAGTGTAATCCCCTCATATGGTTCTCTGCATTGTTCTCAGCATATCTTCTGTCTTCTCCTATTTAAATTGTTGGTAGGGGAGGGTGAGATTCGAGAGAATCTCAGTCAGAGAACAATACCAATATGCATGTACGATAAATGTTTAATGCATGACATGCTTGCATCACATAACTCATGCTCACACAATGACAAATTTGTAAGCTCAATTCTTCGAACAATATACTTATGGCATAGCATAAATTGAAACATAGCTTCAAATCATTCATAAATGTTTCACATAATCAAGTAAAGAAATAGCATGTATCAACACACTAACACAAATATCAAATACATGCAGGAGAGGTAAGTTCCCTCCCTTAACTTTTTTTCACCTCGAGATGTGTGCCTTGTAAAGAGTGCCAACAACTCGGGCTCCATATTCGATCCTACAATTCCAAATGTACCATTTAGACACTTCCATGATGTTTTTGGGGCTTATATGAGCCTTTTATGAAAATTTACTAAAATGCCCCCGGGGACCCGACCCGACCCAGCTGTATCCAGTCCGACTGTACTTTTCCCAAAATTTTGACCTGGGTTATTCTGACATATTTTTGCCCAAGGAATCCATTTCTTGACTCGGAATTATCAAATTCAATGTCAAATTACAAAAATACCATTGGCAGCTCCACTTTAAGGGTTTCAGGGGCGTTTTCGTAATAATGCTTTTTTAGCCTTTTCCGAAAAAGTGACCAACTGTAACCCCACCTAATTTTTGTTCTTGAACTCAATGGAACTATCAAATCATTAAAAATCCAACTCTCAGACCCATTTACAGTCCTGACTGAAATATATGGGTTTTCCGGGGAAAATTGAGGTTTTGCGATTTCGGCTCCATAAACCCTTCCTTTATACTTCTAACCACTTTATTAACTATTCCATTAGGTTACAACTACCATTTAGTACCAATTTAGGTAGCATAACCCTTAGGCCAACCCATTTCCAAAATTTAAAACCAACGGCAATCTAGCAAAATTTCATTGATTATATTGCCCACAGCAGCTAGAATAGTAAATATACAAAGGTTTGGAAGCTACCTCAATCTCCCACTGGCTCTCCCTTGATATGGTTGAAATCCCTAGCTGCTAAACATCCAAATTTGAGCCTCCAAACCTTAAATCATATGCAAAGGAAGCTTATGAACGGAGTTATACGCATTAGGAACCGATTTACCAAAGAAATCGCTTACCTTTATAAGTTTTTCCTCCTCCTTTTCTCTCTCTACAATTTTTCTCTTCCTTTCTCTTCACATCTAAAATAGCGTCAATTTTGGGGCTGGATAAAGAAGAAGAAGATTTTATATTATATCCCTTTTTAATTAATTATTTTTCCCAAGTTCGGATTTTTATAAAGTTTTGGCAGATTTTTGCCCAAACTTTGAGAAATCAGAACTAATTCTAGAAAAATCAAATTGGAGTGATTCCAAAGCCTATAGAACCCTTATTGATTCTAGTTTCAAGGAAAAATATAGAATTTTGCTAGATGGAATTACAAAATTCCCAGAATTTCAATCTTTGCATACTTTTCCAGAAATTTCACAGTTTTTCTGTGCTGACTTCAAAAATTCATATCTTTTTGTATATATCTCTAATTGAGTCATATGACCTATCAAATCAAAGCGTATGATGTCTACTTTCATCATATAAAATTTCATAATTTTGGTTCACCATTTGTGCTTCCAAAACCTCATGACAAGCTCACTACCTCATAGGCGATTTCACCAAAAACATAATTACTTTCTCCAAAATTCACCATTTTAGTTTCTTTAATACCCCAAAGATATAAGAATCATTAAGGAATAAGTTTGGACTCCTAATAAATTAGGGCTTAGCAATCCACTTATTTCAGGCTTATTCTTTAGCCTTAAATCTCAAAATTCGGGGTATTACAGACGCTTCACATACATGACTTCTGAATTCCATGCCATTAATCATGGGAAGGTGATCATGAAATGTAAGTAAAAAATGTTATGAAAGATATATAATAACATATAAGTGTACAATTCTTACTGAAGGAAGGGTTCAACTTGAGTGCAATTAATCAAGAAATGTCTATATGCTTGCAACTTCTCAATTGTTGTTAGTTTGAAGTTCTTAGGTCCTCCAACTGGTTTACCAATGCGAGAGATTAACAACTCTCCTGATGTTGGTGCAAGTTCAGGACAAAGTCATCAAAGTACCTTGAACAGAAATACAGGACCTCATCCCCTATATAACCTTCGGCTATAGAACCTTCTAGCCACACCTTATTCCTTACATAAGATTTCAATTTCCCAAGAAACCTATAAAGTAAAGAAGGAAAAATGATACTAAATGCTGAAAAGGGTGACTAGCAAATATAGGAACTAATAATGAGTATCTCTCAATAGGATATATCCATCGATATTGAACTGGGCCAGCGAGCTTTGTTTCATGAATAAGGTAGACTGTAAGGTAAATCATCATAGTGAAAAAGGATGGAGGAAAGATCATCTCCAAATGAAAAAGTGTAAGAATAATTTTAGATTGCTACTAATTGAGGTACTCAACGATCAAAACCTTGGAACACAACTTTTAAAAGAAAGAACAAAGCTCCACCAAAATGATAGACATATCGGGAGGAAGTGCATTCTTTATAGTTAGTGGAAGTAACTGTTGCATAAGAACATGTGAGTCATGACTCTTCAAGCCAGTAACCTTTCAAGCCTACATATCAATACATCATGAAATGTTGCTTGAATACCCATCAGGAAATTTGTCATGCTCATCTGGTCATGCATCTTCATGAACTCCTATAACACAAATCTTTCCTTGCTTAAAGATGATATTTTGATTTGTTGGGTTCGTTAGGCTGCATATATAGCACATTGTCGCATACATTTTTTTCAATTTGTATGACATCAAGACTATGGAGAAGTTAATTAGATTTCCAATATGGAAGAGTGAAGAAAATGCTTATCTTCCCCTATTGCTGAGGTATAGAAGCAGAAGTCCTACCCGTCTTTCACCTTGCTTTTATTGCATCATCGCTTTTTCCAAATTCGAATCCAACATCCTCAAGCTGATGTAAGATATTTGCACCGGATAAAGTCTGAGATGGTCCTCTTTTTTCCAGTTTCCCCTTGAAACAATTCTATTGCAATCTAAATTTCTGCTTTCCATCAAGAAACCTCTGATGCCCCATAAAGTACCACTTTCGGTTATAGTGAAGGCACATTGCGTCAGAGTCAAAATTGCAAGCTGAACACACCGACCCAGTATGCATATTCCACCCGGATAATGTTCTCAAGCCAGGAAGTCATTAATCGTCCATATCAAGGCTGTATACAAGTTGAACAAAGTCTGCTTGTACACGTCATATATGTCAATGCCGACATTCTACAGGTCAAGCAATTCCGCAATAAGCGGTTAGATATACACATCGATGTCATTACCTGATGCCTTTTTGTCTGGAATGATCATAGACAAAATGAAGGAGCTTTATTTCATACATATCTGATTGAATTATGATTAATTTAGGATTTTAAATGTATTTCCTAAGAAAATATTGGATAATTAAGCACTAATTTTAGTTAGGGACAATTATTTTGAATTAATTGCAATTAGGGGCAAAATGGTCATAATTTATTAATTTTTTTTTTACAATTGCCCCTTAAACCTTTGATGCTACTTTGTGCTTAATTTTGCATTGTAGGTGTTAAGGAAGAAATTAAAGATTTTTGAGGTTCAAATTATTGGGCCAAGTGGAAAGAAAAAAAAATAAGAGAGAGTACAAGCCCAAGGAGCTGAAGCCCAGACCCATTATCAATTGAAAACAAAAAAGAAGAAGAAGAACACAAGCCCATTCGAAACGAAGGATCCGACTTTCTGGTGAAACCCATACCCATCATCAAAACTCTGAATCTAACATTCACCCCCTTTTTGATGATGACAAAAATAAGTGATATAAAACATAATACAGTTAATCTGGCAAGGACAGATATATATATATATATATATATATATATATTAAAGCAAAGGTCTTAGGTTCAATAAACTAGACAACATAAGTGAAGATAAACAAACTAAATATTCTAAATATTTAGGAGACTAAATATCTTAAAAGCTCTGATAAAATTTGATGGATGAAACAACAAGGTTGAGAAGGTTATCGTGTCTAACCATGTTATTGATTCTTCATGCTGTTTGGTGGCTTGTGAGTTATGAAGAGGGTGATGGCTGCTGAGAACTATTCTCCCCCTTTTTGTCATTATCAAAAAGCTTGGGGGGAAGAGGAAGCGAGAAGACAGAAGGAGGAGGAACAACTCTGGTAGGAGCAGGAGGAGGAGTGGAGGTGGAAGGCAAGGTGTGTTCAGAGGGAGTATGAAATTGTTCTGAGGAAGGAATAATGGTAAGTGAGGATGAAGTAGGAAGTGTATCAGTAGGTATGGCTGCAGAAATAGGTGGAGAAGAAATGGGGCAAGGTTGATTGGAGGATTCAGGTTGGGTAGTGTTTTCAGGATTAGACACTTCCTGAGTTTCTTCAGAGGAACTAGAGAGAGGTTGTGGAGTGGGCCAAGGAGAGGTACCAGGCTGAAGCACAGGCTCCACAGTGATATGAACAGGGGTAGAGGTGGAGGTTTCCTGTATAGTATAGAGAACATGGGAAGGTTCAGCAGGTGGAGGAGAGGTGGTTGGAAGTGGTTGAGTTAGAGGGTAGAAGGTATATCAGTATATAGAGGAATGATAAGAGTAGGAGCACTGGTGAGAGAAGAGCCAGTAATACAAGTCTCTAAGTAGTTTAATTTATGCCTGATGTCACAAAGCTGCTGAAGATAATTGGCCTGAAGATTGTAGAGAGACTTGAAGTTCTCATTAACTGCCCCGATTATGCCTTGAATTTGATTCTAAAGATCTTCTCTTAATTGTTGATTGGACCTCATGAGTTGCTCAACCATAGGTTTGAGAGCTTCCTGAATGTGAAGTTGAATGGAGGTACCAAGGAAAGAAGGAGAGGGAGAAGCAGCTCTAGAGGAATAAGCTTCATCTGCCTTAAAAGTCTCAGCCTCCACTCTCTGTCTTTTGGATTGGGGTTCCTCAGGCTTCATCTGCCTTAGAAGTCTCAGCCTCCACTCTCTGTCTTTTGGATTGGGGTTCCTTAGGGACATCCAATGGCAAGGAAATTTTCATTTTTCTAATTTGAGTCTTGCCAAATCTGACCATTCTCTCTTGTTCTTCATCTAGGTACCAGATGTTATTCATTTTGAGGAATAAGGAGACAAGTTGAGGAAAAGGAGCAGGAGTAGTTTTATTGGATCCCATTCTGTATCTCTCAATTTCTTGGTATATGAATTCCCCAACATTTAGCTTCACTTTAGACAATAGACAGGCCAAAAAGTGGAAGTCTCTGTATGAAAAGAAGTTAAAATTCTGGAATTTGTTGACAATAGCTCTTGTATATATGTACCACAGAATTCTTTGTTCATTATTGAGACACATTGAAGAGAACTTCTTTGCTTGTCTTAGTAGCTTAATGATATGATGAATCTGTTCATTAGAGTACTCAGGAATTTCATCAAACTCATCTTTATCATATCCCAGGTAAGTGTTGATGATAGAGGGAGATAATTGCATTTTCTGACCTCTCACTATGGACTCCAGTCTCTCCTCAACTAATTCCTTTTTAATTCCCTTGATTTTGACAGAGTACATATTAGAATAAAAGGTCCTTACTACAGAGGGACTATAGGATAAATCAATTTGAAACTACCTCTGGTATTGTTCTAGGTGCTCATGTAAGTAGAAGCCAAGATTGTCTCTTAAGTAGGAAGGGTCCACAAAGATAACAGGGCACATTAGACGTAAAGAGAATAGATCTTTGTACCTATTTTTCTCATCAAGTTGAAGAAGAGGTCCATTATTAAAATCTGCAGGGGGTCCAGCTTTTTCTTCCTCTATCAAGCTTTGAGATCCCTCAGGCATACTTATCTGAGACCAAACTTGAGGAGTCTTGCTAGGCCCAGCTTCAACATTCTGTACAAGGCTTTTGACAACATTCCTTACGGTTTGATCCAAGCTATCACTCTCGGTAGAGGAATCATTATGGGATGCACTTCCAATGTTTCTGGCTTTAGATTTTGAAGAGGTTACAGTAGCTTTAGATACAAACCTAGTCTCCATTGGCTCTCTAATAACAACCCCTTTAGCTCGAGAAGGCCCCTTAACTGAAGTAACAGCTAACTTGGGTTTGAATTTCTTTGGAGTTTTCTGTGTTGAAGTCTTCTTAGAGGATGATTTTGGAAGAGGAGTAACTTCCTCTTTCTCAATATTAGCTTTCTTCGTTCTCTTTCTGGGTTTTCTGATTAATGATGAAGGTTTAGGTTTTCTGATAACTGAGAGATTTTTAGGGATTTATGTGAGAAAATGGTGATATTTTCAGAGGGTTTTGATCGAAAGGAAGAATCGAAAAGGATTGGAAGGGTTTGTATATGCAGAGAAATTGATTGGTATTCGGATAATGATCAGAGATTGAGCTTAGTTTCCTTATATTTAGGTTAAGAAATATTCAGATAATTACATGCGTATTCGAATAGAGAGGGTGCTATTCGACTACTCAAGTGATTATTCGAATATTGAGAGAGTAAGTATGCATACCTATATTCGGATAGTTCTAGTGATATTCAAATATTCTTGTCTCTGATGATTATAACTATTCGAATAGTTGTCCAAGTATTCGAATAGTCTTTGTTGTCCTGTAACTCTGATTAACCGAATAGTACAAGTAGTATTCGGATAACTCTTCTTTGGTCAGATATTCATGTGCTTTATTCGAATAGTTTAATAGCTATTCAAATAGTCCTCTGTTCCTTGCTTATGGTTGTATTCGAATAATTATTTTGGTATTCGGATATACTTCATCCCTGAAAAAAATGAAAAGTGTAATCTATTCGAATAGAAGTTTTCACTATTCGAATAATCACTTGTTATTCAAAATTAATTTTATTTGAACAGAGCTTTGGTTTATCGAATACTTAGAAAAAAATAGAACTATTCGAATAGTTATTAGAGTCTCTGATTATTTTGACAATAATAACTACTATCACTAATCGAATAATTTTATTTGTATTCAAATACTCTTTTAAATTGAAATCGTAGATTTAATTGGTTACTATTCGAATAATAGATACACTAATCGAATACTTCCATTTGAATCTTGACTTAGTATTCGGATAGTGACTCTGTTATTCGGATAGTTCCCCTTTTAAGCTCTGTAGAAGAATAGCATTATTCAAATAACATATTTATTATTCGAATAGTTCTTTTGAAATTCTCGCCTTTTGTATTCGGATAGCAGTATGAGTATTCGAATAATGAGCCATATGTTCTAAAACTTGTATCGTTATTCGAATATCATTTCTTTTATTCAAATAGTTCTTTTTGACGAAAGTGCCTTATTATTCGAATAACTCTTACCATATTCGAATAGATTTTACAAGACTGAGCAGTATTCGAATAGTTTTATACTATTAGGATAGTCTCTTCCTAATATCTCTGAGTGATATTCAAATATTAATTTATGTATTCAAATACTATTCTTTTAAAAACTTGATTGAGTATTCAGATACCATAATCATTATTCGAATAGTTCTTCTTTTACTTAGATTTCTCCTTTAGAATTTATCTTGCAAAATACATAACTAGAAACTCTGATGCTTAAGTCAGTAATGTTTATCATCAAAACTTAATTAAATAAGTGAATAAGATATAGATTTACTTACAATTCGTTGGGATTTACCATTCCCAATTCCCTTCTTATGTAAAGAAACTGATCTTTTGCCAGAAGTTTGGTGAATATATCAGCTAACTGCAGATGTGTTGGAATAAATACAACTTTGACATCTTTCTTCTGGACATGATCTCTGATAAAATGATGTCTTACATCAATGTGTTTGGTTCTTGAATGCAGCACTAGATTTTTGGCCAAGCTAATGGTGCTCGTATTGTCACAGCATATTGGAATTTCTTTGAGATAGATACCAAGATCTTGCAATTGCTATTTTAACCATAGTATTTGAGCACAGCAACTTGAGGCAGCTATATATTCAACTTCTGTTGAGGATAATGATACAGTGTTTTGTTTCTTGCTAGCCCAAGAAACCACTGCTCCTCCCAGGAATTGACATTGTCCACTTGTGTTTTTTATCTATCTTATAGCCACCATGATTTGAATCTGAGTATGTTATAAGATATTCACTTCCTCCCTTAGGATACCATATTCCCAAATCTATAGTGTCAGCAAGATATCTGAAAATCCTTTTCACCGTTTCAGCATGAGATTCCTTGGGACATGATTGGTATCTAGCACACATACCTACGCTAAACTGAATGTCTGGTCTGCTAGCTGTGAGATAGAGTAATGACCCTATCATTCCTTGGTATTTTGTTATATTGAATTCAGGTCCTTTTACGTCTGCATCAGTAAGGTTGTTGAACTCATGGGTGTGTCAACTCCATTAGCTTGATCCATTCCATATTTCTTGAGAAGTTCTTTGAGATATTTAGCCTGAGATATGAATATTACATTCTTTCTTTGTTTGATTTGTAAACCCAGAAAGAATGTTAATTCTCCCATCATTGACATCTCAAATTCTCCTTTCATTGTGTCAGAAAATTCCTTGCACAAAGAATCATTAGGTGCTCCAAAGATAATGTCATCTACATATATTTGAATAACTAACATATCATTTTTCTTCCGTTTTATGAAAAGAGTAGTATCTATTCTTCCTCTGTCAAATCCATGATTGATGAGAAAGTTGCTTAATCTTTCATACCAAGCTCTTGGAGCTTGTTTAAGACCATAAAGTGCTTTTCTTAGTCTGTAAACACCTTCTGGATTATAAACATCTTGAAAACCAAGGGGTTGTTCAACATAGACTTCTTCTGTAATATAGCCACTAAGAAAAGCACTTTTTACATCCATTTAATAAAGTTTGAATCCTTTGATACACGTAAAGGCTAAGAGTACACGTATGGCTTCCAATCTAGCCACTGGAGCATACGTTTCCTCATAATCAATTCCTTTTTCTTGATTATAGCCTTTGGCTACCAACCTTGCCTTGTTTCTAACAATTATCGCAGATTCATCAAGTTTGTTCTTAAATACCCATTTAGTGCCAATGACCGGATGATCTTTAGGCTGAGGTACTAAGTCCCACACTTGATTTCTTTTAAATTGATTCAGTTCCTCTTGCATTGGTAAAACCCAATCATTATCTGTTAGGGCTTCATCAATGCTTGAGGGTTCCAGTTCTGAAATAAATGCTGAAAAGCTAACTTCATTGAGAATACTATTTCTGGTTTTTACTCCTTCTTCAACATTACCTATTACCTGGTCCATAAGATGGTTTCTATTAAATCTCCAGGCTTTGGGTTGATCAGAAGGAGGAGGCTGACTCTCTTTTTCCTCAAAGTTAAAAGACTCATTTGAGGATTTTGAAATCATTTGATTTGTTTCAGAACTAATCAACTCTGACTCATCAACAACAGATTTGACAGGGGAATCCATTTCATCAAACACAACATGAACAGATTCTTCAACAACACAAGTTCGTTTATTAAAAATTCTATAAGCTTTACTTCTATTAGAGTAACCTAAGAAAATACCTTCATCAGCTCTGGAATCAAACTTTCCCAGATTATCCTTACCATTATTGTGAATAAAAAACTTACATCTGAATATGCGCAGATGACTAAGGTTTGGCTTTCTTCCCTTATAAAGTTCATATGGTGTTTTTCCCTGGTTTGATTGGATATAACCTCTATTAGAGATGTAGGAGGCAATACTCATAGCATCAGCCCAGAATACTTGTGAGATTTCCTTCTCATTGAGCATTGCTCTTGTCATCTCTGTGAGAACTCTATTCTTCCTTTCTACAACACCATTCTGCTGTGGAGTTCTTAGTGCTGAGAAGTTATGGTCAATTCCGTTTAAGTCACAGTAATCTCCAAAAGCTTGGTTTTCAAATTCACCTCTGTGATCTGTTCTAATTGCTACAATTAACATACCTTTCTCATTTTGAACCTTCTTAGAAAAAATAATGAATTCACTAAAAGTTTCATCTTTTGAGGATAAAAAGATAGTCCATGTAAATCTTGAGAAATCATCAACAACGACCAAGGTATATAAGTTTCCCCTAAGGCTTTTTACCCTTGCTGACCCAACTAGATCCATGTAGAGTAGTTGTAATGGTCTTTTTGTTGATATTTCCTTTATGGTTTTGAATGAAGATTTAGTTTGTTTCCCCTTTTGACAGGAATTGCAAATTGAATCATTTTTAAATCTCAGTTTAGGTAAACCTATCACTAAGTCCTTTTTGATGAGTTTATCTAACTGACGCATATTTACATGGGCCAATCTTTTATGCCATAGCAAGCATCCATCATCATTACTAAGAAAGCAATTTTTGGAAGTGTGATTATCAATATCAATAGTATAGTAGTTACCTTCTCTTTTGGCTTTGACTCTTACCTTAAGGTCATCTTTCTTGATAGATAAGTCTTTCTTGCTGACTATAAGACATTCCTCAGAATCGAATATGATCCAGTTGCCCATGTCAGCACTCTGACTCACACTCAGAAAATTATGCATTAGCCCTTCTACATAGAAGACATCTTTGATTTGAATTTTGTTCTTAATTCCAACTTCTCCTATACTAGCAATCTTTCCTAATTGATTTCCACCAAACTTGACTGTGCCTTCTTCCTTTGGGATTATGGAAGTAAACCTTTCTCTGTCACCAGTCATATGACGTGAGCATCCACTATCTATGAACCACTTACTTCCTTTGGATGCTTTGAAACATGCCTACAAAGACAGAAAATTAGGCTTTAGGTACCCATACTTTCTTGGGTCCTTTGTGGTTAGTTTGAAAATATGTGTCTTTGGGTATCCATTTGTAGATTCCCACAGTTCTTCCCTTTTTTGATAACATGACGAAGTGTAGTGACCTTTTTTTGTTGCAAAAATTGCAATGAGTAAAAGGGTTAGAAAAATGCACGGGTTTTTGAAAGTGATTCCAATAAGATTGGTTCCCAATCTATTTCTTTCCTTTTGACTTATCTGTCTTTGGGTCATATCCAATTCCAGATTTTTCATTTGTAAATTTTTGGTTTTTTAAAATTACCTTGAGCATTTCACTTCCTTTAGTGAACTTCTCAAGAGTTTTGGTGAGATCATTATTTTTCTTTTCTAAACTTTGGCAAGTGTTACAAGAAATTGGTTTTGGTTCCTTGAGCTGTTCCTCAAGTAATTTCACCCATTTCTTGTGACTCACAAGTTCTTTAACAATTCTAATAAATTCTATATGCAAAGCATTATACTCATCATGCAATTCATCATAAGAAGGACTTTCAGTTACCTTGTCTTCTTCTGATTGTTCTTGAGCTACCAGACAAAGGTTGGCCGTTTCTTCATTATCACTTTCTTCATCGGATAAGCTGTCTCCCCAGATGGCTGAGACAAAAGCTTTCTTCCTTGCAAACTTATTCTTCTTCCTCTCTTGGTTCCTTAGATATTCAAGGCATTCGGATTTGATGTGTCCAGGCTTCCCACATTCATAACAAATGATTTGCTCCTTAGTCTTGTTACTACTTCCTCCTTTGTTAAAGTTCTTAAATCCTTGGCCCTTTTTATAAAAATTTTTGAATCTTCTTACAATCATTCCCATCTCATCATCTTCAACCTCTTCTTTTGATTTCAGTTTCGTTTCCTCCTTGATGACATTCAATGCTACTCCTT
The DNA here is from genome assembly GCA_963242795.1 of Inga leiocalycina. NCBI lineage: Eukaryota > Viridiplantae > Streptophyta > Magnoliopsida > Fabales > Fabaceae > Inga > Inga leiocalycina. Next base: position 80,735,053 of record OY725320.1, on the reverse strand, counting down.
TCTTCTTCTTGTCATCAATTTCATCTAGTTCTCGTTTGAACTTCAGCTTGCTTTCGTATTCTGATAAGCTGCCAAATAGAGAAGCTACTGATCGCATAGATTCTCCTTTGGCTTCTTTTATTGCTGTAACTTTAGCCTCCCATTCTTTAGAAAGAATGTTTATTATTTTTCTCACTTGGGTGTTTTGATCATAGTACTTTCCAAGTGCTCCAAGTTGGTTCACAAGGTGAGTGTATTTGAGTTCAAACTCAGATATTGATTCTCCAGTCTTCATGCGAAGAAGATCATACTCAGTGACAAGAGTATGGATCCGATTCTCCTTAATGCATGAAGTTCCCTGATGTGCTATTTCCAACGCTTGCCACATCTCCTTGGCAGTTGGAAGACTACAAATTCTGAAATACTCCTTCTGACTCAGAGCACTTTGAATCATGAGGATTGCTTTGCTATTGAGGGTCATGAGCTTTTTATCATTATCATTATATTCAACTGGTACTTTTGGAACAGCTCGCCCTTCTACTGTCTTTTTAGGAATGTAGTTTCCTTCTTCAATGACCTCCCAGAGTCCATATTCTGTTGCCATGATGAACACTCTGAATTTTTCTTTCTAGAATGAGAAGTGTTCTCTATTAAAGCCTGGAGGTCTGGTGATTAAGGCTCCGTCAGGTAGTATTCCCTCACCCATGCTTGCCATAAGATCCTTTTTAGGCTATTAAACCTGCCAAAGAAGACCAAGCTCTAATACCAAATGTTAGTGCAGGCGTTTCACCCAAGAGGGGGGTGAATTGGGTGAAAATAAAAATTTAAAATAAAACAAATCAAGACTGGAAGTCGATAAGGAGAAAATTAAAAGGTTAGGAAGATTTCACTAAGGTGTACGCCAAGGGTTATACTGGTTCGGTCTAAATCATAATGACCTATGTCCAATCCACAGACAGAGCCTGTGCTTTCACTATTCCTTCCAAGATTCAGTGGTTTCTTGGCACCTTGTCAACAGCGATCTAATTCTCTCTTTGAATACTCGCTCCCCCTTACACAACGTAAGTAGGTACCCACCTTAAAGTCCCACAACTTTAAGGTATCTCTTAAAACAAGTGTACAGAATCAATAAATATTCTCTCTCACAGAGTTGGTAATATAAACACTGAAGCGTATGATACAAAGAGGTAATAATAGCTCAAAAATGAATATTCGTCAGTTTTGTAGTTTAGCATCTTAACTCCCGCTTTGATGTTGGTTTTGAAATGCTATTTCGAATATTAATAACACTATTCGAATAGTGGCTTTACTATTCAAATAGTCTTCGTATTAATCAAATAATATAACTTGAAAATTCTTTTGAGCATACATTTATTATTCTGATAATGGTCATACTATTCGAATAATGCATTTGATGTTCACTTTGAAAAGTATAAATCCTATTCGAATAATATACCAACTATTCGAATACTTTCGTTTTGAAGAAAAACTTTCAACTATTATAATAGATTATACTATTCGAATAGTCTGAGGGTTATCAGAATAAAGGCTTGATAGAAATTGAGTGTTAGTATTCGAATAGTAAGTATACTATTCGAATACTTTCTTAGTAAAAATCTTGATGATAAAAATGCAGAGACAAATTAAACTAGACTTAGGTTTGTTATCATCAAAACTCTGAATCTAACACTTCTCTTCTCCACTCTTAGTTTTAGTTCTTCATATTTTTCTATTATTGATCTTCATTGTCTTGCTGAACCTTTCTGCCAAAATTAATTCCATGTGTGGCTAGTTGCTTTACTTCTTGGTAATGGAGACAATGACTTGAGTTCTGCATTGCTTGCTACAGGGGAGTTATCTAGTTCAATTCAATTTCTCAATTGTATATTTTATATTTCCTAGTTTGAGGATGTTATTTATATTGATTGAGACTGAGATTTTGTTTGATTATCTCTGAAGATTGAACCTTTGTAATTGAATTGGATTTTGTGATTTGATGCTTTTGATTGATATATTTCCTTTATTAGGTTCAATGAGATTGCATTAGCTAATGTGTTATTGTTTAGTTAATATAATCAAATTATGCTTTAGAGTGTCTCATTTGAGCATTCTTTTTTAGAGGAATCAAGTTATATTTATCCATTTTAATTGCACTCTAAGTGGTTCCTAATAGTGCCTTAAGGGATATAGCTGTGTTAGCAGGAGTAACTACTGATTAAGAACACTAGACACAAGCGTTCGTTTGGGGTTTTACTTTCAAGACTTAGAGAAAATTAACTCTCATTGCCTTAATTGAACTAGGATAGCCATTCTCTCATTTCCAAGAGCAATCATTATACATTACATACCCATTTTCACATTCGATTCCATTTTATAAAGAAAACACCAAAAATAGTAGCTTTAGGATTTTAATTAAATTTGCATTTTACTTATTTTCAACAAAATTCAAAACACATTTCCCCTTGCTTTCATTACATGACATTAGATTACTTAGGATTCAATAAAAAGGCTCATCGAAAAGAGAGAATGATCCTATATTTCCCTATACGCAATCATTGGTTAATTTTTTATTGTGGACCCCAAGGCTAATGTATGAAAAAGTCCTAATCATGTATAAATATGTATTAAAGTTAGGGAAGTTTTCATATATAGTTTCATCTTTCAATACTGATTTTAAAGTTCCTTTGAAGCCATCTATACTTCTTGTAGATATGCAAATCTTCCACAGCTCGCTCCGGACGCAACAAGGTACCCCACCCACACACACACACACTTAGAGAACTAATCACAAGGCTCTGATCTATCTTTATTGTTTATGTATTTTCTTTTCTGATTCATCACACTCCCCCCAATCCTAAATAAAGCAGCTAGTTAGGGGATTATTTTGTCCCTATATATAACATCTCAAGGGGAATTTGAATCCATGAGCTCTTGGCTCATTAAAAGGTTTATAACCACCAAGGTACCAAAGAAATTTAGCAATACAGTGCGAAAATTATATATGTAATAAACTAAGTTTTCAAAACACTTTATTGTTAGTTTGTTAGAATATAAAGTGGACTTTAAATCCCTAACTAAAATTGTCAATTTATTAATTAACTTTTACTTGTTTATCTATTACGGCCCGTTGCAAATTGGGAGGTTTGAAAGTTCATGAATTTAATAAGCTCTCCTTTGTAAATTGACAATTAAGTGTTAGTGAAATAACAAGTTGAGGTAGGAATCCTATGAATTTTCAAACCTCCCAATTTACAATATAAAAATACACTTGTTAAAATTCTAACTCAACTTGATATGAACAAAATGTCCAACTCGTCGTTTTATAGACTTTAACGTGTTAATTTGTGAGAGGTGAAATGTAAAACATGAATATAATTCAAGATTACTTTTGACACCGTGGATATATATGTGCAGGTTACAAGGGAAAGTAGCATTGATCATTGATGGTGCTACAGGAATAGGAGCAAGCACGGCAAGGCTCTTCACTAGACATGGCGCAAAGGTGATAGTCGCAGATATTCGAGACGAACTAGGGCAAGCATTATGCAATGATATTGGATTGGAATATGCTTCATATGTGCACTGCGATGTTATGAAAGAATCCGATGTTGAAACTGCGGTTAAAACTGTGATTTTTAAGCATCAAAATCTTGACTTAATGATCAGCAATGCTGTCTCAATAGATGAAGCTAAGACAAGCATTATCGACAATGAAGTGAGCGAATTTGAACGGGTTCTTAGTGTGAACCTAACGGGTCCTTTCTTGGGCTCCAAGCATGCTGCTAAAGTTATGATTCCTGAAAGAAAGGGAAGTATTATAGATGTGGGAAGTGTTTGTTCAAGTGTAGGAGGGGTTACAACACATGCATATACAAGTTCTAAGCATGGCTTGGTGGGTCTCACCAAGAACGTGGCTGATGAGCTTGGCCAATATGGGATCCGAGTGAACTGTGTGTCTCCATATTTTGTTGCGAACGAACTTGCAAGAGATTTTTTCAAACTAGATGATGAGGGCTGCTCTAGGATTTATTCCAATCTTGAAGGGATATATTTGCGAGAAGATGTTACTACTATAAATCCAAGTTTTGGTTTGTTTTCCAGATCAAAGTAGTTGTTTTGGGTTCACCTTCTCAATTTTTTATATCATTGTGCATTAATGTTTTTGTATCTCCGTGTAATAAATTTCAGTGATGATGATTTTCCTTTACTATATAAATATCCTTAATTTGAATTTCCCTTATTGGCTCTATATAAAAGAGAAACATTAATTATCCCACGTTGCTCAATTAAAGTAAAGAAATGACTGTTGTTAGCTCTAAAAAAAATCATTAAGATCCAATGATGTTAATTTATCACTAAACAACCACAACTTGATTACAATTATTTGCAAAAAAAATGATAAAAAATGTTGTAATCCGAATTGTTCAATGGTTAATTGTTCACAATTAAAGTAATGAAAGGCATTGTACTGTTTGTCTCAGTTTCTGGGTTGAATAGCTCAATTCCGCTCTTGGATTTTGATGTACTTCTGTCATGAAGTCCCACATCGACAAGATTTAGAGGGAAAGTGAGCGAATTTGAACGGGTTCTTAGTGTGAACCTAACGGGTCCTTTCTTGGGCTCCAAGCATGCTGCTAAAGTTATGATTCCTGAAAGAAAGGGAAGTATTATAGATGTGGGAAGTGTTTGTTCAAGTGTAGGAGGGGTTACAACACATGCATATACAAGTTCTAAGCATGGCTTGGTGGGTCTCACCAAGAACGTGGCTGCTGAGCTTGGCCAATATGGGATCCGAGTGAACTGTGTGTCTCCATATTTTGTTGCGAACGAACTTGCAAGAGATTTTTTCAAACTAGATGATGAGGGCTGCTCTAGGATTTATTCCAATCTTGAAGGGATATATTTGCGAGAAGATGTTACTACTATAAATCCAAGTTTTGGTTTGTTTTCCAGATCAAAGTAGTTGTTTTGGGTTCACCTTCTCAATTTTTTATATCATTGTGCATTAATGTTTTTGTATCTCCGTGTAATAAATTTCAGTGATGATGATTTTCCTTTACTATATAAATATCCTTAATTTGAATTTCCCTTATTGGCTCTATATAAAAGAGAAACATTAATTATCCCACGTTGCTCAATTAAAGTAAAGAAATGACTGTTGTTAGCTGTAAAAAAAATCATTAAGATCCAATGATGTTAATTTATCACTAAACAACCACAACTTGATTACAATTATTTGCAAAAAAATGATAAAAAATGTTGTAATCCGAATTGTTCAATGGTTAATTGTTCACAATTAAAGTAATGAAAGGCATTGTACTGTTTGTCTCAGTTTCTGGGTTGAATAGCTCAATTCCGCTCTTGGATTTTGATGTACTTCTGTCATGAAGTCCCACATCGACAAGATTTAGAGGGAGGGGCGGGGTTGCTTTCTTTAAAAAGAAGTAGGAGGCAGAAACGTGATATGCATTATTGGTCATAATGATAAATGATAAATTTTATCGTCTTTCTTCGTTTTAACCGTTTATTTATTTGACGAGGAGAAGAAAGAAATTAATGATGAATGATGGGATGAAAAAGGACAGAAGGACAAGGAGAGGATCTAGATCTTCCTCTGGACTTTCGAGAAAACTACAGTTCCCGGCCTCCGATCCGAGTTTAAGCTTTTGGTTTTTTTTCTTTTCATTATTTTTTTTCTTTGGACTTCATGATTTTAATTTTTTTTTTTTCCCCAAAAAGGACCCGCCCGTTTTGTAGATATGGCATCTCTTCCACAACTCAGCCAAGTTACTAACATGGTTTATTTCATTACATTACAATTCACTAATATCCCGTTTTTCAGATAAAAGCAGGCTTCAGTCTACAGCTTGCTGGGTATGTTCGATCTGTGAGGAAGCTGCAGACACTCCCAATTCTCATCCTTAATCTCTCCGAAGTATTGATTTACCATTTCTTCGGTAACCAGCTCTAGCCTTGCAGGATCCCACTAATCAACAGAGACAAATAATAAATAAATCACAGAATTTGTGATGCCATATTATAAGAGAGAGAGAGAGAGAGATGAGATGTTATACCATAGGTTTGTTGTCTTTGTCAAATAGCTTAGCCCTTGAACCCTGTTTAGTACGCAGAAGCACGGATCTTATAAATGAAGAACAAGAAAATTAAAGCTAGTTGAACATTTATCAGCAAGTTTAGTAAAATACTCCCTCCGGTCATTGTTATAAGGAACAACTACTAAAATCATGTGGTTCAGAATATTAGCTAAAAGTAATAAATGTACAGCTTTTGTATCTTACTTTCTAATTATAACCTTGTTTAGAAAAAATATATATTTAATAAGGATACGAATGAAAAAAACTGTTTAAAATTTCAGAAAAAAATGATTTGTTCCTAATACTACAGACCACCTGTATGAGAGAAAATCTTCTTTATAAAAAGGACAGGATGGAGTAAAATATGTTTATCCGTCAAAATTGTACAGTGAGTAGCATATATTTTTTCCAGGGCTGACCTCGTAGAAATCATTGCTGACAGTTCTTCGCAACAAATGAGAGATGATATTGTAATCCAGACAAAGGCATTGTTCAATGCTTTGTGCTCTACCTTCTCTCGCCTAATTAATCACATTAATTCAATTTAATTCATTTCATTAATTTGTAATAATTTTAATGTAATTGTTTCAAATAATATATACACCTTGGCCTATAGAGTATATACACTTACTGATCTAAGCCATATCTTGAGGCTTGTAGGACAAGATGCACGCATGTAACTTACTGCATCTGAAATCCACTTTTCTGCTCCTTCAACCTCCATTTCCTTTTCCTACCAAAATTATTATGACATTCTAACAATTTTATATGCTTGTCTATGAATTCCCCATTTTTATTTATTTTTTCCCTAAGAATAAACAATAAACATCAACTTGAACTATGCGTACCAAGGATAGAACAATTTCCTCAACAGTTCCTTTTGAGAAGCATTTATTGATTGTGTCCAGTCTGTTTCAAAAAATTTTTACCGTCATCATTGTGTCTTATAAAACACTGCGAAAAGATTCAAGTAAACTAACAAAAATTTATCAATTAATAACAAACAGAATAACCACAAAATTACCTCTTCAAGGGGCTGTCTTCCTTAAGATCAGCTATTTCACTAAATTTATCAATTAATGCTCTAATTGTTGAAATATCAGAAGTTGCCACAGACCGTAGGGCATTTTCCAGCAAATTTAGCTTCTGTTGCACGTAGGAAAGTGATTTGAGTTTTACGTTAATATGTAATAATGTCACAGTGTTATATATATATATATATATATATATATTTATACACCTTGGAAGGGACAAAATGAGTAGCTAGGCCACATTTCACCATTTCTGCTCCATCCAAACGCCTTCCTGTGAACCCTAGGTACTCCCCTATATATATAAATATTGGAGAATCAAAATAAGCAATTATGTATGACAAGTACAATAAATTGCAGTGTTTTTGGAATCAAATTGGGTCAAAATTAAGTGTAGATAATGTAACAGCCGACAGAATAACACATTTGAACTAATATTACCAAAAGAGCCAGGAAACTTCGAGAGAAAGTATGAAGCACCCACATCTGGATAGAGTCCTATAGATGCTTCTGGCGTAGCAAACACCTATTGATTAAAACAATGATAGAAGATTTAGTCTAATGACCACAATATATTGCACTCAATATAAATATAATATCCATATTACTATAACTAGTTTCTTATTAGTCATTAATACGTACAATAGCTGGTGAAAAAAAATTTTAATAGCTTATGGAAATCGTCTATTTTTCAAGAGAAACTATAAATAGTACAACTTTTAACTAATTTTGTAAAAAAATTGAAATTTAGTTAGTCCCTCTGATCTTATATATGAAGTCCCTTCTAGCTAATTCACTGAAACCAATGTAAGGTAGTTGAAGCAACAAAATTGTCTAAAAATTGAATCTCTTTTTTTATTTTGTAACATCCCAAATTTTGAGCACAGAAACTCAATAATAAGTTTGAAATAAATAGACTATCGAGCTTAGTTGAGCCAAATGTTTTAAGTTTGTCATAAGGAAAAAGGCCATATAATTTTCCAGGCCACTTTTTGGGAAATTTAACCCCTTCATACATTTTTTAAATCCCCAAAATAATTAGAGAAGGATTCTTAGCCTAAGTATTTAGGGGAACTTATTTTATGGGCTACAGAAGCTAATTGAGGAAGAAAATCTTTATAAAATATTAAAAATTAATTTTTGGAATTTAGTTGGTTATTAAATACAAATAAAGAATAGGTAGAATGTTAATTACATTGCCCCAAGCCTAAAGTGCATTTGGGCCAAGATCAAGCCCACTTATGAGTGGTAAAGGCATGGCTCCCCATCATATCAGGAGGGGAAAATTTGTTGTATTAATTAAGCTCAAAACTAGAAACAAAATAAGAGAAGGATAGTGGAAAGTGAGGTGGCATCTACTTCCTCTTAAGATAATATTTTCCCCATATCACTTAAACACTTCACTCCCTCAATCTCGTCATTCTTCATTCCGTCCGGCAGCTTAAGAAAAGAGACGGAGAGAAACCGAGAGCAAAGAAGGAAGGAGGAGAGAGAAGAAGAGGAAGAAGGATGAGCTATCACCCACATGCAAGCCACATTTTAGGTCAGTTCAAGTGCCTAAATCATTATCCTACATTTATTTTCTCCTTTGGTTAAGTATTTAGCCAGTTCATCACTCTTGAAAGTTTGAGTCGAGAGAAAGAAACATCAAGAACAAGAGTGAGAAGCATGGGAACACTAATGTAATCATGGAGTAGGGCTTGTTTTAGTGATTGAGTGCTAGATAATGTGATTGTCATTCTGGGGTTGCTGATATGCGAATTTTGGATGTTTGAAATGAGAAGAGGATGCTGCCAAAAATTATAAGAATATGCTGAAATATAAATATATTAAGATTAAGCATCTAGAGACCCTATGTGATGTATGGTTGGAATAAAGTTGAAATTCAAAATTTTATTCTTATCCCCTGTCTAGTCAACCATTGTTTCAACATGAAGGAGATGATTTTTGTTAAATTTAAGGCTTCTAATGAATTTAAAAGGGATTTTTGTGTAGGACAATGTCCCTAGAGCAAGTTTGGAAGCATTAAAATGAGAAATGGTATTTTCCCTACATACATGTGTGTCTAGTGGCCAGTAGGAACAATAGGGAAGGAGATGGATTTTGAATAATTTAAGTTCAAAAAATGAATTCCTCATATGAATTGCATACGGGTCACATGAGAAGTGAATTTTTGGGCAAGAGAATATAACTCCAAGAGTTAAAGTTTTAAACTCAAGAATAAAGGCTAAGAAAGAGATTAGGGAATGCTCTTCAAAACAAAAGGGTAAGGTGGTTGAAGATTGAAGAAGATGGAGGCACCTTTGTGAATTTTTACTTTATCATTTTATATGATCCTTGGTGTGTGCAATTGTATATTTATTATTTTGGAAGCTTTGTATAAATTCTATATTATTATTATGGGCTGTAACTAAGCTATATAAGGAGTAGGTAGGTGCTATATGTTGCCAAGGTAGATATACTAGATGTATGGCTAAAGTGCATGAAGGTAGATAAGTAAAGTTATAATTATTTTAGTTAAGCTGTGAATTTATGGATGCATGTTGATAGGGCGTCTAAGCGATTTGGGCCCTGACATTTGGTTTCAATAAAGTAGACATTCTAAGATTTCTAACAAGTCCTAGAACATAATTTTTGGATGTGTAGATAGAGTTATGATTTTCTAAAGTTGAGACTAAATTTTGTAATAGTGCTGCAAAAATTATCTGTCCAACTTTGAAAATAGACGTTTTTTGAGCCAAATGGGTTACCAATTGACAAATATCTATTTTTATTATATATTTTCCTTTATTTGAGGATTTTGTCATAGTTAGTGAGCTTAAAATGTCTTTCTTGTGATAAATTGATATTAAGAGTAAATGCATTAAATTAAAACTAAAAAGGGAAAAATTGTCACAATAATTGTAATTACTCTTAATCATTGATTTTTGAGAGGATTTGATGTTTGTTTAATTGTTTTAAACTGTAAGTTCTTGAAAAAATTAAATCAAATCTGAAAATGGAAGTTTGGGGCTCAAATTGAAGAAATTTCAATTTAGTACCATGAACTCTTAAATTTGCAAATTAGTCCCTCCACAAAAATGCGGTGTTTTGGAGTAAAATTAGGTTAGTTTTGAGCAAACCGCAGCGGGAAATTCAGAAGGGAAGCATCGCCACGAGCAAGAACGAACCACACCTCATGCCCTTCATCCCATCTCCACCTTCACCCTTCTTCTTCCTCGCCGGCGGCTTCGTTCTCCACCACAGTCACTTGTGAGCTTCATTCACCACCTCCATTGTCCTCATCTCTCCATCACTGTCCTTCCACAACTCCAGCAACCTTCTCAGACCGGGAAAATAAACATAGCAGCTGTAAACAAGAGGGATCACCATCACCACCACGTTTCCACCTTCACTTTCCCAACGAGCATCACCGTCATCTCTGCCTTCCAAATCGACCTTTAGCCTAAAGATTACAGAGAAGCAGCCTTCTTCCTCTCTTTATTCAAAATTGTCACCGTGGCTTCCTCTATTTCTTTGCTGCTGTCACCCATAACCTCCCTACTTCATCATTAATTTCGTTTTTGTGGTGGTGTTCCATGGCTGTGATTTCTTTTTTTTTTTTTTTTGGGTGAAGAAGATAGCTGCTAATCTGATGGCTAATTGTGGCTGAAGCTTTCATTCCCTTGTGGCAATGGCATGATCTTGGAGCTTCAACAGGGGAGTTTTGGCTCTTCTATTCCTCTATTTCTACTTTGTATTTGTGATTCCTAGGTCTTAAGATTAATTTTATAATGGTGGTTTGATGTATTTAGAGATTGGTTGTAACTTGAGCCTTTGTTAGATACTTGACATTGTGTTTAATTAGCTTAATTATCATTTATTTGTACTAGTTAGTCATTGAATTAATGATTTTGTGAATGTTTTGTGCTAATTTCAAGGTGGCTTTATTAGTGGATCAATGGTGTCATGTGTTTATATTGGTTTCTTGAATTTGAGCTTATAAAATGTGTTTATCATTGGGTTTTAGCATCATTAATTTTAATTTTTCATATGGGTGGCTATTGTTAAATTAAGATTTATGAGAAAATTTAGTGGTAATGCAAGGTAGCTCGGTTATTGGATTAAAAACTAAATAAAATTTTAAATTCATTAATTGCTAGAGGGCTTAATAAACCTAATTTAGAGAAATTAATATTCAAGGTGGCTTGGTATTAATTAATCTAAGTTAGGCCTACTTTAGGGGGCGGCCCTTGGAGTTTTTTTAAACTAACATATTTAATCTCCCATAATTATTTGAAGTAAGGATTGCTTGTGCCATTACTATGAAGGATTGCTCATCTCATTATTGATCTTGTTATTTCTCTCATTTCATTAATTCCATCATCATTCCATTTCATATTTTAAAGAAGAAAATCACAAAAAGAAATAGCATAGAACAAGTTAATTTTTGTTTACAAAACAAGTAGTTTGTAGTAAAAGGATCAAACTCTTCTCTCTTTTTTTTTAATTGTTTTATGTCAATCGTTGCACTTAATTCTTAGGTAATTAATAAAAGGCTTCTTAAGAGACGATCTGGGATTGCACCATATATTGCAATCCTTGGTTCAATTTTGAAGAGGTTTCCAAAGCATAAGCCCGACACCTTCCTTCACCAATGAACCTGGGTCTTATTTGTATTGCAAATATCTTTCTAAGAGCTAAAAATGAAGCTTTGAACCACTAAATTTAGAGTTAAATTGATTTAGCTATGGATTTCCAAAGTTTCAGGAAATCCTACTCCAACATAAAGAGTATCCTATATTCTACTTAAAGAATTTTTAAATTCTTAGTCTGTTTAAGGATACTTTTGGGTCACATGTAGCTTCTTAAATAGCTAAACAAATCTGATAAGTGACCCTATAGTAAGGTGTTACATATTTGCCCCTCACTCATGCATTATCATTGTGCTCTCTGTGTCCCTAATAATAAGATCCCAACAATCGAATTTTGTGGCTTAAGAAAACTGTCAAAAGTATTAATAAGTTCGTAGGAAATGTACTCTTTTTTTTTTTTTTCTAAATATGCTCTTATTTATAAGTAGGTAAACGAGAGAATAATAATGAGAAAAATGATGGATGAGAATGTATTGAGAAAAGATTGTTTGAGAGAATAAAGGCAAGGAGAAGGGAATACATGAACTTAATTAAGGATAAAAAGAGTAAAAATACATTTAATTCTCGGATATATATAATGTGGATCTTATAATAATCAACAGAACGATTCAATTTTAATCTTGTAATAAAGAATGGAGGGAGAGGGAGTACATTGGAATATGATAAAAAGGCATTTCCAAAATAACTCATTAAATACAGTTAAAAACATAAAAACGTTACCTAGGAATATGAGTTTCTTCTTAAACATGTTCAATATGTAAGATCAAACATCAAAGTGTACTTGAGAGAAGAAGAAAAGATGACAAACAGTTCTTTCAGTGACGACTCTAAAATTTGTGTTCATGGATAGACCAGCTCCTCCTCCCATGACCACTCCATTAATGAGAGACACCTTCATATTATTAATTAAAAAGTAAATTTCTCTTTCTTATATGATTAGAACTTAGAAATTAATTAAAATATATAATGCGGGACTAGCAAGCTTACCACTGGCTTTTTGTAGGTTGCTACCAAATGGTCTAATGTAAGTTGTTTCTTGTAAAAGCTTGCGGGATAAGTCCAGTGTCCTATTTCCAATCGCCATTATTTTAAAAGTAACACTTATTTACACCTTCATACTATATTAAAAAACATGTCGAACTTAAACATTAATTGTAGCTACCTGCAATTGAAGAAGTAACTGCTGAGATCACATCGCCACCAGCACAGAAAGCTTTTCCATTAGCCTGTATTAAAATAAAATACAAATGCTTTGTATATAATTAAAACTTTTAATATAGACATGAGATATCAGTACAATATTAAGAATATAATTTAATTAATAAATCTATATAATATAAAATATGTATTATGGAGCTATACGTTATCGAGTTGAATAACGTTTGAGTCATATTTCATCCGAGTTTTATGTAAAATTAAATAGTGAAGGATTAGGGTTGAGAAACCTTCAATTGCTAATTAGTAGAATATAGGTCCCACATCAATTAATATAAAAATAAATGAAAGGTATATAACCATGAGGCAAGTTCCTATCAAATTGACTTAAGTCCATTTGGTAGAAAGATACTCCCAACATATGCCTTAATATTAAGATTTCAACATAATTAAGATAAGATAAGATTTCGACATTATTTACCTTTAAAATTATGAGTTTTACTGAAGGGTCATTCTCATACAACGTCAACCTCTCGTTCATCTGACTTATCTGCCAAAATAAATAGAGAAGCTATTGATTGATATCCAAATCAACGTCTCTTAGCACTTAACAAGTGATTTGCTGTCATCCAAGTTGCTTCCACCAATTGGCCTTTTTTTTTATTTTGGCCTCTTTCAATAAATGCACTTCCTGAGACTTGAACTTGTGTTCTCCTTATGGGGAGAAGTCAATTCACTTACCACCTCAGCCAACAGCTTCTTAGTTTAAGGGGAAAGTTTTAAAAATTAAGTCAATTTGAATAGAAAATTCTTATAAATTTCTTTATATCTTCATGACAAGAAGTAAATCATTTAATTTTGTAAATAAAAAATCATCACTTTATTATTAAGCAACATGCTCTTCAAGATTTTTGAAAAGCTTAAACAGAAACCTATAAGTAGGAAATCGACAGTTTTCAAATTGACAAAATAATAGAAAATAATGCGTTGAGAGAAAATAGACTAGAGATGGCTAATAGGAGCCAACTCGACTAACCATTTCGAGATTGAGACTATTCAGCTTATGGGGCCTGTTTAGTATCACTTCCTTCACAGAACAATTTCCTGCAAAAAGTACCTACACCACACAAAAAATATCAATATAAAATATAAGAATTCTTACAAGCCATGCACGCTCATAATATAACCATGGATGATATATGTATGGTTTATTTTAGGAAAATATTTATTTGGGGTAGCAGGACTGACATAACCATGGATTTAAAAGTTACACTACTTATAAGTTATACAAAGAATACAGCATATTTAATATCAGGTTTTATGCAAACTATGAAGTATGATTGAATTCAACCATGTAATTAATAGCTTGTATGGGTATGTAAAAAAAAGAAGGAAAAATAGAAACGACATATTTGAAGTTTGTCAAAAAAAAACCGAACGAAGAAATTGATACCAGCTGGTTTGTTTCTCTCACAAAGCTTAAACTCAGAGCCATAATTCACAAAATCTCAATTAGGAGTAGTGACGGAGAAAGTGCTGAACTCTATACCACAAGTAATGATATGGTTGAGATCTATTTATATATATAATGGAAAATTCATTGGCCCCCAAGGATGTGACATAATTGAAGTTAACCTCCAAAACTTTCTGAAACTTCATACTGCATCCCTATTGGCCAAAATGAAATTAAGTTTTGTAGGTAAAAAGACAATTATGCCCTTCTTTTATTTTTTTTAGAAGAGTATTTATAAGACAAATAAGGGCATTGACAAGACAAATAAGGACATTTACAAGATAAATAAAGGGATTCGAAAGAATCTAAGGAATTAAAAATATTTTAGTCATTTACAAGATAAATAAAGGAATTTAAAATAACCTAGGGAATTAAAAACATTTTGGCTATTTACAATACAAGCATGAAAATTCACAAGACAAGTATGGATATTTACAAGACAAATAAAGTAAGGGTATCATTGTCTTTTCACCCCCAAAATTTAATTTCATTTTAACCCAAGGGGATGCAGTGAAGTTTCAGAAGGTTTTGATAGTTGACTGAAATTATGTCACATCCTTGAAGGCTCAATGAAATTTTCCCTATATATAATGCTAACTCACTAATTGATAATATTGTTTTTCACATTTTTAATACAAATTAGCATGTGATTGTGATTGAAGATAATTTTTTTAATTACATATTTAAGGATTTGACAATGATTTGTGTTTAGAATTCACTATTTATATTTTTTTACGATTAGCAATTCAATGTTTTTTTAAAAATTGAACCAAATGCTGTGATGATGGCGCAATATTGAATTTTTTGACCTCTTAATAGAACATTTCTTGTTCAAAAATGAAAAGAATTGAACACTTCTTCATCTCTATTATTGATTTCAACAATCAAGGTTTTTGCTTATATGCTTTCATATATTTTAGATATTTTTTACCAGATAACATTATCTTTAAACTATTTCTTTTAGGGAAATGCATTTAATTTGCATGATACACGTCATTTGTTGAAGCCAAATTACTTTGATTAATAATTATTAAACCGTCTCTACAGTTTCACTAAACAATTTAATTATTTGACACTTATTTTAAAAAAGATTGAAAATGCAATTTTAACAATAATTTTTTATATCAGGGAAATACACATAAATATTACAACTTGGAGCTATTTTACCAAACCTATTAACTTAGGGCAAAAGGGAAAATTGCATTTTGGTCCCGAACAGAAGAAAATATGACAAAATGATCTTTTAAAATCTCAAAATTGTATTTAAGTCCATGGAACTTTTTCACAATAAATTTCAATTGTCAAATGCTCATAAACTTATCAGTAGACGTCCATGGACTTGTATGTGAAATTGGAATTTATTACAAAAAAGTCTCACATGACTTAAATACAATTTTAATATTTTAAGGAATTATTTTATCATATATTTTTTTTTATTTGGGACCTAAATACTTTCCCTAAAAAAATCTTGCGTCTTGGTCCTTCTCTTTCTCTCTCCTTTCTCCCCGTCTTTCACCGTCAAATCAAACCCCTCCTTTCAATGCCTGACGTCCTCCGCAAACTTCCATCGGACTTACACTACAAAAAAACATGTTATTACCAATGGAATTACCCACGAAATTATTTCCGTCGGTAATTTCTGACGTTTTATAGACGGATTTTCCATCGGAAAAATTACCGATGGAAAAAAATTCCGCTGTCGGTAAATATTGACAGATTACCCATGGAATTTTTTCCATTGGTAATTACCCATGGAATTCGATGGTAATTTGAATGAGAAATTACTGACGGAATTCCGTGAGTAATCCGTCTCAAATTACCGACAGAAAGAATTCCTTCGGTAATACTGACGATTTACCTACGAAATTTTTTCTGTCGGTAATTACCCACTGAATTCTGTGAGTAATTTGAAAGAGAAATTACCGACGGAATTCTGTGGGTAATTTGAATGAGAAATTACCAATGGAATTCCGTAGATAATCTGTCTTAAATTACCGATGGAAAAAATTCTGTCAGTGAATACTGATGAATTACCCACTGAATTTTTTCCATCTGTAATTACCCACGCCTTACCCACGGAATTCCGTAGGTAATCCTTCGATAAAACTAATAATTTGTTTATTATCTTTTAATAATTTATATAAAATAATAAAAATAAAAATAATCTATAACAAATAAAAATTTAAATGTCATAAAATTAATATTTAATATAATATATTAAATATATATAATATTAATAATAAAAATTTTAAATGAAATAAGAAATTAAAATTTTTGAACTTTATATCATAAAAAAAATATAAATATATATTTAATATTATATATATTTATATTAATATTAAATATTTAAATGAAATAAGAAATTAAAAAATTTTAAATTTATATTATAAAAAACGAAATATATATGTAATATTATATATATTTATATTTATATTAAATATTTAAACGAAATTAGAAATTAAAAAATTTTATATTTTATATTATAAAAAATGAAATATATAATTATATATAAATATATATTTAATTATATATATATATATTTATCCTAATATTATTTTTTTTTAAATTATTACATTATATATATTATTACGTGAATAAATAACACAAGGTTAAAGCAGCTTAACTGGCAGAGGCATTAGAACACATACCAAAGGTCCAAGGTTTGAATCCCACCTTTGTCACAAAATGTAACAATTATCTCATAGAGACACGTGGCACAAGATTAGAGGGACACGTGGCTTTTGCTCGCGGGCCGCGCGGGGCTAGATGCGGGGGGGGCGTGGGGGGCTGTCGGTGATGTCCACGTGGCCTCTTTTAAGGTAACCACGTGGATTTTATTTTTTTAAAAAATAATATTAAATTACCGACGGATTACCCACGAAAAAATTCCGTGGGTAATTACTGACGGAAAATTTTTGGTGGTTAAATTCCGTCGGTAATTCTCGATGAAATTAAATTCCGTCGGTAATTACCGACGGAATTTTTCCATGGGTAAATTCCGTCGGTAATTTCTAATTGAATAAAAATTCCGTTGGTAAATCAATTTGCCACAGATTTTTTAGAGATGGAAAAATTCCGTTGGCGATTTGTCGATAATTCCGTTTCTGTCCCTAATCTGTTAGTAATTTTATTTCAGAGACGGAATTCCGAGGGTAATTCGCTGTTTTTTTGTAGTGTTAATTACATTTGTAAATGATCTTTTAATTAATAGCGTTGCTTGATGCCAATATAAAGAAAATAAAGATGAGTCTATGATATATCACTCTAATTTTTTTTATAAATCCTGTTTAATTAAAATTATTGGTCTTATTTATAAGTCCAATTTCAGTATAGTAAATGAGATTGTGACAATTTTGCCTCTATTTATTATACTAATGAAAGAATAATTTAAAAATAGATAGAGAATAAAGAGTTGAAAAATATTCATTCATAAATGAGGGCATAATTGAAAATTTATCTCATAAACTCTCATTGGTATATGAGGGGTGTGTTTGGGATAGAGGTAGGAAAAATGACTTATATAATCCGGGCTTATTAAAAATGATTTAATAAATAAGTCAATATTTATAATATGATTTATGTTTGGATGAGCAGTTGAATAAGCGATTTTTCATAAGTCAAAACGTGTTTGGATTAGCGATTTATATAAGTGCGTTTTTAAAAGTAAAAACTTGAAGGGTATTTATATATTCTTCAAATTTTAGATAGATCATATATGTGATATCCAACAGTAATATATCATCAAAACCAGGAAGATATTTGAAAATGCAATAATTATAACTTCTTCACTTGAGTGCATGAGAAAAGGAACAGAAAGTCTTTCTAATTATAGATTTCTGGCAATTTATTTCTATTTCTTCAATAATTTGTCTATATATTTAATGAGATTTAAATTTAAATGTTAAAAAGATGACGATGGATACAATTTATAAATTACTATTAATAATTGATTTTTTTCCTTATATAATTTTATCAGGAAATATGCTACAAGACCCCTTAACCAAATAACGAAACCATCATAACGGTAATAAATTCATGTTGCCAAGTTTGGACCCAAAAAAACAATGCTGCAGCTTTTTTTAAAAATAAGTAGGTATCTTGGGCTTAAAATATAAGCTGCGTTTTTGGGCTTTTTGGATTTTTCAATAAGCTATCCCAAACACATACAAAACGGATTATGTTTCAGTTGGGCTTTTTTAAGTAAAAACGGGCTTATTTGGGCAAAATAAGCCCAACCAAACACACACAATAAAAAGGACTTATAAATATAACTAGAGTGGTAATATGTGTTGCTTGAGGCTGGTATTTTTTGGGAAAAAAACAAAATTATCTTTTATATGAATGAATTAAAAAAACGGAAGATTTAACGAAGACAAGGGCCTGTATGATTTTATTATCTATCTTTTATGTTCTTCAAACAATTTTATAGAACAAGTTTTGGAAACAAAAAATTTTAAAATCTTTTTGAACCATTATTATTTTAGAAAAAAATATAAAAGATGAAGTGTAGGATGAAAGAACAGTTTGCTAATTTATTAGCATGATTCTCATTAATAAAAATATAATATTGTCTGCCTCTTTACTAATTTTATAGAGCAAAACATAACAATACATTAAAAAAAATTCTAATTTTTTATTTTATAAACATATAACCCAGAATACATTTTTAAACATGATTTCTTTTATTTTTTATTTTATAAAATAGAAAACCGTTTTGAAAACAGAAATCAAACACCCAAGTAGCCTCCATGTGTTGTGGCTTGTGAGGCTCAAAAAGAATCTTCTGACAATGCCACTATTATTGCGTCATTTTCCCTTTTTGGTAAACCACGTCACAGATCGTTTTCCTCTTTTGGTAACGTTTCATGTGCCAAGTCATTATCCTTTTTTGGTAAAATGCGTCGTTCATCTCAATTATTGATTTCAACAATCAGGGCTTCCGCCTATATGCTTTCATAATTTTATTAGCTTTTTTTTCTGCCATCCCTCATCTAGTAGAAGCGACTCACACACAACCATCATATTTCACAGAGCATTGAACTGGCAACCACGTATACTTGAACCAAATCTTAAGAACTTGTTTGATATTACTCTCTTCCTGTTATCTGACAACATAAAATATTAAAAAGAGGAGGAAGATTTTATTAAAATTATCGCTCCCCTCCCCTCTAAAATTGGGGGATTTAAATGGAAAGAGTAATATTTTGATATAGTTTGACTCAAAAATATTTGTTATATTCACAAATTATCCTCTCTTTACCTTTTTTTTTTTTTAATAAAAAGCCAAATAACCCCATGACGCATTATGGTCATCCACCAACCGACATGCCTTTGTCAGGAATAGTGACAGCATCCCCGATGACGACTTCTCATCCATCACTCAACATATCATTGTTGTCATCTTCGCTATCTCATTGATGACCATTGCACGTCTCTCTGAACCGGTTTACTGCTCATCCAAAAGGATTAGCAGGGAGAGCCCTTTTAGATTTAGATTGTTTAGATTTGATTTTTTTAAAAGTGGTGATTTTTTAATAAAAAAAGTATTTTTTAAAAAATTGTTAGTTAAGAGATTATTTTTATTTTAGATTCTGTATTTATTAAAATAATTTTTTTAACAAAAATAAAACATAAAAAAAATTAAATCTAGACCGTCCATATCTCATCAGATGGTCGAGATAATGAGTACTGATTCCACCTCTCTTCTATGAACATCATTGCACCATCCTTTTTTCTACCACCATCGCTGCTATCTTCTCCATAGAGTTTAAGAAACACAATTTAAATAACAATAGGGTATGATTATCCATATAAAAATATCTCCCCTCCAATCATGAGCTAAATAAGGTAACATTAAAATTATTTGATATGTGATCAGTGATCTTGCAAATTATCCACCAGCTGATGCATCTTTGTCAGTGCTTGCACTGTCGATGGACGCCCTTGACTCATCATCGGCTACTGAGCATTGTTGCTGTGATCTTCCCCATCTCATTTGCCAACACACCTCTCTTCTATGAACAAAATTTATTTTTTTGTATTTTAAACATAACCCAAAACACATTTTTAAACATGTTTTCTTTTATTTTCTTTATTTTGTTAAAAAAATACTGTTTTGAAAACAGAAATCAAACACACGCGAGTTGCCTCCATGTGCGGTGGCTCAAGAAGCATCTTCTGATGATGTCACATTTGTTGCGTCATTCTCCTTTTTTTTGGTACACTGTGTCATTCTTCTTTTCTGGTCACCTTTCATGACTCATTTTTTGGTAAATTGCGTCATTTTCCTTTTCTGGTCACCTTTCATGACTCCTTTTTTGGTAAGCGTCATTCTCCTTTTCTGGTCACCTTTCATCTCAATTATTGATTTCAACAATCAAGGTTTCGGTTTATAAGCTTTCATAGTCATATAAATACTCCCTTCAATCCTAATTATAAAATAAAATTAATTTTTTTAGAGAAATTAAAAAAACCGATTAAATTAATTTAGAATATTTATATTTATATTTTTTTTTCTTCAAACTAATAAATTGAAATATAAACCGAAACCTCTTACTTAAACCAAAACTTAAGAGCTTGTTTGATATGAGGGATTTGTAGGAGGATTTTAATTTCTCCCCTCCCCTTATTTGGCAACATAAATATTTAAAAGGGGAGGAAAAATTTACTAAAATTATTCCTCCCCTCCCCTATGAAATTGGGAGATTTAGAGGGAAGGGGTAATATTTTAATATGGGTAGACTATTTTATCTATAAATTTTTTTTATATCCATGAACTATCCTTTCTTTCGTTTTGTTAATAAAAAGCCAAAGAATCCCATGACACGTGGTTGGTTAGAGGGTCATCCACCAACTGATACGTCTTTATCAGGAACAGTGTCGACGCCGACGACTTCTCATCCACCAGTCAACGCCATTGTGCTGTCATCTTCTCTGTCTCATTGACCATCACGCCTCTCTTCTGTGAAATCATGGCACCATTTTCTGTTTCTCTACCATTATCGTTGCCCTCTTCTCCATAAAGTTTAAGAAAACAATTTAAATAAAATAACGTAAGATGGTCTTTATAAACATATCTTCCCGCACTCAGAACTAAATAAGGGAACATTACAATCATTTAGTGTGTGATCAATGATTTTGCTAATTATTTCTCCCCTTCAAAAGGGGGATTTGGATTTTGACATGGTTAGATTGTTTTACCCATAAATATTTTTTATATTCTCAAACTACCCCTTTCTTTCATTTTTTTAATAAAAAGCCAAAGAACCCCATGACACATTATCTTGTAAATATTGTATGTGGATATGTTAAAGGAAGAAATCTCATATAACTTAATAATAGGAATGCCCTAGCATACAATTAAATATGAGCTTGAGTTAGTAAAAAAAGCTTATAAAAGGAGTTTTTGAACTGATCGTTGGAGATGATCATTGGAGTTTTAATAGATTGGTTTAATGACATTTAAAATGTTTTATTACATTAAATCTTTATTAACATTTGTTTTGTAACTGTCATTTTGATTGTTATTAAACCACCTTTTTATGGCCATATTATTGCTGCTCAACAGTCACATGATTTCTACCTATACAAAGCAATGTACAGAGTAATGTCAATAGCACTGAGGTTACGTGATGCCGAGCTCCATCCCCGAGTGTAAAGGAATTTCACTTCTCCCAACAAGTGTGCTTTTTAGGATTCGAACTTGTATTCACCTCCTTATGGGGATGAGGACGCTTACCACCTCGACTAACAACTTGTTGGTGGAGAGAGAGGGAGGGTTGTCCACTAGCTGATACGTGTTTTTCAAGAATAGTGCTAGCACCATCGATGCCAACGACTTCTCATCCGCCACTGAACACCATTAACGCTATCTTGCTCATTGACCATCACACCTCTCTACTATGAAAATCATCGCACCATCTTCTGCTTCTCAACCATCATTGCTTCCGTCTTCTATATAGAAGTTTGAAATAAAATGCAATTTAATTAAAATAAGGTAAAACTGTCTATTAAAAAATATCTCCTCACCCGAACTAAACAATGTAGCATTAAAACCCCTATCCCCTCTCAACAATCCAAATGAGTTAAAATTAAAATCCCCCCTTTTGAGCTAGAAAGACCCTTAAAGAGGTGCTTAATTAGTCTCAATTGACCCAAACAACTCTGACACCATTACTTTATTGTTAAACCATTTCTTTTAGGAAAATACATCTGTTTGATAAACGTCATTTATGGAAGCCAATTTACTTTCATTAATAATTATTAAACCATTTATACATTTTGATTGAAAATTATACATTATATTTAACATATTTTTAGAAATAAATTATTTACAAATTCTATAAATATATTAACATCACAAATATGATCGATTTGATAGAAAGAAAAATATAAAATAAACTATATAAAAATATTAACATCACAAACATAATGATCATATAATGCACAACTTCTACGTCTTCTATCAACAATAAATAAAGGTAGACCAAAATCAACAATAAATAAAGGTATCAGATTGAAATTATCTGACTTCAATACATTTTATTGATTATATTTCGACGTTATCTGATTGAGTTTTGTGTGTGTGTGTGTGTTTTTTTTTTTTGGACTTTTCACCTACGACATGAGACAAAAACGAATTATTAGAATTGTCGCTACTTGAACATCTAGTTTGCGATTTGTAGTGGCTAATCGTGCAACATTAATTATTCTGAACTTTCTAGATACAAGGAGTAATTTCACAAAATAAAGCAGTGTCTAAGATTCATGGTTATTCAAATCATACCAGACCAGCTAATTCGACCACAAAACTGACAAACCGGTCATCTAACAGGTTCGGTTTGGCCGGTTTGACTGGTTCAATGCTTATTCAGAATTTCCTGACTTCAAAAATTTATATATAATTTTACATATTTTCAAAAATTACAAATTAATATTCTATGGAAAGGTTGAGATGTCTACTTTCTAATACAAAAATAATCATTCAAAAATATTATCATTTTATCCTCAAAAATTATTAAATTCCAAAAGTATTACGAAGAAGTATTATCGTTCAAGTTTACTTCATCACCGGTCTGGCCCCAGGTTAGCTTCAATTTGCCTCTAATCTAACTCACTGACCCTTAACCCCTAACCAGACCAGTTTAGTGGCCGGTTTAGGTTTAATAACCTTTCTAAGATATATGCGAAGTGTAATGCCATTGGGTCTTGCACAAAAAAAAAATCAAAAAAAGTGGAATTGGGAACCAGATTTCTCATTTTCATTTAAATTGAAATAAGCAAAATCAAGAATTTTTATTGAAATGCCAAATAACAACAAAATGGGGAAGCAAATATCTTCACCAAACGACATATCAATATCCAAGAGGTGTGACCTAAGCTTCTCTTCGTTTTTGTTTTGTGTTTTGTGTTTTTTTTTTGGTATAAGCTTCTAATCCTCTTATTCATGTTAGATTGTTTTCTCCACCTAATTACTTACATTTCATTTTAGCTAGTTAATATAAATTCTAAGATATTACTTAGAGTTATAGACCCAAATTTTTAAATTGGTTTCATCCTTTTTATAAAATCCAGTTTAGGCTCTAAATATTAAATGCAATTTTACCAAATTTACCCTTAATTATTTCTATTATCTCTCATTATCTTTTTCTCATACATTCTTTCATCTCTTTTCTCACTATTTCTCTCTCCCATTTACCATCTGATAAATAAATAAGAGCATATTTTGGAAAAATACAATTACTCCATTGGTCACTATTTATAAGGTATTATTTTTTGAATTAGTCCTTCCCTTTTTATAAACTCATCTCTGGGTTTTTCTGAGTATTGAATGCATTTTTAATTACCATCTTACCATTACCAATGTTACCCTTATTTAATTTACTTCATACACTCTCTTTGATAATTTTTTTTTTTTGGGGTGAAATGCTCTCTTTGATAATTTTCCTCAGTATTACTCTCTCTCATCTACCCAAGGACATGTTTAAAAAAAAAAGTATATCTCCTACGCATTTATCTCCTTACACCATTTTTATCAATGGATGGAGGGAGTACTTTTATTATTTTTTTAATGAACACAGAGTACTTTTAACTAATATTAACAGATTTCTTAAAGAACAGTACAATTCAATTATTTTGATTTTATAAAAAGGACAGGAAGGAGTATAATTAATTTTTTTCAAACTATATTTGATATTTAAATAATTTTATAAAAACTAATCAGATCACGTTAACTATTTAAAAAAAAATGTCATAAAATTTAAAAATAAAATTTTATGCTTATAATTTATAAAAATTAAAATTCACTAGTTTCATCGAATGTTAAATAAAAAATTAAAACGATAAATTAAATTAAAATGAATACAAAAGTCAAAGTGCCACATAACACAGGTAATATATTGATTTTAAAAATCCAATAAAAACACGCGGGCCATTATTGCCGAAAATTTTCGACAATTTACTTAAAACAAATTCAATAAACCAGCAAAGGAGTTCGAACCAAACAATTTATCTCTAACCAATCTAACCAGTGAAGATAAATAGATTAGTAAGATTCCTCAAAGGTAATTTAGTCAATTTCATCATTAAGATAGTTGTGTATAAATATCTATTCAAGTTAGGGAGGTTTTCACATAGTTTCATCTTTCAATACTGATTTCAGAGTCCCTTTGAAGCTATCATCAATAATACTGCATCTGTAAGTTCTTTGAACATATGGCTAGTCTTCCACAGCTCGCTCTTGAGGCGACAAGGTACACACGCTCAGAGAGCTAATTAATCATATGGCTCTTCAATCTTTTTTGTTTATCTATTTTCTTTGCTCATTCATCATACTCATCCGGTCTTAAATATAGAAGCTAGATAAAAGGATTACTTTTATCCTATATATAAGACCTCAACCCATTTTGACTCCAAAAATTGCAATTTTTTTTTTCAAACTATCCTTATTGAGTGCAGATTGTGATGGAGTTTCCACAAGATGTAATTTTGATGCAAATGATGATTAAAGAAGGTATTTTAGGAAATATCAATACACTTTTTTTTGTAAAAAAACAACTAATTTAACTAATTTTCTTAGTCTTTGCAAATTAATTATCTAGATCCTAA
Organism: Inga leiocalycina; assembly: GCA_963242795.1. Taxonomy (NCBI): domain Eukaryota; kingdom Viridiplantae; phylum Streptophyta; class Magnoliopsida; order Fabales; family Fabaceae; genus Inga; species Inga leiocalycina. The sequence goes on along the minus strand of OY725320.1, from coordinate 80,709,540 downwards.
AGTAAGGAACGGAAGGAGTGGTATGTAGCATTAACTAGAACAATTATCCCTTGTATTCTAACTATTGAGGGGTTTTGATTTATTTAATTTACGAAAAATAATTAAATGAAAGACCCAAGTTACCCTCCCTCTTTACCTAGTGGGGATCCGTTCACATCTAATCCAATATATTGGGACCCTTTATCTAGATTAGGGCCATCAACTAACTAATCATTGTAATATCTCTAACACCACACTTTTATTAAAAAAAACTCATCTCATGTATTTACCTCGTACAACACAAAATTATTTAAAATAAATAATCTAAACAAGCACACATCTTGCTCAAAGTCGTATGCAAACCACAAAAGAATTTATCAGAGTAAAAAGTTCTTTTAGCATATCTAATAAATTACTTTTGACGCCATGGATATATGTGCAGATTACAAGGGAAAGTAGCTTTGATCACAGGTGGTGCTAGGGGAATTGGAGCTTGCATGGCAAGGCTCTTCACTAGACATGGCGCAAAGGTGACAGTCGCTGACATTCGAGACGAACTAGGGCAAGCATTATGCCATGATATTGGATTGGAATATGCTTCATATGTGCACTGTGATGTTACGAAAGAATCCAATGTTGAAACTGCGGTTAAAACTGCGATTTTTAAGCATCAAAAGCTTGACATATTGGTCAACAATGCTGTCTTAATAGATGAAGCTAAGGCAAGCATTATTGACAATGAAGCAAGCAAATTTGAACAGGTTCTTAGCGTGAACCTAACGGCTCCTTTCTTGGGTAGCAAGCATGCTGCAAAAGTTATGATTCCTGAAAGAAAGGGAAGTATTATAAATGTGGGAAGTGTGTGTTCAAGTGTAGGAGGGGTTGCAACACATGCTTACACAAGTTCTAAGCATGGCTTGGTGGGTCTCACTAAGAATGTGGCTGCTGAACTTGGCCAATATGGGATCCGAGTCAATTGTGTGTCTCCATATTTCATTGCAAATGATGCTGCCAAAGATTTCTTCAAATTAGATGATGAAGGTTGCTCTAATAGTGTTTATTCGAATCTTGAAGGGATACATCTGCGAGAAGAAGAAGTTGCTCAAGCTGTGTTGTTCTTGGCTAGTGATGAATCCCAGTACATAAGTGGGCATAATCTAGCCATTGATGGGGGCTTTACTACTATTAACCCAAGTTTTGGTTTGTTTTCAAGAACAAAATAGTCCGCTATTCGTGGGATTATCGATCTGTTAGTTCTATTTGGGATCAATGTTTTGGTTTGTTTCACGATCAAAGTAGCTGAAATAGCACTTTAATTGCCTCAGGTTATAAATAATAAAACCAAATTAATGCAATATAGTACACAACACAGGTTGTTTCACTTTGAGAAGCTGATTCTGAAACTAATTCCTAATAAACTAAGTAATTACAATGCAAATTTGACAAGGGTAAAACATGATTGATTGATTTTCAAAATTATGAATTAAATGAATTAAAATATGTATTTTTGGATTTTTTGGAATAAAAGTGGAATGGAATGGAAATTGGTTTTGAAGAGTGTGATAAAGCTTCCTAGAATAATGAATTTCATCTATCATTTGCTTCATAAGATAATGGGAGTGCGCTAATTTGACAAAAATACCCAAAAGACTCTTTGAGCTAGCTTGAGTTGGTGAATTAAATCTCCCACACCGAGCAAGACTTAATCCCTCTAACCGAAACTCAATACAAAACACTAGCAATTGCAATCAAAGTCCCTCAAAATACCAAATCTCAAACATCATTGATTCTAATGCATTAATCAATGATTATTCCTAGACCTATAAAATAATCACTTCTTAAAACACTATTAGAAACAACTTTGTATGCAATTTATGAAATCACTAAGTTTTCTAAAATACCAAACCTCATCAACCGATGAGTCTAACATAAAAGGAGAGGAACCCCTACTCTAGAGATGTTATTAAGCACTCTTAGTGTATGATTGTGAATTAATTGATGCAATTGGTTCCAAAGTAATCCAAAATCAACTCAATATCCAAACAATACCATGCAAGATAATAGAGAATTAAGAGAATTACAATGAAACATATATGTAACCACATATATTGATTAGCACAATGTTGAACATAAACTAATTTAAATCACAAATTGGTTCAAATAAAGATTAAACCAAATATATTAGTCTTTACTATAAATTACAACTCCTTAAACAAAAGAAATCATAAATATATAGTCAAGCTAATAAAGTAAAATAAAACTCCCCTTTTGTAACTCCAAGCATCAAGAATCAATCAATTGCTCTAGGATTAGAAGACACTTAGCTACTGCAAACCATCAATACAGCATCAAGACGCAAAATCATATAAACAAATCAGAGAAAGGCACGACATGCATGAATTCATAAGTAGAAGAATAGGCACAGTTTGAATAAAGGAACTGATGGTAGTGAAGTGATTTTAGGCAAGATGAGGTAATATGGTGAAGCTGGCGGTGGTCCTCTCAACTGTTTGCCCTCAGCTTTGACTCCCTTCTTTTTGTTTCTTCACTTGCGGCAGCTCTACTCAGCTCTCTTCACAATTCTGTTTTTCTGTCTTAGCTTGCTAGTTCTGTTTTTTTTACCTTCAGCTCCTCACTCTTAGCTTGCGGCCTCCGTCTCCCCCAATCCCGATCTCAGCTCTCTCGTTCTCTTCTGTCTCCCAGCTTTCGCCCCCAACTCCCAGTTCACTCCCTTTAGCTATCAACTCAAGGTCCCTCTTCTTGGAATGATGCTCGCCGATGGATGACAGTGATAAAGGTGGGAGGTTGCCAGCAGTGAAGGAGAGACGATGATGATTGGCAAATGAAGCTTGCCGCCACTCCTCCTCCATTATGCGTTACCTCCGCCTCTTAGCTCTCAGCTACCTCCCACAGCTCCAGTTGCGGCTCTCTATTGCGGCTAAATTCAATAGCCAAAATGAAAATTCTGAAAGCTTTTATGAGGGACTAAACTTCAAACTTTGGAAACTTTTGTGGGCATTACTATAATTTTCAAAACTATTATGCCTTTTCTTGTAATTTTCTCTGAGTCCTTTCTTCATTTAGGTTGTAATTTCTAGAAATCCCGGGTTCTTTTCTGCAATTCTTCCCAAACTGATAAATTTCAGTGATGATGATTTTCCTTTACTATATAAAAATTCTCAATTTGAATTTCCCTTATTGGCTCTATATAAATGAGAAACATTAATTATCCCATGTTGCTCAATTAAAGTAAATAAATGACTGTTGTTAGCTCTAAAAAAAATCATTAAGATCCAATGACGTTAATTTAGCACTAATTAACCACAACTTAATTACAATTTTTTGCAAAAAAAATGATAAAAAATGTTGTAATCCGAATTGTTCAATGGTTAATTGTTCACAATTAAAGTAATGAAAGGCATTGTACTATTTGGCTCAGTTTCTGGGTTGAATAGTTCAATTCCGCTCTTGGATTTTGATGTACTTCTGTCATCAAGTCCCACATCGACAAGATTTAGAGGGAGGGGCGGGGTTGCTTTCTTATAAAAAGAAGTAGGAGGCAGAAACGTGACGCATTATTGGTAATAATGATAAATTTTATCGTCTTTCTTCGTTTTAATTTATTTAAGATTTAAGATTTAAGATTATGATATGATGATTTATAATATATTAAATTTTAACCGTTTATTTATTTGACGAGGAGAAGAAAGAAATTAATGATGAATGATGGGATGAAAAAGGACAGAAGGACTTCGGAGAGGATCTAGATCTTCCTCTGGACTTCAGAGAAAACTACAGTTCCCGGCCTCCGATCCGAGTTTAAGCTTTTGGTTTTTTTTCTTTGGACTTCATTATTTTAATTTTTTCCCCCAAAAAGGACCAGTCCGTTTTGTAGACATGGCAGCTCTTCCACAACTCAACCAAGTTACTAACATGGTTTATTTCATTACATTACAATTCACTAATATCCCGTTTTTCAGATAAATGCATGCTTCAGTCTACAGCTTGCTGGGTATGTTCGATCTGTGGGTAAGCTGCAGACACTCCCAATTCTCATCCTTAATCTCTCCGAAGTATTGATCTACCATTTCTTCGGTAACCAGCTCTAGCCTCGCAGGATCCCACTAATCAACAGAGACAAATAATTAATAAATCACAAAATTTGTGATGCCACATTATAAGAGAGAGAGAGAGAGATGAGATGTTATACCATAGGCTTGTTGTCTTTGTCAAATAGCTTAGCCCTTGAACCCTGTTTAGTACGCAGAAGTAGGGGTGAGCAAATCTTAACCGAAACCGAAGATCGAACCGAACCGAATAGATTTCAGTTTTTCGGTTTTTGATTGGTTTATGAAATATGCATATTTCGGTTTTCGGTTTTCGGTGCGTTTTTTATAAAATTATTTCGGTTTTAACCGAATAACCAAAGTTATACTAAACGACTGGCTTCGTTATTTGCATATCACTGGCTTCGTTATGAATTTTTGGTAAATTGTCGGAAAGTGTACCAAATCTGGTTCTGATATATGTTTTTTGCATATCACTGGCTTCGTTATTTCTGCTGCTAGAAGCATAAAAGGAAGAGGAAGCTTGTTTTTAAGGGGAGAAAAATCAGAGTATGTAAACTATCTGTGAGCTATTTCTTTAGATTCCACTTTCCGACAACCTCGTTTTGCTGTTTTGTCTTCTGCATTCACATACATGTGAGTTCTTTTTTCCCCCAGATTGGCATAAACTATCTGTGATTGTTTTGAATTCAAAAGCTTTTTCTATTTACAATAGTATTTATGGGAAAAAAATTGGTACTGGGTCTACTTTTTTTTTTGTCTTGGGTTTATATAAACTTTTCTCCAACACTCACGATTCTCTTTTGTCTTGCATTTTTATTTAAGCCTCTGTACCATTTGGTTAATGCTGTTATTTCTTTTTGAATTTATATTTAAAATCTGTTGGCAATATAGAATTTTTGTATTACTGGCTTTGTACTTTTTTGCTCTTCGTCTTAGAATGGAGCCTAAACAGCTATACCTAAAGCACTATGGAGCATTACTTAAGTTTTAAGTTTTGCTTCTAACATCTATTTATCATTTTTTCCCTGTATTTTTAATCGAATCATCATGGCAATAAAACTCGCTTGTAATGGCTTCTTTTTCATTATCTAGTTTAGTAGTATATTCTAAGCTGTCAGACTTTTTTTTTTTGGAATCTTACACATTATTTAATAATATTATATATTATATATGCATTAATATAATTTAATATTATACAATTCACTGGGCCTATCACAGAAACATTTTTTTAAAAATGTGTGTTTACAAATGTTGAAAGTAGCATCAGTTTCAAATGAATAAAGTAGTGTTTATTGCAATGGTTTTGATGTGTGTTTTTGGAATTTTGATGTGTGTTTCTGGTTTTTTATTTTTTTTAAATGAATGCAAGAGGGCAATGGTTCTGATGTGTGTTTACAAAGGTTCTGATGTTTGAATAATTATTGTAATGGTTTTGTTTGCAATGGTTTTGATGTGTGTTTCAAATGATTATAATTAGTAATGTTTCAAATGGTTCTGTTTTAAATGGTTCTGTTTACAAATGTTGAAAGTAGCGTCAGTTTCAAATGAATAAAGTAGTGTTTATTGCAATGGTTTTGATGTGTGTTTTTGGAATTGTGATGTGTGGACGTGTGGTCATTATTAATTTATTATTGTATAGTTTGTTTGCAATGGTTCTGTTTGCCCTGGTTCTGATGTCACAATGGTTCTTTAGTTCCTAATTGAATGGGATGTCTTTTGTGGTTCTGTGAATCTATCAATCTCCTGAGTTTTTTGTGAATCATATCTGTTCTGTTCCTAATTGAATGGGATGTCTTTTGTGGTTCTGTGATTCTGTCAATCTACCAAGCGTTTTATGAATCTTATCTGTTCTGTTCCTAATTGAATGGGATGTCTTTTGCAGGTGAAATTATGGCTGAACAAGCTACTGCTCAAGCAACTGGTGGGCATGGTGCAAATCAAAACACTGAGCCTTCACCAATTATCACTGGAAAAAGGAAAGCTATGAAGAAAAGATCAAAAGTGTGGGACCACTTCACTAAATTTGTGAATGATGCTAGTGAGATAAGAGGTAAGTGCAACTACTGTGGAAAGGATCTTGCTTGTGATCCAAAATCTAATGGGACCACTGCACTAAATAATCATTACATGAATGCTTGTAAGCAGAGGCCCCCTCCTGATGAGCTTAAACAAACTCATTTAAATTTTAATGCTGAAGATGATAAATTAGGTCTTGTGAATTGGAAATTTGACCAAGATAGTATTAGGAAAGGCTTGGCTTCTATGCTAATCATTGATGAATTGCCTTTTAAGTTTGTTGAGGGGGTTGGGTTTAGGAATTTCATGTTGTTTGCCCAGCCCAGATTTAAAATTCCATCAAGATGGACAATAGGCCGTGACTGTTTCAGCATGTATATTGATGAAAAAATGAGATTTAAAGATTATTTGCACCATAAAAAGCAAAGGGTCTGTCTTACTACTGACACTTGGACATCAATTCAAAGGATTAATTATATGTGTATTACTGCTCACTTTATAGATGACACATGGTCAATGAAAAAAAGAGTTTTGAATTTCATTCCTATAGCTAGTCATAAAGGGAAGGACATTGGAATTGAAATGGAGAAGTGTTTGCTTGAGTGGGGTATTGAAAGGGTGCTTACAATCACTGTGGGCAATGCTAGCTCTAATGATGTTTCAATTGAATATTTGGTAGGAAACATTGTTAGGTGGGGGCAGTCAGTTATGAAATGTCAGTTTTTACATATGAGATGTGTGGCACACATAATTAATTTGATTGTTAATGAAGGGCTGAAAGAGGTAGGTCAGTCAGTTAAGAAAGTTAGAGAGGCTGTTCGTTTTATTAGACAGTTACCACTTAGAATGAGAAAGTTTAAAGAGAGTTGTGTTGATGAGAAAATTCAGACCAAGTAAATGTTATGCTTAGATGTCCCTACAAGGTGGAATTCTACCTATTTGATGTTAGAGACTGCTTAAAAGTTTGAGGCAGCCTTTAAGAGGTATGAGGACAAATATCCATATTTTAGATTTGATCTCGAAGAGGGGGTGCCTGAACAGGAAGATTGGAAGAATGTTAGGAGGATGACTATGGTATTGAGTCATTTTTATGATCTAACTGTGCGAATTTCTGGTTCTTTATATGTTACATCCAATAATTTCTTTCATGAAATTTACAAGGTTTATTGTTTCTTGGATGAGTGGACTAAAAGTGATATGATTGAGTTAGCTAATGTTGCAAGTAGAATGAAGGAAAAATATGACAAGTATTGGGGAGATCCTATGAGGATCAATAAACTTCTTTATATTGCCACTATTCTTGACCCTCGATATAAGCTAGAGTGGGTGCAATTTGCTCTATGTAAAACGCATACACATGCTGTTGGTGAACATTTGGGGGTGCTTATTAAAGAAGTCTTGATTTCTTTATATAATGAGTACAAACAAGTGCTGTTTGCATCAGCACAGCTTGAAAGAGGAGCATCTGTTGACACACAAGAAGATCTTCTTGATGATGATGACCCTAGTCTAAAAGTAAGGAAATTGCTTGATATTGAGGAGCAATTATTCATGGATGAACATCTTGGTGGAAGGACTAGTAGAACAGAAGCGGATAGATATTTAAATGAAGAAATTGAGCCCAGAAAAGATGATTTTGACATTTTAAGTTGGTGGAAGGTAAATAGTCCTAGATTCCCCATTCTTTCTCAAATAGCAAGGGATGTGTTGGCTATCCCAATTTCTACTATTGCTTCTAAGTCTACCTTCAGCACAGGAGGAAGAGTTCTAGATTCATTTAGGAGCTCTTTAACTCCTAAAGCTGTGCAATCCCTGATTTGTGCTCAAGATTGGCTTAGGCACTCACTTAACTATGTTGAAGAAGTAGGGGATGATGATTTAATTTTCAACAAATAGAACTTGGTAATATCTTTTACATCTATGTTTTGTCTTTATAACAATAATAATATATTTATTATGATATTTCATGGGAAGTCTAATTTTGTGTTTTTATTGCTAGATTTTCAAAAGATTGCATTGGAGGCAACTGTTGATATATAGTAGATGCAATGCTAATATGTTTGTAAGTCATTTATCAATATCTTTGTATTATTGTAATATTTTATTTCTTTTCTTTTCATTTGATTTATGCTCCTGTTTTGGATCATTTTATGATGGCTATATATTTTGTTCAAATATTTCAGCACACAAAGGGTCAATGGATGAGTTGCTGCGGTTGATTTTGGTGTTGTGACTACACAGCAAACTTTTGTATTTGATTTGATGCTCCAGTTTAATTGGAAACATTGCTGTTAAATTTGCCATTTTTTGTATGATGATTATTGGCCAACATTGTTGTCAAACTTGGCTTTTTGATTGATGTTTGATGATTATTGGCCAACTTCTAATGCTAGCCAACATTGCTGTCAAACTCATTATATGACAGTTTACAATGAGAATTGAATTGTAATTATATCTTTTCCTTTTTAGATATTTGATTTATGGTTTGTTACTTTGTTTCTTCAATGTTAAACTCTAGCTACTGTGTTGGCAAAAAAGCCCAATTTGTTACTTGGTTTCTTCAATGTTAAACTCTAGCTGTTGTGTTGGCAAAAAAGCCCAATTTATTACTTTGTTTCTTCAATGTTAAACTCCAGCTGCTTTGTGTTGATAAAAAAGCCCAAAATGTGGACAAGCCTGAACAAAAGGCTTTTTTTTTAAAGATTTTTCGCAGTGGACATAGGTGAACCAAAAAGGCCCATAAATATGGCCCAAACACCGAAAAAACCGACACACCGAACCGAAATATGTCGGTTTTTCGGTGTTCGGTTTTTTTGGTATTTCAGTTTTGGTTCGGTTGTAAAAATTTATGTATTTTTGGTTTTAACCGAACACCGAACCGAAAAACCGTTTGCACACCCCTACGTAGAAGCACGGGTTTTATAAATGAAGAACAAGAAAATTAAAGCTAGTTGAACATTTATCAGCAAGTTTAGTAAAATACTCCCACCGATCATTTTTATAAGAAATAACTACTAAAATCACGTAGTTCAAAATGTTAGCTAAACATAATAAATGTATAACTTTTGTACCTTACTTTCCAATTATAACCTTGTTTAGAAAGAATATACATGAGATATAATGAGGAACATATATTTAATGAGGATACAAATGAAAAAAAAAATGTTTAAAATTTCAGACAAAAAGGATTTGTTCTTTATATTACGGACCACCCCTATGAGAGAAAATGTTCTTTATAAAAAGGACAGGATGGAGTAAAATATGTTTATCAGTCAAAATTGTACAGTGAGTAGTATATATTTTTTCCAGGGCTGACCTCGTAGAAATCATTGCTGACAGTTCTTCGCAACAAATGAGAGATGATATTGTAATCCTGACAAAGGCATCGTTCAATGCTTTGTGCTCTACCTTCTCTCGCCTAATTAATGACATTAATTCAATTTAATTCATTTCATTAATTTGTAATAATTTTTAATGTAATTGTTTCAAATAATATATACACCTTGGAATATAGAGTATATACACTTACTGATCTAAGCCATATCTTGAGGCTTGTAGGACAAGATGCACGCATGTAACTTAATGCATCTGAAATCCACTTTTCTGCTCCTTCAACTTCCATTTCCTTTTCCTACCACAATTATTACGACATTCTAACAATTTTATATGCTTGTCTATGAATTCCCCTTTTCTATTTTTTTCCTAAGAATAAAAAATGAACATCAACTTGAACCATGCGTACCAAGGATAGAACAATTTCCTCAACAATTCGTTTCGAGAAGCATTTGTTGATTTTGTCCAGTCTGTTTCAAAATTTTTTTACCATCATCATTGTGTCTTATAAAACACTACGAAAAGATTCAAGTAAACTAACAAAAAATGTTTATCAATTAATAACAAACAGAATAACCACAAAATTACCTCTTCAAGGGGCTGTCTTCCTTAAGATCAGCTATTTCACTAAATTTATCAATTAATGCTCTAAGTGTTGAAACATTAGAAGTTGCCACAGACCGTAGGGCATTTTCCAGCAAATTTAGCTTCTGTTGCTCGTAGGAAAGTGATTTGAGTTTTACGTTAATATGTAATAATGTCACAGTGTTTTATATATATATATATATATTTATTCACCTTGGAAGGGACAAAATGAGTAGCTAGGCCACATTTCACCATTTCTGCTTCTTTCAAACGCCTTCCTGTGAACCCTAGGTACTCCCCTATATATATAAATATTGGAGAATTAAAATAAGTAATTAAGTATGACAAGTACAATAAATTGCAGTGTTTTTGAAATCAAATTGGGTCAAAATTAAGTGTAGATAATGTAACAGCCGACAGAATAACACATTTGAACTAATATTACCAAAAGAGCCAGGAAACTTCGAGAGAAAGTATGAAGCACCCACATCTGAATAGAGTCCTATAGATGCTTCTGGCATAGCAAACACCTATTGATTAAAAGAATGATACAAGATTTAGTCTAATGACCACAATATATTGCACTCAATATAAATATAATATCCATATTCCTATAACTAGTTTCTTATTAGTCATTAATACGTATAATAGCTGGTGAAAAAAAAAGTGTAATAGCTGATGGAAATCGTCTATTTTTCATGAGAAATTATAAATAGTACAACTTTTAACTAATTTTGTAAAAAACTTGAAATTTAGTTAGCCCCTCTGATCTTATATATGAAGTCCCTTCTAGCTAATTCACCGAAACCAATGTAAGTTAGTTGAAGCAGCAAAAGTGTCAAAAAATTGAATCTTTTCTTTTTTTATTTTGTAACATCCCAAATTTTGAGCACAGAAACTCAAAAATAAGTTTGAGACTATCAAGCTCAGTTGAGCCAAATGCTTGAAGCTTGTCATAAGGAAAAAGGCCATATAATTTTCCAGGCCACTTTTTGGGAAATTTAACCTCTTCATACATTTTTTAAATCCCCAAAATAATTAGAGAATGATTTTTAGCCTAAGTATTTAGGGGAACTTATTTTGTGGGCTAGAGAAGCTAATTGAGGAAGAAAATCTTTATGAAGTACTCCCTCCGGTCCTAATTATAGGATATATTTATCTAACTTTGGAGAAAATAAGGATAGTGGTTAAATTAGTTAATCATGTTTATTTTCCTAAAATATCCTTATTTAAAATTTAAAATGGTATCCAATTACATTGATTCTCTTTTGTTTCTTGTACCTTTCCTGCCTCACATACGACTACTCCAAGCTCTCATACAATCCGGCGTCGTCAATCTCCCTCAACAACTTCCGATCTACTCTTATTAAATTATTAACGTATTTAATTGTTATTGAAAAAGTATTAATAGGGGGTATTTTGGGAATAAATTGATAAAAATTAGAATTTTGTCCTATAATTAGAACCAAGATCAACTCTCAAATGTTGTCCTATAATTAGGACAGGGGAGAGTATTAACAATTTATTTTTGGAATTTAGTTGGTAATTAAGTACCAATAAAGAATAGGTAGAATGTTAATTACGTTGCCCCAAGCCAAAAGTGCATTTGGGCCAAGATCAAGCCCACTTATGAGTAGTAAAGGCATGGCTCCCCATCATATTAGGAGGGGAAAATTTGTTGTATTAATTAAGCTCAAAACTAGAAACAAAATAAGAGAAGGATAGTGGAAAGTGAGGTGGCATCTACTTCCTCTTAAGATAATATTTTCCTCACATCACTTAAACACTTCACTCCCTCAATCTTCTCATTTCTTCCTTCCGTCCAGCAGCTTCAGAAAGAGAGGGAGAGAAACCGAGAGCAAGAAGGAAGGAGGAGGGAGAAGACGAGGAAGAAGGATGAGCTATCACCCACATGCAAGCCAGTTCATCACTCTTGAAAGTTTGAGTCTAGAGAAAGAAACATCAAGAACAAAAGTGAGAAGCATGGGAACACTAATCTAATCATGGAGTAGAGCTTGTTTTAGTGATTCATTGCTAGATAATGTGATTGTCATTCTTGGGTTGCTGATATGCGAATTTTGGATGTTTGAAATGAGAAGAGGATGCTGCCAAAAATTATAAGAATATGCTGAAATGATCTTAAATGAAAAGTTAAATATATTAAGATTAAGCACCTAGAGACCCTATGTGATGTATGGATGGAATAAAGTTGAAATTCAAAGTTTTATTCTTATCCCCTGTCTAGTCAACCATTGTTTCAACATGGGAGATGATTTTTGTTACTCTAAGGCTTCTAATGAATTTAAAAGGGATTTTTGTGTAGGACAATGTCCCTAGAGCAATTTTGGAAGCATTAAAATGAGAAATGGTATTTTCCCTACATACATGTGTGTCTTGTGGCCAGTAGGAAAAATAGAGAAGGAGATGGATTTTGAATAATTTAAGTTCAAAAATGAATTCCTCATATGAATTGCATACGGGTCACATGAGAAGTGAATTGTTAGGCAAGAGAATATAATTCCAATAGTTCAAGTTTTAAACTCAAGAACAAAGGCTAAGAAAGAGATTAGGAATTAAGTTGAAGGGGAAGAGTTAGCTTATGCATAAGATATGCATAAATGTAATATATGTTTTAATGTTCCAACTATATGAATATTTGTTATGTTTTGACTTGTGCCTGGATCCTACAAGAAATCAAGAACACAAGGAGCAAGGAAGTGAAGCAGGTGTAACAAGAAAAGTAACAACAGGAAGAGAAACTTACTCTTGTATAGTTTGTGCTTGGTTGCTTGCATGTTTATTTTTCATGCATGTCATATCTAGGCCTTTGACATGTAACATCCTTACTTGAGTTTGTGCCATGGCCATGTGTATTTGCTTGTAAGGTGTTGTTCTTACATAGCTATTTATATGCATAGTTAATTACCACAACATATTATATATTAAGTTGATGTTTTGCTACTAAGATTTCCCAAATCTCACCCCCATTCTTTCCTATCCAACCTTAGGGGAATGCTCTTCAAAAGAAAAGGGTAAGGTGGTTGAAAATTGAAGAAGATGGAGGCACCTTTGCGAATTTTTACTTTATCATTTTATATGATCCTTGGTGTGTGCAATTGTATATTTATTATTTTGGAAGCTTTGTATAAATTCTATATTATTATTATGGGCTGTAACTAAGCTATATAAGGAGTAGGTAGGTGCTATATGTAGCCAAGGTAGATATACTAGATGTATGGCTCATGTGCATGAAGGTAGATAAGTAATGTTATAATTATTTTAGTTAAGCTGTGAATTTATGGATGCATGTTGATAGGGCATCTGAGCGATTTGGGCCCTGACATTTGGTTTCAGTAAAGTAGACATTCTAAGATTTCTCACAAGTCCTAGAACATAATTTTTGGATGTATAGATTAAGAGTTATGATTTTCCAAAGTTGAGACTAAATTTTGTAATCATGCTGCAAAAACTATCTGTCCAAGTTTGAAAATAGACGTTTTTGAGCCAAATGGGTTACCAATTGACAAATATATATTTTTATTATATATTTTTATACTTTATTTAAGGATTTTGTCATAGTTATTAAGCTTAAAATGCCTTTCTTGTGATAAATTGATATTAAGAGTAAATACATTAAATTAAAACTAAAAAAGGCAAAATTGTCACAATAATTGTAATTACTCTTAATCATTGATTTTTCAGAGGCTTTGATGTTAGTTTAATTGTTTTAAATTGTAGGTGCTTGAAAAAATTAGATCAAATCTGAAAATGGAAGCTTGGGGCTCAAATTGCAGCAATTTCAATTTAGTACCATGAACTCTTAAATTTGCAGTTTAGTCCCTCCACAAAACTGCGGCTTTTTGGAGTAAAATTAGGTTAGTTTTGAGCAAACTCCAGCGGGAAATTCAGAAGGGAAGCAGCGTCAGGAGCAAGAACGAACCAGAAGTCATACCTTTCATCCCATCTCCACCTTCACCCTTCTTCTTCCTCGCCAACGCCTTTGTTCTCCACCACAGTCACCAGAGAGCTTCGTTCACCACCTCCATTGTCCTCATCTCTCCATCACTATCCTTCCACAACTCCAGCAACCTTCTCTGACCAGAAAAAAAAACACAGAGTAGCAGCTGTAAACAAGAGGGATCACCATCACCACCACATTTACACCTTCACTTTCCCAACGAGCATCACCGTCATCTCTGCCTTCAAATCGAGCTTTAGCCTAGAGATTACAGAGGAGCAGCCTTCTTCCTCTCTTTATTCAAAATTGTCACCGTGGCTTCCTCTATTTCTTTGCTGCTGTCACCCATAACCTCCCTACTTCATCATTAATTTCGTTTTTGTGGTGTTGTTCCATGGCTGTGATTTCTTTTATTTTTGGGTGAAGAAGATAGCTGCTAATCAGATGGCTAATTGTGGCTGAAGCTTTCAATCCCTTGTGGCAATGGCAATGGCATGATCTTAGAGCTTCAATAGGGGAGTTTTGGCTCTTCTATTCCTCTATTTCTACATTTTATTTGTGATTCCTAGGTCTTAAGATTAATTTTATAACATTGGACAGATTTATTTTGATGTATTTGGAGATTGATTGTAACTTGAACCTTTGTTAGATACTTGACATTGTGTTTAATTAGCTTAATTATCATTTCTTTGTACTAGTTAGTCATTGAATTGATATTTTTATGAATATTTTGTGCTAATTTCAAGGTGGCTTGATTAGCGTATCAATGGTGTCATATGTTTATATTGGTTTCTTGAATTTGAGCTTATAAAATGTGTTTAGCATTGGGTTTTAGCATCATTAATCTTAATATTTCATATGGATGGCCATTGTTAAATTAAGATTTAAGAGAAAATTAAGTGGTAATGCAAGGTAGCTCAGTTATTGGATTAAAAGCTAAATACGATTTTAAGTTCATTAATTGCTAGAGGGCTTAATAAACCTAATTTAGAGAAATTAATATTCAAGGTGACTTGGTATTAATTAATCTAAGTTAGGCCTAGTTTAAGGGGTGACCCTTAGAGTCTTTTTAAGCTAGCATATTCAATCTTCCATAATTATTTGAAGTAAGGATTGCTTGTGCCATTACTATGAAGGATTGCTCATCTCATTATTGATCTTGTTATTTCTCTCATTTCATTAATTCCATCATCATTCCATTTCATATTTTAAAGAAGAAAATCCCAAAAAGAAATAGCATAGAACAATTTAATTTTTGTTTACAAAACAAGTAGTTTGTAGTAAAAGGATCAAACTCTTCTCTTTTTAATTGTTTTATGTCAATCATTGCACTTAATTCTTAGGTAATTAAAAAATGGCTCTTCAAGAGATGATCGGGGATTGCACCCTATATTGCAATCCTTAATTTAATTTTGAAGAGGTTACCAAAGCATAAGCCCAACACCTTCCTTCACCAATGAACCTGGGTCTTATTTGTATTGCAAATATCTTTCTAAGAGCTAAAAATTAAGCTTTGAACCACTAAATTTAGAGTTAAATTGATTTAGTTATGGATTTCCAAAGTTCAGGAATCCTACTCCAACATAGTGAGTATCCTAGACTCTATTTAAAGAATTTTTAAATTCTTAGTTTGTTTAAGGGTACTTTTGGGTCACATGTAGTTCTTAAATGGCTAAATAAATATGATAAGTGACCCTAGAGTAAGGTGTTACATATTTGCCCCTTACTCATACATTATCATTGTCCTCTCTATGTCCCTTATAATAAGACCCCAACAATCTAATTTTGTGGCTTAAGAAAACCGTTAAAAGTAATAAAAAAGTAATAAATTCGTAGGAAATGTACTCTTTTTTTTTTTTCTAAATATGCTCTTATTTATAAGTAGGTAAATGAGAGAATAATAATGAGAAAAATGATGGATGAGAATGTATGGGGAAAAGATTGTTTGAGTGAATAAAGGCAAGGAGAAGGGAATACATGAACTTAATTAAGGATAAAAAGAGTAAAATACATTTAATATTCAGATAAATTTAATGTGGATCTTATGATAATGAACAGAACGATTCAATTTGAATCTTGCAATCAAGAATGGAGGGAGTACATTGGAATGTAATAAAAAGATATTTCCAAAATAACTCATTAAATACAGTTAAAAACATAAAAAAGTTACCTAGGAATATGAGTTTCTTAAACATGTTCACTATGTAAGATCAAACATCAAAGTGCACTTGAGAGAAGAAGAAAAGATGACACATACAGTTCTTTCAGTGACGACTCTAAAATTTGTGTTCATGGATAGACCAGCTCCTCCTCCCATGACCACTCCATTAATGAGAGACACCTTCATATTATTAATTAAAAAATAAAGTTCTCTTTCATATATGATTAGAACTTAGAAATTAATTAAAATATATAATGAGGGACTAGCAAGCTTACCACTGGCTTTTTGTAGGTTGCTACCAAATGGTCTAATGTAAGTTGTTTCTTGTAAAAGCTTGCCGGATAAGTCCAGTGTCCTATTTCCAATCGCCATTTTTTTAAAAGTAACACTTATTTACACCTTCATGCATTATTAAAAAACATGTTGAACTTAAATATTAATTGTAGTTACCTGCAATTGAAGAAGTAACTGCTGAGATCACATCGCCACCAGCACAGAAAGCTTTTCCATTAGCCTGTATTAAAATAAAATACAAATGCTTTGTATATAATTACAACTTTTAATATAGACATGAGATATCAGTACAATATTAAGAATATAATTGAATTAATAAATCTATATAATATAAAATATGTATTATGGAGCTATATGTTATCGAGTTGAATAACGTTTGAGTCATATTTCATCCGAGTTTTATGTAAAATTAAATAATGAAGGATTAGGGCTGAGAAACCTTCAATTGCTAATTAGTAGAATATAGGTCCCACATCAATTAATATAAAAATAAATGAAAGGTATATAACCATGAGGCAAGTTCCTATCAAATTTACTTAAGTCCTTTTGGTAGAAAGATACTCTCAACATAAGATTTCAACATAATTAAGATACGATAAGATTTCGACATTATTTACCTTTAAAATTATGAGTTTTACTGAAGGGTCATTCTCATACAACGTCAACCTCTCTTTCATCTGACTTATCTGCAAAAATAAATAGAGAAGCTATTGATTGATATCCAAATCAACGTCTCTTAGCACTTAACAAGTGATTTGCTGTCATCCAAGTTGCTTCCACCAATTGCCCTTTTTTTTTTTGGCCTCTTTTAATAAGTGCACTTCCTGAGACTTGAACTTTTGTTCTCCTTACGGGGAGAAGCCAAGTCACTTACCACCTCAGCCAACACTTCTTAGTTTAAGGGGGAAAATTTTAAAAATTAAGTCAATTTGAATAGAAAATTCTTATAAATTTCTTTATATCTCCATGACAAGAAGTAAATCATTTCATTTTGTAAATAAAAAATCATCACTTTATTATTAAGCAACATGCTCTTCAATATTTTTGGAAAGCTTAAACAGAAACCTATAAGTAGGAAATCGATAGTTTTCAAATTGAAAAAAAGTAGAAAATAATGCGTTGAGAGAAAATAGACTAGGGATGGCTAATAGAAGCAAACTCGACTAACCATTTCGAGATTGAGACTATTCAGCCTATGGGGCCTGTTTAGTATCACTTCCTTCACACAACACTTTCCTGCAAAAAGCACCTACACCACACAAAAAATATCAATATAAAATATAAGAATTCTTACAAGCCATGCACACTCACAATATAACCATGGATGATATATGTATGGTTTATTTTAGGAAAATCTTTATTTGGAGTAGCAGGACTGACATAACCATGGATTTAAAAGCTACACACTACTTATAAGCTATACAAAGAATGCAGCATCTTTAATATCAGGTTTTATGCAAAATATGAAGTATGAATGAATTCAATCATGTAATTAAGTAGATTGTATGGGTATGTAAAAAAAGAAGGAAAAATAGAAACGACATATTTGAAGTTTGTCAAAAAAAAAAAAAAAACCCGAAGGAAGAAATTGATACCAGCTGGTTTGTTTCTCTCACAAAGCTTAAACTCAGAGCCATAATTCACAAAATCTCAATTAGGAGTAGTGACGGATAAAGTGCGTGCTGAACTCTACACCACAAGTAATAATATGGTTGAGATCTATTTATATATATAATGGAAAATTTCATTGACCCCCCCAAGGATGTGACATAATTTCAGTTAACCTCCAAAACTTTATGAAACTCCACTGCATCCCCATGGGTCAAAATGAAATTAAGTTTTGTGGGTAAAAAGACAATAATACCCTTTTTTTATTTTTTTTTCTGAACAGTATTTACAAGACAAATAAGGGCATTGATAAGACAAATAAAGATATTTACAAGACAAATAAAGGGATTCGAAAGAACCAACGGAATTAAAATACTTTAGTCATTCACAAGATAAATAAAGACATTTACAAGTTAAATAAAGGGATTCAAAATAACCTAGGGAATTAAAAACATTTTGGCTATTTTCAAGACAAGCATGAAAATTCATAAGACAAGTATGGATATTTACAAGACAAATTTAAGGGCATCATTGTCTTTGCACCCCTAAAATTTAATTTAATTTTGACCTAAGAGGGTGTAGTGAAGTTTCAGAAAGTTTTGATAATTGACTGAAATTATGTCACATCCTTGAAGGCTCAATGAAATTTTCCCTATATATAATGCTAACTCACTAATGAATAATATTGCTTGTCCCATTTTTAATACAAATTAGCATGTGATTGTGATTAAAGTTAAGTTTTTTAATTACATATTTCGGGATTTGACAATGATTTGTGTTTAGAATTCACTATTTTTCTTTTTTTACGATTAGCAATTCAATGCTTTTTTTAAAAATTGAACCAAATGCTGTGATGATGGCTCAATATTGAATTTTTGACCTCTTAATAGAACACTTCTTGTTCAAAAAAAAAAAAAGAATTGAACACTTCTTCATCTCTATTATTGATTTGAACAATTAAGGTTTTTGCTTTCTTATTTTTTAGATATTTTTTTACCAGATAACATTATCGTTAAACTATTTCTTTTAGGGAAATGCATTTAATTTGCATGATACACGTCATTTGTGGAAGCCAAATTACTTTGATTAATAATTATTAAACCATCTCTACAGTTTCATTAAACAATTTAATTATTTGACACTTATTTTAAAAAAGGTGGAAAGTGTAATTTTAACAATAATGTTTTTATGTTAGCAAAATACACATAAATATTACAACTTGGAGCAATTTTATCAAACCTATTAACTTAGGGCAAACAGAACAGTGGAAAAAAAGGGAGAATTGCATTTAAGTCCCGGACTAAAGAAAATATGACAAAATGATCCCTTAAAATCTCAAAATTGCATTTAAGCCCCATAGGACTTTTTCACAATAAATTTCAATTATCAAATGAATATAGATGCCCATGAACTTGTAAGTGAAATTGAAATTTATTGCAAAAAAAGTCTCACAAGACTTAAATGCAATTTTGAGATTTTAAATAACTATTTTATCATATTTTCTTTTGTCTGGGATCTAAATACAATGTTCCCTAAAAAAATCTTGCCTCTTGGTCCTTCTCTTTGTCCCTCCTCTCTCCCTCTCTTTCATCGTCAAATCAAACCCCTCCTTCCAATGACTGACGTCCTCCGCAAACTTCCATCGGACTTAATTACATTTGTAAATGATCTTTTAATAGTGTTTGGGTAAGTTCCAAACCGTGGTTTCAAAAGCCATTTTTTGCAAATCGAGACAAAACTCCTCTCACATACTTACATCGTAAATCGTAAAAGCTATTCTCCAAAAACTAATCCAAACACACACTTAATAGTATTGCTTGAGGCCAATATATAAAGAAAATAAAGCTGTGTCTATGATATAATATGTGTTGCTTGAGGCCGCTATTTTTTGGGGAAAAAACAAAAAGTATCTTTTATATGAATGAATTAAAAAAACGGAAGATTTAAGGAAGACAAGGGCCTGTATGATTCTATTATCTATTTTTTTATGTTCTTCGAAGAATTCTATAGAACAAGTTTTGGAAACAAAAAATTTTAAAATCTTTTTGAACCATTATTATTTTAGAAAAAATATAAAATATGAAGTATAGGATGAAAGAACAGTTTGAGAATTTATTAGCATGATTCTCATTAATAAAAATATAATATTATCTGCCTCTTTACTAATTTTATAGAGAAAAACATAACAATACATTAAAAAAATTTTAATTTTTTCAGAACAAATTTTAATTTTTTATTTTATAAACATATAGCTAGGAATACATTTTTAAACATGATTTCTTTTATTTTTTATTTTATAAAATAAAAAATTGTTTTGAAAACAGAAATCAAACACGCGAGTTGCCTCCATGTGTTGTGGCTTGTGGGGCTCAAGAAGCATCTTCTGATAATGCCACTATTGTTGCGTCGTTCGCCCTTTTTGGTAAACCGTGACACAAATCATTTTCCTCTTCTAGTAATGTTTCATGTGCCAAGTCATTATCCTTTTTTGGTAAAAGAGGGAAGAGTGTGGCTTTTATGTTACGGGATATGGTTGGCTGTGCTTCTAAGATGGTTAGAATGTACAAGGGTTTTGTAGGAAGGGAAGGCTTTCGAGGTCAAGACAGAAAGTCTGCAATGGTATTATGGTGACTTTGAGATGTCTCACTGAGAATTTATAGCAAGAAAACCAGTCTTTTCATCTGAGTAGCTAGGCATTTGGTTTGGTAAGATCTTTCTCTTTAAATCAAGCATTTTTGGCAAAGACATATTGTCCATTTCTATGAAAAAATGGTAGGGGCTCAGATGAAAGTTGAACTTTTCAATTCCACGCTTGATAGCAAGGATTTCTTTGTACGTAGCATGATAATGCTTTTTTGGTTCTCTGAATTTTTCACTAGCATGTCCACAATAGTATCTTTTTCCATTAACTTCTTCAAGAAGTATCGCACCCCAAAATTCATCACTGGCATCCGTCTGTAAGATTCTTTCTCCCTGATCTGGAATCTTCAACGGAGGAGGATTTTGGGATATCCTTTTGAGAATTTTAACTGCATCTGTTTGTTGTTTTCCCCACTGTGGAGGATTCTTTTTTAGAAGCTTGGACAAGTGGCTAGTATGATGAGACACATTAGGGATAAAATTTCTGAGATAATTTACAATCCCGAGGAACTGTTGAATTTGTTTAACAGTAAGATTATCATCAGGAAAATTCAACAATTCTTGTGCGATATGAGGACCAGGGCTAAATTGACCATTTTGGAAATGCATACCCAAAAATTCAATTTCTGTAACTCCAATCTCACTTTTCTTTGAAGAGAGCATAATGCCATATTGTCCTATGATTTCAATAAATTAGATAATAGGGCTTTATGTGATGGTTCATCTTCAGAAAAAAGAAGAAATCATCAATGTATATCAGGGCATTTTATAGGATGGGTTCAAATATTCTGGTTATGGCTTTTTGGAATAGTGATTGGGCGACTTTTAAACCAAAGGGCAAAACAGTCCACTGGTATTGGGCATTTAGAATACAGAAAGCAATTTTGGGCCTATCATCTGGGTGGATACCCAATTGCCAAAATCCTGCTTTAAGATCAAACTTTGAAAAGATTTGGGCTTTTTGAGATGGGCAAACAAAGTATAGGGATTTGGTAAGGGAAACTTATCATCTTGAAAGAAATAATTTAATGGCTTGTAATCAATGACAAGTCTCTTTTTCCCTCGTTTAATTTCTAATCTCTTTTCAACATAAAAGGCTTGGCTAGCCCAATCAGACTTTGTAACTTCAATGAGTCCTTGCCATAATAAAGTTGCACATTCATCTCTAGTAAGTTTCAAATCATCAGGATTCATACCTGGATGAGAAGCTTTAGTCGGATTAATATCCTCATTCTTTTTGAAAGGAAGTTTGATAAAAAAAACTCCTGATTTTTCCATAATGGGGAAAGATGAGGAAATTGATCATGACTATCTACACAGTATTGGAGCAATTGATCCTTGATATCTAAATATTGAAGCAAGCTTGTTGAAGTTCAAATGGACTAGGGATTTCTGTATAAGGACTGCTTTCCATTTAATCCCTTTAGGTAAGATCATAAGATTTTGAGTATGATAAAAAGCATCAAATCCTAACAGAATATCTTTTCTTGGAAGATCACTTCCTCGTACTTTAATTTTCAAAGTATATCCTGGGAAGAATTTAATTCCAATCTTTCTTCTGAAATAAGATCAATCTTAAAATGTTTGGCATCAGCTGTGAGAAAATACTGGTTATGAGAAACCCATTCTTTAGGAGGAAGAATATGAGTTTTCATGACTGTTTTACAAGATCCAGTATCAAAGAAGGCAATAGTTGTAACAGGCTTAGAATATTTGTCTAGAAGAACTTCAACTTTTATATTTGGAAGAGGAATATTGAGATTTTCTTTAGGATTGGATCGAAGTGAATCGAGATATCCTATGAAAATCTGCTCTGATTTTTCTGAGGAAGGTTGAACAGGTTGGATGAGATTGATTGATCTGTGAGAATAAATCTATTCTTCATATGTCTCATATTCAAGATCAGAGAAGTCAGAGATTCCTAAATTTTCTTCTTCATCAGAAAGTGGAAGAATATACTAAGTATCATGATCTTTAAAGGGTTATTCTTCAAGGAAAGTTTCAATATTTGCATTTTCATTCGTGATTACCGAGACTTTATGGAGCCTTTGAATCATCTTGATGTCTTTTCTAGTTTTGTGAGGATAAATGTCCCTTCTTTCTGCAAATAAAACATCAATCTCCTTTGCTTTTGAGAATCTTCTGGGTTTGAAGAATCTAGATTTTCTTTGCTTTCTGAATTGCCTTCTAGGAAAGAATCTCTTTTCAAGTTTTTTGGAGTATGAACGATAGTGAGATTTCTTCTTTGTTGAACAGTGGCAAACCTTGGAATCTTTGCATTTAATCTTCAAATAAGGTTTTTTGCAAGCATGTTTCAGCTTCGTAGTGCCTTTAAGCATATCATTAACATACTTGTATTGCTCACAAAGCTTATCAACAATTGCAAGAGCCAACTGGTAAATTTCTCCAATAGAGATTTAAGACATATCTCTGCGAAGAGCATTAATGCTTCTATGAAGTTCAGGTTGAAGTTCATCAAGAAGAGAAGCTATAAAAGTATACCGGAGATTGACATCATTATAGCCATTCAACATGTAGTACTTTTCAACCATTCTGGGATAATGCTTTTACAAATTTTTTCTGTTGAGAGAACAACATTTCATCTCAAAGAATTCTTGTCTATCTCTTTTTTCAATAAGATTGAAGTCTCCAATAAATTCTTTATGAATAGCACCTAGGATCTGTCCAGGGTTTTCAACTTGTATGGCCTAGAGTTTCTAATAAGCACTGAGATTGTGAAACCAATCTCTTAGAGAGCCTGTAAATCTAGAAACAGACTCTTTAAGGATTTGCTCAAGAGTTACTCCTTGTGCTGTAAGCTGTAAATCAATCCATGCTCCAAATTCATGGAGTCATTGTCTCCATTTACCTTGTGGAGTATCATCAAATGTAAACCAAGGTCCTGAAGTTGGCTTGTAAGTAAAATCATGTTGTTGCTGATGAGTATTAGGAGGATTAGATTGATCAATATGAGATTCTTCAGCTTCACTATCATCATCATCATCATTAGGTTGGACCATTGGAATTCTGGTAATATCAGCAAGATGATATTCTAAATCATTATCAGAGATAGAAAAATCATCTGATGAAGAACTAGATGAATCTAATAATGGTTCAATAGGGTCTTGTGTTTGGAAGATAGCTAAGGTAGCATTTTGGGGCTAGGTAGTGTTTGGAGATTGAAAAGATGGAGGAATTTGAGAAGTCAAGGTTTTAGAATATTTCTATTTTTCTTTTTGTAGAGACGATTGAGTACTACTATAAGAAACTACAGGTTCATTAATCTTTAAACTTGGTTGAACATGTTTCTGACTTCTTGATGTGTTACCATGATGAAAAACAGATGGGGAAGAGAGCCAATAAGAAGGAGGTCTTTCTAGTGTACGAAAAGTGGGTCTTGAGATGGGCTTAGGTTGTATAGGTGGAGGCTGTTGGAATTGTCTAAAAACAGGATAGTTCATTTTGAAAACTTTACTGTAATCAGTTTTATCAGGATAAGTCATTAATGGAGATGGATAGGAAAATCTTGGTATAGTAGGATATAAAGGGTAGGATTCATATATGACATGAGATTATTTTCTGGCCATATCTAGTTCTATTTGCTGTAGATCCTTTTGTATTGCTGATAATTCCTTTTCCTTCTGTTGGAATTTTGGTCCCATATATCCAGTAGTGATAAACCTTTTCAATTCTGCATCCAATTTCTGAGCTTACTACATCTAGAAAAGATATAGCTGTCTAACTTCTTCAAAGAGTAGTCCTATTTGAAAGGACAATACTTCTGTCTTGATTGTCAAAGAATCAAGTTTAGAATTGAGTCCTGTCAGTGCCATATTTTGACAAACGACATTCTAGGTATGCCAATTTTGAACTTCTTCAGCTGCAGATGCTGGTTTGAGATTTCCTTCTGAATCAACTGTGTTTGGAATATAACATAAGGTCGAGCAAAAATCTTAAGAGTCTTCATTTGTTTTTCTCTCAAGAGGAGCAAATTCAGAGTCATAAGGATGTCTGATCATCCTTATGCATGGTAATGATTGTGCAGGTGTAGGTGGAACAACTGGAATTACTGGTTTTGGTTGTATTGATAGTGCTGGAAAAAACTTTTGGACAAGATCTATATGCCCTGCTTATATCATCAATTCAACAAGGGACATATCTTTGGAAGATCTTTCAGGAGGAGGTAGAGGTTACCAACCTCTTCTCTTTTTCTGAACAAGTTGTGAAGAGCCATAACCATAACCATCATCATCTTTATGGGGTCAGTTATGCTTGTAAGAATAAGAAGATCTTGCAAAGGATTTGTTTTTCTTGGCCTACTTGATAGCATATTTGTATGGGTAAAGTCCTTGTTCATCATCATCAGACTCTTCCCACCATTCTAGAGTATCACACTTACAGTCAGAATCACACATACCTGAATCAGGTATATCCCTTAATAAGTGACTATTTAGGTGAGAAACATAGCAAGGGTTTGCATTATGATCTACCCAGGCTATAGGTGGATCTCTTCTAGAGGGTGTATAGGCAGGAGAGAGAGTAAGAATCCTTCCAAGAGGTATGGAAGGTGCTTGTGGAGTAGGTCTCTCAAAGGTAGTTTTTATTGTTTTGTATGAAAGTCTCTGGATAAGAGGAGGCATGGTAGTATGGACATCTGGTTGAATTCCGTGGAAAATTTTTTCATAATTGTTGATCCATTCAAGAGGCATTAACTGAGAAAGTTCTTCTTGTAGAATTTGTCTAGGAATCTGAATGATAGAAGTATCATCAGATCTATTGGATATGGCAAAAAGAGCATCTTTTGTTGAATTTGGCAGGTGAAGATCAAGAGAGTGGTTTTGAAGTCTGTAAACCACTTGATGCTGTAGAGTAGCCATGATGGCTTTAGGATCTTGTTCAGCTCCAACAATCTGAACATGCACTTTGAATCGATTAGTAAGAGTAGAGTCCAGCAGGTTGATATTGAAGTCTGGTTGGATAGTAAGGATGATAGTTCCATTGCTCAAAGTGGTTAAAAGAGCACCAATAAGAGCATTAGGGTACTTTTATATGTGGATTCAACTAGAGCAAATTGAGTTGTAACTGGCATGCCTTTTCTTCCATAAAGAGTCAAAGCTAGTCGGATAGCCCCCATGTGGAGATGGGTATATCCTTCAATTCTCCAGTGATTAATCAAAGGCTGTGGTATCTCAATAGTAGCATACTATTCCTCTGTTGTAGCTGGAAGATGACATTGCTCCAACTTTGTCGTTTGAACAACCTCTTTAGCATGAGGTCGTCTAGTAGTCAAAAGAGTCATAATATTTCTAGTAAGACTGTTGGTTCAATGGTAAACACTATATGGACTAAGAAGAAGAAGATTTGCCTCAAAGATTAAAGCATCCTCTAGAAGATGATTGATCTCTATGAGGTTTTTTGTTTTCTAGGAAATAGTTCTTTTTACAGAAGAGGGGAGATTTCTAGGGGTAAACTAAGATACAAGAGTAGTAGAATGGGGATTAGAAAGGTTCAAAGAGCTAAAGGCTTCACTTATGATTTCTGGGTTTCTTCTTACTCACCTTTATTCATAACATATTATTAATATCTCAAAAATTCTCAGGCTCTGATCCCAAGTGGAGGGTGGATGTATCTAGATTCCAATGTTTGTATGGTGTCTTCTCCTATAAGGTCTAAGATGAAGACACCAACAAAGGCATTGGGACCAAGATCTATCCCATTTGAAGCAATTTGACTGAGAAATAACAAACTGTCACATACCAGAAACATCTTTCAAACGTTAGTTCAAGTAAGTCTGAGCTTTTTTCTTCTTCGCTCAAGGACACTTTAGACACTACAAAAAAAAGGTATTTCGTAGCGGTGCACTTGTAGCGGTTATATTAAACCGCTACAAATTATAGTATTTGTAGCAGTTTTTTCCTAAACCGCTACAAATTTGTAGCGGCAAGAATATTTGTAGCGGTTACCTACAAAAAACCGCTACAAATTTGGCGCGAAATTCCCGCCAAAACTTGTAGCGGTTATTTTGTAGCGGTTAATGCACAATAACCACTACAAAATACCAAAGGTCAGAATTTTGTAGCGGTTTTGGGCAAGAACCGCTACAGAATTTCAAGAGACTCCAAATTTGTAGCGGTTCTGGGCAATAACCGCTACAGAATTTCAAACGTTGTGAAGATTTGTAGCGGTTATTGTAGAACCGCTACAAGTTTTGATATTTGTAGCGGTTATGTTTAATAACCGCTACTAATATCCGGCCTATTTAAACCCCTCCCCTCCTCCATTTCTCATTTTGCTCATTTTGTTTCCTAAGGTTTCTCTGAGTGGTTTATTCGATATTTGAGCGTTCAGACGAGTCTATAGGAGTTTTTGGTCAGTATTCCGCAGTATTTACACTTGAGGTACGTATATAACACATATTTTTATTTATATTTGTATTTTTATTATATTTTTGTAGAATAATGGACTAATTTTTTTTTTAATTTGTACAGTTGATATGGCTTCAGGACAGGATAAGGGGAAGGCCCCTGTGCCCCCCAGACCGACTTTACGGGGTGGCAGCAGCCGGGCAGGGGGCAGAGGGAGGGGGCAGCGCGCAGGCAGGGCTACCGAGGCATCTCAGCCCATCCTCCCACAGGATCTGCATACGATCCCACAGGCGACGACCGCAGTTGAGGTGCCTGAGGTGGAGGTGCCAGAGATTAGCGTTGAGGACTTCCTCAACGAGGAGGAGTTCGAGATCCCGATTAGTGGGTTCAGGGAGATGGAGCAGTTCCTCGATGAGGAAGAGGCTCGGGAGCAGAACAACCCACGAGGGTCGTCTTCGCGGTCCACTGGGTTTGAGGTGCAGGTCGAAGGTAAATTATTTAATTTTTTAATTTTTTAACTTTTTAACTTTGAATTATAATTTATCTAACGTGCGGTCAACTGTGCAGATGAGCAGGGGAATGTGTCGATGAGGAGGCTGGATGTGGCCGGTCTGAACAGCATGGACCGGTCCCTGCGAGTTGTAGTGCCGTGGAATGAGGGCACTGACCAGCCGATCCACAATGGGGGTCACCTGCTCAACCGCTTCCTGAGCGACCTGGGAGCGAATTGGATGCGGTTCCCCCTTCACTTCCCGACCTGGAGGCACATTCCGAGGGGGCCGAAGGACCAGGCTTGGGAGGAGGTGATTCAGGTAATTAAAACTATTCAATTAATATTTTTTTAATTAATTCTATTTAATTATTTTATTTAAATTATGGTTTTTATAATTATTGATATTTAAATGAATTTTTTTCAGCTGCGGTTTGCCGTCCGGGCCAACCGGAAGAGGTACGCTCTCGTGAAGATGGGCGACGCCTGGAGGAACAGGAGGAACCGTCTGTTCCACAGTGTGGATGGGGACGGGACGATGCCTCTGGAGCAGCTGCAGGAGAGAGTCCCGGACGGCGTGCCGCCGAACGACTGGGCGCGTTTCGTCCAGTTCAGGAGGAGCCCTCAGGCGCAGGTAATGTATTTATTATATTTTTGATATATAATTTTCTAATTGTTAAATATTAAATTATAATTTCAATTTAATTTGTATTTAATTTCAAATTTTATAATACATTTAATTATTTGTTTTTCCAAGAGCTTTCTCAGAGGAACGCCGCGATCCGAGCTCAGCAGACGATCCACCACACAGCAGGATCGAAGACCTTTACTGTGACCTACAGCGAGCTGGTAACTTTTCAAGTGCTTCACTTACTTTTAGCTGATTATTTCATAATACTAATTGTTTTGTAATTGTTTCAGGAGACGAGGGCACAGCAGGAGAACCGTCAGACGGACTATGCGGAGCTGTACGCCATCACACACAGACACCGTGATGGGACTGCGACCTCTCAGCAGGCAGAGGCGGCGATTGTAAGTTATTTTATTATTATATTTTTTTATAAAATCAAGTTAATAATGAAAAATAGTAATTATTAATTGTTTCATAAAATGGCAAGAGCGGATGCAGCTGTCGCAGGCTGAGCTGCGACAGACCCAGCCTGAGGAGTCACAGGGGTCAGTGGACCCGACGGCTCCTCTGAAGGCGGGCCTTAGTCAGCCTGAGCACCCCGGACGAGTGCGGGGGATGGGGATAGGCGCCAGACCCAGCATGATCTACGGCAGGAGCGCCGCCTCTGAGGCTGGCAGCTCTAGAGGGGTCAGACGTCGGAGGGACGAGTCGATTGACCAGCTGCGGTCAGATCTGGAGCAGACGCAGCAGCAGATGGCGCAGCAGCAGCAGCAGATGTAGCAAATGCTGCAGGTACACGCAGATACGATGTACGCTCAGCAGACGCAGTGGCGTGAGATCGCAAACACTATGCTCGAGGGAGCTTGGCGTCGGCTGTTCCCGGACGAGCAGCATCCAGCGGTCCCCCCTGTCCCTCACTACGTCGTCCCGAGTACTGCTCCTCCTCCTACTGCTCCTCCTCCTGCTGATGACGATGGTGCGGTTCATTCTGCGCAGCGGCCCGATCCAGCGGCATCTGAGAGAGCCCCACCTGAGGGAGCACCAGAGGATCAGCCCCCAGCTCCTTAGTTTAGGACATTTTCTTTTCTTTTAAACATTTGTAAATATTTATGAGATTTTATTTCAGAATTTTCTTATTGTGTTTTATATAATTATATTTATATTATTATATCGCATTGAAATAATTTATAAATGATTTAAATCTAAATTTAAAAAAAAATAAATTATATATATATTTGTAGCGGTTTTAGGTTAAAACCGCTACAAATGTATGCATTTGTAGCGGTTTTTGGTTAAAACCGCTACAAATGTATATATTTGTAGCGGTTATTAGTACATAACCGCTACAAATATATAATAATTTTATAAATTAAATATATATATAATTTATTTTTTTTAATATATTTTAAAAAAAATAAATTATATATACATTTATAAATAATTTATAAATGTATATTTGTAGCGGTTTTTAACACGTAACCGCTACAAATTTACTTATATATTTGTAGCGGTTTCTCTTCATAAACCGCTACAAATATATATGTTTGTAGCGGTTATATACTAATAACCGCTACAAACACTCAAATCATTTGAATTTTTAAATTTGCCGCCTTTGTGCACATTTGTAGCGGTTATATTATGTATAACCGCTACAAATTAGAAAATTATTTTTATATTTAATGTCCAACGGCTTTAATATTAGTAGCGGTTTTATATAGATAACTGCTACTAATAGGTTGAACATTAGTAGCGGTTATAGATATAAAACCGCTACTAATACTCAACAAGTACATTTTGAATTTCCCACCAATTAACGGCTTGAATATTAGTAGCGGTTTTATATATGTAACCGCTACTAAATTATAAACGTTGGAATTTCTGTAGCGGTTGTTGTAGCGGTTTTATAACCGCTACAAAGTTATAAACGTTGGATTTTCAGAATATAAGGTTCTAGGCATTCGTCATGATCTTCTTACTCATCTTCTTCTCTATACTTTCTTCTCTCTCACTTGTAGCTATGGATAAATCATGGATAAGGTTGCCGCGCAATTCTCCTGAATATTTGTACGGATTAAACAGTTTCTTAGATTTCGCATTCACTCATGCCAGCTGTAACGGCAAGATCGTCTGTCCGTGTCTGAAATGCAAGTTCAAGAAGTGGCATCCACGAAATGTTGTGAAGGAACATTTGCTTGTGAAGCCTTTCCCTGAGGACTATATGTTCTGGGCAGTTCATGGTGAGAAGGCTGGCATTAGATATGACGATACTCTTCCTCGAAGTTCTCAAGTAGGCGTTCAAGTAGATGAAGATGATCCTGTGAATGATGTTGTGCGTGATGCGTTTGGATTTCAAGGCGACAACTTCAACGAAGAAGTGCACGGTGCTGAGCCGGCTTTTATGGGGAATGAAGCAGCTCGGGATTTTTTCAGCTTGATGGATGAGGCAGATCGTCCTTTATATCAAGGTTGTCGCAAATATTCTAAATTATCTTTCTTGATCAAATTGTATCATATCAAGTGCTTGTGTGGGATCACGGATAAGGGAATGTCGATGTTGCTCGACTTATTACAAGATGCATTCCCCGACGCCGAGATTCCCACAACCTTCTACGAGGCCAAGAAGATCATCAACAGGTTGGGGTTGAATTATCAAAAGATTGATGCGTGCCCAAATGATTGTATGCTGTATTGGGGAGACGATTCCAGCAGGGAGACGTGCAAGAGATGTCACACATCGAGGTACAAGACAATTCGGAAGGGGAAAAAGCAGAAGAAGAAACTTGCAAAGATTCTCAGGTACTTCCCTTTGAAACCTCGTCTACAAAGATTATTTATGTCGTCTAAAACTGCTGAGCACATGAGGTGGCATGCCGTTGATAAAAACGAAGACGGTAAATTACGACATCCGCGGGATGCAGCTGCTTGGAAAACGTTTGACAACGACTTTCCAGATTTTGCGACTGACCCCAGAAATGTCCGGCTTGCGTTGGCGACCGACGGTTTCAATCCTTTCGAAAATCTTAGCACAAGTTACAGCATTTGTCCGGTAGTCTTAGTTCCCTACAACTTACCCCCTGGATGTGTATGAAACAAAGCTCTTTCATTATGTCTATAATCATTCCAGGCAAAAAGGCACCGGGCAATGACATCGATGTGTATCTCCAACCGCTTATTGCGGAATTGCTTGACCTGTGGAATGTCGGCTTGGAGACGTACGACGCTCACAACAAGACTTTGTTCAACATGCGTGCAGCCTTGATGTGGACGATCAGTGACTTTCCTGGCCTTGGCACATTATCTGGTTGGAATGTGCACACTGGGTCGGCGTGTCCGGCTTGCAATTTCGACTCTGACGCACTGCGCCTTCCCCATAGCCGAAAGTGGTGCTTTATGGGGCATCGGAGGTTTCTCGATGGAACGCATAAGTTCAGATTGCAACGGAATCGCTTCAATGGGAAACCAGAGACAAGAGGACCACCTCAGACTTTGTCCGGTACAGATATCTTACAGCAGCTTGAGCATGTTGACGTCGAGTTTGGAAAAAGCAACGATTCAGCACAAACTCGCCGAAAGACGCGTAGGACTTCGGCGCCTCAGCAGTGGAAGAAGATAAGTATCTTCTTCACGCTTCCGTATTGGAGATCTAATTTACTTCGCCACAGTCTTGATGTAATGCACATTGAAAAGAATGTTTGCGACAATGTGCTGTATACGCTGCTTAACGAACCCGGCAAGACAAAAGATCACCTTCAAGCTAGGAAAGATTTACGCGACATGGGAGTTCGTGAAGACGCTTGGCCAGATGAGCATGACAGATGAGCTTGGCCAATCAAAACGAGAGTTCCACAGTTCTGTTGTTTCACTGGAATAAAGTCCATCAAAGTAGAGATTATAGTACCTGTTAAAAACAAAAATACAACAAAATCTTTTTTGTTTTCTTTTTTCAATTCTCCAGAGATTATTATCTTCAATAAAACTATAAAGTTTTCCTCTCCAGTAAGGCAGAGGGGCAAAAAGGTCTAGGAATTGATGGAGAAGGGAGTCTTCATGATCTTTGTCACAAAGGTAATGATAGATGAGTAAAGGTGCAAAGGCTTTGGCACTAACATGAAGGGTGGTTAAAGACCATAAGTACCAAAATAGTTCTTTAGGCATAGGTCCTTGGAGAAAAGGTAAGGTAGTGAAAGGAGTGTTTAGGCTAAAATGACGAGTCTGGGGAATAAGGTTGGTTTTTACAAAAAAAAGATGAAACTAGTAAAATAGTTGTTGTTCTGCAATCTTCTGAATATGATGAGGAGTCTTAGGATAAGTGTCTGGAGGGAAGAGTGTGTCTTTTATGTTACGGCTCAATTATTGATTTCAACAATCAAGGATTCCGCCTATATGCTTTCATAATTTTATTAATATTTCTTTTACCCAGAATATTATTAGCTTTTTTTCTGCCATCCCTCATCTGCTAGAAGCAACTCACACAACCATCATATTTCACAGAGCATTGAACTCACAACCATATATACTCAAACCAAATCTTAAGACCTTGTTTGATGTTACTCTCCTCCCATTGTCTGACGCGACAACATAAAATATTAAAAAGAGGAGGGAAATCTTACTAAAATTATCCCTCCCTTCCCCCTCTAAAATTGGGAGATTTAGAAGGGAAGAGCAATATTTTGACATAGTTAGATTGTTTGGCCCAAAAATATTTTTTATATTCACAAATTATCCTCTCTTTCCCTTTTTTTTTTAATAAAAAGCCAAATAACCCCATGACGAATTAGGGTCATCCACCAACCGATATGCCTTCTCAGGAATAGTGACAACATCGTCGACGAGGACTTCACAACAAAAAAAATCACTTTCAGCGGCGACATTTGGCGGCGACTTTTAATGTCACCGCTGAAGGTGTGACTTTCAGCGGCGACATTGTTTTGTTGCCGCCGAAAGTGTGTTTCAGAGGTGACTTTAGTGTCGCTGCTCAAAGTATTGTTTGAAATAAAAAAAAATTTTTAAAACACTTTTAGCGGCGACTTTTAAATGTCGCCGCCGAAAGTGAGTTTCAGCGGCGACTTTAGTGTCGCCGCTGAAAGTGTTGTTTGAAATTTTCAAAAAAAAATTTTTAAAACACTTTCAGCGGTGACTATTAAAAGTCGCCGCTGAAAGTGTTTTTTGAAAATTTTTAAAAAAAATTTTAAAACACTTTCAGCGGCGACTATTAAAAGTCGCCGCTGGAAGTGAGTTTCAACGGCAACTTTAGTGTCGCCGCTGAAAGTCTTTTTCAAAAATTTTAAAAAAAAATTTTAAAACACTTTCAGCGGCGACTATTAAAAGTCGTCGCTGAAGGTCTTTTTCAAAAATTTAAAAAAAAATATTTTAAAACACTTTCAGCGGCGACTATTAAAAGTCACCGCTGAAAGTGAGTTTTAGCAGCGACTTTAGTGTCGCCGCTAAAAGTCTTTTTCAAAAATTTTAAAAAAAAAAATTTTTAAAACACTTTCAGCGGCAACTATTAAAAGTCGCCGTTGAAAGTGAGTTTCAGCGGCGACTTTAGTGTCGCCACTGAAAGTCTTTTTCATATTTTTTTATTAATATTTTTTAAAAATAATATTTATAAAATTTAACTATTAATTATTAAATAATTCTATTTAACCTTAATTATTAAAATTATATTATTATTTATTAATATTATATTTATAATTTTTTATTAAAAATAATATTTTATGATATTAAATTATTATTTATTAAGTAATTTTAATTAAAAAATTTTTAAATTTAAATATATCAATATTTTTTTCGTTTTTATTTAATTTTTCATTACTTTTAATAATATTATATTTAATTAATAATTAATTATATGTATATAATTAATTAATTATATGTATGTATGTTTATATATATGATAATATTATATATATATAATAATATGTAATAATATGACATAGGTTCATTTCGGCACAACTGGTAGTGGCAGCACGGGGAGGAGACACGTGGCAATTGTTAATTAAATTTTAAAAAAAAATTCGAATTTTTTTAATAAAAAATTTAATTTTTTGAATTGTTTTTTTTTAAAAATTAACACTTTCAGCGGCGACTTTTGTCGCCGCTGAAACTATACCTTCAGCGGCGACACAAATGTCACCGCTGAAAGTCACCTTTAGCGGCGACAAAAGTCGCCGTTGAAAGTATACTTTTAGCGGTGACAAAAATTGTCACCGCTAAAACTTTCAGCAACAGTCGCATAGGCGGCGACTTTTTGTCGCCGCTAAAAGTCTTTTCTTTTGTAGTGCTTCTCATCCACCACTCAACATATCATTGTTGTCATCATGGCTATCTCATTGATGACTATTGCACCTCTCTCGGAATCGATTTCCTGCTCATCCAAAGGATGGGTAGGGAGAGCTCTTCCAAATCTAGATCATCCATATTTGATTTTTTAAAAACTGGTGATATTTTAATAAAAAAATCATTTCTTAAAAAGATGTTAGTTAAGAGATTATCTTTATTTTAGATTCTGTACCTATTAAAATAATTTTTTTCAAAAAATAAAAAGTAAAAAAAATAAATCTGGACCCTCCATATCCCATCAGACTGTCGAGATGATGAGCAAGGAAACTGATTCCACCCTCCTCTATGAACATCATCGCACCATCTTTTTTTCTACCATCATCGCTGCTATCTTATCCATAAAGTTTAAGAAAAAACAATTTAAATAAAAATAGGGTAAGATTATCCTTATAAAAATATCTCCCCTCCCATCATGAGCTACAAAAATTAAATAAGGTAACATTAAAATCATTTGACATATGATCAGTGATCTTGCAAATTATCCACCATCTGATGCATCTTTGTCAGTGCTAGCACTGTCGATTGACTTATCATCCGCCACTGAGCATTGTTGCTGTCATCTTCTCCATCTCATTTGCCAACACACCTCTCTTCTATGAACAAAATTTATTTTTTTTGTGTTTTAAACATAACCCAAAACACATTTTTAAACATGTTTTATTTTATTTTCTTTATCTTATAAAAAAAATACTGTTTTGCAAACAGAAATCAAACACACGCGAGTTGCCTCCATGTGCGGTAGCTCAAGAAGCATCTTCTGATAATGTCACATTTGTTGCGTCATTCTCCTTTTTTTATTACACTGTATCATTCTCCTTTTCTGGTCACCTTTCATGACTCCTTTTCTGGTAAACAGCGTCGTTCATCTCAATTATTGATTTCAACAATCAAGGTTTCGGTTTATATGCTTTCATAATCATAAAAATAATTTGTAGGGTTAAGGTGCGAATTTAACAACGAAGTTTTATCCGAGAGGCATCTAGTAGAATTATGTTTTGGAAAGGGCAAAAATAACAATGAATAATTAAAAAGGGTGTAAATTTAACAAATCCGTTAAATTTGACCTAACGCTATAGGGGTTTTTTCTCTTATAATTTAAAGCCGTTAGATCAAATTTAACCGTTTTGTTAAATTTGCATCCTTTTTAATTATTCATTATTATTTTATCCCTTCCAAAACATAATTGTGCTTGACGCTTCGTAGACAAAACTTCGTTGTTAAATTTGCATCTTAACCCTATTTTTTAACTAGAACATTATCGGTCACTCTCTCTCTCTTTTTTCCATCCTTCACCTAGCAAAAGCAACTCAATCGCACCAATCCTATTTTAGAGAGAGGGCTGAACTCGCAACCTCATACTTAAACCAAAATTTAAGAGCTTGTTTGATAGGAGGGATTTGGAGGGAGATTTTAATTACTCCCTTCCCCTTGTTTGCAACATAATATTTAAAAGAGGAGGGAAAATTTACTAAAATTATTCCTTCCCTCCCCTCTAAAATTGGGGGATTTAGAGTAAATGGGTAATATTTTGACATGGTTGGACTGTTTTGTTCATAAATATTTTTTATATTCACAAAACTATTCTTTCTTTCCTTTTGTTAATAAAAAGCCAAAGAATCCCATGACACATGGTTGGTGAGAGGGTCATCCAGCAACTGATACGTCTTTATCAGGAATAGTGTCGACGCCGACGACTTCTCATCCACCACTCAACACCATTGCTGTCATCTTGTCTATCTCATTGACCATCACACCTCTCTTCTGTGAACATCATTGCACCATTTTCTGTTTCTCTACCATTATCGTTGCCCCCTTCTCCATAAAGTTTAAGAAAACAATTAAAATAACGTAAGACGGTCTATATAAACATATCTCCCCTCTCTCAGAATTAAACAAGAGAACATTAAAATCATTTGGTGTGTGATCAGTGATCTTGCTAATTATTTCTGCCCTTCAAAAGGGGGATTTGGATTTTGACATGGTTAGATTGTTTTACCCATAAATATATTTTTATATTCACAAACTACCCTTTCTTTCATTTTCTTAATCAAAAGCCAAAGAACCCATGACACATTATGTTGTACATATTATATGTGGGTATGTTAAAGGAAGAAGTCTCACATAACTCAAGAATGGGAATGCCCCAGCATACAATTAAATATGAGTTTGAGTTAGTAAAAAAAAGTTGATAAGAGGAGTTTTTGAACCAATCATTGGAGATGACCATTGGAGTTTTAATAGATCAGTTTTAATGACATTTAAAATGTTTTATTACATTAAATATCTTCATTAACACTTGTTTTGTAACTATTATTTTAATTGTTATTAAACCGTCTTTTATGGCCATTATTGCTACTCAACAGTCACATGATTTCTACCTATAAAAGGCAATGTGCGGGGTAAGGTCAATAGGACTGAGGTCAGAGCACCAAGGTTAGGCAATGCCAAGCTCCCTTCCCAAGTTTCTCTCCTTTCTCTCTTTTGAGTTACATTGCTATCTTTCTATTGTTCTATCGCCCTACTCTATGCAGGAAGGGTTTGTTTTATCTTGGGGAATGCTACTTCCTAATTTACTCTGGGGTTACGGAATATCTCATAAGGATAGTATCTTTAGGTACTACTCAAACTATACGTTTATTTTTTAAATGTTATTAAAGGTTTCCCCTTTCATATTGAGGAGTGCCTTTAGGTGCAACTCGAACTATCTTGGGGAGTGCTGCTTCCTAATTTACTAGGGGGTTTGTTTTATTTTGGGGAGTGCCGCTTCCTAATTCGCCCTACTCTGTATGATGCAAGGTGTTGACACCAACACATTATGGTTTGAGAGAGGGGTTTTTTAAAATAATATGAAATGCTTTCCCTTTCGAGGCTTAGAGTGTAAAGGGATTTCACCTTTCCCAACAAATGCGCTTATCAAGATTCAAATTTGTGTTCTCTTCCTTATAGGGGTGAGGACGCTTACCACCTCGACCAACAGCCTGTTGGTGGAGAGAGAGGGAGGGTTATCCACTAGCTAATACGTGTTTTTCAAGAACAGTGCCAGCACCATCGACGCTGATGACTTCTCATCCGCCATTGAACACCATTGCCGCCATCTTCATGCTCATTGACCATTACACCTCTCTTCTGTGAAAATCATCGTACCACCTTTTGCTTCTCAACCATCCTTGCTTCCATCTTCTATATAAAAGTTTGAAAAAAAAATACAATTTAATTAAAATAAGGTAAATTTGTCTACATAAAAATATATCCTCACCCGAACTAAACAATGTAACATTAAAACCCCTATCCCCTCTCAACAATCCAAATGGTTAAAATTAAAATCCCCCCTTTTGAGCTAGAAAGACCCTTAAAGAGGTGCTTAGTCTCAATTGACCCAAGCAGCTCTGACACCATTACTTTATTGTTAAACCATTTCTTTTAGGAAAATACATCTGTTTGATAGACATCATTTATGGAAGCCAATTTACTTTCATTAATAATTATTAAACCCTTTATACATTTTGATTGAAAAATACACATGATATTTAACAAATTTTTAGAAATAAAGTATTTACAAATTCTATAAATATATTAACATCACAAATATGATCGATTTTATAGAAATAAAAATATAAAATAAATTATATAAAAATATTAACATCACAAACATAATGATCATATAAAGCACAACTTCTATGTCTTCTATCAACAATAAATAAAGGTAGACCAAAGTCAACAATAAATAAAGGTATCAGATTGAAATTATCTGACTTCAATATATTTTATTGATTATTTTTCGACGTTATCTGATTGAGTTTTGTGTGTGCGTGTGTGTTTTTGGACTTTTTACCAACGGCATGGGACAAAAACGAATTATTTAGAATTGTCGCTACTTGAACATCTATTTTACGATTTGTAGTGGCTAATCGTGCAATATTAATTATTCTAAACTTTCTAGATACAAGGAGTAATTGAACAAAATAAAACGGTGGCTACGATACATGGTTATTAAAATCGGACCAGACTAGCTGGTTCGACCACAAAACTGGCAAACCGGTCATATAACCGATTCGGTCGGCCTATTTGACTGGTTCAATGCTAATTCAGAATTTCCTGACTTCAAAAATTCATATAATTTTACATAGTTTCAAAAACAACAAAGTAAGACTCTATGGAAAGGTTGGGATGTTTACTTTCTAATGCAAAAGAATCATTCAAAAATATTATTATTTGATTCTCAAAAATTATTAAATTCCAACTCTATTCTAAAAAAGTATTATCGTTCAAGTTTACTTCTTCACCAATCTTGCCCCAGGTTAGCTCCAGTTTGCTTCTAATCTAACCCACTAACCCTTAACCCACTACCCAGACCGGTTCAATGGCTGGTCCGGGTTTAATAACCTTGCTAAGATATATGCGAAGTGTAAATGCCATTGGGTCTTGCACAAAAAATCAATAAAAGTGGAATTAGGAGCTAGATTTCTCATTTTCATTTAAATTGAGATCAGCAAAATCAAGAATTTGTATTGAAATGTCAAATAACAACAAAATGGGAAAGCAAATATCTTCACCAAACGACATATTAATATCCAAGAGGTGTGACCTAAGCCTCTCTTCGTTTTTTTTTTGGGTGTAAGCTTCTAATCCTCTTATTCATATGTTATATTTTTTTTCTCCACCTAATTACTTTCATTTCATTTTAGCTAGTTAATATAAATTCAAAGATATTACTTAGAGTTATAGACCCAAATTTTTAAATTGGTTTCATCCTTTTTATAAAATCCAGTTTAGGCTCTAAATATTAAATACATTTTTACCATTTTTACTCTTAATTAATTCTAATATCTCTCGTTATCTTTTTCTCATACATTCTCTTTCATCTCTTTTCTCACTATTTCTCTCTCTCATTTACCCTCTGTTAAATAAGAGCATATTTAGGAAAACTACAATTACTCCATTGGTCACTATTTATAAGGTTTTATTTTTTGAATTGGTCCATCCCTTTTTATAAACTCATCTCTGGATTTTTCTGAGTATTGAATGCATTTTTACCATCTTACCAATGTTACCCTTAATTAATTTACTTCATACACTCTCTTTGATTTTTTTTTCTTTGGGTGAAATGCTGCTCTCTTTGATAGTTTTCTTCACTATTACTCTCTCTCATCTACCCACTAATAAAGAAAGACATATTTGACAAAACAAGTATATCTCCTATGTATTTATCTGCTTACACCATTTTTATCAAGGGATGGAGGGAATACTTTTATTAATTTTTTTAATGAACACAGAGTACTTTTAACTAATATTAACTGAATTCTTAAAGAACAGTACAATTAATTA
The DNA here is from genome assembly GCA_963242795.1 of Inga leiocalycina. Lineage (NCBI taxonomy): Eukaryota > Viridiplantae > Streptophyta > Magnoliopsida > Fabales > Fabaceae > Inga > Inga leiocalycina. The sequence continues at coordinate 80,669,743 of OY725320.1, read as the reverse complement.
TTTCGATTTTATAAAAAGGACAGGAAGGAGTATAATTAATTTTTACAAACTATATTTGATATTTAAATAATTTTCTAAAAACTAATCAGATCACGTTAACTACTTAAACAAAATGTCTTAAAAGTAAACAATAAAATTTTATGCTTATAATTTATAAAACAAAAAATATTAATAAAATATTAAATTCACTAGTTTCATCGAATGTTAAATAAAAAATTAAAATGAAAACAAATGTCAAAGTGCCACATAACACAGGTACTATATTGATTTTAAAAATCCAATAAAAACACGCGGGCCTTTATTGCCGAAAATTTCCGACAATTTACTTAATACAAATTCAATGAACCAGCGAAGGACTTCGAACCAAACAATTTATCTCTAACCAATATAACCAGTGAAGATAAATAGATTAGTAAGATTCCTCGAAGGTAACTAATGTCAATTACATCTTTAAGATAGTTGTGTATAAATATCTATTCGAGTTAGGGAGGTTTTCACATAGTTTCATCTTTCAATACTGATTTCAGAGTCCCTTTGAAGCTATCATCAATAATACTGCATCTGTAAGTTCTTTAAACATATGGCTAGTCTTCCACAGCTCGCTCTTGAGGCGACAAGGTACACACGGTTAGAGAGCTAATTAATCATATGGCTCATCTATCTCTTTTTGTTTATCTATTTTCTTTACTCATTCATCGTACTCATCCGGTCTTAAATATAGAAGCTAGTTAAAAGTTTTACTTTTATCCTATATATATAGAACCTCAATCCATTTTGACTCCAAAAATTGCAATATTTTTTTTTTCAAACTGTCCTTATTGAGAGCACATTGTGATGGAGTTTCCACAAGATGTAGTTTTGATGCAAATGATAATTAAATAAGGTATTTTAGGAAATATCAATACACGTTTTTTAAAAAAAAAACAACCAATTTAACTAATTTTCTTAATCTTTGCAAATTAATTATCTAGATCCCAAAGTAAGGAATGGAAGGAGTGGTATGTAGCATTAACTAGAACAACTATCCCTTGTATTCTAACTATTGAGGGGTTTTGATTTATTTAATTTATGAAAAAAATTAAGTGAAAGACCCAAGTTACCCTGCCTCTTTTACCAAGTGGGGATCCCTTCACATCTAATCCAATGAATTGGGACCCTTTATCTAGATTAGGGCCATCAACTAACTAATCATCGTAATATCTCTAACACAGCGCTTCTATTAAACAAAACTCATCACATGTATTTACCTCATACAACACAAAATTACTTAAAATAAATAATCCAAACAAGCACACTGTGCTCAAAGTCATATGCAACCACAAAAGAATTGATCACAGAGTACAATTTTTTTTATATATATCTAATAAATTACTTTTCATGCTGTGGATATATGTGCAGATTATAAGGGAAAGTAGCTTTGATCATAGGTGATGCTAGGGGGATTGGAGCTTGCATGGCAAGGCTCTTCACTAGACATGGCGCAAAGGTGATAGTCACAGACATTCGAGACGAACTAGGTCAAGCATTATGCAATGATATTGGATTGGAATATGCTTCATATGTGCACTGCGATGTTACGAAAGAATCCAATGTTGAAACTGCCGTTAAAACTGGGATTTCTAAGCATCAAAAGATGGACATATTGGTCAATAATGCTGTCTTAATAGATGCAGCTAAGACAAGCATTATTGACAATGAAGCGAGCGAATTTGAACGGGTTCTTAGCGTGAACCTAACGGCTCCTTTCTTGGGTAGCAAGCATGCTGCAAAAGTTATGATTCCTGAAAGAAAGGGAAGTATTATAAATGTGGGAAGTGTGTGTTCAAGTGTAGGAGGGGTTGCAACACATGCTTACACAAGTTCTAAGAGTGGTTTGGTGGGTCTCACTAAGAATGTGGCTGCTGAACTTGGCCAATATGGGATCCGAGTCAATTGTGTGTCTCCATATTTCATTGCAAATGATGCTGCCAAAGATTTCTTCAAATTAGATGATGAAGGTTGCTCTAATAGTGTTTATTCGAATCTTGAAGGAATACATCTGCGAGAAGAAGAAGTTGCTCAAGCTGTGTTGTTCTTGGCTAGTGATGAATCCCAGTACATAAGTGGGCATAATCTAGCCATTAATCAAGGCTTTACTACTATTAAACCAAGTTTTGGTTTGTTGTCAAGAACAAAATAGTGTGCTATCTGTGGGATCATCGATCTGTTAGTTCTATTTGGGATCAATGTTTTGGTTTGTTTCGCGATCAAAGTAGTTGTTTAATTTGGGTGCGCATTTATGTCATTGTGAATTTGTGTTTTAATGTATGATGTGTGTAAAAAAATTTAGTGATGATCATTTCCTTTACTATTTATATATATATATATATATAATTTCCCTTATTGGCTCTATATAAAAAAAAGAAACATTAATGCAAGTTGCTTAATTAATTTCCACAAAAGACTAAGGTTAAGAATATTGGAGTTATTTGTATCAAAACAAAAAAACAAGAATGTTGGAGTTTTGAGATAAAAGTGGGTGTGCCAAATGGAACAAAGTCTCACATTGTTTGGGGGAGAGAGAATACAACTGTATATATTACACCTTGTGAATTTGGGCTAGTAAATAGGCCAAGAGGAAGAGTGGGCTTGCGTGCACAACAACAGGCTACTAGGAGGCAAATGTAGTGAAAATCTTGTGATTTCCCACTCCCTGCTCATGAGTTAAATATGGACTAGGCACTTTTTATCAAATATTATTTGGAGAACTCTAAAATTTATTTTATGAAAATGGCTTACTAGAAAAATCAAGTTTTTGAGGCATTTGAATTTGAGATCTTAACATTTTGGTTAGGGGGAGCATTAACCAAATTTTATTATTTTAACTGGCCATCATTACCAACATTCATGTTGCAGGCAATATCTTCAAATTTTCAAAACTGATCAATAAAATATTTTTATGGTTTGTAATGTTCAGAAACCACTGGTTTAATGTTTTTATATTGCCATTGATTTTTGCCCAACGTTCGAGTGCGTGAGGCCTATAAAAGGCATTGCCTACAAGAGGTTCAGGCATCCTGCTCTAGAAACCTCAAGCTCTCTCTTCCTTCTCTAAGTTCTCTCTCTATCTTTATATTCACTACCTACTAGTTGCTTTTATATTTCATTGTTCTGCCCACCCTGTGTTTGCAGAAAGAATCCGTTTTATCCTAGGGAGTGCTACGACCTATCAACCGGTGGTGGAGGAATAGCTCTTACGGGTAGCGTCCGTGGACGTGACTTGGATTGCACAATTCATTTGTAGGAACTACGCCAACAATCTTAAGAGCTAACTAGGGGTGGCCATGGGTAGGGCTGGGCAGGGTGAGACCCCTGCCCGATGCCCTGCCCAAAGGATGAACGGGCTGTATTTTGTAGCCCGATGCCCGGCCCTGCCTACTAAAAGCCCTAACTATTTTGGGCTGGGAAAGGGTGGGCTGGGCAGAGTGGGCTTTCCTGCCCAAGTGATAACGCTTTATCTTGTCCACATATGAAAAAAATAATTCACTATGAATTTCATAAACATTCATGTAGTTACTAATACCATTTGTCTTAACTTTGTTCTAAGTAATATAAACTTCAAATGCATTTGATGATTTGACATCTTGGGATATTTCAAAATAAATCTACAACTTGAGTCTTGAAATTTAAAAAACACCATGTCTTAACAAATATCCATACTTTAAAAATTAAACAACATCCATAATCCATTATAAATAAGAAAAAAATATGATTGTAATTAAAGCCGTGAAGTCAAAGTAGTTTGCATCAATTCAATGTCCCAAAAGTTGATCAAATGATGAAGCATCTGGAAAGAAAATAAAAAGCAACTATAATTTAATACATCACAAAGTAAAGAAGAAAGGAAGAAATCTACTTGTAAATAGCGTTTAGTGGTTAGGGCAAAAAAGAAAGGATCAGAAGAGTATTATACAATAGACAATATATATTTTAAATAAAAAATTATATATGAAATAATATTTAATTGATATGAAATTTTATATTTTAAATAAATGAAAATAATTTTCAGGGCAGGGCCAAATGGGCAGGGCAGTACCCCTTGCCCGATGCCCGGCCCTGCCCAGTTATTAGCCTGCCTAAAGCTGCCCAAAATTTTTTCGGACCACTTTTTTAGGGCTGGGCTGGGCAATTTTTTACAGGGCCAAGGTGGGCACACCAAGCTACTGGGCACCATGCTCACCCCTAGAGCTAACATAGCTTTTATTCCTTTTGCTACTACTGGAGCTAACAATACTGTTGGTTTCAAAGCTAACAAACTACTGCTAGTGTTAACCTGGTGGTAGTGCCTATGCCAAGACAATTCCAGATGTTCTCAATATACATAGAGTTTGTAAGAATGTGTCTACACTGTTCTCAATATGTATAGGGTTGTTGATGCACTTACACAACCTACACTTTCCCCATATGCTGATCAGGCCCAGAAGAATGCTTAGGCCTATGCTATCAAGGTGTGCAGATGCACTCTCATTACTACTTTATTTAATGATTTGTTCGATGTGTACCATGTCTACAAAGAAGCAAGCGAGATATGGGGATCGCTTATCCTCAAGTATACTGCTAAGGATGCTGGGAAACAGAAGTTTATGATAAGAAACTTTTACAAGTAGGAGTGACATATGACAAAGACATCAAGCTCTAGATCAATGACTACCATAAGCTGAATGAGGAGCTTTAGTCTAAGAAGATCAATATGCTAGAGGAGTTCATGGCTAATGTACTGATCAAGAAGCTGCTAGATTAGTAGTTTGACTACAAGCAACAGTTGAAACACAAACAGAAGCAGCTATCTTTGAATGACTTGGTCACTCGTATTATTATTGAAGAAACCAATTGAAAGGCGATACAAGCTGCAAAGGGCAAAGAAATGACTGCAAACGCAAATCTAGTTGAGGAAGAGCAGCACAACAAGAGGTATGACCTTAAAAACAAAAAGAATAAAAATAAGAAACCTTACTACAATAAGGATATTGTTATTATCTAGAAATTCTTGTATTTCATCACATTTTTCTTATATAGTTGTTGATTTTGAACTCAAATTGTGCATAAAATTTATACATATGAAGGAAAATGTGATGTGATGCAAATACTTTGAAAAGTTGCAAATTTGGAGCTAAATGTATAGAGGTTTAGATTAAATTGAAGAAAATTAGAATGCTCATAAATTTTCCGTCTCTGATGACGACAAGAAGTAGAAGCCTACATGGATCATTGGAAGAAGAGAAAAGAAGAACAAAAGTTAAAAAGGAAGATCAAAGAAGTAGATTGAAGGTGCTCCCAGTCGCTTTTGCTTCACCATGGCAATGCAAAAGCAAAACCCAAAAATAGGCCTTTCTGACCGCATTCGCTATGGGTTTGCTATAGCAAAGCGCTAGCGAAAACACCTTAAAAATTGGCCTTTCTGACTGCATTTGCTGTGGGTTCGCTAGAACAAAGCAAAAGCAAAGTTGTGATACTAATACTGTGCATTTTGAAAAAGTGACAATTTTGGTGACTTTTTAACCTAAGAGGGGAGCCTAAAATGGGTCAATTTGGACAATGGGAAGGCTGAGAACACAAGAAAGGCTTCTTGAAGAGAGCTCCTGGAGGAAGTTTAAGGAGATATTCAAGAGTTTTCTTGCCTTTTTCTGGTTTCTCCTTCTTCTCTTCCCATTTTACTGACATGGATATGTGTTTTAAGCTTAGTTGTTGGTTTGTATTGATCATGAGTAGCTAGAACTCTCAATTAGGATTACCTATTGTATGGATTGAAACTACTAGATTATCTTGCTTTTGTTGGTTAATGAGTACATATATTGATTTTTCTTTGAGCTTAATGTTATCTTATGCTTGGTCACCATATGATTATAGTTGTTCAATTGGAAGATGCTTGAGAGAGCTATTTTGATTGTAGAAGTTAAGAAAAATCATGCTAGACTTGAAGTTTATAGATTAAATGGATGATTTGTTATTAGAATAGAGATATATCTAACAACCTAGCATAGTCAATTGAAGGATTGCTTTGGAAAGATGGTTTTCATTAATTATAAACAAGAGATTGAATATTTTTAATGAAGATTAAAAATCAATCTTGACTTGAGAGAGCTTGATTGATGATTTTGGAACCTTTTACTAGCATATACACTCATTTAATCAACATAACTGGATATTTGCATAGTTTTCTGAAATACAATAGGGAAGAAGTAATCCTAAGTTTATACTCTTGAAGTTAAACCCAATTTCTCAATTTCCATTGTTTTGCTTTGTTATTTTCATCAAAATTCTTTATTTAACTTGATCAAATTCAAATGATTCCATTCAACCTAATTAAGAACATGGTTGCATTAGTTAACTCACTTTTGTCATAGTCCTTATAAATCGACACTCGTTTTCTCACTAATTTATTACTTGCGACCTGTACTCTTGCAGAAGCTAAACGGCAAATAATTTTTTTGGTGTCGTTGCCAGATTTTATAGACAGTTCATAAAGGAGATGGGCAATTGTTTAATCTATGGAAAACCATGACATTATGCAGCACAATGTAGGAAAAGGGCTAAGGGAGATAACTCTCAAAAGGGAGGAAATCCTCCTAAGCCAAATGTGAATTTGGTTGAAGGAGATGATAGCAGTGATGAAGAAATCATTGTTGCTATGGTGTCACAAGCCCTTCTTGTGTTTGATGTGAAGAAATGGGTGGTAGACTTAGGAGCTACCAAGCACATCTGTGCAAACACAGAGATGTTTACCTCCTTTGAAGAAGGGGAAGACCACTTTTATCTGGTTGACTCTCGAACTTCTAAGGTTCAAGGAAAAGGGAAAGTGGTATTGATGCTCACATCTGGAAAGACCTTGGCACTGAATAACATGTTGTATGTACCTGAAGTTAGAGCTGACTTACTCTCTGTGGCACTGCTTGGGAAAGCTAAGGTTAGGGTGTGTTTTGAGTTTGACAAAATTGTAATGACCAAGAACAATGTTCTCATTGGGAAGGGTTATTGTAATAAGGGTCTATTTGTTCTGAGTGTTGTTGAAATGAATGAGAATGCATCTTCTTCTGCTTACTTGGATGATTCTTTTGATGTGTGGCATGCTAGATTAGGACATATTCATAAATCTTATACTAAAAGACTAGAAAATCTTGGGATGATTTCTAAAACAAAAAATGTTTTTCAAAAGAGTGAAGTTTGTGAAGAAACTAAGCAGGCTAAAAAGCCACATTTTTCTACTCAAAGAAAAACTGAATTGTTAGCTTTAATTCATACTAATTTGGGAGATTTAAAACAAACTAAGACCAGAGGTAGTAAAAGATATTATATTACTTTTATTGATGATTTTTCAAAATATGCCAAAGTATATTTGATGAAGAATAAAAATGAGGCTTCTAAAAAAAATTCTTTTGTACAAGGTAGAAGTAGAAAATCAGTTGAATAAAAAGATCAAATGGATCAAGTTAGATAGAGGAGGGGATATTTATTATTAAACAATTTATATGGAAAACAAGGGATAATTCATGAAGTAACTCCTTGTTATTCACCTGAATCTAATGGTGTAGCAGAAAGAAAAAATATAACTTTAAAAGAAATGATAAATGTTTTGCTTGTGAGTTCTACTACATCAAATAACCTGTGGGGTGAAGCCTTGTTATTTGCTTCTTTTTTACAAAACAGAATGCCCAACAAAAAAAACGAAAAAGACACCTTAAGAGTTATGGAAAGGTTTTATGCCTAACCTTCAATATTTGAAAGTGTTGGGGTGTCTTGCTAAAGTTTTACTACCTAATTCTAAAAAGAGGAAAATTGGTTCTAAAACTTTTGATTGCATGTTTATTGGATATGTTCAACAAAGTGCTGCTTATCATTTTTTGGTTTTGAAAGGCGATGTTTTAGATCATAATTAACACAATGGTTGAAACAAAAGATATAGAGTTTTTTGAACATATATTTCCTATGAAGGTTGAGCATATTCCTAAAAGAGTTTAGAGGTCTTCTTCTTCTTCCGAACAAAATTCAAAGAAAGTTTTAGTTGAAGATTTAAGGAGAAGTAAAAGACCAAAAAAAACAAACATCTTTTGGAGATGATTTTTATACTTATTTGGTGCAAGATAACCCAAAAATTTTAATGAAAATTTTTCTTCCCTGGTTGAATCTTTTTGGAAAGAAACAATAAAAGCTGAAATTGATTCTTTGAATCAAAACAAAACATGAAAATTGGTAGACTTGCCTCCAGGAGCAAAGCCTATTAGTTGTAAATGGGGTTTTTTAAAAAAATATTTTCCTAGTAGAACTATTGATAAATACAAGGCTAAGTTGGTAGCCAAAGGGTATACTCAAAAAGAAAATGTTGACTATTTTGTCAAATTCTCTCTTGTAACTAGGATTTCTTCTGTTAGAATCATAATTGCCTTAGCTTCTATTCATAAACTTTTCATTCATCAAATGGAGGTTAAAACAACTTTTTTAAATGGTGCTTTATATGGTGCAACTTGAAGGTTGTATTGTTCCTGGGTAAGAAAACAAAGTTTGAAAACTTGTTAAATCTTTGTATGGTTTGAAACAAGAGCCTAAACAAAGTATGAAAAACTAGATTAAGTTTTGTTAAGTGGTGATTTCTCTACTGTTGAGGTAGAAAGATGTGTTTATACAAAGCTTGTAAATGATGATTGTGTGATTATTTGTCTGTATGTGGATTACATGCTTATCTTTGGAACTAGCATGGGTGTTGTGCTTGAGACAAAATGTTTTCTTTCTTATAATTTTGATATGAAAGATCTGGGTAAAGCAAAAGTGATTTTGGGTGTCAGGATCATAAGGATTGAAAATGGAATCATACTTTCTCAAGAACATTATGTTGAGAAAATTATGAGAAAGTTTGAATTGTTTGATGAGTCTTTACTGAGTACTCCTTATGATCCTAATGTGAATTTAAGGAAAAACAAGGGAGATCCAATCACTCAATCTATATGCACAAATTATTGAAGTCTGTTGTATTTAATGAACTATACCAAGCTAGACATAACATGTGATGTGTGTAGATTGAGTAGATATACTCATTGTCCAAGCAATAAATATTGGAAGGCTCTGGTAAGGGTATTGAGATGCCTAAGAGGTACCATGAATTATGGCATTCATTATAGTGGATTTCGCACTATATTACAAGGATGCAACGATGTTAACTAGACCTTAGATTTAGAGCAGACCAAATCCACTAGTGACTACATTTTCACTCTTGGTAGTAGTGTCATAAAGTGGAAGTTAGTCAAACATACTATTCTAACCTGTTCCTCAAGGAATTCTGAGTTTATTGTTATAGAGTTGGCTGGTACTGAGGTTGAGTAGTTGAAAAACTTCTTGGCAAATATGCACTTGGTGGAAAACCAACACTGTCATACCCTTATATGATTTTCCATATTTTTAAAGTGCTTGCATGTAGTTTGGTGTGCAATACAAGAATAGTGTAAATATACTAATATATTAATACAAGTACTTGTTTACATCTCAGGCCTTCTCCGTAGGTTTGCAAATATATACATATTTTTCCAAAATATTCAAAAATAACCACATATATATAACCACGATCCTTATCTCAAGAAACGTGCCCGTCAGTTCCTCGTATCTACGTCCTTTCCTTTTGAACCACTAGCACCCGCTGAGATATTTTTGTTTAGAAAAAAGGGTGAGATTTGAAGGAATCCCAATAGAAACATGTTATCGTTTATATAAAATGTGAGAAGTAGATATGATATGCAATATGTATGCATCAATTAATGAACAATATAAAACATCATCATCATGTATACATGAGCAGGGCTCCTGCCCCACTAATCGTACACTGGTTGGATTCTTACCCAACCCCCAGGTGTGAGTGCACTTCCAGCACTAACTACCTCTTCTAGGAAAACCATATTGATTAATAAAAGCACAAACAATGGCATTCACACAATCATATGAACTATGACATGAAGTATGAAGGATAATGTTCCTACCTAAAGCCCTTTTAGATTATCTAACTCAAATGATTATTAGCCATAGAGAAACCTTGAAACAATTACTATTTCTCCAATCTCCATGACCTTGCCAACATCACTTCCCAGGGGGTCACCCATCTTAAGATTTTCCTGGGTTGAGCATACTTAACCTTCATATACCCATACCAAAACACAAATACTGGCTTTATCTGCTCCTGACACCCTGTACATTGAGACCACCCTTGTCTCATGAGTCATGCCGACTATCTCTGGCTGTCAGAATATTGTGTGTGGACTGTACTTTGGCCTTGGCCATTCCCGCCTCCTCGGGTTTCACAACATCCTGGGTTCAGTATTTCACCACTTGCTACCCTTCGGATATTCATTGATCTCTTGGGGCTAGCTCAAAAACTAGGGTGTTTCACTCCTTTGGTACCCCCTTCCGTGCATATTTCCTATCACTGTATAATCAAGACCATATTAGTATACTATCATGTTGCTAGAACCGCCACTCTGCTAGAACCTCTTAAGCTCTTCTAGAATGGCTTGAAGCTCTGATACCAAAACTGAGCTTTACAAACCTTGAAGAACATATAAAAGTAGCTTAGGGGTAGAGTTATACACTTTAGGTATGAATTCACCGAAGAAATCAACCTACCTTGTGAGTTTTCTTCTCTTCTCTCTCAAAAATCCACACAACTCTCTCTCTCTCTCTCTCTCTCTTTGCAGCCAAAACTGACGTGAAATGGGAGGAGGAAGATGATGGAATTGTTTATGGAATTTTTATATAATTTATTTTGACAAAATTACAAGTTTGCCATTACATTTTTTTCATTTTTGAATTTCTGGCAGATTTTCTACCCAAACTTTGAAAAATCATAACTAAATTTGTAGACATCATTTTGGAGTGATTCTAAAAGCTATAGAACCCTTATTGAGTCTAGTTTTATGGAAAAATATAGACTTTAGCCAATTGGAAACATAAAATTCCCAGAATTAAATTCTTTGGATGTTGTTCCAGAAACTTTTCAGTTTTTTTGGGATAATTTCAAAAATTTATAACTCTTTGTATATAGCTTCAAATGATTCATATAACATATCAAATTAAAGCTTAGGATGTCTACTTTCACCCTGTAAAATTTCATAATTTTTTCTCATCATTTGGCTTTCCAAAACCTCATGACAAGCTCACTGCCTTACTTGAAGCAATGAAACAACAAGCACTTGCAACTTCAATAAATTCCATTTTTGTTTACAAATTTTCCCTGCTCTTTAATTCATTATTTTATTCCCTTTAATACCTTAAAGATATAAAAAACATTAGGGAATAAATTTGGGACACCTATTAAACCAGGGCTTAGGAGTTCACTTAATTTAGGCTTATTCCCAAGCCTCCAATCCCAAAATTTGGGATATTACAAACACCATCAATGTATCTACGTTGTGATAGCCAATTTGCGATAGCTATGGCTAAAAATAAAACCTTTAATGGTAAAAGCAGACATATTCAATTAATACATAATATTATAAGATGGCTACTAAAGATGGTGTAATCTCAATCAATTATGTGAAGTCAGCAGTGAACCTAGTGGATCCACTTACAAAACCCCTAGGAAGGAAACAAATCTTTGATTCATCGAGGGGAATGGAACTTAAGCCAGTTCAAAATTAACTGCAATGGCAACCCAACCTCTATGATTGGTAATCCCATGAAAGAGGTTCAGTGGGTAAGAACAAGTCATTTGTTTGTTCTGCTAGTGCTAAAATAAAATTGTTACTCCCTTCCTATGATGCTGAGAAAGTACTAGAATGAATTTTGGTGAGGTTAATTATAGCTCTTAAGGTTTTTATAATCCCACGGGATAGTGTGTTCATTGCATGTACATTTCATGAAATCATCTCTACGAATACGGAATGGGGCCGCTCCTATGAGATCGTGGCAAAATCTCTATAACATTCGTTATGCACCAGGCACGTGCATAGTCATCTTAACGTGTAATGATAAGTAAAATATTAGCATATTTATTTTCCCTTATATGATGATTTTTTGAATTATATTTGAGCTTAATTTAATGAATTTGAATGTGATTGATAAATAAATGATAATTTTGGCATAAAATAGACTTTATTAAAAAATTACTAAAGTTGGCCGTGTTTCAGTTTCAAGCAATATCTAGAGCTCTAGATGTCGGATTGGGACTTACTTTATATGAATAGAAAGCTAAGAAAAATCTCTACAGCTTTTATGTTGAGCCCGAAACCCAATTCTGCATTCAAGGGTTTTAAATTTTGCTTAGAAGTTGAGAACATGAATTTGTCTTAGACTAGACTTTGCTCACTAATTTAACCATAACTTGAGCTGCAAATGTTGAAATGAGGAGCTTCTAGTTATGTCTTCGCGCTAAAATCCAAAGCTACAACTTTAATGAAGATCACATTGTGGAATTCAATCATTTTGAATGTCAAAATTAGGAAGCAATCAAGAAGTTTGGCAGCCACAAGGTCCATATTGGTAGCTTAAAGTCAAAATTCATGCCTAACAATGTAGAGATTTTTGCACCCCCTCCAACTATAAATAGATGAGCTCAAGACACAAGGAGACACACCATCTTAGAGTTAATTTCATGTATTGTATTTGCTTCTTACATGGCTCCTTCATGGAAGGCTTAGGTAGTCCTCCTTTATGGATGGTATAGGTTGTCACCTACATGGAAGCTTTTACCTCATATATGGAATGCTAGATTTTTTTATTTTTATGCATCTTGTAGTTGTATCTTTGTGTTTTAGAATTTAATAATTAAGTTTCATTCAATATTTATGAAGTTTTCAATTTATTTTGGTTTTGTTTTTTATTTCAACATGAGCTAAAGTTCCATTTTCCTAGGGTGATGATGCAGCTTACTAATGATGGATTGAATCTTAACTTATTCAATCTAGTTTTAATTTTTTCTTCATGATTGAGTTTTAATTATTGTTCTTAATGATTTCAATTGATTGGCCATCTTTTGAATGATTTCAATATGTATGTTGAGTCTGGAAGGAGATGCATGTGTGTAGATCATATAATTAAAATCATAACTTGCATATGAAATAGGAATATATTCATATGAGTTGTGTAGTCTTAATGAGTTCCATAAATCTTAACACATGATTAATTGCTTGAATTCATATAGGAATATATTGGATTAGCAATTACTTATAGAATTGCTTGACCTTGGAAGAGGCTAGTAATTAAATTAGGGAAATTCAGCTATCAATCATATGGCATAAATTGGACTAGGATAGATAAGTTATTCAATTTGAAATTTGTCAAGTGAAATCTGACCCTTAGGGGCTTTTCTCACAGTTGTTTTCATATTATTTGCATTCATATTTAATCATTTTTTATTTTGTACACTCAATCACCAACTAATCGATCGACTAAATAGAATTAAAATTACTCATTTTGGTACTTAGTGATCAATCCTCGTAGAAAAGATACTTTACTCACTTCTGTATTACTTGTTTATGACAGTGTACACTTACACTTTTTAATAAATCATTTACACTCGTAACAAGTTTTTGGCGCTGTTGCTAGGGATTGTTGTCATTAATATCAATACCAAGTAATTTTAATACTAATTTGATCTTCATATTAAATATTTTCTTTTTTGTGACTTGTGTTTCTTTTCAGGCTTTTGCTTAGTGCATGACCAGATAGAAGGAGACTAAACTACAACCTTTTGATTCTAAGATTGAGAGAACTTGTCAAAGAAATCAAAGAGTTCAAAAGCAGTCCACTTTAATCATAAGTAATCCAATGGCAAATCTAGTTGAAGAAGCACCTGATACCAAAACACTCTATGACTATGCAACGCCAACAGTCATAGAGACAACTTCTGGAATCAAAAAACTGCCAGTAGCAACTAACAACTTTAAAATCAAGCCTGCAATTATTGAGATGGTTCAAGCATATTAGTTCGGTGGTTTACCAATAGAAGATCCCAACATACATATAGCCAACTTCCTAGAAATCTATGACACATTCAAGCATAATGGTGTTATTGATGATTCCATTAGACTTAGGCTTTTCCCTTTCTCACTCAGGGCTAAGGCTAAGAGATGGTTACACTTGCTACCAGTAGGAAGCATAACTACATGGGATGTCTTAGCGCAAAAATTTTGGGCAAAGTACTTTCCTTCAGGGAAAACTGCTAAATTGAGGAATGAAATTTCCTCATTTACCCAGCATGAACTAGAAAGCCTCTATGAAGCCTGGGAAAGATAGAAGGAGTTGCTAAGGAGATGTCCTCATCATATGTTACCAAACTGGTGGCAATTGCAAACTTTCTCTAATAGGATGAGGCATACCTCTAGAACTCTTGTAATGCTATAACTTAAGGATCTTTAATGGGAAAAAATCTAGATGATGTCTACAATCTACTTGAGGAGATGGTAACCAATGCATACCAATAACCTTCTGAATGTAACAGCTCAAAGAAAGCACTTAGAGTGCACGAGCTGGATATGCTTACAACTTTATCTTCTCAAGTTGCATATATATCCAAGCAAGTGAGCTCATTAACAACCTAAGCAAATGCAATCAACACTCCTACTAAAATCTGTGATTGATGTGGAGAGCCTCATGTGAGCACATAATGTCTAGAAGGACACCTATTCATGCCGGAGCAAGCTTATTACATCAGGAATCAAAGAAATGACCCATTTTCAAACACTTACAATCTAGGTTGGTGAAATAATCCAAACGTTGGTTGAAGGAATAATCAAAATGTGTTCAAGCCATAAGAAAACTACCAGCAACAAGCTCTTCAACAAATAAATCCATCACAGCAGAAAGTGAATATAGAAGATGCACTTGCTGAACTAACCATAAATACATCTCAATTCATGGCTAGGACTGACACAACAGTCAAAAACCAAGAAGCCTTAATAAAGAACTTGGAGATCCAAAATTGGCCAATTGTAAATATGTTAAATTTTAGACAACTAAGAACTCTACCAAGTGACACCAAAAGAAACCCAAGAGAACATGTGAAGGTCGTTGTACTAAGGAGTGGGAAAGAACTAAAAGATCCTGTAATTAAAAAGAAGAATGATGGAGAAAAGAAAGAAAATGGAGAAGAACAAAAGGAGAAAGCATAGAAACCTAAAGAGGATGATGTGTTATCATGAAGAATCAACTTTCCAAACAACCCTCCTCCATATGTACCACCAGTTCTATACACTCAGAGATTTGTGAAGGAGAAGATAGACAAGGAGTTTAGAAAGTTTCTAGAGGTTTTCAAAAAGTTACATATCAACATTCCTTTTGCAGACGCTCTTGCCCAAATTCCCAGTTATGCAAAATTCATGAAGGACATTCTCTCAAATAAGTGTAAGCTTGAGGAATTTGAGACAGTTGCACTTACTGAGGAGTGCAGTGCTATTCTACAAAAGAAGTTACTGCCGAAGTTGAAAGATCCAGGAAGCTTTTGCATACCTTGCACCATAAGTCAAAGTCACTTTGAAAGAGTACTTTGTGACCTTGGAGCAAGTGTAAACCTCATGCCTCTATCTGTATACAAGAAACTTGATCTTGGAGAGGTGAAACTGACCACATTTTCATTACTTCTAGCTAATCTATCAATAAAACATCTGAGGGGTGTCTTACAAAATGTTGTGGTGAAGGTGGACAAACTCATATTTCCAGCTAATTTCATAATACTCAACATGGAAGAAGACTAAGAAATTCCTATCATTCTTGGGAGGCCATTCCTAGTAACTAGGAGAAATTTAATCGATGTGCAATAGGGGAAGTTAACCTTGTGAGTACAAGATAATAATGTATCCTTCAATATTTTCAAGGCTTTATCTTTTCCAAATGAAGGTGACACCTGTCACAGAGTAGATACATTGATCAGCTGCATAAAGATGTGGTGAACGAAATCTGTATGGATCAACCATTAGCATTGGGAATGGTAGATGTATCAAAATCTACCAATCCTAAAGTCTTAGAGAAAATTAGGTACCTGGAAGTAAATTCCCCAATTTTTATCAAGAAACTCTTTGAAGATCTGGGGCAAGGCCAAGTAAGCCGACACCATTAATAGAAAAACCACCAGTACTAGAGTTGAAAGCACTACCATCCCACTTAAAGTATGCTTATCTAGGAGGAAATTTAACACTACCAGTAATCATCTCTACAGCTCTTACGCTAGAAGAAGAAGAAAAATTATTAAGATTTTTAAGAGAGTATAAAACAACATTTGGATAGTCAATAACTGATATAAGAGGTATTAGTCCTTTAATTTGTATGCATAAGGTCTTGATGGCAGACAACTACAAGGATCAATATAGCACCAAAGAAGACTCAGTATGAATATAAAGGAGGTGGTGAGAAAAGAGGTAATAAAGTGGTTGGATGCTGGTATAATTTACACAATCTCTGACAGTCAATGGGTAAGTCCAGTTTAAGTTATGCCAAAGAAAGGTGGAATGACAGTGGTGCCTAATGAGAAAAATGAACTGATTCCATAACGAACGGTGATTGGATAGAGAGTATACATTGACTACAGAAAGCTTAATAAAGCCACTAGAAAAGATCATTTCCCTTTGCCATTTATAGACCAGATGCTAAACAAACTAGCTGGGAAAGCTTATTATTGTTTTTTGGATAGGTACACAGGATATAATCAAATTACAATTGCATAAGAGGCTTAAGAGAAAACAAATTTTACATGTCCATATGGTACCTTTGCCTTTATAAAGATGCCATATAGTTTATGTAATGCACCAGTAACATTTCAAAGGAGTATGATGGCAATCTTTTCAAATATAGTGGAAAGGTTCATTGAGGTGTTCATAGATGATTTTTCAATTTTTAGAGAATCATTTGATCATTGTCTTTCAAATTTGGCAAAAGTCTTGCAATGTTGTATGGAGACAAATTTGGTTCTAAATTGGGAGAAATGACATTTCATGATAAAAGAAGGAATCTTGCTAGGTCACAAGGTATATGATCAAGGCATTGAAGTGGACCGAGCCAAAATTGAAATAATTGAAAAGGTACCACCTGCCTCCCTAATCAAGGGCATTCAGAGTTTTTTAGGACATGCGAGCTTCTATAAAAGATTCATCAAAGACTTCTAAAAAATCACAAAGCCACTTTGTATACTGTTAGAGAAAGACACTCCCTTTGTGTGTAATGAGGAGTGCTTATCATCCTTCCAAACTCTAAAAAGTGCCTTGACTTCTGCACCAGTTATCATAGCTCCAGATTGGAACCTTCCTTTTAAAATGATGTGTGATACAAGTGATTATGTAGTTGGAGCTATTTAGGCCAAAGAAAAGGCAAGGTCTTTCATGCCATCTAGTATGCTAGTAGGACACTCTCAGTCGCATAGCTGAATTATGCAACAACAAAAAAGGAGCTACTAGCAGTCGTGTTTGTATTCGACAAATTCAGAGCCTATTTGATCGGGTCAAAGGTCATTGTCTGGATGGACCACTTAGCAATCAAATACTTGATTGAGAAGAAAGATGCTAGCCTAGATTGATCAAATGGGTGCTTCTGCTACAAGAATTTGACCTGGAGATCAAAGACAAAAAGGGACCGAGAATCTCATTACAAATCCTCTTTCTCGGTTAGAGCCATCTGAACAAAAGAGAGGATCACCAATCAAGGAGAATTTCCCAAATGAGCAACTCTTTGTCATGCAATCACAACCCTCCCCTTGGTATGCTGATTTTGTAAATTACTTGGTAAGCGGAGTAATGCCTTATGAACTTTCTAAAGTGCAAAAGAAGAAGTTTCTGGCTGATGTAAGGCATTACTTTTCGTAGAATCCATTCTTATATAAATAATGCCTAGATTGAATTATCAAGCAATGTATTCTTGAAGAAGAAATGGCCAACACCTCAAATCACTACCATTCATCCCCATATGGTGGTCATTTTGGAGCAAATAGAACAGCAACTAAAGTCGTTCATCTAGGTTTTACTGGCCTACACTTTTCAAGGACGCCCACAGAATTGTGATAACCTGCGACAAATATCAAATAACGGGAAATATCGCAAGGAGACATGAAGCCCTATTAAGTAACATCTTAGAAGTTGAGTTTTTTGACGTATGGGGGATCGATTTTATAGGGCCTTTTCCATCCTCATTTAGCAATCAGTTTATTTTAGTACCTGTTGATTATGTCTCCAAGTGGGTTAAGGCAGCTGCTTTTCCTACAAATGATTCTCTAGTGGTTGTGAAATTTTTAAGGAAGAATATTTTTACTAGATTTGGAATGCCTAGAGCTATTATTAGTGATGGAGGAAGGCAGTTTTACAATCAATACCTTTAACCAGTGTTAGCTAAATATGGAGTAACTCATAAGGCTGTAAATCCATATCATCCATAAACTAGTGGGCAAGTGAAAATCTCAAACAAAGAACTGAAATGGATCTTAGAGAAGACAATGAATTCCAACTGAAAGAACTAGGAACAGAAATTAGATGATGCAATTTGGGCATATAGAAATGCCTTCAAGACACCAATTGGTATTGGTACGTCCCCATACCAATTGGTCTATGCAAAAGCATGCCATCTTCCAGGAGGAATGGAGAACAAAGCATATTAGGCAATAGAAGCCTTAAATTTTGACTTAAAGGTAGTTGGTGAGAAGAGGCTTCTCCAACTCAATAAACTTAAAGAATTCAGATAACAAGCTTATGAAATTGCTAAGTTATACAAGGAGAAGACAAAAATGCGTCATGACAGAAGAATTTTGAGGAGAGAGTTCACACCGAGACAAAAAGTGCTTTTATATAACTCAAGGTTAAAGCTCTTTTTAGGAAAGCTGAGATCAAGGTGGTCAAGACCTTTTACGATAATTCAAGTATGGCCATATGGAACCACAGAGATTCAAGATGGTGATAAAAAATCCAAAGTAAATGGGTAAAGGCTAAAGGAGTATAATGACGGTACACTCAACACTTTGAAAACTGTCATCACATTTTAGAAAACAATAGGTAAGCCCTCCTTCTAAAATGAAAAAAAAATAAAAAAACAAAAATTGGTTTGGTTTTTGTCTAACTAAAGACGTTAAAGAAGGGCAGCTATTTGGGAGGTAACACAAAACTTCTTTTTCTTACCCATTTTTCTTTCTTGCTCACTGAAGTACTTTGCACTACATTGAGAATTTTAGTTTTCCTCATTTTCATTTCAAGTTAACATGGAGGAATCTCTTGTAAAGCTTAAAAATAGGCTCCCCACTCTCCCTAAAGATGTGCTCAGGAAGATCTATAGCTATCGACTTGAAAGAATGAAGATATTCAAGCGTTTGGGCCTTCCTGAGGATGTATGTTAGATCATTAAAGCTAAGGTACATTTAGTAGGTGAGATTCATGAGTCATTTATTAAACCTATGCAAGGAATAGGAAGAAGTTCTTACTCCAGAAAGAGAAGAGCTAAAAGAATAAATGTCTATAATAAATGTGCAAGATGGACATGTGATCAGCGCTGTAAGAGCAAAGGTATGGTTTCTATAAATTAAGAAAATAAAATTCAATTCATAAAGGATGGACTGAGTAAGGAGTCATTGGATGACATCATTCAAACTCTTGAGACGCATCCAAGTGGTGATGTTCATCATATTCTTCTTGATTTACTAAACATATTTAATAAAGAAAAAGAGTGCTATTGTCTTGGAAATCTGATGTTAAAAGATCCTGTTTACCAGTTTATAAGAAAACTGGATGGGAAGCAAATCCTCGATTCATATAAAGCGTTTAAGCCGTTACTGGACGTAAAACCAGAGGAAGATGTGAGCCAAAATCACAACTACTGTTCATAATCATGCATTTGTCTAATATGTCTTATCTTTTCAGTAACTTTTGACTTTCCTTCTCATTTTGTTTAAATTTCTTCACGCAACTTATACCTGTCATTCATGTTTGTAAAATTTTCAAACTTTTTTGAAAAATGCGTGATTTGCTTGATCTCATTGTCGCTATTTTAGTAGTATAAATATGCACTCTTCTACTTGTAAATATGCACTTCAATTATAAATATGTACTCTTCCACTTGTAAACACAAAATGTCCAAGAGAAAAGAAGAGAAAAAGGGTATCACACTAAAATATAGATTTACATCTATCTACATTTTTGGTGAAACTGATCTAGGAAAGGATGGAGAGTTGCTAATTGCAGCAAAAGAACTTGGAAATGCATTAGCTACTAGAAAGATCAACTTTGTATACAAGGGAGGCATCCATGGCCTAAAGGAAAGTGTGGTCATTTTTGCAACCATTAATAGAAGCAAGGGTTTAAGTGTAAGGGTGAAGGAGTTGGAAGATCACATCTTTTCCTTAGGACAAGAATTACAGGTCTCAAGCTTGCCTAAACGTATGGGACGAATGTTCTACCATGCTAAAGCTTTTATCGCTCTACCCGGTGGTTTGGAAATGTTGGATGGGATTTCTAGCATTGTATATTAGGCTAAGCTAAACTTTCATGAAATGACATTAGGATTGTTAAATGTTAATGGTTTTAATGATGATCTATTGTCTTTTGTGATCATGCTATAGAAACAGGATTCATACCCCAAGCAACTTGTCATTCCATAATTTATGCACTAACTGCTGATCAGCTACTAGATCAACTGCAAACCTATAAACCTAAACCAGATCTATTAGTCAAGAAAATAGGTGGGCAATCTTCATATAGATACCACTCTTTGGTTGTAACTTTTCTTAATCTTTTGGTTTTACTCTTAGCATTTTGGTTTACTTTATTGTGTGTTTATGTTTTAAAAAAAACTTTCTCTAAGCTCTAGAAGACATTGAGGACAACGTCTGATTTAGGTTGGGGGGGAGTAGTAAAAAAAAATATTTAATTAGATAGTAAAACCATTAGATGCATGGAGAGTGGAAAAAATGGCAGAGTAAGGAGTTATTCTTAACTCTTGAGACACATTTTATCAGTTGCATTTTTTTTTATTCATTCTCAAAAGAAAATAAAAAAAATAAAAAAAACTAATCTTGTTTAGATTCTTTTTAATGATCTTAAAAAGTATATAAGTTTTAAGTATGAATTAATTGAGTTTAGAGATTTCATAGCATTATTGAACAACTGATTGTTGCGACTGGTGATGAATTTTGAGATTGAATGAGCTAAGTTTGAAAGCCCCAGACCATGAGCTTTTGAGCCTATTTGATCAATAATGATTATTTCTCTTGTGTGTAATATTCACCTATTAAGTTGTCATTCTAGAAGTTGCTTTAAATCTGGTTGAGATTACATTTCACATGCACATTCAAAAATGATAAAGGCATTCATTTTCTTTCTTTAGCCAAAGCCAAATAGCCAACCTTGCAATTATATCGTTGATAAGCCCCTTTGAGCCTAATTGATTGTTTCTTTGTTCTCAACCCACTAACATGTGTTTTAATAATATATCAAGTGCTTTTACCTCATTCGAAAGATTAGCAGAGCATTTGAAATTTTTGTGAAATGGGATTTTAACACATGTGGGGGTGTATATATCATCAACTTTAGAATTGCAAAATTATGGGAAAAAAAGAGAAAGAAAGAAAGAAAGAAAATGAAAAAAAAATATTAAGTATTCAAATTGTGAGTTGTTGTGATGAGATAAATTTATTCATAAGTAGCCTATTTTTCAATTGCTCCATTAAATTTCTTAAATATATCCCTTCATATCGTGTTTTTCATTCTTTTTACCTTAACCCCATTACAACCCTTAATAAGTCCTTTTGATTTGAATTATGCATCTGAATTAGGTAGTAGAGATTGAGATTTTTAGCAAGCCTATAGTAGTGCAATTTTTTTGGTTGAATTTGAGTGAAACACTTACCCTTAAACACTTGAGAGATTGAGAGAATGAGTCACAATTACGAACTTTGTTCATTCATTTTCAAATAAAGTTACCAGTTTATATTTTCATTGATTCATGAATACTATGATCTCTTTATTTTTCAATTGTGTTCTTGCTTATGACTTGACATTTCTGATTTTGTTGGAAGCACTTATTAGCCACTCCTTGTTGTCCGAGGACGTCCAAGAGCTAAGTGTGGGGGAATTTGATAAATAAAATATTTGCATATTTATTTTCCCTTATATGATGATTTTATGGATGATATTTGAGCTTAATTTAATGAATCTGGATGTAATTGACAAATAAATGATGATTTTGGCATAAAATAGAATTTATTGAAAAATACTAAATTTGACCATGTTTCAGTTTTCAAGCAATATCTGGAGCTCTAGATGTTGGATAGGGACTTTCTTTATATTGATAAAAAGCTAAGAAAAAGCTCCACAGCTTTTATGTTGAGCCCGAAACCCAATTCTGTGTTCAAGGGTTTTAAATTTTGCTTGGAAGTTGAGAACATGAATTTGTCTTAGACTGACCTTTGCTCACTAATTTAACCATAACTTGAGCTGCAAATGTTGAAATGAGGAGCTTCTAGTTGTGTCTTCGCGCTAAGATCCAAAGCTACAACTTTAATGAAGATCACATTGTGGAATTCAATCATTTCGAATGTCAAAATTAGGAAGCAATCAAGAAGTTTGGCAGCCACAAGGTCCATATAGGTAGCTTAAGGTCAAAATTCATGCCTAACAATGTGGAGATTTTTGCACCCCCTCCATCTATAAATAGATGAGCTCAAGACACAAGGAGACACACCATCTTAGAGTTAATTTCATGTATTGTATTTGCTTCTTACATGGCTCCTTCATGGAAGGTCCTCCTTTATCGATGGTATAAGTTGTCACCTACATGGAAGATTTTGCCACCTATATGGAATGCTAGATTTTTTTTTTCATTTTTATGCATCTTGTAGTTGTATCTTTGTGTTTTAGAATTGAATAATTAAGTTTCATGCAATATTTATGAAGTTTTCAATTTATTTTGGTTTTTTTTTTTATTTCATCATGAGATAAAGTTCCATTTTCCTAGGGTGATGATGCAGCTTACTAATGATGGATTGAATCTTAACTTATTCAATCTAGTTTTAATTTTTTCTTCATGATTGAGTTTTAATTATTGTTCTTAATGATTTCAATTGATTGGCCATCTTTTGAATGATTTCAATATGTATGTTGAGTCCGAAAGGAGATGCATGTGTGTAGATTATATAATTAAAACCATAACTTGCACATGAAATAGGAATATATTCATATATATGTGTTGTGTAGTCTTAATGAGTTCCATAAATCGTAATGCATGATTAATTGCTTGAATTCATATAAGAATATATTGGATTAGCAATTAGTTATGGAATTGCTTGACCTTGGAAGAGGCTAGTAATTAAATGAGGGAAATTCAGCTATCAATCATGTGAAATAAATTGGACCAAAATAGATAAGTGATTCAAATCCAAAATTTGTTAAGTGAAATCTGACCCCTCGGGATTTTTCTCATAATTGTTTTCATATTATTTGTATTCATTTTTAATCATTTTTTATTTTATATTCTCAATCACCAACTAATCGATCGACTAAATAGAATTAAAATTATCCATTTTGGTACTTACTATCAATTCTCGTGGGAACGATACTTTACTCACTTCTGTATTACTTGTTTAAGACAGTGTACACTTGCACTTTTTAATAAATCATTTACTCATGTAACATGTAAAACCGCAATAACATTACTTGGGGAGAGAGAATACAAATGTATATATTACACCTTGTAAATTTGGACAAGTAAATGGGCCAAGAAAAAGAGTGGGCTCAAGAGCACAACAACGGTCCACCAAGAGGCAATGTAGTGGAAATCCTGCGAGTGAGTTAAATATGGATTGGTGTTCGCTACCGCAAGTGCACGGATCGCGTCAAGTAATAAAGTGATAAGTAAAGATCGTTCCCACGAGGACTAAGGCACAAGTGGATTAATTGTCATGATTATGCTATCAATTAGGTTGAGTAAAGCCATTTAGAGAGTTTATATCCTAAAGATTAATTGAATTCAAGAAAAGGAAAACAATTTGACTAAAACTAAATTAAAACTCTACTTCAAAACAAGAGGAGCATAGGATTATTTCTAACCATTGCAATTCATGAGACTTAAGTAATTACCACTCCATTAGAAATTAAATGACATTACATGTTAGTCTAAGGTTTAAAAGTATTTGATTAAGCTTTCTCAAGTCAAAACCAAATTTATATCCTCAATTAACATGCACAATCTCTTGCTACAGTTAAGAGAAAATAATCATTAAGCAACAACCTTAATTTGACAATGTTAGGTTAGTAACTATATCTCTATGTTACTAACAAACCATCAATTTAATCATAAACTTCAAGTCTAACATAATTTTACCTAAGTTCTACAATTAAATTAACTTTCTCAAGCTTAATTTAATTGAACAAAACAATCCAAGTGATGGCCAGTCACATAGAAGCATTAGGAACAAGATAAAATTAACACATAATTGCCATTAACAACTAAAGAGAATAATAATAAGTCTCAATCCTTACAATGCTTTGAAATAATCCTAATGCAAATTAACTAGCTACTCATAATTAACACCAACATCATCTCAGCAACATCCAGACGCAACAGCAATATGGAAATCAGAGGGAAATTAAATAAAGATATGTAAAACAACTGAAGAGCCAGTGAACCTTCATCTCAGCCTTTCCTCCGGTCTCCTCTTCGGTTGGCTCGATGGAGAGATTCTGCCAAAGGCTGAATGGTGCGGTTGTTTTCTTTTCTGCTTCTTTTTTCAGTTCTGTCTTTATTTCCCTGATTCAGCCGCCAAGAAGATGATGAATGGTGGCCTCTGCTCTCAGTCGCTTCTCCTTCTCTTTCCTCTTCAGTTCAGCTCGCCACCTCCTCTGTTTCCGACGGTCTCCCTTGTAACAGCCGCCTCCCAAAACTCTCGTCTTCCAAATCGCAAATGGGCTCCTCGCTCTCAGCTGTGTTTTCAACCTCCAACTCCCAGCACCCTCCGATCCTCTCAGCCCTGTTACTCGCAGCTCTGGTTCTCTTCTGTCTCGGGATGATGCAGCTCGCCGGCAGCCTGTGGTGGTGGAAGAGCCGCCGGCGAGAGAGAGAGGAAGACGAAGGTGGAGGATGCCAGAGAAAAAGTGAAGTCGCGATGCCTCTGTGCTGTTTTGTGCGGCTCTGTTCCTCACCCCCTCTTCTTCAGTTCTGTCTTTTACCTCATGTAATTTAGGTCTCCAATTCTCCCACTTTTCCGAATTGCCCAAAACGCTGTCGTGTCCTCTTGCTCTTCCAATTTCCAATTCAGCCCAAAATGCTGTCATGACCTCTCCAGTACGTGGCTTTCAATTGGTTTGATCCAATGATTCTACTTCCCTAGCCCAAAACCACGTCACCTGCTCACCTAAGGGGGAAAAAACTATTTAATAATAATAACAAAAACTAACAAAAAATAAAATAAATATAATATGGCATCATTTTATTTTATTATTATTTTTCCTTCAAAATATTGAAAATTAGAATATTTAAAATAAAATCCCCAGATAATGCATCAACTTGATATCTTATAAAATCTCAAGAAAATCATCTTAAATTAGTATTGATAACTCCCAAATTATATCAAAATGTGTCTCAAATATATTAAAAATGGGGAGTCATCAATTGGGCACTTTTTATCAAATAGTTTTTAGAAAAATCTAAAATTTATTTTATGAAAATGGCTTACTAGAAACCAAGTTTTTGATACATTTGAATTTGAGATCTTAACGTTTCGGTTACAAGGAGCATTAACCAAATTTTATTTTGTTTTAACCAGTCATCATTACCAACGTTCATGTTATAGGCTATTATCTTTAGATGTTTGAAACTGATCAATAAAATATTTTTATGGCCTTCAACATTTAGAAACTGCTAGTTTTAATTGTGTTTATTGCCATTGATTTTTGCCCAACATTCGAGTGCATGAGAGGCCTATAAAAGGCATTGCTTGCAAGAGGTTTGAAGCATCCCGCTCTAGGAGCACTCTCTTCCTCCTCTAAGTTCTCTCTTTGTCTTTATATTCACTACCTGTTGGTTGCTGTTATATTTTGCTGTTCTACTCACCCTGTGTTTGCAGGAAGAATCCGTTTATCCTGGGGAGTGCCACTGCCTATCAATCAGTGGTGGAGGAATAACTCTTAAGGGCAACTTGTGTGGATGAGACTTGAATTACACACTGTTGTAAATATTGTGTGAGTGTGTCAAAGGAATAAGTCTCATATAAGTCAAGATTGGAAATGCCCCAATATATAATTAAATATGAGCTTGAGTTAGTAAAAAGACTAATAAGAGGAGTCTTTGAAGTAACCGTTAGAGATGATCGTTTGAATTTTAATTGAACGATTTTAATGACATTTAAAAGGTTTTATTACATTAAATTGTCATTAATACTAGTTTCTTAACTGTCATTTTAATTGTCATTAAAATATCTTTAATGGCTATTATTGCTGCTCAATGGTCACATAATTTCTACCTATAAAAGGCAAGGTACGAAGTAAGTTCAGAGGACTGAGGTGAGACCAACGAGGTTTAGTGACACCGAGGTCCCTGAGCTCCTCTCCTCTCTCCTTTCTTTTGAGTTACATTGATATCTTTCTGTAGTTCTATCACTCTGCTTTCTGCAGGAAGGGTTTGTTTTATCCTGGGGAGTGTCGCTTCCTGATCTACTAGGGGGTTGCAAAATATATCCTAAGGACAATATCCTTGGACGTGACTCGAACTATTTGTTTGTTGTGTTTTAACAGGTGCTACTGCTAACAATCAGTATGGTGTGAGGTGCTGACACCAACAATCTTAGGAGATAAAATCTGCTAATCCTTTTGTTGTGGCATGCATCAGCCATAGAGTTCTTGGATAGGGATTTTCATTGAGACCTCATAATAGAGAAATTAGCCTAAAATAGGCTACTCCTCATCTTTGTGGTAGGATTGAGACAATATGGTATGAACCTCTGGTGATTGTTGAGGCCAGGGATGACTTGAATATTGAGTTTTAACTCACATACCTAAGCACGACCACCTAGTATGGTGATCTAAGTTAGTGGTGGATGTGAACCCAATAAAAGAGTATGTTGGGGACATTGAGGCCAATGGTATTTTATGAATACCGTGATGATAGTAGAAGTGCCTGGAGAGGGACTGAACAAATTCTATCATCTTGGAGGCAAGTGTCAAACCATTGCTGCCACCATTAGGAGCTAGCGAGAGTCTGGGCATGGAGATCAAAGCAACTCCTTTCAAGTTCTCTTATTCCTTTGTGTTTTTTATTTCTCTAGATAATGTGATAGAGATTAAGTTGATTGGCATACTGTGAATTGAATCATTAATCCGTAACAAGGCTAGAGGACTTGATATCACATTCATTTATGAATTAAAGTTTGAATTAATTGAACCAAAGTTGAGTGTTGGGATTTAATAAGTCTAGTAGAAAAATTCAAATTACTGAAACTGTATTACTACTTAAAGCATTTTGTTACATGAGCGCTATTTATTTAAGTGGGAAAAGACGTTCATATAGCAATAAGGGAGCTATACATTAAATTGCATGAGGAGGTCTCTTATAATGCAAAATAAGTGGTTTTATGCTGCTAGAGCCATGATTGTATTATTTATGTGAGCAATTTACTTTCATGCCCATTGGTAAATTTTAATTGCATTTCGTTGGAAGCTCTATTGGAAACTTTGCTAAACTGTTAATTGTGAAGTTACCAGTATGCTTTTATTGGTTTCATTTAGTGAATAAATTAAATTGGTGTTAATAGTTTGTAACCACCTCTTTAATATGATATGGCCAATTGTATTCTTCTGAGAATCCACCATATATGATACCAACAAATCTTGGGTGTGTAATATTATGGAAATTGTATTGTAAATGTTGTTATCGTATGTTAATTCATACAGGCCAATGGTTTTTCATTTAACTTGTTCAAGGAATGTGTGTGTGTGTGTGTGTGGGCACGCGCGAGTGTCTGAGTTCGATGGTCCCAATATTGCTTCATATGCTATGGTGAATCCAACTGTGGGGTTACATGTATTCAATGTATGCATTGATTCTTTTTTTTTTGGAAAAATATGTATAATTATGAGGATGGTACGGTTTGCATCTTGACATGTAAATAATCATATATAGTCTGTGTAGTTGACATTTTAACTCCGAAGATTGGGATATTTTTGTGAATCTAGAATGATAATATTGGAGGATATTCTAATTAATTAGAATGGATGGGGATATAGGGTAGTGAGATTTTAATTAAATTAGAATTACTATTGGTAAGATATGTAAACCACTTTTAATTGGTTGATGTGGAGGTGTGAATGAACTTTTATAAACTCATTTTCTAAATATTGTTTATTATATGGGTAAACATTTTCTGTACAATGCATATGTGGTGCTTGATAGTTTGGGGATACAAACTTTGGATGTTAGAGTGACAAAATTTGAGGAATAATCTAATTTAATTAGAATGAAAGGGAATATATAGTGAGATTCTAATTAAATTAGAATTATTATTTATAAGGTGTGAAAATATATTTGAGATATTTAAAAGTGTGAGGGTGCCTAATATGTGGGGATACCTTATAAATTTTTTAAAGTTGCAAATTGTTTCTAGCCTCATTTGATAAAGCCAAGTTGTGGTTTAAAATTAATTATGTGAAGGCTTTGTTATTTGCTACAAAGAGCAAATTTGTGAATTATTTGTATGGCGTGAAAATTTAATCATTTATCTAGTGTAGAGATAAATGTGTTTAAATTTCATAATTTGCAAGTATATATTTATAGTGATATAAATATACATGACTGCTGTGATTATTGAATTTTTTTAATGTAGATGGCATATGTTTCTTACAAAATTATATATTGTTGCCTCATTTCATAAATACAAGATGTGCGCTGCAAATAACTGATTGAGTGGAGGCTTTGTTATATTTGCTAATACGAGCAAATTTTGTGGATTATCAAATATTTTGCTTGAAACAAGCATTATGGGACATGAAAATTTTGATCATTTATCTATGATAGATAAATGTAATTTTCATGCTTTGAGGCTATGTATCATCCTAACATGGTTTGAAGTAGTTTTGTAGCTCAATCTGGATATGCACAATTTTTTGAGAATTTGTTGTATTAATTGATAGACATTAGTCCTTGTGATATAGCTTATGCTATATGGAGATTGGGCAAATATATAGCTATGTGGAAATAAAATATTTGAGGGGTACCAAAAATGTTGGTACGTGTGCAGTGGATTCCCGTTATATTGAGATATATGGATGTTAACTGAATTTCAATTTCAGTTATGTATGAGAAAATCCACTAGTAGCCAAAATAAATTATTTTATGAGTTAGAGTATGTTACTCTGGAATTGGCTAAAATTGGAGGTTAGGTTATTGAAAACCTCTTAGCAAAAAATTTTGGGTGTAAATTCAACATTTTATGTCGATAAGTTGTGATTGCTAAATAGCAATAACCATTGTAGAAAGAGCAATGATGTAAGTGAAAATCATTTGAGATATTATGTGAATAAGCTAGCTTAAAAATTGTGGAGTTATCTCAATCAATTTTGTGAGGTCAAAGAGTTGACTTACGGATCTATTAACAAACCCCGGGAAGAAGTAAATTAGCCGAGGGAAATGGGACTAAAGGCCATATGAAATTAACAACAATGGCAACCCAACCTCTGTGATTGGTGATCCCATGAAGGAGGTTTAATGGGTAAGAATAAGTCATTTGTTAGTTCTGCTAGCACTGAAATAAATTATTAGTCCCTTCCTATGGTATGAGAAAGTGCTATAATGCATTTTGGTAAAGCTAAGCAAAAGCTCTTAATGATTTCATAATCCTACGGGATGGTGTGCTCATTGCAGATACATTTCATGAAGTCACCTATATGAATGAGGAGTGGGGCTGCTCCTATGAGATCATAGAAAAATCTCTAGAGCATTCGTTAAATACCAGGACCCGCGCATGGCCGTTTTAGGGTGCAAAACCGCGCTAACAGTGGAAAATGTGGGGGTATAATCTGACTCTTAATGCTTCTAGTATGCGCCCAAGAAATGTTGGTTTTAAGTTCATAGGACTACTAGCATTTGTGTACGAAGTGTTATTAGTCTAGGTCTGGTTTTAAATTCAAAGGACAACCAGATACAATGGTTATATCCATATGTTTAACTCAGCTAATGAGGCTACGAGCTCCCTTTGACACATGTGGGGAATTGTTGTAAATATTGTGTGAGTGTGTCAAATGAAGAAGTCTCATATAACTCAAGATTGGGAATGCCCTAGTATATAATTAAATATGAGCTTGAGTTAGTAAAAAGATTGATAAGAGGAGTCTTTGAACTAACTGTTGGAGATGACTGTTGGAATTTTAATTGAATGATTTTAATGATATTTAAAAGGTTTCATTATATTAAATTATCATTAATACTAGTTTTGTAATTGTCATTTTAATAGTCATTAAAATGTCTTTAATGACTATTATTGCTGCTCAACGGTCACATAATTTTTGCCTATAAAAGGCAAGGTACGAAGTAAGTTCAAAGGACTGAGGTGAGACCAATGAGGTTTTGTGACATCGAGGTCCCCGAGCTCCTCTCCTCTCTCCTTTCTTATGAGTTACATTGATATCTTTATGCAGTTCTGTCACCCTGCTTTTTGCAGGAATGGTTCATTTTATCCTGGAGAGTGTCATTTCCTGATTTACTAGGGGGTTGCAGAATATCTCCTAAGGACAGCGTCCTTGGATGTGACTCGAACTATTTGTTTGTTGTGTTTCAACAGGTGCTGCCGCTAATAATCAATATAGTGTGAGGTGCTGATGCCAACACACACTTCATTTGCAGGAACTACGCCAACAAAGACAAGGTTCAATGGCGTTTAAGTAGCACTAAATAACCACAACTTATACAGCCATCATCAGCACTAACTATATCAAGAAAAGTCTAACACCAATTTAAATCAATATTGGTGTTAAGAGAGTTAATATAGTTGTGCCATATATATTAATAGTAAGTGGTACACTATAAATACTTTTAGTCTTAGGCTTGTAGTTTTTGTCAAAAATAGCTTTGCTCTTGAACCCTGTTAAGTGCAAGTAAGAAGTGTTGGACCTGTTAAGGAATACGCAAAATAAAACTTGCCTCATACCAATGAACAGGACAATTTTGCTTCATTATTGGATTTTATGATGAAAGATTTTGTTTAACTTATCAACAATTAACATACATCCCTCTTCACAAAGTGGGTAATTGAGTTCGAATCCCGCCGTGTTCAAAAAAGACACATGGGGAGAGACATCCTAGTCGCAAAGTCTTGATCCAGATTAGCCAGTTGCTCGGATACTTGGTAATAAGATCTAGAAAATGCGCCCAACACTGAGTGGCCCAAAAGGTTATAAAAAAAAAGTGGTCAACCAAGGTTCGAAGACCCGCTGGGAAAGGTACCCACATTTAGTGCCCGACAGTGTCTCGAACAAAATTGTTTTCAATAGGAGGATACTAATGCTTAGCCAAAAAAAAAAAACAATCCTGTCAATATATTTGTTAATATAGTACCGACCTCGTAGAAATCATTGCTTAAAGGCTTACAGCTCTTCGCAAGAAATGACAACAAAAACGTTGTAATCTGATCCCCTGAAAGGCATTGTTCAATGTTTAAGCCATATCATGAGGCTTAGGACAAGATGTACGCATGTAAGTTAAGGCGTCAGTGATTCACTTCTCTTCACGATTAATCTCTAGTTCTTTCTCCTATTGAACTAATTTCATGTCATCCAAATAAGATATTACTCTTGTTAGAGATTTATGAATGATTTGCAGGGAGATTTGCTCAACATCAAGAATGAGTGTTGAGTAAAAGATCCCCACTCTGTTGCACTATTTGGCTCAGTTTCTGGGTTGAATAGCTCAGTTCTGCTCTTGGATTTTGACGTACTTCTGTCATCGAGTCCCACATGGACAAGATTTGGAGGGAGGGGGTGCGCTGCTTTTTTATAAAAAGGACTGGGAGGGAGGAACATGATTCACAGAGTGGGGTTCATTCTTTTCTCTTCACGTTTCCTTCTCATCACTGATTAGAAAAAGTTGAGATTTAATATTTTTTATTTAATTTTAACTATTTATTTATTATTTATTTAATTATTTATTTAATTAGTGATTAGTGATTGGCAAGAAAGGAATAGGACGGTTTCGTCCGGGTTTGTTAGGTATTTGATAATATATATCAATATTATATAGATATAAGATATTTTTAGATTTAATATTAGATATTAGATTATAAGGTCATACTTTAGCTTTTGCTTTGCACTTTTGTACTCTCATTGATTATTCAAGGATTAAGTATTAAGGATTCAATAATATTTTAGAGGCTCTTGTTTCCTCTCTAGTTCAATCCTTTAAATTCTAACATGGTATTTTTCAATCCTTCAAATTCTAACACGGGTCTTTACTGGTCATTGATCGAGTCCTTTTTTCTTGCGCGGTTTTGGATGAGGATTGCATCCGGATGAAACCGTTTGTTTGGCTCGCTATTTAAAATCTTGGTTAGAAATGAAGGAGGTGGTATAGTTAGGTCAAAGGACTTGTTCCTTTTCGCTACAACTTCGACTCTACTCTTCAAATAATAGGAAAAAGACACAAATAAGCAGCAAATAGTTGTTCCTGATAGGTTGTGGCATGTCTACCTCAACTTGTAACAAAGAACTTCAATGACAGCAAAAACTTTGAGTGATATGTAAATAATACCTTAAAACAAGAAGAAGAAAATGGATGGTCTAGTATTTATTCCAATTGATTTGATGACATGGGAAAGCCAGGGAGGTTCCATAAATTGTTCCATCTTTCAATATTTCCAAATCTCAGTGAAGCTATCACCCACTATCTGCGATTTCTTTCAAATAATTAAGTTGCAGATTGCATAGCAAGGGGCAAAAGCGGTATGCAATAATAATATTGGACTGGAATATATGCTTCATAATATATAGTAGTAGTAACATATATTCTGTTTCGATAAAAGTCCTTAATTTCCAATATTTCCAGTTAATTTGGCTTCAGCTATCTACGGCACGCTGGGCATGTTTGATCTGTGTGGAAGTTGCAGACGCTCCCAATTCTCATCATTTTCAAACTTGCTGAAGTATTGATAGACCATCTCTTCGCTAGCTAGCTCCAACTTTGGAGGATCCCACTCACAACCCATCAATAGCAAAAAATTATTTAGTTTATATATAATATATTGGTTATATAAAACATATTTTCAATTCTTTTTTTTTTGTTTTTTTGAGAGAATCACTTAAATTCTATAAACTCGGGAGAACGAATAAGAGACTCCATCGTTTACCTTGGGCTTGTTGTCTTTATCAAATAGCTTTGCTCTTGTTCCCTGTGAAGTGCGTGCACCAAGTGGCGTTATATACAAAGTATAAGCAATTTAACAAAAAAAAAAAAGGCACCAGTAAGTGAGCAAATAAATAAATAATTCAAAGAGTAACGTAACCCAATAAAACTCGCGTCAAATCAAGACCAAAAGAGTAAGACATGTTGAATATTGGTGTTTCCAATTACCATCTATCAATATCAAGTAAAAATATTGGTTTTAATTATCAGGCATGTAAAATAAAAATACTATCCATTTATTGGATCGTATAATATACCAAAAAAACGTATCTAGTCGTCAACGAAGAAACAAGTTGGCGTGGCTTAATTATATGTTTTATCCAAAAATATTATTTTGCCTAACCGGTTAAAGAATATATTCCCCTAATCCTATTTTTAAGTCGCTTTTAACATATTTCACACAGACTAAGAACAATATTAAATTTCATTAACACTGCCTTAAAATTCAACATTTTTTCAACTTTATCCCTATTTAATACACATTATACCAATAAATGAAGTGTAAAATTCTATATATATTCATATGCAAAATTTAATGATGTGACTTATAAATAGGATAAAAAAAAATCTTCTCCCTCTACCCTATATATAGTACCAGAGGGGTACATTATAAAGAAAAATGTATTGCCATAAAAATTATAAATTTATCGAAAATATATACTTATAATTAATAATTTTGTTTGTCAGAGTCATAGTGCTGACCTCGTAGAAAGCATTGCTGATAGTTCTTCCTATAAAATGAGAGGAAATATTGTGATCCCGACCAAGGCATTGTTCAATGCTTTGTACTCTGCCTTCTCACACCTAATCACATTCACATCAATTCATTTAATTATCTCAGCCCTAATTGCTTTCAATTTGTAACAATAAAATATTACTTAATTACTATTACTTTGCATACTTACAGATCTAAGCCATATCTTGAGGCTTGTAGGACAAGATGTCCTCATGTAACTTAATGCATCTGTGATCCACTTCTCTTCTCCATTCATTTCTATTTCTTTTTCCTATCAAATGTTGATGTCGTTTATGCCATCCAAACAACATATTCTTCACTAAGTAATTCAGATTTGCAGAAAAAATAAAGATTAAATAATGTCATATGGGATATAACAGGGACAGACTGATTTCCTCAACAGTTCCTTTTGAGAAAAACTTGTTAATTGTGTCCAGTCTGTTTAGTTTGTCCATGCAAGACATACAAGATGGAAGAATTATATTGCGTGTTAAAGCTAAGAGAAAATATAATGCATGCATATAATTAATTAGAAAATAACCACAAAATTCATTATTACCTGGTCAAGGGGCTCTCTTCTTTCAAAAATGCTACTTCTGTAAATTTATCAATTACTGCAGCAATTGTTGATTTATCTGACGTTGAGATAGACTGCAGGGCATTTTCCAGCAAGTTTAGCTTCTATATATTGCACCAGCATAAAGTGAGGTAAGATTTAATAATTAATACACATATTGATGCATTAATTAAGTTTCTAATCAAGTGTAAGACCTTCTAAGGGTTCCTTTAGTACGAGGGAAAGTGAGGGAATTTGCTCCCTCCCCTCCCCTTATGTTACTTATGAAACCCCTCCAAGACTGGGGGATTTAAAGGGAGCGGTAATATTTTGCCAAATTCGGACAATTTTACCTATACAGTTATTTTTAATATTTCCAAACTACGTACCCTTCTTGCGACCCTCTCTAGGGCTTCATCAACCAAAGCAACTGCGACTCCTTCACCAAAGAAATCTCGATCGCGTACCTCTCCTTCGTCTTCCACAACGATTCCACACAATTGTCCGTTTTATGTAATATTTGTTTTTTCCTCACCAACTGTTTTATATAATATTTGGTTTCTTTTAATGTTTCCACTTGTGATGCAGTTTTTGTTTCTATTTTTCTTTTATTTGATATGTATATTATTGTGTATTATTTATTAATTAATTATTATAATTACATCCATTTAATATTAATAATTATAATTTTATAATTTTATATACTAAATGTTATTTATAATTTTATTTTATTAAATATTTTACAAAGTTAAAAAACAACTTAAATATAATAAGGGTAAAGTTGTCTATATAAAAATATTTTTCACACCTTCCTCTCCTAAACCAAACAAGGTATCATTAAAACCCCTCTCTCCTTCCAACAAATCAATTTAAATGAGATAATATTAAAATCTCTCACATCTCCTTCTCTTCCCTCCATTAAATCAACTCCTGTCCCTTTCTCTTCCCTCCTATAGATTTGATGGGCCCACTTGTGGTGGGATCCATCAACCCATTGTCTTTACTTCTCTTCATTTGGGAGGTTTGTTTTTTTTTCCCTCCCTTTTTGTATTAGAGGGGTTAATTGGTAATAACAACATGAAATTAGGGTTTGTTTGCTAGGAGGGGTTTGGAGGGAGGGGATAGAAAATTTTTATGAGTTGAATTTAAAAAAGTTGGAGAAATGAGGTTATAAAAGTTTTATA
This sequence comes from Inga leiocalycina, assembly GCA_963242795.1. NCBI lineage: Eukaryota > Viridiplantae > Streptophyta > Magnoliopsida > Fabales > Fabaceae > Inga > Inga leiocalycina. Next base: position 80,633,919 of record OY725320.1, on the reverse strand, counting down.
AAGGGAAGATGTAAGATAAAAGAGTGAGAAAAATTAATTAAAAAATGTTAACCCCACTTCTCTATTTTTTTTAAAAATCTAACTCAACAAAAATTCCCTCCACTCGCTTTCCCTCCCCTTCCCTCACACCAAAGAGCCCCTAAAAGTGGAACCAAACTCATTTCCTGCCACTTGTAGGGGAGTACATGCCTCAAGGCCATTGGCCCCTCTGGAAGGTATTCAAAGACTTGAAAGAAACCCAAAAGCGTGTAGAATGTAAGAGGTACATGACCTTGGAAAGGGACAAAATGAGTAGCCTGCAGGCCACATTCAACCATTTTTGCTCCATGCAAATGCCTTCCTGTTAATCCCAACTCCCAAGTACTCCCCTATACACATATTGCCAAATCAAAACCGAACAAACTACTCCCTCCAGTCCTTAATGTAAGACCTAATTGAGGAGTTTGTGTTGGTCCTAAATGTAAGACATATTTCACATTTTTATCAATTTTTTTAAAAATAATCCTATTGATATTCCCTCAACAATAATCAAATAGGAGAGGGAGTGAGGGAATTAAGGAAGATGACCGATCGATTAACAATGTGAAAGTAAGAAGCAAGCGTGAAAGTAAGAAGCACGCACGTCAGGAAAGAGTCCTATATATGCCTCCGGCATAGCAAATACCTATGAAAAATAAATTATACAATAATTACTTGCCATTCCATGTCAATTTTGAATTTTAATTTTGGGAAGAGAAAAGAAGACGAAACACATACAGCTTTTTCAGTGACAATGCTGAAGGTTGTATTCATGGAGAGACCAGCTCCAGCTCCTATAACCGTTCCATTAATCAAAGACACCTTCCAATATTATTAATTAATTAAAAAATCATTCATAATATTTCATTTCCATATTTAATTAAAAAATATAACAAAAGGCTTTTTCCAGTGTTGATGGTTGATTTGGGCAATATATTCCTTAAAATGCCCAGGAAAAAGAAAGATCCTGATGAAAAACAGGGTGATAAACTCAAGGATGTCATGCAAGACGCCCAAAGTCAAATAGTCTCTAGTGAACAACTGGGGTAGTAATGCAACAACTTCTGCAGCAATTTGGGTCCCAACTCAAGGATCCCGGTAGTAGAAACAGTAATCTCAAATGGGGTCATCCACTCTAATCGGATCATCGATCCAACAACCTCAAACGGAAGCGACTTCCAAGAAGACTCTGTAGTCTTATGCACAGGCTTATGCCCAGAAGAAGCTCCCAGACCAAACTTGGGAACAGGTATTGAAAAAAGGGGAAAACAAAGCCCTTGTACCAATTCCCCAAGGAATCGTAACCAAATAGGAGTAAGATAGGTTGAACCAAGCACCTTCCAGGTTACAAATTCAGCCAAAACCCTCTACTCATCCAACTCAGAAACAACTGACAAGCAGTTTCTTCATCCAAAGCAATTGTCAGTCAAACCCAAAAACAAGCAAACATGCATATGCCTTACTTCCACAAAGAAAGCTATGCAAAACATATTCTTCAGGTGGAACCTGAATTTTTCCACCAAAACCCCAACCAGGTAGCCTTGAATGTCTTCCCTCCATGATTTCATTTCAGGCCTACAGATATGAGAAAAATGCAAGAATATTATGAGCTAATTCTGGTTCACTCTGAGTCCATCGAGATTAAAAGAAAAACAAACAAAAAGACTGGACCTATGATTACTCATTCTACTCTCCAAATTTTGAAAGTTCTCACCCCCTTCCCTATAGGGACAAGATTTATATAAACCAAAATTTTGGGAAATAGAATACGAACCCAAAGGATATAACTATTGGGATTATGTAGATGCATTGCCTAATGTCTTTTGGGATCAAAATGAACTTTTTCAACACACTTGGTTTATCTATTTCAAAACAAAAACCAATTACGACTTTCCTCAATGGTTTGTTCATTAGTGGGGATTCTTTGGTCCAATACTAGAAATCCTGTCACTAAAGGTGGTACAAGCCTTTGAGTTATTTAAACAAAAATTTAACAGTGGTGAGGATCCTTTTCCAATTGATCTTCACTATTTTTCAAAATTATCTATATCCTGGATTTTTGTCTGGAGTTACAGATTTTCTCAAGCGAATCAAGGATCTATGCCCCTACCAACATTACAAAGATTTCCTTCTGTAAGGTGGTGGGCAAAATTTGACATCAATAGGATTGACGAAAAGGTAGTTGAAAAATGGTTTTGGGAAAATCCTCAATATCTCTGTATGAGGGAACAAAGTAAATTCCTAAATCAAAGATCAAGGATCCAATCTATCCTGGCAACAACCATGGACAAGACCAACCTTATCAACCAACTCAACTCAATGCTACAAATCCTACAACAGCAAGATCCAGTAGCTTCAACAAGTCAACCAATTTCTTCATCAGCCTCAGACAACCAAGATGATAAATAAAAATTTGTTGTAGATTTGGACGAAGATTAACCCTCTGAAGGCTTAGTATGATTTTTAAGTTTTTGTTGTAACTATACAAACTAGTACTGTAGCATCACACATGTCCAGTATCACTGTAGTGTCGGTAGTACTATACAAATAGTGTTAACCAGAACTGTTCAAACAGTGCTAGTCACTAACAAATCAACGATCAAACACTATTCAAACAATAACTCGTTTGTCTATTTAAATGGATTCAGTCTCACTTCAGGGACAAGTTCGATTAGAGAGAGACACTCTGAGGGTCCAGACGTGTTACCTCCTTCCTTCTCCTTCCTTCTCCTATCCCATCTACCCTCTTCTGTAAGTGCTTATATTTTATTTTCAATAAAATTATTCAGTTTTCTTTACATTTCATTGCATCATATCCTTTCCCTCCTCTGATGGTCTGAGATTAGCAGATCTAATGAATTAATCTTGGTAGGTTTTACCGCCTTTAATCCATTCACTTTCTCATCCATTCCAAAGCATCCCCCTCTCATGCATCATTTAAATTTTTAATTATGCCTTAAGAGGTCTGTCTTCTTCCCTTCTTCACATGGTCTTCCTCCCTTCTCTTGTTTAGATCCACCTTCGGGGCTACTCCCCCATCTTGGTAAATTAATGAAGGGAAAAGAGGTACTTCATCTTAGTTTTGAGATTGTTGGATTTGAATAAATGTAGCTTAGTAACTAGTTGCATGAAAGGAAGTTGATTACATATAGTGCAATTTATATGATGATATATTGTTTAACTTGATTAAATTGGGTGAGATAGTATAGCCCTGTTGGAAGGAAATTTGAGCCTAAAACATTCGATTCTAGTGTGATATTTCACTTGTCAACTTACTCTTCAGAACTTTTCTTATTTCTTTGCACTGCTACCTAATACATGTGCAATTCTTTAATAGGATAGAGGCATTCATTTTTATACCCTTGAATCCTAAACACAAGCTACAAACACTTTATCTGCTACTACCCCTTTGAGCCCATCATTTTTTTGTCTATCATATCTATAGTAAGTTAATATGCATGTACAATCACTATGGCAGTAGTTTGCCATGTTATCAAATCACAAGATGTGGTATTATTGTTATTAGTGTTTTACGTTCGAGGGTATTTCAAAAAAACAAAAAGAAAAAAAAACAACAAACACAACTCTAATAGCTTCTCTTGACCTCACTTAGTAACTGGGGGCACTTCATCACCAATGTTGGCATTCGTGTCAAACAGTAAAGTCAAAGAGAGCTATGAGTTGGGCTAAAAGCCTCTTGAGGAACTTGTTGTTGGAGCAACTGAGTGATCGGTGCTGCATCACCATATGCAGGGTCGCGTCAAAAGGGATGTAACCCCCTCCGTAATTATATCCAAAATACGCGATTAAAATGAAATAGAGACCAATAATAATCAAATTCATTTAAAATCCCATCCTTTAGATAGGGTTTTCAAAAATACCTTTTAAAATCTAATTAACTTGGTCTCAAATTCACATTTCGAATACAATTACTATGCGAAGATAAATCACATCCATATAAATATCAGAGCGCACAACATAATCATCCCGGCAATCCCAGGTACATACCTTTGCTAAAGATGCACAAGGCACAATTACCAATTACAATTCTTCAAATGGGGATTACACAATCTCATCTCAAATTCATAACTATATATTCAACCGAATCATATACAGTCTTCACAACTTATTGGTAACCAACTACCAACTCTCATCTCGAAGGAGTCGTAGCCGCTCCCTCCATGAGCCACTTGCCCTGTTTAAATTGTTGGTAGGGGAGGGTGAGATTCGAGAGAATCTCAGTAGGAAACAGATACCATAATGCATGCATGATAGATGCTATGTGTATGACATGTTAGCTTTATCTAGATGCATTCCCCATAATGACATTTCTGCATGCTCAATGTTTCATGTAACAAAACTATGGCCACAGCAAAACAGAAACAGAGCTTCATTTATTCAAATATGCTCTACACAATCAAGTAAAGCAATCACATACATCACTACACAAGCAAAGATATCAAATAAATGCAAGTAAGGTAAGTCCCCTACCTCCAGTCTTTTCTCCTCGATTTGCGTGCCAGCAACTCGGGGCTTCACATTCGATCCTATAATGTCAAATGTACTATTTAGACACTTCCATAGTATTTCTGGGGGTTATATGAGGCTATATTGAAAATTTACTAAAATACCCACGGGGACCCGGCCCGGCCTCGCCATACCCGATTCGGCTATACATTTCCCGAAATTCTATCCTGGGCTATCCTGACATATTTTCGCCCAAGGAATCCATTTCCGGACTCAGAACTATCAAATTCAATGTCAATTTACAAATTTACCCTTGGCAGCCCCACTTTAAGGGTTTCAGGGGCGTTTTCGTAATTATGCTTTTTCAGCCTTTTCTGAAAAAGTGACCAACTGTAACCCCACCTAATTTTCGCTCCTAAACTCAATGGAATTATCAAATCATTGAAAATCCATCTCTAACCCCTACAAACTAGCCTTGTCCGAAATTCTCAATACCCTGAGAAAAATTGGGGTTTTTCGGTTTCGACTCCGCAGACGTGTTTCTTTCTACTTCTAACCACTTTATTAACCATTACATTGGGTTAAAACTACCATTTAGTATCAATTTGGGCAGCATAACACCTAGGCCAACCCATTTTCCAAATTTACAAACAAAGACAATCCGGTGAAATTTCACCGATTAAATTAACCACAGCAGCCAGAACAATCAAAGATTGAAGTTTCGGAGGTTAGCTTAAGCTCCTTCTAGCTTATCCTTCTTATGGCTGAACCCTAGCCTCTTTAAACAATGAAATTGCTTGCTTTAAGACCTTAATTCACATAGAGGAATAACTTAGGAGAAGGATTATACACGTTAGGTACGAATTCACCGAAGAAATCGACCTACCTTGTAAGTTAAGTTCTCTTTCTCTTTCTAAAAGCTCTCAAACTTTCTCTCTCTCTTGGCTTCTGGTTCAGCACGAAAATGAGAGCTGAAGATGACAAGAAAATGTTTTAATTTCCATGCTGATGTCATCTTTTATTTTGATGATGTCATAATTCCCATTTTCGGATTTTCTGGCAAATTTTCTGCCCAAAGTTTGAAAAATCATAACTAATTCTAGAAAACTCGAAATGAGGTGATCCCAAAGCCAAATGAAAGCTATTTAAGTCTTCTATATAGGAAAAATATGGGCCATTACCCAAAATCACCACAAAATTCCAGAATTACATAAAACTCATCACTGCCCCAAAACAGAGTTCAGTTTCCATCCCAAACTTTGGACAATCATATCTTCTAGTTCACAAAACGAAATGGCACAAATTATATGTCTATTTTAAAGCTTGGGATGTGAAATTTAAGACTGGAAAATTTCAGAATTTGTAGACACCATTTGGTCATTCAAAACGTTCACACAAACTGACTGCCCAGAATAGAGTTTCACTGGACAGAATTTCAGATTTTGCATCTTTGCTTCCAATGGTTCCATTTTCATGCCAAACATCATTCCCACATAAATTTTCACAAGGAATTCTTTGGAAACACCAAATCAATCAAATTCACATTTCAAAACCTAGCATTGCAACTTTTCCATTCCAAAGTTCCAAACCAATTTCAATGACATCAAAACACACTATATGACACCATTTCCAACACAATACCCCATTCAATTCTTCCCTCTATTCTAAGTCAATTTGGATGTTAATCCATAATTGAACTCAAATACAGGGTTTCGGCGCTACTCACAACACACACGAATCACATTCGAGTGCCAAATCACATCATATTCTCCAAAAGGGTTATTTATCACTAACCACATCCACTTTTGGAGTCATTAACCCTTAATCACAATTTGGGATCTTGCTAAACTGGGGCTTAGCAATCCACTAATCTCAGGCTTATTCTCTAAGCTTAAGTCTCAAAAGTTGGGGTATTACAAGAGAACCTACACCATCTCAAGATAAGAAAAAAAGAAAAAGAAAATATATATATATATATATATATAGAGAGAGAGAGAGAGAGAGAGAGAGAGAATACCCTTCTTGAATCTTGAAGAATAGCATGCATATTACTATTACATTAAATTATATGTATAACATGATCTACATGCATATTGCTTAGTATCCATCCTCCACTCCATGTAGCATATATTCCAACATTACAAGTCATAAAGTGTCCTTGATTTTTGAATGGACATGTAACTGATGGTAGAAAATTAGAACTATTACAAGCCTATGGTAGGGTGATTGAACAAGTGAATTGAGCAAAAAAGAACCCATACGCTAGTAAGTTGAGTGATATACTTTATACCCTTGTGGGCTATTTTACCTAGATTTAATCTTGTTAAACTTTGTATCTTAATATGAGTCGTCCCTTTATATGTGATTGACAACCCATATTGTACACTTAGTTCTTAGGACATATTTACTTGAGTTCTCACAGTCTCTTAGTTAATTTATTTCCCTCTCTTCCTTCCTCAACCTGTTTTCAAGATAGATTTTTGCCCATGGGTGCAAAAGATTAAGTGTGGGAGAATTTGATAAATATATATTTTATAATTAAATAGGTATAGATTTTGAGGAATAATTGATTAAATTTATTCATAATTTATACCTACTTAAGTATTTTTTTTTTATATGTCTTCCATCCTTTAATTGAGTCCAGGATGAAAAGATATTTTACACAAAATCTACCCACATATCCGAATTTAATCTTGCAGGAGGTATTATCGCATGAATGAAGTGGCAATGGGCTTGAGAGGAATTCACCGGGGAATATATTGATAAAAAAAAGTAAGAGGATCAGAAGTTGCGTTAAGACAAGGGGAAGAGATAAAGCTTGGAAAAAATAAGTGTGCGCCCCGCATGAAGAAAAAGACGAAATCAATTATATCTGGTGGAGGAGATTAGCTGATGGAGTCAAAAAGGATATAATATATCTTATTAAAGGGTAAAGATGCATCCAGCACCTCAATCTATTTTTAAAGGTTCAATCAGCACCTTAAAGTATGATTGCACCCTAAAGTATTTTTAGAGGTGCAATCAGCACCTTAATGTATTTTTGAAGGTGCAATCAGCACCCTAATGTATTAAAAAGAGAGAAATTACACCCCCTCACTAATAGAATACTAACTCTGTTTGCTCACACACTCTTTCATTTCCTCTTTCATTAATCTTCAACACGTTTATCCCTTCTTTTAGTATTTAAGGGTACAATTTTGCCCCTAATGTATTAAAATGGAGCAATTACACCCCTTCATTTACAAAATATTAACTCAAGGTTTGGGGTTTATCTTTCCCATCATAGTTCCCCTATCATTGTGATGAAAGTATTTGATTTTGGTCTTGTTGAATCTCGAGACCCAAATAAAAGAAGAAGCCAAGTCGAAATCAGAGGGAACTTTTATTCATAGTAAATTATCAGTTTCAATCATAGATGCAAGAATATATTAAATTATATCAAATTCCCCAAGTGAAGGAGTGTAATTGCTCCATCTTTAATACATTAGGATACTGATTGCACCTCCAAAAATAGTTTAGATTGCTGATTGCACCCTTAAATACTTCAGGGTGCTAATTACACTTTCAAAAATAGATCGAGATGCTTGATGCACCTTTACCCCTTTTTAAAAGCAAAAAGAAACCAAAGTTGATCATATGAGAATTTAGAAAAGGATCAAGTCCAATGCACGTGGCCCAAGAACAAAATAAATGACCTAAGGCTCTTGAGAAAATATAAGGGCGGAGGAGGAGAGTTGCAGCGCCGAATAGCAACGATTGAACAAATAGAAAAGACGAGTAAAGGCGACGAATGAGAGCAACAGCGAGCACCTGTTTCTTTCTTGTTGCGACAGTAATAAGAATCCCAATTTTGTTCTCTTTTCTTCTCCTTTATTTTCTCTATTTACAGAATGTCAATTTTGCTTTATGAATTTTATTAAACCCATGAGTGGCTGATTTTCTTTTTAGACCTAGAGTAGCTATGAATTGATTCTCGAGTTAGAGCCTGTTTTGAACTAGTAAATTATGCTTAATGTTTTCTTGTTTACTTAATCTTGTTATATCTTATCTATTTAGTGCTTGATCACCACTAAGTATGAATTGGAGAATTTTGATTACACTTGGGAAAGGGATCTTAATTTGACCATAGGATTAAATAATGTGGGATTGGAAGTTATTCTAATTTGCTAATAGAATAGGAATATACTTATTGGACCCATATAGTCATATTAGAGTGAATTTGGATATTTATTGCCTCTTGAATAGATTGTTAGGAATAATAATTTTAATTTGAGAGTGGAATATAAGTGATCGGGAGATGCTTATACCTATTAAGACTCTAGATTAACAAGTTAATATTAAGTGAATTTATTTGGGTAATTACATGCTCTAAAACTAGAAGAAAGGATTAGCCGCTCTAGGTTGTTTGTCTACATTGAAATCTTTAAAACTCTAGTTTACTATTTTTCTTTTCTTATCTTTAAATTTCTCATTAATCTCATTATTTTTTATTTTCTCAACTTAAATGAACATAGGAAATTTAATGCCTAGTCAGTAATTATTTTTGAGTCTCTGTGGGATGACCTTGATTTGCCAGTTTACTATTTTTCGGCCCGTATACTTGCGGTGCTTCTTAAAATTTGGTAGCATCAATAATCCTAATGCAAACTAACTAGCTACTCATAATCATAATCAAAAGTCATCTCAGTAGCAAGCCACTTCAGAATCAACATAATACATAGGGGGAAAGGAAAGAAAAGAGAAGAAGGAACAAATTGCCTTCCTTCACTATAGAAAACACTGAATTTCCGATAGAATTTGCTACGGAATTCTGAGTTTCCGATGGATTTGCAACGGATTTGTGATGGAAATGGATTTCCAACGGAATTTCTGACAGAATGGATTCTATCGCTAATAATAGTGTGACAAACCAATTTGTGACGGACTTTCCTACAAAATTCAGATTCCATCATAAATTTTGCGACAGAATTTCCTATAGAATTCCATCAAAAATTTGTGACAAAATTCAATCACATCATAAACTTATTTTTTTATTTTTAAATTTCAAAATGCCCTATGTGGCATTCTAAGAAGAAGCCACGTGGCAGCTTTGGTGGCCTCCACCTCATCACTGCCGCCCAGCTCCCCTCCACATATCACCGCTCCATATTTCCTAAAAATGCAACTCTCTTGGCTCCATATTTCATATGACTATATTTTTAATCTGTCCAATTTCTAAATTTAAATTTTTTTTAATTAATTTAATTTATATATATTTCAAAAATAATAAATTTTTAATAATTAAATTTATCTAAATAATAATAATTTTTTATGTTTCCGATGGAATTAGCCACGGAATTATTTTGCCACGGAATATTTTTCCATGGCTAATTCCGTGGTGAATTGAATTCTGTGGCAAAATTAGCCACAAAATTATTTCATGGTTAATTTTGTGGCAAATAAATTTGCAATGGAATATTTTTCCGTGGCTAATTCCATAGCAAATTTTGCCACAAAGTGAATTCCGTCAAAAACATTTCCAACAAATTTCTGACAAAAGTTGCCACAGAAAAAAATTTATAGCAAATTCCATCCAAAATTTATTATTTTTTTGTAGTGCTTGCTACACAACTACAAAAGAGGAATAGAAAAATCTTTGGCTCCAAATGGCGTCCCAACTCTCTACTCAGTTTCTCCAACCAAGAAGAAGAACATCGATAGTGGCGTCTCCCCCCCCCTTTGGTTCAATCACTCTCCTCCTCTCTGTTTAGTCCAGCGCCTCCTTCTCAGTCGACAACTGCAGCTGCTCCTCCCCTCTATTGAAGATGAAGTGAAAGAGGCAAGCTTCACCCAAAAGGGAGGTGAATTGGGTGATGTGATAAATTTTTGGGTTGATACGATGATATGAAAATAATTATAGATAGAGTAGAGTTGAGAAGATTAGCACACAGAGAGTTACATTGGTTCAGCCCAAAACCCAGGCCTACATCCAGTCCTCAGAGATTAAGACCTACTGAGATTTTCTCTATTCTTCCAAGATTCAGTGGGCTCTCGGAATGCCACAAGCCAACAATCATCCTTGTATGGACTACGTGCAGAAATATTCTAATACCTAGAACTTTCTCTCCCCCTTACGACAAGTTTTATGTGTGGAATCAATCATATGACCTTTCTCTCTTGCTTACATATGCATGTCTTACGAGCAGCAACGTTCTCTCCTAGTTGCATCTTGAAAGTCTTATGAGCAGAAAGTCCTACTAGAAATTCTCTTAACTACTTCATTTGTAAGGATATCTACACTCTCAAGGTCCCCTATACCTTAAGATCAAATGAAAATATAATTTGAAGTGTATATAAAATCTCTCACAGAGTGAATATGATAAACACTGAAGTACAATATGAATACAGAGAAAATATGAATAACAGAGACTCATGTGAATTTGCTTGTGTATATTCTCATTCTATGTTCTGTTTTGATGGTCTCTAAAGCTCTGTATTTATAGTAAGCTGTTTTTATCCGTTGTATGGTAGCCATTATGGAGTGGAGCGTTACATTGTGGAGCGGCATGCGTGCATTTGAAATCTCCCGACAAGATATCGAGGTAGGTGAGTAACATGTGTTCATAGTTGTCGACTTTGGACGAAATGATTATGTCTGCCGTTTTTTACTTTCTATATTCATCTCTGATCCAAACATTCAATCTCCTATTTCACACTTGAAGTATATGTTAAATGATATTTAATAATAACACGTGAAAACATAATGAATGAATAACATTAAACCACGTTCAGATTGATCGCTATGAGTCTGTTATGTTTTGGTTCTATCAAAGTCTCACTCGAGTACGCTAAAGTTTTACTCGAGTGCATCTTCATATTTCTGCTTCTTTGAGTAGCACTTCCATGAGAATTAGCAAGAGTGAGATTTCTCACTTGCGAGTGTTTTGACCTCTCACTTGAGTGCACCATATTCCACTCAAGTGCATGTGAATTTTGCACTATGGAACTAAGCCTCTGGATAACACTTGCATCATTTTTATCAAAAGTGCAATTATGTACTTGAGAGTACTGTGGGCCCTTACTCGAGTGCATGGGTCCTCACTCTAGTGCATCAGCATATCCTCGTATCTGGAACACCCTTTGCTCAGCACTTATAGCAATCACTACTACAAAATAGAGATTTAGTGGCGTTGATCTTATAGCACTTCTTCAAATAAGGGCTTCCCAAGCACCATAGCTTTCTTTAAATTAAGCGTCATAGCTTGTGTTTTTTGTAGTAGTGAATATTTGAGGAAGTGAATTTTCTCACTCGCGAGTGTTGCTCCCTTGCTCGAGTGCTAAAAACCTTGCTCGAGTGCACTTCTCATTTTCAGCTTCTTCCTTACTCTCGGTCAGACACTTCCTATGTCATACTCACAGGACTCAAGTGATCTTGAGGCTCTCCCTCGAGTGTTGAGCTAGTGCTTGAGTGCAACTAACATTCTCTGTCTTTGACCTTACTCACTGTCAAATACTTGCAAGAATGTGCCTTCATACTCGAGTGTAAACTATGTCATCACTCGAGTGTTGTTGAAAAATTTCTGACGTCAGTAGCTCTCTGTAAAAAACTTTCAGACCAACACTTCCTTGACTCAAGTGTAAAATTGCTTCTCACTCAAGTGGTTGCTCTATTACTAGAGTGCATCTGATAAAATCATAGCAAATTCTTCTTAATTTTGTGAAATGCATTTGATAATCATTTGAATCAATGTTTGTCCTTTCAAAACATGGGTTCTTACCAAAACACATAATCACCTTTTGTTATCATCAAAAACTTGGATTCTAACATGAAGGTCCCAGCTGCTCCTCTCACTCAGCGCGATCGCCTTCTTCTCCCTCTCCCTCACTCTGGTTTTGTTCTGATGCATCCAAGGAAGAGGATGAATGACTAGTGCCCGCCAAAGGAAAGAGACGAAGGAATAGTAGTCACGTCCCTCTTTTTTAATCCTTCAAACTTGTACTCTTTCTTTTTCAGGTCTGAATGTTGTCGGGCGTTGGAGTCGAGGTAGATGACTCAGTCAACGTAAGAGTCCAAGATATCGCCGAGGTAGTTTCTCACGTAGTTCAAGGGATTCTCTAGGGCTTCGTGAATCGGCAATGAGATGAGGTTGACGACGGTGTCTTCTCTAAAGATGTGGTCCTTGAAGTTGAGCAACGGGATGGTTTCTGGAGAACTCAAATTAGACTTCTCAATCCATTTTTGAATTTACAAAGAACTATTCTGTTTTTCTCTGTTGTTTCTTCTTCCTCCTCCTCCTTCTCCTCTGTTTTTACCTCTACTACTGCAATTGAGTACTTAGGTTAAAAACCATCCAATTATTATTGTAATGTTTAATTTATAGTCTGATTTTTCTTGCTTATAGTGTTAACAATATCTTTGAATAATTCGTGTTAGTCTTCAATTCAATGTTAACAGCAATAACAATATCAAGTCTAAGAGATTTAGTCCTCAATTCATGTTAACAGTATTGAAAATATCTTGAATAATTCGTGTTAACAGTGCAAGTGATTTAGTCTTCAAGTCTAATAACAATAACTTATCTTATATCCAAAACATTTATATATCTGATTATAACAATGTTTAATGTTTAATTATTTTTTGTTCTGGTTTAGGATGGCTTATTTCATGTTATAGGATATATATACTTTTTTTGTTATATACATCAATATGTACAATGTTTATGGGATAAGTTATTATATGTTGTGGTAATTAATTTGGGACAATTTTTTTATTTATTAGATGGGTTCTGAAGAGGACTTTGTGATGAGCATCACATTATCATTATAAAATAGACTTCATTGGATATAGATGAGTATCATGATACGATGAGTGGATATAAAATTATAATAAGGGGATATTGTCTTGCATCGATTTTCAATATATATATATATATAATTGTATTAAATGTTATTTATAATTTATGACATAAAAATTTTATTTATAGTTAAACTTTATTATACATTTAATAGAGTTTAGAAAAAATCACTTATAATGTAAGATCCCATCTTACATACCACTTATCATTGATATTAATCAGAGTAGCAATTGCGCAATTTAGTGGGCACACAGAAATAACATAAAAATACTGATATATAGTACATGATTACATTACAAGAATTTCTCATAGCGGCTTATACATAATATTTACAGATGTTAAAATAATATAAAGCCTATAGATAACCAACGTTAGCACTTGAACTAAACTAGACCTCTCAATTGCAAGTACTCACATCTTTGCCCTTCGAGCCACTACCTTCTATTGGACTATTTTATTAATTTGAAAAAAGAGTGAGATTCGAATGAATCTCAGTAGTAATATACAATCGTTTATATAAAATGAAAAAGTAAATATGTCATGTTCCATGTTATGCAACCAATTAATAACAATATATCACATCACGGCATGTATACATGAGTTAGGGGCTCAATCCCCAACTATCTGTACACCTTGGTTGGGTTATTACTCAACAACCAAATAAAAGTGCCTACTCGTACTAATCGCCCCTTCTCGGCAAACTGCCCCTTCTCGACAAAACCATGTTGATTAATTAAATTACAGAAGATGTCATACACAAACATATAAACATTGGCATAATATATGAAGAATAAAATTACTACCTTGTATCCCTTTTTGCAACACAAAATAGGTTCTTCAAATTTCATGTCAACGGCTCGGGCTATCAACAGTCAGGTCCTAAAATTCCAAATGTACAAGAATTAGATTAATACTCATTCGTGTACTAATTTAGACTCTTCCAAAATGTTTTTGTTGGTTATAATAGTTCAATTCTGTAAAATTACTAAAATGCCCTTGGAGACCCGATCCAGGTCCCTCCATACCCGGTCCAACCGTGCTTTTCCAGAAAGTTTGACCCAGGCTATTCCTACATATTTTTGGGTGTAGAATCCATTTTTTACCTCCGTTTTCGCAAAATCACTGCCCAAATGACAGTTTTGCCCTTGAAAGCCTTAATTAAGGTTTTATGGCTATTTTGGTCATTTCACTTTCTAGACCTTTTCTCGCAAAGTGATCAACATCAACCTTGCATGATTTTTCCTTCTGAACACAATGGAACCATATAATTGATGAAATTCCTGGTCCTAGCCCCATTTCTCTACTTGGCCGAAACATATAGAAGAAAAAGGGAAAATTGGATTTTGTAATATAGCCCTTAAAGCTCCCTCCTTTTCACTCCTAATCACTTGTTTAACTCCTTAAAAACTTATTAGACATGATTTGGAAGGATTTGAGCAGCATAACCCCTTAGGGTTGTTAATTCCCAAATATGCAAAATCAACCAAACAATCTACAAATCAAACCAAGAATCATAACAACAACATCAATACATCAAGGATTTGAGAGTTTTGAAGTTACCTCTTGATTATTGGTGTTTCTCTCTCTAGGCCAACCACCCTCTCTCTCTCCTCCTTGAGATTTTGCTTGCTACACAATGGTTTCCAAGGAGAATAAGAGATTCACAAATTAGAAGCCTAAACACTTGAAATCTTAAAGCTTTACCTTGGATTTTCTCCTCCTTCTCTCTATTTTTCTTAAGCTTTCTCTCTCTCTCTTCCTCTTTTGTTCTTGGTGCAAATGAAGGGAAAAAGATGACCCAACCACTTAATGAAATATCTTCATCTTTTCCCTTATTTATTTTATAAAAAAAAAAATTGGGTTTATGTACTTTGGGCTTATCCTTTGTGAGTTGGTGTCATAGCATTGCTTTACATGAGAACTAATTCCCTTCCCTTTCCATGGCCCATAAACACGCCATTTAAGTCCTTCCCAAACCCAAATTTGGTTCTTCCATTTAGCCCAACTAACTTGCACAAGTTTATACTATTTTAATCTTAATTAAACATGTGCCCAAACTTTAATCAACATTATTTAATCCTTAGCTTGAATTGATGACACTTGGCATACTTATGAGCCAAATAATTATTTTTCCTCCTATTTCTTTATTCTACAATTGACACAATTGCCATTACATCTTTTTTTAAAAAAAATTTTGTAACAATTAGCAAATTTGGCAAATTTTCTTACCAAACTTTGAAAAATCATAACTTTATTTGTAGAACTTCAATTGAAGTGATTCCAAAGTCTATGAAACCCTTATTAAATCTAGTTTCAAGAAAAAAATATAGCCTTTAACCAACTGGAAGCTCACAAGTCCCAGAATTATTATTTTTAGACACTGCCACTGATGCTGGTCAGTTCCATTGGGCTAACTTCAAAAATCCATATCTTTTAGTAAACAAGCCCAAAAATTACCCATTACCTATCAAATTAAAGCTTAAGTGTGTGCACTTTTACCCCTAAAACTGTGGTTTCAGAAGCACTTTTCCACAAATCAAGACAAAACTCCTCTCACATACTTACCTCGTAAACTGTAAAAGCTATTCTCTAAAAGCTAATCAAAACACATACTAAGATGTCTACCTTCATCCTATAAAATTTCAAAATTTTTGGATACCATTTGTCTATTTAAAAATGTCATACAACAAGATTGCTACATAGGGAAACTCACTGATAGCAAATATCAACTTGTACAACTTGTTTTCCCACATAATAATGTTGTGTGTGACCACTAATTACCTTGTTTTGTCATTCCATATGCTCTTTAATTGACCATTTTGTTCTCTTAAATATAAGAGAATTTGGTGACCAAAATTCGAGATGTTACATATAACATAAGGGTAAAATTGTTCATATGAAAATAATTTCCCTCCCCTCCTCTCCCCTCCTGAACCAAACAAGGTAACATTAAAATTCCTCCCTTCCCTTCCTTCTGATCAATCCAAACAAGGTAATACTCCCTCCGGTCCTATTTATAAGCAACTTTCCTTTTGATTGTGCAAAACAAACTGGTAGTTAAAAGTAATAAGTGTGTCAAAAATGTCATAGTTTTTCCATATATGCCCCTATTTATGAAAAGTGTATAGGAGAGAGAATGGATAAAAAGTATGAGAGATAACTCTTAGTGTGTGTGATAATTAATTATACATATATGTATTTAATAAGGATAAAATAGGAAAAAGAAGCTCACATTTTCAAACACAAAGTGAAAGTTATTTATAAAAAGGATCAGTCTCATTAGAGAGAAAATTACTTATAAATAGGACCGAAGAGAGTATTAAAATCCCTCCACTCCCTCCCCTCCATTAAAATCCCTCTCGTCCCCTCCCCTTCATTTAACCAAACGTAACCTTAAATCATCATCTTCAATTGGTTCACTCCTCCCCACGTACAGACGTTCTTATCCGATTAAAAAAAGAAAAGAAACAAAAATAATTTAAAATAAAAAGAAATACAACAACCTAAACTCCTTTTTTCTTTGAAATATTCATATTTATTTATGATATTTCCAATAAAACCCCCTAAAGACATCTTATCAAAATCTTCAATATATCCCTTCAATTTAGCATTAATAATGACTCTCAAATATATCAAAATATAATACAAACCTAATTAAAAATGAGGAGTCATCAGTAGGTCCTTCCTAACTGCATGTACTGGTGAAAAGGCAAGGATTCATGGTGTAGGTTCAAAATCCTTCTCTAACTCTTGACTTAAACTTAATGATGTTCTTGTAGTACCAACTGCAACTAAACATTTACTCAGTGTGAATAAGTTAGCTGAGGATAATTATGTTGATATTTGATTTATTGATCATAAATGTGTTATGAAGGACAAAATGATCGGTCAAACACTGATGCAAGGGAGAGTAAGTCGAGGGATGTATCCCATGGATGAAGAACGAGGACAGGCCGAAGTCTATGCTGCTGCTTCGTCTTTTGTTTCTAATAATGTTAATGAGTTTCTTAAATGGCACTGTAAATTAGGACACCCTAGCAATTGAGTGTTAAAGCAAGTGCTAACTCATTGTAATGCAAAACTTCAGTTGAATGAGAATTTTGTCTCTGAATCTTGTCAGTTGGGCAAATCTAAACGTTTACCATTTTCAGATTATGTGTCTTATGCCACTGCTCCATTAAAATTCATACATACAGACCTCTGGTGTCCTTCTCTAATTCAATCAACAGGGGGGCATGGATACTATAAACGCTATTGATGATTTTAGCCGTTATACCTGGATTTATCCACTGAAACATAAGAACGAAGTTGTCCATGCCTTTAATGTTTTCCGCAAACATGCATGTTGAGAATCTATTCGATTCTAAGATCAAAACGATTCAGTGCGATAATGGTATAGAATTTAAAGCTTTCATTCCTATTACTCAAGAAGCAGGAATTATTATGAGATACACATGCCCATATACGTCAGAGCAGAACGGGAGAGCCGAAAGAAAACATCGACATATTGTAGAAATGGGTTTAACTTTTCTTGCTCATGCTAGAATGCCCCTGACTTAATGGGTTTATGCTTTCATGTTGTTGTGTTCCTCATTAATAGATTGCCGATACCTGTGCTCGATAACTCGATGCCCCTGTTTCGATTGTTCAAAATAAAACCCAACTACAAAGAAATTCAGCCTTTTAGATGTGCTTGTTACGCATGTCTGAAGATGTATAATGATCATAAGTTTGATTTTCACAGCCAGAATTATGTATATCTGGGCCCAGCTCCTCAGCACAAAGGATACAAGTGTTTCAGTCCAACTGGTTGAACATACATTTCTAGTCATGTTGTGTTTGATGCAGCCACATTTCCTTTTGTTGCAGGATTCTTAAATCAAAAATCATCATCTTCATCTACGAACTCAGAGGCATTCTTTCTGATGATTATTGATACAAATCACAAGATACCTGAACGGGTTGAAAGGTTATCTGAGCAGGAGAATACAACCTCAACTTCACCTTCTTAGTATATTAATGATCATCAAGCTCCTTCCCCTGAATCCAGTCCACAAATAGCTGTGCCATCTAACATAGATCAAAGTAATAAAAGACCCAATGAAGATATGGTACCCGGCACAAGTGTGGCTAACCCAATAAACCAACATCAGATGATAACCATATCAAAATCAGGTATTGTGAAACCTAGATATCCGTTTGATGGTCTACTAAAGTCCGAGGATCCACTCTCGCAGGCCAAGCTTGCCAAACCGATGAATATACGGGATGCTCTTGCTTCCTTGTACTGGAAAAATGCAATGAATGAGGAGTTCGCCGCACTTCAGAGAAATGGCACCTGGATCCTGGTTCCTCCCAATCATGCTTACACCCTCGTTGACTGCACATTGGTGTTCAAGAATAAATTCAACGCAGATGATTTGATTCTGAAGCCCAAAGCTCCTTTAGTAGCAAAAGGCTTTCGACAATCTCTAGGAATTGACTATGGGGAGACGTTTAGCCCCGTGATGAAGCCTATGACCATTAGAGTTGTGCTATCAATTGCAGCTACTTTCAATTGAGAGGCAAGGCAACTTGATGTGAATAATGCATTTGGAATGGATATTTGCACGAAAATGTTTTCATGAAACAACCTGAGGGATTTCAAGATCCTCATAGGACGAATTATGTATGCAAATTAGTGAAGGCAATTTATGGTTTAAAACAAGAACCTAGAGTTTGGTTTGATTGACTTCGCTTAACTCTTCTCAAATGGGGATTTCAAAATACTAAGAGTGATGTTTTACAATTCTATCTCAGAACACACAGGCTCACAGTCTTCATCCTAGTGTATGTAGATGATATTTTGGTCACATGGAATAGTTCTAACTATATGCACAAGTTTATACATCAGTTGAACATGTTTTTTTCTCTAAAAGATCTTGGCTCGGTATATTACTTTCCTGGTCTGGAAATTTATCACAATTCTGTTACGTTTCATCTAAATCAAGGAAAATATGTACTGGATTTGTTGAGAAAATTTCACATGTTGGATTGTGCCCCTGTTTCCACACCAATGGTTGCAGACCGACGCTTCTATGCTAAAGAAGGTACACCAATGAGTGATCCATCTCTATACATAAGATCAATTGGATCTCTTCATTATTTGACAACAACCAGGCCTGATATAGCATATTCCATGAATAAACTCAGTCAATTTCTTGCAGACCGACTGATATTCATTTTAAAGGAGTAAAGTAAATTTTGAGATATTTAAAAGGGACATACAATTATGGTCCGTTGGTTGCTATACTTTGAGTCTTAATGCCTTTACTGATGCTGACTGGGCAGGAGGTCTTTATGACAGATGTTGTGTGTATCTGGGAAACACTCTGGTTTCTTGGGCATCCCGGAAACAGAAAGTTGTTTCTAGATCTAGCGTGGAGTCAGAGTATCGATCCCAGGCAGATGGTGCAACTGAACTTAAATGGATGTATTCTCTTCTATTTGATCTAGGCTTGAAGCTTAAACAACCTTCGGTTATATGGTGCGATAATATCACTGCCAAGGCTCTTGCTGCAAATCTTGTATTACATGCACGAAGCAAGCATATAGAGATTGACATGCACTATATTCATGACCTGATTTTATCTGGTTTCATTGATGTTCGATATGTCCCATCTTCTCATCAGACTGTAGATTGCTTGACCAAGGCTTTATCTTATCCAAATTTTCATTGTTCAGAAGCAAACTCGGGCTAGTCTTTACACTCTCTTGTTTGTTGTTTGAGGGGGAATGTTAGATAATATTGGTTACGGTAAGAATTAGAAAGTCAGTATTATAAGATTTAGTGTGGTCACTCAGCTCAGACACGTGGCACATGTCTATTGTAGTTGATGGAAATAGAAAAGGAAAAGGAAAATAATAATGAAAAATCCTACAAGATTTGGAGAAAACCAAAGATTTTTATGATTAATAAGGCGATTAGGAAATATTTCATTTTAATGTTGATCGGTTGTCATCTTTTATCATTAATATTATTTGTATTTAATTTAGAATTATAGAATATTCTATTATCAATTCCCATTATTATAATTGCATTCTAGAATATTTTGTCATTAATTCTCAGGCTTATAGGTTGAAGTCTATAAATAGCATCTCAACTCATTTGCTTTAGAGGCCTTATAATTGAATAATATGAATTACTGAGTTTCTCTAGCTCTCTCCTTTTGTCCTCCCTCCTATATCCTCTCTCTCCCCTCTTCTGCCTCTTCTCTCTTCCTCTCTCCTCTCCCATTCCCTTTCCCTGTCCTGCATCAGTGGTATACATAATATGCTCTAAGATATTCCTCTAGGGCAGGACCACATGTGTATCATTCTTTCCCTATATAAAGGAGGTAGGGCTGAGTAATCATTATTGGCTCATCCCCTTGTTCAGCTTTTTGTGCTTTTCCAATCTGGATGTGAGGATTTTTTTCCCACACATGCTGCTGGGTGAGCGGGTGTAGTAAGAAATAATGATGGAAATAATAGAGGCGTTCATGTGTTGAGTAGAAGTGGGTGACAGCTTTGCAGTAGAATTGTGTTCTCATAGGAGATTGTTCAAATCTAGCATGGACTGAGTATAAGCCATTGAAAAGGATGCAACAGTTGGTCATTTTCAGTTCTCCTTTTGATTTAATTAATAAAATCCCTTATTTTCAGTATTTGCCCATTATATTGCTGGACCTACCGTCAAGTTTTAGTCAGTTGGTGTTTATTTGGAAAAAAAATCGCAATATATGAGGGATCTGAATTCTCCTATTTGCCTCCTCACCACCTCATATTTGAACTGATTAATTTCTTTTTTTCATCTTTTATGTTCCCTGGGTTTTACCTTGAGATTTACCTGTGTGTTGGAGGAAAAAGATGAGGTGTGTCCTATTTATAGTGATTTTGCTGAGGAGGTTTGGATTGTGTTCTTCAATGATGCCTGTGTGGACATAGTGGTGACACCGGCTTTCTTCTATATCTCAGGTCCCAATTAATCTATATGCAAAAGCCAAGAAGATGGCCGAAGATATATGATCAGTTTTTTCAGCTCATTTCATTTATTTTGATGTTAATCAGAAGTGTAGGTTATTTCTTCCATTCATCAAGTGTTAGTTTTTATTTCTCCTGTTTTACCGGGACTGCATATATGCTAGGTGTACATGTCACATTGTTTTTCTGATTTGTCTGATTTATGCTCTCTTTTTACAAGATGTAACTATTGGATTTCTAACTACACACATTTTTTACTTCAATATTAACCAGTCCCTTACTTTATGCAACAAGTGGTGAAGAAGGGTACATATAGATTTACAGCTGAATATCCCTTAAATTTGGGTGATATAATTGCACTGACGCTGCTCCTAAGTTCAAGTTGGCTGAATAAAGTCTGTCTCATAAAGGTCAAGGAATCATCATATATATCTTGGTTATTTTGATAGGGTGAAAAAGTTAAAAATCAGGAGTTGTGACCTTGAGATGATTTGTTGGGCTAAAGATGAATTGTTGTTTCCCTTATTATCCGGTTAAAATTAAAATATAATCTGATTTTTAATCCATTTCAACTTGCATCATCTGCTTTATTTCTTCTAAAGTTCAGCTAGGAGTCTACAACCGACTGATTAATCCATATCTGGAAGATGATTTTACTGTTCTTTTTTTTTTTTTGATTTTACTGTTCTTTGATGAAGTGAACAGTGATTTTATTCTATCCAAAAGTACTTGCTGCAATGAAGAGAAAATCTTTTAAAAATGATTGCAATAATTTCCACATGCTGTGACAAGGGATGGCTTGAAAGTATTTGACCTATGTTTCATCAGTGTTTTACTATCTTTTATTTTGTGGATGTAAATGGTCTTCTTCGGTCATTGATGAACTATGTAAAAACTTTTTAAAATCAGCACATAGGGATGCCTTGCTAAGTTGCTTTGTACAAAGAATAGTCATGAAAATAAAGTAGAAAGTACATCAAAGTAAAATCTTCTGGCGCATCACTTAGCTTATTAGTATATTTTTAGTGGGGAAATGAAATCAAATCCATTCAATACAATTGTTAAAGGTTTAAAAGGAAAAAATGCTTTCAATATAATAATGCTTGATTTGTGTGCCTTTCTTTTGTAATTGTTTGTTTTATAATTTTTTTTCAGAACATTATTATTATCTTCATTGATAAAAGTTGTAATTTTGAAGGAATTATTGATTGCATTCAAGTGAAATCATCCCGCGTAATTGCAGTGTTGTGCTGTGGCTATAAAATGAATTGTTGAGTGGTTATGTGACTGCATAAGGTTTTAATATATTTATGTTTTAAATTTACTATTCCATTATTAGTGCCTTCCATATTGATGAAAGTGAGGACATGGTTGGCGAAAAAAAGTGGGGAGATGGAGTGAAATGTGGTCGTTTATGTATGAATTAGCGATATGAAATGGTGAATTATTTAGATCAAAAGTAAGAATTAATCATTATATTTGTGGTGAAAATGGAAGTTGAATGGAAAAAAAAATGATTGCATGTAACTCAAATCATCTCTTTCAATACACGGGGGAGTGGGTGTGGTTTTGACGTGGTTAAGACGAATAACTATGTAGTTATAGCATTGTATGGACCGTTTAATATCTTTTTTGTGTTATTTAGCATGTAAACTATTAGTTCCTGCCGCAGTATTCTATGACATGTTCCAAAATGCTGGTCCTTTTTCAAGGAAGTACGTGACTGATAAGAACTAATTAATTATTGTAGTATATATGGAATGAAAAAAGCAATGATATAGTTGTGTTGAATACATGCAAAATTGAAAGATTTGAGTTCAAGTACATGCATCCGCGCACAGTGTAGGGGGTATTTGCGGTGTTTTTGGATCTGTCAGTGTTGGTTTGTCCGTGTTCTATTATCCTTCAAAGTCAGGCGGCCTAGTGAAGTTGGTGTTCCAGCCTAACCATTGTTGGCGTTGGTATAGAACACAGACCCCGTTGACAGGAGATTGAACAGCGATTCACGGTCAGAGTTCTTTATTTCTTGTTCTGTTTTTGTTTTTAGCTGTTCTCTCTGTTTGGGTATTTTGACTGTGATTGGTTGGGAAAGGACATTATACGTCATATGAGGGAAAACGGGGAGCGAGAGGGTAATGCGAATGGCAGGGGAAGGAAGGAGAGAGTTCGAATGGTCGGAGTCAATCTAAAAGCTTTGAAAAAGATCCGATTTTTAGTAGTAAAGCTGACAAAACAAAAGGTAGGAGGGAAGGGAAGGAGGCTACTTATGGAAACCAAAATCCGGGGACTAAATTCACATACTGGGATAAATTTTTGAGTCTTGGAAACTCTGGAATTTTGGAAGTAAATATGGCAGCGCATGAAGCATTGAATGGTTGGAAAGATTATTTTGCAAAAATGAGTAGCAAAAGTATGAATGAAGATACAGAGGGTGAAGAGGAAGAACAGTATGGGGATGAAGTAGACAGCTCTTGGCAACAGGGAGGGAAATATCCAAAATTGAAATTCACGGCGGAAGAGTACGAGAATTGGTGTAAACCCTATATGAATTCTCTCATTGTTAAGTTATTGGGAAAATCATTTAGGGTGGGCTTTATGAGACAGAGAATGGAATGAATGTGGAATCCAAAGAATCCAATGAAAATTACTCCTTTGAGTAACAGGTGTTTCATTGTTTCTTTCTCTACAAGAGAAGATAGGGATTATGCTCTTTTGGAGGGACCTTGGATGATTGCTGATCACTATTTGATGGTCCAATGTTGGCAGGCAAACTTTAATCCATGGAAGGCGGATAATAAAAAAAAATAGTTGCATGGATTCGCTTCCCGGATTTACTTATGGAGTTATATAGTATTGAATATCTAAGAAGGCTGGGAAACCTTGTAGGAAAAACTTTAAAAATAGATAGAACTACTGCTTTTTCTAAGAAAGGAGGATTTGCTAGGATATGTGTGGAATTGGATTTGCATAAACCTTTGCTGCCTTTCTTTGAACACTTTGGTGAGGCCTGGAAGATTGAGTACAAGGGATTACATCTTGTTTGTTTTTCGTTGTGGGCAATATGGTCATCATATGGGGATATGTCCTAATAAGATTCCAGTACAAATAAAGGAGAATGGGGGGATTAGTCCAAATCAAATGCCGGGGAAGTCCACTAATGAGGAGCGAGCAAACTTGGGAAAGAAAGTAGCAAATACCGAGAAAGGGGAATTGAAGGGTGAAATTTTTGGACCACAAATGTTGGTGAGGCATGAGTTTTAGTAAAAATATTAATAAAGTGGATTTGGTGGGATCGAGTTCTAATGCAAGAAGTAAAAAAGAGGGTATAAGTCAGAAGGCCCTTCAGAAGAGAAATGAGTATAATGTTGCAAAGGATAAAGGGGAAGACGGCAGAAAAGAAGGATGGCATGGAGGGTTTAAATGAGGGAAGGCGACATGTTGATGTGGAAATAAATAAGAGGGTTATTGAGCAGAAGTGGATTAGTAGTAGAAAAATGACTTACTGGGATTAAGAGACGTGCACAAGGAAAAATGAACATAGATAGAAATAAAGTTCCGACACCAGATATGATGCAAGGGGGAGAGTAGGGCACAGGATGCAAACACCATTTTCTCCCAAAATCCATTTTCTGTGTTGAAAGATGGGCCTAGTGAAAGTTTCAAGACTAGTAACATACAAAATCCAAATGAACAGGGAAACCAAAATAGTGAGATGGTACAAAGGGAAATGTTATAGCTTGTGAAGTGGGAAAAGAAGCATATATCACATATCAAAGTATGGATCAAGATGAAGGCCTTCTTACATCAATAATATGTGAAGGTGGGATTGTTAGAGAGGACGAGGATGTTTTGAAGGGGGTTTCCACCCCAAAAAATGTTAAGCTATCTTAATGAATATCCTTTTATGGAATACCCGGGGCACATGAGCTCGCTTATTTCCTATCTTAATTAGGGAAATGTTACAATTCCATAATGTGGATTTTATGGCAATTTTTGAAACTAGAAGCAGCAACAATAGAGCAATTCAGATTGCTAGTAAGTTGGGTTTTCTGTTTATAGAAATTATTGATACAAAAGGTTTCAAGGGAGGGATATGGTGTTTATGGTCAGAAAAAGTAGGAAAAGTTGATGTACTAATGAAGCATCCACAATTTATGCATATCAAGATTTGTGGACATGATCATAAAACTTGGGAATTAATGCTTATTTATGCTACCTGAACATAATGTAGAGATGTGAATTTTGGAAGGTGCTATTGGAGTTGCGTGACTAGATTCATGCCCCATGGGTCCTTAGTGGAGATTTTAATGCTACTTTGATAGCAGATGAATGAAGATCTGTGGGAGAGAATAGGGGCCCTGATAGAGAATTCATTAATTTTGTTGAGGAAGCTGCCCTTAATGATCTTGGATTTAATGGACCAAAATTTACATGGCACAAAACGGAATCACATAGTAGAATTGATCGTTGTACTCGGTTCTAATGAATGGATGGGAATGTTTCCGAATGCAAATGTCACTCATCTACCATGGTATAAATTGGATCATCGTCCTATGTTATTGTGATTGGAAGGGATGCACAAGATAAATCAAAATAATAAACCATTCCAGTTTATTGCATCATGGGTGTTACATGATGAATTTGATGACTTTGTTAAGCAAAATTGGAGAACGACCTACGAGTGGAAGGAGACGATTACACTATTTACAGAAGAATGTTTTCAATCATACAGAAAAGAGGAAATAGGATCTAATGCGATGTCTCAATGGAATTACCAAAGCCGAGCAACGATATGGGCTCTCATCAGAAATTCAAAAGCTTCAAACTAACCTATGGGGTAAGCTGGAGAGTGTTTTATTGCAGGAATCCTTATTGTGGGCACAAAAGGCTCGTAGTGACTAGTCCGTCAATGGGGATAGAAATACAAAATTTTTCCACGCTCGAGCAAATGGAAGAAGGAAAAGAAACTTTGTTAGAGCCATTCGGAATAATGATGGAGATTGGTATATGATGCAAATACAATTAAAGAGATGGCTACCTCTTATTTTGCTACTTTGTTCACTGATAAAGGAGTATGCAGAGAGAAAATTAATTGTCAAAATTCGTATCCAAGAATTGAAGACCACGATCTTTTTCTTCTAGGCAAGCAAATACAGGATGAAGAAATAAAGGAGGTAATATTTAATATGGGAGCATTGAAAGCACCGGGACCATATAGATTTAGCGCTCTATTTTACAGGAGTCAATGGAAGCATGCTAATATGTCAATTTATAAATTTATTAAAAAGCTCTAGGTGTACCCGGAAGAGATCACTAGTGTAAACAATACTTTGCTGGTACTTATTCCAAAAAAAGAACATCCGGAGGAGTTAAGAGATCTTCGCCCAATTAGTTTATGTAATGTGATTTTCAAGGTTCTTACCAAGGTGATCGCAAATCGGATTAGGGTTGTCCTTCCAAATATTATCAGTCTGAATCAATGCAGTTTTGTTCTAGGCCGGCATAGTTCTAATAATATTATTGCAGCACAAGAGGTTGTTCACTCTATGAGAAATATGCATGGAAAACAAGGGTATATGGCTATAAAAATTGATCTGGAGAAGGCTTATGATAGAGTTAACTGGATATTCTTGGAGCAATGCTTAAATGATCTTTCATTTCCTTCTAATTTGGCGAAAATTATTACTAAGTATGTTATGACGCTGTTAATGCAACTGTTATGGAATAGAGAAAAAGCTGATATATTTGATACTTCCCGCGGAGTTAGACAAGGAGACCCTTTATCTCCATACCTATTCATGATTTGCATGGAACGATTTGCGTATATGATTTAAGACAGGATGGAGACAAAAGCACGGATTCCAATCAGGTTATGTGAAAATGGGCCCCTTGTATCTCACTTATTTTTTGCTGATGATATCATTTTGTTTGGAGAAGCTTATATTAAGCAGGCACATGTAATTAAAGTATGTCTAGATGAGTTCTATTCAAGATCAAGTTTAAAAGTCAATGCTACAAAGACAAGAGTATTCTTTTCAAGGAACATGAATCATAATCGTCATGACGAACTAAGAAATATGCTTGGGTTCCAAATGGCAGAAAATCTAGCAAAATACCTGGGACTTCCTTTGCACCATAAATGGGTGACGAAGGAGAGCTTCAGTAAGGTTGTTGATAAAGTGAAGAAGAGGCTATCTAACTGGAAAGCAAACTCATTATCTCTAGCTAGACATGCTACTTTGGTGGGATCAGTCACCTCCGCTATTCCTTCATATACAATACAAACAGCCTCATTATCTATTAGTTTCTGTGACATGATTAATCATCAAAATCGGAGTTAGTTATGGGGCACAACGCAAGAAAAGCATAAAAATCTTCTTGTATCATGGGACACGATTTGTAAGTCAAAGGTCAATGGTTGGTTGGGTTTGAGACATATTAAAACCCAAAACCAAGCATATATGGCCAAACTAGGATGAAATCTCATTAAGAAGAAAGATGGCCTATGGGTAAGAATTATTAGAAGAAAATATAAGTGTGGAGATGATCTAATGCCTCAAAATGACCTGGAGAGGATGGGGTCGAATACATGGAGGGGGATTAAAGCAGCATAGCATTTTGTGCAGGACGGTGCTGAAGTTGATCATGTAAGACAAAATGTTCGATAGA
Source organism: Inga leiocalycina (assembly GCA_963242795.1). Taxonomy (NCBI): domain Eukaryota; kingdom Viridiplantae; phylum Streptophyta; class Magnoliopsida; order Fabales; family Fabaceae; genus Inga; species Inga leiocalycina. The sequence continues at coordinate 80,605,930 of OY725320.1, read as the reverse complement.
AGCACACAAGAAATGGAGATTTCTCTGTGAAATCCACTTATACGGCTATTGCAAATGAACAAGAAAACCAGGAAGTCTTATGGCAGAAGATTTGGAAGTTGAACTCTATCCCAAGGTGCAAAACATTTATGTGGCTAGTTGCTCATAACAAGCTCCTTACTAACATGGAGAGGAATAGGAGAGGCGTGTGTGTGGATGATGTGTGCAGTTGGTGTAAGAAAGCTCTAGAAACGGTGTTGCATGTGTTGCAGGATTGCACAGAAACTAAAAGATTATGGATGGAGATGATAACATTGCCACGAGACCGTAGATTCTTTGATCTTAACTTGAAGGAGTGGTTGAATGTTAATATTCAACGTTCAGAGTGGGGTGACTGGTTTGCTACTTTATGTTGGTTATTCTGGAAAAGAAAGAATGAACGTTTATTTGGAAAAAAGAATAAGAGCAATGAGAGCCTGCAGAATCATGCTCATGCAGTCTTGTCAAGTATTAAGAAAGTGGGCAAACGACTAGACGGAATCAATTTATAGGGCACCGTAGTCATGGATAGGGAAGCTAGATGGGTGCCACCAGATGAAGGGTGGAAAAAAGTTAATATAGACGGAGCCTTTGCAACTTACACAAGGACAAGATGTGGAGGAATTATTCGAGAGGCTAATGGGAATTTTACCATAGCCTTTATGCATAGACTGGAGGGTGGAGACCATGTTGCCGCTGAAGTGTGGGGTATCCTACTAGGGTTGAAGACAACTTGGGACCAAGGGAGGCATAAAGTGGTGTTAAAAACTGATGCTAAAGAGATTCTTGATTTAATCAAGAGTGGTGACTGCCAGAACCACCCAATGCTAATATTATAGAAGAAATCCGTTTGATGTTGCAACGTGATTGGAGTATAAAGTTGCAGTTTGTCCCTAGAAACGCAAATCGTGTCTTTGATTTTCTTGCCAAAAAGGCTTTAACTGTTGTAGCAGGGTTTCACCCAATGTTGTCACTAGTGGAAAAAGGGCTTTGTAGACCAGTTAAAATTGACTTTTTAGACCGGTTTTGGATCTGGTCTTGATACAACCGGTCTTAAAAGTATGTCACTTTTGAGACCGGTTTGGTAACCGGTTTTAAAAGTCTAGCTTTTAAGACCGGTTCTATTTATAACCGGTCTAAAATCAACAATTTTAAGACCGGTTTTCATAAGCTCTGGTCTTAAAAGAACTCTTTTGTAAGGCGATTTATGTAACAATTTTAAGACCGGTTATGATTATAACCGGTCTTAAAAGTTATTTTAAGACCTGTTTTACATACAACCGGTTCTAAAAATGTTAATTTTAAAACCGGTTTTACATACAACCGGTCTTAAATTTTTAATTTTAAGACCGGTTATAAATATAACCGGTCTTAAAATAACTTTTAAGACCGGTTATCATTATAACCTGTCTTAAAAGTGTTATATATTTTTTTGTGATTAGGTTAGTTACCAGAACGCATCCTTGAATTGCTACCTCCAATGCCATACTTATTAAGTGTCATATGGTGTTCAGTTTACTTCCACTTACCATTTCCTTTTGCTTTAACCTTCTTATTGAATTGGGAACTTGTAATATGTCATATATCCTCATGTATAATGTTTTGTTTAAAACCATCATATATATATGCATAAATGGATTCAACCTGACATATCATGCAACCAACAAGTCAATTCATCAAAATATACAAAAACTATATTAAAACCAACAAACATGTCAAATCATGCAACCAAGAATATAAATGAATTCAACCGACCAACATGTCAATTCATAAATAAATATATACAAAAAAATTCCTCAGCTTTACATACAAGAACTCACTGTTATAAAAGTTCATAAATAAATTCAACACAACAATTACGAATGTGCTCGATATCTTCTTCTAGAAATGGGTCAGCAAGTTCAAACATCTGAAACACCAAAGCCAAGAAAAACATTAAATTCACTTAAAAAAATAAAAGTAATACAAAATTTTTGAAATATATATACATTTACCTCTTCAGTAGTTTTGACGTGCCTAGGGTAATAATATTATTCATATGCCTCAGAATATACAACCCACACAAGTTGGACCCTGGTGGTTGCCTACGGGTCTGAAAAATAACATGATATCATTAAAACAAGTATCAAATTAAAGCATAGCTTATTATTGAATACATTCTTAAAACAAACTAATATGTAACTAACATTTGGCAAGATCCATGTAGGGTCTTTTAACTCACGCATAGGCCTACCACAAGTAGTGTGTTGGAATGTCCGCATAGCCCTATATCATCAAAATCACAAAGGTTACTTATTTTACACAAATTCCATAAATTTTACACACGAAAGGTAATTAATAATGCAAGAAAACTTACGACTTCAAGCTCTTCTTCAATTCACTAGTTGGCTTGCTGAGGTGGAGGGAGCATAAGAGGATGACAGAATAACTCTTCTTGCATAAAATAGCCAATTGCCAATTATCACTGAAAAAAGGGAAAACTTTTAAGCAAATATAAAATATTATGTATAATATGAAATATAAATTTGTGTCTTACCCATGCAAATATAGAGCCAAGAAACACTCAATTGAGGTTTCACTAAGCCTGTACGATAAGTATGTGTGTCTGATAGCAGTAGTAGTCCCTTTGTCGTAGAGTTGAACTAGGCATATGAGTCCAAATTTATCGGTTTTACCAGAGTCAACCAACCTACATGCACCTACAATAATTCAAGAAGGGACATTAAATCAAAGTTTAACGGCATAATTTGTAAAATATTAACTTCCAATTTGAGAAGATACTTACATCAAAAAGAGCTGGACAATTGAAATCGTAAGCTGTTGTAGAGGAGCTACCAAGGACATTAAATCATCCCTCTCAAGATAGCATTGTGCCCCTGACTTGCCAATAGCTGACTCAGTAGGCCAATCTCTTGTTCAAAAGGACGTATCATAGGCCATCAGAATCACTTGTTGCATGACATTCGATGGAGGCCATGAAACATCTTGAGTGGAGGGAGGTGGAGGTGGAGGTGGCTGGGATTCCTCAGCTTGATCAAAAACAAGGTTCTTTGGCCACAAGATGAAAGAATTGATGACATCACCCACAACCTTGAAGTCATCAACAGGGATAGAGAGAGGTGCATCTGCAACGATCACCTCTTCAACTGCCACTCTGACTTGATCATTCTTTATTTCTTGGTAGTGGACAGTTGATCCCAAGTTATGCACGCTCCCCTGTGCAACCAATCGTCTCAAAGGATCCTCCACAAATAAGTCATAAGGCTCACCAATTTCTTTTCCAAGACCCTCTGATGATTGACCAATGCAACTCCCTTTAGTGCTATTTAGGGTTTAGGGAATGAGCCTGGGAAGCACTGGTATCTACTTGTCTTATGCTCGTCATGATCATCCATTCCTCCTTCATCTTGCTGAACCTTTCTTCAATGTGTGCATCAAATGATGCTTCTGCCTCAGCCCTAGCTTCCACCCTCACAGTGGCCAATATACGCTCCATCTTCTCCCTAGTCACCATACCACTTGAGTAACGGCGTGAGGGTGCTCCAAAGTAATCCCTTATGCCTACCTCTCCTCCAATCCCCCTGACATGGCCAGGATGCTCAGGTTTTCCTGTAGCTACTGTCAGGATGTCATTCCTCCCATCCGACCTAAACGATCCCTCGGCTTGTTTTTTTTTAAGCTCCTCCTATAAGACACATAAGACAAATGTTAGTAATGGAATTTGTTTACTAAATAATTAATAACAACAAGTCAACAACAATACTTATAATTTTCTCACTGACTATACGAGATTGTTCACTCGTATAAGACCCACTCCTCTTTTGGTAAGCGAACAACCACTTCTGTTCACGATGTATCGGAGATGTGGAGAAAGAAGAACAAAAGGATCGAATTGAGCTGCTTCTTCCAATCTCTTCCGTTTGGCCACCAACAAGTCTTTTTCGGCCTTCGCATTCCCCCCACGAGACATTGTATGGGGGCAATCATTCTTTCTACTACTCTCTTAGGCCTTTTTCCTTTTTTCCTGCGAATAAGAAATCAAAAGTAAGTCATTGTAAATCAATAAAGACAATTCATAATTCATAAGCAAATCAATTGTAAAATAAGTCAACTCACCAATGCTTCTAGAGTAGTCCGAAGCCGCCTGAATTATTGCCAAGTCTGTTCATCAATAAAAGAATACTGATCTCACGGATTAGGAAGAGGGTGACCTTCTTCCATCTTGATATGCGCGTAATTGTTGGTTGGATTTGTCTTAAACTTCCTCCAGCGTTCATCACAATACGTCATTGTCTTGTCATACAAGACTTCACTCTCAGGAATGTCGAAAGTGAGCTGGATAGTTTCCCAAATATGTCGCTTCACACCTTTATCGACATTTCTCCACTGCTCTATCAAGATGTTAGGCTTGTTGCGTGCTAGGAGGCCGACAAAACTCCTATACCGTTGGGCATTAGGCCCAAATGATTTCCAATATCTATCAAACTCAATCGAAATTTTTTCCCCAGTATTCCAATTGAGAGGAATATCTGTCAATCAGGTGGCTCTCTTACCCTTTGTGTAGGCCGGTTACGTGGCTCATTGTGTTTCTGGCTCGGAGCATTGCTAGGCTCGCTCTGATTTGAATTAGTTGGATCGGGAGTACCCTTACTAGGACGAATCATTGTCTAAAAACACTTTAAGGATACTATTTAAGGAAATTTTGCTACATAGTGCTTATTGTTATAACACAGCACTATCTACAAAGGCATCATTCAAAAGCAATTCCCAAGTTATGCAAACATGAACAAATAATTAATTGCAATGCACAAGTTGATAACCAATATCAACTAAAGCAATAATTAAGATGAAGGAGGAATGATTAATTACAATTGCAAAAGCAATTCCTTAAAGCAAGTTTTCATATTGGTAAAGATTTTAAATTCAAATCGCATGGCCAAATCAAAAGAAGGAAACCAGAAGCTACAAAATCAATATAACAGAAGCAACAAGCTTAAACCAAACAAAACAAAACCCAATTTAGCAAAATCAACTAGGAGCTACAACACTATAGTCTTCAACTAGGATCAAAATCAAACAAAACAAAACCAAACAAACTTAAATCAAACAAAACAATATAATAGAAGCTACACTACTAGAAGCAACAAGCTTAAACTATAGTCTTCAACTAGGATCAAAATCATCACTATGACTCTCAAAATCATCACTTTCAAATGGAATAATTAACCCAGGTCCACTAGAAGCAACAAGCTTAAACTATAATCTGTAATGCAAATGAAAAACCACCAAAATAAACCCAAGTCCACAATTTTAGAATAATTAAACGGTACCTTAAACCTTTGCTTAAGGATCCTCTTCTTCCTCTGGATTTAAACAGTCCTTGGCCACTTGCTGCAAGAATCGAACAAAGAAAATAGAGACCAAGTCATCTCACAATTTCAACGAAAAACCCAAAAACGAAATGGAAACACAAACCTGACAATAAAAAAGAGGTTGAGAACAAAATCAATAGGAGGGAACAAACGATGATAGCCTTCCAACAATGTATTCAACAGTAAATCTCCGTTGACGGCGGCAAAGTTAAGGAGGGAGGAGATAAGGGGAAAGGAGTAGCTACCGCGAGACGATGGAGGGGTTTTACTGATGTGCTTGAGTTTTAGATTTCAGAGTCAAATTTAAGCGCCTTTTGAAATCCAGGTCAATTTTAAGACCGATTGTCAATTACAACCGGTCTTAAAAGTAATATTTAAGACCGGTTCTATTTCAAAACTGTTCTTAAAATATATATTTAAGACCGGTTATTTATAAATAACCGGTTTTAAAAATTGAAACTTTTTAAGACCGGTTATTAATTAATAACCTGTCTTAAAATTTTAATATTTAAGACTGGTTTTCATTTATAACCGGTCTTAAAAATAATAAACATTTTATTTTTATAATTGTCTTTAATTCAGATAATATTTTCTAGACCGGTTATTTTTAGAACCAGTCTAGAAAATATATTACATATATTTATTTTTTTTAATTGTATGTATTTTAAGACCAGTTTTTGTTATAACCGGTCTTAAAATTAGTTTCAAGACCGGTTTTTACTATAACCGGTCTAAAAATTATTTTTAAGACCGGTTTTAAATATAACCGATCTTAATATTTCATCATAATTATAAAAATGCCACCGGTCATATTTTTATGACCTTATCCTATATAATCGGTCTAAATGTTCCAGTTTAAAAACCCTTTCTGTACTAGTGTGTGTTCATTGTTGGATTTGGCAGATGTATTGGAGCTGGATCAGAGTACTCCTACTGATGTAAGCTGATTTTTTGAGAAACTTCTTCTTCTTTGCATGAAAAAAAAAAAGGAGAGAGAAAACGAACAGAGATTGAGACTAATAAACCCACAAATTAAATAATTAATTAATTAATTAATTAATGAGCGAACCCCACTGAAGACGCTAAATTTGCATATACTTTACTCCCCCATTACACCAACAGCTATCTTCAATACTTTTGAGAGGACACAGGCCCAAATCTGTGGGAGCACAATCCATACTCATATGAACCTGGACTATCTAGATTGATTTTGGATATGGTCCAGATTTAATTTAATTTTTTTTTATGTTTTAAGTAATTTTTATTTTAATTGCTGCATAATTTAAATCTAAGATTGATAATCTTATCACTTACATTTTTTGAAAAAATAAATTTATCGTTGAAAAAATTGCATGATAAAAATCTTAAATATAGACCATTTCATCAAATTTTAGATGATTAAAATTTTTCATGAGATGAACACACACAGTGCTCATCATTGTGATAAGTCCGGAAGGAGGACCCTAATCTATCTAATAAATATGGCCAACGAATCTATATCTTTTATGACCCAAATTTTATTATAAAAGACAAATATATATATATATATATCATGAAAATCACAGGCTAACAGACGGGTCATTATCATACACCGTATCATGATTTGAAATGTCTGAAAAATAATACACTGAAAAAGAAGAGCATGCAATTAAGAAGTGGATCATAACATAGCTAACTTATGTGAACTCACCCTTCCATGATAGTGTGTGTGTGTGTGTGTGTGTGTGTGTGTGTGAGGGGGGGGAGAGGGAGGGGGGGAGAGAAGCAGCAGTAAACATGGTTTGGTATTGCATTCAACGTGGGACCAAACACACGCTAAGGCTATTAAACATTTTAGACTTGTTTAATATAACTTCTATCATGAAAGATTTTCCCAAAAAAAAGCAAACTCAATATTGTCAAACATATATAGCAATGAACAAAACTAATGAGAAATTCTTGTATAAACATAGTTGTCACGTTATTTATAATTTAACCAATTAAAATACAATAATTCATGGACTGATTTAGCACCTCCTAAATATTAACTGGCATATTAATAAAATTAAAAGATTTCACAAGATTTACTTTTTCATTAATTATGAAATCTTAATTAATAGATTCTTTTTTTAAGAAAAATAAAAATATGAAATACATAAGCAGCCCATTAGAGTTATTGTTAGCTGAGTTGATGTATTTTAACTGGTTCGATCACAAATAACGTAACAAATCATGTTCACACAAAGATTTCTCCTAAACTAATAGTAGGAATATCCTAATAAATTTAAAGTTTTAGGTGTTCGTTGTAGAATTTTAAAAGTTAGAGAGATAATTATCTCTATATGACATAAAATCCTACGGGAGTATGTATAACTTAACTTTATTTTATTTTTGCCAACATATGTATAACTTAACTTTAAAGCTAAGTTAAATTGCACAACTATGTATAAATAACCTTTAAAGCTTAACCCCATAAATTTTTCACTTGTACATGGATAACCCAACAATTATGTGTGCCTTTAAAAGGAGTGAATTCAATTAATTAAAATATATGGAGAATAAAGTATTCAATAAAGCATACTTGTGAAAAAGAATTGGGTGGTTTTGGAGACATCAATTAATTTGTTATAAAGTAGATATGCTTTTATCTTATTAAAAAAACAGTTACTTTGTCTCCACTTTCTACACCCTAAGTATATGGGATGAGTAGTCTAGTTATAAACAAATCACATGCCCAAAAAGATTTAGTGGTTATAATTTTATATGCTTCAATGTTTTTTTTTTTTACATTTTAAAAAAGTTGACCCAATTCGGCCCAATCTTTTTAACATGAGTCAGACCACAACGGAACTCGTCTCAAAGAAAAGCCCAATCTTGTTTGGACACTCTCACTGACTAACTAAGCTAAATATCAACCTCTTGTAATCTAATTTATGAATCATGTGTCCAAAAAAATTAAGAATCACAAAAAAAAATAATTTTGAATATTATAATATGCTATCAAAATGTTGGCTATCTTTCAATTACAGTTGCTATACTGCTTCAATATATGCTACGGAAAAATTTTACATTTCTAGCAAGATTGTTCTCCAAATTTTATTACTAATTTTTTAATATTTTTTTATATAATTATTTGACTGAACCATATTCAAGTATTGTCAAGTCTAATTGAAAATAGTTCTTCCAAAAATGTTTTCTATATTTACATTGACTTAAATTTTAATACTGAACTTAGCTGTCAAAGTCACTTTCATTAGTACTACCAATCAATTTTTTGATGGATTGTGCTAACTCTTAAATTTAAGCATTGAATTACTCGTGTACATCTTTATAAGGAAACTATTCTAAGCGTATAAGAAACATAAATTAAGCTAATGAATGATCAAATTTGGGCAAATAATTCTGCGTGCGCGGTCACAACTTGAGTTGAGTCTGTGTCTCTTGCATTCAAAAGACTGACTGGCTATTCATGTTAGTGAAATACTAGTTGTACAGGGAAAAAAAGAGTCCCTTAAATCGCCTAAAGACGGGCCATTCAGCTGAATGAAATACTTCTTTTCATCTTAATCATAAAATAGAGTTGACTTTTTTAGAGATACTAATAAAACTAATTAAATTACTTTAAAATAGTTATATTTGTCATTTTTTTTCTTCAAATTATTTTGTTTAATTTATAAACTGATATATAATCTAAGAATATACAACCTATGATATGATTAAATAACTTATTTAGTTTCCTTAATCTTTCTAAAAAATTCAACTCTATCTTATATTTAAAACCGGATGAGTAATTTATACTCCCTTTGGTAAGGTAGTTAGGGATGAAGTTTCATCCTAAATATAAGACATTAATCTACTTTGTGTCACATATTTATTACTTTTCTTTAAGCCAATTTACCTAACTTACAAACTAATACATAATCTAATAATTATATAGGAGTATTTTAAGAAGATCATATCACATTTTTTTTATAATTAACTAATTTAGATCTCATTTCCTTAATCTATCTACATGACTTAGGTAACTCTTGTATCAAATACCAGATTGAGTATATCCTGGCCCCCGGGGGGGGATGTAGTGCGTTTGTGTGTGCGTGTGTAGTAACATCTATTTATCATAGTGTTACTACAGAAACTGGGGAAAGAACCTTAGTGAGTAAAGTAATAGTTTCAACGCAACTGATTGTTGATTGAATAGGGCGATAGTAAGGTGGCCATTAGGTGCTTGTAAATATTAATTACCTCCATTTATGTTCTATTATATGGACAAAGAGAGCATCAATCTAAAGGAACTTAGCATTTAAGTAATTGGGTTCTTGTTGACCCTCAAAATATAAGATATATTACACGTACCATAAAAAATAATTTTAAAAAATCGCAAATAAAAATTGGATTGATGCTAAAAAATCAGTTTGAAATATCAAAGAAGATATGTCACCTTCTTCTCACACCGACAGGCATGTATGAATCAAATCAATGGTTGACCCGATTTAAACCCCCTATGAAATTCAGGGTTTGAAACTTTGAATCATTCTGATTAAACAAATATTATGAACTGTAATTTTAATATGAACTAAACGAGTAAAATAAATTAACTGTGTGCCTGCAGCACTTTCCTAAAAAGGATGGTGGGATTAATTACAGTCCTAACTCCTAAGATTCCTCTAAGATACTGCCAAATTTCATTTATAAAGACTGTAAGATTGCAGAATGAGTATCGTGTTGAAGCTAACATATGATTTTTTTAGAACTTCAGTAAGTAACAATGAGCAAACTTTAGGCTTCTAAAAATCCTGTACATGCCCATGACACTTGTAGCCAATTAAATTTGTGATCACATAGTTGGCGATCGATGTTAATTAAGTTCCCAATTGCATTATTATCACAGAAATATTTACATAATCTAGAAGTACCACATCTTCTAAACTCTATCCAATAAAAACATAACAATTCATATCATTTAATCCTAGTTGGCTGGTGACTCATATGAAAAAATTCACTTTTTAATTTTGTTTCAAGAACAATACACATCCTTAAGTTGAAAAAAACTAAAACTAAATGATGAACTCATATTTTTCTTCAAAACAAAAATAAAAGTGAATTTTTTCACATGAGTCACCTACCAATTAGGATTAAAATGATCTAAATTGTTATTCTTTTATTGGACTGAATTTAGATAACATGATACTCTTAGAATATATAAGTATTTCTCTTATTATTATCGCCATAAATCAAGGCCTTGTCAAGTTAAATACATATGCGGGAATTAAGCTTAATTAACTAACGATAAGACAAAATACAATTTCAAGAAATTGTAGGATTTTATGTACTCGTATGCCACTCTAATCCTATTTATAAGTCCATTTTAATCAAAAATTTTAGTCCTTATTATAAGTCTAGTTTTAGAATAAAACAAATGCATTTTTTTACTTTTTTTTGCCCCTATGAATTACAATAAATAAAAAGAATTTATTCATATTGACATAAATCATATATAGATAAGGATAAAATTGAAAATTTAGCCCATAGTTAATGAATTGATTAACTCTCTTTAGTATGATAGTGTAGTTAATTTGAACTTATAAATAAGATCATAGTGGTATAAGTGATTTAAGAGGTAGCTCAATCATCATTTGAGGTAAAAAAAAAATGTATTCCATCGTTCAATGATTCAAATAAAAATAAGACTTTGAGAGACTACTTTTATGTTAAAACACTGGCATTAATATTTCAATATGTGATTTCTGCTCATCACCCTCTTCACATTCAACGAACCAGAGGAAGATGCAGATTAACAACTAGATACATACACAGACTCATCAAGCAGTATATAAATATATAAGAATATATTAAGAATAATGTTGAAACAAAATAAGCTTAATTAACCCTACTCCAAAACCTCACCATATATATGTCTTCTTCTTCTTCTTCTTCTTCTTCTTCTTCTTCTTCTTCTTCTTCTTCTTCAGTGTTACGTTGTTGCTTGGTCACGTGCTTGATTAATTACCTTTTCCTAGCAGCAGCACCACTGGATTGGCTTGTAATGTAGGTTCTTAGAGAAGGAGACTGAGTTAGGACATCAGGAGCAATGGTAGTGTTCTGGTGTGTCGCACTCTTCTGCTGCATTCTCCTCCTGGCTATGTAACCCCTAATCCAAGGGGTCACATCCTCGTTGATCTTGATCATTATGAAGAATATGATCCTATATATGATGATCATGCAGAAGATTACGATCAAATCGATCCATTTCGATCTGTTTACGTCGATCTGAAACACGTTCTCCAGTATGTACTCCCCCGGAATCTTTGGAAGTTCCGGTATCCGGTTGTCGAAGATCAACCCCCTCAGATCATTTTGGTATTGACCCTGAAATATAATATAATACACAATTTCATCATTTAATTTTAATTAATTTTGTCATATTACTAACTTGATGTATCTGTAGTGCTTATTATTGAGATTTAATTTTGTATCTTAATTAATTTACCTGTAATGCCCAGAAGTGGAAACTGATATAAGACATTGGGTAGCGCCAGAATGGCTTTGGTATGTCGTGTGGGAGCCTGAAGTAGCCTGACACCAACATGAATATTCCCTGCAATATTACAAGATTACATATATGTTATATATGTTTTATTGTTTTGTTAAATAAATTGACTTTTATCAATATATATGTGTGTGTGCGTGTGTCTTAACAAGGCATGACAATTTATTAAACTTAGGCTTTTAGGTCATCAAAAATGACTTTTTGAACCCAAAAGCTAATTGAGGCACAAAATAATGTTCAACATAGATTTCAGAACAATCAGCTTTTTGACTAAAAGCATATATTAAAGTTGAAGTAACTTTTTCTATATCAAAAACAAATAATGCTTGGAACATTCCTTAAAACTAACTTTTTTAATATTAAAAGTCATGGTAAACTAATTGGCTTTTAACCCAATTGGTCAGGTTGCAATAGATAATTGAGATAGAAGTTAATTTTTTGCCAACATTAATCCGAACAACAAGCCCTAACTCAGCTATATATGTAAGAGCTTTTTGGTTATATATATATATATATATATAGATACCTGAATGCCAGCACCAATGATGATTCCCATGAGGAAGTTAGGGACAATACTGGCAATGGCCATCATCAAGCTCTCAACAACAGTGACACTTGCATAAAGGCACAACACAAAGAAGAGATAGTGCCAGAAGCCAGGGTGGAGCCTAACCATGAAGTAACATATGGTTCCTGACAGAAACGTTATCAGTATCAGAAACGGCATCGCTGATAATGTGTTGCTTATCACAAACGACACCACCCCATAGTGCCCATTCAGCCTCTCCCTCTGAAACACCTTCATGTCCTCCACAAACGACGGGAACCCTCCGATCGACATGAACGTCACAAACCCGAACACAAACGACGCACACGAACCTCTCGCCTATACATATTGTCACACAAAACGATGAATTAGAGGCGTGTGTGTATATAGCCTGGGGCGAGTACCATCAAATTGGCTTAAACTACTTTGATAAAGAAACAAATGTAGAAGAAAGAACCATTATCCTTTTATGTTTAACTATTGAGTGGTTTTTATTTATTTAATTTATGAAAAAATAAGTAAAAAATCCCTATTTAAAAATTTTATTGGTAAAAAAAAAACTGAATTGGAATACCGGTGCCTCTTGTGTTTGAAATCCTCCAGAGTATCAATAATTTCTGTATATAAGAACATATCATGTCTTTCTGATCAATAAGATTTTCAAATAGGAACTAATTTTTTCATTCATTCGGAAAAAAAAATAGGAACTAATTTCCGTGTTTATCTATTGAATGACTATAAGGATTAAATAGAAAGCAGAAGACAAATTAAAATCAACATATAGGAACTGATTTGCCTTTGTTTATCTAATGAACACAAACAATGCACACGAACCTCTCGCCTAGATAAGTTATTTTGATAGAAAGACAAAGGTACGTACCAGAATGGAGTTGTAGCCGGTTCCGACGTTTAAATAGATGGTTCCAATGCAGATCGTGACGACGATGTAGATGACGAGGCGAAGCCAGTAGTAACCGAAGTCCCTCGACATGTTGATGAAGGATCGCTTTGTTAATTGAAAGGCCTGCATGAAGAAACTAGCCTGGCTTCCTCCAGAATCCAGCACTGTCCCTTTCTGCACAATCATAATATACGTAAGATCATGAACACACTTTACTTCAGAAACTAATTCATAATAGCTTTTTGTGAACTTACCACTTTAGAAATCTCATCCACTTTCTGTGTTGCAGCATAAGAGTACTGAGAAGTCCGATAATAATCTATCAGAGTTCGGATAGCTTCAGCTGTGGTTATCTTGTCCAGAGGATCATCACTTCCTTCAAACTGACACAACAGAAAACAACCCCACATTCAATATAATATTGCAAATATATATGTTAATTAACCAAGGCATATATATAATAATCAAGATATTTACCCTGAGTTTCATGGAGCCTTTGAGAGTGGCCTTGACTTTGTCAAAGTCGGAGTTGATGCATCTAAGGAAATGATCAGAAGGGTTTCTCAAAGCAGGGCACGGAAAGCCAGCTTGTGCAAAGAACTACATATAGAAATATATACACGTGTGCATGTCATATATATGAAAAGGCAATAATGTATATAGGAAGAGGAAATAATTAATTAAATATTAAGATAATATACCTCGTAAGCTTCAGAGGCTTGGCCAAAGTAAACAGTTTTGCCGCCAGAAAGAAGGTACAATTGGTCAAAGAGTTCAAAGACTTCACTGCTAGGTTGATGAATTGAAGCTATCACTGTTCGACCATCCCTTGCAAGGGCTCTTAGTGTTTGTGTCACAAAGAAAGCTGAAGCACTGATACCAACAAACAAAAAAAAAACAAAAACTTAGAAAGTGAAAAAAAAAAAAAAATCACTAGGAGACGACAAAAAAGCAGGGACACAAATGGTACATATTAAAAAATTACTCTGAAAATAAATAATTACTAGCAGTATTAAATAAATGTATCATGAGAACGCCCGTTGAGCTGAGGTAACCGTCGTGTTTAGAATCCTAATGTTATTAATTGTTTTCTTAAAGCCAAGTCAAAGAACTAATCAGAGTATTAAGAGATCTTAACAGTCAACAGCCACCAAATCCTATAGTCAAGTATAGTAGAACTGAATCTGGCCCCCAAAAAAAAGTACAGTAAAACTAAGGACTATAATATTTACATATATACGAAATTTTAAAAAAACAAATCAAAATTAAGAAATACTTACATGTTTCGGGAGTACTACGTCATTTGAACTCTTTCTAATGAAAATGTAACAATTCAGATCATTTTAATCCTGGTTGGTTAATGACTCATATGAAAAAATTCAAATATTATCTTATTTTTAAGAAAACTATTAGTTGATCATTTTGTTTTAGTTTTTCTTTCAAATTAAGATTTTTTACTTAAAAACAAGATAACATTTAAATATTTTCAGATAAGTCAGATTAAAATAATTTGTGTTGTTATATTTTTATTGGATAAAATTTATATGACATAATATTCCTGAAATATGTAAATATTGCTCTTCAAAGTTTCACTTTCAATCGCAAATTAAATGAAACAACAAAATTCCATCAATTTTCTTTTCTGAATGATCCAAATACGATTCAACCTAACCCCAGAATATGGAAAACAAGCCAGAGTCACAGGGAGGGCAAAAACAGAGAAAGTTCAAAACCCAAGCAGAAAACAACAAACCCTGAAGTTCAGAAAAAGACAAACTTGCAGAACTGCAAACAACAGTTTAGACGATTGAATCAGAATCAGAAACCCACAAAAATAAGAAACTCATAAACTGAACAGGTCATATAAATTATGAACTTGGTCTAAATATTCCAATCGCAGAAAAGACAATAAAGAATGAAACAATCGATTAACGAACCTGTCGAGACCACTGGTAGGTTCATCAAGAAACAACAACCTGGGCCTCATCAAGATCTCCAAAGCGATACTAACTCTTCTCTTCTCTCCGCCGCTGATTCCCCGGAGATGCCAGTTTCCGATCACCGTGTCGGCACAATCCTGAAGCCCCATGGCTATTATTGTACTTTCCACCAGAGCTCGCTTGTCCGACCGTGCCATCTTATCCGGCAACCTTAGACGCGCCGAGTACGATATTGTTTCTCGTACTGTCAAAGTTCCGATAAGGTTGTCGTCTTGCGTCACATATGCCTGCACCCATTTCCATTTCGTTAAACACAGCCAAAAAACAGGGGACGACACCAAAAAAGAAAAAACAATTAATACCCATGCCAGATTTCTTCATTGTTTTTATTCAAAATGTATCATTTTGTTTAATAAAATGTTAATTTTGTCACCATCCTAAACTCATCTAACAAATAACGAATCAAACCGTTCCTCAATTAGTGGGATCACATTCAAAGTCTTTGTCTTTCTTATTCTGCTAGTCCATTTTAGATTCAATGTTATTAATTTTCTAGTAACAGAGCATGGGAAAACGAGATGATGAACAGTCACATAGTACCAACAAGAACACACAGAAAAAGATGTGTGTGTGTGTGTGTGTTGGTGAACACACACAACAATTTTCATTTCAAACACAGCCAAAACAGGGGACGATACCTAAAAAACGAAAACAATAGTACCCATACCAGATTTCTTCATTGTTTTTATTCAAATTTGTTAAAATGTCCAGCTTGTCACCATCCTAGCTAACTTCTGTCAAAACTCATCTAACAAATACTGAATCAAACCGTTCCTCAATTAGTGGAATCACATTCAAAGTTTTTGTCTTTCTTACATGCCACCCCATTCTAGATTCAATATTCTTAATTTTCTAGTAACAAGGCAAGGAAAGATTAGAAGATGAACATTCACACAGTGGCAACAAGAACACACACACACACATATGTTGGTGTTAGAGAGAGAAACTCACGGCGGTTCCGAAAGAGAGCTTGGCTTTGCGACCATTGAGAAGGATAGATCCGGAGAGGAAGGCATTAGCGGCGAGACGGCTAGAGAGGGCGTCGAGGAGGGTGGACTTGCCGGAGCCGGAGGGGCCCATGAGGGCGGTGAAGGTACCAGGCTCGGCGTAGCCGGTGAGACCTTCTAGAACATTCTGGGTCTCTCCGTTGCCGAGAGTAACCATGACGGTGAGATCCTTCCATGTCAGCCTAGCCGACACATCTCCGACAAAATCAACATTAGCCTTTTTCTCCCTCCACAACGTCTCACTGAGAGGACTCAGCCCCGGAATCGCCGCCGTCCCATGATTATTATTCCCAACCGCCCTGCTCGCCTCTATCTCCATGGCAAAAACTACTTCTCAAAGTTCACAGCTTTACCAGTACTACAGTAAAATACTACAGATGGTGAATGAAGGAAAGAAGGTAGTTAGTTATGAAAAGGCGAAGGATTGATTTGAAGGGGCATTTAAAGGGCAAAGGAAGGAGAGCGAGAAAAGCGTGAAGAGGTGAAATGAATTACGTGTGAAGGAGATGAGTTTGACTGGATATATATGAGGAAGGAAGAGAGAGAGAGAGAGAGAGATGTTGTTTGATGCAGAAGGAACCAGTTGGGTTTTTGATTGGAGGGAAGACGATGAATGAGAATGCAAGTAGTAGCTAGGAATGGTGGCTGTGAATGAAGATGAAGATGAAGATGAAGAAGATGAAGGAAGCGAGATGGATATTAATGGGATTGGGTAGTTGTTGGTAGATGAAATTAATGCAGAGAACCGACCCCCAATTAACTGTGCCCATCTTTTTTTTTTTTGACATCACTTATGTTCATAGCGTATGAGTAACATTACTTTCTTTCCCCAATCGCCTACATTTTAACATCACAATTTTCTGTGTGTTATTCATGCCCGCTGTATTTTCAACACCACGTTTTATTGTTATCCTTTTGTTTTTTAATTACTCCCTCCAATTTTAATTATAGGACATATTTATCTAATTTTAAAGAAATTAAGAATAATAGTTAAATTAATTAATTTTATTTATTTTCCTAAAATGCCCTTATTTAATACATATAAGAAATCATGTTTTGTTCATGTTGATCACTTGCCTTGATGTAAAGTAAGTGATCTTGCCTATCATTAAAATGGAGTTATGCTGGTTTGATTCGAGTGGAATTAAAAAAATTGAAAGTTACAATTTTAAAAAATAGAGATGATGACGTTGATAGTATTAAATTGGTTTTTTTACCCTTTATTTTTATAAAATAAAAGAAATAGTAGAATTGAGGTGCATGTGACATTAATGAATTGCAAGTATTACTTACTTCATAAAATACATAGGTATATTATAAAATTATTATTGTGTTTCATTATTATTGAGAAAGCATCAATGGGGGTATTTTAGGAAGAAATTGACAAAAATTAAAATTTTGTCCTATAATTATAATTAAAATCGGAGGGAGTATCAATTATCTCTTTTCCAAAACAGGCTGTATAATTTTATGCAGATCACATATACGAGGCTCTTAAGTTCACGGATGAGCTGAACACCTAAAGGCCCTATGTTATGTGGTCCTAATTTATAAAACTGGGGCACTGGTACTATTTAAACAACTCTATTAGTACTACTTCCATCGCTTTTTATTAATAAAAATTGAGAGTTCATGTTTTTTTTTTAATAATCAGGTTTAAAAAATGTTTTTTTATTTATAAGAAAGTAACAGTTTCTATCTTAATGTATTTATTAAAATTTTTCACTTAAGCCCCCCATTTTGAAGGGGAGAAAGGCAATCTCTCTCGCTAATAATAAGCACTAAGTCAATTATTAGGGGTACTTTTATATCTTATTTATAAAACACTAATATCTATGCTAGAGTTCCGAAATCAAGAAAAATCTCCAAAATTTTACTCCCTCCTGTTTACAAGGTACTAATGCACTCCTAGTATTTATGTTATGTGGTCCTAATTTATAAAAGTACAACTATTTAAACTAGTACTACGACTTCCATCCCTTTTTTTTAAAAAAAGAAATTAAGTTTATTTTTTTCTATTTATAAGAAAGAAACAGTTTGTATCTAATGTATTTATTAATGTTTTTTTTTTTACACTTATGCCCCCATTTAGAAGGAAAGAGGTAATCTCTCTCGTTAATAACCCACCAAGTCAATTGTTAGGAGTACTTTTATACCCTATTTACATGACTCTTTAGTATCTATACCAGAATCAAGAAAAATCCCCAAAACTTTTACTCCCTTACGTACTTGGAGGAGGGATTATTTTGTGATGCTCTCACCACATTGATTATTTATTATAATTTTTTTCCAATTTTTGTTAATATCATTCACCTAACAAAAGGAACTCATCAACTCATTCTACATACAAAGAATTGAACTAGCAACCTTAACTAAAAAATGCTTAGTGTTAGTGTCAATTAGGCCACACGATGTAGAGGACTTCCCCATATTTAATGTTGAAATAAGAAAGAAGATTTTCAAGAATATATATTTAATATGGAAAACATTGTTATAAAGGGTAGTAGTGGTTGAAGGGTGCGGAACGAAACCAACCAAAGCCAACCAATGAAATGGGCGTTTACTACTATATTTTCTTATTTCTTTTGGAATATTTTGGTCCATATAAATAAATAACAATACGAACCTGACTAGCAACACAGAACCAACTCTTCCTTACAATCCAATCACATGCCACTTCAGCCTCTGCTATCATCGCCAGTAGTACCGTCCAAAATAGAAATTTTTATTAATTAATATATATTTTGTAATCTTATGCCTGTCTTTTTTTTGTCCTATTTGATGAAGTGTTTGAAAAATATGTTCGCGTTAGAGTCGGGAAATCCGGCCGAGTCCGTCGGGCTAACCTGTTTAGATCCGAACCTTTTAAGGGTTAGGTTTATCATTTAGAAGCTAAAACAGGAAGCGGGTTTAAAAAGGCCGGCCCTTTTAGTCTCATTTAATATTTTTTTTAAAAAATAAATTAATATATATAATATCATTATGTCAAATTATCAATGTGAGAGACACCTAAGTACCTAATAGAGTATTAGTAATAGGCAAACACTTATTAAATTATTTTATTTATTTTATTTTCTACAATGGTTTATTCATTTAAACTTTTAAAAAGATGCTAATTTGTACATTAGATGATTATTTTAACTAAAAATTTATGAGTTTTTAAAAATAATGTATCTCAATTTAAAGCAAAATAATAAATAAACTGTAAAACTTGAAAAAGATTTTTTTTTTTTAATTAAAATGAGTTCAGGCTCGTTTAGACCCGCGCCCGTGAAAGGTCAACTCTGTAGAGCCGCGGGCTTTAAAAATTGGGGGTTTTTTAGGAAACGGGCCTGCCCGTTTAGGCCTGAGCTCGTGAAGGGTTAGCCCATATCCTCGGCTCTAGTTCACGCAAGTTGAGACAAAATCCTTCTTATATACTTACCTTTTACACCGTAAATCACGTTGTCAAAACAGCTTCTACTGTTAACCCATACGGGCACTTTGTAAGAGTTAGTTGTCGTTTATTTTGTACTCCCTCTGCTCCTTTTTATAAGAGCACAAAATTTGAACTATCTTTCTCCTTTTTATAAAAACCCAACAAAAATTGTCTCAATATTTGATTAGTTTTTTCTATTTGTGCCCCTCATTAATTATATATATTATATTAGTTAAAGGGTTGATAATACTTATATTTATTTTATTTCTCTCTCTTACTTACTCTTTATATATAAGGCATATATATTTGAAAAAAAGGTTTATTTAAGGACATATTTATTATTTTTAACTAATTTTTTAAACCATATAATTCAATTATCAGACTCTTCTAAATAAAACCGGAGGAAGTACTAAAATTTGATATGTGATGTTTTGTTGACCGAAAAATTAAAAAAAAGGGGGATACTTCATATTGTAGATTTATCTAAATGAAGTAGTAATGGGCAACTGGGCATTCACCATGTGCATGACATTAATGAATAGTACATTTGGGAGCACCAATACATGGAACCAGTTTCCGTGCCTCACTTTTGGACAAGACAGGCATCGAGAATCCGTCCAGATTTAAATGGTTTAAATTTGATTTTTTTTAAATGGATGATTTTTGAATAAAAACATTTTTTTTAAAAAAATGTTAATTAAGATATTATCTTTACTTTAGATAGAACCGGGAAAACGGGCCGAGCCCGTCGGGCTGGCCCTTTTAGGCCCTGACCCTTCAAGGGCCGGGCTTGTAAATTATAGCCTTAAAAGGAAGTCGGGCCTAAAAGAGCCGACCCTGTAGGGCCTCGGGCTTAGAAGGGCCGGCCCTTTAGGCCCGTTTATTTTTTATTTTTTATACTTGGAAAGGAACCATGTTACATTTTTGAATTACCTTATTGAATCTATATGTCACTCTATTCTTATATTGTATAGAGTATGATTTTTGGGTATATTGTTTTGTCTAATTGAATCATATTGTGATTTTTGAGTATATTGTTCTGCCTATTTAGACTAAAATCATATTATATACTATTGTGCCTGATAGAGTATGATTTTTGATGGAGGTTGTAATTATTTTACTACTTGAACCTACTACTCAAAGTGAAACACAATCAAATGTCCTTGAAATTGATGATAGTGACGAAGAAGGTGAAAATGATAGTTGTCATACGCATGTTGTTTAGATTTTAGAGTATTTAGCTTCTTGCCTTCTTATACTTTGGCTTTTGTGTGAATTATTTATGGACATGATTTTACCTTTGATTATACATTAGTAATTGTGTTTGTTTGTTGCAAGAGACGTGTTATTTAAACCTTAATGTTGACAACATTTATGTATTAAATTAGAACTTTAATTGTTGTTATTTACTAATTATATCTCTCTGGGAAAAAGATGCAGGAAAAATAGTTAAATATTGTGAAAAGGATTTCCCGGCCCTGCGGGCCGGCCCTGGCCCTGATGCTCTCGGGTCGGGCCTTGAAAAATTACAATTTTTCTGACCCCGAGCCCTTTAGGGCCGGCCCTGTTAGGCCCTGGCCCGTCAAGGGCCAGCCCTGTAGGGCCGGGCCGGCCCTGATTCCCAACTCTAACTTTAGATTGTGTACCTATTAAAATATTATTTTTTAAAAAAATAAAAAATAAAAAAAAATAAATTTAAACCGTCCAAATCTCATCAGACGGTCCAAATTTCAGCACCTATCTTTTCTCATTCCCCCAATACACCGACAAGATGAGGCCTTCCTCAATTCCATTTCAATCTTCTTGGGAAGGGGGGGTGTTTCGTTTGAACAAGTTATGGTGCAGACAGTTGCCTCATAATGAACCCCAAAAAAAATACTACCTCCGGTCCTAAATATAGGACAAAGTTTGTAGTGCAAATTGCACTACAAACTTTGTCCTATATTTAGGACCGGAGGGAGTAATAAAAAAGGTAAATTAAAATTAAACCTTCTCTTGCTTTGACTTGAGGCGGTTTAGGTTTTTGATGATAAGAATCATATGAATTATAAAATAGAGTTCAAATTCGATCTCATGGATATTTGCAAGGTATTAAAATCCGGATCGAATATTGAACCGGTCGGGGTACTGGGTTAAGAATCAGTGGGTCAGATCGAGGTCAAACCGAAACTAAACCGGGATCAAACCAGTGAGAAATTGAAGATTTTAGGCTTATTGGTATGAAATTCTAAAAAAAATATAAAAAAAAAAAATTTTAAAATTGGAAACCAGATCGGACCGGCGATAGGCTGGTTCGCCAGTTTCCATAACCCTGGATATTTGTCATTGGAAACTCACGAGCTAGGGTTACTGCTTTGTGTCTTCAGCCTGACAGCCTATACAGCTTTTATGTGAGGATGTTTGGCCTAACAAAAAATTAAAATGGGATTAAGCATGTATTGGCCTAGTGCCTAACAAAATTAAAACCTTCCTATGGCTTGTCCTATAAAACACCTTTCGACTAATTAACCATGAAAAACGAAGAAGGAGCATGACAAACCAACCACATTGCATTGAGCGTAATTGATGTTGAAAATTTGAATCAAGTCATTAGATAGTGTCATCTTGCCAACAAAGGTTGGGTTCAGAACTTCAGATCCTCCTAATTCAATATGAGCTTCCTTCTTCATGAAACCTTTTGAAGAGTGGATCTTAAAAGTTGTAATATTGGCAAATTATTTTTGACATAATGCGATGGAAGTTGTGGGCTCTCAAAACTAACATAATTTTAGAAATATCACACCTTCAACAATTTGAGATTACACGCTCTGTTAGAGGACAATATGATCACAACACTAAACAGGTTGTTAGCATTTTGAACATATTTTGACATCTCTAGCTTATCCATATTTCCTTTTACTGTGATTATTAACCCGTTATGCACAAGTTTATGTTTTTTACATCACCCTTCGTAATTTCATATTTCAATGAAAAATCCTCTTTTCTATGTACACAAACAGATATTTAGTATTAAGAACCTATATATTTATTCACATGCAACATAATACTCATCTAGTACTATGTATAGGGTAGAGAGAGAAGCTTTTTTTATCCTATTTATAAGACACCTCATTATAAAGTTTAGAGGTGAATGTAAAATTTAATAAGGGTAGAGTTAGAAAGTTGTTGATTTTTGTAGTAGAATTAATAAGATTTAATGTTTTTCTTAGTCTGTGTGAAAAATATTAGAAATGTCCTATAAATAGGACAAGAAGAGTATTAAAAAAACATATCTTTGATTAGCAATTCACTACTCATTCTAGTAGGAAATCATAGATTTGGGATTTTCAAGTTTTGAAGTTATTTTTCTAAAATTTTTCCTTAAAGTTTTTGTTTTAAAAAATAATAAAATTTATCGAACTTTCTTTTTTTGCCAACAAAAAATTTATCGCACTTGATGATGAGGTAAAAGACAGACGATAAATCTCTCTTGACTAAGTTTATTCTATGTATAAAATTTAGGAATCAAACACCTGAACATTATAATTAAGAAACAAGTGCCCTTTGTCATCCACATAAACATAAGATATAGTCATCGCAATGAATATTATTAAATGAATTTGATATGTAATGTAACTATAAAAAAATATGGCATTTTGTAGCGGTGACATTGTAACGGTTACAATTAACCGTTATAAATGTTAACATTTGTAGCGGTTAAAATTTCAACCGCTACAAATTTGTAGCGGTAAGCTACGCGCCAAGTGGCACAACAAATTGGCAACGTTTTTTGTAACGGTTAAGTATAAAGAACCGCTACAAATATGGCGCGCATTTCCTACCAAAACATGTAGCAGTAATCTTGTAGCGATTACTAAATAATAACCGCTACAAAATTGGCGCCACTTGGCGCGACCAAACCGCGCCAACAGTGTAGCTATTATTTGTAGCAGTGTAACCAATTAAACCGCTACAAAATGTGAAAGGTCGCCTATTTGTAGCGATTATAAAGTTATAATCACTACAGAATTTGAGAGGTTTCTTAATTTGTAGCGGTTTTATACAATAACGGCTACAGAACTTCAAATGTTTTTGTAAGTTGTAGCGGTTATTATAGAACTGCTACAAATTTTAGCCACCCTGGCTTATTTGTAGCGGTTAATGTTGCGGTTATGTTAAGAACTGCTACAAAGGCCGCCCTTAAGATAGGGGGAAGGAGTCCGAGGTCCTCAGACCGATTTTGTGGGGCGGCAGCAGTAGGGGAGGGGGCAGCGTGGAGGGAAGGCGAACGCGGCATTTCAGCCCATCCCCCCACAGGAGTCGGTCCTACCACAGCCACCGCAGAGGACCACACCAAAGGTGCCTGATTTTGGGGAGGGAGATATCAGCGTTGAGGACTATAACGCGAATGAGGACTTTGACGTGAACGGCGAGGACTTTGAGATCCCGATTGGGATTAGAGAGATGGAGCGGTTTCTAGATAAGGAGGAGGTGCGGGATCAGAACAACCCACGAGGGTCGTCTTCGTGGTTTTATATAACCGCTATAAATACGCTTGCAACATACGATTTAGTAGCGGTTTTATAAATCGATACTAATATTTCTTGTAGCGGTTAAAACCGCTACTAATAACCATTTTTTAGCTACTACTAAATCACGTTTTTTTGTAGTGTGTTACTGGATGGAATAACATTATAGAAGCTTAATCCTTAATTAGATCCTTTAATAGATTACTAAGGGCTTAGTTACATTAACATTGGTAAAAGTGGCTTTTATATAAAGTAATTTTTGTAAATTGAAATTGAGGTAAAAATCAATTAGTAGTGTAATGTAGTAAATTTATATTTGGAGTTTGAACACTAATTAAAGTTACGTCAAATGTGTATTTTTGCCTCTAAAGTTATGTTAAACATAAATTTTTTCCTTCAACTACTTTTTTATGGGTCTACAAGTCATTTTGGGGGGTTCCAAACGGAATCCAAAACAAACTGTAAATAAGTTTGTTTATGTAAGTTAAAATAAAATCTCTCTCATATATTTATCTTACATACATCATAAATTATAATTAAAAATCTACTTTTGGAAGCTCTAATAGCGATACCAAGTAAGTTCAAAATTTAAATCATAGTAATAATCAGATTTATAAGGGGAATATAAAAATTCTTCAACATTTTCCAAATTAGTGGACCCTAATCCTCAACGAGGTCATGTTATGTATATCAATTCATTTATTTTTTGATGTGAATTTAACGTTGTGTTCTCAACGTGCCACGGCGGCTTCAAGAGATGTCCTCATAATTGATGGAGATTATACGAAGAGAAACTGATTGATAATTTTTTTTTTGGTCGAAAAAATGAGTGATAATTATGTGACAATGATTGATGTCTTTATTCAATTTCTATTCATAGAACAAAATTGCATAATTTTCATGTACCAATCAAACTATTCGCCTAGAAACTCTCCAACCATAATTTCAGAAGTTCTTTTTCGTAAGTTGAGATAAAACTTTTTTAACACTACTACAAGACATAGATTTACTTGCCCAAAAAAACATCCATTTTTTAAAAAGGGAAGAAAAAATTAAAAGCGGTGGCATTTTGATAATTCTAGATGGAAATTTTAACATATTGAGTGTCCCTTTAATGGAAAAAGACTCCAAAAGTGCATCCCAAATTAAAATTCAAACGTTTGAAATACTATTTTAGGGGTCTCAATCTTGCTTTTGGCATCCCTTTTGAATTTGGAACACCAAAAGTGGGATTTGGGTGTCCCAATTCACATTGGGATGCCAAAAAATGCCTTTAAATCTGACCAATGCATTTGCAATCGTCCTCCAAAACCAAACACCCTTGAGCTCCTCTCTCATTCTCACCTCCATCGCTCCTGCAACACCACCGTCGCACCTCTCTCCCTCTTACTCCCATCAATCTTTCCTCTCACCACCATCGCTCCTTTCTCCCTCTCACCACCGTTGTCCTCTCTCTCACTGCCACTGTCGGTCCTCCCTCTGACCACTGTCGCTCCTCCCTCCTCAATGGCACACTAACACTGTCGGCCCTCCCTTTCTTCCTCTCCCTTTACACTGTCGGCCCTCCCTTCAGTTGTAGATTTTTTTTAAATACAATTCTTTGTATTTTTTTAGAATAATTCTAATGTTGCTTTGTATTTTAAATACTCCATTTTTTTTAGGGCCAAGTTTATTTAGTATATAATTTATCTTCAAATTTAGTATATTACTTGAAATTCAAGTGATATAATCTGTGGGACAGGTTTATTTAGCTTGTTTGCTGTGACAAAACAAATTGTTGTGGGAAAGGGATGGAGATAATTATTAAACTTTGAATCCTATATTAATGGTGACCGAATAAATCTGATTGACTTATGGCATTATGAAACGTGGCCAATTATTTAGGGTCCAAATAATAGAATAGAATTTGGTCCCAAGAAAAAATAATAGAATAGAAGATATAAAGAGGTCCTTGTAAGATATTTTCATTTATATCATTACATGTATATATATAATATTAATAATCTTATATGCAAAATCTATTTTTTTCAATTAATAAATGAGATTTTGATGAACTCTTGGGGAGAAAAGTATGTTTTTTAATTATATATACCAGTAGTTTTCCTTTATGAAGAAAGGAAAAAACTTAAAACGCTTTCAAATACTACAAGATAAAAATGTGAAGTTGTTATTTTTGACAATATTTTAAAATGGGGTGAATTTACCAAAAAGAGGGGGCGAATTTTTTATAGATGTCTAAAATTTCATTCCTTTAATGAAATTGTTGGATTGAATTGCTAATATTGTCCTAAATTGCCTCAGTTAGTTAGTTTTATTTGAATTAAGCTAAAATGGTTTGTTATTAAAATTTTGGAATATCTTACTTTTAAGGGAAAATGCTATTGAATTTTTTTTAAAAAAAATGAGTAAAAGGCAATCCCTGCGTTGACAATTGTTCTAAACTTGAGTATTATTGGAAATGGTTTAGATGGTAATAAAATATATCTATTAACTCTCAGAAATCGATAATATTCCAGCATATTTTCTTCTATTTTTAACTATTTTTTCTATTCAAATTGAGTATAGAAAGAGTTAATAGAAGAAAATGTGCATATCAGAGTAACAAGCTAAAGTTGAAGTAGAACAATATATTTATGGGCTTTAGTTCAAAGGAAAAGTTAGAACTTATACATCTTCTCTTTTGTAGGAGGATAGAGACAAGTTTGGAAGCTTTTAAAGGATTGAAGATCGAGAGGGTGGAAGATGATAAGTCATAAGCTAGCTCATGGGCTAAAAGGAAGTTGTTGTGTTGTTGGCTTCAGCCAACAATACATGTACTGAAGCAAATGAACTTTCTGGACTTTCTATGCTATATGCTTCGGCACTTGATGTTGTGCTGAAGCGAACGAGGACTAGAACCTATTGTGTCATATGCTTCAGCACACTGGTGTGTGCTAAAGTACACGACCGAAAATGGAACCATGTGTTTTAATTACTGAAACACATGTGGAATGTATTTAAGCAAGGGATAGGTCGAAATTAGGTCATTCTTCAGTTTTCAAGTGTTCCTAAAAGTTGGGTGTGCTAAGGTTTTGCCTCCTTGAAAAGTATTGAGCTTGGGTTGAAGTCTAGAAGAGATTTGGGGCTCCAATCCTTGGTTTTTCTCATTCTTCTTCTCTTTCTTTACTAAATTTCTAATATGGCTGTAATTATTCTACATAGTTATAGCTCTTTCATGACTATGTGTAGTTAGGTATCTCACTTTAGGGTTGTTTGGAACCCTTGTATGGATTAAATACTCATTTTCCCCCTTATATTTGTGATTACTGATTAGATTATGTTGATTTCACTCTTTACTTAATGCTTCTTGTTGATTGGCCACCAACAAGATTGTTGGATTCACTTGATTAATGCTTGAGAGAGCTATAGATTGAGTGTAGAACTTGAGTTAAATCGTATGAGAGCTGGAAATTTACTAATTGAATGGATAGTTTTGTTAGTGAGATAGAGATACACTCATTGACCTCACATAACCAAATAGAATTTGTTATGAAAATTAGGGTTTAGTTAGTTAATTAAGAGATAAATGGATTAATTAAACTATACATCTATTTGGAAACTCGAGAGAGTACTTATAGGTAATTTAGTATCCTTGGCTAGTATAATCTTGCATTAAATAGCATATATTGAGGGAATTTAAGTTATTGCTTTTGAAATACAAGGGGGATAAACAATCCTAAGTTCTATTTAATACTTGAATTTTAAAGAACCATTTGCTTTCATATTTTTTACTCTAAAAATAGTTTTAAATTTCTCTTTCACCTCAACAACATATTTTGGCTCAACTTAATTGAATTCGCTAAGTCCATTGCTTGACCAATTTGTTACTCAAATTCTCGTGGAATCGATATTTACTTATCACTTTATTACTTGACGCGATCCATGCATTTGCGGTTGTGAACAAGTTTTTGGTGCCGTTGCCAAGGATTGGTTTAACAAATCCTTTAGTCAACCTTAGGCTTTGTTGCAAGATTGAGTACCCCACATATTCCGGCTAGCGAAGTCATTGACGGTAGCCCTATCGTATTCATCATCCGCCATTGTTTCAGATTCAGATTCAGTCTCTTCGTCAATGCGAGGTAATCCGTCAAGTACTACTATCAATCCGTCTAGGTACAAGTGTTGCATATACCGAGATGGCACCTACAAGAGGCACAAACAAGCGAGTATCAAACCAAAACAAAATTAACAAAGAAAAGAAGTAAAGAAAAATTGTAAACCTAACTAAGAGCTCAAGCGAAATCTATTATCACAAGCGTAAGGTCGACTAAAGGATTTGTTAAACCAATCTTCGACAACGGCGCCAAAAACTTGTTCGCAACTGCAAAGGCACGGATCGCGTCAAGTAATAAAGTGATGAGTAATATCGTTCCCTCGAGGATTTGAGTAACAAATTAGTCAAGAAATTGGCTTGGTGAATTCAATTAAATTAAGCCAAGACATGTTGTTAGTGTAGACAAAGAGAAATTTCAAAAGATATTTTTGTAGAAGCTAAGAATTACTGAACAAAAATCTGATCCTTGTGATTTCAACAGTTGTAATAAGCTTAGGATTGTTCATCCCCTTTTTATTTCATAAACTTGATTATTTTCCTCTCCAAGAGTCTTTCCATGGGATATATATATATATATATATATATATGTTAGTCTAAGGTTCACAAGCATTTGATTAAGCTTTCTCAAGTCATAACCAACTCTGTATCTTCAATTAACATGTACAACCTCTTGCTACCGTTAAGAGAAAATATTCATTAGGCACCAACCTTAATGTGGCAATGTTAGGCTAGTAACTATATGTCTATGTTACTAACAAACCATCCATTTAGTTCTTAAACTTTAAGTCTAGCATAATTTTACCATAGTTCTACAATTAAATTAACTCTCTCAAGCTTAATTTAATTAAACAAATCATCCACAGTAATGGCCAGTCATGAATAGTAGTGAAAACAAGGTAAAATCAACATATATATGCCATTAGATACTTAAAGAGAGAAGGAATCAAGTTTAATCCATACAAAAGTTTAAAAACAATCCTAGTATAAAAGTTTAGCTGCTCATATTCAAGAAATGAATACACAAATACAAAGCATAAACTTCCATATCAGCAAAATGGAGAAGAAAGGGAAAAAAATTAGTAAAACCAAGGAAAATCAGCTTGAATCCCTGCAAATCTTCAATCCCCACTGATTTCCCTTGATTTTTGGCACACCTAGGCTCAGAGGAATGTCACAGCCGCCTCTCTAGGTTTTTTCATATCAGGAAGCTCTCCTTTCAGTCTCTAGATTTAGCATTTATATGCCCTCAATGTCAAAACGTATAGCAGCTGTATCAGGCATTGGTCACGGCCAAAAGATACTTAGCCTCGACCAGTTAACTTCTGTGAGGTTATTGGTAGCGGCCAGTGAAATGGTTTGCCACGGCCAGTAAGTTACTGACCAATTGTTAGCCGCGGCTCGTTAATAGCTTAGCCACGGCTAGGAGTCCTGAAGTGCAACTTTGTCTCTTACCAAGATCTGTTCTCATCCCTTCTTGCATTTTCATAGCACGATTGATTGATTCAACTCCATTTCACCTTCTTTTCATTGAATTTGGCTTTCTCTGGCTCCAACTATGAATGAATTTTTATCCTATCAACACAAAGAACTCATAAAAGCTCACAGTTTGATAATCATAACAAATATTCACATATTACCCCCACATTTATACTCTTTCCGTGTCAAGTATGTATATAACACATTTCCTTTACTTTAGTACTCCTAAATGCCCATTAGTACACCCAAAATATGGAAGAAATAAGAGGAAATGTGCAATTCTGACAAGAAATTCATGAGGTTAACACTTATGTTAGTAAATTTCGCTTGAGCCCTTAGTTAGGTTTAAAATTTTTCTTTATCTCTTCTCTTTGTTAATTTTTTTAGTTTGATACTTACTCGTTTGTTTCTCTTGTAGGTACTATCTTGGTATATGCAACACTTGCATCCGGACGGATTGATAGTGGTACTAGACGGATTGCCTTGTATTGACGAAGAAATTGAAATGGCTTATATAGTAATAAAATATATCATAGTTGGATGAATGCTTTGAGAACTAGTGAAGAATATGAGAATGGGGTAGAAGAGCTTATTGAATTTGCTAGAAGGAATGGTCCTACAAAAAATAGGATGTATTTTTGTCCTTGTGTTTATTGTTTAAATGAGAGTCGATAGGATGTTGATAATATAAGGGATCACCTATTTTGTAATGGAATAAATCTTCGATACACAAGGTGGATATGACATGATGAGGAAGTAACTGCCTGTGCATCACACAAGAAGAAAGTTGTGAATGTCATAGATGAAGATAGAATAGAGAAAATTATTCATAATATTGAGGTAGAATCCATTGCGCAATAGCATGAATATGACAGCCTGTAAAGTAATGCAGAGACACTATTGTACCCTGGGAGTAAGTATATATGGTTGACAGGAACCTTACATTTAGTCAACTTAAAGGCAACTTGTAAGTGGACTAATAGTAGTTTCACATTACTGCATTAATTGTTGTGTGATATGTTTCTAAACCATAATATACTTTCAAATCGTATGTATAAGGCCAAAAAAATCATGTCTATGATTTGTATGGAGTATAAAAAGATACATTGCTTGCCCTAATGACTGCATGTTATACAGAAAAGAGTATGAAGGTCTTTGTGAGTGTCCGAAGTATAAAACCTCATGATAGAAAGTGAAGAAAGATGATGGTTGTACAATGAGACAACTAAAACACAACCTTTAAAGGTGTTGTAGTATCTTCTATTTATAAATATCAACATTACATGTCTCGTGGAAGTTATCAGAAGCTTGAACGAATGATGATGGAAGAAGAGTTGGAGAAAATGAAGGAAGCTGCCAAGTTATATCCTGGCATATTGACTAGGCCCTGGCTCCTTCTCCACGTCACAAAAAATTAAAAGCAAGGAGGCATAAGAGTGGCGAATACATAAATCCAGTTGTTGCTGAGATTGCCATAAAGATCGCCAGTAGTTAAAACATAAGCATTTAATTTTAGAATTATTTCATATTGGGAGTGTTTAATTTTCATTTATGATAAATTGTATGCTAGAGGATGAACTTGAAGATCATAGCAGCCAAGGTTCCTTTACTCTAAGTGGACGGATGAACATCTTATCAACGGTGATTAGGAAGACAGATCACCTCAATCGTGTTCTAGGAGAGCCAAAGGGAGTTGGTGTCATAAAATATTTTGGACGAGCTTCACAATATTAGTCACAAGGTGAACCCAGTAAGGAGCTTGTGGCCAAGGTTCAAGAGGAAATTCGTCAATCACTCCGAGAGGAAGTCCGACAAGAGCCCGAAGTGCAACTTTGCGAATCACTCCGACAAGAGCTGTGAAAGAGATATGTGGTGAAGTGAGATCTAGGATTCCCTGGACTTCTTCAACACCAAAGGATGTCATAACCTGCCAGGGGTACCACTTAGCGACTCTTTTCCCACTCTAAAGCCTAGAGAACCTTGCACTCTCTATTTGGATATCCCATTACTACATCTTGTTACCGATGCTCTCGTTCACACACGAGCTACCACCTACTATCATAAGCAAATTCCAGATGATTTACGTAGGGTTACTGTGAGATGTGTTCGAGAAGGGGAAGAAGATATAGACGTCTTGGTTCCTGATGAAAAGGTTGCCACACTAGATCAGACGATAGGATCTTTTATCCTTTAGTTGAAATATCTTATTCACATGGCGGCAACACCTCCAATGGTAGGGACTACCTTACTATTACGCATCCTCCTAATAATTTGTATTTTGTGTTTTAATAGGATGAACAAGATGCGACAAAATTTCCCTTCTTCGTATGAATGCAACAGCTCCACAAGGACTTTAGCCAGATCGACATGTAGATGCCTTATGGGATTGTGGGCGCAAGAGTAACGTATCCCTTTACGATTGACAAGAAAGATCTCATTGAGCTCATCAATTTGGAGGAAATAGATATGGGATGGGTTAAACTTGCATTCCCATAAGTTTTTTTTTTCATTTTTTCCTTCAATTAATGTAGTGTTTTTTTGGTTTTATACATTCAATAATTCATTTATCATTTTAATTCTATTATAGCTTCTTCCACAACATATGCGTCAACATGGGAAGAAATGGTTTAAAATGGATTGTTACGCCCTGCAAATACGACAAAGAAAAATAATACTTTAAAAGTAAGGATGAGCTATATAGGCTACACAATGGAAGAGACTAAATTACCTTGTTATATAACACCAATTCTTGAAGGGTATGTATTTTAGTTTTGTCTATTTAAGATGTTTAAGAATAAATTTCCTTGTTATCTAACTTCATTTTAATTTATATATGTTGTTACAGTTACATTGTAGTATGTGTGTTGTTTGTCCTGTCATGAACATCCTCTATTGGTTTGATTCCTTAGGTCACATGCCAAACGGAGAAATAAAATCCATCGTCAGGATATAAGTTAATTAGTTTGTATTTCATTGATCTTGACTCAAATGAATTGTTTTAATGTCCATTGATTTTCATTTTAATGATAGTGCAATCAAGACATATAGACTTCTTGATGGGACATGCGAGGGTAAAAGTAAAAAACCGAAATGGTTTTATCCGAGAGTAAGCAGTTTCAATTTAAGTTCTTTTATTGACAGTTGCTTTAGATATATCTTTATTCCATTTAACCATTTACTTTTGATTTATAGTGTTATCGACAACCAAGGAGCACTGAGTGCGGATACTATGTTATACATTATATGTATAACACCATTTAGAGCGGAGTTACTATAGATTTTCAACAAGTAACCGCTTCTTCATTCTCAAATGATAATTTTTTTGGTGTTGTAATTGAATTGTTAATTAATTCATTCACTTGATTGATTTTATCTTAGCTTATTTTTTAATTTGTAGATTTTTGGTAATGACAATGTCTACTTAAACAAAGACATTAATTTGATTCGAGACCTTTTGGCTAGGCATATTTTTCAACACATAGATAAGTAAAGTTTATTTTTGTATTAGTTAATAGTTGTGTAGATAACTTTTTGACACTTTTTGGTTATTATTGTACATAGTATTAGTAGCAGTTAACATTTTAATTAGCTAGTGCTAGATATTCCCTTACTATTTGTAAGGACATTTTGGTTTTTGAAGAATTGTTCGATGATGTGTTCTTTAGGGTTTAATTGCTAGGCAATGTAAAATATAAATGATTTTTTTTAAAAAAAAAAACATTTCAACATCCCTTACGGCGTACCTTTTTTCCAAAAGGGACGTCGTAAGTCACAGACTTACGACGTCTGTTTTAAAAAAAGGAACGTTGTAAGTCTCTTATAATGTCCCTTTTTTAATAGACATTGTTCCCATATTTTACTACATCGCTCACATAGTCGTCCCCCTTAAAAGGGACGTAGAAAGAGCCTAAAAACGGACGTTAAAAGTGTGTTTTGTAGTAGTGTTACATACTGACCTCATAAACCTACTTCTTCTTCTTTTTTCAATTATACCCTTATTTGATGCCCACTTTATCAGTTAACCTTTGTTTTGATAGAACCCAAGTGGTATCCCCCAGCCGATAGCTAGAGGCTAATTCTGGACAGCATGTTTAAGGGACCCAGTCATCTACCAATTATGCTAGGTTTTTGTTGGTACTTTATCAGTTAACATTTAATAAGGGAAGTGGCATTTATAACTATTGGAATATATTAATCCACCTTTAGTGAATTAGGGCCCAATCTTGATTCAAGAGGGGCTATTATAGAAAAACATAGGTTCAGAAAGAGAAATATCCCTTTATGGTTTAATAGTTATATCTATTCCTATATGACTTTACGTACGTTATATATAGGGTGTGAGATTGAGGGAGTAATATATCAGAATATACACACACAAAATAACATCCTCCTCCCTCTATAAGGTTATCTCATAAGAGTGCTCTCTTCTCTTCTTCTCTTTAGTGTATTTGTTGTGTAGTGTGATCGAGGCTTGTATCGGTGTTCCAGTTACATGTGAGTACTTCAGCAAGTCATTTAGATTCCAGGTACGCCTAAAATTCTTACAATAACAAATCATTTCATACATCAACAAGAATATAAATTAATTTTTAATTTTTATGTTTCATTAAACTCTTTATACAAAACGGAATGGCACAATATTAGATATTTAGCATTTACAGGACCCAAACAAAGTAAGTTTTTGCATTCTTGATGATCGAGGATCCTTTAGAATTATAGATTTCGTGTTACACACGTACTACCACTACTACAAAAAACACAAGATGCGGTGCTTAATTTAAAGAATACTATAGCGCTTGGGAAGCGCCATAACTTCCAGTGCCGTTAAAACAAGCTACGGCTTGTCTTGAATATGTGGAAGCGCCACAGCTTGATTGTTATTTTTTAAAAAAAAATATTACTTCCTACAACGCTTCTCCAGGGAAGTGCCGTAGGAAGTCAAATGACTTCCTACGGCACTTCCCTGGAGAAGCGCCGTAGAAAGTGTAACCCCCTGTCGTAATTATATCCGAAATACGCAATTAAAGTGAAATAGAGACCAATAATAAACAAATAACATTTACTAACCCATCACATGACGGGGTTTCACAATTACCTTTCGAAATCATTTATAAACTTGGTCTCATAATCACTTTTCGAATACAATTACTACGCGGAATATCACATTCATAACAAATCAGAGTACACAAAAATAATCCCGGCAATCCCAGTTTCCATACATTAACTCAAGCTTTATAGGGCACATTCGCCCATTACAAGCCCTCATATGGGGATTACACAAATCCATCTCAAATACATCTACAAAGATCGTATCCACATACATATATACACATCCAAATCTATATATTCCCAACTATGATAACCAACTACCGAATTTTCAATCCCGAAGGAGTCTTCATCGCCCTTGGCTGCTCGCTATATCCTTGATCTACTACCCTGTCTGAAAGGTTAGTAGGGGAGGGTAAGATTCGAGAGAATCTCAGTAGGTAAACAATATCAATATGCATGTATGATAGATGTTTAATGCATGACATGCTTGCATCACACAACTCATGATAACACAATGACAATTTGCAAGCTCAATGCTTCGAACAATATACCTATGGACATAGCATAAATTGAAACATAGCTTCAAATTACACATAATTATGCAAAGCTAAGACATGCACCAACACACTAACACATATATCAAATACAAGCAGAAGAGATATGTTCCCTACCCTCTTTCCACGTAAGCTCCGGCTGCTCACGATCAGGGCGAGCACCAAATCCTATAACCAAACAAAGACATAGGGTTAATCCCTTTTTCTGATTCTTTAACTCTCAAACACTTAAGTTGGTTATCATTCACGACCTTTAGGTGGCTAATCAAAGCCTAAACATATGCCTAAAGGCTTGGGAAAGGTTATACCAAGAACCACCTTTAAAAGTGTAAAATACTGATTTTTGGGGGTGGGCCGCGGCCCAAAAATCCACTGGCTGCGGCCCAAACTGCCCAAAAACGCTCAGAAACATTTGGGCTGCGGCCCAGAATCCACGGGCTGCTGCCCAAAAACGCTCAGAAACAATTGGGCTGCGGCCCAGAATCCACTGGCCGCGGCCAAAAAAATCCAGTTTCTTGGCTGAACTTCCAAAAATCATAACTAATTCCACAAAAATCGAAATAAGGTGATCCTAAAGCTAAATGAAAGCTATTCAAGTTCTCTACACAGGAAAAATATTGGCCAATACTGGAAATCACCACATAAATACAGAATTCCCAAACATTCAAGACTGTCCCAAAACAGAATCCATTTTCGACCTCAAACTTTGGACAGCTATAACTCCCAGTTCCAAAACCGAAATGGCACAAATTATATGTCCATTTTGAAGATTGGGATGTGAACTTTAAGACCGGAAAGTTTCATAATTTTCTGACTTCATTTGCCCAGTCAAAACGTCCACACAACAAGACTGCCCAGTACAGACTTCCATTTGACAGCATTTCAGTTTTGCACAATTAGCTTCCAATGGTCCCATTTTCACATTAAACACCATTCCCACACAAATTTTCACAAGGAAACCATTGGAAACACCAAATTAACCAAATTCAAATCATATTGACATGTTACCACAACATGTCACACAAATCACAATTCAAACCACAACATCACAACTCTTCCAATTCAAGTTCCCAAATCAATTCCAATGACCAAATACCACAACATGGCACCATTTTCAACATAAAACACATGACAATTCATGCATTTCACAATTCCACCAAAATCAGGGCAAAAACCAAAATTCACAATACTCAACCACAAATCACAAAACTTAGATCAAAAGGCTTCAAATACTCACCTTTTCCTCTTTCCCAAACCAATTCTTTGATTCTTCATCTTTCCACTTTTGCTCAAGCAACAAAACACCTCCTCTCAAAAATCTAAAACCATAGAGATGAAGCTCTCATCAACATGATCAAGATTAGTGAAGAGGATTTAAGCATAAGAGGCCATTTATGGCACCATACCTTGAGCTTCTTTTTTCTCTTTCCTCCTAGCTTTGGAACGTCCATGGAGAACCGAGAGAGAGAGATGAGATGATGAGATGAAGATGATGAAGTGAATGCAGATTTTGGGGCCCAAAAACGTCCAAATAAGGGAGGAGAGGAGAGAGGAAAAATAAGTTTGACACTTTGACCAATCCAAGGGCCCAAAACTTGCCAAGTGTCAACATTTCAACACACCTCCCATGAGCTCACATGAGTGCACCACATGGGATTCCACCCTTTGATCTATTACACAATCAATCTCAACCATTGATCTTTGAATTACCAAGGAGCTTCCTCTTCGGTAACCGATCCATTGGTCGGTAACTTTACCGTTTTGCCCCTGATTATGGCGATTCCTCTTGAATCACCACCAAATACATTTTCTTATTCATTTACACCATATTATGCGCCCTACCTCTATTTTAAGTCAATTTAGAGGTTAATCCATAATCGAACTTAAATACAGGGTTTTGGCGCTGCTCACAGCACATACGAATCACATCGGGTGCCGACTCACACCATAATCTCCAAAAGGGTCCATTTATCACTAATGACATCCACTTTTGGAGTCATTAACCCTTAATCACAATTTGGGATCCTGCTAAACCAGGGCTTAGCGGTCCACTTATTTCAGGCTTATTCTCTAGCCTCAAGTCTCAAAATTCGGGGTATTACAGAAAGTCTTTTATTTTTTAAAAAAAATTATGACTTCCTACGGCACTTCCCTGGAGAAGTGCCGTAGGAAGTCTTTTATTTAAATAATAATAATTTTTCATAATTATTTTATTTTTTTGATGAAAACCTCCATTTACAATCCAAAATCCACTGCAATTTACAATACAATCCACAACAAAATGAAATAATATAGCACGTATTTTTTGCAATATTGCGTCTTCATGTATCAAGCATAAAAGAATTTCAGCATTTAAGTTGCTTAAACTTAAGACATACACGTTACTTCTATGGAGGATAAAACTAAGTATTATTATATTTGTAATCTCAAAAATTAAAAAACTTACAATGTATTAGAAATTCAAGAAGATAGAGTTGATACTTCAAATAAGTACCTGAAAAAAAAATTATGAATACACATAGAAGATTCATGACAGATTTTACCTAAAAGAAAACTTGAACCAAATGTTGAAAAAAGAAAAAC
This sequence comes from Inga leiocalycina, assembly GCA_963242795.1. NCBI lineage: Eukaryota > Viridiplantae > Streptophyta > Magnoliopsida > Fabales > Fabaceae > Inga > Inga leiocalycina. Next base: position 80,567,878 of record OY725320.1, on the reverse strand, counting down.
ACTTACAGGCTAGGGATCTTCAGAAGGAGGCTGAGATAAGAAAAAAACACATAGGAGAGAAAGCTTTATACTGCAACAGAGTTTTGGAAAATAGGGGAGCCAAAGGGAAAGCGGGAAGATGAAAATGAAAATGATTTGGGAAATGGGGGAGCTAGATGGAAAGTGGAAAGATAAAAATGAAAATGAAAACGGCGATGGGTGAAAATTAAATAGCACCATGTATAGAAGCTATGGCACTTTTTGTCAAAATGCCATAGCTTCCTAATTAAAAAAAAACAAACACCAAATACAAAAATAACCTTAAATATATTCAAGGCATCACATGTACCCTTGTATATTTCAAGGCACCACGTGGTGCCTTGTATAATATATGGCATTAGAGAGAGAAAAAATGCATGCTTCATTAAATTAAAAAAAAAAAAAAGAGGCCTTAGCTTGCGCTTCATGGTGAAGGGCTAGCAAAGGCCATATGGCATTTAAAAAAACAAAAAAAAAAGGGCCTTAGCCGGCACTTCATCGGCTAAGGCCTTTGGTTTGGCCTTAGCCGACGCTTCATGATGAAATGCTGGCTAAGGCCTTGGCCTTGGCCTTACCCAGCCCTTCATCATGAAGCGCCGGCTAAGGCCTCTTTTTTTTTTTAATTTAATGAAGCATGCATTTTTTTTACTAATGCCATATGGCCTTAGCCGGTGGTTCATGATGAAGCACCGTCTAAGGCCTCTTTCTTTTCTTCTCTTTTTTTTACAAAGCAGATGATTTCTCTTTTGGCTTACTACAAGATTCTGAACAATATATTAAATAATTATGGCGTTTTCCTACTCAAGCGTCGTAGCTGTCACATGTTTTTTTAAAAAAAATAAGAAGTCTCCTCCGGCGATTATCTGAAGAAGTGCTATAAGACTGACGCCTTTAAATCCATATTTTGTAGTAGCATACCTCCCAATCTCACATCTTGAGTTTTATGATATCATCGATATAGATTGAGTGCTTTTTACTAATATTATGAAAGCTCAACCTGGTTCTACTGGTTAGACTAATAACAAGTAAATTAGTTTCTAACTAGTTTAGTTAAGAGTTTTGGACATGTTTGATCATATTGAATTTATTTTTCTTTAATAAGCCTGAAATGACGTAATTTTGAATTAAAAAATACAAACCATTATATTTGTGCATCATAAACTCTGTTTTGTTGGATTATGTGTAATTTATACATGAATATTCTAGTTGCTTGTAGATTAATTCATTTTAGCTAAAGCATATGTTTTGTCCTCTAAGTTTACATTAATTTTTATTTTGGTCCTTTAAATTTTAAAAGTGTATTTTTTTTTATTTGATCAATGTTTTGATTTTCGAGGCTTGAAACGAAAATACTGCATGTTGGTCCTTTAATCTTAACATCGTTAGTTTTATTTGATGGAAGATATTGACTCAACAAATTTAAATGGTGATTTTGCAAATAAATGATGACAAAATATGCTCAAATTTTAATTATTTAATATAATCATTTATATATTTTGAAATTAAAGTATGACTTATTAATATTCAATTGCATAATCATCATTTAAATTTATTGAGTCAGCATTTTCCGTTAAATAAAACTCACATATTAAGATTAAAGGATTAAAAGTCTAATTTTTAAATTGAAGGGATCAAATTGAAACTTGACGTAAACTTAAATAACTAAACATATATTTTACATTGTTAATTAAATATATCATTTTTTGTTATGACTGGTCCGACTGTGAGTTAATCCCGATTTGGGCTACCCAGCTTTAAACGATTGCTTTAACTGATTCATCGACTGATTTAATTTTCACTGTCTTATTTTTATTATGAATATTCATGACTGCGTGGAAAGTTTCCTGGCGTTTGTGCATTTCGTAAAGGACAACGTACGACAATCCTTAGATCCAATATAATCATAAAATAGCCAAAGTAAAAACAAAGAAGTTATTAATCATAGAAGGTTTGATTGATCACAGCTACAATCCTTTACCTTGCATTTCATAGATTCTTTTTTTCTTAACTGCATTTCATATATTTTGTTCAGTGCATTAACGCAGCAAAGGGCTAGTGAAACCCTAACTCAATGCATAAGCTACAAAACGTATGACTCTAATAGAGTAGTGGGATTTTCTTAAGCAATATGGGGAACTTGCTAACAATAAAAAATATAAAAATATTATCTTAAAATATTGAGCTTTTATAAGAAAAAAATTCAAAAAAGAACTTTAAAAATACTAAGAGACAAAAAGATGTTCTGAATGTTCATAATACTAGAGATATGTGAGAGTCTGATTTGTCCTTTTTAAAATTAAATGAAAATGACAGAAATGCCCTTGGGATATAAAAAAAGAATCAAAAAAGAAAGAGAAAGGTGGTGCGAAGTGGGAGGCAACGGAGGAGGAAGCAGGGCTGGAGAAAGGGGAAGGAAGTGAGGTATGTGATTTTTGACTCCATAATATTCTTCTCTTCACCACTCGATCCTAAACATGGGTTGGTCTTCGTTCAATTTTGATGGGTGTTGGTTTTGGGCAATTGGTTTTATAGCATGGACGGAGGTGAATGTAGATGCGTGAAGGCGGTAGGAGGTCACGTAAGGTGAGGACGTGAGTTTGATGTCTGAGTGTGAACAACAAATAAAGGGAGGATTTTGTAAGTATTTCCTAATTTGAAGTTGTGAAACCCTAACGTGAATTTGTGAAACAGTGAAGTCATGGCTTTTATTTTTTTGGGAAAGTGATGAAATATAAAAGTTCTTGAAATGATACATTGCTAATTTGTTTGTTGCAAGTAACTTAACAAAATTGATAGAAATATTAGGTCAGTTGTGCATAGGAGATGTTTTTTTGAAATTTTATCTGCAGTTGTTAAACCCTTATTATCAAAAGTGGGAATCAATACATAACCATTGTAGCAAGTTGTGGCTTAAAATTTGGAATTTGTAAAAACATTATCTACACTTATTAAAACCTTATATGAAGGTGTCAAACCCTTATCAGAAGTATGAATCAATACATAGCCATTGTAACAAGTGGTGACTTAAGATTTGGAATTTGTAAAATTCTTATATGAATTTATCAAAACCTTATATGAAGTTGTCAAACGCTTATCAGAAGTGAGAATCAATACATAACCATTGTAGCAATTGGTGACTTAAGACTTGAAATTTGTAAAATTCTTATATGAATTTGTTAAAACCTTATATGAAGTTGTCAAACCCTTATCAGGAGTGAGAAATAATACATAACCATTGTAGCAATTAGTGACTTAAGATTTGGAATTTGTGAAAACATTATATGAACTTATTAAAACCTTATATGAAGTTGTCAAACCCTTATTAGATGTAGAAATCAATACATAGCCAATTGTAGCAAGTAGTGACTTAAGATTTGGAATTTGTGAAATTTTTACATGAACTTGTTAAAACCTAATCTAAAACTATCAAACCCTTATCAAAAGTGAGAATTAATACATAACTATTATAGCAAGTGATGACTTAAAATTTAGAATTTATTAAAACATTATCTAAAATTGCCAAACCTTTATCAGAAGTGGGGATTCTGCATTTACAACCACATTCTTCCATAGATGTAACAAGTGTTAAAAATTACAGTTGCAATATCCAGATTGACATAAATATGACAAGTGTTTACTTAGTACACCCTCAATCCTTATCTAACTACTATGACAAGTGACGTCTTTTGGTGGTCTTCTTTTTACACGGGTTAGCAAGTAAACTCATCACAAAATAATGTATTGATTCTCCCTTCTAATATAGATTTAACAATTTTAGATAAAATTTTAATAAGTTCATATAAGAATTTCATAAATTCTCAATCTTAATTTTTCACTTGCTATAATGGTTATATATTGATTCTCATTTCTAATAAGGGTTTGACAACTTCATATAAGATTTTGGTAAGTTCATAAAGAATTTCATAAATTCAAAAGCTTAATTCACTTAACATAATGATTATGTATTGATTCTCACTTCTGATAAGGATCTGACAATTTTAGACAAGGTTTTAACAATTTCATAATCTTAATTCACCACTTGCTAGAATGGCTATATATTGATTGGGTTTGACAATTTCAGATAAAGTTTTAACAAGTTCATATAAGAATTTCAAAAATTCTAAAGCTTAATTTACCACTTGCTACAATGGCTATGTATTGATTCCCACTTCTAATTTGATTACTTAAGATAAGGTTTTAATAATTTCAAATAAGGTATTCACAAATTCCAACTCATAATTCACCATTGGCTATAAGAGCTATGTATTGATTCTCATTTTTTATAAGGGTTTAGCAACTTCAAATAAAGTTTTAACAAAATAACTCCTTTATACAACTTGACATAATATTTTCATCCATTTTGTTAAGTGACCTGCAAGGTTGCAACAAACAAATTAGCAATGTATCAGTTCAAGAACTTTTATATTTCATCACTTTCCCAAAAACCAAAAAAAAATGCCAGGACTTCACTACTGTTTTGCAAATTCGTATTAGGGTTTTACAACTTCAGATTAAAAAATACCTACAAAATTCCCTTTTATTTACCGTTCACCCTCAACTGCACCGCTCACGACCAATCTTCTTGGCCACAATAACCAACAACTCAGGGAGCACGAAATGGATCTGGGGCTTATGGAGCACGATTTTGGGCAGATGAGATGTGAGCACGATACAAAAAAAGTGTATTGCGCCATCTTCTCTATTCTGTTTTTAAGAGGGGCATTTCTTTCATTTTTATTTAATTTTAAAAAAGAAAAATCAGACCCTCATACCTCTCTGATATTATGAATATTGGGAACATTTTTTGTCCTTTAGCATTTTTAAAGTTCTTTTTATGGAATTTTCCCCTTTTATAAATAAAAGTTTATTAAATAATAATTAATAAAAATCTTGTACGTTGTTGGGTCTTGGCATGGGCTTGTTACTTGAGCACATAATTGGCCGATGTGGCCCATTAAAACACATAATGGGCCCCACTGATATACCATGACATTTTCGCCCAACTTAGCTACAATATTTTCATAAAAAAAAACTTAGCTACAATACAACGCAATAAAAATAAAAAAATTAGGGAGAACTACAAATAGGGATCAAATAATGAAATTATTATTCATAAGGATTTCTACCGTTTCAAATTATTCCTAAAGAGCAAGGTCAGTTTTAAAAAATTGAGGCATCCTGAAAAATGAAATGCTTACAAGTTACAATGATCAGAGGCTAATATAATTTTGATGGGAAAAAAGAAGAGGATAATATAATTTAATAATTAAGAAAATAGTCACATGACAGAAGCCTAGAAACTTTTTTGGGGCGATCTTTTTGGTTTTAAATAGATACCCAGTTATTAATCATTAAATTGTAATTTAACGATAAGCTACGACCTATGATTAACGATTTTTGTTTATCTTTTTTAAATAAATTCATAACTCATTTCTCAATACCGTAATATTACAGTCTAATGACTAATATCCCTCAGTCAAGGAATCCAAATCAAGATGGATATCATGAGTTATTGTATGCTTTAAAAAATAATAAATAAATAAATTTAACCTGAGGCATGATTTGCATTTGTTTTATTTAATTTTTTTATATATAAGTGATGATTTTACGAAATCCTAAAATATTATTTTATATTAAAAGAATAAAAAACGTGTATATAAATTAAAATTAATCATCTCATTAAACATATCTAATCAGATGGTCAATAATTTTTTTAAGAAGAAGGCATATCCTCATATTAAGTGCTTCCAAATAAAATACGTCGAGTCGTCAACATGGAACTAAAAAAAGTGCTAGAGTAAATATTAAAGGAGAAATCCCAGAAAAAGAATTTTGAAATAAGTAAAGGATAAATAGGTACTCTCAATATTTATATTGCCATAAAAATGTGAGTACCTAAAATGTTTTTTGTGAAATCATGTGAAAATGAAAAAAATGACCTTTATTTATCTACCTTTCCTCTCTCCTCCAGGAGCACCACCTCCTCCTACTTCAGCGGCAACAAGAACCTACCAAAATCAAAACTGATGTTCTGCTTGGATGAGGGCAAAAGTTGAGAGGAAAGCAAATAAAAAGAAAGAAAATGGATCGTAGAGAAAATTGAAGAGATAATGTTATCTCTCATGATACTTGGATGGATAGAGGAAAATAAACAAATGATATAATGACAATAATACCCTTATCTCATAAAAGGATATATTATGTTATTGTGTCCATTAACACAAACGGAAGGCAACAAACCATAGTAAAATTAACACCATTAAAATATTTTAAAATCAAATTATTTCATGGAAATATATTTTCATATTTTTCTATTTTAAAATAAAATAATTTGATGAAAATATATTTTTCTATTTTTTATTTAAAATCATAATGAAAAAGGTTTTAAAATAAAATATAATAGCTTTTAAAAATGGAACATTAGCAGGTTTTCTTGTTTCAATATATAAATAATTAACAACTTCTCTCATTTGTTTCTCCTTCCCAAATACCTATATATTTTCATAATTATGAAAGCATTCAGCAAAGGACCACGAGGTGATTGGTTTTCTGCGTGGGTATATTTTAATTTTTTAATTTTCCAAGCTTACTCCAGTTGTGGAGGCGCACACGTTGCAGAGGAAGACAAGTGATGAAAACGGAGTGAAGGCAAGAGGGATACTGGAAGATGAAGACACAGTAGAGAGAGAGGCGCAAGGATAACGAAGGCAGGGAAGGGGTAGCGTGGGAATAAAATTTTTCTCCTAAAATCTCTCCACATTTGGAGAGAAGTTTTGGGGAAAAAATGGGTGGGTCCCACACCCTATTTTCTCTCATACTTTTTCTTCCTTCCACTTTTCCTCTCTCATCCAAGCAAGGAAAAACTTATCTTCTCTCGTATTTTCTTCCCTAGTTTTCTTTCCCCTCTGATTTTCCTTCAATCCAAGCAGGGCGTAAAGGCCAAAGCAAAGAACAGAGAGCACTCATTGGGAGAGATTCCTCTCTCTCTCTCTCTCTCTCTCTGCCCCCTCTTCCCAATTCCACACACCCTTTGCACCAATCAACAACCCCACAATCAAATATCCCCCTCTCCCCCCTCCCTTAAATTTCTCCTTACCATGCTAGTTTCCCCTTCTGGTATCTCTCACACAAACCTAAATTCTTTCTGCCTCTAAATCCTCGCTTCTTTTCTTTTTGTCTAGATATGTAGACACCTACTTGATTTTTTTGGGGTGTATTTTGATCTAATTTTGAATATTTTGTTTACAACTTCCAATCATGTTTGGTATTTTGTGATATCTGAACCAGACAACCAAACCAAATGGTGGAAGTGCACGAGAAAACCCCAAATCAGCCAAAGGCAACAGAAGCACGAGGATGAGGAGGACGACGATGAAGACCCCAATGGCGAGGACGACCACCTCGAGCACTAGGATAATTTTAAGGACCAAACCCAACACCCTAATCCCCAATCTAGTTCTAATTCTCAAGCACAGCTTGAGATCGAGGTTTTTTCTGATGATGGAGTCCAAATTTCTTAGTTCCCTCGAGCAATCAAGCGCACTGTCAATCGCCCTCACGCATCTGTCACGTCAATTGTCGCTCTAGAGTGCGCCAATGAGTTTGGAGACAACAAGGGTCAATTGCAAAATTCTCCATTTTTCGAGAATGTGTCACATGGGCAGCTTCATTCAGGCACTTTCCACCATGCCCGACGATAGCTCAGCTTTGGACCAGGACTGTAATTCGCCTTATGTGATCACCCAGATGACCATTCTCATTATCGCCGAAGGAGGTGGAAGTGGTGCTTTTGGGTCGCCTCTCAGTTCTAAGAGGCCTAGATAGGTGGTGTTCACGGGCATAGAGGAGGAAGAGAGAGATGGAGAGATTTTGGCATGGACGAACAAACATGGATTTGGCTGGAGGAAGAGAGAGAGAGAGAGATTTGGCCATGGAGAAGAGGGCAAGGTAGATAAATGAAGGCCATTTCTGTCATTTCCACATGATTTCGCAAAAGATACTCACACTTCGTGGCAATATGAATATTAGGAGCACTTCTTCGTACTTTACCAATTTCAAAATTCTTTTTTTAGGATTTTCCCAAAATTAAATTTACATAAAAGAAACAAACATGTATATTGCATTCAATTGAAAAAATGAGTAAATTGCATTAAATAACAAGTTTAATACCTTTCCAGTCCTTTTATAAGATCTAAATAAATGAGGTGGTTTAAGAATTTAATTAAAATTATTTAAAATTAATAAATAAGTAAAAAATACATTTTATTCAAATATTCCCTTACATAATTGAGAGAGACAGAAAATAAAAAGAGAATGTGTATGAGAAAAAAAATAACAAGAGATAATAAAACTAATTATGGGTAAAGTTGATAAAACCACATTTGGTATTCAGACAACAACATACTAGATGTTATAAAAAAAACTGGATCAATTTAATTTTTTTTTCTTATCAGAAAATTTAAATGTTATAAAAAGGATCAACATGAGTACTCTCTCATGTCTTTTTTATAAGAACCTGATAACCGAATTACATGGTTTAAGGAAGCAATTAGAATTAGTTAAAATTAATAAGTATGCCTGAAATGATTTTTTTTAAGTATGCCCTTATTTATAAAGAGGTAAGTAAGAGAGGGAAATATAGTAAATATAGACATTATCAATCTTTTAATTAATTCAATACATATAATTAGTGAAGAGCAAAAATCAGAAAAACTCATTAAATGTTCCAACAACTCTTGTTGGACTTTTATAAAAATAATTAAGGCAATTCAAATTTTAGGCTCTTATAAAAAAACAGGAAGGAATAAAATTTAAGGAAAAAGACACTTAAATACCACTTGAACTTCAAAATCCCAAATATGTTTTGTTGACAATAAGAGTACTGAGATTGACAAAAAGAGTATAGCAATTGACAACTCATGTTTTTGGGAAATCACTGATTTAGGATTTTGAAATTCAAGGGGTATTTAAGTATCTTTTTCTCTAAAATTTAAGCATAATTTCAGGAAAATGACACCTAGGTCCCAAGTATCTAACAAAACACCAAAAAAGGCCCTTTGAAAAGTCAAATATCAAGACTTTTGTGTAATTATTTCCCAAAATCCAATTACATAGTTACCCTCAAAAAATTTAAACTCTGCAGCTTTGAAAATTTAAAAACTTTCATTAACCTTCATTCCCAAAAGAGTTGCTCTGCTTCGAGGTATCCCTCTGTACCGTTCGAGTCACCCGCCGTCTCTCCTCCAGTGCCCAAGCCTCCGGTGTTCATCCATAGCTGTAGCGTCGGCCGGTCCTCCCATGGCTCAGGCTCCATTGTTGTGCTGAAGCCCTAGCGTGCGTGGGTCAGCCAAAGACCCAACCTCCGTCGCTAGTCTAAAGGCGCAGGGTTCGTCGCTCCTGTATCATTTGATATAAGCATGTGATATAATTTTGTTATATCTCCATTTCTTTCTCGGGCATTGTCTCCTTCCTTCGCTGGGACCAATGGCTGATTAAAGTACATGAATAATTTTGAATTCAAAGTCTCAAATGATTCAGCACTCAAGTAATATCTCATATCAACTATTGACTCTTTAGAATCAGACAAACTACGTCTCAATCAAAATCAATTGTATACTTTCTAGTTTGACCTAGCAATCACCCTTTTAACTGACTATTTTATTTTGCGAGCTTTCAAGTCGCTGTTGCTTTCTAATTCTGCTCGTTTGACTAATACTTCTTATATTGCATAATAATGTGAACTAAATCATAGCCACTGAAAAAAAAAACAAAAATTAGAAGCTCAATTAGACTATTATTGTGTTGAAATTGTTTTTATTCCTTTTTCCTTAAAATTTAAAATGAGAGAACTAGTGAGTTAACTTTGAAGTTGAGGGTTAAACCTTAAACTCAATCTTTAGATCTTCTAGTGTAGGGAATATCATTAAATTAAGTTCATTTATCAAGCATATTTTGGTATAGATTTAACAACAGTGATAAGAAGCTTTCACCATCCAGGCTGGATTGCGTTTCTCTACATCAAAGCAATAGATGTAGATCTCATATAATATGTATGTATGTATGTATGTATGTATGTATGTATGTATGTATGTAAAATAACTTTGAATTTGCACTCAAAGAAAAGAGTTTCTTATGAAATTTATTTTTGATTTCTGCATAAGAATGGTTGAGAATCTAAGATATTTTTGGTCTTCCTCTGTTCTTTTTACCATATGAGTTTGTGCTTAAAAAAGCTCACAACAATGTTGGTTGGGAACATGAGCATCAAAATCATGCACATGAATTGCTCAACATATTGACCGCCTGCTGTAACAAACAGTTTTAGAAAACTAGAAGTCACCAATCATCAAGCAAAGTCTTGGTCAATAGAAAATTCTAACAGCCTGAACTTTTACCAAGCATGTCTTTTGTTTAATATGATCTACATCACTAGTTTTGACAATATAATGTGATGCTAACATGTTTTGTTCTAATCTACCTCTAAAAATGTGACCATAGTATGCTGGGTTCTCCTATGAAGTTTACCTATTCCATTTTGCCTATAAGTATTTCAAAACTATCCTCAATTTGCTGTCTTTTGCCTATAAAGATTTCTGAAGTTAATTGATCTACTCATACAAAACCTTCTATTGCTGATATAAATGTTCAGTGATAACTACAATGAAATTTGTAAGGGAAAAACTTTTTTTTTTGGACATAATACTTGATTGAGATTTTTCTCTTCTGGAAAAAAATTGAATGCTAGACAAAATATTCAAGTAAGATTATGTCATGACTAATTGGTTACGGCTTTTACACATTTTTAGTGTATGTGTTGCTTTCACTGGTTTCAGTTGTATTACACATTAATTGCAAGGAAATGTCTTCATAAGAATTAACTAGTTCAAGATTATTTTACATTTCATAGAAGCATAGATGTTAACAGAATAAAGTCTCTCAATTTAGGAAGATAACCTTTTAATGTCAAAAATTTCAGCTACATAGCATTCCATTTTCTTAGTGATACAGAGTTACTTGAATAAAATGATTCACATATAGATTTCATTCTCTAAAGGAAGTCTTATTTCACTGTAGGAAACTTTATTTTGTTCTGTGTTTCTTTCAAAATTATTGTCACAGGGAAGATCTAAACATCTTTCTTGTCTCTTATGTTCAACTTCCATCTCAAACCAAGCTATGGATTACTCACAAATTACTATATCTAATCCAATGATTAACTCTTTCTTTCCTCCAATCTAGTTTTCTCCCAATAGACTTGAATCAAAGGACCATGAGCATAGTGTATGTATCTCCCAGAGAAGTCCTGTGGCTAAGGAGAAACCGAACTGAACCTGATCTAGCAAGACCTCTCTCAAAGAGGGGTATACCATGCCTCAGCCGGTTGATAATCAAATTCGGTAAATGAAGATGGATTGTTTATGGTGGCTTGTGACACATGAGCAGAACAAACATGCACAAAAAGTGTTGTCTATTGTTGTTGGCAACCAACAAATGAAGAGAAAGAAAGACATGTAGTATTTGCGATGTTATTTTATAGTAAAGGCTTGTTGTTGTGTACATATGTGGATATTTTGTAGGAAATCCTTGTTGTAAAAAAGGCACTAATGTAATACTTATGTAATGAAATGGTTAACAACTTCATGAGTTATTTTGACAACTTAATCAGTTATTTTCACAACATGTTATTATAGAATGATTTATTTTCAAGCTTGTCAAGCCCAAACTTTTACAACAAGTTATGCTTATGTTTACAATATGTTTAGTCATTTTTACAAGTTATTTTACAGGTCAAGGGAACTACGTTTTTACACATCAAGGTCACCACAACAATTTGCTTAGTTTACAACTCGATAAGCCTATTTTCACAACACTGCAAGTCATTTTAACAATTTATTTCTTATGTATATTTAACATAGCAAGTAGCGTTGTTTACAACTTGTTAGGCTTCTTTTACAACATGCGGAATCATTTTAACAATGACTAAACTCGTGTCTCCATGAAACTACGTTGAACACTGAAAATATATTTGTTTACTACTTTGTATTGTTTTTACAACATCTTCAGCTAGTTTTACAACTGATTTTTGTCATTGCTCCAGGAAACTAACTATGGCCACATCACCAATTTTAACACTACAAACGACGTTGTTTACAACTTCATACGCTTCTTTTACAGCATGATAAGTCATTTTAACAATAACTAAGCTCATGTCTATATGAAACTACGCTGAACACTGAAAATGTGTTTGTCCACTACTTTGTATTGTTTTTACAACATCTTCAGTTATTTTTACAACATGTTAAGTTAGTTTTACAACTGCTTTTTGTCATTGCACCAGGAAATAACAAACGGCATTTTTTTCAACTTCTTAGACTTCATTTAAAACATGATGACTCATTTTAACAACTTTCTCCAAGTGTTTATAAAGTTTGCAACGTCCCACTGTCACAAATTCTTACCATTAATTTAACACAATATTGACTCAATTTGATTACAATTCTTGATGCCATATTTGCAATAGCTGATGGCCTTATTCACAAGTCATCATGTATGTTTTCACAACGACATGAGTTATTTTCACAAGATCATTGACCAACCTATTGGAGTTTGTAAAATTTCATGTGTCCCCTATGACAACAACACAACATCAATTTAAACAACATCTTCTACCCATTTGTTGCAACTTAATACATGTACTGTCACAACTTAATAACATATCATAGCCATATATCATATAACATTAAAATATTAAGTTGTATGAGTAAGTGACTATTTTCACCTACTCATTTAACTTAATATGATATCATCTTTAAAGAGGTGTACTAATTTCTGTATTAACAACTACAACTGTCATATTAACAACTACAACTGTACGAATTTACAATACTTTTTTGTTTTCATATTAGCGTTTTCACAGTAAAGAACCACAATTACATTCAACCATTCCCACTTAAAATGCAGCAGTTCCTCTGTAACCTTCCCCAAAAATAGAGCACTCTAACATAAACACAACCCAACTAAGGTGAAACCCCAACTTCAATGGTCAAGATCATATATGTAGCAAATTCTTAGCATTTCTTATCTACCACCTACCACTTACTCTACTATTGAACCCAAGCCCCAACCTTTGACCAACCCTTCAATCTTAATCCAACCAATATTCACACAGGAAAAAAAATTCATTTCGCTGTTGTGCCTTGGTACCCGTAGATGGAGGCTGCAGATTCTATCCTTTGCCAACGACATTAACACCACGATTTATCCCTTCAATGTTGCACCTCTAACATGTAGCGTCCGTCCTTTTTTCTCTTCACCTTAATCACAAAAACCGTGCCTTCCCTCCTCTCCTCTTGTGCCTTTTGTTTAGCAATTTTAATGGGGGTGATTTGTCAATTGACTTTGGAAAATAATTACAAAAAAGCCTCTAGGAACATTTCTAATCTTTAACGTTTCAAAAGGCCTTTTTTGATGTTTCGTTTAGTCATTGGAACCTTGGTGTCATTTTCACTTTAATTTCTTTCTTAGCCAATAAATGAGGAAAGGGTGTGCTAGCCCGTGGAGTCTACATATTTTTTGCCAACTAGCATGTGGGGCCTCCCTAGACTTTATAATAAAAGAAAAATAATGCATAATACACGTCCCCGGCATGTTAATTAAAATTTTTAATTAGCTATTAGGCAACAAAAATAAATTTTTAAATTACATTTTTTAAGGGGTTAAAGACTGAGAGAAGGATTTTTTTTTGGGGTTGTTATCTCTTTGGTGATTGTGTCGCCTAACTTTTTCCTATGAAAACCAATATTACATATTAATTAACCAGGCAATAGTTACACAATAGAAAACCATCCAGAACTTTAGAAACATCCAAACCAAGCACACGCAAACTAATAGGCAAATGCAGCTTTCACCTTAAAATAAAACGAAAATTGTGTATTCCCTTTGACTCTCTAGAAGGTGCTCTTGATTTTTTTATAAGATATTTAATAATCTTAAAGAGTATTAAATATTAAATATATACACATATTTAATAAAAGTAATGAGAGGCTATAAATTAATACTCACTCTAATCCAAAATATAGATCGCATTCTTAAAGAAAATATCTTCTCTTCAAAATACAAGTTACTTAACAAATTATAAATCATTATTTTTCAATTTTAATTCTATTTCCGGGTGGAATAAGTTGGACATATGGAAAGACTAAGAGAGAGATGATGCGAATTTGAATATGGGTAAAGTTACTTTTTTTATAAAAAAAAATCTAAGATAAATTTAATAAATTAACCACTCTTGTTTAATCTTTGGTGAGATTGTTGAAAATTACTTATATTTTGAACTTGAAAAAGCATAGTATTAGAGTTTAGTATATGTTGTTAATAATGATGATATCGTAAATACTTGAATTCTATGAGAAATGTATTTCCATATCTTCTTCGGCTCTTCCAAATAAACTTCTCAATGAGAATTCAAAATATTCATGATCAATTGTATACGAGTAACTCATAAGAAGGAGTCCCCTCTCTAGTCGTGTCTGCCGCCAATAATGGATGATAAGATTGTAAGCAATAATATTGGATGTAGTACCACCCGTTCTTTAATACAAAAATTTGCCTAAATATAAATATTTCATTCTCGCATATATTAACAAAAAAAATTACACTTTAAACCCTATAAAATTTGTTTGTTTCTATCCACTTTACAAATGATTTTCACACCCTCTCTTCTCTTTCTCTCTTTCCAATATAAATTAAACATGGGTAAAATTGAGGGAAAATCATTAATTACCCTATGAGTAATTTATATTTTGAACCAAACTTTTTTCTTATAAGTGATTTATATTTAAGTATATAGTAGTATAAGATTGAGTGCTCATATGTCAATCTCTGCTTCAATAACAAACTTGGGTCCCAACACTTTGTTTGAACAATAACCTATCATTTGATGAATCAGTTAATCCCCCCACATGACTTTGCCAACGATGTCATTTCTGAGCTTTTTTGGTTACTTTAATTTGAATTAGACGGATTACATCATGCAATGCAGGGGCCTTTCATTAAGAAGGGGAATGGAAATTATTTTTAAAATTGGAAAATAATTTTTGTTGGTGATTACAAAAGGTTGAAAATATGAAGGTAAAGGATATGTGGTACAAGTTAATAAAATTCAGGTATATTATTTATAAGCACCTGTAAATCATATTGGAAATGGAAATAAATAAGCTTGAGTTTATAAGTGTTAGGCATTGTAAATAGATTGTACATTGTTCTTGTTCTTAAAGTCATGGAAAGTATAAAGAAAGATGTTTGGACATTTAAAAAAATACACATGAAAAGTTTTTTTTTAATTTTAACATTATGTATGGGGTTGATTGAACATTTAATGCCTTTGGTTCAAAACTTACCCATAATTGATGCAAACATGCACCACAATTTTTTGGTCAAACTACAACATGTTTAATTCTCCTCCCGTTCTTAATATAAAATATATTTGGGGAGTTGATTTTGGTCCTAAATATAAGACATAATTTTTATATTTATGAATCTTTTTCTAATTTACCCGTATTATTGCTCCTTCAATAATAATTAAGGGGGAAAGGGGATGAGGGAATTAAGGAAGGGGACTTGGGAGTTTTAGAAAATACATTTCATACTAACTAACTTAATTAACTTCATTAATCTAATCAAATTATATAAATATGTCTTATATTAAATATAGGAGAAGTATATACTTTATCCCATTATTAGTATTTTTTCTTTATTTACCTTTTGACAAATAATTAAGTGATTCTTTGGGGAATGCTGGTAATATAAGATACAAGTATATAAGATATATGTACTAAATTGAGCCAATTATAACCATGTTGATGAAGAACTAATTTTGGACATAAATGGATTATACGTCACTAGATTAACGGCAAATATGGATGACAAGTGAGAATTTTTTCTCAAGAAGCAATGAGATTTCTCTTATTTACTCCCTCTTATCCGTTACATAAGGATTCCTTTAGAATGAACTAGATATTCTCCCCCAAGCATTGCACGGACTTATGTGCATTGTTTGATAACATATCCAGGATTTAGTTTTGGAGAACTATATCATTTATTATAAGGTACTTATGCTATCACCCATAAGTTTAGATTTTTTTTTTGTAAAAGCTTTGCTTTTTTATAAGATTAAGTAAATGTATGCCGTATGTTGGACCTATATAAGATTATTACATTCAGTTTGAGCAAGTGGATTCTATTTATCTTTTTTGTCCTTGTTAGTTTATCATTTAATTGTTTAATGTATAAGTCTATAACGAAGCATGTGGCGTATTTATTATGTTCTAGGAATGGAAGTAAAAGTGGTGACAACGCAAGTGTGTTTGTTGGTGTGGCAATCGAAGTTTATTGGGTTCATTTTTATTAATGGAGGTTTTCTTTTTCTTTTTCTTTTTCTTTTTTTACATTTTTCCATATTGTGTTCAATGTGACATAACGCTATTAAGCTAATAAATGCTATTGCCGACCCTATGTGAGAGCCCTAACCTAGAAGAAATCTTATTGACAACTCTTCCAAAGAGAGCTATTATTAGTTGTTTTTTAAAACATGTTTGGGAGAAGTGAATTAGTTATTGTTCTTAATCTTATAATCGCAAAAGAGTTTTGGGGGAATGTAGTTAATAATAAAAAGTTGTCATTTGAAACTATTAGATACGATTAGTTTTGATGATGTCAAATATAAATATTAAAAGCAAAAAGTTTGCATAATGTATTTGAATCTTACATTGACTAACTACTATATTTAATATGAAATATTTTATAGAATAGTCAAGCAAAGAAAGAAGATATCAAGTTTGATTATGGTGAATGATCAAGAAAAAGATTAAGAAGATATTGCAAATTGAAATTATCAACTATGAGGAGGAGAAGTCAAGAAAAGAAAGAAGGTATTGAGCTAGATTATGGAGAATGACCATCAAGAGGAAAAAGAAGAAGGAATAGTGAAGAAAGAATAGCCTTCATCATATTACTCAAAGAAAAGAAGCTATCTAATTAGATTATGGAGAATGAATAAAAGGAGGAGGAGGAAGAAAGAGATTGAAGATAACAGTCAAGAAATACAAGGAGTTATCAAAAAGGATTATGGAAATTAATCAAGAAGAAGGAGAAGAGATTAAAGAAAGGAGAACTTGCAAGATCTAATGGGAATATTAAAATTCAAGCTCTTAGATATGATATTGGAGATCTTTATGGTCAAATGGAGGTTAGAATGTGTCAATTTAAAACTAAAATGATTATATGGAAGTTATACCAACTTCATTCGAGTGGTACCTTTAGAGATGATCACTCGAGTGACAACTCGAGTGGTGTTTTTCATCACTAGCAAGCATCACTCAGGTGATGTCATAATGATGACCACTTTGTTGTGCTCTATTTTCGTTCAGCATGACAGAGGTTAGGTATTTTGGACGTATCTCTCAAACCACATATTCAATTGACATGAAATTTCTTTTATATGAGACTAGGCCCAAAATATGACACAAAGGCATCAAGCTCGAGCCCAACAGATTTTAGATGGAAAAGATATGAGTTTCGAAAGTTGACACTGGAATTTCTCACGTTATTCCAAAACAAATTTAGTAATTTGGACATATCTCCTGCACCACAACTTCGAATGAGGTGAAACTTGATTCATATGAAACAGAGCCCAAAATGAGTTTCATAGAAGCTAAGATCAAGTTCAAATATTATTAAAAGAAAGAGATATGGATCTAAGAAGTTAATGCTTGAAGTTCTCATGATGTTTTAGAACAACAGTTATTCTTTGGAACATAACTTTCAGAAGACAATGAGTTTTGGACTAACACTTGTTGCACATAAAACTAGACTCAAGAGGCATTTCAAAAATGTCAAGATCATGCTCAACAAAGGTAGCTAAAAGAGATATGAATTTTGGAATTGCACAGTCATTTAAAGACATTACTCCATACCAGCTCCTATGAATTTGATCACAACTTTCAGAATATATCGAATTTTGAGATGATTCTTTTAACATTAGAACGTAAACTTCAAGAGCTTTCTGATGATAGATCATTTGGTAGATATGGATTCAAAATGCATTTGTCATTAGCAAAGATCACTCCAGTGGTGTGAAATCATTGCAGTGACCACTTGAGTTATGTGTAATATTTTGAAGAGAAGATCATTCAGGTGACCATTCGAATGATGTGTTCCCATCACTACCATATCTCCATGGTGATCCTTGGTAGTGATGTTCTTCCTAGTTTTTAATCACCATCTCGGATTTCACGATTTTCTTCCAAACTCATATAAATCTTGATTATATCATTCCTAATCATTGCTAATCAAGTTTATATGAAGATTATAGGTGATTAAACTTGGATCAAGCTTTAATGGCCAAAAAGCAAGTCTTGTCAGAACTTCTAACGGTTACTTCCAACTGCCCTTTTCTACTCAACAGGAAGAAGCAAGCTCAACAGTCATCAAGCTACATCAAATATAAATAAAAGAGCACTCAAAGCCAATGAAAGTGAACAACTACACCAAAATGCTAAAATTATGAATCACCCACTTTAACCCGAATACTCTCTACTTTCTAGCTTTGATATCATTTACTTAAAAGAGAGAGATTATTTGTATTGTGCTTTAGTGTTCAACTCAATTCACTTCTAAGAGAGAAGATTCATTATAATCCTTTATTATCAAAGTTGTATCCTTACGGTGTGTAAGGGAGAGTTCTTGCCTTGGAGTGAGGAAGTTGATGTTGAATAGACTGAGAGTCTATGATTTGTAGAAGGCTTCACAAGTGATTGGCTAAACTTTTGGAATTATAGTGGCTTCTCTTATGCCCGGATTAAATAAAAAAATAGTGGGTTAAAAATCTCAGGTGGAGCCTAGGAACTGGATGTTGGTCGTCGAAAATTGGACCAAACCAGTATAAATCATGGTTTGTATATTCTCTTCCCTTATCTCTTTATTTTCAGCATATCTAATTTGTTTAATTGATTGCGGTTTTATGGCTCATTATCTTCATACTTATTATTTTCACTAAGATGTGAAAAGATTTATGAAGCTCCTAATTTTTTACTTTATACTCAATTCACCCCCTTTTGGATGCCAGCCAATTCTAATAGAAACCACTTGAATAAGACAAAAGAAGTTTATCAGCTAAATTAATGATCAATAAGATAAAGGAAGTTTATCTACTGAAGGATTCAGAGGGTTGAACTTTTTCCATGTCCCTTCCCAACATATAATCATATTGGCTCTCTAGATATAGCATATGATTGAGCGTGTTCTTCATGACAATTTTGTAAGTCTAAATTTATATGGATCATAATACAATCACATGAATGTCTAATGGCTGATACATGTTGTCATTAAATTTCATTCGTTCCTTTTTATGTTGCGTACATTATTGTCCACATATAACTGTTCATATTACAAGATTGCCAAGAGGTAATTGTTTAATGGTTGCTCATATTCTAATTAATAATGTATGAATGAATAATTTCTTGATATTCCTCAGAAGTAAATGTTTAATGGCTATGGAATGTTACCTTTAAATTTCATTTATTCCTTTTAATGTTGCCTACATATGGCTGTTCATATTCTCATATTGCAAGCTTAAAAATTAATTAAAGTGAATTTGCACCTTTAATTAAAAGACACAATCACACTGTAGAAATGGCACGTAATAAAAATAAACGTAATAATAAAGGAAACAAAGAGAAATAGAATTTGTATTTTGTTTTTCCAAATGTATCAATAAGCTAGACCCATGCCTCTAGTTGTTTCAAACCACCAATGAACTCGAACACTCAAGAATTTTGTTGGACAGGCAATTTTCACTTCTTGCAACCAATATAATCCTTTGTTTTTGTTGCAAAATCTATTTCATTAGCTTTACATTCATCCTAAGGTATTGTTTCTAATACATTTTTAAGGCAGACTTATACTCAATGGGCACATTCTATACATGTATCCTAAATCTTTACTAAATGCGACATTGACTCCATTGATTTTTGAATATCATTTTGATCTAATAAACTTGTAATTGAATCATATATTTTGACATTAGATGAATGAATGATTTATATGTTTAATGGTTATTATATGTTGTATTTTATTGGAACAAAGTTAACTGCTTCCTTAAGAATTGAGAAACATGAATATTGGAAATATAATTGTTGTGGAATATGATCTTCTAAGTGTTGGCTGACTTTATATTATGGAAATAAATTGATAAAGGAAATTTACAACCAGAAACATGACCTTCCAATGTTTAACCATTGTAATAAAACCAACGTTGAAAAATGTCAAAATGGCTAGTGCAGTAAGGAGGAAAAAATGACACTAGCAAAGTTATAATAATTTCCCATATTCATTTCTCCTTAATCTGAAGCCCCACAAGGTCTATGTATCATGCAATTGTTAACCAAGTCACAAAGTACTTGATCTGAATCTTTGTCAGGCATCTCTACAAAAATGATTTTGTTAAACTATATTAAATAGACAAACTATAATTTGAAATATGCAAACTATAAAGATATAAATATTGAATGTTTCTAACCAATTTGTTCTTCATTATTTGCTATTTAATTTGCAATGTGTTTTATAGGAACAAAGTTGAAAGCTTCTTGATCTGATTTGATACCCTATAAGGTCCATGTATCATGTAATTGATAACCAAGTCACAAAGCACTGGATCCGCATCTTTGTCTGATATCTCTACAAAAATAATTTTGTCAAAATCTATTAAATACACCAACTACAATTTGAAATAGGCAAACTACCAAAACTAAAAATATTGAATGTTTCTAACCAATTAGTTCTCCATTGTTTGTTATGATTTGTAATGTGTTTTATAGGAACAAATTAGTTAAATGTTTCCTTAATAATTTAGAAATCTAAATCTTGGAAATATGTTTTGTTGTGAAATATGAGTTTTCAAATGTGTTGGGTCACATTATATTGGCCATTTGTTAGGCACCTCAAAATTTTTAAAATGATAAACTTTACCCTGCTTGATCTCTTTCATGTAATGTTCCCACACTCTCCTTTACATTGCAAAACATGTGTAAGAAAACTTCATTATTGACATACCTAACATCCACCGAATCATGCTAGCCTTCCAAAAAACATATGATAGGGTCTTCCTGTAGGGAAAAAAACTGCATCATATGATAGAGTTTTGAACAGTTTTGAGTTTTTTTAAACTAGTAATCCATCATATTTTGCTTTAATAGCCTTATTTTGTTAGATTGTAGGTGGTTTTTACATAAATGCTCTATTTATTTGTGGATTCATATCTTTATATTTAAATATTACTACCTCCGGTCCTAAATATAGGACATAGTTTATAGTGTAAATTGCACTACAAACTATGTCCTATATTTAGGACCGGAGGGAGTATTTTAATTATGGCCGGTTTGACTTTAAGTTAATCTCAGTTTGAACTACTACCTTAATAGGTTTATTGACCGGTCCAATTTTCAATTGCTTGCCAAAAAGTTTAATGCTCTCACTCTCCTTGTAATTAAATGTAATTTATTGGGTAGAATTTAAGGATGCTATATATTTTGAACTTGCTTGACGAAAAAAATATTTTGAACTTAACCTAAAATATGTGAGATAGAATTTAATTAAAAGGATATTTTGGCTTTGAAATTAAAAAAACAAACTGTGCTTGATAAAAAATAATTTAGACTCCCGATATTGAAATAATAAAGTAAACAATTGACTATACATTTTTCAAGAAGTTAACATCTTAAACTTATCTCCATTATATGGATGAATAGAAATAAGATTATTTATCAAGGGAAATCCACAACACTAATAGCTGTAATTAAAGAAATTTGCATTTGCTTCTTCTCCGACGGATTTAGCTTTCAGGTTTGAAGCATCAAGGGCCTCGGTTTCTTCATGCAGCCATCTTTGAACAACTCAGTTTCAAGTATCATTGGCACTGGATGGACAATTATAATGCAAAAGCAAATGGTGAACAAGATGTCTTCACTACTACAAAAAAGTAAAGCTGTGGCGCTTATAATTGCATTAACTGTGGCGCTAGAGAAGTGCCACACATCTAGATGCCACTAAAAAAAGCTGTGGCGCTTGGAAGCGCCACAACATTAAAAAAAAAATTTTAAAAAAAAATACCTTCCTGTGGCGCTTGTTTGAGGAAGTGCCACAGGAGGGGGGCCTCCTGTGGTGCTTGCTCAGGCAAGCGCCACAGTAGGGTCTTTTTTTTTTTTCTCTTTCTTCTTCTTCTTTTTCTTTTTTTTCCTGTGGCCCTTTTTTATGCTTCCTGATTATGAAGCTTTATATAAAATGAGTGGCTTTCGTGTTTATCATCTCCACAAATTGTCAATCTTTCTATTTTATATTTCAACCTATTATATATATATATATATATATATATATATATATATATATATATATATATATATAATTTTCATATTTAAAATTCAAGTTCCCCAACAATAATGTTCTTACATTAATACTCTCCAAAGCTAACATAAAAAATATCACAATACAAGAACTTGATATGTGAACACAGAACATCAACAACTAATTAAGTAAATTAAAAGATTACTAAAACACGCAAGCTTGTCGGCAAAAAAATTTAAACAAAGCAAAAAGGCAAACGAAACAAGCTAGGTTTTCAGTCTTTCCTATTAAATTAGGAACAAAAAGGCAAACTTTATATTACAGTTTATCTTGACTAAAAAAAAAATTTAAACAAAGCAAGCTAGAATGAAATAGTCTTCTTCTTACAAATCTATTAATTGACCAGCGCAAGGAGTGGGAGACCACGTTGGTGATGCTAGCTTGAGTGACGAGTGAGCGTGTGGGTGTGTTTTTTAGTGTGAAGATGATAGGAAATGGAGGGAGGGGGCCGACGGATCCACTAAGAAGATGAGAAAGGGAAAGTAGTTTAATGGGGAAGAGAGTAGTTAAATAATTAAAGTGGAGTAGTAGTCAAAAAGAAAAGAAATGGGGGGCGGACATAGGACCACTACGCGGGAAATGAAATAATTAAGAGATACATTATCCATTTGAATTTTTTTTTTTTTTTTAAAAAAAAGGGGCAAGTGTGGCGCCTAAATAATTAGGCGCCACACATTGCCCCCATTTCAGCTGTGGCGCCTAAGCACTAGGCGCCACAGCTGAAGTGGTAATTAGCATGTGTGGCGCCTATTTATTTAGGCGCCACACATGCTCAGTTTTTTAAAAAAAAAAAAAAAAATTAATGCTGCAGCTGTGGCGCTTGGTGGGTTAGGCGCCACAGCTGCTTTCTTGCCCCCAAGTGTGGCGCCTGCGTAGGTAGGCGCCACACTAGGCCTCCTCAATTGTGACACTTAATCTATTAGGCGCCACAGCTGGTACCCAAAATTTAAAAAAAAAAATTATAGAGGTAAAAAAAAAAAAAAGAGAAGCTGTTGTGGCACTTGTTTAAAGAAGTGCCACAAAATGTGCGCCACCTTTTATCCTTTTTGTAGTAGTGCTTAATGTGTGTTTAGAAACATCCCAAACCATGATTTCAAATTATGGTTTCCGCAATCCGAGATAAAACTTCTCTCACACACTTACCTCATAAGTCGTAAAAGCTATTAAAAAATGTTAATCCAAACACACTGTAAAGCTTGGATTCATTATCAATGAGAGTCATTGCAATCTTTTAAAAGCTTTTGAAATTTTAATGCATTTGACTTTCATTAAAAAAATCTTAAAAATTATTTTTTCAAAAAAAGTTTGGTAAAGGAGACCAAGGGACCGATATATATAATAGTTTTTTAATTTTAATGCCTGACAAATTCACGTTTACGTACAGTTTTTAAATTCAGAGGTGAGAGATATGAGGGCATAATGTCAACATTCGCAATATCTGAGTTCAAACATGAAAGATGAGGGCAAGAACAAAATGTCGACATTGGAATGTCATACTGTTAGTATAAGTGGTCCTCATTCTGAGAATTTTTTTGTTGATTATTTATGTCCATTAATATTCTTATTCATTATTATTCTTTAAGGAAACCAAAATTAATACTCATTTAATCACAAATTAATGTAAAGTATTTAATCAATATTTTAAAATAAATTATTTAAAGCTACATAAGATTAGCTATTTAGCTTGGATGATATATAGGGTAAATAACCAATTTTTTTTTTTTGGGAAGTTGTCAAAAAAGAGTCATGTTGCCTTAGAAGTTTTTTAGAAGCAATATTATCCTAAAAGTTCTTAAATAGAAGCAATTTCACTTCACCTGTTATCCAGGTTAAGTTTAATTGTTAGTTGACTAAATATACTGCTCGGACAAGTTCACCTATCATTCTCGTCATTTTTGGTAGTATCCAAATTTGCCCCAAAAGTTTTACTAAGGAGCAACGTTGTCCCAGAAATTTTTGGGATTCAATATTACCCTGAAAGTTTTTAAATTATAATAATGTTGCCTTGACTGTTATAAATATTAATTTAATTATTAATTAATCAAATATGTTAAGTTGACAGTATTAATAGCATTAAAGAAGAAAAAAGCGTAGATGGAGGGGGAGCTCAATTCACAAGAAAGTGACGAAGAAAAGATTCAATTACTATATATTGAATAAGATTACCGAGAAAAAGAAGAGCATTGGAAACCCTCCATTAATGCAGTACCCTAGCAACTTCGAAATAGACCGTGTGTGTTTGGATTAGCTTTTTTTAATAGCTTTTACGACTTACGAAGTAAGTGTGTGAGAGGAATTTTGTCTCAGGTTTCGCAAACTATGGTTTGAAATCATGGTTTGGAGGTTTGTCAAACACACATCAATACGTCTTTGATTTTCTCTTTATTGAATAAAATGCTTTCACCTCTTTTATTCTTTTATTTTCTTCAATTCTTCATATGGGGTGCATTTTCTTCAATTATTTGGGAGAGGGAGAGTTGAGAAATTGGGTGACGTGTTTCTGGAGGTTGGAGAGTGAGTGTGCAGCTTTTTCTAAAATAATCATTTTAAAACCAACAACGTGGAGCCCACTTAACAAAAAAGTAACTGCATTTATGAGAATTAACGAAATTGGTATTTTTACTTTTTTTTTTTTTTAAGTTTATAAGTATTTTTATACCTAAATAAAATTTATAGTGTTGGACGTTCTTTTGAGAAAAATATACAGATATTTTTACATCTTCACCCAAATATATATATTATGAAATAATTAAGATCATCTTTTTTCCACTATAAGTGTGTTTGGATGCACTTAAAAAAAGCTATTTTGAGCCCAAACCATGGTTTGGGAAAAAATCATCCAAACACTCAAAAATTTTCGCAAACCATGGTTTTGGAAGAATTATCCAAACACCTCAAATTTTCTCAAACCAAGGTTTTGAGCTCAAACCATGGTTTTGAGAAAGTCTAATTTTTTTTGTTTTTTTCCATATGTGGACCCCACTATCTCACTCTAATTGGTCCTTTTTATTAATGAGGGCCCCACACCACACTCTCTCTCTTCTTTTTCTTTTTTTTTTATTTGAATTTCACCAATTTTTCTTTAATCCCTTTTTTTTTTAAGAATTTTAAAATTTTAATACTCCATTTTATCTTATAAAACCTATTTATCTAATTTGATTATATTAGAAAAATTAGTTAATCCGCACACGAAGATCCCATTTGGCAAATAAGTTGGTAATGAGGGATTTTTTCACAATTTTCTTAAATCATTATTCTACTCATAATCTATTCTCCAGAAGCTATTCTGCTCAAAATCTATTCTTCAGAAGCTATTCTCCACTTTTTCTCTAAGTGTGTGTTTGGCAAAGCTTTTTTTAATAGCTTCTGGGGGAAAAGTGAAGAATAGCTTTTAGAGAATAGATTATGAGTAGAATAGATTATGAGAAAAAAGTGATTTTGATAAAGTTAGAGTGTTTGGATGTTATAGTCAGAATAGCTTTTTTCATTGTCAAATTACTAAAAAGGACATTAGTTTTTTGAATAATTACATGTAAGGGATAAATTTATATTATATGCATTATTAAACATTAAATGTTTAATAAATTCAAAAAAATTCGAAATAAATTTTAAAAAAATTATAATAATAAAATTAGTCAAATATACAATATCAAAAAATATATAAAATTATTTTATAAATTATATTATTAGTCTATAATGTGGTTTAATATAGTAATAACATGTGTGTGTGAACATATGTGGTTTAAAATTAGTCAAATATATATACATATGTGTGTGTACATGTATAGTAATAACTTGTGTAACAAAAAATTAATTATAAGTAGTTAGGATATCAAATAATATACTACAAAATATCAAAGTACAAGTTCAGAGTAGAGATACGCATACATTTCACTGATTGGCAAAAATAGAATACGTCAAAATGTAAATACAATAACATTTAACAGATTGTCAATAAAAGCGTACGTAATGAGAAGGAAACTATACATGACTAAGCTTCGTGCATATAATAAACGATTTGATCTCTTATAGAATCACGAAGAGAAGCCATGTCAGATGAAGATGCAATTGATGAATGTTGTGTTGAAGGTTCTACATCGTCATCTGCATCGACATCACACAAAATACCCTCTCGATCATGGCGTCGGAAGTCAGGATCAGAAATAGACGTTCTTCTAATGAAGTTGTGTATAGCCATTGTAGCACACACAATTTTAACCTGTGTGGGGAAGCTATAGCTACGCATATTCTGTAATATTTCAAACTTATTCTTCCAAATGCAAACGTTCTTTCTATTGTGCACCTAAGATTGGAATGTAAATAATTGAAGGTCTCATTGTGGTTTTGAAACGTAGATGACCTCTGAAAGTCCGGGAGATGATAACGCTCGGATCTGTATGGACCAAGGTATCCAGTCGGGGTGGGATAGCCAGAATCCACCAAATAATATTTATCTTTACAAAATAAATAGGTTAGTCAATAACTATATATATATATATATAATTAATAATAATTAAAGTGTTGGAGTTATAAGCATACCTTTGGGGGGATGTGGAAAATTCATCGACGGCGTTGTCAGAGCATGATCAAATACATGCGCATCATGGGCTGTTCCTTCCCATCCAGCCAACACGAAGGTAAAACACATGTCCCAATCACAAACTGCCATTACATTTTGCGATGTATATCCTTTTCTACCAATATATTTTGTTCTTTCATTTGCTCTGACCTTGCATGGAATGTGGGTGCCATCAATTGCTCCAATAGCATTTTTAAAGAAAGGCCAGTATCTATTACTGAGTCGTATCTTTGAGTGCATGTTCTCAAAGTTACGATCCTGTGGTTTTATGTTAGTCATTACAAGACGACAACATGCATCTAAGACAAGATGCAGAGCCCTATGAATTGTCTCTCCTGAGCGCTGAAACCTTTCCTGTTGCAGCCTACTCGATGCCGCAAACCCAACTGTGTTCAAAAATATTGCAACCATTTCATGAACACCCACATTTCGAGTCTCCGTCAAGCCAAGTCGTTGCAGTTCAAAGCAAAGCTCGTGAAAGACATGAAGTTGCATTCTAAACATGTCGTAACAACGGTTCGAATTACCGCTTAAGACTTCACGCACCCATTTAGCACCTGTGAAGTCACTTGTGTGCCGCGGTTCTTTACATAAATATAGCTGAGCATATGCACCAACATATGCGGCCACTTTTCGTACTCTTTGTTTGCGCCGTTCCCTATGGTTTGCCATAATTTTCAATGTGTTGTCCATATCTAACCCAACTGTTGACATATATATTAAATGTTATAAACGGTAATGACAACAATTATATAGTGATAATATGCACACAGATAACATTCAACTATAAAACAACACTGATAACAGACAAGTGACATAACCAATATTTTGTAAATTAACAAAGTTAAGAGACAATTGAGCAATGTCATCATTAAACATAGTTCCAGAAAAGGTAAATATAACAATACATTTCACACACTTCCATAACATTCATGCTTAAGGAAAACGAGAAGTTGGTGTGGCATATCCTTCATTGTTGCATACACCCCCCTTGCAAATGGATTGCTCATAAGGAGGTGTACACAGCGTGCATAAAAGTCATCATTGTTGACAACTTCAGGAACGTATCTAAGGTGGTTCATTACGCCCGGAATTGAGATCTCGTAAGCACGTGCCTCCGCTGCCATTCTTTCTGCACGTGCCTCTGCAGCCATCCTCTCAGCCCGGGCCTCTGCCGCCATTCTTTCTGCACGTGCCTCTTCAGCCATCCTCTCAGCCCGGGCCTCTGCTGCAATCCTTTCTACTCGTGCAGCTTCAGCATCAACGTCATTTGCATCAGCAATCCTGTATAGGGCATCGGCTATTTTAGCTGAGGCCGGCCCCTTCTTTTTCATCCCCGCACCCCTCTTCCTGACCCCCAACGAGCTACCTCCTCTGCCACCGCTGCTTGTTCTCTCCCTACCACTAATTCCCTTCCCTTTGTCATTGTTGGCAGCACTACCTCCACTGCTTTCGTTGACATTGAATGAATGCATCTCCCCGCTCAACCCAGTAGGTGTCCCTAACACCTCATCGCTGTCTCCTGATCCCTCTTGCATCTGAAATTCTGGGATTGCATCTTCTGGGATTGCCTCAGTAGACGGAGGGACATGAAGAAACATGGATGTAGGAGCCCAAGTGTGTGGTCCCGTGGCCGCGACACTTGCAAACAATTGGGTCAATTCTTCTTGAAACTGAAGTCCTTTTGTCATGAATTTATCATATCCTGAAACTTCCTGTACATTCATCATGAAAGTTTGTTACACAAGTTCGTACAAGCACGATGTCAAGGAAATAAATATGTTCGCTCACTGAAATGAATTACTAACCGAAATTTTCTTGTCCCACCAATCGTCGTCGGCAACAACAATGTTCTTCTCACTATCCCATCCTACACCCGTCTCGTGTAACAACCTATCCCATAGCTGCCAATCCTTTCTAAGAGCATCATATTTGTTTTTAAATTGACCCTTATCATAGATTCTGCCCGTCTTTGCGGTGAAGGATTCTGAGATCTCTTTCCACCCAAATTTGTTAAAGCTAGTGCTTTTACGTGTTCCCTTCGCAACTTGGTCTATGCACAGGTCAATAAAGACTTTTGTGCTCTTCACATCCCATGATGCTTTTTCCTTACCCTTACTCATTATGGTTTCACCTTAAACAAACAGAAATCTAGATTTCACGAGCATTCACAGTTCAATCATTGCGTTCTAACAAAACAGAATTCTAAAGCAAATGATGACAGACATTGCATTATAACCAAACAGAATTATATTACAAGGATTTCCAGTCATTGCATTTTAACCAAACACAAATCTATGCTTGACGATGATCAATAACTGATGAAAACTAAGTTTTTTTTTTTGGGACTAGGAGGCTTCTATAGAGAAGCCAAATTAGAGCCCATAGGGAGAATGTTTTTTGTGGGGAAGAAAATGGAAGAGCAATAAAAAGGACGGAAAGAAGAGATTGCCCACGTTTGATGTGTTATGGAAAATGAGATGAATTAATAAATTGAATACATATATATATAATCCCCAAAATTACCCCAAGCAAGTAGAATTGTAGAAAGACATAACATCAGACAAAAACCCGATCAACAAACTAAGCTAGAATATATCAACATACATATCCAGATATAATCAGAGAGAACCATAAATCAACATAAACTCAATTAGAGATATGATCAGGAAAATGAAAATACAGATCCGCATGAGATCGGAGAAGATATGAGAGAATCAGCCTGAAGCTAGATTCCCTCAACCATGTGAGATTCTCGTGTAAACAGGAAACACAACAACTTTCTCTACGTGTCAAATATTAAGAGCTGAGTTTGATTTCAGTGATTATAGCATAAATCAGAGAGGATCGGATTTTAAAAAGCGTGGACACACATATCTATAGCCAGATAACGACGTTGACCCCTGAATTCCCACCAAAACCTCTTTAAAACCAGACATGATGGCAAGATGCCAATCAATTAAACCAAGATCAGAAACCCGAGTAATCAAAATCGGGGATAACAAACACCCATAAATTTTAGTTCCCACAGAAATCACTAAAATTGAATTAAGCACGTGTTCTGAAAATTAAACAAACATGGGGCCTTTTTCCTTACTCGTAATCTTCCAACTGGTGAAAATGAGTACAGAACCGCCAGTCTTATGCATCAGAGTAGGAAAAATGAGAAAGCATACAGAGGGAACACAGATAATTCCAATACAACAGAAAGCTTGGTAATGGAAGGTGCAGGTCCAGGTCACTTTCAAACAGTGAAGGAGAACGATCAAAATTTTTTTTTTGCATCAGAGCTAGATTGCAACGTCATTAACCAATAAATATGTCATTAACCAATATCAACGTCATTAATCAAACCAATATCAATGTCTAACCAAAATGAAATCTATCAATGTCACCAGATTGTCTCCCTCGACAGAACAAGCAAAACGGGAAAAAAAAAATACCAGAACAAGCTCAATCGAAACACTCACCGGACACAGGGACTTCAGAGATTTTGAACACTTATGAGTGTCACCGGCACCGACCGCAATCCGTTCTTCCTGCACCGACCGCCGACACAGGTCCGACAGCCACCAACGCCTCAGATCGGATCAGAGATTTAGCAGGAAAATGAGGAGAAAAGGGGGACCGTACCCACCCCAAACACTGCCACCGTCTACCACCAGCCACCGCCGGACTTGAAGAAGGCGAAATCAGTGACCGAGAACGCCGAATATGGTGATCTTCGACGGGATCTGGAAGAGAGGGAGAAGGACGAAGCTCGACGGGATCTGGGAATAGAAGGAAGACGGAAGAAGAACAAGGGAAGGAGCCACGGTGAGAGGGAACTTGCGACGCGAATCAGGGGAGGAGCGACAGTAGGAGATGACGAGAAATCGAAGCTCGGACCAGAGAAATGGAGGCCAGCCGCGACGGAAGAGAAAAGTGAAGGAGGAGAGAGAGAGAGAAATAATAATAATAATGCTCAACGGTCAAAAAATCAGGTGTCAAAGCAGAAAAAATTGGATTGTGGTGAAACCAAGGTTTTGGATGCAAAACCTTGGTTTCGCCCTGAAACGGGATTATCCAAAATTTATGAGTGTTTGGATACTTTTAGGTGAAACCATGGTTTGAGTCCAGAATCAATTAAAATAATTGAACCCAAACACTCTCTAAAATCTATTCTCCTCATAATCTATTCTTCAAAAGCTAATCCAAATACACACTATGGCAATGCCAATTTATACAATAACCCTATTATCCCCACTTGTTTTAACTTTATTCGTAGTATTAAAAATGGGGCCCACCCGAGTTTTAATGAGCAAAGCCTATAAAGGTTCAGGCGCATAAACCCTTTCTAACAATTTTTTTAATGACCCTTTGTAATATTTTAGAGCTGATCATTAAAACGTGTCCCTCAACAAAATGAGAGAAACAACCCGGTTATATGGAATCAACCCGTTTTCTCATGGCACCAACGTGACATTATTGTTGAGGGTTAATATTTTAGAGCTAATATTTATTTTAATTTATAATTTTATATTTTTTTGCCAATATATCAATTGTATCTGTGAATATCATTAACTTTGTATAGATGGTCATCTCTATTCCGACCACGTGAATGACTTTGTAGCATAGTAACATAAATTTTTATTGGTGTTTAAAATAATAAAAAAAGTTCTCTCTCTTGTTTCAATTATTTGTTTTAAATACCTCTATTTCTTTTTAAGTTAGTTAATTTTATAACAGTACCAGTAATATTATTGTTGTTTAGGGATACTTGCTGAACTGCAATAGTGGTCATATACAAATTTAACACTAGGGCTGAGTAATGGGTGGGCTTGGGGTCAGCCCATTACCCGCTCGTTTATGTCTTAATGGGTACGGGCTAGCCCGTACCCGTTAAGTACCTAAGATAGCCCGGTAATAAACGGGCTGAACATACCCTTTCAAATTTAGGTGGGTAATGGGCAGCCCATTTAACATATGATATTAAAAAAATCCTTGCTATTGCAAAGTGTAAAACAATTCATTGCCATACTTTAAGTCCTACAGTACTGCGCTTTTGCATTTAACAAACACATAATACTCATATAACTGTCTGCAATATACCTTTTAATTTAAATTAAAACATCACATAGTAACATTCACAATCAAAAATTCAGAATTTAAGCCTTAAATCACAACTAAAAAGAGTATTCGAACTTTGAATCTAAAGGAATAAAACTGTTAACAAAAGTCATTCAATAAAAGTATTGACATCTTTCTATAATCAGTCTTTTTAACATGCATCATCCTTACATTTCTATTAAATCTTTAATAAAATCAATAAATAAAAAAAATAAACAAGCGGGTATGGGCAGCCCGAAAGAGTACCCATAGCCCACCCGTTTAATGCTTAAATGGGCGGGTAATTTGCCCGCCCGTTACGGGCCTGTTTTGGGCAGGCCCAAAATGGGTAAATTTATTACGGGTGTGGGCGGGCTTTTCGGGTTGCGGGCTCCTTGCTCAGGCCTATTTAACACTAATTAAACTACATAGATAATATAAAAAAATATTTTAATTAAAATATTTTATCTTAAGTAATTTTTATTATAGAATAGGTTAATATTTTTTAATTTCTATGAAAAAATCCAAAAAAATTAAAATATCATGTGTTTAAAATGTATTTTAGAAAGATGGAAGTGTCCAAAACTGCCAATACATAAGAACCAAACGAGGAATGAGCTACAAATAATTTGTGGTCCCCTATCTGGTGAACTTATAAATAATTTGTTTTATTTATTTTTTTCCAACACGTTTGTTATATGTATATATATATTGCATAGCAGCACGTAGGCAGACAGAGAAGTGAATTCTTAATCAATGATTTATGAATATAAAAAATTTTATGTTTCAATCATGATGTTAAGATTAATAATTACTACCACCGGTCATAAATATAAGGTAAAATCAAATTTTTTTAAAAAAATTAAGAAAGTTAAATAAGTTACTTAATCATATAATATGTTATGTATCATTAGATTATATATTAATTTATTATTTAAACTAATTAGTTTGAAGAAAAAAAATAAAAATATAAATACTCTAAAATAATTTAATTAACTGTCTTAATTTCTCCAAAAGAGTCGATTTTTTTCTTATAATTAGGACCGGAAGGAGTATATAACATCATATTTTAATAGAAAATAGTTATTTAAGTTTTAAATATATAATTCTTAGTTTACATCTGAGTTTCCTATTTATAATTTTTTGAATTCATATTTATAAAAAGATTTTATAAAAACTTAATTATTATTAACTCGATATTTTAAGGCCTGCCCCTAATTATGATATGATTCTCCCTCAAACAAAACGCAGGTAATTTTCTCATGGTATTAGTGTGCTTCCTAGAATTCAAACATGTGTTTTCTTTCTCTTAAGATAAAACAACTTATCACCTCAACCAACAGATTGTAGGTACTACTATGATTAAGGGTGTGTTTGGTTCAACGGATGTTAAATTAGGTGAGATTCATTAAAGTTAGGTTAGGGAGATTATGAGCTTTGTTTGGTTTGGTTCAAGGAGATGGGAGGGGAGGTTTGGTTTCTTATTTGGTTCAAAAGGATAAGTGATGGAAGCTAATTATAAGTGGACAAATATACTCTTTTCTTTTTATCTATATATTCTCCTTCTTCTTTTATTTTTTAATTTATACATCTCAAAAAATCTATTACCTCATGTATATATGATAAAAAAATTATATACATTTTAAAGGATATTTTATTGATTTTTACATATTATCTCATTAATTTTAATATGATAAAATGTTTGAATATGCTTTTGATAACTACTCATTTTTAGTAGATTTGAGATATACTTTGACACAGTCAAGGCATCATCAATGCTAAAATAAAAGAATTTATGGGAGATTTTGATAAGATATAAATTTGGTCCATGATTTAGGGGGTTCCATTGCAAATATCTTAGTTTTAAATTAAATTAGGTATAGTTAAATCTACATGAAAAATTAAATAAATAATAATATTTTAAAGTGAAAAATAAGGAAAAGAAAAGATGCTTTCATTTGTTGTTTCGAGGATAATGCTGCGGAAGAGAGTGGAGAGGAAAAAAGGCGTTTTAAATAGGAGGGATAAGTTTGAAATATTTAAAAATAGTCATAAGTATTTTAGTCAAAGCGGGACACAATATTTCTCTTCTCTCCAAAAACTGCTAATTTTAGGGGAGAGAGAGGGGAGAGGAATGGAGAAAAAAAAGACAAAATTTTAAATCTCACTTCA
The DNA here is from genome assembly GCA_963242795.1 of Inga leiocalycina. NCBI lineage: Eukaryota > Viridiplantae > Streptophyta > Magnoliopsida > Fabales > Fabaceae > Inga > Inga leiocalycina. The sequence continues at coordinate 80,533,566 of OY725320.1, read as the reverse complement.
TCTCTCCTCCTTTAATCAAACACATTTTTCCTACGTCTAACCCTCTCCGCACCTAACCTTCCTTAGAAAAAAACCACAACCAAACAAGGCATAAGTGAGTGTGTGGGAAACACTTAAATCGTGATTTCAGAAGTTATTTTCTATAAGTCTAGATAAAACTCCTGTCACATATTTATTTCGTAAATTGTAAAAGATATTCTCAAAAGCTAATCCAAACACACACTAAGTTTCGTTTTGTGACTTTGTCTCGCATGATTCTGACAGATTCCATTTCAAAGTGGGACTACTCTCTCTCTCTCTCTCTCTCTGTTTTTTTACTAAAATACTGGAGTTCATTAATCCATCAGAAGATTACTACAAAATCACCTCTAATAGAGGCACATCCTAGGTTCCTTCATCAACCACCGCCTGCCGAAAGAGAAGGTAATGGGTGATCAAAGATGACAAAATTCTCTGTACTACCATACGCTAACTTAGCTAAATGATTCGCATGAACGTTCTAATTTCTAGAGATATGTCTAATAAGGACATATCAATCTCTAGAAAATCATAATCTGGCCTCTTCAACAACTTCCTTAAAAGGGTGTTTATCATCACAACTCCTAATGAGTAAATTTACAACTTTAATACAATCAGTAAAAAGAATAATATTGGTTAAATTTCTATTCCAACAAATTTGAGTAGGATTACTCTCTATTTCATTTATATATAATTAATATTAATATAAATATTTTTATACAAATTATGAAAACTACTAGTATAATACTCTGTCATGTTCTAAGTATCAGATATAGTTGACATTTTTTAAAGAGATTAAGGAAATTAAATAAGTTATTTAATCATATCATATCTTGTGTATTCTTAGATTATATATCAGTTTATAAATTAGAAAAAATAGTTTTTAAAAAATTATAAATATAAATATATTAAAATAATTTAATTAGTTTTCATAATATTTCTAAAAAAATTAATTTTATTTTATATTTAGAACACATGAGAGTACTAAGTAGAGCTGGTAATTTGGGCTGGACCCGCTAGCCCGCCCAAATTAAACTGGCTCGGGCCGCCATTTAGCCCGCGGGCTGGCCCGCATAATTATGTTTTTTTAAAGTTTTTTCTCAAATACACTTAGTCTCTCCCTTATCTGTTTTCCTTTGATAATGTGTTTAATTAATTCCCCATATTTTTTATTTGACACTTACTTTCATATTATATTTATTTATTTTACTATTATTAAATTTAAAAGAGATGTGTTTATATAGTTTTATGATGTGAATAGATGAAAAAAAAAAGTAAGAATAAAATTAACTTCATAACACAAATATATAAAAGAAAAGAAGTGTGATCTAAAAAAGTAAAAGAAAATAAAAATAAAAATTTAAAAAAAACATGAAATTAAAAAAAAAAAGGTCCCGCCAACCCGTATAAACAAACTGGAGGGCTGCACCAGCCCACCCATCTCAACCCGGGGCCTACGCAGGCGGCCCCACAACCCGCGGGCCAACCCGCATTATCACCTCTAAGACTAAGTATAACTTGCACGCCATGAAATTAAAAAATAAAAAAGTAATAAGTATAACTGACACGCCATGAAATAAAATAAAATAAAAGGTACATATTACATATACAATGGGCGCTTGATGACTCATTATGAAGTAAAATACAAGGAGGCATAAACGACAAAGTTTGAAAATTGAAAGTGAGGCAATTTTAAGGCGGTGCATGTGACTTGTGGATGAGGCTCATACTTTCATACGTGGATCCCCAACGACAACTGTGTTACCTGGTCCCACACCTATCATTAAGAAAAAAGGAAAATCACCTAGGAAAATTTTATTACTCCTTTTTTTTTCCCAACAATTTTATTATTCTTTTTTATCTTTAATATAATACATATTTACTTAATTTAATTAGATTAAAAATATTAATTAAGTTAGTTAATATGACATATATTTTTTAAAATACTCTAATCATTTTCCTTGATCCTCTCCTTCCCTCTCCTTTTGATTATTATTAAAATAGAATTAACCGGGATAAATTACGAAACAAATTAATAAATATGAAAAATATATCTTATATTCAATATCAAAATCAATTCCTTAAATATATCTTATTTTAAGGAATGGAGTATAAAATAAATTTATTGCTTGTCCAATAGTGCATAAAATTTGGACAATAAATTTTGCAATGAAAATTTTTTCAGCAATTTCACTTAAAAAAGTCTATTTTTTGGCCCGAATTCGGCCACCTTTAAGACATAATCAATTAGAAAATAATAATAACAGCAATAATAATACCCAATTATATCCTCAGTGTTTAAACTTTTAATATCCTCATATAGAATTTTTATTTTTGCAAAATCTGATAATCGAAAAATTTTTATTTGCCCTTTTTATATTGATCTTTTTAAAATTACAATATATATATATATATAGCAATTATTCACATATTTTAAATTTTTATACCTAATATATTACCTAGTAACAAAATAAAGGGAATTGTAGTGAGATTTAATATTCTTTTTTGGCCATAAATCAATTTATAGTAAAAGTTAATGTTCACATAATTTCAATGGTTTGAATGCCTTTTATGTATTATTCAGGTCAAAAAATTGCCTTTTATGTATTTATTCGGGGAAAATAATGCATGTTGCGTAAATTCTATTTTAAGCTATTTTTAATCATAGCTGGTAGCTGGATAAGATCTTTTAAGATTATTGATGTAGCCAATTGAGGACATTGACGACAGTATTGAGTATTGACTAGCTATTGGGCTGAGTTTTTATTTAAAACTTAAATAGATTATTTTTACTTGAGCTATTTATTTGATAAAAAAAATAAGCATTAATATCCTCAAAATTAATCAACCTATATTATAAAATTTTTTGACATAAAATTTTATGTCATAATATTATAAAATTAATATCCTCAAAATTAATCAACCAACATATTTTTATAATGAAATAAATTAATTGCTAATTCAACATCATTATCTCACCAGTAACCACAACGAACTTACAAATTACAAGCTGTGTTTCAACTTGCAAATAATAGAAGAAAATATCATTAAAAATAAGAGTAAAATATAAAAATATGTCGGAGCTACTGCCCTGAGTCATTTTAATTTGTTTTGCTGTTGGGAAAAAAGAGTCTTTTTGTTTTTTGTTTTGCTAAAATTATAGGGATCTCCCCTATATTTCAGTCCTTACACTTTAGGTTAACTTTTAATACCATTAGGAATATTCGGTTAATGAAAATTTAAAAAAAAATTATGCGGGCTAATTTATCTTTTACTATTATGTTAAATCTATATTTCATTATATTTTTTACACATATTTAAAATATTATTTTATCCAACTTATATATTTTAACTCTAAAAAACTTTCAAATAAACACATTTAAAAAAAATAAAATATGAATACATTTTTTAAATTATATTCACTAAATTATTTTATAATAAAATGTTTTGTTTAATTTAAATGGCTTTTAGAAACCCACATATTTAAAGAAGAGTATTTTGATAAAAACAACGTGTGACTACCAACTAATAATTGAATGGATAGAAGTGGAATATTAGGAGTTTAAGGGAGGTTTTCGTGATACAGATATTAATTTTAAGAAAGGTTAATATAAGCGTTAAAAATAGAAAAGAGGTATTGGAGTGATTATTTTAATAATAAAGAGTTTGCAAGCTATTGAATTATAAATGTAAATTATATAAATGACAATACATATACACATTACTATAACAATAAAATGGAGCAAATTTAACAACCCCGTTAACCTTCTTCAAACGTCCATTATGTGCTGCTTGAAATTGTCCAACTAGATAATCCAGAGTCAGATTTTAAGGGTTTCAAATACGGAATTGATCAAGATTATACCGAATAATCCACTGGTCATTTTCTCTCACGTCGCCACAGGGTTGGATCCCCAGGTCAACCCATTCTAAATGAGGTCATCCGACTCGACAATAGCCGTGAGCTGTCCTAGGACTCCTTTACCTCCTACCACTTGTTCCCCCAATTACTCGCCTTCGCTTTCTTCTATCAAAATTAATGAGAATGAACACTAGAACCCTATTGGTCCAATTTTTGAGGAAGCAAAATGGACACTTGAAACCCTTAAATCTGACTTTGGATTATCCTGCTGAACAATTTCAAGTAATACATAACAAACGTTTGAAAAAGGTTAACGGAATTGTTAAATTTACTCCATTTTAAATTGTTTATATTTTTTTTTTTGCCCCTCACAAGATTTATTTGTGCCAGAAGCTCATAGGGAAAAACTTTATTGGTAAAATTGTACCTTAACTCTAAGTTTTATATTATTAAGTGAAATCAGCTTTATGGATTATATGACTTCATTGTGCTATATCAACAACTAATTGTTAGATAAATTATTAACTAAAAAGTCCCATAATAGCTTTGTTTAATATTTTCTTTAGCCTTCATCTATCCCTTTTTAAAGGACCTCATACTGCTTAATCTCTTATATTCTTATTTATGCATCAAATAGCCTTTTTCATACTTGTTTGCCATGGATAATTTTCTCTTTAATAGAGACCACTCTAACCCTTTTTTGTATATGTTAATTACGAATCTTTTCTTTTTTTGTGACTACACATTTATTTTAGCATCCTCATCTTATTACCCCTATCTTTTGTCTTATTTGTCATTTTAAATCCCAACATTCACTAGCTTATAGTATTGATGATAGTCTTTTAGTAGTACAAAATTAAACAACTTTCCTTTTATTTCATTAGATACTTTCTTATCACAAATAATTATGGTAGTCTTCTACATTTAAATCACTCAACTTAGATTATATGGGCTAAAGTATAAATTTGATCCTTTATGTTTGCATCAAGGTTTATTTTAGTCCTTTAAGTTTAAAAATTACATTTTTAGTCCTTCAGTCTGAACACCATTGGTATCATCTAATAGAAAATGTTGACTCATCAAATCACATTATTTTATTCCTAGCTGCCTACCCCATAAACTCAAATATTTTTAATAAATTCATAATTTAGTTAAAGTAACAATAGTAGGAAAATTCAAGTTTTGCTTAATAGTTTTCATCTACTCTCTCATCTAAACCCTTCTCTTGTCGCCAACATCATCTTTCTCCGTGAATCTTCAATGGCTACTTGGTTATGGCATATCTGCCTCAAAATTCTGCTGTGTTAGATATTTTATTATTTAATATAGATTATATCTAGATATTATCTTATCATTGTTTTAAATAAAATATCTCCTGATTATGGCCCGCATGTGATTTGGATAGAGATTTGACTTAGGGTTACTTATCTGGCAGGTAAGGCATTACAAGCCTTGATGGAAGGTTATAAATAGTGTAGGCCGAGTCTTAGAGTAGTAACATTAAAATACACTTATTTGCTCCTTGGGGGTTCCCTGACGGGTGACGGGTATTTCTAGACCATAATTGTGCTTCATCTTCCCGTTAGATGAAGTTTTGACCTATTCTCTTCTAATTCTAACTCTTTCTTATTCTCTACAGTTTTCAGGTCATAAGATACTACATACAGAATCGTTATGGTTGAAGGTATTTTATCAAGTCTTCCACTATTTCTTTGTTTTGTAGAATTATACAATACATTTATGATCATTATTGTTAGATTATTCGAACATACTATTCTCATAAGCTCCAACAAGAATTTTCAACCCGAAATTTTGTATATGAAGATGTATTGTGGCAATTTAGTAGCAAATTTTGAAGGACAAAAACCCCATATATCAAGCATTGGCATTAGAGGGACATGCGAGAGACAAATAAAAAGCACAACGTAATGACGATGGATCCTATGGTGTAATCCCCGACTTCTTTTCACATCCTACCTTGGAAGAAATTGTTCAAGTTTTCTATGCTACCTTTTATAAATTAGACACTCAAGGTTAAAGGAACTACTCACCCGATCCTCATGAAGGGAGAGAGGTTTTTTACCCAAACCCTTCTCTTCCCCTCTTTGCTTGGATCCTACACTATATATGTTCCTAGTTCAATCTTCAATAGCTTTCTCAAGATTCATGGAGGAAGATGACATTGGCGAAGAAAGGTTTTCTATGGGCAAAGCCCATAAAGGGGAGCTTATGAAACAAAAATTAATTCAAAATCAAGAGTTTTTTCTTTCTATCTAAGATTAAAATAATGTGACTTGGTGAGTTAATGTTTTCTGTTAGATAATACTAATGGTGTTAAGACTGAAGGACTAACTTTTTAAACATAATGGATTAAAATGAACCTTAATGCAAAACTAAAGAATCAAAGGTATACTTTAACCAATTAATTATATGATTAACATTTCTAGCCATTTCACCATATAATTGATTCCAAATATATCAACTTTGCCACTTAGGAAATTATTTAATATTCCACTTTGATCTCCAAATTACTTCTAAACTTGTCTTTTTATTGAAACTGCAATACTTTTATTTCATCTTATTCCTACATAGGCAAAAACCTTCCCATCCTAAGATAAAATTAAGATAAGTTTCTATTTCTTAAATAAGTTTCTTATAAGATAAAATAAAAAAAAAAAGCAGTTCTTTTAAGAGAAGGGACCACATAGCCAAAAACACAATTTGATAATTAGTGATCGCTTTTGTGTTTAAAAAAAAAAATAGTGATGGCTATTGAAGCGCCTGAGCCTTGAAGGCAAGGGAGGACTTTTGTTATTACGAACAAAAGAAGTCAGAAAAAGGAGGAAGAAAAACGGGGTGCACGTGAGCAGAGCGTGACCGGAAGAAGCTGGATTAATATATTTTTTTAAAAAAATTTAAATTTAAAAGAGTAATTATTCTTATATCATTCATTACACACTAAATTGTAAAATCAATCCTTAAAGGGATTAAATGGAAAATAATAACAATACATCATTACATCTACATTTTTATTTTGAATTGATGAAGAGTATTCCCTTCTGAGGCTTACCTGCTACGTGGATGAGAAGAAAACAAGGGAGGAGAGAAAACTAAGCGCTAATGATATTTCTCTCTCTTAATAAATACGTTTTCTATTGAACTTATATTGTCATATGAAATTCAATATTCATATTATGTATATAAAATTAATAACTATAAGCATATAAGGTAAATTTTATTTATAGGAACTTTATTTGTAAAAAAACCAATTTTTATATATAACAAGAAAATGGAGAATTTTCATGGGTTATGGATATTTATTTATATTACTCTTTGCTGGTAAAAATATTGTTTTTACTTTTTTTAATTGTCTCCTCAACGAGATGAGCTCGCACAACGTACCCAAAAAGTGGTTATTGTAGCATGAGGCCACGGCCAAGGGACCGTGTTACAGCCTGTTTGGTGACCACCCCAAACGTGGTTTTTTTTTTTTGAAAAAAAAGTAAGATGGAATTAACTTTTAGAAAAAATGAGATGTTTGGATTGGCGTTTTGATAACGGGATATATTTTTTGCTAAAAGTAATTTTTGAGAAGAAGCTTAAAAGTTTAGCTTTTCTAAAAGAAAAAAAAAAATCATTTCTGCTATTACCAATTCAAACACAAATTATATTTATAATATGACTTTTATTCTATCTAACTTTTATAAAAGTTAGATTTAAAAAAAAGTTAACCAAACAGGCCTTTAATCATACTTTGCGAGATTATTGTCTTTGTACGGTTGATTTGGGGAAAAGCTTATATTATTCATTATGAAATAACATAATTCAAAAGGCAATTTTATAAAATGTTACTCCTTTGGATTCTTAATATATGACCAAATTATGAAGTTGATATTTGTCCTAAATATAAGAAATATTTTTTATATTTATCAATATTTTTTTAATTTATTCTATTATTGTTCTCTCAACTATAATTAAGTAAAAGAGAGATCAAGGGAATTAAGGAAAATGATTAGGGTATTTAGGAACATATATATATATATATATATATATATATATATATATATATATATATATCATATTAACTACCTTAACTAATTTTCTTAATCTAATCAAATTAAATAACATGTTTTATATTAAGGATAAGAGCTAGGAAGTATATGGTAAGATTTATGTGTGATTCTCTAAATTTACAATAAGTTTCAGTTTAATTTTTTAAGTTTCTAAACTATATTTTTAGTCTTTTAATCTTAATACCATTAATTAGCCAAAAAAAAAAAAAAGAAAACCCAACGAATTTAAATGGTGCTGTCAGTATTTAACTTCAGAGGTCACCATTTAAATTCCCCGAATCAACATGTTTTTGTGATTGAGATTAATGATGTTAATATTAAATGATAAAAAATATACTTTATAAATTTAAAGAATTAGACTAAAATTTGCCCTAAACCTAGAGAACCAAACTTATATTTTAACCTATTACCATTATTATAATTATATTTTTGAATTACACGCAACATATTAAAAAAACTAAGAAAGTGTCTAATTATAATATACTGGGTCAATCTGAAAGAATATGTGCAAACTTTTTCCTCCGTCGTGCCAAACACTATATACTTTTTTAAAGGTGTAAAACTGCCTGCAAGTCATAAAAAATGAAAGCAAAAACGTTATAACCGCAATTACTTTTTCCCCATTGGATAACAAATTAACATTAGTGTGAACTCCTACAAAAAGTAACAAACATTATGTTATTTTAATACTTGCGATATTTTTGGTATCATATTCAAAGTTTTGGGATAGTTTTGCACTTCATAGACATTACTCTCTTCAGTTCTAAATATAAAATAAATTAATTTTTTTAAAAAATATTAAGGAAACTAATTAAATTATTTTAAAATATTTATATTTATCATTTTTTCTCCAAACTATTTTATATAATATATAAATTAATATATAATCTAGTGATATAAAATATATGATATAATTAAGTAACTTATTTAATTTCCTTAATCTCTTAAAAAGAATGAACTCTATCTTATATTTAACAAGGTAATTAAACCCAGATCGGTCAGTGAACCGGTCCGGGTACTGGGTCAAGGGTCAGTGGGTCAGATCAGAGTTAAACCGGAACTAAACTGGGATCAAACCGGTGAGAAATGAAATATTTTAGACTTATAGTATGAAATTCTAAAGAATTTTTTTTTAAAAAAAAATATTTAAAAATAAAAATCTGACCCGGACCGGGTCACCGAACCGGACCAGCTTAGAGGCCAGGTAGTAGGTTTCTGATCCAGTTCGGCCGGGCCGATTCGGGTTAGATAACGCTGATAGTTAAAGATTAAAAGGAGTACGATAATTGTTATGCTCGGAGTAAAAGATAAATTACGTTATCCTAACCAATGTGACATGGTACTGCTTTTTGTACTAAGCACAAGTGTCTTTTTTTGATATGAGAGATAATCATGTTTGGAGTACCTTAGACACTAAATACCAGTGTTCAGGGACCCGGACTAGACCGGCCGGTCCGGCCCGGAACCCGCTGGACCGGTCACTAGACCGGTCCGGTTCCCGGTCCGGTCCGGGTCCCAAATTAAAAAAAAAAAAAATTTTTTTAACTTTTTCCTTTAGAATTTCATACTATAAGTCTAAAATTTTCAATTACTCACCGGTTTTGTCCCGCTTTAGCTTCGGTTTAGTCTCGGTTTGACCCACTGACCCTTAACCCAGTACCCCGACCGGTTCAATACCCGGTCCGGGTTTTAATACCTTGCTAAATACAGATACCCCAATCTTAACTAAAATTCATGTCTTAATCAGTACGTAGTACGTTGCGGGGGATTAACATCTCTTACATACAATCTCCCGTTGGAGACATTTTTACTGTTATTTTCGAAGTTTCTGAGTAGGTTTGTATATCAGAAAAGTATACATTGTTTTTTTACGGCTCGGTTTGTTTTGACGTATATAAATATAAAGGGTTAAGCAGTAAATTTATTCAGGTAATATGGGTTCAGGAGCAATTTTATCTTGAAAATTTTTTGGGATCAATTTTGTCCCGAAAATTTCAAAACATAGCAATGTTGTCCTTTTCTGTTAAAAAATTAACAGTCAATGTCAATTTTTTTAACGGTCAACGTTTGTTATTTAATAAAAAAAGGACAACATTACTACGTTTTGAAACTTTCAGAGTGAAATTGATCCTAAAAAACTTTCAAAAAAAAAATACTTCTGAACCCATACTTCCAAAACAAATTTACTACTTAACCCTAAATATAAAAGTTACAAAGGAAAAGAAAGAGAGCCACGTATCATGAAAAGGCCACGTGGGTGATATAGGAAGAGAATGGCCCAGAAAGAAGCAAACAAAGCCTAACGTACGAACACTGACACTCATCCATCTATAACACGCGGCGAAGCGCACCCTCTCACTCACACCGTCGCCTCGCCTCCAACAACTTCACATTTTCCTCGCACCACTATTCCAACTCTCTCTCTTCCCAAAATCCGTTTCATTCACCCTTCAACTCTCTCTCTCTCTCTCTCTCTCTCTCTCTCTCTCTCTCACATCTTCCTGAAACAGAAACGTTTCGTTTTCCCTCTTCACTTCCCTTTCTGCAATCTACACTGTTCTTTAAGCTGAGCACAGTCCTCTTTTGCAAATCGACGGTGTAATGAGCTACAATCTCTCTCGAAAAGGAAAGTGAGGGGGGTTTTTAGTCATTCTATTTGGATTTGGATTATCGATCCTCTTTCAGAAACTAGAACTGAAGGGGAAACTACTTCAATTTGCCGAAACTGAGTCCTCATTTAACGTTTCCGGTAATCAATGCCCGAGGGCTTCATATATTACCTCTCTCGGAAAGACTCGTTCGATTGTTCCTGATATACGATTTCAAGCGATCGGCTCTGTGACTGCTTGAGATTTCTTGCTATTATTCTCTGCTCTCAGATCGATTATTATGTCGCCGCCTCCGTTCTCGTCGCCGGACTCCGTTTGCTGTTCTGCAAGTTCTCTCTCTAATTTGGAACGCTTTCTTCATTGTGTCACTCCGACGGTTGCTTCTAGAATTCTTCCCCAGGTATTTTCCCTCTCCTTTTCCCCTTATTTCAGGTAATTTCTTTTTTCTTTTTTAATTTTTCCCCTCTCGTTCTTTGTCAAATTGATGTTTTCTTTTTCACACCTGTCCGCAAGTGAAAAGAGTGAAAATGCTTTTGAAAAAGAAAAAGAAAAAGAAAACTTTTTCCTTCTTTGCAGATTGGGGAGATATGATTGTAAGAATGAGAAATTATTACTGATATTTAATGAGTAATATTTTCTGTCAAAGAAATTATTATTTAATGAGTGAAATGTTTTTTAAAAAAGATTTTGCGGGGTTAAATCTTCTCACGGACTTTATTGTTTCAAGTTTTTAAATTTTTGGAATAAAATTGATTGGTTGGCTGATAAAAAGAGATGCCATTTTACTACTGATTGATTCCTGTAATCTTTTTGATATGTGACTGATTGTTACTATATTTAATTTAACATCAAAACTAATGACACTAGGAACAAGTAACAAAGGAGTCATGTTTTTCACGACTATGTTTATTACTAAATCAGTTACTGTCAGGCCAAAGAAAAATCGGTTATTAATATCATTAGGTATTTTTAGAAATAAATTTTCAATTTAAATATATAATTTGTTTATAATATATTATTATATTATCATAAATATCTTTCCCTAAATATTAGTATACTCCTAATATAGTCCTGTATTATATTTTGCTCTTATCCTTTGGGTTAGGCAGTGTTTGTCAGACTTTACTGACATGGGAGGAAAAATCAAATAAACAGAGCACATGGGATAATGTAAAGTGGGCCTGTATAAAACGAAGTCGTATTTGATGGGCCCTATAATGTAAACTTCTGTCCTTTTCTGGCCCCCCTGTTCTCTGGATCCAGAATATTCCTGTGGGATGCCTTTGATTTGTCTTCCACCTTTTCTTTTCTTTTTTTTTTTTTTTTGCCATCAGTCTTCCACCATTTCGGAAAAAGATCAAACACGGATAAACTCAAAATAAGGAAAAAAAATTAAAGTGAAATTATTCCTAAAATACGTGCCTGTTCTGTTAAACAAATTTAGGGAGTGTTTGACATTAATTATTTCTGGGAAATAAGTACTTATTATATAAGTCGAGATAAAACTCCTATCACATACTTACCTCGTATACCGTGAATTATGAATTATAAGCACTTATTACCCAAAAATAAGTTATGCCAATCAAGCACTTACACGGTTTCTTATTTTAAAGTGAAAGCTGAAGGGGCTAAAAAGAAAAACAAAACCTTGTGATTTCCGGATTTGAGAAGAATTTGGGGGATTTTTGTTGAAGCTTATAAAGTTTTTAACTTGGTCAAAAGTGATTCTCTTGGGGAAACATTTTGACATTTTATTTTGATCCTTTGGCATTGTGGGTCAGGGCAATCACCTAATCTGAAGATAACTTAATAATGGCTTTGGCTTTGACGAGATTAGTGCCACTTGTTAATTCGGCTGCTTCTTTCTCACTTTTGATGTTGAAAGATGAATAAATTTGGTCCGTCTGTGGGCACAATCTGTTTGCTGTTTATGATTATGATTGTTTTGTGTACAAAGTTTGGCATATAAATGGGAAAAACTACAGTTGAAAAAGACTTTGAATGTTAAAATTACTATAAAAATTTCTCATTATCTCCCCATAATTTTGTAGAAGTTCCAGAACTTTTTCTGTTTTCAGAATCAATGCAAACCTCCGTTGAGTCTTGTTGAAGACTGATATATTCTGGTTTCATCTTGAAAATAAATGAGATGTCTAAATAATTTCAATAAAACTCTGGGGAAGTTTTAGTATTTTTCCATCAATTAGAATAATGTCAAGATTATAATTATCATCAAATAATCAATGTATAGTTTTTTCTATTATTCTATATAAAAGATGCTCAACCTTATTGCTCACAAATATATGTAGATATATATGTCAAATGCAAGTTTTACAAAAATGGGTGCATGCACTATGCAGTGCGTTATTCATTTTGATTGACTTTAATCCCTTACTTTATCTAGGTTCATTCCATCTACCTAAACTTATTTTCTTCTAAAAAAAAAAACGTTATCTGTGTTCTTCTTGAGAGTGAGTAAATGGTTTTACATCTTGTACTTCTTCGTGCTTACAGCTGTTCATGACCTATAATTAGCAGTTGCTGCTAACTTTGACTCTTGACTTTTGGAATTCACGGAACCGTGTGTCATGAAGCTCTTTCCCAGAATTGGAGTACACAGAATCAGTCGTAATTTTATGTACTTCGTGATTTCTTGGATGTCTATTATTGTAATATCCTTACTATAGTGATAAACTTGTTTTGTCTCTATCCACGTGTACGGCAAGGCTCTTTTCCTACTTTTTTGCTATTTTTAATTTAAATATGACATAAATAGGTAGCAATAGTTGGACGTTGACTGGCTGATTTGTTTCATTATACCATATATATTGCAGAGTTGCTTGAATGACATAAATACCCTGTGGCAACCAATTGGTAAGGATGCAACTGAATACTTCACACTGAAAGATCTCTGGGACTGGTTTGATGAATGGAGTGCATATGGTGCTGGCACGCCTGTTGTGCTGGAAAATGGTGAAACAGTGATGCAATACTATGTCCCCTATCTTTCGGCTATCCAAATCTACAGTGACAAGTCTGTTCCCGTTTCTCGGTATGTCAAAAATTTGGTAGACGTTATTATATGGAAGTTATTCATGCACCTTTATTTACTAGTTTCAAGTTGAGTTGAAATGCGCGTGACAAAAATATAATTCAGGACAAAAAATAAAGGATTAATACAGTATTTGGTCTCATTTCATCCCTTGAGGGATCAAAACCTCTGGTTTTAAATTTGAGAGACTAAAACTAACATGAGGGCAAACTGAAAAAACTAAAGATTGTATTAATCCAAAAATAAATTTATTTTTATTCTAATTGTGGCAATAATGTGAGCATTCTTCTGTTTTTCTAGGATCCGGAGAGACGACAGTGAGATTGTTGAAATTGAAAGTGATTCATGGAGTGATGATAGTGGTAGCGATAACATTTCTCGATCGTTAAGTAACCACTCTAGCAAATCATGGGATGCAATTTCTGAGGATTCCAATTGTGACCATGAGGGTTCATGGCCAAGAGATAGGCTTGGGTACCTTCACTTACAGTTCACTGAGATGGCTTCTCCTTACTGGAGGGTCCCACTCATGGACAAGGTAGCCTTTTATCACCATGTATTATTAGCCTCCTTTTAGTAGTAGACAGGAGAATTTATTTGTATCTTAGTTTCACCAAACACATCACTGATGATCTCTCGTTTCAGATAACTGAATTGGCAAGAAGTTATCCAGCATTAATGACACTGAAGAATGTGGATCTTTCTCCAGCGAGTTGGATGGCAATTGCGTGGTGAGAATGACTAGTTGTTCCCTGTTATCATCCTTCATAAACAAAATTTTACTGTAATACTGATGATTAAATGACTTTGTAAAACTAACAGATAGATAGAGCTAGTACAATCGATATCTAGTGGCTGCTCTGAACTATCTCTAATGTCATTGTGGTAAATTTAACTAAAAGATTAAATTGATTGGCATTGCGATTTCTAAGGCAAGATATACTAGATCATTAGTTGCTATATGATTTAGAATTGAAGTTAGGGAGAAGAGTCTTCTCTTTCTCAACTTCTACTTCTCTCTACTTTCTCTATTATATATGACTAAGATTATTCTCATTGAACTTGTAGTTTTCTTATACTTTCTGAACTTGTTATATTGATTTGTTGTCTTTGAATAGGTACCCTATTTATTCCATACCAAGTCAGAAGAACGAAAAGGACTTGGCAACATGCTTCCTCACTTTCCATACATTGTCATCATCTTTTGAAGGTACCCGAATGTAGTTATATGGTTGTCTTTTTATAATCTACGATAATATTCTTGAAATAAGTATAATATTAATGCAGACATATTTGTAATTCTTGAGTTAACTTGGAGGTAACACGTACTTGAATAGCTTCTTGTATGGGTTTCAAATATTTGCTTTAGCTTGCATCCTTGTTTTCAAGAGCTTTTAAAAATTAGTGTTTTTGAATTGAAAGTAGTGTTAAAATGAGTTTCTCTGAACTGCACATACAATTGATAATAATTTTTTCTCAACCACATGTCAACTTTTATTTCTATTGCGACTGGTTTGACATGTTGAACAAGTTCTGAGAAACAGCAGTAAATAGCCTATTTGGTACACTGTTGTTATCGCATAGTTCATGGAACTAACACACACTTTTAAACTTAACTAATCTTTTTGATATATTTAAATTAGTTCTTTTTTCTTTTTATTCTTATATTTAAGACCGGAAGGAGTACTCCAACTTGTGTGTATGTGGACTTGAGCTCTGAGCATATATTCTTGTGGATCTGCAGATTGTGCAATGGAATATGATAACATCAACATTGGGAAAGACCCATGTTTGGAAAGTGATGGAGGAGAGAAATGCAAGAAAAAGGACTCAGGCTTTATATCACTGCCTCCTTTCGGACTAGCCACTTACAAAATGCAGGGTGATCTGTGGCTGAACTCAACGAGTTCTTCGTCGTCGTCATCTGATCATGAAAGGCTAGCCTATATGTACAGTGCTGGAGATTCATGGCTAAAGCAGGTCAATTTCCACCACCATGACTTCAACTTCTTCACCTCCCACGCTTCTCTGTAAAAATTGCTTTCTCCTCCATAACCACCTGACCAACCTTGTGTTTTTCACCGTTCGGCTTTGACCGAATTTGGATCTACCCACGCTTGCTCTTTGGAAGATCCAAATTCATCTGACACCGGCATGGGAAATTCCCCTAGAAGCATATTTTGATGTAGTACCCTTCAAACTTGAGAGGTTATTAGTGTATGACCCCAAGGTCTAAGCTACTAACTACTAAAGATTTGCAGCTGGGGGTCTTTTAAACTGAGCTTGCTTGTGTTGTTCTGTTTTTGTTTTGGGGTTGTTTTGTTTATGCGAGCTTAATTAATTGAGAGTTAAGAGTTAAGAGTTAAGAGTTAAGAGTTAAGAGTTTGGATTTGGAGGTTTCATGGAGTCTTGTCTTTTTCTGTACTTTAATTTGTTCAGACTCTTTTACTTGTTCACTAATGTATGTAGCGTTTCTGATTTCTTCTGGTCTTTGATTGAGAGCGGAATCAGTTTTTTTGGAAGGTATTAAAATTCGGACCGGGTATTGAATTGGTCGGGATATTGGGTTAAGGATCAGTGGTAAGGGTGGGCATGGGCAGGGCAAGACCCTTGCCCGATGCTCTGCCCGAAGGATGAACGGGCTGCATTTTGCAGCCCGATGCCCGGCCCTGCCCATTAAAAGCTCTAACCATTTTGGGCTGGGCAAATGTGGGTTGGGCAAGGTGGGCTTCCCTGCCCAAGCGATAATACCTTGTTTTGTTCAAATATAAAAAAGTAATTCCGTGTAAATTTCATAAATATTCTTATAATTATCAATCCCATATGTCTTAACTTCGCCCTAAATAATATAAACTTCAAATACATTCAATGATTCCACATCTTGGGATATTTCAAAATAAGTTTACAACTTGAGTCTTGAAATTTAAAAAATACTATATGTCTTAATAAATATCCATACTTTAAAAATTAAACAACATCTATAATCCATTATAAATAAGGAAACAAAACGATTATAATTAAAGTCGTGAAGTCAAAGTAGTTTGCATCAATTCAATGTCCCAAAAGTTGATCAAATGATGAAGCATCTGGAAAAATAAAAGGCAATTATAATTTAATACATCATAAAGTAAAGAAGAAATGAAGAAATCTACTTGTAAATAGTGTTTAATGGCTAGGGTAAAAAAGAGAGGACCAGAAGAGTATTATACAATAGACAATATATATTTTAAATTAAAAAATATATATGAAATAATATTTAATTGATATGAAATTTTATATTTTAAATAAATAAAAATAATTTTCAGGGCAGGGCCAAATGGGCAGGGCAGCACCCCTTGCCTGATGCCCGGCCCTGCCCGGTTATTAGTCCGCCCAAAGCTACCCAAAATTTTTTCGGGCCACTTTTTTAGGACTGGCTTGGGTAATTTTTTGCAGGGCCAGGGTGGGCACACTGGGCCACTGGGCACCATGCTCACCCCTAGTCAGTGGGTCAAATCAGGGCCAAACCGGTAAAAAATTGAAAATTTTAGACTTATAGTATAAAATTTTAAAAGAAAAATTAAAAATAATTTTTTTTTTTAAAATGTGAACCCGGACCGGACCGGGAATCGGATTGATTTACCTGTCGGTTCGCTGCTTTTCGGGCTGGACCGGCCGGTCCAGTCCGGGTTCAGGAACTTTGGTTTTTTGGTCCATACGCAATATGTTACTTGAGTTTTATTAAAGGCACTGTAGGATAACTTAATATTCTATAATATAAGATTTATTTACGAACTTTGATTAGATTATGAAAGTTAAATAAGCTAGTTATAACATTTTTTAAAATATTTTAGTCATTTTCTTTAATTTCTTTCTTCCTTGATTATTGTTAGAGCATCAATAGATGTAAATTAAAAAAAGATTGACAAATATAAAAATATATGTTGTATATTTTGGGTTAAGAATAAATCCCTAGATATGTTTTACATTAAATACTGGAGTGAGTATGTTTTTCGAAAATTGGCTGGTATTTAAAAAATACTTGATTTTCCGTCTTAGAAAAAAATGCTTCATATATATATATATATATGGAGAATAATTTCTGGAAAAACTTGAATTTTCAGAAGGAACAACATTATCGTTATAGCCAGGGTTCTGAAAACCGGACCGGACCGGCCGGTCCGGCCCGGTAACCGGCGAACCGGCCGGTTGGCCGGTCCGGTTCCCGGTCCGGTTCCCGGTCCGGTTCCCGGTCCGGTTCCCTTTTTTAAAAAAAAAAATTTTTTTTTTTTTTTTTACTTTTTCCTTTAGAATTTCATACTATAAGTCTAAAATTTTCAATTTCTCACCGGTTTGGTCCCGGTCTGACCCACTGACCCTTAACCCAGTACCCCGACCGGTTCACTACCCGGTCCGGGTTTTAATACCTTGGTTATAGCACGTTCTTTTAAGTACTCTATTACTTAACAAATTATGTTACCCACAGAAAAACTCTCAGTTGTTTGATTTTTTATTTTCAGAACAGTTTTTGTTTGAAAATGTGTTTTTGGCTAAGTGTAAAAATTAAAAGATCTGGAAAACAAAAGGATTAAAACATCTTTTTGATATTTTGTTGTTATTTTTGGTTCTCCAATGTTGGAGAAAAGGGGAACCTTGTATTTTCATCAAGGTCAATTGTATAAATATAAAAAAGCATTCTTTCGCTCTTAATTTCACTATTTTAGATATATGTTGCCAAATAAGGATTCAAACATATTTTTCCAAAACTTGTTCTAAAAAATTATTTTACAGAATTAATTTAAAAACATAATCAGGGAACAAAATAAAACCAAACCCAAGATTCTATATATCATTATGTATAGTTCCAACTTAACATGTTTTTAATATGTGGCACCAAAGTAATGCACGGTAACTGACTATATATTTTATCATATTATATTTTTCCTAGTTGCAGTTTTATGTTTTAATTGTTTCAGATGTTGTTGTATGATAATGTTCATTTGTTGTAATGTGTTTTTATCTTTAGACTTTAGACCCCAATTTAGTATGGAATCAGGATTAGTTGGTGGTTTTGTATATGATTTTATCGTTTTCCTAAATAAATTGGCTTTTATAACAAAAAGAAATACACACTTATTTAATTTCTATGTGCTTTTGTGCTTTGGGTGAGTCAATTTTTTTGACTTATAAATGGCTTAATTTGATGTAAATGTTTTATTATATATTATTTATTGAATTTGAATATTTATATTTATATTTATATATTGGGAAAATTAGGAAGAAAGACCAAGAAAAAGAAATATTTATTAACAAGGATCTTAAAAATTGTAATTATTTTAAAAAATTAAAAATCAAAATATAAATTTAGCCCGGACCATAATCCCTACATTTTTTCTAACTCTATCTCAGCTATTTCACCCTTAGTTATCCATTGATGTTTCCTTGTTTCTCTCCTCATATCATTTTTTACTAGTTTTATGCTTTTTAAATTTATTCAATATTATTGTATTTGAAATTTATTCATAAAAAATGTGATTCAGTTATAATAGAGAAGTTAAAAAATAAATCACAATATAAGGGACAATAATAGATTTTTTTTCTAAGTTTTTAAAAATATTTAAAATCAAGAAAGATGTAGGTTACTATTTATTTTTAGATTTTAGATGCTATTTTAATTTCGATGACTTTTAAAGATAACCTGAGATATATGGGAGATGATATTGTAAAAGTTACCTATAGAATTTTTTTTATTAGATATTATCAAATTTAATAACTAGCTGTTAAATAGTTGAGAGGAGATTAAAGAAAATATATTGGCTATGGTCCCCATTTATTTTGTAATTAAAAATTTATATTGTAATTTTTAGTCCTTATAAGTAATTACGATTTATATTATGCTTATTAATAAATAGTATTTCTTTTCCTTGTACTTCTCCTTAATTCTCCCTTATTATTTGTCAATTTGATGTCAGTGCTTCACTGAAAAATCCGGCAAAAAAAGGATTAACTGGAAAAAAAAAAATCATGGAATTAGGATGAACCGATGCCTAACCGTTATCGTTGTGGTTCACAACGGGCTTCTTTTCCTCCCTTCATCTTCTCTGTGAGCTTCCTTGACAGAAAAAGAAAGTAACACGCATTAATGGCATATAATTCTTTGGCAGCTTCGTTTCTGGGTTGCTTGATTGCTTGGGAATTGAGGCTATTGTATCGCTCACAATGACCTTCCTCATGGCCGCGCCATTGTTGTTTTCTGTTTGTCCTTAGTCGTGTATTTCATTTATCGCGAAGAGATAGCTCGATTGAAATCCACATTAGCTCTGAAATGGTTTTGGTTTTCGGTTTGATTCTCATTGGTTTTGTTCTTGGCGTGATGGTGGTTGTTGCTGCAGAAGCTCTGGGTGTGTTATGGATAATCAAATTGATAGGCAACAAGATCAAGCAACAAGTCGAATCGAAATGTCTCATGGAGGGCCAAGAAATTGATACCCGACAATCTCTAGATTCTTCAATCAAGAAGCAGGTAATCATCTTGAACAAATGGCGTGGCCAACAGAATTTTTTAATCATGAGCTAAACCTATGGAAAAATTTTCTAGTTCTTGAATTTGGTAGAAGAGAAAATAAACATTCTTTTCCTCAAGACATTATGTTGGCTTTGCTGAGATTACCTCAAAACGGGGACTGCCAATTTGCCATAATGCTTTAATTGCGTTGGAAACTACTTCAGTGTGCCTAGATTGCACTTTTATTCTGATGTTGTTTTCTATTTTAGAATGATGCCTTCTGTGTCGTTGCATGTGTAGTTAAGCTGCAGTTTTGAAAATATTCAAAAAATTTTTGAAGAAAAAAGAAAAAGAAAGAACTTAAAAAAAGATTGGTAAAGCGCCAAGCTGTGAGTCAGTTACTCGTGCCTAAACCTGAGGATCATGAAACAATTTTATTTCCTTTTACTTGGCTTTACTCTTGAAATCAATTTGTCACAATTAAATTAATACAGTGGTGGTCATATCTAGGGAATACTGTACATGTTTCAATCATAACCAAAGAAATCTTTCTAGTTTCTAGAAGATGAAATATTTGTGTTGATGTGACAAATAAGCCTATCATTAAGGATGAAATATTTGCATCCTATGATATTTTCTACTTCTTCGGATATAAAATTTTCTGGAGCATGCTCTCTTTTGGCTAATTGTAATATATACCATGCAAAGATACTTCTCAAACTGTAATCTGTATCTTGTAGTTTTTACTTAAGAGAAGAAACATGTTAATGGACATGCTTGAACTATGATACATTATCATGGCTCAATGACATACCTTGCTGTAATGATAGGTATAAAGAGAACCATTGTTACAAATTTCCATGGAGTATAGAGCATTGGCAGCCTGAAAACTTTATTTGGAATAATTCAGAATATCTGATTTTTTAAAGTTTCAGACATGCAGTGTCTGCATTCAGCCTTTTATTGATCATATTAATCACTTTTTAGTTATACTAATGCTCATTTTTCATTTTTCTTTATAATGTTCTTATTTTGCTTGTAACATGTTTGCACAAAAAAATCTGGGTGATTTCTTTTGAATGGCATTTTCTTTTCATTATACATTTCGTCGGTGTTCTTTCAGGGTGAGGTTTGGATTCTAGAGTCAGACAAAATCACAAGAATCTGGCATGACAGAATACCAAGAGAGCAAAAAAGAAAAAAGGACTTTGTGGAGGTTTCTCCTGTTAAAAAGTATGGAAAAGTCACCGACCAATCACTAATTCTAACAGAACCCGATGGATTGTGTACAACTATTCAGCTAAAGGGGTGCATAGTTGAAGCTGTTTCTGCTGCAAGCCTTTCTTCAAAAAAATGGTAACATGATTTCCAAGTCATCCCTTGTTGGCTGCTCTTATTTTGCCGGAATTCTGTGGCAACATCCAAGAAGAGGGTCAGGATCCAGGGTTTTTTTTTTTATTTTACCATTTTATTTCAATGAATTAAATTTTTTACTTTCTTTTTTTAGGCCCAATACACCTGACCTTAGATTTAATGTAAATGTGAGTAGTTTTCCACGGCCAATGGACAGGGAGATGGTGATATTAGCAGATTAAAAGTCCCAAAATCATTCAACTCTGAAGAAAAGAATGCCAATTACTATGGCTTTTGGCTAGGTAGAGTAATAGAAATTGAATGATTCAACGAACAAATACTCTGTTTTCATTGTCTAAATTAATTGTCTAATAATTATAAATGTGTTATTTTCTTAAAAAAGAATCATAATATTTAATGTGGAAACGTGAAAAAGAATCAGTAAATCTTTAACTTCAGTTTTGGAAGTTTTAGTCCATAAAACATTGTTGATTACCGATTAAGTCTTTCATAATGTAGAACCAGAATTTGTTTTTAAAAATATCTCAGTTATGTACTGTAGAAGACACAACTTCTGGGAGGTTTTTCTAGCTGCTTCAACTATGTAATATAGAAACAAGACTAGCTAATGTCCAAACACATTAGTATCATACCATCACCCATGGCTAATGTCCCTGGCAAGTGCAATTTATTTGAGTAGCTGCATGGAATATTTGTGAATCCATTGATCTCACCATCATGAAGAATGAAAATTCATTGAAAACACGAACCAAGACTAGTTATAGTAGATACAGTTTGAAAGGAATATATGTTTGACAAGTGTAGCGTTTTGATTCAACAAATGATTGGCCTTTAAAGAAGATGGATAATGTGCTTCTTTTTAAACTTAGCATGAGATTTAACTTAATATGGAGAAATCTCATTATCTGTGTGCCTGCAATACTTTTTCATTAGAAGTTTGTTCTGTCATAACTTGGTTTAGGAGGATAATAGATAAAATAATAATGGAAAGATAAATTTGAATGCTTGGACATTTATTGTGGAAAATAGGTGCTTCTGTGCCTTATCCAATGGCCATTGGTTGTACAGGGCAAAGAAGCTCCCCATCAAAGTTGAAAGCAAGACTTCTGAAATATACAATGGCGGCAAAATATTTTACATATATCTAGAGACTTCATGGGAGAAAGAATCTTGGTGTAAGGCCCTCCGTCTGGCTTCTTGTGATCAAAATGAAAAATTGAAATGGTTTTCCCAGTTGCATGAAGAGTTTCATAGTTATCTGACATCTTTAGATGCTGAATATTCTTCTTTTATGAAACCATCGGTAGGATCCAGTATTGAGGCAATAGATAGGGCTAGTAAGCCTGTTGGTATTCACTCAAAAGTTCGTCAATTTTTGAAGAAATTGTCAAGGAAGACTTCCAGAATTTGTCTAGATAATACATCAACTTGGTCTTCATTGTCGAGTCGTGAAGAAAAAACGAACAGTGAGAAGCTTCATGCCGGTAAAGATTCAGGTTTGTCAGTTAACTTGATGAAACCTGCTTCAGCAAAGTATTACAAGAGTTCTACTGAAGACAGTTCTCCTCCATTATCTTCAAACCAATCCTGTTCAGAGAGCCACAGTCATTTCTATGCTGTTGATTCTGATGAGAAGAATGGTATTGATGAGGGAATAATATGTTGGAATTTGTTGATTTCCCGGCTCTTTTTTGATGCCAAAGGCAGTGCAGAGTTGAAGAGATTTTTTCAAGCGGAGATTCAGGTCTTGTCCCATATGATTGATGAGTTTGAGAATATTTATTTTTGGGATGAGGGGGAAGGGAATTGATTTGTTAATTATTAAGTAGCAATGAAATTCTGATTCAAACTGGAATTTGCATAAAGGTTGTTATATCCCTCTAGTAATCAAGTTCGACTCTTTTTTGCTTTTCCAGTTGGTCCAGAAAATTAAGGTCATAGGTACAAGCTGAACTATGTCTGTTAAGCTTATTACGTTATAATCATGAAATAATTTTCTTTTTTAAATACATCCATAGAATTAATTTGACTGATTAAGGAATGAGGCATATGTCACTTGATTTATCAGAATAAGTGGAACTATGGTAATTTAGGTGTTTTGAAACTTGATGAATGCAAGGAAAGAGTAATGATCAGGTTGTTGGTGTCAATTGGGGGATTGGAGATTGTTTCAGCAAATGTGCTTTTCAATTTGCTTGCCACCCCATAGTAAACATGATTTTTTTATGAATACTTTGAAATATTTGTGGTTGTTTCTGTTTGTTGACAGAAACAATTGTCTAGTACGAGAACTCCCAGTTATATTGGTGAAGTCAACTTGACAGAATTCAGTACTGGAAGCATTCCTCCTTGTGTCACTGGAGTGAGGGTTCTTCCTTTGGAAATAAGTGAAGTATGGACCTTAGAAGTTGACATAGAATATGCTGGTGGTGCGCTATTAGAGATTGAAACAAGGCTAGAAGTTGGTGAGCTAGATCTCCATAAAGAGATAGAGGACTTAAATCCAGATTTAGGCAATGCTGGGGATGTCTCTTCGGATCTTCTTGAGGGTTTTGAATATTTGGGAAAACAATTGAACCTCACTGAAAGTTCCAGGGACTTACAAGAGCCAAAGGAGGATGGTGATGCGAATATTGGTCAGTATATGAATCAAATCAAACCCAAAACTTTGTGCTTATTCTATTTGTATGATCCTTTGCCAACTTACTAGATCATGGTGCATATAATTTCCATGAAAATGGGATTAATGAAACTACATGGGTAATTCTAAGTCTTGTTTTTAATTGACAATTTCTTTGACTGTTTTTAAAATTATAGTTGGTAACTTTCTGTAGTCATTTAACAAGTTTTCAGTCCTGTTTTTCTTTATAAAGCAATTCCTTGTGTATTCTTCTGTTTCTATGCCATTCTGATTGGCCCAAGGATAGTCAGTTGGTGCTGCTTGCTATCTTTTCCATGCCCATTGATAGTGAAAAGAAGAATCTGGAGATAGGTTAATAGAAGAAGAATAAGAGAAGAGAATCTGAGAGAAGATGAAAGTAACTTCCTGTAGTCATTTGAGAAGTTATCAATGCTATTTTCGCTTTGATTTGTATTGCAGACCTATCAAAGAGCTTTAGGAGATCTTCGTTTTCCTCAATCTCTGGATCCAGATGGAAGTCTGTGTTAAATTCTGTTGTCAAACATGTTTCACAGGTAAAGCCATCTATTTTATTCCTTATTTTACTTTTTAATTAGTTTTCTGTTCCTTTTAAATCTTTGGAGGCCCTTCCTCTGATATTGGATGTATCCTAGTCTAACAATATGATGCGGTTGTCTAAGATGGATTGATCCCTCAATATTTCCTATCACATCTATCCTGAGTTGGATAGCAATGCATGTTTGGAATTTTTGAACTGCTACTTATCATTTGATGATGTTTCATCCAAGTGTTTATTTTGTCCCATCTGATATTGTGGTGCTCAATCCTATTGTACACTTATAACATTAGTTTTGCTTACAATAACATTTTGGGGCTATGATTAGATGGCATTTACGGGCTATTCTGGTGAAATTTTCTAGAAGTTTACTCCCATTTCATTGTCAGCACGGTGACATGGAAATCAGGGCGCATCTCTCGGTCTATGTCAATGGATGTTAATTTTTGATGGATTACTGGGGGGAGGATAGGAAACTATATATTTTAATGGAGTGTAAGGGAAGAAGATTGACAGAATTTAGTAAAAACAAGTTAACACTACTGAGAGAATTTCAGGCTGACACTTAACTACTTCTTGAAGCTTATATTATGTCTACGTAATTCCGCTGGTCCTTAATATAGGATATATTTGGAGAGTTGATTTTAGTCATAAATATAAGACATATTTTTCAATCTTTTCTTAATTTACGTCTATTAATACTTCTTCAACAACAATAATAATAGGAGAAGGGGAAATGAGGGAATTAAGGAATATGACTATGGTGTTTTAAAAAATATATATCATATTAACTAATTTAACAAACTTCTTTAATTTATTAAATTAGGTAAATATGTCTTATATTAAAGACCAGATGGAGTACCCTACTTTTCTCCCAGACATAATATAGGCTTTTGCATTAAAGTGTCATAACATATATTTACAGTAGTTACATTTGGCATGTAATAAAAAATCTTCGAGACTTGCAATGTTTTGAATATGATGACTTCTTCTATGTTTTAAAACAGAATATGATGTCTTTCAACACCTTTTTGGGAGCTATGGCGACAACAATAACAAACCAACTAACACTCAACTAGAAAGCTTGAAAGTAGAAATGAATATAATACTTTTTTCCCTACCCTAGAAATATGTTCCTAGAGACACGAACTAAATATTTGATATCTTGCAGATGTTTTATTATTCCTTGGGCCAATCAAGCTGTGAACAACTTAAAATGTCACTCTTGAGGTAACTGATTGTTTTTTGTTGCAAAGGTGCCTCTCTCTTTGGCAGTAAGAGTAGCATCCCTCAGAGGTACATTGCGTATATACATAAAGCCACCTCCGTCTGATCAATTGTGGTTTGGTTTCACATCAATGCCTGATATAGACTTCAACCTGGAGTCATTTATTGGGGATCGCAAGATTACCAATGGACGTGCTGCTTCTTTCCTGATCAAACTGTTGAAGGTATATGATTTTTTCTGTATGTTTTGGAACAATCGATACATCTTTCTTTGCAGTGGTTGTTTAAGATTATCAAGTTTCAAATTATATTGTTCATTCACAAATTCCCATGTGTTTATCACTTAATTTAGTTACAAATAATTCATATGTATCATCAGTATAGGTAATTATTTACAAAGGAAATTCCTTTGGGAAGACAAGGACTGGTTGAATGAGCTTCTGCTTTCGGATTATCTGGCTTTCCTTTTAAGTTGTTCTGTTTTTTAATTTCCCTCACATTCCAGAAAGTTAAACTTGTGTTCAAGTATGTGGCTAAAGATTGCTGTTAAACTTGTGTTCAAAGTAAGTGACCTTACCAATGAACTTCTTGACTTCGTTTTTCCTCTCAATGCCCTCATGCATGAACCAGTGAAAAATTACACTCGAAGGAATACATTCGTCAGAAAATTTTAGAATTTCTAAAGTTAAGATGTAGCTCCCCTGTGCACATAAATTATGATAATCATGACAGATTTGATCTGCAGCTGTAGCTTTCCACTCAGTTATGGATCTGAACGATCTGATGTTAGGATTAGAAATTTAGAACATAGAGAGAATGTTATCTTCTAGAAAGACAGAAGAAAGGGTAGCTATGTAATATATATAACAAAGAGAGATTTTATTCCTTCTTGTCCTTTTCTGTGGCAGGAGCCCTTCTATTTTGTGCAAATTTGTATGTATACATTTAAGAATTCCATATCACTGATATCCTGAATCTCTTGTCCTCTAATGTGCAGATAGGGATCCGGGAAAATTTAGTGCTACCAAATTGTGAATGCATTTGCATCCCATTCATGCAAGCAGAAAAAGATGACTGGGTTCCTTTTAAAGTTGCTCCATTCATGTGGACTAGCCAAACATCTGGAATTGAGACCCCCAATTTAATGGCAGCTAGTGCAAGGACCTCAACCGATGATCCAGAGCATGCTCCACAAAAGCCGAAAAATGCTGAAATTAATCAAGAACCAGCAAACAAATCAATAGATGCTCCAGGAGTCCCATCAAGTTCCTTTCGTAAAGCAGGTAGCGCGGAAGAATCGACAACATTGTTGTTTGAGGAAGAAGAAAGACCAGAAGAAATGATAGAGTTGAAAGAGCCGGTTTCGTCTTCAATTGAGAAACTTAAACCTCAAGAAACCAAGGACTCTAGAGAACCTAAATCACCTTTGTTACAGAATGTTATGTCACAAGACATTAGGGAACAGAAGATGGATGACAGTTCATCCTCATCAACGCCCAGGATGAGTGGTGCCGTGTTGCAGAGACAAGATACTATGGATGAGACAAAGCCTTTGAAAATGGGGAGAAAAGAAAAGATGAAAGTTCTCCGGAGGAAGATGAGTGAGAAATTTGAGGAAAAGAAACGTCACATTGGAGAAAAGAGCAGGAACTTCGTTGACAAGATGCGAGGATCCAAAGAATCATAAACAAAGTAAAAAAAAGAAAGAAAGAAATAATATATGTGCATATAGTGTTAATATCAGTTGTAACAAGTTTGGCCAACCGGGTCTTCTACAAAGGCTGAATTATTTGACTCTTAAATATTATTGAAGTGACATTGTTATTTTTCTATTTGTGTATTCTCTACCAGATTCTATTTGTGATATTATAGTTGAAATTCGGATCACTCAACGGAACCTGAGATGCACCCCAAAGTTCATAAATTAAATTCTGAACGAACGAACTATGAAGCATGAAGGAACAAAGTCATGCTCTGAACAAAAATTTTTCACTAGAAACAAATGCATAGTCAAACATAGGTCTTGAACAATATTTCCCCAACACCATTTAGGACATTGAACCATCCAACAGCTTTAATTGGAAATAAACAAGAATTTGCTAGCCCTCAAAGAGATTTCAACATTTATACAACAAGTATAGCATAAATTGTGACCAGTGTATCAACCTTATTTTATCATTTTAAAAGGCCTCCACCAATCATTTCGTGAATAAGTTTTTCAGCCTTCGCATTCTTGCTTTTTGCTAAAAGAGCATGAAGAAGTGTTCTGTATGATACCAGATCAGGGGGACAGCCATTTGCTCTCATTTTTGGGAGTAAGGTCATAGCTTCATCAAACAAGCCTTTTCTACAAAGCCCACTGATCATAATGTTATATGTGTACACATCTAGACAACAGCCACTGACCAAAAGGTACTGAAAAATATCTCGAGCATCATTTAGTCTACCACCTTTGCACAAGCCATCGATAAGTATATTGTATGTGCACACATTAGGTGAAATTCTCTGGGCAACCATTTGCCTAAATAATGCAATCCCTTGATCAAGATTTTGACTATTGCAAAATGAATCTAACAAAATATTATAGGTGACTCTATTAGGGGTCTGACCACTTTCTTGCATCTCAAAAACAAGATCTCGCACATCTGACATTCTCCCCAATTTGCACAAGCCATCAATAAGAGAATTATAAGTTATCACATCAGGAACCAAGCTTTTATGACACATTTCTCTAAGGAGATCCAAAGCCACATCGACCATTTTAATCTTACAAAATCCGTTGATCAGTATACTATAACTAACTACATCAGCTACTAAACCACTTTGAACCATCTTATTGAATACTTCCTTTGACTCACTCACATTATTCATCCTACAGTATCCTTCCATTAAAGAATTGTATGTTACCACATCAGGTCTCTCACCCCATTTCATCATCCTAACAAACACTGTTTGGGCTTCTATAATCTTCCCTTATTTACAAAACGCATCAATGAAAATATTAAAGGTATAAACACCTGCTTTAATGCTTTTCAATGCCATTTCATGGAGCAAGTTGATAGCCTCTTTCCACTGTCCCATAATGCAACAGCCATGGATTAGGGAAGTATAAGTAATAATAGTTGGCAGAATTCCTTGATCAATCATTGTTAAAAACAGTTCATGCGCCTCAATGACACGTTCACATTTGCAAAGACTATCTATGATAGTATTGTACATGACAACTTCCGACTTAATTCCTTTCCTCCCCATCATATGGACCAATTTAATGGCATAACTTATTTCCCCTACTTTACACAGTCCATTTATTAAAGTTCCATAACTATATCCATTTAATTTAAATCCTTTAGCTATTAAATCATCGCAAAAGTCTAGTGCTTCCCCAACCCTGTTACTAACACAGAGCCCTTTCAATATTGTATTCAAAGTTACCGTGTCAGGTTGAAGACCCATCTTGAGAATCCTCCCCAATGTTGAGAAAGCAGAATTCGTCTGACCAATATTGCAGTAACAGTTTATCAAGATGCTCAGTGTAACTAAATCAGGTGCAAACCCCTTGAACTCGGCTTGTGCAAATAATGAGATCGCAATTCGATATTGTTTAGCCTTAGCAATTGATCCTAACTGCTTTGTAATTTGGAAGATGGAAGTCGGGGGAAGCATATGGAGTAAGCGATTGAATGAGGCGACGGCGTCGTCGATGTTGAATGCATTTAAGGTTTGGGAATGAGCAAACAACTTGGGATTGAGGGGATAATAGAAAGAGGGAAGCAAGAGAGACGAAGAAGGTGAAAGAAAGTGAGCAATTTTAGGGAATGCGTACCTTGAAACTGGAGGAAAACGGCGGACAAAATGCATGGCAAAGCAGATGAGGCACGAGCACGGCGAACTCAGACAGCTTCGAATCGAAGTCAATGCAGAGAAGAAGGATTCAAGGGTTTTTCTTGCCCAGTGGTTTTCTCGGGGTGTGTAAAAATATTAAAAATAGTGGAAACGTTGCTGACATACAGAAGAAGTACCATTAATTACCTCACTTGATGAAATGATTAATTAATTAATGTGTAACTCATCTATCTAATTTCAGATTTTTTTTAATGACGTCTAATTTTAGATTCTCTTCACTCATTTTTCCTCTTATTATTTACCTTACTATATACTGCTCAATTTTTTAAATAATTAATATGTTCATATTTTATTGTGTTAATTTGCTTGCATGATGGTGTGTGATGGTCATGGATATGGTATTTGCCAAACTGTTTTTATATAGGTAAAAAGATAGGAAAAAAATTTTAAAATTATAAAATTTTAAATCAGGTTTGTTATTTAGAGTTAATAAGAGAATAATAAAATTTGATAAGCAATTTCACAACTCATTTTTTTGAGAAAATCTCTAATTTAGAATTTTACAATTTCAAAATTATTTTTCTGTCTTTTTCTCATTTATATACTCCATTTGGTCTTTAGTATAAGACTCATCTTGTAGTTCAATTTCTTCATTAAAAATGGTCTTATATTAAGGATCCAAGAGAGTAATAGATTTGACATTTTAAAAGAAAAAATCTCTCTATATACTTGTATAATATAGGAAAAATTACAGAAAAATAACCTTTTTTTAACCCCGTAAAAAAAACAGTCTCAAAAACACAAAGTTGTTAATAGCTGAAAAAACATAATGAATAGCCATGTAAAAATTGTAAATAACCCGAAAGAGTGACTTTGTTATTAGTAAACAAAAATTGTTAATAAATAATAAAATATAACGAATAAAAGTGTAAAAGTTGTGATTTACATGAAAGAAGCCCTTGCTTATTTTACAAAAATGGCTTCAAGGTCAATGATCTTTAATCAGTAGAATAGTGTGAACCAGAATGTAATTACGAACTTGAACAAGAACTCTATAGGTTTCACAGAGAAAATGCCACAAGTTACAGGAAAGTAACATCTCAATCTTCTCAATGCACAAGACTCTCATTAGGTGGGATCTGAGAAGGGATAGATGTACATAATCTTACCCTCAAAAGCGGAGGTTGTTTCCAGGATTTGAATATTTTATAAAGCCTTAAAAAAATCATGTGTAATACAAGGAATCACTTATTTGATAATTTTTAATCATATGGATTACACAATGTGTCCTATAGAATTCTAGCCTTACATACACTTGGATACTTAGTGCCTTAATTTATAGAACTTAAAATCAGATGCACGATTCATGTTGTGCTTCCAGAAAAAATGCATTATTCATGAATCTTCAATTTAATTTACAGTTGAAGCCATATACCCTTTGTGTCTGTGTCTATTTTTTCAACAGATATATAGAAGTTTCTTTGAATTTATAATGGCAGGCATGAATCTACATTCTGTTGGTAATGGCAAGCATAACAGAAATTTAAAATTGCAAAAGTTCACCGATCCTAATTGTAGATCTATCAACGACGTTTGAATCAAGTTAGAAAGAATTGTACCTTTTGTGTTTTGCTTTCCGATCTCTAGGACCCAACATCTCATATCAGCTCCCTTTACTGGTATCCACATGAATATCACTCCAACACAGACAACATGTTAGCACCTCCAAAATGTCTCCCTAGGGTTTTCTTTCGGCTCCTTCTTTCTCATCCGTCCTCAGATTATACTGCCCCTTCGTTTTATAACTAATAAGAGCTATATTGGATCTTTCAAAAATAATCTTAATTATTTTGAAATCAATTAATACTTAATTGCTTTGATGAGCTAATTAAATAAATTCGGTTTAATTAAATCTGTCCAATAGTTTTAATTTAACCTATTTATTTAATCCGAATAAAAAGCCAATGGAATTAGATTTAATTTATTTTTTTAAAATTAAATATGAGATATTATATCTCTATCAATGTTAGTCATT
This sequence comes from Inga leiocalycina, assembly GCA_963242795.1. Taxonomy (NCBI): domain Eukaryota; kingdom Viridiplantae; phylum Streptophyta; class Magnoliopsida; order Fabales; family Fabaceae; genus Inga; species Inga leiocalycina. The sequence goes on along the minus strand of OY725320.1, from coordinate 80,501,792 downwards.
TAATCTATTAAATAAAATTAAATATGAAACCAACACTACTTAATAATAATAATATTATTATTATTCTTTTCACGAATCTTATATCATATATATATAGGTATGAAATTTGTCCAATCTAAATTAAACATTGTATTCATTGAATCTCAAACACATGTTAGATTAAATGAACTTGGACATTATAGCTTGTGTTGGGCTATTCTTGTATGCAACCCTGTAGGCCCATACGAAGTTTGCAGTGGATCAATAACCTCATTTACCCACAAGTCGCAAGCGGTATCTAGTAAGATATTACGATTATCCAATTCATATGAGGATCGTTAACAATATGCAACTTGTCATACAACTATGTCATGTCCCTTTTGTCACACGATATTTCAGCCAATGATGAGGCATAGATAATGTCATCCTCTTATTCCTGACCATTAGTTTCTCGACTCCTGAGGAGTTTGACAATAGAAAGGAAACTCATTTCCATCGTAGTTTGGCCATACATTTCTCAGGCTTACTCATCGAGGGCCCCAGTAATATCTCTTTACTAATGTGAGGGACAAATCTCATCTTAATCATTCACATTTCTATGCATGAAAACCATCAAGCCCGACTACAGCCTTTATCATCACCCAGTCAAAGGTGACTTTTGACTAGGTTAAGGCTTAACGACTCTCATGTAGGAATTGATGATGATCTAGGTTGAAGGGCATAGTGAAATGGTTATACATGAGATAAGCTTAAGACTTGATCCATTATTAGTGCAAAATGCTATATTTGACATCAGTTAAAAATGTATTATCACTACAGCATATAGGAAGTAGTAAAAATTGGAGTAGCTGAAAATAGATATTATGGCGTCAGTTACAAAAGACCTAACGTCATAAAAGAATATAGTACGACATCAGTTACAAATGACATGACGCCTTAAAGAAATACAAAAAAAAAAAAAAAATTGGTTTACCCTAGGCATCACCATGTCACCAGTCGGCCACTGCCGTTTGGTCGATCATTTATCCCTGCCAACTCACCTCTAAGGCTCCTAGTGTCCATGTCAGCGCCTTGTTCAAGTAATAAATTGGATGCATTTTGTGACAAAGGGAGGATTTGAACCCTTGACTTCATGCGCGTATTGATATGCCTTTGTCAATTGAGCTGTTATGAATCTACAATCTTTATTTACAAAATTATAAATATATATATATATATATAATATTTATTTTTAATTTTGTTTTTTCATGTAATTATTTATTAGTACTTAATATATTATTTATTCAAAAATTAAAAAATAAATATTTTATAAAAAAGTATTTATTTATATATTTTAATTTTGATTTGTATTTAATATTTATATTTTTTTTATTTATATATAATATTAGTGAAAAACTCACATATTTTAATAAAAAATAAGCAACAATGATTTTTATATCTTTATTTTATTATTGTATTTATTTTATAATTTTTATAATATAATTTGTTAGAAATTATTGACAAAAAAAATGACATCCCTAACTTCATTTTTTTTTTGGTAGTGAAAGGACCTATATTATGATGTCGGTTAATAAGGACCTGACACAGTAAATGAATAAATATATTACAACATCATACTTAAATATAATTGATGTCACAATAGAAGGTAATTATTTAATTGATTATGATATTCGTTCTTATTTAAACTGATGTTATATTTGCATATTATGGCAACAGTTATAATCATAATTGATGTTGTATTAGGAATATAATTTTTTTAGCACGTTAAATTTATATAATCCCTCATTTAAGGACATACTTCATATGCAACCAACTAATGTACAACTATACAAATTTTCAGCTTAAAAAGGGTCATTTTAATGTAACTATAATATTGTTATTTCTAAAACTTTGTTTTCATTCTTTAATTAAAATTTTTAAATGTTATATTTAAAATATATATTTATTTTTCAATATATATATATATATATTACAAAAAAATTTCAAAACTTAATTTAAATCTTTTTAATTAACTATAGTGTCTGGTATGGCAGCTGTTTGAAGTGCACTTGATATAAAAATATTATAAACCTAATTATGACATCGGGTGCTTATATAATTGATGCCATAATGTAAACTATGGCATCAGATAAACTTAAAACAAAAGTAAAAATATGACATATCCATTACCGCTTTGGTTCTTCAAGTAACTCATGTGAAATCATGTAGTTAAATTAGTGTTTTACACTAGTGCATGCAGTTTTCTCAGAGCAGGTTGGTCTAGTACCTTGTACTCTTACAAGCGCCCTAGGCTTTGATTTGTATTTCTATACCTTATCAAAGTCATACTGGTCTCATTTCATTTTTTCTCCCCTATAGATGACCGACTAGGGAAATTGAGGGCAATCTTTATGATTTATCAAAGGAGACAGTTATCACAATGAACATGCGAATAATATGATAACAAAATGAAAAAATACATTAAATAATATTGTTCAAAGTACAATGATTGGCCCCTAGGGCACAATTTCCAATACATTCATCAAAAGAATAGTTGAAAAAATACTCAGTAAGCTGAATCATACACCTTTGAATGTTGCTAAGCATCCTGTGGGATTGGAGTTTCCTTTATTAGACATGGAATCATTGTTGGGTACCCAATCAGAAAAAGATGTGAGGGTTGTTGGAATCCATGGAATTGGAGGAATAGATGTGAGGGTTGTTGGAATTCATCAAAAGAATAGTTGAAAAAAATACTCAGTAAGCTGAATCATACACCTTTGAATGTTGCTAAGCATCCTGTGGGATTGGAGTTTCCTTTATTAGACATGGAATCATTGTTGGGTACCCAATCAGAAAAAGATGTGAGGGTTGTTGGAATCCATGGAATTGGAGGAATAGGTAAAACAACCATTGCTAAAGCTCTTTATAACCATATCTCTAACCAATTTGAGGCCAGCACATTCATTGTAAATGTAAGAGAAATCTCAAAGCAAAAGTTCAGCTTAGTTCAATAACAAGAAGCTCTTCATTCTGAGATACTAAACTACAGAGACTTAAAAATCTGCAATATAGTTAGGGGAATGAACCTCATAAAGAATAGGCTTTGTTCTAAAAGAGTTCTCATAGTTCTTGACGATGTAGATTCGATGGAACAACTTGAATCATTGGTTGGAGAAAACAGATGGCTTGGCTCAGGAAGTGGAGTCGTCATAACAATTAGAGATGAACATTTGTTAATTGCTCACAATATTAAAGCAGTCTACAAAGTTAAGGAATTAAGTTATGATCATGCTCTTGAATTGTTCAACTGATATGCCTTCAAAAAACCATATCCCCCCACAAATTATGAGAACCTTTCATCTCACATATTAAGCTACTCCAAGGTTCTTCTGTGATGCCTCAAATCACAACAACCAAATACTTAACCATAGTATTTCAAATATCGTCAATAATGATGTTCAACATCCAAACTATCAAAATACAAATCAGTTCAAATAAAACCCCCGTCTCAATGTTAAATCAAATCCTCAAAATATTCCAACAAAATAAAATGCGGAAGTCTTAGGGTCATGTGATAAGTCCTAATTCTACTAGTATTTCCATAGCTTTTTGAGAGATTTTATTGAGAATATCATGCTTGGAATGCATTTATCATGATTAATTGTGATTAATGATAATTTTGTGGAATTAATGATTAGAAGAGGTTAATTCATACATTTTATAATTTCTCTTAAGTGTTTGATTTGTGGAACAAATGGTATTACATTGATATGAATTGTTTTGTAGGAAACTTGGGAGAAATTAGAGTCAAAGTGCTGAAAATAGGAGGAGGGACTAAACCGTAAAGCCCAGAAAGTTTGCAGGCAGCAGAAAAAGGGACCAAAGTGCAAAACGTAGAAAGTTTCTGAAGTCCGAATGCAATTTTCCCCAGCATCCAGATTTCATCCTCCGCCATCCAAATTTGCTGGAAATCAACCCAAAAGGCTCGACTCTTCATCCACAGGGACAACGGATCCATTCCACACTCACTCTCCCACTTACTTTTCTCTCATCTTCATTCTCTTCCTTCGTTCCTCATTTCCACCACCGATTCCATCGACTTTCACTTCCAATTTTTCGCTGCCATGGCTGGAGCTAAGATGGAGCTCATTGAAGCTGAAGTTCTCTCCATGTGTAGCTGATTCCATCGACTTCTTAGGAGCTGTAACCGAGCCTGAGCTATGGATTGTACAGGAGTCCAATTGATTGAGTTCGATTGGTTTGATTATTACATGTATTTCTCTGGTTGTATTTGCTTTTATGAATGAAACTCGATTCAGATTGGTTCATTGCAGTTCTTGTGTATTCAGATTAGGAATTCTCCATGAACAACGTTGTATCTCTTGATTTTGAGTAGGTTTGATCGTTCTCTTGTGAGTGGTTGCCATTTGAGTTTGATTTAACCGATTGATTCATGGTAGCTATCGTTTGATGCTATCTTGTGAGATTTTCGGTTATGTAGATCTTAATCTGATGCATGATTATTCTGCAATTCAGTCGACTCATATCATTAAAAGGCTAGGAAGGCAAAGTTACAACTCTTAGGAATCACATTTGTCATTGATTCATACTCTCATTCTCATCCCACACTGGCTGCCATCATTCCTCATTCTAAACCACAAAACAACATAAAAATTAGGAGTACCTTTAGGAAGAAAACATGCTATTTCAATGCTATAATTATCTTCTTAATTTGTGGTTCAATTGGTTTGCTAGGAATCTTAATATCCATTAGGCTCCTTAGAGACTCGACCTAGGCTAGATTACCACTTTTACTATAGTATAGTTTAGTTTAGTTTTCTTTGATTAACCCCTACGACAAGGTTAAATCATCATGGCAATATAAATGACATAACATGAGCTTTAGGAGTACAAAAGAGCCTTCAAGGCTCACTCCATAGGTGTCTTCCCTTGCTCCCTACTCGAACAATCACCTGAAAATGTTAATATATAGGGATGAGATTCCATGTCTCAGTAACTACTGAAAGTTTCTACCGTACACAAGCAAATCATATATGATAAAAAGAAAAAACTGATTACATATATATTTGTATATACCATAGTCCTCATACAAGACAAAAACAAATTTAATTATCATTATGTCAATCTGTATTTTCAGCACAACAGGTAATATACAATTATGCAATATGTAAGATGCAACTCTCTTATATCACCGTCCATCCTTATTCCACTGACTGGAGCCATAGGCTAACAAATAGTCCAACAGAAAATCGTCCATTTGACTGGATTGTCCCAAGCTCGCTAATTCTTAAGATACACCAGGCTAAAGGTGTAGAGCTTAAATCTGGACTATGGCTCCCCTCCTTAAAAGAACATAACTCAAGAAGTGTCACATGTCCCACAGCTCCAATACAATCCCGGCCAAAGAAAAACATGGAAGAAGGGGCCCTGACAAGTACAATCTACTGTGCACCGAGTGATGGCATACCACGTGATAGAAGATCTCAACATACAAATTCCTCCTTACTCCAACCCATCACAGATGCAACCGCCATAATAATAATAAATATAATATCATTAAAAGACAAGGTACAATAATTCATGCTTCCATTCGTATCAAATATCATCACATATTCAAACATGCTAAAGAGGAAATAATAATCCAATAATACATTAATTATCATTAAATTATTAATTATTTGAGTAAAATGAGTTATAGAGAAATTTACTTGTAACACTACTTATTTGAGAGTTTACAATACATACACATATACATATAATTCATTCCATTTTTCTTTTATAAAAAAAATAGTCATTCACAATCATACACAATTCACAAGTATATGAAAGAATATTCATAGTTACTTGATACTCTCTAGCTCACAAGTAGTCACACAATGAATTACTCCATAGCTCTCAATGAGAGTCTACAAAGTCATAAATGAGAATAACTATTAATACATACATGTGTGTGTAAGTATAACCTAAAACTCTTCTCTAGTAAACCTAAGCCCTTAGAACTCGCCTATAGAATTAACCATAGGCACATGTGTGAGGTATCTTTCAGCATATTCCTTTTGTATTTTATATATGGGTCTTTATATATATATATATATATATATATATATATATCCACATGAAACCAAATGATAATAGCAAATTTTTGAAAGCAAAACAATTTTACCAAACTCTCACATATATACAAATACTATATACATGTAAGGAGTGAAGAAAAACAACGTCAGTGGACTTGTTAAGTTATTATATATATACATTTTTTTAAAAAAATGAAATCACGATAAATGAATAAAAATATTTCAACATATATATCCATCAAAATTAACCAAGAAAAAGGGTGAGTAGGAAGAATGAATAACATATACAAACTAAGAAAAAGACAAAAGAAGGGGTTATGGAGAAAAAAAGGGGGGATAGATGTGTATACATAAACTCACGCACACCATCAGTAGCAAGAAAAGGGGTTTTGTGGTTGGTAGGATTTTGAGAGAATTGATAATCATAAGACCACTAGGAAAAGAAAAGGAAAAAGAAATGGAGTGAACAACACGTGGTGATGAAGAGGAAATATATGTGTGTGAGTAGGGACTCAAAGGAAGATAGCTCATGCTTTTGTGAATAAATATGACATCCATAATGAGTGAAAAGACTAAGAGGGAGGGTATATAAAAAAAATTAAAAGGAATAATCAATGAGGGTTCATAGGTCTTTGAAGCCTTACAAACACAAGTATTATGGTGAGATAAACAATGTGAGGTTATGAATCAGAAGAACAATCGATCAAAAAAAAATCAAAAGGACAAATATATATATACATATACCTACCAACTCTGAATCACGAAGAAGGAAGAGGGTGAGTAAAGCGGTGTCATACACACATACTTGTATACACCTACAGTTGAAAAGACACCCAACAATAAAGAAAAAAAATGTGAGAGTGTGTTGGAAAGCTTGACTTGATAAGATCAAAAGCTAGGAAAAAGAAGAAGAGAGCAAGGTAGTGCACCTTGTAGTGATGCGGCACCGGATGTTCACATGGAGAGAGGGAAAAAAAAGCTTTTATAAAGATAGGGTCAGGGTTCACCCCCTTTTTTTAATCATTAGAATAATAATAGTATTTTTGTTTTCAAACAGCAAACTTTTTTTTTTCTATATCACTTTCCAAATAATAAGGTAAGTTTACACACATACTTATATGTTAAAATAATTATTTTAAGGAGGTATTTCATTTTTATATATATTTATTTTTTTAAAGTAGAAATCTTGTTTTTTTTGCAACTTTATTCTACCTTTTAGATTATTAATTAATTTATTCTAACTCTTTAACTAAATAAAACTTAAGCTACAATTAACTCTAAGCCCCAAAAATTTAAGGATGTTACATCTTTCATTGGCTTTAACTGTGTTGGGATCTTACTTATTTGGGAGGAGTATAGCAGAGTGGAATAGTGCAATACACAAATTGAAGAACACTCTAAGCAAATAGATTTCCAAAGTGCTTAAGATCAGCTTTGGTGGGTTGGAGGAAAATGAGGAGGCCATATTTCTGGATATTGCATGCTTTTTCAAAGGAGAGGACAAAGAGTATGTGAAGAAGATCCTAGAAGCTTGTAGCTTGCACCTGGATATTGGAAGGGAAGTTCTTGTGGACAAGTCCCTTGTTACTGTTGATATGAATAAGCTTTGGATGCATGACTTGATTCAAGAAATAGCCAAAGAAATCGTTCTCTCTGAATACCCCAAAGACCCTAGCAAACGTAGCAGATTATGGTTTTATCAGGATGTTCTTCAAGTATTGATGGAACAAAAGGTACTCTCTCATCTTAATTACTCCATTTGGTCCTTGATATAAAACATATTTACCTAATTTGATTATATTAAGGGAGTTGGTTAAGTTAGTTAGTATGATATATATTTTCTAAAACACCCTAATCATTTTTCTTAATTCCTTCATTCCCTCTCCTTTTTGATTAGCACTGAGGGAGCATCAATAAAGGTAAATTAGAAAAAAATTAACAACTATGAACAATATGTCTAATATTTAGGACTAAAATCAACTCTCTAAATATGTTTTATATTGAGGACTGGAGGGAGCAGAACCTATTTCAACTATAAAACACCACTAATCAACTACTCCCCCCCCCCAAAAAAAACAAATACATGTCTTAATTCATATTAGATACAGCACAATACTTCAAATCATACCAGAATGTATTGAAATTATGTATTCATGTATATAGACAACTCTGCTCTTAATGATTAGGATTTGAATTTACTAAACTTTTGTTTAAAATATGTCTAGCTAACTATTCTTACTCATGGATGTGTGTAACCAGGAAAGTAACAACATAGAAGGCACAAGGCTAGACATACCTGAAACTGAAAGGGTGAAGATCAATGGCAAAGCCTTGGAGAAGAAGAAGAAACTTAGAATTCTTATGGTTGATAATGCAAACTTTTCAGGTGGTGTTCCATATCCGTCTGATGAGCTAAAGTTAATTGATTGGCCAAAATATCCATCTTCAACTCTGCCACCAAACTTCCATCCAAAGAGGCTTGTTTCTGTAAAGATGAATCATAGCAGCATCAAGTATTTATGGAAGGGAGTTAAGGTTTGAAACTTCTGTTTCTGCAATTCAAGTTTGCTACATATAATTGAAAAGAAAATTTAAAAAGATGTTCTTAGAAGTAATATCTCCCACATAAAACTCAACGTCTGTTTGGATATGTTTTGCTTTTTTAATCCAGTTCATCACATTTTAACACTGATGATGTTTCAGATATTTTGAGATCTGAAGTTTTTATACTGTAGCAGCTGCAAATATCTCTCAGAAATTCCAAACTTCTCATTGACTACACACACATAAATGTCAGGTACATATGTTGTTTCATTGATGAGTTGTGCTCTTTGTTGTTGCTTGGAAGGATTCAATGGCACTAGGTATGCTCATTAATGTTCCTTCCAAAGGAGAGTTTGTAATTTTGGCAGCAATAGGCACAATAGAATTTTTTTTTTTTTTTGGTTACTAGAAATGCTCTATGATTGTTCATATTTGAGTAATAATTTCTCATTTTCATTGTTTTGAGTCTCTATCAATGTCATCGGTAATTAGCTGACTCCATCTATGTGAAAATAGCAAGTGGGTTGTAAGGCAAAACAGAATAATGTAGTAATGCACATATAACACTTTTATGGTTTGTTTTAATGGAGGGGACGAGAAGAAAAATTTTAATGAATTCTATTAAGAAATTGGAGAACTGAGATTAGAAGCTTTTAATTAATTTTTTTTACTCTTTTATCTTATACCTCTTTATTAAAATTTTATAACCAAACTTCTCCAATTTTATGTAACAGTAGCAAAAAGCCCATGTTTTTGTTAAAAGTGCAAATTCACCTTCGCATGTTCACGATCATTTCAAAATTCCTCACAAGTCATAATCCATTTTCTTTTACAGATCATTACGTACAGTCATTGCTTCTGCAGTATAGCTAGCTTCCAAAAGTGAAGCATTTAACTCTTCTAGTGTCTTGTAGAGATTCACTAACTGAAGGTAAGAATGATTTCCTGCAGAAAACATATGAAATCTACCATAGATCTCAACCAGACTCCAACCACATTCTTTAACCAATCCTTCACTAGCTATCAATTTTCTCATCATATGTGCCTCATTCCACTTTCCCAAAGATGTATACAAATTAGCCATTAACACATAATTTCCAGATCTTCCCAGACCTAAATCCAACAATTTAGCAGCTGCCACCTCTCCCAGCTCAATGTTACCATGAATCTTACAAGCATTAAGAAATGGGGTCCAAGCTTGTTGTCGTGCTTTGAGTGGCATGCCCTCGACGAAACCTAAAGCTGAATCAAGCCGACCGACTCGACCAAGAAGATCAACCAGGCAAGTATAATGTTCTACTGTAGGATCTATTCCAAATTCCTCCTTCATGTTTTTGAAATAGTTCAGTCCTTCTTCCACCAATCCTGAATGGCTACAGGCATTTAAAATGCTAGTGTAAACAATTGCATCAGGTATTAAATCTTCTTCCTTTAGCATTTTATGGAAAAGGCTTATAGCTTCTTTCCCCATCCCATGAATGGCATAACCATTTACCATGGAAGCCCAGACTACTAAATCTTTATCCTTTACTCTCTCGAATGCGTCTCTTGCTTTCTTGATGCTTCCACATTTTGAGTACATGTGTATGAGGGAGGCTTGGATTCTCTTATCGGTATCGAACCCGTGTAGCAAAATGTATTCTTCAATCTCTTGTCCCATGCTCAGAGATCCCAGATCAGCACAAGCCGAAAGAACTGTGGCAAGGGTTGCTACATTTGGTCCAATATCTGTCCTAAGTAGCTTTCTAAATAGTTCCAATGATTCCATAGGATGGCCTGAAGAAGCATAGGCTGCAATAGTAGATGTCCATAATGAAATGTTTTTTTCATTGACCAGATCAAATATCCTTCTAGCAGATGAAAGGTCACCACATTTTGCATACATACTTACAAGCGCATTTTCTATGGATTCCTCCTCATCACATCCACTTTTGACTATAAGAGAGTGAACCGATGAAGACAACCGAAGATTTCCTACTTGTAAACAACCAGAAGCAAGATTCAAAAACACAACAGAGTCTATGTCAGTACTTTGACATTGCATTTGATGAAATACTCTAAATGCTTCACCAGTATTCCCAACTTTAAGAAAACCACCTATAATAGTTGTCCAAGAAATCAATGACTTATCATGCATCATGTCAAAAACTTGGCATGCTCCATTTAATTGACCAAAATGTATATACATACTCATCAATGAATTGGTTAATGAAGTCTCAGAAAATTCTAGCCCATGTTTGATCAAGCAACAGTGTATTGATAGCCCCAGAAGAAGATACTTATTGGCAGCAGTTAGATTGGAGTAACCTGACAAAATGGAAACAAATGTGGAAGAATTCGGTTCAAAACCACAAACCCACATTTCTTTCAAAAGAATCAGTGCTTCCTCCATCCAAGGACCACGACAGTAAGCACAGATCATGGTGTTCCAGGAGATGACGCTTCTCACAGGCATTTCATCAAATACAATGCGTGCATGAACCATTTCAGAGCATCTGGAGTACAAATCAATGAGAGCGGTTTGAACAAAAGCATCTTGTTTATAGCCAAGTTTCAGTACACGACCATGAATCTTCGTTCCATCTCGAAAAGAAGCAATCTTTCCACAGGCCTTGAGGACCAGAGGATAAGTGAAGCTATTACCAAGAACTCCATTGCGAGCCATGGAAGAGTAAATCTTTAGTGTTTTTGAGAATAATCCATTGTTGGTGGAGTCTCGAATCATAAGGTTCCATAAGTACAGAGGCTTTTTGAAATTAGAAAGCGATGAAAGACGCAATGGCATTTAACTTTCTCAGCTCATTGGCATGGTTTTCCCTTCTTTTTTATATCAGGACTCAGAAGCTGTATTTACAGCTTTGCCTCATGCGAGAGAAGCAGGAAGATGAAAATGAAGCAAATTCCAGTTCTGTGAATTTGTCTATTGCAGACAAAAGTACTTGATTCTTACACTGCTCAAAGCGTGCTTTGAAGTTTCAAAGCAGAGTCGTTAATTAACGAACACCGTTCAGGGGAAACAAGTTTTGGAGGTAAAATTGTGTCAAGCGTTGGCTATAGTGGGAGATACGAGATTGCCATAACTCAACACTCAAGCCACAATCTAATCTAAATCTAAATATATATTACCTCCGGTCCTAAATATAGAATAAAGTTTGTAGTATAATTTACACTACAAACTTTATCTTATATTTAGGACCAGAGGGAGTATGAAAATTTATTGTGTTTATTTTTTTTTGGGCCAAATTTATTGTGTTTATTTGAGTTGCATTATTTGCGTTCATTACTGAAAATTTCACTTTTAACGGTTTCGAAAAGAAAAGGCTTAAGTTACGTGGCTAAGGATCCTGTCTTTTGTGTTACCTCTATTGCCAAGCAAGAAAATTCCAATTCAGACAATGAATTTCATCTTTTGTTTTATAAGAAAAAGAGGGGAGGAATTAGGAAAAACTAAGAGAAAATCTCTCATTAAAAAGTTCATTGGTGGAAAGGATTTTTTTATACTATCATTCAATGGTTTGAGATTCACGCCCGTTTCTTCCAACACAAGTTTCTCCTATCAACTCTAACTCAAGACCTAAATGGATATAGTAGGGTTTTATACTGTTAGACCAACTATATATTGGTGAAATGATATAAACAAGAGTACCAGTACTAGTGTGCATACAAATTTATCAAGTCCTTCCCTCTCATAAAATTTCTAATGAAGGGCTTTTCCCAAATTTTGCCAAACAAGAAATATCTTAATAAATGAAGTTAAGTATTTGAATTTTGTGGGGTAAAAAAAACTTGTTAAGAGAACTTCCTTCAATTAGGCTAATAATGCATAGGTTCTAATATCTCCAATCCTAAATATAAGAATTAGTTTATAATGTAATTATATTCTTTTAAAAAAATTCAATTGACAGAGGAGAAGATATAGTTTATGTGCTTCCCTGGGGCGAATGGGATTCTGCCAAGCTAGGAAGATGGTTTCATCGAGAGGCTATAGATCGTATCCTTTATTCCCATCCTCCCTGTTATGACAGAGGAGAAGATAAGTATTTCTGGAAACCTTCTTCCAATGGTTCTTTTTCTGTTAGCTTTGCATATCGTTTTCTTTGTGCAGGTTCTCACATCTCAGATGATTTATTTTGGAGGAAGTTATGGAGGTGGCCGGTTCCTGAAAAGATCAAAACTTTCATGTGGCTCGTCGCTCATGGGAAAGCTTATACTGCACATCTCAGAGCACGAAGAGGTTTAGCTGACCAAGCAAGTTGTCCGTTCAACTGTGTCCAGGACGAAGATACCATGCACCTCTTAAGGGATTGTTCCAATGCTCGAGAGCGGTGGATCTCCATTGTCAACCCAATCCTGTGGAGTACCTTTTCAACCTTGCAAGGAACGGAATGGATTAAATGGAATTTGAATCATGAAGCGAGCAGGAGTTTCACGAAGAAGATAAACTGGGCTACTCTATTTGGCTATGTGTGTTGGGACATTTGGGTAGCTCGTTGCAGGAAGCTCTTTGGGGACGATTCGGGAATTGACTTCCAAAATGCACATGCTAGTTTATTTCGGGCCAGCTGGGATATGGAACTAGCTTCCAATTGCCAGTTCTATTCATCGACTACAGGAGGAGGTGTCACTCGCAGCCAGCCAAGCTTTGTCACCTTAGAAACAGATGGCTCTGTTTTAGACTCTGGTCAGAGCGGATGTGCTGGGGCTATAAAGCTGGAAGATGGAAGATGGCTCTGTGGCTACATGAGTAAGCTCACTCAAGTTCCCCCGGTGGTGGAATCAAAATATTACAAAGGTTTTGGTCCTTACTGATTGTCTTGAGGCCATAAATCTTCTTACTCGGGGATGTGATGTGTCCTACCCCTTTAAGGAGGTTATTGATGATGCAAGACTCTGATTATCTAGGAATTGGCAGGACCAGATGCCCTATATTCCTAGAGAATACAATTTGTTAGCAGATCACCTTGCCAAGGCTACCCACACTATGAGCGAAACTTTTGTTCTCCTTGCTCACCCACCACCTTCCTTTCGTGAGGCGGTCAGTGAGGAGGGATGATTAGTATTGCTGTTGTGCTTGTTCTCTCTTTGTACTAGTTCTGTATTGAATTAATGTAATCCAGTTTCCATTCAAAAAAAAAATTCAATTGACATACTTTGGAGGGCTAGGAAAATCTTATCCGGCTAAAACCATGGGAGCTTAAATTAACTTAAAATTAAATGATAAACCTCATGTATTTCCACATAAAACCAAATTTACATTTTAAATTCACCTTCTCTCTCTCTAACATTTATTTTAAAGCCATGATCAATGCTTGAACCTTGATCACTATTGACATATCTCATCTGACTCTTAATTAACAACTGAGTCAACCTCTCAAATGACTCAAACACACTTCATTTTCATTTCTTTCTATCTCACTTCTAGGAAGTGGGATGATATGTGGGAGTAAGAACATACATCTTGCAAGCATGTGGGTCCAAATATGCTGAGATTTGCCCAGAAACGGATGATTCAGTTGAGTGCTGCACAAGAAATTATAAACATCTTATAGAGCCATCTTTATATAATAATAATGAATAAGACTATTATGTACTTATTATAAATAGCTTTCAAGTAAGTTAATAACTCACAGCCCATAAATCTCTGGCATCAACAATAGTTCCTGGTTTGAGGCCTATATCAGACCAATATGTTGTCACTTTGGCTTTTGATGAGCTTCTGTTCCATAGGATCACTGCCACCTTGTAATCACTCAAAGGCCCTGCCCATACCTGTCACAATAAAAGATCATCACTTGTTGAGTATGCTCTGACCAACAATAACATATCGAATCAAATAAGCTTATAAGTTTTAATCTTTTTCAAATCATATTGTATCATTTTTATTTGAACATAAATTAAAAAGGAGAGCTCAATCTTAAAAGACTAGCCTATTAGGAGGGAAAGCTCCTTCAACTTATAAACCTCACTTCTCTTGTGTTGTGAGGCTCTTGGGACTCATAAATCATAACATTCTGACAACTTTACAATATACTCCTCCTGTCCTAAAGTAGGACAGGGTAGTAATATTTAGACAGCAGAACGTAGGGTGGCATAATAAACCGTGGAAGGAAAGTGGAAAAAGTGATATAAATAGTACCTCCAAACCATAAATGCTTTTCACCTTTCTCCCCTGAACCCCTAGCTCGTCTGCATCAAGATAACAAGATAGTAAGTTTTAAAGCATTTTATATTGAAAAGATTGCTGCTTTCATTTTTTGTATGAAGAAGAAGGATATGATATTATGAGAGTTTGATGATCTGTTCAGTTCATGCCTTGGTTTACGGCTATTACTTCCTTGTTGCTAAGTAGTTCATATGTTGTCTTATCCATATATCTAATATCACACCCAATCAATAAAGGAGCCTGCACAAACACACAAAAGCAAATACTTATAGGGAAAATCCATTAATTTTCTCAGAAAGTTTATTTATTTATTTCATTGTACCTTGGCTAATGCCCATATGCTGAAATGAGCTCTGTATTCTTCAGTTGTCATGCCTCCATTTCCCACTTCAAGCATATCAGGATCTGTTTCCAAATACACACATACATTGACATTGTCAGATCTATTTCCTCAATATGATATGAACAAAATGATTCACTCTAATTTCTCTCTCATCAATGCTTTCTTCAGTGGGTTATCATTAAACTCCCTCACTTTATTAAACCAAATGAACTTCACTTAGTACGAAATGTAGTATTGATGTTTAAGCAAGTTATAAGGCCCACATCGGAGAGTCTCACAAGTGAAATGTCATTTATAAGTTCAAAAAACTCTCCTTTCCAATACGGTAATCTTTGGGTAAGAGCACCTGATAACCTCGAAAAAAGCTACCCACAGAGGATCTCACTAGCAGGAGGCCAAATGAAGCTGCCCCTTCCCACACAAGCTAGTCTTTTGGGATTAGGATGTCTATTTGAACTACACAGAACAAGAGAGATTCATTACCATTCCATCCTCCAGGTCCAGCATAAGATGCCCATCTATCATTTTGATCTGCAAGAGACGTCATACTGAGAAACAAGTGACATAATCATTAGCACACAATGAATGTAACACAAAATAGATACATTGAGCATCAGATTATATATATATATGTGTGTGATTTGACGGCTAATCACCTGAACCAGTTATCTGTAATATCTCCTGTTGTTCTCCAGCTATTACCTAAGCTTCTGGCCCAAGTTGCTGGGTTTTCTCTTCCCCTGAGAGTTCAGAAAGCAACTCATGTTTTCACTCAAGGAAACAAAAAAAAAAGAAGTGTAGTTTCAGGAACCATAGAGAAACTGAGGGTAAAAAGTAATATAGAAGAACACTTACCATTCACAGATAGAGAAGAAGATTGGCCTTCCAGCTTTCAACAAAGCATGAGTCATTATGGGGTACCTGTAATTATTATGTCCCTCTTTAACTCAAACTGCTTCTTACATTTTCACTCAAAAGCTTTGAATTAAAATTCATACCTTATCTTTGGACTCAGACCATGCGTATCCTCACAGTTATCATACTTCAAGTAGTCTACTCCCTTCAGTAACATTTCAGTTAGAATCTTCTGTAAAAGTTTAAATATAGGCTAAACTCTACAAAACCCCTCGGAACTTTGAGTTAGTTGTAGACAAACCTCCTAAAGTTTCAAAGTTTCAATTTAACCTCCCTAAGGTTTTAATTTTTGACTTGGCATCCTACAGGTGAAAAAGAATTTAAATTTTGAAATATCATGTGTCATATGGAACTATCCTAAAATTTAGGGAGTTTTTTATCTCATAGCCTAAATTTATTTAAGCTATGCCATATGTCATGTCATCCTTATTAATCTAATGTGACAGTTTTTGCTACTAACTAACTTAACTGCAAAATTAACATCAGAGAGTTTAATAACGAAAATTCAAACATCTAGGAGGTTAAATTTAAACTTTGAAATGTTATGGGGTTACATGCAACTGAAAGAAGGTTTTTGTAGATTTCAGCCTTATTATATTGAAATGAACGGAGGTTAAGTAGATATTACCCAGGAAGCAAATGCTTTTGCATCTTTGTATTCATGTCCAAGAGATCCAGGCTGCTCCTTTGTGCAGGTTCGAGTTCTGCAGAGAAGTTGTTGGAGATATAACAAAAATGCTTCAATAAGCTCACACACACACACACATATAAGAGGTTTAATGTATATTTATATAAAAGAGGTATAATGGTGGAAGTGATATACCCAGCATCAGAATAAATTCCCAGCTTGAGACCTTTGGCATGAACATAATCAGCCACAGCTTTGATCCCTGAAGGAAATGTTGAACCTTTTGGTACCAAATTTCCCTGTCACAAATTCATTTCCATAATTCATAGAAATTCATTTATTAAATTGGGTGTTTTCACAAGATAAATCCAGTTTCACTAACCCATTTCAAGGAATTTTTTTTTTTAAAAAAAAAAATTCTTCTTCCACTTATCTTGAAGGCAAAAAAAGTATGTTAGAAAATTTACCAGTGGTGCTAATAGTAGATGATTCAGTTGCTCAATTAATTTTTCGTATTAGCTGTTTATCCCAATAATTATTTTTTTATAACAGTAAAGTTTAGGAGTTTACACACACACACACACATATTACCAGATAGTCTCGTGTAGCTTCTGCCCAACAATCATCTAAAAATCATAGAAAATCATGGATGAAAAAAACATGTTTGAAGAATATAATAAAACCACTATTTGCTGTAAAGAATTATGTTAATTAATTCAAGATTAGCTTACCAATATTAATATATTTGTATCCCAGCGAAGCAAGACCCGTTGACACCATTGCATCAGCTGTGTAAAAATTTTAATTAATTTTAAAATTAATTTTGGTGCATTAGTTTAATTCACAGTTTGATAGAAAAGTCATTACCTGTTTGTTTGATCAAGTCTTCATTGATATTGCAGTCAAAATGGTTCCAGCTATTCCATCTGATCATCATTAATTCATTAGTTGGTTACCAAACTTTCATTATATGCAAAATATAATTGACTACAAATAGAAATTAAATAATTTAATTAACATCACATTATATGCATGAATAATTCCTTCACTTTAAAACTTGATAATAAATAAATTGGTTTCTAACTTTCTATACTTCTTTCCTCTTTAATTTTTCCCTGCTTCCTAATTAAATATAACTCTTTTAATTAAATAAACATTTCATGAGGTCAGTGTGTTTGAAAATGATATTCATCATATAATAATATTAATAAAATTATAAGCATGTAGAAAGTTGATGAGGTGGATGAAGTCAACAATACGTGCGTGTCTCATCAAAAGAAAAGTCCGTATGTGGGAAAAGAAGACGTAGGTGGGCCCAGAAACTAATTTTGTTAATTTTATATAGTAATAAAAAAGTGGGATTAGATCATCATCAAATTTGTGGGATATTAACATCCACAAGTGTGCTTTTCTGTAATCGTCTAACTCCAATTTTTTAGATCAAATTATTATTTTTTTTTGCCGACTTTTTAGACCAAATTAATTAAACTCAATACAAACAAACACGAAGAGGCTTTTTTTTTTAAAAAAAAAAAGGCACGATATAGTTGGGAAATCCATATCCAATAATAAAAAATTTTACAATGGAATCAAACAGCTTGATCTGCATTACTTAATTGTTTTTTCTGGGCCATTAAGTATTTATGACAAGAAAAGACAGGCAACCCGACTTTGAAGGGGACAGGCACTAACGTTTTTATTTTTCACAAAACAACGCAATATATATATATATATATATATATATATATATATATATTTTGCCAATAAAACAACGCAATATACAGATTTACATATATTCTCTTAGTGCATGTTTGGCTGAGCTTTTTGTACAGGAAATAAGCCCTTATTACGCAAGCCGAGAAAAAACTCCTCTCACATACTTACCTCGTATACCGTGAATCACGAATTATAAGCACTTATTGCCCAAAAATAAGCTATTCCAAACACGCACTTAGTCTTATTCATAAGTTAGAGATGAAAGGTTCATTTTAATATTTATAAGTTAAATCATTAAGTTTTTCACATAAGTATTCAATTTTAACTTTCTTTCATTTGTTGTTGTTTTTGATGTTGAAAACTTATGATGTATATCAAATAAAATTAAAATTAAAAAGTTATTAAATTTTAATACAAATTAATAAGATTTGCCATTGGCCTAAGTACAGTGACATATAAACCTCTATAAGCTGGGGGTCGTGGGTTTGATCTGTCAAAATGTTAATATCTACCCCTTTAATTCAATAGAAAAGTTATGAGATTTAAAATTTTCTTCGATTCTAACATTAGAAATATCTTATGAATATGGTTACAGGTGTCAGACAAAAAAATAATACTCCCTCAAGTTCTAATTATAAGATAAAGTTGACTTTTTTAAAAAAATTAAGGAAGCCAATTAAATTACTCTAGAGTATTTATATTTTTAGTATTCTTAGATTATATATTAATTTATTAGTTAAATTAATTAGTTTAAAGAAAAAAATAAAAATACAAACATTTTAGAGAAATTTAATTAACCTCTTTAATTTTTCTAAAAAATTTAATTCTGTCTTATAATTAAGACGGGAGGGAGTAATAAGATTAGAGGCTTGTACATGCAAATGTCAGTAATGGATATGACGCGGACTTGCGGGACCATGGTCCCTACGTCAGTAATGGATACGATGCGGACTTGTAGGAGCATGGTCTATTGGTATTTCTATTTTTAATATAAAATATATTTAGAGAATTAATTTTATTTTTAAATATGAAGCATAATTTTTATATTTATCTATTTTTTTAAATTTATTCTTATTGATACTCTCTCAATAATAATTAAGCAGAAGAAGAAATACAGGAATTAAATATGTCTAGGGTGTTTTAAAAAATATATGATATATTAATTAACGTAATCAATTTCTTTATAATTTAATTAAATTAGGTAAATATGTCCTATATTTAAAATTAAAGAAGTATTTTTTTAGTATTATACTGACTCCTACCGTCCTTGGCATAGAAACTACAAGTGCTTAATTATTTTGAATAAATTAATGAAGTGAGATAAATTAGTAATTATATCCAATTTGACATGTTGATTTTAAAATACCCTATGTATAATACAACTAAATTATATATACATTTATAGGTTATGTAAATTAGTTTGGAGAAAAATAATAAATAAATAAGATAAAATTAAATAATGTCTTATATTTAAGATCTAAAACAACTGTATGGAGGGATTATATATTTTTGGTACCCCTAAAATTTATGCAAGCTTTGACATACATGCCAAGACTGAGTATAACCATGGTTCCTTAGGGAAAAACAAGCTATGTTATTCATTATTTATAAATACTTTAGATGCTTATAGAACCTAAATTTATTTATATAGGTTAATTTTAAAATATTTTTTTGGATATATTAAATATCACAATATTGAGGAGTTATATTTATGTTGACTATTAGAGTCAAGTTGGATAAGCATAAATAATGTGATGGATAAAATCTTTATCAATAGTACCCGGGAAAATTCTCCTTTTTTTTCTTTCTTTTCTATAAACCCAAAAACTTGTAAATATTAGGTTTGTGTCATTTTCTCCAATCCAAAATCCAATTGATCCTTACACGTTCCAACTGACCATAGATAGTGACATCAATGGCTTCCAAATTTCCCTTATCCCTACAGATATATCTCTTCTCTAACTCATGAAGCTACGAACATGAAAATCAAACTAACAAAAGAAGATATATATATATATATATATATATAAGAGTGAATATGTAAAGAAAGTATGAAGGAAGCTAGAAGATGATGAGCATGAGAATGAAATTAAAAAGAAGAAGAAAGTAGAAAGCTTACCCCATAGGAGGCGTACGGCCAAGTCCATTATCAAGCAAGAATCTTCTGTACTGATCTGAAGAATTAGCAGATGAAGCACTCACTATTATTATTGCACTTAGCAGCTGAATCAGCCACAACAAGCCTCCACTTAAACCTAATTCATCTTTTCCCATATACCCCATTATTTTCTTTCTTTACTTCTTTAACTAAAACTCTCAATCTTGAAACTTTCCTACTTTATGGTGTCGTTTGTATGATCTATATATATAGTAGGAAGGTGGGGTTTTCAGGCTTGGTGATACTTTGCAGTTGTTGATTCGTTTTCAAAAGTTAAAACACTATCAGATTGATTAGGTTATCCTCTTGTAATAAAATATTGGTTACTCGTAGTTTTTTAATTCAATACGCTACTTCTTTTTGTACTTTTCTTCGTCTAACATTATTTTGTCAATCATCCACCTCACTTTTTTCTTCTCCACAAGATGACTACTTCATTCAACATTATCATTAGTTTATAACATCTAGTATCTTAAATTATTTTTTCAGTAGTATCCAGTATTCTAATAAAATATTTTTTTTGTGTGTAATTTTTCCCTTAACAAATTTTTGTTGTGGTTACGAGTACCCTGAACTTAGGACACTAAGTGCGTGCTACTAAAAAAAATGTTTTAGGACACTGAATGCATCAAAAAACAATTTTGGGATACTAAGTACTATAAAAAAAAATACTTTAGAACCCTAGATGCACCAAAAATTAGTTTAGAATACTGGGTGTTATTTGAAAAATATTTCAAGATGTTAAGATGCTGCCTGAATAATTTATCAATACTTTACAGGTTTTTACAGACGTGGGAAATTCAAATTATGGTTGATAAGTGTCGGTGTTTGGTATTATTGAATTTGGATGAGGAATAGGAAGACCAGAAATGCGAAAAAGACGGTTTTGTCCCCCAATTAAAAATCAGAATCTCTCATTTTGCGGTCAAATTCTTCAACTGTAGGATGAAGGATGATGAAGGAACAGTAATATCAGATTTATGGTGGTGGATCCCAAGTATGATTTTAGGACTTTGGTGCAAAGTGATGAAGATGGATTTGTTGTATTCATGTAATTTCTTACATTTGTCATCATACAACAGATCAAACTCCATGAAACTGAGCTTCCAATGTTCTTTGTTACTTTTTGATGGAAAACACAACATAACTACTTGTTTCTTGTTATTCAACACTGTAATTGAATTACTATTTACTTCATCCAATGATATCAGAGAAAATATATGCTTTGTTCATAATGAAAGTACTATGATTTTGGAAGACAGCATCTGAAACAACGGTTTACAGCCTAGCCAACTACCTCAAACACTAAAAAAGTTCATAAAGCTCAGAAGAAAACAACTTAAGCTGTTCTAATACATTATTCCTCTCAGAGGCTTGGACAATTTGATTATACAAGTCACAGATATGTTGAGATCTGTTAAAGCTCATCTAATTATGATTTCATATGGTCCATTTTTCCTTAATTTGGCACTCATTAGTATTGCCACCTTGAAATCTAGATTACTAAAGAGGAATCTGTATTTTGACTTGTTTGAATTTGTTTATTTTAAGTGATTTTGTGTGATGCAAGGTAAATATGTAAGAGAAGATATATCCGTAAAGCACAAAAAGCATTTATTTTAAGTGCTCACAATCACTAACTGTGCAGGTATGACCTGCATGTTAATGCTTGTAAGCAAATTGGCAATCTAACTTGTAAGCAAATAGATTACATCAAATTTGATAAATACAGCATATTGGATCATGTAAGCAAACTGGCAGTGTAACTTGTAAGCAAAGAGATTACATCAAATTTAATAGATAGCAAATTGAATAATGTCAGCAAATTGGCAGTCTAACTTGTACTTTTAGTTGTACATTCTCTTTTGAAATAAATTCATGTTTGTCTCTTTCTCTATTAAATCTGCGAACATTGAATAGTAACAGCAACTAGCATCCTGTTAGGAGTTTGGTGGAGTCAAAACATACATCTTGCAAGCATGTGATTCCAATTCAGCAGATATTTCCCCAGAAACTGATGATATAGTTGAGTGCTACACAAAATTCATCACATGTCAATCAAAATGATGTTCATCTTATGTACAATGAATTGTGAATATGTTTTTTTTAAGTATGTGACTCACAGTCCATAAGTCTCTTGCTTTAACTACAGTGTCAGCTTTTAGGCCTATGTCAGACCAAGATGCAGTGACTGTTGCTTTTGATGAACTTCTATTCCATAAGATCACTGCCACCTTGTGATCACTCAAGGGACCAGCCCAAACCTGTCACATTCACTTTCCTCTAAGAAGTTTGCACTTGGGAAAATCAAGATGTATAATCACAGAACATGAATCAATAAAAAACAAAGAGCCACTCAATTCACAAGACTTTCACTAGGTGAGATTTGTATAGAGATAGATGTACACAGTTTTACCCTGTAAGCAGAGAGACTATTTCCAAAATTTGAAACCATGACCTTCAGGTTGGTCTAAGGCCCTCCAAAAAACATGAATGAATGTTCGCCAATAATTTTCTTATCCTAATACACCTTTCATGTGAAAGCTCATTTGTCTTAAAGTGTGAAAGAGGTACATGTTCCTGATCACTTTAGTTTTCATGGGATGAACTATTTCAATTCAAAGCTTGATTATAACGCTAATCAATTGGCATGAAAAAAATTAAGAAGCAGTTTGATGGCTTTGCAGTTAAATTTGTAAAGCATAGAAGACATAAGTGGTGATGATGTTGAGAATCTTATTCCCAGGGAAAAGAAAGGCATTACCTCCAAATCGTTATTACTTTTCACCTTCTTCCCCTGAACTCCTAGTTTATCTGCATAACCAGAAGATTACAAGTATGAGAGATTTTGTCTTTTAATAAAAGAGATAAGCGATGGTTCCATCTGCTTATAAAGCCAGCTAGCAGTGTTTTTGTTCTGTACATGCCTTGGTTTACAGCAATAACTTCCTTGTTGCTGAGAATTCCATGAGTTGTATCATCCATGGTTCGGATATCACATCCAATCAACAAAGGAGCCTTGTAACATATACACAAGAAAATTACTTAAAATGTAGAAATATTTTCTAACTGTGATAAATGACTACGTTAGTATTATGCTTCCTTGTACCTTAACTAATGCCCATATGCTGAAATGAGCTTTATATTCCTCTGTTGTCATGCCTCCATTTCCCACTTCAAGCATGTCAGGATCTGATTTCAAACATGTGTGTTGAGAATGTGGAGTCTATTTTCCTCAATGGCATAATAAATAGAAGCAAAAAGTAATCTGACAGAGTCACAAATGCTTGTTTGCTAAGCTTTTATTCTCACATAGTTTTTCAGAACAGAATCCAAGTTGAGAGGAAGATATTACATCCCTTGTTACCAATTAAAATAACTGCTTATTGTTCAGTTCCTTGAATAAGGTTTAGGTGAGAGTTGATGTTATGATCATTAGTAATAATTTTATTGTTACAGAGTTAATCTTGTGAAGTTCAATGGGATGCAAATTGAGTGAATTCATTTACCATTCCATCCTCCAGGTCCAGCATAAGATGCCCATTTGTCATTTAGATCCGCAAGAGATGTCATGCTAAGGAACAAGGAAACATTATTAGTACAAAACACATGTAATATAAAGCACAACATTCACAACAAAATACACACAGATACACGCATGCACATATATATATATATATATATATGAGATAAACCCACTCCAGGTCTCTATACTTTTAACAAGTTTTGGTTTTGGTTTCTACACATAAACCACATCAATTCTGGTCAACAGTCATAGACCTACACATAACGTCACATCAGCAGAGCTAACAACTTTAAGCTCAGACCCAAGTCCTTATGAAACTATAAGGATCAACGTTATGGACAACATAAAATCTAGGGACGACGGGAACCAAAACCAAAACTCATTAAAAGTATAAGGACGTGGAGCGGGATTAACACTATATAAATATTCTTGGTCACCTGTTCCAGTTATCTGAAATATCTCCTGTTGTTCTCCAGCTATTTCCCACAGTTGAGGCCCAAGTTGCAGGGTCTTCTACTCCCCTGAGTTGAGAAACAAATACATATTGCGAAATTTGCAGCATATGAAACCTTATGTGAAAGAGTATGTGGAATAATACTGACCATTCACAGAGAGAAAATAAGATGGGCCTTCCAGATTTTAACAAAGCTTCACTCATTATTGGGTACCTGTATTCACAAAAATGTAATTATTATTATAATTCCCTCTTCCATAAACTGCTTCTTATTATATATGTTCACTTGAAAAGGCTTCAAGTTCTTACCTTTCCTTTGGACTAAGACCATGTGTATCGTCACAATTATCATACTTCAAGTAGTCAATTCCCTAAAGTAACATTTGAATCAGAATCTTCTGTAAAAATATATATATATATATATATATATATATGATAAAAGACAATGAGAATGAAGTTTAGATTACCCAGGAAGCAAATGTTTTTGCATCATGGTCTTCATGTCCAAGTGATCCGGGCTGTCTTTTACTGCAAGTTTGAGTTCTGCAGAGAAAATTAATGTTTGAATAATTAAGCAGTAATATATATATATATATATATATATATATAAGTGGTGATTAAATTAAGATTACAGAGGGGTATAATGGTGGAAGTGATCATACCCAGCATCAGAATAAATCCCTAGCTTTAAGCCTTTTGAGTGAACATAATCAGCCAGAGCCTTGATTCCTGAAGGAAATGTTGAAGCTTTTGCTACCAACTTTCCCTGCAAGAGTTCATATCATATTTCTTTAAGGTTTCGTTATTTTGTACTCCATCTAGTCCTTAATATAAAATCTAAATAAATGGTTTACTTTGATCATAAAAACTATAAGACAACAATCCACTTTGTCTTCCAAATTTATAATTTTTGCCCCAAATATGATCCCTAAAAGGGAAATTCCATCAAGGAATTAATCTTTCTAGTGTACATGATTAAATAGATTATTTTAGTATGGATCAACATGACTCGAGAAGTTTTTAGATTTTAAATATGTTCACTCTTTGTCTTCTGTCATAATAAAAAATTATTGAAACAATAATAAGTCTTTTGATGATGGGACAATTATTGAAAATGATTTTGAATATTTATTACCTGAGAATCTCTGGTTGGTTCGCCCCAACAGTCATCTACAGAACATAGGAAATCATTATTTAAAAAAAAAAAATTCTTGCAATTATTTGTTATTGTGCTAATGTAATATGAGCTTACCAATATTGATATATTGGTACCCCAAAGAAGAAAGGCCCTTTGACACCATTGCATCAGCTGTGTGATGATCAAAAGTTATGGCATAATTGTAAAATAAATATATAAAATTTTGAAACATTAATTAGTTTTGTTCAGAGATTGATAATAAAGTCATTACCTGTTTGTTTAATCAAGTCTTCATTAATATTGCAGCCAAAATGGTTCCAGCTATTCCACCTAATCATCATTATTTAAAAATAGACTAACTCATTACAATTCTCACAGAAAGAAAACAATTCATTGCAATATACTCCCTCAGGTCCTATTTATAAGTAACTTTCTCCTTAATTGCGCAAAATGAACTGGTAATTAAAAATAATAAGTATATCAAAAATGTCATGTTTTTTTCCATATATGCCCCTATTTAGGAAAATAGTATAGGAGAGAGAATAGATAAAAAGTATGAGAGATAATGAGTATAAGATATGAGAGAGAATGAGTATTTAATAAGGGTAAAATAGGAAAAAGAGTTTACATTTTCAGATAAAAAGTGAAAATTGCTTATAAAAATAATCAGTCCTATGAGAGAGAAAGTTGCTTATAAATAAAACCGGAGGGAGTAAATAAATTAGAGAACTTTTATTGTACATTGGAAGATTAAAAAAATATCAAATATTAACTTCAAAGTTCAAACTCTCAAGAGTCCTAGTTATCTCTTACAAGTTTTCACACTCAACTTTGAAAACTATTAGTGTTTGTTTGGAATATCTTATTTTTAGGTAATAAATGCTTATAAATCGTGATTCACAGTATACGAGGTAAGTATGTGAGAGGAGTTTTATCTCGACTTGCGTAATAAGGACTTATTGTCCAAATATAAACCCAACCAAACATACACTTAATGTTGAGCAGAAATTAAGTCAATGATATATCCATGACTTCAAATTAGTCACAATAGATTATGCCTTCCAGTTCATGTGAAAGAGACCTTTTCTTATTTTTCAAAAAGAGAACCAAATAAAGTATAGTTAGTAATCACAACTGTGTGTAAAAAGAAAACTTGTACAAGAGTCCTTCCACGTTGAAACCCTCTTAATACTCAGAAAAAAGTAGTTATTAAAAAGTATTATATTAAGTTAAATATATAAAAACATTAAATTTTATTTTTGAAGTATTCAAATATCTTTGTAAATGATGAAAATAGATTTCTTTCAGGGAAAACATATTGTTTAGTCTTTAAAGTTTTGATCAACTAGGATTAAGGTCTATGTAGTTTGTTGGCCAAAAAGAAAAAAGAAAAAGGTCCATGTAGTTTTATCAGGAAAAAATCAGATCCTAAATATGGTCAAATTTAGTCAACAAAAAATATTTACAATTATAAAAAAAATTATTGCGACATAATGATACATTATCTCCCCTCATTTTAATTTGATCAAAGTTGACTATAATTCTAATGAATGTTTTTTTTAAAAAATACAATAACCTTGACTAAAACTGACAACAAACTTTGGGGGATAAAACATATTCTTATGTTCCTAATCATGAATTTTTTTGAAAAATAATAAAACAAAAACTAATATGTTTTTTGAAAGAAATAAATAAATGACAGATAAACATTAAAATAAAATATGAAATTAAGTGATGCCATTTTATGAGATGTCAATGAATACATGAGGACAGCACTTTGTGGGAGTGGAAGTGGAAACATGTGGACTTGAGGATTTGTTGTTGAATAAATGTGTCATTGTCTCCTACCTAATGTTTGTTGAATGAATCCTTTTTAATAAAATCACCTTTTTTTTTAATTAGGATCCCCCTAGTGGGGGAAAAAAATAAAGTTCACATGCACTCTCTGAAAAAAAGTTATAACCTAGTTTCTATTTTATTTCATTTTCATATCACAATGATATGTTATTTTTATTATGTATCATTAATTTATAATTGATGGTTAAAGCATAATAGATTTATGCATTTTTTTTAATACTATCAACTGACATCCAATGCTGTTTATGGATCCCATTATTAAATATCAGAACATTCGACTACTCCAAAGCAACCTGCCACTTCATTTTCACAATAGGAATCTAGTAATGTCTTACACTGTTGGGACGAATTCTTATACTGACAAATTTATGCATTTTCATAATAACATAATATATATTTTGTATAAATTGTATTATATATAGATAAATTTATAATTTTTAATATCGAACATCATCCTATTAATTTTTTTAGAAAAAATTGTACATATTAAATTTATTAAGAAAGTTGATAATAAAAATATTTTAAGAAACTAGTAACTTTTCTCAACCCCATCTTTCAACTAAATTATATAAAGTCAGGCAAAAGCCCACCAAAAAATCAGAGATTCATCATGGTTGCATAAAAAGTGTCCGACTTTTTAGATTAATTGTATTTAGATCTGTTCCAGAAAGTCTAAAAAATGATTTTTAATGTGTCTAAAATACAATTCTTGCAATAGTGCATGATTATCCCTATATTTATTTATTTTTTTTATTAAAAAAAATATCTTACTATTACATTAAAAATATTGATAGTTTAGTCTGAAATTGAGATTTATTAAGGATTCGCTGAGTATGAGTTGTCGGAGTGGCCCATGGAACCAACACACACGTGATGACTAATATATGGCGATATAAACTAGGAGATTGTCATTTGTGATGGGACAAATTAAACTCAAAGCGCGTGTGTGTAATTGAATATATGTTAAGAAAAAATTATTGGAAAAAATCATTATTAAAAATGTTGTTGATAAGAAGAAAATAACCCAAAATACTAATATTGTATGAGTACAAAATTTACGATTACCAATATTTTTTATGTATAAAAATTTATCAAGTATTTCTTAACAATAAAATTTGTAATGAGGGATTTTTTTTAACAATTATCTCTATATATTATTCCCAAAAAAAATTCAATTAATTATTTATACAATTAAAATGACTCCTGTCATAACCGGCATAGAGTTGGTTTAGCGATATAAGGTCTTATTAGATTCCTCTTGGGTTTCGAGTTAAAGTATTAAAAGAGACACTTGTATTAGAAAAGATAATTATAAACCCCAAATCAGAAACACCGGATGATAATATAAAAAAAAAAAAAAAATGACCCTTGACATATGACATACAGAAATTAAAATAATTGTTCGCCCAACAAGGAACATAAATAAATGCCACTTAAAGATAAGGGGTAAGAATAAGGTGTAGGTAAAAATCAGGAGCTTTTGGAGTGATGGGACTTTGTCTTTTTTTCATCCTAAGATTTATAATTCCTTCAATCCTCAATAGAAGATACATATGTAACTAATATGTGTATATTAAAAATTAGTTAAGTTAGTTATTTGTAACAAACCTATATTGATTTGCCTAAAATAACTTTTTAAATAATGTGCATTGTAACTACGATAAAAACTCCCTTACTATATGTGATCAATATGGATACTTTTTTAAACAAAAAAAATTATAAACTTAAAAGGAAAAGTAGATTGAGAAATTAAATTCAGAGTCAAAGTAAACCGTCGTTGTCTAGTTTTTATACTAACAACCTTTTTTTTTTTTTTTTTGAATTAGAGAAGCAGCTACTAACTGTATAGGTTATAAATGAGATTGAATCAGTGACTCCCTGCCTACGTGCAAAAGATGTTGTTAGATTATATTAGAAGAGGTTTGAGGTTGATTTGTAAAATGGGTTACCAATTCCCTGATCCCCAACCCAGCACAAGCAATACTAATAAACTATAAAGTAAGGTGTGGTGAGAAGAACAAGAAGAAGAAGGTTATGTGTATGTGTAGAGAGAGAGAGAGAGAGAGAGAGAGGAATGAGTAGGTACATACCCCATGGGAGGAGAGAGAGCGAGGCCATTGCGTTGGGAGTATTTGGTTGGTGAAGAAGAAGAAGCATCAAACAAGCGAGCTCCATGGGAAGAAGATGGAACATTCAGAAGAAGAAGAAGAAGAAGAAGAAGCAAGCACAGGCTTACTGTAAGTGATGATGATACAATACCCTCCATTATTATTATTCTCTTTGTGAGAGTATTATTAGTTCCTCTTCCTTCTTCCCTTAATAACTTCTTTATATAGAGCTAGCTAGGCCTCCCCCTCTTCCTTCTATTCTTCTTCTTTCCCTCCAATTCACACCACGCTTTCTTGACTTCTTTTTCTTTACTTTTTCCCCTAGCTAACTGGCCCACACATGTTCTCCATAATTTAACTAGGATTTAGTGTGTGTTTGGATTAGCTTTTGAGAATAGCTTTTATGATTTACGAGGTAAGTGTGTGAGAAGAGTTTTGTCTTAGGTTGCGTAAACCTGAGTTTGAAACTGAGGTTTAGGAAATTCCCAAACACTCACTTAAGCGCAACTAACTACTTAAGTTTCAGGATTCATGGCTTCCCCTTTCAATATAAGTGTGCCCTCTAAGAAACGAACTAGAGACTCAGAGGGATCGATCAAGCGTGATGTTACACTACTAGATCAATTATGTGTGGGTCTTTTATAGTTTTTTTTTTTGTAATATAGTATCCTAATTTTTTTTTTTGAGAAAAATATTTTAAGAGCAAAATTGCATTAAAAATATTTTAGGATACTGAGGACCATTAGAAAAATATGTAAGGCACTAGATCAATTATATGAATTTTTTTATCTCAAAGGCTAGAATTTTTTTAAAACTAATTTTATTTTCTAAACATGTGGTAGTAAATCTCATATTGATCTGAAGTTCAAAAAAATGAGACTAGAGCTAGCTATGATGTTGGAAATATAAGTGGAGTGAAAGGCAAGTTTGCTTTTGTCCCTTTTATTTATTTCCGTCCCCTTATGATGACTACCCTATTCTTCCCGCAACTTTTTATCCTCTTTACTCATAATACATTTTATTTTATTCTCTTAAAATATTCATGTCAATAAAGTAAAAGCCATATAAAAATTGTTATCTCTAAATTATAAGTAATGGTAATGCAATTTATTTGGGGATTCCTGCAAATATATAAAGCCTACTCAACTCCTCTACTTTATTATCTCTGTCTATATTTATAATTATTTACGGATTAATTTATAAAGTTGGGAAGAATTGTCTACAGAATACCAATCCGTTCTTGGGTTCGATCCCAGGAAACAGAAGGCGTAAAGAATTTCCATTGGGAGCTCTCTCCCCTGGGGCGCCTCAAAGAGGTGAATTCCTGTCGGGCCTATTAGATTGGGGGCGCCATAACTAATCGGTTGTCGGGGGCCCATGTCGGTAAATCCGGCGTTGGCCTTCAGGTTAACGCCGGATACCTGGAAGGTGGGTGCACCGAAGGTCAAAAATGGTCCATTGCATAAACCATAAAAAAAAAAAAAGAATACAAAACAATGTAACTCATTCATTAAGTACACCATTACATTGTGAAAAAAAAAAAAAATCTATTATGCCCCCTTCTGTCTATAAGTACGTAATAATAATTTTACATAAATTAATAAAATTAGTTATTTTCGGTATAATATCAAAATTATTCTCAATAAAACTCATGAGTTGCGAGGCATGCAGAGGTCTTTATTACTATCTACTCCCTTCCCCCCGGTCCTAATTATAAGATAAAGTTGACTTTTTTGGAGAAATTAAGGAAGCAAATTAAATTACTTTAGAGTATTTATATTTTTATTTTTTTCTCCAAACTAATTAATTTGACTAATAAACTAATATATAATCTAAGGATACTAAAAATATAAACACTCTAAAATAATTTAATTGGCTTCTTTAATTTCTCCAAAAAAGTCAACTTTGTCTTATAATTAGGACCGAAGGGAGTATAAATTTTCATTTGTCAGCAATATAATATATTATAAATTTTATAATTTATACTAATATTTGTGGTTGTGTGTGTGTGTGTGATTTTAAGATACACTTAATAAGCTGATTTCTTTGATCTCCAACGAAAGAATATAGATATGCTTCCCTGTAAGACAGATCAAAACAAAGATTTTTTGTTATTAATTTTTCTGATTGTAATATTATACGCAAGAGAATGAAGATGCAAGCGAGAAATTATAGGAATAAACGTGATGTTTTTGTATTATATATACTAAACAGCATTTGAGTAAAGCCATATCATTTATAGCTATAAGATAGAATGATTTTGTTGGAAAAAAATATAATATGATTTATTTAGACTTATGAACTACGTACGTTTCAAAAGTTGTCGTGGACAAACTACCAAAGTGGCTGCACTATCTGTCATAATTTGATGAGATGCCCGAATCGAACATGAGGTTGACATATTTGTGTTTGTTTAAATTGATTGTATTTAGGCTGGCCAAAAAAAAAAATTTGATTGTATTTAGGGAAAAAAAACTACATGTATATTTATAAGGGAAAATTATGAAAAAAATCCCTCATTGGCATCTTATTTGCCAAATGGGACCTTCGCGTGCAGATTATCTTCCACATGTGCAAAATATCTTCCCTGATGTGCAGATGATCTTCCCTGCGTGCAAAATTCTTCCCTATACGTGTGCAGAAATCTTCCCTCTGTGTGCAGATATCTTCCCTCCATGTGCAAGATACATTCCTAGGTCTCATTTAGCAAATAAGTTGTCCATGAGGTCTTTTTTAGTAATTCTCCCTATATATAAGCTTTGATTAATAAAAATTAAATTTATTTTTAACAACAACTTTCTTATTTACAAGACTTGCCACATATTTTATATTAATTTTTTTGCCAAAAATATTTTATATTAAATTAAAAAATTGATAATATATGGATATTTATTAAAAAAATAAGTTTAGGTGGGTAATGTTTAATTTTTAATGCTTCTTGGTTCAAGAAACAAATCAAATATTTTCTTTTGGCAAAAAACAAAAAATTGCTCTGCCCAACGCATATTTATGTTATATATATTTGGGTTAAGGTGCAAAAATACCCATGAGCTTTCATCAAAAGTGCACCTAACACCAAATGCTTTTTGGAGGTGCAAAAATACCCATGAATTTTTAAAATTGGAGCAAAAATACCATCACCGTTGAATTGTATTAACTGACGTTAATTTTTGTGGTGGGGCCCGCACATTAAAAAAAGAAAAAAATACTTCAGTTTTTTAATTTTCTTTTCTGCCCTCCCCCTTCTCTACTGTTCGCCGCTCTCTCTTCCCTTCATCTCCTGAGTTTTTTCTCAGATTCTGAAGACGACAGTGACGGCTGACTCCTCCCCCAACGGCGTCGACCGCCTCCTCCGTAGCGGCGACGGCGGCCTCCTCCCCCAACGACGTCATTGATTCTCCTTCCAGATCCGCTCTTTCGCTTGTCGCTGTCTCACTCGCTTTCGCTCATGGTCGTCGTTGCTCTGCCTCTTCCAAGTGCCAACTCCAAACCTTGCCTCCCTCAACCCAGTCTCTAATTCCTCCCTCCCCTAACCAGTTTGCCTGTGTCCACGCTCTTGTGGCTTGATTTCAGCCTTCTCTTTACGATTCATCCTCCCCCATTCATCGTAAGTGACTCTCGAGCATTCTCTCCCCTGTATTTAGCTTTTGGTATCTCATGATGAATGAAGTTATATATTGTTACTTCTGTGTCTAAGTTTAAATGCAATACTCTCAAAGAGTTCGAGACAAAAAAAAAGGTAAAACTTAGATGCAATATTAATGCACAACTAGCAGAAGTTAATATATTAGCAAGCACAACGACCTCATCATCATTGATCGCTGAAGGGCACTTGTCATAAATCAAGTTTTTCATGAGAGTGGTCATTCATCTCTGAGTTTAAAACTTTTCTTTGTACAACAGTACCTATACTGGGCACCCTTTTTTCACATTGCAGATTTGGAAGGGAAAGTCGCAGATTTCACAATCTTGTTTAAATATTTTGGTTTTTAAAAATTTTCTTTTGGTTCTTTTATTCTTTCTTTATTTTTTTGGTAGCTGGAATTTTTGATTAAAGATGGGAGGGACATAGTCTGATGAGTGATGCAGGTATTATAAAGGGAGGACGAGAGAAGCAAGCAAATTTATAGGATCTTCAAAACAGAGGCATAGCTTGTGAGAGTCTTCTTGTTTTTTTTTTTGCTATGCTTGTGATAGTCTTCTATCTGTCGAATTGATGAGGATGAATAGAGGGTGGGGCAGGATTTTTTTGGGCATAGGGGCATTTTGGTATTTTCCTATTGTCAGTAACGTCTGTTAGGGAGATCTAACGGAAATGGTATTTTTGCTCCGATTTTAAAAATTCATGGGTATTTTTGCACCTTCGAAAAGCATTTGGTGCTAGACGCAATTTTAATAAAAGCTCGTGGGTATTTTTGCACCTTAACCCTATATATTTTATATAAGATTGTAAATTACTCCATCTTTTTCCCCCCAATTTTATCTTCTCTTACTCATCTCTCTTTTCACATATCTCTCTTATATTTCTTATTTCATTATTTTATTATAGGGAATAAATTCTTTTTTCTTCATTTAAAATTATTTTTTGTCTTAAATAACTACCACGTGAAAAAAAATTAACGAAAATGTATTTAATTTGACTTATATTAGCTAGGACCAAAGCAGGTTTTAGCATTTAAATTCTTGTTATAAAAGTAGTCCTAAATATAGAAATTTAATTATTTTGATTTTAAATATAAGACTTCAGTCAAATATGTCTCCCAAAATTAAATTTTTTTCTCAAAAAATTCCTATTAATTATGTATATTAAGAGGATTTTCATTAAGAATACCTTAATTCACATTATTAAAAATGGAATTTTAAAAAAGCAACACAGTTTTATTACAAATAACTAATTTAACTAATTTTTTTAGTATCCATGAATTAGTTACCTGCTCTTATATCAAGGATGCGGGAAGGAGTTTTGATTTATATATTAACACCAACAGAAGTCTTTAATTATGTTGGAAAACAATTTCTTAGAAGGCATAATTTTATCAGATTAATATTGTAATTAAGATAAACGATGGATTGGATTTGGATGAAGCAGATATGTAGTTGCTTTGCTTGATTTGATTCCATTTCTTTTGTAACTTAATTATCTGTGTCATCTATGAAATGGGCAAACAAATCAAAACAAATCCCTTCGGACAACAATTTAATTGTCATAGCGGGTTGTCAACAAAATATATTTTATTGCGTTGCTTAATTTTTGTAGTTATTCGCGTCTGTTTGTGGATGTGGTGCTGCTCTTTTTTTAAATTATTATTATTAAAGACGTGAGATTAATGGACTGTTTGATTTTGTTTTAAAAAAAAAATAATAATAAAATTTGTTTGGTAAATTGTTTTCAAAAAAATTAAAAAACAAAAAAATAAAAATTTATTTTTAAAAATAAAAAACAAAAACGGTTTTTAGTTTTTTTTTATTTTTCTGTTTTTCTATTTTTTATTTTTTGAGGCTGCCATTTATTCACTATTGACACTACACTATTGATGATGATCATCGCCACATCACTACTGGCGACCACATCTCCACATCACTTCAAAAATAGATTTTTCAAAATAATTATTCAAACAATTTTTTTTTATTTTTAAAACCTGTTTCCAAAAACTGTTTCTGAGAACAAAAAACAGAGAGTAAAATCAAACAAACCCTTAAAATATTTCTAGAATTCTAGTTCTCATCAATGTCGTCAATCGGAAGGACTAAGGACTATGTTGATTAACATGTAAAGGGATATGGTATGTCCTAATTTATTAAACAAAATGTTTATTCCATTTTGCATATTGTTTTGACAGTTTTTTTTTTCAATTAGAGGGACAAACATTAACGACCATGCATCATTTATATTGAAATCTTTTCTATCCTTATTTGTAATCTCAATAATGTTACATAAGATCCCAGGTTTGAACTTAAAGAGAAAATGGTTTAATATAGCATGGGAAAAGAATTATGAAGCCAGTATAATATAAGCAAGATTATATTTGAGATTCCTAGTTTTGAATATCAATAAAACGGGTAATATGAAATCTTGAATTAACAGTTTTCTACAGAAAAAGAATAAGGGTCTTGATTTGAGTATATAGAAAAGGATTCCTTTTTTCATTGGTTATTCATTCATTCATTTTATGAAGTTTGGTTATTTGTTTGGGAAAATTCTAAATAAATATCATTTAAACTTGAAAAACCCTAAAAAATTTATTAACATATGGAAATGATAAATAGGTCTCAAGGGACTATTATGAAATTTTGAAATGTTATGCTTTTACCAAAATACCCCTTAAGTTTTTTTTAAAGAAAGAACTCTCACCAGCGCCGCATCTTTGCCACCACCAAAGCTCTGGTGGCTGGCACAACCTTGTTAGCGGGATTCCGGCAGCTAGCTGTCGGAGCTCCGGTGATTACTTGAGTAATGGGATTGACTACTTGAGCTTCATAAAAGCAAACCATTGTCATTAACAAGTTGAATAAAAGCAATGACAACTTAAATATAGTGATGATTGACAAGCTTTGGCGGCAGCAAGGGTTTTTTTTGCATTTTGGTAAAAGCACAATATTTCAAAATCTCATATTAGTCCCTTGAGACTTATTTGTTATTTCCATGTGTTAACAAACTTTTTAAGATTTTTCAAGTTCAAATGGTATTTATTTGACATTTTCCCTATTTATTTTTACAAGTCACTTTCACAATTTTTTTCATAAATGATATATATTGATATTGATGTATTATCAACATAAATAAATTATTAAAGTGAAAATAGCGGGCTACACATTTAATTAACAATTAATATAAGGCTAATATATCTCGCAAAAAAATTAAAATGAAAATTATGGATGAATCATAAAATAATTTCTACCTCATGTCTTTAACATAAAACGACTTAAATAGTATTTTATAGTTAAACAGAATAACTGATCAAGCACGCAATATCTCTGTATTGCTTCATTTTCATTCTGTAGCAAACAAAATTTCTACGATATAAATTAATCCTCAAGTTATCGTATAATGAAAGTAAAAAAACAAGGAAAGATCGATGTTACGTTATAAATCTAAATTAAATTAGATACAGGCGATCGGATTAGGATAAAAAATACATCAATAATCGGATGCATGTATAATAAAGCTTGCACATATCCTATAATGGTACCAATCATTTGATTGCGTACGTAGGAACATTAAGTAAGGCATAAATTAAGTCACTTGATGTTTCGTATATGGCAACAAGATATCATTTTGAACGGCAGCAACAAGATTTCAATGTTAGGTTTTGTGCATTTTTTTTAATTAGTCAATGTATCAATGTTAATATATGGTATCAAATTCATAAAATGTCCCCTCATTCATGAACTATACTGATCATGTGATCAATAAACTTATAGAAGTCAAATATATTATAACTACCGGCATGAAAGCTCTTACAAGAAGTCATGGATTCAAATTCCGTATATAACCTCGTGTTGTTAGCATACATCCTTTTAATTTTTTAAGAAAACACTTGCTCAAAAAGGGATTGTTTTTTCGGTTGAATAGGCAGGTAATTAGTTGAAATACAAAAACTAGGATAAAATCCTAGAACTACTTGTAAACTTAGCCGCCGTGGTTGGTTGTCCTCTAGGAAGATACTAAAGCACTCATCCGGAAGTTTTAAATCTAATTTTAAAAAAATATGAAGTAAATAAAGTATTGACTTTCGGGATAAATTTACATCTTAATAAAAATGATATGAATGACGTGCGCATTGGTAGTTCAATATATTTGATAAACTAACAGTTAAAATTAACCAGGATAGTGGTCATAGTAAAATTGCTTCCCTTTTGCCACTTTCCGGAAAAAATTGTCCCCGAAAAACTTTCAAGGCAAAATTTCCCATCGGTGACAACTTGCAATACAAAATTTTCCCTTAACACATGATGAATCACAACATGTGATCAAGATCACAATCCTTCATTAGGAGATTAAAAGCATAAAAAAAAATCAATATGCACCATAATTTTGTGTAAGTCCATTTTGCTTGCGGACTAATGGAGACCAATCTTAATGGCCATAATTTTTACTTCGGTTACAGAACATACCCCAACGTTCTTTTGGAAACACATATGCCTCGTTTGGTACTTTGGAAGAGTTTTTTATGGAATTGGAGGTGGAAATAGAAGGGGAAATAGAAGTGGAGGTGGAGGTGGAAATGGGTTTTAAAGTGTATTTAGTATGGCCGTGGAAGTGGGATATAAATTTTAATAGAAAGTTACATTGATTACAAAAAAAATACCAAAATACCCTTAACCAAAAAAAAATCTCCCATGACATGAACGAACAAAATCAATGCCACTAGCCAAAAAATCATCCATGGACGACATCTCACTGGAAATTGGGCATCTCACCAGAAATTGACCACCACCATTGCCAGAGAAATCAGATACAAGCTCAACAATAAATCAAACTCAACCATGAAACTACTATAATCGAAGCTTGAGGAGGAATCGTTGACAAAGGGAACGAGAGGCATCACTATTCTCATTGTTGTCGCCGTCATGTTTTGCAGAATCGCCTTCAGCCATCATCACAGAGCAGATCTGAGCTTCCAGATAGACGCCAGGACGTGGGGAAGACACTGTGCACGATGGATATTAAAGCAGATCGACACCAAGATATGGGGAAGACACTATGCTAGTGGCGTCGTCCTGCCTTCCCTATTGCCATCATCATTGCCCTCACGTCGTCCACCGTCCTACCTCGCCGTCACCATGAGAGAGGGATATGAAGGCTGTGGAGTCGGGGTGTAGCCGATGACGGTGTTGGGTACTTGAGATCGAGGGATTGAATCTGTTATCACCGTTGTAAAAAACGCCATTGTCGCTATCTTCGCCGTGGTAAAGGAGCAGTCGCAATCCGCCATTGTCCTTGCGGTTCATCATCATCCTTGCCATCCTCCATCATCCTCGTCATGAGTCTCAATTGTTTAGGTGGAACGGCTGAGGGGCAAAATTGTCTGAGTCTCAATTCCATGAGAAGTGGAACTGAGTTCCTTGGGGGTTGGGATGGAAGTCACTTCCATCAATTTTGATGGAAGTGGCTTCTCGGATGAAGTGGGTTCTACCCAACCAAACATACACATATACCAATTCCACTTCCACTTCCCTGTCTCCAATTCCTTGCTACCAAACAGGGCAATAGAATTCAATTAATCTCCACAATTGTCCCAAATAACACCACCACATGCCGCCTACTGATGGTGCCAAATAAATCCATCCACATCAACTCGAAAGATTCCAACCAGTGGAGGCGTCCAATGAAATATCTAATGTTGGAAACTGTTATTGGAAACTTAATCCTTTAGGTGGTAGGAACATCAGTGAACAATCTCCTTCGTTGTAGAGATTTGGCCCCCGAAAAGTGAACTTGCGTCTCATCGTTCATAGAAGCAAGCACATCAAACCGAAGATCCGTGTCCACGACCAACTAGCTAGTGAACTTCCCTAGGGCAGGATAATGATTTGTGTTCCATTTCGAATCAGACCTGCAAATTACCAAATCTAGAGAAAAAGTTAGGACTCATAATCGGCTGCCACTTATATTTTCTCTCGCTCTCTCACAATCTCTCTTTTTTGGGTCAAACTCTATCACAATCTCTTGTGTGCGTAATATGCTCTCTTCACTTAACACTGGAAGGACAATTATTGGACTATGACAATTGACAAACCTCACTTAGCTAGTGAGTTAGTGCAATCATCTCATGAGCCACTTGCCACATAA
Organism: Inga leiocalycina; assembly: GCA_963242795.1. Classification (NCBI taxonomy): domain Eukaryota; kingdom Viridiplantae; phylum Streptophyta; class Magnoliopsida; order Fabales; family Fabaceae; genus Inga; species Inga leiocalycina. The sequence goes on along the minus strand of OY725320.1, from coordinate 80,462,393 downwards.
CATTGACATTACCACCTGCTAAAGGCTGCCATTTCAAACAATGAGAGGAAGGGAGAGAAAGTGGTTTTATTTTTTTAAGCCAAGATATGATCTCTCATCACCTTATCTCCCACATTGAAATTAACATAACTTGGAATAAAGGAGATTAGTGGAGGTTCAAGAAGAGTCAACAAATCCCACCAAAATCTTGTGTTTGTGCCACTATTAATTTTCTTGCCAATCCCATTTAGAAAAGTGTCCTACACATCAGTAATGGGTCTCCAAGTTAGAGATGATATACGCTTCTTTGTTAACACTTGGAAGATCATCTCTTAGAAAAGTGATTGGTTGACATCCCATACTATGAGGCTTAGCTTAGATGTTTTTTTTTTTGTTTTGGTAGGTTTACTTTGTATGAATGAAATTGGCTTTTATGAAAATAAAGTCCGAGCCTTTATAATCAAAATCAAACACTTATTGATAACTTATAAATAATAATACTATTTTCAATCCTTAATATAAAATTTGTTGCTAGTGTAGTTTTATTAATATAGCTTACAACCTCAACAACAAAATAAATAAATAAATATATTTATATTTAAATGAAAAAGTATGAGTATCATAACTTGTGTGTGTGTGTGTGTGTGTGTTACGGTTGTAAACTATATGTACCTTTAAATTTATGTGCTTTAGCTTAATATATTTCGAGCAATGAACTGTAATTCGAAGGTTCTCTCACACGTATTATTATTGCTCAAAATATTGAAACACAATTTCAAAACTTTACGGTTGCAACAAGTACTCCCTTTTGGCTTAAATATAAGACAGTTAATTTTTTTTTGAGATATTAAGAAAGCTAATTAAATTACTTAAGATATTTATATTTATCATTTTTTTTCTAAACTATTTTGCTTAATTTATAAACTGATATATAATCTAATTATATATAACATATGATACGATTAAGTAACATATTTAACTTCCTTAATTTCTCCAAAAAAAAAAAGCCAACTCTGTCTTATATTTAGGATCTGAAGGAGTAATGAATTCTGTATGAAAATAATTTTGTTTTACGCTAATTTAAAATATTAAAAAAAGAGTTTACAACAATGAAAGTAGGGAAAAAGACTAAATAATACCACTTGAGCTTCCAATCCCAAATCAATCTTGTTGGTTATAAGAGTATTGGTATTAACTATAAGAGTATAGCAATTGACAACTCATTTTAATAGAAAATTATTGATTTAGGATTTTGAAGTTCAAATACTATTTTCTTATCTTTTTCCCATAAAAGCAGGCGTCACACTAGACAATTTTTATATGGGAATATCCCTAATAAAGACCTTTAAAAATGCTAAAAGATAAAAAAGTGTTTTGAATATTTATATTCATAAAGATGTTCGGCTGCTCAAATTATCTTTTTAGAAATTAAAAGGAAAAGACTAATTTGCCCTTACATTTTTTTTTATTTTAAAAAAATTACCCCCGCCGCCCACCACTGAAGCCCACCCCTGTCGGAGGTCGGAGCTCCGGTGAGAATATTCTGGCGAAACGCCGAATATTCCCTTAGGAGTAAATATTGTGACCATTGGGCCACCAGTGCCATTTAGTATAAATAATAAATCAAACAAAAATATATATATTAACCTTTGATCTTTAACTCAAGCCCATTAACAAGTTTAGATAAAAAATTGACAAGTTTAGATAAGAAATTCGCAACTTTCGTTTAATTAAAAAAATGCACTTACTCTCTCAGGCCATTCACAAGTTTAGATAAGGAATTCATAAGTTTAGATAAAAAATTCATAACTTAAAAAAAACCCTAAACTCTAAAAGCAAAGGTATATCAACAAATTAATATGAGGCAAAATTCATTTGAAAGAGAAATGAGGTGATTTTTTTTTCCCAAAAAAGGGGCACAAAATATGTAAACAGCTAAGCCATAGCGTTCTTCATTGTAATTTTGTATGTGTATATATATAAATATATTCCGGAATTTATCGTGTATGTCTTTTTCAAAATTTATCTGATATATGGAGGCAACAAAATGCAAATACAAGGAATCCGGCTATTTATATATGCTCTAAAGTAAACAAGTAGATTAATGGTAGGCTTTTGCTTTAAACAAATATATATTGAATACTCATATATATTTGAAGGCTTTTTGATATAGAAAAATATATTGATTATGTTGTTTATATTTGAGAATTGGGATGGCTTAATATTATGGGGAAAGTTGTGGATGATAGTTAGCACCAGAAATCAAGTTGGAAAGCGGGCATCAAATTTGCAATTCTTATATGAATTTGTGAATTCTTTATCTAAATTTGTGAATGAGTTAAGAGAGTAAGTGAATTTTTTTACTTAAAAAACGAAAGTTATTAATTCCTTATCTAAATTTGTCAATTATTTATTTGAATTTGTGAATTCCTTATATGAACTTGTAAATGGCTTGAGAGTAAGTGAATTTTTTACTTAAAAAATGAAAGTTGCAAATTTTTTATCTAAATTTGTTAATAGGCTTGAGTTAAAGATCAAAGGTTAATATATATATTTTTGTTTGCATTATTTATATTGAATGGCATTAATGGCCCAATAGTCACCAACATTCTGTGCAAACAAAGTGATGGGGGTTGGAACCCCACCCTCACCATTTTGGGGGAATATTCCCATCAGAGCTCCGACAGCTACTAGGGTGGGTGCCAGTGGCCTAAGGTAATTTTTTTTAAATAAAAAAATATAAGGGCAAATTGGTCTTTTCTTTTTAATTTAAAAAAAGACAAATTGAGCCTAACATTTCTTTAAAATTATGAATATTTAAAACACATTTTTATTTTTTAGTATTTTTAAAATTCTTTATTAAGAATTTTCCCTTTTTATATTATGTCATAATTTATACTTATATTAATAATAGTAGGATTTGTGTTTTATAGGGTATTATATTACTTACATTTATCTAAACTTGTTAATGTGTTTAGGTTAAAGATCATATATATATATATATATATATATATTTGTTTGTGTTATTTATATTGAATGTCATTGATGTTTCAATGGTCACACATTTTGTGCAAACAAAGTGGTGGGGGTTGGAACCCCACCCTCACCATTTTGGAGGAATATTCCCATCGGAGCTTCGGCAACTGGCAGGGTAGACGCCAGCAGCTCGAGGTAATTTTTTTGAAATAAAAAAAATGTAAGGGTAAATTGGTCTTTTCTTTTTAATTTCAAAAAAGACAAATTAAGTATAACATCTCTTTGGGATTATGAATATTCGAAACACATTTTTGTTTTTTTAGCATTTTTAAAGCTTTTTATTAGGGATTTTCCCTTTTTATATTATGTCATAATTTATACTTATATTAATAACATTAGGATTTGTGTTTTATAGGGTACTATATTACTCACGTTTATCCATCTATATCCATTGTTTTGAGCAACATTCTATAATTTTTGTTCGATGCCATAAATTTTAAGGAAAATTTTAATTAAATCTAATCTAAATATCAAAATATAAATTCAAGTCTACACTTTCAACAAATTCTTAATAATGCCAAGAGGTTTCATTAGGGATTTATATATAGGGAAAATGATAGTTAAATACCATATGAAATTGCATAACGAACAAAACACCATTAACACTTGCAAAAGATAGATAAGGGATGGGGTGGGAATCTGGATTTATGATGTTTTGGTTGAAAGACCAAAATGCCCTTAAGACTTAATGAATTCAAAGAAAAAAAAATGTCGAAACTCCACTTCCTCTAATAGTCATAGTTGGCGTCGGCGTCCCTAAATCGGCAACAATGGGTGCAATCCATCACATACTTGCCTGAAGGAAAGTGAGAGTGAGTAATAAGGATATTAGGTTGTGGGTGCACATCACAGGCTCCAACTTCTTCCTCAAATTGTCACATTCAGCGTCGGTGTCCCCAAATCGACAATAGTGGGTGCAATCCGTTGCATAGTTGCCTGAAGAAGAGTGAAAGTAAGCGAGTAATATGGATATTAGGCTGTGGGTGTCATTTTTGTAAGTATTGTATAGGCAAAAGAATATTTTGTATGGTGGGAATGACAAGAAAACGTTAGGTGTAGGTGGGATCGTAATATTCACTTGTCATTTGACTATGTATGTGGTAGTTGCTATTATGAAGAATCTGATTTTTTTGTAAGTTCTAATAATGTACTTGTCATTACCATTACTATTTTTGTCAATGATGACAGTTTATTGTAAGTAAAGTATACATGAAGAAACATGTTCTTTTGGGTTCACGACCTATATGCATTAGGTGTAAGTTGAATAAGTAGTGTTAACTTGTCATTTAACTATGTATATAGTAGTTGTTGTTATGAAGAATCTGGTTTTTTTTGTAAATTCCAATATTGTACTTGTCATAACCATTACAATTTTTGTTAATTGTGACATTTTTTTATAAGTGATGTAGACATGAAGGAACATGTTCTTTGAGGTTTAGGACTTGTATGCATTTGGTATAGGTGATATCCACAAGCCATTTGACCATTTGCGCTATAGTTACTGTCATGAACATTTTTGGTTTTTTGTCAACGGTATAACTGAACTTATCATTACTATTGCTAAACTTATCATTTCTATTAACAAGTAAGAGAGTACTAAGGATATTGGGTTGTGGGAGTTGTTTTTGTAAGTACTGCATGACGTTCAAATGTGTTAAAGTCTTTGACAAAAGGTGTGGGCTATGACAAATTGAGTAATGAGAATGACTAAATAAATAATGGTTTTGACAAATTTTTTTATGGGAATAACAAATATTGCATGATGTCCAAATGTGTTAAAATGGTTGGCAAAAGGTGTGGACTATGACAAATTGAGTAATGTGATTGACTAAATGAATAATGATTTTGACAAATATCGTAATGGTTTTAACAGAATAAATAAGTACTGACAAAATTGTGAAATGATTGGTCAAGAGTTGTGGGCTGTGACAAATTGAGTATTAAGATTTATTAAAATAGTAATGGTTTTGACAAAATTCGTATTGGTTTTAACAAAATCAATAAGTACTGATAAAATGTGTGAAGTGATTTGCCAAGAGTTTTGGGTTATGACCAATTGAGTAATGAGATTGCTTAAAACATTAATGATTTTGATAAAATTTGTCATGGTTTTGACAAAATGTGTGAAAGGATTGGCTAAGAGTTTTAGGCTATGACCAATTAAGTAATGAGATTGATTAAAATAGTAATAATTTTGACAAAAATTGTAATGGTTATGACAAAATCATTAGGCACTGACAAAATGAGTAAATGCATTGACTAATTTTGTTAATGATATTGACAAGTTTAATAATGGTAATGACAAGTGAAGCGATGGCGTTAACAAAAAATCAGAAATATTCATGACAACAACTATCATGCAAATGGTTATATGGCTTGTGAACATTATTCATTCCACTATATCTAATGCATACAAGTCATCCATCCCAAAAAATATGTCCTTCCCATATACATTGCTTATAATAAATTGTCACCATTAACAAAAATAGTAATGGTAATGACAAATATAATATTGACATTTATAAAAAAAAATCAAATTCTGTATGACAGCAACTACAATACACATGAAATTATAAAACAATAATTTTTGATGTTTTATCTTCCTCAAAATCTTCAATTAGAGGGATAATAATAAACCCATTTGCAGCACGCTTGACTCCTTTTTTTTCCCTATCCTTATTAACTTTCTCATCAAGTGGGCACTTAGTATTGGCGTGTTCCAGTAAGCTTAAAAGCTCATTTCTTGTCATCTCATCAGCTTGCTCAATAGAAGTAGGAAGAACAAAGGAACTCTTATCTCCATAAGCAATAATTAAAGAATTTCTTATCAATTCCAGTGATGCTGAAACAAAGGAAAAAGAGACGAAAGAGATGAGAGAAAAGAGAGAGAAAAAGACGGATGAGGGAGTTGATTGAAAAGAATGGGCAATTTCGTCATTTATCTCAAACATAAAAAACTCAGATTCTCACTACATCCCTTATCTATCTTTTACAAGTGTTAATAGTGTTATGTGGGTTTTATAATTTCAAGTGGTATTTTAATAGAATTTTTTCTAAAAAAAATTAAATAAGTATGAGAAAATTTTAAGGGAAAAAATTAAGATGAACGAATCCTCTGGCCAAAAAGTGGGCAAAAGATACCGACGAGTGAATTTTAGGATCTATTTGGTTGGAGGGGAAGGGATGAAAAATGAGTCACTCCCTCTATTTGGTTTGAAAAATTGGAGAAAGTGGCTCTAAAAGAGTGACTTTCAATCCCTTTTATCCCCTCATTTTTGTTCCCCCAGATTGAGGGGTTTTTGAGGAGATGGAAAATGAGCCCCCCATCCCATCCCTTCCCTTTAAACCAAACAGGCCCTTGATCTAAGATCAATGTTCAATCGAGGAGACTTCAGCTTTCAGCTGGTAGTTGCAATCTTTCGAATTCGGGAAATATGAAAAATTGTGTTTCTGCTATTGAACCAAAGAAGCTGTTGTGTCCTGATTCAGGAAGAAATGCGTAAAAGGTGTTTTTCTATCTGCAATTTCATACGTTTCAATTTGCAGATCTTGATTTTGGGTAGTTTGCCTGATAGTTCCTATGCATTCATTCATTCTGGTGTCACTTGTCAGATTTAAAATGACCTGGATTGACTATAAGAAACATTTACAAGCCAAAAACACATTATTATATCTTATTATCTGGCAAAATCATCGGGAGCTAGGGTTCATGTTCTTCTCCGACTTGAATTAGACAATGAGATCATTTTGCTTTTTGTCCCATAAGTCAAGCAACCGGACGCTGAATTTTTTTTTGGGTTTCTTTTTTTGCAGCAGAAAGATCATTATTAATTAACTTGTCATTTGGAATACTTTGTGCCTTTGTGGTACCTGGTGGTGAATTCGGATCATTGAAGTACATCCAAAAGTACTGCTCACCATTGGAGCTAATGGTGGGCTTCAATTCTTGTTTGTCTCTCTCTCGATTGCCTCACTGTTCCAACTATTTTTCTCAACGAATAAAAAACAATCATGGAAGACGCATGAAAAAGGTTGACCTTGGTAGGCCCCAGATTTTATCTTCTGTATTGGGGGTTACTTCTGGCTCGCGCGTGTTTGTGGTTTCAGACTTGCATACTGACTATGCTGAGAACATGAAGTGGGTAAAATGCCTGTCCTCTATTGAACACAAGAGAGATGTTCTTCTTGTTGCAGGCGATGTTGCGGAGACATATGACAAGTTTGTTGTCACTTTGTCTCTCCTGAAGGAAAGATTTCAGCATGTCTTCTTTGTACCTGGGAACCATGATCTTTGGTGTCGTCGTGAGGGGGAAAATTATGTAAGGTCATTTATTGTGCCGAGGCAATAAGGCCTAAGTTCATACATTATGACCTAATTGTTACTGTATTCCTTTTCTCATGGTTCATCATTATCTTTACATTTGAGACATCTTTTGTACTGAATATAAGCATGTGACTCTGATAGAATCCTCTGTTATTTCCTAAATCAAACAAGCAATACACACACAGATACATATATATATATAGATATATTTATCTCAAATCCATCAACAGTTTGAAGTTGACAGAATCCATGGTTATATTAATAGGGAAATCAACTTAACAACAGCATGAAACTGAGCTAACGGTAGGATGTGACATGCTATTCTTTCCTCTACTTTTGTCTTTCAGTTGTATATCCCACCTGTCCTAGTGCTTATGATTTATTTTGACTTGAAATCACAGATATAACTTGGCACATAAGCATCACCCAAAAAATAAAAATGACACATAATTATCACCCAAAAAATAAAATCCTTGGCGCATAAGTTTCTCTTGATACTAGGTGACCCTCCATTCTCATAATTGTAATGGCATACTTGTTACATAGGTTAAGAAGTTATTCGTGTTCTTGAATCTTTTCTGTCTTGATCAGAATATTATCTTTTAGATAATGATTTGGGTAATTTTTTAAATCCAGGTTGATTCTCTTGAAAAGCTAAATAAATTGCTTGACGCGTGTAAGAGTCTTGGAGTTGAGACAAATCCAATGGTTGTTGATAACTTAGGGATTATTCCCTTGTTCTCTTGGTACCATGAGGTGATTGCCTTGATAGTGTCGATTTTCATGAACTCAATCATTCATAGCAAGAAAGTTTTTTATCTAGAAGGAAAAGTGCTTCTTAGATGCATTTTTGATTGATTGCGCAATCTGCTTGTTTCAGAGTTTTGACAAAGAGCAGGATATAGCAGGCATTCGCGTTCCCTCTTTGGAGATGGTGACTACTCTATTAACTCCTAGTAAGCCATTTGAAAAGCTGATTGATGGTCTGAGCACACTCATCAGTTTTTTGTTTTAGGCTTAACTGGTTAAGTGTGCTGTACGATATTCTCTTATTTTCACAGAAATATGATATATTGATGACAAGGGCATTGCATTTTCGTTTTATTCATTGTTAAGCATAATATAATCATGACCTCAAAGATTATTAGCTGCTGCTTTATGGCAATACCATGCATGTACCACCTTGAAAATCACTTCACATCCTGACACCCCCGTCTAATTATTAATGAGTCAGAAAATGCGTGTTGCTCTGGCCATGCATAGCTTTGAACAATTGTCAATTTCTGGGCGAGTTCTCTTTTTGTTTGCTTTTAATTTAAATGCTGTTATTTCAACCAGCGATGATATAAATCTGTTATTGTGATATTTTCTCTTTTGGCTTAGGCTTGTAAGGACTTTCATGCATGCAAGTGGCCCAAGGGACTTTCAAATGGAGATATCTCCCTCGCTTTATATTTTGATGTCATGAATGAAAGACAACAAACAATGACAAAGGAGATTCAGATGACGTGTGATCACATAATTACCTTTTCTCACTTTGTTCCCAGGTTGTTGTCGTTATAATTGTATCGTTTTATTGCTGAAATATTTTATTATTGCTGTTATGCTTGTATCAATGCATGGCTATTGTGTGCTGTTTGAAACAGATTGATGAGATCTAATGATCCATCAAAAAGGATTAAAATAAGAAGAAATGGCGCAGGATACAATAATTGCTAAAAAAGCGAATTATCCTTTTAAAAAACTTGTAACATGGATATGCATAATTCTCATTAAGACCATATATACTTCTGTTTTGTGACGTGTCTTGCTGGTTGGGGAGTTACTTAAGCTGCAAACTTGTGTGTAACAGTGTGATATGAAAATTAAGGTATGAATTCTTTTGGTTGAATGCTAATATTTGCTTACTTTGTTCACAGGCAGGAACTTTGTCCAGAAAAGAGGATGCTATTCTATCCCAAACTTCCGAAAATAATTGGTTCAGATTCTCTTGAGCTTCGAATAAGGTCAATACACGGGGCAGAGGGAAGGGGGGATGCATCTGCCTGCCATGTGTTTGGTCATACCCACTTCTGTTGGGATGCTGTTATTGATGGTATCAGGTATTTCTTTTTCTTGTTTCTCGTTTCAAGCCATGAAATTTTCTTGATTACATTTTATAGCATATTACTATTATGCAAAAAACTTAATGGAGTTTCTCCAGGCACTAGGTATTCATAGCATATAGCTTTTCCATTCCAGCATGAAACCACTTCTGCATCACACTTCAGTGCTTGTTTGTATCAACTTATTTTAAGTGATTTTGCGCTGTACAAAGTAAAAATGTAAGAGGAACTTTGTTTTGTAAAGCTCGAGGTTGCTATTTTAAGTCAAGACATTCACCTCCACTTGTATCTCTCTCTGAGAATGGATTGGTTTTATCCTGGAATAATTACAAGAAATAAAATTATAGGAAAGAATGGTCTATGAATATGCTAATAGTTAACTAGAAGAACTAAATAACAACAAGATTTAGTTATATACTCCAAGCAATCTGATCCTTAAAAATGTACAAGTTGTAAAAGATAAAAGTAAAACAATATTTTATGTGTATTCAAGTGGCTGAGAAAATATGGTAGTAAAAGTGTTGTTTCACACAAATTTTGCAGGTATGTGCAAGCACCATTGGCATACCCAAGGGAAAGGAAAAGAAGAATGAATGGAGGTGAAAATTGGCTGCCGTTTTGCATTTATGCTGACAACAGATTTACAGATAGACTCAACCCTTGCTACTGGTCTGATTATTACTCTGCCAATCCTAGGAACCCTCACAATACTGAACTTGCTCCTTGGGTCGCCAGATTTTACAGGCAAACACAAAATATTGATGCGTCGTAGTATTTTATACTTGTACTCCTTGGGTTCTTCATATATGATCTAATTGGAGAGTTAATCTTGCTCCCAAATGTAAGATTTATTTATCATATTTTTCAATTTTTTTCTTAATTTACTCTTATTGATGTTTCTTCAATAATAATCAAATGATAAAGAGATTGAGAGAATTGAAGAAGATGATTATGATGTTTTAAAAAATGTGTCATATTAACTAACTTAACTACCTTCTTTAATCTAGTTGAATTAGGTAAATAGGTACTCCTCTGGTTCTTAATATGACATTTGAAGAGTTGATCTTAGTTCTAAATATAAGACAAAATTTTTATATTTGACAATATTTTTCTAATTTACCCTTATTAATATTCTCTCAACAATAATTAAGGAGGAGATGGAAGGGGGGAATTAAGGAAGGACATTAGGATGTTTTAGGAAATACATATTATATTAACTAATTTAACCGAGAAAGTGAGTCTTGTCGTAGCGGTAAGGTTGCTGTTATGTCACTTAGAGGTCATGGGTTCAAATGCTGGAAATAGCCTCTTTGCTTTTGGGGGTAAGGTTACGTATATCTATTCCTCCCTAGACCCCACCTGGTGGGAGTCTTATGTACTAGGCCGCCCATATTAACTAACTTAATCAACTTCCTTAACCTAATCAAATTAGATAAATATGTCTTAGATTAAAGATAAGAGGATTATTATATTAAGGGTCCCTCAATATTAGCCCTATTGCTGTCTCCATTTTGGAGTTTATATCAAATGTCTATCATTTGTTGCTTTTGTTGGGGATTAAATATAAAATGGACATTGAGCAACAGATGCTGTCACTAGCCAAGGGAAAAGCTGCTCCCAGACCCAAAGTGAAGAGCTGAGTAACTAACACTTGGACAATGAAATCCACTCGTTCATATTATAAGTTACTTCATGAAATAGAAAGAACGTATGGTGCTTGTTATAAGTCTTAGAGTAAGGTATTAATATCTTAGATTGCCCCTATTTAAAGTTTGATGTCATTTTCTTTTTCCCGGCTTCTCAAAAAGTAATTCATAGTTTTAAATAAGGAAAAGTTTGGATTTTTTTCCTTATTTTCAAACAAATCTAACGATCGAACCACGTCTTATTGGTTTTAGTGAGACAGTTTGAAAAGTGATTTAAATTAGGGACCAGAGTGGTAATATTTTCTCCTATTCTTTTTTATAAGGCCATATTAATTTTCTTAATCTAATGAAGATTAGCCTTTGATGATCCACTATGTTGCACAATAAGATCACTCATATTAGAAATTGAGGCTGTTGTAATCATCTGCATTGGCCACCACACTATTTTCTAAATTTGTGTGTGTAAACGTGTTCATTAGTAATTAACAATGTAATTTATTTTAGACCCCGCAATACATGTAAACGTGTGCCGTTAACAGTAATATTCGAAAGTTAAATTAAAAGAAGACATTATAAAAAGGAAAAAGTTTTATTAAAAAAGGGAAATGGAAAAGAAATGAGAGAGAGCAAGATATTCAGGGTTGTAGTCTTGAAACAATTTTTTCGGCCAAAATTGACACACGCATCTTGCCAATTGCGCCTTTCGAACATTTTACAAGAAATAAATAAATAAATTATAAGAATAAAAAAATTCCATTAAGATCAATAAATTTATTTTTTTTAAAAAAAAATAGTCAAATTGATTGCTCAATATTGTATTGTGTGTTTTTTTTTTTTTGACAACGTATAATGATCGTGTTTTGAATAATATTAACTTCATTATGTTAGTTGAACGATGATAATAGAAAAAAATTCCACAGATGCACATTGTGCAATTTTTTTTTTGGGCCAACAAGCACATCTATCTATATCTTATATAATACTCATGGTAATACCGTTAAAAACTATTCTATGAGCAATGGTTTTTTGAGAAAATAGTTGTGTTTTTATTAATGCCATTCGTGAATTCCATCTATTTTGACATGAATAAGTATCAATAATTTATATTTTATATCCATAAATTATTAGCCCATGATTAAGGAGTTATCATAATAATAACTTAGCCTATAAATTAATGAGTTATTATAATCATAATTCAAACTAAATCTGTAAGAAGTTTAATTTCCATGAAACATAGTTGGCCCCATGATTGTAGTAATGCTTATATATATTAACGTCTTCAAAGTGTACTGTTTTGTGTTCTCTGTTCTTTATTGTTAATGAACTCAATTCTTCATCTCCAATATCAAGAAGTATATAATGATTAAAAATACGTCACATTTTGATGAAAAGTTTGCTACTCTTACATCAATCCTTTCTTGTCCTTCTTTTGTTTGATCTTTTTGTGTCTTGTAGTACATTAATTTTTGAATTTAAATTTCTTTTTCTATATTCCTTGATATTTGACTTTCTTAAGATTCATCTTTAACTATATAAAGGAGAGCTTAAAACTTTCCCAACACAATTAGAGCGTTATGTTGGAAAAGAAATTATTGTTAGGCATAGAGTCAAGTGGAGCAACATCAAATACTCATTTAATAGTTTGGGCGTTTTGCAATTTCCTGAAGAGGGAGATAGTTTGTAATGGTTTGTTACTCAAAATTAACGGTAAAAAAATGATTTAGTTGACAGTAGCATATATTATGATTAAGTACTTGATTATATATTCATCTTTTGCCATTCCATGTATTCCTTGAGTCTTTTTTTCTGCCCTTTGAAGTAGAAACACATGCCTCAAGCTCCTTGACAACATTAATGTAAGCAAAAAAAGGTCAAAACGATAATGACCTTCTAATAGTTTAGTTATCATGATCTTCAATTACTTCCTCAAAGAGAAAGAAGATAAACAACACTCCATTGGCTGATAATAGAGATGTGGGATTGTATGATATGTCAACCCCTACCTTCAAGGCCAACAAAGCAATGATCAAGGACATAAAAATAGAAAAATGAGTTCTCATGTGTTATTTTGAGTTTTTGAATACGTTATTTTAGCAGTTTAGTTTTCAAGTACTTTTAATTGTGTTCAGTGTTTTTACATTATATTAGGCTATATTCCTATAGCGTTGCCTTTTGTACCTACTTATTTAGGTTTTGATTTTATAATTTTTTGCCACTTATGAATAATATATACACTGAGCTACCATTAGTTATATTATATTGATGAATAATTTTTTTTCAGTTGAAGTTATGTTGTTTAATTATTCTAAGTGTATACAATATGTTAATGCATTTTGACATTTATAAAAAAATATACAATATGTTAACTAAATACAATTATGTGAATATCTAATGAAAATTGATTTGGGTCGAATATGAGTATGCGTGGGGCACTATTTTTGACTTGAAAAATGAGAAATCAGATGCTTTAGACCAAAGGAAATTGTCAAAATCAACAAAAATATGTAATGTAAAAACGAAAGCTAACCACACTCAAAATGTTAAAGTTAGCACTTCGTGAGGAAAAAAAAACTTAAAAGAGGGAGGATGATTTTCTATATAATTATGTAGATTATCAATATACAGAGGGGGTATGAACTAATATAATTGCATAATACATCTAACATGAAAAAAATTAAATTTTTTCTAAAAAAATATAAATAAAGGAAATAAGAAAATAATCATCAAATCAATTTCCATATTTTACATCAATAATAAATGAAATTTAAGAAATAATTAAATCATTTTCAAATACGATTTCTTAATCAATCAATTATGAAGAAATATAAAGAAAGAAGAAAATAATCATCTATAATGTGAGACTATTATGTTACTATTTCTAAATCAAATAATCAAATCAATAATTTGAATCAATAATAAATAAAATTAAAAATAATCAAATCATTTTTAAGTATGATTACTTAATAAATCAATTTTGAAGAAATATAAAAAAATTATAAAATAATCATCAATAAATTATATTTATTAATACTTTTTTTAAGTAATGATGTTTCCATATTTCATTTTTGTAATAAGGGTCTTCAATATTGGTTTCATCAATATTTATCAACAATCAATACATTTAGTATATAATTTAAAATAGATGATTATAAAATAATTACATGATTTATTATGATTAAAAATAAATATTACTTATTGTGCATATAATAAAAAAATTGCCCCATCATGGAAATTAAATTACATAATAAATATTACACATTTCATAAATCAATGCTTTAGAAGCTCAAAATGCTATATATGAACTTTCTTATGCAATGTACGGATACCAATACTTATTGTGCATTTATTTCTTATATTAGTTATTACTTATTACTAACCATGAGTCGTAATTCATAATAAAATTTTTATTTTTGGGCAGCCGCCTTAAGCCTAGAGTCGGGAAATCGGGCCAAGTCCGTCGGGCTGACCCATTTAGGCCCGAGTCCATTAAGATCCGGACTTGTGATTTAGGGCGAAAAAAAGGAGGCGAGCCTAAAAGGACCGCCCCTTTAGGCTCGATTAACTTTTTTTTTAACTGGGCATAGAGTAGCAAGTAGTGGTCAGGGGGCAGAGTTAACCTAAATTTAACTCTCAGATCAGAAATGCTCTCACACTTATTCATACCTCTTTTAAAGCTTCTCTTTTCTTATTTTCTTTTTTCCTTTTTTATATGTGTACGCCAAAATCCAAATCATGTATTCTATTATTACTGACATTTGAAGTTTGTAGACTTACTTGATTGTGGCTATGAACTTGTTTGATTAGTTTTGGATATTAATTATGGTTTGGATTTAAGTCTTAGTGTTTATGTTTTATTAAACTTGAATAATATTTATGTTTTAAATTAGTTTTGATGATATTTATGTTTAAAATTAGATATTTTAATTATTAGGAGAATAAGGAAAAAAAAAGGTATGGCACAAAAAAAAAGAAAAACTTAAACGGGCCTCAAGCCAGCGGACGGTTTAGGCCTGAGCCCATCACGGATCGGTCGGTTTCCCACCTCTACTTAAGCCTCGTCAATTTGGCGTTTCAAGAAATGCCGCTAGAAACGGTCATTAACATCGAAACGCATAAAACCTCCTCATTTCCCAGGAGGTTCAGTTTGATCGAAGGCTCAGAAAGTATCGAAGCTTCAAAACCCTCTTCTCTGGTCTCTGCCAAACCCAAAAAAAAAAAAAAAGCAAAAAAAAGAGGAAAGAAGAAAACTCTGCTCTCAGCTGGTTGACATCTGACATTCATGGAAGCTCAAGCAGATAACAGCGGGAAGTGAAAATGAGAAGGAAGCTCCTGATAGCAGCGAGAGGAGTTCTCTCCTTGTCCAATCACAACCTCAGACTCACTCGCTTGTCACATCCCAGAACACACAAATGGGGTGACTTCCTTTTGCTCTTTTGATTCTGCTCTTGTGATTTGCTACTTTTGGGTCTTCCTACTTCTTCTGTTCTGTGTTTGTTTTGTTTTTTGCATGTACTTGTGGCCAAGGGGGATGTCTGTGAAAATGTGAACTCATTATCATTTAGATTAGGTTGTTTTAGGGGCTATCTAAGTGCTGTAACGGATACGAGGGGGAAAATATCAATGTGTGCTGCCTGCGCCTTTGTAATCGCGTTTGGTTTGCCTATTTAGCAATTTATATCTTGTCATGAGTGTGTAACAAAATGAAGGTATCTCAGCATGCATGTAGAGTGATGTGAGGACACGAGACACAACTTTTTGTCTCCTAATTTGTCTTGAATTCTTTGATATATTATTACTCTTAGCGAAGTAGAAGTAGTACATGCAACTTGGGCGGCAATGGATTTGTCAAGGGAATGTTCTTCTCTTTCTGGATAACTAGGTGGGGGTTCTTACAGATTTTCATTTTTAAGGTTCAAATATTTGAAGTTTCAATTTTTCTAATTTGAGTGTGTAACAGTTCATCTGATGATATGGCTTTTAGGTCAATCTCAGCAATTAACTTTCTATTTGCTGATTGAGATGCGACTAGAAGAATAAAGTTTGGTAGTACTGGATGTTTAAACTAGAATGTTAAACTGAATATGAGTTGGTCCTGGATCAATTTAAAAATCTATTGATTGCTCATTGAGTTAATGCTTTGATGGAGTGGCTAATATTAATTTGCACCGCACCAACTGCTACAAGATCCCATGGTAAAAAAAGAGCACAAGAGGTTAGTTGGAGGGCAGAAAAATAAAATTAGCAAAGATCCCATGGAATTATCAGAAGCATATTTATGTGGTCTGCTATAAGTTGAAGTTCAATTCCTTAGTTTTCATTAATCCCTTGCAATTACTGCTTTGGCATCAATTTTAGTTTTCATTAATCCCTTGTAATTACTGTTTTAGCATCAATTTTGAAAGTCTAATTCAATACCAAGATATCATTATATAATATTTTGAATTATTATGTAATCATATTCACCATGTTGATTGACAGTGCTCATTGAGGCAAACAGTTTTGCTGGTCAGTCAAATACTCAGTGGCGTGGATGGTCATATGCTGCCTCTGTACCTTCTGACAAGCCAAATTCTCAGAAACGTCAAAGGCTTTCAAAAGATGAAAGGAGAGCATTGGTGGAATCTTTTGTAAACAAGTATTTCCTCTAATTTCTTCCTTCTTCTTTTTCTTTCTTTTTTGGCAAGTGCTTAATCAATTTTGAAGCAATGATTAAATTTTATGAAGTTTTCTGCTGTCTGCTTTGTCTTGAGATATCGAGTTAAATACTTAAATTATTTAAGCAATTTGTGGGACAGTCAAATAAGAATATTTTATATTACACATTCAGGGGACAATATGCAACATCCAAAGTTGTTTCAGCAGCTTATTAGAAGACCAAAAGACATCGATCCAAGAATGCAATTCCTTTTGAAATTTGGTGGAATAGTAACTGCTTTTTACTGTTTGCAGACTAAGTGAACATATCAAAATAGTATGGTTTTATTTTTTCCTTTGAGAATTCTGGTAATACCAGAACATTAAACAAAATAAATTGGACATTTTAATTTAATTGAAACAGATCACTTATTCATTATTTGCTTATTGTTATTGAATTACGTTTATTGAAATCAAATTAATGAAGTTAGTTGAATTCTTTTTTAATTATGGTGGAATTAGTCTCTCCCGTCCCCTTCTTTTCTTTTGTTAATATATGGAATATGAAAGTGAAAGCAGTCATTGTGATCTGTTGGAGGTTTGCTGGTGGTGGAGTACTGGAGTTTGCCTGCTAGTGGCCGATAATGGTGGTTGAAAATTCCTGTACTCCATTCGTTTGAGGGGGAATCCATATCTTAAAGTTGCTTAATGTTTTCCACAAATTGGTATGTGACCAATTTTGATCATACTTAAGTGTCCTGACAAAATCCAATTTCTAAATCTGTCTCATTTAAATAATTACAGCATGCAAGGATTTCAAAGATAAAAAGTTATAATTTTAAGTGTGTCGGTCTTAATCCTTGGTGTAACAAACGGATACTTAGAGGAGAAGAAATTTTATTTTGCATCATGCTTTTAATTGTTGTCCTGATTATGTGGTGAAGAACAGGATCTTCCCTGCTCTTAAAAAAATGGTTGAAAAGGCTGCCAAACATTTGTAGCAGCCGCTTTATAATTTCCCCGCCTGAAATTTTATCAACATAGCATCATCTGAATTGGCACCCCTATCTTCATGCTTCATATATGAATTAATTGAGGAGAGAATATTCTATAGCATCTGAGGTTTGGTATGATAGAATATTGTGCTTATATTTCTTATTAGCCAATAATGGACACTGAAACCAAATTTTCTCTTCATGTCAGGTACAGAGAAACTAATGACGGGAAATTTCCAAATTCTAAGCATATCATGAAAGAAGTTGGTGGCGGTTACTATTTTGTTCGAGAAATCATTCAGGAATTAAAATACAAGTCCAAATTGAACTCTACAGACAACATGGATAAGAATTTGGTGGGAAAAGATAACTTCAATGTGAATAAACTTGGGACTACTGAAACTCTAAAGGTTCCCTCTGATACTACTGAGACTGCAAAAGACAGACCTATCCAAGACGACTCTCAGCTGGCAATGTTAGATGAAACTGATGCTGGGAATGAGAATCTGGAAGATAAGAGAGGGCCACAGACTACCTCATATGAGGAGAGCTTGTCTAGAGAAGCTGAAATCACCTCTTCTCCCGTAAGCATCAAACATAAATGCGACTTAAATAGTTTTTTATAAAAAAATTCGTACAAGCCACTTTGTTATTTTTTACATTATTCTTTGGTAGTTTGTTCTTTATGTTTTATCAACCCATATGCTTGCCAACACCTTAGATGTCAAGTTGATGAAATTAAGTTTGCTACCCTCTTGGTTTTGTTTATTGTATTAATTTACAAAGTCTAGACCAAAAGTCACTGCTAAATCTCTGTAATTATTTTTTGATCCTCAGCCTGACGACAAATATTATGTGAGCTTACTGTGATGGGGAAAAAATAATGATAGGGCGTTGGCTTAACTTGTGAACTACTTTATGAGTAATGCTATCTGCTAGCAATTAACATGTAATCAAATGGAGGCAGGATAGTCATTTCATTGACTTTCTTGTAATACCAATCCTTTACCTTTGATCTTAATAGCAGGATAGTCATTTCATTGCTGCTGAAAGTGATCAGTTGCAAAGAGAAGCTGAACCTTCCAAAGGGAATCAGTGGACACCAATTGATGTCAAGACTGAGGAAGCTGAGTCTAGTCTGAATTTTGCTGTTTCAGAAACTCATCCAATGAAAGAAGAGTTACATGGCATTTCTGCTCCGTCTAGTGAAATGTCGGAAAGTAGTCAGAGCAAAGGTCTCAATTCGGAGTTATCTGATATGGAAAATCTTATGGTAATGAAGAAAACAAACATTGAGAAAGCTGAATATGAGAGAAGAGAGCATGATGCGTTGAAAGACCCTCCCAGTACTGATGGTCCAAAGCATACAATGGAGCAAGTTCATGGAACTTCAGTCATGAATGAGCCAAAAGTGTATGTCTTCATAATCTTTAGATATATAAGCGGCCAGTATAATTAACTTTATTATTGTTTCCTAGAAACACCATTATCTGTGGAGGAAATGGGCTTGATTCATGATTAGTAATGGGTTGTGAGAGGGATAAATCATAAATCTAGTTGAAAATTACAATATTCTTTATGCATTCCTGTCTAAGTTTTCATATAAAACATTATGAACAACGTCAAATCAAGTTAAAAATGTAAACTATGTTTAAAGAATCAGAAATGAATATGGCGTTCAAAAATTTTAAAACTAATGCATATTTTTAGTACAAAATCAATACTCAAAGAATTCTCTTGATTAATATGAAAGCTATGTAAAGCTTGATAGTTACTTGGGGAATGAAATCTACATTGAAGTATTGTTACATCTAGTGAAATGCCTCAATTGTAAAGAGGCAGATAGAGAAAAATCAAAAGGGGTTTCTGTACTGAAGTATTTTTGGGAACAAAAATCAAAATTATGTATCTGGTACTCACCCTGGTCATTCAGATAGGTACTAGGTACTGTTACCCCTACTATCTACAATTATAGCGCTTAGACTGCCTCTTGAAGTCCTATTGTATTGGCAGTGCCAATGACAATTCTCTAACATGGTTTTGAGTGTTCGATAGAAAGTGTTTCTGGTTTTTTTGGGTGCTTAATGCTTATTTGTACGTCCCTGAAATGTATAATTTGTTTTGGGCCATATCTTGAAAGGTATTTTAATGGATGGTTACATGAGAAAATATATGATCCTTTCTTGAATGGAACCTTTCATGGACGAATCAAAAAAAGTTTTTATTCTCAATCAAGATTAAAACTTACACAAAAAAAGTACATTTGTATAAATAAGATTCACGCCATCCTTGTTTATATTAATTCTGGTTATTCAAACTTTGAACAGAAAATAGATAGATTTGATAAGAAAATCATTATCAAATAAAATTTGTTACTCACTGCTGTGAGTGCTGTCTGATGCAAACCTTGTGTCCTGTTTTTTTGGTTTACATCAGTTGAACTTATCTGTGAATGTCTGTGATTTTTCCATCCCTATTATTTTGTATATTAAGTTTGTTTGTTCTCTCCCATTATGCAGTGACAACTCTAACAGGGAGACCAGTGATGGTGAGGCTCCAAAGAAAACAACTTTGTGGGGAAATCTGAAGTCATTTGCAGATGGCATCATGAACATCTGGAAAAACCTATGAAGTCATGCATTGCAGCTTATAAGAAATTTAAATTATCACTTTTACAACTGACATTGTTTCTAATTAGGGTTCTTGAACATAGTCTGCTGTAGTATTGTTGTTGCCTGACAACTTTATTGCAAAATTTTGAATCTCCATTCTGAGAATCCCCTCATTCTTCTTGAGGCTTTGCAGCTAAGTTTGTTTCAGTGCTCAAGTTGACTGCTCATTTTTTAAAGCGTGGCATTTGTACAGGAGTTTCTACGCTCTTGCTGTAGGGAAGTAAAATTACTTTGATCATGAAGATGGTTTCATGTATGTTACAAACAATTGGAAGAGGTTACAAACAATTGGAAGAGATATAGAATGTTGCTATTTTTGGATCACCATGTGTCCATGTTGCTATATAAATGAATCTGGCCAATATTCAAACTGTGCTGGTTGGATTTGTGTGGCTTTGTTCTCTATTTCTTGCATTTTCAAGGAGATGGGTGTTCTCCAAAAATTAATAAATAGTTAAGGCTGACTTCTTGATTAATTCCAACGCAATTAGATTAATACTAATGTTAGATTTTTTTTTTTTTGTATTCATTGAAGTACACCTATGTTTTTTTATGAATATGATTTTTTGGTCATTTCCAATAATAATATCAATGTCCTTTTGTACAAGTTTTTTTTTTTCTTCAAATCTTTTTTAAATAGGAAATATTAGATTAATGGGCCTGCTCACATTGAAGTCCAAATATCCTTGGTAAATTGCATTAAGGTCCTGGGCAAAAGAAAATGTGATAAAATAGTCTTTTGAAATTTATATTTAAGTCCTATGAGACTTTTTTATAATAAATTTTAAATGTCAAATGCCCATAAACTTGTCAATGGATGTTCATGAACTAGTTAATGTAAGCGTTCATAGACTTATTAGTAGACGCCCTTGAACTTATCAGTGGACACCTATAGACTTGTCAGTGAAATTAGAATTTATTGTCAAAAAGTCTCACAAGACTTAAATGCAATTTTGATTTCTCCTTTGACTTAAATTCAATTGACCATTTTATAGTGTTTTCTCTTACTGAGACTTAAAATGCAACTTTTCCAATATCCTTTACTTGGGCTTATAGTGATGAGTAAAAAGGTTCAATTCCCTCAACTTGATTTCTACTTTGACTAGATATGATTAACAAATTTGATTGGATTTTTTAAAAAAATTTGGTTAATTTAGTTAAAGTGACTTTTTTTAGGGTGAAGATGTAAAAATACCCATAAATTTTTATCAAAAATACGTTTAGCACTATATACAATTTAGAGGTGCAAAAATATCTATGGGCATTCAAAATAGAAGCAAAAATATACAATTCGAAGTGTAAAAAAACCCATAGGTATTCAAAATGGGAGCAAAAATGCTATCGTCATTAAATTTGAGCTAACAATGTTACATATGCATGTGCAAAAAGAGTGTGTGATGTTAGGTCAAATTTAATGACATTGGCATTTTTGCTTCCATTTTAAATGTTCATGAGTCTTTTTACACCTTCAAAATGTATACGGTGATGGACACACTTTTGGTAAAAGTTTATGGACGTTTTTACCCCTTAACCCACTTTTTAAAAAGACTTTAATTATATCTCTTATCCTTAACTCCTTCTATCTTTGTCCTACTTAATCATTGTTGAAAAAATATCAATAGGGTTAATTTGAGAAAAATTGATAATGATATTAAATATGTTTTATATTTAAAACCAATATAAATTTTCTAATTAGGTTTTACAATGAGGATTGATGAAGTACTTCTTCTTATTCTTAATATAAGATCTAATTGAAGTTGTAGTAAATATTTTTTATATTTATCAATTTTTTCTTAATATATTCTCGTTGATGCTTCCTCAACAATAATCAAGGATAAAAAAGAATGAAAGAATTAAAGAAGATTATTATTATATTTTAAAAAATACAGTTCATATTAATTAATTTTCTTAATATTATTAAATTAAGTAAATAATTCTTTTTCTTAAAAAAAACAAAAAGGGTTCAAGAATATAAATCGGACCACTAAAAAAAACGTTATTCGCATCGGCGACGAGAGAACCCGGACGGGTACCCCATCCCTCTCTCCCTATCACTCTCTCCGGCGCATCGTCAATTTCTGGTTCTCATTCTGATATCGTGTTCTAGAAGCGTCTTCTTCGTTCGCCCTCAGGAAAGGAATCATCTGCTTTCTAATCCGTAATCTCAATAACTTCACAGCCACATCTCTTCGTTTCCTAGGAAAAAAAAAGAAGAGAAGCTCCGTCTCCAGGTCGGTGGAAATAATCGGAGATGGCGGCGGGTAGGGAAGTTCGAGAATATACTAACCTAAGCGACCCGAAAGGTGATTCATTTTGATTTCTTTTGGGTTTCATTTGGAGCGTGGGATCTTCTTTTTCTCCCCTCCCCCCAAATTTTGTAGTTCTTAGGTTTGGTTTAATTTTTGTTTTAAATCTGCAGACAAAAAATGGGGTAAAGGAAAAGATAAGATAGACGATGAAGACGTTACTTTTCAACGTATGGTTGCCAAGGTTAGCGCATTGAATCGTCCTCTCCCGACTTCTTTTTCCTTGAATCCCTTTTATTTTTCCTTGCTTTCCGTTTATAGTTGAATATATGTGAACCGTTAAATGATTATTGGGCACCCACATGTTGGCAAAGGAAAAAAATTGAGCACCAATGTGTTGTCAAATAGAATTTGAGCATCTATATGCATGGAAGCTTAAGCATGAGTATGAATCTCATGCTAATCTTTAGTGGTTGAGCTCGGCTTGTCACTAAAAAAGGAACTCTTTAGCCTTGCAATCTACTTCTTATCTGCACTAGCAATTACAATAAAATGCAGCTTGTGCAACCAAGCCAATGCATTCATACCCATAGTTCTTTTTGTAGTATTCTTACTACATATATAATCTTTAATCTTACATGTTTTTCTCTTGCTGTTATATGCATAAGTAGAAAGAATTAGTACAAGTTGGGAACTTATGGGTATGCCGAATGCCCAGCCTCCACCTACCCTTATGAACGAATAGTATGTAGGGCATCCTTATCCGAGTCTAAGCCTTTATTATATGGTATCTATCACTTGGTATCAATAGAATTTTTGATTTAATACATATATTTTCGTTATGTTAAAGATATACCCCTATCATTTCACTTTGTTAATTCCTTCTACAACTTTTATTTAGTTCTAAATCAATTAGGACTATGTTGAAGGAACCAGTTTTAACAGTTTTTGTAATTATACCTACCTTGTCTTGCACTTTAAAATATTTTATGTGGCACTTTGAGGGATTTTGCTGATAACATGCCCCGGCAGGGATATTGGCTTCCTGTACTGGGTGGCTGATGCAAGCAGATGCAAGAGGTTGCTGGAGAGCGTGGAGGTTACCTTCATGGGCGAGGGGGTACCACTTTATCTTGATTGCTTTTGTTTGTTGCATGCATCCCTGCACTTGGTCTTGTCCGTTGCCGTTATATTACCTTAGTTGCTTTGATCTCCTTTTTAAATTTTATATATGCAGCATTGGACAGTGATGATCTACTCTATCTCAAGGAGCAGATGGAAGCTGAGGAGGATGCTGAACGCCTCCTGCGTCGTACTGAAAAACGGGCATTTGCTGCATTTAAGATATCCTTTTCTAGTCAGACACACTGAAGGAGCTGTGTTTTCTTATTGTGAAACTAGGAAACATTGATTCTTCCATCTAGAAGTTGAGTACTCTTGTTGATTGAGCTTGTTACACATAGTTTGGTTTTATAAAACTGAGGAAATATTTGGTGATATCAAACAAATACTGAACTATAGCTAAAAAAGTACCGAATTAAGAACTTGAAGAACTGAAGTACACCGAAAAGATATACAATTGAAGTACTAGGATTATTATGGTTGTTCTGTGAATGAAGATCACAACGGATACAAATATATAAATAATCTCTATTCAGTTGATTAATCCAAATTACACTTAGGTAGTTTTAGATGATGCCATCATTATTTGATGATGATAACACGGATAAAATTACTCTTGCTCTAAGTTATTCTGGTGTTTCCTTCACAAATGGACACAGAGCTGCGAACTTAGCAGATTCTACCCCTGCGTCAGTACCCTTGCCTCTTCGTGTTGAGCCAAAACCAAAGAGCGGGATAAGGTAAGAGTTTTGCTCATCCGTCGCCCTTTCCTTCCTCCTATATTCATTTTGTTTTGGTGTTTTGGTTCTGTTGTTCATAGTCTTTATCCTTCGTGATATAGGCAGCAAGATCTGCTGAAGAAAGTTGTGGAAATTAAGCCAAAGCGACTGAAGCTTTCTGGCCCATCCAGTGGCAATCAGTCAGCCCCAGTTCCTAGTAATGCAAATATTTCAAAACGTGAATCCGAGAGTGAAAGTATGAAAAAGAAGGGACAGCAACCTTTGCCAGAATCAAATAAGAAACAGCCTTCATCAGGGGAG
The DNA here is from genome assembly GCA_963242795.1 of Inga leiocalycina. Classification (NCBI taxonomy): domain Eukaryota; kingdom Viridiplantae; phylum Streptophyta; class Magnoliopsida; order Fabales; family Fabaceae; genus Inga; species Inga leiocalycina. The sequence goes on along the minus strand of OY725320.1, from coordinate 80,437,594 downwards.
TCACAAGAGGGAGAAGGAAAGGTTAAGACGGATAATCCTGCCGGTGGATTGCTAGGCTTGGCATATGATGCTAGTTCTGATGATGAAGAATGACTTTGAATGGTGGAAAACTACTAGTAATCCTCTTTGTAGCTTCAGTACAGAGTGCTTTTTTCTTCCTTTTAGGGTTATCATTTAAGGGCCTTGCCATGTTATACTGAAAATTCGGCACATGAAGCATTAATCATAAGAAAAAAAAAAGAGGAAGGATGATTTGTGATCTTCTATGTACAACTAGAAGGAAGATAAACTTAGTGCATGCGTTAATTTAATGCTTTGATGATAATGTGCCAGTTTTGCTTGTCTTCTCCATATTGTTAATGTTTTACTCTGCATTTGGATGGCTGGTGCATCCACAAATAGCTTTGATGTCCCTGTTTTCGCTTGTGTTACAAAAAAATTATTTAGGGTGCTTTACTTAGAGATTAGAAAAACTTCTATAACAAGATGTTTTTATCTATCTATCATCTCGATGTCTTGATTTGAGTTTTGCTTTAAGTTATAATCTTATGACTTACTTTTGAAGATTAAAAAGGGAAACAGCCATTCAAGCTATCTTCAAATTTCTCTAATTCTGATGTTGATCCTTCAAAATGGGCTATCTGCATTTATTAGCTATATGGCCAACCTAAACTTCAAACTGAATTTAATATTTATCAATAAGATTTTAAAAATGTTAAATGCTCGATTCAAGATAGCCCAAGTGATAATTTTTCAAGACACCGATTTATGATATTTGGGAAAAAATTTGTAAAGAATTTGCTCCTATTTGCACGTACAAGGGTATTCAAATTTAAAAGAAACATTCATTCAATAAAAGAATATATTAAAAACGACAACATTTTAAATAAATAGTAATAAATGATTTTGGTTTCATATATTATATACTGATGGTTTAATGTTAAATTTATTTATTTTTATTTGATTAAGGGCTTTCCTTTTTCAAGGCTTAAAGTGTAAAATGTTTTCATCTTTATTTTAAGTAGTAATTTTAAATGGTAATAATTAAATAGTTAATTGATAATAATTCAAAAATAGAATATATGGTTATATGTGATTGGAGAACTTGACGAAATGGATATAAGGAACTTAATGTAAGTATTTTTCATAATTTTATTTATCTCATAGTTTAATTGGGAGATGCGTGAGAAAAGAAGTAAGAGTGTAATAAAAACATTTTAATCAAAAATTTAAGTTTTATATAATTTAAAAAGCGGGAGCAAGCGCCCAACTGTCAATCCACCAACCTGCCTTACCAACCACCGTCTCCGTCGCACCATAACACACTGCTGCTTCTGAGTTGAGCTGTCCAATTTCAATGTGGCTCATCGTCCTCCTTGACCCTTCTCACTCGCAAAACTTGTTTCACCAACCTCCATAATTCTTTTGCTTTGGAGCTTGATACGCCTCCTTCTTCATTCATAATTCTTACACAGAAAATGCCGATCTCATCAACCCCTCAAGTCATCACCTGCAAAGGTAAATTTAGCTATTACCAAGCAATCTGTTTGCTTTATCGGCAAAAATCTCTGTGCGATTGATTAAAAAAAATGAATAATCAGTGTGTGGATTTGATGTAAAACAGCTGCGGTGGCATATGGAGCTGGAGAGCCATTGGTACTAGAGGAAGTTGAAGTGATCCCTCCTCAACCTTCGGAGATTCGGATTAAAGTTGTCTCCACCTCTCTCTGTCGCAGCGATCTCTCCGCTTGGGAATCCCATGTATTATTATTATTATTATTATGCCTTTGCTTTATCTTCAATCTCCCTGTTTTGATCCCCCTCTTTCCTTATATACATATTCAAATTAGATTAGTTAAGATAGTTATGGTGACATATATTTTCTAAAATATCCTAGTGATTTTCCTTAATTCTCTTACTTTTCCTCCTCCTTGATTATTCGATAAGGGGAAATTAAGGTTTATAAAAACTATGTTTTATATTTAGGACTAATATCAACTTCTCAACTAGGTCTTATAAGGGATTGGAGTGAGTATTTATATTGAAATGAGGGTTAAACATCTAACAGGAAGTTCTTCTTTGTGCAGAACATATTTCCTCGAATATTTGGCCATGAAGCGTCAGGGTAACAAATTTCTTGTCCTCTACTTCTTCGATTAATGCAAACTTAGTCGCAATTGATCCTTCAATTATCATTTTAGCATCACTATTTTTCTTTTCTTTTGATATCAAGCATCACTATTTTTCTCTGTATTACCCAATAGACTAGCATGACAATTAGACAGAACTTTGAGATGCCTAGTTCAGGTAATGTGGTTATCACATAAGGTATAGCTGATTTTAAACATTACAGTGACATGCCTGGGACGCACTATCTCTCTGGGGACATCACTTTAGGACCTAAATGACTGTAACTGATATAATTTCCGCAACAGATGATGAATATTCAGTATTTTGTTTGCAGGATTGTTGAGAGTGTGGGCGAGGGAGTGACTGAATTCAAGGAAGGAGACCATGTGCTAACTGTCTTCATTGGAGAATGCAAGACATGCAGGCTGTGCAAATCTGGAAAAACAAACATATGTCAAGTTCTGGGATTGGAAAGAAGAGGTTTAATGCATAGTGATCAGAAGACACGTTTCTCAGTAAAAGGGAAGCCTATTTATCACTATTGTGCCGTTTCAAGTTTCAGTGAATATACAGTTGTGCATTCTGGGTGTGCAGTCAAAGTCAGCCCAAATGCTCCTCTTGAGAAAGTATGCCTTTTGAGCTGTGGCGTTGCTGCAGGTAATTGTTCTAACTTTCATGTATATAACATTAGCTCTGTGTGAAATGCAGGATAAAAGAACAATCGATAAATCAACATGTAAAATGTGTCAAATTGTCCCGAAGGTAAAATTTTGAAGGACTGACTTGGTGATCCAGCTGGTCGCTCACTTTTTTCTCGTTAACCTTAAGGAATGGTTGGAGGAGGCATGGTTCATGCCTCAGTGTCAGAATTTGCTTAACATATTATTGTACATTTCGATGACAGTGTAATGAAGTAAAACTGTAGTAGTAATGTTATAATGGGGGATCTTCTCAACAAAAGATCACCAAGTAAATAACTCTGCTTTATGTGAATTTTGTCAACAGTCAAAGATATCACTTTTTTAACATGTAACATTCCTTGGCAACTGATAATAAGTAGTAATTGCTGACCCATCATGACAGATGATCTAGTTCAAGCTACTTGAGGTTGTGTTTTATTCAACTTTATGGCTTAGTAGACTTCCATCACCTAGATTTTTGGCAAAATTTGCCTACCAGTTTCTTTTGTGATAAACTTTTAGGTTCTGAATTGTATGTTTAATAACTTTTAAAACCACTTTCTTTGTTGCTATTAGAAAATTGAAAAGATAATTAATTCATATTGTTTGATTAGGACTGAATTGTGCTTTCAAAGTGGTAGCAATTCTTGTAGCCAAAATAGTGTAGGTTAAGGTTTGAATCTTTTGAAACAAATGTTAGAGCTTAGCAGCATCACAAAGTTTGCAGCCTGTAACACATGCTGCACTTAATTATTCTCTCTTATCCATCATCACAAAACTTAAGAGTGTGAGCCTTAGCGCAACGGTAAAATTGTTGCCAGATGACCTAAAGGTCACGGGTTTAAATCCTGGAAACAACCTCTCTGTTTACGGGGGTATGGCTACATACATCTATCTCTCCTCAGACCCCCACTTGGTGGAGCTTTGTGCATTGAGCCGCCCTTGCAATAAACTAGTCAATATATATGTTTATCTATAAGATATTCTTTGACACTGTCTGGACCTTAGTTCTTGGTAAAAGTCATTTAACTGTTTTTTTCCCCCAACAAAAGTTGTTTCTCAGTGAAGAATAATATTATTCCTTTTGTCATTGTTGGGTTGGCTGATCATACATTACCACATTAGGTCTGGGCGCTGCATGGAATGTTGCTAATGTATCAGAAGGATCAACTGTGGTGATATTTGGACTTGGAACTGTTGGCCTTTCTGTAAGTAGAATGACTCACTAGTCATCAACTTCTGTTTCCACTTTGCTTTTTTAAAAGATGAGAGATGCTCTATTCTAATTTGTAACGAGGCAATGACTTTCCTTATAATTAGGTTGCACAAGGTGCTAAACTTAGGGGGGCATCTCAAATAATTGGTGTGGACAACAACCCTCAGAAGTGTGAAAATGGTATTATGATCAGTTCTCCATTATATATTTTAATTTATATCCGAACCTAGGTAAGTCTTCTAGTTTACATCTGTTTGTCATGTTGGCTGTTGCTTCAGCTAAAGCTTTTGGAGTTACAGAAGTTGTTAACCCAAATTCCTATGACGAACCCATCGCTCAGGTATTTGTCAATCTTGTTGTAAAAATTGTCACAGATAATATAAACTAATTGTGACAGATAATTCTCAAATTGTCAGCCAGGAAATGTGAGGGACATCTGAACAAAATAGTCCTCTCTGATTCATAATTTGGATAGATATAACATGATTTTGCTTCGGCAGAGAAATTCACTATGAACTCAGAGAAGATGATTGGAATTATAACAACTATTTATATGTTTTGAGTATTTCAGGTTATTAAGCGCATTTCCAATGGAGGAGCCGATTTCTCTTTTGAATGCGTAGGCGATACTGATATGATAACCACTGCATTGCAGTCCTGCTGTGATGTAATACTTTATACCTACATAACTAAAGAAAGATTATGTTTTCTCATTGACTTGCTTTTCATACAATGAACTTGAATTTATGCTACAATTACATCACATCTTTCTTCTTCCTCATAGGGATGGGGTATGACTGTTACCCTTGGTGTGCCAAAAGTGAAACCTGAGATGTCAGCTCATTATGGACTACTGTTAATGGGAAGAACATTGAAAGGATCTTTGTATGGAGGATGGAAACCCAAATCTGATTTGCCTTCATTAGTGGAGAAGTATGTGAATAAGGTAACAGTAACTGCAACCACAATATGTCCCATGATCTGTGATTCCTCATTAACCCATCAAACATAAAAAAATAAAAAATAAAACCTGACATAATAGAACTTTTAGGTGTTTGTGTTTGTTTGTGTACTAACTTGAAACGCAGAGGCCATTTTGCTATATTTTAAAAATACAATTAACCCAAATGTTTCACAGTATCATTTGAACAATTTATGGTTTTCTCCTTGAGTGTTTAAGCAGTGATTACGCGAAGAAACACCTTCTAATATAGTTGTTAAAATGTGCAGGAAATCCAGATTGATGATTACATAACACACGATTTGCCGTTTGAAGAAATTAACAAAGCTTTCAATCTCATGAGAGAAGGAAAGTGTCTGCGCTGTGTTATCCACATGCCCAGGTAATTCCTGTGGCTTCTTGTTTTCTTGAATTAAAAGAAGCAAAAAAGGGGGGAAATCATTGAAGAAGACAATGCACTGGTCTACCAAGAGACTGTTATTTCTGAGGACAACAGTGTTCATAGTATGCTTTTGTCTTGCTCCACTTCGAGAATTCAACATGTCTTCAAGAACCCACCTGAATTCCTCAGGCCAAGTAGGTTTTCCACCTAGTGAAATGTTTCTTTAGCCAATACTATTAATGGCTGTGGAACTGCAAATAACAAGTGCTTGGGATCTGTGAGAGGTTAGCACTAGGATCTTTCTGTTTTGTAGGCTCAACTCAAATGAATGAGAGCCAATTAATAAATAACACCAAGTCTTTTTTTTCTTTTTGCGTGTGAAAAATTATGTAAGTTGAGCCTACACAAGAATTCGTTTGTGCGATACATCAATGGGTAATTGACTAATTGTTAATGCTTTGAGAATGTAAGGCTTCATTTGTAATACATTCAAATGTTCATTTCTGATTATCTCGGTGCAAGTATTACTCAAGTCATTGAACCATGAATCATTGGTTTTTGTTTTTTTTTTTTTTGGTTTACATCCCCAGTGTCCCACCCTTTTTGGGGGCAGATTAATCCGGAATCGCTCTCCGATGTAGAGGGACTTCCCAGGGATCGAACTCGGGCTCTTGAGGCAAATGGTGGTGGAGGCACCTTGGCTATCCCTTTCAAACCATCCGAGCCACGCCCCCTGGGCATTGGTTTTTGGTTTTTGGTGGGGGCAATAAGCCCTTCTATTTATAAGGCACATATACAAGGTTTTATATCAAAATTTGTTAATGTACCAATATATATTCAAATGCCTTAATATTTCGAATTGTAAAATTGAGCCTCTTGTAAGGTTTTTAGCAGAGTATTTAGAAAGGAACATAAAAAATAATTATACGCTAAACAGTTTTAACTTCGAATCTCTTCTTATAGGACTGAAATGCAAACAGAGATTGGGTAAGGGAGAATTTTTCTGTCCAAATGACAAATTTCAAACTATATATAAGAACACACCTTGAAATACGATTACTTAGGAAATTAGTATAAAAGTTAAATTATTTGAAATAAAAATAATAATCAGGGTGTGTCTGAAATCTCAAGTGAATAAATATCAAACTAATGTAATATGAAGGATTAATTTTCAAAACTTCCGAATGAGGGAAGATTATTTTTTTCAAAATTTATTTTATTTTGACAAAACTATAAGCACATAGCACGCTAAAGTATTTTTCATGGTGCATTCAATGTTCTAAGATATTTTGTGGTGTATCAAACACCTTGAAGTATTTTTTTTGTTTATCTAGCATCTTAAATTATTTTTTGATGTATTCAGCAACCTCAAATATTTTTTCAAGTATATCCAACATCCTAAATTATTTAAATTGTTAAGTGCAAAATTGCACAAAAAAACTACTTTATGGTTATGGACGCACCTAACTTTAAAGTGCTAGATGCACTAAAAGAAATGCTTTAGAGTATTAGATGCAACGGAGTGCTAGTTACACATTAACCCTATTTTTTGTGAACAATTTTTATATATTCATTTTCTAAATATTCAAATATATGTCTTAAAAATATTCACTTGTATATGTCTAAATGAGTGTGTTTGGTATTGCTTATTAGAGGTTAATAAGCATTTATTACGTAAGTTGAGAAAAACTCCTCTTATATATTTAACTCGTATACTGTAAATCACGATTTATAAGTATTTATTACCTAAAAATAAGCTATCCCAAAAGTCAAACTTATAAGCACATAATCGGAACCAGGGACTCAATGCAATTTAGCTTCTTTCTTCTTTTTTTCTCCATAATCCTTCCGAATGTTCAAAATTATTCATTCATTTGAATTCAAATTTTAATCATTTCAATGGGAAAAACCAAATTTGAGTTGACTTTTCGGAGAGTAAACAATGCAGATTGCTAGCCTTATTAGATAACCTAACAAAAGGTATTGTCTCTTTGGAATGCTGTTTTTAGGTAAGGACGGTAACCTCATCCCTGTCCCTATTGTGACACCAATCAGTTCACATTCCAACACATCAATCTTCAAAACACAAGTCAAATAAGCAAACTCTGTTTATAACACCATGATCACCACCATTGAAACAATGCTTTTTTCACTGGTATGTCCTCGTTGCACATTCACAGAACCAAAGAAGGACACTCTCAGCCATGGCAGATCATCAGAGAATCTATCCTATGGAAGCCACAGAAGCACCACCACCACCACCCACGGTGCCCCTGATGCCGCCTGGCTCATCAAGATCAGAAAAGAGTGTTCCAGTGATGCAGCAGCATCACCCTCCGTTAACACAACATGCTAGGCCTTTAATTCACCCACCGAAACCAAAGAGAGGTTGTTTTTGTAAATGCATATGCTGGACACTAGTGTTACTTGTCATCCTACTCTTCATCTTGGGAGCAACTGCAGGAATTATCTACCTAGTCTTCAAACCAAAGCTTCCCAATTACTCAGTAAACAGCCTAAGGAAAAGTGATTTGAGGCTGAACTTTGACATGACTCTGTATGCAAAGTTTGATGTGAAGATTACAGCAAACAACCCAAACAAGAAGATTGGAATTTACTATGAGAAAGGAGGAGCGTTGAGTGTGTGGTACTCAAACACTCAACTTTGTGAAGGATCATTACCTGAGTTTTACCAAGGCCATCGGAACAAAACAGTACTTAATGTGTCCCTGACCGGCCAAGTGCAAGCTGGAAGCACTTTAATGGCAGCACTGCAGGAACAACAGCAGACAGGACGTGTTCCTTTGGAGCTTAAGGTCCATGCACCGGTGGCCATCAAACTCGGGATGTTGAAGCTGAGAAAGGTCAGAGTCAGGGGTGAATGCATGTTGACAGTGGATAGCTTGTCAGCTAATAATCCGATAAGCATCAAGGCTAGTGACTGTAAATTCAGAGTCAAACTTTAAGTTTTATACATGATGATGATAAGTTCTGCCTTGCTCCCTGCATTTTACCCCTTTAGTGGCAGTCTCTCATGTTGCCTTGAAGGATTTTCTTCTGTGTCCGCATTGGAAGATCTATTCTTTTTTCTGAATAAATGTTATCATAGTAGGAGTTAGTTATTTAAGTTTTTTCAGTGACCAATCTTCTTTCATCACTAGGAAAACGAAATTTGCACGTGACATGCTTGAGCTTATTTCTTAAGTGACACTTTCCTAAACATTAAGCAGCACTAGTTTTGATCTTGGTCCCCCCACTCTTTCTCCTTTTTCTTCAACTTTTTGAATTCTCAAGGCCTACCCATATAACTAAATGTAAGAAGAAAGGACTAACTTAATGGTCATACACTGGAGGAGTACGTAAATAATGCTTACAGAATAATAAAGTGCTACCACGACAACAAGAAACAACTGCAGGACAATCAGAAAACAAACAGAAAATTTAAGAAATATTTTGACATATTCGCCTTTTATAGGGACCACAATACGCAATAGCTAACAAAAACAAAATGCTTAAAATATCCAATAAGAGGATAGTGGTAAATAGTTCATCAGAGATGCATCATCAGGCTTTATGTCATATAATACAGTAAAAAGTATGTTAATAAGATAAACATATGATACTATAAAAAATTCTATAATTCTCATAAAAAAATAAAATAAAACTTTAGTGTTTCTCGTATCTGCATACCTCTTTTACATGACAAGTCAAATGAGTCTCTTAAACAACCAAATAAATTGCAACGCTTAGATTTGCTGAACTCCTCGAGCAATGGGATTTTAATGAACAGACAAGGCACCCCCTCTGATTGAAAATACACTCTATGGCCTGCTATTGTTGAGAGGGAAAGAAAGCCTTCAGTGTTCTTGTGGAGGATGTATGCTACTAAATCACTAATCACCAATTAAGGCACGTGGTCTATGCTCAAGAGTAGAAAGGGACATCCCTGTCTGAGAAACTGCTCTGACAAATGCCATATTTGCAGTTAAAGTTGGAGCGTGCCAATAGTCACCGGTGCCAAAAACAACCTTATTTTTCATCGCCAACTTTCTTGTTGTTGGCAAGCCCATCATCCGTTCAGAAGGACAATCAGGAACAACCCTGAGAAAATACCAAACCAGTTTATTGGTGAAAAAATGTTAAAACTATTAGATCAGGCATCAGCAAGTTGAAAAATATAAACCAATAAACAAATTTGATGTGAACGACATAAATAACCAATTGGGGGGAGACTCAAATTCAGGTTTAACTATAGAGCACTAGATTTACCCTAGGAAAAATAAAGAATTAATCTTCCACTTGTTTACCTATGACCAATTATTTAAGCATGGTGACCAAGTAATAAACATTGTTATATTCCATAGAGAAATAAAGAATGATCTTTAATAAGGTGTTAATGCCACTAGCTGCTCTCTACTTTCCTCAAAACTCAATCCGTAAGATAAAGTAAATCCTGATAAACACCTTGTAATTGAATTGTACCACAGAACTAGATAACAATGGTGGAGTAGCTAAATGATTCTCATGGTTAACTAAACAACGTGACCCTGGAATTTTTGCAGAATAACATAAATGATTCAGCAACTAAAGTAATATAGTCATCAAATTCACCTGAGGCTATTTATTAACTTATCAGCTCTCAGTTTCTCATTGGGCCCTCCACACATTGATACCAACTCATTGACTTCCACATGGACACTCTCACAAATCATGCCTGTCTTGCCATGTAATACTCTACCGAATTCCACATGGATTGGATTCTGAATTTCAGACATTGCCTGAAGAAAGAGGTGAGAAACACTTCAGTCAAATGAAAAGAATACTGATAAAAGCTTTTATAATTTAGAAAAACTATATAAAAACAATACACATAATTCTACATTGTATGCTTAGCTCATAATGTGTTTTATCTAGAAGATACTATTCCATGTGATTGAAATCTGATCAGTACTATAACTGATAATCAATTTAACAAAGAGCATCATTGCTCTAATTACCTTTCAATAAGGACACTAAAACAAAGTAAACTTGTGAATAAGAGTTTATTATTATAAAATGTTTCTTCTTCTTCCTTGTAATCATGCTAATGAAATCTATTGATTATATAAGGTGAAGTAAGGAAATAATAAATTAATTATTTACGAGGCAGGAAAGCCATCACATGTCTAGAATGTGCGCTATTTGGCCGTTGGGATAAATATCCAAACAGATTGATCTTTAACTCCACTTTTTACCATGAACTAGCCGTTCATTGTGTAAATTCATGTAGCCTACATAGTCACTGCTGGGTAGATCACCACTACGATAACATGACTATCTCACCAGGAGAAAATGACAGAAATAAATGAAAACAAATGTGGCACAAACTATGGATGAGATTACTCACTTGAACAATCACAAACTCATAGTTTCCCTTGAACCTCTCCCTCAATTTACTCTCTGGATGAGCCAAAAGTTTCTGGGCACCGCCATTACTAATTCCTGTTACAAGAGCTATCAAAGCCGTTGTATCAAAATTTATCAGGTCAACTTCTCCAACACAGTTTCCTGGTTCAGAAGATTCTAAATTTTTAATGTTCAAGGAGCATAATTTCAGCCCCTGAACAATGGAGCAGAATGCATCAGCCAAGTTGGCTTCACAATCTTCACCAGAAAGCTGAAGTTGAGCTTCAGTTTTCTCAACTGAAACCTCTAGTTGAGCAGAGTCCACAGCTAAACTTTTGACAATAGGTTCTAACCCAGAAACAGCATCCTTGCTATCAGTGGGTTTTATTTCAAAGATGCAAGCATCTTTATAAGATCTTACCAGTATGTTTATCCAGTTGCCTTCTGATTCCTCAAATGCATCAAAATTGAAAACTGAAGGCCCCAACCCAATTTCTGACGCCCCAAACTTATCTTGAAGTTTTTGGTAAACATGGTTTGCAACCCCATTCGCAAAGAAAAGTATAACTGAGGAAGGTCTTAATGTTAAGCTAGATTGTGCAGCAGCTAGGACTTCTTGGATGCGCAATTCCAAACCCTTACTTTTATGACATCTATGCCAAGAGATGTACTTTGGATTTCTATCAGACACTATGATCCAGACTGGCTTCCTGTTGAAGGTACACACTATATCCACATGGATGTCTTTGAGAGAAGAACAACGACTCTCCTCTCTTCTGACTGTAGGTAAGAGTGGAACTGACTTACAAACTCGAGAAACACCAGTTATGAAAGGCTGCAGGAGAATGTGCACCACTGCCTCAAGGTGTCCAATGTTGACACTGTCATCATAAAGAGATATCTTTTAGTACCCGAGGATCCTTGTTTTCCACATGCTTGAAAGTCGGTTCATTACGAAGTTTAGGTTAACATGTATATAAACTCAACATCACTGCATCATTACCTTATTACATAAATCACATAAGTTTCAAAGTTTTCATGGCTAATATATGCAAGCATCTTATAAATATATTTAGAAACGTTTATGAAAATAAAATTCTTATTTACAAAATGGTAGTCCATGAATTGCCAAATGATTCCCGCCCCTTTACGAGGATGACACCTTCATGGGTAGCCATCATTATATGGTATCTCACAAATTTTCGCCTCCAAAAAAAGCTTGCGAGGACACAAAAGAAGAGAAAAGACGCATTCCTTCACTTTATTATTCATCTAGGACAGACGTGAACTAACTTAATTAACATAAGTGGTTATTCTTCATCTTTTACTTCAAACAGACAAAAACTAAAACAGTTCGTATCCACTCAAAAAACAGAGAGAAAAGCTTCACCACTCATAACTCATATTGCAACTAATCCTCTCCTAGCAGCCAAACAGAAGGAACCGTTTTAAAGGCATATGGAAATGAAACGAACCTGAGAGGCGCAGAAGTAGTAGCAGAAGAAGAAGAAGAGAAGCGAGAGAGAAAAGAGAGCTCGGAGGACGCTAATTTGAGGAGGGTACGGCGGCATGAGTCGGTGATCTTGGTGGAAGCAGGCAACTGTTGGATCCTATCGATCACGAACCTGCATCTCTGCTTCGCCAATTCCACTTCTGCGTCTCTCTGCTCCTTCATTGTTTGTATCACTCTAACCTCAAGGCTAGTTTCCGCACAAACAGAGAAATCAGCAGAACAAGTAGCTTCTGATCGAAATTTATCTCATAGAATTTGGGGGGGGGGGGGGGAGTGTTTTCGTTTTATAATTAAAGAAATGATCCTTCAAAATCGTAAAATAAAAAAAATAGCCTCATTAATAATTTTAGAAAGTTGGGGGGTTGTTTTTGTTTTATAATTAAAGAAATGATCCTTCAAAATCGTAAAATAAAAAAAATAGCCTCATTAATAATTTTAGAAGCTTGTATTAATAATTTTATTGAACTATTTTTTTATTTTATAATTTAAAAAAATCATTTTTTCATTTTTATTCTTTTTTGAGGATATGAGTGTGTAATTCTACCTAAAACGTTTCCATTATTTACTTTTATTTTAATGCCAAATGGTACATATGGTTGGGTCAAATAAAAAAATATTCATAGAAAATGATAATATTGATAAGGATTGAGGAGAATTTTTGTTTCGGAAGTTTTAACCAAGGGTAATTTTGTTCTGAAGTTTTTAAAAGGGAGTAATTTTATTTGAATTGTTATTCCAGTTAATTTTGATTAATAGTTGATCAAATATACTGACACATGGATTTCCAGTATAAATTTACATATTAACAAAAATAGCGTGGTTGACATGTGAACTATCAATTCAATATATTTGATAAACTAACAGTCAAGATCAACTGGTATAAAGGTCATGGCAAAATTGCTCCATCTCTTCGGGGCAAAAATTTCCCCTCTGCAAAACTTTCCGGGGGAAAAATGCCCCTTAACCCTAGTAATAATAATACTTAAGGTCTATTTGAGTTGACGTTTAAAAAATACGTTCAAACAAGTTAAAGCAAAACTCTTTTTTACATATTTATCTTATATACTGTAAATCACATTAGAAAAAACAGTTTCTACCCCTAATCCAAACAAACACTTAAACAACTGAGAAAATTGAGGACGAAAAGGATGGTTAGGATCGAACAATTGGGATTGAATTGTGGGGTATTTATGCTACTTCAATCTAAATATGTAAGTTCGAACCAAAAAAATCCAAACAGGTAAGTTTGATCTATAATTTTTTAAGGACTCTCTGTATATAATTTTAATTTTCTCATCTAATAATTTATTTGTTTTTGAACAAATCTAATAATTTGTTTTACTGACGTAGCAAGAAGATTCTGTTGGCTCGTAAAAAAGCTCTGGGGCAGACAAAAAAAGTGCAGGAAAAATATTGGAAAAAAGATAGAAGTTTTTTTTTTAAAATTTCAAAATTTTAAATTAAGTTTGTGGTTAAGAGTTGACAAGCGAATGAGAAAACTTAATAAATAATTTATAATTCCTTTTTTTTTAAGAAATACTTATTTAAAATTTTACAAATTCAAATTTAATTATTTTCTGTATTTTTCCCAAAAATATTTGTGTAATTCTTCTGTTCCCCGCCCGGCATCGCCGACCCAAAACGGCCTCTTATTCGGCTTCCACTCAATCGGCAATTCTGAACTGAGAGTTTGGAGCTTTCTAAGCAGGATCTCAACTTTCATCGGTAAGGAAATAACCAGCTAGTTTTCAATTTTATGTTTATTCTCTTTCTCTTTTACATTTTTGTTTTCCTTCTTGCGGGTTTCCTCATTCCCGTTGTCTATTCTTCTATCCTCTTTCCCTATACTATTCCTGGAGCCGCCGCCGCCGCCGGCTGATTCCGGCGTGACGCTGCCTCTATGTATCAAAGTGCGATCATTTGAAAACTTATCCAGAAGTACCCTTCCCTGTAACGTAAGCGAAGAAATAGCTATGAAGTACCGCGTATCGGATACGTATCTGATCCGCGGATGCGGTTCTTTTTTCAATTATTAGTGTCTCATGAGTACCACTGCTCTGGTGTTTTGTGTTAGCAGTACTGTGAGTGTGAAAGAGAAGTAGTTATCTTTGTTAGTAGTTATGTGTTGGTATGACTAATTAACACAATCTACTTGAGAGTAGTTATATGAGTTTATGATAAAGTTCTAAATTATAAGTCGCTCTCTTCCTCTTATTCCCTCTATTCTCATTTCTCCTATCATTGTAAGGAATAGCATAGGCTTCTAATAGTGAATTCTCTTTTTTATTTAAATTTAGAGCAATTGGAAGCTCTTGAAGTTCTGAAGTTAAGATGAGTGATGAAGATGATTCCATAGAACAAGCTGCTGCCTCACGTAGAGAAAGGCTGCGGGCGCTTAAAGCTGCTCAAGAATTGTTGAACACTCCTGATGAGGATGCTGCACAAGCTGATGATAAGACGAATGATGATGAAACTACTGAAGAGCAGTATGTATATTCTAATTTCTAATTCAAGAGCGCTATGTACATTTAGTGACTGAGCATGATGAAATTGTTTTAAAAGTTTAATTTGACTTGTTAAGAAGCTTTTGCATATTCAAATGGTAGAACACATTAAAAAATTTATCAAGTTCTCTTTGGTTAATCTTTCTGATATGGATTGGTTTTAAACATTTTAAATTTTCTGTCCATTGAGTTCCATATGCTTACTTGCAATTCATATGAGATGAATATTGGTGTTATTAACTCTTAACTGACAAGTTTTTTTTTTTTTTGGGGGGGGGGGGGTGTTACAGACCCATGAAATTTCGCAATTATGTTCCTCAGGACAAACACCTCCAGGAAGGGAAGCTTGCCCCTGCAGTGCTGCCAAAGTTTGAAGACCCTGTTGCTGCTGCCCCTCCGCCTGAGCAGGAGGTTATTGCTTTTGTTTCAATATGGTCTGTTCTTGCCATCTCTCAGCGATTTACTTGTGGCATATCAACTCATGTGTTTGGTGTCAAACTTGCAGGACCCTTTATTGAATATTGCTCCAAAGAAACCAAACTGGGATTTACGTAGAGATGTGCAGAAGAAGCTTGATAAGCTTGAAAAAAGAACTCAGAAGGCTCTTTTCAAACTTATGGGTACGTGGTTGGCATTTTCATGACTTGTCAGTTTCCAGTTGGTTAAATACTCTCACGATACCTCTTTGTACTGACTCCCCAAGTATTTGCTAATTATCAATACAAATGCTTAAATCATGTTGATGTCATGAATCATAAGTCAATTGTAAATTAATGATTTAATTCTCAAAAGATCACTCTCTTCAGTTTGGTTCTCTGACCCTGCAAGGTCACTCTTCTCTCAGTTGTCTCTCAATTTAGTTCTTTTAACACTTATAATAAAAAAGGTCCTTTAAAAAGCCTCAAACGCTTCTTGTAGGGACTAAATTGAAAGGAAAGTGATTTTATTCGTACTAAATCATTAAGCCGTTAACAGTCATGCACAATCTTTTATTAGTGGTATAGTATTTTAGTGATTTTCCTTGTTATATAATAGTTGATTACGTCAAGAGTAAGCTTTCTTTTTACAGCTGGGGGCTTTCTTGATGCTCAGGTTATAGGGATCTCTATAACGTTGAGCATTCTATTTGTGGGAAGGAAAAAAGGGAAATCAATATTCAGCTTTTTTTTTCAGTCAGATTCTTTGTGAATCTCAGAGAGGCATGTAGCTATAATTTTCAGGGTTCTTAGCGGTTGTAAATATTACAATTTCTTCCTTGGTTTCAACTGGCAACGGTTGTTTGTCCTGATTCATGAACCTTCGCTAATTAGTAATTAGTTCCATGCCATCCATGTGTAGGACTCTGAAATATGTTAAAAGTTTATAGACATCCCTTTGATAAAACTTGTGAACCTTTACATGATAATTACATGGGTTTGCATTTTTCTTCTTTGCAGAGGAGCAAGAAAAGCAGCAGCTTTTGACTGAAGGAGATGATACAAATGGCAATGCAGATCAAGTGTAGAATCCCAAACAACCTGATTGACCCATGTAAAAGTCAATATGAATGCCTATGTCTTACTTTTGCAGTGTATAACCACTGTTATATTACTCATTCTGAATTGAGAGGTGAAAAATCATGAATTCTTGTAGTTCTATTTTGTTGTTCTCCATGTAGTACAGTACCTCTTCTAGACATTGAGCCAATCTTCAGTCCCCTACTTGGGCAGTCCTATTTTGATTTAAGGGGATCAGATTATAGAATGTGGGGAGTCTTGTAGATTGGACTGGGTATTCAGGGGTATACAAAAATTTTACTTTAAGGTTGTTTTGATTTGATGATTACCTAATCCGATGTTTTAGAGTTAGATTTTCTTACTTTGAATATTTTTTCCATTTTAAGGTAGAAAACAGAGTCGTTTATATTTTTTTGTAATTTTTTGTTTAATGATTTAGTCAAATTAAATATCTTTTATGTAAATAACTATTTCATTATTTTTTTGGATTTTCTAATCAAAAGTCATGAATCAACTGAAATGATTGTCATTTTTTATTCAAATTGAGAGATTTCTTGGCAAACTTTTTATCAACGTGTAGCATATAAAAATCAATATCATTGATTCATTGAGGATCAAAATTTTGGTGATACGCGCTTTGTTTCATTGAGTACGCTGTAGTGCTGTACGCCCTTTGTTATAGGGACCGAACGTGAAATACGAAATGTTTTAGGTTCACAATTAAAATGCCACTCTGATTTTTTTTTTTTGGCTATTACCATTCTGATTCTATTTATAAATCTTTTTTTATCAAAAAATGTGATCTTATTTATAAGTTCAGTTCAGTGTAGTAAATGAGATTGTGATAATTTTACTCTTAATTATATCAATTAAAATATAATTTAAAGATAGATAGAGAAAAAAATGTTGAAAAATAACCATTCATAAATGAAGGTATAGTTACAAATTTGCCCATAATCATTGAGTTAATTACCTCTCATTAATACGTAAGATTTAGTTAAAATAGACTTGTAAATAACACTAGAATGGTAGAAGTTACAAGTGGAAAAAAAAAAATTGAGTAGTGCAACACATAATTGAGAATTTTCGATAAAGCTTAAGTGACATTTCAATTTTTATGAAAAAACTTGATAAACACTATACAGAGACCATAATGATTTATCTTCAGACAACAGATTAATTGGCAAGCAAACCCTTTTTTGCCTGCAGCTGACGAATTTGCATATTATAAAAACACAAGTAACAACTCAGTTCGGAAGGCATTTCCTCACATGGTAGAGGCAAGCTGGAAATTGATTTGTAATGAAATAAAAATTATTTTATTTTATTTTTTTTGGGGTTAGGTGTGTTTGAATCTTGAATCTCAACCCACAACCCAGCCCCACCCTTACCACTTAAGTTGCTTCTGGTGGCAAAGAATACCCTTTAGTTCTTTAAGTTGACGTCCTTCTTTTGCAGAAGGCAGCTCTCTGCAGTCTGAAAATCATTTGACTTCATCTTTTTTCACTCTTGAGGAGGTTAGGGCCATTTTATTCCCCCTTTATGTCCTCCCCTGTCCAAGAGGGATCCACCTGAGGAAGTTGATACTCATCTGGCTTCAAGGCCAATGAAAAATCAGGTAAAGTTGGTGCTGCTTCCATGATTCTGTAACAAGTGTATGAAAACACACTGTTTTTTAATCATCCAAGAATTATAGTGAAACAAAAAATAAGGCAACGATCATCAAATCTGGAAAACTTTACCTCTCATAAGAGTATAGATCGCGGTTTATTCGCACCTTGCTTGAAGTATCCTTCGGAATTTTTTCAGATAGATATTTCATGGTCCCCCAAAGTGGTGGATTTCTGCATGGCCCGGCCATTAAAAAAAAATAAAAATTAACGCACTTGTCTTTAGTATTGTTCATCATTAAAGGAACATTACAAATGAAGTTAAGCCCTGATGGATGAGAACATCAATTAAGTAGGTTCAATAAACATGGTAGGAAATGATATGAGCAAAATCCTCTCCCCAAATCTCAAGTGCTTACCAAAAAGCATTGAACATGAGCACATGGCTAACACTAATGCAATATTTGGTACGGAGAAAAGTGTTTTTGAGAACAAAAATGAGAGATTGAAAACCCAAAACAGAGCACAAAGGGTTGTATACGTGAAATAATAATAACCTTGATAGAGGAGGTGCAGCATGGAATGCCTCGCATAGTTTCTTACTTTCTTTGAAATACTCGTCTGCTGCTTGCAAAGCGGCTACAGCTAGACCATTAGATTTCTCTGTATTCCCCTCATCAAGAATCAAGCCATGATAATAATACGCCGCAGCCTGGTAATTAATTACAAATTTATGACAGATATCAAAGACATCAAATAATTAGTGTGCTGAGACTTGAGAGCAGAAGAAAGTAAAACCATAACAGACCTGTGCTCTTGGTGCCTTATTAGCAAGTTGTACATATGGTGTACAAGCAAGTCAAACTATTTGCATTGAAAATCAAATTTAGAACAAATCACTATTACTCAGCTTAGAATCACCAATATAAAAAATGGCCAGTATATAATACAAAGACCAATCAATCTTTCAGTTTGTGCATTTTATTAACCAAACTGAGATTTAATACCAAGGTAGTACGTGCATGTAATTAATCAAAATATATACTGGATCGTTAGATTTAACATTAATAGCAATTTTTTTTTTGAACTTTAATGAATAGACTAAAACAATAAAATGAGTCTTCGTATATTTAATCATCAAACTTGAGTAACCTGGGGCTGATATAGCATACATGAACTGGTAGAACTCTAAAATTTACCAACATATTACTTGCATGCCATATCCACAAACATCATGGCAGGAAGGAGGCAGAGGAAAGTGAAAGTTTGAAATGCTCAAGTTTTGAAATAATTAAAACAAATTTAATTAAAGATATACCTTCGATTCAACATACTTCCACTTCACAAAAAGACACTGCTTTTCACCCCAACCATTGGCTAATGGAAGGTTCATAATGTTGTCTTGAGCCTGTAAAATGTATGTCGAACAAATGTTACCACATACAATATTAATTCACCACCTATTCCCACAAAGTAATTAAAACAAAGTTTTTTTTTTTGGGGCTAAGGCAGAGAAACTTGTAAATGCTATATAAGTCAACAAAAAGAAATTTTATAATTTCATAATAAATTTTAGATAAAACCAATAACATACAAAGGGCCCCAAAAGACAATACAGTAAACACAGACAAAAACTAACTACACCTATTAGAGGAATAGAAAATAATAGCGAAGACTTAAAATTAAGGAGGGATTACTGCGAAGAAGGAAAACGACAATATGCAGAACAACCCTTAGCAATGAAATTCCAGAAATAACGAAACAGTATTGCAATGTTTGGTACGTAGAAAAGTGTTTTCTAGAAAGGAAATGGGAAACGCATCAATCCCATTTTCTTTTTAGATGCATTTCCCATTTCGTTTTTAGAAAATGCTTTTCGGCATACAAAACATTGCCCATGGGAAAGATAAAAGTGCAGCCCCAGCATTTGTACCTGTTGCCGATACTTGACCATCTCACATGCAAGTCTACGCTTCACTGCAAGAGTGGCTTTGGTATCATCCATTGCTATTCCAAGCTGGATATCTACACCCTAAAATGACAATGGAAGAAATAAACACATAAATCCAAATGGAATTGAAGCAAGGAGGGAGGGAGGGAGGATATCTATAAAATTGCCATTCTCCAGTGTCAGGAGTATTGGTCCCAGGCATGTGGATGAGTCACCCGCAGATGAATCTATAAAATTTTGAATCCATGAGTTCTATCCTAGGGCATAAATCATGAACAAAGCATATATCCACCTTAACCTTTACCCAATATTTAACTAAACTAAATTAACTTTTGAAAGTGGGAGTGGCAAGTATCAGGATCTTGACTGCTCAACCATAAAAACTTTGGTTTCAAAATCTTTGGTGAGGGTTTCAGTTCTCAAGTCTAGATCAGCTGTCTTCCAATTTAAACAAGCTGGATGAAAGTCAGCAAATAATTCTTTCTTTATGTACATACAAAACACGACAATACCTGCCCCAATGCTTGTAGACAAAGCGCTCGAAGAACCCCTTCTGCTAGGTCTACTGGTAAATTTATCCTAAAATCAGAACCAGTAGTAAGGAGCATAAATGTTAAAAAAATGCATCGAGACTACCAAAATAAGTGTGCAGTTACAACATATTTGTACAGACCTTTGTTCAGCGGGCAACTGTGGAAGAACATGTCTGATTGCACAATCCAGATATCCAGCTGCCCTCAAGAGAATGTCAATTGAAATTCGTTGGCTCTCTGTTAGTAAGTACCGAAAGTCAAAATTCATTTGTGCGGCCAACATATAGCAGGGCAGCTATGTAAATAAACAGAATATAAACACCAGAGGAACAACAAAATTATCGCCAAAGTTTTGTTATGTTATCCATGAATCATAAATTCCTTTTCCAGAATACAGGTAGATTGGCACAAAAACAGGAACATTATGTACTCCTTTCCCACATATCTAGTGCGTGGATCTCTGGTGTACTAGAGAGAGGAGAAGAGAATCCCATCTCTTGTCCAACAGCAAGCTAATTGGTAATTACTAGTAATCAAAATGACTTCTCTTCAGCATTAAATGTAATTAAGTTTTCGATGAAGAGATCATTTAAGTTAAAAATCATAAAACCATAGGTTCACATAAAAATGTGGGACATCTCCAAAGAAGCACAAAACTATTCAAAAATTTAATATATCACAAAAAGAATATTTCACTAGAAGGAGAACACAAATACAGATGATGGGTGAAGGCCAAACTTTCTGAAATCAGTTTATGAGCAAAAAGGCATAAAAATGTGGGCAAGGACATAGCCAACAGATGGCCTAGACCAATCTGAAAGACTGAAAGTATGTTGTTTGTCAGAAACGAGAAAAAACAAAAAGTTTAGAGAGAAAGGAGCAACAAACACTGTTATCATGTACCATAAACTTTTTTTGGTATCACCCACCTTCTGATACTTTTGGCTGATAACCATCCGCAGATGTTCTAGGAAGAAGCAATAAATTGGCCTGTGATAGCGACAACATTGCCATCAAGTGTAAAACTGACAAAACTTCATACCAAGCATTTGACATGGCTGTTTCCTACGAAGTAAAAAAAGTGCAAAATGTAAAAAAGATCTGCATTCATGAGTATTGGCAAGAAAATAATAAATTCTCAAACCAAGACCTGTAAAACATATCCATTATAAGAATTACCTCTGCATCATCCTCCAGATTAATCCAAACGAATTGTACTTTGTGTTGCAGTTGACTTCCTGCACAATAAAGATATTTAGTAAATGTTAAGACATAGCCCAGATAGAGCATTCTTCAAGAACATATAGAGTAAGCATGCTTACCATCTTTAACTAATCCCAAAAGGACTGGCAAGTAGTCTTCAAGAGCCTGCTGAAGATCAGCCAGTGTTGAACCTCCTGAAGCAGATGGATTAATATGATGGATGAATAAATTTAGACAACATTCTTATGTAAAATGTTTTCATATTTTTCAAAGCTTACCATGTTGAGTGACACTTTTTCTTTTTGTTCTTGTAATTGAAGGACCTTCTTGGCCAGTCATCACAACTACACGAGTTCTGAGAGCAGATAGACGTTCCACTGCATTCCTTGACAAGTAATTACCAAGATACTGAGCAAAATCAACAGGTTTGGGAATTCTTAGACCAGGAACATAGACTGAAACTTCGCCAATATTTCCTGGTTTTCTTCTATTTCCACTACATTCCCTTCGAGCGGACACTACGCAGCCCATATCGTGAGGTCGACTACACCTGCAGATCAGCTCAAATAAAATGATCGTCTCAGAATCTCATGCGGTTTCTTCGTAATATAAGGAGAAAGTATCATCTTTGACATCAAGAAGTAATAATTTGATATAATAAGGTAACAAAGAATGTAATTTATCATACCTAAATTCCAGGAACGAAAAAAGCCAGAGCTGAGAGATTAAAACATGACCAAGTAATTTTCAACCAATAAATAAGTCTACACGCAGCATAGCCCCAAAAAAACATAACTCTCCATTTTCTAAGGTGGTGTTTATTCCAGAAATCAGAATTAATAATTCTCTTTTAAAAATTTCCATTATGTTAAGCCCCATCAAAAACAAGAGACAAAGGTTATCTAACCAACCTTATCCCTCACTCTTCTATGGCTCCAGTTGCCCAGTTAGGTCAGAAGTTCCAGTAATCTCTGTACAAACTATTCGAGTAATCTCTGCCAAAAACATTCACAAGATCTGACGGTTAGAAAGGCATACATTTAAAAGCCTTAAAATCACAAGAACAGCATGAGACATGACAAGTATTGTCAGGGTCAACGTTCTACTGTGATAACAAAAGAAAGACTCCAAAAGTTAACACCAGGCTAGCATTGCGATCACTCATAAAGGCATGAATCCCCGTGCAACCTGTTACACTGACAACAAAAATCCAACTACGATAGGTAGAATTGATAGGATTCCAGCTCAACCAAAATTAGAAGTTGGGGAACTTCCACAAGGTAAAGTGGCGTTAAGTAAAAGTTGTTCGGTCATAAATCTCAACCAGGAAAACAGCTAAATTTCAGCTAAGAGTGACACTTGCGAGTAAAGGATCCCCAAAGAGAAATAAACAAGCAACAATTGCAGAAACGCAAAGGAACATTAGCATTCTCTTGTCTCTTTCTCGCACTTTTTTATAACCAGTGTTTCGGCGGCTTTAAATCTCCCCGCAAAAGGCACAGGATAAAGCGTAAAGCAATAATGAACCAGTAAACCAGTGATATTCCGGGGGGGAAAACTGCATTGCGTAAACAAAGAAAACACGGAATCCTCGGTTCCAGAAACGGCATTAAAACCAAAAAAAAAAACCCCTTATCCGAATTCATCTTGACGCATAGACTGAACATAGCTTGACTGATTTTCCATCCAAAACAGTGCCCACTAAACATTTCTTTTGAAGAAGAATAATTTCTCCGATTGCAATTACTTTATTTTCACTCGTCTCACCCTAGCATTTACCATTTCCTAAAACTTAGCAACCAAAAAAAAAAAAAAACACAGCGCGAGCAAGTCCAGACCAGAATCATATGCTAATGGTTCTTAGTTCTTACCATAAAAAAGCGCAATCAGTTAATTTCAGGAACAAAACTACGCCATCGGTCAAATCAAAATCAAAGGAACCCTAAAAGTGAGCTGGTAGCTTGAAATCTTCAAAGCTAAAATTCAGAAATGTGACTGTAGTCCATACTCTATACCATTCCCTCAAAGAGGCGAACAGATGAGGAGAGATGGAACTTGCGACTACCGGAATTAGAATTAGAATCGGATTATAGATAACAAAGTAGAATTAGAATATATGGCACGAGATTAATTGTTTATACGTAAACACTGCACCAAAAAAACTGCCGATCGAAACAGTGTTAGGTAGCATATCAGTTTAATTATAGTGAATTTAATTTAGTGATTAGTGATTGCGTTTCAATGGCGCTAAACTCAACGGCCGTCTTATAATTTCGAACAACTAACGGTTTTCGTTTAATTTTTTTAATTAATGCTCCTCCCGTCTTATAACCTTTTTTTCAGGGAAGATGCTATATTCTTATTTAGAAAAAAAATAGTAATATCCCATCTAAGATTTGCGGTATTATTTTTTTGTTTTAATTTTTCTCCTTTAAATTATTGGTTAAATTAATTATCTCACTCATTTTCTTCCTAAATAAGTATATTTTAAAAAGAAAGTTATATTTTTATATATTTATTGTCTTTAATTAATTTTAACAATTTTTATATGCATAATTCAGTTATTTTCATCTTATAAGAAGTACATGAGGGAGTATTAAGTATTAATATTAATCATAGTAATGATGAAGAAACCAGAAAAGGGAACAACATTCTTAAATTATTAATCATTTAAGTAAACATCTCATATGCCAAATAAATCATATACAAAACAAAGATTAATAAAAAAATTGTGTCCTTATTACTATTGAAAAATTAATGACATCCTCTATATACATAAGAGTTAAGACCTAAAGCTATGGGAATTAAGAAAAGCAAGAATAAAGTATAAGCATAATTTATTTATTTTAAGAGTCAGGACTTGATTTTTTTTTTTTTTTGGGGGCCAGTAGAGTCAGGACTTGATTGATTCAATTTTAAGCATATCATCTAATCACTTCAATAGTTAAAGACTGAATTTAAAATCATGTTAGTGGCGGTTTTATTTAATAATGCATTAATTTCAATTATGGAATGGATGGTCAGTAATAAGTTTGAAGGTAGTGCTTAATTGCTCACCACCCAAAATGAACGAATATTATATAATATTACTCTGATCTTATTTATAAATTATTTTTAATTAATTCTTATATATTAAAGACAGTTAGTTAATTCATTGATTATGGGTTAAATTTCCTATTTTGCCTATATTTATGATTGGTTCTAAAAGTCAATATGAATAAATTCTTTTTATTTATTGTAATTAATCAGGGTAAAAAAAAATATAAAACACATTTACTATCCTAAAATTAGATTTATAAATAACTTCGCCCCGTGCGAGTGGATTTCCCTCTGATAGGGTTTCAGTTCCCTCCATTTAGGGCTTGGCAGTCGCCGTCGAGCAGCCACACGTTGCGAGGGTAGAGGTCAGCCCCTTCTCCGGTTAGGGCTTTTTTCTCCTTCTGATAGAGTGTCTGGGTTGGATTGGTATGTCGTGGGCGGTGGCTACGTTGACCGGGAACGAATCCAACGATAGCAGTGTAGGCGAGGTGGTCGAAGGCAAGGCGTTCAAGCATCCTTCTCCCGAGACGCTCTTCGACTACGACCTCCGATGGGTGCCCCTATGGCCTTCGATGACGAGATCTGTGGTGGAGGTGTGGCGTACGAGACAGCGGAGCTCAACGATGCCGACGCAATCCCAAGTGAATGCTTTGTGATTCTTGGAGCTTGAGGTAAGGGGTTCACAAATGCTTCGATCTGTGCCTTCTAATGGACTTTTGGGATTGATTGTTGTGATTTGCAGAATAGCTTCTCTTGGTTTTAGGTTTTGTATGTTAAAATCTGATGATTGTGTTGAAGAATTTGATCCCAGTATGATTTGGTTAGTCTCAATTGAATGGGTGGTTCATTATTCTTCTTCATTGATTAGTGGGTCTAATTTGTCACTATACCTTAATCAAGATGTTGTCCTATTAGCACTTGTGTGGATGGTTATATGGGAAAGAGTAGGATCGGCAGAGTCTAGGCCAAAAGATAGGGGAATTAAGACTTTCTCAAAATATGGTTATGCTTGGTTTGGAGTTTCTGTACGCGGAAGGTTGATAAAATGTATAATTGGTCAAGTGTCGAAGGAAAGTGCATTAGATAGAAAATTCATAATCATCAATATGGGTTTGTTCTGTAGAATTGTATGTGCTGTTCTTCAGTGGCTAAGCATGTGCCTGTTCAGTGTCTTGATTAACACTGTTCATTTTCGGGCTAGACATGTGTCTGCTCAGTGTGTACGGCATTACTGTCCATTCTCGGACTGACGGTTTGATTTCTTTTCTTTCTTTCTATTGGTTTGTGTTTTTTCTAACTTCATGATGAATATTGCCCTCCTTAAGTACATTGTTGTACTAAGGAAATTGGTTAGGAACCGTTATTGTAGATGTGTTCCCATGAAAGCATATTTGGTAGCCGTACGGATTGCCAAAGCTTCATTGGAAGGATCTTGCCCTATTATATGGGTATGTTGACCTTCATTTCAGGCGCAGGTGCAGGTCAATTCGGCCGTTAGTGCGGAAGATGTACTAGCTCTATGGTTGTGTCCTACCTGTATTAATGAACATTTAAATTCTTGCCCTTTTATCTTGTTAGCCAGTTTAAAGTGTTTAATTTCCCGTTCTATTGGTGTTGTATGTTTTAATTCAACCTATGAGACTTTATAGCTTAGTTGAATTCAATACTACTTATTCCTTTGTTGGCAAAAAAAAAAACAAAAATAGATTTATAAATAAGATCAAATTTTTTAGTCAAAAATGACTTATAAATATAACCATACTAAATCTGAGGGCTTTATGCCTTTTATATCAAATTGGCTTGAATTGCCAAGCTTCATTGCTTTTTGGTTTTTTTTTTGGCCATCCCAGGTTTCATTTCTTTTTTTCTTTTTTTTCTTGCTCCCAAGTTTTTTTTCCCTGCTCCCAAGTTTCATTTCTATTGAACACGCACACGTAAACAACTACATAAAGAGTCCGTTTGGTTAAACCTCATTGCATGCTTGTAATGGTAATTATGATTATATTATTAAAATAAGAGTGTTTGGTTGCTCTTTAGCATGATAATAAGGTTTACCATGGTACTAATGAATACTAAAAAATTGGTAACCCTCATTCATACCTCCCCCCTTATGAATCCCCATTACCATTCCATTACATGGTTTAAAAAGTCTAATTTACCCTTGAGTTTCCCATGTCTTTATTTCACTTATTTCATTTCACTTGTATCATCACACCACAACCACCACCGCCACTACCTCCTCCTCCGCCGCCGCCACTCGCCACCACACACTACCTCCTTTGCCGCCACCGTCGTCGCCGCCGCCACCGCCGCCACCACTACTACCTCCTCCTTCGCTGCCTCCACAATCACATGCCCGCCGCCTCCGCCACTGGCCCACCGTTGCCACCACCACATCCTCCTCCGATGTCGTTGTTGTCACACGCCCGCCGCTACCTCCTCCTCTGCCACCACCCCTATCGTTGCCGCCGTCACTACCTCTTCTTCCTGCATATTTGCTGTCGCCGACTCGTAACTATTTTTTCTATAAAGATTGTATTAAGGGTAAAATAGAATTTGTGAAATATATTAATTTTAAATAATTGCTAAAATATTAACCCATTATACCTTGCTTAAAAATCAAACCAAACACTACCCATGTAATTAATATTGTATTGCATTATCATTGCATCGCATTACACTGCACTGCAGGATATAATGGGATTGAACCAAACGGGCCCAAAAATTTGGATAAATGAGCGTCAAGCATTCTAATATTATTTTCTAGTAGCCCCTCTATTTTTAAATCATATTCAGTATCAAAATCTAATTTATAGTTTATATTGTTAAATACATTATAAATAAGATTATGATGCTGGAAGTGCAAAATATTGAATATCGGGGTGATAGATGTATCATAAATAAGATTAGAGTGCTAAATGTAACTAATAATTAACATTTGGGTGTTAGATTCTACTTTCCCCTAAAATGAAAGCCAAAAAATGACCGACTCAAATGATAAGTGATACTCCAGTTCTAAATGTAAGACATAATTTAGGAGTGAATTTTGGTATTAAATATAAGACATTTTTTTTAAATTTATTTGCCCAACTTATAAACTGATATACTATTTTCGTTCCTTAATAAAAGATTTTTATATTAAGAACTGAAGGTAGTATAATCTAATGTTACAACTTAAAAGTAATAAATATATCACAAATGTAATTCTTTTTCTCAAATATACCCCTATTTATTTATAAAGAAAGTAAATGAGTAGTGCATGCTGATAATTAATGTAAAGATACATGTTTAATATGATAAAAATGAAAATACAATTTCAATTTTCAGACACAAAAATGCTGTTTATACTAACAATTGCTTATAAAAAAGATTGGAGGGAATAGTTTTAAGAAGAAAAGACAAGAAAATATCACTTAAATTCAAAATCCTAATAAGTGATTTTCTTCTAAAATGAGTTGTGAATACCTATACTATTATATTATAGGCAATAAGACTGATTTGAAATTTTAAAATTTAACTGGTATTTTATTTTCATTTTCTTAGTTTTAATCATTTACATTCCTCGATAAAAAAATCCCCCTTGATCAGAAAGTCTTCTCCGTGAACCGTTGGCGGAAAAATAGGGGTACTCTCACAGTGAACACAGAAAATGAAAAATTGTGGTGTTGACGAACAGGAGCGAAATGAAGGAAACTTCCCAGAAAATAAAATAAAGGTAATTTTCAGTTTGCCCTTTCATATATTTTTATTTGGTGATTGAAAATATATCACTAGTGTAGTCGAAATCTTCTCAGTCTACCGTTGGGGGAAGAAGTATTCTCTCAGTGAACCAAAGAAACTGGAAAATTGTGATTTCTGATGAATGAGGGATAAAATGTTAGGGATCTTCCTTCATAGATCACCATTGTTTATATGTGGGATCTTCCTTCATAGATCACCATTGTTTATATGTCGATTCTAACCTTTGGGCAAACCAAATGGTGAGAGTTCAAACACCACCCTCATCACTTTAAAAATATTAATTCCTGACGGGAACATTCCTCACCGGAGCTCCGGCAGTCAGACACCCACCAGAGCTCCGACAGGGGGAAGTCGTCGAGTGCCGGTAAGGGGTGGTTGCCGGTAAGGGGTGGTCACCGGCAGGCGGGCATCCAACGGAGCGTTGCTTGTGGGGGTAATTTTTTTTTTAAAAAAATATATGTAAGTGCAATTTGGCCATTTCCTTTAATTTTCAAAGGACAAATTAGATATTTACATCTCTATGATATTATGAATATTCAAAATACTATTTTATCTTTTAGCATTTTTTAAAATTCTTTATAAAGAATTTTCCCTAAGAAGTTTGAAAAAGAGTAAATAAATGAAGAGAGAAAGAGAGCTGAGAAAGAAAATACTCTCTTCGGTCCTTTTTATAAAAGTCTGAAATTTGAATCACCTTGATTTTTTTTATAAGGTTTCACTTGAAATTGTCTGAACATTTAATATATTTTTATCATTTTTGCCCCTAATTAATTTTAGTCCCTCTCCTCATTTTTTTTTTCCATGCTACATTCTTTTTCATATTAGCCAAGCTAATATTGATATGATCACTGCACACAACGTTGTGTTGGTCAAGGGCAATACTTTGGAAGTTTATGCTCTACTTATTAGTGCAAATGATGTCTAGTAGCTTATGATTTGAAATCAAGAAAGCAGGGCGCTAATAAATCCAATTTAAATATATGTCAATTATATTTAAAATACAGCAAAATCATACCATTAAAGTTAATATGAAAGAGTCAAGGGAATGGGGATTAGGAAGTACATTTATTTTTTATGGAGAATAACAGAAAAAAAAAAATATAGAAGTAAGGAATTAATATCTTCCAACGTGCCATTTAGATCAGATTGAAGGAGATTATTAAGCAGATTCTTATTATATGTGACAATAGTAATATGACTCAAGGAAGCAATAGACATTGAGGTAGCCTGAATAATCCAAGGAGACATTAATCCTAGACCGGAGATGAAAATAGAGAAGGATAAGTGGATTGTGATTTTCCCCATGTGAAAACTCAGATTAAACCAAGGTTTTGAAACACAGATTGATTATTGAACTGGTCAGGGTATTAGGTCAAGAGTCAAGGGTCAGTGACTCAATAGGGAGACCAGAGTCAAATAAGAGCTAACCTAGGGCCAAATCAATGAAAAATTGAAGATTTTAGAGTTATTAATATGAAATTCTAAAAGAAAATAAAAAAAAAATCAATTAAAAAAAATCAGACTGGTTTGCCAGTCGGTTCACCAATTTTCAATCCGGGTTTAGAACCTCAAGTTTGGTTGGTTTTTTTATTATAATTATTAGGCACGCTAGTTTGTGCGAGTGGGATCAAACCCGAGACAAAGTGGCACAAAGGCCACGAGCTATGCCACTTGTGCCACTTGGTGTGTTTAGTCTGAGGGGAGTGATCCTAATTCTTTTATTTGGTTTGAATTTTTAAATGAGAGAGAAGTCAAAATTTTAACTGCCGTTTCCTTTTTTTCTTTTATTTTTAACTCTTATTACAAAAGATCCTTTTCTTACCCCCAACAAAGCAAATAAGGTAAAATCCCCCTCCCCTTCCTTCCTTCAACTAAATACACCCTGAGCGCCGGCTTTATTTTTAGAGTTTACATCGACATGGGAAATACTCCCGTGTATATCAATATTTTAGTCCAAGTCTACTCTGGGAAAACCTGTTGCTTGGGAAAAACCGTCTTCAGTTAGCATAGAAACTGCTGGAAGATCAAGATTGTAATGTTCGATAAGAATCCGGCTTCTCTCCTTGCTCTTCCCGTCCCTTGCATTGAGCCGAAAATGAAAGGAAGCATCCTTCTTGGACAACCATTGTCTCTCTATGCGTCAATCCTTTCAAGATTGCCACCCTTTCATCTTCCTCTCTGTTCTCAATTTCTGATTCTTTCGGTTGATATCAGAGGCATCGTCGTTCCCAGCAATACTGGTTCAGGAGTTAATTTATCATGGCAAGTCATGGTCTGCCATTCTCTTCCTTCACCGGCGAATGGACTTACGACGTGTTCCTCAGTTTTAGAGGTGAAGACACCCGCACCAATTTCACCGGCCATCTCTACAATTCTCTGCATCAAAAGGGTATTTCTACCTTCATTGATAATGTGGGGCTCCAAAGAGGGCAAGAAATCACTCCAGCTCTTCGCAATGCCATTCAACAATCTAGGGTTGCCATCATTGTTTTCTCCCAAAATTATGCGTCCTCTACCTTTTGCCTCGATGAACTTGTCAATATACTTCACTACGTTAAGGGAGAAGGTCGGCTGGTCTGGCCAGTGTTCTACGGAGTTGATCCATCGCAAGTGCGACACCAGAGTGGGAGCTACGGAAAGGCGTTGGCTAAACACGAGGATCGATTCCAAGAAAACGAGGAGAAAGTAGGAAAATGGAGGGAGGCTTTATGTGATGCAGCTAACTTATCTGGCTCGCATTTCCTACACGGGTACCTTAACCCCCGTTTCCATGCTAATTTTCATAGCTGTTATTTCAAAATGGGGAAGAGATATTAATCTTTATTGCGGAAGCTCATTTTACATTTGAGGATAGCTGCGATTAATAAGGTCAACGAGCTCCGCAGTTTCGCTTAACATGATTTTCTGTCCACTGGCAGGTCTGAGTGTGAATCTGAGTTTATAAGAACGATTGTTGAAGGGGTTTCCAAAAGAATTGACCGCACTCCTTTGCATATAGCTAATCACCCAGTTGGACTAGAGCCTTCTGTGCAAGAAGTTATCTCACTTTTGGGACTTGGATCTGATGAAAGAGTTATCATGGTAGGGGTTTATGGAATCGGTGGAGTAGGTAAAACAACAGTTGCACGTGCTGTTTATAACCTCATCGGTGATCAATTTGAAGGTCTATGTTTTCTTGCTGATATTAGAGAGAAGGCAATAAACATGCATGGACTTGTACAACTTCAAGAGACGCTACTTTCTGAAATTGTTTCAGAAAATGATATCAGACTTGGAGATGTTCATAGAGGGATCCCAATCATAAAAAGAAGGCTCTGCCGGAAGAAGGTTCTTTTGATTCTTGATGATGTTGATAGGCTTAAACAGTTACAGGCTATTGCCGGACAGCCTGATTGGTTTGGATTTGGCAGTAGGATCATTATCACAACAAGAAACAGACATTTGCTTACTACTCATGGGGTGAAAAAACTGTATGAGGTGAAAGAGCTAAATGTTAATAAATCCCTTGAATTGTTGAGTTGGAATGCCTTCAATAGTAACAAAGTTGATCCAAGATATGTTGATGTTTCAAATCGTGCAGTCTTTTATGCTGGTGGCCTTCCGTTGGCTTTGGAAGTAATTGGCTCTAACCTACTTGGTAAGAGAATAGAAGAGTGGAATTCTCTGCTAGACAAGTATGAAAGAATACCTAATAGAGAGGTCCATGAAATACTGAAAGTAAGCTATGATGGTTTGGAAGAGAATGAGAAGGACATTTTCCTTGATATTGCTTGTTTCTTCAATAAATTAGAACTTAGTTATGTTAAAGGAATGCTCTATGCTCACGGATTAAATGAAGAAATTGGTATTCAAGTCTTGATGGACAAATCTCTAATCAAGATTGATGGTTCAAACCGTGTGAAAATGCATGACTTAATTGAAGACATGGGCAGAGAAATTGTTAGACAGGAGTCAACATATGAGCCTGGCAAACGTAGTCGATTGTGGTTTGACGAGGACATTGTTCATGTTCTGGAAGAAAATACGGTAAATCGAAACAGTCTCCTTTACTCTTCCTTTGAACTATTTTGATGCTTATGAACTGGATAACCAGGTTTTGGTTCTAGTTCACTTTATACCTCTGTCAACATATGTTAGAAGCTTGACATATCATAATCTAAAATTAGTTGAGAAGTTAATTTGACTGACTATGGAGGTGATATTCCTAACATATTGAATCTATTTGTCTTCCTAGGGAACTAAGAAAATCGAAGTCATTATGTTGCACTTATACAAAGATAGAGAAGTGCAATGGAGTGGAGAGGCATTCAAGAAGATGAAAAACTTGAGAATCCTTTATATTGGGAATGCACGCTTTTCCAAAGGCCCCAACTATCTCCCAGATACTTTGAGAGTATTGGACTGGAGCGGATATCCATCTGCATCTTTACCATCTGATTTTAA
Organism: Inga leiocalycina; assembly: GCA_963242795.1. Lineage (NCBI taxonomy): Eukaryota > Viridiplantae > Streptophyta > Magnoliopsida > Fabales > Fabaceae > Inga > Inga leiocalycina. Next base: position 80,404,807 of record OY725320.1, on the reverse strand, counting down.
CCCCAAGAAACTTGTCATACTTAGCCTACCTGAAAGCTGCCTTCAAATTTTCAGACCACTTATGGCATGTATAGATTTTATGTTTTCTTGCTACTTTCGCATCTTCTGCTGGTCTTATATGTAATGATTAGTAAATTTGCAATATGAATATTATTAAATCGATCTCTTGCTTTTGTTTTGCAGAGGTTTCTTTCTTTATCTTTTTTGGATTTTGAGGGCTGTAAATTCTTGACACATGTACCTAACCTATCTCGACTCCCTAACCTGTGCGCACTGTGTCTTGACAATTGCACCAATTTAATTAGAGTTCATGATTCAGTTGGGTCTCTTTACAAATTAAGACTATTGAGCGCCCAAGGATGCAATTCGCTCAAAATTTTGGTCTCTTGCATCAATTTGACTTCTCTTGAGACTCTTGATCTCAGGGAGTGCTTGAGCCTTGAGATTTTCCCAGAAGTATTGGGAATTATGGAAAATACAAGGGAGATTTATTTGGATCAAACTGCCATAAAAGAATTGCCATTTTCAATTGGAAATTTGATTGGGTTGAAACGACTATACTTGAGGCATTGTAGACAGCTTAAAGAGCTACCAAGCAGTGTATTATTTCTACCCAAACTTGATGTGGTATTGTCGCATGGGAGTACAGGGTTTCGATTATTTAGAGGGAATGAAATTCAAGATAAGCAGAGGTCAGAAGTATCTCTATCCGCAATTTGTCTTTGTTTTTTGACACATGGCTGGAGGGAAGGGCCAATTCGTTACCGTAGTTGTTTACTTAATGTGTATTCTATAAACAAGAGTGAAACTACTTTTGTCCAAGTATTTAGTCTTCAGAGGTTTTTGGCTGTTGGATTTTATTCTGATTGGATTAAATTATACCAGAGTCAGAGGACAAATTCAGGCTCCTTCCATATGAACAGGGAATCATCAGTGTCTTTCTGGTTCCGTGAGAAATTCCCTCAGATAGCTGTATGTATGATTTGGGGATCAGGCACAGAAATAAAGAACTCAATCTTGGACATTAAGCTCAGTGTTCTTGTCAATGGTGCTGAACAACTTGTTTGTTTGTTTAATTACATAGATACTGAGGAAGCAAGAGTGGAAAAACATATAATTTGTTGTGGCCTACGACGTCAACATGAGGTGTTGATTTCAACGTCTGAATGGAATCATGTTGAGATTTCATGGGAGTTGAAGTATCATAGGCCATATAATCCTTCTGGGGTATTTTCAGGCCACAATGGAATCCCGACAAGGGATATAATTATGTCCGGAATTCGTTTCTATGAGGAAGAAAACAGCAGCATGGGAAATATCAGGTTCACAAATCCTGATCTCTGTCTCTGGCTGAATCAATGGAAAAGGACATGAAGATGATATGCTCTTCTGATTTGGCTTTGTCGGCTCTTAGAATAATTGTATAGGCACTATTACAATCATCTGGCCCCGCTGAAGGCAACCTCTGTAGTGACTAGTGACATCTAAATATTATGAATGGTGAGCATCTGATCTGTTTCTCTACTTTGCTTGAATCATCCATTTGTGTATATATTTTTATTTGCTTAAAAGAGATCTGTTATGGCAGGTATACCCCTTCAACAATGAGTGTTTCATATGAATGAATGAAATCCATTAGATTTGTATTTAATGTTGATCAAATGCTTTCTTTCTAGTTAAAATGGTTGGATTATTTGATGGGTTGAACTGTGCTCAAGAAGTTTTGTTCTGATTACAGTGGTTCATATTTTCTTTCCTTAGAATGACCCTGTCACTTACTAGAAAGTGCTTTAGTTCATGATTGACAAGTTTCTGAGGGTTAATTGCTTTGGTACTATTGGTGACCTCGATCTCATCATGCTAGTTTAACACAGCCTCTAATGATGATATGGGGTTGCTATTTGCATCTTGGCCTCAATGCTTGCTTCTCGGCCCCTGAGTGAACTGTCTTACAATTGTTTCTTTTTATTTATTTATTTATTATATCCTGGGTAACAGGCTTCTGCATTAATAAATTGTCCTTGTATCATGGTTAATTTTTTTTCCAGCTAGTGCTCCAAGGCTCATGCTGTATAATAAAGGCAATAAGCTGATGTCCTGTAGCCTTGTAGTGTGCAAACTCTTGTTGAAAGGAGGAGGTCGCAAGATGAATTCTGCTTGTTTTTGCCTACACCTCTATTTTTTTATTTTTTGGCCAAAGTAACAATTTTATTAATCACCAAAAAATGAGGTGCAAACACCAATGGCCGAAGCCAAAAAAACCCCTAAAAAAAAACCCATCGTACAAACTAACACAAAAAAAAAAAAAACTCATCAAAAAACATATACTTAGGAAACAAACAAAACCGCAAAACCTATCCATTATATGCCGCATTAAACTCTATATCAATTAGCCAACACCTTTCTTCCTGCAACACTTTGATCTCATACCCAGAGAAGCCTGCACCTCTAATTAAAAAACAGAAAAAAAAAGAAAAGAAATAAAGGCAATAAAGTTGTTCAATCACATTGCTAGAATGCACAAGCAAATTAAAAAAGAAGAAAGTGATAAAAAGCAGAAAAGGAAACTTTAAAAGGCATTAGGTTATTAAATTTAGCAACACTTAAATCAAGACTCCATACTGCTTGATTGACTCTTCTCACCGGTGCATCCAATGGCTGTCTTTGGACATGTCCATACCACCTCAAACGATTTTCTACCATTTTCTCCTTAATAGGTGTCACTCCAACTCGTTTGCATATATGATCATTACGAATCTTATCTTTTCTTGTATGACGACACATCCATCTCAGTATTCTCATCTCGGCTACTCCCACTTTATGTTCATATTGTCCCTTTAAAGCCCAACATTCATTACCTTATAGCATTGCTAATCTTATAGTAGTACGATAAAACTTCCCTTTTACCTTACATTAAATCAAATGTTGAAATTTGTTTTTAAGGTTTTATCAAATGCTTTTTTTCTAGTTAAAATTGTTGGATTTTTAAATGGGTAGCACGGTGCACAAGCAGTTTTGTTCTGATTATAGTGATTTATATTTTCTTCCCTTAGCATGACCTTGTCTCTTAGTAGAAAGTGGTTTAGTTCATGATTGACAAGTTTCAGAAGGTGAAAAATGTGAGTTCAATACTATAATCCCCCCCCCAGATTTTACATGGACATGAAGGAGTCAGTTTCTTCGTTGCTACTGGTGAGCTTTTATGATGCTGGTAATGTCTTACAATTGCATGTAATGTAGGGAAACAGCCTCCACTGGTGGTAGAAGCACGTTGAGCACCCAGATATTGGTACGATGATATGGGGTTATGATAGAGTTGCTTTTGCTGGTCAAAATTATAAAAGTAAAACTAGGAAGATACAGGAAAGAGGAAAGCCTCTTTCTGATGGCCAGAGCATTGACCTCAAGATATTTACTCTTTTGGGGAAAGAAACTAAGCATTAGAGTTGATTTAGGGTTGCTATAGGCCTGACCTAGGAAAGGGTTGTATTGGGGGTTGTGAGAGTCACTTTTTCGACTTATGATAGGGGTTGGTTTCTCCGGAGGAAGGCATGTACTTGTTTGGATTGAGACTTTGGTGGGAGAGCTCTGACCTCTCGAAAGTCAGATTGGGGGAGGAGGAAGATCATCTTTCTTTATCATTTTATCTTTATAAGTTGGTGTATCTCAGTGTTAGTGAGAGTGATTGTGCTATCTTGTATCCTTTGTGTGTGTTGTTGGTGTGATATGTTGTATTGTGAACTGTTCTTCAGGAGGAAGTATCTTGTGATTTAATATAGTTTCAGTGTTGTTTCTCTACTTTTTGCACATTGGCCTCAATGCTTTCTTCTAGGCCACGGAGTAAAATGTCTTACAATATACAAGGCAAAGGAAGTTTACAAGCCATTGTCTGCGAGCTGCCTTAAGCTGGATATATCAGTGGGCATTTCATTTGGAATCAGAAGCTTTAGACATCATTATTGTCAAAAAACAATTTCATCTCACCCAGCAACATGATTTATCACAAAAAGGCACTCTATGGCAAGATATATTTCCCAAATGCTAGAAAGTCTTTGTCTTTGGTATCTTTTAGGACTTGCCTTCAGGCTTATTGCTTTAGGATATGTAACCATAGCTTTTGTCCTATTTCTTCTTGTGGACCCCAACTTATCTTTTTCATTAAGATCATTGTGTCTTCTTTTCAAACAAAAATAAGTCTTACAATTGTTTCTTTTTATTTATTTATTTATTTCCTGGATAACATGCTCCTGCAGTAATGAATTAACCTTGTATCCCTTGTATATGCTTTCAAGGAGGGATCCCATTGCTTCAATTTGTTTGGAAGAATGATGGAGAAGCAAGATGTCGGCGCTCGGCTCTGATCTCGAGGTTCTTTCTGGAGAGTTGGTTCCTAAATTGACCATTGCATGTATGGACCCAGGATTCCTTAGTCTTCCTCCTCGGCCTAATCTCGCCAACAATATCACCTGGTAGGAAATCTCGACTTTACTGAAGAAATTTGAACATCAGCCTGTTCAAATTATTTCCTTTGATTCATTTGTTTCTTATTTTCAGCTTTTTATTTGTTCTGTTACATTTGCATCTTTGTAGAACCTTACATTTCCTATTAATATCATTTTGTCCTTTTTATAAAAAGAAGAAATTAAGCTTGTGTCATGGTTAAACATTTTGTCCTTTTAAAATGAAGAAAAATCGAACGATCCTTTACTAATCTCAATCATGTTGCTTTTCTACGGACCAATGAGCAATTCAATATAAATTAACATCTTTAATATACTCAAATTAATTAGTATCAGCCAAAGGAGTATTATTTATTATTTGCTGGATGACGTGCTTCCGCAGTAAGGAATGATCCCTGTATCATCATGGTTAAACAGTTTCCAGCCAGTATTCCTGAACTCATGCTGTACAATAATAAGGCAATAAAGTTGTTCAATCACACTGCTTAAGGCCACGGGGAAGACAAAAATAAAGAGAAAGAAAAGGGTGAAAACACCGCGTGGGGAGGTGGGACAGAAAAGACACGCACCAATCGAGAGAAGAGAGACAGAAAAGAAAAATAAGGCGTGTCGCAGAGTGAGAGGAGAAAAACAGAGGGTATGATTAATATATACTCCCATTGATCTTATTTATAAATAATTTTTTCTTAGATTACACAAAACGAATTGGTAATTAAAAATAATAAGTATGTTAAAAATGTCATATTTTTTTTCATACATGCCCTATTTATGAAAAGAATATATGAGAGAAAATAGATAAAAAGTTTGAGAAATAATGAGTATAAGATATGAGAGAGAATGAGTATTTAATAAGGGTAAAATAGAAAAAATAAACTTACATTTTCAGACAAAAAGTGAAAATTTCTTATAAAAGGGACCAGCCCTATGAGAGAGAAAATTACTTATAAATAGGACATGAGGAAGTATATTCTTAATATATTTTAGAAAAAAAAATTAATCTTTTGATTATATTGTTTTAAGTTAGTTGTAACTTAATCCTCTTATTACGAACTACAATTTAATCTCGATAATTTTAATTATTTTATAATTTAGACTCTATATTTTAAAAAATAAAAGGGAGAATTACACTATAGTCTAATGGAAGACAATATACGAAGATATGGTCCCAAAAATTTCTGAAATTATTGTCAAGTCTCATGGGACCATTTTGTAATAAATTCCAAGTGACAAAAGACTGAAATACCCTTAAGAATTTGGCGAAAAGGCAGACATTTTGGAAAACCTTATTTCTCGTTGGACTCGACCGATATTCATCTTGCTTGCTAATCCCCGACATGCAACATCAGCGGCAAACGGAAGCTGTCAACGTGAGCAGCGGTGTTTGTGGGTCCTCTTTCATTGTGTCCATACAGCTTTTATTGTCACCCGAACCCAAAAAGCCGTCCCATCTTGTGCTCGGTTGGTTCTTCTTCGCTCGTAGGTAAATGGTGAATTTCATTCATGTTGCTTTTTGTTCATGTGATTCTTTTCTGTTCAATTTTTGACTATTCTATTGTTTAGCGATTATAGAAGAGTGAAGAGGAAGGGTATAAGCCACGTAGATGAATGTTAAGTGCTGGATTATGAGAAGCTGGAGATGTTTATTTCCAAAGTAGCGTTTTAGAAGAAGTTATTTGCGCTTTGTGGCGGTCTTAGAAGCCATCATAACCATTCCAGTGTTTTTGTATGGTTGAGGCCAGAGTTAATGATTTTTTATTGGTACTCTTAACACTCGTTAAATTGAAAACTTAGTGTTCATAGTTTAACCTTATTATTTATGCCATGGAGTAAAAGGCAATTTGAGAACTTCTGTCATGCTACTTCCCATATGACATTGGAACTGAGGCGATTGAATTATTTTCTTTGAGGTCAAAATGACACTTATAACAGTGAAAAACTTGTCTAAAATAAATAAACTTGAAACTCCACTTCGAATAAGAGAAAAAAAAATTGGAGATTTCAATGAAGGTTGTGCTTCTCAGATTCTTGAAGGATCTATGAAGATATTGAAGAAGAATTCATGTTGTAAGAGGGAACATTTATGACTTTGATTTTAGTCCATGCTCTTGTATTTATAGGACTACCTTTATTCCATGCATAATTGATTTTAGTCCCGACGGACTCGGGCCGATTTCCCGGCTCTAGTTACAGGCGATATTGGATAAGAAAAAATGTCTGATAATTTTATTCATACTCTCTGAATATTTTCTTAGGGTTAATGTGCAAAAATTTACATGTGATTTTTTTCAAAGTGCACCCAACATCAAATGTTTTTTTAGTTGAAAAAGTAAGGTATTAAAACCCGGACTGGGTATTGAATCAGTTGGGGTACTGGGTTAAGAGTCAGTGGGTCAAAACGGGGCCAAACCGGAGCTAAGCCGGGATCAAACCGGTAAGAAATTGAAAATTTTAGGCTTATAGTGTGAAATTCTAAAGGAAATATATATATATATATATATATTTTAAATTTGAACCCGGACCGGACCGGGAACCAGACTGGTTCATTGGCCGGTTTCCGGGCCGGTCCATTTTGGGTTCCATAACTTTGTGTAAAAGTAATTATGTAGTTTTAAAATAGGTGCAAAACTACCCTTTGACCGTAAGTTTGACTGTTTGACTGTTAATTTGACTTTTTTATCCTAAAAGTGATGACGTGTACGATGACATGGATGCTGGAGTGACATTCTGAAAAAATAACTTGGTGATTGGGCAATGAATTAAAATGAAAATCAAATTTTCCTAACAAATCATATAATTTAATAAAACTTAGTAATATAATATATGTATTATAATGATTTTAATTTAATAATATTGGGAATCTAGGGTTGGAAAAAAATTGAGCAATCAGTATGTTTTTTAGGGCAGTAGCTCTACTGAGTGAGTTAAGCACTCTACATTCAAATTTGAATATACTTCAGCGAAGGTGGTACTGAAATAAAGAAATGTGGGTAATATTAATTGCAAAGCTTCACCAGTCAGCAAGTTTTTTTTTTTTTTCAAAATGTCACCCTAGCGTCCATGTCATCGTACACGTAATCACTTTCAGGATAAAAAAGTCAAAATGACGGTCAAACAGTTAAACTAACGGTCAAAGGGTAGTTTTGCACCTATTTTGAAACCACATAATTACTTTTGCACCTAAAAAGCATTTGGTGTTTGGTGCACTTTAAGAAAAATCACATATGTATTTTGGCACCTTAACCCTATTTTCTTATATCATTCAGATGAAAAGAAGTCCCTATTTATAATATCATAAGGGGACATTAGTGGAGGAATTCACAGGATTACAATCAATGACCTAATAAAGAAAAAATTATGCTAACCCACTCTTAACAACCCATAATCATTCTAACAAGCCACTAACAACTAATATTCTAACACCTATAATTATGAGATTCTACAGAGATAATGAGTGAAAATTTAATACAAAGAGATAATAAATAACATATATTTAATAAGGGAAAAAAAATGAAAAGATCACTTTAAAATTTCAGACTAAAAAGATTTATTTCTTATATTAATAATCACATTCATGAGAGAAAATGCTCCTTATAAAAAGGAACAGTATTAAGGATATGAAGGACGCAAATTATGGAACCTCAAATTATGAAAAGTTAGACTAATATGCCTCAACAACATCACAGTCATTTTGCAATAGAAAATGCCCAGACGCATTGGTGCACAGAAGAAAGCTTCGTTTTCAGGAAGAATATCACAATTATCTTTTTCTTAAATATAAATCAACTCAAGAATCAAGAGTCAAGCATACAAAATTCAAGGAGTATCTCCCAAGTTATATCCTGCCGTTAACCTGGGAATTTAGCAATCCATGAAAGAAAACAATAGCAAAATGATTCTAAAATTCCTAAATCTAAAGAGAATGAAAGAAAAGATAGAAACTGAAACACAATCTCTTAAGTCCATTAACCCTATTCCAATCACGCCCTCCTTAGGACAACATCCAATGCGAGAAATCTCCACTCTCCACATCAGCTATGTGAACCGGTGCCGGTTATAGCCTTGACCGGTACTGTTTCACCTTCTTTTCATTACAGTTGGCGCTGGTTTACAGAGAATATCTTCTCATTACAGTTGCCTCCGGAAATGCCACTTTCCTTGCCTCCACACCCAAGGGGCGGGTGAAACCGCAGAGGAACCTGTAAAGCCACAAAATATGTAAAATCACACTAACAAAAACTAGTTTCACCATAATTCAACACAGTTTGAGGCTTAAATGTGGATATTTTATATGCATAAAACAGACACATCTTGCAACAAATGCATAGACGTAAACAGAGGAAGGACAAATAGTTATATTACTTTATGCAAGTTTATTGCAGAGTGTGGAAATTTGTAGCAGTAGGAGTTTTAAATTGGACACCTAATTATGAAGCAGCTCTCATGCTCTGGAGATTTGGAGTGATCCAATTTATGTAGCTTTTGTCTGGGTCCTCTAGAAAGGAAGAATAAGAAAAACAAATGAAAAGAAAGGCAAGATTTTGCAATTTGATTGCCTATAACAAGACTCAAAGACCACGAATACTATGTGTTCTTGATAGAGTACCAAGCTGGCAATCACGTGCAGTTAATTTAGAGGATTGAATTAATCTGATTTTGTTTTATTAATATTTATTTTAGTTGTTTTAGTAGCGGTTTTAATGGTTTGTTAAGTACTCAACAAGATTAGGACTAATTGAAGTTAGTCAGGATTATATGCTGAGGCAAGATATTTTATTTATTGAATTAAATGTATTCAAATATGTTATTTTTATGAGTTGTGATTAGTGGTCCTAATAGGAAGTCATGGTTATTCTTTTTATCTATAAATATTGACTCTTGTTATATGTAAAAGCAGTCTGGAAAATATATGAATATTAGTAGAGAATTACTTCTCTGATTACGGAAGATTTTCCTTGGGCTTTAGTAGTGTGATGGGTTAAGATTCTGGCTGATATTTCTACTAAAAATTTATCATTTTCTTTATTAATTATGAGATTAGATTCTGATTTCATAATTTAATAAAGATTTATCTTTCTAATTTTTATCCTCTTATTCTTTTATCTTTCCTAAAAAAGTCTATCTCTACCATTTGGTATTAGAGCCGTTCAATCCTTAACCAACTCTTCCACTGACTTTCTTCCCACATCTCTCTCATTCCTATCATCATCGATGAAGCTTCAAAAAACCTTGCTATGACCTTCTGATCTGATTTTGGACTGTGGCTACATGAATATCCTGGAAGCCTGGGTATCTTATTGGCTACATTGTGCTCGGCCTACCCTTGTTCGTGGAGTTTCATTGGAGTCGCCGATACATGTACTTATGTTGCTCTTCTGCCCCCCAAGCCTCCGGACATCAGACATACGAGGAAGTCATTACTCGCCTTGAGGAAAAGGCGAATTTCTAAGGGGGCGATATTGATAGAGTACCAAGCTAGAAATCACATGTGGTTAATTTAGGAGATTGAATTAATCTGATTTTTTTATATTAATATTTATTTTAGTTGTTTTCGTAGTGGCTCTAATGATTTGTTAAGTGCTCAACAAGATTAGATTAAGTGGAGTTAGTTATGATTATATGCTGAGTCAAGGTATTTTATTTATTGAATTAAATGTATTCAAGAATGTTATTTTTATGAGTGGTGGTTAGTGATCCTAAATTTTAGGGAGTCATGGTTATTCTTTTTATCTATAAATATTGACTCTTGTTATATGTAAAAGAAGTCTGGAAAATATATGAAAATTAGTAGATTTAGTAGTCTGATGGGCTAAAATTATGGCTCATCTTTCTACTAAAGATTCATCCTTTTCTTTATTAATTATGAGATTAGATTCTGATTTCATAATTTAATAAAGATTTATCCTTCTAATTTTTACCCTCTTATTCATTTATCTTTCCTAAAAAAATCAGTCTCTACCAGTTCTCTAGGACTCATGGCACAGAATGGGGAGATGCTTGTACTGAACAACTTCATCATGCAATTTCCATTTATATGTTTCTGTCGTCTTTCTCTTTCTTGTTTTGGTGCCAGCATTCTCTCAACCTCTTGTTAATCATAATACTTCCATTGTCACTATCCTCATCACACTTTCATTTGTGAAACCTCAATTTCAGTTTCTATATTGCTGAGTATTTTTATCCATGCCATTCTATACAGTCAAGAAACACAGTTTCTATTTTTTTAAGGTAAGTAATATGATATATGGTGTTTCATTTCTAGCTTTGCGTAAACAAAGGAGCAAAAAATTTAATACATCATGAACATTCCTTTACAAGTTTACAAGGAGTGTTTTCACGCTAACAAACAAACACCAATTCTCTAATGCTTACATTCTTACTATTTGGTAACTAAAGAATGTCTTTTTCCACAGACGAGGTTCTTCAATGTTCATCTCCAGTTTTATTTACAGCCAGCCACATGTATCAGGTCATAATTCATGAGCAGACAAAAATGAACATAGAGAAGGAACCATGAACATAGTCCAGAAACACTTACAGTTAATCCCCATAAAAGCAGTCAGAGAGAGATTCTAGTTGGTTCAAGCTTTCAAGCCTCAGACACCACTTAGCATGTATCTGTTGCTTTCACTTGTCACCCTTCAAGGAAAGAACTAATCACAACAGCCTTGCGTATTGTGATTGTGGCCATCCTATACCGTGGATAATTATTAATTATTAAAAGGAAATTACCAGTAACAGAGAAATCAAAACGTTATAATGCATGCAAAAATAAGTCTTTCTGTAAAACGGATTGCTCACAAGCATGCTCTAGTCTGTCCATCAATCACTGCATAAACACAGCTACAAGGATGAAATTTAGCCACAAAAGGGTGTTTTAGTTATAAAGATTTTCCTCCTCCTCTGTGTGTGCGTTATTTTTGGGTTATAGTTTTTTTTCTTATGTTTTGAAACAAATTACTTCCAGAAACAGTGGCTAGGGAAGATACCACATTATGGGTAAACGGAAAAGTATATTTCAAGCCTTATTTCTTCTCCTTTTTAACAATAAAAGCGAACATTTTCAGATGTACATGGTAATAGAAATGAAAGCAATAATCAAGTAGTGACCATGATTCCATGAAGGACGATAGTAACCAAAATTTTTGGGTTGGTCGGAGGATAAAGCAAGTTACAGCAAGACAAAAGACAGTTTTATTACATCCAGAAGATGTGGCTTGCCATAACCATTGTTGTAACTGAAGCCCTAGGTTTCTGAAATTGAGCTACATTCCAACAAAAGGCACGGGTGTAAACATAACTATAAGTTACAAATCTTATAATGAGTAATTTCATAAAAATACTAGCCACTTGGGGCTTAGCTCAGCTAGCAAGGGTAGAGTGGGCTGGTTTAAGGTTCAAACTCTCCCAACATAACAAAACACACCACGAGCACACACACAGCAATACTTACAGACCGTTGAGTCCACCTGGCAAGCCGATACACTTTTCATAAGATACTGCAGTAAAGATAGAGCATTGTTTAGGCATGATAGTTAAATTGGAACCAGAATGCAAAATTAGCGTTTGTTAAGCAAAAATAAAAAATAAAAAGCCAATTTTTAAATAACTTGGCATTGTTTGTTGCAGCTGCTCCAGCTGTTTCCTTTAATTAATTAACTTGAATTCTCCACCATGGAAATCCCTGTTTTCAATAGTTTTCACATTAGACTTCCACTTTGAAGAGATTATCAGCATCTGTTATTCCCCCATACCCTAATTATCAGAAAAATAGGTACATCGAAGACAGAGACAGGCATGACACCTCAAAGAGTTTAAGTTGGTTAATAAATCATCCATCTGATTTATCATTGTCCATGTTCTGACTGAACTGTCAATGTTTCACATTCAGAATATGAGGATTAGGAATTATTTTTGTGCCCACGGTCTACAAGTGTTCAATATTCAAATCCAAGTTAGATTCCCCTACCTATATCATGCTGCGTAGTAGATACAGCAGAACCTCCAGGATATTCAAAATGAAGAATGGTGAAATATAGCACCAAAACCTACAGACATCAATTAAACAGGCACAGGCAGGTTTAACAATGCATCTAATCTCTAATACATTTTAAAATCGTAAAGAACATAGTTATGTATGATGTGCCACAGCCGGCTAACAAATAAGTGATATTGGTCTGCTGGGCAATAAGTTAAAGCTTCACATTAATTGGACCAGAAGCATTGCGGAGAGCATAGCACAAATAGCATAAGGTAAATGATTACCTGCAGGTTTCGACGGCATGACTTCTATGTTTACACAGCAAAAGAAATTTTACTTCCAACTTCCCCATTTAATTTGTCTTGGAGACCTTGTCAAGTCAGAAAGGAATTCTTTCGCTAATTGACTAGCTTCCTGCAGCTCCCCTTTGGAACAGAGTGCAGCAATCCCAGAATAGTAGAAGTCAAAGTCATGCAACTGAGATCTTGTCATATGACTGCCTTTAGTTGTAAATGCATCACTTCCATTCACATCATCACAGGATCCGACATCCAAATCAATTTTGTGTGATGATGGTGCAGACCTTTTAAGATCTGAACCAAAACTCTTCCCTTCATACTTTCTGCCGTTTAGGGTTTAATTGATTAGATGTTGACAACCTCTGAGAAGGAAAAATTATAGATGCAATTTCATTAAGAACTCTAACAGCTTCTTGAATTCTTCCTTGTTCACACAAGAAAACAAGAAAATCGCTTATAGACTCTGTGTCAACCTCGCTGTCTATAACATCAATCAGCTCAGCAATAGGTTGGAGCATTTCTCTCAAGACACTCCTGGCTTCTTCCATCCTCCCCTTGGAACACAGGCCTCTTATCAAATATAAGAAGCCTAAAAAGCCAGGTAATATACCCTTGCTCTTGAACTCATCAAAGAATGCAAGGGCCCCTTCAAGGTCACCCTTCTGGCAGTAGCAATTTATTACAGCACTGACAGTAAAATAGTCAGGCTGAATATGTTTTGTCTCCATATCATCTAAAATCTTTAAGGCCTCCTCTAGTTGACCAATTTTAGAAATAACATCAAGCAATGAATTGTAAACTTGTAATGTAATTTTGGTTGAAATCCCTTCAAGACCATTTTCCTGAAAACATGATTGGCATCTGGCAAATATCCTTCTCTACATAGAGTATAGATTAATGTAGCATAATGATAAGTATATATTTTATAATTAAATAGGTATATATTTTAGATATATTCAATGGATTTATAAATATTTTATATCTATTTAATTATCTTTTATATATTTTTTATCTTTCAATTAAATTATAAGATAAGAATAAATTTTAATTTAAAATCCAATCATATCTTATATTATTTTATAGAAAATATTATCATATTAAAAAAAAAAGAATATCAAACAAAACAGGTGAATATGTAATATCTAATTAATAGACGAAACTGAAGAAATATCTTAAGCAAATCATTCAAGTCAAGACGTGGGCCCTACGTTATGTGAAGGAGATTGGAAGAAAGAAAAGTAATTGAAAGCATTAACAAAACGTGGGTCCCATGAGAAAAAGACAAAACGAATATATGAGCAGATTTTTTGTCAGCAATATATGAGCAGATTTGTGATAATATATCCCTTAAAATTTGGATAGAGGATGTGAAAGGGTTTTAAAAAGGTTTTGGATTGCCTTAAAGCCATAAATCTGTTTATTCGAGGATGTGAAGGATCTTACCCTTTCAGAGATGTCATTGACGATGCTAGACTATGGATATTTAGGAACTGGCAGGTTCTCCTATGTCACATTCCTAGAGATCAGAATTTAATTGCTGATCGTCTTGCCAAGATGGCTCATTCTACTAGCGAACCTTTTGTTCTCCTTGATCACCAACCTCCTTTCCTTGGGGAGGCGGTCGTTGATGAAGGATGATTAGGCTTTTTTGGTTTTATTTGCTCTTGTAATTGTTCCATTTTGGATTAATGGTATTCAGTTTATCATCAAAAAAAAATTTGGATAGAGGTGTGGACCCCGCAAGTAGAAAAAGCACCCCTAAAATACATCTATAAAAGAGAGGGATAGCTGAGACAGATCCGAAGAACACTGAGATCTGACGCACAGTCCAGGCGGAAAACGCTAAGGCAGAGAGACACACAGGCAGATCCAGAGATCCGGACGCGATACAGGAAGCTCAGGCAGAGAACGTGAGAGCGGAGCGAGTTTCTGATATGAATCGAATTATTATTTATAGTTTTAATTTGTTGATGAACATGAGTAGCTAATTTTCTCGTTTTAGGATTTTCTTGAATCTATTTATGGATTGAATTATTTATTTACTCTCTTTTTGCAACGAATAAGTTTTTGTATTGATTTTATCTTGCTCTTAATGCCTCTAAATGCCTGATCACCATTTAGTTGTCTTATTCATTTAAATTAATCTTGAGAAAGATAATTTAGGTGTGGAATTTGGATAAAATCATGTTAGACTTGAAGTTTAGGTATATTAAACGGATGGTTTGTTAGTATCATAGAGATATAGTTACTAACCTAGCATTGCCAGATTAAGATTGATGTTTAAAGTTAGTCCTTATAAATTAATACAAGAGATTGATTAGTTTATTAGGATAAATATTTGATTTTGACTCGAGAGAGCGTTATCGAATGTCTTTGAATCTTAGACAAATACATATCTTCGTTTGATTGCTTATTGAGGGTAAATTAATTAGTTTATGAAATAAATAGGGGATAGATAATCCTAGGTTTCTCCTGCTTGAAGTTCTCGATTTAATCAATTAATTCTTAAACATAAAATTGTTTTCAAAATATTCTCACTTAACCTGATTGATAACTTGATTAAGATAATTAATTCATTTTTGTCATAGTCCTCGTGAAAACGATCTTTTTATATTACTTGTAACCTATATGCTTGCGGTAAAGCTACACGGCTAACACATAAGTTATCTCAGAGTGTGTCAAACCAGTTTTCTCTAATGAATCAAATAGAGACGTCCATCAATGCACAATCCATTAATAATTGAATTATATGAGACTATGTTCAAAGTAATCCCCTTTATTTCAGCAAATATACAAAGATCCAATGCTTTATTTACATATCCTCCCTTGCATAACCCATCAATCACAGTAGAATAATCAACAACATCCATGGCTGGTAAATAATCTTGACCTTCCATGATAACCCTATATGCATCTAAAGCTCTTCCCTCCTTTATAAAAACCTTCAGTAAAGAGACAGGAAAAGTGGCAGCTGAAGAGTTATCCGTTGTTTTTGCAAGAAACCCAAAGGCAAAATCAACATCCCTGTGACAAAGATACAGTGCAACAATCTTGTGTACCCTTGGTTCATGTAGGCCATATTCTTTTATAAGACTATTCAAGAGAGGCAGACTTTTCTCTAATTTTCCATCACTAATTAGCCTTCTCAACAATGAAAAGAAAGACTTGCCTGCTATGGAAGAGCCTTTCATCCTCATCATCATGCACAATTGATATGCATCCTCAATCAACCCTCTTTTGCACAATAAGAAGATAGAATTATTACATATGGTAATAAACTTATCTGGCCCTAAAGCTTCCATTCTGTAAATTAATTCTAAAGACTCTTTAGCATCGTTTTCTTTAAAAATTGCCTGCATTAACATCCTATATATACCCGTATCCAACACTAGTCCTTTATCGTTAAGTTCAATAAATACCGCTGTCGGCATTTCCACAATACCTTCCTTGCAGAGGCCATTGATAATACTACCTCCGGTCCTAAATATAGGACATAGTTTGTAGTGCAAATTGCATTGCACTACAAACTATGTCCTATATTTAGGACCGGAGGGAGTACTATTGTAGCATGCATGTGAGGAAATTGAAGTCTTTCTGAATTCATCAAATATCTCAAGTGACTCGTCAATTATACCTACTTTGCAATACCCATCAATCATTGTACAAAAAATAACAGCATTTGCAACCAAACCCATATCTGGCATCCACTTGTAAACTGCATAAGCATCTTCAAATGCCCCCAACACAAATAGTGCTTTTATAAGCACATTACACATGACAACGTCCATAGAGATTTGAGCTTCTTCTAGTCGCTCCTTTGTTTGCAAAATCCCTGGGATGTTCTCTTCCTCAGCATACCCATGAAGCAGGGTGCTATATGTAATGATGTCTGCCGGCACAATTTTTGAGAACTCATCAGCTTACGTCCTTCCACCAAACTTGCACAATCCATTGATTATGGTGTACTTACAGAATGCAAACAATATTTGTTATTACCACATTAACCAATTAACTCTGTAAATGTTCTGATAATTAATTAATACTAATTACAGTAGAATTGCGCAAACCACCACATAATAATAATATTGTTGTTGTTGTTGCAACGCATGACACAGTAGACATTCATGCTGAATTAACAAACATGACAAGTTTTTACATGACAATCTGAAATAAGACATTAACACATGACAACAAACATGAGTTGCAACTTTCAGTACTAAATTAACACAAAACTCATCAATACTGAAGAGCTAATAACTTTCTGTTCTCCATCATGCCAAGAGACTTAATTGATCATGGAAAAGCCTCAATGACAGATCTTAAGCCAAGAACAGGAGTAATCTTATAGTCACTAAAACCAGCAGAGAAGATCAACTTAGCCCATTCTTTCTCGTTCCTCTCTTTTCCAGTGACCAAAACCATCATCAACATATCAAAGAACAATTGTGTTTCAACCGATTTATCATCAACATCTCCTTTAGAGTTCTCCATCATCATGTCTATTATAATCACTTTCCCTTCTTTGCTTGTAATTGCCTCCTTACTCTTCTTCAGTATCTTCACACACTCCTCATCGTTCCAATCATGCAGGGTACACTGTTTTCCATTCACAAAGCAACTATGATCAGACACATGCACATGTTTCAAACAATATAATAACTACCTAGTATCGTTTATTCTTAGAAAGAAAAACACTTGTAAATTGAATGCATGAAAATACTCCCTCAGGTCCTTAATATGAGATCCAATTTACTTTTTTTAGAGAAATTGAGGAAGTTAAATAAGCAACTTACTCATAACACATATGGTATATTATTAGATTATATATTAGTTTATAAATAAAAAAAGTAGTTTAATATAAAATAATAAATATAAATATTTTAAAATAATTTATTCGATTTCTTTAATTTTTCCAAAGAAGTTAATTAGATTTTATATTAAAAATTTGAGGTAGTAGATTAGAGTCACCTTCAAAAGTATGCCATCAGCAGGAGGAATGGCCTCGAACATGTCTCCTCCCACAAACTTGAGATTCCCACTGCCTCGGAGACCATCAACGACGTGGGGGAGATCGAACACAGTACATTGTATTTCTGGAAATGCTTTGGCAATAGCCTTAGCCACTGTCCCAGTACCTCCCCCAACATCTACAAATGAATCTAATCCCTTGAATACACCCTTACACTTGTCAATAACCACACTGATCACCAACCTCGCATCACTAGCCATAGCATCATTGAAAGAATGGTTAAACTTAGGCTCAACCCCAGCATACTCCCAAAACGTCTTTCCATATGCCGTGTCAAACGGCGTCGGATCTTCGTTTTGAAACCAGTTGGCTACCTCATACCAAGGCTTTGTTAGGATGGGATCCAGCATGGCAAGTAAGAAAGGGGTGACACTTAAGGGATTGTCCTTCAAAAGAAGGGTCGATGCATCCGTAAGGACATAGGCTTCTTCAGTTTCATCAGGAAGTTTCTGGAGAGAGAAGAAGCCAGAATGAGTGAGGATTCGCATTAAGCGATGGATATTGCGAGTTTTAGAAGGATGGATTTGAAGGGAAGAGATGAGCAGTGAAAGAGGCACGGGTTTTCCATGTTTGTGAATGATGTCTGGAATGTTCAAATCAATTGCAGATTTGAGGGTGTAGAAAACAAATGTTTATAATTAAGAAGGAGATCAGGCATACCTGGACGAATCCATGTTCGGATCCGGGTCAAAGCTCCAATACTCCATACTTGTGCCCACACAATTATTAGACTACTAGAGCCTAATTGTGATTTGCACAGCAGATCACCAGAACCAGAAAGATGGTAGGAGAGAAGGGAATTGCCAGAAAACTCAATGGCGGGGCGAGTTGCAATTGAGGAGGCACACCCTATTTATAGTGGTTTATGGAGGCCACTAATTAGGAAACGTGTGCACTCCTTCTTGCCCTTCAAGATAGGAATTAATTGTCTCTCAATTAATTCCCTAATTATGGTGATTTGTTTCTCTTTTGACAAATCCATAATTATTGCTAAATATTCTCAAATCTGAATTTTATGCTGATTTTATTCTTATTTGATTAGGCTACTTATTTCCTAATCAAATAGTCTGGCCCATCAAGGGCGGACTTGGACCCAAAGTCCAACAGAGGGACATTGAGTTTATGAAGCTGAAGATATGGTTCCATATGTGGGTTTGAGCATGAAGGAGTCTTGATGCTGAATAATGCTCTCCGTTTTGGGATCCCATGACTTTCTGGATTTTGCTGAGAGAATCAGAAGAGCTCGAATGAACTGGTTATATTTGGTCGTGGTGGTATGCATGGAAGTTACCATTATATATATTGGAGCGAGAGCAAATGGACATTCAAGAAGTCTCTTGAAATTATTGCAAACTGATAAGTTTAGGCATAAAATAACTAAATTAAAAATCTTCACTTTAATAAAAGATCTAAACCAATTAAAGATTTAATAATACCTTCAATAATTTAAATAAATAATTTAACCAAAATTTAATGGGTTAAAAAATTTAATATAGAATTATTTATAGGTTGATTATATAAAAAATTCATTATAAAATCTTATACGGACAATAACAAAAGTAATGCGATTAAAATTCATTATTGATCGTCTTCTATATTCCTATAGTCATATATTGACAAAACTCAAATTTGTTTAAAATCATAATCCTAAAATGTTCTCTAATCAACCTGAAATTATGATTATGAGAAAGAAAAAATTATTTAAAATATTTTTTATAAAGAAATTTTTATAATTAAAGTGATTTTGAGTACCATATTAATTTTCAATAAACCGAAAATACTCCTACCAACTTCTTATCCCCTTCCTTCTGAAAACCACTTCACTTGCGCAGAGTGTCTATTCAGGGGGATTTTATAATACCCCTTCCCCTTCTTGGGGCCACAAATTTTTATTTTTTTTATTTTTTTTAAATAATGTTCGACGCCACTTTTATTCCATTAGTTGCCACTTTTATTTTTTTTGCCAACAAAGGAATAAGTAGTATTGAAATCAACTAAGCTACAGAGTCTCATAGGTTGAATTAAAACATACAACACCAACAGAACGGGAAATTAAACACTTTAAGCTAGCTAATAAGATAAAAGGGCAAGAATTTAAATGTTCATTAAAACAAGTAGGACACAACCATAGAGCTAGTACATCTTCCGCACTAACGGCCGGGCTAACCTGCACCTGCGCCTGGAATGAAGGTCGACACACCCATCTAATCGGGCAAGACCCTTCCAATGAAGCTTTGGCAATCCGTACGGCTACCAAATATGCTTCCATGGGAACACATCTACAATAACAGTTCCTAACCAATTTCCTTAGTACAACAATGTACTCAAGGAGGGCAATATTCATCATGAAGTTAGAAAAAACACAAACCAATAAACAGAAGGAAAAGAAATCAAACCACCAGACCGAGCATGGACAGTAATGCCGTACGCACTGAGCAGGCACATGTTTAGCCCAAAAATGAACAGTGTTAATCAAGACACTGAACAGGCACATGCTTAGCCACTGAAGAACAGCACATACAATTCTACTAAACAAACCCAGATTGATGATTATGAATTTTCTATCTAAGGCACTTTCCTTCAACACTTGACCAATAATACATTTTATCTGCCTTCCACGTACAGAAACTCCAAACCAAGCAAAACCATATTTTGAGAAAGTCTTAATTCCCCTATCTTTTGGCCTTGACTCTGCTGAGCCTATTCTTTCCCATATAACCATCCACGCCAATGCTAATAGGACAACACCTTGATTAAGGTATATTGACAAATTAGACCCACTGATCAGTGAAGAAGAATAATGAACCACCCATTCAATTGAGACTAACCAAATCATACTGGGATCAAAATCTTCAACACAATCATCAGATTTTAACATACAAAATCTAAAACCAAGAGGAGCTATTATGCAAATCACAACAATCAATCCCAAAAGTCCATCGGAAGGCACAGATCGAAGCATTTGTGAACCCCTTACCTCAAGCTCCAAGAATCGCAAAGTATTCACCTGGGATTGCGTCGTCATCGTTGAGCTCCGCTGTCTCGTACGCCACACCTCCACCACAGATCTCGTCGTCGAAGGCCATGGGGGCACCCATCGGAGGTCGTAGTCGGAGAGCGTCTCAGGAGAAGGATGCTTGAACGCCTCGCCTCCGACCACCTCGCCTACACTGCTGTCATCGAATTTGTTCCCGGTCAATGTCGCCACCGGCCACGACATACCAATCCGACCCAGACACTCCATCAGAAGGAGAAAAAAAGCCCTAACCGGAGAAGGGCTGACCTCCACCCTCACAGCGTGTGGCTGCTCGCCGGCGACTGCCAAGCCCTTAGGTTTACTCAGAGCGATTACCAATCCCCCACTGCTAGCCTTGATCGAGATCTTCATTTCGCTGGGTTGAAGAAGAATCCACCGCCTCGATCTGTTCTTCCCATGCGGGAGCCAAGGGGGAACCCATCGGAGGTCTTCATCGGAGGGTTTCACTGATGATCGAGGCCTAAATGCCTTCTCGCACCCCTCCTCGCTTCCTCCCCATTCACTGCGGTCGCCAGTTTCATTCTCCGCCAATACTTCCGCCGGCCACGACATGGGGCAACTCAAGAACTCCCCCAGAAAAGGAGAGACGGCCATACCAAGACGGACGCGACCTATCCCCTAGCAGGGACGGGCTGCCGATGGAGGAGGCCGGCGCCGCTCGAACTCGCACAGAGGCGAAACCCTAGCAGAGGGAGAAAAATCGCACGCACGGTGAACCCAATAGAGGGATCTCAGAACATTAGTTGCCACTTTTATTAAAGGCGCCACTAACAAGTTTTTTGGGGAATCATTATATTTTTCTTTAAGCATTACTTTTTTTTCCTTCTTCTTTTCCATCATCATCGTTGTTGTTTTTTCCCTTATTCTAAAAGTTACCTACTGAATTCATTTTTTATAAATAATTATCTCCTAATTACAATTATATTCTAGAAATAAAAATAAGAAAAACTTACAGTCAGGTTCCAAGTAAAAGAAAAAAAATAAAAAAAATGATTCTTTGAAATCCCTTACTGCAATCTAGGTTAGCATCAAGTCCAACATGTGATAGCAGAAGTGTAAGGGAAAGTTACCCCTCAACGCCTAAAGTCCCTATTCTATTGGTAATTAATTTCTTCTTTAGTTAACTTTTTCTTATGTTATAAATTAGTGTACCTTAATATATTAACTCTATTTTTTATAGGGCAAATCAATGTGCAAGTTGCATGTCGATAAATATTTCAAGTACGCAGTTGTTGTGAGCGTTGCCTACAATACTGATATTGATACATTGCATAATTCACTATTGCCTGCAAACACACTTCGAGTAAGAGTTGGCATATACACAAATGAATATACACTCTTACCAATCCCTTCTCGGGATGAAGAAACAATGATGAAAGATGTTCTCAGTGATTATGTTGCATGACCAATAGGTCTGATTGAGTCATGTCAAAAGGTAGTTAATTTAAAATTCCTTTTTACTCTTTCTATGCACTTTTATCTTAAACTACATGATTTAATTTCATGATTTTTGTAGATTGTTGCTCGTCCTCAAGGAAAATGAATTGAAGGGCATGGGAAGAACTCAAAATGTTCAACAACCCAACCGAAGTCCTAAGCCTCAACCAGCAACCAAAGCAATAGATAAAGGGCCTCATATCGCAAACAATTGGCATCAATGGCACCAAATTTGATTTGCCGAGGAGGTCATCCAATGCCTTTTGATATCAACATCTATAATACAATTATAACTAATCATGTCGATGGTGGTATGCTGAATGAAGTACTTAGTCGTGGATAGCTAGTGCGACAACCATTAACATATGGATTAGGTACTTTATTATCATTGTCTATCATTATTATTATTATTTATCATTCAATGTTTTTGTTTTAATTGCATTGTTTGTTTTCTATAAAGGCAATTATACCATGATGTGTTACTGGGCATGGATAAGGTGCAGAAATTCATATTTTTCAACCCACATATCCTTGGGCCACATAAGGGGAGATAAGATATTGTGCCATACAATTTAAGGTAAGTTATTTGTGACAGTATTTTATTATATGTTTTTTTATTATTTCACTTTACTATAACATAATTGTTGAAGTAAAATTTTCAAAATATTATTTTTTTTTATTATTTCACTTTACTATAACATGATCGTTGAAGTAAAATTTTTAAAATATTTTAGGGCACATTGGATATTGATTGCTATCCATCTAGTGGCAACTGAAAGCTCTTATGTTTTCTATTTGAATCCTCTGGCGGCTGATTATCCAAAGAACTGTCCTGATACAATGATTATGTTCAATAAGTAAGTGTACGGATGTATGTGTAAATATTTACGTGTGTGATTGAATAACCAAAAGTAATCAATTACTAATTGTTTTGTTGCCGCATTGACTGCCTATTGAAGCCTAGCTAAATTGAACAATTCTAAATGTCATGACTTTGTCGATAGCTATGTCTGGACGAAGATTGAGGTACTTATATATGAATTTACTCAAATTTTGTTGTTAAAAGATTTTTATTCAAAAATAAACTTAACTATTTCATTGTATTGTTGCAGTGCCCATTCCAATCAAACAATAATAATTGCAGGTATTACATTATAAAATTCATGAAAGATGTAGTTACTCATCGTCAAATTTTTGTTTGTACGAATGTAAGTCCTTTTACTTGCAATTCATATTGTGTTTTAAATTTAATTGAGAAATGTTTGAACTAATTGATTTTTAGTGATTTTAATTCGTTGTGTACATGATTGTTTATGTAGTATTATGAAGATCAATATTTTTTTCAAGTTGACTGACAACCAATTGGATGAAATCATTGAGGAATGGAGTGGATATATGGTCAAGCAAGTAGTTAATATTTAGATACCTAGATTGTTTCTTGCTTATTCTTGTGTTATTTATTCACTTAGAATTAGTTGTACATTACAATAGTTGTAAATATATTTAGTAGTAATTTTATGAATTAGTTATTTATTTGGAGTTATTTCATTCTGATTTGCTTTGGTTCATTTTGCTATATGAATTTATACTGTAAATTGCTATGGATTAGGACTGTAAATATAAGGATCATTAGGAAAAGGAAACAATTATACAAAATTATTTTTTAACAAAAATACTTCTTGTGGCGTTTTTATAGGGAAGTGACACAGGAAGTATCACTTCCTATTACATTTTCTCAAGGAAACACTATCGGAAGTTAGGAAGTGTGTACATGCTAAGCGTCATAGCTTGCCCATACTTTCTGTATCACTTCTTTAAGAAAGTATCACAAGAAGCTATTTTAAAAAATAAAAATAAGCTGCGGAAGCATGATGGAAGTTCCGTAGGGGCGCAGCACACACTTATAGGTGGGCACACACACGTGTACATTGTGCTAGTCCTAGCTATCAGGCTTTATGCAATTTTTCCAATTCTTCTATATATTTACTTTACGATGACGGCAGGAAAAAATTGAAATTGGCCTACAAATTAATATATTGTTACGATCATGTGCACATGAAACCTATAAGACATCATTGGCAAACAAAAAAAAAAAGAAACCTATAAGACATCATTTTTGTCGGCCATTTGGCATTTGGTTGCTATATAGTGATAGGGCAAAGAAAAATAAAGAAACTTTTCCGCGAGTGAACAGTGAACACACTAACATCTTAATTTAAAGATGATTAATCATTAATGCATCAACTCTGTTATGCTATTATATTATTTTATTATTCTTATCATCTTTATTCGATGTGCTCGTACGATTCTCCATCCAATTATAGTCCTTTTTTGATAAGGTCAATTCGATTGAGTCACTACTTCCCTTTAATTAAAGTAGTGCATTATGCATGCCTTTTCTTAAGACCGTGCCAAAAGGCTTGTTTGGTATGAGGGAAGGAGAGGGAAAATGGTTTTTTTGAGTTGAATTTAAAAAAATTAGAGAAATAGGGTTAAAAATTGTTAATTAATTTTTCTTATTCTTTTATCTTATATATTCTCATTATTAAAATTTTATTACCCTACTTCTTTAATTTTTTAAAATTCAACTCAAAAAAATTTTTCCTCCCCTCCCCTCCCATCCAAATCCCTCACACCAAACAAACCCAAAGACTCATGGGATAGCCACTAAAGGCAAGTGGCAGCCAGATGGCCGAATGTCCTACTTACACACACTAAAACACTCATACACCCATCCGATGTGGACTTGAGAGCACCCACAAGGGACCTCATGCATTATGCATGCTTTAGTGTGCGTTTGGGATCACTTAAATTTAAAAAATAAGTCCTTATTATGTAAGTCGAGATAAAACTTATCTCACATACTTACCTCGTATACCGTGAATTACGATTTATAAGCACTTATTATCCAAAAATAAACTATTCTAAACGAGCACTTAATCATGGAGAAAAAGTACGGCTAGCTTCTTATCTCCTTCCTTCCTTTCTTTTAATACGTGTCTTGTTCCATTTTTATCAATATTTAAAAGTTTATTTTAGTCACTTGAAGATTATTTATGGCGGTCACTATTGGACATGTTTACCTTATTGTTTTGTTCAGTTTTTGTCAAAGCTAGCTATGTTGCAGCGACATGAAGAAGTGCATTTATATGGAAATAATATATATGTATGTATGTACGATACACAATACCCTAAATGTGACAAATTTACAAAATTTTAGCATATGGATATAATATAAATACTCCTATGGTCCTATCTATAGGGTAGAGACAAGCTTTATTTTGGTTTTATTTAAAAGTCATACCATTAAATTTTTCATATGAATATATAATTATACCTTCAATTTATTATTATGTTAGCTTTGTTTTCATGAGGCATTTGTATATTATCATAAAAAAAATATATATTGTATATATATTAAATATGGGTAAAATTAAAAAATTGTTGAATTTAAAAACAATTAATGAGGTTTAAGATCTTCTTATCTACGTGAAATATACTGAAAGTGGCATATAAATGGGATCTATAAGTAAATTAACTATTGAAAAATGATCAGCAGCATAAAACAAAATTGAATTTTAAACAATCATTTTTTCCAATGAAGAGCAATCCTCTTTGGAGATAAGGTAGGTTATTGTTCAACCTTTTCATTTTTGCAGTTATTTCTTCATCTTTTTTTTTTTTTGACCTGGATTTCTTCATCCTTTAGACATTTATATCTTTATTTTACAAATTGCTAGATTCCTTTAAAAGAAAAGCGGCACCATATAAGGCTATAAGCTATAAAAAAACAAGAGTTTTACTCCCAATAAATTAAAGTTTCTTCAACTTTAATTACATTATATATGACTTCATGATATTCTGGGAATTTTTTGTGTGTGCATGAGACATCTTTATAGTATTTTAATTTAAGAATTTAGAAAAAGTACTACTTACAGATATAATAATGGGAAAATCCCATATAAATACCATTTGAAATAGCAAAACCCCCAAAAGTCTTTTATAACATCAAAAAGAGGGAAAAGTGATCAGGGACGTTTCAGGGATATTGAAGTATTGTGTAAAATACCAAAATGCCCCCTTTTACTCGTTCCACACACTCGGTCAAGGCAACACTTGCAGAGAGTTTTTTCAGTTCTCCTAGAAACACACTAGATCGAGCCCTAGCCTGTCGTCGTCCCCAAATCGAAATCGGTTGTGGGTGCCATTCTCTTCTGCTGCCGACGACGTGGATGTGGGTGAGGGAATGTTCAGCTGTTGCTTTGTCTGTTTAAGCTTTGTGTTCGATTTCTCCTCCTCCTCGTGGTTATCTGCAGATGTTGCTGTGAGCAATAAAGGGAATCTTCGAAACCGAACTTCCTTCTCCGCGTTATTGGAGGATGCTGCTGATCCAGTTCTGTTATCAAAAGGTGGAACTCACATTAACAACAAATCTTTTGGATCCTCATGTTTTTTAATTCTCCTTTTATGGCGGAAGCAATTAAATCTTGATTAGGAATTCAAATTACGCTTGATGGGTTTTATATTCTAGAGAATATTATTATGCGAGGTAAAATCAGGTAGGAGGGCAAGAATAATCAAGATGGAATTTTCTTTTATGTGGGAGATCTATTAAGGGGATACGCGTGTATTCATTTTTTTTTTATAGTTGAGATAGAAAATTTGTTTAAACTTAGTCACCAAACATTGCATTTTGGAGTGACATTGTAAAGTTGATATTTTTGTAACTGATCTTGTCTACCTCTTCATAGCAGTGTCCTTTTCCATGTAATGTTACTGTGTATTTCAATTTACTAAAGTGCAAGTCCCTTTATTCCGACACTATGGCAATATGCACTTCTCTTATACAGGAAACAGGTAAATGAAGAAATATTGTGTGTTATAGTGTTTCCCCAAAAGGGGAGGCTGATGATAAGTTTAATAATGGGAATGACAAGTTTTATAATGGTTTTGACGAGAATGGTAATAGGAATGACAAGTTAGGCTTAAAAACTTTGTCACTAACTTTTCCCCAAAAGGAGAGGACGTTGACAAGTTTAATAATGGGACTGGCAAGTGTTTTAATGGTTTTGACGAGAATGGTAATGGGAATGACAAGTCAGCCTTACCAACTTTGTCACTGAAAGTGTTTCCCCAAAAGGAGAGGCCGCTGACAAGTTTAATAATGGAAATAACAAGTTTTATAATGGTTTTGACGAGAATGACAATGAGAATGACAAGTTAGACTTAAAAACTTTGCACTGAATATTTCCCCAAAAGGGGAGGACGTTGACAAGTTTAATAATAGGAATGACAAGTGTTTTAATGGTTTTGACGAGAATGGTAATGAGAATAACAAGTTAGGCTTAAAAATTTGTCACTGAATTTTCCCCAAAAGGGGAGGACGTTGACAAGTTTAATAATGGAAATGAAAAGTGTTTTAATGGTTTTGACGAGAATGGTAATGAGAATGACAAGTTCTGTTCTGACATTGACAAAAACCACAAATGTTTATGACAACAACTCGCAAGTAAATGGTCCAAATGACAATTTAACATTACGCATTACACCTACACCCAATGCATAGAAGTCATTAACCAGATAAGAAGGTGTCCCTTTATGTAAAATGTAATTACAATAAGCTGTCATCATTAACAACTGTTTCAATGGAAATGACAAGTGCAGTAATGGAATTTACAAAACACCATATTCTTACTGACAGCAAGTACCATATGCATTGTGAAAAAAAAAATTCTAACATTATTAATTCCACCTACACCCAATGCATAGAAGTCATTAACCCAAAATAAGGTATCCCTTCATGTATACTTTAATTACAATAAGCTGTCATCATTAATAAGAGTAGTAATGGGAATTACAAGTGTAGTAATGGAATTTACAAAACACCATATTCTTCATGACAGCAACCACCATATACGTTGTCGAATGACAAGTAAACATTACGATTCGACCAGCACCTAATGTTTTCTTGTCATTCCTATGGTATAACCTATTGTTTAACCTAAAAACAGTATTTACATAAAGGAGATTATATATGTCATAGCCCTTCTAACCAAAATATTTGAAGGGATCCAAGTTATTATACATAAAACAAAAGATGACTTGCAAAATAGCTACTCCTAGGTCTGCATACCCAGGATTAAGTTGGGTTAGGATCCTTCCACTTCTTATAGTTCATCTCTGGTATCGGTGTTGGGGTTCTCTCAACTGCACATAGAAGGCTAAGAAGAGGTCTTGCATTGCACTCATTTTGTACAGATTCATCATTCAATCATAACACACAGCCTCATCAATGTACGACATTTGCTCTGCAGCTCCCAATAATTGATCAACCCTGCATGGATATTAATAAGTGTTGTGAACACATAATGCCAATAACACTATACCAAATAACTTTTTATGTAACTAAAAAAACTGACACTTGCCTTTCTATATCATCCATGGCCCTTTCTTCATTATCACTTCTTTTGCATGCTACATACACATGTGCACTACTATCATTATAATGAAACAGATTTTCCATTTCAGAATCATCGATGAGATCTACTAATATCTTTTCATCAAAGCTCAAAGTGTATTTAATGTCGCATCTATGCCCATCTACACCAAACCATTCTCCTATCATTACCCTCAATTCTTCAATTGTCATCCCCTCCTTTATTGATTTTACCCTTACTCTCCCACCACTATATTTAACTTCACCTTCAACATTACTTACAAACTCCCCCCCAACGTGGAAAAAACATATAAGTGACTTTGAGGAAGGTGTTGCTTGAATATTTGATGTCATCTTGCATGATAACCTGCAAGAAAAAATTCAGATTTCAGATTTCATGACCTTATTAGTCTCATACCAACGAAAATTCATCACTAAAAAAATTCCCCACAACACACCTTCTTCAACCATTGACTACTTCATCTATATGTTTGATAATATCACTTTATTCCCAATTAATAACAATGTTAAGTTTTTACTAACTATTTAACCTCCGACTCCATACCCATGTCATGACATCATACATTTCTCAATATATATGGCATTCACTAACTTACTACTGCTCTTAACAGAATTCGTTTTGGGATTCACTACAATGGTAAAGGTGTTGACAAAGTCTGTAATGGATTTGACAAGAATCACTAACTTATAACAACATGTGCCAAACGATTGAGCAACACTATTTCCTTGTCATCAATTAAGTTATGCGAGTTATTGCCTTCACTATTATTGTTAACGCTAATGACAAATTTAGTAATGGTAATGATAAATCCTATAATGGCATTGACAACAAACCAGATGTGGTAATGACAGCAACTACCATGCACTTACAGATATGCTTATGACATCTTCATTACAGATCATTCATTCCACTTACACCTACTCAACGGTCAGTCATTACATCAATTCAATGCTACCTATTTCAAATCAATAACCTCTTCATTATGCTCCTACTCATAACTAACAAGACCCAAGACATAAATAACTCACACCATACCGTCGATGCCGCCATAGGTACGTCAAGTCCGAACCTTTAATGTCACTCAACCTATAAACCCACTTACCCACAACCAAAACTACCATAAATAATCTACAATCACAGCACCATTGTCATTCCATACCCCTCATTGACAACCCCAAATAAGTTAGCTTCCTTACACCACGTGATTGCCCATCTATTTACTGTTCATGCACCCTCTAACCCACCGAACCACACCTAATAACCACCAACATGAACAATGACGATAAGATGGATATAGTCTGATTCATCTAAAAAAGATTATGTTTCTCAGAAAATTACTTACACTTGTCCGATTCAACCTTGATTGACTCCTCGTTCTTCACCTTTAACGTTGCTCTACACACACCCTTCGACTGTGTTTTTTTTTTCTTTTAGCTTTTGTCCACAGCAGCCACCTCATATGTGAAACAAATGTAAAAAAGGGTATTTTGGTATTTTACACAACACTTCAATATCCCTAAAACATACCTGATCACTTTTATGTCTTTTTGATGTTATAAAAGACTTTTGTGGGTTTTGCTATTTCAAATGATATTTATTTAGGATTTTCCCTATAATAATAGCCTTTACAGCTCATTATCCACACTTATGTCATCTCACTTTGGAAAACATTCAAAAGAAGTGAAATAACTTATTAAATAATGTATACTAATATTGGTTAGAGTGAAAATTAAGTAAAATTTATATGAATAGAAGAGCTTTCTTATAAGACCAATGCTTTTTTTATGTATTGTAAGGAGTTTAAAAAATTAAAAATGAGTTACATTAACTATTTAAAATTTATAAATAATACGATTTATTATAAATTTAATTATTGATATTGATACATCAATGAAAATCAAGTAATCATTAACACCAGATATTTACTTCAATAAGTATTATTTAATTTCTGTAATGCAAATAATGAGATGCGATATTTATGTACGCATTTATATGTAATCAATATAATTACAAAATATAAAATACATAACTAGTTGCATATTTTGAAGTCAATTATAGGCGTCCAACTCGGTTCTAAAACATCAAATATACAAGAAATATGTTATAATATATCCAAGTATCATTTTAGACACTTCCATAGTGTTTCTTGAGGTTATATTAGCCTATGGTGAAAATTTACCAAAATGCCTCCGGGACCCCGACCTGACCCCGCCGTACCCGGCCTGATGGCACGTTTTTTCAAATTTTTGACTAGGGCTATCCTGACATATTTTCATCTAAGGAATCCATTTCCAGACTCAAAATTACCAAATTCAATTTCAAATTATGAAATTGCCCTTGGCAGCCCTACTTTTAGAGTTTTAGGGGCGTTTCCGTAAGTATGCTTTCTCGGCCTTTTCTGAAAAAGTACCCAACTATAACCCCACCTAATTTTCCCTCCCGAACCCAACGAAACCATCAAATCATTAAAAATCCAACTCTAAGGCCCTCAAACATCCCTGGCCAAAATTATGGTGTTCTCCGAGAAAAATCGGGGTTTTACGATTTTAGCTCCGTAAACGCGTTCCTTTCTACTCCTAACCACTTTATTAACCATCTAATTGAGTTATAACAACCATTTGAACTAAAATTGGGCAGCATAACCCTTAGGCACACAAGTTTCCAAAATTTAAAACCAATGGCAATTCGGTGAAATTTCACCGATTAAATTGCCCGCAGCAGCCAGAATAGTTAATATACAAAGGTTTGGAAATTACCTCGAGCTCCCACATGCTTTTTCCCCAAAGATGGTTGAAACCCTAACCCTTGGACAACAAATTTTTGAGCCTCCAAACCTTAAAGAACAAAGAGGAATAGCTTAGGGTCGGAGTTATACACGTTAGGAGCTAAATCGTCGGAGAAATTGGCTTACCTTACGAGATTTCTTCCCTTTCTCTCTCTCTAAACTCTCTAAACTTTCTCTCACTTATTTCAAGTATGTTGCAGCACGAAAATGGGCTGAAGAGGATGATGATATATTTATTTATCATATATTTTGTAATATTTTATTTATTTTCTTTATTTTTCAAAATTTCAAAAATGAACTTATGTACATAAATCCTTATGTACATATAACCATGCTCATTAAGCCCAATCAATATTTCCTTATTTATGCCACATGTAGGAGACACCTAGGGGTCCCTCCCTATGGTCTCAATTGGCTTCACAACTTATCCAGGTTACGTATACACGTAAAGTCTTAATTTTGGTCAAAATTGCATTTTTGCTCAAATTTTCCATAAATTCATATTAAATTGACCAAAATATTTCAAATATATTTTTTCCCTTTATTTTACTTAATTAATTGAAATTAACTTCAATTAATCAGAAAATAATTAATTTTACGATAATTTGGCAAAATTACGATTTTACCATTACCTTTCTAGTCCAACTTCTTCTCTTATTTTTCTTTGGCCAATTTCCATCTATTTTTGGACCAAATATTTTCTATAACATTTCTTCATTTTTGGACCTTAATATTGGGCTTTTTAAATTACTCAAATTAATTCCTTAATTATTTTTGCCCAATTTCTCATAAAATTGAACATTTATAAATTCATAAATTCCAAATTCATGAATATTCACTATTTTATTGAATTTCTTAAATATTTACAATACTTTTGGTGAATATAAATTTTGGGGTGTTACAAGTCAAAATATGTTGAAGATCATATTCAGCAATGCCTCAAATAGCTACTGAGAGTAGTTGTTGCATTAAGATATGACAATCATGAAACTTTAGCCCTACCAACTTCAAGTCTTTCATCGACACAAGCTTCCTTAAATTTGAAGAATACCCTGAAGGAACTTTCATGCCATGTAAACACTCACAAAAGCTTTTTTTCTC
Organism: Inga leiocalycina; assembly: GCA_963242795.1. NCBI lineage: Eukaryota > Viridiplantae > Streptophyta > Magnoliopsida > Fabales > Fabaceae > Inga > Inga leiocalycina. The sequence goes on along the minus strand of OY725320.1, from coordinate 80,372,223 downwards.
ATCCTTAGACAAAGTATGAGCAACTGGAGGACAAAAAGTTATCTTATTATATGGCTTTGGATGCAAGTCTTCTCATATCCCCATTTCTTACAAATCTAATCTTGCCTTCACGCCATCCTTAGAACTACCTTGTATGTTAAGAAGTGTCCCAACAATACTATCACAAACGTTTTTCTCCACATGCATGAAATTAATACAATGTCTCACATCAAAATTCGGCCAATATGGAAGATTGAAGAAGACATACCTCTTTTTTCATTTACTTTTCTTATTACTATTCTTTATAGTCTTACCAAAGATAACATTCATATTTTTCACCTTTTCATAAACTTGCTCCATAGTCAATGCCTTTGGAGCATCTTCAAACTCTTATATACCAAAAAAAGCTTTCTTTAATCTACGATACGAGTGGCCCCGTCTAAGAAATCTCCTATAGCTAAGATAAACTATCTTTCTTCCATGTTGAAGTTGATAGTAGCATGTTCCTTCTTCAAAAATTGGACATGCTTTATGGCCTTTAATACTATATCCTGACAAGTTTCCTTATGCAGAGAAGTCATTTATAATACAAAAGATTATGGCTCGCATTTTAAAAACTTCCTTCTTGTTTGCGTCAAAAACATCAACACCTTCGTCCCACAACTCTTTCAAGTCTTCGATCAAGGGTTCCAGGTAAACATCTATGTCATTTATGGGTTGTTTTGGTCCCGAAATCAACATAGACAACATTATATACTTTCGTTTCATGTATAACAGAGGAGATAAGTTGTTAATTACCAACAGAACAGGCCATGAACTATGTATACTGCTCAGGCTAGCAAAATGATTCATGCCATCCGTGTTAAGCCCAAGCCTAAGGTTCCTAGGCTCTTCACCGAAAGCAGGAAATAATTGATCGACTTTCTTCCATTGAGAAGAATCAGCCGGATGTCAAAGCTTTCCATCGGATATCCTCTCATCCACATGCCATCTCAAATTTCTTGCATCGTTTTCATTAACAAACAAATGCTTGAACCTTGGTATGATGGAAGGTACAACAACACTTTTGTAGGAGCGTTATTTGATTTGTACCTCGGGGTTTCACATATCGGACACTGTTGTTCCTCTTTATGCTCTTTTCTATACAATATACAATCATTAGGGCATGCATAGATCTTTTTATACTTCATCCCTAGTGGACACAATATTTTCTTAGCATCATAGTATTGAGAAGGTAATGCATTATCATCTGGAAGCATGTCCTTAAAAGCCTCAAGCATTTTTGAAAAACTCTTGTCGCTCCATCCATGCCGTGCTTTCAAGCTTATCAATTTCAATACTTCTTTCAACAATTGGTATTTTTTACACCCCGGGTACAACGGCGTCTCAGCATCACTGTACATATTACCATATGCATGTAATTGCTCAAAAGCCTCTTCTCCTACAACACGAATAATATCCTCTATCCGATCATCAGTATCCATGTCATTATCATCAAAGTTCACTCCCCCTATTAAGATGAACTTGGCATTTCTAATTCTTCACCATGCCATACCTACACTGTATAACTCTTACAAAATCCTTCACAATTAAATGTGTATATATATTTGCAGTACTTAGTCGCTTCTCATTCAAACATACTATACAAGGGCAATAAAACTTCCCACTATTCTTTAGTCATTTTTTCTAGCAAAATTTAAAAAACCCCTCACCCCATTATCATATTCAACACTCGTTCGTTTAGCGTTTATCCAACTATAATCCATATATATCTCAACACTTGTAGCATATTATATCCAACAACAAAAGGATGGACAAAAAACAACTATATGGTTTTAGAGATTTCAACGAAATTAACATGCACCATTTGAAACTAGTGTCGTTTTAACAAACCAATAACATTGACAATAATCAAACAATCACACTAAATTAAAACAGAACATAGAGTGGTATTATTCCAAGCCAAAAATCATAGGGATGTAATTAAAATTTAGAGCATATATCTAACAAGAATGTGCAAATTTTTTTCCGGATTACGTTATCACAAAACAGTTGGAGTTCCAACAAACTATAATAACAACTTGTGGGAATTAAGTGCTCAAAACAACAACGAGAACCATTTTTTCATAGAACATTATTAATTATTGAATCACATACAACAAATAACAGATCAAACACTTACTAACCTGATTGAAGATCAAGGAGTGAGCTTTAACCCAAAGTCACGGTGGCGTCGACTGAGGTTAAAATGAAGTCCTCAAATTCACGGCAATGACAAAGGGAAGTCAAGGCAAAGGAGAATGGTCACTACGGAGAACAGAGGTGAAGGCGGAGAAGACTGACGATAATCAAAGAATAGCAACGATGAACACAACAACGACAGTGGTAATGACAGAGGAGAGTTGAGCAAATGAGGGACGGGACGCCATGAACGAGTTCAGAACAAGCAATGACAGAGCTCACAGAGAAATGACGCAAAGAGAAGAAAGGGTTTATAGAGCACGTGATCTGGGCGCGAGAATAAAAATATTTAGCGAAAAAACTTACCTTTTAGACTGATTTTCGATAAAAACCGGTTTTAAAAGTGTGAAATTTCAAATTTAAGACCGGTTTTTATAAAAACCGGTCTTAAATTGTTAAAATTTTTTACAATTTAAAATGTTTTAAATTTAAGACCGGTTTTTATAATAACCGGTCTTAAATTTTAAACATTTAAGATTGGTTTTCATATGAATCGGTCTTAAATGTTTTAAATTTAAGACCGGTTTTTATAGAAACCGATCTTAGAATGTTAAAAATTTTAATTTTTTTTAAATATTTTCAAATTTTAGACCGGTTTTATCTATAACTGGTCTAAATAAATTTTTTAAGACCGTTTTTTTTAGAACCTGTCTTGAAAGTTCAATATAGTTAAAGAACTGTCACCGCACAAATTTTTAAGACCTTATCCTCTAAAATCGGTCTAAATGTGGTAATCTAAAAAGACATTTTTCCACTAGTGTATGTACTCAGATATATATATATATATATATATATCTATCAGGTCAAAATAAGTCATATATATATTGCATTTATTTATTTTTTTCAAACTTTTTACCGTGCATAGAAGCCACATATTTTAATTTTAATATATTAAATATAGCTATGAATATAATAGTTTAATTTCTTTGCCCAAACATCACATATATTTGGCCCCAAAAATCCTAATTACGAGCATAAAACAAAACCTTGTGTTGACTATGGGAAGTTGCAATAAAAGCGAATGTAATAATAATCGATACATACCTGACGAAAAATATTGCTACAAGTACAAATCATATTCCCTCATCTTCTAAATATAAGAGTTAGATAAACAATTTATAAAAATAAAAAAAATAGTTAAGTTAACTATTTTGTAAAAAATGTGTGTTATTTTCCCTAAAGGAGTCATTTTCATTAAAAATTACTCATTAATGAAAATATCCTTAATTAATAGGTGTAATCAATAGGGAGTTTGAAAACAAATTTTAAATTTGGGATATAAAGTAGATTAAGATCTTTCATTTATAATCAAATTAATCTATTAGCTCTTATATTTAGGACTTGAGCTAGTAATAAGAACCATCATAAAGAAGGAAAACATACCATACTATTCTTTCCCATTATCAAAAGTCTCATGCAATTGTACATCTTCAATTTCCTTACAATAATCATCATCAACACAAGAAGTGGTAATCATGCTTAAAGAATTAGCTTGATTCATATTCTTAAGAGACGAAACAATTTGATTCACATAAATTCCAATATTTTGAATACTAGACTCAAATCTAATAGAAAATTCATTTTGCTTTCTATTAAATCTCTCTAATGATTCCATATACTCCTCAAATAACTTTTCTAAGTTAGACTTTTCTTTATATTCAATGAAATTTTCTTCAAAATGAGTATGAGAGTGAAAAGATAGGGAAATTTCTTTTGAATAATGGCTAAAATGTGGATCACAAGACTTTTATTGCTCTAAATTTCCACTATGACAAAAAGGATAATCAAAACAAATTTGGTTCCTAGTGACATTATCTCTCATATAATGATTAGTAGTGTTATATGGAAAATGCGCATATGAATGACTCTCTTTACAATAAATACAAGAAAAGCAATTATAAAGAGATGAATTTTCAATCCAACTAGCATTTATATTTTCCTGTTTCATTTCATCCACATGCATTCCTACTAAAGAACCAACATATGACAACTTATTTCTAATTAAATCAAATGAATGCTATGAATAATCCATTTTGTTTTTCAATATTTTTTAAAGACAAACAAGAAACAATGAAAATAAAGCAAATCACACATAAGAAAACAAAATAAAAATATTCACAAAACTTAAGTTTAAACTACTAAAGAATTTCTAATTCTAATCACCAATTACTTTAAAATCCCCGGCAACGGCGTCAAAAAGTTGATATTATTAAATTTTAAATAAGCACCGCAAGTGTACCAGCTGTTGGAATAGTATAATAGTAAATTAAGGTCGTTCCCACAGATATTCAAAATAATTGATAATTAGGTATTAAAATTCCTATTTTCATTTAAGTTAAGTAAATCAAAGAAGGAAATGAATTTGAAAATCAATTTAAACAAAAGCAAAAGTACTAAATTTAATGTTTTAAAGATTTCAATGGAGAAAAACAACCTAGAATGACTAATCCGTTTTTCAAGTATTACAGCATATAATTACCCAATTAAAACACTTAATGTTAATTTGTTAATTTAGAGTATTAATGGATATAAGTATTTTCCAATCACTTATAGCCCCCTCTTAAATTAAAATTGTTATTCCCAACTAATTTACTCAATAGGTAAACAATGTCCAAATTCACTTTAATAAGATTATGAGTCTAATAGGTATATTCCTATCATATTGATAAGTTAGAATAAATTCTAATATCATATTAATTAATCTTATGGTCTAATTAAAATCCCTTTCCTAAGACTAATTTAAATTCTCTAATTTCATACTCCCTCCGGTCCTAATTATAAGACAAAGTTGACTTTTTTGGAGAAATTAAGGAAGCCAATTAAATCACTTTAGAGTATTTATATTTTTAGGATCTTTAGATTTTATATCAATTTATTAGTCAAATTAATTAGTTTGAAAAAAAAAATATAAATATAAATATTCTAAAGTGATTTAATTGACTTCCTTAATTTCTCCAAAAAAGTCAATTTTATCTTATAATTAGGATCGGAGGGAGAGAGTAGGGGTGAAAATAGGCCAGGCCAGGCCAAGCTTGTGCCTTAACAGGCCACAAAACGGCCTGAGCCTAGCCTGTGGCCTGTTGGAGGCTTTTTATTAGGTCTAAGCCTGGCCTGTACATAGGTCTGGCCTGGCCTGTGGCCTGTTAAGGAGGCCTGAATTTGTGAAAGATCTTAAACATCCTAAACAGGCCGAAAACATGCCTAGTTACATTTTTTTTTGGATAAAAGATACCATAGCAATCAAAATAACAATCCAAATGAGGAGAGGAATTTTAGTCCAAAAGCTCAAGTGCCTTCCTCCAAATAAATGTCCTTAGCAAATCTGAATCGCTCTGGATCTGTCATCACACACACATGTACACATACACATGTACACATATATATTCAATTAGACAGTACATTTAGAGACATCAATATTAATTTTGAATTGATCACATGTTATTAAATGCAGAGACACTAACCGTTTGCAAACTGGTACTCAGGTCAGTCAAGTGTTCTTGTTTCCTTTTCCCATCGCTTCCACCTTCTCATCTATAATATAAATATATAGTCACAACCAAACATTATTAAATTAATTTGCAATTCAATGCGGAGAAACAAGTCGATCATTGTACTTATGTATATTTATGTACCATACAAACCTTAGCCCTGCTCAAAGCCAGAGTGAGGATGCAGTAAAGAAGATGAAAACAAGCAAGCAAGCACGAAGATAAATATATGCAGCTGATGAATCCTATTTGACGACACAAACACTACTTTTCCCTGCCATAGTCACGCACATCCCCACTTTAATTACCTTTATTAATTAATTAAACAACAATATCATCAGTGCAGAGGCCACTTCCTCTAGATCGCTTCTAAAGCAACTTTGTCTGTGCATGATATATTGATAACATTAAAACCACATCATCAGTGAAACCTATGCTTCTTGCAATGAATCCAGCAATAATTTATTTTCAAAATCCAATGCTACACGGGGGAAAAATTCCAAAAAGCTGAAACAAGATATACAAAAAATTATGACTCCAGACTTTGGAATTACTTAGGACAATAGCCTATCTGAATTTGAACCACCATAAAGATCATCTCCAGCAACAAAATAACAAATAAACAAGATAATCAAATACAGAATAAACAAAATAAAAGCCATGAATCCTTGAATCAGAGCACATTTCAACAGAACCAAAACGCAAGAACGGGAATAAAGTTTTGAAGCCTTGAACAGAGCATATTTCAATAATAAATAAACAAAATAAAATAATCAAATACTTACCTCGACGAGCGACGGCTGACTGCGAGTCTGCGAGTGAGAGACGACAGAGAGAGGAGTGTTAAGGGAAGGGCCGATCCTTGAAGGAGAATCGAGACACAATGGAGAGAGGAGGGTTGCGGGAAGGAGCGATCTTCGATGGCGGACTGATCGATGACAGCGAGAGCAGGGCTAAAGGAAGGACTGATGGTTGATGGCGGACTGAGAGCTGACTGAGAGAAGAAGGCTGCAGGAAGCACCGACGGTCGACGGCACAGTGAGAGACGACGGAGAGAGGAGACACGTCACAGTGGAGCTACGGTGGGAGTTGCGACAGATCCAAAGAAGGAATGAGAATGAGATATACTTCATTTAGAAATTAGGGCTCACTTCGGTAACTAGGAAAGAGGGAGTGGCATAGGCGTAATTATGGAGGTATTGGAATTTTTTTTTAAAAAAAAAGCCCTTAACAGGCTCAGGCTGGCCTGACAGGCCTCACAGGACTGTCAGTAGGCCTTGGCCTGGCCTGTTAAGGTAAACAGGCTTTCAGATCAGCCTTGGTCTGGTCTTTTAACCTGACAGGCCAGGCCTGAGCAGGCCTCTAACAGGCCAGGCTGCAAGCCCCTGTTAGACGGCCTGGCCTGTTTCCACCCCTAAGAGGGAGTACTTAGTAGTGATCAAACAATAAATAAACAAAACAATTCAAGATTAAGTAAATAAAAATAACATTAAGCACAAATTAATGAATTTATACATATTCAAATTCTCAAATTAGTCCATACCTACTCCATACTCTAAAACTGTTGGCCAAACATGACTTCCAACAAAATTATTTCAGCACCAACAGAAACTAATTCAGAATCCACAAAAATTGAAAGGGAAAGCAAATAAGAGCTGAAGCATAAAACGAAGAACAGAAAAGGTTTTCTGGTTCAAACTCGCATCCTCGGGTCTAAAAGAATTGACAGAACCGACACCCACAACAGCTTGCTCGCGTCTTTGAAGCTCATTACAGCTCCCTTCCTTTCTCTCAGCTCTTGAAGATGATGATCAGTCCTCTATCACCGCTGCTCCTCAGATCGCCTCTCTATTTTTTGATTCAGCTCTCGTCATCGTCGAGCTCGTCGGAACTGGGGAAGAAGAAGATGAACCAGAAACTAATAGCGCCTCCCCAGGTCCCACCCTCAACGATGCTCTCTCGCTGCTCCCGACGTTCGCTCCTGCTCTCTGGTTTTTCTTTCTTTTAGCTCAGACAGATGATCCCCAAAACCAGCGGCTCTCCTCCTCTGTCCATCCCGTAGCTATCTTCTTTAGGTCTCTCCATTCCTTTATTTTTGCCCCAAAAAACCAGTGTGTGACTGGCTCACTTTGGCATTCTGCTTCTTCCTTTTTTTACTTTCTAGGCCTTATTGCTCCCATTCTTTTCCAGCCCAAACCATGTCATTGCGGCCACTGGTCGTCCAATTCAGCTTGTATGGCACGTGTTCTCCCATTAGTGATTTAATTCAAAATTGTTCACTTTCAAAACAGTGCCGTATTACTCTTTTGCTGCATTCATGGAATCATAGGATATAAAAAAAAACATTTAAAATAGAACAAAACGAAAGAAGTAAATAAAGTAAATTCAATAAAATAAACTATATTTATATTTTTTTTAGGAAGAGTTGGGAATAAATACCTTTTTGGTAAATTAATTGTTGAATGCTATCAAACGTGCAAGTCATCTTACGTATGTGGAAAACATCTTACGTTGTGTGCAAAGAATCTTCTGTATGTGCACAAATCTTCTATATAAATGTGCAAACTATCTTCCGTTGTGTGTAAAATATCTTTCGTTAAAATGCAACCGATCTTTCATGATAACATTCAGTAATGAATTTGCCTAACAAATATTTATGCACAATTTTCCTTTTTTTTTAACTGTTTATATTTTTATTAAAAAAACTATAATTTTTTTTTTTTGCCAATACAACTATGATATTTACTATTACATCATATACCCCACTTTAATTTTATCTTGTAATAATAAAATCTCATAAATTTTTTTTAAAATTGTACAGATAACCCTCTAGTTATCTTTAAAATATCTTTTAAACGTATACAATTCGGAGAGTTATCAGTTTGATAATCGATCTGAAAATGAAAGGAATCATCCTTCTTGGATGACCGTTGTCTCTCTGAGTCAATCCTTTCAAGATTGCCACCCTTTCATCTTCCTCTCTGTTCCCAACTTCTGATTCTTTCGGCTGATATCAGAGGCATCGTCGTTCCCAGCAATACTGGTTCTGGAGTTAATTTATCATGGCAAATCATGATCTGCCATTCTCTTCCTTCACCGGCGAATGGACTTACGACGTGTTCCTCAGTTTTAGAGGTGAAGATACCCGCACCAATTTCACCGGCCATCTCTACAATTCTCTGAATCAAAAGGGTATTTATACCTTCATTGATGATGTGGGGCTCCAAAGAGGGCAAGAAATCACTCCAGCTCTTCCCAATGCCATTCAACAATCTAGGGTTGCCATCATTGTTTTCTCCCAAAATTATGCGTCCTCTACCTTTTGCCTCGATGAACTTGTCAGTATACTTCACTACGTTAAGGGAGAAGGCCGGCTGGTCTGGCCAGTGTTCTACGGAGTTGATCCATCGGAAGTGCGACACCAGAGTGGGAGTTACGGAAAGGCGTTGGCTAAACACGAGGATCGATTCCAAGAAAACAAGGACAAAGTAGGAAAATGGAGGGAGGCTTTATGTGATGCAGCTAACTTATCTGGCTGGCATTTCCTACACGGGTACCTTTACCCTTGTTTTACTGTTAGAATTTTTCTCTATGTTGTTTCCATGATAATTTTCATAGCTGTTATTTCAAAATGGGAAAGAGATATTAATCTTTATTGCGGAAGCTCATTTTAAATTTGAGGATAGCTGCGATTAGTAAGGTCAATGAGCTCCGTGGTTTCGCTTAACATGATTTTCTGTCCACTGGCAGGTCTGAGTGCGAATCTGAGTTTATAAGAACGATTGTTGAAGGGGTTTCCAAAAGAATTAACCGCACTCCTTTGCATATAGCTAATCACCCAGTTGGATTAGAGCCTTCTGTGCAAGAAGTAATCTCTCTTTTGGGACTTGGATCTGATGAAAGAGTTATCATGGTAGGGGTTTATGGAATCGGTGGAGTCGGTAAAACAACAGTTTCACGTGCTATTTATAACCTCATCGGTGATCAATTTGAAGGTCTATGTTTTCTTGCTGATATTAGAGAGAAGGCAATAAACATGCATGGACTTGTACAACTTCAAGAGACGCTACTTTCTGAAGTTGTTTCAGAAAATGATATCAGACTTGGAGATGTTCATAGAGGGATCCCAATCATAAAAAGAAGGCTCTGCCGGAAGAAGGTACTTTTGATTCTTGATGATGTTGATAGGCTTAAACAGTTACAGGCTATTACCGGACGGCCTGATTGGTTTGGATTTGGCAGTAGGATCATTATCACAACAAAAAACAGACATTTGCTTACTACTCATGGGGTGAAAAAACTGTATGAGGTGAAAGAGCTAAATGTTAATAAATCCCTTGAATTGTTGAGTTGGAATGCCTTTAATAGTAACAAAGTTGATCCAAGATATGTTGATGTTTCAAATTGTGCAGTCTTTTATGCTGGTGGCCTTCCGTTGGCTTTGGAAGTAATTGGGTCTAACCTACCTGGTAAGAGAATAGAAGACTGGAATTCTCTGCTAGACAAGTATGAAAGAATCCCTAATAGAGAGGTCCATGAAATACTGAAAGTAAGCTATGATGGTTTGGAAGAGAATGAGAAGGAAATTTTCCTTGATATTGGTTGTTTCTTCAATAAATTAGAACTTAGTTATGTTAAAGGAATGCTCTATTCTCACGGCTTAAATTAAGAAATTGGTATTCAAGTCTTGATGGACAAATCTCTAATCAAGATTGATGGTTCAAACCGTGTGAGAATGCATGACTTAATTGAAGACATGGGCAGAGAAATTGTTAGACAGGATTCAACATTTGAGCCAGGCAAACGTAGTCGATTGTGGTTTGATGAGGACATTGTTCATGTTCTGGAAGAAAATACGGTAAATTGAAACAGTCTCCTCACTCTTATTTTGAACTATTTTGATGCTTATGAACTGGATAACTAGATCTTAGTTCTAGTTCACTTTATACCTCTGTCAACATCATAATCTCAAGTTAGTTAAGAAGTTAATTTGACTGACTATGGAGGTGACATTCCTAACATATTAAATCTATTTGTCTTCCTAGGGAACTAAGAAAATTGAAGTCATTATGTTGCACTTATACAAAGATAGAGAAGTGCAATGGAGTGGGGAGGCATTCAAGAAGATGAAAAACTTGAGAATCCTTTATATTGGGAATGCACGCTTTTCCAAAGGCCCCAACTATCTTCCAGATACTTTGAGAGTATTGGACTGGAGTGGATATCCATCTGCATCTTTACCATCTGATTTTAACCCCAAGAAACTTGTCATACTTAGCCTACAAGAAAGCTGCCTTCAAATTTTCAGACCACTTATGGCATGTATAGATTTTATGTTTTCTTGCTACTTTCGCATGTTCTGCTGGTTTTATATTTAATGATTAGTAAATTTGCAATATGAATATTATTAAATTGATCTTTTGCTTTTGTTTTGCAGAAGTTTCATTCTTTACCATTTTTGGATTTTGAGGCCTGTAAATTCTTGACACATTTACCTAACCTATCTAGACTCCCTAACTTGTGCGCATTGTGTCTTGACAATTGCACCAATTTAATTAGAGTTCATGATTCAGTTGGGTCTCTTTACAAATTAAGACTATTGAGCGCCCAAGGATGCAATTCGCTCAAAATGTTGGTCTCTTGGATCAATTTGACTTCTGTTGAGACTTTTGATCTCAGGGAGTGCTTGAGCCTTGAGATTTTCCCAGAAGTATTGGGAATTATGGAAAATACAAGAGAGATTTATTTGGATCAAACTGCCATAAAAGAATTGCCATTTTCAATTGGAAATTTGATTGGGTTGAAACGACTATACTTGAGGCATTGTAGACAGCTTAAAGAGCTACCAAGCAGTGTATTATTTCTACCCAAACTTGATGTGGTATTATCGCATGGGAGTAGAGGGTTTCGATTATTTAGAGGGAATGAAATTCAAGATAAGCAGAGGTCAGAAGTGTCTCTATCCGCAATTTGTCTTTGTTTTTTGCCACATGGCTGGAGAGAAGGGTCAATTCCTTATTGTAATTGTTTACTTAATGTATATTCTATAAACAAGAGTGAAACTACTTTTGTCCAAGTATTTAGTCTTCAGAGGTTTTTGGCTGTTGGATTTTATGCTGATTGGATTACATTACACCAGAGTCAGAGGACAAAATTAGGTTCCTTCCATGCGAGCAGGGAACCGTCGGTGTCTTTTGGTTCCGTGAGAAATTCCCTCAGATAGCTGTATGTATGATTTGGGGATCAGGCACTGAAATGAACTCAATCTTGGACATTAAGTTCAGTGTTCTTGTCAATGGTGCTGAACAACTTGTTTGTTTGTTTAATTACATAGATACTGAGGAAGCAAGAGTGGAAAAACATATAATTTGGTGTGGCCTGCGGCGCAAGCATGAGGTGTTGATTTCAATGTCCGAATGGAATCATGTTGAGATTTCATGGGAGTTGAAGTATCATAGGCCATATAATCCTTATAGGTTATTTTCAGGCCACAATGGAATCCCAACGTGGAATATAAATATGTCCGGAGTTCGTTTCTATGAGGAAGAAAACAGCAGCATTGAAAATATCAGGTTAACAAATCCTGATGTATCTCTGTCTCAGGCTGAATCAATGGAAAAAGACATGAAGATAATATGCTCTTCTGATTTGGCTTTGTCGGCTCTTAGAATAATTGTATAGGCACTATTACAATCATCTGGCCCCGATGAAGGCAACCTCTGTAGTGACTAGTGACATCTAAATACTCATTATGAATGGTGAGCATCTGATCTGTTTCTCTACTTTGGTTGAATCATCCATTTTTGTATATACTTTCCTTTGCTTAAAAGAGATCTGTTATTGCAGGTATACCCCTTCAACAATGAGTTATTAATATGAATGAAATCCATTTTTTTGCTTGCCTTGGAACTGATATTTCACACTTAGATCAAATCAAATGTTGAAATTTTTTTTTAATGTTGATCAAATGCTTTCTTTCTAGTTAAAATGGTCATCATTTGATGGGTTGAACTGTGCTCAAGAAGTGTTGTTCTGATTATAGTGATTCATATCTTCTTCCCATAGAATGACCTTGTCTACTTGCTAGAAAGTGCTTTAGTTCATGACTGACAAGTTTCTGAGGGTGAAAAATGTGAGCTCAATGCAATACAGTAATATTGGTGCAGATTTGACATGGACATGAAAGAGTTAACTGCTTTGGTACTATTGGTGACCTCGATCGCTTCATGCTAGTAATGTTAAACAAACAGCCACTAATGATGGTATGGGGTTACTACTTGCATCTTGGCCTCGATGCTTTGCTTCTAGGCTCCCAAGTGAACTGTCTTACAATTATTTCTTTTTGTTTATTTATTTATTATATCCTGGGTAACATGCTTCTGCATTAATAAATTATCCTTGTATCATGGTTGATTTTTTTTCCCCAGCTAGTGCTCCTAAGCTCATGCTGTATAATAAAGGCAACAAGCTGATGTTCTTGTAGACTTGTAGTGCGTAAACTCTTTTTGGAAGGAGGAGGTCGTGAGATCAATTCCGCTTGTATTTTGCCTACACCTCTAATGTTTATTTTGGCCAAAGTAACAACTTTATTAATCACCAAAAAATTAGGTACAAGCACCAATAGCTGAAGCAAAAAAAAAAGAAAGAAAGAAAGAAATCCCTTGGAAAAATCTATTGTACAAACTAACGCACCAAAAAAAACCCACCAAAAAACATATACTTAAGGAAACAAACAAAACGGCAAAACCTATCCATTATGCAGCACTAAACTCAATATCAATTAGCCATCACCTTTCTTCCTGCAACACTTTGATCTCATACCCAGAGAAGCTGATACCTCTAACTAAAAAAAAGAAAAGAAATAAAGGCAATAAAGTTGTTCAATCCCATTGCTAGAGTACACAAGCAAATAAAAAAAAGAAGAAAGAGATTAAAAAAAAAAAGGAAACTTTAAAAGACATTAGGTTATTAAATTTAACAAAACTTGAATTAGGAGTCTATGCTGTTTGATCAACTCTCCTCACCGGCGCACCCAATGATTGTCTTTGGACATGTCCATATCACCTCAGACGATTTTCTACCATTTTCTCTTTAATGGATGCCATTTCAACTTGTTCGCGTATATGATCATTACAAATTTCATCTTTTCTTATATGACGACACATCCATCTTAATATCCTCATCTCGGCTACTCTTACTTTATGTTCATGTTGTCCCTTTAAAGCCCAACGTTTACTACCATATAGCATTATTTGTCTTATAGTAGTGCGATAAAACTTCCATTTTACCTTACATCAAATCAAATGTTGAAATTTGTTTTTAAGGTTTTATCAAATGCTTTCTTTCTAGTTAAAATCGTTGAATTATTTGATGGGTTGAGCGGTGCGCAAGCAGTTTTGTTCTGATTATAGTTATTTATATTTTCTTCCCTTAGCATGACCTTGTCTCTCAGTAGAAAGTGCTTTAGTTAATGATTGACAAGTTTCAGAAGGTGAAAAATGAGATTTCAATACTATAATTTTTTTTACCAGATTTTACGTGGACATGAAGGAGTCAGTTTCTTTGTTGCTACTGGTGACCTTTCATCATGCTAATGATGTCTTACAAGTTACAACTGCACGTTATGCAAGATGTCTGCGCTCAGCTCTAATTTCGAGGTTCTTTCTGGGGAGTTGGTTCCTAAATTGACCATTGCATGTGCGGATACAGGATTCCTCAGTCTTCCTCCTCGGCCTCACCTCGCCAACAATATCACCCGCAGGAGATCTTGACTTTTTTGAAGAAATTTGAACCTCAGCCTGTTCAGATTATTTCCTCTGATTTATTTGTTTCTTATTTTCAGCATTTTATTTGTTCTGTTACATGTGCATCTTTGTAGAACCTGACATTTCTTATTAATATCATTCTGTTCTTTTTATAAAAAGAAGAATTAACCTTGTATCATGGTTCAACATTTTGCAGTAATGAACTGAGAGGAGAAAATAAGAGAGAAGACAAGAGAAAGGAAGAGTGGGTGATGATGAAAGGAACTTAGACATTGTGCTTAATTCATAGTTAGTTATATATATGATTCTAATAAATTTTAAATATATTTATTTTAAAATGTATTCAAATATGAATCTAATTATATAAAAACAAGGCTTAAAATGCAAATCTATCATTAATATTTTCTCAAAATTGTACGTGACACTATAAAGTTTTATTGGGTACAAAAATATACATACATTTTTTAAAATAGGGGAAAATGACAAAACCGTTAATTTGGGCAAACATTCCATTACTAATACCAATCATGTTGCCTTCTCTTCTTCGGACCAATGAACAAATCAATATAAATTAAAGTGGGGCATACATACACACGTACATTTAGGGGTGTGCAACTTTTTTCCGTCCCGGTCTTCCCGTCCTGATCCCAAGCAAATCCCGTCCCGAAAAAAGTTTGGGATCGGAAATGAGACTTCCTGATCTCGAATATATATATATATATATATATATTATGTATAATTTTTTAAAATATTTAAGAAAGTAAAACCAAATGTAAAATAAAATGTGAAAATCTCTAACACCCTCAAGTTAATATCTATTCTTTTAGTTAATTCAGTTAATTTCATTTATTATTTATTAAATAATTCTAATTTTTTGTTCTTGTCTTTGTGCTTTTTGTAGCTGAATCGACAACTTTAAACCTGTATTAGACTAATGATATATTTGTATTGGACTAATTTGGTACAATATGATATTAGAAAAATTATATATTTATACTAGACTAAAGAAAATAAAACAAAAAAATTAATATAGGATTTTTTTTTAAAAAAAGAAATCCGATCAGGAAATTCCCGATTCCGATCCCGAACATTTCCCGTCCCGTCGGGAGGGGAAATTTTCGGGATCGGGAATGATTTTTATTCCCGAACCCTTCTTGGGATTGGGATCGGGGATGACATTTCTTGATCCCGTCCCAATCTGAACACCCCTACATACACACTAAAACATGTTTTTGTCTTTCTCAATTTCTTCCCGATGTTCAATTTTGCCTGTCTTTGAAACGAGTATACAGAGAGAGAGAGGGGGGTGAGTTATATACAAACTCTCAGCATTTTGTAATACTTCTCTCTCATTCCACACAAGTAATTAACATCCTTAATATACTACATTTGCTCCTTTAAGGGGGAGAATGTTATTAAAGAAAAATTTATTTTTTCATTCAAGTGAATTCACCACACTAATATTAGTTGGGAATATTTCATTTAATATAATGATGAGAGAAAACATTTAATTATGAGAGAAATAAATATGACTCACTCAATTGACATAGAAAGTCAATAAAATAATATAATATAATCTATATAATTTCTATATGATTGACGAATATATGTATGATATGTGTAAAATGATTCTAATTGTCTATTATAATTTTTTTGAAGATAAGCAATTGATTACAATAGTTTAAGTATAATTTCAACTCTTCCATGTACATACATTAATATAATTTGACTTCATTCTAGAAATTCATTCCCTCTAAAACTTAATTGTTTATGAATAAGTATCTTCCTCCTTTTTCAATTACCTACACTTTTGGCCCTATAAATCTAGCATTGGTTATGAACAATTTTTTATCAACTCCTTCTATACCTTCCATATCTTTCATCAATCAATTTCACATCTTCTAATCTTACCTTTTGCCTTAGTTCCATTTACACCAACAGGCATACTTAAGAAGAAGCTGCCATCTCTGGGCATCATAGAAAGGCTAATCCTGATCAGAACTAAGTTCCAAACATTCACTTTAGAATCAGAAACATTAACACCGCAAAGTAGAATGTTTACATATGAAAATGACCATATACAACAATTGAGTCCATTTAAGGTAATATAAAATTCTCAAAATATTATATCAGTGATCAAAAACAAATAAGTAGATCCACAAGATACATCACAAATTACCTTAATGTATTTGTTCTTACAACTTTAGTTTCTTGACAATTCTACCTGAAAACCAATAATGTATTTGTTCTTACAACTTTAGAGACAGAACATGATAATTCAAATATTTCTCAAACTAATATTAGAAAAGAATGGACATACATTAGAATGGGGTATTGGTCAGGAAGCTCAGCCAATAAAAAGAAGGCAAAGACATACTACTCATACAAAGTACAAACACAATATAGGAAGCCTTTATATATAACTAGTCGAACCTCAAATCAATATAAGAAGCCATAAGATTTTTTTGGTTCGATTTTCTGAGGTTCTTTTCAGATAATTCTTTAGATTCCTTCAGCAAAGAGTACAACAGTCTTGATTAGAAGCTTCTAAGTTGGGGTGAAAAAATCCTTGTCCTGGTACGGCCACCACCCTGCTTCCACTATTAGTTTCTTGACAAAGTTTACCTGAAAACCAATACTCTAAACTAAAAGGCAGGCATTCAATACGTAAGAATACAGAAAAGTGATGAATAACTTGCTGGATCACATATGTAGCCAATACTCTAAAAAGAAAGGCAGGCATTCAATCCGTAAGAATACAGAAAAGTGTATGCTAGCAAATCAAAAAGCTTCCAAAAAGAAAATGAAATTGTAGATGTAAAGTCACCTAATGAAATTCAGCTTGGCAATTTACATGAAAACTGCATACATTGGGTCTTCATAAAACTTCTTGTTTGTTCAATGAAATAGCTTATAATTAATACAGATTTATACATATAAGGTCACCAAATTTAAAATGAATTTAAAATTTGAAACAGCTTTTAATCAATCAACTTGCCTTGCTACCATTTTCCTTATCACAAAAAGAGTTAGTTAGTTATTAAAACCAGCTTTAAAGCATTCAGGTTCATCTATCCTTATAATAAATTGAAAGTAGTAAGACCCCCGATCTTTCCTGTGTATTCTACTCCAGAAGTATGAAGACCATGAATATAATAAAAACCCAAATAACTAAAATAGAAAGATAACACCGACAAATCACATTTTTCTTTTTTAGAGTTTCCACTATTGAGGAAGCTAAGCCTCACTAAAATATAATGCAGCTACTGCCATCAATGGAACAAAACATTACATACAATGTAACCTATTCAGCAATACCCTATTAGCATGTGAATTCAGATAGAAAGGGATATCAACTTGGGTAAGCTGTTCAAGTGTTTATATATATATAGACACATACATATAAGTACTTTATGAGTTGGTATCCCTTTCTACAAAACTAATGGCACAGAATATGCCAAATAAATAATATGAATAGAAATTAAGCACATCCAGAAAACATGCATAAAAGCCAAGTTGATCACAATAGCAGAAGAGCAAAAGGAATTTAAATCCAATTTTAAACACCCAAAATATACAAAGTCAGATATGCTTCCATTAATACCCAAACGGTTTTCAAATACTTCTACAATTTCTTTCTATCATTTATACCCTGAGGTGATGATAATTTGATGAGACAAGATCACCACCGTAAGGAACTAAATCTATTCCGCATTATGACTCATGAAAGAATTGACTTAAATTAGGATGCACTACGTTAGGAATGCCCATCAATATATGGAAGAAAGCTTTTCATCTAATCTAAATAGCTTAAAAGCAAACATAGGCTGTTACAGTCTCAAAGAAAACCTCTCCTGCTGGATTTATGACATGCAATATTGCACAAGTAGCCACACAACATGTAAAATCCCCAGATATCGATGATAAATCTCCTAAGTTTTATACGAGTATTATCCACAATAAAAGCTAATCACTAGATGTTGCTTGTAACAGTTAGGTGAAGCATCGGGCAAGATGAAATACTGAATTATAGGGATCAAATAAGGAGGAAATCGGTGGCAAATAAGCAAGACAAAATTAGATCAAAAATCAATAAATAGAGATTTCCATAAGCAGAAGACAGTCTGATTGTTTTTTTTTTTAAAAAAAGAATGAATCGAGAATACATTATCTGAGATCACCTTCATTGATTTCGAACTCCTCAAACTCATCATTGTCATAGAAGATATCAATCTTGATGTCTTCAGTAGGTTGCTTTGTTTCGGTCGCCATAACTAAAGCAGAGTCTGCAGTAAAGGGCAATGATGAAATCATAGTAAACATTGAGGAAATCACCGTATGGCTCATCTGAGTATTAAATGCTCTGATCTCACTCTCACTCATTGACTTCATCACTGTCGTTTGTTGAGCTAGCAGCGATAATTTCTCAGTTTGCTTCAACTTCTTCACATCGCTCTCAACAAGAGGCTTTGCCACGGGCAGGTCAGGCGTAGACGGCGTCGTTTCGGGAGAGAAATTGCAAGCCGGACCTGGTTTAATAACCACAACTTTTTGATCGATTATGAAATCTTGGGCAGAATCCGAGAGATAGAAGCCATCAGAGTCATCACCAGCGGCACTGGAGCGGCGAAGGTTTTGGTCTTGAAAGAGAGGGCAAATTTCTAGAACATCTTGGAGATTTGAAGCAGTTTGGTGGAGGAAACATCCATTTCAGGCATATTCTGAGCGCATTAAACTGCGCAAATTAAAGACGTGAAAGCAAAGAAGGATTAAAAAACAAATGAGTATGAATGTAACGGAAGGGAAGGATAAGAATTTCACAGCTTTTTCTTCGATTTGGATGCCTTCAAAGAAAAGCTGAGCTGGTGCGATTGGGTTAGACTGCCAATTTTTTTTTCAATTGAAATTCAAATGATAGTATATGTGTTATGGTCGGAAAGCCAGTTGCCACAATTTGAAATTTAATCTTGCCTTTCAAATGGAGTCAGAGAGCTTGTGCGGGGGATCAGTGATGGTGATGTGTCAATTCGGCTCAGTTTTGATTCGGAGGAGGAAGGAGTAAGAGCGTAATTATATCTAGGCTGTTGAATCCTTATAAACAGTATTTTGGTGAAAGAGTTTTTAATTAAAAAAAAGGAAAAGGCACCTTTACATGAGTGCTGCTACCAGGCAGTTGCCTGAGCTCTGGTGCCTACTGGCTAGCACCCTCCAGCCACTAGAGCTTCAGATGCCTGACACCGGAGCTTTGGCGTCGATGGCTAGTTTTTTTTTTTGGATTAATTTTCTTTTAAAAAAAATTGAAGCCAAGGTGGTGAAGGTGGAAGTTGAATACACCCCACCTTTGGTATCCAAAAGGCCTGATGACCATTCTTTGATATATATGTGTATGTATATGCATAACATTATATGTAAATATAATATAAATAATGTTTTACTCACTAACTATACTTATATAGTGTGACAATATTTATAAAGGTATACTTATATTGAAATGTATTGACTAAATAAGTAAACGTATTAACTAAATTTAGTTAATACATTTATATCTTTAGTTAATAGTTTTCATCATTTAGTCAATATGTTTACGTCTTTAGTCAATATCATTACTCATTTAGTTAATATATTTATATCTTTAGTCAATATCATTACTCATTTAGTTAATATGTTTACACCTATAGTCAATACCTTTCATCATTTAGTCAATACGCTTACATTTCATTATAAGTATATCTTTACAAATACTGTTTATTGAAATGGCCAATACCATTGCAAATTGAGGGATACTATTAAAAGATTTCGAACACTTAAAAATCCCAAATTGAACCGTTATCACCTTTTAGGTCATCTTGCACGTTTAACAGACATTATTACAGGATTGCTTAAATTCAAAAGTTAATCTTTCTCCCTTTTAAATACTTATATCGGGTCTAGGCTCTATTATATTCCCTCCAGTCTTAATTATAAAGTAAAATTAATTTTTTTGAAGTAATTAAATTATTTTAAAATATTTATATTTATATTTTTTTCTTCAAACTAATCATTTTAACTAATAAATTAATATATAATATAATTAAATAATTTATTTAGCTTCTTTAATCTTTATAAAAAATCAATTTTGACTTATATTTAGAACAAGATAATGTGCGTGTTTGTTTCAACGTTTGAGGATGAAAACGGACTTCAATAGTGCAACAAACGGACTTAAACAGTGAAACTGCTAAAATGGGTGTTTGTTTCAGCGATTAGATTTAAGGTAAAAAAAATCATAAGTTGGAAAAAGTCATAAGCCTCAAAATGAAGCTTATTGGAGCTTATGTGCCTGTGTGTGTATAAAAAATATTGATAGGAGTATTTTCATATTTTTGAGGATCAATGAGGTACTCAAAAATCACTTCTAATAACAAAACTTCTTTTATAAAAAATATTCTGAATAATTTTCTCTTTCTTTAGATAGTAATCTTCTACTAATTAGAGAATACTTTGGGATAAGAGTTTATGCAAGTTTTGAGTTTTGTTAATATATGACTGTAAAAATGTAGAGAATAATTAATAATTAATTTTAATCAGTTTAGATTTATTATTTAGTTGTTTTATGATTTTATAATCAATTTTTTTTATAAAAATGTCATAAATTAATTTCTATACAGTTTTTTTACCCATTAAATTTAGTTTAAATAATTTATTTGGATTATTGGAGATATTATTGGGGTTTTAATCGGTTTATTTTGTTAGATTTTGAGTTATGTGAAAATATGAGTTAGAATTTAATATTTAAATTAAATTTTGATATAATTTATAAAATTTAAGCTCTGGTGCACAATAGAAAAGAATTTTGGAGTGTACCAATTTAAATTAGAGTTTGATATAATTTTATTTAAAATTGTACCATTGCCAAATTTTCAAATTTAATTTTTGAGAAAATTGTGAAAAAATCCCTTTGTGTGTAAATATCTTCCCAGGTCCCATTTGGCAATTAAGTTGCCAATAAGGGCTTTTTTTTATAATTATCCCTTCATTTTTTCATAATTTTTTCAATTTTTTTCTCTTAATTAATAAAAAAGTCACTTATGCATATTCATTTTTATATAAGTTATTTATCCAATTATTCATCCAAACACTCATCATTTTACTCAATCTAACTTTTTTCCAATCTTAAAATTCTATAAATTTAAATAAAAATAAATTATTTATCCAATCACCAATACAAAAATACTTAAACATATGTTTGCCTGGAGCTTCAAGGTGGGCCTTTCACTTTCTTTTTCTTATTCATCTTACATCCTTCTCTCTCTTCCTTCCGTTTATTAATCAGATCTGCATCAAAAAAGTAAAAGTGGATGTACACCGTATGTGATACTCCTTCTTACCCTAATTATAAAATAAAGTTGACTTTTTTAGAGAAATTAAAGAAATCAATTAAATTATTTTAGAGTATTTTTATTTTTATTTTTTCTTCAAACTAATTAATTTGACTAATAAACTAATATATAATCTAAAAATACTAAAATTATAAATAATCTAAAATAATTTAATTCACTTCCTTAAATTTAAAAAAAAAACAATTTTATTTCATAATTAAGAATAGACGAATATGAAATACGATATCAGTCCTTTAGTCAAGTCTTCTCGGTCAGCCGTTGGCGAGAAAAAGGAGCATTGTCACAGTGAACCACAAAAGCTGGAAAATTGTGATGTCCGATGAATGAGAGGAAAATGAAAGGAAACTTGCTTCCTACTTCCTAGATCTCCATTGTTTCTGCGTAATGAGAGGGAAATGAAAGGAAACTTCCTTCCTACTTCCTAGATCTCCATTGTTTCTGCGTCAATTCTACGGCAGATTGTTAAGCTCTCATATTTTACCTTCCTCACAGATTTTGAGTTGCGGTTCTCAGCTGATACTAGAGGCATCCGTAGTTGCTAGCGAAGTAGCAATACTGGTCCCTCTGCGTTTAGTTATCATGGCACCTCAAGGACCACCATCCTCCTCCTTCACCGGCAAATGGAAATACGACGTGTTCCTTAGTTTCAGAGGTGAAGATACCCGCACCACTTTTACCGGCCATCTCTACAATTCTCTCCGTCAAAAGGGTATTCTCACCTTCATTGATGATGTGTATCTCCAGAGAGGGGAAGAAATCACTCCGGCTCTTGTTAATGCGATTCAAGAATCTAGGATTGCCATCGTTGTTTTCTCCGAAAATTATGCTTCCTCCACTTTTTGCCTTAATGAGCTTGCCCACATACTTCACTACGTCAGAGGAGAAGGTCGGCTGGTGTCGCCGGTGTTCTACGGTGTTGATCCATCGGAAGTGCGACACCAGCGTGGGAATTACAGAACGGCGTTGGCAAAACACGAGGATCGATTTCGAGCCAACCCGGAGAAAGTGAGAAAGTGGAGGGAGGCTTTATGTGAGGCGGCTAACCTATCTGGCTGGCATTTCAAACACGGGTAACTTTCAAAACAACTTTCTGTTATTATTTTTGTCGATGTTGTAAGCATGATACTTATTTCTTCTAAAAGTGGAATTGAAAGATGTAGGAGTATACAATAAATTTGACTACTAACTTCGGCCTCACTTCTCATGATTTTATGTCCTGTGGCAGATCTCAACCTGAATATAAATTTATAAATGGGATCATTGAAGAGGTATCCAAAAAGATCAATCGCGCTCCTTTACATGTAGCTAATCACCCTGTTGGACTAGAAGGTTCTGCTCAGGAAGTGATCTCACTTTTGGAACTTGGATCTGGTGAAGGATTTATCATGGTAGGGATCCAAGGAATCGGTGGAGTGGGTAAATCAACAGTTGCACGTGCGGTTTATAACCTCATCGGCGATCAATTCGAAGATGTATGCTTTCTTGCTGATATTAGGGAGAAGGCAAGTAACAATCATGGACTTGTACAACTTCAAGAGACGCTACTTTCTGAAGTCGTTGCAGAGAACAATCTCAGGCTTGGAGATGTTCATAGAGGGATTTCAATTATTAAAAGCAGGCTCTGCCGGAAGAAGGTTCTTTTGATTCTTGATGATGTTGATAAGCTTAAACAGTTACAGGCAATAGCAGGAGGACCTGATTGGTTTGGATCAGGCAGTAGGATCATTGTCACAACAAGAAACAAAGATTTGCTTGCTGCTCATGGGGTGGAAAAATTGTATGAGATGAAAGAGCTAAATGCTAATAAATCCCTTGAATTGTTGAGCTGGAATGCGTTTAAGAATGACAGAATTGATCCAGGTTACATGAATGTTTTAAACCGTGCAGTCTTTTATGCTGGTGGCCTTCCATTGGCTTTGGAGGTAATAGGCTCTAACCTATTTGGTAAAACAATAAACGAATGGAATTCTATGCTGGACAAGTATGAAATAATTCCTAATAGAGAGGTCCATGAAATCCTGAAAGTAAGCTATGATAGTTTGGAAGACAATGAGAAGGAAATTTTCCTTGACATTGCTTGTTTCTTTAATAATTTAGAATTGAGTTATGTCAAGGGAATGCTCCGTGCACATGGCTTACATGGAGAAATTGGAGTTCGAGTCTTGATAGGCAAATCTCTCATAAAGATTGATCGTTCTAACCGTGTGAGCATGCATGACCTAGTTCAAGACATGGGCAGAGAAATTGTTAGACAGGAATCAACACTTGAGCCTGGAAAGCGTAGTAGGTTGTGGTTTGATGAGGACATTGTTCGTGTTTTGAAGGAAAATACGGTAAATGACATTGGTCTCCATGGTTTTACTTTTATATTTGAAATATTTTGGTGAAATATGAAATGGATTGTTGTTCTCTTTTTTAGTTTTTCCCACCATTTGATCTTGCTTTCAACATTGGCTTGAAGCTTGACATACTATAAGTTAAAATTAGTTAAGTAGTTGATGTGACATTATGAATATGACATTCCTAATAAATCTGTGGTTTGTTTATGCTTTGGCATTCAAAGGGAACCGAGAAAGTTGAAGTCATTATGCTGCGCTCACGCAAAGACAAAGAAGTGCAATGGAGTGGTGAGGCCTTCAAGAAGATGACAAACCTGAAAATACTTGTTTTTGAGAATGTGACCTTTTCCAGAGGCCCAAAATATCTCCCAATTACTTTGAGAGTATTGCACTGGAGTAGAATATTAATATCTCCCAGATTATAGCAATAAAAGTCGACATGTTGCTGATTTCAATGAATACCTTAATGGGTATTGTATAAGCAACAGTGAAACAAATTTCATTCAAATATGTACTGTTTGGGAGGCTTCGCGTTGTTCGGATATGCTTTTCAGCCCTAGCACTGGAGTAGCTCATTATCCATGCTGCTTTAGAATCGTGCCATTTAAGGAGCTGCCAGGGACAATGTTAAGAGCCTTCTATGCAAGAAGGGAATCATCAGTGTCTTTCTGGTTCTGTGAGAAATTCCCAAAGGTAGCCATATTTGTGATTGGGGGATCTGGTACGGAAATAGGCCATTCAATCTTGGATGTTAGGCTAAGAGTGTTTGTCAATGGTTGTGAACAACTTACGTGTTTGTGTAACCAGCTTGAACTCCCTCGAGCAAATTCTTTAGGCAAAAAAAATTCACTTCAAAGTATAATATTAGAGTTTTTTACTATCGTAATTATTTATATAAACATATTTTACTATGCAACAAAGTCATAATGATATAATTTTTTCATTGACCAAACAATCTAAAATTTCTCTTGCTTCAAAACCTTTTTAAAGGCTTTGGAACTGAAAATTAATGGATTGATAAATCCAATTGTTGGGTAGATTTGTCACGTTTATTATTTAGCTACTTGAAGGTCTTTTAGCAAGCTGAGTGGCATGGGCTCATCATGGGCAAATCATCAAATTCTTCTTCACTTTATGATCTTTATATGATTTTAAATGCTATTTACAGCGGCTGAAATTTGACAGAAATGTTCCATTATCTCAAATGACAAACAATATTGCACATATTATATTGAAAGTAAAGTGAATATACAGATAGAATTAAATTTATTAAATGACACAATTGAGAAAAGTACAAGAGTACAGCTATAAATGAAATAACAAAAAAAAAATATTGCAGTACAATAAATCCAAGAGGTTGAGCCCATGAACAATTTCAAACGACACATATGAACTGCATTTGTTAAATTATTACAGTACTATTTATGCATTAAAACTTGCAATTCTCTACAATAATATGCATAACAATAAGGTTCAAGATAAGTCACTCAAATCCCATTTAGCCCAAGGTTTGACGTATCTACCCTCAACTTTGTACAATGTACAACCAACCAGACTCCAAAAAAAATTCAGCTTGAAATGCTCTCATGTTCTCAACAGTTTTCTCAATGGACTTTGAGCAATATGAAATGCATATATATTTGGGAAAGATAAACTTCAAAAATATACAGTGCCCGATGAGAAAATGATTGCTCTCTAAGGAAGTGCATGCCTTCAAGTATTCACACAGATAACAATATTATAAAGCAGCTAGGCATGTCTTAGCTTGCAAATGATAGAAGCGTTTAGTTATAACATGTTTAAAGCATCAGCAAAAGCTAAGGTAAAAAAAGAGAGTCTAATGATACGGGAAGATAATAAAACACATATACAACATTTAAAACAAAAGGGACAAAATGTTCGTAACAGATTAATAACAACATCATGGCCACATTTCATGTTTTAAGGACTTGCATCTACAACTCATGAAAAACAATCACGCAAGTGCATGAAGAAATGTTACAACCAAAACCATATAATAATATACTTTATACATGACTATAAAAGACAAATCATATGATACATAAATTAATCCCATTTTACCCATAACAAAAGGTAGCAACATAATCCAGAAGCAAACATGCATATCAGTTTCATAAAGATTTCTTTACATAGATTAATAGGACATCATCAAGTGAAATATCCATGTCCCAATATTCCTTATCTGTTTAAGACATGGAAAAGTTTGATCATAACACTTTCAAAAAAAAATGCTTTACAGTTACTAAACAACTCCAAAGAAGAGATTAGCTTGTAAAGAGTAAAAAAAATAACAATTTCAACTAGAACCAAAATACTTCAAAATAAGGGATAAGTATGCTATTTAATTATTAGTTAAATGTCATGTCACTTAACCAATATTCATCAGTAGAAACTTGAGTATAACAGGATGCATACAGCCCTCAACTTAAGAAAATTCCAGAAAAACAACTTATTCAAAACATTAAGGAAAAAGAAATTAATCCATCTGGCAGTGTTGTGATTAAACTAAGCAGGAGTTGTTTAGTCATAAAATTATCCCATACAATGAGCATTATTGAACCTAAAAGTTTAATCACAAATCACGGGGAACAATAGTTCCTTGCAACCATCGGTCCTTCAAGGTTTTGAATAAGTATCCCTGATTGTTGCTTCTTGCAACCAGCAAAAGAGGGTGGGACAGGAGTGAATTTAGATCTAAACCCTTATTTTTTCCTCATTAACATTTACCTTTCCAATGAAACAATAATTATATTTTCTGTGAAAAATATCTTAAAACAATGTCGGCTTATTTAATTAAGCTTGTTCATGAATCTGGTACACTTCTGACTCCTCTGTTCTTCAACTTGCCTCCATGCTATGTATTTTTCCTAGTTAAATTTTTGAGCTGACTTCTCAAGGACCCTAGAAAATCAAGGTAATAAATCGTTGAGGTTAAAAACTCTATTCAAATCATGCCAATGAAATCTTGAATGTGAAGGGTTATTTACCAACAAACAAAATGAAACATGAATGGTTTGTGTACCTGTGGTTTCACTAAACATTTTTCAGGCTTCTTGACTTTGTATATCTGATCTCCAGCAGTATTATACATGTCCTAATTATGGTGCCATGTCCACAATGAGTGAGTATCATTTTTCACCTGCATGTAACCTAAACTGTTACTCATACTTCGATTCAAATGATTCATACCTTTGATATATGTAAGGAAGGGGATTTGATTTCACCTTCATATTTTCCACCAGATCTGTTCGCATCTCTTCAGGATGAAGATCGATGCAGAAGACATGGACACGAGATGGAGAAGAGAGAGTGCGTGGGGACAAAATGAGGGACGGATGTGAAGAAAAGTGGAACGAATATGGGGATAAAGAGATCAGTGAGGCGGGGGATTTGAATTCGAACAGTATGCGGTGGTAAAATAGCATATGGGGATAGGCATGTCAAATTCATTGACATTGTGTGAGGATGATAGGCACATTATGTCAGGATGATGGCAAAATCTGGCCCGTTGATTCCTTATAAATAGTGATTTTGGATGAGAGAAGAAATCATAGTCGTTTATTGCTTGTGAACAGTGATTGTGGTGGAATAATATTATATGTTATATAGATATAGATTCACTTTTACATAAGTTATTTATCCAATCGTCATTCCAAACATTCATCATTTTATCCAATCTAACATTTTTTCTAATTTTAAGATTCCATAAATCTAAGTAAAAATAAGTCACTTATCCAATCGTCAATCCAAACATACCCATAAATTGCATAGTTTATAAGCCAAAAAAAGGAAAAACATATGATTTTGTAGAGCCGGGAAAACGGGCCGAGCCCGTCGGGCCGGCCCTTTTAGGCCCTGGCCCTTCAAGGGCCGGGCTTGCAAATTGTAGCATCAAAAGGAAGTCGGGCCTAAAAGGGCCAGCCTTTAAGCCCTTTTATTTTTTTATTTTTTTTGTTTGAAAAGGAACCATGTTACATTTTTGAACTGCCTTATTGAATCTATATGTCACTCTGTCCTCATATTGTATAGAGTATGATTTTTGAGTATATTGTTTTGTCTAATTGAATCATATTGTGATTTTTGAGTATGATTTTTTAGTATATTGTTCTGCCTATTTAGAATAAAATCATATTATATACCATTCTACCTGATAGAGTATGATTTTTTATGGAGGTTGTGATTATTTGACTACTTGAACATACTGCTCAAAGTAAAACACAATCAAATATCCTTGAAATTGATGATAATGACAAAGAAGGTGAAAATAATAGTCATCACACTCATGTTGTTTAGAGGTTGGAGTATTTAGCTTCTTACCTTCTTATACTTTGGCCTTTGTGTGAGTTATTTATGGACATGATTTTACCTTTGATTATATATTAGTAATTGTGTTTATTTGTTGCAAGAGACGTGTTATTTAAACCTTAATGTTGATAACATTTATGTATTAAATTAGAACTTTAATTGTTGTTATTTACTAATTATATCTCTCTGGGGAAAATACGCAGGAAAAATAGTTAAATATTGTGAAAATGACTTCTCGGCCCTGATGCTCTCGGGTCGGGCCTTGAAAAACTGCAATTTTTTTTACCCCGAACCCTTTAGGGCCAGCCTTGTTAAGCCCTGGCCCGTCAAGGGCCGGCCCTGTAGGACTGGGCCGGCCCTGATCCCCAGCTCTATGATTTTGTGTGGCCTACAATGCAAACACGAGAGGGCGATTTCAGAACATAAATGGAATCATGTTCAGGTTTCGTGGGCGTTCAAATACCACAGGCCTTATGATCCTTATAGGGTAATTTCATATGACAATGCAATCCTAACAATGAATATATATTATCCTGGAATTCATGTCTTCGGGGAAGAAAATAGCAGCATTGAAAATATTAGGTTCACAAATCCTAATATCTCTCCAGCTCAGGCTGAATCAATGGAAAAAGACATGAACATATTGGTGCAGGTTTGACAAAGACATGAGGAGTTAATTGTTTTGGTACTACTGGTGACCTCATCATGCTAGTAATGTTAAACAAACAGCCTCTAATGGTATGACAGAGCCACGTTGAGCACACAGATACAACATACAAGTAGTAGGATAATATGGGGTTACTATTTGCATCTTGGCCTCCATGCTTGCTTCTAGGCCACCGAGTGAACTGTCTTGTCTTACCATTGTTTGTTTTTATTTATTTATTATATCCGGGCTAACATGCTTCTGCATTAATGAATTACCCTTGCATCATGGTTAAACATCTTTCAGCTAGTACTCCTAAGCTCTTGCTGTACAATAAAGGCAATTAGCCCAGGTTTTATAGCCTAATAGCATGTAAATTCTTCTTACAAGGGGAGGTTGTGGGATTGACTTCACTTGTAATTTCAAACTATTAGTGTATGACAATAACGTTGCTTAATCACATTGCTGAAGTACACAATCAAATAAAGAAAGAAGAAAGAGAGAGAGAGAGACAAATTAAGTGGGAGAATCATTGTCACATAGAAGGAATAAGGAATGTAATATCCAAAATGTTATAGTAACAAATAAGTAGTATGAACTAGTTGTCATTTATTACACCGACACTTATTATTACATGTTGTAAAACTTACTGATTATTATATTACTTCTTTAGGACCTCATAGTTATTATTTAAAAAAAAAACAGAGAGATACTCCCCTCTGTATTTTATACAAGACATATTTACCTATTTTGATTAGAATAAGGAAATTAGTTAAGTTAGTTAATATAATATGTATTTTCCAAAATACCGTAACCATTTTCCTTAACTCCCTCCCTCCCTCTCCTATTTGATTATTGTTGAGAGAACATCAATAGGGATAAATTATGAAAAGATTGACAAATATAAAAATTATATCTTATATTTATAATCAATATCAACTCCCCAAATATATCTTATATTGAGAATTGGAGGGAGTATGAATTATTTAATAATACAATAAAAAGTAAAAAATATTTTGTATGAACCAAAATGACAATAGATGAGAAATGGCAATTGAGCATTCTCTTCTCCTTTGGATTTTTCAAAGGATCACGGTAGCATGTTACGTACACCATTGATAAGTACCATCTGCTTCTCTAGCTTGATTTAGTGAGTGTTTGGGAAGATCCCAAACCTAGGTTTCATACCTAGATTTGCGCAGCCCGAGATAAAACTCCTCTCACACACTTACCTCGTAAATCGTAAAAAGCTATTCTCAAAAGCTAATTGAAACACACACTTAATCATGCTTATATCTGTTAGAACCTGGAAAATAGAAATAGAAATAGGAGAATAGGGAAGAAAGTGAAGAGAAAGTGTAGAGAAAAAGAAGAACTCTAGAACCAAAGTCTTTAATCTTAGATGAATAGAAGAAAAGAGGAGAGGAGAGGAAGGAAGAGAGAAGAAGAGAGAGACTAGAACCAGAATCAGAGTTATAGGGAAAGAAGAGAATTAATTCAATAATAACTTCATTCATACATCCATATCAATAATTTCCTATCAGTACCTTGTTCTTTGCTTGAGGGATGTGTGCTTGCTGGCACACCACTTTAACAATGAGTTATTAGTAGAAATGAAGTCAGTTTGTTTGCTTGCCTTGAAATTGGTGTTTCCTCTTGACACTAAAATTGGTACCATTCGCTGCAAAATCATTCTGTTTTTGACATCTCTTTTCAACCAGACTCAAATAATTTCATGTCATGTTTGATTAAAGAACTCAATCATTAATAGAGTTGATTAAGATTTTTAGGTGCTTTATGTATTGTTCAACACTTCCTATTGGTGTATATAATAACTACATAAGAAGTATGATACTAGCTTGCAAATTATTGTGAAGATGTTGAATGCTCTTTTATCAATAATTTACTAATTGAGTTCGAGTCAACTTTGGTGCTTTGAATTAATAAAACTATGTCTGCTGGCATCGATCTATGCTTCCTATTTTGCAGGAATATATTTTTGTCAGTTACATAAAACGAATACATCAGTTTATGTGTATGAATTGTCATCATATACTGAATGTATGCTAGTACATATCGATGTAACTGATAGTCATAATCTTTGGAACACTTCACCAATATAATGAAAAAGGCACCACTACATACCAGTGCTATTACAATTTTGACTGATGGTGATTATGCAAAACCAGTGCTAAATACCCAATTTAGCAATAGTGTGGCCATGAGCACCACTACATAACAGGTCAAATGTTAAAAGAAAACTTCAGTATCAGTTTTAGCGGTAGTTGGTGATAGTCAGCTGCTAAAACACGTTTGGAATGCAAATGGATGTTCTGGATAGCGGTTTGTCTCCTAGGCACTGCTAAATTCTTAAAATTTGCAATGCATACACTCAAAATAGTCTGTCAGAACTTTATTGTGTTTTACAGAAATGAACAGGTCATAGACACATTTATATCTCAAACCAGTAAAGAATATTTGGAGGGTCACAAGTGGCTTCAGATTTTGCTTTTGTTCGTTGAGAATGAAATGCGTTATCATCTTAGTGACATTGTAGTGACTTGGAAACTCTAGTTAGTGGACAAGTGAAGAGATTTTTGTAGAAATGATATGATTAATGCATATAGTTGGTGATGTATTTATGTGATGTCCATAATAATTATGTGATGGTCTTTTAGTTTTTCCTGCCACTTAATCTTGCTGTCAACATTTGATTGAGGCTTAACATATTATTATGAGTTAAAATTAGTTTAGTAGTTATTGTTGGCGATAGCTCATAGATTGTCATGTAATTTAGTGGATATTCTCCAGCTCCTCCTAATGCGATGTAGATCCTGTTAACGGTAGCGCCTGCAAATGATAGCTAGAATTGATTTGAGTCGTACACAAGGACACTGTTCTTAAGAGCTATTCCGCAACTACCGGTAGATAAGAAGCAGCACTTCCTATGATTAAATGAGGCCATCCTACAAAACAGGGTGAGCAGAATTACGGAAGATAATAGTACTCAAAAGGTATGAAAATATGCTAGAGGAGAAAGAGAGATGCTCGAGAGTAGAGCAAAAGTGTGTTTTGACCTCCTACAAACATCTCCTTATATAGAAAAAGAATAGAGACGTTGGGCAACTTAAAAACATGTAAATGCTCGTTGAATCATCATAACCGTATAACAGATATTAAGCAAGCGTTTTTGGACGTTGGAAGCAATAAAAAGCCAAACTGAATATGTTTCATGCGTTATGCAATAAATGGATTTCAAGGCAATTAAATAGTAATAAAATATTGAAAGAAAACATGTTTCCAAGCTCAAAATCTTGCAACGTCCGTATTTCACAATATCACAAGCAACAAATGGCAATAAGGCAATTTGGCAATTCGGTTTATTTGACATTAAAAAACCGCATAGTATTTAATGTACATATTTCACAAATAACACTAGCAAAAACAATTTTCAGAAAATCATTTATGTTTAAAGATAAACCTGAATTTTTTAAGAGGTCGCTCATAAAAACACTTATTCCACTTTTAGCTCGCATGTAGGGAAATTATCAGATTTCCATGTGGTTCGTCATTGTGCGAGGTCACTCCTCTTCTTGGCTCCCACAATCTCAAGTGGGACTTATTTCTTATGACACACCCACTCATTATCTCCGACAATTATTGTCTCAATATGCATACAACATTCCTAATAATTATGTGGTTTGTTTATGCTTTGGAATCCAAAGGGAATTGAGAAAATTGAAGTCATTATGCTGCTCTCATGCAAATATAAACAAGCGCATTGGAGCGGATTGGCGTTTGAGAGGATGAAAAACCTGAGAATCCTTATTTGTTGAGGATGTGTGCTTTTCTAGAGGCCCCAAATATCTCCCAAATACTTTGAGAGTATTGGACTAGAGTGGAGTATTAATTATTATTTGCTGGATGACATGCTTCTGCGGTAAGGAATGATCCTTGTATCATCATGGTTAAACATTTTCCAGCCAGAATTCCTGAACTCATGCCGTACAACTTTATGAGGTAAGTTTGTAAGAGGAATTTTATCTTGACTTACGTGAACGTACTTTTCCAATGCTTTCTTAAACAGGCCATTTATTGTTTTAAGCTTGTTGTAAGTTGTAACTCAATCCTCTCATTACCAACTACAATTTAATCTCTATAATTTTAACCATTTTATAATTTAGTCGCTATATTTTAAAAAATAAAATTATACATACTTGAATCCTTATTATAAGTCCATTTTGAAAGAAATTTTTCTTCTCAAATATAAGCACACCTAGGAGGATTATTAATAACTATTTTTTTAAATTTTACCCCATTTCATGAATTAAAAGGTAAGAGAAATTGTACACATAGTTTTTCAATACACATTTTTTTAATAAATGTAAACTTAGGGATTTTATAAATTTAATATATATCAATTACTTAAATAGTCTTAACTATCTCTTCTTTGCATGTGAAAATTAGTTGAAATCAACGTTTGAGTGATATATATAATAAAGGCTAAGAACTAAATTATAAAATGGTTAAAACTATATGAATGATGAGTTTTGGTTAGGGCTGAGCATGTCGCCTACGGCCCAGTAAGCCCACTCATGCCCAATGACAAATTGCCCATTTTGGCTCGCCCAATAAAGACCCATAACG
This sequence comes from Inga leiocalycina, assembly GCA_963242795.1. Classification (NCBI taxonomy): domain Eukaryota; kingdom Viridiplantae; phylum Streptophyta; class Magnoliopsida; order Fabales; family Fabaceae; genus Inga; species Inga leiocalycina. The sequence continues at coordinate 80,338,413 of OY725320.1, read as the reverse complement.
GGCAAGCTTAAATGGACAGGCATGTGTATTAAACGGGACGGGTCATGGGCACACCCTCAAGTTGCCCATTTATATGTGTGTGTGTGTGTATATATATTTATTTAAATATGAATATATAATATATTTTGTTTGCCAATATCTAAAATATATATTGTAATATATATACTATTATAGATCTTATATTAAGAACTGAAGGTAATATAATCTAATGTTACAACTTAAAAGTAATAAATATATCATAAATGTAATTCTTTTTTTTTTTTTTGCAAATATACCCCTATTTATTTATAAGGATAGTAAATGAGTAGTGCATGCGTGATAATTAATGTAAAGATACATATTTAATAAGGAAAAAATGGAAATAGCAATTTCAATTTTCTGACACAAAAATTAACAATTTCCTGTAAAAAAGACTAGAGGGCGTAGTTTTATAGGGAAAATAACACTTGAACTTCAAAATCCTAATAAATGATTTTCTTCTAAAATGAATTGTCAATACTTATACTTTTATAGTTAATACCTTTATTATTACAGGCAACAAGACTAGTTTAGAATTTTGGAATTTAAGTAGTATTTTATTTTTTTTTTCATAATTTTAATCATTTACATTCCTCAATGAAAAATCCCCTTTAATCAAAAGTCTTCTCCGAGAGCCGTTGGCGGAAAGGTAGGGGGTACTCTCACAGTGAACAAAGAAAATGAAAAATTGTGTTGACGAATGGGAGCAAAATGAAGGAAACTTCCCTGAAAATAAAATAAAGATAATTTTCAGTTTGAAAATAAATCACTATTGCAGTCGAACTCTTCTCAGTCAACCGTTGGGGGAAGAAGTATTCTCTCAGTGAAACAAAGAAACTGAAAAATTGTGATTTCTGATGAATGAGGGATAAACGTTAGGGATCTTCCTTCATAGATCACCATTGTTTAATGTCAATTCTAACCTTGTCCGCAAGCCAAGTGTCCGAGCATTTGAACTCCACCCTCACCATTTTGAGAATATTAAATCCTGATGGGAATATTCCCCACTGGAGCTCTGGCAGTCAGACGCCCACTGGAGCTCCAGTAGGGGGAAGTCATCGAGCACCAGCGGGGGTGGTTGCTGGCTGGCGGGTGGTCATCGGAACTCTGTGCGGCAGCGCCCAGTGGGGGTCCTTTTTTTTAAAAAAAATTATATGTAAGGGCAATTTAGTTATTTTATTTTAATTTCAAAAAGATAAATAAGATAATAACATCTCTTTAGTATTATAAATATTTGAATATCTTTTTTTCTTTTAATATTTTTAAAGTTCTTTATAAGAAATTTTCCCTCAAAAGTTTGATAAAGAGTAAATAAATGAATCAAAAAAGAGGGAGGGAGAGCTGAGAAAGAAAATACTCCATCTAGTCTTTTTTATAGAAACCTGAAATTTAAACTGTTTGGTCTTTTTTATAAAACCTCACTTGAAATTAGCTGAACATTTAATATGATTTTATCATTTTTGCCCCTAATTAATTTTATTCTCTCTCCTTATTTTTTTCCATGCTACATTCTTTTTCATATTTATCCTCATGACTACTTTATTTCTCTCTTTTATTTACACTTTTATAAATATACAGGGGTGTGTTTAGGAAAAAAAAGCATTTCTAATATATTTATTATTTTTAACTAATTTTAAATAATTTCTTAAATCACATAATTCAGTTATTAAATTATTATAAAAAGGATAGGAGGGAATACGTTAGGAAAACAACCAAGCTAATATTGATATCATATCACTGCACACAACATTGTGTTGGTCATGAGCAATACTTTGGAGGTTTATGCTCTTCATATTCATATGCAAATGATGTCTAGTAGCTTCTGTTTTGAAATCAAGAAATCATGGCACTAATAAATCCAATTAAGAGCTGATCAAAGGCATAAGAGTGAGGAGGATGTTGCATTACGGGATCCTTTTTCATTTTTCCAACATAAATACCAAATTAAACCTGCAAATGAGAATTTGGCTTACATGAGATATTCTTTCTTTTCTTCTATGTAAAATCAGAGTCCAGTTTTCCATATCTATATCCATGTAAAATCATAGTTTTTTTTTTGTAAAATATAATTAAAATTACACCGTTAAAGTTGATATGAAAGGGTCAGGGGAATGGCCGAATGGGGATAAAGAAGTACATCAATTTTGTATAGAGAATAATAGAAAAAAAATATAAAAGTAAGGAATTAGTATTCTTTAACAACGTGCCATTTAGATAAGATTGAAGGAGATTATTAAGCCGATTCTTTTTATATGTGACGACAGTAATATGACTCAAGGAGGCAACAAACATTGAGGTGGCTTGAATAATCCAATGAAGCATTAGTTTTAAATCGGAGATTGAAAATAGAAAAGAACAAGTGGACTGTGATTTTCGCCATATGAAAACTTAGGTTAAATCACTCTTCTTTTGAACTATTTTGATGCTTATGAACTGGATAACTAGATTTTAGTTCTAGTTCACTTTATACCTCTGTCAACATCATAATCTAAAGTAAGTTAAGGAGTTAATTTGACTGACTATGGAGGTGACATTCCTAACATATTAAATCTATTTGTCTTCCTAGGGAACTAAGAAAATTGAAGTCATTATGTTGCACTTATACAAAGATAGAGAAGTGCAATGGAGTGGAGAGGCATTCAAGAAGATGAAAAACTTGAGAATCTTTTATATTGGGAATGCACGCTTTTCCAAAGGGCCCAACTATCTCCCAGATACTTTGAGGGTATTGGACTGGAGCGGATATCCATCTGCATCTTTACCATCTGATTTTAACCTCAAGAAACTTGTCATACTTAGCCCACAAGAAAGCTGCCTGCAAATTTTCAGACCACTTATGGCATGTATAGATTTTATGTTTTTTTAGCTACTTTCGCATGTTCTGCTGGTCTTATATTTAATGAGTAGTAAATTTGCAATATGAATATTATTAAATTGATCTTTTGCTTTTGTTTTGCAGAAGTTTCATTCTTTATCATTTTTGGATTTTGAGGCCTGTAAATTCTTGACACATGTACCTAACCTATCTAGACTCCCTAACTTGTGCGCATTGTGCCTTGACAATTGCACCAATTTAATTAGAGTTCATGATTCAGTTGGGTCTCTTTACAAATTAAGACTATTGAGCGCCCAAGGATGCAATTCGCTCAAAATGTTGGTCCCTTGGATCAATTTGACTTCTCTTGAGACTCTTGATCTTAGGAAGTGCTTGAGCCTTGAGATTTTCCCAGAAGTATTGGGAATTATGGAAAATACAAGAGAGATTTATTTGGATCAAAATGCCATAAAAGAATTGCCAGTTTCAATTGGAAATTTGATTGGGTTGAAACGACTATACTTGAGGCAGTGTAGACAGCTTAAAGAGCTACCAAGCAGTGTATTATTTCTACCCAAACTTGATGTGGTATTGTCGCATGGGAGTAGAGGGTTTCAATTATTTAGAGGGAATGAAATTCAAGATAAGCAGAGGTCAGAAGTGTCTCTATCCGCAATCTCTCTTTGTTTTTTGCCACATGGCTGGAGAGAAGGGTCAATCCCTTATTGTAATTGTTTACTTAATGTATATTCTATAAACAAGAGTGAAACTACTTTTGTCCAAGTATTTAGTCTTCAGAGGTTTTTGGCTGTTGGATTTTATGCTGATTGGATTACATTACACCAGAGTCAGAGGACAAAATTAGGTTCCTTCCATGCGATCAGGGAACCGTCGGTGTCTTTCTGGTTCCGTGAGAAATTCCCTCTGATAGCTGTATGCATGATTTGGGGATCAGGCACAGAAATGAACTCAATCTTGGACATTAAGCACGGTTTTCTTGTCAATGGTGCTGAACAACTTGTTTGTTTGTTTAATTACATAGATACTGAGGAAGCAAGAGTGGAAAAACATATAATTTGGTGTGGCCTACGGCGCAAGCATGAGGTGTTGATTTCAATGTTTGAATGGAATTGTGTTGAGATTTCTTGGGAGTTGAAGTATCATAGGCCATATAATCCTTATAGGTTATTTTCAGGCCACAATGGAATCCCAACATGGAATATAAATATGTCCGGAATTCGTTTCTATGAGGAAGAAAACAGCAGCATTGAAAATATCAGGTTCACAAATCCTTATGTATCTCTGTCTCAGGCTGAATCAATGGAAAAAGACATGAAGATAATATGCTCTTCTGATTTGGCTTTGTCGGCTCTTGGAATAATTGTATAGGCACTATTACAATCATCTGGCCCCGACGAAGGCAACCTCTGTAGTGACTAGTGACATCTAAATACTCATTATGAATTGTGAGCATCTGATCTGTTTCTCTACTTTGGTTGGATCATCCATTTTTGTATATACTTTCCTTTGCTTAAAAGAGATCTGTTATTGCAGGTATACCCCTTCAACAATGAGTTATTTATTCATATAAAGGGATGAAATCCATTCAATTTGTTTTTAATGTTGACCAAATGCTTTCTTTCTTGTTAAAATGGTTGGATTTTTTGATGGGTTGAACTGTGCTCAAGAAGCTTTGTTCTGATTACAGTGATTCATAATTTCTTTCCTTAGAATGACCCTGTCACTTACTAGAAAGTGCTTTAGTTCATGACTGACCAGTTTCTGAGGGTGAAAAATGTGAGCTCAATGCAATACAGTAATATTGGTGCAGATTTGACATGGACATGAAAAAGTTGATTGCTTTGGTACTACTGGTGACCTCGATCTCATCATGCTAGTAATGTTAAACAAACAGCCTCTAATGATGATATGGGGTTGCTATTTGCATCTTGGCCTAAATGCTTGCTTCTAGGGCCCCAAGTGAACTGTCTTACAATTGTTTTTTTAATTTATTTATTTATTATAGCCTGTGTAACATGCTTCTGCATTAATAAATTATCCTTGTATCATGGTTACTTTTTTTTCAGCTAGTGCTCCTAAGCTTATGCTGTATAATAAAGGCAATAAATTGATGTCCTTGTAGCCTTATAGTATGTAAACTCTTTTTGGAAGGAGAAGGTCGCGAGATCAATTCCGCTTTTATTTGCCTACACCTCTAATGTTTTTTAAGGCCGAAGTAACAACTTTATTAATCGATAAAAAATTGGGTACAAGCACCAAAAAAAAAAAAAGGGCCCTCAGAAAAACCTAATGTACAAACTAACACACAAAAAAAAAACTCATCAAAAAACATATACTTAAGGAAACAAACAAAACGGCAAAACCTATCCATTATATGCAGCACTAAATATCAATTAGCCAACACCTTTCTTCCTGCAACACTTTGATCACATACCCAGAGAAACCTACACCTCTAATTAAAAGGAAAAAAGAAATAAAGGCAATAAAGTTGTTCAATCCCATCGCTAGAGCACACAAGCAAATAAAGAAAGAAGAGAGAGATAAAGAAAAGAAAAGGAAACTTTAAAAGACATTAGGTTATTAAATTTAACAAAACTTAAATCAGGTCATATATCCTGAAATAGGATTTCATAATTTGATATTTTACCTTTTTGTCCCTCATTTGATTCTCTCTAGATCCTTTTCATCGGTTTCTTGTGAAAAATATATATTAGTAATATAACTGAAATAAGAGGGGTAAAATAAGGATTCGGCTTCCATCATGTTCCTTCCCATCCGTTGCCTGTCCTTTTCTCAATTTGGACCGTTAGATTAAGATCTCAACAGTCCAAATTTAATATATTATAAAAATAAGACATTGTCAAAATTTCAAAATAGCTCATCCAATTGTCAAAATAGGCATAAACACTTGTCAAAAAAGGCATATGCACTTGTCAAAGTAGGAACATTAAGTTCTGAAATTTCAAAACCTATCCAAGGAGGAAAATGAACTTATCAAAATAGCTCATCCAGTTATCAAAATAGGCATAAACACTTGTAAAAAAAAACATATGTTGTTCCTTTCCTTTTTTATTCAATGGGGGCAACAGAATAATTTCAAATTCTGAATTAATTACAATGTAATCCCTAGGGACTTTTTTGATAGGGGAATTCAGTTTGAGACTTTTTTATAATTTTTTATGGTCTTTGGGATCTCATAGTGATTTTCCCAAAATTTTATTTTGTTATTATAAAAAACTTGTAATTTTAATAATAAATATATAACATTTTTTTAATATCATCATTCGGTATTTGGTTTAGGGTTCTTGGTTGTCTTTTCTGACACAAGTGTCTTCTCTAATACTCAAACTCGAAAGGCAGAGACATCTAGCAAGAACTTACACCGTTAGACCAGTTCTATGTTGAGAATATATAACATTTACATTTAATTATAGTAGCCAACTATCCCAAGGTAAATATCAGAGGAAATGCTCGTTGAAGGAGGGGGAGGTTGTGATCAAGAGGGGCAATAAGGTAAAATTATCAAATTATGAAATTATATTTTAAGTTTTCTAACATAATATAGGATTTGCTAATTTAGTGACCCAATTTAAAATTAAGGAAATTCAACTATCTTTTTCTAAGATTGTCCCAAAAGAAAAAGAAAGAGGAGGGAAAGAGAGAAAAATTAAATGGAAGAGTAATTGTCACGTGGAAGAAATGAAATATCCAAAAAGTTATAATAATAAATGAGTAATATGAACTAGTTGTCATTTATTACACCTAAACACGTAATTAAATGTTATTTACTCATTGCAAGACTTATTGATCATTATAGAAAAAAAGATAAAAAAATAATTTTGAAAAATCAAAAGAAAAAGGGGAAATTACACTTAAATCTCAAGAAATAAAAGAAATGAAAAAATGGTCACATTAATAATTCTAAAAGTAGGTATTACAACATCGTGAGATCATTTTTTCATTTTTCAATTTCAAAAGACCATTTTTTCATTTCCTTTCTTTATTAGGACTTAAGTGTAATTTTCCCAAAAAAAATTGAAATGTTAAGAAATGACATAGTGGCCATCGGTTTTTTTGGCGGGAAAACCCATAAAACCCTCTGGCGCCAGCAACCACCACGGCCGGCCGGTGGAGCAACATAGTCTGTTGAATTGTTTTGGGAGATTTACACTTAGGTCCCATGCAAGAAATAAAATGAAGAAATGGTCCCTATAGATTGCAAAATGAAAAAATGGTCCCATGGAGTTGTCAATAGAGGCTCCTGGAGTTGTTATTGACAACTCCAGGAGCCTGTATTGACAACTCCATGGGACCATTTTTTCATTTTACAATCTATAGGGACCATTTCTTCATTTATCCTCTTTCTTGGGACTTCACTGTCATTCTCCCAATTGTTTTATGATTGATCACCGCCCACCTCTTTAAACCTTACATTTCTCCCCCCCCAAAATAACCTTACATTTCTTATTTCTCAAATGAAAAATCCCCTTTAATCATAAGTCTTCTCCGCGAACCGTTGGTGGAGAAGCAGTACTCTCACAGCGAACATAGAACCTGGAACATTGTGGCGTTGTCTAATGGGAGCGAAATGAAGGAAACTTCCTTCCTAAAATATAAAATAAAGGTAATTTTCAGTTTTCCCTTTCATATATATATATATATATATATTGTCTTGTGATGTATCACTATTTTAGTCAAAGTTTTCTCAGTCAACCGTTGGGGGAAGAAGTATTCTCTCTGTGACTGGAAAATTGTGATTTCTGATGATTGAGAGATAAACATTAGTGAACAATATAAACTGAAGATTGCTCTCAAATTTTGAATTTCTCAGCTGATACTGGTCCCAGCGTTTAGTTTTCATGGCACGTCAAGGACTATTACCCTCCTCCTTCACCAGCGAATGGACTTACGACGTGTTCCTTAGTTTCAGAGGTGAAGATACTCGCACCACTTTTACCGGCCATCTCTACAATTCTCTAACTCAAAAGGGTATTCTCACTTTCATTGATGATGTGGGTCTCCAAAGAGGAGAAGAAATCACTCCAGCTCTTGTCACTGCCATTCAACAATCTAGGATTGCCATCGTTGTTTTCTCTGAAAATTATGCTTCTTCGACCTTTTGCCTTGATGAACTTGTCAACATACTTCACTACGTCAGAGGAGAAGGTCAGTTGGTCTGGCCGGTGTTCTACGGTGTTGATCCATCGGATGTGCGGCACCAGCGTGGGAGTTACGGCGAGGCGTTGGCAAAACACGAGGATCGGTTCCAACCCGACAAGGAGAGAGTGAGAAATTGGAGGGAGGCTTTATTTGTGGCGGCTATCCTATCTGGCTGCCATTTCCAATATGGGTAACTTTCACCATAACTTTCTGTTATTATTTTTGTCACATGATGATTTTCGTACTTGTTTCTTCAAAAGGTGGACCCGAAATTCATCTTGATTTGGGGATTGTACACTAAATTTGACTACTAACTTTGGCTTCACTTCACATGGTTTCTGTCTTGTCGGAGATCTCAGCCTGAACATAAATTTATAAGTGGGATCATTGAAGAGGTATCCAAAAAGATCAATCGCCCTCCTTTACATGTAGCTAATCACCCTGTTGGACTAGAATCTCCTGTTCTGAAGTGATCTCGCTTTTGGAACTTGGGTCTGATAAGGAGGTTAACATGGTAGGGATACATGGAATTGGTGGAGTAGGTAAAACAACAATTGCACGTGCTGCCTATAACCTCATCTGCGATCAGTTTGAAGGTGTATGTTTTCTTGCAGATATTAGAGAGAAGGCAATTAACAAGCACGGCATCGTACAACTTCAAGAGACGCTACTTTCCGAAGTCGTTGCAGAAAACAATCTCAGACTTGGAGATGTTCATAGAGGGATTCCAATCATAAAGAGAAGGCTCTGCCGGAAGAAGGTTCTTTTGATTCTTGATGATATTAATGAGCTTAAACAGTTACAGGCAATTGCTGGAGGAACTGATTGGTTTGGACCTGGCAGTAGGATCATTGTCACAACAAGAAACAAAGATTTGCTTAATACTCATAAGGTGGAAAAATTATATGAGGTGAAAGAGCTAAATGCTAATAAATCCCTTGAATTGTTGAGCTGGAATGCCTTTAAGAATAACAGAGTAGATCCAGGCTACAGGGATGTTTCAAACCGTGCAGTTTTTTATGCTGGTGGCCTTCCGTTGGCTTTGGAGGTAATAGGCTCTAACCTATTTGGTAAAAGAATAGAAGAATGGTATTCTCTGCTGGACAAGTATGAAAGAATTCCTAATGGAGAGGTCCATGAAATCCTGAAAGTAAGCTATGACAATTTGGAAGAGAACGAGAAGGAAATTTTCCTTGACATTGCTTGTTTCTTTAATAAATTAGAACTGAGTTACGTCAAGGGAATGCTCTATGCACATGGCTTACATGAAGACATAGGAATTCGAGTCTTGGAGAACAAATCTCTCATCAAGATTGACAGTTCAAACTGTGTGAGAATGCATGACTTAATCGAAGACATGGGCAGAGAAATTGTTTGACAAGAATCAACATTTGAGCCTGGCAAGCGTAGTAGATTGTGGTTTGATGAGGACATTGTTCATGTTTTGGAAGAAAACACGGTAAATTAGAATGGTCTCCATGGTTTAACTTTTTAATTTGAAGTATTTTGGTGAATATGAAATGGATTGTTGTTGTTCTCTTTTTTTTGTTTTTCCCACCACTTGATCTTGCTGTCAACATATGCTTCAAGCTTGACATACTATAATTTAAAATTAGTTAAGTAGTTAATTTGACAACATGGATATGACAATTCTAATAAATCTGTAGTTTGTTTATACGTTGGCATTTAAAGGGAACCGAGAAAATTGAAGTCATTATGCTGCACCCATGCAAAGATAAAGAAGTGCAATGGAGTGGAGTGGCGTTCAAGATGATGAAAAACCTGAGAATCCTTATTATTGAGGATGTGTGCTTTTCCAGAGGCCCCAAATATCTCCCAAATGCTTTAAGAGTATTGGACTGGAGTGGATATCCATCATCATCTTTACCATCTGATTTTAACCCCAAGAAACTTTTCATACTTAGCCTGCCTGAAAGCTGCCTTCGAGTTTTCAAACCGCCAAAGGCATGTGTGGATTTTATGGTTTCTAGCTGCTTTCATTAATTATACTGGTCTTACATATTAGTGATAAGCTAATTTTGATCATTTTGCAGGTGTTTCATTCTTTTTGTTTCCTGGATTTTGAAGGGTTTAAATTCTTAAGACAGTTTACCTAACCTATCTGAATTGCCTAACTTGGGGGCGTTGTGTCTTGATAACTGTACAAATTTGATTGGTGTTCATAATTCAATTGGGTTTCTTGATAAGCTCAGATTGTTGAGTGCCCAAGGTTGCATTCGGCTTGAAATGTTGGCACCTTGCATGAATTTGGCATCTCTTGAGACCCTGTATCTCAGGGATTGCTCAAGTCTTTGGATTTTCCCAGCAGTATTGGGACCAATGGAGAATACAAGAGACATTTATTTGGATCAGACTACCATACAAGAACTGCCATTTTCAATTGGAAACCTTACAGGGTTGAAACGACTATATTTGAGGTATTGTGCAGGGCTTAACCGGCTTCCAAGCAGCATATTAAGAATCCCCAACCTTGAGGTGGTGCTGGCTTATGGGAGTAGAGGGTTTCAATTATTTGGGGGGCATGAAATTCTAGAAAAACAGTGGTCAGAAGCGTCTTTAGCCACGATTCATCTCTATTCTCTAACAGATTTTAGGAATACAATAATTCAACCAGGTGCTCAGTTCATTGAATACCTTAGTGGGTACTGTATAAGCAACAGCGGAACAAATTTCATTGAAATATTTGCTCTTTGGGATTCTTTGCGTCATTTGGATCTGCCTCTCACTGCTAGCGCTGGAGTAGCTTGTTTTTTAGGCTGGTTTAGAATCCATCCATTTAAGGAGATCCCAGGGACAATGTTAAGAGCCTTCTATGCAAGAAGGGAATCATCAGTGTCTTTCTGGTTGTGTGAGAAATTCCCAAAGGTAGCCATATTTGTGATTGGGGGATGTGGCACGGAAATAGGTGCTTCAATCTTGGATGTTAGTCTAAGAGTGTTTGTCAATGGTTGTGAACAACTTATGTGTTTGTGTAATTGCATAGTTCATAAACATAAAAAGGGAAAACATATAATTTTCTGTGGCCTACAATGCAAACACGAGAGGATGATTTCAACTCATAAAAGGAATCATGTTCAGGTTTCATGGGAATTGAAATACCACAGGCCATATGATCCTTATAGGGTTATGTCAGATGACAATGGAATCCCAACAATGAATATAGATTATTCTGGAATTTATGTCTTTGAGGAAGAAAACAGTAGCATTGATAATATCAGGTTCCCAAATCCTGATATCCCGTCTCAGGCTGAATCAATGGAAAAAGACATGAAGATATGCTATTCTAATTTGGTCTCTTTTTCAGCTATTAAAATAACAAGCAGTAACTCCCCGCGTAATGCGTGGGTGTATATAATCCATCTTATTGTGATTTCCGCTGAGGGCAAAACTTGAGTGGAAAACAGAAAACCAAATATTGTGAAGCTTTATTTCCTGATAAAAAATTATTGGCACATCACGAGTAGCTAATTCAAGAAAATGAAGGGGGTGCAAACTGTGATATCTTGTCTTAATCAGTATCAAGCAAATATTATGAAAATTCCACTTAAACTAATAATATGCTTGTAACACCCCAAATTTTATATTCACCAAATATATTGTAATTATTTGGGAAATTCAATAAAATGGTGAATATTCATGAATTTGGAATTTATGAATTTATAAATGTTCAATTTCATGGGAAATTGGGCAAAAATAATTATGGAATTAATTTGGGTAATTTAAAAAGCCCAATATTAAGGTCCAAAAATAAAAGAATATTAGAGAAAATATTTGGTCCAAAAATAGATGAAAATTGGCCAAGGAAAAATAAGAGAAGAAATTGGATTAGAAAGGTGATGGCAACATCGTAATTTTGTCAAAATAGCACAAAATAAATTATTATTTTTAATTAATTGAAGTTAATTTCAATTAATTAAGGAAAATAAAGGTTAAAAATATATTTAGAATATTTTGGTCAATTTAATATGAATTTATGGAAAATTTGAGCAAAAGTGCAATTTTGACCAAAATTGAGACTTTACGTGTATACGTAACCGGAACAAGTTGTGAAGCCAATTGAGACCATAGGGAGGAACCCCTAGGAGTCTCCTACATGTGGCATGGAGAAGGAAATATTGGTTGGGCTTAATGGGTATGATTACATGTACATAAGTTTATGTACATAAAAACTAGTTTTTGAATTTTTGGAAAATTAATAAATAATTACATGTTATGCAATATATAAGATAAAGTAACATCATCCTCTTCATATCAGCCCTAAACCGACGTATTCAGCTGGAGCAAAGGTGAAAAAAACGTTGAGAGCTCTTGGAGGAAGAAAGAGAAGAGAACTCGCGAGGTAAGGCAATTTCTTCGGTAAATTCTTACCTAACGCGTATAACTCCGCTCCTAAGCTATCCTTCTACGTTCTTTAAGGTTTGTGGAGCTCAAATTTGGGTGTTTAAGGACTTAGGGTTTTCAGCAATATTTGGGAAAAACTTGTGGGAGCTTGAGGTAACTTCCAAACCTTCGTATATTGACTATTCTGGTTGCTGTGGGCAATTTAATCGGTGAAATTTCGCCGGATTGCCATTGGTTTTAATTTTTGGAAATGGGTATGTGGGGCTGTTATGCTGCCCAAATTGATACTAAATGGTAGTTATAACCTAATGGAATAGTCAATAAAGTGGTTAGGAGTAGAAAGGAACGCGTTTACGGAGCCGAAATCGTAAAACCCCGATTTTTCCCGGAGAAAACCATTATTTCGGCCAGGGATGTTTGAGGGCCTTAGAGTTGGATTTTCAATGATTTTATGGTTCCATTGGATTCAGTGGGCGAAAATAGGTGGGGTTACAGTTGGGCACTTTTTCAGAAAAGGCTGAGAAAGCATAATTACGGAAACGCCCCTAAAACCCTAAAAGTAGGGCTGCCAAGGGCAATTTCGTAATTTGACATTGAATTTGATAATTTTGAGTCCGGAAATGGATTCCTTGGATGAAAATATGTCAGGATAGCCCTAGTCAAAATTTTGGGAAAACGTGCCATCGGGGCCGGGCCGGGGTCCCGGGGGCATTTTGGTAAATTTTCACCATAGGCTAATATAACCACAAGAAACACTATGGAAGTGTCTAAAATGATACTTGGATAGGTTATAACCTATTTCTTGTACATCTAATATTTTAGGACCGAATTGGGAGCCGAAAGTCAACACGTTTCACGAGGCGCACGGAAAGGGGTCGATAGAACTTTGAGGTAGGGACATTATCCTTCATACATTATGCCATAGTTATATGATTGTGTGAATGCCAATGTTTGTAAATGCGCTTTATTAATCAACATGTTTTGCCCAGAGAGGGGCCAGTAGTGCTAGAGGCACTTACACTGGAGTTGGCGGAAGACCAACCGGTGCAGATTAGTGGGGCTGGGCCCTACTCATGTATATATGCATATGATATGTTTATATTGTTCATTAATTGGTGCATATATGGCATATATCATATTTACTTTTCGCATTTTCTATGAACGATAGCATGTTTCTACTGAGATTCTTCAGAATCTCACCCCTTTTTCTAAACCAAACATCTCAGCGGGCGCCAGTGGATCAAAAGGCAAGAATGTAGACCAAGGAAAGTGACTGGCATGTGCCTCAAAGCAAATACAAAGTTCGTGGTTATAGATAGTCTATGTCTAAAATACTTTTGGATATTTTGTAATAGTGGTGTATATTATCGCATTCTGTAGGGTTGACTTTGGACTGTAAACAAATACTTTTATCAGTATATATATACTCTTCTGTATGCCTGTGGAACTTGGTCTCTATTACTCTGTGTATATCGAAATGGAAACGGGTGTTGACAATGCTGATGTTTTTTTCTTTTTGATAAATTATCAAGCAGATACTTAGTGGATGATAAATATTGTGACCATACTACAAAGATCACTCTTCTAAGTATAATTGATAACTATATTTTAATTCCGCTAGTTGAACCCAAGAAAAATTTCACTTGAAGCAAATTTAAGAATAAAAGAGAAGCTGGAAAGAATCATTTGCTTGTCAAAAAACCTTCATTTTGCTTCAAGTACGGAGTCAGCACAACAATAGAAAGGACATCCCCTATTTGTTAACTTTAGAATAAAAAATATAACAGAAAAATATATTTTGTTTGGATAAACAGAAAAATGTAATACCTACAACCGCGGTGATATATTTTTGTCCATGCAATGAGGACAAAAAAAAATTACAACATTCCATACCTAAGATTATCCAATCTAAATTTAATGATTACAAGAACACAAGATCATTGCGTAGTACTCAGCTTCCACTCTAATGCACACTTTGTTCGATTCAGAACAATGGTGTTAAGCTTCTGCAACCCACCCCATTACATGCACCTGCAACCAATCTTCAAGCTACTTCAAACCTAGCTCTACATAAAATGAGGAAATTGGATAATATTATCCAATAGTTAAACCATAAACACATGGGAACGTTTACTTTAAAGTTGCATACCAATCAAAAACCCAAGAATTATACCACGAAAAATTAAAGAGCCACTAACTTTAACCTCAAAAAGGTCCAGAAGCGGGAGGTTTTTAAGAGAACTCTTTTGGAGGAGGGGGAGTGGGAGTTACAAAGAAGTGCTAATATCATGTGGGATAATATGTCTAAAAAGGTCCAGAAGGTTGCTAAAGTAATTTTGGGAGAATCAAAAGGTTTTGGTCGGCAAGATAAGGAGACTTGATGGTGGGATGAGACTGTTCAAGAAAAAGTCAAGCATAAGAAATATTGTTTTAGAGCAATACACTTGTGTAATAATGTTGACAATTGGGAAAGGTATCATTTGGCTAAAAAGGAGACTAAGAAGGCAGTGAGTGAAGCTCGTAACAAAGCATATGAGGAGTTTTATAAGGAGTTAGGAACAAAGGCGGGAGAGTGTAAGATTTACAAGATTGCAAAGAACAAGGAGAGAAAATCGAGAGACTTGAACCAAGTGAGGTGTATAAAGGATAAAGAAGGCAATGTTTTGGTTATTGATGGAGATATTAAGAAAAGGTGGAAAGCCTACTTTTATAAGTTGTTCAATAAAGAAGGGGGAGGGCCTTGTGATAGCGAAGATTTGACAACTCGAGAAGGTGATCTCAATCTGTCATTTTATCGCATGATTCGAGTTGGCGAGGTTAAGGAAGCTCTTAAGAAAATGGAAAATGGTAAAGTTGTTGGGCCTGATGGGATTCCTATTGAAGTTTGGAAATGTTTGGGTGAAGAGGGAGTTTTGTGGCTCACAAAATTATTTAATGAGATTTTACGATTCAAGAAAATGTCAGATGAGTGGAGGAAAAGTACTTTGATTCCTATTTATAAAAATAAAGGGGATATTCAAAATTGTGAAAACTATAGAGGAATCAAGTTTATGAGTCATACAATGAAATTATGGGAAAAGGTGATTGAACGCAGGTTGAGGTTGAAAACTAAAATTGCTGAAAACCAATTTGGATTCATGCCAGGAAGGTCTACAACAGAAGCGATTTATTTATTAAGGGGGTTTATGGAAAAATATATGAGTAAAGGAAGAGATTTGCATATGGTTTTCATTGATTTAGAAAATGCATATGACCGTGTGCCAAGAGATATACTCTGAAAAGCCTTGGAAAAGAAGAGGGTGCGGATTGCATATACCAAAGCCATTTAGGACATGTATGAGGGGGTTACAACCAATGTTAGAACACCTGGAGGTGTAACAAAGGACTTCCCTATAAGGGTTAGCCTACATCAGGGATCAGCTTTGAGCCCTTATTTGTTTAACCTAGTGGTAGATGTTATGAGTCTATAAGAGAGGAAATCCCTAAATGCATGCTTTTTGCGAATGATATAGTTCTGTTGGCTGAATCCAAGGAGGAAATTAATTCTAAACTTGAGATATGGAGACGGACTTTGGAAGTGAAGGGTTTTCGTCTGAGTAGGAGCAAAACTAAATATATGCATTGTAAGTATGATAAGAGACAACGTCGAAATGAAGTGGAAGTTAAATTGGAAGGGCAAGTCATTCCGCAAGTGATAAAATTTTGGTATTTGGGATCAATTATACAACAAGATGTTGATATTGATGGAGATGTCAATCACAGAATTCAAGATGGGTGGCATAAATGGAGAAAAGCTACTGGAGTTATTTGTGACCGGAAAGTACCTAATAAAGTAAAAGGAAAGTTCTACTGCACTGCTATAAGACCAGCAATGCTATATGGTAGTGAGTGTTGGGCTTTAAAGGGATTTCATGAGCATAAAATGGGGGTGGCCGAGATGAGGATGTTGAGATGGATGTGTGGTCATACAAGAAAAGATAAGATTCATAAGAATCATATACGTGAACGAGTTGGAGTGACCCCTATTGAAGGAAAAATGGTAGAAAGTCGTTTGAGATGGTTTGGACATGTTCAACGAAGGTCGTTGAATGCACCGGTGAGGAGGGTTGATCAAGCCGTTTGGAGTCCTGTAAAACGAGGTCGAGGAAGGCTGAAGCGAATGCTTAATGAGGTCATTGAGAGAGACCTTTTGATTAATAATATACATAAAGATATGGTTTTCGATAGAGCACAATGACGTAGTGCGATCCATGTAACCGACCCCACCTAGTAGGATAAAGGTAGTGCTGGGAAAACGGGCCGGCCCGTGACGGGCTCGGGCCAAGTCCAAATCCGTACCCTTTTAGGGCGGCCTGGCCCGTTTAAGTTAGGCCCGCGGGCTTTTGGCCCGTTTACATTTTTTTTTTTTTGCCATTCCTTTTTTGTTTCTTATTCTCTTTAAAACATAAATATCATCAACACTAATTTAAAACATAAATATTATCCAAGTTTAATAGAACACAAATATTAAAACTGAAGTCCAAATCATAATTAATGTTCATAACCAATTGAATAAGTTCACAACCATAATCAAACAAGCCTACAAAATTTTGTTGTTATTATTTACATACATAATGCTACATATACATTTAAAACAATTATTTCAGGAAAATATTTTATTTGATAGCTATTTATAGTTATTTTATAAATATTTAATTAATTGTAAAATTAATTTCAAAACATAGAACATTTCTCACAAATTAATATAGTAGTATATATAATTTATAAATTTTTAAATAAGAAAAAAACACTTAAATAAATTTTGAATTTAGAAAATTCCAAAGTATCTGTTGAAAATGCAAAAATGATCAAAAGGTGATAGAGATCAATTTGAGATTTTAAAGTGGTGCTATTTTACAATAATGCTCCTCAATTTTTAATTAAGAAAAAGAAAAAGGCACCCTCTGAGGACTATCACTGTTGGCCAACTACCAGAGCTATGGCACCAATTGACTAGCACCCTCCAGCCACTAGAGATTTGGCCGCCGGATGTCAGAGCTTTAGCGCCGGTGGCTAATTTTTTTTTTTGGGATTAATTTTCTTTAAAAGAAAATTGAAACCAAGGTGGTGAAGGTGGGATTTGAATCCACCCCACCTTTGGTATCCAAAAGGCTTAGTGACCATTCTTTGATATATATGTGTATGTATATGTATGTATAACATTATATATATATATATATATATATATATATATATATAATACAAATAATGTTTTACTCACTAACAATACTTATACAGTGAATGACAATATTTATAAAAGTATATTTATATTAAAATGTATTGACTAAATGAGTAAATGTATTAATGAAATTTAGTCAATTCATTTATGTCTTTAATTAATATTTTTCTTCATTTAGTCAATATGTTTATGTTTTTAGTTAATATCATTACTCATTTAGTTAATACTTTTATTTCTTTAATAAATATCATTACTCATTTAGTTAATATTTTTATGCATATAGTCAATACGTTTCCTCATTTAATCAACAAGCTTACACCTTTAGGGCCTGTTTGGTTGGAGGGGAGGGGATGAGAAGAGATGAAAAATGAGCACCTCCTCTTATTTGGTATGAAAAATTAGAGGGGATGTGCCTCAAAGAAGGGGCTCCAAATCCCTCTCATCTCCTCATTTTTGTTCCCTTCAAATTGGGGGGTTTTGGATGGGATGGAAAATGAGTCCCTCCCCTCCTACCCCCTTCCTTTAAACCAAACAAGCTCTTAGTCAATACATTTACTCATTTAATTAATACATTTCAATATAAATATATCTTTACAAATGTCATTTATTGAAACGGTGAATACGATTGCAAATTGAGGGACATTATTACAAGATTTCCAACACTTAAAAATCCCAAACTGAACCGTCATCACTTTTTAGGTGCCTGTTTGGATTAGCAGTAGAGAAGAAGCTTTTTGTGCAAATGGGCTTTTAGAAAAGTCAGATGGAAAAAAAGTTAGATTATAGATGTGATTTTTATTTGAATTGGCAGTGGCAGAAGTGACTTTTTCTCTGGATTAGCATTTGAAAAGCCCGTTTAGATGGAAAATGACTAAAAATGGCTTGAATCTTATTGAATAATATATATATATATATATTAGTTATATATATATTGTGATAATTGAAATGAAAAAATTTAAAAAAAATTGATAAAATAAAAAAGGTGCAATTATTATTGAAAAAAAAAAGAAAAATACACGAAAGTATTTAATTAAAAAGGGATAAATTTATATTTAAATTAAAATGCATACATGAAATGTCTCATTATTGGATCATCTACCCCTAACAAATTGGTCTCTTGTTGTATCTCAAACATAATTCATTTGTGTTGAAGATAATCTACGAATAATTGATGTGGATGCAACATCAATCAAATCATTAGTATCTTGACCAGGTATATTTCCTCATTCAGCTTCTTGAAAATCCATATCTATTTGGGAATTTCTCCGGATAAGATTATGTATAGCCATTGTTGCACAAACTATGTAGACTTGTGTTTCTAAGCTATATGATTTCATTTCCCCCAAGAGCTGAAATCTATTCTTGTAGACTCCAAACGTCCTTTCTATAGTTGTCCGCAAACTTGACTGATATCAATTGAACATCTCGTTTGGATTTGCAGTTGTTTGAAGTCTAGAATATGATAATGATCACGTATATACGGACCAATATATCCAACTGGTGTTGGATAGCCAGCATCGACCAAATAATATTTCCCTGAGTAATACATCGAAAATGTCTTTTACACGGTAAAATTATAGCAAGTGTGAGGAAAAAACACAGCCACACAATGTAGGTGCAGGTGAGGAATAGATACCTTGATGTAGATGGGGGAAATTCATAGATAAAGTTGAGATTGCAGTTTGGAACACACGAGCATCATGTGCAATTCCCTCCTAGCTTGCCAACATAAAAGTAAAGCACATATCCCAATCACATACGGTCATGATATTTTGAGTTGAATATCCTTTTCTCCTGATATATTTCTCTTCCTCAAACTGACTAACCACACACCGGATGTGAGTTCCATCAATTGCTCCTATTGCATCCTTGAAGTATGGGTTATATCGCTGATTGTTGCAGATTTTTGGGTGACAATGACTGAACTTGGGATCAACCAGTTTGATAAAATCTGTCGATAGATTCACACAAGCATGTAATACCATATGGAAGATCCTACTAACAGTTTCTCCTAAACGCTGAAATCTTTCCTATAGGATTCTATTTCCTTGTGCATGTCCAACTGTATATAAGAACATGACAACCATTTCTTCAATTCCAAGGTTCCTAGTCTTCCATAACTCATGTTCTACCAATTTAAAGCATAAGAGATAGAAGACATGCTTTTCAACTTGGAAATTTTCAACACAAACTCTATCATGATCTTTCAGTACCTCTTGCACCCACTTTGCACCGGTTTGCTTACTAATTATGTGTGGCTTTTTGCAAACATATGGCACGAGATATTGAGCCATCAAGACACCCACTTGTTTATACTCCATCATCTCTTCATTTAAAAGGGATATGAGTTGGGACCTGCAATTTGCATGAGACGATCCTACTTCCGTCGTTTCTTCCAAAATATCGTGACCACTCGAACTTGCCATGGACGATGTAATCTCTGTGATTGTCAAGATTGTATGAAAATCAAGTACAATTACAAATTGTTCAAGTAAATTGACATCATATAGAAAAAGTTGGTAACATTCACAACTAGCATAATAATGATGATGATGATGATGCATCCTCTAACAACAGTAAGTTCTACCATAACATATCGTATAACCGAGTGTGTAAAAGTAAGGTCAGACATATCATCATAATCTACCATAACATACATTAGGTCAGACATATCATCATAATTACACTTAACCGAGTTTGCCAAAGTGACATAAAATCAAGGTTCTGAAACCCAGATCAGTCACTGAACCGGTCGGGGTACTGGGTCAAGGATTAGTGGGTCAGATCGGAGTCAAACCGGTGTAAACCGGGGCAAAACCGGTGAGGAATGGAAGATTTTAGAATTATTTATATGAAAATTTGAATAAAATATTTAAAAAAATTTTTAAAAACTGGTCAAACCGCATAAAACCCAGTCGAACCGGGGTTAATGACCAAACCGGACCGGTCGAACCACCGGTCCGACAGTTTCATGGTCAGACCGACCGGTTCGGTCCTGACAACACTGCATAAAATAGAGTTCAATGATTCGGGGTAAGTTGAAGATGTGGTCATTTTCCATGTTTAAGAGACATTATAGGGTTGCTTAAATTCAAAAGTTAATCTTTCTCCCTTTTAAACCCTTTTTCCATAGTTATCATATTTCCATCAAAAAAGTAAAAATGGTATGTGATATGAAATACTTTATCAGTATTTTAGTATGTGTTTGGAAGAACTTATATTTAGAAAATAAATCCTTATTATACAAGCCGAGATAAAACTCCTCTTACATACTTACCTCGTATATTGTGAATCACGAATTATAAACACTTATTACCCAAAAATAAACTATTCCAACCCAACACTTAATTAGGTTTTCTCGGTCAGCCGGCGGGAAAAAGGACTATTGTCACAGTGAATCACAAAAGCTGGAAAATTGTGATGTCCGAAGAATGAGAGAGAAATGAAAGGAAACTTCCTTCGTACTTCCTAGATCTCCATTGTTTCTGCGTCAATTCTACGGAGGATTGTTAAGCTCTCATCTTTTACCTTCCTCACAAATTTTGAGTTGAGGTTCTCAGCTGATACCAGAAGCATCCGTCGTTGCTAGCAAAGTAGCAATACTGGTCCCTCTGCGTTTAGTTATCATGGCACCTCAAGGACTACCATCTTCCTCCTTCACCGGCGCATGGACTTGGGACGTGTTCCTTAGTTTCAGAGGTGAAGATACCCGCACCAATTTTACCGGCCATCTCTACAATTCTCTCAGTCGAAAGGGTATTCTCACCTTCATTGATGATGCGGGTCTCCGAAGAGGGGAAGAAATCACTCCAGCTCTTGTTAATGCCATTCAAGAATCTAGGATTGCCATCGTTGTTTTCTCCGAAAATTATGCTTCCTCGACTTTTTGCCTTGATGAGCTTGCCCACATACTTCACTACGTCAGAGGAGAAGGTCGGCTGGTGTGGCCGGTGTTCTACGGCGTTGATCCATCGGAAGTGCGACACCAGCGTGGGAGTTACGGAACGGCGTTGGCAAAACACGAGGATCGATTCCGATCCAACCCGGAGAAAGTGAGAAGGTGGAGGGAGGCTTTATGTGAGGCGGCTAACCTATCTGGCTGGCATTTCAAACATGGGTAACTTTCACCACAACTTTTCTGTTATTATTTTTGTCGATGATGTATGCATGATACTTATTTCTTCAAAAAGTGGAATTGAAAGAAGTGGGATTATAAACTCAATTTCAATACCAACTTCGGCCTCACTCCTCATGATTTTTTTAATCCTCTGGCAGATCTCAACCTGAATATGAATTTATAAGTGGCATCATTGAAGAGGTATCCAACAAGATCAATCGCGCTCCTTTACATGTAGCTAATCACCCTGTTGGACTAGAATCTTCTGTTCAGGAAGTGATCTCACTTTTGGAACTTGGATCTGGTGAAGGATTTATCATGGTAGGGATCCATGGAATCGGTGGAGTGGGTAAATCAACAGTTGCACGTGCTGTTTATAACCTCATCGGCGATCAATTTGAAGGAGTATGTTTTCTTGCTGATATTAGAGAGAAGGCAAGTAACAAGGATGGACTTGTAGAACTTCAAAAGACGCTACTTTATGAAGTTGTTAGTGAGAACAATCTCAGGCTTGGAGATGTTTATAGAGTGACTCCCATCATTAAAAGAAGGCTCTTCCGGAAGAAGGTTCTTTTGATTCTTGATGATATTGCTGAGCTTGAACAGTTACGGAAAATTGCAGGAGGACCTGATTGGTTTGGATCGGGTAGTAGGATCATTGTCACAACAAGAAACAAAGATTTGCTTGCTGCTCATGGTGTGGAAAAATTATATGAGGTGAAAGAGCTAAATTTTAATAAATCCCTCGAATTGTTGAGCTGGAATGCCTTTAAGAATAATACAGTTGATCCAGGTTACATGGATGTTTCAAACCGTGCAGTCTTTTATGCTGGTGGCCTTCCGTTGGCTTTGGAAGTAATAGGCTCTAGCCTATTTGGGAAAACAATAGAACAATGGAATTATATGCTAGACAAGTATAAAAGTTTTCCTAGCAGTAAGGTCCATGAAATCCTGAAAATAAGCTATGATAGTTTGGAAGAGAATGAGAAGGGAACTTTCCTTGACATTGCTTGTTTCTTTAATAAATTAGAACTGAGTTACATCAAGGAAATGCTCTATGCTCATGGCTTACATGGAGAGGCTGGTATTCAAGACTTGAAGGGCAAATCTCTCATCCAGATTGATGGTTCAAACCGTGTGAGAATGCACGACTTGATTCAAGACATGGGCAGAGAAATTGTTAAGCAGGAATCGACACTTGAGCCTGGCAAGCGGAGCAGGTTGTGGATTGATGATGACATTGTTCATGTTTTGGAAGAAAATACGGTAAATTATATTGGTCTCGATGGTTTTACTTTTTTATCTGAACTATTTTGGTGTATGTAAATGGATTGTTGGTTTTTTTTTTTTTTTTTTTCAGTTTTTCGTGCCACTTTATCTTTCTGTCAACATTTGCTTGAAGCTTGACCTATTATAAGTTAAAATTAGTTAACTAGTTGATATGACAATATGGATATGACATTCCTAATAAATCTTGTGGTTTATTAATGCCTTGGCATTCAAAGGGAACTGAAGACATTGAAGTCATTATGCTGCACTCATCCAAATATAAAGTGCAATGGAGTGGAGTGGCATTCAAGAAGATGAAAAACTTGAGAATCCTTGTTATTGGGAATGTGCGCTTTTCCATAGGCCCCAAATATCTCCCAAATGCTTTGAGAGTATTGGACTGGAGAGGATATCCTTCATCGTCTTTACCATCTGATTTTAACCCAAAGAGACTTGTCATACTTAGCCTACCTGAAAGCTGCCTTCAAATTTTGAAACCACCAAAGGCATGTATAGATTTTATAGTTTCCAGGTACCTTCATATATTCTATGGGTTTATACATTTGTGATAAGTTAGTTTTGATCATTTTGCAGGTATTTCGTAACTTTCGTTCTTTATGTTTCCTGGATTTTGAAGGCTGTAAATTCTTAACACGAGTACCTAACCTATCTGAACTGTCTAACTTGGGGGCTCTGTGTCTTGATTACTGTACAAATTTGATTAGTTTTCATGAATCAATTGGGTTTCTTGATAAGCTCAGATTGTTGAGTGCCCAGGGTTGCAGTCGTCTTGAAATGTTGGCATCTCGCATCAATTTGACATCACTTGAGACTCTGGATCTCAGGGATTGCTCAAGTTTTTGGATTTTCCCAGAAGTATTGGGACCAATGGAGAATACAAGAGACGTTTTTTTGGATAAGTCTGCCATACAAGAACTGCCATTTTCAATTGGAAACCTTACAGGGTTGCAACGGCTATACTTGAGGCGTTGTGCAGGGCTTCAACAGCTTCCAAGCAGTATATTAAGAATCCCCAACCTTGAGGTGGTGCTGGCTTATGGGAGTAGAGGGTTTCAATTATTTGTGGGGCATGAAATTCTAGAAAAACAGTGGTCAGAAGCGTCTTTAGCCATGATTCATCTGGCTGATGGGAGTAGAGGGTTTAAATTATTTAAGGGGCCTGAAATTCTAGAAAAACAGTGGCCAGAAGCGTCTTTAGCCATGATTCATCTCAATCCTGTAGTGGATTTTTGTCGTATAATAATTCGACCAGGACCAGGTGCTTATTTCAGTCAATACCTTAATGGGTGCTGTATAAGCAACAGCGGAACAAATTTCATTGAAATATTTGCTCCTGGGGAGGATTTGGGTCGTTTGGATCAGCTTCTCACTGGTAGCGTTGAAGTAGATTGTTTTTCGGGCTGGTCTAGATTTTTCCCAAGGATAATATCAAGGGCCTTCTATGCAGGAAAGGAATCATCAAAGTCTTTCTGGTTCTGTGAGGAATTCCCAAAGATAGTCATATTTTTGACTTGGGTATCTGGCACAGAAATTGGCGATTCAATCTTGAATATTAGGCTGAGAGTGTTTGTCAATGGTTCCGACCAACTTATATGTTTGTGTAATTACATATTTTATAATCAAAAAAAGGAAAAAAAAATGATTTGGTGTGGCCTACGATGCAAACACGAGAGGGTGATTTCAACACATAAATGGAATCATGTTCAGGTTTTGTGGGAGTTGAAATACCACATGCCATATGATACTCGTAGGGTAATTTCAGACGACAATGGAATCCCAAAAGTGAATGTAGGTTATTCTGGAATCTACTTCTTTGGGGAAGAAAACGTCCTTAAAAATATCAGGTTCACAAATCCCGATATCTCTGTCTCAGGCTGAATCAATGGAAAAGGACATGAAGTTATGCTTGTCTGATTTGGCTTTGTCTCAGGCTGACATCTTTCTGGAATTGTAAGGGCACGATTAATCAAGGAGTGCAGTAACGGCCTGGACTGGCCCAGTTGAAGGCAACCTCTGCAGTGACATATAAATACGATGAATGGTGAGCATCTGATCTGTTTCTCTTTTTTGCTTGTATAGTCCATTTTGTATATTTTTATTCGCTCAAGAGATCTGTTATTGCAGGTATCCTACTTCAACAATGAGTTTTTCATATGAATGAAATCCATTTCTTTGCTGGACTCGGAACTGATATTTCACACAACATAAAACTTAACGAAACAAATTAACATCAAATCAAATGCTCATATCTTCTCCCCGTTAGCATGACCTTGTCACTTATTGGAAAGTGGTTTAGTTCATGATTGACAAGTTTCAGAAGGTGAAAAATGTGAGTTCAATAATACAATAGTAACATTTGTGCAGATTTGACATGGACATGAAGTAGTTGATTGCTTTGGTACTACTGGTGAGCTCTCATCATGCTTGAATGTTAAACAAACAGCCTCTAATGATGATATGGGGTTACTATTTGCATCTTGGCCTCAATGCTTGCTTCTAGGCCCCCAAGTGAAATGTCTTACAATTGTTTCTTTTTATTTATTTATTTATTATATCCTGGGTAACATGCTTCTGCATTAATAAATTATCCTTGTATCATGGTGAATTTTTTTTCAGCTAGTGCTCCTAAACTCATGCTGTATAATAAAGGGCAATAAGCTGATGTCCTTGTAGCCTTGTAGTGTGTAAACTCATTCTTGGAAGGAGGAGGTGGCGAGATCAATTCCACTTGTATTTGCCTACACCTCTAATGTTTTTTTGGGCCAAAGTAACAACTTTACTAATCACCAAAAAATTAGGTACAAACACCTATAGCTGAAGCAAAAAAATCCCTCAGAAAAAACCTATTATCCAAGTAGTACGATGACATGGGGTTACTATTTGCATCTTGTCACACCCTTATCTTATTTTTACCTATTTCATAGTATTTGCGGAAAATGATACGTAATTCGATGGACAACACAGGAATAACATAAATATAATAATATTATGTGTACGAATACGGACATTCCCCATAGGGGTTCATACTTGATAATTACAATTAATATAGTCTCGCAGTGTTATGTGGGTGTTTAAACTCACCCAGGGAAAATGGAGACATCTTCCAATTGTTCTTCCACCTCAACATTCCCCATAGAAGCATAATCACATTCTCTAAAATTTACCATTTTATTTTCTTTAATACTCCAAAGATATAATAAACATTAGGGAATAAATTTGGGGCTCATGCTAAATTGAGTCATGACAGTTAACTTATTTCAGGTTTATTCACTAGCTTCAAATCCCGAAATTCAGGTATTATACATCTTGGCCTTAAGGCTGTGTTTGGTTTGAGGTGAGGTGAGGTGAGGTGAGGTTAGGTGAGAGAGGGTGGGGAAATTACCTTTTTGGACAAAAAAAATCCAAAATTTACCCTCTCATTTTTTTAAATTTTGGGTTCCCGCCCAAAATTTACTTTCTTATTCTTTTCAAAATTTTGGATTCCCGCTCAAAATTTAAATTCCTTTAACCCAAAAAGGTAATTTCCCCACCCTCCCTCTGTCACCTCAAACCAAACACAACCTAATGCTTTCTTCTAGGCCACAGAGTGAGCTGTCTTGTCTTACCATTGTGTCTTTCTATTTATTTATTTTCTGGGTAACACGCTTCTGCATTGATGAATTATCCTTGTATCATGGTTTTTTTTCCACCTAGTACTTCCAAGCTCATGCTATATAATAAAGGCAATAAGTTAATGTCTTTGTAGCCTAGGAGTGTGTAAACTCCTTTTGGAAGAAGGAGGTGGCGAGATCAATCTTGTTTATAATTTCAAGTTGTTAGTGTCTACAGTTTTAATTTTTTTTAAAAAAATAGAGGTAATAAAGTTGTTCAATCACATTGCTGGGGTACACAAGCAAATAAAAAAAGAAGACAGGGATAAGAAAATAAAAGGATAAATCATTTTAAAAGAACACAGGAATAGTATAAATATAATGATATTATGTGCAAGAATATGGACATTCCCCATAGAGGTTCGTACTTGATAATTATAATTAATATAGCCTCGCAGCGCTACGTGGGTGTCTAAACCCGCCCCAGGGAAAACGGAGACATCTTCTAATCTTTATTCCACCTCGACATTCCTCTCATACGGTTCTCTTCGTTACTCTTAGCATAGTTTCTGTCTTCATCTGTCTAAATTGTTGGTAGGGGAGGATGAGATTCGAGAGAATAGTAGAAAAACAATAACAATATGCATGCAAGATAAGTGTTTAATGCATGACATGCTTGCATTATGTAACTCATGTTCACACAATGAAATATATGTGTGCTCAATGTTTCAAACAATATACATATGGCCATAGCATAAACAGAAATAAAGCTTCAATTATTTATATACGTTTTATATAATCAAGCAAAGCAATAACATGCATCAATATATCACCACAAATATCAAATATATGTAGGAAATGTAAGTTCCCTACCTTAACCGCCCTTCCTTGATCCTTGAATAACGTGCCTCAATTTGCGTGCCAATCCCTCAAGCTTTCTACTCGGTCCTAAAACGTTAAATGTACAGTTTAGACACTTCGATAGTGTTTCAAGGGGTTATATGAGTCTATGTTGAAAAATGACAAAAATGCCCCTGGGAACCCGACCTGGCCCCGCATTACCCGATTCGACCGTACTTTTCTCGAAATTTTGACTAGAGCTATCCTAACGTATTTTTTCTCAAGGAATCCATTTCCGAGCTCGAAATTGTCAAATTCAGTGTCAAATTATGAAAATACCCTTGACAGCCCCGATTTAGGATTTTTGGGGTGTTTTCGTAATGACGTTTTTCCGGCCTTTTCCAAAAAAGTGACCAACTATAACCCCACCTACAAAAATGGAAATATGCTCTTTTGTGTTTTGGCTTCCAAACCTTGTACTTTTCCACTTCTAATCCTTTATTAACTCATTTAAACATATCTTAACCATGATTTAAAGAAATTTGGGCAGCATAACCCCTTAGGATTAGGACTTTCCAAATTTACAAACTTGATAAAAATCACCAAAACTAACCACAAACCTCAACAACAACTTCATACAAGAATGGATCTAAGGTTTGTGAGGTTACCTCTTAAGATCTTGAATCCTCTCTCTAGGCGTCTCCCCTCTCTCTCCTTGAGCTCAAGAATGTGTCTTCAAGATCATAGCTTCCATGGAGAGAAAGGTTTAGAGAAGGTTTCTAAGCAAAATCACAAGAAAACTCTTAAAAAATCACACTTACCTTAAACGTTTTCTTCTTCCTTCTCTCTAGAACTTGAGAGCTCTTCGAGCTCTCTCTCACTCTTTTTTCTTTAGCTTAGGACAAAAATGTGAAGGGAAGAGGAAGGAAGTGCTTCATAAACTTTTTCCCTTCATCCTACACCATTTGATTTCATCAAGGGACCATAATGTGACACTTGTCACAATCCTCCCTTCCTTCAAGTTTATGTCATAATGCCTCCATTTAGCTTCCCATTAGGTTTGAACTAATTTTTCCTCCCCTTGGTTGGCCTCACAAAACCGTCCCCCCCTCATGCTCACTAACCAAATTACTTTCCTCCAACTAATCCAAACTTGCACTCAACTATGGACTCAAGTAATGAATTGAGTTTACTCCATCTAATTCCCATCATGCATTAAATCATGCCTTCATGTAGTGTACACTCAACCTTGCATTCAAGTTAGTCCAACCTTACACTCAAGCAAATTTCACCCTTGCACTCAAGATAAATCCTTACCATCATCAATCATGATTGTTATGTTCATGTAGCATTATTTTAATGCAATTGGACATGTGCTCATCTTCATAAATCATAACCTACTCGCCTCTTCATATGATAATGACACTTGGCATCCTTAATTCCACAATTTACACAATTGCTAACACATTTTATTTTCAATTTTCAGAATTATGCCAATTCTGGCAGATTTTCTGCCCTAACTTTGAAAAATCATAACTAAATTTATAGACATCATTTTGGAGTGATTCTAAAGGCTATAGAACCCTTATTGAGTCTAGTTTCAAGGAAAAATATGGACTTTAGCTAGTTGGAAGCATATCATTCCCAGATTTCATTTTTTTGACCGCTACTCCAGAGATTTTCTAGATTTTCTTGGCTAATTTTAAAAATTCATAACTCCCAATCCACTGGTTAAAATGGCTTATAATATCTATCAAATTAAAGCCCTGGATGTCTACTTTCAACCTGTAAAATTTCATAATTTTGGACATCATTTGATCATCCAAAATCCCAAGACAATCTCACTGCCTCACAGGAAATTTCAATAGAAGCATAATCACATTCTCCAAAATTCACCATTTCTTTTTCTTTAATACCCTAAAGATATAAAAAACATTAAGGAATAAATTTGGGGCTCATACTAAATCGAGGCTTGACAGTCCACTTATTTCAGGCTTATTCACTAACCTCAAATCCCGAAATTCAAGATATTATACATCTTGGCCTTAATGCTTTCTTCTAGGCCACAGAGTGAACTGTCTTATCTTACCATTGTTTCTTTCTATTTATTTATTTTCTGGGTAACATGCTTCTGCATTGATGAATTATCCTTGTATCGTGGTTTTTTTTCCACCTAGTGCTTCCAAGCTCATGCTGTATAATAAAGGCAATAAGTTAATATCTTTGTAGCCTAGTAGTGTGTAAACTTCTTTTGAAAGAAGGAGGTGGCGAGATCAATCCTGTTTGTAATTTCAAGCCGTTAATGTCTACACCTTTAAATTTTTTTTTTTTTAAAAATAGAGGTAATAAAGTTGTTCAATCATATTGTTGGGATACACAAGCAAATAAAAAAAGAAGACAGGGATAAGAAAATAAAAGGATAAATCGTTTTAAAAGATAGTTAAATTACCCAAATTTTAAGTTTAAATACTAAATTTAATAAATGTTAAATTAGGTCGTTTTTTCATAAATGGGAATTTATAATTTGATATTTTACCTTACTATCCCTCATTTGATTTTCTCCTCATCCTTTTCATCAATCTCTTGTGAAAAATATATTTTAAAATATAATTGAAATAAGAGGGGTAAAACGAGGCCAAAATAGACATAGTCGTCATTAGGGGTGAGCATGGTGCCCAATAGCCCGGTGCGCCCACCTTGGCCCTGCAAAAAATTGCCCAGCCCAGCCCTAAAAAAGTGGCCCGAAAAAATTTTGGGCAGCTTTGGGCGGGCTAATAACCGGGCAGGGTCGGGCATCGGGCAAGGTGTAACATCCCAAATTTTATTCACAAAAAATATGTTGTAATTATTTGAATAATTCAATAAAATGGTGAATATTTATGAAGTTGGATCTTGTGAATTTTGAAATATTCATATTCATAAGGAAATGGGCAAATTAATTCAAAAATTGAATTAAATTACAAAGGGGATAGTAAAATCATAATTTTGCCAATTTAGCCCAAGATTAATTATTTTCCAATTAATTGGAGTTAATTTCAATTAATCATGGAAAATAAAGGAAAATGTATAAATTGATATTCTTAGTGGAATAAATTGAGATTTGTGGAATAAAGTAAAAGCTCTTTTATTAGTGGATATTTAGGAGAAGGGAAATATTTACTTGGAAGATAAATATGCCAAGTGGCATCATCTAAAGCCAAGAGATTAAATTATAATGGCTAAAGTTGGAGCACATGTTTAAATTGCAATAAAATATATTATGTTGACTAAAGGAATGAGATAATTGTAGAAAACCCAATTGTTAATTGAAGGGAATTGGTTCAATTACAATGAGACTTATGACACAAGTTTGGAGTAAATAAGCACAAGTTGGAAGTGGATAAGGCCAAGTACACTCATGATCACAAAGGATGGCATAAAGTGGAGGGAGTATGGCCTAAAGCAAGTCATCATGAAGGGAGGTATGGTGTAAGGAAAGGTGTTGCAATCTCAACCATTGATGAGATCAAGGGTTAAGATGAAATATGAAGATAAGAGGTGAGATATTTTATGAAGCCCATGCTTCATCTTTCTTGATCATTCTCACATCCAAACAACAAAGATAGAGAGAGAGGGAGAGCTTGGGAGAATCTAGAGAGAAGGAGGATAAATTTTAAGGTAAGACCTTGTGAATCCAAGTTTTAAGGCTTCCAATTTGTACAATCTCCTCTCTAATCTCTTCTTCTCCATGAAACACTATGTTTAGCAAGCAAATCTTGAGCTCAAAGAGAAAGAGAGAGGAAGACTTCTAGAGAAAAGAAAAGAACTCAAGAAGGTAACTTCACAAATCTTAAGATTATGTTAGATATGGTTGTTGTTGATGATTATGGTTGGATTTGGTTATTTTGTTAAGTTTGTAAATTTGGAAAGTCCTAATCCTAAGGGGTTATGCTGCCCAAATTTCTTTGAATCATGGTTAAGAAGTGTTTAAGTGAGTTGATTAAGGATTAGAAGTGGAAAAGTACAAGTTTTAGAAGCTAAAACACAAAACTCCATTTTTTCCATTTTTTTCCTTAATATTTCGGCCAGAACCAGATCTGGTAGTAGGAGTTGGATTTTCATGAAATAAATGGTTCCATTGGACTCAGTGGGCAAAAATAGGTGGGGTTACAGTTGGGCACTTTTTCGGTAGAGGCCGAAAAAGCATAATTGCGAAAACGCCACTGAAATCACTAAATAGGGGCTGTCAAGGGTATTTTCATAATTTGACCGTGAATTTGGCGATTTCGAGGCCGGAAATGGATTCCTTGAGCGAAAATAAGTCAGAATAGCCTTAGAAAAATTTTGGGAAAACGTGCCATTGGGCCGGGTACGGCGGGGCCGGGCCGGGTTCCCGGGGTTTTTTTGTAAATTTTCATCATAGACTAATATAACCACAATAAACACTATGGAAGAGTCTAAAATGATACTTGGAAGGTTATGACCTATTTCTGGTACATTTAATATTTTAGGACCGATTTGGAGGCCGGATACGACACGTTCTTCGAGGCACATTTAAAAGAGGATTATAAAGCTTTGAGGTAGGGACATTA
Source organism: Inga leiocalycina (assembly GCA_963242795.1). Lineage (NCBI taxonomy): Eukaryota > Viridiplantae > Streptophyta > Magnoliopsida > Fabales > Fabaceae > Inga > Inga leiocalycina. The sequence goes on along the minus strand of OY725320.1, from coordinate 80,306,411 downwards.
TCCTTCATACACTATGCCATAAGTTATGTGATTGTGTGGATGCCATTGTTTTGTAAATGCACTTTATTAATAACATGATTTGCCTAGAGAGAGGCTGTTAGTGCCAGAGGTGCACTTACACTGGGAGTTGGCAGAAGTCCAACCGGTGTAGATTGTGGGGCTGGGCCCTACTCATGTATACATGACGATGATGTGTTTATATTGTTCATTAATTTGTGCATACCTTGGCGCATGACATATTTACTTTTCGCATTTTCTATTAATGATATTATGTCTCTACGGGGATTCTTCGGAATCTCACCCTATTTTTAAACAAATACCTCAGCGGGTACCAGTGGGCCAAAAGGCAAAGACGTTGACGCTGAAAAGTGAGTGGCACGTGTCTCGAGGTGAGGATATGAACGTGGTTATGCCTTAGTCTATGCCTTGATATTTTGGTGAAATTGTAAATATTAAGTTTCTGCTGTATTTTCTATTTCTGTTAGCGAACAATAACGGAGTTGTAAACAAATATTGTTATAAGTATAATCGTACTTTTCTGTATGCCCATTGAATTCCGTCTTTATTATTCTTCGATTATCGAAATGGAAACGGGTGTTGACACAAGGGATGTTGCCTTGCCCATTTAGCCCTGCCCTGAAAATTATTTTCATTTATTTAAAATATAAAATTTCATATCAATTAAATATTATTTCATATATATATTTTTATTTAAAATATATATTATCTATTGTATAATACTCTTCTGATCCTCTTTTTTTTGCCCTAACCACTAAACACTATTTACAAGTAGATTTCTTTCTTTCTTCTTTACTTTGTGCTGTATTAAATTATAGTTGCTTTTTATTTTCTTTTCAGATGCTTCATCATTTGATCAATTTTTGGGACATTGAATTGATGTAAACTACTTTGACTTCACGGCTTTAATTACAATCATTTTGTTTTCTTATTTATAATTGATTATGGATGTTGTTTAATTTTTAAAGTATGGATATTTGTTAAGACATGATATTTTTTAAATTTCGAGACTCAAGTTGTCGACTTATTTTGAAATATCCTAAGATGTGAAATCATCGAATGTATTTGAAGTTTATATTATTTAGGGCGAAGTTAAGATATATATGGTATTAGTAACTACAGGAATATTTATGAAATTCCTAAAGAATTATTTTTTTTTATAAGTGGATAAGATAAGGCGCTATCACTTGGGCAGGGAAGCCCACCCTGCCCAGCCCACCCTTACCCAGCCCAAAATGATTAGGGCTTTTAGCGGGTAGGGCCGGGCATCGGGCTGCAAAATGCAGCCCGTTCATCCTTCGGGCAGGGGTCTCGCCACGCCCACCCCTGCCCACGCCCACCCCTAGTCGTCATTTAACCTTTGTCATCTTCTTCATGCTTCGCTCTCTCTTTGCGTCATACCCTCTTTCCCAAGTTCTCCAAACCCAAAAAAAAAAAAATACTTCTCTTTTTAATTCTTAAAAAGAAAAAGAGAAAGGACACACTAATTTTTGAATTACTTAACTTAAATTAAATGGAAAAAATATAAAATATATATGATACATTATGAAATGAAAATAATCTCTAATCCGTATTTTTAAATCATTATGAATTATAACATCATTTTAAAACCGGTATGAATAAATATATTTCTAATATTATAAAAAAAAATTATTATTTTAACCACAGTACAATTTGTAATTAAGTTGAAAGTTTTATTATGTTATTATCAAAAATTTATAATTTTAATGAGAAATACTTACATATACCAAGAGTATCACATTATTTCAAATTTTATCTTTTTTTTAAGAAAAATATTGGTCGAACATTTTATTTTAGCTTTATTTTTCAAATTAAGATATTTTTTTCCTTCAACACAAGATAAGATTTGAATTTTCTTAGATGAATCATCAACTAACTAGGATTAAAATGATATAAGTTGTTATGTTTCATTAGACAAAGTTTAGAGTACTCCTATAGTATGTAAGTATTTCTCTAATTTTAATATAATAATATAACATTTACATTTAAATATAGTAGCAGAAGGTAAATAGTGGAGGAAATGTTGGCTGAAAAGGGGGAGGTTATGATCAAGAGGGGCAATAAGGTAAAATTATCCAATTATAAAATTTCATTCAAGTCATCTGATCTTATTAAGGATTTTCTAAATTTTGTGACCCAATTTAGAAGTAAGGTAATTCAACTATCTTTTTTATAGGAAAATAAATAAGAGAATCATTGTTCAAATAGATAGAAGGAATGTAATATCCAAAAAGTTATAAGAGAACCTTCTAAGTCTGAAATGGAGAGATGGGCAAATCTGCAGTCATGAAGGAGATGGAACAGTGGCTACTGTTTGAGAGAGAGCTACAAGAGAATCAAATGGGGTAGTAAAGTAAAATTATCAAATTTTAAAATTTTATTTAGGATATCTGACCTTATTTATAATTTGTTAAATTCAATTGTCTTTTAAAGGAATTTCCCAAAGTTATAATAACAAATGAGTAGAGTATCAACTATTTGTCATTTGGTGCATCAAAACTTGTTATTAGATGTCATTCACTCATTGTGAGACTTATTGATCATAATAGGGAAAAGGACAAAAAAATATCTTTGAAAAATAAAAAGACAAATAAGGGTGTTGAATTTCAATAATTCTAAATGGACTAGTTTATAATTTTAAAATGTTGAGAAATGACATCATTGCCCTCACCTTTTTAATAAATAATACTTAAAGCCCTCTAGTGCTAGCAACCCCCACCGGCGGTTAGCCACTGGAGCTTCGACCGCATCATAGTTAGACTTACAAGAGATTTTCCCACATCTTTAAATTTCTTGGGGAGAGGAAGGAACCTTCCTTCCTAAAAAATAAAATAAATGTAATTTTCAGTTGTCCCTTTCATATATATATATATATATATTGTCTTATAATATTGACTAGGAGATGTTCATAGAGGGATTCTAATCATAAAAAGAAGGCTCTGTCAGAAGAAGGTTCTTTTGATTATTGATGATGTTGATAATCTTAAACAGTTACAGGCAATTGCAGGAGGATCTGATTGGTTTGGATGTGGCAGTAGGATCATTGTCACAACAAGAGACAAACATTTGCTTACTACTTATGGGGTGGAAAAATTTGTTGAGGTGAAAGAGCTAAATGTTAAAAAATCCCTTGAATTGTTAAGCTAGAATGCCTTTAAGAATAATAGAGTTGATCCAGGTTACATGGATGTTTCAAACAGTGTAGTCTTTTATGCTTGTGGTCTTCTGTTGGCTTTGGAAGTAATAGGCTCTAACCTATTTGGTAAAAGAATACAGGAATGGAATTCTTTGCTGGACAAGTATAAAAGTATTCCTAACAGAGAGGTCCTTGAAATCCTGAGAATAAGTATGATAGTTTGGAAGAGAACGAGAAGGAAATTTTCCTTGACATTGCTTGTTTCTTTAATAAATTAGAACTGAATTGCATCAAGGAATTGCTATATGCACATGGTTTACATGGAGAGATTGGTATTCAAGTTTTGAAGGACAAATCTCTCATCAAGATTGATGATTCAAACTGTGTGAGAATGCATAACTTAATTCAAGACATGGGGAGAGAAATTGTTGGGCAAGAATCGACACTAGAGGCTGGCAGGCGTACCAAGTTGTGGCTTGATGAGGATATTGTTCATGTTTTGGAAGAAAATATGGTAAATTATATTGGTCTCCATGGTTTTACTTTTTATTTGAACTATTTTGGTGTATGTAAACGGATTGTTGGCTTTTTTTTTAGTTTTTCCCTCCACTTTATCTTGCTGTCAACATTTGCTCGATGCTTGACCTATTCTAAGTTAAAATTAGTTAAGTAGTTGATGTGACAATATGGATATGACATTCCTAATAAATCTTTGGTTAATTTATGGTTTGGCCTTCAAAGGGAACTAAGGAAATTGAAGTAATTATGCTACACTCATGCAAATATAAAGTGCAATGGAGTGGAGTAGCCTTCAGGAAGATGAAAAACCTGAAAATCCTTATTATTGAGAATATGTGCTTTTCCAGAGGCCCCAAATATCTCCCAAATACTTTGAGAGTATTGGATTGGAGTGGATATTCATCATCGTCTTTACCAGCTGATTTTAACCCCCAAGAATGTTGTCATGCTTACCCTTCCTGAAAGCTGCCTTAAAGTTTTCATAGTCTTTCTGGTATTGTGAGAAATTCCCAAAGATAGCCATATTTGTGATTGGGGGATCTAGCACAGAAATAGATGATTCAATCTTGGATATCAGGCTGAGAGTGTTTGTCAATGATTCTGAGCAACTTATTTGTTTGTGTAATTTCATAGTCCATAAACAAAAAATGGAAAAACACATAATTTGGTGTGGCCTACGATGCAAACAGGAGAGGGTGATTTCTATACATAAATGGAATCATGTTCAGGTTTTGTGGGGGTTGAAATACCACAGGCCGTATGATCCTTGCAGGGTAATTTCATACTACAATGGAATCCCAATTTCTGAATATAGATTTGTCTGAAATTCATGCCTTTGAGAAAGAAAACAGCTGCATTGACAATATCCGGTTCACAAATCCTGAGACGATGAGAAATGACTATAGAATATTTTATTCTCTTTCGGATCTTTCAATGGACTGCTGTTTCCAGTTACTTGAACAATTGAGAGGTACTGTCTGTATCTCTAGTTTGATTTGTTTATCTTGCTTGTATCTTGTTCTTTGCTTGAGGGGTGTGTTCTTGCTGGCTCACCACTTTAACAATGAGTTATCCAAATATAATTACTGCATAAGAAATATGATACCAGCTTGAAAATTATTGTTAACATGAATGCTCTTTTATTAATAAATATTCCAACTAATTTACTAATCGAGTTCGAGTCAATTTGAGCCTTTGAAATTAAAAAACTTATGACTGTAGGCATCGATCTATATTTCTTCTGTTGCAAGACATAAATGAATGTATCAGTTTCTATGTATGTATTTTTATTATATACTGAATATATGCTAATTACTCCTCCGGTCCTAAAACCCTCTCCTCTTCTTATAATGTAAGTTGGGCTCCCCTTTGACTTATATTTGCCTGTGAGATGTTAGTATTAATCTTTCTTGGTATTTTATATTAATTTTATATGTTTTAATTTGTTCAAAATTTTTAAATTTGTTTAGTTACATATTTGAAGTTGAAACTTGAAAGTACTTTGGTATTGTTTTCAATGTTATATTTATTTATTATTAACTGTGATGTTAGTGCATATTTGGAGAGTTGACCCGTATTTTAAATATAAAACATAGTTTTCATATTTGTCAATCTTTTCCTAATTTACCCCTATTGATGCTTCCTCAACAATAATTAAAGAGGAAAGGGAACGAAGGAATTAAGGAAGATGAATAGGATGTATTTGAAAATACATGTTATGCTAACTAATTCAACTAACTTCCTTAACCTAATCAAATTTGATAAATATGTCTTATATTAAAGATCGGAGGGAGTATTTAGTATGTAATTAACTAATTACTGAGAACTTGACATATAGGCTAATAATGAAATGAGTAATCGCAGAATAGTGAGATGTTTGCAATGCATAAGCTCAAAATGGTCTATTAGAACATAGGGATGAAATTGTTTATTGTGTCCAAAATTTAATTTTTAAAAAGTGACTCGTGAGAATGAAGTGTGTTATTATCTGGTAACTAAAATTCTGTAACTGCAAGGTTATATAATGCTCGGGAAGAAAGAAAATGATGAGCATTGGTGGTATCTGGTAAACTGACAAGTGAAGAGATTTTTGTAGAAAAGATGTGATTAATGGATATATTTCGCGTTGTTTTTATTTTGATGGTTCATAACAATAATATATAATGTAATATTTGGATATTTACATTTTCTTACTTCCTTAATTTTTAGTATTTTGCTTATAAGGATAATGGTGATATGTAACTTTATGTAGATATCCTAAGGATGAGCTATATTGGTTCTGGTCCCGCAGCTGGTGATCCTAAAATGGAGTTCCCTTTACTTAATTTTGAAGAACTTAGGTGCATGTTTCAGGAGGCGTTGACTGCCATGGCGCCAGTTTGCATGTTTGGATTAGCTTTTGAGAATAGCATTTTGAAACCACGATTTTGTGGTTTACCAAACATGTACTTAGTACCCTACTTCAACGCTATATAGTTGAGATGGAAGGTAAAGTGGACAACAATTTATCCGATTTTAACCAAAAATTTGTAGTAGATTGTTAGATTTGATTATCTACATAATTAGTTTTGATGATGTCAGATATTGGAGTATAAAGTTTACATGATATATGTATCTCTTGTTCTTTATATTTTATTCATGCTTAAGAGATTTAACTAGCTACTATATTCAATATGAATATCTTGTCTTCTTAAGTTCAGTAAGAAAAGGAAGTTTCGGAGAAAGAAATTGGAAAATAAAATTGGAAAATCAGGATTCAAGTTCTTAAGTTTTTGTAGAGATTATTTTTATGTAAGTAGTTGATAATGCTTGATCCAAAAATGTTTTCCTAACAATTTTTCAACATTTCAAAGTTTTCAGAAAAGTTTAAGTCCAATATCCCCTCATCAACCTAACTTAAGTTGTCAGCTTGCCTACGCTTGAGTTTGTAATCACTAATCTTTCAAAAATCAAGTTTACGCTCTTTTTTTAATCAAGTTCAAATGGGTGTTTGTGATTTAGTGAGTCATCCTAAGTTATCAGTCTTTAAAATTGAGCTTATTCCATCGTTCTATCTCTCAACCTCGAGTTTTCACCCAAGCAAAATCGATTTTAATATATTTTATTATTCTCTTTTTTCATTTCATTCTGGAGTTGATTCAATCTTTCACTTATAATGTGGATTAAGTTACAAAGAACAACTTGCCGATGCACAAACTCAATAAATGCTTTAGCTCTTAATTGAGTTTATACTTGTAAAAATTTGCAACGGTTAGTTCAACAGTTAGTTTCTTCTGAATTACAGTTAGTTAATTATGTCTAATGACTGCCTAACCCTGTCTACATATAGAGAATCATTTATGTTGAAAACAAGAAAGATGAATGGTCCGAAACTGTCACAATGACTCAAATGCTTTAAACTTATGGTCAAACATTCTCAGCTACACTTGGAGCTTCAATCTTCGCATCAACTCATTAGGTAAGGAAATCTCAGTCTGATCATTAGGTGATCATAATTTTTCTTTAGTTTGAGAAGTAAACTCAAGATTTGTGGGAATGTTGAGTGGGTTTCTTGTTTACCCGTGTAAGGGGAGTGAGTACAGACTTGAGAGGTTTGAGATTGTTGTATTGTGGTTTCATAAGTGCCCATAGCTAATAAATCATTAATGAAAGATTGTTGTATTGTTAAATGATGTACAAGAGCAAGATGAGCACGGAAGCTTTTTTTTTTTTTTTTGCCTTCTGAGAAAAGGAAAAATGCAGAGGACAACCCAATTTCGTTGCCAAAATTTATATCCTTTACAATTACAATCAATTTACCATATTGTAGCCACACGTACACTGAAACATGTTTGTGTCTTTCTCAATTTCTTTTTAATTTTCAACTTAGTCTGTCTTTCAGATTAATTGCATATGATGCAATAATGAAGCGGGAAGAAAAGGACATCAGTATACAGAGAGAAGGTGAGTCATGTACGGACTATCAGCATTTTGTTTTACTGACTCATACTACACAAGTGTATAACAGTAAATAACTTCATTTTTATTTGTCACTGAGTTGATTCCATAAAGAATGATGATAAATGATACGATTTTTATAATTGAGACATTTCTTCATGTAGCTCCATGTTTTAATTTAGTTACATCCTTTTATGAAGCTATTTCGTTCTTTTTCAAAAAGAGCATAATGTTTCCTACAAGAAAAACAGTGACTAAACAAGATAGTAATAAAGAAGCTGAGGTATCTCCCACGCAGATTCCACAACCTACAGCTATTCAACAATAATAGGTAAAAGATCAGATTTCGGTTGAAGCATTTTATGCTTCCCTGGAAGCAGAGACTGCAATACTGTCAGATCGAGAAAATTTCATAGTGAAATCTGCAAGAGCAGAAATATAAAAAGTTGAAGAACTGAAAGGGGGGTTTGCAGGTAATGTGAGAGTGTCCCCAGAATTGGGGTAATAGGAAATGGAATATGGAAACAGATGGGAGATTTGGAAGAAACAAAAGAGAGACCAATTGAGTGTACAGTGTAAAGAAACAATTTAACCACTGTACAATGATTATTATGTTATTAAAATTATATCTGATCTCACCTCAGAATCTAGTTGCCTAATTCAAATCACTAAACGTACAACACTTGGAAAAAAAGTTTTATTGTGGGATTGACATTGATTACCTTAAAAGCATGTTACCCCTCCCAACATATATTGACTCCTTATATGTCATTTCCCCTTTCTCTAATTGTTAAAATCACTTCTTCATTAAAAATCTTAAACAAACTGGCCCTTAACTCATTACACAAAGTAATATGGAGTATTGGTAACAGCAATCAGATCCTACTTTCTTTGTTGCCACATGAATTTTTAATGTGGTCCTTAAAATAATGCAAGGAACTATCAACTCACTTTATGAAATAAAGGACAATATTGTATATGCAACTCTAATTCAAGAGCAGAAATAAGATGTACCAGAAAGGTTACAAGTCAAAATCAGAATAAAGAAGGAACAAAGTCATGTTCAATACATACTATTCATTCACTAACAAACAGATGGTCAAAATAAACATGTCAAACATACTGCTGAAACGAAATTTCCTCAACAACATTTACTTGACTATATAATCAAGCAATTTTAGTAGGAAAGAAACAAAAATTTGCTAGCCCTTAAAGCAAAATTTCAACATTTACGCAACTATAATATATATTAGAGCCAGTGCATCCAACCTTATTTTATCATCTTAGAAGACCGCCACCAATCATTTCATCTAGAAGCTTCTCAGCCTTATCATTCTCTCTTTTCTCCAAGAGAGCTTCAATAAGTATCTTATATGTTACTGAATTAGGGAGACAGCCACTCACCTTCATTCTTCGGAGTAAGGGCATAGCTTCATCAAGCAAGCCTTTTCTACAAAACCCACTGATCATAATGTTATATGTGTAGACATCTAGACAATAGCCACTGACCAAAAGGTACTGAAAAATCTCCCAAGCATCATTTAGTCTACTACCTTTGCACAAGCCATCAATAAGTATACTGTATGTGTACACATCAGGTTGAATTCTCTGGGCAACCATTTGCCTAAATAATGCAATCCCCTGATCAAGATTTTGACCTTTGCAAAATGCATCTAACAGAATATTATAGGTGACGATATTGGGGAGCTGACCACTTTCTTGCATCTCATCAACAAGATCTCGCACATCTGACATTCTCCCAGATTTGCACAAGCCATCGATGAGAGAACTATAAGTTATCACATTAGGAACCAAGCTTTTGTGACGCATTTCTCTAAAGAGATCTAAAGCCACATCGACCATTTTAATCTTACAAAATCCGTTGATCAGTATATTGTAACTAACTACATTAGCTACTAAACCACTTTGAACCATTTTATTGAATAGTTCCTTTGACTCACTCACATTATTCATCACACAGTATCCATCCATTAAAGAATTATACGTTACAACATCTGGTCTCTCACCAAATTTCATCATTTTAGCCAACACAGTTTGAGCTTCAACAATCCTCTTCTGTTTACAAAAAGCATCAATCAATACATTAAATGTATAAACATTAGGCTTTATGGTTTTCAATACCATTTCATTGAGCAATTGGGTAACTGCTTTCCACTGTCCCATGACGCAATAGCCATGGATTAGGGAAGTATAAGTAATAATAGTTGGCACAATTCCTTGATCAATCATTGCTAAGTACAATTTGTGCCCCTCAATGACACGACCACACTTGCAAAGGCTATCTATGATAGTACTGTACATGACTACATTAGGCTTCATTCCCTTCTTCTCCATCAGATGGACCAATTTAATGGCAGACCTTATTTTCCCTACTTTACACAGTCCACTGATCAGGGTGGCATAACTAATTTCATTAAATTGAAATCCTTTTACAGTTAAGTCATCGTAAAAGTCTAGTGCTTCCCCAACCTTGCTACTAACACAGAGTCCTTTTAATAAAGTGTTCAAGGTTATCGTATCTGGTTGAAGACCCATCTTGAGAATCCTCCCCAATGACGAGAAGGCAGAACTCATCTGACCAATATTGCAGTAACAGTTTATCAAGATGTTCAGTGTAATTAAAGAAGGTGTAAATCCCTTTAAGTCCCCTTGTGCAAACAATGAGATCGCAATTCGATTTTGTTTAGCCTTGGCAATGGATCCTAGAATCTTATTAATTTGGATGATAGAAGGCGGGGGAAGCATATGGAGTAAGCGATTGAATGAGGCGACGGCGTCGTTGATGTCGAATGCATTTAAGGTTTGGGAATGAGCAAAGAACTTGGGATTGAGGGAATAACAGAAAGAGGGAAGCAAGAGAGACGAAGAGGGTGGAAGAAAGTGAGCAACTATGGGAAAAGCATACCTTGAAACAGGAGGCAAACGGAGGAGATGTTGCATGGCTAAGCAGATGAGGCACAAGCACGACGAACTCCGATAGCTTCGAATCGATAAGAAGCAGATGATGGAGAGGGAAGAAGGAATCAAGGGTTTATTTTGGTAATTGGTCGAAGCTTGTCAATGTCAATGGTACCATCCAAACGGACCGTTTGATCCAATCTTGAGACTTCTATACAGTCTTTCATTTCCAAGAGCAATAGGATCCGAGGAAATCAAACAGTGATAATTTTAAAAATTATCATATTCTGTTGAAAGCTATTCTCCTCATATGACCTTTTTTTCCCCATATTTTGTTTAGTGTACTTTTTAGTAAAACTACCATATTAATTTGGGTTAAAGTGTAATTTTGACATGGAAGTAATCACTAATGGTGTGTTTGGTTCAATAGAGGTTAGGTTAGGTGATGTTTATTTAAGTTATATTAGAGGAAGTTATAAAATTGTTTGGTTCAAGAAGAGGATAGGGGAGGTTTAGTATCTTGTTTGGTTCAGGAGGTTAGGTTAATGGAGTTAATTATAAATGGACAAAAATACACTTCTACATATTTTCCTTCTTCTTTTATAATGTATTTATTAATAATAATTGTTTGTAAAATTATTATTATAAAATAATTATTCTAACAATTATATACACTTCTTTCACATATCCTTCTCTTTTTATAATACATAAAAAGATGAGTTATAATAAAAAAAATTGGATTTAAATTATTTAAAGACCATAAATAATATATATATATATATATATATATAACTTACTTTTAAAAAATGTCCTTGCTTATAGGAAAAAAAAGTGACTGCAGCCCCCCCCCCCCCAAAATAACACCCCCAGCTCTTTGTTGAACAAAGAAGAAAAATACCACGAGGGCAGTGCTATAATTTTAAAAAATTGTTATGGGTAAATTAATCACAATTGGGCACAAATATTATCTCATATAGAAAAGACCCCAAATTTGAAGGTTTTGTAAAGTGGGGGAGGTTACCACTAAAGAACAAAAAAACCTCTTACACCTAACCTAACCTTCTTCTAACCAAACATCTATTTTTATTCTCCAACCCCACTCCAACATAACTTAACAAAATCTCCAATCAAACAAAGCTTAAAGAGTACAAGGTATCTGAAAATTTTTGAGGAGCAATTTTGCTCCAAACGTATTTAATTAAAAATAAACAAATTCACCATTATTATTAAATAGTTGATGTTAACTTTTAACATTTTTAACGACAAAGAATAAAATTGCTATGTTTTTGTTACTTTTTAAGATAAAATTGCTTCTGGAAAAACTTCTAAATACCCAATGCTTCTGAATGATTATATTTGGAGGAAAATTGCTCCCTAACCCTTTTAATTTTTATACTTTTGGGTGACATTAGTTTTCTGATTAGTATCTATATTGTTTAAATTATGATAATGAATTTGTGATTATACGTGTGTGTGTGTGTGTGTGTGTTACTGTATATGATTTTCACATGGATTATGCATTTATATTGCTCAATTACCATAGAGCTTTCTCCAAAAAAAAAAAAAAAAAAGTAGAAGAGGTCTCTAAAAATACTAAATATAGTGTAAACTTGATCTGAAAAAGTACCATTAATTATATCACTAGAAGATGATTAATTAATTAAAATGTAACTCATTTATCTAATTTTGGATTCTCTTCACTAATTTTTCCTCTTAACATTTACCATACTATATAATACTCAATTTTCTAAATAATTATAGTTATAATGTATTCATATTTTGTTGTGTTAATTTGCTTGTGCGTCCATATGTGATGATCATGGAGCCATATGTGATGTGGTATCTACACTAACCATTTTTTACACTCCCTCCCGTCTTTAATATAAAGTTCACCTTGTAGTTCAATTTTTTGTTCATTAAAAGGGGTCTTATTTTCAAGAATCAAAGAGAGAAATATATTTGCCATTTAAAAAAAATCTCTCTATATATATAACATGGGGAAAATGACATAAAAACAACCTCAAAAATACAAAAGTTGTTAATAGCGGAAGAAATAAAAAAAATAGCTATGTAAAAATTATGAATGACATGAAAGAGTGATTTGATAAACGAAAGTTGTTAACAGCTAATGATATGTAGTAAATAGATATACCAAAATTGTGAATGGCTTGAAAAGTGGATTTGTTACTTGGTAAGCAAAAATTTTTAGCAACTAATGAAATATAGTGAATATCAAAACAAAACTTATGAATAATCTATGACTCTGCTGCCAACATACATAGATGCTTGCATCTTTTGCATGAAGGAGTGGAAAATAGGCCATTGCCTACATTCCATAGCAATGGAGATTCAAGCTATTGGTGCAGATCTACAACTGTGTAAAACTCTGGGATTGAAGAAAGTAAATGTGTACTCTGATTCTACCAAGGCCCTACAATTATAATTGTTGATGGATTTTGAGTTGTATCACCCTCTAAAGGAAGAGATCAATGAGGTTCAGTTATTAATATTCTCTAACTAGGATCTTGAAATTATTTATTCTCACAAGGAAACACTGCAATGTAAGGATTACTTAGACAAAATGGCTCAGGGAGCGAACAATGAGCTAACTATAATTTCGGGTTCTACCAGCATTTTGTTTGAATCAAATCTTAGATGATATAAGTTGAGATTTGAGTTGTTCTTATATTCTGCTTGGTTGTGAGGTTGCAATGCTGATGTAATTCATAAAACTAGTTCTTGCCAGTTATATTAAAAAAAAGTTGTGATTGACTTGAAAGAGTGACCTTGTTACTTGCTAAATAAAAGTTGTTAATAACAAATTAAATATAGTGAATAGCAATATAAAACATGTGAATGGGTTGAAATCAAAACTAAGAAATTAATCTGTACAATTTTTTTGTATTATACTTAATGATAATCATTTGCTCAAAGCTTACCTATATTTTATTATTTTTAGCATATAAATGGTGGAGCGATCAATCCTCACATTCACCACTTTGCGGGAATTAAAAAACTTCAAAATTTAAATGGCTTCAACTTTACTTCATAACCCTTTCTGTTTTCCTAGTTTAGTGTGTGGTAATGTTCACAAAAAGTCACAAAGATAGTGTTTTGATTGTCTTCGAGATTTTTAACTAATAAGTCAAATGTATTTCTCTAAATTAATCTTTTCTAAAAGTTTATTAACTGATATTTTTCAAGGTGCGAAATTATATTTATTTCCTGTATAAAGTGCAATGGAGTCGAGTGGCCTTCAAGAAGATGAAAAACCTGAGAATCCTTATTATTGAGAATGTGTGCTTTTCTAGAGGCCAGTATTGGACTGGAGTGGATATCCATCATCGTCTTTACCATCTGATTTTAACCCCAAGAAACTTCTCATAATTAGCCTGCCTGAAAGCTGTCTTCAAGTTTTCATAGTCTTTCTGGTATTGTGAGAAATTCCCAAAGATAGCCATATTTGTGATTGGGGGATCTAGCACAGAAATAGACGATTCAATCTTGGATATCAGGCTGAGAGTGTTTGTCAATGATTCTGAGCAACTTATTTGTTTGTGTAATTACATAGTCTATAAACAAAAAATGGCAAAACATATAATTTGGTGTGGCCTACGATGCAAACAGGAGAGGTTGATTTCTACACATAAATGGAATCATGTTCAGGTTTCCTGGGAGCTGAAATACCACAGGCCGTATGATCCTTGTAGGGCAGTTTCAGACGACAATGGTATCCCAACAGTGAATATAGATTTGTCTGGAATTCATGTCTTTGAGGAAGAAAATAGCTGCATTGAGAATATCCGGTTCACAAATCCTGAGACGATGAGAAATGACTATAGAATATTCTATTCTCTTTCGGATCTTTCAAGGGACCGCTGTTTCCAGTTACTTGAACAATTGAGAGGTACTATCTGTTTCTCTAGTTTGATTTGTTCATCTTGCTTGTATCTTGTTCTTTGCTTGAGGGGTGTGTTCTCGTTCGCTCACCACTTTAACAATGAGTTATCCAAATATAATTACTGCATAAGAAATATGATACCAGCTTGCAATTTATTGTTAACATGAATGCTCTTTTATTAATAAATATTCCAACTTATTTACTAATCGAGTTCGAGTCAATTTGAGCCTTTGAAATTAAAAAACTTATGTCTGCAGGCTTCAATCTATATTTCTTCTGTTGCAAGACATAAATGAATGTATCAGTTTGTGTATGTATTTTTATTATATACTGAATATCTGCTAATTACTCCTCCGGTCCTAAACCTCTCTCCTCTTCTTATAATGTAAGTTGGGCTCCCCTTTGACTTATATTTGCCTCTGAGATGTTAGTATTAATCTTGCTTGGTATTTTATATTAATCTTATATGTTTTAATTTGTTCAAAATTTTTAAAATTGTTTAGTTACATATTTGAAGTTGAAACTTGAAAGCACTTTGGGATTGTTTTCAATGTTATATTTATTTATTATTAACTGCACTGTTAGTGTGTAATCATTTGGTTTTAATATAAAATATATTTGGAGAGTTGACATTGATCTTAAATATAAGCTATAGTTTTCATATTTGTCAATATTTCCTAATTTACCCTTATTGATTCTTCTTCAACAATAATCAAGGAGGAAAGGAAACGAGGGAATTAAGGAAGATGAGTAGGCTGTATTTTAAAATATATTCTATACTAACTAATTCAACTAACTTCCTTAACTTAATCAAATATGATAAATATGTCTTATATTAAGGAGCAGATGGAGTATTTAGTATGTAATTAACTAATTACTGAGAACTTGACATATAGGCTAATAATGAAATGAGTAATAGCAGAATAGTGAGATGCTTGCAATGCATAAGCTCAAAATGGTCTATCAGAACATAATTAAGCATGTTTTACAAAAATGGACAGGTCATGGATACTTTTATCTCAAACCAGTAAAGAATATGTGGAGGGTCAAAAGTCGTTTTCAGATTTTGCTTTTGTTCATGGAAATGCCAGGGATGAAATTGTTCATTGTTTCCAAAATTTAATTTTTAGAAAGTGACACGTGAGAATGAAGTGTGTTATCATCTGGTAACTAAAATTGTGTTACTGTAAGGTTATATAATGCTCGGGAAGAAAGAAAATGACATGCATTAGCAATGATAGTGAGTTTTTGATTTGTTCTACTTCTATCTTGTACCTCACCAGGGAACACACTACGCCAACATATGATCCCATTATGCATGTATATATTAGTAGTCTTGTAAGCAGTAAAACTTTGTGTGCATGGAATACTGCATTTAATCATCTAGTAACTCATTAATCATTAATGAAAGAATGTATTTTATAAGTGTGTATATATAGGAGGAGATATTTGGTCATCCAATGTCCTGGAGAGAGGTGCCCAGAGGCACAATATCTGTAATGTTGAAAGGATCCTTGTAAGTTGCAAATAGACAGTGAGTAGTTAAGTAATGAGAAATTAAGAAGGGTTAAAATAATTTATTGTCTCTCAAGTTACGTTTAGTTGAAAACATTGGTCCCTATAACTCAATAAAAATTTAGACAAGTTTTCTCATAAAGGGATTAAAACTAATGATTTAAAATTTAAGGGACCAAAAATCGTATTAACCCAATTGAAAATGTATTGTGAAGTTTTATTAATACCCGTGAATCATCAAAGCGTAACTTCGTCTCAAATTCTGTGTGAACTAGAGACCTACATATTCTAGTTGAGCTTAATACGTGGAAGCATCTTGCGAATGCATCAACAGTTTTTTATAAAGAATGATGATAATGATACGATTTTTATAATTGAGACATTTCTTCATGTAGCTCCATGCTCTAATTTAATTACATCCTTTTATAAAGTTATTTTGTTCTTTTTCAAAAGAGCATAATGTTTCCTGCAAGAAAAATAGTGGCTAAACAAGATAGTACTAAAGAAACAAGGTATGATAAAACCAAGTCTATAGAGTCATATTTAACTTTACAAAAGCAGGTCACAAGCAATAGAACTTGTTCTTCATTTTCTTCCTCACTTATCCTTTAAGTTTAAATTAAAACGCTTGTCCTTACTATGATGCTCTACTTTCAAAACCAACAAAACAGAGTTTCTCCATGTAGAATCAATTCCAGAAATTAGGCTCTAGAAAAAGTGAAAAGAAAAATCCCTATCGCTTTAAGTAAAAATGTGGCATCAAATCCTTTTATACATTTTCTTAACACAATCTAATTTCTCAATTCCAAAGGGAAAAAACCAAGGTATTAAAACCCGGACCGGGTATTGAACCGGTCGGGGTACTGGGTTAAGGGTCAGTAGGTCAGACCGGGGCCAAACCGGGATAAATCCGGTGAGAAATTGAAAATTTTAGACTTATAGTATGAAATTCTAAAGAAAAAATTTTTAAAATTTTTTTTTTTAAAATAGTAACCCGGACCGGACCGGGAACCGGACTAGTTTATACCGGCCGGTCCGGGTTACATAACCCTGAAAAAAACAACCCTGTTAACCTCTTTTCTTACAATTTCCCTCTGCATGTGTTCAGGGGTCACCTCGCTTTACTTTATGCAAGCACAAACAAGGGAAAACCCGACATTGGTGTCTCCAACTTTAAGATCCCTCAAGTCACATTTACAATAAACAACCCAGAAACTGAGGCATCTCCCATGCAGATTCCACAACCTACAGCTATTCAACAATTAGAGGTGAAAGATCAGATTTCGGTTGAAGCATTTTATGCTTCCCTGGAAGCAGAGACTGCAATACTGTCAGATCGAGAAAATTTCATAGTGAAATCTGCAAGTGCAGAAATATAAAAAGTTGAAGAACTGAAACAGGGGATTGCAGGTAATGTGAGAGTCCCCAGAATTGGGGGAATAGGAAAATGGAATATGGAAATAGATGGGATATTTGGAAGAAACAAAAGAGAGACCAATTGAGTGTACAGTGTAAAGAAACAATTTGACCACTGTACAATGATTATTATGTTATTAAAATTATATCTGATCTCACCTCAGAATCTAGTTGCCTAATTCAAATCACTAAACGTACAAAACTTTAAAAAAAAGTTTTATTGTGGGATTGACATTGATTACCTTAACAGCATGTTACCCCTCCCAACATATATTGACTCCTTATATCTCATTTCCCCTTTCTCTAATTGTTAAAATCACTTCTTTAAAAATCTTAAACAAACTGGCCCTTAACTCCTTACACAATCTAGAATGGAGTATTGGTAACAGCAATCAGATCCTATTTTCTTTGTTGCCACATGAATTTTTAATGTGGTCCATAAAATAATGCAAGGAACTATCAACTCACTTTATAAAATAAAGGACAACATTTTAGATTCAACTCTAATTCAAGAGCAGAAATAAGATGTACCAGAAAGGTTACAAGTCAAAATCAGAATAAAGAAGGAACAAAGTCATGTTCAAGACATACTATTCATTCACGAACAAACAGATAGTCAAAATAAACATGTCAAACATACTGCTGGAACGAAATGCCTTCAACAACATTTACTTGACTATATAATCAAGCAATTTTAGTGGAAAAGAAACAAAAATTTGCTAGCCCTTAAAGTAAAATTTCAACATTTACACAATATTAGAGCCAGTGCATCCAACCCTATTTTATCATCTCAGAAGACCGCCACCAATCATTTCATCTAGAAGCTTCTCAGCCTTATCATTCTCTCTTTTCTCTAAGAGAGCTTCAATAAGTATCTTATATGTTACTGAATCAGGGAGACAGCCACTCGCCTTCATTCTTTGGAACAAGGACATACCTTCATCAAACAAGCCTTTTCTACAAAGCCTATTGATCATGATGGTATATGTGTAGACATTTAGATGATAGCCACTAGTCAAAAGGAAATGAAAAATCTCTAGAGCATCATTTAGTCTACCACCTTTGCACAAGCCATCGATAAGTATATTGTATGTGTACACAGTCGGTTGAATTCTCTGGGCAACCATTTGCCTAAATAATGCAATCCCCTGATCAAGATTTTGAGTCTTGCAAAATGCATCTAAAAGAATATTATAGGTGACTATATTAGGGGTCTGACCACTTTGTTGCATCTCATCGACAAGGTCTCGCACATATGACATTCTCCTTGATTTGCACAAGCCATCGATGAGAGAATTATATGTTATTGTATTAGGAACCAAGCTTTTGCGGAGCATTTCTTTAAAGAGATCTAAAGCCGCATCCACCATTCTAATCTTACAAAATCCGTTGATCAATATGCTATAACTAACAACATCAGCTACTAAACCACTTTGAACCATCTTATTGAATAGTTCCTTTGACTCACTCACATTATTCATCATGCAGTATCCATCTATTAAAGAATTATACGTTACAACATTTGGTCTCTCACCAAATTTCATCATCTTAGCCAACACAGTTTGAGCTTCAACAATCCTCTTCTGTTTACAAAAAGCATCAATCAATACAGTAAATGTATAAACATCGGGCTTTATGGTTTTCAATACCATTTCATTGAGAAATTGGGTAGCTTCTTTCCACTGTCCCATGATGCAACAGCCATGAATTAGGGAAGTATAAGTAATAATACATGGCACAATTCCTTGATCAATCATTGCCAAGTACAATTTGTGCCCCTCAATGACACGACCACATTTGCAAAGGCTATCTATGATAGTATTATACATGACTACATTAGGCTTCATTTACTTCCTCTCCATCATATGGACCAATTTAATGGCAGACCTTATTTTCCCTACTTTACACAATCCATTGATCAGGGTTCCATAACTATAAACATCGAATTGGAATCCTTTAGCCGTTAAGTCATCGTAAAAGTCTAGTGCTTCCCCAACCTTGTTACTAAAACAGAGCCCTTTTAATATCGGATTCAAAGTTATCGTACCTGGTTGAAGACCCATCTTGAGAATCCTCCCCAATATCGAGAAAGCAGAAATCATCTGACCAATATTGCAGTAACAGTTTATCAAGATGCTTAGTGTAATTAAAGAAGGTGTAAATCCCTTTAAGTCCGCTTGTGCAAACAATGAGATCGCAATTCGATTGTGTTTAGTCTTGGTAATGGAACCTAAAATCTTGTTAATTTGGATTATGGAAGGTGGGGGATGCATAAGGAGTAAGCGATTGAATGAAGCGACGGCGTCGTCGATGTTGAATGCATTTAAGTTTTGGGAATGAGCAAAGAACTTGGGATTGAGGGAATAACAGAAAGAGGGAAGCAAGAGAGACGAAGAAGGTGGAAGAAAGTGAGAAATTTTGGGAAATGCATACCTTAAAACTGGACGCAAACGGAGTAGATTATTCATGGCTAAGCAGATGAGGGACGAGCACGGCGAACTGAATGGAAGTTGATGCAGAGAAGAAGGATTCAACTTTCAAGGGGTTTTTCTTCTACACTGCTTTTCCCTGGTAATGGTACCACCCAAACGCATCTTTTCTGTGAATTTGCTGCTGCGTGGTTGACGTGTCGTAATGATGTCCGTTGGATCCAATTTTGGGACTTTTATGCATTCTTTCAATTCCAACTTCCTAGAGGTCTTGGTTCATTCATTTGAGGGCGCTTTTTATTAAAAAAAAATTATACCTCAGTTCAAAATATAAGACCCAACTAATTAAATTGGGGAAAATTGTGAAAAAATCCCTCATTGGTAACTTATTTGCTAAATGGGACCTTCGCGTGCAGATTATCTTCCACATGTGCAGAATATCTTCCCTGATGTGCAGATGATCTTCCCTGTGTGCAAAATTATTTCCTATACGTGTGCAGAAATCTTCCCTACGTGTGCAGAAATCTTCCCTACGTGTGCAGAAACCTTCCCTCCGTGTGCAGATATCTTCCCTCCATGTGCAAGATATCTTCCCAAGTCCCATTTAGCAAATAAGTTGTCCATGAGGTCTTTTTTAGCAATTCTCCCATTAAATTGTGTAATTTAAAAAATGAGTTAAAATTGGTTAAAGATAATAAACATGTAAAAAAAATAACTAACTTCCCTAAAAAGTCCTTATTTATTTAGAGGGTGAGTGAGAGAGAATGAGTGGAAATAGAGATGAGAGCAGGAGTGTTCATCAATTTCTCATCCCGATCTTGAGAAAATCGGGACTAGATGAAAATTTCGGGATCGGGAATAAAACTTCCCGATCCTGAATATATATATATATATATATATCTGTGTGTGTGTACATTTTTTTAAAGTATTTAAGAAAACAAGACCAAATGTAAAACAAAATGTGAAAATCCCTAACACCCTTAAGGTAATATCTATTCTTTTAGTTAATTTCGTTTATTATTTATTAAATAATTCTAATTTTTTATTCTTGTCTTTGTTCTTTTTGCAGCTGAATCGACAACTTTAAGTATGTATTGGACTAATGATATATTTTTATTAGACTTATTTGGTACAATATGATATTAAACAAATAATATATTTGTACTAGACTAAAGGAAACACAAAAAAAAAATTCAATATAGAGATTTTTTTTAAAAAAAAAAAGGAAATCGAAGATCGGGAAATTCTCGATCCCGATCCTAAAAATTTCCTGCTTTTCAAGATCGGGATTGGGAATGAAACTCCTTCCCGAACACTTTTCCGGATTGGGATCGGGAATACCATTCCCGATCCTGAACAACCCTAGATGAGAGAGAAGGAGTGGAAAAAATAGATGAGAGAAGCATATAATTAGTTAAAGATAAATTTGGAAAAAAACATTAAATGATGAGATAAAAGTAAAATGGCTCTTATAAAAAAACTTACACCCCTCCCAAATTTGACTCTTATATTTTGAACAAGAGGGAGGAGTTTATATATAATCATATGATCCAAAGTACTGCTACAGCCGATTTAAAAATTATCATATTCAATTGGTTAGAGCCATTTTATCCAAAGAAGAAAACAAATTGGTTGGAGCCTTGAAGGTAGTTCACCTAAGATGATTTTATTTTCATTTTATATTATATATTTATTGTACTTTTTACTAGTAAAACAACCGTATAAAGTTTTATATACTTAAACTTCTTTTTCGGTCATTTTCCTCATAATATATGTGTATAGTAACTCGTTTTTTCATATGTTAAGCAACGGTTTTTCCAATTAAAATGTAAAAACTACTCCAAAACTCAAATTGCTTCAACTATTATTATTGAAGGGATAAACTAGAGTTATATGTTCTCACTTCATAACCCTTTTTGTTTTCCCAGTCTAGTGGCATTGTTTAGACAGTCGTAGAAAAAGTATTTTGATTGTCTTTGAGATTTTTAACCAATAAACCAAATACTCTTTTGGTTGTTAATATAAGACATATTTAGAGAGTCAATCTTGATTCTAAATATAAAACATAATTTTCTTATTCGTCGATCTTTTATTTACTCTAATCGATACTTACTTAACAATAACCAAAGAGAAGAATGAATGAGAGAATTAATAGAGATGAGTAGGCTGTATGGAGTCCTCTTGTCAAGGAAGATCAGAATGAACACTTAACAAGGGAACATAAATCTAGCAGAATGATCAGAAATTACAACATGAAAACTAGCAGCAAAAAGATTAACAAGGGAACATAAATCTAGCACAATGGCACTTATATACTAGAAGAGCTGAAAGAAGAGGGATAGATTAACTTTCTCTTCAAGGCATTTAATCCAAAATAATGTTAGCCTGAGACAAGTAATATGAATCGGAGACAAGTCAAAGAAGACATAAACTAAACAACTAACAGCAATTAACATTTCTTCTCTTCACCTTTTTAATCCAGATGGCTAAGAGTGGGATCTAATAATAGAATGTGCCAGAGAAACTCCATGGTGATGCCTATATCAGACCCGTAAATGCAATGATATCCGATAATATTCAATATCTTTCAAATAGATAAAAACCTGATTCATTTGGAAGAAGGTTACAGGTTGACACGTTGGATCCGTGGGCTTTAAAGGTTTTCATGGACAAAAGCCATAAATTAACAATCAAAAGTTTATGACTATAATTTCACAGTAAAGCACTGCGGACTACAGTGGTAAGAGCATATGCGGCTAGTCCAATAAGATGCTGAGAACCTCAACCCAAACCATCCTAGAAGCAAGGGAAATACAGCGACACCGGCAATTTCCCTGCAAGAAAACATATTTGCCTAAAATTAGAAATGCAATGAAATCACAACAGGTCAACCTGCTAACAAAATTATTTTCTATTATATGTCAAATTATATATTTCAAGGAGATGCAAGGATCCAAGCATCACATATTCAGATAGTTAACCTGACCTTCTCTCGGAGCAGCCATCCTAAAGGACTTCGAACTAGGACAAAAAAAGAAAAGGAAGAAAGGATATCCATTCAATTTTACAAAAGAAACAAACATTAGGAAACCATTCAAGACATATTATTCACTAACAAACAGATTGTCGAAATAAATGTGTCAGACATATTGTTTGAACAAATTTCTCCGACATCATTTACTTCACTGAATGATCAAACAATTTTAGTAGGAAAGAAGCAAGAAATTGCTAGCCCTTAAAGGCAAAGTTCAACATTTACACAACCACTATAATATATATTAGGAATAGTGCATCCAGCCATATTTTATCATTTTACAACGCCACCACCAATCATTTCGTGAAGAAGTTTTCAGTCTTCTCATTCTCGCTATTCTTCAAAAGAGCTTCAAGAAGTGTTCCATGTGACACACATATTCAGTATAGATAACCTCACCTTTTCTAAGATAAGGTATCCCAAAGGACTTTGAAATAAGACTGAAAAAAGGAGAGGATATTTATTCAGTTTGCCAAAAGAAACAAACATTTGAAAACCGTTCAAGCAAGTTGAACTCTAACATTAGCATAATACAGACATGTATCCCATTAACTTATGCTTCTGCTCCAAATATAATTTCAGATATTTTGTAAAACAGCCTAATTAAACTTTTATGATGTCCACAATATACTGCAAGGAATTATCAACTCACTATTTAAAAAACGACCAAACTATATTGTAGCTGCAATTCAGATCACTCAAATTCAAGTTCAAGAGTAGAACCGAGAGTTGATAGATCAAATTCTGAATGAAGTATAAAAGAAGAAGGAACAAAATCATGTTCAAGACGGATGATTCGCGAGAAACAAACAAAAAGGTCAAATAAATATGTCAAATATACGGCATGAACACAGTCAAAATAAATATTCCAAAAATTAAGTTCACACATTGAGTTTCTCAATTGTAAAACAGCCGTATTAACTTCTTATAGTTCCACAATATACAGCAAGGAATTATCAACCCACTTTATGAAATAAAATAAAACTATATTATAGTTGAAAGTCGGATCACTCAAATTCTAGTACAAGAACGGAACCCGAGATGCACCCCTAAGTTCATAAATTAAATTCTGAACAAACGAACTACGAAGCATGAAGGAACAAAATCATGCTCTGAACTAAAATTTTTCACTAGAAACAAATGCATAGTCAAACATATGTCTTGAACAATATTTCCTCAACACTGTTTAGGACATTGAAGTGATTGAACCATCCAACAACTTTAATTGGAAATAAACCAGAATTTGCTAGCCCTCAAGGAGAGACTTCAACATTTATACAAGTATAGCATAAATTGTGACCAGTGTATCAACCTTATTTTATCATTTTAAAAGGCCTCCACCAATCATGTCGTGAATAAGCTTTTCAGCCTTTGCATTCTCGCTTTTTGCTAAAAGAGCATGAAGAAGTGTTCTGTATGATACCAGATTAGGGGGACAGCCATTTGCTCTCATTTTAGGAAGCAAGGTCATAGCTTCATCAAACAAGCCTTTTCTACAAAGCCCACTGATCATAATGTTATATGTGTAGACATCAAGACAATAGCCACGGACCAAAAGGTACTGAAAAATATCTCGAGCATCATTTAGTCTACCACCTTTGCACAAGCCATCGATAAGTATATTGTATGTGTACACATTAGGTTGAATTCTCTGGGCAACCATTTGCCTAAATAATGCAATCCCCTGATCAAGATTTCGAACTTTGCAAAATGCATCTAACAGAATATTATAGGTGACTATATCAGGGGTCTGACCACTTTCTTGCATCTTATAAACAAGATCTCGCACATCTGATATTCTCCCCGATTTGCACAAGCCATCAATAAGAGAACTATAAGTTATCACATCAGGAACCAAGCTTTTGTGACGCATTTCTCTAAAGAGATCTAAAGCCACATCGACCATTTCAATCTTACAAAATCCGTTGATCAATATACTGTAACTAACTACATTAGCTACAAACCCACTTTGAACCATCTTATTGAATACTTCCTTTGACTCACTCACATTATTCATCACACGGTATCCATCCATTAAAGAATTATACGTTACAACATTTGGTCTCTCACCAAATTTCATCATCTTAGCCAACACAATTTGAGCTTCAACAATCCTCTTTTGTTTACAAAAAGCATCAATCAACACAGTAAATGTATAAACATCTGGTTTGATGCTTTTCAATACCATTTCATGGAGCAAGTTGTTAGCCTCTTTCCACTGTCCCATGATGCAACAGCCATGGATTAGGGAAGTATAAGTAATAATACTTGGCACAATTCCTTGATCAATCATTGCCAAGTACAATTTGTGCCCCTCAATGACACGACCACATTTGCAAAGGCTATCTATGATAGTATTGTACATGACTACATTAGGCTTCATTCCCTTCCTCTCCATCATATAGACCAATTTAATGGCAGACCTTATTTTCCCTACTTTACACAATCCATTGATCAGGGTTCCATAAGTATATACATTGAATTGGAATCCTTTAGCCGTTAAGTCATCGTAAAAGTCTAGTGCTTCCCCAACCTTGTTACTAAAACAGAGCCCTTTTAATATCGGATTCAAAGTTATCGTACCTGGTTGAAGACCCATCTTGAGAATCCTCCCCAATATCGAGAAAGCAGAAATCATCTGACCAATATTGCAGTAACAGTTTATCAAGATGCTTAGTGTAATTAAAGAAGGTGTAAATCCCTTTAATTCCGCTTGTGCAAACAATGAGATCGCAATTCGATTGTGTTTAGTCTTGGCAATGGAACCTAAAATCTTGTTAATTTGGATGATGGAAGGTGGGGGATGCATAAGGAGTAAGCGATTGAATGAAGCGACGGCGTCGTCGATGTTGAATGCATTTAAGGTTTGGGAATGAGCAAAGAACTTGGGATTGAGGGAATAACAGAAAGAGGGAAGCAAGAGAGACGAAGAAGGTGGAAGAAAGTGAGAAATTTTGGGAAATGCATACCTTAAAACTGGACGCAAACGGAGTAGATGATTCATGGCTAAGCAGATGAGGGACGAGCACGGCGAACTGAATGGAAGTTGATGCAGAGAAGAAGGATTCAACTTTCAAGGGGTTTTTCTTCTACACTGCTTTTCCCTGGTAATGGCACCACCCAAACGCATCTTTTCTGTGAATTTGCTGCTGCGTGGTTGACGTGTCGTAATGATGTCCGTTGGATCCAATTTTGGGACTTTTTTGCATTCTTTCAATTCCAACTTCCTAGAGGTCTTGGTTCATTCATTTGAGAGCGCTTTTTATTAAAAAAAATTATACCTCAGTTCAAAATATAAGACCCAACTAATTAATTAAATTATGTAATTTAAAAAATGAGTTAAAATTGGTTAAAGATAATAAACATGTAAAAAAATAACTAACTTCCCTAAAATGTCCTTATTCATTTAGAGGGTGGGTGAGAGAGAATGAGTGGAAATAGAGATGAGAGCAGGAGTGTTCATCAATTTCCCGTGCCGATCTTGAGAAAATTTGGACGGGATGAAAATTTCGGGATCGGGATTGAGAATGAGACTTCCCGATCCTGACTTTTTCCCAATCCTGAATATATATATATCTGTGTGTGTGTACATTTTTTTAAAGTATTTAAGAAAACAAGACCAAATGTAAAATAAAATGTGAAAATCCCTAACACCTTTAAGGTAATATCTATTCTTTTAGTTTATTTAGTTAATTTTGTTTATTATTTATTAAATAATTCTAATTTTTTATTCTTGTCTTTGTTCTTTTGGCAGTTGAATCGAACACTTTAAGCATGTATTGGACTAATTATATATTTGTATTAGATTTATTTGGTACAATATGATATTAAACAAATTATATATTTGTACTAGACTAAAGGAAACACAACAAAAAATTCAATATAGAGATTTTTTTTAAAAAAAAAAGGAAATCGGAGATCGGGAAATTCCCGATCCTAAAAATTTCCTGATTTTCAGGATCGGGATTGGAAATGAAACTCCTTCTCGAACACTTTTCGGGATTGGGATCGTGAATACCATTCCCGATCCCGAACAGCCCTAGATGAGAGAGGAGTGGAAAAAATAGATGAGAGGGGCATATAATTATTTAAAGATAAATTTGGAAAAAAACATTAAATTATGAGATAAAAGTAAAATGGCTCTTATAAAAAAAACTTACACCCCTCCCAAATTTGACTCTTATATTTTGAACAAGAGGGAGGAGTTTATATATAATCATATGATACACAGTTCTGCTACATCCATTTTAAAAATTATCATATTCAATTGGTTGGAGCCTTTTTGTCCAAAGAAGAAAACAAATTGGTTGGAGCCTTGAAGGTAGTTCACCTAAGATGATTTTATTTTCATTTTATATTATGTATTTATTGTACTTTTTACTAGTAAAACACAAGGTACTGAAAACCGGACCGGACACTGAACCGGTCAAGGCACTGAGTCAAGGATTAGTGGTTCAGACCGGGGTCAACCCAGGAGTCAGACTGGGGTCAATAAAATATATATATATATATATATATAATTTAGATGTGCATGCATATCATTCATCTGTTAACCTCCTAAATCTAATACTTACAAAAATATCTATGTATCAATAAGTACATAAGGATTTTTTTAAGCCTAAATATTTCAAAGCTCCTTGCAAATCCAAAAACAAAACAAAGAGCATCCCCCAATCCTATTTGTAAAACAAAAACCAAAACAAAGTCTAGTAACATAATCATTCAAATCCATAGGCACCAAAACAATTAATCAATGCCCTCAAAATTGTGTTGGACTATATTCAAATCTAAAGGATTAGGAGGAGAAGCTGCACGAGGAAAACCAAAAACACTAGTAATAGTAACATGATCATCATTCAATGATGGAGGCTCAGGAATATCCATGTCTTCACCACCTATATTGCAAGAATTAATATAAGTAATAATGAATAAGTAAGTATTTACTTATACAAGAATATAATCATAAATCATAATAGAAGATACAAACCTTCGGAACCCCCAGCAAAAATTGAAGTTTGTTCAATTTCTTTATTACTAACAGCAGTAGCAGCACTTTCAAGATTTGTTATATCTGTATCATCAAAGTCAGGAGTTGTGTCTTCTTCTACCACCCAAAAGTCGACTTTGTCAATTGATTCAAAGTCAACTGGATCATAATCAGTCTTCTTCTTTTTGAATATACTCCTACAATAACAAAGAATATCAAAGTAATCAAATATAATTTGCAAAAGTATTTCTTATATTAAGAGATGCTGCATAAGAACTAATAACAACAGTTACCCTAATTTTTTGGTAGAAATTAAATTGAATAGCTATAAAAGATACGTAAAATCACCATTATCCTCTAATTAAACTTACCTATTCTTTAATCGTAGATTATAATTCGTATAAACCAAATCATTTAGTCTTTCATGTTGCAATCTGTTTCTTCTTTTGGTGTGGATACGCTCAAATAAACTCCAATTTCTCTCACACCCAGAAGATGAAGCAGTTTGGCTAATGATGCGCATGGCAATCTTTTGCAATTCTGGAACCGAACCCCCATAAAATGTCCACCACTCACCTGCAATATTTAGTTGAATGTTAATTACATGTTATAATAATTACAAGTGCAATTAAAATTAAATTTGTATACTTTGTTACTTACATGGGTCTAGTTTCTGGGCTGCTTTTTCACATGACATTTTATTAAATGAATCTTTACGATCGCGATAAACAACCAGTTGTTGCATTAGGAGTGGGGGTCGGAATCTCAGCATTTGTATTATCCATAACCAGAATTCACATTTTATTAAATGAATCTCTACGATCGCGATAAACAACCAGTTGCTGCATTAGGAGTGGGGGTCGGAATCTCAGCATTTGTATTATCCATAACCAAAATTCTCAGAACAGAGCACAAATAAATATTGCAATAGGAGCTACAAGAAAATAATGAAGGCAAAGCAAATGAACTCAGAAAGAAATGAAGGCAGAAGCACAGATCACAGAAACAAATGAAGGCAGAAGCAAATGATTGAAAAAAATTTCATGAATCAGTTTGTAAACAGAAAAACAATACAGAATACGAAAACAAATTTCATGAATCATGTAAGCCTCATCAGGTGCTTTGCCTTGACTGCAGCAATATCATAGGGGAATGAGAATGGGAATGGTATAGGCATTAAGTTCAGCTGAGAGTAGTGCCAACAAACTAATAATAATGATATGTTTCCACTTTCCAGAAGTTGACAGCACTTGGAAAGTCAGTATAAGCATCTGTTGCGGTTAATTATAATAACATCATTTATATTTGTGTGGGCCAAAAGTGATGTTTTGAGACTCAAAGAATAGACATAAATAAGCATACTTATAATAACATCATTTATATTTGTGTGGGCCAAAAGCAATGTAAAAAGCCATCCAAGACAAACGTAATAAAAGGCTCTGTTGCATTAGTGTAATGACACTATATATTTCATGCATTTTGTATCTTATATACTATTGTATGTAATGAAAGTATGAAACACACGCCATTGGAAAAATATATATATTAAATACGCTAGTGTGTGAAATTTTAAATTGTAGTATGAAAATTAAAAATAATGAAATGTAAATTTGGAACATATCTATATCCTAAACTTACATAGGATACACTGGTTCAGTCGCTGCCTATATTTTCTTCCTTCTTTCTTCCACTGGACAGCAAGTAGTAATTGACTAATTGTAAAGACAATTAAAGTTCATACAACTGGGTATACTAAAGTCGACAAACTTGTTAAAGTAATATCATATGAAATCTTTCGATGATATATATATATATATATAAAACATTGCTTGATGGCCAAAAAATATTACTAAAAAAACAATGATATTCAACAAATTCTAAGAATATATCGTACACCAGAAACTTCATCATCAATCTAAACATTGCTGTCATATATCTTATCTTAAAGTGTGAAATTAAGGAACTAAAGCATTATTCTCAGCAAAAGCAAGCGAAAAAATGAATATATTTTCAATCAAACTCTTCATCGAAAATGATTATACTGATCACAGACAGAGTCACAGACCACAGGCGCAAGCTTTCAAGTAATTGAAATCTAAAAGGCTAAAAGTCTAAAACCAAGCACAGAGTTACACACCACAGAATCACAGACGCAATACTGGTAGTTGGCTCAGAGTCACAAACGCAATGAGAAATCGATCACAAAGTCACAAATGCAACCTTTCAAGTAAAAGAGCAAACCTGAGCGACGAACGGCGTGACGGCGTCACAGAGTCATCAGTGCCCACGACGACCCAGAGAGGGCAGCACCCACGGCGACGGCGTCACGGCGAAAATAGAGACACCTGACTAGTCACAGATGCCGAACTTGTCTCTGCCGTGAACGAAAAACAGAGACCCAGAGTGGTGCCGGCATCACGACAAACAGAGCATATCATTGGTAAAGGTTAAAGCTTTCCGGTTGCTACCTCAAGAAGGAAGGGGAAAAGGAAGGGCGATTGCAGATTATGGCCAATGCTGGATTCTTGATTTCATCTTCAATGGCGACGGAAACTGGAGAGTCGAGAGGGAGGGAGACGGACGTGGAGGTTTCAAAAAAACTCAAATGAAAAACAAATCAGAGTGAGACTGTCAGACGAAAGCGTCCGCGGGAAGAAAAGGAATGAGAATTTGAGGGAAATATTAAATAAAAAAAAAAGAAGCAAAACGGCATCGTTTTGAAGATGGAAAAAAATCAAAAAAATATATATATATATAACCCAACCCGGGGCAACCGTGACCCGGCCGGGTCACCCCGGTTTTCACCGGGTTAACGCTGGGTCGGCCGGGTCACCTTCTCCCGGTTTTCTAACCCCAAACCGGACCGGACTAATCACCGGTTCACCGGTTTCCAGTCCGAACCAGCCGGTCCGGTTTTAAATACAATGGTAAAACAACCATATAAAGTTTTATATACTTAAACTTCTTTTTCGGTCATTTTCCTCATAATATATGTGTATAGTAACTTGTTTTTTCATATGTTAAGCAACGGTTTTTCCGATTAAAATGTAAAAACTACTCCAAAACTCAAATTGCTTCAACTATTATTATTGAAGGGATAAACTAGAGTTATATGTTCTCACTTCATAACCCTTTTTGTTTTCCCAGTCTAGTGGCATTGTTTAGACAGTCACAGAAAAAGTATTTTGATTGTCTTTGAGATTTTTAACCAATAAACCAAATACTCTTTTGGTTGAAAATATAAGACATATTTAGAGAGTCAATCTTGATTCTAAATATAAAACATAATTTTCTTATTCGTCGATCTTTTATTTACTCCAATCGATACTCACTTAACAATAATCAAGAAGAAAAATGAATGAGGGAATTAATAGAGATGACTAGGCTGTATGGAGTCCTCTTGTCAAGGAAGATCAGAATGAACACTTAACAAGGGAACATAAATCTAGCAGAATGATCAGAAATTACAACATGAAAACTAGCAGCAAAAAGATTAACAAGGGAACATAAATCCAGCACAATGGCACTTATATAATAGAAGAGCTGAAAGAAGAGGGATACATTAACTTTCTCTTCAAGGCATTTAATCCAAAATAATGTTAGCCTGAGACAAGCAATATGAATCGGAGACAAGTCAGAGAAGACATAAACTAAACAATAAACAGCAATTAACATTTCTTCTCTTCACCTTTTTAATCCAGAAGGCTAAGAGTGGGATCTAATAATAGAATGTGCCAGAGAAACTCCATGGTGATGCCTGTATCAGACCCATAAATGCAATGATATCCGATAATATTCAATATCTTTCAAATAGATAAAAACCTGATTCATTTGGAAGAAGCTTACAGGTTGACACGTTGGATCCGTGGGCTTTAAAGGCTTTCATGGACAAAAGCCATAAATTAACAATCAAAAGTTTATGACTATAATTTCACAGTAAAGCACTGCGGACTACAGTGGTAAGAGCATATGCAGCTAGTCCAATAAGATGCTGAGAACCTCAACCCAAACCATCCTAGAAGCAAGGGAAATACAGCGACACCGGCAATTTCCCTGCAAGAAAACATATTTGCCTAAAATTAGAAATGCAATGAAATCACAACAGGTCAACCTGCTAACAAAATTATTTTCTATTATATGTCAAATTATATATTTCAAGGAGATGCAAGGATCCAAGCATCACATATTCAGATAGTTAACCTGACCTTCTCCGGAGCAGCCATCCTAAAGGACTTCGAACTAGGACAAAAAAAGAAAAGGAAGAAAGGATATCCATTCAATTTTACAAAAGAAACTAACATTAGGAAACCATTCAAGACATATTATTCACTAACAAACAGATTGTCGAAATAAATGTGTCAGACATATTGTTTGAACAAATTTCTCCGACATCATTTACTTCACTGAATGATCAAACAATTTTAGTAGGAAAGAAGCAAGAAATTGCTAGCCCTTAAAGGCAAAGTTCAACATTTACACAACTACTATAATATATATTAGGAATAGTGCATCCAGCCATATTTTATCATTTTACAACGCCACCACCAATCATTTCGTGAAGAAGTTTTCAGTCTTCTCATTCTCGCTATTCTTCAAAAGAGCTTCAAGAAGTGTTCCATGTGTTACCAAATCAGGGATGCATCCATTTGCTCTCATTAATGAAAACAAGGTCATAGTTTCATCGAACAAGTCATTTCTACAAAGCCCAAGGATCATAATGTTAATAGTGTGAGCAAAATGTCATGCAAAGCAGAATTATGGTATTGCTACTGACACAGAGTCCTTTTAATAAAGTGGTTAGGGTTATGATATTTGGTCGAAGACCCATCTTGAGAATCCTCCCCAATGTCGAGAAAGCAGAATTCATCTGAGCAATATTGCAGTAGCAATTGATCAAGATGTTCAGGGTAAATAAATCAGGTATGAATCCCTTGAACTCCGCTTGAACAAACCGTGATATCGCAATTCGATAGTTTCTAGTCTTGGCAATGGATCCTAAAATCTTATTAATTTGGAAGATGGAAGGTGGGGGATGCATATGGAGTAAGCGATTGAATGAAGCGACGGCGTCGTCGATGTTGAATGCATTTAAGGTTTCGGAATGAGTAAAGAACTTGGGATTTAGGGAATAATGGAAAGATGGAAGCATGAGAGATGAATGCGGAAGAAAGTAGGCAATTCTGGGAAATGCATACCTTAAAACTGGACGCAAACGGTGGAGATGATGCATGGCTAAGGAGATGAAGCACAAGCACGGCGAACTCCGACAGCTTCGAATCGATACGTCAATGCAGCGAGAGAAGAAGGAATCAAGGGTTTATTTTGGTAATTGAACGAAGCTCGTTAATGGTACCAACCAAACGGACCGCTTCTGATGTATCCAAAGTTCTGGATTGGGACTGAATACTAAACTGGTCCGCGGTTGGATCAAGTTCAGTGGATCAGATCGAGTCAAATCACAGTTAACCGTGATCAAACCCAGGAGAAATTAAAAATTTTAGAGTTATTAATATAAAATTCTAAAGAAAAATTAAAAAATCCATTTTTTTAAAATTACTTAATTGGACCGATTTCTTGGCCAGTTTGCCAGTTCTTGGGCCAGAACGGCCAATTCGATCCGAGTTTCAAAACATTGGATGTATCTTAAATCTTATTGTTATTCGTTTGATCCAATCTTGAGACTTCTATACATTCTTTCATTTCCAAGAGACAAATGGATCCGAGAAAATCAAATAGTGATAATTTTAAAATTATCATATTTTGTTGAAGGCAATTCTCTTCAAATGAATTTTTTTATATTATGGGTTTAGTGTACTTTTAAGTAAAACTACCATATTAATTTGGGTTAAGGTGCAACTTTGACACGGAAGTAATTACTAAAAAGTATGGGGTATCTGAAAATTTTACGAGGAGCAATTTTGCTCCAAATGTACTTAAAAATGAACAAATTTTCATTTATCGTTAAAAAGTTGATGTTGAATTTTAACATGTAAAGGTTTCTCCAAAAAAATGTAGAAGAGGTCTCTAAAAATACTAAAATTAGTGGAAACTTGATATGAAGATATCATTAATTATATCTGTAATGCCCCAAAATGTGATTAAGGGCTAATGACTCCAAAAATGAATGTAATTATTGTTAAACAAACACTTTTGGAGAATACGATGTGTATTACAGTTTGAATGTGTTACAATCAGTGTCTAAACCATGTATTTGAGCTCAATTGTGGAATTAGCACCTAAATTGAAGAAAATAGAGTGGATGGCGCATGGAAGTGTTATTTGGGGTTAAAGAATGTGTTAAGTGGTGATTCGATAAGAATTGCTATAGTCAGGGGTGAAGTGGGAAAAAGAAAAGTTACCGACCAAATAGTTAGCAACCGAAGAAGGAACTCATTAGTAGCATAAGAGATTAAGAGGTGTGACAAATGCTTATGTGATATAGAAAGAATCATCCTATGCTTGCATGTGCATGGAAGAAATGGTGAGATGTGGACACTTGGCACAATCTTGTGGAGTCAAAAGGTCCAACATGAATTTTTTAATTCAATTTCTCTTCTCTCCCACTTTCATAGTCGGCTAAATGGGCAACTGAAGGGCTAAAATTCTGCATCATCCTCTTCATCTCATTTTCTCTCTCCTAAGACTCCATTTTCGTCCCAACCAAAGAAGAAAGAAAAAAAGAAAAGGTGAGCTGTTCACCCTAGAGATGACCTTGTATGTTCAAATGCTATTCTTTAATGTTGTTCATGTTGATGAGAACTTCATCTCTATGGTTTTAGATTTTTGAAAGAAGGTGTTTGAAAGCTTGTGAAAAGTTGAAAGTGGTGGAATCAAGAACCTAGCTTGAGGAAGTGAAAGAGGTGAGAAATAGCTTCCTTTTGGTATATTCATTGTGCTCATTAGTTGAACTTTGAAATTTCTGGATTTTAGCCCTAATTTTCGTGTCATTAGGGTCTTGTGTATTGCATGGTGTTTTAATAGTGGAATAGGTGTCTTGTTGTATGGTTTGAATAATGAATTTGGTTTAGATTAGTTTGGATCATTGAATGGAAAGTTGGCAATTTGGTGGTTTGTGTTGCAATGTGGTCAAAACAGAACATATGTGGATGTGATGTGAATTTGGATGTTTTAGTAATCCCAATGGTTTCCTTGTGAAAAATTGTGTGGGAATATATTTGGTTGTTGATTTTAGAGCCATTGGACACATTGGTTGAAAATTGGAAATTCTGTCAAGTGTAAACTCTGTGCAAGGCAGTCGGTTTGCATGGCGGTTTTGAATGAGTAAATGGTGTCTAAAAATTTTGAAATTTTCTAGTATAATAGTACACATGCCAAGCTTCAAAATGGATACATAATAGGGTTAAGGTGCAGATTTAACAACAAGCTTTTACTTAAGGAGCATCTGGCACAAATATCTTTTAAATGGTGCTAAAATATACATAGTGAATTTAAAATGGTGCAAAAATAACAACGCTGTTAAGTGAGGAAAAACATCCGTTATTTTTTTTATGTGGGCCCCATGAAGTCGATGAAATTTTCTCCCTCTTTCCACGTCATCTCTCCTACCCTCATCTTCTCATCCTCCCCCCTCTCTCTCTCGGAGTACGCTAATTCATTGCTAGCTAGAGATAGAAATAGAATTTTTATAGCTTGTATTTTTTTATATTGCAAATTACTTGGCAGCAGTCTCCTTCGTGATTTTGACGAATGTCATTTATAGCTCTTGATATGATTTTAGTATTTTATATTCTTTATAAATATTTTTTTTGCCAATTATATGCTTAATAAATAAATAACACATATATATTGATTATTTGCGAATTGTTACTCTCATTTCCTTAACTGTTTACTTACACTTGATGCTTCTCTCTCAACGGTGGTGGTTGTGATACATTGGAATCCCCTCGATGGGTCTTAGTCAGACGTCCGATGGCGATGGATTCATGTGGTTGAAGTGAGAAGCTGTGGTGGGGTTGTGATTTTGGGGATGATAATAATGAGGAGGAGGAAGTTGATTTATGCAGAAATTGGCGGCTTGAAAGAAATCACGAGCTTGAGTTGCCAAAGAAGAAGAAGAATTAGGAAAGATGTTGCAGAAATAGAAACTCATTCTTTTTTTGATCTTTTGCTTTTTTTTCAGAGTTTTTCTTTGGCAGCCAATAAAAGAATCTGGAAAGCTATGTAGGAATGTAGCGAAAGAGAGTGAAGAATGGGGAGACAGAATCTGGAGAAAGTAGCAGAGAGGGGCGGTGGTCTATTTTGTTTTTGTCGAGAGTATATGTCAAAAAATGACAGTTGCTACAGGGAACAAACAAGTGAAAAAGAAGAAGAGCAAGAGAAAATGATTTTTATAATTAATTATGTTGTCCATTTCTGGTTTGGCCTATGTAATCTAATTCGGCCTTGGTTTTGAATTTGAATTTGTTCTGGGGCGCCAGATTCCACATATTCATATCTGGATTGGAATTAAAAATTTTTCCTTCTCAAGGTCCATGTTTGCATCGCTGCCTTCAGATTGCTCCCATTTGCAGATTCTATGCTTCTTCAAGGTAGTGAAATCACGCCTTTTCATTAAGGAGGGGGTGAGTGGCCGGTAGTGTCAAGTTAAGTGAGAGAGAATGAGAAGGGGAAGGGTGCGATAAGAAGATGGGAGGAAGAGAGATGATGTGGAAAGAGGGAGAAAATTTCACTGACTTCATGGGGCCCACGTATAAAAAATAATGGACATTTTACATCGATTAATAGCGTTGTTATTTTTTCACCATTTTAAATTCACTATGTGTATTTTAGCACCCTTTAAAAGATATTTGTACCGGATGCTCCTCGAGTAAAAGCTTGTTGTTAAATATACACCTTAACCCTATATAATATGTGTCATTTTGATGTGTGTGCTGGAAGTTATGTATTTCCAATGTTTGGGGTTGAAACTGAAAGCTATTATGGAGCAGTAAGGGATTTCGTGTAATTTTGTATTTTTGTGGTTATAAACAGTAGTTATTCATATTTTTTCTGTATAGATAACTTCAATAGCTTTCCATAGAACTTGAGATCACCTCATTTCGATTTTTATAGAATTAGTTATGATTTTTCGAAGTTCAGCCAAGAAATAAAATTTTTTTGGCCGTAGCCAGAAGATTGTTGGCTGCAGCCACAAACTTTATGACCTCTTTTTGGCCGTAGCTAGAAGACTCTTGGCTGCAACCAAAAACTCTCTGAGCTGTTTTTGGCCGCAGCCAAAGATTGCTTGGTCGCGGCCAACCCCCAAAAATCAATATTTTCACTTTTGAAAGGCAGTATTTGCTATATTATTTGCCAAATCTTTTAGGCTTTCGTTGAGCTTGTCATAGCCACCTAAGGGACTCAAATGATAATCAACCTTAAATGTTTTAAAGTTAAGGAATTGGAAAAGGAATGACACTATATCCTTCATTTTGGTTGATAGGATTCAATGTTTGCCCTGAACATGAGCAATATGTGCCAAAGCACACCAAAAAATAATAAGGTAGTGATACTTTCTCTTATACTATATGCTATGCATTCTATGTTTGTCATATCATTAAATTGTGTATTATGAATGCTACGAAGTTTGCTGCTGTGAAAACTATGTAAAAGCCGTGAAGCCTATGTGTAAGCCATGATGGCTATGTGTAAACCATGATGGCTATATGTATTCCATGAAGGCAATGTGTATGCAGCGAGAACAATGTGTAAGTCGTGAAGGCTATGTGTATCACAGCGTGAGCAGTCGTGGATGTGATGCAAGTCACACCTACCCCCTGCCGTTGTAAATGTGTAAATCGTGAAGGCTATGTGTATGCTGTAAAGATTATGTGTATGATGCTGCTGTTTGGTGATTTACTTGTATGTTATGTGATCATATGTTGTATGAGTGATTTGTTACTACTAGGATTCTCTTGAATCTCATTCTTTCCATTGACTAACCTATAGCCAGGGCAAGCGGCTTGAAGGAGAAACAACCAACCAAGGGCAGCTAGTTTTCTTTAGTTTGATAGATGATTGTCATATTTTGATTGTGATTACTGTAAATTTTGTAAATGTTATTTTGGATGAAGATATGTAATCCCTTGAAAGGGAAACTATAAGGGGCGAATATGCCCCGTAAAACCTTTAGTTAATATATGAAAACCCGGGGGTTGCCAGGAATTTTGGTTTACACTCTGATATGTATGAATGCAAATTAAATGCACTGGTTAATTATATTTGAAATATGAGTATGAGACCGGATCGAACAGGTTTTGAAAGAAATTTTGAAAACCCACTTTATTTCAGGGCGGGTCCTTGTCTTAAAGCGGGAACTTAAACAGATTTTGTATTAATCATCGATCTCTAATTTAACTTAATTATGCATTTTTGAATTATAATTACGGATTATAAGGTAAGGGATTACAATATCACTAGATTATCGTTAATTAATTAATATGTAACTCATTTATCAAATTTGGATTCTCTTCACTAATTTTTCCTCTTAATATTTACCATACTATATAATAATCAATTTTCTAAATAATTATAATTATAATGTGTTCATATTTTTGTGTGTTAATTTGCTTGTGTGTCCAGGTGTGATGATCATAGAGCAACATGTGATGTGGTATTTGTGCTAACCATTTTTATTTACTTCCCCTAGTCTTTAATATAAGATCCACCTTATAGTTCAATTTTTTTCATTAAAATGGGTTTTATATCATGGATCGAAGAGAGAAATATATTTGACATTTTAGAGAAAAAAAACTCTCTATATATAAAATATAGGGAAAATGACATAAAAACAACCTCAAAAATACAAAAGTTGTTAACAGCAGAAGAAATATAAAAAATAGCTATGCAAAAATTATGAATGACATGAAAGAGGGTTTGTTATTTGATAAATAAAAGTTGTTAATAGCTAATAATATGTAGCGAATAGAAATACAAAAATTGTGAACGACATGAAAAGTGGATTTGTTACATGGTAAACAAAATTTTTTAATAACTAATTAAATGTAGTGAATATCAATACAAAACTTATATATGAATGATCTGAAATAGTCTGCAACTCCGCTACCAACACACTATATAGATGCTTGCATCTTTTGAATGAAGGAGTGGAAAATAGGCCATTGCCTACATTCCATTATGGAATTTCGATAGCGGAGATTCAGGCTATTGGTGCAGGTGTACAAGTGTGTAAATTCTAGGATTGAAGAAAGTAAATGTGTACTCTGATTCTATCAAGGCCCTACAATTATTGCTGATGGATTTTGAGTTGTATCACCCTCGAAGGGAAGAGATCAATGAGGTTCGGTTAGTAATATTCTCTAGCTAGGATCTTGAGATTATTCATCCTCACAAGGAATCACTGCAATGTATGGATTATTTAGCCAAAATAGCTCAAGAAGCAAACAACGAGCTGACCATAATTTTGAATTCTACCAGCATTTTGTTTGAATCAAATCTTAGTTGGTATAAGTTGAGATTTGAGCAGTCCTTATGTTCTGCTGGGTTGTAAGGTTATAGTGCTTATGTAATTCATAAGATTAGTGCTTGCTAGTTGTATTAAGAATAAAAGTCGTGATTGACTTGAGAGAGTGGCCTTGTTATTTGTTAAATAAAAGTTGTTAATAGCAAATTAAATGTAGTGAATAGCAATATAAAATATGTGAATGGGTTGAAATCAAAACTAAGAAATTAATTTGTATAATTTTTTTGTATTATACTAAATGATAATCATTTGCTCAAAGCATACCTATATTTTATTATTTTTATTATACAAATGGTGGGGGGATCAATCCTCACATTCACCACTTTGCCGGAAAAGGAAAAGGGGGAAAAACCTTCAAAACTTAAATTTCTTCAACTTTACTTCATAACCCTTTTTGTTTCCCCAGTCTAGTGCGTGGCAATGTTCACAAAAAGTCACAAAGATAGTTTTTTGATTGTCTTCAAGACTTTTAATCAATAAGTCAAATATATTTCTCTAAATTAATCTTTCCTAAAAGTTTATTAACTAACATTTATCAAATTATATTTATTTTCCCATATATAATATTTTTTAGGGAAAATCCCATATAAATACCATTTCAATTGTCAAAACCCACAAAAGTTTCTTATAACTTGAAAAAGACAAATAGGTGATCAATGATCAATCTGGGTTACTGAAGTTTAAGATTAAAGACCAAAATGCCCCTCAACTCATTTACTCACACTCACCTCTAGAAAATTGAATCACTCCCTATTGTTCCTTTCAGTTCTATTGCAGAAGGGCTCCAGAAAACTGAATCACTCCTCTATCGTTCCTTTCAGTTCTGTCACATAAGGGTTTTCTATCGTTCCTTTTGGTTCTGTCGGAGAGGGGCTCCAGAAAACTGAATCACTTATTTGTCCTTCCTCACTCGTTTCGGTTTTGTCGTAGAAGGGTTCCAGAAAATTGAACACTCCTTTCGGTTCTCTACTAGAAGGGTTTCATTTGCTAGCAAGGCTCGTCGTCGTCCCCAAATCCGAAACAATTATTTTTTAAGAATTCATCATTGTTGTAAAGAGCTCAAAACCTGCTTTCTAACTTAGTAAGCAAGCACTACATTTTGGTGTGACGTAGTAAAGTTTTTATTTTGGTAACCGAGTTTGTATATTACTTCACAGCATTAGCCTTTTGTGATGTATTGTTACTGTGTATGTAAATTTAGTAAAGCTATAGTCCATTTATTCCCAAAGTTTGATAATATGCATTGTTGTTGCACAGGAAGCAAGTAAATCAAGAAATATTCACTACTACAAAAAGATTGAAAGGTGGCGCATATTTTGTGGCACTTCTTTAAAGAAGTGCCACAACTGCCCTTTTTTTTTAATTTTTTTTTTAATTTTTGGGACCAGCTGTGGCGCCTGGTCCACCAGGCGCCACAGCTGGTGGGGACAATTGTGGCGCCTGGCAAGGCAGGCGCCACAATTGGCCAGCTGTGGCGCCTGGTGGACCAGGCGCCACAGCTGGTCACATCCAAAGGTGGCGCCTGCCTTGCCAGGCGCCACAATTGGGTCCTAAA
Source organism: Inga leiocalycina (assembly GCA_963242795.1). Lineage (NCBI taxonomy): Eukaryota > Viridiplantae > Streptophyta > Magnoliopsida > Fabales > Fabaceae > Inga > Inga leiocalycina. Next base: position 80,265,543 of record OY725320.1, on the reverse strand, counting down.
AAAAATTAAATAGAAAAAAAAAGGGGCAGCTGTGGCACTTCTTTAACGAAGTGCCACAATTGGCTGAATAATGAATTTTTTCAACTCTCCCGCCAATCAGATTTCCCTCCTTTAACTTTACTTTTTATCTTTTCCCTCCCTTTTTCCTTTTTATTCCCTCTTCCTTAGCTCATGTTGATGCCTCTCCCCCGTAAAAGATATCACTTTCTCTTGCACAACAAAAACACACACTCGTCTTCTTCATTAAATTCTCTTGTCCCTTTTTCCATTTTGTTTCGTCTGTCCCCACTTTTGTTCCTAGTTGTTCCCTTTTCTTCATACTCTCTGTCTCTCTTCCTCTTTTGAACCCCACTACAGTTGATCCCTACTCCACTCCACAGCTCACATTTGCTCATCCTCGTCACTCAAGCTAGCGTCACCAACGTAAGAAGAAGATTGTTTCATTCTAGCTTGCTTTGTTTAAATTTTTTTAGTAATCTTTTAATTTACTTAATCAGTTGTTGATGTACTGTGTTCACATATCAAGTTCTTGTATTGTGATATTTTTTATGTTAGCTTTGGAGAGTATTAATGTAAGAACATTATTGTTGAGGAAATGACAATAAATATATTGTTGTGTAAGAAAATTATTGTTGAGGAACTTGAATTTTAAATGTGAAAATTATATATATATATATATATATATAATAGGTTGAAATATAAAATAGAAAGATTGAAAATTTGAGAGATGATAAACATGAAAGCAACTCATTATAAAATAAAGCTTCACAATCAGGAAGCAAAAAAAAGGGCCACAGGAAAGAAAAGAAAAAGAAAACGCAAAAAAAAAAAGGCCTTCTGTGGCGCCTGGTCAGCCAGGCGCCACAGGAGGCATCCCTCCTGTGGCGCCTGGCTGACCAGGCGCCACAGGAAGGTAGCCTCCTGTGGCGCCTGGTTGGTCAGGTGCCACAGGAGGCTATTTAAAAAAAAAAAAAATTAAACAGCTGTGGCGCTTCCAAGCGCCACAGCTTTTTTAAGTAGCGTTAAGATAGGTGGCATTTCGCAAGCGCCACAGCCAATGCAATTATAAGCGCCACAGATTTGGTTTTTTGTAGTAGTGATTGTGTGTTAAGTGTTGGCCCAAAAGGGGTGGCCTCTGACAGGTTGAATAATAGGAATACAAGGTTTTTAACGCTTTAGCGAGAATGGTACTGGGAATGACAAATTAGTTCAACCAAATATTATGTGTGGATTGGCCAAAAGGGGTAGCCTCCGACAGGTTCAATAATGGGAATGACAAGGTGTTTAATGGTTATGACGAGAATGGTAATGGGAATGACAAGTTTCATAATGGTTCTAAACTTTATGTGAGCAAGTGTTTGCCCAAAGGAGGGGATGCTGACAAATTCACTAATGGAATCAACAAAGTCTTTAATGGTTTTGACGAGAATGGTAATAGGAATGACAAGTTTCATAATGGTTCCAAACTTTATATGGCCAAGTGTTTGCCCAGAGGGTGGAACGCTGACAAATTCACCGATAGAATTAACAAAGTCTTTAATGGTTTTAACGAGAATGGTAATGGTAATGACAAGTTTCATAATAGTTCCAAACTTTATGTGGCCAAGTATTTGCCCAGAGGGGGGGACGTTGACAAATTCACTAATGGAATTAACAAAATCTTTAATGGTTTTGATAAGAATGGGAATGTGAATGACAAGTTTCATAATTGTTTTAAACTTTATGTGGCCAAGTGTTTGCCCGGAGGGGGGGCGCTGACAAATTCACTAATGGAATTAACAAAGTCTTTAATGGTTTTGACGAGAATGGTAATGAGAATGGCAAGTTTTATAATGGTAAAGACAAGTTATGATGACATTGACAAAAACCACCAATGTTTATTACAGCAAATACCAAGTAAAGGGTTCAAATGACAATTTAACATTACTCATTTCATCTACACCCAATGCATACAAGCCATGAACCCAGAAGAAGGAGTTCCTTCAACTAAAATTAAATGGTTGGAATCTGTCACCTTTAACAACTGTTTCAATGGAAATGACAAGTGTAACACCCCAAATTTTATATTCACCAAATATATTATAATTATTTGGGAAATTCAATAAAATGGTGAATATTCATAAATTTGGAATTTATGAATTTCATAAATGTTCAATTTCATGGAAATTGGGAAAAAATAATTATGGAATTAATTTGGATAATTTAAAAAGCCCAATATTAATGTCAAAAAATGAAGGAATATTAGAGAAAATATTTAGTCCAAAAATAGATGGAAATTGGCCAAAGAAAAATAAGAGAAGAAATTGGATTAGAAAGATAATGGCAGAATCGTAATTTTGCCAAAATAGCACAAAATAAATTATTTTCCAATTAATTTAAGTTAATTTCAATTAATTAAGGAAAATAACGGTTAAAAATATATTTAGAAATTTTTTTCAATTTAATATGAATTTTTGAAAAATTTAAGCAAAAAGTGCAATTTTGACCAAAATTGAGACTTTACGTGTATACGTAACCGGAACAAGTTGTGAAGCCAATTGAGACCATAGGGAGAGACCCCTAGGTGTCTCCTACACATTGCAAGAGGAAGGAAATATTGGTTAGGCTTAATGAGTTTAGTTACATGTACATAAAGTTTATGTACATAAAATTGATTTTGGAATTTTTGTAAATTCCATAAATCATTAAAAAATCATATAATATAATAAAAAAAACTTTACCATAATCTTCCTCATCTCATTGCCCAACCAGATCTGAACTATTGAGTGAAAGGGTGAAATTCTAGAGAGAGAAAAAGAAGAAAAACTTGCAAAGGTAAGTGATTTCTTCGGTAAATCGGTTCCTAATACGTATAATTCCGTTCCCAAGCTACTCTACTATGTTATTCAAGGTTTGGAAAGCTCAAATTTGGTGTTCTAAAGGTTAGGGTTTCAGCCATTTTTGGGAGAAGCTTGTGGGAACTTGAGGTAACTTCCAAACCTTCGTATATTAACTATTCTGGCTGTTGTGGGCAATTTAATCGGTGAAATTTCGTCAGATTGCTATTGGTTTTAAATTTTGGAAAAGTGTGTGCCTAAGGGTTATGCTATCCAATTTTAGTTCAAATGGTTGTTATAACTCAATTAAATGGTTAATAAAGTGATTAGGAGTAGAAAGGAATGCGTTTACAGAGCCGAAATCACAAAATATCGATTTTGCCCAGAGGACTCCATTATTTCAGCCAGGGATGTTTGAGGGCCTTAGAGTTGGATTTTTAATGATTTGATGATTCCATTGGATTCAGTGGCCAAAAATAGGTGGGGTTACAGTTGGGCACTTTTTCGGAAAAGGCCAAAAAAGTATAATTACGGAAACGCCCCTATAACCCTAAAAGTAGGGCTGCCAAGGGCAATTTCATAATTTGACATTGAATTTGATAAATTTGAACCCGGAAATGGATTTCTTGGACGAAAATACGTCAAGATAGCCTTAGTTAAAAATTTGGAAAAACGTGCCATCGGGCTGGATGCGGTGGGGCCGGGCCGGGGTCCCGGGGGCATTTTGGTAAATTTTCTCCATAGGCTAATATAACCGCAAGAAACACTATGGAAGAGTGTAAAATGATACTTGGATAGGTTATGACCTATTTTTTGTACATTTAATATTTTAGGGCCGAATCGAGAGCCGAAAGTCGACACGTTTCACGAGGCACACAAAAAGGGGTCGACAGAACTTCGAGGTAGGGACATTATCCTTCATACATCATGCCATAGTTTTATGATTGTGTGGATGTCATTGTTTGTAAATGCGCTTTATTAATCAACATGTTTTGCCCAGAGAGGGGCCAGTAGTGCTAGAGGCACTTACACTGGAGTTGGCGGAAGACCAACCGGTGTAGATTAGTGGGGTTGGGCCTTACTCATGTATACATGCAGATGATATGTTTATATTGTTCATTAATTGGTACATACATGACATATATCATATTTACTTTTCGCATTTTCTTTGAACGATAGCATGTTTCTACTGGGATTCTTCATAATCTCACCCCTTTTTCTAAACCAAGCATCTCAGCCGGCGCCAGTGGATCAAAAGGCAAGAATGTAGACTAAGGGAAGTGACTGGCATGTGCCTCGAGGCAAATACAAAGTTCGTGGTTATAGATAGTCTATGTCTAAAATACTTTTTGATATTTTGGTAATAGTGGTGTATATTGTCTCATTCTGTGTGGTTGACTTTGGGCTATAAAGAAATATTTTTATCAATATATATGTACTCTTCTGTATGCCTGTGGAACTTGGTCTCTATTACTCTATGTATATCGAAATGAAAACGGGTGTTAACATTTTTGGTATCAGAGCCCATAAGCGGTTTTGGCAGAGCTTAATAAGCGGTTCTGGCATTATCAGAATAGTATACTGATATGTTTTTGTTTGCATGACGACAGGGAAATAGTGAGTTATGGAGATGATACAACCAGAAGGAGGCGGTAGAGGCCGAGGTAGAGGTCGAGGCCAAGGGCGTGGTAGACATGGTACCAACGAGGGAGAACCAAGGCCTGACCCTATTCAGCAGTGAATCTTGGATTTATTGGAACAACAACAACAAACCATGAATGAGATAAAAGTTGACCTCCAAGGGGTGTAGTAGAGGCAGGATCACCTGGAGAATCGCATGGATGAGTTCATGTGGGGGAATTACAAAGAAATCCATGAAGAACCTCCACTAGCAAATCTACCATCAGAGCCTGAGGTGGATATCCAAGCTTGGCTGAGTAGATTTAGTAAACAGCAGTCACCTATGTTCAAAGGGAAATTTGATCCTCAATAAGCAGAAGACTGGTTAGATCGTTTGGACAAGATCTTTGATATGTTGTAATGTCCAGATGAGGTGAAAGCTCGGTTAGCCATATACAAGCTGGAAGGTGATGCTGATCGCTGGTGGAAAGGAATGGACCTCATCCTGAAGGGGAAGAATGCTCCAATCACATGGGAATTATTCCAAGAGGAATTTAACAAGAAGTACTTTCCTCCGACTATTAAGAGAGAGAAAGAGAAAGAGTTCCTCAGCATCAAGCAGCACGATTGGGAGAGTTTTGATGACTATCTGGCCCGGTATATCCGACTATCACGCTACTCATCATATGCCAAGCTGAACGATAATGATGAGTGAAATTCAGATATGATCATAGAGGGGCTGAGACCTGAGTTCAAGGAGAGGCTAATCTCCCAACACTTCATCGAATTTAGCAAAGAGGCAGAGGAATGCCGATACATCGAGAAGCATCTGACAAGTTGGTTAACACAGACTGGGAATCGTAGTAGTTCCGAGAGCGGTAGCTTCGCGCAAAAGCGAAAGGGTCAGAGTGGATATTCCGGAGGGGATCCTAAGAGGCCAAATCAATCTGGGGGCCGAGGAGGCCAGAGTTCTTCTGGAAGCAGGACTTGTTGGCGCTGCCAGAAGCCAATTCACCCTGGTATATCTTGCAGCGGAATTCTGTTTAGGCTAGACCCGAGTAGACTACCTATCTGTTTTGTGTGCAACAAGCCGGGACATATAGCCAGGGATTGTCCATAAAAGCAGCAGCAACAGGAGACGAGACCCATAGCTTCTGGCAAGGTCTATACACTGACACAGGAAGAAGCCAGGAAGTCTCCGGAGTTGATTCAAGGTATGATTTCTTTGAACAGCAGTTTAGTATATGTTATGTATGATTTTGGTGCAAGCCATTCATTCATTACATACAACTGCGTGAGATGATTATGTTTATCGATGCATAAATCCCCATACAATTTAGTTGTATCTACACTTAAGGGCATTCGAATTGTAATGGCCAAAGTTTATTTAAATTGCGTGGTAAATGCTGAGGGGCACAAATCAACTGTAGTTAGGGAAGTGGAGTTCTTGATTGATTTGAGGCCTGGAGCAAGTCCAATTTCTAAAACCCTATATCGTATTGTACCAAGCGAGATAGCAGAGCTAAAGAAGTAGATCGAGGAATTACCTGAGGAAGGGTTCATACGACCTAGCATGTCACCCTGGAGTGCTCCAGTGCTCTTCATAAAGAAGAAAGACAGAAGCTTGCATCTCTGTATCGATTACCGAGAGCTAAACAAGGTGACCGTTAAGAACAAGTATCTGTTCCTTAGAATTGACGATTTGCTCGATCAAATGTCTGGTTCTCGTGTATTGTCAAAGATCAACTTGCGATCGGGATACCATCAGTGAGGGTAAAAGCAGAGGATGTAGCAAAGATTACTTCCAGAACCAGATATGGGCATTACAAGTTCCTAGTGATGCCATTCAGGTTTACCAATGCGCCTGTTGTGTTCATGGACTACATGAATTGAATCTCTAGTCCATACTTGGATCAGTTCATTGTAGTCTTCATTGATGATGTACTGATACACTCACGGAGTAAGGCTGAATGCGAAAAGCATCTGAAAACTATGTTAAACGTATTATGGGATAGGCAATATGCCAATTTGAGCAAGTGGGAATTATGGCTTGCAGAGGTAAGATTTATGGGCCACGTAGTCGCTCAATAAGGGATCCTGGTAGACCCTGGTAAAGTGGAAGCAGTATTGAACTGAGAAGGCCAGAAACTGTGGTTGTGATACGCAGTGTTCTGAGTCCAGTTGATTATTATGAGTAGCTCGATAATAGTAGCCTTGTTCAGGACCGCAATCTTATGCCCTCAGGGTCGTGTGTTTGAGGCTACGGGAGGCAAAAGAAATGCAGTTGAGTTGGAGGGGCCGCAGATATCCTGGTAAGTCCACACTCGTAGTCTGCTCGTAGTCCTTGGATTGGGGAAGTGCGGGGTGTGACAATAAAAAGGATGAGATATTTATGTCGAAATTTCCCAGAACTCAATATTATGCATGGGATGATGATTGTAAGAGGAGCTTCAAAGAGCTGAAACAAAAAATGTATTAAAGTACCAATATTGATAATCCCAGATCTATAGTGGGCCATCGTTGTCTTCACTAATGCCAAATGGCATGGATTGGGAAGGGAATTGAGTCCTAGATGCAAGCAGGAATAGATTGAGATGAGAATTGATGCAAGCCGAGTAAGAGCGTATGCATTATGTCAATTGAAGCTTTAGGAATTGAACTATCCCATCCATAATCTTGAGTAGATGGTAATAAAGTTTGCTTTGGAATCTGGAAATGTTGCCTTCATAGCGTAGTTGTGGAATTGTATTGTGACCATAAAGATTGGAAGTTCTGAATGGAAAGGGCTACCTACGGTGAAATCTGAACGGAGAGGGCTACCTAAAGAAAGTTCTGACCGGAGGGGGGCTGACCAGGTGTATGGGCACCTGTGTGAAGCACTGAGTACAGAACCCTAGAGTGCAGCCACCGTGACGATAAACCCTAGAGTGCAGCTATCGTGACGACTAACCCTAAAGTGCAGTTGCCGTAACATTGAATTGTAGAATAGAGCTATAGGAGCGTTAGCTCTCAAAGATGGTGCATTGTAATGAGTTCCATATTAAATGGGCATTTTTTATAAGAGTTTATATGGCATAGAAAATTGGGCCAAAGTCTGGCATAGAGAAACACGGATTTTAGGTGCAGTCAGGTATTATGGAGATTCCTGTGGGACTCCTATTTAATCATCCTAATATATTGATGCACAAAAGAGGAGATAAACCTCAAAGTGAGTACCACATCGCTTTGCCACCGAATCTGAGCAGGCTACATGATGTTGTCCATGTTTCCCAACTGAAAAAGTATTAACCTGATCCAGAACATGTAATAGAGTATGAAGATATAGAAATGCGCGATGACTTGACTTACGAAGTCACACCTGACCGAATCATCGATCGGCAGGAGATGCATCTCAGGAATAACAGCATTCCATTCATCAAGATTGTCTGGAAAGGGTTATCACCTAGAGAAGCTACATGGGAAATAGAGGAAAGTGTAAAAAATGTTACCTGGAATTTTTGGCGGAATAAGTGTAGCAAATTTTGAGGACGAAATTTGTTTAAGTGGGGGAGAACTATAACACCCCAAATTTTATATTCACCAAATATATTCTAATTATTTGGGAAATTTAATAAAATGGTGAATATTCATGAATTTGGAATTTATGAATTTCATAAATGTTCAATTTCATGGAAATTGGGCAAAAATAATTATGGAATTAATTTGGGTAATTTAAAAAGCCCAATATTAAGGTCAAAAAATGAATGAATATTAGAGAAAATATTTGGTCCAAAAATAGATGGAAATTGGCCAAAGAAAAATAAGAGAAGAAATTGGATTAGAAAGATAATGGCAAAATCGTAATTTTGCCAAAATAGCACATAATAAATTATTTTCTAATTAATTTAAGTTAATTTCAATTAATTAAGGAAAATAAAGGTTAAAAATATATTTAGAAAATTTTGGTCAATTTAATATGAATTTATGGAAAATTTGAGCAAAAAGTGCAATTTTGACCAAAATTGAAACTTTACGTGTATACGTAACCGGAACAAGTTGTGAAACCAATTGAGACCATAGAGAGGGACCCCTTGGTGTCTCCTACACATTGCAATAGGAATAAAATATTGGTTAGGCTTAATGAGCTTAGTTACATATACATAGGGTTTATATACATAAAATTGATTTTGGAATTTTTGGAAATTCCATAAATCAATAAAAAATATATATAATATAATAAAAAACACTTTACCATCATCTTCCTCAGCTCATTTTCGTGCCCAACCAGATCTGAACTAGTGATAGAAAGGGTGAAATTCTAGAGAGAGAAAAAGAAGAAAAACTTGCAAAGATAAGTGATTTCTTCGGTAAATCGGTTCTTAATACGTATAATTCCATTCCTAAGCTACTCTACTATGTTATTCAAGGTTTGGAAAGCTAAAATTTGGTGTTATAAAGGTTAGGTTTTCAGCCATTTTTGGGAAAAGCTTGTGGGAGCTTGAGGTAACTTCCAAACCTTCGTATATTAACTATTCTGGCTGTTGTGGGCAATTTAATCGGTGAAATTTCGCCGGATTGCTATTGGTTTTAAATTTTGGAAAAGTGTGTGCCTAAGGGTTATGCTGCCCAATTTTAGTTCAAATGGTTGTTATAACTCAATTAAACGGTTAATAAAGTGATTAGGAGTAGAAAGGAACGCGTTTACGGAGCCAAAATCACAAAACATCGATTTTGCCCGGAGGACTCCATTATTTCTGCCAGGGATGTTTGAGGGCCTTAAGAGTTGGATTTTTAATGATTTGATGATTTCATTGGATTCAGTGGCCAAAAATAAGTGGGGTTACAGTTGGGCACTTTTTCGGAAAAGGCCAAGAAAGCATAATTACGAAAACGCCCCTAAAACCCTATAAGTAGGGCTGCCAAGGGCAATTTCATAATTTGACATTGAATTTGATAATTTTAAGCCCTGAAATGGATTCCTTGGACGAAAATACGTCAGGATAGCCCTAGTTAAAAATTTGGAAAAACGTGCCATTGGGCTGGATACGGTGGGGCCGGGCTGAGGTCCCGGAGGCATTTTGGTAAATTTTCTCCATAGGCTAATATAACCGCAAGAAACACTATGGAAGAGTCTAAAATGATACTTGGATAGGTTATGACCTATTTCTTGTACATTTAATATTTTAGGGCCGAATCGGGAGCCTAAAGTCGACATGTTTCACGAGGCACACAAAAAGGGGTCTACAGAACTTCGAGGTAGGGACATTATCCTTCATACATCATGCCATAGTTTTATGATTGTGTGGATGCCATTGTTTGTAAATGCGCTTTATTAATCAACATGTTTTGCCCAGAGAGGGGCCAGTAGTGCTAGAGGCATTTACACTGGAGTTGGCGGAAGACCAACCGGTGCAGATTAGTGGGGTCGGGCCCTACTCATGTATACATGCAGATGATATATTTATATTTTTCATTAATTAGTGCATACATGGCATATATCATATTTATTTTTCGCATTTTCTATGAACAATAGCATTTTTCTATTGGGATTCTTCATAATCTCACCCCTTTTTCTAAACCAAACATCTCAGCCGGCGCTAGTGGATCAAAAGGCAAGAATGTAGACTAAGGGAAGTGACTGGCACGTGCCTCGAGGCAAATACAAAGTTCGTGGTTATAGATAGTCTATGTCTAAAATACTTTTCGATAATTTGGTAATAGTGGTGTATATTGTCGCATTTTGTATGGTTGACTTTGCGCTGTAAACAAATACTTTTATCAGTATATATGTACTCTTCTATATGCCTGTGGAACTTGGTCTCTATTAATCTGTGTATATCGAAATGGAAACGGGTGTTGACAACAAGTACAGTAATGGAATTTACAAAACACTAGATTCTTACTAACAGCACCTACCAAAAACATTGTCAACAAAAAATTTAGCATTACTTATTCCACCTACACCCAATGCATAGAAGTCACTAACCCAAAAGAAGGTATTCCTTCATGTGCACTTTAATTACATCAACTGTCACCATTAACAACTGTTTCAATAGAAATGACAAGTACAGTAATGGAATTTACAAAACACCAGATTCTTACTGACAACAACAACCAAATACATTGTCCAATGACAAGTGAACATTACGATTCCACCAGCATCTAATGTTTTCTTGTCATTCCCAGGGCATAACCTATTGTTTTAACAAAAAACAATACTTACATAAAGCACATCATATATGGCATAACCCTTCTAACCAAAATATCTGAAGGGATCCAAATCATTGTACATAAACCAAAAGATGACTTGTAAAATAGCTACTCCCAGATCTGCACAGCCAGGCTTAAGTTCAGTTTTCTAGAGCCCCTCTCCGACAGAACAGAAAGGAACGACAGAAAACCCTTCTGCGACAGAACCGAAAGGAACAACAAAGGAGTGATTCAGTTTTCTGGAGCCCTTCTGCAACAGAACCAAAAGGAAGACATGGAGTGATTCAGTTTTCTGGAGCCCTTCTGCGACAGAATCGAAAGGAACGACATGGAGTGATTCAGTTTTCTGGGGGTGAGTGTGAGTAAATGAGTTGATCGGCATTTTGGTCTTTAGCCTTAAACTTCAGTAACCCAAATTGGTCCTTGATCATCTATCTGTCTTTTCCAAGTTATAAAAGACTTTTTTTTGACAATTGAAATGGTATTTATATAGGATTTTCCCTATTTTTTAAAGTGTTTTACATCAATATTTTTAAAGAGTCAACTTATACTCCAATTTTTCATCTATTTTTTTTAATAAAAAACTTTCATCTATTTTAAAGACTTTTACTCAAAACATGTCATTTGATGGATATTGTAAGATCATTTTATATAGTATATAGTATTACGTAAAATTTTAACCGCCATAGTTAAAACGCAAGTCAGTATACTATTTTGGGAAAATCTCATATAAAACTATTTAAAATAGAATAGTTTTAAATTAGATTGGTAAATTCAACAAATCCTTAATTCAATCATCAACCTAATTTAGGATTTCAAAATGTAGGTAAAATGACTTTAATGACATCTCCTCTCTCCTCTTTAAAGAGTTTCATTACTTTGTAACTTATGTTTTTCAATATATATATATATATATATCAATATTAATATTTAATAAACCAAAATATGATTCATCTATAGTTTAAATATATTAATTATCATGGTAAGAACAAAAACTTACAATATTTTCAAGTAAGGAGTTCATTTTATTAACATGAACAGATTTTTTCAATATATATATATGTCACTATAAAAAATATTTTTTAAATAAATATATTAATTATAAATTTTACTATATTTATTTCATATATAAAGTTTTTCTTAGAAAGTTCTATATTTCAATAAGCATTTTATGAAATTGTAAGTGTATTTAATATTTTTATCTAAAATATCCTTAGAAGCACATCAAAGTTGAACGCCTTTCTAATAGAAACAAATAATTAATATTAATAATTTATATTAAAGAATAGAAAAGTTAAAAATATGAAATCTTAAATAAATTGTTTTTTTAAAAACTCCCGTTTATGCGTTAGGAAAAATTATTTAGAGTTTGTTCAGATTAGTGTTGGTAAAAAGAGCTTTTATTTCAATTGATTTTTGTAAATTGAAGTTTGGCAAGTGTTATCCTTTCATTTTTCTTTTAATTTGTCTCACTTGATAAAAATAACTACATTATTTTTTTAAGAAAACTAAAAATTTTTTATTATATTTTTGTATCTTTAACATCAATTGAATGCTTTTTTGTTGAAAAAAATCAATTTTTTTAATATCAATTAAATGATTTTCAGTTGGTATGTATCATGGTTTCATTTTTTTTTGCTTGAATTATTTTTTATGATCATTTTAGAACATAAAAAAATCCTTTAATTTAGAAAAATTATATTTTAATTGATTATATATTAGTGTTGATATATATAGAGCAATAAAGTCATATAGCAATAAAACTCTTTTAAGAGTGAGAGAAGAAAGGAGATGGCATTAAAGTTATTTTGCCCACATTTTAAAATCCCAAATTGGGTTAATGACTCAATGAAGAATTTGTTGAATACACTAACCTAATTTAGAATTTTCCTATTTTAGGAAGCTTTATTGGGATTTTCCCTAGTATTTTAGTTCTCTTATGTGTACTTTTTTTTAATATCATTTTGCCTTTTATAATGAAAAGAGAATAATATAATTTTATTAAAAATATTTTTTCTTGTATATTATAAATATAGTTTTTAAAAAATTCAAAAATATCATATTTTGGGGGGGATCTATTCCAAGAAGGTATTGCTCATTTCACAAAATGAAAAGATTTGATTTGCATTTAAAATACTGAAGGCACTATTAATACAAATAATATTGTACATAATTTTCATAAGAAACGAGCATGTGAAATCCGTGTGTTACACGGATTGTTTGTGCTTCCGGGATAATATTTATATTTATATTACCAAATGAACTTTGACAGGAATGTGAGGGATCATATACAAAGGTTTATGTAGAGAAAGTCTCACATGAATACGGTGAAGGCCTGCCATAGCGAATAGTTAAGGCAGGATATTCAATAAAATAAAAATACATGAAACGTGGGAAAGGTAGCAGTTGAGCATTATATAGAAGCAGAGATAATTGTCATCACAGACTCTCTTTCAGTAGGGGTGTTCAAAGTATCCCGATCCCGATTGTCTCCGCCCGGTCTCGGATATTTTATCCCGGGAATTTCCCGTCCCGGCCGGGACCGGGATCACACCTTGTGATCCCGGGAATTCCCGGTCCCATTTTTTTTTCTTTTTTCCTTAAAAAATATGTTATTATTTTATTTTTGTATTTTTTACCCCATAAATTAAGTTATCATTTGATAAAATGTATATCATATATTTAGTTAGAGTTAAATCGTATATATCGTGATACAAATTCTAACTATATAATGTATTAAGATAATAACAAGAATGATGAATGTGATAATAATATTAATAATAATATGTTATTTTTCAGTTATAACTCATTTTGTGTGATTTTTATGACCTTATTAGGTGTTAAATAATCACTTTAAACACTAGATTATAAAAAATTTAACTAATATAATTATATTATTAAGACCGGGAATTCCCGGTCTCGGTCCTGGGAATTCCCGGTCCCGGTTGTCCCGGGAATTTCCGGGGACCGGGACCGGGACCGGGACAGGGAATGACGTCCCAGTCCCGGCCAATCCCGGGACGGGAACCGGGAATGGGTATTCCCGGTCCCCTCCTGAGATTTGAACACCCCTATCTTTCAGCACTGACTTAAGTAAGTGGCAACAAAATGATAATTGAACTATCAAAGCATAGCAATTAAGGAGGCAGTATGTGATGTCAGTGACAAGGGAGAGAGGAAGTTTGTTGAGCCCCGTACGTTAGTAATTGCTATGGTACTCACCAAGTATGAGAAGATTAGTGATTAATAATTTATTTATTAAATTGAAAGTGCATGATGGACAATATCTATGATTATATAAGAAGGAGATGAGTACCTTAATCAGAATTGCCACTTAAAAGTAATTGATATGTTCAATTAAAGATAGACATACTTAACAACACGGCAATATCTACTGATATTTATACAAAAGACTAGAATGAAACGAACTGAATAGAATGAAATGAAAGCAGCTCCATGAAATGGAATGATTTAAAATGCATTGAGTAAATTGAATTTAAACATCATTGAAGTGTAAGACTAATTAGAAAACTTAGAAGACTAATAAGAATATTAATGGTAATAAGAACTGTTAAAAAGCAAACAAAGCAAGACAACATGGGAGGAAGGAAAAATGGAAGAACTTAAACTATCTTTTGGCTGGGGTGAAGGGTCAATTCCTCATTGTAATTTCCCTTAATGTGTATTCTATAAACAAAAGTGAAACTACTTTTGTCCAAGTATTTAGTCTTCAAAGATTTTTGGCTGTTGCATTTTATGCTGATTGGATTACATTATACAAGATTCAGAGTACAAAATCAGGTTCCTTCCATGCGAGCAGGGAATCATCGGTGTCTTTCTCGTTCCATGAGAAAATGTGTGATTGGGGGATCAGGCACATAAATAAACAACTCAATCTTGGACATTAAGGTCAGTGTGCTTGTCAGTGGTGCTGAACAACTTGTTTGTCTGTCTAATTATATAGCTACTGATGAAGCAAGAGTGGAAAAACATATACTAATTTGGTGTGGCTTACTGTGAAAACATGAGAGGTTGATTTCAAAGCCTGAATGGAATCATGTTGAGATTTCGTATCTGAGACCATATCATCCTTATAGGTTATTTTTAGGCCACAATGGAATCCCAACATGGAATATAAATTTGTCCGGGATTCATGTGTCTATGAGGAAGATAACAGCGTCACTGAAAATATCAGATTCACAAGTCCTGAGTTGTGTCTTAGGCTGAATCAATGGAAAAGGATATAAAGGCATCCTCAACGAGTTATTTATATGAATGAAATCCATTTCCTTGCTTGACTCAGAACTGATAACACAAAACTTAACAAAACAAATTAACATCAAATCAAACAAATGTTGAAATTTGTTTTTAATGTTGCTTTCTTTCTAGTTAAAATGGTTGGATTATTTGATGGGTTGAATGGTGCTCAAGAAGTTTTGTTTTGGTTGTAGTGATTTATATCTTCTTCCCTGAAGCATGACCTTGTCACTTATTGGAAAATGGTTTAGTTCATGATTGACAAGTTTCAGAAGGTGAAAAATGTGAGTTCAATACTGTAGCAATATTTGTGCAGATTTGACATGGGCATGAAGAAGTTGATTGCTTGGAATTCTATTTGCTATTTGCTTCTAGTAGTGTGTAAGCTACTTTTGGAAGGAGGAGATGGTGAGATCAATCCCGCTTATAATTCCAAGCCGCTAGTGGTTACACCTCTAAGTTGAAAAAACAAATAGAGGTAATAAAGTTGTTCAATCACATTGCTGGAGTACACAAGCAAATAAAAAAAAGAACATAGGGGTAAGAAAAGCAAATGATAAATCATTTTAGAAGATAGCTGAATTACTCGAATTTTAAGTTCGATTACTAAATTTAACAAATGCTAAATCAAGTCATTTTTTCATAAATTGTGGAGTGCTTAGTGCTTTTTATTATGTGGACATTGTAGGATGCAATGACTAAGAAGCAGAGGGAGGCGGCATCTTCTTGCCAGTCCACCGGCAATGTTGCGATCACCGTATGATTGGGTTTGGATTGCCCAATGAACTTGTTGCGTGGCTTCATAATATAGTAACCACATACTTACCCCGTATACCGTGAATCACAAATTATAAACACTTATTGTCCAAAAATAAGCTATCCCAAACGAGCACAAAGTCTAATTCAAAATGCTTGTCCTCATTATGATGCTCTACCTTCAAAACCAACAAAAAAGAGTTTTTCCATGCAGAATCAATTCCAGAAATTAGGCTCTTAGGGGAAAAAAATCCCTAATGCTTTAAGTAAAAATGTGGCATCAAATCCTTTTATACATTTTCTTAACCCACTCTAATTTCTCAATTCCAAGGGGAAACAAACAACCTTGTTAACCTCTTTTCTTACAATTTCCCTCTTCATGTGTTCAGGGTTCACCTCGCTTTACTGTATGCAAGCACAAACAAGGGAAAACCAGACATTGGTGTCTCCAACTTTAAGATCCGTCAAGTCACATTTACGATAAACAACCCAGAAGCTGAGGCATCTCCCATGCAGATTCCACAACCTAGAGCTATTCAACAATTAGAGGGAAAAGATCAGATTCGGTTGAAGCATTTTATGCTTCCCTGGAAGCAGAGACTGCAATACCGTCAGATCGAGAAAATTTCATAGTGAAATCTGCAAGTGCAGAAATATAAAAAGTTGAAGAACTAAAAGAGGGGTTTGCAGGTAATGTGAGAGAGTCCCCAGAATTGGGGGAATAGGAAAATGGAATATGGAAACAGATGGGAGATTTGGAAGAAACAAAAGAGAGACCAATTGAGTGTACAGTGTATAGAATCAATTTGACCACTGTACAATGATATTATGTTATTAAAATTATATCTGATCTCACCTCAGAATCTAGTTGCCTAATTCAAATCACTAAACGTACAACACTTTAAAAAAAAAGTTTTATTGTTACCCCTCCCAACATAATTGACCCTTATATCTCATTTCCCCTTTCTCTAATTGTTAAAATCACTTCTTTAAAAATCTTAAACAAATTGGCCCTTAACTCCTTACACAATCTAGAATGGAGTATTGGTAACAGCAATCAGATCCTATTTTCTTTGTTGCCACTTGAATTTTTAATGTGGTCCATAAAATAATGCAAGGAACTATCAACTCACTTTATGAAATAAAGGACAATATTTTAGATGCAACTCTAATTCAAGAGCAGAAATAAGATGTACCAGAAAGGTTACAAGTCAAAATCAGAATAAAGAAGGAACAAAGTCATGTTCAAGACATACTATTCATTCACTAACAAACAGATAGTCAAACATATTGCTGGAACGAAATTTCTTCAACAGCATTTACTTGACTATATAATCAAGCAATTTTAGTGGGAAAGAAACAAAAATCCGTCGCCTTTAAGCATCACTTTACACTGACAGTCTTCTTTCTTCCACAGCAAGTGCCAAAAGTATCCCCAGGCACTTTGAAACACTCATTCATGATAGATAACCTCACCTTTTCTAAGATAAGGTATCCCAAAGGACTTTGAAATAAGACTGAAAAAAGGAGAGGATATTTATTCAGTTTGCCAAAAGAAACAAACATTTGAAAACCGTTCAAGCAAGTTCAACTCTAACATTAGCATAACACAGACATGTATCCCATTAGCTTATGCTTCTGCTCCAAATATAATTTCAGATATTTTGTAAAACAGCCTAATTAAACTTTTATGATGTCCACAGTATGCTGCAAGGAATTATCAACTCACTTTCTAAAAAACAACAAAACTATATTGTAGCTGCAATTCAGATCACTCAAATTCTAGTTCAAGAGCAGAACCGAGAGTTAATAGATCAAATTCTGAATAAAGTATAAAAGAAGAAGGAACAAAGTCATGTCCAAGACAGATGATTCACCAGAAACAAACACAAAGGCAAAGTAAATATGTCAAACATACGGCATGAACACAGTCAAAATAAATACTCCAAAAATTAGGTTGACACATTGAGTTTCTCAATAGTAAAACAGCCTTGTTAACTTCTTATAGTTCCACAATATACTGCAAGGAATTATCAACCCACTTTATGAAATACAATAAAACTATATTATAGTTGAAAGTCGGATCACTCAAATTCTAGTACAAAAACGGAACCTGAGATGCACCCTTAAGTTCATAAATTAAATTCTGAACAAACGAACTATGAAGCATGAAGGAACAAAGTCATGCTCTGAACAATAATTTTTCACTAGAAACAAATGCATAGCCAAACATAGGTCTTGAACAATATTTCCTCAACACCATTTAGGACATTGAACCATCCAACAATTTTAATTGGAAATAGACAAGAATTTGCTAGCCCTCAAAGAGAGATTTCAACATTTATACAAGTATAGCATAAATTGTGACCAGTGTATCAACCTTATTTCATCATTTTAAAAGGCCTCCACCAATCATTTCGTGAATAAGTTTTTCAGCCTTCGCATTCTCGTTTTTTGCTAAAAGAGCATGAAGAAGTGTTCTGTATGATACCAGATCAGAGGGGCAGCCATTTGCTCTCATTTTTGGAAGTAAGGTCATAGCTTCATCAAACAAGCCTTTTCTACAAAGCCCACTGATCATAATGTTATATGTGTAGACATTTAGACAACAGCCACTGACCAAAAGGTATTGAAAAATATCTCGAGCATCATTTAGTCTACCACCTTTGCACAAGCCATCGATAAGTATATTGTATGTGCACACATCAGGTTGAATTCTCTGGGCAACCATTTGCCTAAATAATGCAATCCCCTGATCAAGATTTCGACTTTTGCAAAATGAATCTAACAAAATATTATAGGTGACTGTATCAGGGGTTTGACCACTTTCTTGCATCTCATCAACAAGATCTCGCACATCTGACATTCTCCCTGATTTGCACAAGCCATCAATAAGAGAATTATAAGTTATCACATCAGGAACCAAGCTTTTGTGACGCATTTCTTTAAAGAGATCTAAAGCTGCGTCAACCATTTTAATCTTACAAAATCCGTTGATGAGTATACTGTAACTAACTACATTAGCTACTAAACCACTTTGAACCATCTTATGGAATACTTCCTTTGACTCACTCACATTATTCATCCCACAGTATCCACCCATTAAAGAACTGTAAGTTACCGCATCAGGTCTCTCACCCCATTTCATCATCCTAGCAAACACTGTTTGGGCTTCTATAATTTTCCCCTCTTTACAAAACGCGTCAATGAATATATTAAAGGTATAAACATCTGTTTTGATGCTTTTCAATGCCATTTCATGGAGCAGGTTGATAGCCTCTTTCCACTGTCCCATGATGCAACAGCCGTGGATTAAGGAATTATAAGTAATAATACTTGGCATAATTCCTAGATCAATCATTGTTAAATACAATTCATGTGCCTGAATGACACGACCACGTTTGCAAAGGCTATCTATGATAGAATTGTACATGACTACATTGGGCTTCATTCCCTTCTTCTCCATCAGATGAACCAATTTAATGGCAGACCTTATTTTTCCTACTTTACACAGTCCACTAATCAGGGTGCCATAACAAATTTCATCAAATGGAAATCCTTTTACAGTTAAGTCATCGTAAAAGTCTAGTGCTTCCCCAACCTTGCTATTAACACACAGCCCTTTTAATAAAGTGGTCAAGGTTATGGTATTTGGTCGAAGACCCATCTTGAGAATCCTCCCCAATGTCGAGAAAGCAGAATTCATCTGAGCAATATTGCAGTAGCAGTTGATCAAGATGTTCAGGGTACATAAATCAGGTATGAATCCCTTGAACTCCACTTGAACAAACAGTGATATCGCAATTCGATAGTTTCTAGTCTTGGCAATGGATCCTAAAATCTTATTAATTTGGAAGATGGAAGGTGGGGGATGCATATGGAGTAAGCGATTGAATAAAGCGACAGCGTCGTCGATGTTGAATGCATTTAAGGTTTGGGAATGAGCAAAGAACTTGGGACTGAGGGAATAATAGAAAGATGGAAGCATGAGAGACGAATGTGGAAGAAAATAGGCAATTTTGGGAAATGCATACCTTGAAACTGGAGGCATACGGTGGAGATGATGCATGGCTAAGCAGATGAGGCACGAGCACGGCGAACTCCAACAGCTTCGAATCGAAGTCGAAGCAGAGAAGAAGGATTCCACGGTTCTTCACTTTTTCTTGCCCATTGCGTTTCCCTGGATGGCAGGATGGGCAATTGAACGTGTCACAATGTTGTCCGTTGGATCCAATTCATTTCCAAGAGGCAATGAGGAAATGTAATACTGACAATAGGTTTTGATTCTTTTTTGGTCAAACAATAGGTTTTGATTCATTCATTCATTCAAGCGCTTCTGTTTTCTATTGTATTGTTTAAATTACGATAATGAATTTGTGATTATGTCTATTTTTATCTGTACTAAATCTAAAACGAAATTAATCTTTTAAAAAAATTAATTAAATTGGCTTAAAATGGTTATACTTATGATTTTTTTTCTAAATTATTTTGTTTAATTTATAAATTAATATATAATTTAATGATACATAACATATGACATAATTAAGTAATTTATTTATTTATTTTAATCTCTCTAAAAAAAATTAATTATATTTTATATTTTGAACGGGGAGGGAGTAAATATCAACGCATATGTTTTCAGCATGGTTTTATGTGTATATATTGCTCAATTCTCATGGATTATCTTGTTTTAAAATTAATTCTACAGGTTTGACTCATGAGTTTGTGCTTTCTCCCAACAAAAAAAGTAAAAGAGGCCTCTAAAAGTACTAAAAATAGGGGAAACTTGATCTGAAGTACCATTAGTTATGTCACAAGATGAAGTTATTAATTAATTAATTAATTAATTAATATGTAACTCGTTTATCTAACTTCGGATTTTCTTCACTGATTTTTCCTCTTATTATTTACCTTTCTATATAATACTCAATTTTCTAAACAGTTAATGTGTTCATATTTTGTTGTGTGAATTTGCTTGCATGTCTGTGTGTGATGATCATAGAGCCATCTATGGTTCGGTATTTATACTAACCATTTATATATACTCCTCCTTGTGAGTTTTATATTAAAGATATGAGAGAATAATATATTTGATATTTTAAATAAAAAAAAACTCTCTCCATATAATATGGCAAAATGACAAAAAAAATTAAAGAAATACAAAAGTTGTTAATAGCAGAAGAAATATAGCAAATAATTATACAAAATAATGAAAGAGTTGAAAGAATGACTTTATTATTTGGTGATTTGGTAAAGGAGAGGTGTTAGTAATTAATAAAATGTGGCAAATAACTATACATATAAATTATAAATAACCTGAAAGAGTGAGTTTATTACTTGCTAAACAAAAATTATTAATAACTAATAAAATGTATTGAATAACTATACAAAAATTGTGATTAAGCTCCAAAAGTAACATTGTTAACAAATTTAATTAACTTATATTTTTCAAACAGTCAAATTATACTTGGATTTTCATCTACAATTTTTTAATCAGAAAACTTTCATATATTTTAAAGACTTTTAAGGGTCTGTTTGGGAAGGCTTCTGGAGTAAAAAAAAACACAGTTGCCTCCCAAAAGCTCAGTTGACACACATGTGTGTGTTTGGGGGGAGCGTTTGAACCCCCCAAACGCTAAATTTTCCCTATAAGCTCAATACCTAATTTGAAAAAAAAAATTTTAGTGTTTGTTTCCCAAAGTGAGCAATCATGCTTAATTCTATCTTAATAGCTTTTGCCATAAGCTTTATTTCTCAGCTTTTATTGATTTAGCTTTTGAGGAGAGTGAGAATGGTTAAAATATTTTTTCAGTTGTGTCTAGTGTACTATCAAACTTATTGTAATTTTACCCTTAATGTACTTTTTTTGCTATAAAAATTAATTTCAACTATTATTTGGTGCTTTTAACCCTTAAAATATTTTTTCAACTGTACCCAATGTGTTATCAGACTGATTGCAATTTTATCTTTAATGTACTTTTTCAGTTCCAAAAATTATTTTAAACTATTTTTTGGTATTTTTAACCCTTTAAAATATTTTTTTACCCACTTTCTCTTACTATTATCACAAAAGTCACTTGTGCTTAAGTCAATCCAAACAAGTTTTATTTTTGTAAAAGTCATTTATACAATCGCTGTTCCAAACATAAATCACATTACACAATCGGGTTTTTACCAAAAATAAAATTACTAAACGCTAAATCGAGAAACTCCATTTTTTCTATCGTTATTCCAAACACACTCATAGAGCAATTTGGGTTGGCGTCTGGCGTGACTGAGCTTCTGGAAAAAAAAACAGCTTCTTAAAGAAGCCTCTCAGGTGCTCCTCGCAGAGGGTAAAGACTGAAGAAGCTGATTTGGGTGTGGGGCAGAGACATCCATATTTACTAGTGGGCCATCTTCTGGCAATGTCGTGATGTTGTTTAAGTTTGAGATTCAATTTTTTCTTTCGTCTCGTACCCTCAAACCATATTCATTTAGCTATTATTCACGAAAAAACATGTTTTCGCTTTTTCTGATTTTTCCCCCTAAAATCTGGATATTTGAGCCACTAGAAAGTAATTAACGATTCAAAAAATATTGAACCTAGGATCAATGTTGTTGTTTAATATAGATTTATCCATATTTAATTAAGTGCTTTAGTTTATATTTTTTTTAATAATAATTGAATTTATTTTATTTTATAAAATTTTATTTATAATTTTTCACTTCAGTTATCACAATATATATATATATATAGTATTCATGCCCTTTTCAGTAATTTCTCATTTAAACGGGCTTTTCAAACACTAATCTAAACAGATTTAAGGTTAAAAAAAAGTTACTTCTTCCGCCGTCAATTCAAACAAAAACCACATCTACAATCTGACTTTTTTTCTATCTAACTTTTTCAAAAGCCTATCTGTAAAAAAAGCACTTTCTCCACCGCTAATCCAAACAGGCACTAAGGGTTTGTTTGGGAAAGCTTTTTGTATAAAAAAAAGCCCATTTGGCCACCAAAAGCTCCAAAAGCCCATTTGGGGTGTTTGGAAAAGCTTTTGGGTTGGCTGAACTTATGGAAAAAATGGAGCTTTTGGGAGAAGCTGATCCAAGTAGCTTCTCATACTCCAAAAGCCCATTCATGTATTTGTTTTAATAATAATTGCTCCTTTTTTATTTTATCAATTTTTTTAAAAAAATTTTCATTTCAATCATCACAAT
Organism: Inga leiocalycina; assembly: GCA_963242795.1. Lineage (NCBI taxonomy): Eukaryota > Viridiplantae > Streptophyta > Magnoliopsida > Fabales > Fabaceae > Inga > Inga leiocalycina. The sequence goes on along the minus strand of OY725320.1, from coordinate 80,242,705 downwards.
ATATACAACTAATATATATATATATATAGTATTCAATAAAATTCATGTTATTTTCAGTCATTTTCCATCTAAATGATCTTTTCAAACGCTAATCCAAACAGGTTTCAGGTTAGAAAAAAAGTCACTTCTGCCACTGCCAATCCAAACACAAATCACATCTACAATCTAACTTTTTTTCTATCTAACTTTTTCAAAAGCCCATCTGCGAAAAAAGCTCCTTCTCCGCCACTAATCCAAACATGCACTAAGTCTTTTACTCCGAACATGAAATTTGATGGATATTGTAAGATCATTTTATTTTTTACTATATTACATAAAATTTTAACCACCATAGCTAAAACACAAATAGTATATTTTAGTTCTCTTATGTTTATTTTTTAATATCATCTTCCCTTTTATAAAGAAAAGAGAATAAAATTTTTTCATTAAAAATAGAATCGCATGTATATTATAAATATATAGAGATAACTAATCAACTCATTTTATACATTCCAGTTTCAATCAATTTTTAATTAGGTCTATATAGTGTTTTTTTCTTTTTATCAGGTTCATATACTTTCACTTGTTCTTAATTAGATCCTTATGGTGTTTTCCCTTTTTATCAAATTTTTCAAACTGTAAAAATCATATCATATTCTCTTGAAGGTAGTTCTCTTGAGATGATTTTTATTTGTTTTTAATATTTGTATTTATTGTACTTTTTAGTAAAACTACCATATTAACTTTTATACTTTTTTAGTGACATTAGTTTTCTATGTATATTGTTGAAATTATGAATTTATTATAATGAATTTGTGGTTTGTGGTTATACGCATATGTATATATATTGGGTTAAGACGCAAATTTATTCTGAAAGTTTTTACTGAGGAGTAACGTTGCCCTGAAAGTTTTTTCAGGTTCAATATCACTACAAAAGTCTTAAAACGTAGAAATGTTTTCTTATACCATTAAAAAATTGATCTTGACTATTAACTTTTTAAATAAAAATGACAACATTGCTCTATTTAAATACTTTCAGGATAATATGGAGCCTAAAAAAACTTTAAGGTAACGTTGCTACTTAGCAAAAACTTCCTAAATAAATTTATACATTAATCCATATAGATATATATATATCGATGCATATGTTTTCAACATGGATTATGAGTATATATTGCTTAATTCTCGTATAGCTTTCTCCAAAAAATAAAATTGTTGAAGAGTTCTCTAAAAATACTAAAAATAGTGGAAATTTGGTCTGAAGTGCCATTAATTATATCACTAGATGAAATGATTGATGAATTAATATGTAAATCATTTATCTAATTTCGGATTCTCTTCACTAATCTTTTCCTCTTATTATTTACCTTGTTATATACTCCCTCCAATGAGCAGTCTTTAATATAAGATATATTTAAAGAGTTGATCTTAGTTTTAAATATAAGACATATTATTCATATATTTTAATATTTTTCTTATTTACCCCTATTAATACTCCCTCAATAATAATCAGAGAGGAAATGAGAGAATTAAGGAATATTACTAAGATGTTTTAAAAAATATATATTATATTAACTAACTTAACTAACTTCATTAATCTAATTAAGTTTGATAAATATGTCTTATATCAAAAGGAGTATACTCGATTTTCTAAATAATTAATATTCTCATGTTTTGTTGTGTTAATTTACTTGCTTCTCGGTATGTGATGTGGTATTTGCACTATCCATTTTTATATGCTCCCTCCAGGCATGTTGATCAAGTTTCAAAAGAGATAGGATGAAAGATTAAGGGGTAATTTTCTCTCTAGCCGTTATCTCAGTTAAATTTAACCATTAGTTGATGAAATATTGAGAGTTGACAATCCATGTGTTATCCAAATTGTTTTTGTTAATATGCAAATTTGTCTCAAAAATTCATATGTCATCTTCTTCATTTTTTATAAAAGTTAAATTTAAAACTTTCAAGTCAAATTTTCACTTTAATAAAAATAACGCGGACAACATGTGAACTGCCAGCTCAATATAATTGGTCAACTAATGGTCAAAATTGACTGAGATAACGGTCAAAGGCAAATTGCTCCACTTTTGAAACTTCGAGGCAAAATTACATTTTAACCCTAGAATAAATAAAGGGGAAATTAAAATAAAAGACTAAGAGAAAATAATATTTATTATAAAAGACCATAAAAATTGTAATTACTTAGAATGACTAAACACCATAATATAAATTTAAAGTTACTAAATTGCCTCTAACCAACCCTCCTATCTTATTTCTTATATTCATAATTAAAAAATAACTAGAATTAAAATTAAAACCACTCATCATGACATGATCATATCTTTTCTATAAAAAATATATGTATAATTGTATCCTTTTTGTAATTTTCAATATATTATTTAATTAACAACGGTTGAACTCATATTTTTTTAATTTTTATTTTTCACCAATTAATATCATCAAGTTGTCCAATTTATATTATCAACGCTGATATCAATTAATCTCTTTTCTCAGATAAAAAAATTTAAGCTTTTTCATAAAAATAAACATTAAATTCATTTCATGTTTTTTCCGAATATAATAGACTACTTAGATTTTTTTAAGATTTTATTAACATTAAATGAATGTTTTAACCCACATAAATTTCTTCTAAAACAAAAATAAATCATATAAGTTTTCTTGGTTTAACATATATGATAAATTATAAAAAACCTGAGTTTTATTAAAATTATATAATTCTATTTTCAATTAAATTTTTTTTTGAGTTTAAGAAAAATTACGATTTTTACATAATTGAAGAATTTGTAATTTTTTTTGCCATAGATATATATTAGCAAGTTGTGAAAAATAAAAGTTGAGAAAATTGTTGTTTAATTTAGGTAAACTTAAAATTCTGTATTAGTTTTAAAAATAGAACGTGGGAAAAGATAGCAGAAGATTTTATTGGAGGTATTTTAGAATTTTTAATTTCATATTTTTGCATTTGGTCCTTTTAAAAAAAATTACAATTTTTATGGTTCTTCTCTATAAATACATTATCCTTCATTCTAATTTTTCTATAAATAAATTAGGCCTTTTGACTAGTATTTACAACTTTTATTTAGTTATTCAATACAACTCATTAGCTATTTACTAGAATATACGAATGTCTTTGAAATTTTTAAATAATAAATCAAATATTTATTTTATTTGATTAAAAGTTCTTCCTTTAAGGCTGCTTTCCTTTCAACAAGTATGCTTTTAAAATTCAAACTTATATTCTCTCATTTATAGAGATATTACAGTTTATTATCTTAATCAATAGCTTATTTGTAATAAATCAAATATGTTACTCTAAATTAATATTTCCTAAAAGTTAATTAACATATATTTTTTAAAGAAGTAAATAGTGTGTGATACGAAATATTACTCATTCCTATCTTAAATATAAGATAAAGTTGATTTTTTTATACCGATTAAAAAAGTAAAATAAATTACTTAATGATATCATATATTGTGTATCTTTAAATTATATATCAGTTTATTAGTCAAACTAATTAGTTTGGAGAAAAAAATAAAAATAAAAATATTTTAAAATAATTTAATTAATTTTTTTAATCTCTCAACAAAAAATATTAACACTGTTTTATGTGTAGAACCGGGAAGTATATCAGTATTTTAGTCTAGTCTTCTCGGTCAGCCGGTGGCGAGAAAAAGCAGTAGTGTCACAGTGAACAACAAAAGCTGGAAAATTGTGATATCCGATGAATGAGTGGAAAATGAAAGGAAACTTCCTTCCTACTTCCTAGATCTCCATTGTTTCTGCGTCAATTCTACGGCAGACTGTTAAGCTCTCATATTTTACCTTCCTCACAAATTTTGAGTATGAGGTTCTCAGCTGATACCAGAGGCATCCGTAGTTGCTAGCAAAGTAGCAATACTGGTCCCTCTACGTTTAGTTATCATGGCACGTCAAGGACTACCATCCTCCTCCTTCACGGGCGACTGGACTTGGGACGTGTTCCTTAGTTTCAGAGGTGAAGATACCCGCACCACTTTTACCGGCCATCTCTATAATTCTCTCGGTCAAAAAGGTATTATCACCTTCATCGATGATGTGGGTTTCCAAGGAGGGGAAGAAATCACTCCAGCTCTTGTTAATGCCATTCAACTATCTAGGATTGCCATCGTTGTTTTCTCCAAAAATTATGCTCCTCGACTTTTTGCCTTGATGAGCTTGCCCACATACTTCACTACGTCAGAGGAGAAGGTCGGCTGGTGTGGCCGGTGTTCTACGGCGTTGATCCATCTGAAGTGCGACACCAGCTTGGGAGTTATGGAACGGCGTTGGCAAAACACGAGGATCGATTCCGATCCAACCCGGAGAAAGTGAGAAAGTGGAGGGAGGCTTTATGTGTGGCGGCTGACCTATCTGGCTCGCATTTCAAACATGGGTAACTTCCACCATAACTTTCTGTTATTATTTTTGTCGATGATGTATGCATGATACTTATTTCTTCAAAAAGTGGAATTTTTATTTTCTTTTTCTAGCCGGTTCAGAAAGTGGAATTGAAAGATGTAGGAAGTGTACACTAAATTTGGCTACTAACTTCGGCCTCACTTCACACGATTTTCTTCCCTGTGGCAGGTCTCAACCTGATGAATATGAATTTATAAATGGGATCATTGAACAGGTTTCCGAAAAGATCAAATTGCCCTCTCCTTTACATGTAGCTAATCACCCTGTTGGACTAGAATCTCCTGTTGAGGAAGTGATCTCACTTTTGAAACTTGGGTCTGACAAGGGGGCTAATATGGTAGGAATATATGGAATCGGTGGAGTAGGTAAAACGACAGTTGCATGTGAAGTTCATAACCTCATCCGTCATCAATTTGAAGGTGTATGTTTTCTTTTTGATATTAGAGTGAAGGCAATTAAAGTGGATGGACTTGTAGAGCTTCAAGAGGCGCTACTTTCTGCAACTGTTGCAGAAAACAATCTAAGACTTGGACATGTTCGTAGAGGGATTCCAATCATAAAAAGAAGGCTCTGTCGGAAGAAGGTTCTTTTGATTCTTGATGATATTAATGAGCGTAAACAGTTAGAGGCAATAGCCGGAGGACCTGATTGGTTTGGACCTGGCAGTAGGATCATTGTCACAACAAGAAACCAAGATTTGCTTGCTGCTCATGGGTGGAAAAATTGTATGAGGTGAAAGAGCTAACAGCTGATAAATCTCTAGAATTGTTGAGCTGGAATGCCTTTAAGAATAACAAAGTTGATCCAGGTTACTTGGATGTTTTAAACCGTGTAGTCTCTAATGCTGGTGGTCTTCCGTTGGCTTTGGAAGTAATAGGCTCTAGCCTATTTGGAAAAACAATAGAACAATGCATTTCTATGCTAGACGAGTATGAAAGTATTCCTAACAGAAAGGTCCATGACATCCTGAAAGTAAGCTATGATAGTTTGGAAGAGAATCAGAAGAAAGTTTTCCTTAACATTGCTTGTTTCTTTAATAAATTAGAACTGCGTTTCATCAAGGAAAGGCTTTATGCTCATGGCTTACATGGAGAGATTGGTATTCAAGTCTTGAAGGACAAATCTCTCATCAAGATTGATGGTTCAAACCGTGTGAGAATGCATGACCTGCTTCAAGACATGGGCAAAAAAATTGTTAGGCAGGAATCGACATTTGAGCCTGGCAAGCGGAGCAGGTTGTGGATTGAGCCTGGCAAGCGGAGCAAGAATGTGTGCTTTTCCAGAGGCCCCAAATATCTCCCAAATGCTTTCGGAGTATTGGACTGGAGTGGATATCCTTCATCATCTTTACCATCTGATTTTAACCAAAAGAGAATTGTCATACTTAGCCTACCTGAAAGCTGCCTTCAAATTTTGAAACCACCAAAGGCATGTATAGATTTTATAGTTTCCAGGTACCTTCATATATTCTACGGGTTTATATATTAGTGATAAGTTAATTTTGATCATTTTGCAGGTGTTTTGTTCTTTATGTCTCATGTATTTTGAAGGCTGTAAATTCATAACACAAGTACCTAACCTATTTGAACTACCTAACTTGGGGGCGTTGTGTCTTGATTGCTGTACAAATTTGATTAGTTTCAATGAATCAATTGGGTTTCTTGATAAGCTCAGATTGTTGAGTGCCCAAGGTTGCAGTCAGCTTAAAATGTTGGCACATTGCATCAATTGGACATCACTTGAGACTTTGGATCTCAGGGATTGCTCAAGTCTTTGGATTTTCCCTGAAGTATTGAGACCAATGGAGAATATAAGAGACATTTATTTGGATCAGACTGCCATACAAGAACTGCCATTTTCAATTGGAAACTTACTGGGTTGAAGCAGCTATACTTGATGCATTGTTCGAGGCTTAAACAGCTTCCAAGCAGCATATTAATAATCCCCAACCTTGAGGTGGTGCTGGCTTATGGGAGTAGAGGATTTCAATCATTTGGGGGGCATGAAATTCTAGAAAAACAGTGGTCAGAAGCGTATTTTGCCACGATGCATCTCTCATCTTCATCAGTAACGGTGAGAGAGCTGAAGAGAAAGAGAGAAAGAGAGTGATAACGTGAGTCTTGAATCAGAGGAGGACAACGAGCTACAGTTCTTCTTTCACCAAAACAACTGAACCAGAGAATCTTCATTCTACGTTTTGTACCTCTGCTTTCCTTTCACTACCTCACTTCGATTTTCATTGTGATGTTGAATGTGAATTTTGTTAGTGTTGTGATGGACTGAATTAAAGGCATTGTGGCTATATTTTTCTTGCAACCTACGAGATTTATAAAATTATTTGAGATTTAAAGATTATTCCCACTAATTAGTTTTGCTTAATATTAATTTAGTTTATTTAATCTTGTTATTGTCATTTATTACTTAGTGATTGATCGGTCATCATTGGGCATGTGTTGGGAATTTATGAGTAAACTTAATAAAGGGAATCTTAAATTAATTTTGATATTAAATAATGTAGAATTATATTTTAATCTAATAAACATTTACACAGCGCTCGTAGTGCGAGATGAATATAATTCAATCTAAAATTGAAAGAAAATTTTATAAGCCCCCACACCTAAAGAGAAACTCATAAAAAGAAAATAATATAATTAAATATAGAAAAAAAAACAACATTACCAAAACTTAAGGGATATGTTACTGGAGGTGTGATTTCTCTATATGCACATGCCTCAAATATAGATATAGCCAATATTACACTTAAAGATCGAAGTTAATCGTAACAATCTCTATATCCATTTATAAAATAGCAAAAGTTTCCCAGAGCTAGCACTGGAGTTCCTCATGTTTCGGGCTGCTCCAGAATCCTGCCATTTGTGGAGAAACCAGGGAAAATATTAAGAGCCTTCTATGCAAGAAGGGGATCGTCAGTGTCTTTCTAGTATTGTGAGAAATTCCCAAAGATAGCCATATGTGTGATTGGGGGATCAGACACAGAAATAGACAATTCAATCTTGGATATCAAGCTGAGAGCGTTTGTCAATGATTCTGAGCAACTTATTTGTTTGTGTAATTTCATAGTCTATAAACAAAAAATGGTAAAACATATAATTTGGTGTGGCCTACGATGCAAACTGGAGAGGGTGATTTCTACACATAAATGGAATCATGTTCAGGTTTCCTGGGAGTTGAAATACTACAGGCCATATGATCCTTGTAGGATAATTTCAGACGACAATGGAATTCCAACAGTGAATATAGATTTGTTGGGAATCTATGTCTCTGAGGAAGAAAATAGCTGCATTGAAAATATCAGGTTCACAAATCCTGAATATCTGCTAATTACTCCTCCAGTCCTAAACCTCTCTCCTCTTCTTATACTGTAAGTTGGGCTCCCCTTTGACTTATATTTGCCTTTGAGATGTTAGTATTAATCTTGCTTGGTATTTTATATATTTTAATTTTTTTCAAAATTTTTAAAATTGTTTAGTTACATATTTGAAGTTGAAACTTGAAAGTACTTTGATATTGTTTTCAATGTTATATTCATTTATTATTAACTGCACGGTTAGTGAGTAGTCATCTGGTCTTAATATAAGACATATTTGAGGAGTTGATCTTGGTCTTAAATATGAGATATAGTTTCATATTTGTCAATTTTTTCCTAATTTACCCCTATTGATGCTTCCTCAATAATAATCAAGGAGGAAAGGGAATGAGGAAATTAAAGAAGATGAGTAGAGTATACTTTAAAATACATGTTATATTAGCTAATTCAACTAACTTCCTTAACCTAATCAAATATGGTAAATATGTCTTATATTAAGGAGCAGAGGGAGTATATTTAGTATGTAATTAACTAATTACTAAGAACTTGACATATAGGCTAATAATGAAATGAGTAATAGCAGAATAGTGAGATGTTTGCAATGCATAAGCTCAAAATGGTCTATCAGAACATAATTAAGCATGTTTTGCAGAAATAGACAGGTCATAGATACTTTTATCTCAAACCGGTAAAGAATATGTGGAGGGTCGAAAGTCGTTTCAGATTTTGCTTTTGTTCAGGGAAATGTGAGGGATGAAATTGTTTATTGTGTCCAAAATTTAATTTTTAAAAAGTGACACGTGAGAATGAAGTGTGTTATCATCTGGTAATTAAAATTGTGTTACTGCAAGGTTATATAATGCTTGGGGAGAAAGAAAATGATGTGCATTGGTGGTATCTGATATACTCTAGTGAATGGACAAGTGAGGAGATTTTTGTAGAAAGGATATGATTAATGGATGTGGTTCATGTTATTTTTATTTTTATAGAAAGGATATGATTAATAGTGTAATATTTGGATATTTACATTTTTTGTCTTCCTTAATTTTAGTATTTTGCTTATAAGGATAATGGTGATAAATAACTTTATGTAGATATCCGATTTTAATAAAAAAAAATTGTAGTAAATTGTTAGATTTGATTATCTATATGATTGGTTTTGATGATTCCAGATATTGGAGTAAAAAGTTTACCTGGTATATTATCTCATATTCTTTATATTTTATATCATGCTTAAGAGATTTGACTAGCTATTAAATTCAATGTGAATATCTTCTCTTCTTAAGTTCAATAAGAAAAAGAAGTTTTGGAGAAAGAAATTGGAAAATCAAGATTCAAGTTCTTAAGTTTTAGTAGAGATTATTTATATGTAAGTAGTTGATAATGCTGGGATTAAAGAAAGTAAATGTGTACTCTGATTCTACCATGGCCCTACAATTATTGCCGATGGATTTTGAGTTGTATCAACCTCTAAAGGAAGAGATCAATGAGGTATGATTATTAATATTCTCTAATTAGGATATTGAGATTATTCATTCTCATAAGGAAGCGCTACAATTTACAGATTATTTAGACAAAATGGCCCAAGAAGTGAACAATGAGCTGACCGTAATTTCAGGTTCTACTTGCATTTTGTTTGAATCAAATCTTAGCTGATATAAATTTAGACATGAGCAGTCCTTATATTCTGATTGGTTGTGAGGTTGCAATGCTTATGTAATTCATAAAACTAGTTTTTGCCAGTTATATTAAAAATAAAGTTGTGATTGACTTGAAAGTTGCTAGATAAAAGTTGTTAATAGCAAATTGAATATAGTGAATAACAATATAAAATATGTGAATGGGTTGAAATCAAAACTAAGAAATTAACTTGTATGACTTTTTTGTATTATACTAAATAATAATCATTTGCTCAAAGTTTACCTATATTTTATTATTTTTAACATACAAATGGTGGAGGGATCAATCCTCACATTCACCACATTACGGGGAAAAAAAACTTCAAAACTTAAATTGCTTTAACTTTACTTCATAACACTTTTTGTTTCCCTAGTCTAGCGTGTGGCAATGTTCACAAAAAGTCACAAAGATAGTGTTTTGATTGTCTTCGAGAGTTTTAACCAATAAATCAAATACATTTCTCTAAATTAATCTTTCATAAGAGTTTATTAACTGACATTTTATCATACCCTTACCTTATTTTAAGCTATTTCAGAGAATTTGCGGAAAATAATACGCAGTTCAGTGGGCAACACATGAATAGCATAAATATACTGATAATATATACTTGATTACGGAAATTCCCTTCAAGGCTTCATACTTGATAATTACAATTAATATAGTCGCGCAGGGCTACTTGGGTGTCTAAATCTGTCTCAGTGAAACGGAGATGCCTTCACGTCTTTATTCCACCACTATATTTCTCTCGTACGATTCCCTTCATTGTTCTCAACATAACTTCTGCCTTCACCTGTCTAAATTGTTGGTAGGGGAGCATGAGATTCGAGAGAATCTCAGTAGGAAAACAATATCAATATGCATACAAGATAAGTGCTTAATGTATGACATGCTTGCATTACATAAACTCATGCTAACATAATGATGTATTTGCATGCTCAATGTTTCATGCAACAAAACTATGGCTACATCATAAACAAAAAAAGAGCTTCAATTATTCATATATGTTTCATATAATCAAGCAAAGATATAGATTCATCAATACACCAGCACAAATATCAAATACAGGCAGGAGATGTAAGTTTCCTACTGTAAGCCTTTTCCTTCTCGAATTACGTGCCTTGTAATGTGTGCCAGCAACTCAAGCTCTCAACTTAATCCTAAAATGTCAAATGTTCAATTTAGACATTTCTATAGTGTTTCTGATGGTCATACGAGTTTATATTGATAAATGATTAAAATACCCCCGGGACCCCAGTCCCGCCGTACCCAATCCGACTGCACTTTTTTCAAAATTTTACCTTGAGCTATTATAACATATTTTCGCCCAAGGAATCCATTTTTTATCTTGATTTTCTCAAATTCCAGCCCCAATTATGAATTTATCCTTGGCAGCCCTTATGTGAGGATTTTAAGGCTATTTTTGTCATTTCACTTTCTAGAATTTTTCTTACTTTGCACCCAACATGAACCCTACACAATTTTCCATTTTAAACACAATGGAATCATAAAAAATACCAAAATCCAGTCCAAACACAGCTCAAAACAGATCTGGATGAAATTCTATAAAAATTACAGAAAATGGAGTTTTATGATTTCAAATTTCAATCCATAAAACACTTTCTTATCATCTTTAATCACTTGTTTAACTACTTAATCACATTCTAAACATGATTAGACTACATTTGGGCAGCTCCTCCCCTTAGGATTTCAACATTCCAAGTTTACAAAATCCATAACCATACCACAAATCAAGACAAAAACACCACCAACAACAACCATACACCAAAGGAAATAGGTTTCTTAAAATTATCTTTGGTTTCTCTACTTTCTCTCTTTAAAACGTCCTCTCTCCTTTTTCCCTTAGAATCTTGCTTGCTAAAGATGATATTCATAGAGGAGAAGAGATTAGAAGAAGAGGTGTTATACAAACTAAAAGGTAAGAACACTTGAAATCACAAGGTTTATCTTAGATTTTTGCCTCTTATGTTCTCTTACTTCTCTATATCTCAAGCTCTTCTCTCTCTCCTTCTTCTTTGTGCTTATGCGTGAAAATTAGATGGGAAGATGAAGATGAAGCTTTTAAGAAAATATCTTATTTCTCTCTCTTTTAGATCATAATTATTTAATTAAACTTTTATGACAACTTTTCCAACTTGAGCTTATCTCTTAATAACTTGAGCCATAAATTTCCATTTGACTTTGAACCAATATTTCCTTTCACTCCTTGGCCCATAAACACGTCCCCTTAGGGCCCTTCATAAACCAATTGGTTCTATCCAATTATATGTACAAGATAATCATATGTTAATCTAATTTCGCATGCGCTCATACTCCAACAATTATAATTTAATCTTTTGGTTTAGATTGATGACACTTGGTATATTTATCTTCCAAGTAAATATCTTTATTCTCCAAAATATCCACCAATAAAGGGAAAATATGAGCTTTTATTTTATTTCATAATTTACACAATTGTCATTACATTTTTTCCCAATTTTTAGAATAGTTGGCCTTCTCGGCAGATTTTCTACTCTAATTTTGAAAAATCATAACTAAATTTGTAAACATCATTTTGGAGCAATTTTAAAGCCTGTAGAACCCTTATAGAGTCTAGTTTCAAGAGAAAATATAGCCTTTTGCTAGCTGCAACTACAAAATTTCCAGTTTTTCAATATTTGCATGCTATTCCATAAAATAATCAATTTCGTTGGGCAAATTTCAAAAATTCATAACTTTTTGTATATAGCCCTAATTGATTGATATGACTATCAAATTAAATCTTAGAATGTTTACTTTTACATTATAAAATTTCATAATTTTTAAACACCGTTTGATTACCCAAAATCACATAACAATCTTGCTTCCTCACAAGAAATTTTATTGGAATTATTGTTCACCTTTCTAAAATTCACCATTTTATTTCATTGACTATTTCCAACAATTACTATACATATTGGTGAATAACATTTGCGGTGTTACACATTTTTCAAAGATGTGTCAGTATAGGCCATGTCTTGATCAAATTATATTTATTTTCTTGTATATAATATTTTTTAAAGTGTTTTACATCAATATTTTTAAAGAGTCAACTTATACTTCAATTTAAGTTCTCTTATGCTTATTTTTTAAATATTATTTTTCCTTTTATAATGAAAAGAGAATAAAATAATTTTATTAAAAATATTTTTGCATGTATATTATTAATGTATAATTTTAGAAAAAAAAATCTATTCCAAGAAGCAATTGCTTATTTCACAAAATGAAAAAATTTCATTTGCATTTAAAATACTTAAGGCTCTATTAATATAAATAATAATGTAGATATTTTTCGTAAGAAACAAACATGTGCTACCTATACATTGTACGGATTGTTTGTGCTTTCGGGATAATATTTATATTTATATTACCAAATGAACTTTGGCAAGGCATGTGAGGGACCATATACAAAGTTTTATATGGAGAAAAAAATGGGGATTTGGCGGGGAAAAGTTGGGTTTTCTTAGTATAAGAATACAATGAAAAGAACTGGAATGAATCATTATCATTGAAATAAGACGAATTAGAAGATTAAAAGGTTGATAAAGAAAAAAGTGATGAAAATAACTCATAATAAAGATGATATAATAATAAAAAGAAAGCTAACGATAATGATGAGTAATGACTTATGTAGTCACTAATTATGTTAACGATAAAGGGAATGATAATGATGATTAACAAATGATGAGCAATATAATACTGCAGAGAAAAAAAATTTAACAGGATCTTACAGCTAGGTACAAATTATCAAGATGTATTAACAGAAATGATATGCATGGAAAGGAGAGGACCTTACCGGATTAGTGCTAGGCACACTCAACAAAACGATGAACATATTAGATGTTAAGAATTATACATGGAAAAGGAAAATATAGACAACATCAAATATAAGAAGAAAGTGCCATACATAATAGTGAATAGTTAAGGCACGATATTTAACAAAATAAAAATACATGAAACATGGGAAAGGTAGCAGCTGAGCATTGTATAGAAGCAACGATAATTGTCGTTATTGACTCTCTTTCTGCACTGACGTAAGCAAGTGGCAACATGGAAGGGAGGAAAAAGGGAAGAACTTACACAAACTATCTTTTGGTTGGGGTGAAGGGTCAATTCCTTATTGTAATTGTCCCCTTAATGTGTATTCTATAAACAAAAGTGAAACTACTTTTGTCCAAGTATTTAGTCTTCACAGAGATTTTTCGCTGCTGCATTTTATGCTGATTGGATTACATTATACAAGATTCAGAGTACAAAATTATGTTCCTTCCATGCGAGCAAGGAATCATCGGTGTCTTTCTCGTTCCATGAGAAAATATGTGATTGGGGGATCAGGCGCAGAAATAAACAACTCAATCTTGGACATTAAGCTCATTGTGCTTGTCAATGGTGCTTAACAACTTGTTTGTTTGTCTAATTACATAGCTACTGAACAAGCAAGAGTGGAAAAACATATAATTTAGTGTGGTTTCCAGTGCAAACATGAGAGGTTGATTTCAAAGCCTGAATGGAATCATGTTGAGATTTCATCGGAGTTGAAGTATCAAAGGGCATATCATCCTTATAGGTTATTTTTAGGCCACAATGGAATCCCAACATGGAATATAAATTTGTCCGGAATTCGTGTCTATGAGAAAGATAACAGCATTACTGAAAATATCAGGTTCACGAACCCTGAGATCTCTCTGTCTCAGTCTGAATCAATTAAAAGGGACATGAAGGCAACCTCGATGAGTTATTCATATGAATGAAATCCATTTCTTTGCTCAACTCCGAACTGATATTTCACACAACACAAATCTTAACGAAGCAAATTAACATTGTTTTTAATGCTGATTTCTTTCTAGTTAAAATGGTTGGATTATTTGATGGGTTGAATGGTGCTGAGGAAGTTTTGTTCTAGTTGTAGTGATTTGTATCTTGTTCCCTTAAGCATGACCTTGTCACTTATTGGAAAGTGGTATATGATTGACAAGTTTGAGATATTTGTGCAGATTTGACATGGACATTCTCATCATGCTAGTAATGTTAAACAAACAGCCTCTAATGGTATGACAGAACCACGTTGAGCACACAGATACAAGTAGTACGATGATACGGGGTTATTTGCATCTTGGTCTCAATGCTTGCTTCTAGGCCACCGAGTGAACTGTCTTGTCTTACCATTGTTTCTTTCTATTTATTTATTTTTTGGGTAACATGCTTCTGCATTAATGAATTATCCTTGTATCATGGTTTTTTTTTTCCAGCTAATGCTCCTAAGCTCATGCTGTATAATAAAGGCAACAAGCCGATATTCTTGTAGTCTATAGTGTGTAAACTTTTTTTGGAAGGAGGAGATGAGATCAATCCTACTTGTAATTTTAAGCTATTAGTGCTTACACCTTTAATTTTAAAAAATATAAAGTAATAAAGTTGTTCAATCACATTGCGGGAGTACACAAGCAAATAAAAAAAGAAGACAAGGATAAGAAAGGCAAAGGATAAATAATTTTAAAAAATAGCTGAATTACCCGAATTTTATGTTCGATCACTAAATTTAACAAATGTTAAATCAGATTATTTTTTCATAAATGGGAATTTATAATTTGATATTTTACCATATTCCTCATTTGATTTTCTCCCATATCCTTTTCATAAGTCTCTTGTGAAAAATATATTTTAATAATATAATTAAAATAAGAGGGATAAAACAAGGCCAAAATAGACACGGTCGTCTCTTGCCTACAAGGTTTTAAGTATGCCTCCCTTCAATTCACCCTCTATCATCTTCTTCACGCTTCGTTTTCTCTTTACCTCATACCCTCTTTCTCAAGTTCTCCAAACCATACCTCTTTCTCAATAAGCTCAGATTGTTGAGTGCCCAAGGTTGCACTCAGCTTGAAACGTTAACATCACACATCAATATGACTTCTCTTGAGACCCTAGATCTCAGGGGTTGCTCAAGTCTTTGGATTTTCCCACAAGTATTGGGAGTCATGGAGAATATAAGGGATATTTATTGGGATCAGACTGCCATAAAAGAACTGCCGTTTTCAATTGGAAACCTTATTGGGCTGAAACGGCTATACTTGAGGCATTGTGCAGGGCTTGAACAACTACCAAACAGCATATTCACAATCCCCAAACTTGAGTTCGTGCTGTCTTATGGGAGCAGAGGGTTTCAAATATTTCAAGGGCATGACATTCAAGAAAAACAGAAATCAGAGGTCTCTCTAGCCACGGTTTTTCTCCATTCTCTACCACAACGCAGGAATAAAAGTCCAACTCGTGCTCATTTCAATCATTACCTTGATGGGTACTGTATAAGCAAAAGTGAAACAAAAGTCATTCAAATATTTACTCTTCCGGGTACTTTGGTTAGTTTTGCTCTGCTTTCCAGAGCTAGCACTGGAGGCCCTCGTGTTTCAGGCTGCCCTGGAATCCTGCCATTTGTGGAGAAACGAGGGAAAATGTCAAGATCCTTCTTTGCAAGAAGGGGATCATCAGTGTCTTTCTGGTATTGTGAGAAATTCCCAAAGATAGCGATATGTGTGATTGGGGGAACAGGCACAGAAATAGACGATTCAATCTTGGATATCAGGCTGAGAGTGTTTGTCAATGATTCTGAGCAACTTATTTGTTTGTGTAAGTACATATTCTATTAACAAAAGATGGCAAAACATATAATTTGGTGTCGCCTACGATGCAAACAGGAGAGGGTGATTTCTACACATAAATGGAATCATGTTTAGGTTTCCTGGGAGTTGAAATATCACAGGCCGTATGATCCTTGTAGGGTAATTTCAGACGACAATGGAATCCCAACAGTGAATATAGATTTGTCTGGAATTCATGTTTTTGAGGAAGAAAACAGCTGCATTGAAAATATCCGGTTCACAAATCCGAATATCTCTCTGTCTCAGGTTGAAACGATCAGAGATGACTATAGTGTATTCTATTCTCTGTCGGTTCTTTCAGGGAACCGCTGGTTCCAGTTACTTGACCAACTGAGAGGTACCATCTGTTTCTCTAGTTTGGTTTAATCATCTTGTTTGCATCTTGTTCCTTGCTTGACGGATTTGTTCTTACTGGCACACCACTTCAACAGTGAGTTATTCATATAAATGAAATCAGTTTCTTTGCTGACCTTGAAATTGGAGTTTCACTCTTGACGCTAAATTGTTACGGTTCGCTGCAAAATAACTGTGCTTTTTCACTCCTTTTCAACTAGACTCATAATTTGTGTCAAGTTTGATTCTATAATTCATTTATTTAGTACTTCTCAAATTAAAAAAAAAATCATATATTTAGTAGAGTTTAATTATATATTTTTATGTGCTTTATGTATTCTTCATGTACAACAACACTTCCTATTGGTAAATATAATAACTACATAAGAAATATGGTACCAGCTTGCAATTTATTGTGGACACCAATGCTCTTTTCTTAATAAATATTCCAGCTAATTTACTAATCGAGTTCGAGTCAAATTTGAGCCTTTGAAATTAATAAAACTATGTTTGGAGGCATCAATCTATTTCATCTTTTGCAGGTGATATATTTGTCAGTTTTCTCCCCCCAGAAAAACATATTTTCGTTAGTTACATACATGAATATATTACTTTATGTTCATGTATTGTTATCATATACTATAAAGATATGTTAGTTACTTCTTCGATCTTAAATATATGAGCTAGATTAGTTTATTTTGGCCCTAAATATAAGAGAGATGGCTTCTCTCCTTTACTCTTAACATCCACTACCATCATTTTCTCTAAAATTGCACCGTTTTATGTGCAAAGTTATTGATATTGATCACTTCTTTTTAACGAACCCGTATGGAAAATTACCGGTAACATAAAAATATATTTTAATCACTTTTAAGAAGTTAAAAATTAGTATTTAAGTGACTTGGCTAGCTACTAAATTCAATATGAATATCTTGTCTTCTCAAGTTAAGAAGAAAACCAAAAAGTTTTTTGAGAAATGAAGTGTGTTATCATCTGGCAATTAAAATTGTGTTATTGCAACGTTATTTAATGCATGGCGAGAAAGAAAATGATGTGAAATGTTGGTATCTGGTAAACTCCAGTGAATGGACAAGTGAAGAGGTTTTTGTAGAAAGGATATGAGTAATGGATGTAGATCGTGCTGTTTTTATCAAGTTTCATGAATCTGGACCGGGCACTGAATTGGTCGAGGTACTGGGTTAAGGGTCAGTGGGTCAGATCAGAGTCAAATTGGGAGTCAGACTGAGGTCAATTAAAAATATATATATATATATATATATATATATATATATATATAATTTAAATATTCATCCATACCATTTAAAAAACTACATAAGAGAGTTTTTTTCTAACCAATAGTCCAATATAACCTTCTAAACCTAATATCCACAAAAATATTGTTAAGTACATAAGAATTTTTCTCTAACTAATGCCAAAAATATTCCATAATCCTTTTAAAACTCATTGAAAATTAAAAAATTTTAGGAAAATATTTTTTTTGAAAAAAAAAAGTAAGAAAAATGTCATTTGAAACATAAAAAAGCAAAGTTTTTTTAAAAAAAGGAGGCAACCCGTGAACCGGCCGGGTTACACGGGTTCACCCCGGGTTGACCGGGTCAACCTCGGGTCAGACCGGGCCGAAACAGTACCGGTCTACTAGCTGAACCAGACCGGCCAGTTGCCCTGTTCACCGGTTTCCGGTCCAAACCGGCCGGTCCGATCCAGTTTCATGAACAATGGTTTTTATTTGATGGTTCATTGCAATAATATATAATGTAATATTTGTATATTTACTGTTTTCGCTTCCTCAATTTCTAGTATTTTGCTTATAAGGATAATGGTGATATATAAATTTATGTAGACATGCTAAGGATGAGCTATATTCACTCTGGTCACGCAGCTGGTGATCCTGAAATGGAGTTCCCTTTACTTAGTTTTCAAGAACTTAGGCGGATGTGTCAGGAGGCATTGACTGTCAAGGTGCCAGCAGGTTTAGAACCCCTTACGTCAATGCTTTATTCAACGCTTTAGAGTTAAGATGGAAGGTAAAGTGGAGAATTATCTATCCGATTTTAACCAAAAGCTTATACTAGTAATTTGTTAGATTTGATTATCTACATGATTAGTTTTGATGATGTCAATTGGAGTAAAATGTTTGCATTTATATTTTATATCATGCTTAAGTTATTTAACTAGCTACTAAGTTCAGTGGGAATATCTTGTCTTAAGAAGAAAAAATAAAGTTTTGGAGAAATGAAGTGTGTTATCGTTTGATAATTCACTATATTCAATATGAATATCTTGTCTTCTTAAAAAGGAAAAAAAATGTTTTTGAGAAAGAAGAACTTGCAAACTCAAGTTTAAAAATCAAGGTTCAATCTTAAGTTTGAATATGGAGATTATTTATATGCAAGTAGTTGACAAAACTTGATCAAAACTTTTCACAAACAGTTTTAGAATATATCAGAGTGTTTTAGAAAAGTTCAAGTCCAATATCCCCTCATCAACCTCTCTTAGGGCTCGTTTGGGTTAGAGGTAACAAAAATGACTTTTTTCACTGACTTTTACAAACTTAAGATAGGATAAAAACTAGATTGTAAATATGATTTGTGTTTGAATTGATTGTGGCAGAAGTGAATTTTTTTCAAAAAGCCAGACTTTTGAACTTCTTTTCAGAAACTACTTTTAGAAAAAAAAAATTCAATTGCCAAAACACTAACCCAAACACCCTAATTTTTAAAAAAGTAGACAAAAACTGCTTTTTCAAATAAAAAGCACGTTTGGGATGGCATAACGCCATACCAAACAGGCTCTTAAACTCAAGCTGACAACTTGCCTGCACTCAAGTTTGTACCCTCTAATCTTTTTGTCAGATAATGGGAGTCTACTCCCCATTATAAATTTGAAATGAATTTTCATATATTTGAGAAGTCATCAATATTAATTTAAAGAGATTTTTTTTATATTTTATAAGATATCACTTTTTTGTGGAATTTCAATTTAAAGTAGAAGTTTTTAAGTTTAGAAAAGAAACAATAATAATTGAAAGTTTTCTTGAATAAAAAAAAAAAGTTTCAGTTTATTTTCATTAGTATTAGGGTTAAGGTGTGAATTTGCTTTGGAAATTTTCGTTAAGGAGAAATATTGCTCTAGAATTTTTTTGTCACCTCAGAAATTTCAAAACATATCAATATTGCCCCATATTATAAAAATAAAATAATGTTGACTATTACGGAAAATGACAACATTGTTCCATTTTAATATTTTTGGGATAATATTAAACTTAAAAAAACTTTTAGAGCAACATTGTTCCTTAATAAAATCTTTCAGAGCAAATTTACACCGCTTTATACTATACTATTACTATTGTTATTATATTATTTCCTTTTTCCTATTTATAGGATTAGGAATAGTGCCGGTCTTGGCCCCGATTGAAAGAACTAGAGAGGGACAGAGGTAGCTGGGCTGGGGCACCGCATCTCTTGACCAACAGTTCCGTCTCGTTGGAGTAAAGCGGCGCCCAAGAGGTCGACCCGAGGAGACACCGACTTCCACTGTTGATTCATCTTCATCGGTGACGGTGAGAGAGCTGAAGAGAAAGGGAGAAAGGGAGTGATAATGCGAGTCTGAATCAAAGGACAGCGAGATACTGTTCTTCTTTCACAAAAACAACTGAACCAAAGAATCTTCATTCTACGTTTTGTACCTCTGTTTTCCTTTCACTTCCTCACTTTGATTTTCATTGTGACGTTGAATGTCAATTTTGGGGGTGTTGTGAGGGATTGAATTAAAGCCATGTGTGGCTATATTTTTCTTGCAAGCTAGGGATCTATAAACTTATTTGAGATTTAGAGATTATTCTCATTAATTAGTTTTATTTAATATTACTTTAGTTTATTTAATCTTGTTATCATCGTTATTACTTCCTGATTGATTGGTCATCGTTGAACATGTTTTAGGAATTTATGATTGAACTTGACAAAGAGAATCTTAAATTAACTGAGATTAAATAATGTGGAATTAGATTTTAATCTAATTTTCCTCTAAGATAAACATAAACTTGGAAGATTCGCATAATCAATACCTACACCCCACAAGAATCTCTATAAATATAATTGTCATCAAATTAATAACCAAAATCAGGCAGCTCACAATTTAATAAAATTAACCAAAACCACAAAGTAATCGTTGATGAAAAATAGAGATGGAAAAAAATCTCTTTAAACCAGACTGCGGAAAATAAGGATAATAATAAGAGAGTCAACAAAATAGTCAAGGTACTAGCAATTTATCTACAGCAAGAGCCCTGAGGTCCCCAGTTTAAAAGTTAAATATGACCGCTAAGCGTGGACTGCGCACGTGCTCGAAATGAGGGATGTTCTGGACTGCAAAACCAAAAGTGTTTGAAGGGAAAAGAGAAGGAAACAAATTATAAACATTCTAAAAGAATATCAGTCTATTCAACTTCAAAAAGAATTACAACCCTTCCTCTAATTTTGAGAATGATCACAACTACATAGACCAATTAATAAGAATAATTGGCCTTTCCTGGGATCAAATAGTGATGAGGGTGCATTAGTATTGAGCCAACAGAGAAGGTATTGCTTTTTTTTTTTTTTTGCTTTCGCAGGGTATCCACTGGAGCGGGCCCAGTGACTAATCCCTCACGTTCTGTAGGCCCAGTTAAGGGGACGGACGCTGGCCACGAGTTTTAAAGCTGCTCCATTCCCAGGGCGAGGATCGAACCCCCGACCACTGGTTAAGGTAGGAGAGACCCAGACCATCTCACCTAAGCCCCCGTGGTTAGAGAAGGTATTGCTTTCACTGGAGGGAAAGTATGCTGAAAACAAGGTTTGACCATGGAATTAGGTGCACTTGCAATATGTGGTTAAGATTTAATGTCAAGTCCTCGAAAGCCAGATAGATATGCCTTGTTCAAAACAAAAAGGCCATTCATGCACAGATGCAACAGTCAACAAAATACAGTCTGCCAGCACCCCGCAGGAAAATCTTTAAGCATCACTTACCATATTTTCTGTTTCACAATTATTTATTTCAACAAAAAAAGAACAAAAAAATCTTATGAAGAGCACAGCATATAACCAAAATACCTTATTTACAAATAAAGATTTGAACACAGGACTTCTTTCTTTGACGCTGAAGTTACCGCTAATTACACTATTCCCTCAACGGTGTGTTTGTGATTATTTGAGCATAAACTTGTAGAATCAAACATACATTAATAAGTTTGCTGAAGTTCGGAAACTGCCTGAGTCGAAGGTTAGAGCTTTCTTTGGAGTGAACAAATTGAACCAGCAAATGGGGAATTAGGTGGGAGACGAACACCGGCAACGACTCACGACTGGGACCAGAAATGAAGCGCGTTGGCGACGAGACTGGCTTGGTGGGGCGACGAAGTGTGGCCGAGAGAGAAAATTGGGGTTTCAAATCGGAGAGTGAGATTTGACCAAAAAAAAAAAATCGGAGGGAGAGAAAATAACTGGGTTTTAAATTGTCCGTCTGTTGCTAAAACTCATTAAGGTATTTTGTGCTTTTCATGTTTAGAATATATTATAAAAAGGGTCGATTAAGATTATGGGAGAATGATAGAAAAATAGCATTTGAATTTTAAAAACTCTCTGATAAGAATAACAATGAGATTGATAACATAAATCTTTGTCAAAAAACTAATAAGTGATTTTGAAATTCCAATGGTATTTTTTTGTCAAACTCCCTTAGATTTTTAGTCAAAATATATTAAATTATGCAGTGAAAGGCACAATTTGAATCATGTTCTATTAAGAAGCCTTTTATTTAAAGGAGAGAAATAAAAAAAAGAATTTTGAAATTGTAAAATTTCAAATTAGGTTTGTTAAAAAAACTTGATAAGGGAATAACGAAACTTGATAAGAATTTGCAACTCATTTTTTAGGAAATACCTGAATTAAAATTTTGCTTTTTCAAAGTTCTTTTTCTGTCTTTTTCCCTTTATTTAATTCCTACGCTAAACTAAGGGCTTGTTTGGTTTGAAGGGAGGGATGGAAGGAAAGGGCAGAGAATTACTTTGTTTGGCAATTGGTTTGGTAGGAGGGGAAGGAAGGGAAGACATGTTTAATGATCCTTTATTTGTTCAAGAGGGAATGAGAGGGGAGATAATAGTTAATTTATCATTCTATCCTTATATGTTATATTATAGTTTCTTACTTAAATAAATTACTTCCTTCAATCCTTAATATAAGACATATTCACCAAATTGATTAGATTAAGGAAGTTAATTTAGTTAGTCAATATGACGTGTATTTTCCAAAACTTCATAATCATCTTTCTTAATTTTCTCATTCCCTCTCCTCCTTAATTATTTTGAGAGAGCTTCAATAGGGGTAAATTAGAAAAAGATTGATAAATATGAAAATTATATCATATATTTAGAACCAAGATTAACTCCCCAAATATGTCTTATATTAAAGACAGAAGGGAGTATATAAATTAGTTTACACCTTAACTTAAATTGCATGGCATGATTTATGAAAATTCACTCTCACCTCAACTTATTATTTATATATATATATAAAAACTTGCACTAATATAATTATATCATTTATCTCTTATTGATATGATAATATATTTTCCAAAATCAAACTAACAAATTTTATGCTTGAATCACAAAGTTTAACTTTGCCAATGGATTTATTATTTTTAGTTGGGTGGCTTTAGTAAAATTGTTCAATTTTTTATTTTTTCTTTCCTGCCAATGTTCAGTGTTTTGTTTAAACTTTAGACATATTGTAATAGCTTTCCTTTAAGATATAATATATGTTATATATGATTAGTTTTGATGATGTCAAATATAGATGTGAAATGATAAGAGCAAAAAGTTTATATAATGTATTTATACTTTAACTGATTACTGTGTTTAATATTGCATATCTTGTAGATTAATCAAGCAAAGATTGAAGATAATCAAGAAAATAAAGAAGCTATCTTGTTGAGTTATGGAGAATGATCATCAAGAAGAAAATCAAAAAGTAAGAGATTGAAGAAAGAAGAAATTGCAAGATCTAATGTGAATATTAAGATTCAAGCTTTTAGAAGTGATACTGAAGGTTCCTATTATGATACTAGAGGTTTCTATGATCAAATGATGGTTGAAATGGGTTAATACGAAACTAAAATGACTTATATATGAGTTATGGCAGTTCTAGAGAAGTTGTACTCAAGTGTGAGCTCAACACTCGAGTGCCAGAGGTGTTGCACTCGAGTGTAAGAAGAATAGTCCAGTGTTGGGGCTACTCTGTTCATCTTTGTTTCTCATTCAACCTAACAGAGGTATAGTATTTTAGCCATATCTCTCAAACCACATGTCAGATTGAACTGAAACTGGTGGCATATGAAACTAGACTCCTAACATGAAAAATAAACACCAAAATCACATCTAAAGGAGTTCAGATGAAATATATATGAATCATGGAAGATGACACTAAAATATCCATCACTTTTCAAGACAGGTTCGATATTTTGGACATAACTCACAAACGATGCATTGGATTGAGGTAAAACTGGTGTTATATGAAACTAGACTCAAAGAGCTTTCTATGGATAGGTGATTTGTTAAATTTGAAGTTATATGCTAAGAGATATGCCTTTTAAAAGTTGACACTTGTATTGTCTAGTGCGATAGACACTCTTTAGATCATAACTTGCAAAATACAATGAGTTTGGAGCTGATTCTTTCTGCATTGGAATGTATATGAGAAGAGTTTTCTGATGATGGATTACTTGTCATACTTAGAGTCAAATGATTAGATCGAGTCTGATATGACATATCAACACCCGCTAGTGCAAAAACGCACTCCTGGAAAATATCATGCGAGTGAATGGCAATGCACTCGAGTGAGGAGAAGTATTGTACTCAAGTCCTGCAAGTAAAGCCAGAAAGTGTTTGCCCGATAGGAAGCTAGAACCTGAATACATTAAGTGCACTCGAGTGAATACTACTACACTCGAATAAGGAGCCATGACAGTTGTAAGTACTTGCGGAAAAAGTGGAGGAAGTGTTGATCAGAAAGAAGACCAGAACATGATATATACTCAGTTGTATTTGAGTGAAGATCATGCACACTCGAGTAAGACCACAACACTCGCAAGTGCAAAATATCATTCTTGCAAAAATTGGTGCGAGTGCTATCTAGAAGTAAAGCCTTAAGTTGAAAAACATTGATGTACTCGAGTGAGAAATCATCACTCAAGTAAGGCCCTACAACATTCGTAAGTGCAAAAGCACACTCTTAAAAATATGGTGTTAATGTTGTCCAGAAAGTGAAAGAGTTTGTGCACTTTCAGTTTCACTCGAGTATTGGCAGAAAGTGCAACCCGCACTTCCAGTTATACTCGAGTGTTGACAGAAAGTACAAGTACACTTCCTGCACTTCAAGTGCTGATTTTTCCGGAAAACAGAGTAACGCTACGTAACTTTTGATAATCATAGGAATGATTGTATAACTCATTTTTCTTGCTTCTAATCACTCTAACTATTTATCATATCAGTGATCAAACATTTTCCAGGTGATTAAACAAGGATTCACACACAACCTGAAAATGTGATAGTAACAGAAGCAGAATGCATTACAGAGTTGTAGCAAACAATCCGAATACGGTTAAAGGTTATTTATTCTTTATGTTTTCACTTGTTATTATACATAAATATTAAATAATATATATTTCAAGTGAGAAATAGGAAATTAAACATTCGAATTACATCTTCAAGTACGGAGGTCACTCATGGAAAATATCATCACTCGACGTGATGAGTCCCAAAAACCAGAAATTCATCTTTTGACCAGTGATCCAATATACCCATGACTAACACTTCATTGTATTAGTGGTTGATGAGTTATTACAGAAAAACAACAAAGAGATCATGCAGTGAGGAAAAACTACTTTACGAAAGTGGAGCGTCTACCAACATAACGACTAGTTTTTAAAATATGCTTAATGGTCAAACGAAGCAACGAGACTTAACGGGTAGATTGAAAAACTCACAACGGTCATATCCTACTCAACTATAAATACAGAAGATTCCAGCAAAATGCAACAACGATGTGAGCAAAACAATGCCAACATGCGAATATCATGAATCCTCTACCTTAACCCAAATCCTCTCTGTTATTCTAGCTTTTATATTGCTTACCATTGAGAGAGTGATTATTTGTACTTTAGTGTTCATTATATCCACTCTATGAGAGAGTCTGTATTTACTTCAAAACTATATTTCTAAATTGATATGAAGGTAGAGGGATCTTGAGAAGGTTAATTTTCTTATAGGGGAAGTTGTAGAGAGAATTGCCGATAAGACTTTCTGCTCGTAAGACTTACAAAGTGCAAGTAGGAGAGAACATTGCTGCTCGTAAGACTTGCATGGGTAAGCCAGAGAGGAGGGTCTTCGGGAATACTCTGCTCGTAAGACTTGCCGTAAGGGGGAGTATCTCAAAGAGAGATATGTAAAAGGCTTTACAAGTGGCTGACTAAACTTGTGGGTTTGTAAAGGCTTTTCTTGTGCCTGGATTAAACAAGAAGATAGTGGATTTGAAAATTTCAGGAGGAGCCTAGGGACTGGACGTGGGTAGATCCGGTAATATGGGCTCAACCCGCGAGCCCTCGGGTTTTGACAGGTTAGGGTTGGGAAAATCCCAACCCGCAAAAATGCGGGCTGCACAGGCCCGCACCGCATAACCCGCGGGTTAATGCGGGCTAGCCCGCGGGTTGGCCCGCAAAATTTTTTATTTTTTATTTACATATAATAATTTTACAAAACTTATAAGTTTTCCACTCTTATCTTGGTACCGCCTAATCCAAAGTAAAAAAATCTTAGCTTCTTCCCTTCTTCTTTAAACAAAATTATTATATCTTGGTTGCTCGAGGATGAGTTTATGTTTTGTTTATAAACTTTAACAAATTTGATAACTTTATCTTTTAAATTTTAGATTATGTTTTTAAATTTTTATAAAAGAAATGATTGATACTAGGAAGGTAAATTTAATTACTCATATATATGTGTCTCATATTTTTAATCCTCTTTAAAAAAATATGAATTTTTTTTCAAAAAAAAAAAAAAGGCCCACGGGCTGGCTCGCAACCCGCACACTGCGGGTTAGGATTGGCATTTTGCCAGCCCGTAGAAGTGCGGGCTGCACAGGCCCGCACCGTATTCCCAGCTATAGGCGTGGGTCATCGCAGATTGGACCAAATCAAGATAAATCATAGTTTGCATATTCTCTTCCCTAAGCTGTTATATTTCTAGCATATATTATTTAATCTAACTGTTGAGTTATGATTCATTATTTTCATACTTATTACTTTCACTAGTATGTGAAAATATTTTCAAAATTCTTAAATTTTTACCTTACACTCAATTCACCTCATCTTAAATGTTGGCCGATTCTAACAATATATGCACAACTTCAGCCAGCAAAATTGACGCAATTAGAAAAAAAAACTACTTTACTTCCAATTAGCACCGAAAGAATTGTATGCCCAAAAAAAAAGCTGAGGGATCACTATTCACATTCACACCATTTTCTCCATTTGGGGTTTGCTCAGAGATTGTTGATTCCTCTTGGGAATTCGCCACTTCTGTTTGAGATCCACCAAGGGCTTTCAGAGCTGGACTACTTGAAACTCGAACAAGCCTCTCATTTTCCATCGATAGAGTAGATCTTAGAGACAATTGATCGTTGTTCATGCCCAGTTGGTATGTTCTGCCATTGAAGCCCCCACTTCAAAAGCAATAAAACTTGGCTGCTCTCTCTACAAAACCAGGATCATATAAGAATTCTACAACATTAGAATTCAAAACCATCGATTTCCCTAAACGGCCAAGTTCTCTTTCACCAGTTGGTTCATCATGTTCATCTTGGGAGACCGATTGTTCGAATGACCGTTGTTTGTAGAGGTTGACGGTGGTGGCACGGGTACCAACACCAACAGAAGATGGCTGGCTATTGAAACTAGCATCAGAATCATGGCTGGGGAATTGACGGTGATAGAAGTCCATTAGCATCAACGGTGGTTTGAGCGATTCTTTAGGTTGATGGTGAACGTCGGGCTTCATCTCCGGTGAAAGAGGCAATATTCTGCATGTTTGGTTTGACGATTTGAAGGGGGAATCGTGCGATTGGAAGAAAAATCACCACTGTTCATTGATTGTGAGTTTTGGTTGATGTTTGGTTCAGCGTTTAAGTTGATGGGCTTATTAAGGGCTTGAGGTTTTTTTTAAGCTCAGTTTTGTAGCTTTTCCATCGCTAACGATTGCTTTTTTACCGTTGGTAAGCATTGATGTTTGGTTCAGCGTTTAAGTCTACTTTATCTCTCTCTCTCTGTTTTTTTTTGCGTCAATCCGTGATCTCTTCTCAGCGTCAGGCTCTGGTTGTCATGGTGTCGATGAAGCTTGATAGAGAGAACAAGCTCTCGACTCCAGCGGTGGAAGAAAGCTTGGTGGTGTTGCTGGTTGAGGGAGGGCCGAGAAGGAAGAGTAGACGACGGTGAAGGTAGTGGCCCTCCCTCTCTGCGTCTCTGGCTCCCTCTCGGTCTACGGCGCACACCCCCCGCCAATCTCTGTTTCGGATCTGCTTTATCTGAAGAAGATGATCTACAGTAACCTAGGCCTTGGTCAAAACGCAAGTTTTGACCAAGGACCTATTTTTTAAAACTTGAAAAGTTTTGAGAAGGGAGTAAAGTGTAGATTTTTGAAACATTGGCCAGGCTAAAATGAAATTTCTCAAACATCTGGGTAGGTGACTGTAAATTTTCCAGGGCCCTTTTCTTCTCATTTTTGTAATTTTCAGAAATTTTGGGCCCTTCTCTATAATTTTCCCCAGTCCTTAAAATATTAATTTGGACCCTCCAAAATCTTCAATTTCCTTCCAAAACACTTACAATGCAAGATTAAGCACACGGTAGCATCAAAAGTTCAAGAAAAATCATTTGTACGAATAATTAACAAATTATGACCATTTTGTCAAATGAGTTCTTTTTTGTCCCATTTGGCAATTAAGTTGTCAATAAGGTTTTTTTCCCCTCACAATTCTCCCTTAATTTTTTCATTTTTTATAATTTTTAAAATTTTTTCTCTTAAATATTACAAAAACCACTTATGCAAAAACCCAACCAAACACCTTCCACTTTTACAAAAGCACTTATCCAATCGTCAATCCAAACATTCATCATTTTACTCAATCTTACTTTTTCCCAATCTTAAGATTCCATAAGTCAAAGTAAAAATAAGCTACTTATCCAATCGCCAATCCAAACACATGCATTGTTGGCTTCACAATTGGCAACATAGTTTGATTTTTAAGTTATGTGGGAAGAAGTGGTGTTTCTATGAATTTTTTCAAATGGGCAGAGATGGGATATCATAAAATAGAAGGGGACAAATTGGTCACAAAGTTTGGCTTCCCTCCAAAGAGTCACAATTTAAAGGGAACCAAAATTCTAAAATATCCATTGAACATGCAAAATGATCAAAAGGTGATAGGGATCCATTTGAAATTTTAAAGTGGTGATATTTTACAAAATACTCCTCAATTTTAAATTAAAAAAGTAAAAAGAAAAAAGGCACCCACTCAGAATGTTACTATTTGCATCTTGGCCTCAATGCTTTCTTCTAGGCCACGGAGTGAAATGTCTTACAATATATATAAGGCAAAGGAAGTTTACAAGCCATTGTCTGCGAGCTGCCTTAATCTGGATATATCAGTCGGCAATTCATTTGGAATCAGAAGCTTTAGACATCAGGTGTGTTTGGAAGAGCTTAAATTTGAGAAATAAGCCCTTATTACGCAAGCCAAGAAAAAACTCCTCTCACATACTTACCTCGTATACCGTGAATACGAATTATAAGCACTTATTATCTAAAAATAAGCTCTTCCAAACGAGCACATCATTATTGTCAAAAAGCAATTTAATCTCACCCAGCAACATGATTTATCACAAAAAGGCACTCTATGGCAGAATATATTTCCCTAATGTTAGAAAGTCTCTGTCTTCGGTCTCTTTTAGGACTTGCAGTCAGGCTTATTTCTTTAGGATATGTAACCATAGCTTTTGTCCTATTTCTTATTGGGTATGCCAACTTATCTTTTTCATTAAGATCATTTGTGTCTTTTTCTCAAACAAAAATAAGTCTTACAATTATTTCTTTTTTATTTATTTCCTGGATAACATGCTTGTGCGGTAATGAATTAACCTTGTATCACTATTATGGAAAGGACTTTTAACGTCCGTTTTTATGACCTTTAGTCGACCGTTTTCAGGGAGACGTGTATGTAAGTGTCGTTAAAAGTTCAAGAAAAGATTATTGTTGCAAAACGGTCGTTGTAATATACTTACAATGACTGTTTTATTGAAAACAGTCGTTGTATCATACTTACAACGATTGTTTTACTAAAAACAATCGTTGTATCTAAAGACTTACAACGACTGTTTTTAAAAAACAGTCATTGTATCTTTGGACATACAACAACTGTTTTCCTTAAAACAGTCGTTATATCAAAAGAAACAACGACTGTTTTAAGGAAAATAGTTGTTGTATCTTTTTTTAAAAAAAAAAATTTACTCGTTTTAACCCTCCAATGCCATTGGAAAACCACTAATCCAGACAAGTATATTTTTGAATCTTCAAAGTTCTATCATGATATATCACGCATTATAAATCATCATAACATCATTTTACATCGAAGGCATAAATCTGGAGACGATTTAAATAATAGTGTAGCTTCCATAGCACAATTCAGTACATTTAGTACACAAAAGACAAACCACATACATACTCAAAGCTTACAACTAATTCAATAGACCTCATTAAACCCAAACCTTTTACGGATAAAAAAGAAGCCATGACATACAAATCGTTTACAAAGCACATGAACTACAAAAGCGCAGCTATTATTTTCTTTCTTACCACTAGAAAGATTGAAGTTTGTACCACATGCGATCTATGTACCAGAAATAAGTGTACCTCCATGATCTACTGTAGAGCAGAGGACCAACTACAGCCCAAAATCCTGAAACAAATCCCAATGACATGCTCACATAAAACCAATTGATTCCTCCTTTACCTTCTTTGGCATTTTGGTCATGCTTTGGGATGTACTTCAAATCATTGCAATTGTTCAGCAGTGGAGGACCACATAGATGATTGCCCACAAAGCTAGATTCTTCAAAGCTCTGCAATTGAGTTCCTGTTGGAATTTTTCCTGTCAGATTATTGTTAGGCAAGTTTAATTTGTTTAGGAAATTCAATTTGGAAATGGATGGTGGGATTTCACCAGAGAGTTTATTTTCTGAGAAATCTATTGACTGTAATGATCCCATGTTGCCGATGCTTTGAGAAATTTTACCATGCAACAAGTTGTTGGACAAGTTCAGAAATTCTAACCCCGCAAGACTTGTAAATTGGGATGGTATCTTTCTAGATAATTTGTTATCTGAAAGATCAATGCTCATGATAAGACCTAGAAAATTATAATAATCAAGCCTTCCTTTCAAAGCAAGGAGCATGTCAGTTATGTAATATGCAGTACCATCCCCTTGGGCCAAAATATAAAATTTCTTTTGAAAATTAGAACGTTGTTGCTAGCTAGTGTTATATTTTGAATTAAGATAACCTCATTTCTGCCTTATTTAAGCATACTTGTAATCATCAATTCAGTAAGCAAAACAGCAGCCACTTGTGATTGTAGAAGTTGTGGTAATTTCTCTTTTCTTTAAATGTTTCTTTCTGATCTAATGATTTTAAGGTATCTTTTTTCTTGCTGTAAAATAGATAATGGGGCTATGGCAATTTTTCCCAACCATAAGTCTGACAGTATTAGATATTGTAGCAAACATTGGGCTTATAATTTTCCTTTTCCTAGCTTACTATCCATACACCGGTCTCGTCTAGACAGTTTCTCCTGGAAAACAAATTCTTTCCATATAAACTTGATGAGGAGGAAAATGTGGAAGCTCAGTTTTGGATTCTGAGATTGGGAAGCATGAAGGGTAGACAGACTTGTACTATATGTTGTGTATGTGCAGTAGATAGCAAGAGTGAAATTCTTTATTGAATAATTTAGTGAGAGAGGTTTTTCATTATTTGGTTATTAAGTTAAAAAAAATTGATAACAAGCTTTGATTCAGACCACTTAGAATTTTTTTCCTCTGCAATTCCTGATCCATTATTGTTAATGCGTTAGCAGAAAAGTTGTTCTGGATAACTTCAATATTTCATCTTTTTTTTGTTGGATTTCTTTATATATTGTATGATAGAAATTGTTGGTATTATGTGGTTGTTGATACTTCATTTATCAAATGAAAAACACCAACTTTGAGAACTTTCAGTAGCTATACTTGAGTTTCTCTAGTCAAGTTTAGATGTTAAGTGATCACTTATAAGCTCTCTGAAGACCATTTATGAATTGTTCGTGTAAATACTTCATAAGTAGCATTACCTCACCACTGGCTATTAATTGTTTTCTATTTTGTTCCGAATCTTCAGTTTTAGCAATTAAACTTATGAGAATGATTGGAGAGTATATATCATAGAACTATTACAGTATGGGCATCTTACCTACAAAATTTACCTACTTGGATCTGCTAGATATAAAAACTGAAAATGGATTCTAATCTCTTCGTGAAACAGTAAACATAAATTATTAGAAGCCAAGCTTTCTCTACCCCATAATGTCCCAACATATAGCACATATACTGTAGATAACAAGCAATTAACAACAAGATTTGTGAACAAAACACACAGCATAACATTCAACAAAGAAAGAGCTTTAATTTCATAAATTAAACTCCAATAATCAGGAGAGAAACTAGGAAAACACAAATAGAATAGCTAGCCAAAGATTGTAAACAAAAGGATTTGTGATTTACCTGGAAAATGCAAGGAAGATATGAAGGAGAAAAGTTGCAAGACAATGACGGTGGTGGCATGAGAGGGGGAGGGAGAAGGATGCACAAGAGAGACATAACAGCTAGCCACTTGCAACTTGTGACTTCCGAGGAACAAGTGAGGAAAAGTGAGGGTAGGATAGTTGGAGAGTGGGCGGGAGAAGGAGGTGCGAAGAGCAAAATGGGAAAAGTGAAGAATAGGGGTGAATTTAGTGCTGAGTTACAACGACTGTTCTCTAATAACAGTCCTTATATCTCACTTACAATGACCGTTATTGGAAATGGTCGTTGTATCTCACTTCCAACGACCATTTTCGATAACGGTCATTGAAACCACACCCTTCAACGACATTTTTGATGAAAACGGTCGTTGAAAGGTTAGCCAGAATTTCAGTTTTGCCACTGTGTGCCTTTTTACTTCTGTTTTCTTGAAAACGGACGTTAATTACTGACATTAAATGTATTATTTGTAGTAGTGTATCCCTTGTAAATGCTTTCAAGGGATCCCATTGGTTCAATTTGTTTGGAAGAATGATGGAGGAGCTGGTACTCCTTTTTATGCAAGATGTCTGTGGCCAGCTCTACTATGGTACAAAGAATGTATGATGAAGGAAGGGAAAGGGAAGGAAGTGAATGGAATGGAAGGAAACATTGGAGAGAACTTAAAAATATATGTTTGTTTAATATATATGGGAAGGTAACTTAGGTTGAAGGAAAATAAGACGTTTGATAGAAAAAAAATGGAGAGATAGAACTGGGAAGAATACATGAAATACCCATAACACCCTTTTAATAAAGTAATTAAAAAAATGGATTAAATCGATTTAACTCATTTACAATATTGTAAATTGATTTACTGTGTAAATAAATTTACAATGTAAATTGATTCAACTACATTTGTGTAAATTGATTTACTGTGTAAATCGATTTACACAAATGTAAATCCATTTACAATATTATAAATCCAACTTCAAATTCTACCGTTGCTACGCTGTTTTATCTTTCAGATCCTTTTCCTCACAAATTCCACCGCTGAAATCCATCGGTGTCGAGATCATGGGATTGATGTCCCTATCTCCATCTGACACTTTAATTTAAATTTTTCGTGGGTATATTTATCTTTTAGATTTTCCCTTCTGCACCTTCCCATATTTAAGAGAACTTTGGAACAGGTGGGAACTTGAGTTCCTAGAACATTCGGTAACCAAACATGTTTTCACTTAAGGAACTTACTCATCTTCCCTTCCCTCTCAACCTTTTCTGTGTAACAAACGGGCCCTAATGTCGAGGTTTTTTCTGGGGAGTTGGTTCCTAAATTGACCATTACATGAGCGGACACAGGATTCCTCAGTCTTCCTTCTCGGCCTTACCTCGCCAACAATATCACCTGGTAGGAAATTTTGACTTTATTGAAGAAATTTAAACATCAGCCTGTTCAAATTATTTCCTCTGATTTATTTGTTTCTTATTTTCAACATTTTATTTGTTCAGTTACATTTGCATCTTTGTAGAACCTTATATTTCTTAGTAATATCATTTTGTCCTTTTTATAAAAAGAAGAATTAACCTTGTATCATGGTTAAACATTTTGCAATAATGAATTGAGAGGAGAAAATAAGAGAAAAGACAAAAAAAAAAAAAGGAAGAGTGGGTGGGGATGAATGCAAATTAAAGATTGTGTTTAATTCAGAATTAGTTATATATATGATTCTAATAAATTGTAAATATATTTATTTTAAAATGTATTCATATATTAATCTAATTAGATAAAAATAAGGATTAAAATGCAAATCTACCAATAATATTTTCTCAAAATTGTACCTGACACCATAAAAATTTATTAGATATAAAAATACATATGAACTTTTTGAAATGGAGAAAAATAATAAAACCGTTAATTTGGGCAAACCTTCTATTACTAATACCAACCATGTTACACTAAAACATGTTTTTGTCTTTCTCAGTTTCTTCCTAATGCCTGTCATTGACATGAGTATACACAGAGAGAGATAGAGAGAAGGTGGGTAAGTGTTCGTTTGGAATAATTTATTTTTGATTTATAAGTGCTTATAATTCATGATTTACGGTATATAAGGTAAGTCAAAGTTTTGTCTCAACTTACGTAATAAGCACTTATTTCCCAAAAAAAACGATATTCCAAACATAGCTTTATATACAAACTCTTAGCATTTTGTAGCACTTCTCTCTCATTCCACACAAGTAACTAACATCCTTAATATACTCAAATTAATTAGGTCTTAGCCAAAGGAGCATTATTTATTATTTGCTGGATGACATGCTTCTGCAGTAAGGAATGACCTTGTATCATCATGGCTAAACATTTTTCAACCAGTATTCCTGAACTCATGCTGTACAATAATAAGGCATAATAAAGTTGTTCTATCACACAGCTCAAGTGCACCGGGAAGATAAAGATAAAGAAAGAGAAAAGGGAGAAAACACAGGGTTTTGGGGGGGGGGGGGGGGGGAATAACGCGTGTAGCAGAGTGAGAGGAAAAGAAAAGAGGGTGGGGATGAAGGGAAATTAAAGGAGGATGGTGCCGATTTTTTAACTCATAATTAGTTATTAATACATATATTTTTAATATATTTTATGAAAATTAGTTGAAACCAACGTTTGAGTAGTATATATAATAAAGGCCAGGAACTAAATTATAAAATGGTTAAAACTAAATGAATGATAAGTTTGGTGAGTCAAAATAATAAGTATTGGAAAATAATTAATTATATATATATATATTTAAACTCATTCAAATAATAAAATCATATTATATATAAATAATATTTAAATAATTCCACACGCTAGTCTAAACCTTTTAAAATTTTAAAACTTTTGTTGTTATTATTTACCTACATAATACTACATATACATTTAAAACAATTATTTCAGGAAAATATTTTATTTGATATCTGTTTATAGTTATTTTATAAATATTTAATTAATTGTAAAATTAATTTCAAAACATAGAACATTTCTCACAAATTAATATAGTTGTATATATTATTTATAAATTTTTAAATGAAAAAAACACTTAAATAACTTTTGAATGTAGAAAATTCCAAAATATTTGTTGAAAATGCAAAATGATCAAAAGGTGATAAAGATCAATTTGAGATTTTAAAGTGGTGCTATTTTACAATAATGCTCCTCAATTTTTAATTAAAAGAAAAAGGCACCCTCTTAGGATTGTCACTGCCTGCCAGCTACTAGAGCTATGGCACTAACTGGGTAGCACCCTCTAGCCACTAGAGCTTTGGTCGTCGGACGCCAGAGTTTCGGTGCCGGTGGCTATGTTTTTTTTGGGATTAATTTTCTTTAAGAGAAAATTGAAGCCAACGTGGTGAAGGTCGAACTTGAATCCCCCTCGGGGGCGTGGGTATCCAAAAGGCTTGGTGACCATTCTTTTTTTTTTGATAGGCTTGGGGACCATTCTTTGATATATATGTGTATGCATAACATTATATATATAATGCAAATAATGTTTTATCACTAACTATGCTTATACAATGAAAGACAATATTTATAAATGTATACTTATAGTAAAATATATTGATTAAATGAGTAAAGGTATTAACTAAATCTAGTCATTACATTTATGTCGTTAGTTAATACTTTTCTTCATTTTCTCAATATATTTACGTCTTTAATCAATATAATTACTCATTTAATTAATATTTTTATTTCTCTAATAAATATAATTACTCATTCAGTTAATATTTTTACACTTATAGTCAATACCTTTCCTCATTTAATCAACATGCTTACGCCTTTAGTCAATACATCCACTCATTTAATCAAGGGAAAAAGACAAATAAATACCATGTGAATTGTCAAAACCCAGAAAAGTCTATTAGCACTTATAAAACACTTATAAATGACAATGAAGGATTGAGGGGGAATCTAGGTTTTTCATATTTGTACCAAATGACCAAAATGCCCCTTAAATCAAAACTCACCCCCTCTTCCTCTTCCTCTTCCTCTTCCACTTCCCGTCATCTCCTTCCCCCACTTCAGATCTCAAATCCCAACTCTTCGGCCTCTCCCTATTGATCTCGAATATAGTCATTTTGTTCATCGCAAGTGTGCCCTCCCCCGCTGCAACGCTTGCCTAAGACACCCACAAGCTCAAATCCTTCGATGTCGTTGAAGGATTCATACCCCTTTGCTAATCTGTTTTGTAGTGGTGATGACGACAATGGTTTTTCTGAGGGTGATTGGGTGATAAATGAATGTGATAAGGCTTTCATTTCTAAGATTGGATTGCAGATCTGGCATTACCAGGTTGAAGAAGTTGTTGTCATGAACATTTCTGATTTTTGGTTAACTCCATCACTACATTTGTCATTACCATTACTAAACTTATTAATACCATTAGCAAAATTAGTCAACGCATTTACTCAGTCTAGTAATAGAATAGTTTACTCATAATTGGTTTTGACACAAAGGATAATGGGATTGACAAATTCTATAATGATTTTAACAAATTCGTTAATGGTTTTGATAAAAAAGATAATGTAATTAACAAATTCATTAGTGGTTTTACAAACTCAATTGGTTTTGACAAAAAGGATAATGTGATTGACAATTTCAGTAACGGTTTTAACAAAGTCGTTAATGATTTTGACAAAAAGGATAATGTGATTGACAAATTCATTAGTGGTTTCATAAATTCAATTGGTTTTGACTAAAAGGATAATGCTATTGACAATTTTAGTAATGGTTTTGACAAAAAGAATAATGAGACTGACAAATTCATTAGTAATTTTCACAAACTTATAATAGGTTTTGACAAAATGGATAATGTGATTGACATATTCTGTAATGGTTTTATGTAGTTTTCAAAAACTCATTATTTGTTTTGACAAAAAGGATAATGTGATTAACAAAGTCGTCAATGGTGTTCACAAAGTCATAATTGGTTTTGACAAAAAGGCTAATGAGAATAATAAATAATGCATAACGTCCTTAATGTGTTATTACGCAAAAGGGAGGAACTAA
Source organism: Inga leiocalycina (assembly GCA_963242795.1). Classification (NCBI taxonomy): domain Eukaryota; kingdom Viridiplantae; phylum Streptophyta; class Magnoliopsida; order Fabales; family Fabaceae; genus Inga; species Inga leiocalycina. The sequence goes on along the minus strand of OY725320.1, from coordinate 80,205,275 downwards.
CAAATATTGTAATGGTATTGACAAATTCAATAATAATTTTAACAAATTGGATAATGTAAATGTTAAAAAACAATATTAAAAAAGACATCATCACAAATGTATTAGAGTGTGAGCCCAAAAGGGGTGGTCGTTGACAATTTTGGGCCCACACACTCTTACACATTTGTTGACAATTTTGAAAAGATGAAGAGGAAGAGAGGAGAGAGAAAGAGGATGGGGTGTTTTGGTAAAAAAATTAAACTTCCAAATCTCAGATTCTTCTCCATCACCTCTTTGTCATTTCAATTTCTTAATATATTTTCTGGGGTTTTGAGTATTTAAATGAGATTTTTTCTTTAATCAATACATTTTAATATAAGTATAATTTTACAAATGAATGGTGAATACAATTGCAAATAGAGGGACACTATTAAAAGATTTCCAACATTTAAAAATCCCAAATTGAACCGTTATACCTTTTAGGTCATTTTGCATGTTTAATGGTGTGTTTGGTTTGAGGGGAGGGGAGGGGAGGTAAATTATAATTTTGGACAAAAGAAACCCAAAATTTACCATCTCATTTTTTTAAATTTTAAATTCCCGTCCAACATTTACTCTATCATTTCTTTTAAATTTTAAATTCCCGCTCAAAATTTAAATATCTTTAACCCAAAAAAATAATTTATTCCTCCTCCCCTCTCCTCTCTCCCCTACACTTCCCTCAAACAATACACACACCTTAAGAGACATTATAGGGGTGCTTAAATTCAAAATTTAATCTTTATCCCTTTTAAATACTTATATAGGGTGTAGGGTCTATTCTAATTTTTGGTGTCCTTTTTCCCACCAATTCCCTGCACTTTCTTCCTCCTCCCCTCCTCCGTTTCCGATGGAGACTGTCAGTGTCGGTAAATACATGGTTGTCTGCAGCTTTAGGTGGGCCTTTCACGGATCCGGCTCGCATCCGCTGCCCATCCAAAGTAAATAGGAAAAGGTTCCATTCTTGTGATATGAAATATTATGTGTGTTCTTTTACCTTCAAAATCATCATTTCAGAAGCATTCTGTAAATCGAGATAAAACTCCTCTCACATACTTATCTCATAAACTATAAAAACTATTCTCTAAAAGCTAATCAGAACACATACTATTATATATCAGTATGTATTTTTCGGGATAATTTAATTTTAATTTATAAATATTTTTAAATCATAATTTATAATATATAAGATAAATATAAAAGAGGAGTTTTATTTTAATTTATATAAAAAAAACTTATAAATAAAAAATAAACAACATAGTGTTTGTTTGGAATAGTTTATTTTTAAGCAATAGATATTTATAAATCGTGATTCACGGTATACGAGATAAATATGTGAGAGAAATTTTATCTCGATTTACATAATAAACACTTATATTCAAAAATAAATAAATGTTCCCATGCACATAGTCAATTTTAGTCAAGTCTTCTCCGTCAGCCGGTAGCAGGAAAAAGGAGTATTGTCACAGTGAAGTAGTGACCCACAAAAGCTGGAAAATTGTGATGTCCGATTAATGAGAGGAAACTTCCTTCCGACTTCCTAGATCCCCATTGTTTCTGCTTCAATTATACGGCACATTGTTAAGCTCTCATCACGGTCCTTTTCTTTATTTCAGCCGTTGGATCTTTTACCTTCCTCAAAAATTTTGAGTTGAGGTTCTCAGCTGATACCAGAGGCATCCGTACTTGCTAGCAAAGTAACAATACTGGTCCCTCTGCGTTTAGTTGTCATGGCACCTCAAGGACTACCATCCTCCTCCTTCACTGGCAAATGGACTTACGACGTGTTCCTTAGTTTCAGAGGTAAAGATACCCGCACCACTTTTACCGGCCATCTCTACAATTCTCTCCGTCAAAAAGGTATTAGTACCTTCATTGATGATGTGGGTCTCCAAAGAGGGGAAGAAATCACTCCAGCTCTTGTTAATGCCATTCAACAATCTAGGATTGCCATCGTTGTTTTCTCCAAAAATTATGCTTCCTCGACTTTTTGCCTTGATGAGCTTGCCCACATACTTCACTACGTCAGAGGAGAAGGTCGGCTGGTGTGGCCGGTGTTCTACGGCGTTGATCCATCGGAAGTGCGACACCAGCTTGGGAGTTATGGAACGGCGTTGGCAAAACACGAGGATCGATTCCGATCCAACCCGGAGAAAGTGGGAAAGTGGAGGGAGGCTTTACGTGTGACGGCTGACCTTTCTGGCTGGCCTTTGAAAGATGGGTAACCTTCACCACAACTTTCTGTTACTTTTTTTGTCGATGATGTATGCAAATAAGTGGAATTGAAAGATGTAGGAGTATAAACTAAATTTTACTACTAACTTCGGCCTCAGTTCTCATGATTTTTTGTCCTCTGGCAGATCTCAACCTGAATATGAATTTATAAGTGGGATCATTGAAGAGGTATCCAAAAAGATCAAACGCGCTCCTTTACATGTAGCTAATCACCCTGTTGGACTAGAATCTTCTGTTCAAGAAGTGATCTCACTTTTGGAACTTGGATCTGGTGAAGGATTTATCATGGTAGGGATCCATGGAATCGGTGGAGTGGGTAAATCAACGGTTGCACGTGCAGTTTATAACCGCTTCGGCGATCAATTTGAAGGTATATGTTTTCTTGCTGATATTAGAGAGAAGGCAAGTAACAAAGATGGACTTGTACAACTTCAAGAGACCCTACTTTCGGAAGTTGTTGCAGAAAACAATCTCAGGCTTGGAGATGTTCATAGAGGGATTCCAATCATTAAAAGCAGGCTCTTCCGGAAGAAGGTTCTTTTGATTCTTGATAATATTGATGACCTTGAACAGTTACAGGCAATTGCAGGAGGACCTGATTGGTTTGGATCAGGCAGTAGGATCATTGTCACAACAAGAAACAAAGATTTGCTTGCTGCTCATGGGGTGGAAAACTTATATGAGGTGAAAGAGCTAACTGCTGATAAATCCCTTGAATTGTTGAGCTGGAATGCCTTTAAGAATAACAGAGTTGACCCAGGTTACATGGATGTTTTAAACCGTGCAGTCTCTTATGCTGGTGGTCTTCCGTTGGCTTTGGAAGTAATAGGCTCTAACCTATTCGGAAAAACAATAGAACAATGCATTTCTATGCTAGACAAGTATAAAAGTATTCCTAACAAAAAGGTCCATGAAATCCTGAAAATAAGCTATGATAGTTTGGAAGAGAATGAGAAGGGAACTTTCCTTGACATTGCTTGTTTCTTTAATAAATTAGAACTGAGTTACATCAAGGAAATGCTCTATGCTCATGGCTTACATGGAGAGATTGGTATTCAAGTCTTGAAGGACAAATCTCTCATCAAGATTGATGGTTCAAACCGTGTGAGAATGCATGACTTGATTCAAGACACGGGCAGAGAAATTGTTAGGCAAGAATCGACACTTGAGCCTGGCAAGCGTAGCAGGTTGTGGTTTGAGGAGGACATTATTCATGTGTTGGAAGAAAATACGGTAAATTATATTGGTCTCCATGGTTTTACTTTTTTATCTGAACTATTTTGGTGTATGTATGTGGATTGTTGGTCTTTTCTCATAGTTTTTCTCGCCACTTTATCTTGCTGTCAACGTTTGCTTGAAGCTTGACCTATTATAAGTTAAAATTAGGTAAGTAGTTGATGTTACCATATGGATATGACATTCCTAATAAATCTGTGGTTTATTTATGCTTTGGCCTTCAAAGGGAACTGAGGAAATTGAAGTCATTATTCTGCACTCATGCAAATATAAAGAAGTGCATTGGAGTGGAGTGGCTTTCGAGAAGATGAAAAACCTGAGAATCCTTATTATTGAGGATGTGTGCTTTTCCAGAGGGCCCAAATATCTCCCAAATACTTTGAGAGTATTGGACTGGAGTGGATATCCATCATCGTCTTTACCATCTGATTTTTACCCCAAGAAACTTCTCATAATTAGCCTGCCTGAAAGCTGCCTTCATACTTTCAAACCATCAAAGGCATGTATAGATTCTATGGTTTCTAGCCCCTTTCATATATTCTACTAATCTTATATATTGGTGATAAGTTAATTTTGACCATTTTGCAGGTGTTTCATTCTTTATGTCTCCTAGATTTTGAAGGTTGTAAATTCTTAACACAAGTACCTAACCTATCTGGACTGCCTAACTTGGGGGCGTTGTGTCTTGATAATTGTATAAATTTGACTAGTGTTCATAAGTCAATTGGGTTTCTTGATAAGCTCAGATTGTTGAGTGCCCAAGGATGTACTCAGCTTGAAATTTTAGCATATCGCATCAATTTGACTTCTCTTGAGACTCTGGATCTCAGGGGTTGCTCAAGTCTTTGGATTTTCCCCGAAGTATTGGGAGTCATGGAGAATATAAGTGAAATTTATTTGGATCACACTGCCATTAAAGTTTTGCCATTTTCAATTGGAAACCTTGTAGGGTTGAAACGGCTATACTTGAGGCATTGTGCGGGGCTTAAACAGCTGCCAAGCAGCATATTAATAATCCCAAAACTCGAGGTGGTACTGGCTTACGGGAGCAGAGGGTTTCAATTATTTGGTGGGTTTGAACTTCAGGAAAAACTGAGGTCAGAAGTGTCTTTAGCCACGGTTTCTCTGTATTCTCTACTAGATTGTAGTGATAAAAGTCGACTAATTGCTGATTTCAATGAATGCCTTAATGGGTATTGTATAAGCTACAGTGAAACAAATTTCATTCAAATATGTGCTCTTTGGGAGACTTCGGGTCGTTCGGATAAGCCTTTCAGCACTAGCACTGGAGTAGCTTATTTTCGACACTGGTCTAGTATTGTGCCATTTAAGGAGCTCCCAGGGGCAATGTTAAGAGCCTTCTATGCAAGAAGGGAATCGTCAGTGTCTTTCTGGTTCTGCGAGAAATTCCCAAAGATAGCCATATTTGTGATTGGGGGATCTGGCTCAGAAATAGGAGATTCAATCTTGGATGTTAGGCTAAGAGTGTCTGTCAATGGTTGTGAACAACTTATTTGTTTGTGGAATTATGTAGTTTATAAACAAGAAAAGGAAAAACATATAATTTGGTGTGGCCTACAATGCAAACAGGAGAGGCTGATTTCAACAAATAAATGGAATCATGTACAGGTTTCGTGGGAGCTCAAATACCACTGGCCATATGATCCTGATAGGGTAACTTCAGACGACAATGGAATCCCAACAATGAATATAGATTATTCTGGAATTCATGTCTTTGAGGAAGAAAACAGCAGCATCGAAAATATCAGGTTCACAAATCCTGATTTACCTCTGTCTCAGGCTGAATCAATGGAGGACACGAAGTTATTTCCTAATTTCGGTTTGCCTGTGGCTGACATGAAATCATTCCGATATTCCAAGAAAGGTTACCTGTTTGGAGGAGATTGGCAAGAGTCCTTTACTTTTTCTACTCTACTCCCCCATACTCGTCTTCGCATATCATTTGGATATAATGTTTCATAAAAATATTATTTTTAAATATTTTCTATTACATTTTTAAATTATCATAGCTAAAATTTAGCATTTTTGAATTTATTTAGTTATTTTTTAATAATTTGATATTTTTTAAATGTTTTTATAAACATTAAATTTGAACCGCTCATATTTTAATTTAAAGGCTGAGATGAGTAGTAGGGGGAAGAGGATAGGAAGAGAACGGTAAGAGTAGAGCATCATAGCCAATCCCTTTTTAAAGGAGTATGATGAATGGTGAGCAAATGCTTTCTTTCTAGTTAAAATTGTTGGATTTTTTAATGGGCAGAATGGTGCACAAGCAGTTTTGTTCTGATTATGGTGATTTATATTTTCTTCCCTTAGCATGACCTTGTGTCTTACTAGAAAGTAGTTTAGTTCATGATTGACTAGTTTCAGGAGGTGAAAAATATGAGTTCAATACCATAATTTTTTTTTCAGATTTTACATGGACATGAAGGAGTCAGTTGCTTTGTTGCTACTGGTGACCTCTCATCTCTTACAATTGCATGTAATGTTGAGAAACAGCCTCTACTGGTGACAGAAGCACGTTGAGCACCCAGATATTGGTACAATAATATGGGGTTATGATAGAGTTGCTTTTGCTGGTCAAAATTATAAAGGCAAAAATACTAGGAAAATACAAGAAAGAGGAAAGCCACTTTCTGACCAGGGGAAGGCGTTGGTTTCTCCAGGGGAAGGCATGTACTTGTTTGTATTGAGACTTTGGTGGGAGAGCCCTAACCTCTTGAAAGTCAGGTTGGGGATGGAGGAAGATCATCTTTCTTCATCATTTTATCTTTATAAGTTAGTGTATTTCAGTGTTAGTGAGAGTGATTGTGCTATCTTGTTCTGTTCTTAAGGAGGAAGTACCTTGCGATTTAATGCAGTTTCAGTGTTGTTTCTCTACTGTTTGCACATTGGCCTCAATGCTTTCTTCTAGGCCACCGACTGAAATGTCTTCCAATTTATATGGCAAAGGAAGTATACAAGCCATTGTCTGCAAGTTGTGTTAAGCTGGATATATCGGTCGGGAATTCATTTGGAATCAGAAGCTTTAGACATCATTATTGTCAACAAGCAATTTCATCTCACCCAGCAACATGATTTATAACCAAAAGATCTATTTCCCAAATGTTACAAGTCTTTTTCTTCTGCCTCTTTTCGGACTTGCAGTCAGGCTTATTTCTTTAGGATATGTAACATTGCTTTTGTCCTATTTCTTATTGTGTACCCCCACTTATCTTTTTAACTAAGATCATTTTGTCCTTCTTTCAAAAAAAATAAAATAAAGGTCTTACGATTGTTTATTTTTATTTATTTCCTGGATAACATGCTTCTGCAGTAATGAATTAACCCTGTATCATGGTTAAACATTTTGCAGTAATGAACTGAAAGGAGAAAAGAAAAGAGAGAAAGAAAGAGCGGTTGGAAAATGAATGGAAATTAAAGATTGTGCTTAATTCATAATTAGTTATATAAATATATTTATTGTAAAATTTATTCAAACATTAAATCAGATAAAAATAATTTTTAAATAGTTCCATAAGCTAGTCTAAATCTTTTATAGCCCGTTTGGTTTGATTCCATGGGAGAGGATTACGTATAATTCTGATATAATAAACCAATTACAGCATATGGTTGGGCGTATGTAATATAAAGAGGATTACATTTTGTAACCCTGATTACATCATTTAGTGCCTTTTTGGTTTATGGAATCGATGGTAATATAATAGAATATAATACAATGTAATAGCATGTTGTGTGTGTGTGTGTACACGTTGGGTTCATGATAATTTTCATACGAGTTCATGGTGATTTTTTAATATTTAATTGTGAGAATATTATTTAATGAGATATTTTAATATTTTTAATTGTGGAATATAATTTTTTAAATTTTTTTGGGAGGAATATTTTTTTAAAATTTTATATTATTAATTAATTATTTTAATATTTAATGGTGGTAATTATTTAATATTTAACATCATATATGGGTGGGCATTTTGGTTAAATTAAAAAATTATAATGACAATAATGTCTTCTTCACTTGATTACAGGATGCCTGCATCCTCATTTATAAGTTCTAGTAGTGTAATCCCAATTACATCAAATGATGTAATTAGGATTACAAAATATAATCCTCTTTACATTACATAAACCCAACCAAATCCTGCAATCGGTTTGTTGTATCATGATTACATGTATTCCTCTCCCATATAATCGAACCCAACGGGTTTAATGTAATCATGATTATACTGCTAGGACTAATGAACAGGGACGTAGACATCCTGTAATCAAGTGAAAAAGACACTATTGCTATTATAAGTTTTTAATTTGATCAAAGTGTCCATCCATAAATGCTGTTAAATATTAAATAATTACCACCATTAAATATTAAAATATTAATTACTTATATAAAAAAATAAAAAAAATACACCCCTACTAAAAAATTAAAAAAATTATATTCTCCATTAAAAAATATTAAAATACCTCATTAAATAATATTCCGACAATTAAATATTAAAAAATTACCATGAACCCAACATGTACATTACATCATATTTCCACCTTTAAATATCAAAAAATTATTATGAACCCAACGTGCACACTACACAAATTGAAAAAGTTACCTTGAATCCAACATGTACATTTTATATATATGTGTAGATAGGGGTCATTTTGTCTCTTGCTATATTATTCTCATATATTCTCATTTTCGATGTAATACAACCAAATGTTTTTATGCATATGTATTATCTTTCCTTAATGGTGAACCAAACAAATTCATGTAATCATAATTACGTTACATTCTATTACATTCCCTCCGATTCCGAAAACAAAACGGGCACTTAAAATCTTTAAATTTTATTGTTATTATTTATCTGCAATGATATTACCTTTTAATAAACTCTTAAATACTATAAATACACATTTAAAATAACTATCTCAGTGAAATATTTCATTTGAAATCCATTTATAACCTTTTTTATATATTTTAGGCTAAAGTGTACCTTTAATCCTTTTTTTTTTTAATGAACCAAGAGTATCCCCAAGTTACTTTGGACTTAGACTTAATCTTTGTTGGGCCGGAAGCATTAAAGTTGAAGCTCTCTCAACAAGTGCGCTTCCGAAGATTCGAACTTGTGTTTTCCTCCTTATAGGAATGAGACCGCGTACCATCTCAACCAACAGTTTGTTAATATATTTTTAATCCTTTAAGTTTATATTAACTTATTAAGTATACTTTTAGTCCTTTAACTTTATAAAGTATACTTTTAGTTCTATAATTCTAACACAATTAATGTTGATAACGAAAAGCGCAAACTAAAGTGATGTCTGTGTAATTAAATGCTATTAAGTTTAAATTTAAAATATAGCTAAATTGAAAATATCTAACATTTGTGTAATTAAATGCTATTAGTCATCACTTAAGTTCTCCACGTCAGTGTTTTCCGTTAGCAACATTAACGGTGTTAGAATGATAGAATTAAAAGGATACTTTATAAATTTAGGGACAAAAAATATACCTTATGTAAAACTTTAAAGACCAAAAATAAAATTGAGCCTATATTTTATTAATTGTAGAATTAATTTTAAAAAATAGTTCACTTCTCAAGAACTAATATTATACATATCTTTTAGGTATATAAATTTTAAATATTTACATCCGGTCTTCTAATTTTTGGCTTCATTCATCTTATTTTCCACCTATTCCATCTGACCGTTAAGGTCTGCTTGTTGGAGAGAATGTATTTTGATGGAAGGTAAAATGGACAAAATCTTAACCAAAAATTTAACAAGTTTGTGTGTTATTTATAGAGCATTGTTTTGGTTACGTTCAAAAATGTAACAAGTTTTATGGCAACAAATAGCGATTCCCAATTTTTTTTCTAATTTGCTGATTTAGTCTATCATTTACATTAGTTGCATCTGGTGCAATTAGCAAGAAGAGAATTTTTTTTTAAAAAAAAACAGAGACACGATTACACACAGGCTCTCAGCATTTTGTGTTACTTCTCTCACATACGACACAAGTGCATAACGGTAAATAATTTAATTTTTGTATGTAATTGAGTAGATTTCATAAAAGAATGATGATAAATGATACGATTTTTTTTTAATAATTGAAACATTTCTTCATGTAGCTCCATGTTCTAATTTAATTACATCCTTTTATAAAGTTATGTTGTTCTTTTTCAAAAGAGCATAATGTACAAGATAAATAAAGAAACAAGGTATAATAAAACCAAGTCTATAGAGTCATAATTAGCTTTACAAAAGCAGGTCACAAGCAATGGAACTTGTTCTTCATTTTCTTCCTCACTTATCCTTAAAGTCTAAGTCAAAACGCTTGTCCTCATTATGATGCTCTACCTTCAAAACCAACAAAACAGAGTTTTTCCATGCAGAATCAATTCCAGAAATTAGGCTCTACGAAAAAAAAATCCCTATTGCTTTAAGTAAAAATGTGGTATCAAATCCTTCTATACATTTTCTTAACACATTCTAATTTCTCAATTCCAAGGGGGAAAAAACAACCTTGTTAACTTCTTTTCTTACAATTTCCCTCTTCATGTGTTCAGGGTTCACCTCGCTTTACTTTATGCAGCGCAAACAAGGGAAAACCAGACATTGGTGTCTCCAACTTTAAGATCCCTCAAGTCACATTTACAATAAACAACCCAGAAGCTTAGGCATCTTCCATACAGATTCCACAACCTAGAGCTATTCAACAATTAGAGGTAAAAGATCAGATTTCAGTTGAAGAGCAAGGAATTATCAACTCACTTTTTAAAAAACGACCAAACTAAATTGTAGCTGCAATTCAGATCACTCAAATTCTAGTTCAAGAGCAGAACCGAGAGTTAATAGATCAAATTCTGAATAAAGTATAAAAGAAGAAGGAACAAAGTCATGTTCAAGACAGATGATTTGCCAGAAACAAACACAAAGGTGAAATAAATATGTCAAACATACGGCATGAACACAGTCAAAATAAATACTCCAAAAATTAAGTTCACACATTGAGTTTCTCAATTGTAAAACAGCCTTGTTAACTTCTTATAGTTCCACAATATACTGCAAGGAATTATCAACCCACTTAATGAAATACAACAAAACTATATTATAGTTGAAAGTCGGATCACTCAAATTCTAGTACAAGAACGGAACCTGAGATGCACCCTTAATTTCATAAATTAAATTCTGAACAAACGAACTATGAAGCATGAAGGAACAAAGTCATGCTCTGAACAATAATTTTTCACTAGAAACAAATGCATAGCCAAACATAGGTCTTGAACAATATTTCCTCAACACCATTTAGGACATTGAACCATCCAACAACTTTAATTGGAAATAGACAAGAATTTGCTAGCCCTCAAAGAGAAATTTCAACATTTATACAAGTATAGCATAAATTGAGACCAGTGTATCAACCTTATGTTATCATTTTAAAAGGCCTCCACCAATCATTTTGTGAATAAGTTTTTCAGCCTTCGCATTCTCGTTTTTTGCTAAAAGAGCATGAAGAAGTGTTATGTATAATACCAGATCAGAGGGGCAGCCATTTGCTCTCATTTTTGGAAGTAAGGTCATAGCTTCATCAAACAAGCCTTTTCTACAAAGCCCACTGATCATAATGTTATATGTGTAGACATTTAGACAACAGCCACTGACCAAAAGGTACTGAAAAATATCTCGAGCATCATTTAGTCTACCACCTTTGCACAAGCCATCGATAAGTATATTGTATGTGCACACATCAGGTTGAATTCTCTGAGCAACCATTTGCCTAAATAATGCAATCCCCTGATCAAGATTTCGACTTTTGCAAAATGAATCTAACAAAATATTATAGGTGACTGTATCAGGGGTTTGACCACTTTCTTGCATCTCATCAACAAGATCTCGCACATCTGACATTCTCCCTGATTTGCACAAGCCATCAATAAGAGAATTATAAGTTATCACATGAGGAACCAAGCTTTTGTGACGCATTTCACTAAAGAGATCTAGAGCTGCATCCACCATTTTAATCTTACAAAATCCGTTGATCAATATACTGTAACTAGCTACATTAGCTACTAAACCAATTTGAACCATCTTATTGAATACTTCCTTTGACTCACTCACATTATTCATCCCACAGTATCCACCCATTAAAGAACTGTAAGTTACCACATCAGGTCTCACACCCCATTTCATCATCCTAGCAAACACTGTTTGGGCTTCAATAATCTTCCCATCTTTACAAAACGCATCAATGAATATATTAAAGGTATAAACATCTGGTTTGATGCTTTTCAATGCCATTTCATGGAGCAAGTTGATAGCCTCTTTCCACTGTCCCATGATGCAACAGCCATGGATTAGGGAATTATACGTAATAATACAGGGCACAATTCCTTGATCAATCATTGTTAAATACAGTTCATGCGCGTCAATGACATGTCCACATTTGCAAAGACTATCTATGATAGTATTGTACATGACTACATCTGACTTAATTCCTTTCCTCCCCATCATATGGACCAATTTAATGGCAGACCTTATTTTCCCTACTTTACACAGTCCATTGATTAAGGTTCCATAACTATATCCATCCAATTGAAATCCTTTAGCTATTAAATCATCGTAAAAGTCTAGTGCTTCCCCAACCTTATTCCTAACACAGAGCCCTTTTAATATCGTATTCAAAGTTATCGTATCTGGTCGAAGACCCATCTTGACAACCCTCCCTAATGTCGAGAAAGCGGAATTTATCTCACCAATATTGCAGTAACAATTGATCAAGATGTTCAGTGTAACTAAAGAAGGTGTAAATCCCTTGAACTCCGCTTGAGCAAACAATGAGATCGCAATTCGATTGTGTTTCGCCTTGGCAATGGATCCTAGAATCTTCGTGATTTGGATGATGGAAGGCGGGGGATGCATAAGGAGTAAGCGATTGAATGAAGCGACGGCGTCGTCGATGTTGAATGCATTTAAAGTTTGGGAATGAGCAAAGAACTTGGGACTGAGGGAATAATAGAAAGATGGTAGCATGAGAGACGAAGTTGGAAGAAAATAGGCAATTTTGGGAAATGCATACCTTGAAACTGGACGCAAACGATGGAGATGATGCATGGCTAAGCAGAGGAGGCACGAGCACGGCGAACCCCAACAGCTTCGAATCGAAGTCGATGCAGAGAAAAAGGATTCCAGGGTTTTTTTTTCCCACTTTTTCTTGCCTAGTGCGTTTCCCTGGATGGCAGGATGGGGGTAGTTGAATGTGTCACAATGCTGTCCGTTGGATCCAATTCATTTCCAAGAGAATGAGAAAATCGCTGGCAAAAAAAAAAAAAACAGAGAAAATCGAGTAGTGGAGAATAGTTTTTGATTCATTCATTCATTCGTTCAATGGAAGTTATGCATATACCATTGCAGGGTCCTTTCACATATTTAGAAAATAAAATAAAATACAAGGTTCATCAAAAACAAAAATACAATAAAAAGTAACATAAGGTTACTGAAGAAGGTGGATTATCTAACTTTATTGAGATTCATTCCCTTTTTACTAATACAATCTTATGTAAACTTTTTTCTTATTTATAAAATGTGTAAGTTAACTTTTTTTAATAGTTTTAAATTAATTAGATTAAGTTAAAGAAAAACACATGGTATATAGTTTTTTTTTTGTTTTAATTCACTCTATTACAGCCATGGAAGAAAATAAAGGAATGTAGAGCACAATTATTTAGCTTATGTTTCCATTGGCATAAGATTCTTCAAGATTACCTTTCATTAACCTTTATCTAAGACATAAACTTGCCCACTTTATTAGTTTTAGCTTGCATTTGAAGAGGAAAATCATATATGATGTGGCCAGACATGCATATATTCATTACTCTTTTGAGGAGGAAAACTAATTTTGGTACACTCCCTCCGTTGCTTGCATATGGGTTTTTTTTTTTCTTTTCAAAAGCGCCTGTCACAATTCTTGGCGAATGTCTTAATATATTCATTATGCACATTTTATTAAATTTTCATATAGGATTGAAGCTTTCCCTAATCGGTATACTCCTTTCAATCCTAAATATAAGATAGAGTTAATTTTTTTTAGAGAGATTAAGGAAGCTAAATAAGTTATTTAATCATATCATATGTTGCATATTCTTAGATTATATATTAGTTTATTGGTTCAACTAATTAGTTTGAAGAAAAAAAATAAAAATAAAAATACTTTAAAGTAATTTAATTAGCTTCCTTAATCTCTCCAAAAAAAAATTAACTTTATCTTATATTTATGATCGGAGGGAGTATTAACAAGGAAACTCTTATCATGCACTAGTCAAAACATACCATTGGGCTTAGCTTTCCCCTAACGAATATCAAAACGGTATATATAAATAAGCATATATTTTGAATACACAAATTGCACAGCATTAATTGTGGATAGCAGAGTGTTCATGGTTTCAGTAAAATATCATAAGGCCATGCTTCATAGCTCAATTTGCTTCCCCTAAACCTAAACCTAAACGCTTAAACCTAATGACTCTCCATGTGTGCATAGTTTGTGTGACCTTTTATGGGTTATCTTCATTTGGAAAATGTGCCTTACACAAATAAGGCAAGTTATACTTAAAATATGTAGACCCAAAAACCATGACCAATAAAAGATTAAAAAAAAAATAGTTGTCATATTCCTTTGCCTGTGCACCTTTTACTATCAACCCACCCCATCCCTCTTTATTAGAGTAACTCCATCAGCTTTAGGAAAGCATGACTTGCCTTAGCCGTAAGCAACCATAACTTGCTTCATCAATTTAAAATTGTAAATATGAACTTGTTGGTACAAGTATTCAAATTTGGACAATTCCTTGACTTTCTCCGTTTCTTTTTTTCTTGGTTTGCATTAGTTAGAACTAATAAAGGCATTGTCACCACCAAGTGTTGGGGTGCAGTGGTAAAGGCAGCTGTCACTCCCCAGGCGGATGTGAGTTCGAACCTGGAGTCACGCTTGGAGGGAGGGGGAACTAGTCCTTAGTGCAAAACACCTTATATGGGCGTGCCTTAAAAAAAAATCCCCCAACTCTGGATTAGTCGGTTGCCCGGGTTACCTAGTCCGTTGTAGAAGGCCATGGGCTCAGGAAAAGTGCCGAATATTGGGGGGTTCGTGGGGAGGCCAAAGGCCCTAAATGCCCTTGTTCACCAAAAAAAAAAAAAGGCATTATCTTCCAGCACCAAAATTTTGGGTAGCTCAAAACTTGATAAATCTTCATCTTCAAACTATATGTACTTGATCATTAATGCATCACAACACGAAAAGGGAATGGTTCAGTAGTCAATGGTTATAATGAGATGACACTTTCACAATCAAGAAATTAGACCTAAGAATAACTTACAAAGTTTGGACTTATTGATGCAGCTAGGTGCCTAAATCAGTCTAAGTAGAAGAGCTTTCATATAATATGGACACATCTTTAGAGGTTTACATTTTCACATGAAATTAAAGAAATTAATATATCCTATATGCAACCACCAAGACTTGCTACAATTGTGAAATCCTGTCAGGTAGATTAGGATATTTTGAAACCTCTTCCCTTGACATGGTTACAAATGAATTAAAACAGAAATGTTAGTCGTGTACTTCTCTCAAAGCAATATAATTTCCTAAAAAATTTTAGAGTTACATGTAGGTACTACTCCCATTTATATATTAATAAAGAAAATGAAAACCTGGAAACTATTATGCATCGTCTTAATGGTTCCGCATGAATAAGTATAGAAGATATAACTCAATAAATTGTTTCAAAGTAGCCTTTGCCTTAGGTTTAATCCACGACACCACATGAAAAGAGAGGAATTCACCAAAGGCAATCTTCAACCAATAAAAGATGTTATAAAAAAAAATAAAGCCAAACGTGGAAAAGAAGCCACAATTAAAGCCAACTCATCTATGGATTCTTGGAATCAAGATTTACTACCTATAATTAGATTTTGGATGCCTGATTTCTGCCTCTAGCTCTAAGCCAACCTTCAATTTCCGTAACTCATTCTCTTTACTCTTGGTCACAGTTGAGTTGAAAAGAAATGAATTCCACTATTGAGTTAAAAAATAAACGGAGAACTATATCTACAACCAAGAATCAAATAATAAACAACAATAATTTCACAAGTAGTCAAATCTAGCACTAACGTTCAAAAATAAATTTAAATAGAGTGCATGACACATAAGAAAAGCAAAAAGGGAGAGAAGCTAGAAGAACGAACACCAATCACATACAATTTAATCAACCTTTCTCAACGGCACACTCAATGGCTTTCTTTAAATATGTTCAAACTACTTCAAACGATTCTCCAAGATTTTTTCTTCAATAGATTTCACTCCAACTCATTCAAGCATGTGACCATTACGAATCTTATCTTCAATCTTAAAAATAATATTGGTAAAGGTAACATTTCAATCTTCCGTTAATCACAAAAAAATCAAAAAAAAAAAAAAAACGTGTCAATATTTCACCCCCACAAGTTTTCAATAGATACACACGTTTAAATAAAAAGATCGCTATTAAATAAAATGACATTACAATGTAAAGCTACTAGCTCTAGGCTAGGCCAGTGAGTATAAAATAATGAAAATTAACAGAATGATCAGAAATTACAACATGAAAACGAGTAGCAAAGAGATTAACAAGGGAACATAAATCTAGCAGAGTGGCACTTATATACTAACAAACGGATTGTCAAAATAAATGTGTCAGACATATTGTTTGAACAAATTTCTCCAACATCATTTACTTCACTGAATAATCATACAATTTTAATTGGAAAGAAGCAAGAAATTGCTAGCCCTAAAAGGCAAAATTTCAACATTTACACAACCACTGTAATATATATTAGGACTAGTGCATCCAGCCATATTTTATCCTTTTACAATGCCACCGCCAATCATTTCGTGAAGTTTTTCAGCCTTCTCATTCCCGCTCTTCTTCAAAAGAGCTTCAAGAAGAGTTCTATATGTTACTGAATCAGGGAGACATCCATCTGTTCTCAATTTGAAAGCAAGGTCATAGCTTCATCAAACAAGCCATTTCTACAAAGCCCATTGATCATGATGTTATAGTATGAACAAAATGTCATGTAAAGCTTATCATAAGACAATAATTAGTTGCATGTTGGAACAAAAACTATTGGAATAAAAGATCAAATCCGTCGCCTTTAAGCATCACTTTACACTTTAAGAGGCAGTCTTCTTCTTTCTTCCACAGCAAGTGCCAAAAGTATCCCCAGGCACTTTGAAACACATTCACGAAGGATAACCTCACCTTTTCTAAGATAAGTTATCCCAAAGGACTTTGAAATAAGACTGAAAAAAGGAGAGGATATTTATTCAGTTTGCCAAAAGAAACAAACATTTGAAAACCGTTCAAGCATGTTCAACTCTAACATTAGTATAATACAGACATGTATCCCATTAACTTATGCTTCTGCTCCAAATATAATTTCAGATATTTTGTAAAACAGCCTAATTAAAATTTTATGATGTCCACAATATACAGCAAGGAATTATCAACTCACTTTTTAAAAAACGACAAAACTATATTGCAGCTGCAATTCATATCACTCAAATTCTAGTTCAAGAGCAGAACTGAGAGCTAATAGATCAAATTCTGAATAAAGGACAAAAGAAGAAGGAACAAAGTCATGTTCAAGACAGATGATTCACCAGAAACAAACACAAAGGCAAAATAAATATCAAATATACGGCATGAACACAGTCAAAATAAATATTCCAAAAATTAAGTTGACACAAAGTTTCTCAATTGTAAAACAGCCTTATTAACTTCTTACAGTTCCACAATATACTGCAAGGAATTATCAACCCACTTTATGAAACACAATAAAACTATATTATAGTTGAAAGTTTGATCACTCAACTTCTAGTACAAGAACGGAGCCTGAGATGCACCCCTAAGTTCATAAATTAAATTCTGAATGACTGAGCTATGAAGCATGAAGGAACAAAGTCATGCTCTGAACAAAAATTTTTCACTAACAAATGCATAGTCAAACATACGTCTTGAACAATATTTCCTCAACACCATTTAGGACATTCAACCATCCAACAACTTTAATTGGAAATAAACAAGAATTTGCGAGCCCTCAAAGAGAGATTTCAACATTTATACAAGTCTAGCATAAATTGTGATCAATGTATCAACCTTATTTTATCATTTTAAAAGGCCTCCACCAATCATTTCGAAAATAAGCTTTTCAGCCATCGCATTCTCGCTTTTTGCTAAAAGAGCATGAAGAAGTGTTCTATATGATACCAAATCAGGGGGGCAGCCATTTGCTCTCATTTTTGGAAGCAAGGTCATAGCTTCATCAAACAAGCCATTTCTACAAAGCCCACTGATCATAATGTTATATGTGTAGACATCTAGACAATAGCCACTAACCAAAAGGTACTGAAAAATATCTCGAGCATCATTTAGTCTACCACCTTTGCACAAGCCATCGATAAGTATATTGTATGTGCACACATCAGGTTGAATTCTCTGGGCAACCATTTGCCTAAATAATGCAATCCCCTTATCAAGATTTTGACCTTTGCAAAATGCATCTAACAGAATATTATAGGTGAGTATATTGGGGAGCTGACCACTTTCATGCATATCATCAACAAGATCTCGCACATCTGACATTCTTCCTGACTTGCACAAGCCATCAAGAAGAGAACTATAAGTTATCATATTAGGAACCAAGCTTTTGTGACGCATTTCTCTAAAGAGATCTAAAGCTGCCTCGACCATTTTAATCTTACAAAATCCATTTATCAGTATACTATAACTAACTACATCAGCTACAAAACCACTTTGAACCATCTTATTGAATACTTCCTTTGACGCGCGCACATTATTCATCATACAGTATCCACCCATTAAAAAATTATAAGTAAGCCCATTAGGTCTCTCACCACATTTCATCATCCTAGCAAACATTGTTTGAGCTTCTATAATCTTCCCTTCTTTACAAAACGCATCAATGAATATATGAAAGGTATAAACATCTGGTTTGATGTTTTTCAATGCCATTCCATGGAGCAACTTGGTAGCCTCTTTCCACTGTCCCATGATGCAATAGCCATGGATTAGGGAAGTATAAGTAATAATACTTGGCATAATTCCTTGATCAATCATTGTTAAATACAATTCATGGGCCTCAATGACTAGTCCAAGTTTACACAGGCTACCTATGATAGTATTGTACATGACTAAATCCGGCTTTATTCCCTTCTTCTTCAGCATATGGAAGAAATTAATGGCGGACCTTATTTCCCCTACTTTACACAGTCCATTGATCAGGGTTCCATAACTATATCCATCGAATTGAAATCCCTTAGACGCTAAGTCATCATAAAAGTCTAGTGCTTCCCCAACCTTGTTACGAAGACAGAGTCCTTTCAATAAAGTAGTCAAGGTTATGGTATTTGGTTGAAGACCCATCTTGAGAATCCTCCCCAATGTTGAGAAAGCAGAATTCATCTGAGCAATATTGCAGTAGCAATTGATCAAGATGGTCAGGGTAAATAAATCAGGTATAAACCCCTTGAACTCCGCTTGAACAAACAATGATATCGCAATTCGATAGTTTCTAGTCTTGGCAATGGATCCTAAAATCTTATTAATTTGGAGGATGGGAGGTGGGGGATGAATATGGAGTAAGCGATTGAATGAAGCGACGGCGTCGTCGATGTTGAATGCATTTATGCTTTGGGAATGAGCCAAGAACTTGGGATTGAGGGAATAATAGAAAGATGGAAGCATGAGAGACGAAAGTGGAAGAAAGTAGGGAATTTTGGGAAATGCATACCTTGAAACTGGACGCAAACGGTAGAGATGATGCATGGCTAAGCAGATGAGGCACGAGTACGGCGAACTCCAATAGCTTGGAATCGAAGTCGATGCAGAGAAGAAGGATTCCAGGGTTTTTCACTTTTTCTTGCCCTATGCGTATCCCTGGATGGCAGGATGGTTAATTGAACGTGTCACAATTTTGTCCGTTGGATCCAATGCATTTCCAGGAGACAATGAGAAAATCGAATGGTGACAATAGGTTTCGATTCATTCATTCATTTGGGCTTCTGTTTTCTATTGTATTGTTTCGATTAGGATAATGAAATTGTGATTATTCCTATTTGATGTTAAATAAAAGATAAAGTTTATATTTTAAAGATATTAAAAAAATTAATTAAATTGGTTAAAGTAGTTATATTTATAATTTTTTTTAAATTTTGTTTGCCTAACTTATAAAATATTATATAATCTAATAATACATAACATATGATATGATTAAGTAATTTATTTAGTCTCTTTAATTTTTTTTAAAAAAATCAACTATAATTTATATTTTAGAATGGAGGGAAGGAGTATATATTAACGCACATGTTTTCAATATGGTTTTATGCGTATATATTGCTCAATTCTCATATATTATCTTTTTTTTTTAATTAGTTCTACAGGTATGACTTATGAGTTTGAGCTCTCTCCCAAATAAAAAAGTAGAAGAGGCCTCTAAAAATACTAAAAATAGTGGAAACTTGATCTGAAGAAGTCCCATTAATTATATCACAAGATAAAATTGTTAATTAATTAATTAATATGTAACTCATTTATCTAACTTTGGATTTTCTTCACTAATATTTTCTCTTGTTATTTATCTTGCTATATACTCCCTACGGTCCTAATTATAAGGTAAAATTAATTTTTTTGAAGAAATTAAGGAAGCTAATTATATTACTTTAGAATATTTATATTTATATTTTTTTTCTTCAAACTAATTAATTTGACTAATAAATTAATATATAATCTAAGGATATATAACATATCATATGATTAAGTAACTCATTTAACTTCTTTAATTTCTCCAAAAAAAGTCAACTTTATTTTAGGACTGGAGGGAGTAATTAGGACGGGAGGTAGTAATACTGAATCAATATATACTTAATAACAATAGGGGAATAAGCCGTGCACTGTTTTATTTTCATTTCTGTCTCACAAGTTACTGTTCATAAGAACAGTGACGGCTCCTCCCACCAAGCCGAATTCATTGCAGTTGGCTTAGTTCATTTTCTTTTTTTTTTTTGATAGTACATGAAAAAAACTACAAAACACCTCAGAAGCTATCCTCCTGAGTCAATATAAGATCTTGAGCTATAATGATCAGTAAGTAATAAGCTCGTAATTACAAACGGAGGCGATTCAGTGATATGGAGATCTATCGGCATATTCCAAGCTTCCTTTGCCATAGCGTCTGCAACTGTATTGGCATCTCGATTACAATGTAACATTTCAACTTCCCAGTCACGATCTATCAACGCTCGAATCTCCATGATAAGATGAAAATCTGGATGTTCTTGAGACACCGTTGATTGAATAAGTTCCATAACTTCACTACAATCACTTTCAATCAAGATTTGTCTGTATCCTCTATCCCAGGAAATTTTAAGACCCCACAATACACCCCAAGTTTCTGCAGAGACCACCGTCCCTTGGCCAATTCGGTACATGAACCCCAGCAAAAACTCACCATTTTGATCTCGCAGAACACCACCACAAGTGCACATCCCTAAGTTGTCACTCCTGGATCCATCAGTATTAATCTTCACCCACCCAGGCGGAGGTGTTTTCCAAAGTGTACAACTCTCTTTCTCAATATGGTTTTTACACAGGCTTGTATTACCCCATGTTAAGCATGCACGAGCACGGGCTAAAATGGCATTTGTACTCCAAGTATTGTTATTAAAACATCGATCATTACGAGCCAACCAGATATATCTGCATAAGACGGTAAACCAGAGACGAAATTCGAAACCCTGAACAACCTCCTTTCTCTCCATACACCATGCAAGCCAGTTATCTCTATCCAATATGCCAAAAAATATATCCCGCCAACCCGGCGATAAGAAACTATTCCAGAATTCAGAAATGGTCAGACAATCCCGTAGCACGTGGAGTATTGACTCACGTGCATTATGGCATACTTCACAATTACCCGTCGGATGACTACCACGATGGAACCGTTCCATGTTCGTCATTAAACGTCCATGAAAGCACAGCCACAAGAAAGTACGATACCTTTGAGGAACCTTCATTTTCCAAACACATTTCCATCGGTATTTAGTGTGAGCCCGTGGGATACCCACCATGAATTTGTAAGCAGAACTAATGGAGAAATTTCCATCAGAAGACCATCTCCATGCTGGGAAGTCCTCCCCATTTAGCTGACGGATATTAACCCTTCTGATAGCGGTACATACATGTCCTGGGAGAAGATGATCAAACTTACTCATATCCCATTGTCCGGAGGGAGTGATGCAATCAGCTACTCTCCATACAGAAGCATCTCTAGGCAATTCTCGAGTTACTAAATTCTGAAGCTTATCCAAATGTGGCACCCATACATCGTTCCAGAAAGAAATATTCTCTCCATTTGCTACTCTCCATGTAATACTATCATTGACCTTCTCCCAATTGTTACGAATACCCCTCCACGTGCTTGACTCCGACCGACGCTTTTCAATTTTAGGAATAATATCATTGCCGGCTTTATACTTTTCACGTAAAAACCTGACCCAGAGCGAGTCTTATCTAATAATCATATTCCATCCAAGCTTCATCATGAATGCCTGGTTCTGGTGACGAGCTTTTCTGAGACCAAGGCCTCCATTTTCTTTACGTGCACACACCAAGTCCCAGGAGACTAGATGGGGTTTTCTACAAACTGAGCTACTACCCCAGAGGAAATTACGACATCTTTTGTCAATTTCATCACAAGTTCCCAAAGGTAGAGGCACTGTTTGCATAGCATAAGATGGCATAGCTGACATTACAGATGACACAAGAGTATGCCTAGCCGCCATCGATAACATGTTGGACTTCCAATTCGCCAGACGAGCATCCATCTTATTCAGGAGAAAATTATACGTTGCCTTTGAGCTCCGTTCATGTAATATAGGCATTCCCAGGTATTTTCCCAAATTCGACGTCGGAGTAAAATTCAAAAACTCACTGATTTCTTTGCACCTGATATGATTCACATTTCTAGAGAAGTAAATACGTGACTTTCCAGGATTCACTTTCTGGCCCGAAATGTCGCAGAAGTCATCAAGGACGGCCTTCACAACCCCTGCGTGATCAAGATCTGCTTCTGCAAACAAAATGAGATCATCAGCGAAAAAAATATGAGAGACAGGAGTACCTCTTTTGGAGAGCCTAAAAGGTTTCCAGTCACCCTCATCTACCGCTGTTTGGATGAGATGCCCCAACCTTTCCATCATGATAACAAAAAGATACGGCGATATTGGGTCACCCTATCGAACTCCACGGGAAGGGCAAAACGTATTAGTAACTTTTCCATTCCAATTGATTTGCATTTGAGACGTTGAGATACAAGCTTGAATAACTCTAAGAAGATAATCAGGGATCTTTAGCTCTCTTAAGCAGTCGGAAATAAAACTCCATCTGACCCGGTCATAAGCTTTCTCCAAATCGATCTTAATGGCCATAAAACCCTTTTTCTTCTTTAAGGACTTCATAGAGTGAATGATCTCCTGAACTAGGATAATATTGTCCGAGCTCTGGCGCCCTTTCACAAAGCTGCACTGATTCGGGGCTATCACTAAAGGCATGACTGCCTTAAGTCTATTTGATATAGTCTTCGTAACTATTTTGTACACAACATTACAAAGACTTATGGGACGGAAATCTTTAATTGTCTCAGGATGTTCCACTTTCGGTATGAGTACAATTTGAGTGGCATTGATTTGTCGTATCCACATTGGATCATTAAAGACTTTTTTAACTAAGTCAATCACTGACGGTGCCACCGTTTCCCATTGGCTCTGATAAAATAACGGGTTGAAACCGTCTGGTCCTGGTGCTTTCAGAGGCCCCATATCAAACAAAGCTCGTCTAATCTCGTGATCGTCAATCGATCTCCCCAGAGTACGCATATTTACGTCATCAATATCAGGATAAGTGCACCCAAAAACCAAAGATCCACTATATATCTGCGTCTCCGTATATAAATTTTCAAAGAACTGGCTTCCCAATTTCATAATTTCAGTCTCATCATATGTCCACTCCCCAGAGTCAAGCTTTAAAGCCTCTATTTTATTCCTTCTACGTCTGCTGTTAGCCACTGAATGGAAATATTTGGTATTACGATCCCCATCCATATACCAGTTAACTCGAGAGTATTGCAGCCACATGACTTCTTCCTGTATCAAGAGTTTCTCCAGCTCGCCCCAGAGTTCCCCTCGTAACTTTTCAAGAGATTCGGAGATACCAACCGAAGCTATCTTTGCATTGATCCCATCTAATCGTCGATATAAACTTTCTTTTATATAGAAGATGTTACCGAAAACTTCCTTATTCCATAACTTCAAATCCTTTGTGAACTGATCAACGGAACTGCGCCAGTCATCCCTCACCTCCCAGTGACGTTGCACAAAATTCTTGAAATCTTCATGCATAACCCAGGGTGCAAAAAATCTAAAAGGCCTTCGATTTCTTGCAGTAAGAACATGAGATTCAGTATCAAGAAGCACTGGACAATGATCGGACTTATATTTAGGCAAGTGTGTTACAGTTGCATTCGGATTCTCTGTAAACCAACAATTATTCACCAAGGCCCTATCAATTCTGCTTTGGGTAATTGAATTACCCCAAGTAAATCGAGGACCACTAAAACCAATATCAAGTAACTCGCTACCCAATAACCAATTTCGGAAGGACCTATCAATACCTGTATTCTCCCTATGTTTCTTACTCCAGCGCTCCTCAGGACATGAAACAGCATTGAAATCTCCAATCACCACCCAGCCTCCAACAATCGATTGTTGAATACCCTCAAGAATGGGCCAAAGCTGGCGTCTAATAACCATATTTGGATTCCCATAGACCACAGTAAGAGACCACTCTGCACTAGTGCCTTTCTTAACCATACCATGAACAAATTGATCACCATAACAAGTCACCGAAAAATGATACGTAGAATCCCAGAATAACCATATACCTTCACTAAATCCTCGAGCTTCTACAATGTGCATATTCGTCCATCCCAATTTCCTTGCAATGAGCTTGGCTTTTATCCCTTGCTGTCTAGGCTCTAACAAAGCAAAGAAATTAACACCATGTCTGACAACAACATCACTCAGTAATCTATTAAAAGAGGCACCACCGGCACCTCGGGTATTCCAAGACATAATAATCATAAAAAAAATTGATAAATATGAATAAGAGCACAACCAAACCAGACATTATTGAGACTTATGTCCTTCCTGCACCTCGTCAACACCATTCATCACCACATCAGCAACAGTCCCAGGTGGATTAGTTGGAATTGCAAAATTCTCCCCTCGTTCTGCACCTGGGTCAAGAGGATCTGTGGCTTCTAGACGGATAGTAGTGGAATTAGGGTCTATTTGAGTTAAATTTTTTTTAATTCGTAACCCATCCTCCCCACTTGAATTATACGACGATTCGGCTTTATGAGTCAACTTGTGAGAGTTCAACAAATGAGAGTCCATTTGAGTTCTTGTTTGCTGCATTTTTGAGCCCATACTCAAGGTTCCGTGGGAAGCTCCCTCCTCAATCCCTTTCTTCTTAGCTGTCTGTGTTGCACGTGTTTTATTCAACGTCTTCAAATGGCCAACACTATCCGCATTCACACAAATTCTCTCCTTTTTTCCAACATTCAGATTATCCGATCCCTTGTTCCCCTTAGTCCCTTTACTTATTTCAATTAGCTAACCAGAGTTCCCTTTTGATTCACGCGATCTTTCTCCTAGCTTTGAACTGACATGAATCTTGCCTTGATTTGCACTATCATTATAACCTCCATCATTTATTCCCATATCTTCAACATGAAGAGCCTCAAAACGTGATCCTCCTCCCGTATTTCGAGAACGTAAATCACTCCTAGACTCACGACCATAATTACCATTCCCTGTGTTCGAGATCCATTGTCCCCTTCTACGACTCGGTGCGACCATCCACTCCCCAAACACCCTGGCTGCGGTCTCAGAGCATGTAGACTCTTGTGTTATATCTGTGGAAGCCAACGGGTTCGACATGCATGGCGACTTTAACGTGCTTATAGCTTGATTATTAGGGCAATGCGCCGTGTCGTGGCCATACCGTCCACATGAGAAGCAAATCAAATGCAAACCCTCATAAACAATCTTCTTTCTTTCCCATTAATCATCAATGACGGAAGTAAAGGCACACTCAGATCGACTTCAACACATATACGGGCAAAACGACCTTTGGTTTTTTGAAGGGTGTTTGTATCCACTTTTAGAACCCTTCCAATTTGGTTACCCACGACATATAAAATACCCTTATCATAGAAATCAACTGGGAAATTAGGAATTCTCACCCATGCTGCAATTTTGGAAACCTCACCAGATTCAGGATCAAACTCGGACTTCCATGGTTGCACTGCTAGGTAATGATCCATAAATAACCAAGGACCTCCTGTTAAAGCAAAATCATAGTCCTCCTTACTGCTCATACGAACCAGAAAATACCCAGATCCTATCTCAATAGTTTCAACCTGGCCTCTACGTCCCCACAGCTGTTGCAGTTTGCGACCCAGTTGATCCTCACGCACCATCCTGCCAAGGAGTCTAACGAACAACGATGTCGACCATTTCCGTGCTAACTTCTTTCTAAACTCCGGAGACACAATGATGTTTGGTCCTTTCTTCGTCATCTCCACCTCAATTCTAGATTTCCATCCGTCCCCTCTCCACCATTCTTCCTCTTCATCAGAACAATCATTCTGCGTCTGATCCTCTACACATGCATCCTTGTATGACCGTTTAGGTACTTCAGGTAAGGTGGTTTCCTGTATAATATTATTGTCACTCATCCAGTCCTCAACCCGTGGAGCTAAGGATTGCTTATTTGTGAACTCTTCATCATCATCACGAATTTTCTTCCTACTATGCTCCAAGGCCTCCTTCTTCTCCAGCATTGGTTTCAAAACCATTCTCACGGGACTACGATCTCTCTCCCGCTCGTTCATCTCTTGAGCATACAAAAAAATAATTTTCTTTTCTTTTCTTTTCTCTCCACTCTCTCTCACTCTCTTTTTCTTTTTCTATTTCTTCTCTTTTTCTTTTTTTTCCTTCTCCTCAGACAGATTAAAAAAAAACAAAACAAAAAAAAAAGCAAATTCGGACAGACAAAAACCAAGTAAATCAACGTACCTGGAACCGCCAATTCAACCAGATTGTATCATCGCACATCGACGTTGGGCAGATATTCGTATCACCGGAAAGTAAGCTCAAATCGACTGAGATCTGGATCAACACTCCCCACAGATCAGCACCGAAACTGGAGACGCAGGCTCAGATCGGTGTCGGAAATGAGAAGCGTCGGAAGCAGATCGGTGTCGGAAATCTGGGAGATCAGCGACGGATACGAGAGACCGTTGAGAAGCAACGGTCAGAAAAAAAAACAAAAAAAAACAGAGGAAAAACTACAGAAAGGAACTCAAGACACAGCGGAGTTAACAAAACGCCTGACTCTGCATCACCAGTTACTACGAGTGAACAGTCCTTTATTGCAAAAGTAGATTTCAGGCAAACGTCACATCATATTTGCTTTTTCCATTGTAATTGTCAGTCATTGAGTAGGAGTTGGTAAAGCTTTGAGAAAACAATAGGAGTGGGTCAAGCATTTTACTCGACCGCAGCCATCTCCTCCGTTGTCATTCGATCTCTGTTAGTGAAGAAAGAAGATTGAGCTCTTGCCCGATAGCAATGTATTTGTTCCAGGAGCTGGGTGTATGCTGTGGATGGAAGCCCAGGTCATCATTCAGGTATTGCAGAAAGAACAGGGTCTCTGTTTTTTTTCCATTTTTCCTCCTTCTGCATTCGCTCTTTTCGGCGTTTTTTGTTGCCATCTCTTTCTTACACACTAATAAAAGATTCTGGATGGACCTAAAGTTTCTAGGGAAAACCTTAGCTTGAGATAATTTTGTTCCTCTTCGTTGATATGCTGCCAAATAAAATGGCTCTGCACCACTTAACACGGACTCCACAGTTCTGGTGAAGGTCAATCGCGAGTTTTGGAGGATAGATCCCGATCTCTATCGGTCAGGCTATGGTTATCCGAGGTCGATCTTTATCTTTCATTCTCTTATAAACCATTATTTTCTCTTTAATTCATCAATCACAAATATTGATTTATGGGAAAAGAACCAGACACTATTTAATTTGTTCAAGGTAATTTTCCTAAGTATATGCGTACCTCTTTTTCAGTCATCGATTAACATAAATTCAGCATCAAGTTGAGGCAATGAAGATCCGATTACCAAGGTATTGCAACTCTTTAAATCGTTGTGGAGTTGGTGGTTGAATAAATTTAAACTGAGTACAATTTAAATGTCTGTCATTTCAAGTGTCACCATCAAATGTTTTTTCTCTGATATGTTTTAAATGCTGAACAGGTTACATGATATGACAAGTAGGTGTGGCTTCTGACTTTGATTGCTTAGGGAGTAGGACGTACAAATAATCCTCACTTCAGACTGTATGAACAGTGTACTGAAGGGTACAGTTCTAGCCTACTTCTGATATGAATTATAAACCTATAAGTAAATGAAATGTGTCTCACAAATTGATACATATGTTAGAGTGAGTCATTCTATATTAGTCTTTGCCTTCATTTTGACTTGCACAATATTAAACCAATAATAAAGTAATGTCCATTTCAGATGACATTTTTCCCGTGTTTTTTACCATGCAAGAAGCAAGCAGTACATTTAATCATGTTCTGTCCATATTGGTGGATCATCCAATTACCAATGTATTTAAATACTTAAATCAAGTTGGGCTACGTTATTGATTATCATTTATTTTTGTACACCTTAATTACCTGTCATTAAATGTGGCAACCTAAAAAACAAAATAGGCCATTGTATGGTGACCAACTTCACCAATAATATATAATTTTCAAAATCTATCACTAGACTCACTAGCTTCTTTTGTGTAGAGGTATAGCTTCAATTTCAACTCCAAGTTGGATAACCATCATAATGGTTCTTGCACATTCCAGAACAGTAATTCTTGACCTATCTATGACTCTAATGTAGTAGAAGTTGCCAAATTAAATGCTCATGGATGTCAAGAATTGCAAGGTAATATATTTAACATTTATGCTTTTAGTTATTAAATTTATTGTCTGACTGTCTTTTTCTGTGTTGAAATTCATACTGTCATTGGTGAAGGTCAGTTATGATTCAACCTCATATATTACCAATGTATTTAAATACTTAAATCAAGTTGGACTAGGTTATTGATTATCATTTATTTTAGTATACCTTAAATACCTGTCATTAAATGTGGCAACCTAAAAAACAAAGTAGGCCATTGTATGGTGACCAACTTCACGAATTATATATAATTTTCAAAATCTATCACCAGACTCATGAGCTTCTTTTGTGCAGAGGTATAGCTTCAAATTCAACTCCAAGTTGGATAACCAGCATAATGGTTCTTGCACATTCTAGAACAGTAATTCTTGGCCTATCTATGACTCTAGTGTAGTAGAAGTTGCCAAATTAAATGCAGATGGAGGTCAAGAATCCCAAGGTAATATATTTAACATTTATGCTTTCAGTTCTTAAATTTATTGTCTGAATGTCTTTTTCTGTGTTGAAATTCATACTGTCATTGGTGAAGGTCAGTTATGATTCAACCTCATCAATTTTAGCTCACTAAACCATTTGCCTAATATTATCTTCACCAATGATTTGAAAGCAATATATCAAATTTCTTTACTGCCTCTACAATTGCATATCCAATTCTAATGTACCTATACTAAATCATACTAAATATTGCTAGCATCTCTGAGCACATTCAATTTTTCCTTACTTTGGTGATACTTTTGTTTACAAGATGTCAAATCATTCGTGATCTTCAAGATTTTTCCAAGATACAGTTTTTAATGCTTATTAGGTTACCTTCTCTGACATTAAGTTTTATCTTACACTGACGCCTAAGGCAGTAGGTCATACAGATAGTCCATACCTGTGTACGTATGATCATATAACCTCTCTACTATTGAGAATGTTTTTAATGCTTATCAATGAGTTAAGAATATTGCAGGTTTGAAAATTCTTATACATAATGGGAGTAAACATGAAAAGAATACAACTACCAATGTCATTTATAGGGAGATATTCAAAAACATTGAGCAGCAGACGTGAGATTTGATGAACTCTTGGGCAAGGACAAATGGTTTCGTGTCATTTGTTTGAAATGTTTGGTTTGTTTATATGTTCGCTGAAGAGTTGTTGTTTGTGTAATGACCTCTATTACTGGGTTGCCAACCCTTCTTTATTTGGATGAAGGTTTGTTGTGTTTTTTGGAGTAGCACAGACGCCTTTTCATTTTTCGTTTTTGGTCAAGCAGTACT
Organism: Inga leiocalycina; assembly: GCA_963242795.1. NCBI lineage: Eukaryota > Viridiplantae > Streptophyta > Magnoliopsida > Fabales > Fabaceae > Inga > Inga leiocalycina. The sequence continues at coordinate 80,175,315 of OY725320.1, read as the reverse complement.
GTTGTTAGTGATGAGGGATGAGTTCATTTTCCCCCCCTCTGTTTCTAACATTTATTAACAACTGCAACTTATGTTAATGTTTTTATATGAAGTTTGCGCGGGGGATATCTTGCTTGTTTTCTAAACAGTTAATATGTTCGTGTTTTACTGTGTGAATTTGCTTGCGTGTCAGTGTGTGATGATCATAGATCCATCTGTGGTGTGATATTTGCGCTAACCATTTGTATATATTCCCTCTCGTGGGTCTTATATTAAATATATGAGGGAGTAACAAATTTGACATTTAAAAAAAACACTCTCTCAATATAATTTTGCAAAATGACAAAAAATTAAAAAAAATACAAAAGTTGTTAATAGCAGAAGGAATATAGTGAATAATTATACGAAATAATGAAAGAATTGAAAGAGTGACTTTATTATTTGGTAAAGGAAAGGTGTTTTTTTTTTTTTGCCAGAAGTAAAGGAAAGGTGTTGATAATTAATAAAATGTAGTGAATAATTACACGTATAAATTGTAAATATCCTGTAAGAGTGACTTTACTACTTGGCAAACAAAAATTATTAATAACTAATAAAAAATATTAAATAACTATACAAAAATTGTGATTAACCTCCAAAAGTGACATTGTTAACAAATGAAATGTAATGAATAAAAATACTGAAGTTTTGAATGAGTGACAAAACTAAATGCTTAACTTATATTAATTGATTTGGCAAGCAAGTGGTGGTAGAATCAAATCCCACCTTCACCACTTTAGGGGCTTGTTTGGTCTGAGGGGGGGGAGGGAAAATGGGCGGAGGGAAAAAATTTTTGAGTTGAATTTAAAAAAATTAGAGAAGTGGGGTTAGAAATTTTTAATTAATTTTTCTTACTCTTTTATTTTATATATTCTCTTTATTAAAATTTTATTACCCCACTTCTTCAACCTTTTAAAATTTAACTCATAAAAATTTTTTCTCCCCTCCCTTCCCCTCTAAATCCCTCACACCAAACAGACCCTAGGGGGAAAAAAACCTCAAAACTTAAATTGCTTCAACCATCATAATTCAAGAGATAAACTAGAATTGTATGCTTTTACTTCATAACACTTTTTGCTTTCCTAATCTAGTGGCATTGCTCACACAGAGTCATAGACAAAGTGTATTGATTGTCTTTGAGATTTTTAATCAATAAACCAAATATATTACTCTAAATTAATTTTTCTAAAATTTAATTAACTTATATTTTTCAAAGATTTTCCAGTTTAGGCCATGTCCTTGTAATATTATATTTAGTTTATTTTCCCGTATATAAGATTTTTCAAATTGTTCTACGCCAATATTTTTAAAGAGTCAAATTATACTTCAATTTTCATCTGCAATTTTTTAATCAGAAAACTTTCATCTATTTTAAAGACTTTTAAGTCTTTTACTTGGAACATGAAATTTGATGGAAATTGTAAGATCATTTTATTCTGTACTATATTACATAAAATTTTAACCCCCATAACTATAACACAAATCCATATATTTTAGTTTTCTTATGTTTATTTTTTAATATCATTTTGCTTTTTATAAAGAAAAGAAAATATAGTTTCATATGTGTATTATAAATATATTGAGATAACTAATAAACTCATTTTATATGTTTTAGTACCACTACTACAAAAACAACAAGTTGTGGCGCTTCATTTAAAAAACACTATGACATTCGGGAAGCGTCGTAACTTTCAGCGTCATTAAAACAAACTATGACGCTTCTTGAATAAACAGAAGCGTCATAGCTTGAATATTTAATTTTTTAAAAAAATATAAAGCTATGGTGCTTTCACGGGGAAGCGCCATAAGAAGTGCCTTCTTTAGGAAAGTGTAATTGGAAGTCAATGACTTCTAATGGCACTTCCCTGAAGAAGTGCCATAGGAAGTCTTTTTTAAAAAAAAAATTGTAAGTATTTTATTTTCTTGATGTAAACTTCCGTTTACAATTTAAAATTCATAGCAATTTACAATACAATCTACAACAAAATGAAATAACATAGCACGTATCTTTATAATATTGTGTCTTCATGTATCAAGCATAAAAAAACTCCAGCATTTAAGTTGCTTAAACTTGAGCCGCATACACGTTACTTCTACAGAGGATTAAACTAAGTATTATTATATTTGTAAGCTCAAAAATTAAAAAACTTATAATGTATAGGAAGTTCAAGAAGATATAGTTGAAACTTCAAATAAATATCTAAAAACAAAATTATGAATACACATATAAGATTCATGACAAATTTTAACTAAAAAAATGTGAACTAATTGTTTAAAAAAAACACTTACACGCTAGAAAGCTTCTGAAGGAGGCCAAAACAAGGGATAAAAATACATGGGAGACGAAGCTTTGTACTGTAATGGAGTTCTGGGAAATGAGGGAGTTATAAGGAATACGGGAAGATGAAAATGAGAATGAGAATAACGGGTTGTGAAAATTAAATAGCACATTGTACGACACTTTACATACAAGCGCCATACAAGATATTAGTAATTGCGACACTTTTTATTAAAGCATCATAGCTTCCCAATTAAAAAAACGCATATATTCAAGACACCAGGCCCAAAAATGTGCTTTGAATATATTCAAGACAGGTGGTGCCTTAAATAATCAAGGTACCTTTGACAGTGCCTTGTTACCAAGCGCCATCCAAGTTTCCTTGATTGTTCAAGGCACCACCAGCTTAACCAAGCTTCATCCAAGGGCCTTGAATTGCTTAGGCCTTGGACAATGCTTGATTGCCTTGCACGACACTTTTTTAAAAAAGTGTCATCCAAAATCTTTTATTTCAAAAAATTAAAATATTTTTTAATAATGATGATTTATCTCTAGGTTTTGACTTCTAAACCAATTCTTAAATTTAGTTTTTGTTTTTTAGTATAGACAAATATTTCCAAAGAAACATCTATTATGATAGTGAAGCTTTGTTACTTACGAAATTTCTATTATTTCGTATGTAGAAGAAAAAAAATAAAAAATTAGCCTTTGAAGCATCTATCATGATAATTGAACTTTGTTACTTTCCCAACACACTTTATCTTATTTTTTTTTAAAAAAATACATGTGACAGCTATGGCGCTTGACCAGAAAAGCGCCACAGCTGCCACAAACATTATTCATGGCTGCCGCAAATATTATTCTCTCATATATTTTTTAATTTTCTCATTTATTTTTTAAAAAAGAAAATTTGAATTTCGATCTCATATCAAGGGATAAAAAAATTTTGACATATATATAGACACAGGAAATGTCGACATTCTAACGTATATGTTGTTGAATGAATAGAACATTTTGTTTAATTCTACCAAAAGAAAATGTAGTTTAAGTATTTTATTTGATATTCAAGAATTATTTTTTGAAAATTAAATTAATTAGTTTTTTCTTATTTTATCTGTCAAAATTTTTTTGTTTATAAATTCCAAATCACATTGTTTTTATCAAAAAATTTTCTATTTATTATTTATAAAACATAGCAAATTATTATTTCATTAATAAAAATTCAAATTTATAAATTTAGAGTGAATTAAATTTTCAATTTTCAATAAAACTAAAAAAAATATTAAATTTAAATATTGAAATTAATTTGTGATAGAATTTACTAAACGCAAAGCCCATTCATTTCAAAAAGTAAATTATTTTGTTATTTTAAAAAGAACTTATAATTTTGTGTGGTTTCATACAAGATTTGAACGCGTTAATGGTAATCTGGATATTTTGGATAAGTTAAATAAAGATCACATCTAAGACAGCAGCCCTAGTTAATGTGATATTTAACATTACATTTTAGTTAAGTTAGCCCTTTGTTTTTTTAAAAAAAAAATAAAGACATTTTTCACAAGGGTTATTAAAAAACAATTGCACCACCTGATAATAAAATATGCCCTTGTAAGGCATTAATCCAAATGGCCTTGAATGGTGCTTACATTCCATTTAGCAGGGCGTCTTTTAGTGTCTCCCCAGACAAATGCAATATAAGGGGAGTAATTTTTTTTTTTAAAAAAATATCTTCAAGATAGCGCCATACAAGATATTAGGCAGCTATAGCGCTTCCCTAGTCAAGCGTTATAGCTGCCATATGTATTGTTTTAAAAAAAATGGAAGTCTCCTTCGACGTTTGTTTGAAGAAGTGACATAAGATTAGCATTACTAAATCCATATTTTGTAGTAGTTTCAATCAATTTTTTATTAGGTCCATATAGTTTTTTTTTTCTCTTTTTATCAGGTTCTTGTACTTTCACTTGTTTTTAATAATGTTTTTATAGTTTTTTTATCAAAATTTTCAAACTGTAAAACTTATATCATATTCTCTTGGAAGTAGTTCTCCTTAGATAAATTTTATTTGTTTTTAATATTATGTATTTATTATACTTTTTAGTAAAACTGCCACATTAACTTTTATACTTTTTTAGTGACATTAGTTTTCTATGTTTATTGTTGAAATTATGAATTTATTATAATGAATTTGTGGTTATACGCGCGTGTGTAGTGTTAAAGCGTAAATTTGTCCCAAAAATTTTTGCTGAGGAGTAACGTTGTTCTTAAAGTTTTTTTAGGCTCAATATTACCTCGAAAGTTTTAAAACATCATAATGTTGCCTCATACTATTAAAAAATTGACCTTGATTGTTATCTTTTTAACTGAAAATGACAATATTGCTCCATTTTAACACCTTCAAGACAATATAAAACCTAAAAAAACTTGCAGGGTAACATTACTCCTTAGCAAAAACTTCCAGAGCAAATTAGTACATTAACTCTCTCTCTCACACACACACACACAGAGATATATATTAATGCATATGTTTTCAACCTGGATTATGAGTATACATTGCTTAATTCTCATATAGCTTTCTCCATAAAATAAAATAAAATTGTTGAAGAGGTCACTAAAAATACTAAATGTTATGCTCTTATCTTATTTTCACATTTTTTTAGAGTATTTGAGGAAAATGATACGCAGTTCAGTGGACAACACATAAATAGCATAACTATACTGATATATTGATACTTAATAATTACAAATGATGTAGCCACACAAGGCTATCAGGGTGTTTAGACCCGTTTCCTTGAAATGTAGACACCTTCTTGTCTTAGTTTTTCCATTACATTCTTCTCATGCGGTGCTCTTCTTTGTTGTCAGCATACCTTCTATATACACCTGTCTAAATTATTGGTAGGGGAGGGTGAGATTCGAAAGAATCTCAGTAGTAAACAGTACCAATATGCATGCAAGATAAGTTTTTAATGCATGACATACTTGCATTACATAGCTCATGCTAACAGAATGGCATCTATGTGCTTAATATTTTATGCAACAAAACTATGGCCACAATATAAACAGAAACAGAACTTCAATCATTCATATATGTTTCATAATCAAGCAAAGCAATCACATGCATCAATACACAAGCACAAGTATTAAATACATGCAGGAGAGGTAAGTTCACTATCTTAAACCTTTTGCATCTTGAAATGCGTGCCAACAACTCAGGCTCTCAAATTAGTCCTAAAATGTCAAATGTACAAGAATTATTTTAAAACCCATTCATATACCATTTTAGGCACTTCTATAGTGTTTATATAAGCCTATTGTAAAAATTTACTAAAATGCCCCCAGGACCAGGCCCGACTCTGCCGTTCCCAGTCCGACCATGCTTTTCCCAAAATTTTGACATAAGTTATTCTGATATAATTTTGCCCAAGGAATCCATTTTCAGACTCAGAAATCCAAATTCACTACCAAATGATAAAAATGCCCTTGGCAGCCATTATTTAAGGTTTTTTTTTTTTTGCAATTTCACATTTTAAAGCTTTTCTCACAATTTTCTCTCCTGAACACAATGGAATCATCGGATTAATGAAACTCCAACTCTAACCCCTATATCCAGCCTTGACCGAAACCTATTCCAAGAAAAGGGAAAATGCAATTTTTGTGTTTTAACGATTAAAACTTGCTCCTTTTCACTCTTAATAACTTGTTTAACTATTTAAACACTAACTGAACATGATTTGAGAAAATTTGGGTAGCATAAACCCTTACAGTTTCCCTTCCCAAATTTTTCAAAATCAAAAGAAACAACAACAAATCAAGACAATATCAACAATAACTACCACAACAACAACATATTAGCTAAGAGGAATAAAGTTATTGAGATTACCTCTTGATTCCCAACTTTCTCTCTCTAGGTTGTCAACTTCTCCCTCTTAAACCTTGAAGAATAGCTTGCTAAACATGGTTTTTCATGGAAGAGAAGAGATTACATAAGTTAGAAGATTAAACATTTGAAATCACCAAAGCATATCTTGGGTTTTTGCCTCCTCAGCTCTTGCTCTCTTTCTCTAATTTCTTCCAAGCTCTTATCTCCCTCTCTCTTTTGTGTATGTGGTATGAAAATGGAAGAGAAAAGATGAAGATGGGATCTTAAAAAATATCTTCACATCTCTCTATTTAATAAATATTTGTTATATTATTTTTTTAAGTTTTATGACAACCTTTTTGTTTAACCTTATCCCTTCATAAAATTGATGTCATAAATTCCTTGACTTTCAACCATATTCCTTCATTTCCTTAAGCCCAACCATACGCCACTTTTGGTCCAAAATAGACCAATTGGTTTCAATTCCATTAGTGAAATTACTTGTACAAGAAAATGCTATTTTAATCCAATTTAAACATGTGTTCCAACTTTGACAATTATAATTAAATCTCTTGCCTTAAAATATTAACACTTGGCATACTTATGAGCCAAATAAATATTTCTCCCTCCTATTTCTTCATTAATCCAATTTACACAATTGTCATCACATTTTTTTTTCTATTTTCGGATTTGTAACAATTCTGGCAGATTTTTTACCTAAATTTTGAAAAATCATAACTTAATTTGTAGACATTGAATTGGAGCAATTCTAAAGGCTCTGAAACTCTTGTTGAGTCTAGTTTCAAGGAAAAATATAACATTTTGCCAATTGAAGCACATAATTCTCAGATTTTTAGTTTTTGGAAGCTGTTCTAGAAAATCAACAGTTTTTTTGGGCTAACTTCAAAAATTCATAACTTTTTGCATATAGCTTCAAATGATTCATATGACCTATCAAATTAAATCTTATGATGTCTACTTTTACCCTGTAAAATTTCATAATTTATTCTCATCATTTGGTTATTCAAAATCATATGACAATCTTACTGTCTCGTTGAAAATTTCACTGGCAGCATAATCACATTCTCCAAAATTCACTCGTCCATTTTATTAAATGCTACAAATGTTTACAAGGCATATTGGAGAATAAACTTTGGGGTGTTACATTAAAAATAGTGGACACTTGAACTGAAGTGCCATTAATTATATCACTAGATGAAATGATTGATCAATTAATATGTAACTCATTTATCTAATTTCATATTCTCTTCACTAATCTTTTCCTCTTGTTATTTACCTTACTATATGCTCCCTCCAATGAGCGCTCCTTAACACAAGATATATTTAGTGTAACACCCTAAATTTTATTTATCTAATATACATTTTAATTATTTGAGTAATGCACTAAAATGATGAATATTCATGAATTTGAATTTTATGAATTTTGAAATTTCCATATTCATAAGGAAATGAGCAAATTAATTCAAGAATTGAATTAATTTACAAAGGTGATCAAAAAATCACAATTTTGCCAATTTAACCCAAGAATAATTATTTTCTAATTAATTGAAGTTAATTTCAATTAATCAAGAAAAATAAATAAAAATGTACAAATGGATTATTCTTGATAGAATAAATCAAGAAATTGTGAAATTAGGGGGAGTTATACATAATTTAATTGTATGGATTATGGAATGTATGAAGAACATTTTTTCCCTCTTCGTTCCCATTAATTTCGTCCAACCATGGAAAATAAGGGAAAAATTTAGTGCAAACCCAATTAAAAATAAGGAATAAGAAGGTATGGCATAAAGTTAAGGGAGTATGGCATAAAGGAGAGAGTATGGTTGGAGGTATGGTTGGAGGAGTGGTGTGTAAGGTGGAGAAATCACAACCATGGATTAGATCAAGGGTTAGGAAGAAAGATGGGTAAGTAAATAAAACATTTTCCTCTCCCTTTCATACACACATTTCGTTCAAAGCAAAGGAAAAGAGAGGGAGAGTGAGCTTGTGAGTTCCTTTAGAGAATTAGAGAGTAAGAGGAAGCAAAGGTTAAGGTAAGAGCTTGTTTTTCAAGTGATTGATCTTTCTACCTTGTATGGTTCATCCTCTAACCTCTTATTCTTCATGGAAATCTTAGTTTAGCAAGCTAATCTCAAGGTTGAGGAAGAGAGAGGGGACGCCCTAGAATGAGAAACACCAAGAATCAAGAGGTAATTATACCAATCTTGACTTTATGTTAGTATGAAGTTGTTGTTGGTAATAGTTGGTTGGTTTATGTGATTTTAGTTGAGTTATGAAATTTGAAAAGCTATAACCCTAAGGGGTTATGCTGCCCAAAATCCTTTAAATCATGATTATGAAGTGTTTAAATGAGTTAACCAAGGATTAGGAATGGAAAAGTACAAGTTTTGGAAGCTAAAACACAAAGCTCCATTTTTCCTATTTTTTCTTCATATTTTCGGCCAGGACTAGAACTGGTACTAGGAGTTGGATTTTAATGAAATAAATGGTTTTATTGGGCTCAGTGGGCAAAAATAGGTGGGGTTACAGTTGGACACTTTTTTGGTAGAGGCCGAAAAAGCATAATTACAAAAATGCCATCGAAATCCTTAAATAGGGGCTGTCAAGGGTATTTTTGTAATTTGACAGTGAATTTGGTGATTTCAAGCCCGAAAATGGATTCCTTGAGCAAAAATAAGTCAGAATACCCTTAGTCAAAATTTTGGGAAAATATGTCATCAAGCCAGGGTCCCGGAGGCATTTTAGTAAATTTTCAGCATAGACTAATATAACCACAAGAAACACTATGAAAGAGTTTAAAATGATACTTGGATAGGTTATAACCTATTTCTGGCACATTTAGGGTGTGTTTGGATTGGCGATTAGATAAATGACTTATTTTTACTTAGATTTATGGAATCTTAAAATTGAAAAAATGTTAGATTGAGTAAAATGATGAATGTTTGAATTGATGATTGGATAAGTAACTTATGTAAAAGTGAATGATGTTTAGTTTAACTTTTACATAAGTGGCTTTTGTATTATTTAAGAGAAAAAATTGTAAAAATTATGAAAAATGAAAAAAATGAAGGAATAATTGTGAAAAAAGTCCTCATTGACAACTTAATTGCCAAATGGGACTTGGGAAGATATCTACATACGGAGGGATTTTTTCACAATTTTCTCAAAAATTAACTTTGAAAATTTGGTAATTGTATAATTTTAATAAAATTATATCAAACTCTAATTTAAATTGGTACATTCCAAAAGTATTTTCTATTGTACACCTTAAGCTTAAATTTTATAAATTATATCAAACTCTAATTTAAATATTAAATCCTAACTCATATTTTCACATAGTTCAAAATCTAACAAAATAAACCAATTAAAACCTCAATAACACCTCCAATAATCTAAATAAATTATTTAAACTAAATTTAATAGGTAAAAACACCATATAGAAACTAATTTATGACATGTTTATAAAAAAAATTGATTATAAAATCATAAAACAACTAAATAATAAATCTAAACTGATTAAAATTAATTATTAATTATTCTTTACATTTCTACAGTTATATATTGATAAAACTCAAAACTTGCATAAACTCTTATCTTAAAGTATTCTCTAATTAGCAGAAGATTACTATTTAAAAAGAAAGAGAAAATTATTTAGAACATTTTTCATGAAAGAAATTTTGTGATTAGAAGTGATTTTGAGTACCTCATTGATCCCTAAAGATATGAAAATACTCCTATCAATATTATTTTATACACACACACACACATAAGCTCCAATAAGCTTCATTTTGAGGCTTATTACTTTTTCCAACTTATGACTTTTTTTGCCTCAAATCTCATCGCTGAACCAAACACCCATTTTAGCTTTTTCACTATTCAAGTCCGTTTTTGCCATTGCTGAAGTCCGATTTCACGCGTAAAAGTCAAAACAAACGAGCACTTAATATTTTAGGACTAATTCGAAAGCCGGAATGATACGCATTACGAGACACACCGGAAAAAGGGATTATAAAGGTTTGAGGTAGGGACATTATTCTTCATACATTATGCCGTAATTATATGATTGTGTGGATGTCATTGTTTGTAAATGCATTTTATTAATTAACATTAATTGCCTAGAGAGAGGCTGTTAATGCCAGTGTGTACTTACACTGGGAGTTGGCGGATGACCAACAGGTGTAGATTGTGGGGTTGAATCCTACTCATGTATACATGACGATGATGTGTTTATATTGTTCATTAATTTGTGTATACTTTGGCGCATGTGATTTTTTACTTTTCGCATTCTCTATGAACGATATCATGTCTCTATAGGAATTCTTCAGAATCTCACCCTATTTTTAAAGAAATACCTTAACAAGTACCAGTGGGGCAAAGGGTAAGGATGTTGACGCCAGAAAGTGAGCGGCACGTGTCTCAAGGCGAGGTCAAGAACGTAGTTATAATTGAGCCTATGTTTTGTCATTTTGAGGAAATTGTAAACATTAATTAAGTTTTCGCTGTATTTTCTGTTTCTGTCAATGAACAATATCGAAATTGTAAACGAATATTTTTATCAGTATAATTGTACTTTTCTGTATGTCTATTGAGTTTCGTCTTTATTACTCTTCGATTATCGAAATGGAAACGGGTGTTGACATTTAGAGAGTTGATCTTAGTCCTAAATATAAGACATATTTTTCATATTTTTCAATATTTTTCCTATTTATCCATATTAATACTCCTTCAACAATAATCAAAGAGGAGAGGAAATGAGTGAATTAAGGAAGATTACTAAAGTGTTTTAAAAAAATACAGATCATATTAGCTAAATTAACTAATTTCATTAATCTAATCAAGTTTGATAAATATGTCTTATATTAGAAAGAGTATACTCAATTTTCTAAATGATTAATATTATCATGTTTTGTTGTGTTAATTTACTTGCTTGTCAGAGTATGTGATGTGATATTTGCACTAACCATTTTTGTATACTCCCACTAGTCACGTTGACTAAGTTTCAAAAGAATTAGAATAAAGGGTTGAGGGGCAATTTTACTTATGGCCGTTATCTCTATTAATTTTGACATTTAATTGATCAAGTATATAAAGCTCATAGACCACATTTTATCCAAATTATTTTTTTTAATATACAAATTTCTTTCAGAAGTTCATATGTAATCTTCTTTATTTTTTTAAAGTTAGATTTAAAACTTTCAAGTCAAACTTATACTTTAATAAAAATGATGTGGACAATATGTGGCCTACCAGCTCAACATATTTAGTCACCTAACGTTCAAAACTAATTGAGATAAAGGCCATGGGCAAAATTGCTCCACTTTTAAAACTTTCAAGACAAAATTACCTTTAACCGTAGAATAAATAAAGGGGAAATTAAAATGAAGGACCTAGAGAAAATAATATTTATTATAAAAGACCATAAATATTGTAATTACTTAGAAGGAACAAACATCATAATATAAATTTAAAGTTACTAAATTGCCCCTAACCAATCCTCTTATATTATCTCTTGTATTCATAATTAAAATATAACTAAAATTAAAATTAAAACCACCCATCATGACATTATCGAATCTTTTCTATAAAAAAATATACACGATCGTATCTTTTTTTTTTTTTTTAATTTTTAATATATTATTTAATTAACAACGGTTGAACTCATATTTTTTTAAATTTTTATTTTTAACCAATTAATATCATCAAGTTATGCGATTTATAGTATCAACGCTGATACCACTTAAGCTCTTTTCTCATGTCAAAAAAACTAAGCTTCTTCATAAAAATAAACATTAAATTCATTTCATATTTTTCAGAATATAATAGACTATTTATATTTTTTTTTTAAAAAAAAATCATTCAACATTAAATGAATGTTTTAACCCACATAAATTTCTTTCAGGATTAAGGTGTAAAAATACCCTCGAACTTTTCCTAAAAGTGCACCCACTACCATAAACTATTTTTGATATAAAAGTAACCATAAATTTTTAAAAAGAGAGCAAAATTAACAACTTTGTTAAAATAGCTTAACCTCTATCTATTACATTGTACAATACCAAAATACCCCCACTGTCAGGAAAACCCACCCTCCCCCTCCCAAACTCTCCATCTCATCCTCTGTTTGTTCTTCTACTATACTGATAATCATCAACAATCAATCCAAAGAAGAACTCAAAACCAAACTACTCTACATCAAGGTGTAGAGCATCAAGAGGCATAAAGTGGAGTTAATTTGCACAATCACATATCTCAATCATTGAAAACATTGGGAAAAAATTTTTTTAAAAAAAACAAATGGGAAACTCGAGGCTGAAGATTGCCGCAAATTAATAACATGTTAGAAGAAAATCCCCGAAATCTGCAAACAGAAAAGAGCCGGAAGCCAAAAACTGACAATTAACCTAATAATTCATGTAAGTTTGAAGCCAAAATCGAATCAAGAAGCTACAAAAAATGAAGAATGAACCAAGCGAAATATTTACCTCAAACAAAAATATGGAGCTTTCAAGTTTGCGTTCAGAGGTTGAAAGCTAAAGGAAAAAAGGAAATAAGAAACGATAAGGGAAGTTGCAAATATAAGAATAGTTCCGGGTAGGCATTGAAAGAAAACTGGGATTTATGAGGAGGATTGTAGGAGGAGGATGCGATGGAGGAGGGGTGCGTGGACGGTTCGATAAGAATAAGACAGGAGGGGGTAAGGGTAGAAGGGTTGGTGCTAACGGCAGCGGTGGCGACGGACGAAGATGGTGAGGGAGCAGGTGATGAGATGGCGTCGATCTCGCCGCCTACTAATCTAGCCCAGGAGTTTGCTGCTGTCATTAGTTGTGGATGATGTCGTCGTCGTCGCCGGGAACAAAGGAGAAGTCGCCACCATCGAATGAGAAGGGAGCGTTTGGGGGAGAGAGGATGGAGAGGATGGAGAGAATGGATAAAGGGTGAAGGTAATGAAGAAAATTAAGAAAATGCAGGTATTTTTATTTTTTTAATAATATGGGACCCACTAAAAAGATAACACTCATTTCTTAATTTATCGAGAGTGTTACTTTTACTCTCGTTTTTTAAAAGTTAATAGTTACTTTTCCATTAAAAAAATTTTTATGGTGGTGGGTACATTCTTAAAAAAGGTTTGTATGTATTTTTGCACTTTAACCTTTTCTTCTAAAACAAAAATAAATCATACAAGCTTTCTTGATTTAACATATATGATAAATTATAAAAGTCCTTGAGTTTTATTAAAATTATATAATTCTATTTTTAATAAAAAATTTTGTTGACTTTAAGAAAAATTATGATTTTTACATAATTGAAGAATGTGTAATTTTTTTACCATAGATATTTGTGCAAGTTGTGAAAATTAAAAATTGAGAAAATTGTTGTTTAATTTAGTGAAACTTAGAACTTTGTATTAGTTTTAAAAATTGAATGTAGGAGAAGGTAGGAGGGAATGCAGAAGATTTAGTAGGAGCATTTTAGTATTTTTAATTTTATATTTTTATATTTAATTCTTTTAAATAATTACAATTTTTATTATCATTCTCCATAAATATATTTTCTTCCAGGTTCTTTATTCTAATTTTCCCATAAATAAATGAGGCCTTTTGACTAGCATTTACAACTTTTGTTTAGTTATTCAATACTACTCATTAACTATTTACTAGAATATACGACCGTCTTTAAAATTTTTAAATAATAAACCAAATATTTGTTTTGTTTGATTAAAAGTTCTTCTCTTGAGGCTTCTTCTCTTCCAACAAATGAGCTTCCTAAAATTTAAACTTATATTGTCCCCCTTATAGGGATAGTATAGTTTATCTTCTCAACCAATAGCTTGTTGATAATAAATCAAATATATTACTCTAAATTAATATTTCATAAAAGTTAATTAACATATATTTTTTAAAGATGTGACAGTTTAGGCCATATACTTGTCAAATTATATTTATTTTCTTTTTTTAAAATGATATTTTAATAATTAACAAGGTTTATAGGTTACAAAAGGATATAAAAGAAAAAACTTCTATCTACAAAATGACGATATATATGCCAACTGAGCAATGATCCGAAAGCTATCATTTGAAAAATAAAAAAATAGAGCAAACATTTCGTGCCTAAATGAGATTTGGCACAATTGGTTAAGGTCTTGACACCCCGATCACAAGGGAGTGTGTTCGAACCCTCTGATTGATGGGGAGACCTCATTGGTAGGCGATCTCGTAAGTCCCTTGTAAGCACTCGAAGATCCCTGGGGCCGTGCCCTGGCCTTAGTAGGGGACTGGTGCTAAACCTACCTAAACTTTCTATTATCAAAAAAAAAAAAACGTTAAGTCCTTAAAAAGAATCACTAGGATGTGGAAGAAACATTTGTTGAAGTGGTAGCGTTTTACACCAATATTTTTAAAGAGTCAAATTATACTCCAATTTTCATCTACTTTTTTTTAATCGGAGAAACCTTCATCTATTTTAAAGACTTTTACTCCTAACATTAAATTTGATATTGTAAGATAATTTTATTTAGCATATATTACATAAAATTTTAAGCCCCATAGCTATTAGCTAAAACGCAAATCGGTACAACTTAGTTCTCTCATTCTTATTTTTTTTAATATCATTTTGCCTTTTATAAAGGAAAGGGAATAAAATATTCTTATTAAAAATAGTTTCGTATGTATATTATATACGTATAAATTTTTGAAAATATCAAGTTTTTATGGAAAAAAATCAGGCAATTGTTCATTTTAGAAAATGAAAAGATTCATTTGCATTTGAAATACTCAAGGCACTATCGAAAATATAAATAATACAAGTAATGTAGATATTTTTCATTAGAAATTAGAACAGATGCCACTGGTCTCAATTTATGCTAAACTAGTAGTAGTGCAAACCAAAATGCCAAATAAAAGTTATCATATGACTCTAAATGTAATTACAAACTAGTAATGTTAATGAACCCGGACCGGACTGGCCAGTCCGGCCAGGAAACTGACGAACCGGCTAGAAAATCTGTCCGGTTCGAGGTTCGGTCCAGGTCACTATTTTTTTAATTTTTCTTTAGAATTTTATATTAATTAGTCTAAAATCTTCAATTTCTCACCGGTTTGACCCCGATATGATCTACTAACCCTTAACCTAGTACCACGACCGGTTCAATACCTGGTCCGGGTTTTAATACCTTGCAAACTAGAGCAATAACTCTATTGGTTTTATCAAAGAAAATGCCACAAGTTGCAACAAAGGAACATCTCAATCTTCCACCCAAAAAGTGTTTAACATGTCCAGCTCAAATTGATGATAGTAAAAGATGAAATCCGCCACATTTAGATTGCCATTAAATAAATAAAATGACATTACAACGTAAAGAAACTAGCTCTTTGCTAGGCAAGTACATCTGAGTAAGGAAAAATTAAAAGAAACTAGCTCTTGGCTAGGTAAGTACATATGAATAAGGAAAAATTAACAGACTGAACAGAAATTACAAAACAAGGAAACTAGTCGGAAAAAGATTAACAAAGGGAACAAAACTCCAGCTGAATGGCACTTGTACTCAGTTTAATCCCAAAAGATGGAATACTGTTGAGGATGAGACGAGTGATAAGTCCAATTTCAACAAGTATTACTGAATGGTGTATGTATTATAACAATGCAAATTTCAAACTTAAACCTACAATTTGCAAGCCCGGCCCTTGAAGGGCCATGACCTAAAAGGGCCGGCCCGATGGGCTCGGTCCGTTTTCCCAGCTCTAGTTACATGGATGTTTCAAACCGTGCAGTGTTTTACGCTGGTGGCCTTCATTGGCTTTGGAAGTGATAGGCTCCAACCTATTTGGTAAAACTACAGAAGAATGGAATTCTTTGCTGGACAACTATGATAGAATTCCTAATAGGAAAGTCCATGACATCCTGAAAGTAAGCTATGATAGTTTGGAAGAGAACTAGAAGAAAGTTTTCCTTGACATTGCTTGTTTTTTTAATAAATTAGAACTGTGTTACATCAAGGGAATGCTCTATGCACATGGCTTACACGAAGACATACGTATTCGGGTGTTGAAGGACAAATCTCTCATCAAGATTGACAATTCGAACTGTGTGAGAATGCATGACTTAATTCAATACATGATTAGAGAAATTGTTCAATAAGTATCAACATTTGAGCCGGGCATGCGTTGCAGGTTGTGGTTTGGTGAGGACATTGTTCATGTTTTGGAAGAAAATACTGTAAATTATATTAGTCTCCATGGTTTTACTTTTTATTTGAACTATTTTGGTGATTGTTGGTTTTTTTTTCCGTGCTACTTCATCTTGCTGTCAACATTTACTTGAAGCTTGACAATATGGATATGACATTCCTAATAAATCTTGTGGTTTATTAATGCCTTGGCATTCAAAGCGAACTGAAGACATTGAAGTCATTATGCTACACTCATCCAAATATAAAGTGCAATGGAGTGGAGTGGCATTCGAGAAGGTGAAAAACCTGAGAATCCTTGTTATTGGGAACGTGTACTTTACCAGAGGCCCCAAATATCTCCCAAATGCCTTGGGAGTATTGGACTGGAGTGGATATCCTTCATCATCTTTACCATTTGATTTTAACCCAAAGAGAATTGTCATACTTAGCCTACCTGAAAGCTGCCTTCAAATTTTGAAACCACCAAAGGCATGTATAGATTTTATAGTTTCCAAGTACCTTCATATATTCAACGGGTTTATATATTAGTGATAAGTTAATTTTGATCATTTTGTAGGTGTTTCGTTCTTTATGTCTCCTGGATTTTAAAGGCTGTAAATTCTTAACACGAGTACCTAACCTATCTGAACTAGCTAAGTTGGTGGCGCTGTGTCTTGATTACTATACACATTTGATTAGTTTTCATGATTCAATTGGGTTTCTTCATAAGCTCAGATTGTTGAATGCCCAAGGTTGCAGTCGTCTTGAAATGTTGGCATCTCGCATCAATTTGACATCACTTGAGACTCTGGATCTTAGGGATTGCTCAAGTCCTTGGATTTTCCTAGAAGTATTGGGACCAATGGAGAATACAAGAGACATTTATTTGGATCACACTGCCATACAAGAACTGCCATTTTCAATTGGAAACCTTACAAGGTTGCAACGGCTATACTTGAGGCGTTGTGTAGGGCTTAAACAGCTTCCAAGCAGCATATTAAGAATCCCCAACCCTGACGTGGTGCTCGCTTATGGGAGTACAGGATTTCAATCATTTGGGGGGCATGAAATTCTAGAAAAACAGTGGTAAGAACCAAGGTTATTAAATCGGGATCAGTCAGTGAATCGGTCAGGATATTGGGTCAAGGGTCAGTAGGTCAGACCGGAGCTAACTCGAGACCAAACCAGTGAGAGAGTGAAAATTCTCGATTCTCCAACATATTTTTGGATTCTAATAATTCAACTAGGTACTCATTTTAATTAGAAGTCATAGATTTTTTTATAATATTTTATAAGATATTAATTTGATTTATGATTTTTTGAATTTCAATTTAAAATAGAAATTTTTAAGTTTAGGAAAAAAACAATAATAATTGGAATTTTTCTCGAATAAAAAAAATTTTCAGTTTATTATCATTATTATTAGGATTAAGGTGTGAATTTATCCTGAAAGTTTTTGCTGAGGAGCAGTGTTGTTTTGGAAGTTTTTTTAGGTTCAATGTCACCTCGGCAGTCTCAAAACATTGCAATGTTGTCCCATATCATTAAAAAACTAACGTTGACCGTTAACTTTTTAACAGAAAAGGGCAACATTATTCTATTTTAACATTTTTGGGACAATAATAAACATAAAAAGCTTTTAGGGCAACATTACTCTTCAGAAAAAACTTTCCGTACAAATTTGCCCCTTCAACCTTTTGTATTATACTATTTCTTTTTTCTATTCATTGGACCGCAGCTTGGAAGTGGAAGGTTTGGGAAGTTCCGATTGAGAGAACAAGAGGGGCAGAGGCCGCTAGGCTGGGACACCGCATCTTTTGACCGACAGCCGCCTTCTTTTTGAAGTAATGCAGCGCCCAAGAGGTCGACCTGAGGAGACAACGACTTCCACTGTTGATTCATCTTCATCGGCAACGGTGAGAGAGCTGAAGAGAAAGAGAGAAAGGGAGTGATAATGCGAGTTTGAATCAGAGGAGGGCAGCGAGCTACTATTCTTCTTTCACTAAAAAAACTGAACCAGAGAATCTTCATTTTACGTTTTGTACCTCTGTTTTCCTTTCACTTCCTCACTTTGATTTTCATTGTGACGTTGAATGTCAATTTTGATGGTGTTGTGATGGATTGAATTAAAGCCATGTGTGGCTATATTTTTCTTACAACCTAAGGGATTTATAATCTTATTTGAGATTTAGAGATTATTCCCACTAATTAGTTTTGCTTAATATTAATTTAGTTTATTTAATCTTGTTATTGTCGTTTATTACTTAGTGATGATTGATCGGTCATCATCGGGCATGTGTTTGGAATTTATGATTGACCTTAATAAATGGAATTGTGAATTAACTGAAATTACATAATATAGAACTAGATTTTAATCTAACAAGCATTTCCACCCCGTGCGTTGCGTGAGATGAATATAATTCAATCTAAAATGTAAAGAAATTTTTATAAGCCCCACCTAAAGAGAAACTCATAAAAAGAAAATAATACAGTTAAATGTAGAAATAAAATGCATTACCAAAAATTAAGGGATATGTTACTGGAGGTGTGATTTATCTATATGTACATGCATCAAATATGGATCTAGCCAATATTACACTTAGAGATTGAAGTTAACCGTAACATATCTCTATATCCATCTATAAAATAACGGAAGTTTCCCAGAGCTAGCAATGGAGTTCCTCATGTTTCTGTGCAAGAAGGGAATCATAGTCTATAAACAAAAAATGGCAAAACATATAATTTGGTGTGGCCTACGATGCAAACAGGAGAGGCTGATTTCAAACAATAGTGGAATCCCAACAATGAATACAGATTCGTCTGGAATTCATCTCTTTAAGGAAGAAAACAGCTGCATTGAAAATATCCGGTTCACAAATCCTGAGACAATGAGAAATGACTATAGAATATTCTATTCTCTGTCAGATCTTTCAATGGACCGCTGTTTCCAGTTACTTGTACAATTGAGAGGTACTATTAGTGTATACGTTTGATGTAACCCATGTCACTTAGGGCATCTAACATAGCTTACAAGTTTAATTTATTTTAGTGTTATTGACACATAATTTTGGTTGTCGCCTTTAGCCTGTTAAGGTGCAGCTTGATTTCTTGTACCCCTGATCAGGTCATCAGATGGCTGAGCCAGCTCACTAGCAATGATAGCGAGTTTTTGATTTGTTCTATCTTGTACCTCACCAGGGAACACACTACTCCAACGCATGATCCCATTATGCATGTCTATATTAGTAGTCTTGCAAGTAGTAAAACTTTGTGTGCATGGAATACTGCATTTAATCATCTAGTAACTCATTAATCATTAATGAAAGAATGTATTTTATATGTGTGTGTATATAGGAGGAGATATTTGGTCATCCAATGTCCTGGTGGGAAGAAAAGGACATGAGTATACAGGGAGGAGGTGAGTCATATACGGACTATCAACATTTTGTTTCACTTCTCACTCGTACATACTACACAAGTGTATCACAGTAAATAATTTCATTTTTATTTGTCAGAGTTGATTCCATAAAGAATGATGATAAATGATACGATTTTTATAATTGAGACATTTTTTCATGTAGCTTCATGTTCTGATTTAATTACATCCTTTCATAAAGTTATTTTGTTCTTTTTCAAAAGAGCATAATGTTTCCTACAAGACAAATAGTGACTAAACAAGATAGTAATAAAGAAACAAGGTATGATAAAACCAAGTCTATAGAGTCATATTTAACTTTACAAGCAATAGAACTTGTTCTTCATTATCTTCCTCACTTATCCTTAAAGTTTAAGTCAAAACGCTTGTCCTCATTATGATGCTCTACTTTCAAAACCAACAAAACAGAGTTTTTCCATGTAGAATCAATTCCAGAAATTAGGCTCTAGGAAAAAAAATCCCTAATGCTTTAAGTAAAAAAGTGGCATCTCCCATGCAGATTCCACAACCTAGAGCTATTCAACGATTAGAGGTAAAAGATCAGATTTCGGTTGAAGCATTTTATCCTTCCCTGGAAGCAGAGACTGCAATACTGTCAGATCGAGAGAATTTCATAGTGAAATCTGCAAGTGCAGAAATATCAGAAGTTAAAGAACTGAAAGAGAGCTTTGCAGGTAATGTGAGAGAATCCCAAATATTGGGGGAATAGGAAAATGGAGTATGGAAACAGATGGGAGATTTGGAAGAAGCAATTATATCTGATCAATAGAGTGTATAGAGTGTAGAGAAACAATTTGACCACTGTACAATGATTAATATGTTATTAAAATTATATCTGATCTCACCTAGAATCTAGTTGCCTAATTCAAAACACTAAACGCACAACACTTGGAAAAAAAGTTTTATTGTTACCCCTCCCAACATAATTGACTCCTTATACCTCATTTCCCCTTTCTCTAATTGTTAAAATCACTTCTTTAAAAATCTTAAACAAACTGGCCCTTAACTCCTTGCATAATCTAGAATGGAGTATTGGTAACAGCAATCAGATCCTATTTTCTTTGTTGTCACATGAATTTTTAACGTGGTCCATATGCAAGGAACTATCAACTCACTTTATGAAATAAAGGACAATATTGTAGATGCAACTCTAATTCAAGAGCAGAAATAAGATGTACCAGAAAGGTTACAAGTCAAAATCAGAAGAAAGAAGGAACAAAGTCATGTTCAAGACATACTATTCATTCACTAACAAACAGATGGTCAAAATAAACATGTCAAACATACTGCTGAAACGAAATTTCCTCAACAACATTTACTTGACTATATAATCAAGCAATTTTAGTAGGAAAGAAACAAAAATTTGCTAGCCCTTAAAGCAAAATTTCAACATTTACGCAACTATAATATATATTAGAGCCAGTGCATCCAACCTTATTTTATCATCTTAGAAGACCGCCACGAATCATTTCATCTAGAAGCTTCTCAGCCTTATCATTCTCTCTTTTCTCCAAGAGAGCTTCAATAAGTATCTTATATGTTACTGAATGAGGGAGACAGCCACTCACCTTCATTCTTCGGAGTAAGGGCATAGCTTCATCAAGCAAGCCTTTTCTACAAAACCCACTGATCATAATGTTATATGTGTAGACATCTAGACAATAGCCACTGACCAAAAGGTACTGAAAAATCTCCCAAGCATCATTTAGTCTACCACCTTTCCACAAGCCATCGATAAGTATACTGTATGTGTACACATCAGGTTGAATTCTCTGGGCAACCATTTGCCTAAATACTGCAATCCCCTGATCAAGATTTTGACCTTTGCAAAATGCATCTAACAGAATACTATAGGTGACTATATTGGGGAGCTGACCACTTTCTTGCATCTCATCAACAAGATCTCGCACATCTGACATTCTCCCAGATTTGCACAAGCCATCGATGAGAGAATTATAAGTTATCACATTAGGAACCAAGCTTTTGTGACGCATTTCTCTAAAGAGATCTAAAGCCACATCGACCATTTTAATCTTACAAAATCCGTTGATCAGTATATTGTAACTAACTACATTAGCTACTAAACCACTTTGAACCATCTTATTGAATACTTCCTTTGACTCACTCACATTATTCATCATACAGTATCCATCCATTAAAGAACTATAAGTTACAACATCGGGTCTCTCACCAAATTTCATCATCTTAGCCAACACAGTTTGAGCTTCAACAATCTTCTTCTGTTTACAAAAAGCATCAATCAATACACTAAATGTATAAACATTAGGCTTTATGGTTTTCAATACCATTTCAATGAGCAATTGGGTAGCTTCTTTCCACTATCCCATGACGCAATAGCCATGGATTAGGGAAGTATAAGTAATAACACATGGCACAATTCCTTGATCAATCATTGCCAAGTACAATTTGTGCCCCTCAATGACACGACCACATTTGCAAAGGCTATCTATGATAGTATTGTACATGACTACATTAGGCTTCATTCCCTTCTTTTTCATCAGATGGACCAATTTAATAGCAGACCTTATTTTCCCTACTTTACACAGTCCACATATCAGGGTACCATCACTAATTTCATTAAATTGAAATCCTTTAGCAGTTAAGTCATCGTAAAAGTCTAGTGCTTCCCCAACCTTGCTACTAACACACAGTCCTTTTAATAAAGTGGTCAAGGTTATGGTATTTGGTCGAAGACCCATCTTGAGAATCCTCGCCAATGTCGAGAAAGCAGAACCCATCTGACCAATATTGCAGTAACAGTTTATCAAGATGCTCAGTGTAATTAAAGAAGGTGTAAATCCCTTGAAGTCCGCTTGTGTAAACAATGAGATCGCAATTCGATTGTGTTTAGTCTTGGCAATGGAACCTAAAATCTTGTTGATTTGGATGATGGAAGGTGGGGGATGCATAAGGAGTAAGCGATTGAATGAAGCGACGGCGTCGTCGATGTTGAATGCATTTAAGTTTTGGGAATGAGCAAACAACTTGGGATTGAGGGAATAACAGAAAGAGGGAAGCAAGAGAGACGAAGAAGGTGGAAGAAAGTGAGAATTTTTGGGAACTGCAAACCTTGAAACTGGACGCAAACGTAGGAGATGATTCATGGCTAAGCAGACGAGGGACGAGCACGGCCAACTCCAACGGCTCCGAATGTAAGTTGATGCAGAGAAGAAGGATTCAACTTTCAAGGGGTTTTTCTTCCGGTGCTTTTCCATTACCATCCAAAAGCACCGTTTCTGTGCATTTAGTGCTGCATGGTTGACGTGTCGTAATGACCTCCGTTGGATCCATTTTTTGGACTTCGATACATCCTTTCAATCCCAACTTTCAAGAGGTTTTGGTTCATTCATTAGAGTGCGCTTTTTATTAAGAAAATTATACCTCAGCTCAAAAAATAAGAGTAAAATAACTAAATTGTATAATTCAAAATTTTAGTTAAAATTGGTTAAATATAATAAATAGATAAAATAATATAACTTATTTTCCTAAAAAGTCCCTATTTATTTAGAGGGTGGGTGAGAGAGAATGAGTGGAAATAGAGATAAAAGAGAAGGGGTGGGAAAAATAGATGAAAGAGGCATATAATCAATTAGGGATAAAATTGAGAAAAAAGCATTAAATGATGAGAGAGAGAGAAAATAAATTTTATATAAAAAACCACACCCCTCACAAATTTGACTCTTATATATAATCATATGATATATGGTATTGCTACATCCGATTTAAAAATTATCATATTCAATTGATTGGAGTTTTGGAGATAGTTCTCCTAAGATGATTTTATTTTCATTTTATATTACGTATTTATTGTACTTTTTACTAGTAAAACTACTGTATAAATTTTTATATATTTAGTTCTTTTTCTATTATTCTCCTTATAATATATATATATATATATATATATATATATATATATTAACTTTTAACCTCATAACCCTTTTTCTTTTCCCAGTCTAGTGGCAATGTTCAGCAGTCATAGAAGAAGTGTTTTGATTGTTTTTGAGATTTTTAACCAATAATCCAAATGCTCCTCCAATCATTAATATAAAATATATTTGGAGAGTCAATCTTGATTATAAATATAAAATATAATTTTTATATTCTTCAATCTTTTCTTAATTTACCCCATTTGATGCTCACTCAACGATAATCAAGGAGAACAAGGAATAAAAGAATTAAAGGAGATGAGTAGAGTGTTCTGAATAATAGATGTCATATTAACTATTTTAACTTTATTAATCTAATCAAATTATATAAATATGTTTTATATTAAGAACCGGTGAAGTATATTTTTTTAACCAAACAACAACAACAATAACAAAGCCTTATCTCACTAGGTGAACTTAGTTTTATGGATCGCATGACACCATTGTACTCTATCGTAAACCAGATCTTTAAATAGATTATTAACAAAAAAAACCACGCTCTATAATCTCATCAAGTGTTTGTTTTGGTCTTCCTTGACAAGAGGATTCCATACAACTTGATCAAGCCTTCTCAACGGCACACTCAATGGCTTTCTTTAAATATGTTCAAACCATTTCAAACGATTTTCCAAGATTTTTTCTTTAATAGATGTCACTTCAACTCGTTCAAGCATGCGACCATTACGAATCTTATCTTCAATCTTAAAAATAATATCGGTAAAGGTTATCATAAGACTCTTCTGTAATCACGAACTTGAACAATAACTATATAGGTTCCATCAAAGAAAATGCCACAAGTTACAGCAAATTAACATTTCAATCTTCTGTTAATCACAACAACAAAAATCGGAAAAAAAAAAAACATGTCAATCTTTCACCCCACAAGTTTTCAATAGATACACACGTTTAAATAGAAAGATCGCTATTAAATAAAATGACATTACAATGTAAAGCTACTAGCTCTAGGCTAGGCCAGTGAGTCTAAAATAATGAAAATTAACAGAACTATCAGAAATTAAACATGAAAACTAGTAGCAAAAAGATTAACAAGGGAACATAAATCTGGCAGAATGGCACTTATATACTAGAAGAGCTGAAAGAAGAGGGATACATTAACTTTCTCTTCAAGGCATTTAATCCAAAATAATGTTAGCCTGAGACAAGTAATATGAATCGGAGACAAGTCAAAGAAGACATAAACTAAACAATTAACATCAATTAACATTTCTTCTCTTCAACTTTTTAACCCAGACGGCTAAGAGTGGGATCTAATAATAGAATGTGCCAGAGAAACTCCATGGTGATACCTATATCAGACACGGAAATGCAATGATATCCGATACTATTCAATATCTTTCAAATAGATAAAAACCTGATTCATTTGGAAGAAGGTTACTGTCAACACCCGTTTCCATTTCGATAATCAAAGAGTAATAAAGACGGAATTCAATGGGCATACAGAAAAGTACAATTATACTGATAAAAATATTCGTTTACAATCCAACATTGTTCGTTTACAATTCCGATATTGCTCGTCGACGGAAACAGAAAATACAGCGGAAGTTTTAATATTTACAAATTATCCAAAATATTAAGGCATAGACTAAGGCATAACCACGTTCATATCCTCGCCTCGAGACACGTGCCGCTTACTGTCCGGCGTCAACATCTTTGCCCTTTGGCCCACTGGTACTCGCTGAGGTATTTGTTTAAAAATAGGGTGAGATTCCGAAGAATCCCCGTAGAGACATAATATCGTTCATAGAAAATGCGAAAAGTAAATATGTCATGCGCCAAGGTATGCACAAATTAATGAACAATATAAACACATCATCGTCATGTATACATGAGTAGGGCCCAGCCCCACAATCTACACCGGTTGGACTTCTGCCAACTCCCAGTGTAAGTGCACCTCTGGCACTAACAGCCTCTCTCTAGGCAAATCATGTTATTAATAAAGTGCATTTACAAAACAATGGCATCCACACAATCACATAACTTATGGCATAGTGTATGAAGGATAATGTCCCTACCTCAAAGCTTTATAATCCTCTTTTAAATGTGTCTCGAAGAACGTGTCGTATCCGGCCTCCAAATCGGTCCTAAAATATTAAATGTACCAGAAATAGGTCATAACCTATCCAAGTATCATTTTAGACTCTTCCATAGTGTTTATTGTGGTTATATTAGTCTATGGTGAAAATTTACAAAAATGCCCCCGGGAATTCTGACTAGGGCTATTCTGACTTATTTTCGCCCAAGGAATCCATTTCCGGCCTCGAAATTGCCAAATTCATGGTCAAATTACGAAAATACCCTTGACAGCCCCTATTTAGTGATTTCAGTGGCGTTTTCGTAAATATGCTTTTTCGGCCTCTACCGAAAAAGTGTCCAACTGTAACCCCACCTATTTTTGCCCACTGAGTCCAATGGAACCATTTATTTCATGAAAATCCAACTCCTACTACCAGATCTGGTCTGGCCGAAATATTGGGAAAAATATGGAAAAATGAGGTTTTGTGTTCTAGTTTCCAAAACTTGTACTTTTTCACTTCTAACCCTTGATTAACTCATTTAAACACTTCTTAACCATGATTCAAAGAAATTTGGGCAGCATAACCCCTTAGGATTAGCACTTTCCAAATTTACAAACTCAACAAAATAACCAAATCCAACCATAATCATCAATAACAACCACATCTAACATAATCTTAGGATTTGTGAAGTTACCTTCTTGAGTTCTTTTTCTTCCTCTAGAAGTCCTCCTCTCTCTTTCTCTTTGATCTCAAGATTTGCTTGCTAAACATAGTGTTTCATGGAGAAGAAGAGATTAGAGAGGAGATTATACAAATTGGAAGCCTTAAAACTTGGATCCACAAAATCTTACCTTAAGATTTCTCCTCCTTCTCTCTAGATTTCCCAAGCTCTCCCTCTCTCTCTATCTTTGTTGTTTGGATGTGAGAATGATCAAGAAAGATGAAGCATGGCTTCATAAAATATCTCACCTCTTATCTTCATATTTCATCTTAACCCTTGATCTCATCAATGGTCAAGATTTTTCCACCTTTCATGAACACTTTAATTGCCCTCATGACACCTTGCATTAGGCCATACTCCTTCCACTTTATGTCATACTTTGTGATCATGAGTGTACTTGGGTCTTATCTCTTCATATGTTCATGACACTTGGCATTTTAATTTCATTAATCAATTTCTAACACTTTTCATTTTCAATTTTCGGAATAATGCCAATTCTGGCAGATTTTCTGCCTTAACTTTGAAAAATCATAACTAATTTTGTAGACATCGATTCGAGTCGATTCCAAAGCCTATGGAACCCTCATTGAGTCTAGTTTCAAGGAAAAATATGGAATTTTACTGGAAATGATCATATTATTCCCAGATTTTAAATCTTTGACCGCTGCTCCAGAAACTTTCCAGATTTTCTGGATTAACTTCAAAAATTCATATCTTTTTGTACATAGCTTCAATTGAGTCATATGACCTATCAAATTAAAGCTTAGGATGTCTACTTTCACCCTGTAAAATTTCATAATTTTTGGTCATCATTTGGTCTTCTAAAACTATATGACAATCTCACTGCCTCGCAGGCGATTTCACTGAAAACACTATTCAACCTTCAATTTTCAATATTTAATTCTTTTGGCCTTAAATATTCACCATTTCATTGAATATATATAATAATTATAATATATTCTTGGTGAATAAAATTTGGGATGTTACAGTTACAGGTTGACACGTTGGATCGATGGGCTTCAAAGTTTTTCATGGACAAAAGCCATAAATTAATAATCAAAGTTCATGACTATAATTTCACAATAATGCATTACGGATTACAGTTGTCAGAGCAAATGCGGCTAGTCCAATAAGATGCTGAGAACCTCAACCCAAACAAAACAATCCTAGAAGCAAGGGAAATACAACGACACCGGCAATTTCCCTGTAAGAAAACATATTTGCCTAAAATTAGAAATGCAATGAAATCACAACAGGTCAACCTGCTAACAAAATTATTTTCTATTATATGTCAAATTATATAGTTCAAGGATATGCAAGGATCCATGCATCACATATTCATGATAGTTAACCTGACCTTCTCTTGGAGCAGCTATCCCAAAGGACTTTGAACTAAGACCAAAAAAAAAAACAAAGAAAGAAATTGGACGAAAGGATATCCATTCAGTTTTCCAAAAGAAACAAACAATAGGAAACCATTCAAGACATATTATTCACTAACAAACAGATTGTCGAAATAAATGTGTCAGACATATTGTTTGAACAAATTTCTCCAACATCATTTACTTCAATGAATAATCATACAATTTTAATTGGAAAGAAGCAAGAAATTGCTAGCCCTTAAAGGCAAAGTTCAACATTTACACAACTATAATATATATTAGGACTAGTGCATCCAGCCATATTTTATCCTTTTACAATGCCACGGCCAATCATTTCGTGAACAAGTTTTTCAGCCTTCTAATTCCCGCTCTTCTTCAAAAGAGCTTCAAGAAGTGTTCTATATGTTACTGAATCAGGGAGACATCCATCTGCTCTCAATTTGAAAGCAAGGTCATAGCTTCATCAAACAAGCCATTTCTACAAAGCCCATTGACCATGATGTTACAGTATGAACAAAATGCCATGTAAATCATAAGACAATAATTAGCTGCATGTTGGAACAAAAACTATTGGAATAAAAGATCCAATCCGTCACCTTTAAGCATCACTCTACACTTGAAGAGGCAGTCTTCTTCTTTCTTCCACAGCAAGTGCCAAAAGTATCCCCAGGGACTTTGAAACACATGTTCGTGATAGATAACCTCACCTTTTCTAAGATAAGGTATCCCAAAGGACTTTGAAATAAGACTGAAAAAAGGAGAGGATATTTATTCAGTTTGCCAAAAGAAACAAACATTTGAAAACCGTTCAAGCAAGTTCAACTCTAACATTAGCATAATACAGACATGTATCCCAATAACTTATGCTTCTGCTCCAAATATAATTTCAGATATTTTGTAAAACAGCCTAATTAAACTTTTATGATGTCCACAATATATTGCAAGGAATTACCAACTCACTATTCAAAAAAGGACCAAACTATATTGTAGCTGCAATTCAGATCACTCAAATTCTAGTTCAAGAGCAGAACCGAGAGTTAACAGATCAAATTTTGAATAAAGTATAAAAGAAGAAGGAATAAAGTCATGTTCTAGACAAGATGATTCACCAGAAACAAACACAAAAGGTGAAATAAATATGTCAAATATACGGCATGAACACAGTAAAAATAAATATTCCAAAAATTAAGTTCACACATTGAGTTTCTCAATTGTAAAACAGCCTTATTAACTTCTTATAGTTCCACAATATGCTGCAAGGAATTATCAACCCACTTTATGAAATACAATGAAACTATATTATAGTTGAAAGTCGGATCACTCAAATTCTAGAACAAGAATAGAAGCTGAGATGCACCCCTAAGCTCATAAATTAATTCTGAACAAACGAACTATGAAGCATGAAGGAACAAAGTCATGCTCTGAACAAAAATTTTTCACTAGAAACAAAAGTCAAACATAGGTCTTGTACAATATTTCCTCAACACCATTTAGGGCAGAGAACCATCCAACAACTTTAATTGGAAATAACCAAGAATTTGCTCGCCCTCAGAGAGATTTCAACATTTATACAAGTATAGCAAAAATTGTGACCAGTGTATCAACCTTATTTTTTCATTTGAAAAGACCTCCACCAATCATTTCATGAATAAGTTTTTCAGCCTTCGCATTCTCGCTTTTTGCTAAAAGAGCATGAAGAAGTGTTCTGTATGATACCAGATCAGGGGGACAACCATTTGCTCTCATTTTTGGAAGTAAGGTCATAGCTTCATCAAACAAGCCTTTTCTACAAAGCCCACTGATCACAATATTATATGTGTAGACATCTAGACAACAGCCACTGACCAAAAGGTACTGAAAAATATCTCGAGCATCATTTAGTCTACCACCTTTGCACAAGCCATCGATAAGGATAGTGTATGTGTACACATCAGGTTGAATTCTCTGGGCAACCATTTGCCTAAATAATGCAATCCCTTGATCAAGATTTTGACTTTTGCAAAATGAATCTAACAAAATATTATAAGTGACTATATTAGGGGTCCACTTTCTTGCATCTCATAAACAAGATCTCGCACATCTGACATTCTCCCTGATTTGCACAAGCCATCAATAAGAGAATTATAAGCTATCACATTAGGAACCAAGCTTTTGTGATGCATTTCTCTAAAGAGATCTAAAGCCACATCAACCATTTTAATCTTACAAAATCCGTTGATCAGTATATTGTAACTAACTACATTAGCTACTAAACCACTTTGAACCATCTTATTGAATACTTCCTTTGACTCACTCACATTATTCATCCCACAGTATCCACACATTAAAGAACTGTAAGTTACCACATCAGGTCTCTCACCCCATTTCATCATCCTAGCAAACACTGTTTGGGCTTCTATAATCTTCCCCTCTTTACAAAACGCATCAATGAATATATTAAAGGTATAAACATCTGGTCTGATGCTTTTCAATGCCATTTCATGGAGCAAGTTGATAGCCTCTTTCCACTGTCCCATGATGCAACAGCCATGGATTAGGGAATTATAAGTAATAATACATGGCACAATTCCTTGATCAATCATTGCCAAGTATAATTTGTGCCCCTCAATGACACGACCACATTTGCAAAGGCTATCTATGATAGTATTGTACATGACTACATTAGGCTTCATTCCCTTCTTTTTCATCAGATGGACCAATTTAATGGCAGACCTTATTTTTTCTACTTTACACAGTCCACTGATCAGGGTGCCATAACTAATTTCATTAAATTGAAATCCTTTAGCAGTGAAGTCATCGTAAAAGTCTAGTGCTTCCCCAACCTTGTCACTAACACAGAGCCCTTTTAATATCGTATTCAAAGTTATCGTATCTGGTCGAAGACCCATCTTGAGAATCCTCCCCAATGTCGAGCAAGCAAAATTCATCTGACCAATATTGCAGTAACAATTGATCAAGATGTTCAGTGTAATTAAAGAAGGTGTAAATCCCTTTAACTCCGCTTGTGCAAACAATGAGATCGCAATTCGACAGTGTTTAGTCCTGGCAATGGATCCTAAAATCATGTTAATTTGGATGATGGAAGGTGGGGGGCGCATATGGAGTAAGCGATTGAATGAAGCGACGGTGCTGTCGATGTTGAATGCATTTAAGGTATGGTAATGAGCAAAGAACTTGGGATTGAGGGAATAATAGAAAGAGGGAAGCAGGAGAGACGAAGAAGGTGGAAGAAAGTGAGCAATGGGAACTACATACCTTGAAACTGGACGCATAAGGTGGATATAAAACATGGCTAAGCTGGCGAGGCAAGTGCACAGCGAACTCCGCCAGCTTCGAATCGAAGTCGATAAGGATTCAAGGGTTTTTCTTTCCCAGAGCTGTTAGCCTGATTGGGGGTAATTGTCTGCTGCCTCACGGCATCCTCAAAACGCGCTGTTTCTAATCATGATCAAATTGTTATTGATTATGAGTCAACAAGCTCGTAATACTTGGTTCATATGTTGATAACCAGCATCTGGTAATGGCAACCGGCAGCTAATTGGTGTGCACGGACAGCTATATAAGAGAAGTGCTCGAAAGAGTGGGTGTTGCAACCCCTTCTCCTTTGGCAATAATCCTAACCGAGGAATATGAGATGGCTGGAAATGATTGACTTCAGTTTCTGTTCTTTATTTGGATTTTAGTTGTAGCTTTGATAGTGTAGTTTCGTTTCCTGATGTAGTCTCTATAGGTTGCTGATATTGGATTTTTGATTCTGAATGAGTTTTTGTAAGCTGTCAATTTATTGCAATGAAAGGAATGTTTGATGCCAAAAAAAAAAAAGCATCCGGTAATGGCAACAAATCAGTTTGAGCATTCATGCACTAATATGAGTAGAAATATTTATCTACCATATATTGTATTAATATTATTGTACAGAATAATAAAGTTGTTTATTACTTTTCTATGATTTTAAAATAAGAGTTAGTTGAGAGGTTACTTTGATTTTAAATGTGAAATTACATTCTATTTTATTTTTGAAATTTATATATATTTTTGTAAAAAAATATGCCTATTACTGCACATACCAAAGAGGGTTTCCATCAATAAGTTTTTTCTAATGCAAATTACTAAAGGAGTATTTAAAAAAATAATATATTTCTTATATATAACTAACTTAATTGATTTTATTAATATTTATAAATTAATTATCTATCTTCTGCATTTGAAATTTGAAATTGAAATGAGTACATCAAAACTTAAATTGCTTCAACTATTATAGGGGTAACCATTTGTTTTCTTAGTACAGTGGCATTATTTGCACACATGGCGAGTGTTTTTAATTGCCTTTGAGATTTTTAACCAATAAACCAAATATATTACTCCTCCGATCTTTAATACAAGACATATCTGAGAAGTTGATTTTGATCCTAAATATAAGATATAATTTTCATATTTATCAATCTTTTTCTAATTTACCCATATGAATGTTCTCTCAACAATAATCAGGGAAGAGGGGAAAGAATGGAATTATGGAAGATGATTATAATGTTTTAGAAAATACATATCATATCAATTAACTTAATCAACTTTTTTAATTTAATCAAATTAAATAAATATGCCTTATATTAAAAATCGAAGAAGTACTCAAATTTACCTTTAAGTAATTAAGTTACATTTTTCAGAGATGTGCCAGTTGAGACCATGTCCTTACCGAATTATATTTATCTTCTCGTATTTAGAACAAAGTGATTTACATCAATAATTTTAAAGAGTTAAATTATAGGGAAAAAGACAAAAAAAAAAAATACCACTTAAATTTTAAAATCTTAAATAAGTGATTTCCTATTAATATATCAATTGCTATACTATTTTATTTAATACCTATATTCTTGTAATAACAAGACTGATTTGGATTTTTAAAGTTTAAGTATTATTTTTTTATCTTTTTCCCTAAATTATACCCCAATTTTCATTTACTTTTTGTAGAAGAAAACTTCCCTATATTTTAAAGACTTCTACTCCAATCACAACACTTGATGGATTTTATAAAATCGTTTTATTTAGAAAATGAAAAGATTGTCAATGGTCATAAAATCATTTCATACCTTATGGTATGAAAATTCCCCTACATATGAGAGAAGTCACGATTCGAGATCCCAAATGTAACCTCAACCTCATGTTGTTAGTATTTGTCCCTTTAATTTTTTTTAAAAAAATAAAATTAAGAAATTCATTAACATTCAAAATACTTTCCTTTTTTGAATGAAAGGGTCAAACACTATTAGCATGAGGTTATAGGCATGATTGAATCCGTAACCTCCCACTCAAAAGGAAATTCTCATATGACTAGGTTACAAGGCCATTAGCAACATTCAAAACACTTACGGCACTATTTGAAAAAAAAAACAGAGAGAGAGAGAACTTTCAGCGGCTCAAGTACAGATAACTATTTAATGCAGGAAATACTCTCGGGCTGGGCTTCCTTCCTGCATTTCCATTTCCAAAGTCAATGATCATTGATCAGAAGTATAGTGTGAACGAAAATGGCAAATAAAGGATATCATTAAACTATAATGTACTAACAGACTAGAACAAGATCTATGGTCTATAGGTTCCTTCAAAGAAAATGCTACAAGTTACAGCAAAGTAACATCTCGATCTTCCACCTCACAAATTTTAAAGATGTCCACTTCAATTTTTTTTTTTTTTTCATTTTCATACCAAACAAAGGAACACAAATCTAGCGGAATGACACTTGTACTAGAAGAGCTGAAAGAAGAGGGATTGATGAACTTCGATCTCTTCAAGGCTAGCTCTTGTGGATCCTCAAAGCATTTAATCCAAAATGATGTTAGTCTGAGACAAGCAATATGAATCGGAGACGAGTCAAGGAAGACATAAACTGAACATCAATTAACATATCTTCTCTTTAACTTTTTAATCCAGACGACTGAGAGTGGGATCTAAGATAGAATTAACCAGAGAAACTCCATGGAGATACCTGCATCAGACATGTAAATGCAAAGATATCCGATAATATTCAATATTTTTCAAATAGATAAGACCCTGATTCATTTGGAAGAAGGTTACAGCTTGACACATTGGATCCATGGGCTTCAAAGGTTGTCATGAACAAAAGCCATGAATTGAAAATCAAAGTTCATGACTCTGTAATATCACAATAATGCACTACGGAATATAGTTGTTACAGCAAATGCAGCTAGTCCAATAAGATGCTGAGAACCTCAACTCAAACAATCCTAGAAGCAAGGGAAATACATTAACACCAGCAATTTCCTAATGAAAGCACAACAGGTAAACCTGCTAACAAAATTATTTTCTATTATATGTCAAATTATATAATTCAAGGAGATGCAAGAATCCAAGCATCACATATTCATGATAGTTAACCTGACCTCTCTTGTAGCAGTTATCCCAAAGGACTTCAAACTAGGACAAAAAAAGTAAAGAAAAGGAAAAGAGGATATCCATTCAGTTTAACAAAAGAAACAAACATTAGGAAACCATTCAAGCAAACTCAACTTTTAACATTTGTATAACACAGACTCATATACCTTTTATTTATGCTTACACTCCAAAATAATTTTCTTGGTTGAAAAAGAGCCAAATGAACTTTTAATGTGGTCCATAAGAAACTGCAAGGAATTATCAAATCCAACAAAACTATATTTTAGCTGCACCTCTAATTCAAGAGCTGAAAGAGGGTGTACCCAACAGGTTATGAGTCAAAATCAGAATGAACTGCTTAAAAGAAGGAACAAAGTCATGTTCCAAACATATGATTCACTAACAAACAGATAGTCAAAATAAATGTGTCAGATATATTGCTTGAACAAATTTCTCCAACAACATTTACTTCACTGAACAATCAAATAATTGTAATTGGAAAGAAGCAAGAACTTTCTAGCCCTCAAAGACAAATATCAAGATTTATACAAGCATAACATACATTGTGACACAAGTATCAACCTTGTTTTATCATTTTACAAAGCCACCACCAAGCATTTCGTGAAGCAGTTTTTCAGCCTTCTCATTCTCGCTATTTCCCAAAAGAGCTTAAAGAAGTGTTGTATATGATACTGAATCAGGGAGACAGCCATTTACTTTCATTTTTGGAAGCAAGGTCATGGCTTCATCAAACAAGCCTTTTCTACAGGGCCCATTGATCATAATGTTATATGTGTAGACATTTAGACGATAGCCACTGACCAAAAGATACTGAAAAGCCTCTCGAGCATCATTTAGTCTACCACCTTTCCACAAGCCATCGATAAGTATATTGTATGTGCACACATTAGGTTGAATTCTGTGGGCAACCATTTGCCTAAATAATGCAATCGCCTAATTAAGATTTCGAATTTTGCAAAATGCATCTAACAAAATATTGTAGGTGACTATATCAGGGGAACGACCACTTTCATGCTTCTCATCAACAAGATCTCGCACATCTGACATTCTCCCTAATTTGCACAAGCCATCAATAAGAGAATTATAGGTTATTGTATTAGGAACCAAACTTTTGCAACACATTTCTCTAAAGAGGTCTAAAGCTGCATCAACCATTTTAATCTTACAAAATCCGTTGATAAGTATAGTATAACTAACTACATTAGCTACTAAACCACTTTAAACCATCTTATTGAATACTTCCTTTGACCCTCTCACATTATTCATCAGACAGTGTCCATGCATTAAGGAATTGTAAGTCACAACATCCAGTCTCTTCCCACGTTTCATCATCTTAGCAAACACAGTTGACTACAAAGTGTTTACAACAGTTGTTTAGTTATTTACTGGCAAAAAAAAAACAGTTGTTTAGTTATTTACTACACCTCATTAGTTATTTATTTTAAAAAAAAACTTGTTAAACAAAAATTGTTAATAGTTAAAAAATGTAGTGGATATATAGCTATATATAAACTATGAATGACTATAATGAGTGATATTGTTACTTGTTAAATGAAAATTGTTAATAACAAATGAAATACAGTGAATAGCTCTACAAAAATTATGAATGAGTTGCAGTTAAAACTAATTAAGAAGTTAACTTATATAATGTTTTGCATTATTTTGAGTTAGTGATAGAAAATCATTGGTGGCTCAACGATCACTTACATTTTTGGTATGCAAGTGGTGGTGGAATGTCCCACCTGCAACACTTATCCTAAAAAAATTCCTCCCTAGACGATTGGCGTCGCAGGTCCTAGAGGGTTTAAACAATGGTCATTTTTGCCTTTTTGCTTGAATTGTCACACCCTAAAAATTAGAGGGGTGACTTTCAAAATCCCATTTTAGGACATCACATCTCAAGGATTATGCAAATTCAGGTATCCTTGTCTTTTTATATTTTTAAAATTCTTTTTTTGTTATTCTTCTTAAAATATATGTATATGTTTACTTGTTTTTTTAAAACGAAAATATATAAACTCGTTTTTCCAGACGTTAAGCTATGGTTTTTGCGACTAAAATTTAAAAACTACTTCAAAACTCAAATTGCTTCAGCTATTATTATTCAAGGGATAAACTAGAGTTATTTGTTTTTGCTTCGTAACCCTTGTTTTCTTAGTCTAGTGGCATTGTTCGGACAGTCACAGAAAAAGTGTTTTGATTGTCTTTGAGATTTTTAAGCAATAAACCAAATAATGTTTTTTAACC
The DNA here is from genome assembly GCA_963242795.1 of Inga leiocalycina. Lineage (NCBI taxonomy): Eukaryota > Viridiplantae > Streptophyta > Magnoliopsida > Fabales > Fabaceae > Inga > Inga leiocalycina. The sequence continues at coordinate 80,138,791 of OY725320.1, read as the reverse complement.
AAACAACAACAACAACAACAAAAAGCTTTATCCTATTAGGTGCGATTGGCTACATAGATTGCATGACATCGTTATGCTCTGTCAAAAACCAAATCTTTAGATAGATTATTAACTAAAAAATCCTGCTCTATAACCTTATTGCATGTTCGCTTCGGTCTTTATCGATCTTTTTTAAGAGGACTCCATATAGCTTGATCAACCGTTCTCATCGGCGCACTCAATGACTTTCTTTAAACATGTTCAAACCACCTCAAACAATTTTCTAAGATTTTCTCTTCAATAGATGCCACTCCAACTCATTCGCGTATGTGATCATTATGAATCTTATCTTTTCTTGTATGACCAAACATTCATCTCAATATTTACTACCGTCTAGTATTGTTGATCTTATAGCAATTGGATAAAACATCCATTTTACCTTATTAGGAACTTAGATCATAAATGACTCAAATAGCTTTTTTCAATTTATACCATTCAGTTTGAATTCTATAATTAATATCTCCATCAATTTCATCATTTCGTTGTATAATTAATCCCAAACAGCTCAACTTTGCTATTTGTGGAATAACTCCCAAAAAGGCGAAAAACAAACCCCAACTTCGCTTCTAACTTGCAGATTTTCTGGCAATACTTATATTTTTTTACATTTAGATTCCTCAGCTAATGCCAAGTGTTGTCAACTCAATGGAGACACCTTTAAATAAAAATATCGCCGTTAACACCTTTAAATAAATAAAATAACATTACAACGTAAGGCAACTAGCTCTTGGCTAGGCAAGTAAGTCTGAATAAGAAAACTTAACAGACTGAACAGAAACTACAAACAAGAAAACTAATAGCAAAAAGATTAACAAAGGGAACATAACTCTAACTGAATGGCACTTGTACTCAGCTTGACCCCAAAAGATGGAATATTGTTGAGGATGAGATCAGTGATAACTGATAAGTCAAATTTCAATTTTCAAGTAGTTTTACTGAGTGGTGTATGGATCAAATTCAATGTGAAATATTTTGCAAGAAAAGAAATATAGGAGAATAACAAAGTCGCAACCAATAAAAATAATATCAGAAAAGTCTCAAGACTTGTCAATGACAAGTGAAAAAACAATCATTAACAAGTGAAAGAGCTACCATTAATAAGTTATGATACCATTGACAAATTATGAGAATTTTTAGATATTATTTTTCTTGGTTAGGACCTTGATGTTAATGCTACCATTATTGGTTAGGACCTTGATGTTATTTTTAGATATTATTTTTCTTGGTTAGGACCTTTTTGGTGAATAGGAACGCAGCTTGTTAATGCTACCATCCAAACGGACCGTTTCCGGTGCATCTTAAATCTTCTTGTTATCCGTTTGTCCAATCTTGAGACTTTTATACATTCTTTCATTTCCAAGAGCCAATAGGGTCGGAGAAAATCAAATAGTGATAATTTTAAAATGTGCTAATATAACTCTTGGTCTATGAAGTTTGACCCAATTTTGATTTTAGTTTCTTAATTTGAAATCGGTAATTTTGATCTCTCAAGTTTAGTCCATTTATAATTGTTAGTCCCTTAGGTTTGAAAAGGTCTTGGTCTTACCTTTGACAGCATTAATTTGTCCGACGTGGCGCTAATGTCATTAAAATAGCTTAGGGTTAATACAACTTTTAGTCCCTGATGTTTGGCCCAATTTTGGTTTTGGTCAATTAAGTTTGAAATCAGTAGTTTTGGTCCCTGAAATTTGACGTGGCGCTAATGTTCTACCTTGGACGGTGCTAATTCGTCCAATGTGGCGCTAACCCCGTTAAAATAGCTCATGTATCATGCCTATTAGAATAACTGATATGAAATACATACTATAATATAATATATTGTGCTGAAGAAAGAAAAGAAAAATGGACATCAAAACGAAACGCACAAGCCAAAACTTCTAAAACACAACTTTCTTCAAAGTTTGAACACTCCCTTTGCTTCAACAAACTAAACCACCTTACTATTTCACGCTAATTGTCTTTAAATATTGTAATTAATGGGTTAAAGGCCAATTTTTTTCCTTGAAAGTTGATATGGATGGGCAATTTTGCCTCCGAAATGTTAAATCTTGGACAATTTTTTCTTAGAAGTGTTAAATATGACAATTTGTGTTTAAGAAATTTTAGCTCGTGTGTTTCGTTTTGATACCCTTTTTCCTTTTTTTTTTCAAGCACAATATATTATATTATAGAATATTTACCGTATCAATTGTCATAATAGGCATAACACATAAGCTATTTTAACGGTGTTAAGGCTACATCGGACGAATTAACACTGTCAAAGGGAGGACCAAATTATTTTCAAACTTGAGAGACCAACGGTTATAAAAAGACTAAACTTGAGGAACCAAAACTTTTGATTTCAAATTTGAGGAATCAAAATCAAAATTAGCTCAAACTTCAATGATCAAAAGTTGTACAGTATTAACCTTAAACTATTTTAACATTAGCGCCATGTCGGACAAATTAACGCCGTCAAAAGCAAGATCAAGTCTTTTTCAAACTTGAGGGACTAGTGGTTATAAACGAACTAAACTTCAGGGACCAAAAGTTATATTAACCCGTTTAAAAATTAGGGAAAATCCCAAAAAAATACCATTTAAACTTCAAAATCCCAAATTAGTTTTGTTAACAATAAGAGTAATGGAATTGACAAAAAGAGTTTTTGTCAAATCATTATTTAAAATTTTAAAGTTTAAATGGTATGTTCTTGGAAATTTTCCTAAAAATTATCAAATTCTGTTGAAGGCAATTCTCCTCATATGATTTTTTTTATATTATGTGTTTGGTGTACTTTTTAGTAAAACTACCATAGTAATTTGGGTTAAGGTGTAATTTTGACATGGAAGTAATCATTAAAGAGTACGGGGCATCTCAAAATTTTCGACCAGCAATTTTGCCCCAAAAGTATTAAAAATGAACAAATTCACCCGTGCTATTAAAAAATTTGATGTTGAATTTTAACATTTTTAACGTCAAAAAGTAAAATTGCCACTTTTTTGTTACTTCCAATTCAAAATTACTTCTGGAAATACTTCTAAATACCCAACACTCCTAAGTAATTATTTTCGGAGGGAAATTGTACCCTGACCCTATTTTTTTTTTTGTTTAGTTTTTATACTTTTGGGTCACATTACTTTTCTAATTGCTATGTATATTGTTTAAATTATGATAATGAATTTGTGATTATACGTATATTATTAATACATATGTTTTCAACATGGATTATGCGTATATATTGGTCAATTCTCATGGAGCTTTCTCCAAAAAAAAAATGTAGAAGAGGTCTCTAAAAATAGTGGAAACTTGATCTTAAGAAGTACCATTAATTATATCACTAGATGATGGTTAATTAATTAATATGTAACTCATTTATCTAATTTCAAATTCTCTTCACTAATTTTTCCTCTTAACATATTATATGATACTCAATTTTCTAAATGATTATAATTATATCACTAGATTATGGATATTCTCTAACTAGGATCTTGAGATTATTCATTCTCACAAGGAAAGCACTGCAACATACAGATTATTAGCCAAAATGAACCAAGAAGCAAACAATGAGCTGACCATAATTTCGGGTTCTACTAGCGTTTTATTTGAATCAAATCTTAGCTGATATAAGTTGAGATTTGAGTGGTCCTTATATTCTGCTTGGTTGTGAGGTTATAGTGCTTATGTAATTCATAGGACTAGTTCTTGCCAGTTATATTCAAAAACAAAAAAATTGTGATTGACTTGAAAGAGTGGCCTTATTACTTGCTAAACAAAAGTTGTTAATAACAAATTAAATGTAGTGAATAGCAATATAAAATATGTGAATGAGTTACAATCAAAACTAAAGAATTAATTTGTATAATTTTTTTGCATTATACTAAACGATAATCATTTGCCCAAAGGTTACCTATATTTTATTATTTTTAGCATACAAATGGTGGAGGGATCAATCCTCACATTCACCTCTTTGCGGGAAAAAAAAACTTAAAAACTTAAATTGCTTCAACTTTACTTCATAACCCTTTCTGTTTTCCCAGTCTAGCGTGTAGCAATGTTGGCATGAAGTCACAAAGATAGTGTTTTGACTGCCTTCGAGATTTTTAACCACTAAATCAAATATATTTCTCTAAATTAATCTTTCCCAAAAGTTTAACTAACTAACATTTTCAAATTATATTTATTTCCACTTATATAATATGTTTTTAAAGTGTTTTACATCAATATTTTTAAAGAGTCAACTATAGTCCAATTTTCATCTACTTTTTTTTTAATAAAAAAACTTTCATCTATTTTAAAGACTTTTACTCCAAACATGTCATTTGATGGATACTGTATGATCATTATAGTAGGACGAAGGTGCAAATTTAATTATGAACAATTTCATGATAAGCATCGATAAGACTTATCTATTTTTAGGTGCAAAAGTAGACAGAAACTATTATTTTGGGGTAAAATAGACATAAACTATTTATTTCGGAGCAAATATAGCAATGCTATTAAAAACACTTAACTTCCGTTATTTTTTACACTGTGAGTCCCACCAGTTTTCTCTCTGTCTATTATTTTAATATTTTTTTAATGGAAAGATATCACTTAAATCACATGGAAACAATTTTATTTCGGTTAACACCGAAAAGATTATGAAATTTTACTATATCCCTTAAGTCAAACTAAAATTAAGTTTTTTAGTGAAAAGATAATAAAGGTCTTACTTTATTTTTTAGGGGTTATATGAAATGAAATTATTTTTATGGGGTTCAAGTGATATCTTTTTATTAATTAAAAAAAATATAAAGAGAGAAGACTGGTGGGACTTACAGTTTAAAAAGTAACGAAAGTTAAATGTTTTTAATGGCGTTGCTATATTTGTTCCAAAATAAATAGTTTATGTCTACTTTTACTCCAAAATAATAGTTTATATCTATTTTTGCACCCAAAAATATACAAGTCTTATGGATGCTCATCACAAAATTATTTATTGCTAAATTTACACTATAGTAAAATTTTAACCCCCATAGTTAAAAACGCAAGTCAGTATAGTATTTTGGTTCTCTCATGCTTATTTTTTTTAATATCATTTTTCCTTTTTCTATTGAAAAGAGAATAAAATAATTTTATTAAAAATATTTGTGCGTGTATAATATAAATATATATTTTTTTAAAAAATTCAAAAATATCAGATTTTTAGGGGAAAAAAGATCTATTCCAAGAAGCAATTGCTCGTTTGAGTTATTTAACAAAATGAAAATATTTCATTTGCATTTAAAATACCTAAGGCACTATTAATATAAATAATAATGTAAATATTTTGCATAAGAAATTAGAACAAATGCTCTCGTCTCAATTTATGCTAAACTTTCCCCCCCTTCAAAGTGGATCAGTAGTATAGTGTGAACCAACATGTCAAACAAAGGTCATCATATGACTCTAATATAATTACAAAACTAGAACACGAACCCTATCTTGGGAAAGGAAGAAAATTAGAGAAGAAAGAATAATGGGAGGGAAAACTCCCAAAATAGTGAAGTTTTTTACTGTTTCAAGCAATTTTCGTTCATAGCATTCTTTTCCCTTATTCACCTCCATCCAAACATAGAGTATAGGTTCCATCAAAGAAAATGCCACAAGTTACAGCAAAATAACGGAATGGGAGAGAGAAGCTCCTCCTTCTCTCTAAGCGCCGTCTAGCTCAGCCATCATGCTCCACCCTGATCCATTTGAAAGCTCACCAAAGCCTGACCCACCACCGCACCCAGGAGATACCAGGAATTCCAAGAAATGCAAGCTCGAAACGCTAAAGATGAATAACATGGAGGAGGATACTGAATTTTCAATGGAAGAGGAGACACACGTCTCTGCTACACAGGCATCGGAATATGTATCAGAGACACAAATGCATATGACAACTGACTGTTCCGACCACATGAATCTGGAAGGCACATCCGTTGAAAACCATATCCCATCGTTCAAGGATATGCTCATGAACAGCGACACGACACAAAAGGAAGAAGAACCGGAGGTCACCCTCGAACAGGGAGACGTCGTTATCGGGATGAATGGCTCCATTCCAACCGTTAACTTTGCAGAACACGTTCTAGATGCCCTCAACCAAAGAATGGGCTTCTCTGTGATAGTCAAATTGCTAGGCCGCTCCATCAGCCTCCGCCCTCTCCAAACCCAATTGCAGAATTTATGGAAACCCACGGGGAAAATTGAAGTCACTGACTTAGACGAGGATTGCTTCCTCGTTAAATTCAAAAATGATATGGATTTTCAGCACTCGTTAGTCGGAGGTCCTTGGCTCATCTATGGGTATTATCTCACTGTGCAGCCATGGTTCCCTGCCTTTAAACCGCAGACACACGTGATCAACCAAGTGGTAGGATGGGTTCGACTGCCTCGGTTACCAGCTCGCTACTATCACAAGAACATAATCCGCTCCATAGGAAGTGTTTTTGGGGAAGTAATACGCGTAGACTATAACACAGAATCAGGGGATCGGAGGAAATTCGCCAGACTGGCAGTTCTCATTGATCTGACAAAACCATTAACTTCGAAAATTCAGGTTGATGGAGAACTAATATATGTGGAGTATGAAGGGCTGCCAACAATCTGTTTTCACTGTGGTTGCTATGGCCATCTGAAGGAAGCATGCCCAGATAAATTGATGAACTCGGTGGAAGCTCTGCAAGCCCAACAACAGACTGGGGCGGCGCGTGACAAATCTCCAGTGGAAGAACCGCGTGAGGCAACACAGTACGGAGCATGGATGCAGGTACAACGCAAGAGGCGCCCCCCTGTCAGAAGGACCAGCAATTATGCGCACACAACCATAGCCACTACGCAACGTTATGAGGTGCTGAACGTAGAGACAAATTCAGAGAATGAAGGTCAGGAAACGTACGATAAAACCGGGAATCACCAACCTGGAGAAACCTCTGGTCACAAAAGGAAAGGCAAGGAACACAAAAATGTTAGGAGAGCAGAGGAGTCGCTCAAACAAAAAGCAAAACCATCAACGACACCAAGTGGCGAAAGCTTATTCAATTCAAAGGCTTACATTGCCAAAAAAGCCCCCACCACGCTGGATGAAGAAAATAACACAGTGGTCCAAATTGCTGATGACAGGCTACTAAAAATCCACCCCAACAACTCTCTAAATAAACCCAAGTCGGGCCGCAATCAGACGAAGGAGGCCCAGTTTGACAATGGCCAAGGATCAAAGCCCATAAAACCACCAGACCCACCTACTCATCACAAAGGAATTAGATTGGGTTCAGGGCTCACAGTCCGCAATCTAGGCCCAAGAGTCAACACAACTCCAGAAGGGCCCTCAGTTAAAGCAATGAAAGACATTGCGAGAGCTTTGCAACAAGAGTTCAGGGATAACGACTCTGCATTGATGATTGAGGAAGTTGCTCCTGACTCTAACTCTCTGAATTAATTGTTTATTATGTCAATAATTACATGGAACTGTCAGGGTACCTCAGACAAAAAGGTTCCCTTCAATTTTTCGTTCATTTGTTGAGATTTATAAACCTGAAATTTTTGTTTTGCTAGAACCGAGAATTTCAGGAAAGAAGGCTGATAAGGTTGTAAAGAAACTTGGCTTTTCCCACTCTCACCGTGTTGAAGCAGCGGGATTCTCTGGTGGAATATGGGTGTTATGGACTCCTAAAGTGGAAGTGCACATTCTTGTTAACCATTTCCAATTCGTTCACATGAAAATAACATATATAGAGGAAAGGTTGAAGTTTTTGTTTTCTGCAATTTATGCAAGCCCCCAAGTACGCTTCAGAAAATATTTGTGGAATGACCTCAACTCTTTAGCATCAAGCTTCTCGGATCCTTGGTTATTGGCCGGGGACTTTAACGCTATTGTCGGCCCTGAAGAGAGAATGGGTGGATCTTATAGACCCAGACAAGGCTGCAGTCAATTCAGGAACTTTATTCATCAATTAGGCCTAGTTGATTTAGGCTCTAACGGCCCCAAGTTCACATGGAGAAGGGGGACCCTCCATCAAAGACTTGACCGAGCACTATGCTCCACCACATGGCTAAACTCCTTTAATAACTCTTGCGTGGACCACTTGCCAAAAATTTTGTCTGATCACAGGCCCATCGTAATTAGCTTGGGTGTCCACAATAAGCAAAATAAGCCGCATAAGCAATTTAAATTTCTCGCAGCTTGGCTTAGTCACCCAGAATTTCATGCTCTAGTAGAAAGCAGTTGGGCTCAAGGTCTATCAGTAACAGAGAGCATCGAAACCTTCCAAGGGAAAGCTCAAATCTGGAACACCCAAGTTTTTGGGAATATCGGGAAGCGTAAGAGAAGGCTCCTAGCTAGACTAAAGGGAATCCAAAAGAAAGCTGAGGATAACCCTATGTCTGACTACTTAAAGAATCTTGATCTAGAGCTGAGAGAAACACTTGAAGATGTATGCCTCCAGGAAGAACTCTTGTGGATGCAAAAATCCTCTTCGGATTGGTTAAACCTTGGAGATAGGAATACTTCATTCTTCCACACTCAGTCACTCATAAGAAAGAAACGAAACCGAGTGACCTAACTCAAAGCAACGAATGGAGTATGGGTTTCTGATGCTAATCAATTGCGAGATATGGTTCGTCAATTCTACTTAGAACTATATTCCCTTGACACAGGGCCTTCCACCCCCTTTCCTTTAAGAGGTGTCTTCCCTCCAATATCTGAGTCACAAAATTTGGGACTATCCAGGTCAGTAACGATTGAGGAAATCAAAGCTGCCCTATTTGAAATGAAAGCACTGAAAGCTCCAGGCGTCGACGGCCTCCACGCCCTATTTTTCCAGAGCAAATGGCAAACGGTGGGTCCAAGTATTTTCACACTCCTACAACAGCTATGGGCAGGAGATCACTTGCACCCATCTATTAATCAGACTCTAATTGCTCTCGTCCCCAAAGTGAATAATCCAAGCCTTCTAGGTGAATTTAGGCCAATTAGCCTGTGCACAGTTCTTTACAAGATCATCACCAAAGTCATCGCCAAACGGCTTCAAATGGTGCTGCCAACTCTGATTGGTTCCTTCCAAACGAGCTTCATACAAGGTAGATCTATTATTGATAATATATTAATATCCCAGGAGGTTATTCATTCGATGAAAAGAAAACAAGGAAAGAGTGGATGGATGGCCATCAAGGTGGATTTAGAGAAAGCATTTGATAGGCTAAGATGGGATTTTATAGAGGATACCTTGACTGACGCAGGCCTCCCAACTGACTTAATTCGCCTTATCATGCAGTGCATTTCCTCTCCCTCCATGCAAGTGCTATGGAATGGAATCCCTACAGAACCGTTCAAACCACAAAGAGGAATCCGGCAAGGGGACCCCTTGTCTCCTTATCTATTTGTTCTCTGCATGGAAAAATTATCCCAGTTCATACAATCAGCTGTGCAGAAAGGTGTCTGGAAACCTATAAAACTAGGTCACCGAGGCTTCCCACTATCACACCTTTTTTTCGCTGACGACCTTATCTTATTTGGGCACACAACCATCTCTCAAGTTAATGTTATCCAGGAAATCCTTGATGATTTCTGCCTATCAGCTGGACACAAGATAAGCAAAGCCAAGACAAAAATTTATTTCTCAAAAAATGTAGACGGAGCCACTCGAAGAAACATATGCACAAAGCTGGGTTATGATCAAACAGACTCACTAGGGAAATATCTTGGGGTACCCCTAATAAATGGAAGAGTTTCCTCATCTACTTACAGTTATATTCTAGAGAGGCTGCAATCTAAGCTGGCCGGATGGAAGAGTCGCTCGCTTTCTCTGGCTGGCCGTATCACTCTTGCCAAATCAGTGCTATCATCGATTCCTTACTATGCTATGCAAAGCACACTATTACCATCCTCCACTTGTAAGGACATCGAAAAGACCATCCGGAGGTTTATTTGGGGCCACTCTGAATTTCATAAGGGCGTCAATCTGGTGAAATGGAATGATCTATGTCAACCTTTGCAAAATGGGGGGTGCGGTATATTAAAATTGGAAGTCCAGAACAGAGCCTTTCTCATGAAATTAATCTACAGAATGCATGCCTTCCCAGATTCCCTTTGGGTCCAAGTTCTCAAAGGCAAATACGCTCTGTCAGATTCTCTTGAAGAAGTTCACAGACCGCAAGCCTCATACTTCTGGCGCAACTTAACAAAGATATGGGAAGAGGCGAAAATGCACATTAAATGGCAACCAAGAGGGCGAATTAAGTTTTGGTCAGACTTCTGGGTAAGTGACCATGGCCCTTTGAAAAATATTTCCTATGCTGAGATCCCACCAGGAGACTTGGACAAATCACTCCTAGATTACGTGGATTCTGATGGCAACTGGAAGTGGAATCAGTTTCAACACCTTCTTCACCCAGATATTCTCAAGGAAATAGCTGATATGTCCATCAAGGAGCCTTCCCAAGAGCCACTCTGTTTCTGGAATCTAACGCCAGACGGTCGTTTCACAACAAAGTCAGCCTATATGAATGTGGAATCATTGAACTGGAACCGGAAGGAAAAAATATGGTCGACAGTTTGGAAGTTACCAATGGCCCAACGAGTCAGAACGTTCGTTTGGTTATTACTGAAAGGCCGGCTCCTGACCAACGCTGAACGTGCTAGACGAGGCATGACAACAGAACAACAGTGTAGTCTATGTAATGTAGGATGCGAGAGTATAGACCATGTTTTCCAAGAATGCCCGATGGCGGTTGCAGTCTGGAAAAAGATCCTCCCAGGAGATATGTACAGGGATTTTACAGGCTTAGAATTGCACAGATGGCTTCGACTTGTCCTTCTAGCTCCAAGTCTCGACACGTCATGGAAAACGGGGATTTGCATTACTTGTTGGAAGCTTTGGGAGGTCAGAAATCACCGGCTCTTCACCAAAGATACTTATTCTTCAGATAGTGTAGTTTCTAATATTAGAATCATAGCAGCCCATACTGATAGAAGCTTTTCGGTTTTTAAAGATTTACTGTAAAGCACTCAGCACTGATGACTGATGTCTAGTCCCAACACACTGTACATATTATATTGACTCAATATAATTCCCTTTTACTCGAAAAAAAAATAACATCTCAATCTTCCACCCCACAAGTGTTTAACATGTCCAGTTCAAATTGATGATTGTAAAAGATCAAATCCACCACATTTAGATTGCCCTTAAATAAATAAATTGACATTACAACGTAAAGCAACTAGCTCTTGGCTAGGCAAGTGAGCCTGAATAAGGACAATTAACAGATTGAACAGAAATTAGTAGTAAAAAGATTAACAAAGGGAACATAACACTAGCTGAATGGCACCTGTACTCAGTTTGATCCCACAAGGTGGAATATTGTTGAGAATGAGATGAGTGATAAGTCCAATTTCAACTAGATTTACTGAATGGTGTATGGAATATGGATTATAACAGCCTACAGGGCAAATTTCAAACTGAAACCTGCAACTGCAGAAATATCAAAGGTTGAAGAACTGAAAGAGGGGGTTGAAGGTAAATAGAAAAATGGAATATGGAAACAGTTAGGAGATTTGGAATAAGTGTGTGTTCGGCCACCCCAAAAACCATGGTTTCAGAATCCCGTTTCCGTAAATCGAGACAAAATTCCTCTCACATACTTACCTCGTAAACTGTAAAAGCTATTCTCCAAAAGCTAATCCGAACACACACTAAGGGTGTGTTCTTATTAGCTTTTGGAGAATAGATTCTGGAGAGAATAGCTTTTGGAGAATAAATTATAGGAAAATAGATTATGGGAAAAAGTGATTTTGATAAAATGAGAGTGTTTGGATGATTTTATCAGAATAGCTTTTTTCATGGTCAAATGACTAAAAAGGACATTAACTTTTATGATAATTACATATAAATGATAAGATTATATTTTAAGTATTATTTGACATTAAATTGCATAATAATTACAATAAATGAAATAAATTTGTCCAAAATTTTTTAAATTATAACATTTGTCAATTTTGTAATATAAAAAAAATAGATGCAAAAATTATAAAATTATAACATTAGTCAATTATGTAGTAAATTACAAAATTAGATCAAATGTACATATTGAAGGCGTATACAATATTAATTTTCATCTCCTTTTACAACCTGGGTTATCTTTTGCCAAACCTACTGTATCATTCTTCATTCTTTATTAAATTTTAGAAGATGGAAAAATAACAATGAACAATTAAAACCCCTAACAGCATTAAAAATGATACATCTTAATCCATTATTTAACATTAAATTTCATAATTAATACCAAAAATGAAATAAATTTGTTTATATGTAATGTTAATTAACTTAACTAATTTTTCTAATATAATCAAATTAGAGAAATAGGTCTTATATAGGATAAGAGGGAGTATTAAAATTTTAAAATTCAAAAAAAAAAAAAAAGACAGAAAACGTTGAAATTCAAAAAAAAAAAAAAGATGAGAGAGAGTGTACATGGGACCCACAAACAAGAAAAGAACCAATAAGAATGAGAGTGTGGGGCCCACAAAGTGCAAAAAGTAAAAAAAAATAGCTTATGCCCAAACCATGGTTTTGAGGTCCAAAACCATGGTTTGGGGGCCAAAATAGTTTATCTAAAAAAAATGAGTGTTCTTATATTTTTTCCTCAAAACCATGGTTTTGAGGAAAAAACACTTTTTTTAAAGAATGCCGAACACACTCTAATTCAAATCACCAACATTTGGTAAAAAAATATCTATAGGGGATTGATTACCTTACTGTTAAAAGCATGTTATTCCTTCCAACATAATTGACTCCTCATATCTCATTTCCCCTTTCTCTAATTGTTAAATCTTAAACAAATTGGCCCTTAATTCCTTACACAATCAAGAATAGAGTATTGGTAGGGCAATCAGATCCTATTATCTTTGTTGCCACAGGAACTTTTAATGTGGTCCATAAAATAAAGAAAGGAATTATCAACTCAATTTATGAAATCAAAGAAAACTATATTTTAGCTGCAACTCTAATTTAAGAGCGAAAACAAGATACCAGAAAGGTTATAAGTCAGAAACAGAATAAAGAAGGACAAAGTCATGTTGGAATACATGTTATTCACTAACAAACACATAGTCAAAATAAAAATGTCAAACATATTGCTGGAACAAAATTTCTTTAACAGCATTTACTTCACAATATACTCAAGCAATTTTAGTGGTATATGTGTAAACATTCAGATGATAATCAAGCAAATTTCTTCAACTAGTGCTTCCAACCTTATTTTATCATTTTAGAAGATTACCAACAATCAGTTCACCTAGAAGCATCTCAACCTTATCATTCTCTCTTTTCTCCAAGAGAGCTTCAATAAGTGTCTTGTATGTTACTGAATTAGGGAGACAGTCACTCGCCTGCATTCTACGGAGCAAGGACATAGCTTCATCAGACAAGCCCTTTTTACAAAGCCCGTTAATCATAATGGTATAAGTGTACACATCAAGATGATAACCGCTGGTCAAAAGATATTGAAAAATCTCCCCAGCATCATGTAGTTTACCACCTTTACACAAGCTATCAATAAGTATAATGTATGTGCACACATGAGGTTGAATTTTCTCCGCAACCATTTGTCTAAACAATGCAATCCCTTGATCAAGATTTCGACTTTTGCAAAATGCATCTAACAAAATATTATAAGTGAATATATTAGGGGCTTGGCCACTTTCTTGCATCTCATGAACAAGATCTCGCACATCTAACATTCTCCCTAATTTGCACAAGGCATCGATAAGAGAACTATAAGTTATCACATTAGGAATCAAGCTTTTGTGACGCATTTCTTTAAAGAAATCTAAAGCTGCATCCACCATTTTAATCTTACAAAATCCGTTGATCAATACATTATAACTAACTACATCAGCTACTAAGCCACTTTGAACCATCTTATTGAATACTTCCTTTGACTCACTCACATTATTCATCCTACAGTATCCTTCCATTAAAGAATTGTAAGTTACCGCATCAGGTCTCTGACCCCATTTCATCATCTTAGCAAACATTGTTTGGGCTTCTATAATCTTCCCTTCTTCACAAAACGCATCAATGAGTATATTAAAGGTATAAACATCTGGTTTGATGCTTTTCAATGCCATTTCATGGAGCAAGTTGACACCCTCTTTCCACTGTCCTATGATGCAATAGCCATGGATTAGGGAAGTATAAGTAATAATACTTAACATAATTCCTTGATCAATCATTGTTAAATACAATTCATGCGCCTGAAGGACATGTCCACATTTGCAAAGGCTATCTATGATAGTATCGTACGTGACTACATTAGGCTTCATTCCTTTCTTTTTCATCGGATGGACCAATTTAATGGCAGACTTTATTTTCCCTACTTTACACAGTCCACTGATCAGGGTGCCATAACTAATTTCATCAAATTGAAATCCTTTAGCAGTTAAGTCATCATAAAAGTCTAGTGCTTCCCCAACCTTGTTGCTAACACAGTCCTTTTAATAAAGTGGTCAAGGTTATGGGATTTGGTTGAAGACCCGCCTTGAGAATCCTCCCCAATGTTGAGAAAGCAGAGTTCATCTGTCCAATATTGCAGCAACAGTTTATCAAGATGCTCAGTGTAATTAAAGAAGGTGTAAATCCCTTGAACTCCGCTTGAGCAAACAATGAGATCGCAATTCGATTATGTAATGGATCCTAGAATCTTATTAATTTGGATGATGGAAGGCGGGGGAAGCATATGGAGTAAGCGATTGAATGAGGCGACGGCGTTGTCGATATTGAATGCATTTAAGGTTTGGAAATGAGCAAACAACTTGGTATTGAGGGAATAAAAGAAAGAGGGAAGCAAGAGAGACGAAGAAGGTGAAAGAAAGTGAGCAATTTTGGGGCATGCGTACCTTGAAACTGGAGGAAAAAGGCGGAGAAAATGCATAGCTAAGCAGATGAGGCACGAGCACGGCAAACTCCGACAGCCTCGAATCGAAGTCAATGCAGAGAAGAAGGATTCAAGGGTTTTTCTTGCCTAGTGTTTTTCCCGGTGTGTGTAAAAATATTAAAAATAGTGGAAATCAGTTCTGAAGAACAGAAGAAGTACCATTAATTAATTAATTAATTAATTATAGGGTTAATATAATTTTTTGTCCTTGAAGTTTAATTCGATTTTGATTTTGGTCTCTCAAGTTTGAAATTAGTGGTTTTGGTCCCTTAAGTTTGACCCGATTTTGATTTTGGTCCCTCAAGTTTGACTCGATTTTTATTTTGGTCCCTCAAATTTAAAAAGGATTTAGTTTTTTTGGGGACCAGACCAAGTTTCCACCAAATCCTTTTCAAACTTGAAGGACCAATAATTATAAACGCAGTAAATTTGAGGGATTAAAACCACCAATTTTAAACTTGAGAGATCAAAACCAAAATCAGGTCAAATTTGAGGGATCAAAAGTTATATTAACCTTTAATTATATCACTTAATGAAATTAATTTGTAACTCATTTATCTAATTTTAGATTGTTTTTTTAATGACGTCTAATTTCAGATTCTCTTCACTCATTTTTTCCTCTTATTATTTGCGTTACTATGTATTGCTCAATTTTCTAAATAATTAATGTGTTCATATTATGCAATGTTAATTTCTAACTACTTTTATATAGGTAAGAAGATAGGAAAAGAACTTTGAAATTATAAAATCTCAAATCAGGTTTGTTATCAAGAATTCAATAAGAGAATAGCGAAATTTGATAAATAATTCATAAATCATTTTTTAAGAAATCCCTAATTTGAAATTTTACAATTTCAAAATTCTTTTTCTATCTTTTTTTCTTTTTATACTTCCTTTAGTCTTTAGTATAAAACTCATATTGCAGTTCAATTTTTTCATTAAAATTTGTCTTATATTAAAAATCTAAGGGAGTAATATATTTGACATTTTAAAAGAAAAAATCTCTCTACATACTTGTATAATATACAGAAAATCACAGAAAAACAACCTTTTTTTTTTACCCGATAAAAAAGCGTCAAAAACACAAAAGTTGTTAATAGCTGAAGAAACATAGTGAATAGTTATGTAAAAATTGTAAATAACATGAAAGAGTGGTTTGTTACTTGGTAAATAAAAATTGTTAATAATTAATAAAATGCAGCGAATAAAAGTATAAAAGTTGTGATTGAAATGAAAGAAGCCCCTGCTTATTTTACAAAAATGGCTTCAAGGTCAATGATCTTTGATTAGTAGTATAGTGTGAACCAGAATGTAATTACGAACTTGAACTCGAACACTATAGGCTCCACAAAGAAAATGCCACAAGTTACAGCAAAGTAACACCTCAATCTTCCAAATTCCACCCACAAGTTTTCAATGGAGACACCTTTGAATAAAAAGATCGCTATTAAATTGAAAAAAAAAATGACATTACAATGTAAATCAAATGACTCTTGGCTGAACAAGGAAAATTAACAAATTGATGAGAAATTACAAACATGAAAACTACTAGCAAAAAGATTAATAAGTGAACATAATTGACTCCTTATATCTCATGTCCCCCTTTTCTTTTTTTTTAAGATCACCTTTTCTTTTTTTAATCTTAAACAGATTGGCCCTTAATTCCTTACACAATCTAGAATGCTTATTCTGTATATGATAATGGCACTTATTCTTCTTCTTCTTGCCAATGAAATTCTCAGCTTCTAGACGAACTATATCCCACAAAAGCAGCTTCAATTACGTACCTCTCAAGTTCCCTTGTCTATGTCAAATTAATGTTGCTGACATTAGTCAGTGGCACGAGGCTATGAATTTCTCCAACAAAATGTGGCCTTGTGTGGAAAATTAGTCTTTCTTCGGCTGTCATTCTAGTTAGGTGAAGAAACTTGCTATGTCAAGTCCACACATACCCTTAAGGTCACAAGCAATGGAACTTGTTCTTCATTTTCTTCAGGCTTGTTTGTGAGAGCGTTTTGTACAGGAAAAACGCACTTATTACGCAAGCCGAGAAAAAACTCCTCTCACATACTTGCCTCGTCTACCGTGAATCACGAATTATAAGCACGTTTTGAATAAAAATAAGCCATTCCAAACGCACACTTCCTCACTTATCCTTAAGGTCTAAGTCAAAACGCTTGTCCTCATTATGATGCTCTACCTTCAAAACCAACAAAACAGAGTTTTTCCATGCAGAATCAATTCCAGAAATTAGGCTCTAGGGGAAAAAAATCCCTAATGCTTTAAGTAAAAATGTGGCATCAAATCCTTCTATACATTTTCTTAACATATTCTAATTTCTCAATTCCAAGGGGCAAAACAACCTTGTTAGCCTCTTTTCTTACAATTTCCCTCTTCATGTGTTCAGGTTCACCTTGCTTTACTTTATGCAGGAACAAACAAGGGAAAACCAGACATTGGAGTCTCCAACTTTAAGATCCCTCAAGTCACATTTACAATAAACAAACCAGAAGCTGAGGCATCTCCCATGCAGATTCCACAAGCTAGAGCTATTCAACAATTAGAGGGAAAAGATCAGATTTCGGATGAAGAGCAAGGAATTATCAACTCACTTTTTAAAAAAGGACCAAACTATATTGTAGCTGCAATTCAGATCACTCAAATTCTAGTTCAAGAGCAGAACCAAGAGTTAATAGATCAAATTCTGAATAAAGTATAAAAGAGGAAGGAACAAATTCATTTTCAAGACAGATGATTCACCAGAAACAAATACAAAGGCGAAATAAATATGTCAAATATATGGCATGAACACAGTCAAAATAAATATTCCAAAAATTAAGTTCACACATTAAGTTTCCCAATTAGAAAACAGCCTTATTAACTTCTTATAGTTCCACAATAAACTGCAAGGAATTATCAACCCACTTTATGAAATACAATAAAACTATATTATAGTTGAAAGTCAGATCACTCAAATTCTAGTACAAGAACGGAGCCTGAGATGCACCCCTAAGTTCATAAATTAAATCTTCAACGAACGAACTATGAAGCATGAAGGAACAAAGTGATGCTCTGAACAAAAAATTTTCAGTAGAAACAAATGCATAGTCAAACATAGGTCTTGAACAGTATTTCCTCAACACCATTTAGGACATTGAACCATCCAACAACTTTAATTGGAAATAAACAAGAATTTGCTAGCCCCCAAAGAGAGATTTCAACATTTATACAACAAGTATAGCATAAATTGTGACCAGTGTGTCAACCTTATTTTATCATTTTAAAAGGCCTCCACCAATCATTTCGTGAACAAGTTTTTTAGCCTTCGCATTGTCGCTTTTTGCTAAAAGAGCATGAAGAAGTGTTCTGTATGATACCAGATCAGGGGGACAGCCATTTGCTCTCATTTTTGGAAGTAAGGTCATAGCTTCATCAAACAAGCCTTTTCTACAAAGCCCACTGATCATAATGTTATATGTGTAGACATCTAGACAACAGCCACTGACCAAAAGGTACTGAAAAATATCTCGAGCATCATTTAGTCTACCACCTTTGCACAAGCCATCGATAAGTATATTGTATGTGCGCACATCAGGTTGAATTCTCTGGGCAACCATTTGCCTAAATAATGCAATCCCCTGACCAAGATTTTGACTTTTGCAAAATGAATCTAACAAAATATTATAGGTGACTCTATCAGGGGTCTGACCACTTCCTTGCATCTCATAAACAAGATCTCGCACATCTGACATTCTCCCCAATTTGCACAAGCCATCAATAAGAGAACTATAAGTTATCACATCAGGAACCAAGATTTTATGACACATTTCACTAAGGAGATCCAAAGCCACATCGACCATTTTAATCTTACAAAATCCGTTGATCAGTATACTATAACTAACTACATTAGCTACTAAACCACTTTGAACCATCTTATTGAATACTTCCTTTGACTCACTCACATTATTCATCCTACAGAATCCTTCCATTAAAGAATTGTAAGTTACCACACTAGGTCTCTCACCCCATTTCATCATCCTAGCAAACACTATTTGGGCTTCTATAATATTCCCTTCTTTACAAAACGCATCAATGAAAATATTAAAGGTATAAACATCTGGTTTGATGCTTTTCAATGCCATTTCATGGAGCAAGTTGATAGCCTCTTTCCACTGTCCCATGATGCAACAGCCATGGATTAGGGAATTATAAGTAACAATACTTGGCAGAATTCCTTGATCAATCATTGTTAAAAACAGTTCATGTGCCTCAATGACATGTCCACATTTGCAAAGACTATCTATGATAGTACTGTACATGACTACATCCGATTTAATTCCTTTCCTCCCCATCATATGGACCAATTTAATGGCAGACCTTATTTTCCCTACTTTACACAGTCCATTTATTAAAGTTCCATAACTATATCCATCCAATTGAAATCCTTTAGCTATTAAATCATCACAAAAGTCTAGTGCTTCCCCAACCCTGTTACTAACACAGAGCCCTTTCAATATTGTATTCAAAGTTATCGTGTTAGGTTGAAGACCCATCTTGAGAATCCTCCCCAATGTTGAGAAAGCAGAATTCGCCTGACCAATATTGCAGTAACAGTTTATCAAGATGCTCAGTGTAACTAAGTCAGGTGCAAACCTCTTGAACTCGGCTTGTGCAAATAATGAGATCGCAATTCGATATTGTTTAGCCTTAGCAATTGATCCTAACTGCTTTGTAATTTGGAAGATGGAAGGCGGGGGAAGCATATGGAGTAAGCGATTGAATGAGGCGACGGCGTCGTCGATGTTGAATGCATTTAAGGTTTGGGAATGAGCAAAGAACTTGGAATCGAGGGAATAACAGAAAGAGGGAAGCAAGAGAGACAAAGACGGTGAAAGAAAGGGAGCAATTTTGGGGAATGCGTACCTTGAAACTGGAGGAAAATGGGGGAGAAAATGCATGGCTCAGCAGATGAGGCACGAGCACGGCGAACTCCGACAGCTTCGAATCGAAGTCAATGCAGAGAAGAAGGATTCGAGGGTTTTTCTTGCCCAGTGTTTTTCCCGGGGTGTGTAAAAACATTAAAAATAATGGAAACTTGTTCTGAGGAACAGAAGAAGTACCATTAATTATCTCACATGATGAAATGATTAATTAATTAATATGTAACTCATTTATCTAATTTAATATTCCTTTTTTAATGACGTCTAACTTCATATTCTCTTCACTAATTTTTTTCTCTTATTATTTACTTTACTATATACCGCTCAATTTTCCAAATAATTAATGTGTTCCTATTTTACTGTGTTAATTTGCTTGTATGTCGGTGTGTGGTGATCGTGGATGTGGTATTTGCCCAACTATTTTTATTTAGGTAAAAAGATAGAAAAAAAATTTAAAATTACAAAATCTCAAATCAGATTTGATACTTAAGAGTTGATAAGAGAACAACAAAAATTAATAAGCAATTTACAACTCATTTTTTGATAAAATCCTTGATTTGAAATTTTACAATTTTAAAATTCCTTTTTTATCTTTTTCCTTTTATATACTCCATTTAGTCTTTAGTATAGGGCTCATCCTGTAATCAATTTTTTCATTAAAATTGGTCTTATATTAAGGATGCAAGAGAGTAATATATTTGACATTTTAAAAGAAAAAAACTGTCTATATACTTGTATAATATAGAGAAAATCACAGAAAAGCAACCTTTTTTTGTACCCAATGAAAAAACCAACTTTAAAAAAACAAAAAAGTTGTTGATAGTTGAAGAAACACGGTGAATAGCCATGTAAAAATTATAAATAACCTCAAAGAATGGTTTTGTTATTTAGTAAATAAAAGTTGTTAATAGTTAATAAAATATAGGAAATAAAAATATAAAAGTTGTGATTAATATGAAAGAAGCCCTTCTTATTTTACAAAATGGCTTCAAGGTCAATGATCTTTGATCAGTAGAATAGTGTGAACCAGAATGTAATTACGAACAATAACCCTATAGGCTCCACAGAGAAAATGCCACAAGTTACAGCAAAGTAACATCTCAATCTTTCAAGTTTCACCCACAAATTTTCAATGGAGACATCTTTGAATAAAAAGATCGCTATTAAATATTTTTTTAAAAAATGAAATTACAATGCAAAGTAACTGACTCTTGGCTAGGCAAGTATGTCTGAACAAGCAACTGACTCTTGGCTAGACGAACTACATTCCACAAAAGCATCTTCAATTACGTATCTCCCAAGTTCCCTTGTCTATGTCAAATTAATGTTGCAGACATTAGTCAGTGGCACGAGGCTATGAATTGCTCCAACAAAATGTGGCCTTATGTGGAAAATTGGTCTTTCTTTGGCTGCATTCTAGTTACGTGAAGAAACTTGATATGTCGAGTCCACTCATACATTTCTTCAAATCCAATGACTTTTGGGGTCAAGAGAGTCACAAGTTGTTTTCATCTCCACAGGACTGACTTGCAATAGTCAAGAGCAAAGGGGCCACCAATGTTAGGTGCCTTCTCTACTAGACATTTTATTTATTTGAGATACCAACTCCTTCAAATTTTCTTCTTTTAAAAGCTTGAATACATACATGTTGATGTAGGCTATTATGTGATCAGCAAAGAGATAAATTAATGGATTTTAGTTCAAAGTCCTTGAAGAAGTGGAAGTATGATGTGTTTTTGAGCTTCAGAGGTGAAGATACTCGCAACAGTTTCACAGGCCATCTATACGAAGCTCTGTGTCAGAAAGGAGTATATACTTTCATAGACAATGAGGAGCTCAAGAAGGGCCAGGGGATTTCACCTGCACTTGAGAAAGCCATTGAAGACTCCAAAATCTCAGTTGTTGTACTATCCAAAACCTTTGCTCTTTCCACTTCATGCTTAAATGAGGTCCTTAAGATCATTGAGGTCAAGGATTCTAAGGGGCAATTGGTTTTGCCGGTGTTTTACAACGTGGATCCTTCAGAAGTACGACATCAAAAGGGAAGCTTTGAGGAAGGATTGGTCAAACATGAAGACGGGTTAGGAAACATGGAGAAGGTGAAGAGGTGGAGGGAATCCCTATGTCATGTTGCTTCTTTATCTGGTTGGCATCTCAGTAGCGGGTATGAAATAAAAGTCATGTTCAAACATTGTCAGATTTAACTGAGAGTAACTCTCCCAATATATGATTTTTTAACATCCACAATATTCAAACTCTTGACCTTAGCTTAAGAAGAACCAAATCAGTTCTATTCAATTTAATCTTCAATTTAATTTTGATAATTTTATCTGCTATGTCTAAATATTTGGAATTAGGGTGGCCCAATGCACAAGGCTCCCACCAAGTGGGGTCTGTGGAGGGATAGATGTACGAAGCTTTATCCTTACAAGCGGAGAGGTTGTTTCTAGGATTTGAATATTTTATAAAGCTATCAAAAAATCATTTGTAATACAAGGAATCACTTATTTGATAATTTATAATCCTATGCATTACACAATGTGTCCTACAGAATTCTAGCATTACATACACTTGGATACTTAGTGCCTTAATTTCATATGCATGATTCATGTTGTGCTTCCAGAAAAATGCATCATTCATGCATCTTCAATTTAATTTACAGTTGAAGCCATATACCCTTGTGTCTCTCTATGTGTGCATATGTCTATTTTTTATGAGATAATTAGAAGTTTCTTTGGATTTACAATGGCAGGCATGAATCTACATTCATCAAAAGAATAGTTGAAGAAATACTCAGCAAACTGAACTGTACACCTTTGAACGTTGCTAAACATCCTGTGGGATTAGAGTCTCCTTTATTGGACATGGAATCATTGTTGGGTACCCAATCAGAAAAAGATGTGAGGGTTCTTGGAATCCATGGAATTGGAGGCATAGGTAAAACAACCATTGCTAAAGCTCTCTATAACCATATCTCTAACCAATTTGAGGCCAGCACATTCATTGCAAATGTAAGAGAAATCTCAAAGCAAAAGTTCGGCTTAGTTCAATTACAAGAAGCTCTTCTTTCTGAGATACTAAACTATAAAGACTTAAAAGTCTACAATATAGCTAGGGGAATGAACCTCATAAAGAACAGGCTTTGTTCTAAAAGAGTTCTCATAGTTCTCGATGATGTAGATTCAATGGAGCAACTTGAATCATTGGTTGGAGAAAACAGCTGGCTTGGCTCAGGAAGTAGAGTTGTCATAACAACTAGAGATGAACATTTGTTAATTGCTCACAGTGTTGAAGTAGTCTACAAAGTTAAGGAGTTAAGTTATGATCATGCTCTTGAATTGTTCAGCTGGTATGCCTTCAAAAAACCCTCTCCCCCCACAAATTATGAGAACCTTTCATCTCACATATTAAGCTACTCAAAGGGTCTTCCATTGGCTTTAACTGTGTTGGGATCTTACTTATTTGGAAGAAGTATAGCAGAGTGGAAAAGTGCAATACACAAACTGAAGAACACTCCAAGCAAACAGATTTCCAAAGTGCTTAAAATAAGCTTTGATGGGTTGGAGGAAAATGAGAAGGCCATTTTTCTGGATATTGCATGCTTTTTCAAAGGAGAGGACAAAGAGTATGTGAAGAAGATCCTAGAAGCTTGTGACTTGCACCCGGATATTGGAATCGGAGTTCTTGTGGACAAGTCCCTTGTTACTGTTGATATGAACAAGCTTTGGATACATGACTTGATTCAAGAAATGGCCAAAGAAATCGTTCTCTCTGAATCCCCCAAAGATCCTAGCAAACGTAGCAGATTATGGTTTTATCAGGATGTTCTTCAAGTATTGATGGAACATAAGGTACTCGCTCATCTTAATTACTCCCTCTGGTTTTTAATATAATACATATTTACCTAATTTGATTAGATTAAGTGAATTGGTTAAATTACTTAATATGACATGTATTTTCTAAAGCACCCTACTCATCTTCCTTAATCCCTTCATTCTCTCTTCTCCTTAATTAGTGTTGGGGGCATCAATAAAGGTAAATTAGGAAAAAAATTGATACCTATGAAAAATATGTCTTATATTTAGGACCAAAATCGACTCCCTAAATCTATTTTATATTAAGGACTAGAGGGAGTAGAACCTATTTGAACTATAAAGCACCACTAACCAACTACTTCCCCCAAAAAAACAAATACATATCTTAATTCATATTAGATGCAGCACAATACTTCAAATCATACCAGAATGTATTGAATTATATATTCTATTATGTATTCATGTATATATACAACTCTGCTCTTAATGATTAGGATTTGAATTTACTAAACTTTTGTTTAAATATGTCTAGCTAATTTTTCTTACTCATGGATGTGTGTAACTAGGAAAGTAACAACATAGAAGGCATAAGGCTAGACATACCTGAAACAGAAAGGGTGAAGATCAGTGGCAAAGGCTTGGAGAAGATGAAAAAGCTTAGAATTCTTATGGTTGATAGTGCAAACTTTTCAGGTGGTGTTCCATATCTGTCTGATGAGCTAAAGTTAATTGATTGGCCAAAATATCCATCTTCAACTCTGCCACCAAACTTTCATCCAAAGAGGCTTGTTTCTATAAAGATGAATCATAGCTGCATCAAGCATTTATGGAAGGGAGTTAAGGTTTGAAACTTTTGTTTTTGCAATTCAAGTTTGCTACATATAATTGAAATGAAAATTTAAAAAGATGTTCTTAGAAGTGATATCTCCCACATAAAATCAATATCAGTTTGAATATGTTTTGCTTTTTTAATCCAGTTCATCACATTTTAATACTGATGATGGTTCAGATATTTCGAGACCTGAAGTTTCTATCCTTTAGCTGCTGCGAATATCTCTCAGAAATTCCAAACTTTTCATTGACTCCATACATTGAGAGTTTGAATCTAGACCATTGCAAAAGCCTAATGGAAGTTCATGAGTCTGTGGGATCACTTGAAAAGCTTGTTACCTTAAACCTTGCTTTCTGCTCCAATCTCAAGACTCTTCCAAGTGGTTTCAGGTTAAAGTCTCTACGCTCTCTTCTCCTTACAGGCTGCACAAACCTCAGAAACTTCCCTGAGATTGTCGAGAAAATGGCAAGTGTCGAACAAGTCCTTCTTGAAGGGACTTCCATAAAAGCACTGCCTCAATCAATAGAATATCTGATTGGTCTAAAAATGTTGCTGTTGGATTCTTGTCAAATGCTTGAGCATGTTCCTAGCAGCATTGAGAAGTTGCAGTACCTTACTAGTTTGTCTCTCACAAATTGCCCCAGAATTAGAGAGCTTCCAATGCTTTCAAAAAATACAAGTTTTATATGGACAGATAATTGCAAATCGTTGCAAAAGTTTCCACATTTATACAACCAATCAAGTTCAATTACTGGTGTACAGGACTTCAAAAGATTTTGTTATATGAGTTTCGTCAATTGTCATAAACTGATTCATAAGCAATTCCAAGACCAGATCAAAAATCGTTTTTTTCATGAGGTTGCCCTCTTTTCTCTTCATCTTCCTCTATAGGTTAGCTTTCTTCATATGAATATATTCAGCTTTACATGATTAGTCCAAACAAGTTTACATGCACATGTATGAAGTGCTAATGACCTAATAGCCTTGTCGCATGAAAGCTCTCTTGTAAGTGAGAGACCACAGGTTTGATCTCATTTGTAACCTCATATCATTAGTGTCTGCCCCTCTAATTCAAATGTGTGTGTGTGAGAGAGAGAGAACTGACAGTGGACTTTCTTACTTTGCAGGAATCTGGTTTTGAAGTCATTTTTCCTAAGAGCAAGGTCCCTGATTGGTTTGACCATCAGAGTACTAATGGATCAATCTCTCTTGAGGTGACTTCAAGGTTTAACGGTAAGCCAGTGGAGTTGTTATATGGTGTTGCCTTTGAAGTGGACAAAGCATCTAATAATACTGTTGGAACTGGCAAGTTTTCTTGTTTTCTTCAGATGACAATCAATGAAAACCAAGTTTTAGCCACAGAAAGAAATTTTGGTTCAATGGAGACAAGTCACCTATGGCTGATTAAGGTAAAGATTGGTTTGATGTTGCCTATGGTGTGGCCTTTCAACCATGATATGCGTTATTGGAATCGTTTGGTGGTTACATGTAGGGTCTCTCAAGCATCAACCAAAGTGAAAGCGAAAGTAGTCCTGAAATGGTGTGGTTTTCATATTTTATGCAAACAAGATGGGTATCTTATTGATCATGCTATAGTTAAAAACAAAGTATGACCAATAATTGCTTTAATCTTTGTAAAAGCTAAGAACTTGTTAATTTGAAAAGTGTTTGATTATAAACCTTAGTGTTTACCCAATGATTATAAAAATAAATCTTGCTCGTGCTACTTTTTTTTTCTTGCTGAAAGAGTGGCCCTATTGGTCTGAATCAGAGAATAAACCTTTTCAAATACCGACAAATTTCTCGCTTTATTATGCTCTGTCAATGATCAATGAACTACAGATGCTTGCAAAGATCACTAGAGAAATGCACAAGCTTTAACCACCTCAAGCGAATCCATGCCCTCCCTGTGACGCTTGGAATTCTCCCCAATCTTCAGTCTTTAGCTTGCAAGCTTCTAGAAACTTACAAGAATCTGGGCAAACTATGAGACGCTCAAAATATCTTCAACCAGATTCAAAACCCAGACATTGTATCTTAGATATCCCTCCTTAATCCCTATCTCCATTCTAATCTTCTCGCCAAATCCATTGCCGTCTTTTCCCTCTACATACACACTGGATTTAGACTCGATAACTCCTTGGTAGTTGGAGCTTTGTCGTCATGCGGGCGTGGCAAGGATTTGATTAGAGGAAGGGCAATTCATGGGATGATTTTGAGGAATCACTTAGATGAGAATACTATTGTGGGTAATGCACTGATTGATATGTATTGTCGAAATGGGAAAATTGAATTGGCCATCTTAGTCTTCGAAAGGAAGAGATTAAAGGATATATTTTCCTAGACTACTCTGTTCAATGGCTATATTTTGTCCAATTATCTAAATTCTGCACGCAAACTATTCGACGAAATGCCAGAGAGAAACTCTGTTTCTTGGATAGCTATGATAAGTGGTTATGTTCAAGGAGGAGCACCTGTTCAAGCTCTTGAACTCTTTTAGAAAATGGAGGTTCGTCTTTGTTCTAGTGTATCTACATTAATAGTGGCAGTGCTCTCTGCGTGTGCCGATATCGATACACTTAATTTCAGTCAGTCCATCCATGGAAATGTAAGCAAAACAAACCTTGAGGTGGATGTGACAGTGAAGAATGCTTTGATGGATATGTACTCAAAAAGTGGGAGGCTTGATTTGGCTATAAGAATATTCGATGAGATCTTGGAGAAGGATGTGTTTTCGTGGACAATAATGATATCATAGCCCGTTTGGTTTGATTACATGAGAGAGGATTACATGTAATCCTGATGTAATAGAGTGATTATAGGGTTTGGTTGCACTTATGTAATGTAAACAGGATTACATTTTGTAATCGTGATTACATCATTTGATGTAATCACGATTACACTGCTATGACTGATGAATGAGGATGCAGACATCCTGTAACCAAGTGAAAATGACACTATTGCCATCATAATTTTTTAAATTGACCAAAGTGTCCACCCATAAATACTGTTAAATATTAAATAATTTTATTTATCACCAATAAATATTAAAAAGTAATTAATAATATAGAAACTTAAGAAATATTCCCCATTAAAAATTAAAAAATTATATTTCACCTTTAAATAAATATTAAAACATATCATTAAATAATATTTCCATCATTAAATATTAAAAAAATTAACATGAACCCAACCTAAATAATATTTTCATCATTAAATATTAAAAAATTACCATGAACCCAATGTGTATATTGCACAGAATTAAAAAATTATCATAGACCCAATGTGTACATTATTATATATGTAGATAGGGGTAATTTTGTCCCTTACTATATTATTCCCATGTATTTCTCATTTTCAATGTAATCCAACCAAACATTGTTATGTATATATATCATCTTTCTCTAATGACGAACCAAATAAATTATGTAATCATCATTACATTACATTCCATTACATTGCATTACATTCCATTACATTACCTTCAATTCCGTGAACCAAACGGGCACTCAAGCTACGCATATCATGGGAAAGGACAAGAATCTTTGGAGGTATACTCTAAGATGATGTTATGGATGCCTAGTTGATTTGCTCAACCGAGCCGGGTTTCTCAAAGAAGCAAAAGAGATGATTGAGCTGATGGTGCCTATTATTGAACCTGATGCTGCAATCTGGAGGTCCTTCCTCATAGCTTGCTTAATCCATGGGAATTTGAAGTCAGATGTAATAGCTGGAAGGAAGGTGATTGAGCTTAAACCAAGTGGTGATGATGGCGTTTATATGCTTCTGTGGAGTGCTTATTATGCTGCAAACATGTGGGAAGAGGCATTTGAAGTAAGGAAGCTGATGAGAGCAAATAAGATTAGAAGAAAGACAGGTTGTAGTTGGGTTGAAATAAATGGTATTGTTCAAGAGTTTCATGCAACTGATGATAAATTGCTTCATTTTAGCACTGATCAGCTCTGCTTATTGCTACAACAATTGAAGGAGCACTCGAAAGACCTACCAATTTTGAAAAGCCTAGGTCTTTAGAAATGACTGATGATCAGGTTTGTTGACCCATTTATTATTATACATGTAATGCTTGGAATCCACGTGACAATTGACGAATCCAATGTTCTAACTTCTAGCCATTGAATCGAGGCAAAAAAGTTGGCAAAAAAACAAAAGATTTACAATGAGTCATGTTTTACTATAAATGTAAACTGTCGTTTTTGAGTCTTTTCCACATCAATATTAAATTTTTAAAATTTTATCTTTGGTTAGACTAATAAATGTGTTCCATAATTTCACTTAATCCTACATAATGTGACTTTATTTCATTGATAACTAAAAGATTCTGAAATTACACGATTTATGTAAAGACTATAGTAAAATTTTGTTTCGAAATTAAATGACTTAAATACCTTTCATTCATTCATTTTACAAGTACATATAATTTGCAACTTTCAATTTACACTATAACAATCTATACAAAAATTTATCAGTTTTTAGGGGTGAATTTACAATTGTACTTGAGCATTTAAATTTCAAACAACTAATAGCATCAAATTTTATAAAGTGTACATATGAAAATTTACAACTCCTAATTTTCTATTATTATCACAATAATATACAAGTATTCATAGATGAATTCACAAATCACAAGTACATGTAAATATTTTAACAACTGATAATAGAGAAATAATAAGTATCCATATTAAGAAAGAGCATTATAGTTTTTTCACCATTAAAACGTAATTTTACTTTATCGGTCAATACCATAGTGTAATTTCATGGGAACATATTTTATGTGATGAGGAAAAATGTGTTTATTACCCATATTCACTATTAGATTGATTTTGAATGGTCTAAATTTAATTTAATTTTTATATTTTAAATAAATTTTTATTACATTATATACGGAATTAAAAATAAAGATAATTTTATATTTATCATTTCTAGGCCTGAGCAAGGAGCCCGTAACCCGATAAGCCCGCCCATACCCGTAATAAATTTACCCATTTTGGGCCCGCCCCAACACAGGCCCGTAACGGGCGGGCAAATTACCCGCCCATTTAAGCATTAAACGGGCGGGCTATGGGTACCCCTTCGGGCTGCCCATACCCGCCTGTTTATTTTTTTTTTATTTATTGGTTTTATTGCAGATTCAATAGAAATGCAAGGATGATGCATGTTAAGAAGACTGATTATGGAAAGATGCCAATGCTTTTATTGAATGGCTTTTGTTAATAGTTTTGTTCCTTTATATTCAAAGTTTGAATACTCTTTTTAGTTGTGATTTAAGGCTTAAATTCTGATTGTGAATGTTACTATGTGATGTTTTAATTTAAATTAAAAGGTACATTACAGACAGTTATATGAGTATTATGTCTTTGTTAAATGCAAAAGCGCAGTGCTGTAGGACTTAAAGTATGGCAATGAATTGTTTTACACTTTGCAATAACAGGGATTTTTTTAATATCATATGCTAAATGGGCTACCCATTACCCGCCCAAATTTAGACGGGTATGTCCAACCCATTTATTACCGGGCTATCTCAGATACTTAACGGGTACGGGCTAGCCCGTACCCGTTAAAACATAAATGGGCGGGTAATGGGTTGACCTTCGGGTCAGCCTAGCCCGCCCATTACTCAGCCCTAATCATTTCTTATAAAAATAAATTAATTATTTAAAAAATCACAAAATTAAAATTTAAAATTTAGACCGCTTATATCAAAATTTGAATATTTAAAATCTCATCATATTAATAAATAATTAGGTGCTCATAAGTGTGTGATAAGCACGTAATGCAGACACAATTTCATGCGACCTGGCTTTGGTCATTTTCTATAAAAAAAGGACAGTTTTTTTCTTTGATCTGGACAGTGAGATTAAAACCTCAACAATTCAGTTTTAATATAGGCTTATTTGGTGCAGTAATTTCTTAAAAAATAAGTCATTATTACGCAAGCTGAGATAAAACTCTTCTCACATACTTATCTCGTATACAATAAATCATGATTTATAAATATTTATTATCTAAAAATAAAATATTCCAAACTAATACTATATTATAAAAATATCATGACATTGGTGGACACGTTTTAACTGCCACCTTGTTTTTATTCCAGTAAGAAGATAAGAACCCCATCTATCTCCTACCACCATGAAAAGCCTAGACATGTCTACTTCTGAATCTGAAGCTCACGTGGCTCTCCTCCCAAGCGCCGGCATGGGCCACCTCACGCCGTTTATCAGACTCGCCGCTCTTCTTGCCCCCAACAACCTCCGAGTCACTCTCATCACAACTCGGCCCACCGTCTCTCTTGCCGAGTCACACCTCCTCGATCGCTTCCGATCGTCGCTTCCTCAAGTCAACCTCGTTGACTTCCACCCCCTGCCTCTCGATCCCGCCACCGTCAATTCCTCCGACCCGTTTTGGATCCGATTCGAGGCCATTCGCCGTTCCTCTCACCTTCTCTCTCCTCTCATTCTCTCCCTGGAGCCCCCTCTCTCCGCTTTCGTCCTCGACATGACGTTGATTTCCCCGGTCATTCCTATCACGTGTGCTCTTTCTCTTCCTTCCTTCATTTTCTTCACTTCTTCAGTTAAAATGCTCTCCTTCTTCTCATATCTCCCTACTTCTTCGTTCTTGGCTGATGATGATGATGTTTGCATTCCTGGGATTTCCCCAATCCCCAGACTTCAATCCCTCCTCCGCTTCTTGTGCCCGACGGTCTCTTCGCCAAAATATTCTTCCAGGACAGCGCCAACCTCAAGAAACTAGATGGTGTTCTGATTAACTCCTTCAAAGAGCTTGAACCAGAGCCCATTGACGCCATTAATGGCGGAGAAACACTCAGAAAATTACTTCCCCCTGTTTTCGACATCGGTCCATTCATCCCCTGCGAGTTTGAGAAAGTGGATAATGAAAACTCAGTGGATTCTCCATTGAAGTGGCTCGACGAACAGCCTGAAGGCTCGGTGGTGTACGTAAGCTTCGGTAGCAAAACGGCCATGAACAGAGATCAGATCCGAGAAATTGGTGACGGATTGATGAGAAGTGGGTGCAGATTTCTGTGGGTGGTGAAGGATAAACCAGTGGATAGGGAAGAACAAGAGGAATTAGAGGAAGTAGTGGACCACGAGCTCATGGTGAAGCTGAAGAAGAAGGGTGTGGTCGTGAAGACATGGGTGGACCAGAGAGAGATTCTGGGCCATCGATCTGTGGGAGGATTTGTGAGCCACTGTGGCTGGAACTCTCTGATCGAAGCAGCTTGGTATGGAGTGAGAATTATGGCATGGCCTCTGAATGGAGATCAGAGGATAAACGCAGACGTAGTGGAGAAGAGTGGGTTGGGATTGTGGGAGAAGAAGTGGGTTTGGGGACAACAAGTGAAAGGAGAGGAAATTGGGGAGAGAATCAAAGATATGATGAACGATGAGTCCGTGAAGAAATCTGCAAAACAGCTCAGAGATGCAGCGAGGGAGGCCGTCGGTGATGGAGGGACAAGCTACGTTGCGTTTCAGAGATTGACCGGGGAATGGAGGAAGATGAAGAAGAATGCTTCTGTAACTGCCGTCTGAGGGCTGAAGGGTCAGCGATGCTTTTTTTTTTGGTTCGATCCAATTGTTTTTCACTCTTTCTTCCTCCCTCGCATCTCAAGGAGCAAAACGCGGCCCTCGTCCCTCTCCTTCATCAACATCGCTTGGCCGTGGCTTCTTTGATTATTCCTTCAAACAAAGCATCACTTACGAAGAAACCTCAGTATTTCAAAAACTGTAAAACAAGGATTTCAATCTTTCAAGAATGACATGAATAATGATGGAGTCAACTCTTAAAGGGTATGTTTATCTTTCAGAGACTCTCAAGAAATATCTTAACGTTTTCTGGGTAAAGTTGAAGCAATTAAATACAACATTGCCCAAAAATTGGATTTTAAATCGTTAATAATTCAGCAAATGCTTTGTTGCAACTTGCAAAGCAGGGTCATTTTTTTTTTGGGTGACGTGGAAGAAAAAGAAGAGAGTTAGTTGGTTTAACATAACATTCTTGACAATGAAGGAGAAGTAGATGCAGGATTTTTTTAAAAATGTTGGAAAATAACCTGATTTATTCTTGGTGGATTAAGCTCAAGTCCAATAGTATTGAGGTGACGGTATAACTAATATGAACGTATAAATAGATATATGTGATATTTTCTAATTATTATGAGTTGATTATTTAATCAATACAATATGTTTCTACAGTCTCTACAGATTATATTGATTTACCGATATATATGTTTCTTTTAGGAAAAGATACGTTAGTAGAGGAATGAGTATGTGGAGCATTCTAAATAGGTGTAAGGGGTTCAATTGTGAATCACTTGAATAGAACTATTCTGATATACCAATTTCATATTCATCTACTATAATTCTATCTCTTTTTCTTCTTATCTACTCTTATTACAAGTTCTAGTTTTGATCATCTGATAATAAAGAATAATATTACTATGACCGAATGATATCGAAGGAGACGTCTTCGGTTTAGGAAATTGAGTAAATGCTTGACCGACTTCATATGTTTTCTCAAACTTTACCTACTCATATTCAATGACTGGCAGTGACAACAAAGCCAACTACATTGAATTCGAATGGACTTTTTGCAACAAAGCACTGTTCAGTGTTAGTTGAAATTGAACGAAGTCAACTACATTGAATTCGGCTTGAGGAAGGAGCCGTTACTGTTCTTGTGAATAGTAACTTGTGAGACGAAAGTGGGAATAAAAAATGCAAGGCCTATTCCCCTATTACTATTAACAAGAAACAACTCTCCCAGCACGTTGTGCGGGAGCATCATCTACAATACTTAAAGCACAAATTGGCCTTACATGCATTCACTTCCATTGCATTCATAACCATGTATATGCTCCAAAGAAGATATCTACACATGCAATACTTAAGACAAAAACCGCACATTCCATTGCATTTATAAACCACTCCTCAGCACACATACAACAATCCTCCATATATCAGTGCTATCATCAATATCTTTGATCATCGAACATTTCCTCCCCGCCATTGACCTCAACGAATCAGTTCACTAAATTCAAGATACACCAAACTGCTCAATATTGGGCAAACCAAATCTGACTTATATAGAAGAAGCCGATCCACAACATGCATGCACTTGATCACATGCACATTATTCTGATCTTCCATTTAGGCATTAGACATTAGGCATTAGATAGTAGGCATTTAAAAGAGAGTATTTTCCCAAGATACTACATGGTCATAAAAGATATTATGACCATTAGGCATTAGGCATTATTCAGTAGGCATTTACAAAATGACAACAGAGGTTTGGAACTGTACCATGGCAGGTCACTATTCATACTTACTCAAGTATGGAGCTGTTGTGTCACCTACTTCATTAGCCATCATAGTCAGAAACTACACCTAATGGATAGATCGTATACATTGTGATGCATTTACAACAGATCAGTGAAAAAGTCTTACATATGAGATATTGATTGATTAAGTATTTAAGTTGTGCTCAGAGACAATACAGACAATTACAAACTCCACCGAGATTTCAGGGATTGCAATAGCTTGAAAATGGTTGATTCAAAAAAAATGACCGCCCTTCATTGAATCTACTTAGTTCATTCAGAGAAAATAGAAACAACATATTAGTTTGAATGCCCTTAGATGGCAACCCATTCAATCTAAGCTTGACAGCAGAAAACCTTCATTTAGTTATTCATCAGCTTAATCAAATGCAATACGGTTAATGCCATATTTTAAACTCATTGAATATCTGCCTACTGTAATCACATCTCTTTTTTTTTCATGGCCAATAATCAAATGCCCTTCACCACTTTCGTTGTGAGTTTGCTAAGTACTAACCAAAAGCAAATACCAATAAGTGACATCCTTAAAACTAATTAATTAATGATTGACTAATAAAGCTACTCAGAAGTTATGGACCTACAGAGTAGACAAAAAGCAATGTGGTTCTAATTGTGATTCTGCAATATACGTAATTGATTCTTGACTTGATAACAAATCATGAGTTGAAATGGCTTTTGGTTAGTACCATATTTTAACATCACTGAAAGTCTCCCCACTGAAATCACAATTCATTTTTTTTCCATGACCATTTGCTATTACTCTTAAGGATATATGGATTGTAACGGTGGTTTGAACTATTTATTAGTCAAAAAATAGATGACTATTGATGCAAAAGATACCGCGTTACTGTGCATACCTACTACAGCATGGAACATCTGCACCACCTACTTCCATAGCCATAATGTTGAGAAGGTACACCAAAATGATAGATCGTATGTCTTGTGCTGCATTGGACACAAATCAACGAAAAAATCTTGATTAGTACACATAGAATGACAGGCGTTAAAGATCTGCTTAGTTAAAACATGAAGAATTACCTACTCCCCCAAACTTTCAGTAAAAATAACTGCCATTAATTCAATCTACTTTATCCTAGCTAATTGGTATTGCTGATGTCTATAATTAACCAATTCCCTAACTGTAAATTTTAATAGGCGAAGAGTCAACAAATAACTTAAGAGACCATCCAAAATACTCGTATTAAGTGCATTTTCAGGGATTAGACCTCCCCAGAAACCTGTCAATGCCAAACTTTTTCAGAAACTCTATCACTTGAATGCCAAAGTATAGTTTGTCAATCATACCAACATCAACATGGAGTTTCCTCTTAGTAGCCTCAAGCTGTAACCAAGAAATCGAACACAATGTTAAGGAAAGAGAGAGTACAAAAATTTAACAGTTACTCACTGGGGATTTAAATTCAATAGCACAAAAACAGCTTTACCATATATTAGAATATTAAACACCTCAAATGTGTAAATTGATACATCTGGAAGGCACTGTGCCTTCTCTCTTTGACATAAATGTTTTCATAATAAAATAAGTGATAGCATCCTTTTACTGCCATGAATGTTCTTATCACATTTTAAAAATAAAAACATGAGAAACATACAATTGTACAAAGATACCTTAAGTTCCAGTGTTTCCTTAGACACTGTTGTCGGGTGATTATTTAAAGGCATGTCAACCACTGTTGTTACACCACCTTTAGAAACAGAGTGAAAGCACATGTCTAAGTTATACATATTGATGATATAATGGGGCAAAAGTCAAGAAACAGTAATAATAATGATCACATAACGACTACCCATCAAGAACACAGGAAAAAATCATTGTAGAAGTCCACTAAAATCAGCTAAGGACTCATAATTATACAATATTATATTATTTGTCTGATTTTTTTTCCTTAGTGATAACTTTATCATCTCAAAGTTCTTAAGAAGGCTAATGCTTAATAGATGAAGAACATCTGCACACCAGCGGCAACAGCTCTTGTCCTAGTATAAAATCCTTCCCATTCAGTTCTTTCTGGCTCGTCAAGATGTACATGCCTGCCAAAAGTAAAATTTAGATTGTGACTTTAAAACAAATTAGATCTTTCATTCAAGTAAATCATAGAAAGGCCCCATGAGAAACTATTCTGAAATCACAAAAAGGTGCAAGTGAAAGACACCTAAGACTTCACTGATTTTGGAGGGAAGAATCTATTTGATTGAATTAAGCACTCTTGATTCTCTCACAATAAATTTGTCTCCTTCACTAGTAAAACCAAGTTGACCCAAAAATTACCTGTGATATTTGTCACACACTATCAGTACTTATTTGGTGCCATATAAAAGAAAATCCAGCTTCCTTAACAGGAGACATGCAGTAGCAGCAACATGGTTTAGAAGTAGAACTAAGAAAATTTATAGCATCAAGAGATTAAGCCGTCAGATACTAGTTTCTATTCCCTTTATTTCAACTACTTTGTGATTTTGGCAAAAAAAAAAAAGAAGGCGTCCATATCAAATTAGAGTGCATACTAACACTAC
The DNA here is from genome assembly GCA_963242795.1 of Inga leiocalycina. Classification (NCBI taxonomy): domain Eukaryota; kingdom Viridiplantae; phylum Streptophyta; class Magnoliopsida; order Fabales; family Fabaceae; genus Inga; species Inga leiocalycina. The sequence goes on along the minus strand of OY725320.1, from coordinate 80,102,335 downwards.
TCATGTTCATTGCATTAATTAAATAAGCGAATCAACTTCATGAAAAACATCATAATATAGTGAATACTAATGCACAAAAGAAATTAAAGTTAATAATAACGTCACCTTGATCCCAAATACTTGAAAATTAGATAATGCAGCAACAACTTCTACCAACAGTTCACCACAAAGACAGAATATAAACAGAATAGAAGAACTCTAGAAACTTGATTCTTCTTCATGCCTTCTCTTCATTCCCATCTTTCCCTTCGCTCATAAGGCAATCTCGCTGCCTTTCGCATCAGCTCGCTGGTAAATAATATAGATCATGGAGAAAACGAATATTGAATGAAATACAAATGAATAAAAGCCTTCATATTTTAGAAAGATGAAAAAAACACAGACCTTAACCACATTATGATTTCATTAATGTCCCTACTTCTGCAACGTAGCTTTTTCTCACAGCACTTATAGAGATGTAAATTCATAACTCATCATTCCTTAACACTTCACCTTCGCTCCTGAAGCAATTTGAGTTTTAAAACAACAATGAGTCTATACATATTTAGGGCATTTTGAATTTCAAAATCTAAATTTTGAAAGGGTTGGACAAAACCAAATAGCTAAGACAGCTTTGAAAATGAACCATAGTCACTACATTTCGGAGATTTATGAGGGTAAGGTTTAGGAGAAGTTGCAGACAAGACCGATCCATTGACTCCATTCACTACCACTGTAGGAGCTTCTGCCCTTCAATTCTCATCTTTCCAAGCCAGCACAAAGGAGATGATGGCAGCGGCAAGCAGAATCCGAACCAATGTGTCATTGAACCGCTCAAGGATCAGACTCCAGATCGACTGGCCCTGTGCTTTTCCAACTCATTCGAACCATGGATCCGGCAGCGATTCTCAACCTCATCAGAACTTAAACCCACTTTGACCTTCACCTTATAAAAATCCTCGCATTCCTGCACATCTTTAGCCCAAGCCTTGAAGGCGTCCCTGTCCGAAGAATTGGAACTGAGGTTTTATCTTTTGCTATAGTTTTGGCTGAAAGAAGCCAATGAGAATGAACAAAAGGAGCTAGACAGGAAGAGATTTGGCAGGGACTCAGAGATTGGCGAGGACCTTGATAGAAACACCATAAAAGCTGGGGAGCAAATCAGTAATGAAGATAAAGAATCTTCTGCAAAAAAAACGAAGCTGAAATGAAGCTGGAATAAAGGCCAACTCCAGATCCAGATCTTCGAGCAAGAACAAATTTTTTCACGAGCACAGGTGGAAGGTCAACTCCAAGCAGAAGTCAGCAAAATGAAAGGCATCAGCATGGGTGAATGGGTGAAGATCAAAGTCTTGCAATCGGGAAAGAGTAGGTGAAGATCAAAAGTTTGTCGTCGGAAAGAGGGAGAGAAGACCAACTCCAATCAGAAATCAAAAAATTCAAAATTGAAAAAGCAGACGGAGACGGACAAAGTGGGTGAAATCTGAAAACTGAAAAAGCAGATGATAAGTGACACTGGCACAACATCCAAGGCTCTGAACGAAGTTACTGACTTACTGTTCCATGTCTGATTGGGATGGAACGAAGCCAACTGATATGAAAACGGCTTGGCAAGTAAGTAAAGCCGGCATTGTTGTTAGGGACAGTAAAACATGAGACAGATTGGGAAAAGAAAAAAGCAACGGCTTATTCTCCTATTCCTAGTAAGTATATATTAATGATTAGATATTGATGCTTGGAATCCATGTGATAATTGACGAATCCAATGTTCTAACTTTTAGCCATTGAATCTAGGCAAAAAAAGATTTACAATGAGTCATGTTTTACTATAAATGTAAATTGTCGTTTGAGTTTTTTCCACAACAATATTAAGTGTGTGTTTGGTTAGGCTTATATTTGAATAATAAGTCCTTATTATGGAAGCTGAGATAAAACTCCTCTCACATAATTACCTCATATATCATGAATCACGATTTATAAACACTTATTGTTTAAAAATAAACTATTCCAAACAATCACTAAATTTTTAAAATTATATATTTGGTTAGACTAATAAATGTGTTCCAGAATTTCACTTAACCCAACATAACATAACGTGACTTTATTTCACTTCACAGCTAAAAGATTATGAAATTACACTATTTACCTAAGGACTATAGTGAAAATTTGTTTCAATATTAAATGAATAAAATATCCTTCATTGATTCTTTTTACAAATAGATAAGAGATAATTTACAACTTTCAATTTAAACTATAACCGTCTATACAAAAATTTAGGAGTTTTTAAGGGTGAATTTACAATTATACATGAGCATTTAAATTTCAAACAACTAATAACATTAAACTTTATAAAGTGTACATATGAAAATTTACAATTCCTAATTTTCTATTATTAACACAAAAATATAGAAGTATTCATAGATGAATTCACAAATCACAAATACACGTCAATATTTTAACAACTAATAATAGACAAATATTAAATATTCATATTAAGAAAAAGCATATAATTTTTTACCATTAAAACGTAATTTTACTTTACTATTAAAAACCGTAGTGTGATTTTATGGGAACATATTTTATGTGATGAGTAAAATTGTGCTCATCACCCACATTCATCCTTAGATTGATTTTGAATGGTTTAGATTTAATTTAATTTTTATATTTTAAATAAATTTTTATTTCATTATATACAGAATTAAAAATAAAGATAACTTTATAATTATCATTCCTCATAAAAATAAAAAATTATTTAAAAATCACAAAATAAAAATTTAAAATTTAAACTATTCATATTAAAATTTAATCGGTTAAAATTCCATCACACTAATGAGATTGGTGGGCACGTTTTATGAGGTTGGTGGGCACGTTTTATGAGGTTGGTGGGCACGTTTGAAATCCCAGGAATGCAAACACAATTTCATGGGGTTGGTGGGCACGTTTTAACTGCCACTTTGTTTTTATACCATCAAGAAGATAAGAACCTCATCTTTCTCCTACCACCATGAAAAGTCTAGACATGTCTACTTCTGAATCTGAAGCTCACGTGGCTCTCCTCCCAAGCGGCGGCATGGGCCACCTCACGCCGTTTCTCAGACTCGCCGCTCTTCTTGCCCACAACAACCTCCGAGTCACTCTCATCACAACTCGGTACACGGTCTCGCTTGCCGAGTCACACCTCCTCGCTCGCTTCCGATCGTCGCTTCCTCAAGTCAACCTCGTTGACCTCCACCCCCTGCCTCTCGATCCCGCCACCGTCAATTCCTCTGACCCGTTTTGGATCCGATTCGAGGCCATTCGCCGTTCCTCTCACCTTCTCTCTCCTCTCATTCTCTCCCTGGAGCCCCCTCTCTCCGCTTTCGTCCTCGACATGACGTTGATTTCCCCGGTCATTCCTATCACGTGTGCTCTTTCTCTTCCTTCCTTCATTTTCTTCACTTCTTCAGTTAAAATGCTCTCCTTCTTCTCATATCTCCCTACTTCTTCGTTCTTGGCTGATGATGATGATGTTTGCATTCCTGGGATTTCCCCAATCCCCAGATCTTCAATCCCTCCTCCGCTTCTTGTGCCCGACAGTCTCTTCGCCAAAATATTCTTCCAGGACAGCGCCAACCTCAAGAAACTAGATGGTGTTCTGATTAACTCCTTCAAAGAGCTTGAACCAGAGACCATTGACGCCATTAATGGCGGAGAAACACTCAGAAAATTACTTCCCCCTGTTTTCGACATTGGTCCATTCATCCCCTGCGAGTTTGAGAAAGTGGATAATGAAAACTCAGTGGATTCTCCATTGAAGTGGCTCGACGAACAGCCTGAAGGCTCGGTGGTGTACGTAAGCTTCGGTAGCAGAACGGCCATGAAAAGGGATCAGATCCGAGAAATTGGTGACGGATTGATAAGAAGTGGGTGCAGATTTCTGTGGGTGGTGAAGGATAAACCAGTGGACAGGGAAGAACAAGAGGAATTAGAGGAAGTAGTGGGCGACGAGCTTATGGTGAAGCTGAAGAAGAAGGGTGTGGTTGTTAAGACATGGGTGGACCAGAGAGGGATTCTGGGCCATCGATCTGTGGGAGGATTTGTGAGCCACTGTGGCTGGAACTCTGTGATCGAAGCAGCTTGGTATGGAGTGAGAATTCTGGCATGGCCTCTGAACGGAGATCAGAGGATAAACGCAGACGTAGTGGAGAAGAGTGGGTTGGGATTGTGGGAGAAGAAGTGGGTTTGGGGACAACAAGTGAAAGGAGAGGAAATTGGGGAGAGAATCAAAGATATGATGAACGATGAGTCTCTGAAGAAATCTGCAAAAAAGCTCGGAGATGCAGCGAGGGAGGCCGTCGGTGATGGAGGGACAAGCTACGTTGCGTTTCAGAGATTGACCGGAGAATGGAGGAAGATGAAGAAGAATGCTTCTGTAACTGCCGTCTGAGGGCTGAAGGGTCAGAGATGCTTTTTTTTTTTTTTTTTTCGATTCAATTGTTTTTCACTCTTTCTTCCTCCCTCCCTCGTCCCTCTCCTTCATCAACATCGCTTGGCCGTGGCTTCTTTGATTATTCCTTCAAATAAAGCATCACTTACGAAGAAGCCTCAGTATTTCAAAAACTGTAAAACAAGGATTTCAATCTTTCAAGAATGACATGAATAATGATGGAGTCAACTCTTAAAGGGTATGTTTATGTTTCAGAGACTCTCAAGAAATATCTTAACGTTTTCTGGGTAAAGTTGAAGCAATTAAATACAACATTGCCCAAAAATTGGATTTTAAATCGTTAATAATTCAGCAAATTCTTTGTTGCAACTTGCAAAGCAGGGTCATTTTTTTTTGGGTGACGTGGATTAAACTCAAGTCCAATAGTATTGGGGTGACGGTATAACTAATATGAAAGTATAAATGGATATATGTGATATTTTCTAATTATTATGAGTTGATTATTTAATCAATACAATATGTTTCTGCAAGTTATATTGATTTACCGATATATATGTTTTTTTTAGGAAAAGATATGTTACTAGAGGAATGAGTATGTAGAGCATTCTAAATAAGTGTAAGGGGTTCAATTGTGAATCACTTGAATAGAACTATTCTGATATACCAATTTCATATTCATCTACTATAATTATATCTCTTTTTCTTCTTATCTATTGTATATGTGCTATGTGTCGTGTCATAATCACTTCTGTAACTATGATTCAATTTGCCTCAGTATTAGAGATTAATGATTGTATTCCAGTTACACCCAATATTCTTACAAAAAGACATTTCAATGCCTATATGGGTGCACGCTAGACATTTTATCCAATTTAAAGGTCCCTAATTGTGTCATATAATATGATCTATAATTTGTTAAATTTAGTTACTCAAGTTAAAATTATAATATTAATTCAACTGACTCTTAATAGAATTTTCCCACAATTAAATGACTAAAAATAGTGCAGTTTGCACTCATCTTACATCAAATAACTTTACTGGAAGGATGCTCCATGAAGAGCCTATGACCTTCTAGCCTCCTGTATATGATGCACAAGTATGTTAAGGCGTTTTGATAAGCTCTTATTACAACAAGTTCTAGTTTTGATCATCTGATAATAAAGAATAATATTACTATCCTTGGTCTTAAACATAGAACTTAATTTATTGTATAAATTGTATTACCTCTAGTTATAAGTATAAAAAAAAGTTGACTTTTGTTGAAGAGATTAAGGAAGTTAAATAAGTTATTTAATTATATCATATATGTATCCTTAGATTATATATTAAGTTATTAATTAAACCAATTAATTTGAAGAAAAAATAAAAATACTCTAAAGTAATTTAATTACTTTATTTAATTTCTTAAAAAAAATCAATTTTATTTTATAATTAAGACAAAAAAAAATACTACAAATTAAATACTATATTTAAAACAGAAGGGGTAATATGTAGGTACCTAGCTAGTTGTCTTTAGGAGGAAAATGATGAAGGCAGCTCACTTATGGCAAAGCAAGGAGGGACCTTCTTCTCTGCCAAGAGACCCACATGAAGATCTAAAAAGCTTATGGCGCCCATAATGACTGGTTCCATATGTAATAGTATTTTCATTGTCTGAATGATATATCAGCTAAAAAACACCTGCATATATACTTTTTCTCTCATCTTAATATTAGATATATTTAGAAAGTTTATCTTAGTCCTAAATATAATACTTATATTTTATATTTGTCAATGTTTTATTAATTTATCATTATTGATGCACCTCAACCATAATCAATGAGGAGAAACAATGAGGGAATTAAGGAAGAACTAGAGTGTTTTAAAAAATACATATTAATTAACGAACTTAACCAACCCCAGATTTTTGATTAACAACTCCCCTTTCGTATTTCACAACTTCCTCATTTAAGTTTCAAGGCTAATAACAACACCTCTTTTTTTTATTAACAACACGCGCTCTTAATTAATAACTCCGAATTCTTGATTAACAACTCCAGTTTCATCTTTTTACTTTCACAATAACAACAACTGTCTTGTTATTAACAACATCATATTCTACATTAACAACTCCCATTTCTTGTTTCACAACTTCGTAATTTAAGTTTCAGGGCCAATAGTATCACCTCTTTCTTTATTAATAACACTATATTTCTGAGATTCGAATATATGGAAGAATAAAGCGGAGTTATTAATCAAGAATTTGGAGTTGTTAATAACAAGACCATTGTTGTTATTGTGAAAAAAAAGAAGATGAAACTAAAGTTGTTAATCAAGAATACGGAGTTATTAAACAAAAATATGGAATTGTTAATTAAGAACAGCGTGTTGTTATTTATGAAATGGCGAGAATGAGGGCTGAAGGGCAAAATCGTCTTTTGGCGCCGCCCGCACTGTTCATCCGTACTGACATTGGACTGATTCGGATTTTTCAATTTTAATGCACTGAATAGGGATTTCCCTATTTCCAATGTATTTTAGAGGGATTTTTCCTAACTCAAATAACCAATACCAATGCAAACAAATAAAATCTAGTTAAATTATTCTTCTAGTCCATTTCATTTCTATTTTTAATCCAGTCTCCATATGTACTATAAATACTAATTTAGTATCTCTTAATTTTTATTAAAATATCATTGAATATTATAAATTCATATAAATAACTATATATTATTAAAGTATATTTATAATCATAAAACTCAAGTCAAATTCTCCCTCTCCTGTAGGGGCCAGCTGATGAACAATTTGTCCTCTACAAATTAACAACAGATCAACCAGTATACAGCGTAATTCTCTTCCAAATGATCTTGTAGTCTAGGACATGAAAGGAGGTTGTGGGTGCGATTTACTTGTAACATCAGGCCGGTAGTATTTGCTCCTCTAAATACTCCGTGGTCCTAATTATAAGACAAAGTTGACTTTTTTAGAGAAATTAAGGAAGCCAATTAAATTACTTTAGAGTGTTTATATTTTTAGTATCCTTAGATTATATATTAGTTTATTAGTCAAATTAAATAGTTTGGAGAAAAAAATAAAAATAAAAATACTATAAAGTAATTTAATTGACTTCCTTAATTTCTCTAAAAAAATCAATTTTATCTTATAATTAGGACCGGAGAGAATAATTAAATAAAAAACTGTAATCTTTATGGAATTTTCTGCCAACAAAATTGGGGAGTTATCATGGGGTGCTGGTCAATTCCACTTCAACATTACCTATCAATTCAATTACGCTGGTTTGACCCCTAACCTGTATGTGAATTGTGAAGCATCCGTGATATCACAGATAAATATATATAAACCAATAACCCTTCAAAGCATACTAACTTTTATTCCTCCTCCATTAAAGATTCCAAACTTCCATATCCACAATCCTTGGATTCCAACAAAAAAAACAAGTGCAAGAGAGATTAATGGCTCACAATGGAAATGGGGATACAATAGAAACTGGGTTTGATGATGTTGGTGAAGATGAACAAGTGCAAAACCAGAAACAAAACCAGAAGGACATGAAGTTTAAAGAAGAAGAGGTTTCATTGGAGAGCGTGTTTAGGAGCCAGGTGGTGCTGCCATGGACGAAGCAGCTAACATTAAGAGCCCTAGCTGTTAGTTTATGTCTGAGCATACTGTTCAGTTTCATAGTGATGAAGCTGAATCTCACCACTGGGATTATTCCTTCCCTCAACGTCTCTGCTGGTCTTCTGGGTTTCTTCTTCGTCAAGACATGGACTAAGTTGTTGGACAAGTCTGGCATGTTGAGACAGCCATTTACCAGACAGGAAAACACAGTCATACAGACCTGTGTTGTTGCTTCCTCTGGCATTGCCTTCAGTGGTATACTTTCTTTCATTCTATCTATCTTATCAATACTTCATCTTGTTAATCTTTGGAAGAGAATAAGTTAATGGGTTTAATTGCATCTTAGTAGTACTTAGTATCCTAGACTAATTTATGGTTCATCTAGCACCTTAAAATATTTTTCCAGTGGCACTCAGTATTTTCAGTATCTTTCTAGTCATTTTTTGTGTATTTAGCATGCTAAAATATTTTTCCAATAGCACTCAGTATCTTAAGTTTAAGGTGCTCCTTTTTGTTGAGAAAAATGTTTTAAGGGCAAAATTGCACAAAAAATACTATAGGATACTATGTGTTACTGAAAAAAGTATTTTAGAGTACTGAATGAATTAGAAATTAGTTTAGGATATTGAGTGGTACCAGGAAAATATTTCAAAATGTTGGATACGTTTTAATCCTATAAGTTAATTTGCTGTAGTCTTCAATGAACGGGAGGCTTTGGAAGCTACCTCTTCGGAATGAGTGAACTTGTAGCCAATCAAACTTTGGACAAGAGTGACTTCAAAAACCCATCCTTATGATGGATTATAGGATTTCTCTGTTGTCAGCTTCATTGGCCTTTTCTCAGTCCTACCCCTGAGGAAGGTATGATTCATCCTTTGACATCTGAATTCATTATGCAGAATGATTCTTACATGTACTGATGCTTATATGACAATATTGATTTGTTATATTTGTGTCACTGGTTGCAGATTATGATTATTAACTTCAAGTTGACATATCCAAGTGGTACTGCAACTGCTCATCTTATAAACAGCTTCCACACTCCTGAAGGAGCTAGGCTAGCAAAGCAAGGCATTGTAATGAACTATTAATGGTTTAGATTTAGACATAAAAATTATCAACTGATATATATATATATATATATATTCATATTCTACGCTCAGGAAGCAGGTAAAAGTGTTGGGGAAATTCATCACTCTTAGTTTCCTATGGGGTTTTTTTCAATGGTTCTATACTGCTGCTGCTGATTGTGGATTTGAAGCCTTCCCTTCTCTAGGCCTCAACACATATCAGTACAGGTATGTTGTTACATATCTATCTTCAAATGTTTATCACTCTCTATAAATAACCATTCACTATTTTCTTTTTCAGGTTTTATTTTGATTTCTCTACAGTCTATGTTGGAGTGGGAATGATTTGCCCATATATCCTAAATGTGTCAGTGCTCCTTGGAGGAATTCTTTCCTGGGGAATAATGTGGCCTCTCATAGAAAAGAAAGAAGGCCAGTGGTACCCTCCCAACCTTGATGACACTGACATGAATGGTATTCAAGGTTACAAGGTTTGTTTTTTCTGATCAAGCAAAACGGGTAGAAGAAAACCAAATAGAACACTCAATGAGATTATTGAATAGAACCTCTTGGTTAACAATTTATCTAAAGATTTTGTTGTTGATAGAACTCAATGACGTCATGTGATCCATGTATCTAACCTCACCTAGTGGGATAAGGCTTGTTGTTATTGTTGTTTACATGCTTTCATAGGCTTGAATTTGCTTGCCTTTCTCCTTAATTTCAGGTATTCATAGCCACAGCATTGATCCTAGGAGATGGTTTATATAACTTATTCAAGGTTCTAGGTCATACTTTCATTGGTATATACAAACAAATCAGAGACAGACCAAGAGAGAATGTTCTTCCTGTTGCAGACCAGAACTCATCCTCATCACTTGCACAACTTTCCTACGATGATCAACGCCGAATCCAATTCTTTCTCAAAGATCAAATGCCCGCATATTTTGCAGTAGGAGGCTATGTGGCAATTGCTGCCATCTCCATAATCACAATCCAACACATCTTTCCCCAACTGAAATGGTACCACATACTGGTGATCTACCTGTTTGCTCCTTTATTAGCATTCTGCGATGCATATGGATGTGGACTAACAGACTGGTCTCTAGCATCCGCTTATGGAAAGCTTGCCATTTTCTCCATCAGAGCTTGGGCTGGTGCTTCACACGGTGGTGTTCTTGCTGGCCTAGCAGCTTGTGGAGTGATGATGAACATAGTTTCAACAGCCTCAGACTTGATGCAGGATTTCAAAACAGGCTATCTCACACTGTCAACACCAAGATCCATGTTCCTAAGCCAAATTATAGGCACAACAATGGGTTGTGTGATCTCACCTTGTGTCTTCTGGGTTTTCTACAAGGCTTTTAAAGACCTTGGAACACCTCAAAGTGAGTATCCCGCTCCTTATGCAATAGTGTACAGAAAAATGGCCTTATTGGGTGTAGAAGGCTTCTCTTCTCTTCCAAAGCACTGTCTTTTGTTCTGCTATATTTTCTTTGGTTCTGCCATTGTTATAAACTTGATTAAGGACTTGATGGGTAAGAAGAGAGGTTGGTTCATAGCACTTCAATGGCTATGGCCATTCCTTTCTATATAGGGCCATATTTTGCCATTGACATGTGTGTTGGAAGTCTGATGCTTTTTGTGTGGGAGAAGATGAACAAGGCCAAAGCAGATGCTTTTGCTTCTGCTGTGGCTTCTGGGTTGATATGTGGTGATGGAATATGGACACTTCCTGCTTCAATACTTGCCCTTGCCGGAGTTAAGCCTCCAATTTGCATGAAGTTCTTGTCAAGAACAACAAATGCTAGGGTTGATTCTTTTTTAGGTTCTTGAGGCAAAAAAAGTCTCAAGTTGTAACTACTTAGTGTACATAGCTATCATATTAACATGTGGTTTTTAAAGTTTCTTGCTTGCCATTCACCTGTATGATGAGCTAAAGTTAATTGATTGGCCAAAATATTCATCTTCAACTCTGCCACCAAACTCTCATCCAAAGAGGCTTGTTTCTATAAAGAAGAATCATAGCCGCATCAAGCATTTGTGGAAGGGTGTTAAGGTTTGAAATTTCCGTTTCTGCAACTCAACTTTGCTACATATAATTACAATGAAAATTGAAAAAGATGTTCTTAAAAGTAATATCTCCCATATGAAAATCAATCTATTTGGGTATGTTTTGCTTTTTTAATCCAGTTCATCACATTTTAATACTGATGATGTTTCAGATATTTCGAGATATGAAGTTTTTATCCTTTAGCCGCTGCAAATCTCTCTCAGAAATTCCAAACTTCTCATTGACTGGGAGTTTTGTCGATGTGATCTCCGACAAAACTTGGGATTGCCAGCTTCCACGACCCAACCCCCCAAAACGACAACCCATGTAATTCTAATCCATTATATCCTCACACAAAACGACAACCACCTCCCCGCTTGTCCAGATTCTCATCCTTCCTCTTTGTAGTCCCATCCATTACCTCTCTTGTTTTAGCTTCCACACGACTTTTTCTTCTCTCTCTTTTTCAGTTCTCACTTAATTATGAACAAATGTTATCATTAATCTCATTTGCATCACATAATCTTATATCTAACCTATCTCATTAGCAAATATATTTAGCTTAACTCTTCAACATTCATTTTATTTGTTTATTGCTCGTATCTTCAGCACATTCCAACTTAATGCTCACAAAACATGTTCATAATTTATTTTTATAATATAGATTTAAAATATTAAACTTGAACTTAATATAACCAAATATATTTTGGCTTAAACTCTCGTGATCAACTTGCCAACTAGCGTCAAGACTTGGTTTTGTTTTAATTATTTTATTAATAAAATATTAAAATCTCTAAAAATTTATCAACAAGATACCATTGACTCACTACTCTGCCATGCATAGTTATCTCGTTGAGTTGTTGTGATCACATGAATAAGCATCGTGCCGAGAATAAAAAGCAAAAAACAAAGCAATCATATTTAAAAAATAATTTTATCACTAAGAATATTTAATCATATGTTTAAATATATATCCCCTGCTGCTTTCATAAGAGCATTATACCAACCGGGTCTTCTACAACAACGGCTGATTTATTTGACTCTTAAATATTATTGAAGTGACATTGTTATTTTTCTATTTGTGTATTCTCTACCAGATTCTGTTTGTGATATTATAGTTGAAATTCGGATCACTCAACGGAACCTGAGATGCACCCCAAAATTCATAAATTAAATTCTGAATGAACGAACTATGAAGCATGAAGGAACAAAGTCATGCTCTGAACAAAAATTTTTCACTAGAAACAAATGCATAGTCAAACATAGTTCTTGAACAATATTTCCTCAACACCATTTAGGACATTCAACCATCCAACAACTTTAATTGGAAATAAACAAGAATTTGCTAGCCCTCAAAGAGATTTCAACATTTATACAACAAGTATAGCATAAATTGTGACCAGTGTATCAACCTTATTTTATCATTTTAAAAGGCCTCCACCAATCATTTCGTGAACAAGTTCTTCAACCTTCGCATTCTCGCATTTTGCTAAAAGAGCATGAAGAAGTGTTTTGTATGATACCAGATCAGGGGGACAGCCATTTGCTCTCATTTTTGGAAGTAAGGTCATAGCTTCATCAAACAAGCCTTTTCTACAAAGCCCACTGATCATAATGTTATATGTGTAGACATCTAGACAACAGCCACTGACCAAAAGGTACTGAAAAATATCTCGAGCATCATTTAGTCTACCACTTTTGCACAAGCCATCGATAAGTATATTGTATGTGCACACATCAGGTGGAATTCTCTGGGCAACCATTTGCCTAAATAATGCAATCCCCTGATCAAGATTTTGACTTTTGCAAAATGAATCTAACAAAATATTATAGGTGACTCTATTAGGGGTCTGACCACTTTCTTGCATCTCATAAACAAGATCTCGCACATCTGACATTCTCCCCAATTTGCACAAGCCATCAATAAGAGAATTATAAGTTATCACATCAGGAACCAAGCTTTTATGACACATTTCTCTAAGGAGATCCAAAGCCACATCGACCATTTTAATCTTACAAAATCCGTTGATCAATATACTATAACTAACTACATTAGCTACTAAACCACTTTGAACCATCTTATTGAATACTTCCTTTGACTCACTCACATTATTCATCCTACAGTATCCTTCCATTAAAGAACTGTAAGTTACCACATCAGGTCTCTCACCCCATTTCATCATCCTAGCAAACACTGTTTGGGCTTCTATAATCTTCCCTTCTTTACAAAACGCATCAATGAAAATATTAAAGGTATAAACATCTGGTTTGATGCTTTTCAATGCCATTTCATGGAGCAAGTTGATAGCCTCTTTCCACTGTCCCATGATGCAACAGCCATGGATTAGGGAAGTATACGTAATAATACATGGTACAATTCCTTGATCAATCATTGTTAAATACAGTTCATGCGCGTCAATAACATGTCCACATTTGCAAAGACTATCTATGATAGTATTGTACATGACTACATCTGACTTAATTCCTTTCCTCCCCATCATATGGAACAATTTAATGGCAGAACTTATTTTCCCTACTTTACACAGTCCATTTATTAAAGTTCCATAACTATATCCATCCAATTGAAATCGTTTAGCTATTAAATCATCGTAAAAGTCTAGTGCTTCCCCAACCCTGTTACAAACACAGAGCCCTTTCAATATTGTATTCAAAGTTATCGTGTCAGGTTGAAGACCCATCTTGAGAATCCTCCCCAATGTTGAGAAAGCAGAATTCGTCTGACCAATATTGCAGTAACAGTTTATCAAGATGTTCAGTGTAATTAAAGAAGGTGTAAATCCCTTTAAGTCCCCTTGTGCAAACAATGAGATCGCAATTCGATTGTGTTTAGCCTTGGCAAGGGATCCTAGAATCTTATTAATTTGGATGATGGAAGGTGGGGGAAGCATATGGAGTAAGCTATTGAATGAGGCGACGGCGTCGTCGATGTTGAATGCATTTAAGGTTTGGGAATGAGCAAAGAACTTAGGATTGAGGGAATAACAGAAAGAGGGACGCAAGAGAGACGAAGAAGGTGAAAGAAAGTGAGCAATTATGGGAAAAGCATACCTTGAAACAGGACGAAAACAGCGGAGATGATGCATGGCTAAGCAGATGAGGCACAAGCACGGCGAACTCCGCAGCTTCGAATCGATAAGTCGATGCAGAGAGAGAAGAAGGAATCAAGGGTTTATTTTGGCAATTGAACGAAGCTCGTTAATGGTACCATCCAAACGGACCGTTTCTGGCGTATCTTATTGTTGTCCGTTTGATCCCATCTTTAGACTTTATACATTCTTTCATTTCCATGAGACAATAGGATCCGAGAAAATCAAATAGTGACAATTTTAAAAATTATCATATTCCGTTGAGGGTAATTCTCCTCAGATATTTTTTTTTGTTTTTTATGTTATGTGTTTAGTGTAGTTTTTAGGAAAACTATCACATTAATCTGTGTTAAGGTGTGATTTTGTCTCGAAAGTAATCACTAAAGAGCACTGGGTATCCTAAAATTATTCAAGACGTAATTTTGTATCAAATGTATTAAAAAATAAGCAAATTCACTATAACCGTTAAAAAAACAAACATGAAATATTAAAAAGTAAATGTTGACCTTTAATATTTTTAACGTCAAAGGACAAAATTATTATATTTTGGTTACTTAATTGCTTTTCGAAAAACTTTCAAATACCCATCACTTTTGAGTAGTTATTTTTGGCAAAAAATTGCACCTTAGCCCTACTAATTTTTTCCTCTTATCATCTACCTTGCTATATATTACTCAATTTTCTAAATAATTACTGTGTCAATATTTTGTTGTGTTAATTTGCTTGTACTTTGGTGTGCGATGATCATGAAGTCATATGTGATGTGGAATTTGCGCTAGCCATTTTTATATACTCTTTCCATCCTTTAATATAAGGTCCACCTTTAGTTCATTTTTTTTTATTAAAATGGGTCTTATAATAAGGATTAGAGGGAGAAATATATTTGACATTTTATAGAAAAAAAAATCTCTCTATGTATAATATAGGGAACATGACATAAAAACAACTTCAAAAATACAAAAGTTATTAATAGTAGAAGAAATATAACAAAAAGCTATGCAAAAATTATGAATGACCTGAAAGAGTAGTTCTGTTATTTGGTAAACAAAAATTCTTAATAACTAATGATATGTAGTAAATAACTATATAAAAATTGTGAATGACATAAAAGAGTGACTTTGTACATAGGAAATAAAAATTCTTAATAACTAATGAAACGTAATAAATAAGTACGCAAAATTTATAAATGACTTGAAAGAGTGTCTTTATTACTTGGTAAACAAAAGTTATTAATAGTTAATAAAATGTAGCCAATGACTATACATAGTTGCTTGCATCTATTGCATGAAGGAGTGGAGAATGATAGACTTCAACACAAGATCTTACAAGATGGTGTGCCCGAAAGCTTGTTATGTCTAAAGAGGATGCGGATGGCTCCTTAACATCTCAAAAGCAAGCAACATGTTATGAGATTGTCCGAGATAGTGTTGGAGAGATCAATGAGGTCTAGTTATTAATATTCTATAACTAGGATCTTGAGATTTTTTATTCTCACAAGGAAGCATTACGATGTGCAGATTATTTAGCCAAAATAATCTAAGAAATGAACAATGAGTTAACCATAATTTAGGTTCCTAGCTTTTTGTTCTAATCAAATATTAACTGATATACTTAGTTGTGAGGTCGTAGTACTCATGTAATTTCATCAAGACTAGTTCTTGCCAATTGTGGTCAAAAAAAGAAAGAAAAAACAGAGTTGTGATTAACCTGCAAAAGTAGCCTTGTTACTTGCTAAACAAAAGTTATTAACAGTAAATCATATGCAATACAAAATTAGTGAGTGAGCTGCAATCAAAACTAAGGAATTAGCTTGTATAATTTTTTGCATTATGCTAAATGATAATCATTTGCTTAGAAGTTACCGATTATTTTTAGCATACAAGTGCTGGTAGGATCAAACCTCACGTTCACCACTTTGCGGGGGAAAACTTCAAAACTCAAATTGCTTCAACTATTATGTGTTTGCTTCATAATCCTTTTTGTTTTCCTAGTCTCACAGAGAAAGTGTTTTTTATTGTCTTCAGATTTTTCACCAATAAATCAAATATTTTACTCTAAACTAATCTTTCATAAAAGTTAATTTAGTATTTGGTATTATTTGAAATTTTAACCCCCATAGTTAAAACGTGAGGCAGTATATTTTAGTTCTCTTATTTTTTTATAATATCATTTTGCCTTTTATAAAGAAAAGAGAACACAATATTTTTATTAAAAATAGTTTCGCATGTTTATTATAAATATATATTTTTAAAAAAATTTTAAAAAATGTCAAATTTTCAGGGGAAAAAATCTATTCCAAGAAGCAATTGCTCATTTTAGAAAATGAAAAGATTCATTTGCAATTGAAAAAAATTAAGGGACTACTGGAAATATAAATAGATATTTTTCATTAGAAATTAGAACAGATGCCTCCTGTCTTAATTTATGCTAAACTTCGCCCTTCAGAGTGGATGGCTTCAAGGTCAATGGTCAATGGTCAATGGTCAATGGTCAGTAGTATAGTGTAAACCAAAATGTCAAACAAAGGTGTTATCATAAGACTCGTGTAACTACGAACTAGAACAAGAACTCTATTGGTTCCATCAAAGAAAATACCACAAGTTACAGCAAACTAACATCTCAATCTTCCACACACAAGTTTTCCATGGAGACACCTTAAAAGAAAACGATCGCTATCAAATAAAAAAAATGACATTACAACGTGAAGCAACCAGCTCTTGGCTAGGCAAGCAAGTATGAATAAGGAAAATCAACAGATTGAACAGAAATTACAAACATGAAAACTACTAGCAAAAAGATTAACAAAGGGAACATAAATCTAGCTGAATGACACTTGTATTCAGTTTGACCCCCAAAAGATGGAATATCGTTGAGAATGAGATGAGTGATAAGTCAAATTTCAACTAGTTTTACTGAGTGGTGTGTGGATTATAACAGTGCAAATTTCAGGCTGAAACATGCAAGTGCAGAAATATCAAAATGTGAAGAACTGAAAGAGGGGGTTGAAGGTAAACAGGAAAATGGAATATGGAAACAGCTGGGAGATTTGGAAGAAACGAGAGAGAGAGAGAGAGAGAGAGAGAGAGAGAGAGAGAGAGAGAGAGAGAGAGAGAGAGAGAGAGAGAGAGAGAGACCAATTGAGTGTATAGTGTAGAGAAACAATTTCACCGAGGTACAATGATTGTTAGGTTATTAAAATTATATCTGATCTAACCTCAGAATCTAGTAGCCTAAATCAAATCACCAACATTTGGTAAAAAAATCTCTATGGGGGATTGATTACCTTACTGTAAAAAACATGTTATCCCTCCCAACATAATTGACTCCTCATATCTCCTTTCCCCTTTCTCTAATTGCTAAATCTTAAACAAACTGGCCCTTAACTCCTTACACAATCTCGAATGGAGTATTGGTAGGGAAATCAGATCCTATTTTCTTTGTAGCCACCTGGACTTTTAATGTGGTCCATAAAATAATGCAAGGAATTATCAACTCAATTTATGAAATCAAAGAAAACTATATTTTAGCTGCAACTCTAATTTAAGAGCGGAAACAAGATACCAGAAAGGTTATGAGTCAGAAACAGAATAAAGAAGGACAAAGTCATGTTGGAATACATGTTATTCACTTGCAAGCAGATAGTCAAAATAAATATGTCAAACATATTGCTGGAACAAAATTTCTTTAACAGCATTTACTTCACTATATAATCAAGCAATTTTAGTGGTATATGTGAAAAAATTTAGATGATAATCAAGCAAATTTCTCCATCCTTATTTTATCATTTTAGAAGACCACCACCAATCATTTCACCTAGAAGCTTCTCAGCCTTATCATTCTCTCTTTTCTCCAAAAGAGCTTCAATAAGTATCTTATATGTTACAGAATTAGGGAGACAGCCACTTGCCTGCATTCTTCGGAGCAAGGACATAGCTTCATCAAACAAGCCTTTTCTACAAAGCCCGTTGATCATGATGGTATATGTGTAGACAGTTAGATGATAGCCACTAGTCAAAAGGTATTGAAAAATCTCTCTAGCATCATTTAGTCTACCACCTTTGCACAAGCCATCGATAAGTATATTGTATGTGTACACATCAGGTTGAATTCTCTGGGCAACCATTTGCCTAAATAATGCAATCCCCTGATCAAGATTGTGACTTTTGCAAAATGAATCTAACAAAATAGTATAGGTGACTGTATCAGGGGTCTGACCACTTTCTTGCATTTCATAAACAAGATCTCGCACATCTGACATTCTCCCTGATTTGCACAAGCCATCAATAAGAGAATTATAAGTTATCACATTAGGAACCAAGCTTTTGTGACACATTTCTCTAAGGAGATCTAAAGCCGCATCGACCATTTTAATCTTACAAAACCCGTTGATCAGTATACTATAACTAATTACATTAGCTATTAAACCACATCGAACCATCTTATTGAATACTTCCTTTGACTCACTCACATTATTCATCCTACAGTATCCTTCCATTAAAGAACTATAAGTTACCACATCAGGTCTCTCACCCCATTTCATCATCCTAGCAAACACTGATTGGGCTTCTATAATCTTCCCCTCTTTACAAAACGCATCAATGAATATATTAAAGGTATAAACATCTGGTTTGATGCTTTTCAATGCCATTTCATGGAGCAAGTTGATAGCCTCTTTCCACTGTCCCATGATGCAATAGCCATGGATTAGGGAATTATAAGTAATAATACTTGGCAGAATTCCTTGATCAATCATTGTTAGAAACAGTTCATGCGCCTCAATGACATGTCCACATTTGCAAAGACTATCTATGATAGTACTGTACATGACTACATCCGACTTAATTCCTTTCCTCCCCATCATATGGACCAATTTAATGGCAGACCTTATTTTCCCTACTTTACACAGTCCATTTATTAAAGTTCCATAACTATATCCATCCAATTGAAATCCTTTAGCTATTAAATCATCGTAAAAGTCTAGTGCTTCCCCAACCCTGTTACTAACACAGAGCCCTTTCAATATTGTACTCAAAGTTATCGTGTCAGGTTGAAGACCCATCTTGAGAATCCTCCCCAATGTTGAGAAAGCAGAATTCGTCTGACCAATATTGCAGTAACAGTTTATCAACATGTTCAATGTAACTAAATCAGGTGAAACCCCCTTGAACTCGGCTTGTGCAAATAATGAGATCGCAATTCGATATTGTTTAGCCTTAGCAATTGATCCTAACTGCTTTGTAATTTGGAAGATGGAAGGCGGGGGAAGCATATGGAGTAAGCGATTGAATGAGGCGACGGCGTCGTCGATGTTGAATGCATTTAAGGTTTGGGAATGAGCAAAGAACTTGGAATTGAGGGAATAACAGAAAGAGGGAAGCAAGAGAGACAAAGACGGTGAAAGAAAGGGAGCAATTTTGGGGAATGCGTACCTTGAAACTGGAGGAAAATGGGGGAGAAAATGCATGGCTCAGCAGATGAGGCACGAGCACGGCGAACTCCGACAGCTTCGAATCGAAGTCAATGCAGAGAAGAAGGATTCGAGGGGTTTTCTTGCCCAGTGTTTTTCCCGGGGTGTGTAAAAACATTAAAAATAATGGAAACTTGTTCTGAGGAACAGAAGAAGTACCATTAATTATCTCACATGATGAAATGATTAATTAATTAATATGTAACTCATTTATCTAATTTCATATTCCTTTTTTAATGACGTCTAACTTCATATTCTCTTCAATAATTTTTTGCTCTTATTATTTACTTTACCATATACCGCTCAATTTTCCAAATAATTAATGTGTTCATATTTTACTGTATTAATTTGCTTGTATGTCGGTGTGTGGTGATCGTGGATGTGGTATTTGCCCAACTATCTTTATATAGGTAAAAAGATAGAAAATAAATTTAAAATTACAAAATCTTAAATCAGATTTGGTAGTTAGAGTTGATAAGAGAACAACAAAACTTAATAAGCAATTCATAACTCATTTTTTTGATAAAATCCTTGATTTGGAATTTTACAATTTTAAAATTCCTTTTTTGTCTTTTTTCCTTTTATATATTCCATTTAGTCTTTAGTATAAGGCTCATCTTGTAATCAATTTTTTTATTAAAATTGGTCTTATATTAAGGATGCATAGTAAAACTTATAAATAACCTGAAAGAATGGTTTTGTTATTTAGTAAATAAAAGTCGTTAATAGCTAATAAAATATAGGAAATAAAAGTATAAAAGTTGTGACTAATATGAAAGAAGCCCTTCTTATTTTACAAAATGGCTTCAAGGTCAATGATCTTTGATCAATAGAATAGTGTGAACCAGAATGTAATTACGAACTTGAACAATAACTCTATAGGCTCCACAGAGAAAATGCCACAAGTTACATCAAAGTAACATCTCAATCTTCCAAGTTTCACCCACAAGTTTTCAATGGAGAAACCTTTGAACAAAAAGATAGCTATTAAAATGTTTTTAAAAAAATGAAATTACAATGCAAAGCAACTGACTCTTGGCTAGGCAAGTATGTCTGAACAAGGAAAATTAACAAATTGATGAGATATTACAAACATGAGAACTACTAGCAAAAAGATTAATAAGGGAACATAAATCTAGCTGAATGGCACATGTTGCTAAGAGAAAAAAGGAAGTATGTGAGAATGGAAGAATGTTCAAAGGTAAGGGATGATTTAAGGATCAGATTGGCACAGTTGAAATCTGAAGAGATGAGTAGTCTATACTTTTGGAAACTAGAGCTAGGTCAGTTTACCCATGACACATTATTAAATAATTGAAGAAATTGGGTTATAAAGTTTTAATAAAGACAGGATGTAAGATAAAAGATTAAGAAAAATTTTGATCCCAGTTTTCTAATTTTTTAAAATCCAACTCGATAAAATTTCTCTCCCCTACCCTTTCCTCCCTCCCATACTAAACACTTCAAAAAAAAACAAAAAGTTTTATCGGGGAATTTACATTGATTACTTTATTTTAAAAAGTATGTTATTCCTCCTAACATAATTGACTACTTATATCTCATGTCCCCTTTTTTTATTGTTAAGATCACCCTCTTTTTTAATCGTAAACAAATTGGCCCTTAATTCCTTACCCAATCTAGAATGCTTATTCTGTATATGATAATGGTTCTTCTTCTTCTTCTTCTTCTTACCAATGGAATTCTCGGCTTCTAGACGAACTATATGTTAGAACCAGCTATCATCCAAGAGGGGGGGTGAATTGGGTGTATAATAAAAACTTAAGAACTTTAGAAATCTTTTCGTATCTTAACGAAAGGGTAAGTATGAAGGTTTATAAATCAACAGTTAGATTAAATAATATATGCTGGAAATATAAGAGTTTAGGGAAGAGAATATGCAAACTGTGATTTATCCTGGTTCGGTCCAATCTGTGATGGCCTACGTCCAGTCCCCAGGCTCCTCCTGAGATTTTCAAATCCACTATCTTCTTGTTTAATCCGGGCACAAGAAAAGCCTTTACAATCCACAAGTTTAGCCAGGTACTTGTGAAACCTTTTACAAATCTCTTACTGAAATACTCCCCCTTACGGCAAGTCTTACGAGCAGAGTAATCCCGAAGATCTTCCTCTCCTGCTTACTCATGCAAGTCTTACGAGCAGCAACGTTCTCTCCTGCTTACACCCCTGTAAGTCTTATGAGCAGCAACGTTCTCTACTGCTTGCACCTTGTAAGTCTTACGAGCAGAATGTCTTACTGGCAATTATCTCTACTGCTTCCCCGTAAGAAAATCAACCCTCTCAAGGTCCCTCTACCTTGAGATCAACTCAGAAATATATTTGAAAGTGTTTACAGACTCTCTCACAGAGTGGATATAATACTCACTGAAGTACAATACAAATGATCACTCTCTCAATGATAAGCAATACAGGAACTGGAAAACAGAGAGTGTTTGGGTAGAAGCAGAGGAATCATGTTATTCGCATGTTGGTGTTATTGCTCTGTTTTTTTTTCTGTCTTTTTCTGCTACCCATCAAAGTTGAATGCTCTCTCATTTATAGTTGATGAAGATGATGACCGTTGTGAGCATTTGTCCGTTGGAGTCCCATTGCTTCATTTGAACGTTTGAGCATATTTGAAAAACAAGCTTCTGTCCATTGTGGAGCAAAGTGGAGCGTCTAGTTGAACAGCAGGAAGATTCATTTTGAGCTGTACATCACGTTGTGGAGCGTTTTGTGTTTCAGACAATTTTTCATGGTGGGTCATTTGCTTGTCATGGTTGGTAGCCACCATTTGGTGTGTAAAGATGAAGTTCACCGTAATTGACTTTAAATTTGAATTTGTAATCCGAACGTTTAATATCCTGTTTCACACTTGAAAAATATGTTAGTTAACATTTAGAATCAATAACAAGTGAAAACACACTGATTTAATAACATGTAACCATATTCGGATTGTTCGCTGTGAGACTTGGTGTTTTTGGTCTTCTGCAGAGTATCACTCGAGCATGAATGGCTCACTTCGAGTGATCTCCTTATTTTCCTTCATATGCTTCAGTTCACGGGTTGTGCTTGCATAAGATTTCAGAGAGACAGAATTCTCACTCGCGAGTGAAATGGGGTCTCACTCGAGCACAACTTCCTCTGCTCGAGTGATCTTGTATTTTCCACTGGGAGTGTCTTCTCGGGTTATCACTCGCACATTATGTTAACAAGAGTGAGATTTTGTACTCGCGGGTGATATGGTCCCTCACTCGAGCACAACTCCTTCTGCTCGAGTGATCTTGAATTTTGCACTGGGAGACTCTTCTCTGGACAGCACTCGCAGCTCTTCACTCGCATCTGCTCGAGTGAATTCTTGACATCACTCGAGCACAAAACGTCTTGCTCGAGTGCGCCTTCAGTTTTCACGTACATGCTTCTTCTCGGGTTATCACTTCCATGTCAAAACTTCCATGTGCTCGAGTGAGAAATGATCCAATGCTCGAGCATGAATCCTAGTGCTCGAGTGTTGCAACTTTCTTCACGTTTCAGCTGCTTCTGGACATCACTCGCACGACATTTTCAGAGAGAAAGTTTTTGCACTCGTGGGTGATGTGGGACCACTTTAGAAAAAATTTGATCATTTGATTAAAATGATGTATCATAAGAATGCTCTTGCCATATGCATTCCAATGCAACAAGAATCAGCTCCAAACTCCTTGTATTCTACAAGTTATGATCGAAAGAGTGTATATTTCGCTAGTCTGCACAAGCATCAACTTCCAGAAGGCATAGCTCCTAGAATATACGTTCAAATGATGCAAATTACCTATCCATGGAAAGCTCTTTGAGTCTACTTTCATTTGCACTGGTCTCGTCTCAATCCGATGTGTGGTTTGTGAGTTATACTCAAAATAACGAACCTGTGTCAGAAAGTGACGGTGATTTCAGTTTCATTTTCGACGAATCATATCTCCTTCATTTGATCTTCTTTCAATGTGATTCTGGTGCCAATTTTACGTGTTGAGAGTCTTCTTTCATATGCCACCGGTTTCGGGTCAATCCGACGTGTGGTTTGAGAGATATGATCAAAATACCAGACCTCGCTCAGACTGAACGTAAAACAGAGTAGAACAGAGTATACACCCCGTGCTCGAGTGAATCCATCTGTGCTCGATTGTGTTCTTCCTGTGCTCGAGCATAACACCTTGTGCTTGAGCATAACACCTCTAGAAGTGCCAAAACTCATATATAAGTCATCTTAGCTTCGTATTAACCTATTCCAACCATCATTTGATCATAGAAACCTCCGGTAACATTATAGAAACCTCCAATATCACATATAACAACTTGAATCTTGATATTCATGATAGATCTTCCAAGTTCTTCATTCTTCAATATCTTTCTTCTTGGTTTTCCTCTTGATAATAATTCTCCATAATCCGAGTAGGCATCTCCTTGACTATCTTCAATTTCTCTTCTTCTTCTTCCTCTTGTTCATTGTTATTAATTCAATCTTCTTCATTCTTTGCTTGACTAATCTACAAAAAATGTAACATTAAATATAGTAGTTAGTCAAAGAAATACATTATATAAACTTTTTGCTCTTATCACTTCATATCTATATTTGACATCATCAAAACTAATCATATCTAACATTCTCCCCCTTTTTGGTGATGACAAATCCTTTAAGAAAAATATGTCTGAATAAATTGCAACATACATATATAATGTAAAGTGCAACATACATATCATATATAATGCAACATACATATTTTTCTTACATTTTTCTAATGTAAAGTGCAACATACATATTATATATAATGCAACATACATATTTTTCTTATATTTTTCTCCCCCTATTTGACATCAGTAAAAATTTTGAAATATATAAAGAAGTAAAGCTTGTGAAGAAGTAAATAGAGTAGAAATTACTTTAATCAAAATGAATGAACCAAGAAAACAATTTACACTCCCCCTATGTGAAAGTACTTTCATTTTTAATGAGAGGGAATTAAAAAAAATTTGGAGAGGTTTTCAAGAAAACTTTTATAATCAAGATAAATCAAATATATGAAACGTATTCTTGAAATGTAAAGAGAAAAGGTTTAGAAATGCTCATGTAGATTTAGAAAATTGATGAAGCGCTCCATGAAGTCCGTTGCTTTATCCTTTGGCAATGCTAGTTCATGATGATGTACACCACACTTCTGTTATGCAACTCAATATATATTCATGTTGTTGCCAGGATTCTCCAATTGAGTTGAGCTTCTGTTTAGCATGTTCAATGCTTAGTTATATTGCATTAAATGTTGTAGCCAATATATATTCCTTGACTGAGCTTTAAAAACATCCTCAAGGTTGATAGAGTCTTCTTGTAGTATTTTGAGGAATGCTATTGCACACAACAAATTCTCCTGTCATAAATTTAAACTTTCTTTGCAAAGAGAATTGTTAGGTCAATCAAGTAATAAACTATTCCTTTCCATATGATATATTAAAATTAAGATCATGAAAAGAACAATGTAAGAATAACTCATCATCAAAACTAATCAAGACATGGTGAATATAGATGAGTATATTAAAAGGATTTTCTTTCAAATAGGAGATGAGCTTTAAACATATAAAACACATGTGAATGTGAAGCTCCCCCTTAATTGATGCATGGTTTTAAAAATTTTAGGAAAACAGTTAATAACTCTCCTGGATTTGAGAAACCATTACAAACTTTATAGAGAAAATGATTTTGAAAGATTTAGAGAGAAATGCAATGATAATGCTAATCAGGATTTTTAATAGATATAACCCAATATCACCTGAGTGGTTACTTGAGTGATTCTACTCAATCATTACTCGATTGTATACTCAAGTGATACAACTCAAGGATTTTGAATTAAGCAAGAATACAATACCTCACTCGAGTAATATCGTAATCACTCGAGTCATAATCCTCTGTAGTCCATTGGTGCATCATGTCCTAGTCAATATTGGATGATGTGACTAGTACTGAGGGATTCTGAAGTGTAATCTTCTGTGAGCACTTTAGGATACCAAGATGAGCTCAGAATAAGGCCTTGGGATTCTATTTGATCAAGTCACAGAGTTGTCTAATCTTGCCATTCATAGAAGTGATGAACTCAGTATGTTTGTAGCAAGCTCTGTGTGATTGTTGAAGCTCCTCTCTCAGAAAGCCTTAGACAAATGGACCAAAGAATGAAGAATCAGGTAGACAAACTCTAGCAAAGTGTTGTCTCTCATTTATTCTTGAAGTCTTAGCTCTCATCCTCTATGCCGCTTGTGTTAACTTGGAGAATCTTGTAGAAGTATATATAGACCTCTTGTTCTCTGACAGACATGATCTTTCCAGTATTTCTCTCCTCCTTGCTTATAATATAGGCCATTATGTGGTAATTCTTCTCAATGAAGTAAGTAAAGTTATTGGCCTTGTTCACCATAGCTCTAGTGTAGGTATAGAAGATAATTCAGTGAAGATTAGACATAGAGCTAGGATAGTAGTTGAGAATCCTTATAGGCTCATTAAGCTTGATGATTCTGTGCATCTCAGCATCTTCCTCTGAACATCTCTGTTGGCTCCATATCATAGTGAAAATGTCTGATCTCCTTGAAACGATAAGGAAGGTGGCTAGGCAACAAAGATTCATATTGGATAAACTTATTCTTGGCTCTGTGCTGCTTTGAAATAATCTCAGCTGGGTCTCCTAAGAGATCTTCCTTCTCTTTCTCGTTCTCTGATTGTATCATTATCTAGTTTTTTTTTTGCTAGTGGCGGGATGTCATTTGAGTAATATCACATATTCTGCTTCATCTCATGCTGCAATACTATCAGTCATGCCTTTTCTGTTAGCCTCTGACCTTTGTATCCAAAATGAAAGCATCTTGATCAACTCCTGTAAAAGTATAAACATATGCTCTCTGGTACCCATCTTCTTTTGGGTCCGTACAATATTAGACATAACAACTCTTATGCTCCTATGCAATTAAGCATATAATATTTGAGCAAAGAGTATAATAATCAACAAAAATCAAGATATAATTTTACCTAGTAAAATCAATCCATTGAGACATGAAGCATGATGAATAAGTGATACCAAGAATGATGATGATCAATGACAATTTGTAAATACACTTTAAAAGATATGTCATTGATAAGATTTTCGTGCAATCCATGTGATAAATCCATTTTATTGCTATATTTTCTATGGAATTTCATGAGTGTGGTGCATTTTATGGTTTAAAATCATGGCATTATTAATTAATTGAGAGTACATGGTACTTCTGAGCATTTATAATTAATGCAGGTTAAAATAAGAGAATTGCCAAAAATGCTGGAACAATAGGAAATGAGCTGAAGGAAAGTGAATTGGAATTAACCAAAGTAAAGATGAGGGATCCAGCTGGTTTGCGTTTTGCTCCTTTGTGATATTTGTTGCTTGACACGTGGACGGGAAGACTTTTCAAAGATGATCTTAAAGCTAATACTAACTCTTTGTAAAAATGCTTGGTGGGGCCCGGCATTGGATGGGATTTTTGGAAAAGAAACGGAACGAACATGGAGAGCTGGAACGGGAGGATTAAAAGAAAAGGAAATCGAGGGAATTAGGGGGATCGCTGAGCTTCACAGACGGGATCTTGGGGGACTTTCGCAACTCGTGCCCTTCGACTTCTTCGTCGCTGATTCTTCTCCACGCGATTCTTGAAGATTTTGCCATGGCCGAAGGATATTATCAGATAGTTGAAGCTTTCTGCAACACAATGAGCAGCTAAATTCTTTTTCTTCCCTAAGAGAGAAGCCAGAGCCTGAGTCATCGATCTACAAGGGAGTTGATTCAATCATTGTATCTAGATTAGGATTCATTTTGCTCTGTTTGGAAATCGTGGATTTTAATCGATGATGCTATAGATTCTGAACTTCACTGTGATTGTTAAATCAGAATTGATAGGATGTTAATTGCTTAGGTGTTTAATACTCTCTGATTCAAAGTAAATTCAGTGATGACCTTTGATTCGTTTGAACTGATTGTTGTTACCGAGTTGATTAATCTACAATGAATGTTGTTTAATGTTCATTTAGGAGTTTTAAGCAATGTCATTCTCTGTTAAATTTTTGAAGTCAGAATCTGAACTTCTTTTGGATTAATTCATTCAATTAGTGGCAATGAAGGTTAGGCAAGACTCTTAGGGAAGGCTTTCCATTTGTGATACTCTATTCCACATCTCTCTATTTTCTGTCATTTTTTCCTTAACTCTGAAAAAATCCATAAATAATAGATAATAGGATAATGATCCCAGCAAGGCCATTTTTGTTCATCTAATTTGTTTAGAGCTTTTACAATTGAGATTTAAGGATTTCTAGCTCCTCAAGAGAATCGACCTAGGTTGCACTACTATATTGCATATTTAGTGTCCTAGTATTTTGATAAACTCACACGACAGGGTTAATCAAATTGGCGCCGTTGCCGGGGAGCTTAATTTCCTTGAATTTTAGTTGTTTGGGTGCTGATTAATTTGTTCTTGAATTAGTTTGTGGTTTCAGTGGTTTTGCTTCATTAGGATCTCATTATTGAACTAGTCTCTGTTTGCTGCTGTGAGCATTTGAATTGGAACTTTGCTGAGTTTTATGACCAGAAAAGGGGATAATCTACTGTATGATCCAGATTTGAATAAGACTATAAGAGAATTAAAGAAATCTAAGAAGGCTGAGAAACATATTGCTGCACACTTGGAACAATCTGCACACACTTCTACTTCTGCATTGGGTGCTAATTTGAGTGAATCTGATTTTGAATCTGAATCTGTTGAGGGAGAATTTTTGGATACTCATTTTATTATGGCTGCTCATAATGTGAATAATGATGATGATACTAGGAGTATGAGAGATATTAATGATGCTTCTGTTCATTGTGCTCCTAGAGGATTTTATGCTGATGCAGCTAATTTTGAAATTAAAGGTGCTTTAATTAGTGCTTTGCCAAAGTTTTATGGTCTTGCAGGAAATGAAGCATATCAGCATTTGGATAGCTTATACTCAGTTTGTTCAACCATGAAACCACCAAATGCTAGTTTAGAAGATGTGCTTATGCGAGTTTTCCATTTCTCATTGGAGGGAGGAGCTAAAGAATGGCTATATAATCTACCTCAACATTATGCTACCCTCACTTGGGAGCAGCTGAAAAAGGCCTTTCTAGATAAATATTTTCCAGCCTCACGAACTTCAAAGCTCAAGAAAGCTATATATGGAATTGCTCAAAGGGACCAAGAATCTTTGTATGAGTATTGGACAAGATATGTCACTCTCCTTAATCGCTGCCCTAATCATCAATGCAGCAAGACTAATCTTGTCCAATATTTCTATGAAGGTTTATTGCCTTCTTACAAGATCAGTATTAATGCTGCTGCAAATGGGTCTATTTTTGCCTTGACACCTAATAGAGGTTGGGAGTTGTTGGAGACTATGGCTAACAACAACCAACAATTTTATACAAGGGATTCCTCAAGTGTTGGTGAGGTTTTGGCAACTAATACTTCCCAAGATATGTTGGTTCAGTTGCTGGCCAAGATGGATAAGAGACTTGAAAAATTAGAAACTGACAGAAATTCCAAAGCTTGTCATTCTTTAGGCACTTCTCAAGCTTTGGTGGGTCCTTCTTGTGAATTTTGTGCTTCCCCTATGCACACTAGTGACACATGTCCTACACATTATGAAGAAGTGGCTGCTATGTATCCTAATCGGCCTAATCAGTTTCCACAGAAAAACCCTTTCTTTAATACATATAATGAAGGATGGCGGGAGCATCCTAACTTTAGGTGGAGGGAAGGAGGAGATAGGCCTAATAATTTTCAAAATCAGAACCGGTTTGATGGAAGGATGCATACTGCAGAATCATCTAGGGCTATGGTCCCTATTCAAGAAGCTTTCTCTTCAAAACATGATGATAATATGTCTAAGCTTCTTAAGGTGATGGAGGACATGAGTTTAAAGATTGACCACACCACTGCAGCAAACACTTCTAAATTTGCTGCTATTGAGAATAAGTTTGAGCAGTGGGAAACTAAGTCAGCAAACCTCAATAGTTTTGTCACTAAAATTGCTGACACTTTAAATGATGTTCAAGCAAAGATAGGAGGTACTCTACCATCAAGATTAACCCAAAGCCACTTAATGCAATCACTCTAAGGAGTGGAAAACAAGTTGGGAAACAAGTTAGATTTGCTGAAAAAGATAGTGAAAACTGTTCTGGTCAGAATTTTGCTCATCTTGATGATGAAGGAAGTGATGGAGATTGTGAGGAAGTTATTATTGCAAAGCAATCTGAGAGTAAAAGGGAACGGAGGTTGCTGGAAAAACATAATGGTAGGGTAACTCAAGAAGAAGAAAATGGTGGAGCATGCCTAGATGTTGCTGCTGATCAAGGATGCTCAATTACAACAGAACCTAAAATAGAAGCTGAACAAGAAGAGCAAGGAAAGCATTCTAGAGCTAAGCATGTTGTACAGAAAAATATGGAGGTAAAAATTTCTGACCTACCTTTTCCTCACTCATTTTTGCTTAGTAAAAAGACTTCTAATGAACAATGGGAAAAAGAGGCTTTACAACTATTTGGCAAACTAGATATTAATGTACCTTTGCTGGATTTTCTGAAATGCATGCCTAAACACATGAAATTTTTGAAGGATTTATGCACTAACAAAAGGAAATGCAAACCTAATGAATTGGTGCAAATGAGTTCTAATATTTCAGCTCTTTTTAAGCCTCATTTACCAATTAAGTGTGCTGATCCTGGATCATTTACAGTACCTTGTACTATTGGAAAGTTGAATATTGCTAGTGCACTACTTGATTTAGGTGCAGCAATTAATGTGATGCCTATGTCCATTTATACTACTCTAGGCATTGATTCTTTAAAGCCAACTAGCATGATTATTCAACTAGCCAATAGAACAACTAGGAAACCTTATGGGCTGTTAGAAGATATCTTGGTAAAGGTTAAGGATTTGGTATTTCCTGTTGATTTCTATGTTCTTGACATGTCACATGATTCATGTTTAAAAGGACCATTAATTTTAGGAAGGCCATTCCTTAGAACAGCTAAAACAGTCATAAGCTTGAAAGATGGGTGCATTACCATGGAAGTAGGAGAGCATGTTATTAGTTTTAATGTATATGAAGCAATGAAGCATCCATATGAAGATTACTCATTGCTTGGATTAAGTGCTATTGATGCTTTTATTGATGAATCTGTTGCTGAATATGAGTTTTCTTTGTATGATGCAAAAATAAATAACATGCTAGCTGACTCCTATCTTCCAGAAATCAATTCTTCTTCTTCCTATTCTGTTTTCACTTTTTCTGACAATAGTGATGATGTGTGTAGTGTTAATCAATTTTCGGTTGACAGCTCACTTCCCACACTTGAGTCTTTTTCTTTGGATAGCTCACTCTCTTTTGATGATATTAGTTCTGTTTTGTCAAGAGCTAGTTGTGGCAGGGAATTTCTAACTGAATTTGCAGAGGCAGAAGCTATAACACAAGCTGAATGGAAGGAATTTAGAGACTCTTGTAAAGAATGTGATGCAGCTAAAATTTCATATGAGGATTTCTGTGTTTTAGAAAATGTAGCTGCTGAAACTAACAGGATTAAACAAGGGAATCTAGTTTTTAGCAATGATGTGGTTGAGGAATTTCAGCTAAAGTTACCACCACCCTATTGTTTTGATAAACAAAAAAATAATTGTGGCTCATTTAAAACTATTCAGCATTTGTATAATCTGTTTTCTGAGTTTCTTTCAGGTGCTGAACAATTTAGGCAGAAATTGGAGCTAATTTCTTTAGAGAATCAGTCTAGCAATCAAGGAAGTGAAACATTCAGCTTGACAAAATTTGATCAGGGACTGTTTGATTCTGATTTCAATCAATTAAATGCTAAAGTTTCTGTTCTAAATAATTCACTAGCTAAATCTTTTCATGACAGGACAAATGAAGACTCATTGCAGGCAGAACCATTCTTGGGAGCATTGGAGTTGAAGAAGCTGATTCCTTCAGTCCTACAACCTCCAGATTTGGAACTCAAACCTTTACCTTCTACTTTGAAATATGTTTACTTGGCTGAAAATAATAAATTTCCTGTTATAATATCTAATTCATTGTCTGAATTTGAAGAGGAAAAGTTAATTGCTGTTTTAAAGAAACATAAACATGCTATTGGTTGGACCTTGGCTGACATACCTGGAATTAGTCCTTCAATTTGCACACACAGAATTTTGTTAAATGCTGATGCTAAGCCTATTAGACAACCCCAAAGAAGGCTAAATCCTTTGATACTAGATGTAGTTAAGAAAGAGGTCCAAAAATTATTAGGAGCTGGCATTATTTTTCCAATTTCAGACAGTGAGTGGGTTAGCCCTGTTCATGTTGTACCCAAGAAGAGTGGAATAACAGTAATCAAAAATGAAAAAAATGAGCTCATACCAACTAGGATTCAGAATTCATGGAGGGTATGTATAGATTTCAGGAAATTGAATGACTCCACTAGAAAAGATCATTTTCCATTGCCATTTGTTGATCAAATGTTGGAACGGTTGGCTGGAAAAACAAATTACTGTTTTCTTGATGGTTTTTCAGGATACTTTCAGATTCCTATAGCACCCGAAGACCAAGAGAAGACAACTTTTACATGCCCGTTTGGCACCTTTGCCTATAGGCGAATGCCATTTGGGTTGTGTAACGCTCCTGGGACTTTCCAAAGGGCTATGATGTCTATCTTTAGTGAGTTTTTGGGGTCATCCATGGAGGTTTTCATGGATGATTTCACAGTCTATGGTGATTCTTTTGATACATTTCTTGAAAGTTTGGACAAGGTCCTAGGGAGGTGTGTTGAGAAAAATCTTATACTTAACTTTGAAAAGTGTCATTTCATGGTAGATAGTGGCATAGTACTTGGTCACCTAGTTTCTAAGCAAGGAATAGAAGTTGATAAAGCTAAAATAGAGGTGATTTCATCTTTGCCCTATCCCACTAATTTGAAAGAGTTAAGGTCTTTTCTTGGTCATTGTGGTTTCTATAGGAGATTTGTTAAAGACTTTAGCAAGGTAGCATCACTACTCTCTAAGCTCATGAAGAAAGACATAGAGTTTGTGTTTGATGAGGATTGCAAAAAGGCTTTTGACACTTTAAAATCACTGCTCACTTCACCACTTATTTTGACTGCACCAAACTAGAATTTTGCTTTTGAATTGCATTGTGATGCCTCTCATAGTGCAGTAGGTGCAATGTTGAGTCAGAAAATTGATAAACTGTCTAGGGTGATTTCTTATGCTTCAAAGACTCTTGATAATGCTCAATTGAATTATACTACTACTGAAAAAGAGCTCTTTGCTATTGTTTTTGCCTTGGACAAGTTTAGGCCTTATCTTGTTAACTCTAATGTGGTTGTATACACTGATCATGCTGCTGTGAAATTTCTGTTTAAGAAACAGCAATCAAAACCAAGGTTAATCAGGTGGATGCTCTTGCTACAAGAGTTTAAAGTTGACATCAAAGATAGGAGTGGAGTTGAGAATGTGGTGGCTGATCATTTGAGCCGTTTACCACCTAGAACAAGGGGAGTTTCTGATTCAGACCTGATCTGTGATGATTTTCCAGATTCTGTGTTGCTTGCTTTGGTTGAAAAAGAACCATGGTATGCTTCTATAGTTAATTTTCTAGTTACAGATCTGATTCCACCCTCTCTTTCTCGTTTTCAGGTGTAGAAAATTAAGAGTGAAGCCAAATATTATGTCTGGGACCCTCCCATTTTATGGAGGTTATGTAGTGATCAAATTATTTGAAGGTGTGTTCCGGAGTCAGAAATTCAGTCCATTATTTTAGGCTGTCATTCTCTATGTTGTGGAGGTCATTTTAGTGGGAAGAAGACAGCAAGGAAAGTATTGGAGGCTGGTTTCTATTGGCCCACTATATTCAAGGATTGTTTTGATTATTGCAAGAAGTGTGACATATGTCAAAGGTTTGGTGGTTTGAGTAAAAGACATGAAATGCCCCTTCATCCTATGCTTTTTTGTGAAGTTTTTGAAGTTTGGGGCATTAACTTCATGGGACCATTCCCTCCATCTATGGGCTTCAATTACATACTTCTAGCAGTGGACTACCTTTCAAGATGGGTGGAGGCTATTCCAACAAAGAAGGATGATGCAGCCACGGTTTCAAAGTTCCTCAAATCCCACATTTTTGCTAGATTCGGTGTGCCTAGAGCTTTGGTAAGTGATAAAGGGTCTCATTTCTGCAACAAGGTCATTGATGGGTTATTAGCTAAGTATGGGGTGGTTCACAAGATTTCTACTCCCTATCACCCTTAAACTAATGGACAAGCCGAGGTGTCTAATAGGGAGGTGAAGCATATTTTAGAAAGAATTGTGAAACCATCAAGGAAGGATTGGAGCACCAAGCTCAATGATGCATTGTGGGCCTATAGGACAGCTTATAAGACTCCCATAGGAATGTCCCCTTATAGGATGATTTATGGAAAGTCTTGTCATTTACCGGTTGAAATTGAACATAAAGCTTATTGGGCTGTCAAGAGTTGTAACATGGACTTTGAAGCTGCTGCTGAAGAGAGGATTTTACAGCTACAAGAATTGGAAGAAATTAGGCTTGAAGCCTATGAAAATACCAGAATTTACAAAGACAAGACAAAGATCATTCATGACAAGGGAATCCTTAGGAAGGAGTTCAATATTGGTGATAAAGTGCTGCTCTTTAGGACTCGATTCAAATTTGGTAGAGGGAAGTTGAAGACCAAATGGTATGGCCCTTATACAGTGACTAAAGTCCACACTTTTGGCATGATTGAGTTGCTGGATGATGAGAGTGGCAAAACCATGAAGGTTAATGGACACTTGCTCAAATTATACCATGAGAATTCTGAGCCTCCTTGAATTCAGGTTGCCTCTTTCCCTTATTTACTTCTCATTACTACTATGAGTGTCAAATTGTCTTCTTTATCATGTTTTGAGAATAAGTGTGGGGGAGGGGCCATTTCAGTAGAATAGGAGTTTAATTTTTCTTTTTAGCTAGTGTCACATTGCTCCTAGTTTGCTCTTTGTTTCCGCTCATTGCTGCTGTTTGGTACTCTCTTAGCTCATTTTGAGGCTGTTTGCATTGGGGACAATACAAAATTCAAGTGTGGGGGAGGTTTAGATGTCATTTACTGCTGTACAAGTGTCATTGCTGTTGTCTCTGTGAACATTTAATTGCTGTTATTAAGTTTCTTTACACCTGGGCAGAAAAATTGAATATTGAAAATCCAGTTTTCATTGGTTGTTGTAGAAGTAAGCTTGATTGAGATATGAGAACTTTGATTTGGCTATCTGATTCTGCATGATTGGTATAGGAATGAGCACTTATTCATGGCATTAGGATCAACTTAGTGTATAATTTTGTCTCTGTTAATGGGCTAGAGGAATTAATCCTTGATGGAAGGTTTTTGAGCCTTATTTCATTCCTAAATATTGAGAGCATACTCCCTAGAGTTAGTTCTCAAAAGAACTTGTCCTAGCTCTTTGTCAAGGCTACATATATGCATGGGAAGAGGTGTACATGATAGAGGCATTTGTTCTAAACCTCATATAGACCTAAACACAAACTTCAAACAATTGACCATTTGCAAACCACTTTGAGCCTTTCCTTTTCTTTTCTTTCTATCATTGACCAGTTGAGTAGAATGCATGATTATTTCTGCAAAACATGATCTAGCTTCTTAAGAGGTAGTAGAGTTAGTGACATACTTGAAAGAAATAAAGTTTAATCAGCTGTGATGTTCTGTGCTTGCAGATTTGATCTTTGAAAAAAAAAATGTAAAAAAAGAAAGAGGCAAGTTGAAAAAAAAATTTGAAAAAAAAAACGAAAAAAGAAGAAGAAGAAAATAAAAAAAAAGCAAATGATGATGAAAAAAAAGAAAGAAAGAAAGCATAAAAAAAACGAAAAAAAAAAGTGAAAAAAAAACAGAAACAAAAGAGAGATCAATCAAGCATGTATAGTGATTTTTGTGCAGCAGTTGATAAACTATTTGCATAGATGATTAGGATTGACTTCATGTGAGTTTCAGCTTTGATTGGTGTATTATACACATGCACAAGAAAAAAAAATGAAAAAAATGAGGAAGTTTGGTTTTAGTTTTGCATGCTTCTTGAATATGCATTTTTGCTTAAGTGGTCAATGCTTAATCTTTCCATATCCATCATAGCCTTTCCAACATTATAGCCTAGAGAAAGCCCTCTTGATACATTAATTCCCATGAATTTGAGTGGTGGAGATATTAGAGCTTTGACAAGCCTATGGTAGAGGCTAGCCTAGGAGAGAGGAGAGAAAGAACCCTAAATGAGAGAGGAGAGAAACACTAATTCCTGGGAGTCCTTGATGCCTATTACCAGTTACAAAATTGTGCATTAAAATGGTTATTTTGTCTGGATGATTGCAAGTTTCTATATTGATCATAAAGATGAAAATAGTAAAATTAAGGAGCTCATATTTTAGTTAGGTTTGCTGCTAAAATGATTATTGAGAATTGGAATATGGATTGAGATTTATTTGCCCGGGAGTACAAATGTTCTAGTGTGGGGGAATTTGATAAATCCATTTTATTGCTATATTTTCTATGGAATTTCATGAGTGTGGTGCATTTTATGGTTTAAAATCATGGCATTATTAATTAATTGAGAGTACATGGTACTTCTGAGCATTTATAATTAATGCAGGTTAAAATAAGAGAATTGCCAAAAATGCTGGAACAATAGGAAATGAGCTGAAGGAAAGTGAATTAGAATTAACCAAAGTAAAGATGAGGGATCCAGCTGGTTTGCGTTTTGCTCCTTTGTGATATTTGTTGCTTGACACGTGGACGGGAAGACTTTTCAAAGATGATCTTAAAGCTAATACTAACTCTTTGTAAAAATGCTTGGTGGGGCCCGGCATTGGATGGGATTTTTGGAAAAGAAACGGAACGAACATGGAGAGCTGGAACGGGAGGATTAAAAGAAAAGGAAATCGAGGGAATTAGGGGGATCGCTGAGCTTCACAGATGGGATCTTGGGGGACTTTCGCAACTCGTGCCCTTCGACTTCTTTGTCGCTGATTCTTCTCCACGCGATTCTTGAAGATTTTGCCATGGCCGAAGGATATTATCAGATAGTTGAAGCTTTCTGCAACACAATGAGCAGCTAAATTCTTTTTCTTCCCTAAGAGAGAAGCCAGAGCCTGAGTCATCGATCTACAAGGGAGTTGATTCAATCATTGTATCTAGATTAGGATTCATTTTGCTCTGTTTGGAAATCGTGGATTTTAATCGATGATGCTATAGATTCTGAACTTCACTGTGATTGTTAAATCAGAATTGATAGGATGTTAATTGCTTAGGTGTTTAATACTCTCTGATTCAAAGTAAATTCAGTGATGACCTTTGATTCGTTTGAACTGATTGTTGTTACCGAGTTGATTAATCTACAATGAATGTTGTTTAATGTTCATTTAGGAGTTTTAAGCAATGTCATTCTCTGTTAAATTTTTGAAGTCAGAATCTGAACTTCTTTTGGATTAATTCATTCAATTAGTGGCAATGAAGGTTAGGCAAGACTCTTAGGGAAGGCTTTCCATTTGTGATACTCTATTCCACATCTCTCTATTTTCTGTCATTTTCGTTCCTTAACTCTGAAAAAATCCATAAATAATAGATAATAGGATAATGATCCCAGCAAGGCCATTTTTGTTCATCTAATTTGTTTAGAGCTTTTACAATTGAGATTTAAGGATTTCTAGCTCCTTAAGAGAATCGACCTAGGTTGCACTACTATATTGCATATTTAGTGTCCTAGTATTTTGATAAACTCACACGACAGGGTTAATCACCATGTAAGTTGGATCAAAGAGAGTAGAGAATCTATCCATAATGACCAACTTTTATGAAATGATAAATCATGAATGAAACCAAATTTTCAAGAATGATAATGCGATATACAAATTGTTTCAAAATCTCAAATGTTCTTTCGAATCATGAATATGCAGTATTAAGATTTTGAATGCATGAAAACTCATTTATGAAGCTTGTTAAATACCAATGTTTATGCCAAAAACAATGGAAGTCAACAGTTATAAAATATATATCAGAAAGCTTCACTAAGGAATTCAACAAAGATAACATGTTAATTATAAGAGTTAACATGTTGGAGAATTTTCCCAAGAACAAAAGTCATATGAAAAATGAATTAGCCTAAATGGCTTATCTTGGCATATATAAGCATGATGACTTCAGTATTGATCAAGGGATAATCTTACCTCTTAGTATTGCGTCTTAAGATGGATAAATATTTAAGGCAGCAAGACTTAAAGTGCAAGATTCTAGTTACTCAAAAATGGATGAAGACAAATGGTAATGCATTTGAGCAACAATATGAGTATAAGAATTTATGGATGATGAAGCACATACTCATTGATCAAAATGACTAGAGTTTTAGAATATCCCGGTAAGTTATTCCACAATAATGGTTAATGCATTAAGATTCAATGCACTAATGAACATTTATAATGCTTGGAATAACATGGCCAACTAATGATTTATGCATTAGGCACAAGGCTTTCACATATAGAATTCTTTTCTAGGGAATACACTTGAAACTCATATAGATAGTTAACTTGTTAGACATAATATCTAACTTGTTACAAAATAAAAATTGAGGAGTTCAAGTAGTAACAGGTTTAAGATTAAGAAACAAATATGTGAATGATGAGGAAAACTCTAGGGATGGATTTGAAGCATTTCTGACTTTCAGTATACATAAATATTAACTTCCAATTTTAAAACTGATTTAAATAAAATATGGAAAATTTTCAAATAATGTGTATGCATTTTTTAATAACAAGATGAATTTGGAATCTAAGTTCATTTTTTGAAATATGCATTCCGAAACTCAAATAGATAGAAAGATTATGCACAATTTCACTTTCAGTCCATTTAGCAATCTAAAAATAATTTAAAAACCCATAAATGATTGATTGCTAATGGTATGCAATAATGAGCAAGTTATTCATTCAAAATGAGTTGGAAAGAATGAGTATGATGGTTGAGTTTTGAAATTACTGATACAGTGTACCTGGCTTGAGTGTAACTTGTAGACACCCAAGTTAATTTCCATCTCTTTGTATCTTTGTACTCAAGTCCTCCAAGATCACTTGAGTAATCCATGTTTTGAAGCTAATTTATGCATTTGTGTCTGTGGCTTTCATGAGTTCTTGTTGCACTTTCAGGTGAGTTCTCTATGCTCTCGAGTGTGCTCACGTCTTACTCGAGTGTGTGACATTATTCTTGATGAATACGAGAGCGTCCTTAGAGTTTCTGCACACTCTGTTAATCCCTGTTTTGCAATCTAAAAGCAGAGCATAGGATTCAAATCTATAATCGAGTGACCAACCAGTACTCGAGTGTTAACATGCCTTGCACTGGAATGTTCACTTCTAGTGTCATGCTTCTTTCTCAAGTTATTCCTGCAAAGATCATATAACATTTTTTTCTTCCTTGGGTATCCAATTCTACTTGGATCCACTCATGGTTAGCTTTGAAAGAATCATAATTCAAATGCTCTAAGAATATAGTTAATCTGAAACAACTGAGCATAATGAATTAAATATGTCTTTATGCATAAACATTGTTTTCTCATGAAGTATGTATATGCATAATAAGTTAGACTAACAAACATTGCAACTCTTTATGTATGATTATGTGCAATGCTTATATCTAAGGTAACAAGTAACAATGTATAAACCTCAAAAAAATATTAAAAACAACAGCATAGGAGGTTTTATCATTGTGTACCTTTGCCTTAGATATTTGGAGGATTGCTTTTGCTTACCCATTGCATCTTTCTATGATGTTGATACTTTGAATATCTTGCTTTGGGTGCTGACAACCTTCTCTCAAAATATATAGACTCCAGGAGTCTTTTATTTGATGCTTGAGAGATCCTCCTTTTCTTATTCTCCTCAAGATAGTTGAATGGTACATTGTGGTAGCCCTTCGTTGAGGTAGAACATACTCCTTTTATCCATTGCTTCTTTCTCTGTTTATACTCTGTAACTCCAGCAACGGGTGCCTTGAGAGTTCTCCTTTTTGATATAAATGGTATGAACCTCTTTATTTGCGCATGAGAAACTCTTGGCTTCTTTTTCATCTTCTCCTTACCCTTATGTCCATTTCTTTTCGAATCATCCTGCATACATAAAGTACTAGATGGACATTTTGGTACCCACATATACTTGGGTCCTTGATTGTTAGTATTAAACCTTACATGTTTCTTCGGTACCCAAATATACTTATTTCTCACATGGGAATTTCTTCTAATATAGCATGTGTGAGAAATATGACCGGATTTGCCACAATAATTGCAAATTGTATCAAGATATACATTATGGGATATCATGCAAGTATATGTCGATCATGAGAGTAGAAATTCGAATGGATTTGATTTGAATATTCTTTCTTCCCAACAAACTTTCCAGCATATTTGAAAACATTTTTGCTTTTCTCAATAGAATCAACAATTGGTTGAGAAACAAACTTTTGTAAACTCTGAAAATCATTTTTATGAAAACCACACAAAGAATTGGAACTTTTTACCTTAAGTTCATCTTGAGCTCCGGAGAGTGATTTTTCATGTTCGTCCATACTGAGCTCTTTTTGGAAATCCTCTTCTTCTTGTTTATCCATGTTGACTGTATGGAAGTGTTCTATGATTTTTTCATCTTCATCATCAACTTCCAATTGTTCATGCACAGTAGATGCGTAGCGTGTAGTTTCACACGAACTGTCAACATTGTCAATTTCAACACAATTGTTAGAAGCATACATAGAATCAAGAGTATCCCAAATATGTTTAGCATTAGAACAAAATCTAATTTTCTCAAAATCATTTTCGGTTAAAGCACTATACAGAATTTTCATTGCTCTAATGTTCAACGAAAAAATTTTCTTTTCATTTTCTGTCCAATCCTTTCTTGGTTTGAAATCAAAAACATTTGTAAAAACATTCCACATATCAAAATCAAAAGCTTTTATAAAACTAGTCATTCTAGCTTTCCAAAACCAAAAATCAATATCTTTCAAAAGAGGTGGGATTGTATAATCAAAACCTTCTGAATGTATAAGACACCTAAAATTAGCCATTGTAACTCTTGAGACGGTTAAGTCCTTTAAACAAGAGCCTGGGCTCTGATACCAAATGTTAGAACCGGCTATCACCCAAGAGGGGGGGTGAATTGGGTGTATAATAAAAACTTAAGAACTTTAGAAATCTTTTCGTATCTTAACGAAAGGGTAAGTATGAAGGTTTATAAATCAACAGTTAGATTAAATAATATATGCTGGAAATATAAGAGTTTAGGGAAGAGAATATGCAAACTGTGATTTATCCTGGTTCGGTCCAATCTGTGATGGCCTACGTCCAGTCCCCAGGCTCCTCCTGAGATTTTCAAATCCACTATCTTCTTGTTTAATCCGGGCACAAGAAAAGCCTTTACAATCCACAAGTTTAGCCAGGTACTTGTGAAACCTTTTACAAATCTCTTACTGAAATACTCCCCCTTACGGCAAGTCTTACGAGCAGAGTAATCCCGAAGATCTTCCTCTCCTGCTTACTCATGCAAGTCTTACGAGCAGCAACGTTCTCTCCTGCTTACACCCCTGTAAGTCTTATGAGCAGCAACGTTCTCTACTGCTTGCACCTTGTAAGTCTTACGAGCAGAATGTCTTACTGGCAATTATCTCTACTGCTTCCCCGTAAGAAAATCAACCCTCTCAAGGTCCCTCTACCTTGAGATCAACTCAGAAATATATTTGAAAGTGTTTACAGACTCTCTCACAGAGTGGATATAATACTCACTGAAGTACAATACAAATGATCACTCTCTCAATGATAAGCAATACAGGAACTGGAAAACAGAGAGTGTTTGGGTAGAAGCAGAGGAATCATGTTATTCGCATGTTGGTGTTATTGCTCTGTTTTTTTTTCTGTCTTTTTCTGCTACCCATCAAAGTTGAATGCTCTCTCATTTATAGTTGATGAAGATGATGACCGTTGTGAGCATTTGTCCGTTGGAGTCCCATTGCTTCATTTGAACGTTTGAGCATATTTGAAAAACAAGCTTCTGTCCATTGTGGAGCAAAGTGGAGCGTCTAGTTGAACAGCAGGAAGATTCATTTTGAGCTGTACATCACGTTGTGGAGCGTTTTGTGTTTCAGACAATTTTTCATGGTGGGTCATTTGCTTGTCATGGTTGGTAGCCACCATTTGGTGTGTAAAGATGAAGTTCACCGTAATTGACTTTAAATTTGAATTTGTAATCCGAACGTTTAATATCCTGTTTCACACTTGAAAAATATGTTAGTTAACATTTAGAATCAATAACAAGTGAAAACACACTGATTTAATAACATGTAACCATATTCGGATTGTTCGCTGTGAGACTTGGTGTTTTTGGTCTTCTGCAGAGTATCACTCGAGCATGAATGGCTCACTTCGAGTGATCTCCTTATTTTCCTTCATATGCTTCAGTTCACGGGTTGTGCTTGCATAAGATTTCAGAGAGACAGAATTCTCACTCGCGAGTGAAATGGGGTCTCACTCGAGCACAACTTCCTCTGCTCGAGTGATCTTGTATTTTCCACTGGGAGTGTCTTCTCGGGTTATCACTCGCACATTATGTTAACAAGAGTGAGATTTTGTACTCGCGGGTGATATGGTCCCTCACTCGAGCACAACTCCTTCTGCTCGAGTGATCTTGAATTTTGCACTGGGAGACTCTTCTCTGGACAGCACTCGCAGCTCTTCACTCGCATCTGCTCGAGTGAATTCTTGACATCACTCGAGCACAAAACGTCTTGCTCGAGTGCGCCTTCAGTTTTCACGTACATGCTTCTTCTCGGGTTATCACTTCCATGTCAAAACTTCCATGTGCTCGAGTGAGAAATGATCCAATGCTCGAGCATGAATCCTAGTGCTCGAGTGTTGCAACTTTCTTCACGTTTCAGCTGCTTCTGGACATCACTCGCACGACATTTTCAGAGAGAAAGTTTTTGCACTCGTGGGTGATGTGGGACCACTTTAGAAAAAATTTGATCATTTGATTAAAATGATGTATCATAAGAATGCTCTTGCCATATGCATTCCAATGCAACAAGAATCAGCTCCAAACTCCTTGTATTCTACAAGTTATGATCGAAAGAGTGTATATTTCGCTAGTCTGCACAAGCATCAACTTCCAGAAGGCATAGCTCCTAGAATATACGTTCAAATGATGCAAATTACCTATCCATGGAAAGCTCTTTGAGTCTACTTTCATTTGCACTGGTCTCGTCTCAATCCGATGTGTGGTTTGTGAGTTATACTCAAAATAACGAACCTGTGTCAGAAAGTGACGGTGATTTCAGTTTCATTTTCGACGAATCATATCTCCTTCATTTGATCTTCTTTCAATGTGATTCTGGTGCCAATTTTACGTGTTGAGAGTCTTCTTTCATATGCCACCGGTTTCGGGTCAATCCGACGTGTGGTTTGAGAGATATGATCAAAATACCAGACCTCGCTCAGACTGAACGTAAAACAGAGTAGAACAGAGTATACACCCCGTGCTCGAGTGAATCCATCTGTGCTCGAGCGTGTTCTTCCTGTACTCGAGCATAACACCTCTAAAAGTGCCAAAACTCATATATAAGTCATCTTAGCTTCGTATTAACCTATTCCAACCATCATTTGATCATAGAAACCTCCGGTAACATTATAGAAACCTCCAATATCACATCTAACAATTTGAATCTTGATATTCATGATAGATCTTCCAAGTTCTTCATTCTTCAATATCTTTCTTCTTGGTTTTCCTCTTGATAATAATTCTCCATAATCCGAGTAGGCATCTCCTTGACTATCTTCAATTTCTCTTCTTCTTCTTCCTCTTGTTCATTGTTATTAATTCAATCTTCTTCATTCTTTGCTTGACTAATCTACAAAAAATGTAACATTAAATATAGTAGTTAGTTAAAGAAATACATTATATAAAATTTTTGCTCTTATCACTTCATATCTATATTTGACATCATCAAAACTAATCATATCTAACACTATATTCCACAAAAGCATATTCAATTACATATCTCCCAAGTTCCCTTGTCTATGTCAAATTAATGTTGCAGACATTAGTCAGTGGCTGGAGGCTATGAAGTGGTCCAACAAAATGTGGCCTTATGTGGAAAATTGGTCTTTCTTTGGCTGCATTCTAGTTACGTGAAGAAACTTGATATGTCGAGTCCACTCATACATTTCTTCAAATCCAATGACTTTTGGGGTCAAGAGAGCCACAAGTTGTTTTCATCTTCACAAGACTAGGGCTGAGCAATGGGCGGGCTAGGCTGACCCGAAGGTCAGCCCATTACCCGCCCGTTTATGTCTTAATGGGTACGGGTTAGCCCATACCCGTTAAGTACTTGAGATAGCCCGACAATAAACGGGCTGGACATACCCGTCTAAATTTGGGCGGGTAATGGGAAGCCCATTTAGCATATGATATTAAAAAAATCCCTATTATTGCAAAGTGTAAAACAATTCATTGCTATACTTTAAGTCCTACAGTATTGCGCTTTTGTATTTAACAAACACATAATACTCATATAATTGTCTGCAATGTACCTTTTAATTTAAATTAAAACATCACATAGTAACATTCACAATCAGAAATTCGAAATTTAAACCTTAAATCACAACTAAAAAGAGTATTCAAACTTTGAATCTAAAGGAATAAAACTGTTAACAAAAGCCATTCAATAAAAGTATTGGCATCTTTCCATAATCAGTCTTCTTAACATGCATCATCCTTATATTTCTATTGAATCTTCAATAAAACTAATAAATAAAAAAATAAACAAGCGGGTATGGGCAGCCCGAAGGGGTACCCATAGCCCA
The DNA here is from genome assembly GCA_963242795.1 of Inga leiocalycina. NCBI lineage: Eukaryota > Viridiplantae > Streptophyta > Magnoliopsida > Fabales > Fabaceae > Inga > Inga leiocalycina. Next base: position 80,057,628 of record OY725320.1, on the reverse strand, counting down.
CCCGTTTAATGCTTAAATGGGCAGGTAATTTGCCCGCCCGTTACCGGCCTGTTTTGGGCGGGCTCAAAATGGGTAAATTTATTACCGGTGTGGGCGGGCTTATCGGGTTGCGGGCTCCTTGCTCAGGCCTACACAAGACTGACTTGCAATAGTCAAGAGCAAAGGGGCCACCAATGTTAGATGCCTTCTCTACTAGACATTTTATTTATTTGAGATACCGACTCCTTCAAATTTTCTTCTTTTAAAAGCTTGAATACATACATGTTGATGTAGGCTATTAAGTGATCGGCAAAGAGATAAATTAATGGATTTTAGTTCAGAGTCCTTGAAGAAGTGGAAGTATGATGTGTTTTTGAGCTTCAGAGGTGAAGATACTCGCAACAGTTTCACAGGCCATCTGTATGAAGCTCTGTGTCAGAAAGGAGTATTTACTTTCATAGACAATGAGGAGCTCAAGAGGGGCCAGGGGATTTCACCTGCACTTGAGAAAGCCATTGAAGACTCCAGAATCTCAATTGTTGTATTATCCAAAACCTTTGCTCTTTCCACTTCATGCTTAAATGAGGTCCTTAAGATCATTGAGGTCAAGGATTCTAAGGGGCAATTGGTTTTGCCGATGTTTTACAATGTGGATCCTTCAGAAGTACGACATCAAAAGGGAAGTTTTGAGCAAGGATTGGTCAAACACGAAGACGGGTTAGGAAACATGGAGAAGGTGAAGAGGTGGAGGGAATCCCTATGTCACGTTGCTTCTTTATCTGGTTGGCATCTCAGTAACGGGTATGAAATAAAAGTCATGTTCAAACATTGTCAGATTTAACTGAGAGTAACTCTCCCAATATATGATTTTTTTACATCCACAGTATTCAAACTCTTGACCTTAGCTTAAGAAGAACCAAATTAGTTCTATTCAATTTAATCTTCAGTTTAATTTTGCTAATTTTAGCTCCTATGTCTAAATATTTAGAATTAGGGTGGCCCAGTGTACAAGGCTCCCACCAAGTGGGGTTTGGAGAGGGATATATGTACACAACCATATCCCTGCAAGCAGAGAGGCTATTTCCAAGATGTGAATATTTTATCAAGCTATCAAAAAATCATGTGTAATACAAGGAATCACTTGTTTGATAATTTCTAATCCTATGCATTACACAAAGTGTCCTACAGAATTCTAGCGTTACATACACTTGGATACTTAGTGCCTTAATTTCATATGCATGATTCATGTTGTGCTTCCAGAAAAATGCATCATTCATGCATCTTCAATTTAATTTACAATTGAAGCCATATACCTTTGTGTCTCTCTGTGTGTGCGTGTGTCTATTTTTTATCAGATAATTAGCAGTTTCTTTGGACTTACAATGGCAGGCATGAATCTACATTCATCAAAAGAATAGTTGAAGAAATACTCAGCAAGCTGAACCGTACACCTTTGAACGTTGCTAAACATCCTATGGGATTGGAGTCTCCTTTATTGGACATGGAATCATTATTGGGTACCCAATCAGAAAAAGATGTGAGGGTTGTTGGAATCCATGGAATTGGAGGCATAGGTAAAACAACCATTGCTAAAGCTCTCTATAACCATATCTCTAACCAATTTGAGGCCAGCACATTTATTGCAAATGTAAGAGAAATCTCAAAGCAAAAGTTCGGCTTAGTTCAATTACAAGAAGCTCTTCTTTCTGAGATACTAAACTACAGAGACTTAAAAGTCTGTAATATAGCTAGGGGAATTAACCTCATAAAGAATAGGCTTTGTTCTAAAAGAGTTCTCATAGTTCTCGACGATGTAGATTCAATGGAGCAACTTGAATCATTGGTTGAAGAAAACAGCTGGCTTGGCTCAGGAAGTAGAGTTGTCATAACAACTAGAGATGAACATTTGTTAATTGCTCATAGTGTTGAAGCAGTCTACAAAGTTAAAGAGTTAAGTTATGATTATGCTATTGAATTGTTCAGCTGGTATGCCTTCAAAAAACCCGATCCCCCCATAAATTATGAGAACCTTTTATCTCACATATTAAGCTACTCCAAGGGTCTTCCATTGGCTTTAACTGTGTTGGGATCTTACCTATTTGGAAGAAGTATAGCAGAGTGGAAAAGTGCAATACACAAACTGAAGAACATTCCAAGCAAACAGATTTCCAAAGTGCTTAAGATCAGCTTTGATGGGTTGGAGGAAAATGAGAAGGCCATTTTTCTGGATATTGCATGCTTTTTCAAAGGAGAGGACAAAGAGTATGTGAAGAAGATCCTAGAAGCTTGTGACTTGCACCCGGATATTGGAATCGGAGTTCTTGTAGACAAGTCCCTTGTTACTGTTGATATGAACAAGCTTTGGATGCATGACTTGATTCAAGAAATGGCTAAAGAAATCGTTCTCTCTGAATCCCCCAAAGATCCTAGCAAACGTAGCAGATTATGGTTTTATCAGGATGTTCTTCAAGTATTGATGGAACATAAGGTACTCTTTCATCTTAATTACTCCCTCTGGTTTTTAATATAAGACATATTTACCTAATTTGATTGGATTAAGAGAGTTCGTTAAATTACTTAATATGACATGTATTTTCTAAAGCACCCTACTCATCTTCCTTAATTCCTTCATTCTCTCTTCTCCTTAATTATTGTTGGGGGGCATGAATAATGGTAAATTAGGAAAAAATTGACAACTATAAAAAATATGTCTTATATTTAGGATCAAAATCAACTCACTAAATATATTTTATATTAAGGACAGGAGGGAGTAAAACCTATTTGAACTATAAAGCACCACTAATAAACTACTTCCCCCCAAAAAAACAAATACATATATTAATTAATCTTATATGCAGCACAATACTTCAAATCATACCAGAATGTATTGAATTATATATTCTATTATGTATTCATGTATATATACAACTTTGCTCTTAATGATTAGGATTTGAATTTACTAAACTTTTGTTTAAAATATTTCTAGCTAATTATTCTTACTCATGGATGTGTGTAACCAGGAAAGTAACAACATAGAAGGCATAAGGCTAGACATACCTGAAACTGAAAGGGTGAAGATCAATGGTAAAGCTTTGGAGAAGATGAAAAAGCTTAGAATTCTTATGGTTGATAATGCAAACTTTTCAAGTGGTGTTCCATATCTGTCTGATGAGCTGAAGTTAATTGATTGGCCAAAATATCCATCTTCAACTCTGCCACCAAACTTTCATCCCAAGAGGCTTGTTTCTATAAAGATGAATCATAGCCGCAACAAGCATTTATGGAAGGGAGTTAAGGTTTGATACTTCTGTTCTGCAATTCAAGTTTGTTACATATAATTGAAATGAAAATTTAAAAAGATGTTCTTATAAGTAATATCTCCCATATAAAAATCAATATCAGTTTGGATATGTTTTACTTTTTTAATCCAATCATCACATTTTAATACTGATGATGTTTCAGATATTTCGAGATCTAAAGTTTCTATCCTTTAGCTGCTGCGAATATCTCTCAGAAATTCCAAACTTGTCATTGACTCCGCACATTAAGAGTTTGAATCTAGACCATTGTAAAAGCCTAATGCAAGTTCATGAGTCTGTGGGATCTCTTGAAAAGCTTGTTACTTTAAACCTTGCTTTCTGCTCCAATCTCAAGACTCTTCCAAGTGGTTTCAGGTTAAAGTGTCTTCGCTCTCTTTTCCTTACAGGCTGCTCAAACCTCAAAAACTTCCCTGAGATTGTCGAGAAAATGCCAAGTGTCGAACAAGTCCTTCTTGAAGGGACTTCCATTAAAGCACTGCCTCAATCAATAGAATATCTTATTGGTCTAAAAATGTTGCTGTTGGATTCTTGTCAAATACTTGAGCATGTTCCTAGCAGCATTGAGAAGTTGCAGTACCTTACTAGTCTGTCTCTCACAAACTGCCCAAGAATCAAAGAGCTTCCAATGCTTTCACGGAATATGAGTATTATATGTATAGATAATTGCAAATCGTTGCAAACGTTTCCACATTTATACAGCCCATCAAGTTCAATTACTGGTCTACAGGACTTCCAAAGATTTTGTTATATGAGTTTCATCAATTGCCATAAACTGGTTCATAAGCAACTACAAGACCATATCAAAAATCGTTTATTTCATGAGGTTGCCCTATTTTCTCTTCATCTTCCTCTATCGATTAGCTTTATTCATATGAATATATTCAGCTTTACATGATTAGTCCAAATGACTTTACATGCACATATATGAATTGCCAATGGCCTACTAGCCTTGTAGCATGAAAGCTTTCCTGTAAGTGAAAGACCATGGGTTTGATCTCATTTGTAACCTTATATCGTTAATCTTTTCCCTCTAATTCAAATGTGAGAGAGAGAGAGAGAGAGAGAACTGACAGTAGACTTTTTTGCTATGCAGGAATCTAATTTTGAAGTCATTTTTCCTGGGAGCAGGGTCCCAGATTGGTTTGATCATCAGAGTACTAATGGATCAATCTCTCTTGAGGTGGCTTCAAGGTTTAACTGCAAGCCAGTGGAGTTGTTATATGGGGCTGCCTTTGAAGTGGACAGAGCATCTAAAAATACTGTTGGAACTGGCAAGTTTTCTTATTTTCTTCGGATGGCTATCAATGATAACCAAATTTTCGCAATGGAAAGAAATTTTGGTTCAATGGAGACAAGTCACTTGTGGCTTATGAAGGTAAAGGTTGGTTTCATATGGCCTATGTTGTGGCCTTTTAACCATGATATGCGTTATTGGAATCATTTGGTGGTTACTTGTGGGGTCTCTTAAGCATCAACCAAAGTAAAAGCGAAAGTAGTCTTGAAATGGTGTGGTTTTCATATTTTATGCAAACAAGATGGGCATCTTATTGATCATGCTATAGTTAAAAACAAAGTATGACCAATAATTTCTTTAAGCTTTAAAAAAGCTAAGAACTTGTTCATTTGAAAAGTGTTTGGTTATAAACCTTAATGTTTACCCGGTGATTATAAAAATAAATCTTGCTTGTGCTGCCTTTTTTTCTTGCTGAAAGAGTAGCCCCATTGGTCTGAACAAGAGAATAAACCATTTCAAATACTGACAATTTCTTACTTTATTATGCTCTGTCAATGATCGATGAACTATAAATGCTTGTAAAGATCACTAGAGAAATGCACAAGCTTTAACCACCTCAAGCTAATCCATGCCCTCTCTGTGATGCTTGGAATTCTCCCCAATCTTCAGTTTTTGGCTTGCAAGCTTCTAGAAACTTACAAGAATCTGGACAAACTATGAGACGCTCAAAATATCTTTAACCATTTTCAAAACCCAGACATTATGTCTTGGACATCACTCCTTAATCTCTACCTCTACTCTAATCTTCCCACCAAATCCCTCACCATCTTTTCCCTCTTCATACACTACGCGTATCATGGGAAAGGACATCACTCCTTAATTACGGTTATCAAGGAAGGGGGTTACACTACGCGTATCATGGGAAAGGACAAGAAGCTTTGGAGTTATACTCTAAGATGATGTTAGCAGAATCAAAGGTAACTCCAAATGAGGTTATACTTTTGTCACTTTTAACAGCTTGTAGCCATTCAGGATTAGTTCATGAGAGGAAAATGTTGTTCAACAGAATGATTCATTACCATGGTTTGAAACCCAACATTCAGCATTATGGATGCCTAGTTGATTTGCTGGGCCGAGCCGGGTTTCTCGAGGAAGAAAAAGAGATGATTGAGCGGATGGTGCCTATTATTGAACCTGATGCTGCAATCTGGAGGTCCTTCCTCACAGCTTGCTTAATCCATGGGAATTTGAAGTTAGCTGTAATAGCTGGAAGGAAGGTGATTGAGCTTGAACCAAGTGGTGATGATGGCGTTTATATGCTTCTGTGGAGTGCTTATTATGCTGCAAACATGTGGGAAGAGGCATTTGAAGTAAGGAAGCTGATGAGAGCAAATAAGATTAGAAGAAAGACAGGTTGTAGTTGGGTTGAAGTGAATTGTATTGTTCAAGAGTTTCATGCTGCTGATGAAAAATTGATTCATTTTAGCACTGATCAGCTCTGCTTATTGCTACAACAACTGAAGGAGCACTCGAAAGACCTACCACTTTTGAAAAGCCTAGGTCTTTAGAAATGACTGATGATCAGGTTTGTTGATCCATTTATTATTATACATGTAATGCTTGAAATCCACGTGACAATTGACGAATCCAATGTTCTAACTTCTAGCCATTGAATCGAGGCAAAAAAGTTGGCAAAAAAAAAAAAGATTTACGATGAGTCATGTTTTACTATAAATGTAAACTGTCATTTCCGAGTCTTTTCCACATCAATATTAAATTTTTAAAATTTTATCTTTGGTTAGACTAATAAATGTGTTCCAAAATTTCACTTAACCCTACATAATGTGACTTTATTTCATTGATAACTAAAAGATTCTGATATTACACGATTTATCTAAAGACTATTGTAAAATTTTGTTTCGAAATTAAATGACTTAAATACCTTTCATTCATTCGTTTTACAAGTACATATAATTTACAACTTTCAATTTACACTATAACAATCTATACAAAAATTTATCAGTTTTTAGGGGTGAATTTACAATTGTACTTGAGCATTTAAATTTCAAACAACTAATAGCATCAAATTTTATAAAGTGTACATATGAAAATTTACAACTCCTAATTTTCTATTATTATCACAATAATATACAAGTATTCATAGATGAATTCACAAATTACAAGTACATGTAAATATTTTAACAACTAATAATAGAGAAATAATAAGTATCCATATTAAGAAAGAGCATTATAGTTTTTTCACCATTAAAACGTAATTTTACTTTATCGGTCAATACCGAAATGTAATTTCATGGGAACATATTTTATGTGATGAGGAAAAATGTGCTTATTATCCATATTCACTATTAGATTGGTTTTGAATGGTCCAGATTTAATTTAATTTAATTTTTATATTTTAAATAAATTTTTATTACATTATATACGGAATTAAAAATAAAGATAATTTTATATTTATCATTTCTTATAAAAATAAATTAATTATTTAAAAAATCACAAAATTAAAATTTAAAATTTAGACCGCTTATATCAAAATTTGAATATTTAAAATCTCATCATATTAATAAATAATTAGGTGCTCATAAGTGCGTGATAAGCACGTAATGCAGACACAATTTCATGGGACCTTGCTTTGGTCATTTTCTATAAAAAAAAAAAGGACAGTTATTTTCTTGATCAAGACAGTGAGATTAAAACCTCAACAATTCAGTTTTAATATAAGCTTTTTGGTTTAGCGTTTTCTTAAAAAATTAGTCCTTATTATGTAAGCTGAGATAAAACTCCTCTCACATACTTACCTCATATACCATAAATCATGATTTATAAACATTTATTACCTAAAAATAAACTATTCTAAACTAACAATATATTATAAAAATATCATGACATTGGTGGACACATTTTAACTGCCACCTTGTTTTTATACCATTAAGAAGATAAGAACCCCATCTATCTCGGATTTGGCTGCGGTCCGCTGTCTAGCGGTCCGCTGTCAATCCTTTTCTCCCAAACTACACCGGGGGTAAAGGGGTGAGTTTTTTTTAAAAAAAAAATAAGATATAGTATTTTGAAATATTTTTTTGAAAGTATCTAGTATCTTAAAATATTTTTTAAGTAACATATAGTATCCTAAAATAATTTTTAGTACTTTAACTCCTTAAATTATGTTTTCAGTTGTATCCAGTGTGTTAGCAGATTGATTGCAATTTAACCTTTAATGTATTTTTTTAGTTCCAAAAATCACTTTAAAATATTTTTTTGGTGTTTTTAACCCTTTAAAATATTTTTTGGTGCTTTGAACTCTTTAAAATATATTAAGAGTTAAATTACAATCAGTCTGCTAACACACTGGATACAACTGAAAACAAGGTTGCCAAACTCACGAGTTTAAGCAAACTCGTGATGGTGATGTAAATTCGTATCGTAAACTCGAATCGTAAACACGTAGGAGTTTAGTTTTACCATTAAATAGATATTATTAGTATATAATTAAATAATTAAAATATAAAAATTTAACAACAATTTGATTTAAATATAATTTAAATCCAAATAATTGAAATTAAATCTATCAACATTCATAATTTATCGTATTTAACAAAGAAATTTCTATAAAATTTATATATAAAGCCGTTGAGTATAATCAAATTGAAAAAGTTAACACGAGTTTAAGGGTACGTTAACACAACTTTGTAAGTTAGAAACGTAAAAACGGTAAACTCGATGTATAAACTCGTGAATTTAACCGAGTTTACAATGGTCACGAGTTTACCAATGACTCGACTCGATTTTATAAGTTATAAACGTAAAAACGGTAAACTCGGATAGTCAACTCGTGAGTTTGACAACAATGACTGAAAACATATTTTAAGGGGTTAAAGTACTAAAAATTATTTTAGGATACTATATGTTACTTAAAAAATATTTTAAGATACTAGATACTTCCAAAAAAATATTTTAAAATACTATATCTTATTTTTTAAAAAAAAAACTCACCCCTTTACCCCCCAAACTACACCAAAACGGTGTAGTTTGGGAGAAAAGGATTGGCAGCGGACCGCTAGGCAGCGGACCGCAGCCAAATCCATCTATCTCCTACCACCATGAAAAGCCTAGACATGTCTACTTCTGAATCTGAAGCTCACGTGGCTCTCCTCCCAAGCGCCGGCATGGGCCACCTCACGCCGTTTCTCAGACTCGCCGCTCTTCTTGCCCACAACAACCTCCGAGTCACTCTCATCACAACTCGGCCCACCGTCTCGCTTGCCGAGTCACACCTCCTCGATCGCTTCCGATCGTCGCTTCCTCAAGTCAACCCCCTTGACTTCCACCCCCTGCCTCTCGATCCCGCCACCGTCAATTCCTCCGACCCGTTTTGGATCCGATTCGAGGCCATTCTTGTTCCTCTCACCTTCTCTCTCCTGTCATTCTCTCCCTGGAGCCCCCTCTCTCCGCTTTCGTCCTCGACATGACGTTGATTTCCCCTGTCATTCCTATCACATGTGCTCTTTCTCTTCCTTCCTTCATTTTCTTCACTTCTTCAGTTAAAATGCTCTCCTTCTACTCATATCTCCCTACTTCTTCGTTCTTGGCTGATGATGATGATGTTTGCATTCCTGGGATTTCCCCAATCCCCAGATCTTCAATCCCTCCTCCGCTTCTTGTGCCCGAAGGTCTCTTGGCCAAAATATTCTTCCAGGACAGCGCCAACCTCAAGGAACTAGATGGTGTTCTGATTAAATAAGTCAAAGAGCTTGAACCAGAGCCCATTGACGCCATTAATGGCAGAGAAACACTCAGAAAATTACTTCCCCCTGTTTTCGACATGGGTCCATTCATCCCCTGCGAGTTTGAGAAAGTGGATAATGAAAACCCAGTGGATTCTCCATTGAAGTGGCTCGACGAACAGCCTGAAGGCTCGGTGGTGTACGTAAGCTTCGGTAGCAAAACGGCCATGAACAGAGATCAGATCCGAGAAATTGGTGACGAATTGATGAGAAGTGGGTGCAGATTTCTGTGGGTGGTGAAGGATAAACCAGTGGATAGGGAAGAACAAGAGGAATTAGAGGAAGTAGTGGACCACGAGCTTATGGTGAAGCTGAAGAAGAAGGGTGTGGTCGTGAAGACATGGGTGAACCAGAGAGAGATTCTGGGCCATCAATCTGTGGGAGGATTTGTGAGCCACTGTGGCTGGAACTCTGTGATCGAAGCAGCTTGGTATGGAGTGAGAATTATGGCGTGGCCTCTGAACGGAGATTAGAGGATAAATGCAGACGTAGTGGAGAAGAGTGGGTTGGGATTGTGGCTTGTGGGAGAAGAAGTGGGTTTGGGGACAACAAGTGAAAGGAGAGGAAATTGGGGAGAGAATTAAAGATATGATGAACGATGAGTCTTTGAAGAAATCTGCAAAAAAGCTCAGAGATGCAGCGAGGGAGGCCGTCGGTGATGGAGGGACAAGCTACGGTGCGTTTCAGAGATTGACCGGAGAATGGAGGAAGATGAAGAAGAATGCTTCTGTAACTGCCGTCTGAGGGCTGAAGGGTCAGCGATGCTTTTTTTTTTTTTCGAAATAAAAAATCAAATAGCTTCACTGTAAATAGTTGAGTTATTTCCCTCAGTTTTGGCAGGAAAGAAAAAATGTTAAAAATATTACGTATATGTTAATACTTGCTGGAATAACCTCGTTTGCTGAAAGATAAACATGCCTTTTAATTGCCCTCTAATACTTAGTAATACAGAAACTCCTATTAAATGAAAGATGACCTACCCAAATTTTAATTTAGGTTATTAAACTTAATAAATCTTTAATTAGATCACATAGAGCAAAGAGGGATATTGTGTTGGTTGGGATCACGTTTAAGACCCTCAAAAATGTTTATTCAAGTAAATTGAGATAAAACTTATCTCACAAATTTATCCCGTATATCATTAATCATGATTAAAAAATAATTTTTTAAGACTCCAATCACCATTCTAAACAAACACTTAAAAATTGAGTAAAATTATTTTAATATCTTTAGGGTCTATTTGTTATGAGGGATTTGGATGAGAGAGGAGGGGAAGACAAATTTTTATAAGTTAAATTTTAAAAAGGTGGAAATATGTGGTTATAAAATTTTAATAAAGAGAAGTTGGAAGCCTCTAAGGATTAGTCAATCGTGTCCGAATCTCTCCCACCTTTTCTTTGCAGATGACCTCCTTCTTTTTTGTGAGGCTTCCACTAGTCAAATGGAGAATATTAGAGACCTGATGACTTATTTCTGTAAGGTATCTGGTCATCAGATCAATCTCCAGAAGTCAAAAATTTTTGCATCCAGGAATGTTCAGTTCCATAGAGCTCAGCAGCTGGGCCAAACCTTGAGAATTAGTATATCTAGGGATCTAGACAAATACTTAGGTGTTCCTTTGCTTCATAAAAGAGCTACCAAACTGACATTCGCCCCTCTGGTTTCTAAAGTCCACAAGAAGCTATCCTCTTGGAAAGGTAAATTCTTGAATATGGCCGGGAGAACCGTCCTGATCAACTCTGTCCTCTCTACTTTGCTGTTCTACCAGATGCAAACTACCCTGCTTCCTAAAGTTGTTCTACACGATCTTGAGAAATTAAATAGAAATTTCTTCTGGAGTCAGGGGCAGGATAAAAAGAAAATGCATCTCATTTCTTGGGAGACAATCAAGTTAGACAAAAAGGAGGGTGGCCTGGGTGTCAAAGACCTTTCCAGCCAAAACGAAGCTCTCATTATAAAGCTGTGCTGGAATCTCATTACTAGACCCGATGCCCTATGGGTGAAAGTTCTCAGAGCAAAATATGACTGCGAGGATAATGAAATTCCAAGAGTGGAGAGGAAAAAGACCCAATCTGCTATCTGGAATGCAATTTCAACTGTTTGGGATTCATTTAGGAAAGCAGTGGGAAAAAAGCTCAGAAGCGAGCAGTCAACTAATGCTTGGTGGGATTTATGGAGAAGTCTTGATCAGCCCCTCATTTTCTATGTGGATAGAAACCAAGACTTAATAAATCCTGAGCGGGCAGGCAAAAAAAGTCTCAAGTTGTAACTACTTAGTGTACATAGCTATCATATTAACATGTTCTGGTTTTTAAAGTTTCTTGCTTACCATTCACCTGTATGATGAGCTAAAGTTAATTGATTGGCCAAAATATCCATCTTCAACTCTGCCACCAAACTTTCATCCAAAGAGGCTTGTTTCTGTAAAGATGAATCATAGCCGCATCAAGCATTTGTGGAAGGGAGTTAAGGTTTGAAATTTCTGTTTCTGCAATTCAACTTTGCTACATATAGTTGCAATGAAAATTGACAAAGATGTTCTTAGAAGTAATATCTCCCATATGAAAATCAATCTATTTGGGTATGTTTTGCTTTTTTAATTCAGTTCATCACATTTTAATACTTATGATGTTTCAGATATTTCAAGATCTGAAGTTTTTATCCTTTAGCCGCTGCAAATCTCTCTCAAAAATTCCAAACTTCTCATTGACTGGGAGTTTTGTCGATGTGATCTCCGACAAAACTTGGGATTGCCAGCTTCCACGACCCAAGCCCCCAAAACGACAACCCATGTAATTCTAATCCATTATATCCTCACGCAAAACGACAACCACCTCCCCGCTTGTCCAGATTCTCATCCTTCCTCTTTGTAGTCCCATCCATTACCTCTCTTCTTTTAGCTTCCACACGACTTATTCTTCTCTCTCTTTTTCAGTTTTCACTTAATTACGAACAAATGTTATCATTAATCTCATTTGCATCACATAATCTTATATCTAACCTATCTCATTAGCAAATATATTTAGCTTAACTCTTCACCATTCACTTCATTTGCTTATTCCTCATAATTTAAGCACATTCCAACTTAATGCTGACAAAGCATGTTTCATAATTTATTTTTATAATATAGATTTAAAATATTAAACTTGAACTTAATATAACCAAATATATTTTCGCTTAAACTCTCGTGTTCAACTTGCCAACTAGCGTCAAGACTTGGTTTTGTTTTAATTATTTTATTAATAAAATATTAAAATCTCTAAAAATCTATCAACAAGATACCATTGACTCACTACTCTGCCATACATAGTTATCTCGTTGAGTCGTTGTGATCACATGAATAAGCATCGTGCCGAGAATAAAAAGCTAAAAACAAAGCAATCATATTTAAAAAATAATTTTATCACTAAGAATATTTAATCATATGTTTAAATATATATCCCCTGCTGCTTTCATAAGAGCATTATACCAACCGGGGTCTACTACAACAACGGCTGATTTATTTGACTCTTAAATATTATTGAAGTGACATTGTTATTTTTCTATTTGTGTATTCTCTACCAGATTCTGTTTGTGATATTATAGTTGAAATTCGGATCACTCAACGGAACCTGAGATGCACCCCAAAGTTCATAAATTAAATTCTGAATGAACGAACTATGAAGCATGAAGGAACACAAAGTCATGCTCTGAACAAAAATTTTTCACTACAAACAAATGCATAGTCAAACATAGGTCTTGAACAATATTTCCTCAACACCATTTAGGACATTGAACCATCCAACAACTTTAATTGGAAATAAACAAGAATTTGCTAGCCCTCAGAGAGAGATTTCAACATTAATACAAGTATAGCATAAATTGTGACCAGTGTATCAACCTTATTTTATCATTTTAAAAGGCCTCCACCAATTATTTCGTGAATAAGTTTTTCAGCCTTCGCATTCTCGCTTTTTGCTAAAAGAGCATGATGAAGAAGTGTTTTGTATGATACCAGATCAGGGGGACAGCCATTTGCTCTCATTTTTGGAAGTAAGGTCATAGCTTCATCAAACAAGCCTTTTCTACAAAGCGCACTGATCATAATGTTATATGTGTAGACATCTAGACAACAACCACTGACCAAAAGGTACTGAAAAATATCTCGAGCATCATTTAGTCTACCACCTTTGCACAAGCCATCGATAAGTATATTGTATGTGTACACATCAGGTTGAATTCTCTGGGCAACCATTTGCCTAAATAATGCAATCCCCTGATCAAGATTTTGACTTTTGCAAAATGAATCTAACAAAATATTATAGGTGACTTTATTAGGGGTCTGACCACTTTCTTGCATCTCATAAACAAGATCTCGCACATTTGACATCCTCCCTGATTTGCACAAGCCATCAATAAGAGAACTATAAGTTATCACATCAGGAACCAAGCTTTTATGACACATTTCTCTAAGGAGATCCAAAGCCACATCGACCATTTTAATCTTACAAAATCCGTTGATCAGTATACTATAACTAACTATATTAGCTACTAAACCACTTTGAACCATCTTATTGAATATTTCCTTTGACTCACTCACATTATTCATCCTGCAGTATCCTTCCATTAAAAAATTGTAAGTTACCACACTAGGTCTCTCACCCCATTTCATCATCCTAGCAAACACTGTTTGGGCTTCTATAATCTTCCTCTCTTTACAAAACGCATCAATGAAAATATTAAAGGTATAAACATTTGGTTTGATGCTTTTCAATGCCATTTCATGGAGCAAGTTGATAGCCTCTTTCCACTGTCCCATGATGCAACAGCCATGGATTAGGGAAGTATAAGTAATAATACTTGGCAGAATGCCTTGCTCAATCATTGTTAAAATCAGTTCATGCGCCTCAATGACATGCCCGCATTTGCAAAGACTATCTATGATAGTACTGTACATGACTACATCCGACTTAATTCCTTTCCTCCCCATCATATGGACCAATTTAATGGCAGACCTTATTTTTCCTACTTTACACAGTCCATTTATTAAAGTTCCATAACTATATCCATCCAATTGAAATCGTTTAGCTATTAAATCATCGTAAAAGTCTAGTGCTTCCCCAACCCTGTTACTAACACAGAACCCTTTCAATATTGTATTCAAAGTTATCGTGTCAGGTTGAAGACCCATCTTGAGAATCCTCCCCAATGTTGAGAAAGCAGAATTCGTCTGACCAATATTGCAGTAACAGTTTATCAAGATGTTCAGTGTAACTAAATCAGGTGCAAACCCCTTGAACTCGGCTTGTGCAAATAATGAGATCGCAATTCGATATTGTTTAGCCTTAGCAATTGATCCTAACTGCTTTGTAATTTGGAAGATGGAAGGCGGGGGAAGCATATGGAGTAAGCGATTGAATGAGGCGACGGCGTCGTCGATGTTGAATGCATTTAAGGTTTGGGAATGAGCAAAGAACTTAGGATTGAGGGAATAACAGAAAGAGGGACGCAAGAGAGACGAAGAAGGTGAAAGAAAGTGAGCAATTATGGGAAAAGCATACCTTGAAACAGGAGGAAAACAGCGGAGATGATGCATGGCTAAGCAGATGAGGCACAAGCACGGCGAACTCCGCAGCTTCGAATCGATAAGTCGATGCAGAGAGAGAAGAAGGAATCAAGGGTTTATTTTGGCAATTGAACGAAGCTCGTTAATGGTACCATCCAAACGGACCGTTTCTGGCGTATCTTATTGTTGTCCGTTTGATCCCATCTTTAGACTTTATACATTCTTTCATTTCCATGAGACAATAGGATCCGAGAAAATCAAATAGTGACAATTTTAAAAATTATCATATTCCGTTGAGGGTAATTCTCCTCAGATATTTTTTTTTGTTTTTTATGTTATGTGTTTAGTGTAGTTTTTAGGAAAACTATCACATTAATCTGTGTTAAGGTGTGATTTTGTCTCGAAAGTAATCACTAAAGAGCACTGGGTATCCTAAAATTATTCAAGACGTAATTTTGTATCAAATGTATTAAAAAATAAGCAAATTCACTATAACCGTTAAAAAAACAAACATGAAATATTAAAAAGTAAATGTTGACCTTTAATATTTTTAACGTCAAAGGACAAAATTATTATATTTTGGTTACTTAATTGCTTTTCGAAAAACTTTCAAATACCCATCACTTTTGAGTAGTTATTTTTGGCAAAAAATTGCACCTTAGCCCTACTAATTTTTTCCTCTTATCATCTACCTTGCTATATATTACTCAATTTTCTAAATAATTAATGTGTCAATATTTTGTTGTGTTAATTTGCTTGTGCGTTGGTGTCGCGATGATCATGAAGTCATATGTGATGTGGAATTTACGCTAGCCATTTTTATATACTCTTTCCATCCTTTAATATAAGGTCCACTTTTAGTTCATTTTTTTTTTATTAAAATGGGTCTTATAATAAGGATTAGAGGGAGAAATATATTTGACATTTATAGAAAAAAAAAATCTCTCTATGTATAAAATGACATAAAAACAACTTCAAAAATACAAAAGTTGTTAATAGTAGAAAAAATATAACAAAAAGCTATGCAAAAATTATGAATGACCTGAAAGAGTAGTTTTGTTATTTGGTAAACAAAAGTTCTTAATAACTAATGATATGTAGTAAATAGCTATATAAAAATTGTGAATGACATAAAAGAGTGACTTTGAACATAGGAAATAAAAATTCTTAATAACTAATGACAGGTAATAAATAAGTATGCAAAATTTATAAATGACTTGAAAGAGTGTCTTTATTACTTGGTAAACAAAAGTTATTAATAGTTAATAAAATGTAGCAAATGACTATACATAGTTGCTTGCATCTATTGCATGAAGGAGTGGAGAATGATAGACTTGAACACAAGATCTTCCAAGATGGTGTGGCCCGAAAGCTTGTTATGTCTAAGAGGATGCGGATGGCTCCTTAACATCTCAAAGGCAAGCAACATGTGATGAGATCGTCCAAGATAGTGTTGGAGAGATCAATGAGGTCTAGTTATTAATATTCTATAACTAGGATCTTGAGATTTTTTATTCTCACAAGGAAGCATTACGATGTGAAGATTATTTAGCCAAAATAATCTAAGAAACGAACAATGAGTTGACCATAATTTAGGTTCTTAGCTTTTTGTTCTAATCAAATATTAACTGATATACTTAGTTGTGAGGTCGTAGTACTCATGTAATTTCATCAAGACTAGTTCTTGCCAATTGTGGTCAAAAAGAGAAAGAAAAAACAGAGTTGTGATTAACCTGCAAAAGTAGCCTTGTTACTTGCTAAACAAAAGTTATTAAGAGCAAATCATATGTAGTGAGTAGCAATACAAAATTAGCGAGTGAGCTGCAATCAAAACTAAGGAATTAGCTTGTATAATTTTTTGCATTATGCTAAATGATAATCATTTGCTTAGAAGTTACCGATTATTTTTAGCATACAAGTGCTGGTAGGATCAAACCTCACGTTCACCACTTTGCGGGGGGAAAACTTCAAAACTCAAATTGCTTCAACTATTATGTGTTTGCTTCATAACCCTTTTTGTTTTCCTAGTCTCACAGAGAAATTGTTTTTGATTGTCTTCAGATTTTTCACCAATAAATCAAATATATTACTCTAAACTAATCTTTCATAAAAGTTAATTTAGTGTTTGGTATTACGTGAAATTTTAACCCCCATAGTTAAAACGTGAGGCAGTATATTTTAGTTCTCTTATTTTTTATAATATCATTTTGCCTTTTATAAAGAAAAGAGAACACAATATTTTTATTAAAAATAGTTTCGCATGTTTATTATAAATATATAATTTTTAAAAACTTTTTAAAAATGTCAAAATTTTAGGGGGGAAAATCTATTCCAAGAAGCAATTGCTCATTTTAGAAAATGAAAAGATTCATTTGCAATTGAAAAAATTAAGGGACTACTGGAAATATAAATAGATATTTTTCATTAGAAATTAGAACAGATGCCTTCTGTCTTAATTTATGCTAAACTTTGCCCTTCAGAGTGGATGGCTTCAAGGTCAATGGTCAATGGTCAATGGTCAATGGTCAATGGTCAATGGTCAATGGTCAGTAGTATAGTGTAAACCAAAATGTCAAATAAAGGTGTTATCATAAGACTCTTGTGTAACTACGAACTAGAACAAGAACTCTATTGGTTCCATCAAAGAAAATGCCACAAGTTACAGCAAACTAACATCTTAATCTTCCACACACAAGTTTTCCATGGAGACACCTTAAAATAAAAAGATCGCTATCAAATAAAAAAAAAAAAAAGACATTACATCGTGAAGCAACCAGCTCTTGGCTAGGCAAGCAAGTATGAATAAGGAAAATCAACAGATTGAACAGAAATTACAAACATGAAAACTACTACGAAAAAGATTAACAAAGGGAACATAAATCTAGCTGAATGACACTTGTACTCAGTTTGACCCCCAAAAGATGGAATATCGTTGAGAATGAGATGAGTGATAAGTCAAATTTCAACTAGTTTTACTGAGTGGTGTGTGGATTATAACAGTGCAAATTTCAGACTGAAACATGCAAGTGCAGAAATATCAAAATGTGAAGAACTGAAAGAGGGGGTTGAAGGTAAACAGGAAAATGGAATATGGAAACAGCTGGGAGATTTGGAAGAAACGAGAGAGAGAGAGAGAGAGATTATAACAGTGCAAATTTCAGACTGAAACATGCAAGTGCAGAAATATCAAAATGTGAAGAACCGAAAGAGGGGGTTGAAGGTAAACAGGAAAATGGAATATGGAAACAGCTGGGAGATTTGGAAGAGAGAGAGAGAGACCAATTGAGTGTATAGTGTATAGAAACAATTTCACCGAGGTACAATGATTGTTAGGTTATTAAAATTATATCTGATCTAACCTCAGAATCTAGTAGCCTAATTTTTTTTTCCCGACAAACTAGTAGCCTAATTCAAATCACCAACATTTGGTAAAAAAATCTCTATGGGGGATTGATTACCTTACTGTAAAAAACATGTTATCCCTCCCAACATAATTGACTCCTCATATCTCATTTCCCCTTTCTCTAATTGCTAAATCTTAAACAAACTGGCCCTTAACTCCTTACACAATCTCGAATGGAGTATTGGTAGGGAAATCAGATCCTATTTTCTTTGTAGCCACCTGAACTTTTAATGTGGTCCATAAAATAATGCAAGGAATTATCAACTCAATTTATGAAATCAAAGAAAACTATATTTTAGCTGCAACTCTAATTTAAGAGCGGAAACAAGATACCAGAAAGGTTATGAGTCAGAAACAGAATAAAGAAGGACAAAGTCATGTTGGAATACAAAATGTAGCACATGACTATACATAGTTGCTTGCATCTATTGCATGAAGGAGTGGAGAATGATAAACTTCAACACCAAGGTACAATGATTGTTAGGTTATTAAAATTATATCTGATCTAACCTCACAATCTAGTTGCCTAATTCAAATCACCAACATTTGGTAAAAAAAGCTCTATGGGGGATTGATTACCTTACTATTAAAAGCATGTTATCCCTTCCAACATAATTGACTCCTCATATCTCATTTCCCCTTTCTCTAATTGCTAATCTTAAACAAACTGGCTCTTAACTCCTTACACAATCTAGAATGGAGTATTGGTGGGGCAATCAGATCCTATTTTCTTTGTTGCCTCATGAACTTCTAATGTGGTCCATAAAATAAGGCAAGGAATTATCAACTCAATTTATGAAATCAAAGAAAAATATATTACAGCTGCAACTCTAATTTAAGAGCGGAAACAAGATACCATAAAGGTTATAAGTCAAAAACAGAATAAAGAAGGACAAAGTCATGTTGGAATACATGTTATTCACTAACAAACACATAATCAAAATAAACATGTCAAACATATTGCTGGAACAAAATTTCTTTAACAGCATTTACTTCACAATATAATCAAGCAATTTTAGTGGTACGTGTAAACATTTAGATGATAATCAAGCAAAATTTCTTCAGCTAGTGCTTCCAACCTTATTTTATCATTTTAGAAGACCACCACCAATCATTTCACCTAGAAGCTTCTCAGCCTTATGATTTTCTCTTTTCTCCAAAAGAGCTTCAACAAGTGTTTTATATGTTACTAAATTAGGGAGCCAGCCACTCGCCTGCATTCTTCGGAGTAAGGACATCGCTTCATCAAACAAGCCTTTTCTACAAAGCCCGTTGATCATGATGTTATATGTGTAGACATTTAGATGATAGCCACTAGTCAAAAGGTATTGAAAAATCTCTCTAGCATCATTTAGTCTACCACCTTTGCACAAGCCATCAATAAGTATATTGTATGTGTACACATCAGGTCGAATTCTCTGGGCAACCATTTGCCTAAATAATGCAATCCCCTGATCAAGATTGTGATTTTTGCAAAATGAATCTAACAAAATATTATAGGTGACTATATCAGGGGTCTGACCACTTTCTTGCATCTCGTTGACAAGATCTCGCACATCTGACATTCTCCCTAATTTGCACAAGCCATCAATAAGAGAACTATAAGTTATCACATTAGGAACCAAGCTTTTATGATGCATTTCTCTAAGGAGGTCTAAAGCCGCATCAGCCATTTTAATCTTACAAAACCCGTTGATCAATATACTATAACTAATTACATTAGCTACTAAACCACATCGAACCATCTTATTGAATACTTCCTTTGACTCACTCATATTATTCATCCTACAGTATCCTTCCATTAAAGAATTGTAAGTTACCACATCAGGTCTCTCACCCCATTTCATCATCCTAGCAAACACTGTTTGGGCTTCTATAATCTTCCCTTCTTTACAACACGCATCAATGAATATATGAAAGGTATAAACATCTAGTTTGATTCTTTTCGACGCCATTTCATGGAGCAAGTTGATAGCCTCTTTCCACTGTCCCATAATGCAATAGCCATGGATCAGGGAATTATAAGTAATAATACTTGGCATAATTCCTTGATCAATCATTGCTAAGTACAATTTGTGCCCCTCAATGACACGACCACATTTGCAAAGGCTATCAATGATAGTATTGTACATAACTACATCTGGCTTCATTCCCTTCTTCTGAACCACATGGACCAATTTAATGGCAGACCTTATTTTCCCTGCTTTACACAGTCCATTGACTAAAGTTCCATAACTATATCCATCCAATTGAAATCCTTTAGCTATTAAATCATCGTAAAAGTCTAGTGCTTCCCCAACCTTGTTACTAACACACAGCCCTTTTAATATTGTATTCAAAGTTATCGTGTTAGGTTGAAGACCCATCTTGAGAATCCTCCCCAATGTTGAGAAAGCAGAATTCGTCTGACCAATATTGCAGTAACAGTTTATCAAGATGCTCAGTGTAATTAAAGAAGGTATAAATCCCTTGAACTCGGCTTGAGCAAACAATGAGATCGCAATTCGATTGTGTTTAGCCTTGGCAATGGATCCTAGAATCTTATTAATTTGGATGATGGAAGGCGGGGGAAGCATATGGAGTAAGCTATTGAATGAGGCGACGGCGTCGTCGATGTTGATAGCATTTAAGGTTTGGGAATGGGCAAAGAACTTGGGATTGAGGGAATAACAGAAAGAGGGAAGCAAGAGAGACGAATAAGGTGGATGAAAGTGAGCAATTTTGGGAAATGCGTACCTTGAAAGTGGACGAAAATGGTGGAGACGAGGCATGGCTAAACAGATGATGCACGATCACGGCGAACTTCAACGGCTCCGAATGGAAGTCGATGCAGAGAAGGAGGATTCAACTTTCCAGGGGTTTTCCGTTTTTCTTCCCCAGTGCTTTTCCCTGGACGGTAATGGTACCATCCAAACGCATCGTTTCCGTTAATTTGCTGCTGCATGGTTGACGTGTCGTAACGTGGTCCGTTAGATCCAATTTTGGGACATTTAGGCATTCAATTCCAGGTTTTGATTCATTCATTTAAGGGCGCTTTTTATTACAAAAAATAGTTTATATAAAATCATATGATCCATAATACTGTTACATCCGATTTAGAAGTTATCATATTCAATTAGTTGGAGTCTTTGGAGATAGTTCTCCTAAGATGATTTTATTTTCATTTTGTATTATGTATTTATTGTACTTTTTACTAGTAAAACTACCGTATAAACTTTTATATATTTTGAGTGACATTAGTTTTCTATATATATATTGTTTAACTTAGGTTTAATATATTCTTTGGTTTATCAATGTACCCTCATTTTAGCTTTAATCTTTCAAGTTTCAAACTATACGTTTTAGTTTTTATTAAATTATAAGAATAAATGTTTTAAATAGACTAAAACTTGAGAGGTTAAAATCTAGAGTTTGAAACTTAAGAGACTAAAATCAAAATGATAGACTTAAGGGGCTAAAACTCACATTAACCCTTTAAAATATGATAAGGAATTTGTGGTTATACATATATATATGTGTGTGTGTGTGTGTATTAATGCATATGTTCTCACCATGGATTATGTGTATATATTGCTCAATCATCATAGAGCTTTCTCCCGGGGAAAAAAAATTAGAAGAGGTCTCTAAAAATATTGGAAACTTCACCTGAAGTACCATTAATTATATCACCAAATGAAATGATTAAGTAATTAATATGTGACTCGTTTATCTAATTTCAGATTCTCTTCACTAATATTTTCCTCCTATTATTTACCTTACTATATAATAATCAATTTTCTAAATAATTAATGTGTTCATGTTTTGTTGTGTTTATTTACTTCCTTGTTCATAATATGCGAGTCATGTTTGATGTGATATTTGTGCTAACCATTTTTATATCCTCCCTCTAGTACGCTTCGTTTTCTAAGTTTCAAACAAGTTAAAATAAATAAATGAGACCCATATTTGGTCAACATAAATGAGGCCCATCGACTACAAAGTGTTTACAACTTTTGTTTATTTATTTACCACACCTCATTAGCTATTTACTTTAAAAAAAAAATTTGTTAAACAAAAGTTATTAATAGTTAAAAAAATATAGTGAATATATAGCTATATATAAACCGTGAATGACTATATAAAGTGGCATTGTTACTTGCTAAATCAAAATTGTTAATAACAAATGAAATACAGTGAATAGCTCTACAAAAATTATGAATGAGTTACAGTTAAAAGTTAAAACTAATTAAGAAGTTAACTTATATAATGTTTTGCACTATATTGAGTTAGTGATAGAAAATCATTGGTGGCTCAACGATCACTTACATTTTTGTTATGCAAGTGGTGCACCACTTATCCAAAAAATTCCTCCGTAGACGATTGGCGTCGCAGGTCCTAGAGAGTTTGTGGACTTTCTTTTTTTTAAGTAATGGCCATTTTTGTCTTTTTGCTTGAATTGTCAGACCCCAAGGGTGTGTTTGGTTTGAGGGGAGGGGAAGGGTGGGAGGGAATAAAAGGGTGGGTAAATTACCTTTTTAGGTTGAAAGAATTTAAATTTTGAGCGGGAATCCAAAATTTAAGAAGAATGATAAAGTAAATTTTGGGCGGAAACCCAAAAGTTAAAAAAATGAAAGGATAAATTTTATGTTTCTTTTATCCAAAATTGTAATTTCTCTCCCCTCCCTCCCCTACCCTCCCCTCAAACTAAACACACCCTAAGGGAGGGGAGGACATGTGATCATTATAAATCTTATTTTTTCTTGTATGATCGCACATCCATCTCAACATTCACTACCGTATAGTATTGCTAATCTTATAGCAATTGGATAAAATGTCCCTTTTATCTTACTAGGAACTTTTTAATCACAAATAACTCCAGTAGCTTTTCTCAATTTATACTATTCAGTTTGAATTCTATAACTAGCATTTCCATCAATTTCCCCATTTTATTGTATAATTGATCCCAAACATCTAAACTCTGTCATTTGTGGAATAACTCCCCCAAGGAGGAAAAAAAAAAGACCTCAACTTCACTTCTAACATGCCGATTTTCTTGCAATGCATATATTTTTTTCACATTTAGATTACTTTACACTTACAGAGGCTGTCTGCTTCTCTCTTCCTCAGCTAATGCCAAGTGTTGTCAACTCAATGGAGACACCTTTAAATAAAAATATCGCCATTAACCCCTTTAAATAAATAAAATGACATTACAACGTAAAGCAACTAGCTCTTGGCTAGGCAAGTAAGTCCGAGTAAGAAAACTTAACAGACTGAACAGAAACTACATACAAGAAAACAACTAGCAAAAAGATTAACAAAGGGAACATAACTCTAACTGAATGGCACTTGTACTCAGCTTGACCCCAAAAGATGGAATATTGTTGAGGGTGAGATCAGTGATAAGTCAAATTTCAATTTTCAAGTAGTTTTACTGAGTGGCGTATAGATCATATTCAATGTGAAATATTTTGCAAGAAAAGAAATATAGGAGAATAACAAGGTCGCAACCAATAAAAATAATATCAGAAAAGTTTTATGACTTATCAATGACAAGTGAAAAAACAATCATTGATAAGTGAAAGAGCTACCATTAACAAGTTATAATACCATTAACAAGTTATGAAACTTTTCTGATATTATTTTTCTTGGTTAGGACCTTCATGTTATTTTCCCACGAAAGATCAAAAGTTGAAGAACTGAAAGAGGCGGTTGAATTACCAAAAGGTGGAATATTGTTGAGAATGAGATGGGTGACAAGTCCAATTTCAACTAGTTTGACTGAATGGTGCAAGGAATATGGATTATAACAGTGCAAATTTCAAACTGAAACCTGCAACTGCAGAAATATCAAAGGTTGAAGAACTGAAAGAGGGGGTTGAAGGTAAATAGGAAAATGGAATATGGAAACAGTTAGGCGATTTGGAAGAAGAAGAGAAGAGAGAGAGAGAGACCAATTGAGTGTATAGTGTATAGAAACAATTTGACCAAGGTACAATGATTGTTAGGTTATTAAAATTATATCTGATCTCACCTCATTACCTAGTTGCCTATTTCAAATCAACAACAAAATCTATAAGTGGGATTGATTACGCTACTGTTAAAAGCATGTTATGCCTTCCAACATAAATGATTCCTCATATCTCATTTTCCCTTTCTCTTTTTGTTAAATCTTAAACGAATTGGCCCTTAACTCCTTACACAATCTAGATGGAGTATTGGTAGGGCAATCAGATCCTATTTTCTTTGTTGCCACATGAACTTTTAATGTGGTCCATAAAATAAAGAAAGGAATTATCAACTCAATTTATGAAATCAAAGAAAACTATATTTTAGCTGCAACTCTAATTTAAGAGCGGAAACAAGATGCCAGAGAGGTTATACGTCGAAAACAGAATAAAGAAGGACAAACTCATGTTGGAATACATGTTATTCACTAACAAACAGATAGTCAAAATAAACATGTCAAACTGGAACAAAATTTCAATAACAGCATTTACCTCACTATATTATCAAGCAATTTTAGTGGTATATGTGTAAACATTTAGATGATAATCAAGCAAATTTCTCCAACCTTATTTTATCATTTTAGAAGACCACCGCCAATCATTTCACCTAGAAGCTTCTCAGCCTTATCATTCTCTCTTTTCTCTAAAAGAGCTTCAATAAGTATCATATATATTACTGAACTGGGGAGACAGCGACTCGCCTTCATTCTTCCGAGCAAGGACATAGTTTCATCAAACAAGCCTTTTCTACTAAGCCCATTGATCATGACGGTATATGTGTAGACATTTAGATGATAGCCACTAGTCAAAAGGTATTGAAAAATCTCTCTAGCATCATTTAGTCTACCACCTTTGCACAAGCCATCGATAAGTATAGTGTATGTATACACATTTGGTTGAATTCTCTGGGCAACCATTTGCCTAAATAATGCAATCCCCTGATCAAGATTGTGACTTTTGCAAAATGAATCTAACAAAATATTATAGGTGACTGTATTAGGGGTCTGACCACTTTCTTGCATTTCATAAACAAGATCTCGCACATCTGACATTCTCCCCAATTTGCACAAGCCATCAATAAGAGAACTATAAGTTATTACATCAGGAACCAAGCTTTTATGACACATTTCTCTAAGGAGATCCGAAGCCACATCAACCATTTTAATCTTACAAAATCCGTTGATCAGTATACTATAACTAACTACATTAGCTACTAAACCACTTTGAACCATCTTATTGAATACTTCCTTTGACTCACTCACATTATTCATCCCACAGTATCCTTCCATTAAAGAACTGTAAGTTGCCACACAAGGTCTCTCACCCCATTTCATCATCCTAGCAAACACTGTTTGGGCTTCTGTAATCTTCCCCTCTTTACAAAACGCATCAATGAAAATATTAAAGGTATAAACATCTGGTTTGATGCTTTTCAATGCCATTTCATGGAGCAAGTTGATAGCCTCTTTCCACTGTCCCATGATGCAATAGCCATGGATTAGGGAATTATAAGTAATAATACTTGGCAGAATTCCTTGATCAATCATTGTTAGAAACAGTTCATGCGCCTCAATGACATGTCCACATTTGCAAAGACTATCTATGATAGTACTGTACATGACTACATCCGACTTAATTCCTTTCCTCCCCATCATATGGACCAATTTAATGGCAGACCTTATTTTCCCTACTTTACACAGTCCATTTATTAAAGTTCCATAACTATATCCATCCAATTGAAATCCTTTAGCTATTAAATCATCGTAAAAGTCTAGTGCTTCCCCAACCCTGTTACTAACACAGAGCCCTTTCAATATTGTATTCAAAGTTATCGTGTCAGGTTGAAGACCCATCTTGAGAATCCTCCCCAATGTTGAGAAAGCAGAATTCGTCTGACCAATATTGCAGTAACAGTTTATCAACATGTTCAATGTAACTAAATCAGGTGAAAACCCCTTGAACTCGGCTTGTGCAAATAATGAGATCGCAATTCGATATTGTTTAGCCTTAGCAATTGATCCTAACTGCTTTGTAATTTGGAAGATGGAAGGCGGGGGAAGCATATGGAGTAAGCGATTGAATGAGGCGACGGCGTCGTCGATGTTGAATGCATTTAAGGTTTGGGAATGAGCAAAGAACTTGGAATCGAGGGAATAACAGAAAGAGGGAAGCAAGAGAGACAAAGACGGTGAAAGAAAGGGAGCAATTTTGGGGAATGCGTACCTTGAAACTGGAGGAAAATGGGGGAGAAAATGCATGGCTCAGCAGATGAGGCACGAGCACGGCGAACTCCGACAGCTTCGAATCGAAGTCAATGCAGAGAAGAAGGATTCGAGGGTTTTTCTTGCCCAGTGTTTTTCCCGGGGTGTGTAAAAACATTACAAATAGTGGAACCTTGTTCTGAGGAACAGAAGCAGTACCATTAATTATCTCACATGATGAAATGATTAATTAATTAATATGTAACTCATTTATCTAATTTCATATTCCTTTTTTAATGACGTCTAACTTCATATTCTCTTCACCAATTTTTTTCTCTTATTATTTACTTTACCATATACCGCTCAATTTTTCAAATAATTAATGTGTTCATATTTTACTGTGTTGATTTGCTTGTATGTCGGTGTGTGGTTATCATGGATGTAGTATTTGCCCGACTATTTTTATATAGGTAAAAAGATAGAAAAAAATTTTAAAATTACAAAGTCTCAAATCAGATTTGATATTTAGAGTTGATAGGAGAACAAAAAAACTTAATAACCAATTCATAACTCATTTTTTGATAAAATCCTTGATTTGGAATTTTACAATTTTAAAATTCCTTTTTTATCTTTTTTCCTTTTATATACTCCATTTAGTCTTTAGTATAAGGCTTATCTTGCAATCAATTTTTTCATTAAAATTGGTCTTATATTAAAGATGTAAGAGTGTAATATATTTGACATTTTAAAAGAAAAAAAAACTGTCTATATACTTGTATAATATAGAGAAAATCACAGCAAAACAACCTTTTTTGTACCCAATAAAAAAACCAACTTCAAAAAAACAAAAAGTTGTTGATAGTTGAAGAAACACCGTGAATAGCCATGTAAAAATTATAAATAACCTCAAAGAATGGTTTTGTTATGTAGTAAATAAAAGTTGTTAATAGCTAATAAAATATAGGAAATAAAAATATAAAAGTTGTGATTAATATGAAAGAAGCCCTTCTTATTTTACAAAATGGCTTCAAGGTCAATGATCTTTGATCAGTAGAATAGTGTGAACCAGAATGTAATTACGAACTTGAACAATAACTCTATAGGCTCCACAGAGAAAATGCCACAAGTTACAGCAAAGTAACATCTCAATCTTTCAAGTTTCACCCACAAATTTTCAATGGAGATACCTTTGAATAAAAAGATCGCTATTAAATATTTTTTAAAAAATGAAATTACAAAGCAAAGCAACTGATTCTTGGCTAGACGAACTATATTCCACAAAAGCATCTTCAATTACGTATCTCCCAAGTTCCCTTGTCTATGTCAAATTAATGTTGCAGACATTAGTCAGTGGCACGAGGCTATGAATTGCTCCAACAAAATGTGGCCTTATGTGGAAAATTGGTCTTTCTTCGGCTGCATTCTAGTTATGTGAAGAAACTTGATATGTCGAGTCCACTCATACATTTCTTCAAATCCAATGACTTTTGGGGTCAAGAGAGTCACAAGTTGTTTTCATCTCCACAGGACTGACTTGCAATAGTCAAGAGCAAAGGGGCCACCAATGTTAGGTGCCTTCTCTCCTAGACATTTTATTTATTTGAGATACCGACTCCTTCAAATTTTCTTCTTTTAAAAGCTTGAATACATACATGTTGGTGTAGGCTATTATGTGATCAGCAAAGAGATAAATTAATGGATTTTAGTTCAGAGTCCTTGAAGAAGTGGAAGTATGATGTGTTTTTGAGCTTCAGAGGTGAAGATACTCGCAACAGTTTCACAGGCCATCTGTACGAAGCTCTGTGTCAGAAAGGAGTGTATACTTTCATAGACAATGAGGAGCTCAAGAAGGGCCAGGGGATTTCACCTGCACTTGAGAAAGCCATTGAAGACTCCAAAATCTCAATTGTTGTACTATCCAAAACCTTTGCTCTTTCCACTTCATGCTTAAATGAGGTCCTTAAGATCATTGAGGTCAAGGATTCTAAGGGGCAATTGGTTTTGCCGGTGTTTTACAACGTGGATCCTTCAGAAGTACGACATCAAAAGGGAAGCTTTGAGGAAGGATTGGTCAAACATGAAGACGGGTTAGGAAACATGGAGAAGGTGAAGAGGTGGAGGGAATCCCTATGTCACGTTGCTTCTTTATCTGGTTGGCATCTCAGTAACGGGTATGATATAAAAGTCATGTTCAAACATTGTCAGATTTAACTGAGAGTAACTCTCCCAATATATGATTTTTTTACATCCACAGTATTCAAACTCTTGACCTTAGCTTAAGAAGAACCAAATCAGTTCTATTCAATTTAATCTTCAATTTAATTTTGCTAATTTTATCTCCTATATCTAAATATTTGGAATTAGGGTGGCCCAATGCACAAGGCTCCCACCAAGTGGGGTCTGTGGAGGGATATATGTACGCAGCCTTATCCCTAAAAGCGGAGAGGCTGTTTCCAGGATTTGAATATTTTATAAAGCTATCAAAAAATCATTTGTAATACAAGGAATCACTTATTTGATAATTTCTAATCCTATGCATTACACAATGTGTCCTACAGAATTCTAGCATTACATACACTTGGATACTTAGTGCCTTAATTTCATATGCATGATTCATGTTGTGCTTCCAGAAAAATGCATCATTCATGCATCTTCAATTTAATTTACAGTTGAAGCCATATACCCTTGTGTCTCTCTATGTGTGCATATGTCTATTTTTTATGAGATAATTAGAAGTTTCTTTGGATTTACAATGGCAGGCATGAATCTACATTCATCAAAAGAATAGTTGAAGAAATACTCAGCAAGCTGAACCGTACACCTTTGAACGTTGCTAAACATCCTGTGGGATTGGAGTCTCCTTTATTGGACATGGAATCATTGTTGGGTACCCAATCAGAAAAAGATGTGAGGGTTCTTGGAATCCATGGAATTGGAGGCATAGGTAAAACAACCATTGCTAAAGCTCTCTATAACCATATCTCTAACCAATTTGAGGCCAGCACATTCATTGCAAATGTAAGAGAAATCTCAAAGCAAAAGTTCGGCTTAGTTCAATTACAAGAAGCTCTTCTTTCTGAGATACTAAACTATAAAGACTTAAAAGTCTACAATATAGCTAGGGGAATGAACCTCATAAGGAACAGGCTTTGTTCTAAAAGAGTTCTCATAGTTCTCGATGATGTAGATTCAATGGAGCAACTTGAATCATTGGTTGGAGAAAACAGC
Source organism: Inga leiocalycina (assembly GCA_963242795.1). Classification (NCBI taxonomy): domain Eukaryota; kingdom Viridiplantae; phylum Streptophyta; class Magnoliopsida; order Fabales; family Fabaceae; genus Inga; species Inga leiocalycina. The sequence goes on along the minus strand of OY725320.1, from coordinate 80,027,929 downwards.
TGGCTTGGCTCAGGAAGTAAAGTTGTCATAACAACTAGAGATGAACATTTGTTAATTGCTCACAGTGTTGAAGTAGTCTACAAAGTTAAGGAGTTAAGTTATGATCATGCTCTTGAATTGTTCAGCTGGTATGCCTTCAAAAAACCCTTTCCCCCCGCAAATTATGAGAACCTTTCATCTCACATATTAAGCTACTCCAAGGGTCTTCCATTGGCTTTAACTGTGTTGGGATCTTACTTATTTGGAAGAAGTATAGCAGAGTGGAAAAGTGCAATACACAAACTGAAGAACACTCCAAGCAAACAGATTTCCAAAGTGCTTAAAATAAGCTTTGATGGGTTGGAGGAAAATGAGAAGGCCATTTTTCTGGATATTGCATGCTTTTTCAAAGGAGAGGACAAAGAGTATGTGAAGAAGATCCTAGAAGCCTGTGACTTGCACCCGGATATTGGAATTGGAGTTCTTGTGGACAAGTCCCTTGTTACTGTTGATATGAACAAGCTTTGGATACATGACTTGATTCAAGAAATGGCCAAAGAAATCGTTCTCTCTGAATCCCCCAAAGATCCTAGCAAACGTAGCAGATTATGGTTTTATCAGGATGTTCTTCAGGTATTGATGGAACATAAGGTACTCTCTCATCTTAATTACTCCCTCTGGTTTTTAATATAAGACATATTTACCTAATTTGATTAGATTAAGAGAATTGGTTAAATTACTTAATATGACATGTATTTTCTAAAGCATCCTACTCATCTTCCTTAATCCCTTCATTCTCTCTTCTCTTTAATTAGTGTTGGGGGGCATCAATAAAAATAAATTAGGAAAAAATTGATACCTATGAAAAATATGTCTTATATTTAGGACCAAAATCGACTCCCTAAATATATTTTATATTAAGGACTAGAGGGAGTAGAACCTATTTGAACTATAAAGCACCACTAATCAACTACTTCCCCAAAGAAAACAAATACATATCTTAATTCATATTAGATGCAGCACAATACTTCAAATCATACCAGAATGTATTGAATTATATATTCTATTATGTATTCATGTATATATACAACTCTGCTCTTAATGATTAGGATTTGAATTTACTAAACTTTTGTTTAAATATGTCTAGCTAATTATTCTTACTCATGGATGTGTGTAACTAGGAAAGTAACAACATAGAAGGCATAAGGCTAGACATACCTGAAACAGAAAGGGTGAAGATCAGTGGCAAAGCCTTGGAGAAGATGAAAAAGCTTAGAATTCTTATGGTTGATAGTGCAAACTTTTCAGGTGGTGTTCCATATCTGTCTGATGAGCTGAAGTTAATTGATTGGCCAAAATATCCATCTTCAACTCTGCCACCAAACTTTCATCCAAAGAGGCTTGTTTCTATAAAGATGAATCATAGCTGCATCAAGCATTTATGGAAGGGAGTTAAGGTTTGAAACTTTTGTTTTTGCAATTCAAGTTTGCTACATATAATTGAAATGAAAATTTAAAAAGATGTTCTTAGAAGTAATATTTCCCACATAAAATCAATATCAGCTTGGATATGTTTTGCTTTTTTAATCCAGTTCATCACATTTTAATACTGATGATGGTTCAGATATTTCGAGACCTGAAGTTTCTATCCTTTAGCTGCTGCGAATATCTCTCAGAAATTCCAAACTTCTCATTGACTCCATACATTGAGAGTTTGAATCTAGACCATTGCAAAAGCCTAATGGAAGTTCATGAGTCTGTGGGATCACTTGAAAAGCTTGTTACCTTAAATCTTGCTTTCTGCTCCAATCTCAAGACTCTTCCAAGTAGTTTCAGGTTAAAGTCTCTACGCTTTCTTCTCCTTACAGGCTGCACAAACCTCAAAAACTTCCCTGAGATTGTCGAGAAAATGGCAAGTGTCGAACAAGTCCTTCTTGAAGGGACTTCCATAAAAGCACTGCCTCAATCAATAGAATATCTGATTGGTCTAAAAATGTTGCTGTTGGATTCTTGTCAAATGCTTGAGCATGTTCCTAGCAGCATTGAGAAGTTGCAGTACCTTACTAGTTTGTCTCTCACAAATTGCCCCAGAATTAGAGAGCTTCCAATGCTTTCACAGAATACAAGTTTTATATGGACAGATAATTGCAAATCGTTGCAAAATTTTCCACATTTATACAGCCTATCAAGTTCAATTACTGGTGTACAGGACTTCAAAAGATTTTATTATATGAGTTTCGTCAATTGTCATAAACTGATTCATAAGCAATTCCAAGACCATATCAAAAATCGTTTTTTTCATGAGGTTGCCCTCTTTTCTCTTCATCTTCCTCTATAGGTTAGCTTTCTTCATATGAATATATTCAGCTTTACATGATTAGTCCAAACAAGTTTACATGCACATGTATGAATTGCTAATGACCTAGTAGCCTTGTCGCATGAAAGCTCTCCTGTAAGTGAGAGACCACGGGTTTGATCTCATTTGTAACCTCATATCGTTAGTGTTTGCCCCTCTAATTCAAATGTGTGTGTGAGAGAGAGAGAACTGACAGTGGACTTTCTTACTTTGCAGGAATCTGGTTTTGAAGTCATTTTTCCTGGGAGCAAGGTCCCAGATTGGTTTGACCATCAGAGTACTAATGGATCAATCTCTCTTGAGGTGACTTCAAGGTTTAACGGTAAGCCAGTGGAGTTGTTATATGGTGCTGCCTTTGAAGTGGACAAAGCATCTAATAATACTGTTGGAACTGGCAAGTTTTCTTGTTTTCGTCGGATGACGATCAATGAGAACCAAGTTTTAGCCACAGAAAGAAATTTTGGTTCAATGGAGACAAGTCACCTATGGCTGATTAAGGTAAAGATTGGTTTGATGTTGCCTATGGTGTGGCCTTTCAACCATGATATGCGTTATTGGAATCGTTTGGCGGTTACGTTTGGGGTCTCTCAAGCATCAACCAAAGTGAAAGCGAAAGTAGTCCTGAAATGGTGTGGTTTTCATATTTTATGCAAACAAGATGGGCATCTTATTGATCATGCTATAGTTAAAAACAAAGTATGACCAATAATTGCTTTAATCTTTGTAAAAGCTAAGAACTTGTTAATTTGAAAAGTGTTTGATTATAAACCTTAATGTTTACCCAGTGATTATAAATTAAATCTTGCTCGTGCTACTTTTTTTTTTCTTGCTGAAAGAGTGGCCCTATTGGTCTGAATCAGAGAATAAACCTTTTCAAATACCGACAAATTTCTCGCTTTATTATGCTCTGTCAATGATCAATGAACTACAGATGCTTGCAAAGATTACTAGAGAGATGCACAAGCTTTAACCACCTCAAGCGAATCCATGCTACTGATGATAAATTGATTCATTTTAGCAATGATCAGCTCTGCTTATTGCTACAACAACTGAAGGAGCACTCGAAAGACCTACCAATTTTGAAAAGCCTAGGTCTTTAGAAATGACTAATGATTAGGTTTGTTGATCCATTTATTATTATACATGTAATGCTTGGAATCCACGTGACAATTGACGAATCCAATGTTCTAACTTCTAGCCATTGAATCGAGGCAAAAAGTTGGCAAAAAAAAAAAGATTTACGATGAGTCATGTTTTACTGTAAATGTAAACTGTCATTTCCGAGTCTTTTCCACATCAATATTAAATTTTTAAAATTTTATCTTTGGTTAGACTAATAAATGTGTTCCAGAATTTCACTGAACCCTACATAATGTGACTTTATTTCACTTGATAACTAAAAGATTCTGAAATTACACGATTTATCTAAAGACTATAGTAAAATTTTGTTTCAAAATTAAATGACTTAAATACCCTTCATTCATTCGTTTTACAAGTACATATAATTTACAACTTTCAATTTACACTATCACAGTTAGGGTGGGCATGGGCAGGGCTGGGCAGGGCGAGACCCCTGCCCGATGCCCTGCCCAAAGGATGAACGGGCTGCATTTTGCAGCCCGATGCCCGGCCCTGCCCGCTAAAAGCCCTAACCATTTTGGGCTGGGCAAGAGTGGGCTGGGCAGGGTGGGCTTCCCTGCCCAAGTGATAACGCCTTATCTTGTCCACTTATGAAAAAAATAATTCCTTATGAATTTCCTAAACATTCCTGTAGTTACTAATACCATGTATGTCTTAACTTCGCCCTAAGTAATATAAACTTCAAATACATTCGATGATTTCACATCCTAGGATATTTCAAAATAAGTCTACAACTTGAGTCTTGAAATTTAAAAAATATCATATGTCTTAACAAATATCCATACTTCAAAAATTAAACAACATCCATAATCCATTATAAATAAGAAAACAAAATGATTGTAATTAAAGCCGTGAAGTCAAAGTAGTTTGCATCAATTCAATGTCCCAAAAGTTGATCAAATGATGAAGCATCTGGAAAAAAAATAAAAAGTAATTATAATTTAATACAGCACAAAATAAAGAAGAAAGGAAGAAATTTACTTATAAATAGTATTTAGTGGTTAGGGCAAAAAAGAGAGGATCAGAAGAGTATTATACAATAGACAATATATATTTTAAATAAAAATATATATATGAAATAATATTTAATTGATATGAAATTTTATATTTTAAATAAATGAAAATAATTTTCAGGGCAGGGCCAAATGAGCAGGGCAGCACCCCTTGCCCGATGCCCGGCCCTGCCCGGTTATTAGCCCGCCCAAAGCTGCCCAAAATTTTTTCAGGCCACTTTTTTAGGGCTGGGCTGGGCAATTTTTTGCAGGGCCAGGGTGGGCGCACCGGGTTACTGGGCACCATGCTCACCCCAAATCACAGTCTATACAAAATTTATCAGTTTTTGGGGGTGAATTTACAATTGTACTTGAGCATTTAAATTTCAAACAACTAATAGCATCAAATTTTATAAAGTGTACATATGAAAATTTACAACTCCTAATTTTCTATTATTATCACAATAATATATAAGTATTCATAGATGAATTCACAAATCACAAGTACATGTAAATATTTTAACAACTAATAATAGAGAAATAATAAGTATCCATATTAAGAAAGAGCATTTAAGTTTTTTTACCATTAAAACGTAATTTTACTTTATCGGTCAATACCGTAGTGTAATTTCATGGGAACATATTTTATGTGATGAGGAAAAATGTGCTTATTACCCATATTCACTATTATATTGATTTTGAATGATTCAGATTTAATTTAATTTAATTTTTATATTTTAAATAAATTTTTTATTCATTATATACGATATTAAAAATAAAGATAATTTTATATTTATCATTTCTTATAACAATAAATTAATTATTTAAAAAATCACAAAATAAAAATTAAAAATTTAGACCGCTTATATCAAAATTTGAATATTTTAAAATCTCATCATATTAATAAATAATTAGGTGCTATAAGTGCGTGATAAGCACGTAATGCAGACACAATTTCATGGGACCTGACTTTGGTCATTTTTTAAAAAGAGAAGGAGAGTTTTTTCTTGACCTGGACAGTGAGATTAAAAACTCAATAATTTAATTTTAATATATTATAAAAATATCATGACATTGGTGAAAACGTTTTAACTGCCACTTTGTTTTTATACCAGCAAGAAGATAAAAACCTCATCTACCACCATGAAAAGCCTAGACATGTCTACTTCTGAATCTGAAGCTCACGTGGCTCTCCTCCCAAGCGCCGGCATGGGCCACCTCACGCCGTTTCTCAGACTCGCCGCTCTTCTTGCCCACAACAACCTCCGAGTCACTCTCATCACAACTCGGCCCACCGTCTTGCTTGCCGAGTCACACCTCCTCGATCGCTTCCGATCGTCGCTGCCTCAAGTCAACCTCGTTGACTTCCACCCCCTGCCTCTCGATCCCGCACCGTCAATTTCTCGGACCCGTTTTGGATCCGATTCGAGGCCATGCGCCGTTCCTCTCACCTTCTCTCTCCTCTCATTCTCTCCCCCCGCCCCCCCTCCTTTTTCTTTTGCAGACAAATATATAGTCTGCTTCATATACAGACATTTACTCACAAACCCTTCCCATTTTCCTCTCAACCA